>CM067082.1:41140585-45940585 GCA_034008185.1 Gorsachius magnificus | reverse complement strand
GGGATGCATCTAGAATATCTGATTTATTTTTTTTTTTTTCTTGAAGAGATGTGTCCTGACAACGCTGTATAGCAGCTCAATTTGAAAGGCTCTGATTTATCACACTGAAACTTGTAAATAGAAACAACTAGCTGTAGGGCACCAAGCAGCAGGAAAAAAACCAAACAACTCCCATGAGAATGGAGAGCAATGTCATGGTATTTGTTTCAGTAGATGTTAATTTCCATTCTGTAATATTTTGATTTTCATTCTGTAATATTTACTAGTATGTGTAGCTACGCCTAGAATTTTCATGGCTTTGGAATTGCTGAAACATGATATAAATTATTAATACTTTCTAAAAAGATATATATTTTCCCAGATGCTTTCATATGTTCATTTGCATTTATGCATGGAAGAAAATTCATCCTGCAAATTCAGGAAAAAAAGTCAGTTAAATGGATGCAGCCCATGGCTCATGAAGCTCCTAGAATGATCATTCTCTGAAGCTGAAAGGGCATTTTTAGGGACACATGTCCATTGTAAGATTCCTCAGGCATAGGAGAAGCAAATCTTCAGCCCACAGTTTCCATTTTGGTCAATATCCCCTTTTTTTGCTTCTAGGAAGGGTAAAATACATCCTTTATGGCAGTCCTGTAGATGTGGCTGCACTGCATCAGAAATGCACTTCTGAAGTGAAAATCCTGATACCAATTATCAAAGCTTACTGTGCTTTGGTTTGTGGGAGTGCACACACTGGATTTCATTTGGATGAAACTCAACTGGAAACTACATTCCAGCTGTTGGTGGATGTTCAGTTCATTAGCTTTGGACTAGTCCACTGCTAGTCTTTAGCAGAAACATTTGAAGCACAATTAATGTGGTTATTATATTCTCAGCCCAACTGTTTTGTGTTGCAGACATGCTCCTGGCCAGTATTTGCCCATGCAGATGTAGCCATATGATGCTTAGATTTCTACTTGTAATAAATGCTCAAATCATCCATAATATAGTTAAGCTTGACCCAAATGGAAGGTTTTACTCCTTGAACCTAGAAAGTCTTTAGTTTCTCACACATTCACTTATGTCATGTAGGAAAATCTTGGAATGTAAAGGGCACACAACATGAAGACATATGTTTTAACTGAGTTTATTAATTTCATGTGAAAACATAAATCTGACCTTTTTAAAGCACAAGTTCTAGTTCAGCAGTAGACGAAACCAAAACAAAATAAAACAAAAAAACCCAAAAACCCCACCTAAACCAAAAAAACAGTCCTGCTTTGATGAAAGTTGACCTGCAAATGAAAACAATCTAAGTTTGTGACCTCTCTCATTTTACCACAGTCTAGTTAGGAAGGGAGAGGACATAGTGCATTTAGGTTGTATTTGATGTTTAAATCTGGGGTTTTACCTTAAAATCTGCAAAAGGAAAAAACGTCATCTCCTCTGTTTTTTCTATAAGCCTCTCAGAAATATAAAGAACAAGTCTGTGAGTCTCTAGGTCCATAAGTGTAAGGGCCAGGAACTGAATATCAAAGAGGGAAATGTCATTACTGTAAAATTAGGCAAGTATTCAGATTAAGCAACATTAACAAAAACAATTAAAATTATAAGGTTTAAATAGTCACACTAGTGTTATCCCTCAATTTTTGTATTTCACTGCTTCACTGCAAGGATATACAGTGCTTTAGTTTTGAAGGGTTGAATCTTCCCTTTGCTACTCTACCAGTTGTCCAAGCTTCCAAGGAAGACTAGGAAAATAATTGTTCAATGTCTATGGTAAAACAAAAGAAAAAGCCCAACATGAAATTTAGATAGGCCTTATGTTTCAGAGGCATGTATTAGAAGTCAGTTCTGGCCCTCTTCCTAAATTCTAGTTGAAGATTAAAAATCTCCTTTAGGCCACTGATTTGTGTTCCTTTAAAACTGTGAACTTTTCTTTCTTCATGCATAACAAAATAAGATTGCTGCTTGAAAAACAGAGATGGTGTTGGATACATTTGTTGGGAAAGAGGGAAGAAAAAGCTTCTGAAATGCAAAGGAAGGACTTAGTATCTTAACTATTTCTAACAGTAGATATTCCTTCTGTCTGTGATTATGAAAAAAACTATATTTTGTCCCCCAGTTGCACCTTGCATATGGCAGAAAACTACATAATAAACCCATATATTTACTGGATTTTATACTCATTAAAAAATCCACTGAAGTATGTATTTTAGGAATGTCTGAGCCTCTGAGTTCAAAGTGAGGGATGAGGCAGTCTGCACAGGCAATTGCATTCTAACACCTTGAACTGAAAGGGACTCTAACCTAACCATAGGTGCTTGTTAGGAAGGTGTAACTAAAGAAAGGGCTGCTTAGTTCATACTTAAAGAATGGTGCAGACCCCATTTCAGGCTTCTTTTCATTCCCTCTCTGCCATTGATGCAGATAAGCACAAAAGGGATCACATAGAACTACAGTCTTGAATTGTGTGAAAACGTCCTCCACTGCACAGCCACTTTATGGCAGTGATTTTTTCACATCGTTATAAGCATTTTGTAGTAGTAGGCTTGATCTATGCCAGCAAAAGTAAGACAGAACCTAGGACTTTTTTTCAAATTAACCCCAAACTTTGTAAAACTTTTTTTTTTTTTTTTTTTTAATTAAGGTTGTGTTGTCCACTGATATGTCAGCATATTTCCAATTGGTTGCCAGATCTACAAATATTTTACCTCAAAATGCCTTAATTCAGTTGCAGCATTGGCCATTTAAGGTTATGGAAAACCTGGGTGAACTCCACTCTACATTTGTTATCTAATTGCGTGGCTAGGAACATTAACTGTAGCTTGACTTAGCCTTTATTGCATTAGGTACTCTAACAATAAAATTATAGTGGCTGCCTTAATCAACACTTTTTTTTTTTTTTAAATTGCCTGTTAATCCAAATGGTTTAAAAATAGTTCCACTTCTGTCTTTTTCCTTTGAGAAGGCAAAATGCCTAGAAAGTTCTTGTTAAGACAGACTGAACAAAACCTGCGGTTGTTAGCAATTGAGAAAACCCAACATGCGTAAGTAGTCTCTGTACAAATAACTCCCAAAGATCCACCCAGATAATGAAGCTTTAACATCTAACTTACATGAGGCTGAAAACCAATATTCTGTTCTCTTTAACTCCATGTTCTGTGTAACTGCTTTGTGTTTGCCTGTCATGAATAATGCAGCCACTTGCAGCTGCCTTCAGGTTCCACCAAGCTTTCATTTACTCAGCTATAAATTCAATCAAGCTTCTAAGCTCTTTCATATCTAATACCTTTGTAGTTTTCTTGAGCTACAACTATTAATTCATTAAGTTAGAAAAGTTTCTTCTATAAAAATGCTTGCCTTTTCCAGTGGGATATGACTGACTTATTTTCTTCTATTTATATTCAAAAACAAACAAAAAACCAAACCAAACCAAAACAAAAACCAACCACAGAAAAAAGAAAGAGAATTATGCCCTAAGAGATGCAGGGAAGCTGGTATTTACACACTATGTGAAACAACCTGGTGAGTAAAGGGGCTCAATAATATAATTTTTAAGATGAAGCCAAGAGACAAGGAAGTGTAAATGAATGGTTTGTAAACTTTCTTGAGTGCAAATGAAATATTTAGAGAAAGATTATTCTATGAATCATTACTTTGACACATATTGATTCACCAATCACCGTACATTCTTTCAGAGCACTTTATTTATGCATCATTCTAGTACCCTTTCACTGTTGTTAAAGTGTCATTTAAGTTTGAGTTGTAGGTGAAAGGGATAATTTAAGAAGTATAGAACACTGCTACAGTGATTGAAGCTAATAATGGGAAATTTAGCTTTTAGTAATGAAAACGAAATGCATTCTGATTTTCATAAATCGACCTGGATTCCACTGTAATTACAATTAAAGCTATTGAACAAAAATGAAGTTTTCTCATACTGAGGAAAAAAATAAAAAAGCCCAGGTTTTATAGAAGTCCCATACATGAAGATATAGAATGAACACAGAAAATATGGCAGTTTCTGTGGTTTTACTAAAACTCCCACCTAAGCCCAGTAGAAATATTCAAGTACAGAGTGGTTTGAAGTAGGTGATCTATCATGACTCAGAGCCCTGAAATCTCTTTATTCTGCCCTAGCTTTTTCCAGTGCTTACTAACCTGGACTTTTACATCCCCTGCATTTTTCGCTTTGCTTATTCTTACAAGGCTTCTTTATTCCTTCACCTTTTCAGGTCAATTCTTCTTTCTCCTGCTCTAGCCAGGTAGCTCTTGCCCCACCAGATAAGCACACAACCCACCTCAAGGCCCCTCACCTCCATTCCTTCTGCAACAGTCCCTCTACCCAAGGAATTTAATTCCTGTGGAAGCTCTTGCCAATTCCAGACAAGTTTTGCTAATTCCATTGTGGATACATTCCTAGCAGAACAAGGACATCAAGTCCTGATAAGGTTGGAATGCTATTAAAGGGGAAATGCTTAGCTAGTATACGGAAGGAACTTAGTTGCCAGAGTAGAAAAGCAGTAACCTCAAGTAGGATAAGATGACGACAATGAAATAACCAATGAGTTGGAAGCTTATATGCTTGTCAGATAGACAGTAGTATGTACGAATCAGAAAAGTTTACGTGATCATGTGTACGGGGCTTGGAAGAATATAAAAGCTGTATGCAAAGGTATAATAAATGGCTTCTGGAGATCATATTGGTTGGCGTTAGGAGTCAGGTCTTGCGCATTCCATAGTCCATTTTACATCCTCAGCTAGCAGCTGGCATTGTACTCTGGGTAAATGCATTTTTTTTTCTTCTCTACCTGCCTCTTCAAAGGCATGTCTCCGGCTTCAGTTTCTAACAGGGAATGAAAATAGCTTAATGAATATCCTTAATAGTTGCTGAAGAAAGACAAATGAGAAAAAAACCCTCTAACCTATGATAGCCTAAAATTTTGAGCAGAAATCAAAATATTGTGTGACAACAAAATACTCCTGTCCTGAAATTCTGTCTTCACCCATTTCTTCCTTATTACATGAGTTCTCTGGCTTCAGGGAAGGTTTCTTAAGTATTAAACAAGTAGTTACCAGAGTTACTAGGCCAAATGTAATTAATCCTTTTTTAATCACAATCCAGAGATGTGAAGCACTCTCTTTTAGTTTCTTTAGTTTCCAAATGGCTGCTCTATTCTTGCTTTGATACCACCCTTTTATGGAGTAGTCTTGACTGCATTCTATTAATAAAGCATATGTTCATACTTTCAATAGGATTGCAAATCTTTAGCTTCATGATTATGTTGCCTTTTCCTTTCTCTGGTAAATTTTGATTATATAGGTTTTAATTTTTTATTTCCTTTTATTTCCTTCATTTCCTGAGATACTAATTTACTTCTATTACTTTTGTGTTAAAGTTGAATTTCTGTTTCAAGTGGTTTCCATTACTTCTACTTATATGTTAAAGTCATTCAGCTTTAAAATAACTTAAATAGCCTATAAAGAAAATATTCTTCATTTTAACAATCCTACAAAAAGTAACTCTCTATTTCTGAGCTTAGAAAGAGAGTTTTCTAAACCACTGACAGATGCCTTATACATTTTTCAATTATTATAAACATTCTGAACTCACATGGCTTCTTATTATAGACTATATGTGTTATAAGGTCATTCAGTTCCACATTTGTTTATAAAATAGCTCACTACTCATGTAGCAATAACGTCAGCATCTCAGTATATTAGAATTTCATATTTCAACACAAAATGAAAACCAAAACCATAACAAAATGTGTTTATACCCTACTAAGCATGTAAGGAAAAAACCTTATTATTTGATAGGAAATGTGGGTTTGTTTTAAGCAGACTGTTGGGGTGTGTGTGTGTTCTGAACAGAGAAGGAATGAGAAGAGAGGCAAAATGCTCATTGACAAGAATTCACAAATCTACACTCACTTCATTCCTAGTTAAAAATAAGAGAAAAATAACAGTAGCTATACATTCGAAAACTGTTGTCTATTCAACTCCAATCAGCAGTCAATAGCCAGGCTTTGGTATCTTTTTTAATAAACCCACCAGTTATTTGAAATACAAGAATAACCCACTGAAGTATTTAATGATGAGAATTGTCTGCTCATCGAAATGTTTAGAACCAGACTGTATGAAGTATTTCAGAAAAAAGACATGGTAAAATGCCACTTTACTGTCTAGCACATGGAGTTTCTACAAACTATTATCTCTGAAGAAGGACGTATTGTCCCTTAACCTTGCTTGGGAAAGAGCTTGATTGCCTTAGAAATTTTCTGAACATGGTAAACAACAGTTATATATTTAGTATTGCTCTCATTATGCTGAATTATGTTTTCCATGATATTTCACTGTCTTCTTTTGTTAAGCTGTCACAGTGCATCATGGGATTCATTCCATTAGATTTGATCATGGTTCATGTAGTCTAAGTCTAGTCTGTAAAGAATAATGAAATTCTATGTACCTAAACTACAAGGTTTCAGGTTTAGGATACTGTTTTTCTATTTTTATATATATATATATACACACACATATATATAACTCATAAAATGACAAATTATATATATTTATGAGTTAAAATTAGATTTTAAAGGTAAGAATTTTAAAAGAGAGATTCTTTAGGCATCATAGCAGATTGTTGAGGATATTAATATAAAAATGAATTCTTCATCTCCAGAGCTGTGAGCCATTTACCTTATTTTCTAATATTGACACCAAGTATCTAAATAGAATAGAATTGAGTCACTCTAGTGTTTTTATTATATTTCACTTTTTACAGCACCACTTTCTGGTAAGAAATTCCAGCTTATACTAAAAGGAGAGGGGGATAGTTTAATGCCAGGGTTTTCAGGTAAGTGAGGGAAGTGTTATGTGCTTTATCAGATTAGAAACAAAATATTTTATTACTTTGCTATATTTATGGGTATTACTTCATTACGGCACATGAAGACTCAATAATGGAAAGAGCATGAGAAACTGTTATAAATTTGATTATAAGGCACAAAATTAGTCCTTTATGCCTGCTTTGAGTATGCTGGTAACCTCTTCCTGAAATAGGGCCACAGACCAGGAGATAAGGAACACAGGCTTTTACTGTCATGCAGAATCCTTCACTCCTGATCCAAACAATTCCTTCTCTGGAAAGAATTAGAACCTGGTTTTGGAATGTTGTGGGGGTTTGGCCCATTTATTCATAATTACTCTTTGGTAAGTATTAGCTTCTCTCTTCCTCTTTCTGCCCACTTGCTCTTCTTGTCAGTAGTTTATTTATCTGTGCCCTTATTTTGAAATAGACCCCTCCTGCTACTGGAACATTTGCTCAACTTCTCATGAATAATAAGGCTTTCCTGTAACTTCTGGAGAGTTTGTTCAGCTGTTCACACAGACTGTGAAAGAGATTTCATTTGAATTCTACTGTTTACTACTGAGTGACAGAATGAAAGTGTCTAATTAAACTTTGCTTTGGATTTACCTCTAAAGTTCTACTACAAAAAAACCCCACCCTGTAAGTGGGTACCTGAATCTTCAGTGTGGGGAGGGGGTGTCAGGGGTGGCCAGATATGACCACATTGTTGTTCTTGTGTGCTGCTGACCAAAGAAACTATTGTGTCGATTGTGTAGTTCAATGTACCTGTGGAACAGACCTTTAATTTTTACTATTATTACTATTATTTTCTGTATTTCTATTATCAGGGTATGGTCACCTGTTAAGAAAGTTAAATAAAAAGCTTGAAGTTATGTTCTTGGTTGAGGAATGAGCACGAGTAATACCACACCACACACCTTTGAGTTTATTAGCCTCCCATTCACGTAGAATCTTAAACACAGAGAGAAGAATTTACCAGTTCTATGATGGCTGCTGTTTTGGCTAACATAAGGGGTGAGCCAACTAGGAATTGCCTGAGGTAAAACACAGGTTCGTTGCTGAACGGAAAAATCAAGCTTTCGTTCTGTGTTCAAGCACTGATACAACAGCAGTAAAGGAGTCTTTAGCCTGTCCTTTGCCATTAGCACGAGCTGATGAAATACTGGTATGAAGCCTCCTGCAGAATGGCTTTTGGAATCATTAAGCTGCCCTTATGAACTGCCACAGCTTCAGACTATTTGTGGAGGAGGGACATGCAGAAACACACAGTATATACACAAACTGACAAGTTGCTTATTTGTATCTTTTGAAAAGAGAAAACCTGTAGTGCACCAAGGGGCAAAATACTTAAATCCTCAGCAAGCTTTTAATAGAACAAGTCATCACTGAGGAATAACCTGAACAATAGGTCAACTTGGCTTGAATTAAGAACCTATGATTCAGCTATAGGGGTCATGACAGTTGCTTTCTCTGTAGACTATGCAGAGATTTGGCTACAGAAGAACCAATGATGGGTAGATTATACAGGCAATAACTTCTAATGTAAATTACCTTGTGTTTTCCATTTATTTCCTCATATTTACCATGTAGTATCTTGAATCAGGAAGCTGAGACAGTCACAAAAATTGAGGTAAATGAGAAAGATTACCCAGAAAACTAGCAGCTTAACATAGCAAAAATTAAGTCTGAGGGGTTTGGGACTGTAACCTGCAGAGATAAACATGTGGAAAAGAGCAAAGTTAGTTCAGAAAAAGGAGAAGCTTGAGATATGGACATTTCATTAAATGGATATGAATATGCTTAAATTAGAAATAAGATGAAAGTAAAGTACACTTAAAGTACACTAAGGCAGTAAGGTTATGGGATAACCTTCCAACAGGAAAAGCACAGGGCCAGCCACCTAAATAGTTTTAAGATAAATTTCATAAATTTCATAAATTTGTGAACAGGTGGCATATGACAAGGCTGCAAGAAAACTACCACAAATTTCTCTTCTAGTTGTGTGTACCAAAGAGAATATCCTTCCTTTTATTCTTAGCACCAGGAACTGGACTTCTGACTCTTAGTTTAGGTCTTTTTCCCTTAGTGCAAGTGTATTGTTGTTAGGTTATACTATAAAAAAATTATTGACTCCTTGTGGGGTTTTTTGCTGTTACAAAAAAAGTAATTAGAATTGAATCAGATGAAAGGAAAAAAAAAAGACACTTAAAAAGAAGAGAGATAGGGAGAACTGATCAGAACTTGTAATAAGCAGCTGTAAAAACAAAAAACTACTATAATGGAAACAGTGGAAAAATTAAACCTCTTAGTCTCAGCATACACTTGAAAAATTTCAATAAACTTAAGCAGAAACAGATTGAGACATCTGGATTTCTGATAAGAGTGATGTGCATCAGCATACCTGTAAGCTATTTGGAATTGCTGACAGAAATATTAACATTCATTATCTTCCAGTTTATAATCAAAGAACTAAATGGGTGTACTACATTAACCTGAGAGACAGTACATTGATTGTGGAGATTTAGAACAATTACAAGGTGTTTAAAACATTAGAAACATTGAAGCTTTTGTTATTAGAGCAGAATTGTGATGAGATATGCCAGCTCACAGCTACAAAATTACTTTTTAATGTAATGTAGATTCTATTTTGCAAGAGAAGAGCCTGAGGAAAGAAAATAATTTACAAATAGAAGGCTATGTCTTATTTATTATTTCTCATTTCTCAATATATGCTAAGAATTTAGAATATCCTAAAGACCTGAAGCTGGTGAACTAACTTTACATCTGTTGAAAGCATAATCATGTTCCATGATTTTATAAAACAGTTACATGACTTACTTCTTCTTATAACTTCTTTGCAATCTGGCTTGTGTTGTACAGCCTGGGTGTGTGGTCTTTTTCACCAAACTACAAGGGTTATGTTATTTTTCAGTGAGATAAAATGAGGAGTTCAAGCAGTTCATTGGCAGCGTGAAGTAATGGATTACTAAATGATTCTTTTCTGTATGAAATATTCAGACTGTGTTATATCTATCTTAGTAGGCACTGTGTAGCCAACATCTGATGATGGTAATATTTTCTATTGGTCTCTCTCTCTCTCTGAATTATTCATGAGGTCATATGCTCAAAATAAAGGCATGAAACAAAGAAAAAGCTGTCTTTTCTCTCACTGATAATGCTATGGGCTAAATACTGGACTCTGTGCTGGCTTCACGCTAAAGCATCTTGCTTCACCTATGCTGGACAAAGCTATTTTCTAGGAGTCCAGAAAATAGTTTGTGTTTCCCACACAATTCAAGAGGTCCTGCAAAGTCTGTTGTTCTCCAGTAACGTAAACCAGGATGAATAATAAGAGTTGCAAAGAGGAAGAAAAAATGCAGGGCGAATGTCAGGACTTTTACCCCATATAAAAGGACATTCACAGAAATGGGAGAATTTTGTTTATGTAGAGCTTTCTCGGAAGTATCTTGGAAGAAAAGTTGACTTTTCACTTGAAAGAGATGATGGCCATATGGATGAGTCAGAATCAGTGGACACCTGCAGCAACTGGAAGTATTTTTTTTTTAAATCTTATCTTATACTTAGGATAAGGAAGTTTAACTGTAGTGAATATATTCCATACAGATATTCAGGGGAAAATTTTTAATAGGGGAGGTAGAGGTCAGAAATACACCTAAAAGAAATGATAGCTACTTATTTTAAGTACAGCCTGGTGAGCTGTACTTAATGTTTACAAATGTCACATGTCCCAGAGTGACATAATAACAAGCAACATTGTCAAATGATTCAGTGAGTGCTCTGAAATACAAACATTTTTTGTACATGTTTAAACAGCAAGGTTCAAAATGATTGAATTGCAAACATTTTAATTTATAACCTGTATCAGAAAAAAATGTCCTTGTTTATTTTGGATTAGATTGATTGGGAGAATGCCATGAAACACCACTTGGAATAATATTTCATTACTTATGATGCATACAATCTGTCCTTCATGTCTGTTTAAAGAGACCAGTATATTTTAACACAACAGTTTACAAATAGTGTTGCGCAGATAAATGCATTACATTGGAAATATATTTCAATAAAGCCAGATTTGGGTCTGTGCAAATAAACTGCTCAGGAAAAGAATGCTTACAATTTTCTTTATGTAAGAATCTTTACTGTGACAGTTCTGCCCATTAAGAGCAATAATGGATTGGAATATTCAGATGGGAAAATACTAACTCTCTGGTGGTGTCCTCTGTCTGTACTGTTGTGTATGCTTGTTTCTGGCTTATGTCCTCCATTCTCTCATGTTTCATTACCACATATATATTGCAACCTTCATCCACACTGCTGCTTCTACACTGTAAGAATGAGATCTGGATTTTAAAGACTGTCTCTGATTTCTTATTTTCACAGCAGGTTATGTCTTTCTAGAAACAGTATTATGTTTACTGTTGGATACTTTGCCCATCCTTTATGACTCTAAGTAATGACAATTTTTAGAAGCTATGGCATGGGATTCTTCTGGATGTGCAAGTACCTGACTTCTGTCTCTTGATACTAACTGAGACATGATTTTGTCAGATAAGCCTCTCCTCGCTATAGGTGATTTGTTTGTGTTGGGGATAGGTGAAGTTTTCTTGGGTTTTTTTTTTTTACCTTCTGAAACATGGAAAACTAGTGAGCTCAGGAACAGAGAAATTGAAAGTAGATTGTGTAGGTGGGATAGAGGTTATAACTACTGCTGAAATATAATCACTACAGTCACATAGATTTAGTTCTTCATGATAAAACTGTATTGTTCATAGACATTTTGTGGTACACAGCTATACTAGGAAATCCTGAATCACCCTTATTGTCATAGATCATGGAGCTTTACTTTGACCAGTTGGATCATGCATTGCCATTACACATTATGTGCATTCTGAAGATTGAAGACAATGTAAAAATATCTTCAAAATCACTGAGGGCCAAACACATGCATTCACATGAATTTGGTTTACCTGCAAGCACATTTGAAATTAGAGACAAGTTTTTCATAGGACGTTGTCAGGTTTTCTAAGGAACATACATCAGCAGTAATACAAGCTCAAGGGAGAGAAAATGCTATTAAAAATGGCATATGTGCATGCATCTTAGCTATGCAAGAGGATGTGAGGTAGTAACCAAATGCAGATGCTTGTGTTCCTTCCTTGATTATGCTTAATGATAGAAACAGCTGTAGTAATTTTTTCATATGTTGTATATTTTGTTAGGAAAAAGTAGAATGCTTGAAAGGACAGAATTATTGCAGGTTTTATCAATATTGCTCCTGGTTTGTATTCTGGTCTATATAGTATATGGATTTCCTTGATTTGTACGTTGTTTTGCTGGTTATGATATTTAAGTGAGTATTTCTGTCCTTGTGAGTCTTGACCCTTGGGAAACTCAAAATTTAATAATTGAATTGATTTTAGCTATTAATGTTTTCATAAAGCCTTCTTGTACAAACATGTCTATGTAATTCCATGCAAGAAATATGACAGCAACCAGGTCTGCCTGCAAAAATAACAGCTGATTATACTAACCAGTATTAAAAAAAAAATAATTGTGTATTCAGAAGAGCTGATGATTTTTGCAAATTTTCATGTGTTTGTGGTTTTGTGCTTTTTGAATGCAATTGGAGACACCAGCTGAAAAAGTTAAATGGAGAGAGGAATAAACAGGTTACATTCCTTAAAATAACCCTTAGTGTAATCACATTTGTTGCCTGTGGTGTTCCACAATTTTTTTTCTTCCCCTTCCACTGGTTGCATCACATGTTCTACATGATTACTTTACAGATGAAAAGAACACATAGAGCATGTTGACCATAACAATAAAAACAGTTGTATTTGAAATGGGCATTTTATTTCTGTTCAAAAGTAATTATGGAACTCTAGTTTAACTTGTTCTGTAATAGGTGGTCTGTAATACTTGGTTCTTACAGGAGTTGGACAAGAGAGCCCCTATAAAGAGTGTGGATAGCAATTCTGCCTTACCATGATGCTTCAAACAACAAAGAAAATGACACAATGAACATGTGATTTTATTATCAAGAACTACAGAATATGTATGCATCAAATTGGTTCTACATCTATGACAGAGAAGCAGAGCTGTGGTTAAATGAGGTTTGGTGAGATTTTGAGTGTTGCCATAGAGTGCCTGGATTCTCATGGTGCTTCTTTTGCCCTGGTGTTCTTCTTCATTTTTGGTAGATCAGGACTTCCTTTTGATTCAATTTTTCATTGCTCTCTATCCCCATAATTCACTTTTCTGAGGCTTATAGGTGCTCTGCAGACCTCATTGAGTCAGGGGTTTTATCACTTCATTTTATCACATCTCCCACAAACAGCCAACAGTCACTTGATGTTTCCTCCTACTTGTTACAGACTTTAGACCATTTCAGTGTGGCTTTTTTATTATCACTGAATTGGATCAAATGAAAGTACCTAATTCTTTATTGCAAGGTCAGCTGGGTTTTTTTTTAATTTCTTTGTCACAGGACAATTTTCCTGACTGAATTTTGGGGTATCTAAAATGCTTTCTGAATAACAATTCCTCCCACTGATTATGGAAAACAGATTGCAAATGGTGATGTGATGCAAAAGATTTTAGGAAAAAATGTCTTCATTTTAGCCTTGTGGTACTGCTACATAAGCTGTTTGACCCATTTTAAGCACTAGAGGCTAGTTGATTGACCAATCCAACATATAGTTGATATAGTTCTTCATTCTCTAGATAAAATTATGGTTTGATAACATGTCCTCCAGATGTTCCACCCTCTAGCTGCCTGCTGTGAATATTTCTGTTACTTGACAGAGCAGGGGTTAGTTATATTTTCAGAGCCAAGGGCAGTGCAGAGTGAAATGAACAGATAAAATAATATAAAGTATTATGCATTTTACAAACTGACTGGCTGGATGCCCACAAGAGCCTTGTTACTTCCAGCAATATTTCAGAACAAGCCACAGAATCATAAAGTTGAGAAAATTCTAATGTGATGTGCAGAAATTCAATAAATAAATACAAGGAAATACTAAACCATGTGTTCAGAAAGAGTCTATGATATTGATACTGGAAAGAACCCAGCAAAGGCCCATGAAGATGATTAAGGGACTGGAGGATCTTTCTTACAAGCAAAGGCTGAGATGGCTGGGACTACTTAACCTAGAGAAGAGAAGTCTCAGGAAGAATCTCATCAATGTCTATAAATACCTGAAGAGAGGTTGCAAAGAAGCCATAGCTGGACTCTTTTCAGCGGTGCCCAGTGACCGGACCAAAGGCAATAGGCACAAAGTGAAACACAGAAGGATCCTCCTGAACATCAGAAAACACTGTTCTACTGTAAGGGTGACCAAGCATTGGCACAGGTTTACCAGAGAAGCTGGGGAATCTCCCCCCTTGGAGGTATTCAAAAGTTGTCCGGGCATGGTCCTGGACAAGTGGTTCTAGTGGTCCTGCTTGAGCAAGAGGGTTGAACCACATGACCTCAGGAGGTCCCTTCCAGCCTCAACCATTCTGTGATTTTTTTATTCTACTTCTAAATTATTTTTTCATGAATCATTATGCAGTATCAATATCCATACACTGTCAATAACTGTGAACTTCTATTCCACCTTTTATTTGTGAATCTCAGCAGACAGATGACAAACATTGATTGATCTAGCTCACATTTCCTTTCAGAGTTTTTTTAAGCATCCTGATAGAGTTGAAACACCACAAGGTAGAAACGGAAGGACTTACACATCAGTACACAATATATTTGTTAGAGCTTGGTGCACATACCCTGACCCTCCGTCTGTGCTGTAACCACAAAGGGATGATCTATTATCATGATTGCTTTTCCTTTCAAACTAGCAGCATAAGACACTGACATTCGTCTCTTCACTTCCCTTTCTTTCTTCAGTCTGTTGAACTTTCAAAAGTACAGACCAGTACATATGTTGCTGTTTTATGAGCAGCGGTATTTTTAAACTATTAATTTGTTATGTCATTTTTTATAGTGTCAAGGTGCTAAAGGGAGGCCACCACATTCTTCATCACCCTTCTCCCAGTCTGGGATTTAGGGGAGATATAAATAGAATTTTTGACTTGCAGCTTTAGGTTGTATCTCCAAATTATCTTGTCTGTTATTAATTTGTTCTTTTTTTTTCCCCCACCTCTACTTAAAAGGGAACTCCCACACTTATTCCATCTCCATGTTTATCTGATGGGAGTATTTTTATTTCAGGCAGTTTTTACCTTTCTGTCATTACACAAAATCACTCAAAATCATTTACCTTCCCAAATTTGGTGACAAGAACAGTTTTATTAGCTAATTGTCTGTTTTCTGTATCAGTACTGGTAACTATATGGTTTACAATGTGTTTGAAGTCATGGCCCTAGCAGAAGACATGATGGTGTCACAGGATGCATCTGATACAAAGGCTGCAGCAAGCACAGTCTTTGACATTTCTTTTTTTCCCCTAATTGACTGGTAGTCTTTAGAACAGGCAAAGGAAGCCTCTACAAATGAGGCAGTAGTGATTGATGTTTATGTGGCTGCTGCTGAAGCTTCGGAGATTCTCCTCGATGAACATTTTACTTTCTGATCTTTCTGTATTTTTAGGGAAGCTATTCCTTTCAGATGGAATGAAAATGTCTTTGACACATAAAGTTTTGTCTCTCACATAACTACAGTTGTGTTTCTTCATTCTTCACAATGAGCAAAACTGTAGACAGTTGTAAAATATTTCAGAATTTACTGGTGTCTCTTGCTCTTTTTGCAAGGTCCTTTATACGTGTTACCAACAGGAAAGAAAAAAACACTGCCAGCAACTGCTTCCTTTTGTCTGAGAGGCTTCATAGAACTTCCACAAAATGTTGGTTCTCTCCAGGGGCAGCTTTGACTTTTTTTGATGAAGTGACTATAGTACAACGTAGTGGCATTTGAACTCCACTGAATGGAAGGTGCGGGGAAAACTAATGTGTAGTTTATAAAAATAAGGCTGTTCCTTATGTTATTCCCTTTCCTTAGTTATTGGCCTCATTCCTGAACTACAAGATGAAAAAATGTATCAAAGTAAAGAATCATCACAAGGAGAAAAGTGTGTTGCTGTTGCACTTCAAGTTTTTGCATTTTGACAGCAAAAAAGTGTCATGTAAATATAGAGGTGTCAGCATTAAAAAGGTGATGTGATACAACTACAAAGATATTTCTCATTTTTCATGAACAGAAGTTGAGGGATGCAAGCCAGACTGAAACTTTCACAGAAGAAAATTGTTAAATTACTTTTTCTTGTATGAAAATACAAGAATTGCAAACAAAGAGTAATGCATATTTCCTATCATAGAAGAGAAAATGCTATTAAACTGATTTTTTTTGATTTATTGAAGTATATTTTGAGGCAACTTATAACAATTTTTCAGCTGTACCATCTGCAGTCTACAGGTATTAGAAAATAAACACCTGGTGGTGTCTTTTGTACTCCAAGTAGGAAAAAGTTTCATAACACAACATCCACAAAAGAAACAATGGTCTTCAGTGCTGCCAGAATCAACAGTATTTATTACACAGGGCAAAATAGATGGAGTTGTTGTTATGGATAGATGGATAGCTGTTGGCTATGTAAGATGTGTATCTTATTCAGGGTTAAATGTTTGTCCTCAGAGTCATAGATATTGCCATATTACAGCAGGGGAAGTGGTAGAGCAGCAGTTACAGCCAGTAACAGTTTTATGGTCAACAAGCTGTCATGGTTTAACCCCAGCCAGCAACTAAGCACCACACAGCCGCTATCTCACTCTCACTCTCCCCAGTGGGATGGGGGAGAGAATTGGAAAAAAAAAGTAAAACCCTTGGGTTGAGATAAAGACAGTTTAATAAAACAGCAGAGGAAGAGAAAATAATAATAATAATATGACTAATGATAAACTAATACACAAAACAAGTGATGCTCAATGCAACCACTCACCACCCGCTGATTGATGCCCAGCCCATCCTGAGCAGCAATGGCTGCCCCCCGGCCAACTCCCCCCAGCTTATATACTGAGCATGACGTCCTATGGTCTGGAATAGCCCTTTGGCCAGTTGGGGGCAGCTGTCCTGGCTGTGTCCCCTCCCAGCTTCTTGTGCATCTGGCAGAGCAGGGGAAGCTGAAGTCCTTGACTGGTGTAATCCCTGCTCAGCAACAACTAAATCATCAGTGTGTTACCAACATTCTTCTACTACTAAAACCAAAACAGCACTATGCCAGTGACTAGGAAGAAAATTAACTCTATCCCAGCTGAAACTAGGACAGATAAATTCACCTTCGATGTTGCCAGAACTACACATTGGCACTACCTACAGATTTTTTTCCAGGGGAAAGTCATTCTACAAGTTTTTTATTTTTTTTAATAATAATAATACTTCTTTTAAGAAGTCAAATCCTTCCAATAACTTGAAGGGAATGGAAGGAGAGAAAAGAGAAAAGTAGAAATGAAATAAGCCACATGCTGGCAAAATTGAAAAGTGAAGCTTTTGGGAAAATGAGACATCAAAGATGGAAATTTAGACTTCTGCATTTACATTTTAAGAAACATTCTGTCAGGCTGACTTAAAAGAAAGTTTTCTTGAGTGAATGGAACCTGGAAAGAGTCTGCTCCACTGGCAGTCTGACATTAAGACTAAGTGACTGTGAAGTCTTACTTTAGCTGTTATATATACCCATAAACTTTAAGTCATTATATGCCTAGGGAGGGCATATAATCCTTACATTAATTACCAAAGCAAGTAGTCCTGAAATTCCACAAGATTGACAAAACCAGCATGAAAGTAAATAATTACAAAAAATTAAGGTAAAGGAAATACACTTGCATCTTAAGGCGTCTTTTCCAACTCACATATTGGATTCAGAGATAATTAATGCAATAGGAAAAGTCCTGCTGTAAAATTATATTAGTGTCATGAGAAGCAGCATCCATTCAAATTAGGGTTTAGCATATTAATTTTTTGTTCTGTTACTATTATAATTTTTATGAAGCTCAGTGAGAAATTTCAATGTCAGGTCTTGTCCTGTTTTATACCACTTGTTTGCATATGCATCCGGAAAAGGCATTGTCACATTCTCTGACTTGCTGATTTCATCAAGCAACATTCTATGTTCACTGCTCTGAAGCCACATGCTCTTTCCTCTCCAGGAGAGAGAAACCTTGTGCAATTCCCCATTAGCAACTGAGTACTACTGGGTAAATTAGATTATTTCATATTGTCTCATTCAATAATCTATCTTTAAAAGCTCCTGATTTATTTCTTTTTTGTTTAAGCCACAAGATTTTGCCTCCACCCAAATTGAGGGTGGGTTTTATCTGTTAAATTACATCAGTTAATGTACAGTGTGAACACCTAGTATATTGCCTTCATAATAATTGGAGTAAGTGCTTATAAGGTATATTTCATACAATCTCTTTCAGGTTACTGTTTTAGAATAAAAGGCAGTGCCTGCTAGCAATACTAGTTTTTCTCCATTGACTCTAAAAAGAGTATAGACATCTAGCTGTAATGTAGCTGTTGGAACTTAGGCAAGATGAGTTCTGACTTTATTTCAGATGTAATATATGCTCACTCACATACATACATGCATGTATCTTCTAAAATTAAAAATAAAATCCTTACTTCTAGTTTGCTGTCAAATCAGAAATGGGTCTTTTAGCTGCAAATGCAACTGAAGCCCATGTGCAAGTATTCATTACCATTAATGATTACATTGCAAGTAACCATTATCTATTTATTTCTTTCTTTGTATCCAGTATGAAAATAATAGTCTTGAAATTAGAGAATGAAATAATGTTTTCTTTAAGACATTCTCTTCATTCCACAATTATTTTCGTCAAGAACTGTAAAATATAATTAAAAGATTTATTTGGTCATTGAACTATCCAAGATGGTGAAATTCCATATCTTATCAGAAGGAAAAGGTTGCTCAAACAGCAGAAGATAATAAAGTGTTTCTGGTTTAGTTTATGCAATTTTGATCTGAACGTGAAGAGTTACTCTGTAGGACTCCTAGTTTGTTTTATCTTTCATTCTCTTTGCAATGTCATTTAGCTTTAGTAGCTACCCTAATGATCCTGTTCCTTGCTTAATATTTTACTAATGCATATGGTACTGTGTTCCTTTAATATCACTTCTGATAGCCTTTATACCATTATTTTGCTGTTGATTATGTCCCAAACCCCTCTATTGTGCCACTGATGTCTCTCATAAAACATTTGCAAGAAGTTCTTTATTTGAAATTTTCTGGCCAGAATTTTTTTTTTTTTTTTTTTACATGCATCCTATGTATTTCCACTATTGCAAATTTGCAAATCAATGTTTCATTTCTTATTTTTATTCAGCATTGATATTTGCACATACTAGAAACCCACATTTAAATCACTGCCATATAATGTATAAAAACTGTTATTCAGCATAACCTGATGGCAATTTTTTGCTCTTAAGTATTCAGTTAAATGAAAAAAAAAAGCCCAAAACTGTTTCTGTAAATGGTGTGAAAGAAAAAAGGTAATCTCTGCTATCCCATCAGAGGCATGTCAGGTCTAAATCTTTCATCGTTTTTGAGATTTTAGTTTCTAACTTTTCTGTATACAACCTAACCTATCTGTTTAAAAGCTTGGACAATTAAAATCCTCTTCACAAAAGAGCCTGAAGATTTATTCAACAACCTCATCATTAAATACATGTATGTACACACATAAAAAGTCTCAGTAATTTTTTCATTTCTATATCCTGCTACAAATATCAGTGTTTCTTAAGATTTATTCATTTTTTTCATATTTAAATATTAAAAAGCTTTCTTTCCTGTAGGCCTTGTAAACGTTTGGTAACTCTGGGTATATAATAAGAAATAGAGATGCTTCTGTAGGCAAAATTTCTGTACAGGGAACTGTTTGAGACTAAGTCTTACTGACAGTGCTTCTGTTTCATTTCATTTTTAAATAGCCCTCTTAGAAGCCAACATGGAAATTTACCTCCTATTCACCAATCCTCTGCAATTTCCTAAGCTACTTTCCATAACTGAATCCAAATTTAGAAACAAGACCACAGCTTTGGTTTTCAAATGGCTGCTTTTTTGTACCTATATTATCTAATTAGCAGGGACATTGTCCATGGTTTGGTTTTTTCCACCCCCTCCCTGTTCCTCATATACACAATTTGTTTCAATAATGGTTGATTGGAAGACTGTCACTGTGTGAATCAGAATACCTGTCTCTTGTGTCAGTCTACAAGAAACAGAAACTGTTCTCTATTCCACTCCTTGATTATTTTTTTAGAAATATAACATTGAGCACTTTTTCTACCCAAGTATAGTACAAAATAGTATTTCATTTCTGATGTTCTAAGTGGTTTTTTTTCATACATCTAGGATAAGACTTGTTGTGAGCTATCTCTTAGCTATCTATCAGTTATCCATGGGAAGTCTCCACCAAGAATCCTTTCTGATCCTTAGCATCCTTAATTCCTTGGTACTGGAAAGATGTGACAGTAACCATACTTCTATAGCCCTTCAGTTCTTGGAGTCTATTTATTTTTCTTTGCTGTTTATGGCAAGTGTTTTTGCAACAACATGAGAGCCTTGAGGATGTAGAAGCATTTTTTTATGCTGGATTTTTGTTAGCTGTGCTCATTGTTGGCTCTGGGGCTGTAAGAGGGTGGCTCTCGTGTGGGTTTGTTTCCCCAGTCATTGCATATGGCGAACTGCTTTCTCTCTGAAGAGAGTAAGTACAGTTTTCTGGTTGTCTGGGCTGTGTGTGTTCTGTTTTCCTTAAGATGATGTTTTTCATGACCTACTATCAGTTGCTTGGTTTCCCTTACCCTTGTCTGGAGGGATTTCCTAGTGGTGTTTTATTTCTGACAGCATTTCTTAATCCTTGCGCTCCATAGCCATTTCTTATCAACAGGATTGAATTTACCTTTATCTCTCTCATAATCATTGTGAAATTGGTAAAGAGTATTGTACCCAAGCTGGCAGAGGGACAACATAAGGGCTACTCTCTTACTGACTGCCCAGCTCCATTTTCCTCTTGACTTGGTGATTTGCATCCTTTATGAAAAAAATTCTTAAAGATGCTCCAGTAGTGGGGAGCTCAAAAAAGATTAATTTTTCTTTGGCAATGCATGACATTGTTTTTATAGATTACTGATCAATGTATAGGAGTAGCAATAGGGTCAATTCCTTCAGCTGGCATCTCATTACACTGTGCAGTGTGCACTGTTGCACTGTATCCATTGCAATATTACACTTTCCCCAAGGGCTTAAATGATTTTATTTCCTAAATGCAAAAGATCACTTTGAAAACAGGTGTTCTAAGTTTCATCATGACTTCTAGAATTGCAGCATGGTCATGGAAGAGCAATCAGAGTTCATATTTCCCTGATTATACCAACGCAATGCTTGCTCATCAGAAATGTAGCTTATTGCTTATTAGATTTACTAATAAAGGCTTATCTGTGTCATGGTAATGTCTCTCACTCCTGTTGACATGATGTTTTCTTCTTGCAAGTTAAAGATTGCATGCTTAATTAATTTTCGTAATAGCTATGATAAAAATGACAAAGTTTTTAAATCAATGTGTTAATACCTTTGGCAAAATGTCATTGGGCACACTTTCACTTACAAAACAGAAATGTGAAGTCTTTTTCATTTCTACATGTCCTTACTCTACATTGAATTCAAAGAAAGTTTTAAAGTCTTTATACTGCCTTGCCTCTGATCTTGGAAGCAAGTATGATTTCACAGAAAAGATTCTTTAGAATTGTTAGTACAAAGACTGGTCCCAAAGTGTATTAAAAGGTGCTCTACTACTATTTTGTGGTAGGTAGGCTTGTTCCAAATAATGTTTGTCAAGGTTTTTTACTTCTTTGCAATTGCTGTTGAGGTCTCATGGTTACTCAGGCTCTGTGAACATTAAACCTCTTTCTGGATGTATTTGTTTGTGATTCCAGGCTTCTGGAATGAAAGGATAGCTCATAAACCAAAGCCAATGTACTTTTCTGCTTTTATTTTTCTATGCCTAGCAACAATGAGTTGAGGTTATAAGCAAGTTTCCCAATTAGTTAGGAAAATGCTTGTTTGAAAAATAACAATTGGGCAATTAAGTTTTGCAAATGCAGTAAGCAGAGCAGGAGTTAGCGTCATGACTGTGAATGAGAGGTATCGGATAAAAGGGGGCATACCACTAAGGATGATGAGTGACCAAGAATAATGTACCAGAGAAGGAGAAATTGGTGGGGTAAAGTAAAAGAACTGACATAGTCAACAAAGTTGTGGACTGGGAAAATTATCTTTGCATTGGCATTCTGAACTAAAATGATTTGGGCAAAAGGTATGAATGCAAGGGCAGCAGTCCAAAATTTCACAGAAGAGAAGATATAGGTGTTTGAAATTTATTTAAGTCACTATAGGCAGCTGCATTAAATAGAAAACTCAGCAGAATAGGACTCTTAACATGGATGTTCAGTCACTGTCCTGTACCTCATGAGGATATAAATTTCATCAAACTTCATGAGGAAAACCCTTTACAGAATGGCAAGGTAATTGCCATTCCGCAATCTTTAGGTAATTGCTTGGGTTTTTTAGTATATTTGCTGATTTTTTTTGTGGGTTTAGGAGAAATCTGTACCTAATGAAGCACTTTGGATTTAAATACATAGTACTAGAACAGAAATGCAGCGTTCCTCATGATATAAATTTCTGAAGCTGCATTTTTTTGTAACAGCAACACTGTAACTGACAAGAAAGTTGTACCACAGGAGAAATTGCCTGTGCTATATGAATTATCTCTGTGCATTAGAATACATTGGTTCAGTATGCCTCTCCATCAACACTCAAAACCTGAATGGAAATTTTATTACTCCTAGCAACTTAAAATTGATGGTTAAAGATCTGGAACACACACACATATATATAGTTAGTGAATGAAACTCTGTGAAAGTCAAATCTTGCCTGGAGAATGCTTTTTCTGAAATACTGAAAGGGAAAGGAACATCAATAAAAGAACCACCCTTATAAAAGTTATAAGCACATTTCTCTTAACCTTCAGTGGAAGGGTTACTGAAATATTTAGTGGCAGAGATGATCCTTTCACACCAGAAGCTGTCTGATGGACCTCTTACATCTGATCTTGAAACATCAGCTGATGACAGACTCTGAAATGAAACGGAGTAGTCATAAAAGCCTCTTACGGCAACACCTCTTGAAAACACCTCTACTTGCTCCAGTTGAGCAACTGCAAGTGAACACAGTAAGTAGCACAATTTGTACCGATGATCCTTTTCGAAAGGAAAGTTTGACACTTGTATATAAATTTGCATAGATCAATCAATTAAACCTGGTAATACCTGCTTGTAATATTTCTTACAATTATTAGATATTTCATTTAGAGATTCAAATGTGTGTTTTACAACCCAGAGGCCAGACATCTTTACTCCTAAGAAAAAAGCTGGTTTTTTGTGGTATTGTAATTGCTAAAAATGCACATGAATAGTTTCATGCCATTTTTCCCAGGACTGCTGAAGGAAAACTACACTAAATAGAAAATTATTCTTTCTGAACCCCCATTTTAGTTACCATTAATGTCTGCAAAACACACTCTCTCCTTGGAGCCCAACAAGAGTACTAGAATGCAGTTGGTAATTCTGCCCCCTGCCCCCCAAAAATATTTTTGAACCATTTCAGGCATGGAGATGCATTCAGCTTACTCTTAAGCAACACACACACTTGGCATCAACAGCCAAACCTGATGCTTCATCTGTTCAGGTGTGGCTAAAAAATCAGAGTGTTTCCTTGGCTTCTTGCTGAGTGAGAGCTTCCAGCTTCTGTTACCTTTTTTATTTGGCAGCTTTGAAGCCCAGTGAAATGTTTACCGTGTTTGCTAACAGAAATAGAACAACTTTATTGATATCATAGTGGCATAAATAGATGGCAAAGATGTAAAAAAACCTTTTTCCATTTTACTTCACACAGTTTTCACAGCAAGATTGGATCTATTTGATTTATGGGTGAGATTGTCAGCTGCAGAATATGGAGGACACTTGTCATGAATGCTGGTTTAGGATCCTGCTGGCTATGCCAATTTGCCATGAATGCTGATTTAGGATCTTGCCAACTACGCCAATTAGTCACTAATGAGTGACTTTGTGGTGGTGGTACATACCCCTTCCCCCACCCCCTTTTTTTTTTTTTCTCCTGGAACACTTTATGACCTCAGGAACTCCCATCAGATCTTGGCCTTGGTGTAATGTGTTGGACGATTAAGCAGCACCGTCCATACCAGGAACTCCTACATGATTGAGGCAGGGAGCGAGAGCAGGAACAGTTATCCCCTGACAGCCTTGGAACATACCTTATCTGGATTGAGTGAGGCAGCACCATCATTACTGGAATTCCAGTAATTACCAACCCGGATTGTGGTCCAGATGGTAATTTAATGATGACTAAAGCCAATCATCTCACAACCCTATAAACAGCAATCCTAAGTGAGGCCGTTTGAGCATTCCTGGACCACAGAGGGCTGTGACCAGCACCTCCCTCTGAGCAGGACACCTCTCAGAGCTTGCAAACTCTCAAGTTTGTGAAAATCTGAGGTCCATCACCGAAGACCAATGGTGGAACCTGGGCTGAAACCCTTCACTCCTTGAGTCTCCACCCTTGCCGGATGAGAAATTGTCCTGGTTTCGGCTGGGATAGAGTTAATTTTTCTTCACAGAAGCTAGCATAGTGCTGTGCTTTGGATTTAGTACTAGAAGAATGTTGATAACACACTGATGTTTTTAGTTGTTGCCAAGCAGTGCTCAGACTGCTCAAGGACTTTGTGAGCTTCTCCTGCTCGGCCAGGTGCATAACAAGCTGGGAGTACAGCACAGCTAGGACCCAAACTGTCCAAAGAGCTATTCCATACCATATAACGTCATGCTCGGGGGGGGTTAGTCAGTCGGTCGGTCGGTCGGTCGCGGGCAGAGTGGTCGCAGCTCGGGCGGTGTGATCGCTGCTCGGGACGGGCTGGGCATCAGTCAGCGGGTGGTGAGCAATTGCATTGTGCATCACTTGTTTCATATATTCTGTATATTTTCTTACCATTATTATTATTATTATTGTTATTATTCTCTCTTATTAAACTGTCTCTATCTCAACCCACGGGTCTTTTTTTTTTTTTTTCTTTTCTCTGATTCTCTCCCCCATCCCACTGAGGGAGGGGGGGGAGTGAGCGAGCGGCTGCGTGGTGCTTAGTTGCCAGCCGGGTTAAACCACGACAGTCCTATTTTGGCGCCCAACGTGGGGCCCAAAGGGTTGAGATAACGACAGATCTGAACATTTTTAAAACGAATTTGTGATAAGCATTCGTTATATTAGTCTAATAGTCGCTGATCGCAATGTTGTTTCATTTGCTCTCAGAGTTTTGTCCTTGTTCATGGAGTTCTTTTATATATCACCTTACCTGCTGTATGCACTCCCTGTGCTGCTGGTTGTCACTTTTCGCAAGTGGATTAAAGCTACTGTTCTGCTGTACTGTGTAATACTGGCTTATGCTATGATAAAACTATTGATCATCAGATTAAGCTCATATTTTTACTCAGTATTGCTGTCACCTCTGTATTTTGGGAACCATCTATTGGGAATTATGAATAATTATACATTTTACTTTTTATTCTTGGAGAGCCAGCCTGTGGGGGAGTCACCTTACTCCATCTTCCCCTTCTTCTCTGAGCTAATTACAACAGTTCTTGAGAATGTTGAATATCCTTGGGATGTTCCAACTAGCATGGCCCTATTGCTAGGACTCCTGAATATGGTTCAGCTTTTACTCAGGGTTAGACTCCTACGTAAATTATATACCATCCAAAGATCGACTCCTGCAGCAGGCCCTGCAGCTACTGCAGCAACCTCAGTGACACCCACTGTAGCTACTCCAACTGCAGACACAGGCACTGCAGCTACTTCAACCCCTGTGACACCCACTGTAACTACTCCAGCTGTGGACGTAGGCACTGCTGCTACTCCAACCCCTGCGACACCCACTGTAGCTACTCGAGCTGTGGACGCAGGCACTGCTGGTACTCCAACCCCTGTAACACCCACTGTAGCTACCCGAACTGTAGACACAGGCACTGCAGCTACTCCAACCCAGGACACCCACTGTAGCTACCCAAACTGTGGACACAGGCACCGTTGCTACTCCAACCCCTGCAACATGCACTGTAGCTACACAAACCCCAGCAACAGGCATTGCAGCTGAGACAGGGAGCGAACCTGTGCCAGTATCAGTTGCCCCTATACACAAGAAGAAATCTTGGAAGCAAAAGTCAACTCGTTTAGAAAGGGAGGATGAAAGACCAGGGCCATCACAAAAGGAGGAGGAAGAGGAAGAGCTCATAAATGAGACAGAAACTACACGGTCTCTATCCTTGGGTGAGCTGCGAGATATGAGAAAAGATTTCAGCCGTCGTGCAGGAGAGCATCTTGTCACCTGGTTGCTCCGATGCTGGGATAACGGGGCCAGTAGCCTGGAACTGGAGGCTAAGGAAGCCAAACAGCTGGGATCCCTTTCTAGGGAAGGCGGCATTGACAAAGCGATTGGAAAAGGGACACAAGTCCTCAGCCTCTGGAGGCGACTACTGTCAGCCATGAAGGAAAGATATCCCTTCAAGGAAGATGTCATACATCGCCCAGGCAAATGGACCACCGTGGAGAAAGGCATCCAGTACCTGAGGGAATTAGCTGTCCTGGAAGTGATTTATAGTGACCTGGACAATGACCAGTTGCCTAAAGATCCAGATAGTGTCCAGTGCACACGACCCATGTGGCGGAAGTTGTTACAGAGCGCACCAACATCATATGACAACACATGGGCAATAATGAGCTGGGAAGCTGGACGGGGACCAACAGTGGATGAAATGGCTGGCCAGCTCCGGGAATACGAAGAAAGTATCTCTTCTTCCCTTGTCTCTGCTGTGGATAAACTGTCCCAAAAGGTTGAACGACTCGAAAAGCGTATGCCCTACTCCCCTCCTGTACAGACCAGTATCTCAGCCATTAGAAATAAGCGCCCTTCTGCTCAAGGAAAAGAATATCGAGGGTACACACCACGGGGCACTCTATGGTTTTACCTGCGTGACCATGGAGAGGACATGAGGAAATGGGATGGAAAACCTACCTCAACCCTAGAGGCATGAGTACACGAGTTGCAAAGGAAAACAAGCACAAAAGGGGGCTCTTCCAAGAAACTTGTTGCTCCAATTTCCAGAGATGGGGTAGATCGTCATTTTTTCAGACAGAATAGAAGAGCTGATCTTAATTCTGATTGTGATGAAGGAACTTCTGACTCATATACACAAACCATGAGCAACAGTGATCAGAATTAGAGGGGCCCTGCCTCCAGCCAGGTGGAGGAAAGGGACAACCGGGTTTACTGGACTGTGTGGATTCGATGGCCTGGCACGTCAGACCCACAGAAGTATAGAGCTCTAGTAGACACCGGTGCACAGTGTACTCTAATGCCATCAAGCCATATAGGGGCAGAATCCATTTGTATTTCTGGAGTGACAGGGGGATCTCAAGAGCTGACTGTATTGGAGGCCGAAGTGAGCCTAACTGGGAATGAGCGGCAAAAGCACCACATTGTGACTGGGCCAGATGCTCCGTGCATCCTGGGCATAGACTACCTCAGGAGAGGGTATTTCAAGGACCCAAAAGGGTACCGGTGGGCTTTTGGTATAGCTGCCTTGGAGGCAGAAGAAATTAAGCAGCTATCTACCTTGCCTGGTCTCTCAAAGGACCCTTCGGTTGTGGGGTTGCTGAAAGTTAAAGAACAACAAGTGCCGATTGCCAGCACAACGGTGCACAGGTGACAATATCGCACCAACCGAGACTCCCTGATTCCCATCCATAAGCTGATTCATCGACTGGAGAGCCAAGGAGTGATCAGCAAGACTCGATCACCCTTTAACAGTCCCATATGGCCAGTGAGAAAGTCTGATGGAGAGTGGAGACTGACAGTAGACTATCGTGGCCTGAATGAAGTCACGCCACCACTGAGTGCTGCCGTGCCGGACATGTTAGAACTTCAATATGAACTGGAGTCAAAGGCAGCCAAGTGGTATGCCACAACTGATATTGCAAATGCTTTCTTTTCAATCCCTTTGGCAGCAGAGTGCAGGTCACAGTTTGCTTTCACTTGGAGGGGCATCCAGTACACCTGGAATCGACTGCCCCAGGGGTGGAAACACAGCCCTACCATTTGCCATGGACTGATCCAGACAGCACTGGAACAGGGTAAGGCTCCAGAGCACCTGCAATACATTGATGACATCATTGTGTGGGGCAATACAGCAGAAGAAGTTTTTGAGAAAGGGAAGAAAATAGTCCAAATCCTTCTGAAGGCTGGTTTCGCCATAAAACAAAGTAAGGTCAAGGGACCTGCACAGGAGATCCAGTTTTTAGGAATCAAATGGCAAGATGGACGTCGTCAGATTCCAATGGATGTGATCAACAAAATAACAGCCATGTCTCCACCAACTAGCAAAAAGGAAACACAAGCTTTCTTGGGCGTTGTGGGTTTTTGGAGAATGCATATTCCAAATTACAGTCAGATTGTAAGCCCTCTCTACCAAGTGACCCGGAAGAAGAATGATTTCAAATGGGACCCTGAACAACGACAAGCCTTTGAACAAATTAAACAGGAGATAGTGCATGCAGTAGCCCTTGGGCTGGTCCGGGCAGGGCAAGATGTAAAGAATGTGCTCTACACCGCAGCCGGGGAGAACGGCCCTACCTGGAGCCTCTGGCAGAAAGCACCAGGGGAGACTCGAGGCCGACCCCTAGGCTTTTGGAGTCGGGGATACAGAGGATCTGAAGCCAACTATAACCCAACTGAAAAAGAGATATTGGCAGCATATGAAGGGGTTCGAGCTGCTTCAGAAGTGGTTGGTACTGAAGCACAGCTCCTCCTGGCACCCCGACTGCCGGTGCTGGGCTGGATGTTCAAAGGGAAGGTCCCCTCTACACATCATGCAACTGATGCTACGTGGAGTAAGTGGGTCACACTGATTACACAACGGGCTCGAATAGGAAACCACAATCGCCCAGGAATCTTGGAAGTGATCATGGACTGGCCAGAAGGCAAAGATTTTGGAGTATCATCAGAGGAGGAGGTGGTGCGTGCTGAAGAGGCCCTGCTGTACAATAAATTGCCGGAAAACGAGAAGCAATATGCCCTGTGCACTGATGGATCCTGTCGTCTTGTGGGAAAGCATCGAAGGTGGAAGGCTGCTGTATGGAAGTCCTACAGGGACAAGTTGCAGAGACTGCTGAAGGGAAGTGAATCAAGTCAATTTGCAGAGGTGGAAAGCCATCCAGCTGGCTTTAGATATTGCTGAAAGAGAAAAATGCCAGTGCTCTATCTCTATACTGACTCATGGATGGTGGCAAATGCTTTTGTGGGGGTGGATGCAGCAATGGAAGCAGAGCAACTGGCAGCGCAGAGGCATACTATTGGCAACGCACTTGGCAAGATATGTTGCCCGGTAGAGAACCTGGTTGGTAAAGGTACGTTCTGTAGATGCTCATGGTACCAAGAGTCGGCCTCTGGAAGACATCACAAAACCAGCAGGCAGATCGCTGCTAAGATTGAAGTGGCTCAGGTGGATCTGGACTGGAACAAAGGTAATTGTTTCTAGCTCGGTGGGCCCATGACACTTCAGGCCATCAAGGAAGAGATGCAACATACAGATGGGCGTGATCGAGGGGTGACTTAACTATGGACGCTATCGCACAGTTGATTGCCATGAATGTGATGTGTTGCTGCGATCTAATGACAAGCCAAGGAGGTATAAAGCCTTCTGGTTGATGAGGACGGTGGCTGAATTTAATATGGAGCTATGCAAGGGTATCGATGTAATGTGAACTGTGCTGGATCACAAGCCAGGTTAAGCACTGGTTGGCGTGCTGATGAGGAGACGTTAATCCTCCACAACTGCATGGCAAGCGCTATGTGCTCACCATGGTGGAAGCGACCACCGGATGGTTGGAAACATATCCCGTGCCCCATGCCACTGCCCGGAACACTATCCTAGGCCTTGAAAAACAAGTCCTATGGCGGCATGGCACCCCAGAAAGAATTGAGTCAGACAACAGAACTCATTTCCGAAACAGCCTCATAGACAAATGGGCCAAAGAGCATGGCATTGAGTGGGTCTATTACATCCGCTATCATGCACCAGCCTCTGGGAAAATTGAACGATACAATGGACTGTTAAAAACTACACTGAAAGCAATGGGTGGTGGAACATTCAAACATTGGGATACACATTTAGCAAAAGCCACCTGGTTAGTCAACACTAGAGGATCTGCCAACCGAGCTGGCCCTGCGCAATCAAACCTCTTACGTACTGTAGAAGGGGATAAAGTCCCTGTAGTGCATGTAAAAAATATGCTGGGGAAGACAGTCTGGGTTTCTCCTGCCTCAGGTAAAGGCAAACCCATCCATGGGATTGCTTTTGCTCAAGGACCTGGCTCTACTTGGTGGGTGATGCAGAAGGATGGGGAAGTCCGATGTGTACCCCAAAGGGATTTGATTTTGGGTGAAAATAGCCAATGAACTGAATTGTATAATGTTAATTGTTGTGTAATACAGTATGTCATCATTTTTACTATTGCTGTATATTCTATCAATGGTATAGCAGTAGGAATCACCCAGATTAAGAAGAATTAATTTTGAAGAAACTGAGGAAGTGCAGTGAATGGAACCAGAACTGACATCAGCAAGCAACAACCCAACACAAGACCCCATCTCTCCTGCCCTGAAAGACTGTTACGACAGATGGAGCCCAAAACCGTGGACTAAATGAACCCAATGGACATTTCAGAGGGATGGTCCATAGACTAAGGGAATGATATCTGTGTATGTACCAAAAAGATGAGAAAATGGTGGTGATTAATTGGAATGTATTGTAAGGGTAGGACCTAAGCATGACGTAAATGGTATAGAATAAGGGGTGGATAATGTCCTGGTTTCGGCTGGGATAGAGTTAATTTTTCTTCACAGAAGCTAGCATAGTGCTGTGCTTTGGATTTAGTACTAGAAGAATGTTGATAACACACTGATGTTTTTAGTTGTTGCCAAGCAGTGCTCAGACTGCTCAAGGACTTTGTGAGCTTCTCCTGCTCGGCCAGGTGCATAACAAGCTGGGAGTACAGCACAGCTAGGACCCAAACTGTCCAAAGAGCTATTCCATACCATATAACGTCATGCTCGGGGGGGGTTAGTCAGTCGGTCGGTCGGTCGGTCGCGGGCAGAGTGGTCGCAGCTCGGGCGGTGTGATCGCTGCTCGGGACGGGCTGGGCATCAGTCAGCGGGTGGTGAGCAATTGCATTGTGCATCACTTGTTTCATATATTCTGTATATTTTCTTACCATTATTATTATTATTATTGTTATTATTCTCTCTTATTAAACTGTCTCTATCTCAACCCACGGGTCTTTTTTTTTTTTCCTTTTCTCTGATTCTCTCCCCCATCCCACTGAGGGAGGGGGGGAGTGAGCGAGCGGCTGCGTGGTGCTTAGTTGCCAGCCGGGTTAAACCACGACAGAAATACTGAGACATTTGACATGAATATTTCACTAAACTTGAGGGGAAGTTTTAGCAGATATACTTTTTTATATACATACATATATATATATATATAAACATAATCATGTCTGTGTGTATGCATGTATGAATTGATTTAAGTAATCTGTAAATGTGTGATTTAATTACAAAGTGAGTCTGTTATGATTATAGTTGATTCACTCTGTGAACATTAATTTAGTGCTGCTAAAAATCTTGTGCTCCACTTTAGACTATGAATAAACCTTAGACTGTTGCTAGACACATATTATCCTTAGACATAAGCCATTGACCAAGTCTGAGACTCAGCCACAGTCTCTCTCTGAATCCTAACTTGAGTGTAACTTAATTTTCCTTTGTGTACTTCTTCCATGCAGAAATAGAGTGAAGCTTGCCATTTTCAAATCTTTAACTAAGACGCTGTTTTAATTAAAACAAATTTTGTCAAATTACTTTGTTAACTGACCGATGATTGATGATTATTAAAATATCACAATCCAACCCTGTGATTTGCTGCAAAGGCACAAATAATTTCTAAGCTGCTACTAAATCAAATTGTGTAAAGTCACTCATTCACGACAAATTGGTGTAGTCGGCGGGATCCTAGATCAGCATTCATGACAACACTGTGACTAAACTCTGTAAAGGACTACACAAATATGACTGAACATGAAGACAATTCTGAAGATTTCAGATAAAAAAATATTACTGCTTTCCTCATAATTTTTTTGTTTTCTTGTTTTTTCTGTCCCATCTGTTTAATTTATTCATTTTTTTTTTTTTCTCCTGCCAGGACCTCTACTAAAGCATTACCCAAACCTTCAAAAGATTTACACTTACAAACTAAGTCTAGCATCTGCATTTGCAGTGAAGGATGCTTTCTTCAGCTGGGCTTCCACGGTTCAGAATCAGTCAGTTTCTAATTAGGTAGTGAGATAAACTAATCTTGCCTTAAAAGAGAGTATTGTTAGGGCTAAACCCACTTTTGGGTGGCATTTGCTTAGTGGTTGGGGGGTTTTGTTTTGTTTTTTTTTTTCTTTATATATTAATTAAGGTCAATTTGTATTATTTTGAAATTTCTTAATCGATGATTTTCGGAAAACAGATAGTTTAATAAAGTGGAAGCTATTAAAATGCCAAAGGACTGAGACTCCTACAAATAATAAAGATCAAGAGTCCCCAGATTGATTTTAGGGAGGTCTAGACAGTCATGGACATGAAAGGTGACAGTAATTTACAGTCTCTTTCTGATACACATATTTATGACTATTTTCCAGTCACAACATATGGTGACTGTTTACCAGTCACCATTTTAAAAAGTCTACTGTTCTCCCTGGAAACTGTAGACTAGCCACGTTTATGTAAAATAAGGGATAATGTCTTAAGTACTTCTCATGGTCTGACATTACTGTTGTGGCTTAACCCCAGCTGGTAGGTGAACACCATGCAGTTGCTCGTTCACTCCCCCCCATCCCACTGAGGGATGGGGGAAAGAATTGGGGAAAAAAAAAAAAAAGTAAAACCTGTGGGTTGAGATAAAGACAGTTTAATACAAGAAAATAATAACAATAATAATAACAAAAGTAATAGAATACACAGAATATATAAAGCAAGTGATGGACAATGCAATTGCTCACCACCCACTGACTGATGCCCAGACTGTCCCGAGCAGCAATCACTGCCCCCTGGCCAACTCCCCCCCAGACATGATGTCCTATGGTCTGGGATAGCCCTTTGGCCAGTTGGGGTCAGCTGTCCTGGCTGTGCCCCTTCCCAGCTCCTTGTGCACCTGGCAGAGCAGGGGAAGCTGAAAAAGTCCTTGACTGGTGTAAGCCCTGCTTAGCAACAACTAAACCATCAGTGTGTTATCAACATTCTGCTCATATGAAATCCAAAACACAGCACTATGCCAGCTACTAGAAAGGAAATTAACTCTATCCCAGCTGAAACCAGGACAATTACATAAATCTAGATCTTACTTTTGGACAGAATTATGGGCAACTTTAAAAACAGTGATCCCACAAATAATATTCAAATCACTAGCATAGACCTTCAATTTCTAATTGAAACATTAACATTTCTAATACAAAGGGAGGGTAGAAAAGAAGACTGGATCTATGCAATGAATGGATGAGGAAACTTATTCTCACACTTGAATTCCTTTCTTGCCACTTTTCCTTCCGCATGGATCCTGCAAGATGTGGGAGTTGTGCCATTCCTGTATTTCTTGTGTTTCCATCACCTTGCTTCCATGTTCTTTTGGTAAATGAGGATACTATAGATGTTTTATTCCTATTGCTTAGATAACTCTCTTCTTCTTAGCTTTTTGAAACTTTTGAAATTAAACTTTATTGATATCTGATTTCTGCTTTGTATAAGAGAATTACAACAAGAGCCATCATTCTTCTCTTCAGCCTAAAATATGCCTAGGTCTGCCTGTGTAAGACTTGAGTTCTTTAACTGTCAGTACTGAGTGGCTGTGTTTTGTAAGAGATGCTCTCAGCAGGGTGCTTTTTCCCTCCATTGCATCCTGTTCACTCCATTGTTTGATTGCATAGTTTTTCTAGAGCAGAAGTGCTTCTGGTAACATCTGTTTTTTTAATAAAGTAGGAAGCTGCGTATAATACATTCTTTATCACTGCTCCCGTCTCAAAAAAGTCTACAAAAGAGGGTATCCTAAACCATTTTGTCAAGTGGAGGTGCAGAAGCTTTGAATTGTTGCAGAAGCCTTGAATTGTTACAGAAGCTTTGAAGTGTTACAGTGTTCAGTCAAAACAACAGCCTATTCTGCTCAACAGACTTAGAATATCTTCTTTTCTCAATCTGTTCAAAGCTGTGAAGTAGAAAATATACTTAGACAATCTTTAAAATACTTGTGTTGACTTTGTGCAACTTGTACAACAGAGATGTTTCAGAGAAATGAGAACAATACTGACAGGAGACCATCCTTTGTGTGGCCAATAATGAAGAATCATATATTTAGGAATCCAAAGCTTCTTTGACAACCTTATGTTATGTAACACACAAGGAACCAGTGAAACAAATATCATTACCAAATTGGGAAAAATATTAACGATATAGAAAAAAATACAGCAAACTGTTAAGAGCTAACCTCATAGGTTAGACTATGGTGGAACAGACATAATTTTCCAGCAAAACCACAGGCAGTCATTTAGAAAGCTTCTGCAGAACAGCAATTTAGGGATTTGATATATGAAACAAAAAATCAACTGAGTCCGACTAAGCTGAAGAACATTCAGTATGTCTGTGGGGGGGGAAAAAAAAATCAAACCAAAAATATTGCAGTTGTAAAGATTCAACCAGGGAGGACAAAACATGGGGGAGAGGAGGGTGTTGGAATTTAATACATTCATAATCTACCTTGCAGCCATACAAACCAAAGTTGTTTTGTCTATGTATTCTACACAAATATTTGCTTATTCAAACTACCTGAAACGCTCACAATAGTATATTAAAATCATAGAATCATAGAATCATAGAATCATAGAATCATAGAATCATAGAATGGTTTGGGTTGGAAGGGACCCCTAGAGGTCATCTAGTCCAACCCCCCTGCAGTGAGCAGGGACACCACTAACTAGATCAGGTTGCTCAGAGCCCCGTCCAACCTGGCCTTGAATGTTTCCAGGGATGGGGCCTCCACCACCTCTCTGGGCAACCCGTTCCAGTGTTTCACCACCCTCGTTGTAAAGAATTTCCTCCTTATATCCAGTCTAAACCTACCCTGGTTTAGTTTAAAACCATTACCCCTTGTCCTGTCACAGCTGGCCCTACTAAAAAGATTGTCCCCATCTTTCCTATAGGCCCCCTTCAGGTACTGAAAGGCCGCAATCAGGTCTCCCCGCAGCCTTCTCTTCTCCAGGCTGAACAAGCCCAACTGCCTCAGCCTGTCCTCATCAGAGAGGTGCTCCAGCCCTTGGATCATTTTAGTAGCCCTCCTCTGGACCCACTCCAACAGTTCCACATCCTTCTTGTGCTGAGGGCTCCAGAGCTGGACGCAGTGCTCTAGGTGAGGTCTCACCAGAGCAGAGTAGAGGGGCAGAATCACCTCCTTCGACCTGCTGGCCACGCTTCTCCTGATGCAGCCCAGAATACGGTTGGCCTTCTGGGCCGCCAGCGCACATTGCCGGCTCATGTCCAGCTTTTCATCAATCAGTACCCCCAAGTCCCTCTGGGCAGGGCTGCTCTTGATCCTTTCTTCCCCCAGCCTGTACTGATACTGGGGGTTACCCCGACCCAGGTGCAGGACCTTGCACTTGGCCTTGTTGAACCTCATGAGGTTCACACAGGCCCACCTCTCCAGCCTGTCCACCACTCAGCTTGGTGTCGTCCGCAAACTTGCTGAGGGTGCATTCGATCTCGATGCCTAAGTCATTGACGAATATATTAAACAGCACCGGTCCCAGTACGGACCCCTGAGGGACACCACTCGTCACCAGTCTCCATCCGGACATCGAGCCATTGACCACTACCCTCTGCATGAGACCATCCAGCCAGTTCCTTATCCACCGAACAGTCCACCCATCAAATCCATAGCTCTCCAATTTAGAGAGAAGGATGTTGTGGGGGACCGTGTCAAAGGCTTTGCAGAAGTCCAGATAGATGACATCCATTGGTTTTCCCTTGTCCACTGATGCTGTCACACCATCATAGAAAGACACTGGGTTTGTCAGGCAGGACTTGCCCTTGGTGAAGCCATGCTGGCTATCTCGAATTATCTCCCTGGTCTCCATGTGCCTTAGCATAGCTTCTAGGAGGATCTGTTCCATGATCTTCCCAGGCACAGAGGTGAGGCTGACAGGTCGGTCGTTCCCAGGGTCTTCCTTTCTACCCTTTTTGAAAATGGGCACAATGTTTCCCTTCTTCCAGTCACCAGGGACTTCACCTGACTGCCATGACTTTTCAAATATCATGGAGAGTGGCTTGGCGACTACATCGGCCAATTCCCTCAGGACTCTGGGATGCATCTCATCAGGTCCCATGGACTTATGTGCGTTCAGGTTCCTCAGGTGGTCACGAACCTGATCTTCTCCTACAGCAGGAAGGGTTTTGCCCTCCTGGTCCCCCTCATGCCATCCATCAACTTGGGTGGGGTGAGGAGAGAGGTTGCCAGTGAAGACTGAGGCAAAAAAGGTGTTGAGTACCTCAGCCTTCTCCTCATCTGCTGTTACCAGCTTGCCAGTCTCTCTCATCAGCGGGGGTACGCTTTCTTTAACCATCCTTTTCCGGCTGATATACCTGTAGAAACCCTTCTTGTTATTCTTTGCATCCCTAGCCAAGTTTAGCTCCAGCTGAGCCTTGGCCTTCCTGACCCCATTCCTACACAACCGGACCACGTCCCTATACTCTTCCCAGGATGCCTGTCCCTGCTTCCACTGCCTGTACAGTTCTCTCTTCCTCCTTAGTTTGACCAGCATCTCTCATCTCAGCCATGCTGGTCTCTTCCCTTCTTTGCCCGATTTCTTACACCTGGGGATCGAGAGCTCTTGCGCTCTGTGGATCACATCCTTAAAGATCTGCCAGCTCTGTTCTGTTCCCCTGTCTCTGAGGACCGTTTCCCAGGGAGTCCTTCCGACTATCTCCTTGAGGAGCTGGAATTTTGCTTTTCTAAAATTCAGGGTCCTGACTATACTCTTTGTTCTTCCCATTTCCCTCTGGAGCGTGAGCTCTACCAGCGCATGATCACTGCAACCCAAGCTGCCTCCGATCTTGACATTTCCGACGAGCTCACTTGCATTGGTGACCACCAGGTCCAGTATCGCATCCCCTCGGGTAGGGGTGTCTATTACCTGGCTTAAGAAGTTGTCCTCAATGCATTCGAGAAACCTGCTGGATTGCCTACAGCTTGCCGTGTTGGTTTTCCAGCAGATGTCAGGGTGGTTGAAGTCCCCCAGCAGGACGAGAGCCTGCGAGCACGAAGCCTCCCGGAGTTGGAGGAAGAACGCTTCGTCCGTCGGCTCCTCTTGATCTGGCGGTCTGTAGTAGACACCAACCACCAGGTTCCCTTTGTTGCCTCTCTCTCTGATTCTTATCCATAAGCTTTCGACCTGCTCATGGCTATTCTTCAGCGCCAGCTCTTCACACTCTAATGATTTCTTGATGTAAAGGGCAACGCCTCCGCCCCTCCTTCCTCACCTGTCCCTTCTGAACAGCCTGTAGCCATCAATAGCTACATTCTAGTTGTGGGATTCATCCCACCAAGTTTCCGTAATGGCGATCAGGTCGTAGCTTTCTAGCAGCACGATAGCTTCCAACTCCTCTTGTTTGTTTCCCATGCTGCGCGCGTTTGTATAGAGGCATTTCATATGAGCTGTCGGCCTCGTCACCTTCATAGCAGAACACCCCTCATTTACTCTGAGGTGCTTCACGGGCTTTTCCTTGTTGGCTCCTACTACCTCAGGAGCCTCCGGCTCACCTCCGCCAGACGTCAACTTCTCTGCAGTGCCCCTGGCACACTGCTGGGCAACAGGTTGAAGGCTCATACTAGCCCCCAGTCCCTCTAACCCTTGCGTTTCATCCCCTAGCCTGTCACTGGCAAGCCCAATAGGTTCCCCTTCCCCCTTCACATCTAGTTTAAAGCCCTGTCAATGAGCCCCGCAAGCTCCTGGGCAAAGATCCTCTTCCCCCTTTGAGAAAGCTGGCTCCCATTTGACTTGAGCAAGCCCGGTGCCTTATAGATCATCCCATGGTCAAAGAACCCAAAGCTGTGGTGGCGACACCAGTCGCGAAGCCACATGTTAATAGATTGAGTCTGCTCATATTGTCCCTTGTCTCTGCCCACCACTGGAAGGAGCGAGGAAAAAATAACCTGCACTCCAGATCCCTTCACTAATCGCCCCAAGGCTTTGAATTCTTTTTTGATCACCCTCGGGCTACTTACTGCTACTTCATCGGCACCCACATGGAAGAGGAGCAAGGGATAGTAGTCCGAGGGTCAGACCAGGCTAGGAAGTTTCCTAGTGATGTCTCTAACCTGGGCTCCTGGGAGGCAGCAGACCTCCCTAAGAGCAGGGTCTGCCTGGCATATCGGTCCCTCTGTTCCCCTCAGATGGGAATCTCCCACTACTATTATCCGCATCACTAGAGTGAGCAAAAGTACAAAGACGCTGATGCAATTTCATTATCATACAGATATTATTTGAAAGAAAAAAGACAGGCTTTCCACATTTAAGCTTATGGTCCTCTCTAATAGCAGAGAAAATGGGACTGCAAAGCTACCGATACAGCCATTGCCAGTAGGTGCTTGCTGCATAGCTCAGACTCTCTGACACAATAGATGCCAGTGTATATTGATGAAGGATTAATCGCAGTATTTATGTATAATTAATGGTTAGTGGAAAACACATCATGCCAGATCTGGCAGCATGAAAGGTGAGACTGCTGCAGTTCCATGCCCCTAGGTTCAGCCAGCAGCATGGCTGGAGATATATTCCTGGTAGGCACATGCACACAGATACACGACGTATCGGCTGTCCACACAGATCACAGGCAGACACACAGGGCACTCATGAGAACACAGACAGCACCAATGGCCTCATCCTGCTCCCCTCTCTGGCTGAGGAGGGTGGAGGTCCGCTCATGAGAATATTTATATATATGTATGCATATGTACATGTATATTTTATACATATGTGTAAGTATATTATATATATATATGTATATGTACCGAGTGGATGTCTCCAGGAGCTGGGCTCAGACACTGCAGCAGTCTGCCCAGCAGCTGCCCCTAGATCCCTGTCTCCCCAGTTGTTGGCACCTGGGCATATGAAACCCTGAGGTTGCAGCCCCACTCCAGCTGCTGGAACAGACCATCTCACTGGTCTGTCCTAGTGCAAACACATGTGTGCGTGTGCGAGTGCGCGCATGGACACACACAGACACAGACACACAGACTCACAGAGCTGGCCAGGATTCCCCAGGTCCCATAGCCAGCCCATAGCTGGTTATCTACAACAAATTTATAGTCCTAAGACACATCCGGATATTACAGTCTGCTGAGTATGTGGCATAGATAAAAAATGACTTCATATATTGCATATAGTTTTAAAACTGTTGAAATTATATGCCTTCCAATGAGAAAAAATTAACTAAAACCGGTTGTTCAGAACTTTTGGCTATGTTGCTTATCCTCCTCTTAAACCTCTGAATAATGACACATATCACACTGTAAATTTAACAGGAATTTCCCTGAACAGTCATTCTGTCTGCATTTGTATTCCTATTATCTTGATCTGTGTTCTTTATATTTTCATACAACTTTCCTTACTTGTATTGCTGTTGCAGCAGATCAATGCCTTGTGATGCCTTCTGTTGCTTAGCTTCAGTTTCTTATTAATGAAAATATAAACTGTTCTCAGTCCACAAAGACATCCATTTTGTTAACTTGAAGAACACTGAAATTCCAGTTTATCCAGAAACCTTAAATAAGGGTTATGTTTTTCAGAAACAGGCATAATGTTGGCATTGCTGCAAGGGGGAGGGCTTGCAGGGTGGAAATCGATTGCTTTTATGGTGCTTGCTTGCTGTGGACAGGGAGATGGAAGAACACAGGGCGACTCATCTCCTGTAGATCTTTCAGATATTGCAACTCTGTAGGCTGGCATGTTAGACAAGATGGAACCCGGAACCCAGAGTTTCACTCTTGGTCCTTCTTCATTGTTCCTTGACCAGAGAAAAAATGCTGTATAGCTGCATGGCACTCTAATCCTCTTCTTCCTATAACATCTGTGCAGCATCAGGAGGATGGACTGGGGACTCAGCGTGTTTACATTTAAGACAGAACTAAAGTGACTGGTTTTCTCCCCTGTCTCCCCAGACATTTCCTGACAGAGTACGTAGGTTCTCAAAACCTGTGACACGCTTCCAGCCAATCAATTACCCAAACCTTTCCTCTTTAACCTCTATTCAGGTCCTACCTTTTTATTTCTTTTATTGTCACAGGTCATACTAGTCACCATCTAGCCCTTGAAGTCATGACTTGAACTCCTTCCTCCTAAAATAATCACAAAGGTATCAGTGTCCTGGCTCACTCATCCATATTAGCTGTGAGTTCAAAACCAGCTCGGATTGTATCAATGCAGTATGATAATCAAAATGAAAAAGACTGATCCTATAGACAAGTCTCACAGTGCAGGGAGGGTGCAGGGAGCAGCTATTCCAGTCTCTTCTTGGTTTCTCTTCTTGGTTTTGATTAGGGACTGAATGTGTGCATGCAAGTTAACACTGCATTTCTGTTTATTCTGTTGGAACCAGACTGATTATTAATTCTGCATATAGCCTAGGACTAAGAACAGATGTAAAAAAACATCATGCAAGTGGCGTGCAGTGCAGTATCCCGCTGCTCAAAAGGAAGAAGCAGGAGGCAATCAGCCCTGAAAGGAAAGCAGTCTGTCTCTGTGCAGAGGGAAGCATTTATCCTCCTGCACTTTTTAGTGGAATGGCTTGTATTTTACTGGATCTGTTCCTTTCAAGTCTCCCTAGGTAGGCTGTGGGTACTGAGAGCGCTGTTGCCTCTGTGCATGCTGACTAGAACAGAAACCACAATTCTACCTTGCCATTATGCAGGGAATACACACGCACACAAGGGGAGTCACCTTTGCGTGCTGCATTAGGAGCCTGAATCCATTCCACTCTTTTTCCACCCAGATTGCCAGAGCAGAAGGGAACTGCAGCCTCACCCTTACCTTGTGAAAGCAATACACAATCCTTACAAGTAAATCAACATGCAAGAGCTGCCATAGTCTGCACAGTTACTGCTTATTTCCTTTATTTTAGTATTTTCCACTGTGCTCATATTTCCTACCAACAGAAGTTCTTTCCACAGATGAATATTATTACAGCATACTTAAGCTGTTGCATATAACACCTGCAATCTGTTGTCACCCCAAAGTGTTTTCTGGCATGCAGTAAGATATCGGAAAACACACAGTTCTTGAACCCTAAAAAACACATGAAGCATGTCACAAATACTTTTAAACAAAGTCCAGAGCATGCATAGAGAAGTGAATTTGTGTATGTTCAAGTGAAGCTTTGAAGTATTTATCTAATCAGCAGAAAAAAACTGAAGCATATATCCTGCCTGACTACTCACAATCAACTACCACAGAATTTAGATACTCATTATCTGAAAAAAGAAGTGAAAGAAATTGGAAAAAAACCAAAAATGTTTAATAATATAAATACAGCAAACTACATGCTGCTAATGTTTACATTGCCATAAAACTGTATGTGCAATCTTGTTTTCATTTAAAGGAATATGAGTGTATTTGGTCTCATAATGTTACTGGGAAGCTGTAGGAACAGATGCCTTGGAACATTATGTTGCTATGGAGGAAATTTAGCAACAGAAAAATAGAAGCTACCCTGGAACGAACAGAAAACATGTTTTGTCTGCATTCAAGTCCTGAACACTAGTGAATATTGGAGGTGACCATACTTTTATGCAAGCCTAAATTTGTCTTTGCCAATATCAAGATCATAACTTCTTTTGTTAATGTGCTGTGCTGATCAAGAGTATCATGTTTATAACATGATATTAGCTCAGATATAGGTAATTTCATTATGTTTTATTTTCTCTATTCTTTTAATTGTTAGAGATGCTAATGATTGTTATTTTCCATCTCAATATGACATATTCATTCCTTTAATTTCTTTTCCCTTTCTGCTTTGCTTTCTGTGCTGAAAAAAAACCCACTGTAGATTCAAAATTCAAACATGGACTCAATATTTAACCGTATACCAAATGTAAAATGAGGTGGTCAAACAATGCATTGCGCAATCTTCTTCCTTTCCAGGACTAGAAAACTGGCAATGATGATCAGTTTTTGATAACCAATTCCTCAAGAAAAAGCAGTGACCAAATTGTCTTCCTCAGTATTCTTCTACATACTCTCAGTACTCTTCCTACATAGTGTGTTGCATATTTCCATACCCCATGTGAATAAGAACACTCATACATTCAAAGATATGTGGAATACCATATCTAAAGTATGAGAGGTTGATGTATATCATAATATCATAACTGATGCTAAGTTCAGTAAACAAAAGCAGCTGTTCTCCATGCAGATACTAAAACAAAAAAAAAAAAAAGAAAAAGAGTAAACTTCTGCAGGAAAGTGAATTCTTATGGTTGAATTTTGAAGCAGTCATTCACAAATGGACTCACAGTCACTTTCTTAGAAGTGTAGCCTAGCTTTCTTGCACTATGTCTTGCTCAGTCTATTCAAAACTAGCCCCAAACCAAAGTTACAGAAAGTGATTTCTGCATAGTTTATATATAAAACACCTACACTTTTATATATATTAGATGTGTGTGGGTGTTTATATCTGTCTGAGTGTATATATATATATGTTAAATTGTGTATGTGTGGGTAGGAGTATATATTCACACCATCACATTATTCATCGTATATATATAAAAAAATAAATATTTAGTGACTAGATGTATTAAGCTTATGGAATAAGTTTACTTAACAGCTGCTTTTCTAATGATTTTTTGTTTTTATTAAACTGTGCTGAAAATCTTCATAAAAATTGGGGAAAACTTATCTACAAGAATAAATTAGTCATGACTGCATAGCATTCAGAAAGCTTTGGGCTCTAAAATGTTATTTCCACCCGAGGACACAAATGAGCAAGGAATGATACCAGTAAAGAAATGTGTGTTGCAGCTGAACAGAAATAGATATACAAATGACTTGTAAGCATTAGCTGTGGAGGCATACTTCTACATTCCTCAAGTAGAGCAGTTGCTTCTCTTCAAGAGCGAGATCTGAAAAGTGTGTTTGCTTGCCCATGTCAGACACTTCAGAGAGCTTTGTGATGGAGATACCATCCAGCAGACCAACTTTACAGGAAAAGACCATTTCAAACATGTTCTGACAACTTCATCTGAGAAGGAGAACCCCCATTGTTCAGGATCATAAAGGAAAAAAATGAACATAAAAATTTTAATTCAAATAGTGCCCCATATCTATTAAATATAGAGGCATGTACTATGTTATATCTCTTCAGTAGCATATTTTCTCGAACCGGGAATTGCAGTGCAAATTGCTTAAATATGAACTTCTATTTTCTCTTCCGTCTTTACAGTTGTTTGCAATAAATATAAAATCTACTAACAAACGTTTCGTAATTAATGATGCATTTCAGCTTTTACTAATGGAATAAAAACTATAATCATCTGATGAAAACCACCTCCCATGTGAAGCTAATTCATCATCATTTTAAAGAGTCCAAGGAGAGAAATCATACAAAATAATAGGATGAGAAATCTTAAAATGTTTTCAGGATCAAATTTTTTAAAGTTAGTTTTGTCACAAGAACAGGATATGACCGCCTCCAAAATAAAGCTCTTTTATATTGCCAAGGTTCAGTAATTTCCCTCTGTACTTTTTTCTGACCCTCTCTTGCCTTGGTCAGATGTTGGTCTCTGCAACATAAACAGTAGTCTTTTCTTCTTTCTTCATGTCCTCTTTTAATACAGTCAATTTTAATATTCCAAATTTCCCTTCATTTATTGATATAATTTATCTAGATATTATTTATGTAGGTAAATAACCAAACACTCTATAGATGGATAAAAATGAAATATTTGTGCATATCTGGTACATGTTTGCTTAAATATCTTTTTCTGGACTAACAAAGACTAAGGCTGGATTGGTGTCTTTAAAAATTTTTCCCCCAAAATATTATCAATGAGCATAGAGTATAAAACAGACCAGCAGTGTAAGGAAGGGAAGAGGGATCACTTGAATATTGCTACTTAATAATTCATCTTATGGAGATGGCTGATGAATGAGAGCTGACTTTTGTTTATGGCTGTATAAACACAAAGAGATTACTGTCTAAGTGTTAGAAAAGAAATAATAGGATAAGGCAAAATGAATGAGGAGCACATGGAAACTCTTTCATCTTATCCTTTACCTGTTGATTATAATTGCTATGGATTTAATAAACTTTAATATTACAAAGTGCATGGGAGATTAACATTTTTGGAAATCTAATGGATACACAGTACCTGCTTTTATTATTATTATTATTATTACTATTACTATTATTATTAATATTTTTATTAATATTCTATTTAATGCCATAAACTTAAAGCTATGTTGATAAAAATTCTGAGTACAGGCCAAAAAGGAGGTCACTATGTGGCAGTGGTTCCACACAGAGCTCTCTAACCCATTGTCAGGATAAAAAAAATAGGCGGCCAGGTACATCATAATGAAAGTATCACTGTATGCAAATTAGTTAAATTAAATTTCCATTAAAGTTAACTGTGTGAGCCAGCTGCAACTATAGGGTAAAGATAAGTTGAATCCCTTTAGGCATCCTTTAAGCAAATGTTTGCAGTGACTCAGGGTTTTTAATATTGTAAACTTAGGGCCCGTTGCACTAGTTGCTTATAAAAACATTTTGCTTCAAACATCTTATGTGAGATGGTAGCCTTGCATTAAATGTTTCTGGGGAAAGCTTCACCAAATATGGTTCTGTTTTTTCTGTGGACTGGACCATTTGAAGGAAGTATTACAATTGTCGAGGCACTGGGAAGGGGATTTCACTTCGGACCAAGGATTTGAAACAAGCAAGATTCAGCTTTTGGACTGCGAAAAATATAAGTTCTAACACTGAAAGAAGTTTCCTGTTGTATGTGCTGATTAGAGTTAGACAAAAAAAACTTGCAAAAATTCAACTTATGTTAAATATATTTTATTTGGATGTTGCTGGATGAATAGACCCTTTCCTATATTTGCTGCCCCTCATTGTACTCAGAAACTTTCGCGACCTAAGAGGAAACAAATGGGAAAGGACAAAAGATTTGGTCTCTGATGGAGTGATAAGGAAAAAAATATTTAGAATCATAGAATGTTTTGGGTTGGAAGGGACCCCTAGAGGTCATCTAGTCCAACCCCCCTGCAGTGAGCAGGGACACCACTAACTAGATCAGGTTGCTCAGAGCCCCATCCAACCTGGCCTTGAATGTTCCCAGGGATGGGGCCTCCACCACCTCTCTGGGCAACCTGTTCCAGTGTTTTACCACCCTCATTGTAAAGAATTTCTTCCTTATATCCAGTCTAAACCTACCCTGGTTTAGTTTAAAACCATTACCCCTTGTCCTGTCACAGCTGGCCCTACTAAAAAGATTTTCCCCATCTTTCCTATAGGCCCCCTTTAGACACTGAAAGGCCGTAATCAGGTCTCCCCGCAGCCTTCTCTTCTCCAGGCTGAACAAGCCCAACTCCCTCAGCCTGTCCTCATAAGAGAGGTGCTCCAGCCCTCGGATCATTTTAGTAGCCCTCCTCTGGACCCGCTCCAACAGTTCCATGTCCTTCTTGTGCTGAGGGCTCCAGAGTTGGACACAATACTCCAGGTGAGGTCTCACCAGAGCAGAGTAGAGGGGCAGAATCGCCTCCCTCGACCTGCTGGCCACGCTTCTCCTGATGCAGCCCAGAATACGGTTGGCCTTCTGGGCCGCCAGTGCACATTGCCGGCTCATGTCCAGCTTTTCATCCACCAGCACGCCCAAGTCCCTCTCGGCAGGGCTGCTCTCGATCCTTTCTTCCCCCAGCCTGTATTGATACTGGGGGTTACCCCGACCCAGGTGCATGACCTTGCACTTGGCCTTGTTGAACCTCATGAGGTTCACACAGGCCCACCTCTCCAGCCTGTCCAGGTCTCTCTGGATGACATCCCGTCCTTCTGGTGTGTCAACCGCACCACTCAGTTTGGTGTCATCCGCAAACTTGCTGAGGGTGCACTCAATCTCGCTGTCTAAGTCATTGATGAATATATTAAACAGCACGGGTCCCAGTACGGACCCCTGAGGGACACCACTCGTCACCGGTCTCCATCTGGACATCGAGCCATTGACCACTACCCTCTGGATGCGGCCATCCAGCCAGTTCCTTATCCACCGAACAGTCCACCCGTCAAATCCATAGCCCTCCAATTTAGAGAGAAGGATGTTGTGGGGGACCGTGTCAAAGGCTTTGCAGAAGTCCAGATAGATGACATCCATTGGTTTTCCCTTGTCCACTGATGCTGTCACACCATCATAGAAAGCCACTAGGTTCGTCAGGCAGGACTTGCCCTTGGTGAAGCCATGCTGGCTATCTCGAATTATCTCCCTGGCCTCCATGTGCCTTAGCATAGCTTCTAGGAGGATCTGTTCCATGATCTTCCCAGGCACAGAGGTGAGGCTGACAGGTCGGTAGTTCCCAGGGTCTTCCTTTCTACCCTTTTTGAAAATGGGCACAATGTTTCCCTTCTTCCAGTCACCAGGGACTTCACCTGACTGCCATGACTTTTCAAATATCATGGAGAGTGGCTTGGCGACTACATCGGCCAATTCCCTCAGGACTCTGGGATGCATCTCATCAGGTCCCATGGACTTATGCGCATTCAGGTTCCTCAGGTGGTCACGAACCTGATCTTCTCCTACAGCAGGAAGGGTTTTGCCCTCTTGGTCCCCCTCATGCCATCCATCAACTTGGGTGGGGTGAGGAGAGAGGTTGCCAGTGAAGACTGAGGCAAAAAAGGTGTTGAGTACCTCAGCCTTCTCCTCATCTGCTATTACCAGCTTGCACCACAAATGCCACCACAAAGGTCAGGGCTCTATACCCGCATACTATGCTGGAAAAGTGTTCTGTATGTCATCACCTGTTTTCTGCAGTTCACAGTCTGTTGGCCTAGTTGGCTTGGGGAAATTTTGAATGATTATAGTGCAAATAAAATCAGTGTTTAACTTTTTATACACTACTCAGTGATCTGACATACAGATCCTTCAAATGGGTTATGGCCTCATCTCTCATGAGTAGATCCCTAAACATATTTTGGCAACAAACAATGAAAGAGAACAATACTTAAATTCCTGCCTTTTAGAATGACCTGTGCCTTCTGTGCCTTTGGACCCATCTGCAAAATGGAGAACATCATGTTGCATCATCTCACAAAAGCACTTGCTTGGGAAATAAGTTGGGTTTTTTTTTTAAGCATGATTTAACAACATAGACAGCAATAAGATCTGAGGCTTGCAAACTGAAGAAGGAGGAAAATCAGTAAAGTGATTATTAACTGAGCACTATCCTTTTGGTGTACTGGACTACTGTGGTTATGGAATAAAGTTTGCTTCCAAAGGCTTATGCAGATGGGAATGAGATCAAGACTGTATTCTGATAGTTAATTTAAAAACTTTGTGTTCTCTGAAATACTATTGTGTGTAACTGTATACATAGCATAGGATGAACCCTACAGGTATGGATAAATATGTGCTGCTTTTGTACTGCTACTTGTCATTGCTTACTTGACATACCTAAATGTGGAACATGAATATTACCTAGACAGCTTAAATTACTACAGTAGAAAGTTTACTCGCAGTTGACAAGTGTAGCTTTAAAAACAGCATATTTGAATTCTTAATAGGTGAAATAGCTTAGTTTGTGTGAAACTCTTACATGCCTATTACGTTTTTTAAAAGCTCTGATTACCATAAGATTTTTGAATGTGCAAAAAAATTTCTTTTTTGTTAAGTAATAAAAAAGATAAAAATTTGGCCCATGGCAAAGCTATGATTAGTGCATTCAAAATTCTTTAGTAAATCAAATCTACTTTTCAAACAGTTAAAGATAAAATGTATTAAGTGAAAACATTCTTGGCAATCAAATGAATTACACTTTGGTTTGAGTTCCAGTTCATCCTCTATGAATAACGGAACCTGCTAACCTCTTCGCATTCATAAAGCTATATCCCTCTCTAAGTCCTGCCTAATTGCATGTGAAATGACTGTCATGATCAAGACATATATCAACTTAACTAGATAAGAAACATTTGTAGATGTTAATTGTATTTATTTGTTTTTATTTTCCAGTTTTTGGCAGCGCTTGTTGCCAAAACCCCTAAAAATGAAAATGCTGTAGGACTATATGTTTATATGAGTTTCTCCCCATTTAGTGACAGGAATTAATTGTCCACAACACAACTTCATATAAGGTCATGGAGTACTTGTGCATGTTCAGCTCTCTTTTGAATAAGGCAAAATATTCAAGGGCTCCTACCTGTGGATATTATTATCCTTTAAAAAACAAATCCATTATAGAATTGAAACACCCCATCCTAAAGCGAAGTTCACCAGAAAGAACAGTAACTTCTGCAAAATTTAGTGTGAGTCCTTGAGGACTTTTATTGATTTTTAAATTCTTAGCACAAGTAAGGACTGCAGTTTCTTCACCATCTGTCCTCAAGACCTAAGATTTAAGCTAACACCCATCTAATCCCGTTTTCATGGAGCTTCATATTCTAAATGATTCTCTTCTCTCTTATAAAAGAGGCAAATGTTGACTCATTACAATGTATTGCTATTCCTCACTAAATTCTGAGTCTGAATTACAGAAATAAAAGCTATTAAAAATATACTACCAAAAAAAATAGGTCATATATTACCTCCATGGATTATGAACTGCATAGCACTGACTCTTAAGTTTGCCTATTCTTCAGGCAGCCATGGTAGCAAAAGTGTCTTTGACAGTGCAGAAGGTGACAGAAGGTTGGGGACCATGGAATATCTGGTATTTTTCTTGGTGGGATGGGATCCAACAACGTTCGGAGGTAGTTCTGCTTTCTTTTGAGGTACTTGCTTTAAGAAAAAGGGAATTTAATTGGCCAGGATTTTTATCAGCATATACACTAGAACTGCCAAAATTTCAAGTAAATAAAGTTCAGCTATATTACTTAGACTGAAAGAAAATGTGTAAAACCGAACCTCCTCCCCCTGCACTTTATCTTTCCAGCGTGCAGTCTACCTTCTGAGTTTGCTCTCACTCTAACAAGTTTACTTAACTTGGTAACCTCCTGGCTATATGACATGAGTTTTGACAATATCACAGAATCACAGAATTGCAAGGGTTGGAAGGGACCTTGGGAGATCATCTAGTCCAACCCCCCTGCTAAAGCAGGTTCACCCAGAGAATGTTACACAGGACTTTGTCCAGGCGGGCCTTGAATATCTCCAGAGAAGGAGACTCCACAACCCCCCTGGGCAGCCTGTTCCAGTGCTCTGTCACCCTCAGAGTAAAGAAGTTCTTCCTCATATTCAACTGAAACCCCTTATGTTTCAGTTTGTGCCCATTGCCCCTTGTCCTGTTGCTGGGCACCACTGAGAAGAGTCTGGCTCCATCCTCGTGACATCCACCCTTAAGATATTTGTATGTGTTGATAAGATCTCCTCCCAGTCTTCTCTTCTTCAGGCTAAACAAGCCCAGCTCCCTCAGCCTTTCCTCACAGGGGAGTTGCCTTCCGGCGTATCAGCTACTCCTCCCAGTTTTGTGTCATCAGCAAATTTGCTGAGGGTACACTCTGTCTCCTCGTCCAGGTCATTGATGAACAAGTTGAACAAGACTGGGCCGGGTACTGAGCCCTGGGGAACTCCACTAACTACTGGCCTCCAATTGGACTCTGGCCCACTGATCAGAACCCTCTGAGCCCTGCCATTCAGCCAGTTCTCAATCCACCTCACTGTCCACTCATCCAACCCATACTTCTTGAGCTTTCCTATGAGGATGTTATGGGAGACAGCATCAAAAGCCTTGCTGAAGTCAAGGTAGGCAACATCCACCGCTCTCCCCTCGTCTACCCAGCCGGTCATGCCATCGTAGAAGGCTATCAGATTGGTCAGGCATGATTTCCCCTTGGTGAATCCATGCTGGGTACTCCTGATCACCTTCTTTTCCTCCACTTGCTTGGAAGAGGACACCCAGAATGAGTTGTTCCATCACCTTTCCAGGGATGGAGGTGAGACTAACCGGCCTGTAGTTCCCTGGGTCCTCCTTCTTGCCCTTTTTGAAGACTGGAGTGACATTGGCTGTCTTCCAGTCCTCAGGCACCTCTCCTGTTCTCCACGACCTTTCTTAGATGGTGGAAAGTGGCTCAGCAATGTTGTCTGCCAGTTCCTTCAGCACTCACGGGTGCATTCCATCGGTGGCCATGGATTTGTGGGTGTCCAGCTTCCTTAAAAGATCCCTAACCTGATCTACATTGACTGAGGGAAGCCTTTCTTGTTATCCTTGATGTCCTTTGCCAAACTTAGTTCCAGGTGAACCTTGGCCTTTCTAGTTGCATCCCTACATGCTCTGGCAGCATTCCTGTATGCCTCCCAAGTGGCCTGACCCTCTTTCCACATTCCATGGTGCTTACTTTTTTCTTTGAGTTTCACTAGAATCTCCTTGTTCATCCATGCAGGCCTCCTGCCTCGTTTACTTGATTTCCTACTCACAGGGATGCACCGATCCTGAGCATGGAGGAAGAGCTGCTTAAATAGCAGCCAGGTCTCTTGGACTCCCCTACCTTCAAGAGCCATAGCCCATGACTTTTAGAAAGGCAGTCAGTGTTGGTGCGATGAGAAGACAGCTGGCAGGTAGCCCTAACATTGATTGAACCTGTGAACAGCGATACATTTGCAGCTGAGGCCTCTCTGAATGGCCATATGGATTTAACAGAGCCAAGCAAGGAGTGTGCTTGTCCTTTTTGGCACAGCTGTATGGAGTCACTGTAGTTGTAACCAGAGATGGTTTAAAACCATCCTGCCAATACTCTCAGCTCCCTCTAATGAGCCAAACCAATTCTAATCTCATAAAACTTAAACCTTTTTTGTCCTTTCATCGATTCTGTAAAAACTTTAGAAATCAATCATCCAATTCTGCCTTTACTGAGCTTCCAATATTGAATTAAAATAATAGATTGGCTAATTGGGGGCTTAATGACTAATTTTATCTCTTTCCTTAAGAAAACTTAATTCTCCTGGGCTTCCAACAAAGAAGAAATAGCTCTGCTCTAGTAATCTTTTGTTTACATCTTCTAATGTACTGCCTTCAGAGGCAATTCAGACAGTCCAACATTACTGCTATAAATCCCCACTGTCCTTTTTACTTTCCCCCACAAACTTCTCAGAAAAATTAACATACTAGTAAATTACATACTTAGCATAACAGTTATTAATGCTAACTTTGCTTTCATCATTCTTCTCCATAGACCTATGTCAATCAGGAAAATTTCCTGTCTTCTGATAGATACGGAAGGTGAGTCAGGTAAACATTTATACAAGTAAGATATATGACTTCTGAAGCCAAAGCATTCTGAGTTTGACCTTTATAGTACATTTACTTGAATATAGTTTAAAAAAAGGTATATATCTTATTTGTTCTTTTATGTAAGTGTCTAAAAGCTGATCAAATTGCATTTAGCCTAAGATTGAAAATACATGAGGTTATTTTTCTATAAAATATTTCTTTTTCTTTTGGCTTTTTGGAGTCTGTCTGTTAATATGTCAGGTTAGTTCTGGCAGAAAGAGATAAAACTTGTCTTACTACAAAAGAATATAACTTTCCCTTCTATAATTAAAAAAGAACAAAGTTCCTTGGAGACAAGGAAACCCAAATGAAACACATGTTCTGGGTACTGTTAAAATCTGTGGTGACATTTGGAAAAAGCAAATTGGAATAGCCTACCCCCTTCTCTTTTATTTTAACCAGCAAGTGCTGAAGAGAGAGGAGCTCTTACCCACAAAAGCCAGGTTTTATTAGAACAGAAACAAGCATGAGTAATATTTCCAAGAAGCTCACTTTTAAAATAGCTATGAAAAGAGAACTCAAGGTGAAGCAGAACAGGAATAAAAGACTTTGTAAATAAATCTCTCCTAGCTGCATCCTCCATTTGCTCACGTTCCTTCTCATGGGCTTATTCCCAATCTTACTGACTTCTGAGCTGCAGCAAACTCCCATTCCTTATTTCCCAATGAACTCTTTCTTTGCCTACTTCTTTGCAGCAAACAGGAAGACTTCTTCCCTAGGGAGTAAGTGACCACGAGGGGAAGAAGGTAGCTCTCATCTGCTGCTCTATGGAGGGCGCTGCTTGACGTAGGGCATGGGCAGCTAGCCACCCATCCACACCATTTAGGCAGTCTAACATGACTCCAAATTAGATAGTAAAATTCCAAGTAAGATAGTAAACAGATTAAAATTAAATTGAAACCCTGGTAATTTTCTTTTAAATCATCACAGAAAGATTTTCCCTGGAAAAATCTGTCTGATTTCTGCTTCTCAAATTTACACCTAACTGAAAGGAAATTTAACAAATTGCTACAAAGACCAAATCACATTAGATGCATTGCTTATAGCGAACTTTGAAGCTGTAGAGAAATTCAAATTGAAATTTTCATTTTGCTGCCATTTGCTTCACTATCTTCAGTACTGCAAGTCTTGTAGTTAAACATCTGTATTAATGTAATTTATATCAAAGGCTATTAGATTAGTTTTTTTAAGGATGATGATTTTCAACACTTCAAGCAAATTATCAAGGTATTTTAGATGAGAGTCAAGTCCTTTACATAATGTTTTTACAGTAATAGGAGATTGTTGGTATGATTAATTTATGCCTACCCCTGATTCTATTTCTGCCAGTATTTGAAGATTCAACGCAATGCATGATTCTCTGTGACTCTTAGGAGTGCTACTGAAGAAGATGATGTCAATTTGAGCCACTTAATATATCTAGTGCCGTAAAATAGCCTCACAGTCTTTCCATTTTTCTTCCCTTATTTTTTCCTCAGTAAAACCTTGCAGGAGAAAATAATGATAGTTGAAAAAATCCTTGAAAAGAGGATTTTTTCACAATGTGTGAAATGTAAATTTAATTTAAACATGTGACTTAACTAACTAAATGAAGAACACTTAGCTGTCATTGATCCTACCATAAACCTACAAATTTAGGAGTTTTTTCCCAAGATGGTTGGAAATCCAGCCACATTAGCTACTTTGTTGTGCCTTTTCATGCAATCATTTCTCTCTACCTTTTGGGTGACACACAGAAAGGGCAATTATAAATCCTATACATACTTTTCAATGTCTCAAAGTTATACTCAGTTTAGAGTTTCTCTTTATTGCTTACCTGTCTAAATATGATGAATCTCCAAAACATGACTTTAATCACAGCTTTAGTTAAAGATATTCTAAAAATAAATAATTTTGAAGATAATTAAGTGTTTGGAAGATGTTGTCAAAGTAAAATCCCCTGCTAATCTATAAGTAAAATAAAATAAGATGCATATACCAGATCATACTACACTGGAGTGGTTGGAAAGAAAGTTTGGTCCCTATTTTAGTAAAAATATGTTGCAATGGACATGTTTCAATCTGTAAGGTTTTTGTGAAAAAAAAAAAAAAAAAAGCAATAGCTCATTTACAATCGCTTTCCGTTACCATTCCTGGACTTCCTCTATACCAGTAGATTTCTGCAGGCCGATTAAAAATAACTCTTTAAAACATATTGCATGTAAGAATAATAAATAAAATATATTTTTTTAATAAAAAGTAACTTATTGTTCCAATCTTTCATATTTATTTCAGCAAATTAGCAAGCTACTACTTAAAAAAATGCAGAACATTTTTGTAAAAGTCTGAGCAATATTTTTTTATGAGCTGCACCATGACAGGTAGTGCCATTCTCTTCTCTCAGTAAATACTAAACACAAGAAGAGCTCCAATAACGAACTAGGAGACTAGAGAATAATCTAGCAAAACTTGAGAGGTTTTTTTACAAGTTTCACATAAAATGTGTGTCTTTGGCCTCTTTGTATATCACATATTGTTATATCACATACTCTGAAATATTGAAAATCTCAACTCCTTTTTCTGCATGTTTGCTTAGTAGAAAAAACTTGATATATCATGTTTTTAAATTCATTATGTATTCTACAGAATATTATCTGTTTGAAATAACTACTACTTCTAGGGTAAGTTCGTTAAATACCCTGAACTGGATAGATATCCTTCACTCAAGTTACTTAGAAGTAATGTAGTTCTGGAAGTCTTTTCATACACTGGTTATCTGTCACAGAGAAAAACACCTGTCTCGATTATTACAAAAACCACTACTGACATCTTACTGCTTCCCTTTTTTGTATTAAAATATGTTAGACTAAAGAACCTAAGAAATGTACTTTCAACAAAGATTTCTCTGTAACTTGGATTTTAATTTCATGTTGTTCATGTTGATCAGTAATTATGAGAATGAATAGGTGAGCTTAAAAACCTGTGCTAAAACCGTTCACTTCTTTAGTCTATCTGTAAAAAAAGCCACAGCAGGAACAAGGGAAGGAAGTTATAAGAACCATCAAGTTAACAGCTTCTACTCTGGAGTTTCTGCTGTGTACAGGAGTAGTTCCATTAAAGCCGATTCACAACAATGTAAAATAAAATTTTCCCTGATTGTAATCAGGCTCCTTATGCTGACAGCAAAAAATATTTTTAAAAGCAAAAATGTACTTTGAAAGCAACTATGTTTTTACGATTTTTCTCTACATACAATCTGTCTCTATAAAACTAAAATTCCTGATTTTGTGTTAGTAATGTTACATACTTTAGTCCTTTACTAAACTGTAAGTTACCATCTAAATCTAGTAGAGTAGCTTGGGGGTTCCATAAAAATCAATTAGGTACAATAGTTTTGTTTCACCAGAAAGGCTGTGCTCAAGCAGAAATAGGGATTAATGGGTAGTAGAAAAAAAAGAGTCTAAGGAGGATTAACGGGTAGTAGAAAAAGAAGAGTCTAAGGAGGATATAAATCCATCAATGTCTTTGACAAAGCTTGATCACTTTTTAATCATTTGACAAGCACAACTTAACTGTCCAGCTAATACCTGTTCTAGCTCATGCAGGTTAGTTCTCCCCTGTAAAGGCAGAGTGTTACTGTATAGCATGCTTCATTTTCTTCAGCCATCAACACTGATTTGATAACATTTAATATTGAAGTTGACAGATTTTAGAGTCAGCCAGCTCCATGGTTTTTGTGAAATGATGCTCAAGAACAGAGGAAAGCAACACATAGTGTATCTGGAGAATTTAAAAATAATTTAAAATATGATACCCTACAGTCATTAATTTGGGATATTCTGTAACCTTGTCTCTGAATTGCGAGATCTGTCAGTCATAGGTAGGAATAAACCTTAACTCTTCCCAACTCATATGCAGGTAAGAGAGGAGGATGAATACCACGCTAGCATGAAAATACAATTAAACTTACTCTTTCAAAAATTTGTTTTACCTTTGAGCAGGTCCTTCTTAACTCAGCACAAATTACAAGCTTGGACTACTGAGGCAAAGCGGTAGAACAGTCATTTGCTTAGACACAGAGATCAAAGCCATAAAAGTAAACAATCTACTAACTTGTTATGGCTTAATCAATCACTGTAAATAGTAAACCCTTGAGTAATAAATTATGTAATGACATTAAGTATGTGATGTTCTTCAAGTTCAGTTGCTTAAGTGGCAAAAACTTGTTAGCCCGTGCCTGTAAGAAATGGCAAGTTAAAACCTGGTTGTCATGTACAGAATGTAAATTGAGTCACTGACAGTGCAAAATAGCATGTGGCAGAAACCTGAAAAGCAAAACATATGCATTCATAATTTTTAAATTCCTTTCAGCCTCTCTTTCCTAATACCAGAAGTGATTAGGTTGCTTGCCCAGTACCTCAGATATTAGGTAATACTTGATTACCTGCAAATTAACAAGATGCTTATTACATACATAAGAAGCAAAATTACAGTAATGCTTTTAATTAAATTTACACTGGTGTGAGAATTTAGGCTCAACCCATTTGTTTATAGGAAACCTCGGTGTCCCCCACACCTTTGAGAAGGACTGGAATCTTCTCTGGTATTATTGGGCATCTTACCTTATTTTTACATACTGGATCTTTAAGCAGTAATGCTAAGTGAAAACCCATGGTACAGTGTATGTCTTTACCCCAGTGCGAACCCCAGGCATTCTTTATGACTGTGTTGCGCTTTGTCACTTCTTATTGTTTTCCTACAATAAAGGCAGTACCTGATGTAATACGCTTGCTCTTCATGACCCAGGTCATTGCCACTTGCTTTTCCCTTTGAAAGAGGACTGTATCCTGCAGTCTCGTTAGAATAGCAAATATGCGTGCAAGACACTTCTTTCAGGCTTTGGAAACAGAGAGGGGTCACATTCCCTATAGTGAAAGAAAGCAACAGACAATCTTACGAGAACTGGCTTGGCATGATTGTATTTTGGAATTGCCTGTTTGGGAGGGAAAGGTGAGGAAATTGTTTCTCAACATCCTCTTCATTGCTGGGTTTTGTCTTAAATCCCCATTCACCTTCTAATATCGCTATATATGCAGCTACTGGAACTCCTGCTTGACTCATTTGGGCAAGGTTGTATATGTATGCACATAGGTATATGTTGACGTGGAAGTCACGGACACTGCACACGATCAATGTGATCAAGCAAATGCCAATTTATTGTTGATACATCCCGGTTAATATAGCTCTTCTCTTTCCCTATCAAGCACAAGCTCTTCACTAATTGGTTAACTATGTCTGTCCACGCGCTCTTAGTTACGATATGATTCGTTAAAGTCTCTTGTCCACACGCACAGTCCTCTCCATCTGCGTCCTGCTTTGCTTTCTGATCTCAGTCACGTACACCAACTTTTCTTCTTCTTCTCAGGGTTGTTTTCATCATTATTTGACTGCAGGCAGCTCCCACAAAGTCCTTGAGGCTTACTGCTCACAAACAACAGGTGCATTCGGTCTGGATTGTTCACTAAATGTCCTTGGTTCTTCAGATATCCCACAAATCCCCCTTTTTGTTTTTGAACAATCCAGACTCCATGCATAGCCTTCTTTATCATATCAGTTACACAGCGCAGTACTATAAGAATTAAAGTAAAATGTAAGTAAAACAGCTAAAATTAATACTAAAGCATGCATTAGTAAATCACACAGATATTTTAGTGCTCCTAACCCAAATTATCCCAAAACATGTCCCACGGATTCTTGTTAACTTGTAGCTTTCTCATATTCCCTTGTAGTTGTCGTAACTTACTATGTACGGACTTAAAGTAATCAGACAGGTTAAAGTAACACATCCCTTCAAAATCCTCACATCCATGACCCTGTGCTAACAGCAAAAGTCATCCTTATTAAGCATGTCCTAAAAGGATCTCCTGGAGTGGCTAAAGATAAGCAAAAGGATGTTTGCCCTGTCATATTTGTCCATATTAAACACATGTTTCTACAGTTCTTAATACTCTTAACTCCCTTTATCCGCTCCATTTTCTATACCATTACCCATATACATATTAACAAACCCATTGCTAAGCTCTTGAACCCCATGATGAGGTTGAGCAATACCCGGCTGTCGCTCTTTCCATGCGAAAGCGTCCTGTCACAGCTGTCCAGTGAATATCTCCGCAGTCCGGACAGATGACCTGTACCTAAGAAACACAGCCACAGTTATTCGGGCATCTGAGGTTGTCCGTCATTCTTGGGATGTCGCAGCCAGGGCCAGATACATTTTGCTGGTACCCATTGTGGTCCGAAATCTGTAATTATACAAGCATAACCTCGACCGGTCATTTTTACTTCTGCCAGGCCTTTCCATTCCCCAGTTTTTAAATCCCGGTACTGCACCTTCACCGAGTCACTTTTTTGCAGTCCAGATTGCAATGACATGTGGTGAATTACAATTGGAGGAGATTCGCGGTCTCCTGTCAACCTCAAATAATTTAGTACATAAAGCGCTTTTGCAAGCCTTTCAGAGGGTGCCAGTTCTCCCCCTTTTTGTTTTTGCAAAAGCGATTTTAAGGTGGCATGTGCACGCTCCACAATGGCCTGCCCTGTAGGGGAGTGGGGGATGCCGGTTACTCGGCGAATGCCCCATAGTTGGCAAAAACGTTCAAACGTCCGTGAAGCGTATGCAGGACCATTGTCAGTTTTGATTTCTTGAGGAGCTCCTAATGCGGCAATGGCAGCATGCATATGCTTCACAACATGTTTGGCTGTTTCCCCTGTTTGAGCAGTGGCCCACATCGCATGTGAATAGGTGTCAATGCTGACATGCACATACTTCTGACGTCCAAATTCTGCAATATGAGTAACGTCCATTTGCCATAATTGTAAGGCCCCTAAGCCTCGAGGGTTCACCCCAAGACCTAGACCAAATCCTGATTTTTGGCAAGCAGGACATGATTGCATGATGCCCCGGGCATCTGACAGTTTTAAATTAAACTGCTTTGCCAACACTTTAGCAGATTGATGTAAAAAATCATGAGACAAACGAGCCTGGTCAAACAGGTTGACATTCTGATTTTTCCACGCAGTAGCAACTAGCTTGTCTGCTATGTTGTTTCCGATAGACAAGCCTTGATCAAACTGATGGCTACGAATGTGCGTCACAAAATAGGGTCTCCTGCGTTGATTTAACAAAAACAATAGCTGCATCAATAACATATACAAAGTGTTATTTTTTAGGGTTTTGATCATGGCACGTTCTAGGCGCTGTACTGTCCCCACCACATAGAGGGAGTCTGAAATTACATTTAGAGGTTCGTCAGGCCAGTGTTGAAAAGCCCATAACACTGCTCTCAGTTCGAGTGTCTGCAAAGAGTCTGTGGTGTGACCTGTAAGAAGTTGATGATTCCACTGGTTGTTACTGTACCAAGCAATAGCAGCTCGTTTAGACTTTTTTCCAGCATCTGTGAATACCGTGAGTCCTTCTACTGGTAATTCTGACCTGCGAGGAGCTTCCTCAAAGTCTTGATTTTGCAATAATGACAAAAACTTGGCTGATGGATAATTGTTAGTTACAGTACCTGGATATTCGGCTAGAGCAATTTGAACTGTTTCTGAGGTTGCTAAAAGCCAATCCAAACAATTATGTGCTATAGGTACAAACAGCGTCGCAGGTTCTTGACCTGATAGCTCCAAAATCCTTCTCCTGCCTTTAATAATTATGTTAGCTCACAGTTCGACCCGTGTACAAACTGTGTTTTTGGGTTGATAAGATAAAAATACCCATTCCAAAATATTAATGTGCTGTTTGCCTAGTTGCACTATGAGCCCTACTAAATGTTTTCACTTGGGCGATGAATTAACAATCAAAAACTGCAAAGGCAAAGTATTAATTTTTCTCTGTACAGTAGCTGTTAAAATTTTTTCTACAATCTGATCTAACACTTTTTTCTGTTCCACTGATAGGCTTCGCCGTTCATTGGCTTCAGTTGTCGTTCCTAACAGGGGCATTAAAGGAGCTAAGTCATCATTAGTGATTCCACTAACGGATCTTACCCACTGTATGTCTCCCATCAATTTCTGAACATCTGAGAGGGTCTTAATGTCTGAATTGATTTTTATTTTTTGTGGTCGCACAGTGCTTCCGGTAATTGTCCAGCCTAAATATTGCCATGGGCCTTGATGCTGCACCTTTTCAGGGGCTATTTTAAGTCCTTTTGGCTCCAAGGTTTTTACTAGCTCTTGTAATGTTCTCTCTGTATCTATTTTCTCACCTGCAATCAATATGTCATCCATATAATGATAAACTAGCAAAAAACTATGTTTTTGCCGAAATGACTGCAGAGCCCATGCTATAAAAGTCTGACACAGTGTGGGAGAATTTTTCATGCCCTGGGGTAACACCACCCATTGATACCTTTTGGCAGGTTCTTGTTTGTTGACTGCTGGTACTGTAAATGCAAATTTTTCTGCGTCTTCTGGATGCAAAGGAATAGTAAAAAACCAATCTTTTAAATCGATGATAAGCAAATCCCAATTCTGAGGGATCATTACAGGGGAAGGTAATCCAGGCTGTAATGCTCCCATGTCCTGCATGACAGTGTTCACTGCACGCAAATTGTGCAGTAGTCGCCATTTCCCTGATTTTTTGGGAATGGTAAAAATAGGAGTGTTCCAAGGGCTTGTTTGCCACAATTAAAACACCTTTTTCTCTTTTTCCTTCCTGCTTTTTTCGATATCAATGGCTTAACTGCTGCACCCACAGCAGCAGCCATGACTGTAGCTTTTTCCTGTTCTAACATTCGCTCAGCAGCTTCCAGCAGCTGCCCTGTGTTAGATTCCTTTGGCAACACACTAAGGGCCCTCTTAGTTTTCTCATTAGCATTATCAAAGGCAAGGATATCTAAAAACTTTACTTTCATGTCATCGTTCAAATCAGGGTGAGCCATAATTGAGGTGTGCAGTCGATCAATAAATTTGGCATACGATTCTGTGGGACCTTGCTTTACCGCCGTGAAGGCTAGTCCAGTTTTTTCGTCATGGATGTTCATAAAAGCTTTATAAGCTAAGTCTTGGCTCAGTTGTAACACTTCTGTAATGAATTGTGCTTGCCAATCAGCTCGTGTAAAAGGTCCCGCTCCCATCAGCATTTGAGCTTGCACACCAGCCAAGGGATCACCCTGTTGTCGAGGTACCGCAGCTGCCTTATCACAAGCAGTTTGCCAGTGCTGGAAGAACTGCAACTGCTGCGATGGTGGCAGTAGCATCTGGACAATCATTCTAGTGTCATAAGGAGTTAGCAACTGTGAAGAAAAAATATGCTGCAACATAGACTGAGTGTAGGGTGATTTTAGCCCATACTGAGTAACTGCACTTTTAGCTTCTTTCACTATTTTCCAATCTAATGCTTGCCACACACCTCTACCGTTATTATCAGCCACAACTGGAAATGCCATAGGCAAAAATTGTCCTTCTATCAGAGCATCTCGAATCACCCCTTTCCATCGCGTTGTCGGATCCCCAGCCCCTCCCGCCAACATCCCTTACCCAAATCCCGCCCCCGCTGGTGGTGGTGGCGGCAAAGGTGCAAAAGCACCGATCTCACCCAGTGCTCCGTTCGGTACGAACGCGTTGGGCGCTGGCAGTCCTGGGCATGGCACGGGCAGGGGGGCTGATGGCTTTTTCGGCGGCGCCTCTGGGCGAGCCTCCAGAGTTTCCAGCTTTTCCAGCAACTCTTGCAACTGTGCATCCCCTGAGCCGGTTGGACGCTCATCCTGTCTCTCACACCGTGACGGGGGGGGGGGAGTGAAGCGGTCGGCGCCGGTGAAGAGGCTCGTGATGCCAAGCCTACACTGGCGCAGTGTGGCGGGGTGTCCGGCAGTGGTACATCTGATGGTGGTGGAAAGTTTTCCGCAACTTTTCTCTCTGGTGCCGTCTCTGGTGCCGTCTCTGGTGCCGGCACATCTGTGGCTGCAGTCCTCCCTGGGACTCGGACCCCTCCCGCAGCGCAAGCCGGGGTCGCGGCAGGGATGGTGGGACCCGAGAACAGCAAGCTGGTGGCAGAGGTGGACCCGCCGGCTGGAGTCAAAGCCGCACAAGTAGACGTGACAGCTGAACGTTCGGCTTTCATACTTTTTAAAGTTTCATTAATCAGCCTCCACACAGTGAAGAATTTGCTCGCCTCCTTGGATCCCTTACTTATTTCTTCCCAAAGCTCTGCTCCTATTTTTTCCCATGTTGGGACATCAAAAGCAGCTCCAACTGTAGGGATTAAATCCTTTCCCTTTGCCCAAAACAGCAAAGCCTTCGAGGTAGACGAGTCATAACTCAGTCCTCTTGTAGAGAGTATATATTGAAGGAGCTTAACCACTACTGACTCCTCTTTTGTCAGCATGGACCCCATCTCCTCCCTGGCCGCTCACCTGATCAGGGCGAGATTCCCACTGTTTTGCACTAGCGACTTCCCGAGTGCTGGGGCAGCACTCGCCTTCGGCTGGCTTCCACACCCTTCGTCTTCGGTTCCGTTGGAATGTCCAACACCGATCCGAGGGTCCCTGTTCGGGCGCCACTTGTTGACGTGGAAGTCACAGACACTGCACACGATCAATGTGATCAAGCAAATGCCAATTTATTGTTGATACATCCCGGTTAATATAGCTCTTCTCTTTCCCTATCAAGCACAAGCTCTTCACTAATTGGTTAACTATGTCTGTCCACGCGCTCTTAGTTACGATATGATTCGTTAAAGTCTCTTGTCCACACGCACAGTCCTCTCCATCTGCGTCCTGCTTTGCTTTCTGATCTCAGTCACGTACACCAACTTTTCTTCTTCTTCTCAGGGTTGTTTTCATCATTATTTGACTGCAGGCAGCTCCCACAAAGTCCTTGAGGCTTACTGCTCACAAACAACAGGTGCATTCGGTCTGGATTGTTCACTAAATGTCCTTGATTCTTCAGATATCCCACAGGTATATGTATGCACATATAGAGTTATTTGTCTCTTTGAGGTTTTTGGTTTATAGCCTTTCATTTTTGGTCATTAATCCACTAACATTTTTTTAATTAACTGCAATATAGTTGTTAAAACAACATAGAGCAGCCATATATTATACTTTCTTTTGTTCTGAATTACCAAAGTTTCTTGAGTACAGCTTAGCAATATTTCATAGAATCATAGAATCGTTTAGAGTGGAAAAGACCTTTAAGATCATCAAGTCCAAACGTTATTTCAATGTACTGTGTTTTATTTTATTTTGTGTATACATTGTGTACAATAACTGAAGCAATGCAAAATTTGTAGTTGAACATTATATTCATGAAGGAATGAACATTCTCTTTGACCAGAACCATTAGATAAACCCACAATGAAAAATATGGCTGAAAAAAAATCAAAAACAAAAATATTTGAAAAGTTTTACTTCTCTGGAAAAACAAACAAAGAAACAATGGATGTTTTGGAACTAGGTTTTTATTCTCTTAACAATCAAGATCTGTAATAGCTCAGCCTTACTTGTAAGACATTGAATTCTCCTGCTTTCACTTTTCTGTGGTTTCATCTTTTCCCCATGTAAATTTCTTTGCGTTTGCCTCACTTAAGATTCAGGGAATAAACTACAGAGCTAGTGAAGTTTATCCTCTGCATGGTTGTACAATCTCTCTAATAGGAATATGTAGACATAAGATCAAGGATATCTATTCTATACTTGATGTATGTGCATAGCTCCTGTAAAGTTTAATAGGAATTATGTGCATAGTAAGTGAAAACTACCCCCGTGGGGTAATAAAAAGGAGTTTGGTAAGCTCAGCAGAGAGGGAAAAGACAGTCCCTTACATTTGAAGAGATCTGAGTTATCTGGGAAATAATATACCTCACTTCTTAAAGAATATTGTGAATTTCCGCATTAATTAACCCCATGTTTTCTGCCTTTAGCAATGATTTCCTCATAATGGCTTTTCTCTGCAGCTTCTCTGAAGGAAGTAATTTGTATCTTGACTTTACATCTACACTTCTGCATCACATAAAATGGGGCGGTGAATTGTTCAGTGCCATCAATTTTATGTGTATTCTATTTTGGGGGCGGGATGGGACACTGTTGCTTTCTAGTCTCCAGTAAGTCACTTAGCAGTATAGCAGCAAAAATAAAAACCATAGGTTTTTATTCTGGTTTTTTATTCTTTTCTTATCATATGTTATCTTTTACCCTCATGTTACATTCTGTAGGCAAATTATTTCACTGAGTACTGTGGTTTGAAATGTTCAACTACACCATTTGTCAGAGCTTAAGATTTCATCAAAGAAAATTTGAATTAAAACTTGGAAATAACTTCTAATAAATACAAATTCTGGTATCTTCTGGGTCATATGTTGTTTTCCAGTGGAAACATATCATTGGTTTCTTTTACTTCAGGGCTTTTTTTTTTTCCCCAACTGCCTACTAAAGAATAGCTTATAGTAATATATGAGACACTGTTTTACAGGACAAATATTTTCTTTTGTCATTCTAGTCTCATATTCTAGATTATTGCTGTCTCTTTTTGGTATTTTTTTGCATAATATGACAATATAGTCTGTAGCTGGTGAACTATATTTCAGCAACTTTCTGACGAAAGAGAGCATCCAAATCCCCCTGCTCAGGGACGTTTTACAAGAACAAAATTGCAGGCTGTGTTTTGTATCCTAGATTTCAGAGAATGCAGAACAATTAAGAATGGTAACTGTAAAGTACATCTAAATTACCCATTTCCACTCTGCATCTGAGCCTCATGCAGTTAGTGTTGTCCATGCTGCTTTGGACATTTCATGTGAGAGAACATCTGCACATGTGTAGCTCTTCCAAGGTTCTCAGGCTGAAACTTCCACATAGGCATTATATGTTTGGTCCAACAAAGTCACAGGAGATATTTTGTAGATGTTGCTGGTGCTGTCCATTTGGAAGAGGCACTGAGATGTATATAACATACCAATATGTGCCAAGACCCCTGTCCCTTTACACAAATTGGGTGACTTTTTGTGATGTACATCTGTTAGTGAAGAGATAATAGGAAAGGATAACAGCAATTTTGGGACTACCATCAAGGTGCAGCAAGGGCAGGCGGCTCCAGAGAGCAACATAAGAAAGCAGCTGAGGATGATGACGAGGCAAGCAAGGATGGTGACGTGACTGCCAAGCTCAATCAGCACAGTTCCCTCACCTGTGCAAGGTGAGCAAGGCAGGTCTGGTGTTGGCACTTGGGTTCAGCTCACCACACAAGTGTATGACAAAGAGGCACCAGCACCTTTGTAGCACAGCTTGGCCAGGACAAGGGAGAAGTAGCCCAGCTAAAAAGAGGTCCAAAGCAAGGAGAGGCAGGCCCCGCTTTGGCTCTTTCTCACAAAGCTTTTTCCATGCAGCTGTCTGACCTGAGGTCACACAGCTGCACCTAAATCTAGACCTAAGCCCAGGCAGCCAAACCCCCGGAGAAGTGAAGGGAGAAGTTGCACTCATGGCTTAAAGACATTTGGATTTTGAAAATTACAGAAGAATTTAATCTGAATCATGTCAGTAGGTACTGAAAACAGAACTAAAGCAAATGTATCTTGTCCTTCAATCTTTATGCAACTGCATAACTCTAAATTTATACAACCTGAAGGTGCTGGCAATTTTAGATATTTTCTAGTGCTTGTTACCAAGAGATGGCAATAAATGGTGTGAGGGGGATGTGCAGCTATATTTTTGAAATGCAGAAGGGAGAATATTTTTGTGAAGTCATCACTGCAAGTCAAGCCTGAAAATTTTTGTACTATGAATGGAGAAAGAGGAAATTCAAAATTTAATTAGTTAGTAATTAGAGAATAAATTCATCTGTTATGAGGAAATCCAGCTTGCCAAATTGTTTCATTAGGAGACAAAGATACATTGGTTTTGCATATTTTTCATGATTCAAATGAGTAGGTACAAAGCAATGACAATACTTGTTAAAGATGTTGAAATCTTTGTGATCAAACTCAGGTTCAAAACAGGGCAGTTTGCACAGTTTATCTGAAATAGAAATACAGATTAGATTCACTGACTCAGTGAAAAAGGCTGATCTCTTCAGGACTGCTGGCCTATGTACCATTTTAATGTGTGACATTTGACATTTTTCAGGCTAGAGAAAGAAGAGAAATTGTATGTATTGTCTTTGCAAATCCACTGACTTCTTTTCAAAAAAATGTGGGAGCTTTTGCCAGAGCTATTCTAAAGGACTGTTGAAATTCAAGTCATCTGCATACCTGTATAAAAGGAACAGCTGATATCATTGAATGTTTTTTTCAATGCGTATGCCTCAAAGGATGAAACTGATTCCAGCCAGCTTCAGCCAATCAGCTATGCACCGCATGCAAATTCCAAAGCAGAGGTTTTGAGAACATTCATGCAATATGAACCTGTTGTTCACAGTCAATTTATTGCTGAATAACAGATGTTAAAAGGAAATTTAGGCACTGGGGTCCAGGACTGGATCATCAGCTCCTAAAACTGGTCTGGGCTTCAAGAAATGCAACAGCGTTCCTGCCAAGTCAGTGAATGTATGATATGCTTTTGGCGTGTGCTCAAGTCTTACTATGTGAAAGCCAACAATCTGTGTCAATCAAAAGACTGATGAATAGCAAAATAGTGTGCAATTTTAATTTGATGAAAAGTTGGAGAAGATTTTTGATGTCTGAAGTATACGTTTACTGTATTAAGGCAATACAACACCGAACACGAGAGCATTAGAAAGGAAAATATTAAGGTATTTAGGTCATGGTATACTGAGATAATTGACAAGGCTGTACTCTATTAATTTCTTTATGAGCAATAATGAAAGGAAATGTTGTATAATGCAAAAGTATATTCATACCCAGACTGGGAGGAATGGGGGATGCTGTCACTCAAACTACATCTACTACTACTAAGCTTCCCATCATTAACATTTTCATAGTAGGCACAGAGGTTTGTTTAGATACTCTAACATTTGAAAATTATTGCAAGAATGTGCCACTGAAGGTGGCAGGTTCTGCTGCCTTTATTCAGTGACCGCTTTTACATGCCTCTACAGTATAGAGACAGTAGAAAGAATTTTGTCTCCCTTAATGCACTTTTCTACTAGCACTTCTCCTTGCTGTCCTCCAGATTACCTGCTCTGGGATTTATTTCCCAGAGATCCTGGTCGGAAGTACATATTCCATATTGTCTTAGCTACTTCCATTAGTGATATGGGGTCATAACAGGGAAAAAAATTACCCAAAATATATAGGTATTCTCACTTTCTACTGTGGAAAGTTGATTTTTTGAGATTTTCAAAGGCAGTTTTAATTCAAATACTTATATTTCTAGTTTAGGCATGAAGTCTTAACTACGAATTTGTGAATTCTTTCACGCAACTTGTATATTGTAAAAAGTGCTAACAGGTGACTGTGTATTTATTGCAGCTAGTAGGTTTTGGGGGGGGAGGCAGGGAGGATGCAGAGGATTATGGTCCTGAAAGTGTGGAGAAGAGAAGAAATCTATTAGGGAATGTAATTTTCTATCCCAGCTGTTTTGTCATTATTGTAATGAGCAAAAAATCCAAATTACATTACAGTATCTCGCAAGTATCTTCTCATGCGAAAAAGTTCAATGCTAACTATACAACCAGTAGTCCCACTGAAAACATTTGGTAACAAATTTAACAGTGGTTTCAAAAACACATTAGGTAACTTTGCTTTGGCTTCTCTTTTCTGCAGGTTCAGCAACAAACCAGTTATCAGTCAAATAATCATAGCTTTGCTAACTCACACATCCATATACCCAGGATAGGAGTATATAAGGTAAGAACTTTTTAGGATAGCTACAGCCTAGCTTAACTATACTGATGTAAATAGTACTGTATTTGCATTTTTCAAAGCTAACCATCATTTGGTACAGGCAATAAGTAATTAAACTCATCCATTACACTGTGTTCTTGTTGCTGTGTTTCTGAAACAGCCACAGCAAAAATGTGTTAATCTCCTAAAGAGATGCTCAGCTATTATTGATGAAATTATTGCTCTTAGTGTATTTTAGGGCAAAATCTAATAGAGTAGTTTGAGCTATCTACAGCCCTTGTTTAAATTAAGCAAGTTCAGGTATTTGGAACCCAGCTAGAGCTAGAATGCAGCTGTGAGGGTGTAAATTACAGCTTACTGCAGTTATGTCCTCAAAAAGAACATAATAACTGAGATACTTTAACCCCAATCTCCTGTATGTAAAGGCTACAGTCCAGTCAAATAGCATATCATTTGCTGCCTAATTGTGGAGCTTGGCTAGAGAATTTTAAATACAAAGTATGTTAGGATTTTTGTAATGAAATTAATGAAAACACTCATAAAATCTCATGCACCAAACCAAATCATGAAGTATTTGAAAGGGTACTGCTTAGCCTCTCATCGACATAGGAAAAAACCCCAAACAAACCACTTGCTTTAAAATATCCTTTTCATTACACCATCATTTTTTTTCTGCGCAAGTATTTGTGTAAAGGTATACGCAAGGTTTTTTACTCTATATACACAAAATTACCTTCTGTGTAGGTACTTTGTTACTCGTGTTCACATACCAAATGTGCAATAGCTTTTCTAAATCCAAACTATGTGTGAGTATCTTTTGTAAAAACAATTCTCCAAGTGCTCAGATAAAGGGTTTAGAGAACTGCTTGAGTGTCTTGTTTAAAGAAAGACTTTTGCATGTAACCTCTTGGTGTAATGATTGGAAGATGTCTATCTGGGCCATATTCTACATATTCAACATACTCTAGTCAGACCTTAAATGTGTTTCATTGAAGAGATGTAATGTTGTTGGTTGCAAATGCCTCTGACGGACACAGTTCTTCAGTCAGCCAAATTCTAAAATGGAAAAAGAAATGTTATACCACACTCAGAAGGACACGCCTTATCTATTTGATCTGCCTGGCATAAGGAATTTATTAGAAAAATAATAAAAAAAATGAATAAAACCAAAAACATACCCCAAACTAACTTGCTCAGTGTAGAAACTATAAACTTCCATGTCCTATTTAAATGCAGAATGTAATTTTAATTTCCTGGAAGGAAACCATACTATTTACAGGTACTTTGATATTAGCATAATGTTACTCTAGAAGTGCAATGTAATCGCAAATGGATTGTGAGCTATGATAAGCTCTTTTATTGGAAAATTAAGTGCAGTGTTTTTTGAGATACATTGAAGATAGTCTGAGAAAGAAACCAATACAAGCTATTAAGTTATTTAAAGGAATGTGTTCTTTTTTGAAGGTTTTGTATGTGAAATTAAAAAAAAAAAATCCAGGTACCTACCATTTAGTTTAGTGCAGTATATCACTCATCATTAGAAGACTGTATTTTGTAGTATGATTTTATTGAGCCTTTTTCATTAACCTTCCTTACGGTGGGATTGTTCAACTAATCTTCAGGTAATTAACCTCTATTTACTTTTGTAAAGTTCTGTGTAAAATTCTTGGCAAGGAGTTGTAGATATTATCTCTCTCTAATCACAGAGTATCAGTGGATGAGCTGTTGTACGATGAACACAAGGTGAAAAAGGTACGCTGACTTAAATCAAGAGCTGTCTCATCAGAAACACTAGTATAAAGTCAAACTTTCAAAGAAGTCTGCCTAGAGTTATTAAAAGGAGAAGAATCAAAGAACCAGATTTCTGAAAGAGGCAGTTGTTTATGAGCAATCCTGAAACTGTGACCTAGCAAAGCCAGAGGTTTTGAAGCAGTTTAAATCGTTATCAGTGGGGCTGTACAAAGCCAAAGCAGTTGACATCCTGGAACTATTTAGAGATGACAGGCCAGATTGGCTGATCTAGATGTGGTCCCTCTGTGCCCCTCAGGTGGTCATCAGTAGGTGAACTGCAGATACAAACTGCAAGCAAAGATCTGAGACATAATGCAGACCACTTGTGCCCCCAGGACCCTTGAAGAGGTGGTGTGGGGTGGTGTGCATGTGAGAGGGTGAGTTGCTGCAATGTTTCTCAACCCTTCTTAGCACTGTGAAATGCGTCACTCAGCTGGTAAAGGGTCCATTAAGGATCCTGCAATGCTCTATGAGCAAAGCTACTAAATAAGAGCCCAAAATGGTGCATAATCACAGAGGCAGAACTTGCTTCTAGATTTCCAACTGAGCTCTGAGCGCAGGCAAGTGTCATGTTGCAATTAAGTAGTTACTGTTCTTTGTGGCTTAACCGCGTTGGACACTGCATTACCCTCTTCTCACCATGAATTCCAGCTGATCAGCTGCTAATGCTTATTCTTGATACTTCAGTATAGCATGCTGTGCCTGAAAACATCTTAGACATAATGTGTTGTTCTTTTCTTGAACGGGTATAGCACTACTTTTTTTTTTTTTTTGGTTTTTTTTTATTTGTTTTAATAAGTATCACTCGAGCAGCTGCATATGATATGTTCTCTCTGCCCTTCCTGAAATGGACCTGTATGGATTTTCTTGATGATGGTTCTGAACAGGTAAAAGCTTTTTAGAGCTTCCCAGTATCTCAGTGAACATAGCAACCCATCTTTTTGTGTGCTTTTTACCCCTCCTGTGATGTAAGGGAGGAGGAGGAGAAATGGCAGAAGATGGATTCTGGTACTTCAGTGCTATGAGAACTAGGGGCGATTCTCTCTTTGCACTACTCTGTCGGGAAAGCAGCGTACACTGGTATCAGGGCTGATGTGATTACAACATCAGTTATTTCTCCTTTGTTTTTTAATTGCCTGTGGCTGCAAATCTTGAATCTGACTTGATTTTCATCTCACACCTCGGAAACCCTCTGAGTTACTCTGAGTTTCAAGCACCTCTACTTTGCCTTGACTGTATTTGTGTGGCGGTGTGCTCCCCTCTCGCCTCTGACTCCCCCTCCCTTGACTTCTTTCAAGTGATAACCACCTGTGGTGGTGGTGATAGATGTGTCTGGTCATGAAGGATGCACCCACTGGATGTGGGGGGAGACAGATAGTACAATAGCCAAAGGCTATTGTGGAATGTGGCCACCTAAGCACAGTGGTCAGTATGCAAATATGACTATGAGCTAATTATCTTACCCCCACCAACAGTGAGCAGCCCAAGAGCCCTGGGAGCTCTCCTGCCCAGCAGCGGGCTACACGCCAGGATCTCCCCTTGGGCAGGGACTCCTCTCAAGGTTGCTCCTCGAGGTTGAGAGACTCCTTACTGCAACAGATTCTCGGTAAGTGGCTAACAGCATGCTAACTCTGAAACCTTAGCTAAGTGACATAAAGGATTGTTTGTGTATATATAATCCTTCAGACATAATCCGTTGACCAAGTCTGGGACTAGGGCTGGATCCAGCCGCACCTAGGCTCCTCTCTGAGGAAAGAGTTTAGAAAGCAAGGGGATCTTTTCTGAACCTCATGACTCAACGGGAGGGTCTCCCTGTCAGCTTTGTCTGACCCTGTCCTCTGTGCAGTAAATAACTAAGTGTACCTTGCCATTGAATCTTATAAACTATTGTTGCATTTACCACTGAACTTTGTGAACTCACTCTTTTACACCAATAAACTATATTGTTTTTGCCTCCTTCTCACTCCATCCGTGACAATTTGGAAGCATGTCAGCTTGACAAGGAGAGATTTTAAAATAATTTTGTTAAGAACCTGAAAAGCCCTGAAGATGTTTAAGAAAGATTTACAATATTGTTTTCAACTGGAATTAAACTAAATCTTATTGATATGACCTAGATATAGATTGAATCACAATGTCCATGCAAGGTTTTGTCGTGGTTTAACATCGCATTACTAAGCTAATATAAAAAGTAAATTAGTTTAGCTTTAATCATACAAGAAATATGGTTTAAAGCCATATATGTTCTGAAACTTACATTAGGTACCTGGATTCTTTATTGGTTTTCAGCTCACACTTTCCTCAGTTTATATACCTGCATATTCCTTAAATTGTCTGCTTTACAGATGAACATTGAGTGAATACTTCACTAACAGGTCTTGGAAATAATTACAGGCAAAGAGGTGATTTAGAAAGGAAGCCATAGTATAAGAATTATGGAGAACGTGGTAGGAATGTTAAGAAAGTTAATGGTTTTTCAAATAAATTATTTCATAAACCTCTATAGTTGGAAAATTCATTCTTTTTTGTTGTTTCTGTGGTTCATGGAATTATATTAAATTATACCAAAAAAAATGATCAGCCAGCTGAAAACACTGAATTAAATATTTCCATTAGGGAAAAAATATCTTAATGATTTACAGTGTTTAACACTTCATGAAGAATTAGCAACACTATTCATCTTACAGCACCTTTAGGTCATTTACAGTTCTAACAGTTCTAAGGTTATTTGGCTTTGCTTCACAGTTTTATCTCTAGCTTCCATTTAAAATCAGAAACTTAATTTTGATACATTTTTAAATTAAGCTATTCTTTTCTAAAACAGTTATCCATGAAGATTAAAACAAAAAAAACCAAATAAACAAACTCCTAGAATTAACATACACTGAATGCCTAACTGGTGTGATTTAAAAAAAAAAAAAAAGAAAAAGACTAAATTTAATGTTAACAAATCCTTGTGAATGGGAATCCTTATGAGTATTTATAAAAAACATATAGGTTGGGTTCCTTAGACTGGAGTTCTCCAAGAGCTCCTCAAATGGAGAAAGGAGCACCAATATTGCTGGCAGAGGGGAAAAAAAAGTATAATGTGAAACTAGTGAAGCAACAGCCTTGGTTTGTTACTGCTGGCTTCATGTAGCTACTCAGGCTGTCAGGAGCTATAACTTCACAGATACCTCATACACAGACAGCCTGCAGGGCTTCTAATGTGCCTGCACTGCCTTGGAGAAAACCAGGCAGAGCCTTCAAGGTCAAAGCTAAAGCCTGGAGGTGAACGCTTCTTGAGTCTGTGGGTTCCCTGCTGCACAGCTGGATGCCAGGTCTCTAGTGCTTAGACTTTTAGGCCCCCCACTCTGTGGAAAGGAAAATCCTTGTTCTGATGAGGCTGCCTGAGCTTTTTATATAGTGATTACAAATCTGGAAGATGATGATCCTTGGGGAAGTCCCTATGTTAGGACTGCTCCAAGGGTATGTAGAGCTTGTCAGAAAGCCACCTTGTGCTGTAGGAGCTTTCAGCCTTACTTGTGTTCTTCAGTGTGGCATGGTACAAAACCAGTTCTTTTGGGGTCTTATGTTGTAAAATGAATTCATTATTTTAAAACAGTTGATTTTTCCTTTCCTTAACTTCAAGCCCCATCTGAACAAATAATTTAAATGTAAGGGATGAATACATAACATTACTACCAGAAAGTAGAATTATATGTTATCCCTCATTCAGGGATAAGATCTTACAGGCAGCCTATAATCAGGAAAGAGTAGCTGTGTTCCTGTGATGTAATGATATTTAATTGTTGAACTTTGAAGCATGTTGGCTGTTGTTACATTGCTCTTTCTGGGGCTGAATCTGTTCTTTCCTAGTTGGGGAACACAGGAGGGCAGGGATACGTAAATGCAGAATCTCACTTAATCTTCCAAGAAATAGTGAAGCTGTAAGAGCATGGAGCGCTGTTGGGAATATCACGCCCCTTCAGTCAGAATAATATAGCGTGAAAACAGTAAAGCCATTTTTACTGCATGGAGGCTGGGCAAGTACAAAAAGATGATCTCACTTGGAAAATTACTATTCTGGAAGTAATTTCACTATGAGGAGGTAACTGCCCTCAGAAATGAATTATTGTCATCATAGCCGATATCAAAATAATACCTGATTCAGAGTGTATTGCTGGCATTAATGACAATTCTGAGAATTTAAAGGTAATAAAGCGATAAATCCTATACAATGATGATTATAGAATGGTTACCTACTGTCAGTGTAATGGCTGTTATCAAATCAGATACATAATTTGTTTGATTATATTAGTCCATTTTAAATCCATTAGGTTTATTGTGGTTGCCCATAATCTAATTAACCTATAGCTTGACTCTGAACTTAGAAATTAAAAGTAACCCATACAGTGCATTATAAATCCACTATATTAAATAAGCATCTATTTGAAACAAACCTCTAAAACCAGAATAACTGAATATATTTCTGCTATTGGAAATTACTACATCTTACTTCTGGAGACAGGAACTGTACAGGATTTGTTCTGGCCGTGGTGTAAATAGGAAACCTAACTGAAACCGAGGTGTCCGGAAATTCTTAAACCAAGCAATCACTTAGTACACTGTGCAAAGGGGTGCAATTCTCATTAAGTCATTCCCTTTGGCTGAGATCTAACCCGTGACAGGTATGCATCTCTTGTTTAATCATATCCCTCTTTTTTGAGTTCCCAAACTTTGTAATATTTGATGTTGATCCAGCCAGTTCTCTACATTTTAATCTAGGAAAAGATGAGTTTCTTTCCTAAAATCTTTCCTGTGGGCTCAGCTGGGTGCAGCATTAAATAGAAATTTCCTTTTCGTATTAACGGGTAATGCTCTGTACATTTAAACTGCTGTGTTCTAGCTGTAGCCACATGCTAGTATGGGGGAAGTGTTTTGTTTTTTTCAAGAAACTTCCTTGTAGCTGTAAAATAAAATAACAGCAGGCCATCCCATCCTGGTGATTAAGCTTCTCCTTATATTTCCACTGCTGAAGAACGACTACGCATCTGAAAAACATCTTGAAAGTAAAGTTCTCTTTCCTCTTATTTTTTTATATAATTTTTCCATTTTATCCAGTTTGCCCTATTTTTCAAGGGATACCCAGGCAACAGTTACAGCTCACTTTCACAGATTGATGTTAATTATAGTTGCAACAAAGCCTATTGGTTGTCTAAAAGAACAGAAATCTCTACAAATAGGGAAAAACACTCAACTGCAGCCACGTGAAAAGACAAAATTTGTGCTGCAGTAGATTGGAAAGCAAAGAATTTTAAAATATTTATGTGAAAGGAGTTGACGAGTTGACGAATGTATAAACCACTGGTCTTTGTCCATGTAAAGACATATATTAAAAAGTATATCTTTACACAGTCTTACCGTGACTTATCACTAACTGAGTAATCTACACTTTGCTAAATTCTAGTTATTCTCCATAAAACATAGCTTGCTGATAATAAGTTTTGGCTAAGGTTTGTCTTCAGCCAAAGCTATGTGAGGCTTTTAAGCTCTGCCAGTCACTTCTGCCCAGGAATTTGTTTGTTGTCTTGTTTTCTTCTAGCAGCCTAAATAACCACCTTTCCTTGCAGTCACTCTTTAGATAAAAGGTTGATGGCATTTCACATCTTCTCCCCTTCCCTCTCCTAGTGCAAGTTGATCAAGAAAGAGGACAGGAACTCCTCCAATATCAGTCCTGTTCTTCTAATGTGGCCACATGACACCTAACTCAGTAACTCCTGTGAGCTTGATACTGATGGCAATTGAGCTCATGTCTGAAGGTCATCATCAGTACTTGTTTCTGCCTGGCCTGGATCATGAAAGATCCTTGAAATTACAAACTTTCTCATGATATCTCCTACCCAAAGATCCTGAATGGGTTCACCAGTGTCTTGCTAAAGAACTGAGAAGTAAGTAAATCACCCTTACATTCTTACAAATTACTGGCAAGGATGTTTAACTCTGCTATATGTAGGCTTTTCCTGTGATTTCAGGATATCTGAATTGCATTTGGTTTGGTGTTTTTTGATTTGTTTTTTTTTATTGTTTGTTTTTTTTCCAAGGATTCACTAGGCATAATTGTGTCATATAAAAATGTATTGATTTTTTTATGCTGTGTCTACATTTCTTCACTGTTTGTGTTAAAGGATTTGTCACATTATCAACATTTCTGTCCTGTTATTATACCTTATTGACTTTCTTTCACTGTCTAGAGGAAGTTCAAGAATCCTTGTCACTGTTTAAAATTTAGATTCTTCTAAGTATAGCACTTCATTGAACCAGGCAAAGTGAAAGGACAGCTCTATTTTTGATAGCACAGTAAAGACATCGCATAAGAAAGACTGTATAAAGTATGCAAGAAATTAAAATAGAGCTCCTTTTTAGAAGATCTTCGGGGTTTTTAAGCTATTTTTTGAGTTTGCCAAAACAGAATATCCATGTCTATTTCCTGCACAAGTAGAGAGGGGCAGAACCTGTTAAAACTCTTAATAGTGGTATTCTGTATTGCTGAATCAGTTTAAAGGGACACTGGGAGCAAACATCAAGTTAAACACCACCATAAATGGTGTATGAATTATTAAATTAAAAAAAAAATCAGTGGGGTTTGGGAGCCAGAAAATTAGAAGGTAAAACTCTTAATAATCCCATTTTCTTTTCTGAAGGCACTGATCACCTTTCTGCCTGTCCACAGGCATGCTGTCCTGCTGGACCTTCAGCCAGAACTCTGTGTGATGCAGTGGCTTACACACAACATACACAGTACTCAGGCACAAGTTATTGCTGTGCAATTTATGGTTAAATGTGCATAAACTAACAGAAAAGATAACAGGCTAATTTTTGTACTTAGGAGATGTGAGGCCCCTCATCTTTCAGCAGAAGCTTGAAACTTGAAAATGTCCTTGTCGATAGCTTAGTCTGACTGCCCCTTGCAAGTAACTGAATGACTCGCTTACTGAAGCTGAAAAGTATTCAGTTTAGTAGTTTAAAACAAACAAAAACGTTTGGCTATTTGTGAAAGCTGAATGCCCCCCAAAAGAAAAGCAATATCTGTTCAGTGAGGGGTGGCCCAGTGTACTTAAACTAGTACTCTAGTATATATCTTACATGTTAGGCTAAAAGAAATTCAGGCCTAAGAAGGAGACTAGGAGCCATCTGCTCTGATTTGAAATGTCTGCAATAAACTGATCTTACAAACTGCCTTTATACTCAGTGAAACAAAATGAGCACCCTAAGAGAGCTATTATTCCTGAAAGCTTTTACACGTTACTCTTGGGGTGATATGAACCTCTTCCTGCAAGCTTCTGCGAATTTCCCTGATGAGATGAATATACCTCTCATCAGCAGATACAGCCTTTCTCCCCATGTTGCCTATGTATGACATACTGTCATTAGACTGTATGAAACACTTGGAGCATGCACTCATGGCTTAGAAGAGTGAACTCTGAGATAATATTTATGATTCTGGATGAAGAGACTGAGCAGTAAGAGCACTGCATCAGCCCATACTGCCCCAGCACTGAACAATCTGTTTTCTTAAAAATTAATCAGAAAAAAGTTACCTTCTTCTTACATTTTTCTATAAATAATGAAAATATATCAACATGTTTTAAGGTAGAATTAAATTACTAAGTAATTTGAAGGGTCAGTAGTGAATGTCTTAGAGTTCTAAAAGCTTCAGTATTTAAAAATTACTTTGAATAACCTAAGATGGAACTGTGAAGTCAAATACACTGTTTATAGGATGAATATCTTGTTTTGTATTCATGGTCTTTTTTCTCAGGTGTCAGTGAAGTCAACAGTTAAGCAATAAAGAATTCTGCCATGCCTTTCTCTTGTTCTTTCCTCTGGCATGAATTAAATAATCTAGGCAAAATAAATGGGAGAAAGAAGGATCCTGTTGTCTGGTTGCTGGGAAATGCAAATGGATAAAAATAGGTTATAGCCTTTGCTTAAGGGAATACCTAATGATTTATACAGAATGTAACATGGTGAAGAGGAGATTGAGAGCATCCACACCAGCTCCAGAGTATCTAGTATGACTATCACACTCATGAGAGGTGTAGACCATGTCTTCACCTACTCATAAAGAAGGGAAAAATTAATACAAATTTTCTACGTTCTCTACAGGTACTCCTGTACACAGAAATCTCAAAGGGAAGAAAAACATTCTAACCTTGGGAAATTTTTTTCTGATAAAAACTATTTGGTAAATATTAACCAAATTCACAGTCTTGTGATTTCTAAAGCAATCATTTTCAACAAAGCTATTCCTTAACTTCTCTGAAATTAACCTGCCCGTAATAAGTGTTGTAAGTAGTACTGTGCCACTCAAAGCAAACTTGATTGCAGTGAAGTTGATCACAAACAGAAGTAGACATTGAACAGCACAATTGTTATCCGAAGTATGTAGCATGGATTATGGAAAATGTACAAAATAGTGATATGTAGCTGCAATAAATATTATTTAAGATTGTTGGTTTAGATTTAAGCATTAAGATTTTAGTAAGTTATTAAAGAAGTTTTATTACAGTGTCCTTCTAAAGGCATATTTGAATGTTGTTTTATTACAGTAATAAAACGTTATGTAAAAGCAATATACACAGCTAGAAGATAAACAGGATTTTGCCAATTAGGTGGACATATGATAACGTTATACATAAAGTTTCAATTGCTCATCTACATTTAGCATCAGCAAAAAAATAACATCTGTGCTAGACTGTCATATTTTTCATAATGATATTTCTTGGCTAAACCCTTGAATTTCTAATGCTGATTATGAGAAAACTGTACACTATTACTTGTGCATAATATTTTTTTTTATTCATGTAAACGGGAATCTTTATAGTTATTTAGACTAAGCTGCAAATTTGTGAACCTATTTGAGATTTCTGTTCCTGGAAACTTTAGAATCATTTCTTTGTGAATGGGAATAAAATTTTTCTAGGCTTCCTTCATGAGATAATAACTAACAAAAATATTTTTTTTAAACATTAGCACCCAATATTTCTTTTATAAAATAAGCTCTCCAGATCATGGCACTGCTCTGTGAAATCAAGATGGTTTTCTGTTTAGCTGGGAAGTTCATCAGGATCACTGGGTGTGTGTCTCTGATGAAAGAGGGGTGGATGGCTGTTTTCAAGGCAAGATCTGTGGGATCCTTAGTCCATTGCCAAGGAGGTCTGTCACAGAAAACCTCAAAATGGTGGGGATTCTGCCTTTGAGAGAGGAGAGGAACTGTAACAACCAACAGAGGTTTCCGCTGAAGTCTTGCTTTCAGTGTGGCAGGTATCTGAGTTTTGATGAATTTTCCAGGCATGATGTACTCTTCCCAGAGTTAACCAGCTCTGACTGCTGTACCTATGTTATACCATGCTTGGGTCAGCTAGTGCCTTTCAGAGAAATGTGTCTTGCTTGGAAAAAACAAAGCAACATATTTAACTGCCCTAGTGCCCATGTATGACAAAGAAGTTTCATTCAAGTGTCCTGAGATTTTTGTTCTTAGCTAAATCTCCCCTCACTGATTTCTGTTTGTTATATCAACATTCTGTAAAAGGAGCTTCACAAGTTTTCATAAAATCACATAGGGAATTTAGTAACTTGGGATTTATAATGCATTATTGCCATTAATCATTAGATCATAAAAAAAAAGGAAGAGAAGGGACATTGAGTGAGCACCATGTAACCATTTCAGTTCTCCACGCTAGAAAAGAATGACTGGTAATCAGCAGTCATTTAGGAATCAATATTAAGTATTATTTAATGAAAAATATACTGTGATCATTCACAAATCATTCGGCCCAGATATTCTGTTTGGAGATACGTGTGCCAGTCCATTTTTCAAGTGAGGGTGCTAATACTGCCTTGCAATTCAAGTGAAGCTAACATAAATATAATAACTATATCCGAAGATGTTAGCTGCTTCAATAGTTTCATCATTATTTGGAAATGAGGACATATACTTGATGTGGTAGACATAATGAATCATGGTAGATTCATGTTATAGCTGTTAATTTATTCATTCAATGTTGTTTTACGCTATAATTATGAAGAATTTTAAAAAAAGCACTGGTTGAAGCTGTCACTTACATCAGTAAGGTTTAAAAGCTCCTCTTTAAAAATCCTTTTTTCTGTTCATAATTCTTCCAGTGCATTGAGCTAGCCAATGGAACCAGCAGTTGTGTGATGGTGATTTATTTTTTTTTAATGCTGATCAGAGTGATTATTTAAGGATTAAAGAAGGATGAGATCCTGCAAATTGCATTTCTTTCATTCCTTGGCTCCATAATTCTGAGATGAAGATCATAACCAAATTCTTCCCTTTTTGTATACCATAAATTAAAAAATTACAATAAAATTAAAATTTATAGTCAAATAACACTATGAAGATACTAATTTGTGACTAGAGTAAATAATAATTGAAGGTTGGACTGTTGCAGTTGTCTCCATACTTTCTTCTTGCTTGATCAGAAGTCTGCTGCTATCATCCAAGTTTTGTGTGTGTTTCTTGGTATAAACAAAATTCATCACATTATGACATCAGTCATAAATACATTTGACTATATAATATAATAACATAAGGAAGTATATTTGCCTTTCTCTGTAAGATAGTCTTTCATGTTTAAAAAGTAACATTTTTATTTATATACATTTTTGGCACCTATAATTTAATGTTATTTACCTTTATTTTCATCAGAAACAATTCTTAAGGTGTGACTCCCTTCTTGTTTTTAACATGACTTCTTGTCTATAATTTTATTGAGTAAAATAAAATTTGCTGAATGTTAGTAATAATGTGCTATCTCAGCTGTGTCTTAGTAGATCATCAGTCCTTGATCCAGGAGGTGAATACCAATCTATATTTTTCCATAACAACTGTTTAATATTAAACACAAAGAACCCCCACAGTTTAGCTGTGGAAGCCATTCAGTGGCCTGCCTGAGTGATAATAGGCTAATTTTCAGTCACACCTCTAATCTATTGTACTTTTCTTGTTCATAATTATTTTAATCTTTAATAGCTGACAGTGCGAGTTATTTATAGCAGATAAAATAGCATATTTTTCACAAAGTAATTTTTAGTTCCTAATATCAAAATCGCTACTTCCCCTTTTAAGAAGCAAGTTATTTTGGAACAAAATCATATGAGATGACTCACTGCTAAATTTTGTCTTCTGTGAGGTGGAGTGCTTTCAAAAAGAAGTAGCTGAGAAGGTGCAATTACATGAACTTTATTTTTAACCCATTTTCTCCTATTTTCTTTGCCCACACTGCTCTGCTCTGAGTAAGCACTGTCACTTTTACACCATAAAGCACAGTAGAATTACTAAGGGTTATATTGCACTAACTTTGTGTTTTGTGAGATATAATCTATAACTTTAATCTCTTCAGGATCTAAGAGTTAGAACGTTTAACACGGGGATTTTTGAAAAAATTTCTTAAACAGGAGCTCTGTGAACACGATGGGTGAATGCTATACTTCATTGCCTAAATGCTAACTTTGTATCCACCTGTTTAATTCAAGTAAAGCCCTTGGTCTCAAGCTTTACTTACATGTCTGTTCTAATATTTTTGACACATTAGAAAAAACGTAAGTTAAGACTTGCATAGAAAATAGTATATGGTGAGTCTTTATATTTAGAGAGAATCCCAGGCTTTTGGGGCTGTCAACTGTTCTTTTTCTGGCTGATAATTTCTTTCATAAGTATCTTCTTGTCATTCACCTTTGGCCTTCCATTTTCACTAGTTTGAAGAGCTCCAGTGGCCTTCAAAGGCTGCTAAAGCCTACCTCTACACACAGGTAACAGTACAAAAATGCAAACTAAATAAACCTAAATATGAATGAGCCTGGCTGAGGGAAGTGTTCACTGCCATCCTTTATGAATACAATTGATCTAAACTTAGCTGTGCCTTACAGAAGAGCTAACATTGCCAAATGAGAGGATTCCTCTGGACCGACCTTCTAGCAAAATCTTACCAACTACTATTATCTATCAGTAATAATATGGGAAATATTTGCAGGTCCTCACATGGTAAATTCTTCTCCTCGTCCAAAGATCCGGTAGCACATTAACTACCTCTAGCAAAAAGGAAAATAGTGATGATTCAATGAATCAACCCGTGTCTTGATGTTTAAGACTGGGCCATGAGATAATTGCAATAAAGCAACTTTGGCATTTTGTAGCTCTTTCTGCTTTTCTTGACCTTTTGATTTCCTAACTCTGTACAAATAATATTCCTTATCTTGATAGTGTAGCTGTGCTTTTAAGGATTTCCCACTGCCTTTGATACAGCATTGTTTCTGATACAGATGTGATTCCTAACCGGTGTGAATAAAGAGGTACTTTTCTGACTCACCTTTAGTTATCCCGAAGTATAATTTTAGCAAATTGTTTTGTATCTCTGGGAGAATTTCTCAAATAATATAAGACCCAAAATCTCTATAATGATCTTCCACAATGATGTGTGCTTTTACCTGATAACTAGTTAAGTACAGCTGCTGAAATAGTTAACCAGGCTGCACCTAAATCACCATCCTTCAAGAAACAGTATATTTGCTGTTACGTAGCCAGTAAGTCCTGGCATTTTGCTAGATCCAACGTTGCTGATGAATTGTACACATCTGCCCTTCCTAATGTACTTGCTAAATACCATGTTATATTTTCTTACTTGGCAAAGATATACTCATAATTGCTCATGCTGATGGCACCTCAAAGTTAGTCTACTGAAGCCCATTTGACTGTGGGCCCTGTTTTGACACTGTTTGAAAACAGCAGTGATTTCAGGGTGATAGTGTGATTTCTACTCTACCTTATCCTGGAGAAAGCATGCTATGACTTTTCACACTGTTCCTCATGTGTTCCAGGTAGCTGCCTGTGATTTCAGCAGCATGGAAAATATCACATAATTTCATTCATTTCAACAACGTTTTAAAATAAACTTTGTCCAACTAAAGTCTGCTAGATATTATTAAACTGCTTACCTTGCTATTTTGTTGTTAGCTTGTATCTGAAACTTGATGATTGCCTTACCTATAGGTGAAGATATTAAAGGTGACAGAAGTTAAAAGCAACCTTCCACTGTTCATGTTTCTGGCTGCTTATCAATCAGAATCTATTAGTTCAAATTCCTGGTTCTTATGTAGAACGCATTGGAGAGGTTGGAGGTGTGACATTTTTTTCTTTTTTTTATTGGAAAGGCTGGTAGTCTATAAATGTACATGACTTTGGGCTGATATTACTTGATAATATTTGATGAAATGTTAGTGTGGCAAGCATGTGTCTGGCTGGATCCCCTAAAGGCCACAAAATTTTGTACACTTTAAGTATTGCTCTGTTTATTGAAATACACACTTCTAACTTCACATAAAATTCCTGTCTAAATGTTCATAACTTACGTTGTTCCAAAAAAAGAGTTGCATATCAAAACCACTAATTCCTGACTATTCTAAAAAGCATCACTGTGTAGATCATTTGTAAATAAAGGAATATATACTGTCTATCTGATGCTTTTCAGCAAGGTATATTGTACAATCGGCAACAGTAAATGAGATCATGATTCCCAGAATAGCGTTTCTTAGAGATTACTCTCTGGTTTACGAGTACTTCACAAACCTCTTCCTGGATGTCTGTAGAATGGAATACTTTGTAAAACCACCATTAAAAGTAAGGGCTGAGAAGGGAAATAAGATATATAAATTCTTGTTCATTGAGTAGGTTGTAGCATAAGGGGAAAGAAAAGAAGATTGAAAGAAGTCAATAAAGAAACACTGTGTTCTTGAAACTCCTGTACCTTGATTTCTTTAGTGCAGTTCATTACAGTTGGCATCTGGCCACACATCACAAGCTGATGCCAATAATACAGTGGTCATGAGCTTTCTTGAGTTCCTGGCTAGAAGGTGGTAATATTATTACAAAGGTCACAAAGACAGGAAAAAATTGATCTCTTTGAGATTCTTACTGCCTTATATAGGGAATCTGTTGATCATGTTATTAAATTTCATGCTTGAGAAAAAGTTTGTTGCAGCAAATGCAAATTCCTCCTGAATTTCTTCACTTAAATTAGTGGTCTTGCAGTCTTTTGCTACATGCACAAGACTTTATTAACCAACATTAATTTTATTTTAGTATGTCATGGTTTAACCCTGGCTGGACACCAGGGGCCCACCAAAGCCGCTCTATCACTCCCCTCTAACCAGACAGAGGAGAGAAAAAGTAAATCAAAAGGGCTCGTGGGTCGAGATAAGGACAGGGAGAGATCATTTTATCAGTTACCATCATGGGCAAAATAGACTCCACTTGAAAGAAATAATTAATTTATTATCAATCAATCAAAATCAGAGAAGGAGAGGAGAAAAACTGCTAGAGCATAAAAACCTTCCCCCACCCCTCCCTTCTTCTCTGGGCTCAACTTCACTCCCAGTTCTTCTACCTACTCCCCCCAGCGGTGCAGGGGGACAGGAATGGGGGTTGAGGTCAGTTCATCACAAGTTGTCTCTGCCACTTCTTCTTCCTAGGGAGAGGACTCTTCCCCTGCTCCAGCGTGGGGTCCCTCTCACAGGAGACAGTCCTCCACAAACTACTCCAACACGAGTCCTTCCCATGGGCCACAGTTTTCATGAATGTCCAGGGTCCGTAATTTCCACGGGGTGCAGTCCCTCAGGAGCAGACTGCTCCAGCGTTCCCGGGGAAGTTCTGCCGGCAAAACCTACTTCAGCATGGGCTCCTCCCCCCACGGGTCCGCAATGGCTTGCCAGGAACTTGATCTGGTGCAGGCTTCCCACGGGGTCACAGCCTCCTCCCTTTGGGCATCCACCCACTCCGGCGTGGGGTCCTCCACAGGCTACAGGTGGATATCTGCTCCACTGTGGACCTCCATGGGCGCAGGGGGACAGCCTGCCCCACCATGGTCTTCACCACGGGCTGCAGGGGAATCTCTGCTCCGGCTCCTGGAGCACCTCCTCCCCCTCCTTCTTCACTGACCTTGGTGTCTGCAGGGCTGTTTTCTCTTGCATCCTCTCACTTCTCTTCTCTCTCTGGCTACTGAGCCGCAGACCTTTTTTTTCCCTTCTTAAATATGTTATCACAGAGGCGCTTCCACTGTTGCTGATTGGCTTGGCCTTGGCCAGCGGCAGACACAGGGAATACTTCTAGCAGCTTCTCACAGAAGCCACCCCTGTAGCCCCCCCACTACCAAGACCTTGCCACAGAAACCCAATACATAGTATCTTCATGTTATGTAACTGTTTGTGTTCTTCATATGTGTGTATATCAGTTTTGTGACTCTGAATTTGGTCTTGGGATTTCAGAGTCAGTACGCTGTATGAGAACAAATGGATGGCTTTTTTGTCCATTCTTTTAGAAAGACATAGGCTTTCAATCTTTAGTATAATGCCATGCTTGTTATCATCAATACAGGCTATAAACAGTGGTTTGATACTGCTTTCTTTGGCAGTGGAGTTTGCACAGTTTGTGACTTTTAAATTCACCTTGTTCTCATCAGTCAAGGCTTCCGTTTCTTACAACTTTTTTGAATGTATTTTTGTTTAGTGAGTTTTTATGGTATACTTATATAGCAATGTGTGGGTGGAGGATACAGGGGCAATTACTCCTCAGCTCTCCTAATTTGAAAAGCGGTGCTTGTTCAATACCTTTGAAGCCTTTGGTCTAGGAGTCATCTTTGATTCACTCCCCACACCTCCTACTGTCTTCTGCTACAATAGTTAGAAATAGTCCCTTGAAAAATATGCTATTTTCGCCCTCTATACAGCATTTATAAGATTTCTTATTCTTATTTATCCTCCTTCCTGACCATAATACTAAACTCCTTTCCCACTTCTAATTTGAATTCTTCCATTGTACCCTTCTTTTGGAATTGGAAATAGCTATACTACACTTTGTCTTGGGTATAATTTTTTTTTTTTTTTACCAAGCATAACCTTAAACCTCTCTCAAGTGATTATGATTTCAGGGTTGAAATTCTTCTGCATATTATTGTGATCTCCTGAACTCTGCTTCCCTATCTTTCTATCTGCCTAATGGTTCCTTCATGTCATCATTAATATTTCCAGTTTCCCCTGGACAGTCTTGTTGCTTGCTTCTTGCATTTCTTCTGCATCCATCAGGATGTTTCCTTCCTGCATTGATGAGCTGCCCATTTCTGCCTCACTAGCACAAAAAGCCCCCCAAAAACCCAAGTGGCTGTCCCTTTTGTCCTGTGTACCTACACAGAGAGAAGAAAGCATTTGCTTCCAAGAAAATAAAATAGTGGATTATTTGAACTGATTTTAATACACTGAAATACTGACTAAATTGCCAGTGTGTGTGAATGACTCCATACAAACATGGAAACTACCGCTGAAGTCTCTGCTTTACCTTTTCACATCTATAGAAATACAGTATGAAATACCTGTAACAATTGCAGACGCAAATGCCTTAATTCCTCTTGTGGAAATTGTTGTGTGGTTTTTTCTTAGTGTTTTATAACATGTGAAGAATAGATGAACAAACTGAAAAAATAGCTTCAGTTTCTATTGATTTTTTATATCACACATACTTGAAAAAAATCATATAATATTCAATAAAAATGAGTTCTCATATTTTCTCACAGTGGTGGGGTTTATTTACTTGGGTTTTTTCCCATTGGTTATGGAACATAGTTCAGGTATTGGATTTGTGCATGTAAACTTTGAGGGCAAGGAACAATAATTGTACATATTAAAAAAAAGTAGATTTAAGTGCCATGCTTTCTCAGTTAAAGCTTTCCTTGCAGAGGAAGAAGTTATAGCTCCACGTTCTCCAATATTCTAGGTTCTCTTTAGTTTGTGAGGCTTAAATGAGAGGATGTAAATTAATGAAAATGTAAGAATGTGCTGCTTCTTTTGAGGGGTTGTTTTTGTCATCTTTTTCAGACAGTGGTGTAATTTAATGGATTAAATTTGAATTAGGGAAATGGGGATTTCAGCTGATAGCTAATGGCTTGTGAAAATGACCTGAACTAATCTTTTATGATGTCCTTATGACAACTCTTGGTTTTAACTAGGGGTAAAATTAACAAGTGCTTTGGAAAGACTATATTAGATCACTGACTGCAGCTGTGAATGGAATTTGGTAGACTTCACTTTGCAGGTCTTTCTCTACTCATTGACTGCTGGCCAGAAGACTGGCTCAGAATCAGAGACAAATAAGGCCATAAGGAGGTGGTCAAGAACGTTAGTAGTCCTACCTTTGCATCATTCCTGTTAACTTTACAATCACCAACTTTGGTACAAAGACAAAATGCATCCCTGGTCTGAACAGTGGAGCTTGCGGACATGCTGTCCTGTCACCTGCAGAGTAATGCAAATATGGGAGATGAACTACAGTCCCTTTCTATTGCCTTTGTTTTCTTCTGGCAAATCAGTATCTAAAGATGTGTGGCTTCTGTTCTAGCTCTTCAGTGGTGGGGAGGAATAGCACTGAAATAGAATCTTGATGTCAAACTGATAAAGAAAATTGTCCTTTTCTTATCTTATGCATTCCATGTTCTCATATTATAAATCTGTGTTCACATTCCAGGCAGTGCAAGCCTTTTTTAATTTTTCATTTCTGTCTTGGTCTGTAGCTATACTGAAAAATCACTGTTCTATAACTAAAACAATTTTCCTTTGTGGCAGACTTTAACAGCTTGGTTCTTTTGTAGGCAAAAGTTCTTCATAGTTGAACAACATTGTAATTCTAGGTGAGTCTTACTCAGTTGAATGAAGCTCACAGTTATGTGGAATACCCAGTGGCACATCTCTTTGAGAATAATTTTTCTCAAAATGTATTTTGTCTTGAGCTCTCAGCCAACTTAAAATAAGATTTTACTGATTAGTAGTGACTATGGCTAGTTTAGAACATGAGTCTTATTCTTGGCTATGGTATAACTGACATATTGAGAAGGAATACCTGTTAAACTATTACTGTACTGGAGGGAAGGAACCTTAACATGTCAACACATGGTTAATACAAAATATAGTCTAGCTCAGGTGTTTCTACAGCAGCTGGGCAAGAGCAGTGAACTGAGTGTCCAAGTGGAACTGGGGAATGCTTGAACTGAAGAATGGGGTTGGGCTTTCTCTTTCCTTTCTCAAGTAATACATTAAGGAAAACTTCAGCTAGCGTTTATATTTCACTCTTGCCAAATATACAATAGAGCACTTTGAGAGCCAAAGTGGTTAACTTTATTCAGTGTCATAGTTTTAGGACAAGAGTTTCAGTGAAATCTATAGCAATGAAAACTAAGCCCAGGCCGATTTGCCTTGTTGGAGTGACAGAGAGGCATGTGTTGGGAGGGTGTAACCAAGACTGCCTGAAGAAAGGCTGCGTGCTTTCAATGAGAAGAAATGCCAAGGTTATGAATGGAGCTTCTGTGACCATCTGACACTTTCAAAGACTGTTTAAAAGCACATTTAAGAATTTCACAGTAGGTAAAAAAAGAAATGCTTTAACAAATGGGAAATAATTAGTTCTTTGGAAAATGTACAACCTATGCTGGCATTGAAGATGGTTATAATTTTCCACTTTAAAAATTTTTATTATATTTGCATCAATCATTATATGAAAAGAGAGGAAATTCCTTCCGGATTCCAAGAAGCAACTTTTGAAATAACTCAGACATATTTTTAGCTGAAATATTAAAATCACAAGGTTTTTCAGTGCAGGTAATTGTCAGTTTAGCTCGAAACAATTACAATTTTAATAATTAGGTTTTATAACTGATAGTGTGGAAAGGATTAGGATAGAAAATTTAAAAACTGAATGCAAAATTATGATTTCCTTTTGCAAAGTCCTTTGTACACAAATCCTTACCAATCTGCAACATTATATGCGCAGACTTTTCAGGCTCTGGCTTTTGCAATCACTGATCTGGAAATGTGATAGTGGCTTTTTCCTAAGATATTCCATGCATTTCTGATAATGTTGTAAAGTCTTTCTAGAGAAATAGATAAATAAATAACCCAGCTGTCTCCTGACTTTGTTCCTGCGGACAAGTTCCTGAAAAAGGTACAATAGATTTTCAGTTTCTTCTAACAGTGATGCATTTATATCATGGGACAGGATGTCCCTTTTAGTCCTGTGGTTCAGTACTGCTTTTGTAAATGACCTCTGCTCTTTCTGACTGTGTTACTTCTATGTAAGAATGATTTCTGCCCTATCAAAATGTTTCTTACAGGCTAAATTCAGTTTAGACTCAATATTCTGCAGCTGTTGCATTCATTATAGACCTTTCTAAAGAATAGTTTTGCAAAAGCTGTATATGTAATGTTTAATATATTCTTAATTTTTAGTTGCTTAAAATTAGAATGTGTATTACTTCATATTTTACATGCACAGTAAGGGTAAACCTGAAGGAACCAACACATCATCTTTAATTGAAAACACACAGAAACGCGTGCATACAAGACTGGAAGCAGAATTTTACAATAAATCGGTTTTGATAGACTTCAGGTCTTTCCGAGGAGATTGACTGCCAGAGCTGTTGAAAACTGATAATCCTGTCAAACTAGTCTTTTCACTGTGCTTAGGAAATAGCCTAAAACTTGTGAACAGAATGCTCTGCTTCTGTCTAAATCATGTTTCAGTGAGGCATTTTATGACTGTGACACATGTACACTTGGGAGAATTTTTGTTTGTTTAGACTGTGCGGATGGTGAAAATAAAGCAATTATCTGAAGATGACCTTCCTGTCTTTACCAGGACATACAGGAACTATCAGCTAATAGCTTCTCTGTCTCCTAAGTAAAGAACCTTGAAAGAAAAGGAGGAGGTTATCCTGGAAACTTGAGTTCTAGAGGGACGGTAAGAAAATGGGTGCAATCTAAAAAAGGAGAGAGAAAAATGACAAAGATGTGGATACTGCTAGGAAGGGATCGTCTGAAGACACTGACTGTAAAATTGAGCCTGCAAAATGTAAAGTTTAAAAGTTTAAGAATGTGGAATTTCCTTTACTCATTCTCTGGGAGAAATAATGCTTACTTCTATTTCAAATAATAGAAACAACTTAAACTTTCACCTCAAATTTCTGTCCCAGGTTAGACCAAGAGCACACATTCTTGATCTCTGAACCCAACATTATGCTTTTAAAAAATTCCAGTCATCTGGAGTTCTTGTAACCCATATATTTGGGCTCACATAGGCAGTTAGGAACCATGCAGGTGAGCTGGCAGGAGAAGATATGTGCCCTTTGTTCTGTTGGAGGATTTGTTGAAAAAGAGTTATCACTCTGAAAAATTGTGGTTCTGATAAATCACCATCTTCTCGCATTCCAAGTTTCCAGTGTGACGTAAACAGGACGTGCTCGTCAGCATGACTGGGCAGAAGCTTATGCCACTGCATTACCCTTTTCCCTTGTGTTGAGTGCAATTGATAAGGAGCTTGTAGAAATGGCTGGGGATGGAAGTGTGAAGGGAAATGTCAATCAATTTCTGAATATTGTGTCTCAATGTTATGAGAAATTAAGTACAGTAAACCTCAAAATAATTTAAATTAACATGTCTCTCATTGCTTCTTAATATTAGATTAATGCATCAATACAATACAAACAACATGCAAACTACAATGCAAAAACATAAAGTGTATTAAAATTTTTTTTTTCTCTAGAATTTCCACTGACGTCTATTGAACAAACAAATTGTTATTTTTCAAACAAGCAGCAGGTATGAGTTGTCTGGGAATATTGTGATAACATCCATAGATGCCTGCAGGAATTGTACTCAAACTTTTTTTGTATGTAACTGCCTGCTAAGAAGCCTTTCAAGTTCCCTGCACCTTGTGGTTCTTGTGGAATAGTAGCCTCTTTTGTACATGTTTTTTGGGCCAGGAGATGCTGGTTCCTTATGAACCCAGTAAGAAGAGCATTCAGACTCTGTAAAGTATGATTTAAAATGATACCTTTTTGAGCTAACACTATAAAGAGAAAATAGTATAGATAATTTTACATCCCTGTAGATACTGCGAACCCTAAGTTATGCAACATTGAATGGTCTCACTATCAGGGCACAGCACACCATGCAGACCCCACCACAGAAAGGGTTATCCCATTTTGATCATTTGAACTATTATAGGATTTTCTTACAAGAAGACAACTCTGTTCATCACATCTACTGTCAAACAGAAAGGATGCTCACATAAGAACTTCTTACTGCACTTTTAGGTAATAGCACGGACACGAAGAAGGGGCAAAGGGCACAAACTGAAGCATAAGAGGTTTCACTTGAATATGAGGAAGAACTTCTTTACTTTGAGAGTGACAGAATACTGGAACAGGCTGCCCAGGGGGGTTGTGGAGTCTCCTTTTCTGGAGACATTCAAAACCAGCCTGGACGACGTCCTGTGTGGACAGGACTCCAGGATCTAGGTGAACCTGCTTTAGCAGGGGGGTTGGACTAGATGATCTCCCAAGGTCCCTTCCAACCCTTGCCATTCTGTGTGATTGTGTGATAATTGCCTGTACCAAGTGGGAGCTACCTGTAGGCTCCTTTTACGAAGAACTGACCAGGCTCATTCTGCAGACAGGGCCTATAGACTGCACAACACAGCCTTAAGTCCAGGGGCAGTGCAGCCCACCATAAGTCTAGAGGTCATCAGGTTAGCTGCTGGGTGGGTCATTAAATCCTTGATGTACAATGGTCTCCCAGTTAGGGCCACTGCAACATGTTAGAGGGTATTATCACACCAAAACAGAAGTAGGCACGTGAATGAAAGAGAGATTAGTGTTCAAGATAAAAGAATTCAGCTGTGGTGAAGAATTACAGGAATTAGATCGCTTTTGTGGTAAGTGAATGAATTGTCTAGTTGTTAGACCAGAATTTATGAGGGAGGAACTGGAACAAAAAAGAAATTGAAAACCTGTTTCACTCTAATATCTGTATGTGAATGCCTCTGAAAGTACAAGAATTCCCGGCATTTCCCTATCATAAGGTACTGGTCATTCTGTTGCCCTATATTATGAAAATAGCTATCATATTATTGTAGAGTGTGAAATAAGATGTAAGTAGGAGTATCAGTGCATCATGAATGCCCAAACTTGCAAGGGATCACTATAACTTAATCTTAGGCCATTTTTGTAGTCAGAATGGGATCAAACAAGACAAAAATTGGGATAGTTGGCTGCATAGCCTAGTAGTCTGCTTCCTCTAAGAGCTATAGCCCAATAAAAAGGTTCTCAAAAATAAAGTTGCTTTCCTACAAATGCTGGTAAGCTGGTTTGGCTTTGGAAAGTCCAGGTTTTGTTCCAAGTTCCTGTTTACAGAACTGTTTGAGAGCTATGATGTTAGCCTTATCCAGCAAAGCTCCTACAGCAGTCTCTTTAAGAGATAAGTCTGTGACCACTTTAAAATGTTAAGATTTCTTGTAAGCAGTTTCGGGTCTCTCAAACCCTTGCAGAAGCCCCGCTTAAGGTGTGCAACGCAACTTGCCATTTAAAATGCAATAAATGGACTCACTGCACAAACAACTTGCTTTAGCAAGTATCAAGATATAACTATGTTGAATCTTAAAGAAATCCAGAAACAAATAACAGGGTTTTTTTCTATTTCTTATTAGATTTAATTAAAATGTGATAGTTTCCTACTGAACTGTGCAACCCCAAGGAAGAACTGCAGAACAGCTGCAAGATGTAATTCGTAAACTTAAGAGTCATACAATCGACTAATAATCAAATTACTTCCAAAATTAAAATCCAATCTATGGAATTTCAAGTAAACCAAATAAAACTTAATGTTTATCATCTGTGAGACACTGCTTTTAAAATAGTTATAGCTCCAGGTAATATCTGAGGGAATTTTTGACAGAAATTATAAAGCAATTAATATTTAATTGCTCAAGTAAATGTTGAGGGGAAGAGATGACAAAAGGGAACAGTTTAAATAAACAATAAGCATCTTCAGTTAATCTTTCCTGCTATAATCATGCATATCACAATATAGTTTTGGAAGTGAGATCTCTGATGCTACCTCTGAAATGAGTAAATAGCTCCTAAACTACAAAACCAGCCAAGTGAATGGAAAAGAAAGAACTGAAGAGAGCTGGTAAGAAAAGGAAGGTATTGCAAACACTTGACTAACATGCATCTCAGTTAAGTGCCTACAACTCAGCATGATAGTTCTATCCATCTGAGACTTCCCAGAGAATATCAGTGCAGAGGAAACTTCTCCTTCAGATTCTTCAGGGACCTTCCTGTGATGATTTTTATGAATGCTAAAGACTGCGACTGCATGGAAGAATCAGATGTCAATTACACTAGAATAAACCATGATTAACGAAAAGCTATTTCAGTTTTATGTATGTGAAACTGCATTCTATATGTTTTTATTTACTGCTACTAAAAGCACTAACACTGGTTGAGTAACCAAAGATGTGTAAGAACAAAGTCTGTAAAACAATGCCACAATAATGCTAAATCTATAATTGAGAAGTGAGTTCAAATATGATGGAATGACAGAGTCCACCTACCTTTAATAATAATATCTAGGGGATTTTCTACCTTAAACTATCTAATAATTTGATAGGAAAAAGGCATTCAGTCATCCTTTCTTTATGTATGGTATCTATCCATAATATATAGCATAGTCTGCGCTTGCAACCTTCTAGACTTTCCGGATAGAGAGAAACAAAACATTAGAGGAAATACTACAACATGGATATAGTGCAGTGGCTTGAGTGAGCAAGGATGCAGAGTACATAGGAAGAACAAGCAAAAGGTCCTGTTCTCCAAAGTACAATGTTCTTTCCTACTGCAGAAGCAAATCGAGGAAGAATCACCCACTTACCAGTGGGTAAGGTAGTTTTTTTGTATTTTGTATGTGCAATAGAAAGGGATCACATACAAGGGATGGAATAACTGGAGTATACTGATGCATATTTCTAGCAATTGCTCAAAGAGCTTTGTAAAGGTTTCAGATAAGAAGAAACCAGTTTATAAAGCTTTGGGACAGTTTGGGAGAAGGCCAGAATTAGAAATTCTGGGAATTAATTCATATGAATACCATTAATGCAGTTGAAATGGGGGAAGACGAGTAAAGGCAAATATATGTTCAGAACATTATCTACATGTTTGTCTCAAGTGAAACATGCTCTAGGTGAACCTGCTTCTGGGGCAATCCTAACAGCAGTGTAGATCATCAAGTGCCTGGAAATGTTCCATGCAACACTAATTTACTGATCTAGGCAAAGCTTTAGACTATTTGGCTATAGATGCATTTGGAGGGAACAATTCCATTAGATTCTTCCCACTCTTATGCAGCTACTTTGAGGTTGACTACTTATTTCTCAGAGATAGCAGTGGGGATATAGTTAAACAGCACTGAGACTGCATCAGCAAGACATAGTGGGTGCAAGAAGCACACTGATCAGAGGGCAAAGCATGGCTCTCTATCATGCTACTGGTCTTCCAGCTCTGATGGAATCGGGGCAATGAGAATATTAAGGATCTCCTGTGAGGCATTTAGCTTTATGAAAGATTTAAATCAAATGCGTGACCACTATCCTAACAAATGTTGTTGAAGTTTTTATTTTATTTTAATCAAAAGTTCCCTTCAGACAACAGAAGACTCACCTAGCTTTTCTTTTTTGCTCTTTTTCTGTTTTGCGTTATGCCTATGAGCAAGTCCATCCATTTCTTTTTCCCTATGTTTCTTCATTCTTTATTTTGTCTTGTTATAAAATAGGCCTTTTTTTGAACAGATTCCTCCCTGATATCTCCACATGGAGTGACCATTTAAAGGTTCTGATTTTGAGGGAGATTTTAAGGCACTCAGGTGACTGTTAAATAATGTAATGTGGAGGATAGCCCAAAGAATGGTGACTTGCATCAGAAAAATTACTTCCAAAAAAAAAGGCATGCTAAATAATGTTCAGAATCATGCTTAATTATGTGGATATGGCACTCGCCTGAGCCTGATGTCTTCAGGCTCTTAATTCAAGCTATGCTATAGTATGATGGTGTGGGGGAGAAGAGCTGTGATACATGTGAAAAGGAAATGTAAAAGTATATATAGCTAGATATATTAGAAGCATGTAATCTTTCCTTTTATGTAATAGTCATTAACAGAGGTGGATGACACAACACTAGATAAATTAATGGTATGTTCCAGTAGAATCGTTTAGGTTGGAAAAGACCTTTAAAAGTCTTTTAAGAAGTAAAGACTAAGACCTATCAAGCCTTAGTAAAGACCTTTAAGACCTACTAGTAAAGTAGAGAACCATAAAGACCCTTATCAAGTAAAGACCCTTTAGACCTATCAAAGCCAACCATTAACCTAACACTGCCAATTCTACCACTAAACCATGTCCGTAAGCACCACATCTACATGTCTTTTGTTCCTTTCCTCCTCCTTTACATAGTACAATCTACAGGAAAAGGAAATCTCTCCAATTCCACCATGCATTTCTTTCTCTCGTGGGGAACTGGACATTTGCAATGGCTCTGCTCCCATAAGTGGTCAGAGACTGACTCATAGGCAGCCATTGCTTTGCTCTGTAAAAGCCACCAGCTGATTCATTTCCTTGGTTGTGTAACTACTGATTGGCATTTGTAGCAAACCCCTTTTAGCCTAGCCTTTTTCCTCTGTCTTCTGCTTTGGCCCAAAGAAAAAATGGCCTAGTTTAGCTCTGACCTACTTGTAATTAAACCGACAGCTTGCTCTTTGCATAGGCTTCTTTATTAAAATCAAAGAGTGTCCTCAAGCCACCAAGATTTGAACTAACCCTAAAGCTGTCTTAATACCACTAATGGAATTACAGGGCAATTGCAGATATGTAGCATTTCTAAAGTATTTTGTAAGAGAGAAAACTAGCCAACTCAAAAAGCCAATATGCATATCATAAATATTAATATAGAAGCAATTCTCTGTGGAAGAATATTCTCTGTAAGAACATCAGTATAAAATATGTTGTAATCTTTCTTTTAAATGCAAAGTTAGAAAATATCCTTAATTAACATGGATGATTTTTCTCCTAGTAACCATGACTTTGAGAGTTTTTATAGTACTGTTTTCCATAATCAAAATGACTCATTTTTTTAATCTAATTTTGGTTTTCATCTTGCTTCAAAAAATATAAAATATGATGATTTTCATATTTTAATTGTTTACTTGTAGTTTTTTTTAATTGCTGTTGACAGACAAAATAAAAAGAGATTCCTCCCATCTAGTTATTATTCCTTCTTGTATGGTAACAATGTTTTCTTTTTTGTTTCTTGTCTTTTTTTGTTTCTTTTTTTTTCTCTCCAGCAGCCTCTCTACAGGAAATTTTAATCACAAAAAAACCCTGAATGTATAAACAAAGCACTGTATAATGACCAGGTGGTACAGTGTAAGTATATTCTTCTTGTATGCTTGGATTTTGCGATGTGTAAGTCAGAGGATTTTTGAATGCAGATTGATTGGCATGATATTGCCTTTAGTCAGCTCAGCCCTTTTTATTAGTTTTATCCTATAAATCACTGTTAACAGTTGTATATTCATTCTCCTGTCAAACAACAAGAAAAAAGCAACTCCTGTGTGGTTTGTTTTTTTTTTTTAAAGACTCACTGTCAGCTAAAATTGCGTACTGAGGTGTCTCAGTGACTAGGTAGAGAGAAACACTTTATTTTTTGGGTACCCTATTACACTCACTACCCTTTTCTCAGACATCTTTCCAGGAATATGTTAAACTGTGTAAAAGTATATTATCTATATGTTTATTCCTTTATGCTCTTCTGTAAAAAAGGTAAGTGCAAGTACTGTGCCCAGTTCTAGAAGTCAGGGTTTCCTTTTCAGATATTTCAGTAAATTTATCTGGGAGAAGGAAGGAGAAGAAAAAGATGCTCTGCCCTGGAAGTGATGAGGTTTTACGGTCCTCAATTTCTAGGTAGGTTGGTTAATTAGTCTTGCACTCAGAAAGCCAAGAAATTCTTCTTTTGCCTGCTGACCAAGCATTCTTATTATGAACATGGTGCCAGGGAAACACAGAGGTTAAATTATATTTTAGAGCGCTCAAGAGTCTTCCAGGCAATCTCGATTTAGGTTTTGCTAAGTTGTGATTTCTGCTCTGGCCATCTCTTAAAAGGGTCAGTGAGGAGCAGGACACCTACTAGCATTGAGCTACACTGGCTGAGGAGGGTTCCTTACTAATGTAGAGGAGATGGCCTAATGTGTATTTTTAGTTAGAGAGAGTCAAAACTTGCAGGTGTCCTTTGTGGTTGTGCCTCCTTGTTGCTATAATGAGTACAAAAGCAGGAATTAGAAAGAAGAGACACTGCTGTGCTCTGCCTAATGGAGGGACCAGAGGGAGTGGAAGAAAAAGCAGCTTAAAGCCCACCCTGGAAGGAATCAGGAATATTTTAGCTTTTAAGAAGCTCCAACTAATAGCAGCAATGAGGAATGTATTGATATTGGTTGGGGTGTCTGCCACTCCAGAGCTCATCACCCATCCACTTTTCAATAGTTTTTTTGCCCACTGTGTGGTGGTGCAAAGGCCATCTGGGCTTTTTAGGACTTAGCCAGCTAAGAAAATGAATTTGTAGGTTTCAAGTTGAGGCAAAAAGGTTTTTTTTTTTTCCCTATCTTTTCTGTTCTTTTAACTTCCAGTCATGTATTGATGACAGTAGTGCCAGAAGCCAAGAATTATATTGTTGCTACTGTACTTCTAGGTACTAAACTATAATCAGCTTCAGAAATATTTATAGCATCAATCTTGTTTTTCCTAACAAATTCCAGTTCCTCTAAGTTTTGAGAGTAAGGAAATGGTTCCATCTTTATGGTGCCATCTGCTCATGACAAGGGACAGGAAGGATTTGAGAATGCTGAGCTTTTGTTGTAAGTGTCAACATAATGCTACCTTGGGGAAAAATAATTTTAAACTATCCTTGAAGTTACCTTGATGGATTAGAATTGTAACAAGGGGAAGGTTACATGAGAGAGCTGACAGGCTGCTGACCTGCTTTGCTGAAATAACAATGATCAGAGAAGCTATTTTCAGTGGTTAATTTAAGTTTTCTGACAAGTACGAAGAAGTATATGCTGAATAGTCCAAGGTCAAATTCTACTAAAAAGTTCTGATATGCTGCTTGTGTCCAGAGATCCACCAGCAATTAGAGAGTAAATTCTAATGTCTTTCTCTCCAATTGACAACCGTCTAACACTAGTGAAATTCCACTTATTTTCTAAAATTATTCCATATTTGCACCTCAAATTATAGAACTCATCATCTGTCTAAGTGGGTGCAGAAGTTTGCTGTGTTATACTGTTACAATATCACTAAACTATCATCTTCTCCCTGAAAAAAAAGTAGTCTTATTCCTATATTGCTTAACAACCCCACCAATAAAAAAACTATTAAAAATCTCTTTCCATTCTTTTCTTGTTTTCTTCATAAATTCACTTTCTCTGGTAACTTTTTTTTCCCCCTGAAGGAGGCGTGGGAGTGGGCAGAAGAGTTCCCATTGATATTTGTAAGGGGTTTCGTTTTTTTTTTTTCATTTTTTATACCTCACTTTAATCTTCACACATTATTGTATTGAGCAGGGTCAGATGCAGAACCTTGCAATCAGATTGGCCTCATGGACGCTCAAGAACCTAGTCCCTTCTCCTACTCCTTTCTTTCGTCTCTTTTTTGCCTTCTGTTTGTTCTTCTTTCCAGTTCCAACTCTGATTGCATAGCCTCTCTTACCCTGAGTTTTCATTTTTTGTCAAAATCAACAAAACTGTCAGATGAACTTGCTGAAGAAGTTTCATTTGGAATTTTTAATTTTACATTTGAAAAGGAGGAGGTGACAGTGGTATTGGCCTTTATTTTCGAAACTCTTCCTTTGTAGGAGATAAGAAATATATCTGAGAAGATCCAAATATTCACCATCCATAAGCCCACTTCTAAGTACTGAATGAAGTGAATTCTTTTCTTTTTTCTCAATCTCTCCTTTTGGATTTCATTTCCAAGAAAAACTTGAGATCTAAACCTTAATGACCTATGTGCTGCATCTCTTTATTTTTTCTTCTTTTGTTACTTCTGCTAATTTTTGATCGCACTACAATTTGAACCAACTCCAGGTGTTATTTAGGAGTGACCATATTTCATGAAATAATTGGATGTTATGATGCACCTGAATTTAGGCAAATGTGTGTTACATATTTCTGTTTGCTGTTTTCTAACTTGTTCATTAGCAAGACTCTGACCGGTTTTGTAAAACTGCTTGAGGACCAGCAAATGCCACGTAATTTTATTCAGCTTTAAAACTAAGCTCAAGAGATGCTACTCAAGTTTCCAAGCTAATTCTCCTCATTAAAAAAAAAAAAAAAAAAAAAAGAGAAAAGGAATAATAACATATGTGGGAAATAACAAGCTTTTGTGAATAGTGCGAAGTCACAAAAGTTTTTGTGGATGAGAGAAGCAGGGTCTACTCTCCTGTTTTTCTTCATGACCACACATTTTAATACACATACACATATAAGAATTTTATTTATATCAATTTGACATAAGGTATGTTTAATATTTTTTTTTCTTCTTTCAGCATTTCCTGGCCCTCTCACATGTACCTTCACACAGATGAAAGAGAAACAGAGTTCATGCTTAGGAGAAAATTAGAAGGGAGAAAAAAAAATGTGCCGAGCTTGCTGTATCTGATATGTATTTCATTCTTGTGAAATACAGGCTTTAGGCATGGATACCAAAGAAACGTAGGCTTCCCCCCCACCCCTTTTTTCCTGGGTTTGACCCCAAATTGTAAATTCCAACTAGAGACTGCAAAGACATTTACGAATGAATGTGCAGAGATATGTTATTAACACTCCAGTCTTCATTTTATGTATTACATGAGAATTATTGTAGTTTATTTTGTGTCAGTACTGAACACTCAGAGAAAACTGCATGGGTAAGCTGCCCCAAGCCGGCACAAATGTGAAAATAAATTTGGTTTCAAATATAATTATTTGTTCTAGGTAACAAACAACTTCCTCCAAGCCTTTGCTTCTGAAGCTGGTTTTACTTTTTTACACTGATTCAGCTCTGTCAAGCAAAGTAAGCTTCTTTTCTCTTGGAAGGAAGACTGTGCTGCAGGGTTCAATTACAGAACATCTTTGAGTCTATAATTAAATTGTGTCTATTATAATTATAAGGCATTTAAAAATAAATCTTCAAAATGTTTTTGAACATCTGTGAAAATTCAACATCTTATTAGGAGTTTAGCTGCAAATTATTAGAGATTCCTAACATTAGGAATTACATATAGCTTATAGAAGAGTAGGTTAAATGAGTAGTGCTGTGCTATTCTTGATACAGAGTAAGAACACAGCAGTATGATGCTTTGCTTTCTCATTCATTTCATTATCAAGATGGGTCATTCCAGTGGTGACTTAGTTACAGTTTAATGTAGACAGAAGGTAGCTGCTTCTTGGGACACCTTAATCTAACAGAAGGAGGCATACTGCATCTGCAGTAATACACAGTGACTAACATTTCTAAGCTAGTAAAACTTCTTGAAATGGTAAAGAACCCAAACAAACCAAAACTCAAGCCCATATGCTTTGGGTCAGAACAAGACCTATCTAGCTTAATGCCCTGCCTCTGCCCCAGTCTATACCTAATGTGCTTTGAAGAACCCTGTGATCACGTAGTGGAACTTTTCCACTCTGGTAATTGGCGGGCTGGTGGGCTTCAGCAACATATAATTCATAGAATCATAGAATGTTTTGGGTTGGAAGCGACCCCTAGAGGTCATCTACACCAACCCCCCTGCAGTGAGCAGGGACGCCGCCAACTAGATCAGGTTGCTCAGAGCCCCATCCAAACTGGTCTTGAATGTTTCCAGGGATGGGGCCTCCACTACCTCTCTGGGAAACACGTTCCAGTGCTTCACCACCCTCATTTCAAAGAATTTCTTCCTTATATCCAGTCTAAATCTACCCTGTTTTAGTTTAAAGCCATTACCCCTTGTCCTGTCACAGCTGGCCCTGCTAAAAAGATTTTCCCCATCTTTCCTATAGGCTCCCTTTAGGTACTGAAAGGCCGCAATCAGGTCTCCCCGCAGCCTTCTCTTCCCCAGGCTGAACAAGACCAACTCTCTCAGCCTTTCTTCATAAGAGATGTGACCAAATCCAGCCCTTGGATCATTTCAGTAGCCCTCCTCTGGACCCACTCCAACAGTTCCATGTCCTTCTTGTGCTGAGGGCTCCAGAGCGGGACGCAGTACTCTAGGTGGGGTCTGACCAGAGCAGAGTAGAGGGGCAGAATCACCTCCCTCGACCTGCTGGCCACGCTTCTCCTGATGCAGCCCAGAATACAGTTGGCCTTCTGGGCTGCCAGCGCAGATTGCCAGCTCATGTCCAGCTTTTCATCCATGAGTACCCCCAAGTCCCTCTGGGCAGGGCTGCTCTCGATCCTTTCTTCCCCCAGCCTGTATTGATACTGGGGGTTACCCTGACCCAGGTGCAGGACCTTGCACTTGGCCTTGTTGAACCTCATGAGGTTCACACAGGCCCACCTCTCCAGCTTGACCAGGTCTCTTTGGATGGTCTCTTTGTCTTTGGTAGCCCTTGAAGATTTCCCCTCCTCCTTATTTTTTTCTTTTCTTTTTTTTAAAAAAAAAAAAAACTTGGTTTAATTTTTAAACATATGTATGCATTAAATTTCAGAACATTTAGTGACGGACTGTGCCCCATTAACCACTTTGCCATCCTCTTGTTTCAAGGCATTTTTACTGTGAATTTTACACTCCACAAATAGCTATTCATTTCTGGGCTGGTCAAGACCTTTTTACTGAACACCTTCTAGCCCTGGCAATTTGTTGCTGTTCAGTTTATGAGTTTGCTTTAAAGCCTATTCTACTTACATTTCAGTCTGGCACAGATCTGTTCAGCATCTCCCCTGGAAATAAAAGCTTCTAGCACAGGAATCTCTCCAAACTTCAGCACAGCAAATAGGGAGACAAATATTTCCCTTAGTCTTCTGATATAGCCTTACCTTCTCTGAATGTTTTCATACTTCGATAATCTATCTACTCGCCCTCCAGACTCTTTGTGAGACTTTTTTCTGCCAATGCATTTGGAAAAGGATTTATCATCTCCTTGACTTTCTTAGAGGCTGTTCCTCAGAACTGATTTTTTTTTTCAGTCTACCTTACTCATTTTAATATCTAAGCTACCTGTGTCTGATTCATTTTTTCTTGTTGGAGCAGGAGAGAGGGATAAGTGCATATTCTTTCTATATACACGTATATTTTTTGTATATATGTGTGTGTAGCTATATATACACATAAAAATATTTTCCCCAAGGATTTTTTATAATTTCTAATAAGCTTCCTTATCTCATTCATTAGCTATAGTGACAGTTTTGGTGTGAACTCTGTTACTGAGATGTGCAGTATATTTGTTCAGCGATTCCACCATCTGGGCATTCATTTGTAAATATGTTTGCAGTTTTACATTATACAATGCATAACTTGGGGTCAAATCCAGTAAAAGGAGGATTTAATTGAGCAACTAGTCAGAAAACCTGTGGTATAGTAACAACTCTTTCACTGATTTTTCAGAAAAATACAAATAATTCAAAGTACTCTGAAGCAATTACAGGGGGCTTCTTCAGGTGCAATGAAATGACATGTATGCTCACTATGCTTCCAGGAGTTAGAGAAATTGCTTCAGTGGTGCTTATTTCAAAGACGGGGAACTACATAAGGTTAAAGAGCCCTTCTGGAAGGAAAAAGACAAATACAAGTATAAAATCCTGCCAACCTGCTGGGATGTAGTTAAAAAATGTTTTATCCTATGTATTGTAGTAGTAGCATAAAATAGTACTATGGAGTTGTTAATTTGTGACGATTGGTAAGTACAAATACATCCTACCCTTAGACAGCTGTTTGTTTGACTTGACAGTTTGTTGCCTACTAGGGGTAAGTGCCTGAAAAGTAGTAGAACAGAGAAATGGTTAATCCCTGTTTAAGTCCATTGAGAAACTATCTCCTTGCCAAGACCTGCCTTTGTCTGTAGACTGATAAAAGATATGTGTCTATAAATATTGTGTGTGTGTGTTTACGCATGTGTGTGTATGTAGTCATGCACCATTGATAATTTCAACCATTGCAACCTCTTACCTGCAGAGAATGTTCATAGGTTACACAAGAAATTACAATATGCCTTTAGTTTATACTGTCTATGGAAATCAAACACAATGACTCCTGAAATCCTTTACTGCCTGGGTGAAAAAGCAGATAATATCCTTGGATATGTAAATGTCTTCAGTTAAACAGTAATGAGACTGAAGAGACTTTTTTATTATTATTTCAGTTTTATAGTTTATTATACAGGCATAACTTTAAAGCTTGAGTAAAGTATAATAGATATAAAGCTATATTTCGAGACAAAAAGAAGCTCATTGTATTTTTATTGATATTTAATAGATGCTATTTAATCAGAATGGAGAAGAATTACTTGAATAATATGTATAGCAGATACATGATAACATTATTCAACATAACAATGCTAATTACTATATAAATAATAACCATCAACTTAGCCAGTGAACACCACTTAACTACTTTCTAATATGGACTGTAGTATAATTACCTTTCTGATTATTAATGATCTCTAAATGAATTACCATTTAGTCATGTCACACTGACAGTCTGTGCAGTGGTTCTTCCTCTACTATCTAGCGCCTCTTAGGTTACAAATTTGCCAAAAGAATCATAGAATCATAGAATCGTCTAGGTTGGAAAAGACCTTTAAGATCATCAAGTCCAACCGTTAACCTAACACTGCCATCCCACCTCTAAACCACGTCCCTAAGCACCTCATCTACCCGTCTTTTAAATACCTCCAGGGATGGGGACTTGACCACTTCCCTGGGCAGCCCGTTCCAGAGCCGGACAACCCTTTCTGTGAAGACATTTTTCCTAATGTCTAACCTAAACCTGCCCTACCGCAACTTCAGACCACTTCCCCTCATCCTATCATCTGTCACCAGGGAGAAGAGACTAACCCCCACCTCACTACCACCTCCTTTCAAGTAGTTGTAGAGGGCGATAAGGTCTCCCCTCAGCCTCCTCTTCTCCAGACTAAACAACCCCCGTTCCCTCAGCTGCTCCTCATCAGACTTGTGTTCCAGACCCCTCACCAGCTTTGTGGCTCTCCTCTGGACATGTTCCAGCAATGCAATGTCTTTTTTGTAGTGAGGGCCCCAAAACTGAACACAGAATTCGAGGTGTGGCCTCACAAGCACCGAGTACAGGGGCACGATCACTTCCCTACTCCTGCTGGTCACACTATTCCTGATACAAGCCAGGATGCCATTGGCCTTCTTGGCCACCTGGGCACACTGGCAGGCTCATATTCAGCCATCTGTCACCCAGTACCCCCAGGCTCTTTTCCACCAGGCACCTTTCCAGCCACTCTTCCCCAAGCCTGTAGCGCTGCATGGGGTTGTTGTGACCCAAGTGCAGGACCAGGCACTTGGCCTTATTGAACCTCATACAATTGGCCTCGGCCCATCGATCCAGCCTGTCCAGGTCCCTCTGCAGAGCCCTCCTCCCCTCCAGCAGATCAACACTACCACCCAGTTTGGTGTCATCTTCAAATTTACTGAGGGCACACTCAATCCCCTTGTCCAGGTCGTTGATAAAGATATTAAAAAAGACCAGCCCTAGAACTGAGCCCTGGGGGACACGCTTGTGACCGGCCGCCAACTGGATTTAGCTCCATTTACCACGACTCTCTGGGCTCAGCCATCCAGCCAGTTTTTAACCCAGCGAAGAGTACATCCATCTAGGCCATGAACTGCCAGCTTCTCCAGGAGAATGCTGTTGGAGACTGTGTCAAAGGCTTTGCTGAAGTCCAGGTAGATAACATCCACAGCCTTTCCCTCATCTACCAGGCGGGTCACCTGGTCATAGAAGGAAATCAGGTTGGTTAGGCAAGACCTGCCTTTCGTGAACCCATGCTGACTGGGCCTGATCCCCTGATTGTCCTCCATGTGCCTGGTGAGCACACTCAAGATGAACCTCTCCATAATCTTCCCCGGTACTGAGGTCAGGCTGACTGGTCTGTAGTTCCCCGGATCCTCCTTCTGGCCCTTCTTGAAGAGAGGCGTCACATTTGCCAACCTTCAGTCATCTGGGACCTCCCCTGTTCTCCAGGACTGCTGATAAATGATAGAGAGTGGCTTGGCAAGCTCCTCTGCCAACCTTCTCTTGGGTGGATCCCATCCGGCCCCATAGACTTGTGGATGTCCAGGTGGCATAGCAGGTCAAAGACTGCTTCCTCCTGGATTATGGGGGGTTCATTCCACTCTCTGTCCCCATCTTCCAGCTCGGGAGGCTGAGTACCCTGGGGATAACTCGTCAGGCCATTAAAGACAGAGGCAAAGAAGGCGTTGAGTATCTCAGCCTTTTCCTCGTCTTTAGTGGCAATGTTCCCCCTTGCATCCACTAGTGGATGGAGTTTCTCCCTGGCTCTCTTTTTGCTGTTAACTTATTTATAAAAACTTTTCTTATTATCCCTTACAACAGTGGCCAGGTTAAATTCCAGCTGGGCTTTTGCCTTTCTAATCTCCTCTCTGCATGACCTGACAAGATCCCTATACTCTTCTTGGGTTGCCTGCCCCTTCTTCCAGAGCTGGTAAGCTCTCCTTTTTTTCCCTTAGTCGCAGTAGTAAGGCTCACTTCTGCCAGTATTTCTATATTGCAATATGTCATATATAAGTATTTTTTTGTAGCTATAAAGCCATTTTATTAATATATATTACAAATATACTTCAAATCTTTGTAGATTTTTTTTCTTTCTGCATCTGACATACTTAGGTTTTTTTAAATACAGGTGTTCGTTGATTATTTTTCTTCTGCATACATTTTATTTTCTCATAAAGCAGAATTTAAAAGCAATGTGTTGTTTATAAGAAATCAACATTTATTACCAAAGGTGTGATACAAAACACTGGTCTTGTAGAAACAACCTTACTTTCTTATTTTCCTACTCTTCCTTAAATTTCAGTCATTGTCATTTGGTAACCAATTTAACTTCGCAAAGAAGATGATGTTACTCAGTAATCAGAATGCAATGTTTTAATTTACTAAGTATAAAGTAGATGTATGAAAAGAAAACATAAAACACTGCTGGTGAGCTTTTCACAGCAAAGAGACCATTATTCTGCTAGTTTTGCTGTGAAGTATTCCTGGGTTAGTGTAGGTTTTTCCACAGGGACATAATGAAAGTTTGAAATTTTTCTGAAATGGGCATTAATTCTTGTTGCCTTTTACTTAGATTACAAAAAGAGAGAAGAATTTTTGGTTTTTTTTTTTAAAAGATTATGAAGTCACTGAAAATCTATTTCATGCAGAACACCAGTCAGGAAGTGTACTATTAAATACCATTATAACTGTGTGCTTATTCTTTTTGATTTTTTTTTATTTTATTTTTGCAAATGCACTAAATGTAGATCTAAGTTGAGGCAATGAGGCAATATAAATAGGCTTGCTTATGGGCTTGATATTTTTCCTTAATTTTTTCTATATAATACTTTAGCAATTTATTGGATCTCTGTCTCTGAAGTAATTTATATGAAAGTATATTAGTTAAATTTTTTGGTATCATCCAATGAATTCTGCTAAGTGCTTACACTGTATTTTAAACAAAACTGCAATGTTTACTCCATAGCTTTCTGGGCCACTGCTCTTTCCCATATAATTAACAAAAGCACCGTGTATGTAATGAATCACAGCCACATTTGAGTTAGACCTTGACAGGGAGTCCTGGTGGATGACAAGCTGACCATGAGGCAGCAGTGTGCCCTTGTTGCCAAGAAGGCCAATGGTATCCTGGGGTGCATTAAGAGAAGTATGGCCAGCAGGTCGAGGGAGGTTATCCTCCCCCCCTACTCTGTCCTGGTGAGACCCCACCTGGAGTATGAACAGGCCTCCAGGATGTACAGATGCTTCAGGCACTCTTCCTGCTTCAGCTAGCAGGCCCCCTCACTCACTCTATACAGCATGACCAACAAGTACTTGTCTGAGTGGTCAAGAGCTCTGGGGAATCACAGAATCATTTGGTTGGAAAAGACCTTTAAGATCATCAAGCCCAACTGTACCTGTCCACTAGTAAACCATATCTCTAAGCACCTTGTCTACCCATCTTTTAAATACCTCCAGGGATGGTGACTTGACTGCTTCCCTGGGTACCCCGTTCCAGTGCCTAATAGCCCTTTCAGTGAAGAAGTAAGAGAAGGAAGCCAGAATCTTTAGACCTTTTCCAAAGTGTCATGGCTCAGTTGTCCCATGTTTCTCAGCTAAGATGAGGTTAGTGAAGAGTTTCAGAGAACACACATTTAAAAAGCAAAGGTACTGTTGGAAGAGTGTGATAAATGTGGACTCTTCCCTGTTGAGACAATAACTGACAATAATGATGGGCATGTCTGTGGCAGTATTAAATCGGCCCAGTGATTCTTTCTAGCTTACTTCTCTGTAAGTATGTGGAATTAGTTTCTGTGCAATATGAATGAACTATGTATATAGTATCTCTGATCCTTGGCTCAGAGTACAGATGCAAACATTGTGTGGACCCTCACAAGGTCACTTTGGGGAAGTCAGTGTTAAAAAAAGCTGTCTGGGGATGGAGTAGTCAGCTGTACTGCACAGCAGTGTATCATGGAACAGGCAAAGGAACACTAATACCTTGAGCTGTGGGAAGAAAAATGGAAGAGTGCCAAGTGCTTCTCCCTGAGCTAGAATTTGCTTATGATATTATAGCATCTTTTGACCACAAATGGTCACAGTGCTTCACAGCAGGGAGACAGCACAGGTCCATTACTGAACAAAGAGAAGGAGACCATAGTACCAAAATACCAATACCACTTGCTGTAGGCTTTGTCGGGCTCTTGAGCACTTTGCTGTTGCCCATGGCTGTTTGCCCTCATGATATTCAGATGGCACAGAGTACTGTGTCCAGTTCTGGGCTCCCCAGTTCAAGAAAGATGAGGAACTCCTAGAGAGAGTCCAGAGGAGAGCAACTAGGATGATAAAGGGACTGGAGAATCTCCCCTACGAGGAAAGGCTGAGAGAGTTGGGCTTGTTCAGCCTGAAGAAGAGAAGACTGAGAGGGGACCTCACCAATACATACAAATATCTTAAGGGTGGAAGTCACGAGGACGGAGCCAGACTCTTCTCAGTGGTGCCCAGCAACAGGACAAGGGGCAATGGGCTCAAACTGAAGCATAAGAGGTTTCAGTTGAATATGAGGAAGAACTTCTTTACTCTGAGGGTGACAGAGCACTGGAACAGGCTGCCCAGGGGGGCTGTGGAGTCTCCTTCTCTGGAGATATTCAAAGCCTGCCTGGCCGAAGTCCTGTGTAGCATGCTCTAGGAGAACCCGCTTTAGCAGGGGCGTTGGACTAGATGATCTCCCAAGGTCCCTTCCAACCCTTGCGATTCTGTGATTCTGTGATTCTGTGAAAGGTTTTCATGTGAAGATGGACAGAAATATATCAGCCAGGAGATTTCATAGCCATGCTTTTAGTGCCTTTGACCAATTAGGTCATTGATTCTAGCTTGTTTATTATATAATGTTCAAGTAGGTCAGGTTTTTGTATGCATAAACTACTTGTACATGGTTCATGCTGCTGGCTCCAACTGTGTGATGTTGAACATCTGGGCAGACAAGCTTTGTGCTAGTCTGTTGCACAACACATTCAGGAATGTTAAGTAGCAAATAAGCTCTGCCTCAGGATAGTGTTGCAGATGTTGATAATATTGGTGTGCCCAAAGGAATTAGTGTGCTTTCTTAGACTCTGGTCCAACACATTTTTATTCATGTGAGTAAAATTTTCTCACTGGAGTATTCCTATGGTAATCAACAAACCTTCTTACAGCAGTAAAAAATAAAAAAATAACAAAACCAACTAGCTATTTTCCAGAAAAAAAATCCCTCCACTTAAAATTCCCATAGTCAAGAAATGTTTTTTAATGCAGGTCCGTAAGGAGAAGAAGATAAGGCTTATGCAATCGTGCTTTCTCTTCCTTTTCTGTGTCTCTGGGTATCTTCTTCCTTACAGTTTTGAGTTCATTCACTATGTTGGTAGAAATTAGCAAGAAGGGCAAGAGGTCCCAGAGTATTACAGGCTTTATAACTATAATCAATCCAGCAGAAAAGAGATTAATGAAGCCGAGCTCATACTGAAACCTTCACTTCAATAAACACCAACAATCTACATGGGCAGGACACAGAGAATGACCTAGCATCAAGAAAAGCCTTGCTTGGTACCTACTTAACAGTCGTGTACAAACTAAAAAGTTATTCCTAATATGGGAAACCAGTCATCATTATTTCTGTTGCACACTGAACTACTCTGCTTGAAAAATGGGCACTATGTGAAATAAATTGTATGCTTCTAACTAAGAATATACAGAAAGAAATTTTACATGTTTCAATTTTGTCACAATGATAAATATTATTTACATTCTTGCTTTCCAGAGCTTTATTTGGGAGGGAAAAAAAAAAAGGAAAAGTAACAGAGTCTACAGTTGGAATTGGGGGCTCACAATGGGAAAAAAAAAAAAAAAAGACAGACAACCTTTAAATTTGTATTAAGTCAGTCAGATTTACTATGTGAACTGCAATTGTAGGTCCCTATAAAGTTAGGTGAAAGGAGGGAAGAGGAATTGAGCAAAGGTGCTGTATTCCTCCTGGAGATGTGGGACTACCTTGTAATCCCAGTTATGTATGAGACGTGTGTCTATGTAATCTGATGTTATGACAGCATCTGGTCCAGCAGGAAATACAGTGCCTATGAAAAACAAAAGTAGAATTGCTGGGAACCTGTTAATTCCCATTAAATTCAAATGATTGGGTATTCCTTTTTTTATACATACAATTTTAGTTTACTTTATCTGATTTTAATTTTTCTTTGTATTTCTTTCTTACATTCCCCTCTTCTCCCTCAGCCCTTTCCTTTCCATGTGTTGCAGTAATCAAATAGCACTTGGCACTAAAAACCTGTTGATCAGTTTTTGAAATATGCAATTTCAGAAAGAAGTTCTTGGAGGGAAACGGGGGACAAGATGGAGAGAGAAAGCAAATAACCCCTACTCCTCTGACTTCTTGTATCATGCTACAGTCCAGTCAAATAGCATATTATTTGCTGCCTAATTGTGGAGCTTGGCTAGAGAATTTTAAATACAAAGTATGTTGGATTTTTGTAATGAAATTAATGAAAACACTCATAAAATCTCATGCACCAAACCAAATCATGAAGTATTTGAAAGGGTACTGCTTAGCCTCTCATCGACATAGGAAAAAACCCCAAACAAACCACTTGCTTTAAAATATCCTTTTCATTACACCATCATTTTTTTCTGCGCAAGTATTTGTGTAAAGGTATACGCAAGGTTTTTTACTCTATATACACAAAATTACCTTCTGTGTAGGTACTTTGTTACTCGTGTTCACATACCAAATGTGCAATAGCTTTTCTAAATCCAAACTATGTGTGAGTATCTTTTGTAAAAACAATTCTCCAAGTACTCAGATAAAGGGTTTAGAGAACTGCTTGAGTGTCTTGTTTAAAGAAAGACTCTTGCATGTAACCTCTTGGTGTAATGGTTGGAAGATGTCTATCTGGGCCATATTCTACATATTCAACATATTCTAGTCAGACCTTAAATGTGTTTCATTGAAGAGATGTAATGTTGTTGGTTGCAAATGCCTCTGACGGACACAGTTCTTCAGTCAGCCAAATTCTAAAATGGAAAAAGAAATGTTATACCACACTCAGAAGGACACGCCTTATCTATTTGACCTGTCTGGCATAAGGAATTTGTTAGAAAAATAGTAAAAAAAAGAATAAAACAAAAAACATACCCCCAGGGCTCAATTCTAGGACTGGTCTTTTTTAATATCTTTATCAATGACCTGGACAAGGGGATTGAGTGTGCCCTCAGTAAATTTGCAGATTACACCAAACTGGGCGGGAGTGTCGATCTGCTCGAGAGGAGGAGGGCTCTGCAGAGGGACCTGGACAGGCTGGATCGATGGGCCGAGGCCAATTGTATGAGGTTCAATAAGGCCAAGTGCCTGGTCCTGCACTTGGGTCACAACAACCCCATGCAGCGCTACAGGCTTGGGGAAGAGTGGCTGGAAAGGTGCCTGGTGGAAAAGAGCCTGGGGGTACTGGGTGACAGATGGCTGAATATGAGCCAGCAGTGTGCCCAGGTGGCCAAGAAGGCCAATGGCATCCTGGCTTGTATCAGGAATAGTGTGGCCAGCAGGAGTAGGGAAGTGATCGTGCCCCTGTACTCGGTGCTTGTGAGGCCACACCTCGAATTCTGTGTTCAGTTTTGGGGCCCTCACTACAAAAAAGACATTGCATTGCTGGAACATGTCCAGAGGAGAGCCACAAAGCTGGTGAGGGTCTGGAACACAAGTCTGATGAGGAGCAGCTGAGGGAACGGGGGTTGTTTAGTCTGGAGAAGAGGAGGCTGAGGGGAGACCTTATCGCCCTCTACAACTACTTGAAAGGAGGTGGTAGTGAGGTGGGGGTTAGTCTCTTCTCCCTGGTGACAGATGATAGGATGAGGGGAAGTGGTCTGAAGTTGCGGTAGGGCAGGTTTAGGTTAGACATTAGGAAAAATGTCTTCACAGAAAGGGTTGTCCGGCTCTGGAACGGGCTGCCCAGGGAAGTGGTCAAGTCCCCATCCCTGGAGGTATTTAAAAGACGGGTAGATGAGGTGCTTAGGGACGTGGTTTAGAGGTGGGATGGCAGTGTTAGGTTAACGGTTGGACTTGATGATCTTAAAGGTCTTTTCCAACCTAGACGATTCTATGATTCTATGATTCTATGCTTACAATAACATTTCCTCTAAAAATTTACTGTCTTGAAAAGACTTTATACATAATGCTGGTTTTTTCCTCATTTCCATACTCACTGTTCTCTACTGAATATAAAAATTAATATACAAGATTCCCCAAATAAAGCATTAATCTTTTGTTGTCAGAATACTCATGCACTCAGCAGTTAGAGAAAAAAGTTGTAAACAATGATTTACTATCGTGTTTAAATAAGATACACTGTGTATGCAAACACAACTTACAGAGTTTATATGGAGTATCTTCAGCAGAAAAATATGTGAATTGTTAAAACATGTCTGGTTTCCAATTTCTATTTTGCAAAATCTTCTCTCAACATGAGTTATATATACATGGGGTATATATGTGTATATGTATGCCTATGCACATATATATATACCTCTATGTACATTTACAGACATATATATGTGTGTATGTATATGTAAAACAGTACTATCTATAAAGCTTTTGGAACAAACAAATCCCTTTAACGAGAAAATCTGAGTTCAAAAATGACTTGCAGGTTTGAGAATTTAGTTCAGGAATTTGGTTCAAGGATTGTACCATGACTTGGGAGTTTGACTTCATCCTTTAGAATGAGGTTTTCTCACACTGGCCAATTATGGTATTCTTTTTCTGTTTATTTCTTCCTAATTCCACTTAATTTGGCTTAGTTGTTCTAGATTAAGCTACACTGTGCTTGCTTATACAGTACAGCAGGTAACCATTTACTTGGGGCTAGCTGAAACTCGTTCTTACATCTGCTCTAATGATATTTTTTTTTAAGCACAGAATAGGAGTCTGAATATATCTTTGAATTTCCCTCATAGCACTTAACATTTTCTTGAGAGGCTGAAACAATGTCTTCTGGAAAAAATTTAGCAGCTACTGGAATTCTTTTGTTCCTACCTGATTATGCTATTCATTCTAAAAAGTGTTTTATGTTGCTTTGATTCACAGTGGGCATGCAGTATCTCATTATACCTAAGAATAACTATTTGTTGTCCATATTTCTTAGCATTTGGATTTCACAAACATTGAATTTTGCTTTTCATCCTTCTTTCTGAAAGATTTGGGAGAAGAAAGAAAGGACACAGCCCCATCCTTGCATTGACAAGGATCTTAGGAAAAATAGGCAGACATGAAGGAAAGATTCTATTCAGCCTTGCAGTTTAATTTCCCTTCTCTCAAAAACAGAGAACAAAATAATAAATATTAAACACAAAAAAGGAGGGGAAAAAAAAAAAAGAAGAAAGCATCATTACCACTGTACAACAGTTTGAAAAAGACCTTGAGAAGACCACTTCCCACTTCAAGGACTTCTGCTTGTCACCCGTTTATGTTCATGAGCCATCTCTTTACCAGTTCCTCTTATGATTTCATTCCCAACGATGCTGGTAGTGTCAAAAGTTTAGCTTGCTGTCCATCTTCCTTCAATACGTAGCAGCCTTTATTTGACCTAAGAAATAATTTATATGAAGTGGAAGAGAAACACTGTGCGTGTGACTCAGTGTCCTTTTCCTATTGTCCTGATTTCGAGTTTTGAGATATTTGCTCTACAGGGTCTTTTGGAAATCTGTTTACTTTGATGTATCTTTTTTTTGTTTGTTTGTTTTTAATCTCAGTTTTCTATTCTACTACTTTTTTTAAGGGCCTTTATTTTTACTTATTTCATTTTGTCTTTTTCTGTTACTGCTACAGCACTTCACAGTCTGAACTTGGGGTTTTATTCTTCAATCCATATCTGCATCTCTCAGAATTTATTCCATCTTGGATTCAAATCCATGTATCATACAATGCATATTGTAACTCATGAATTTTAGGTAAATTAAAACTTGTGCAAAGAATCACCTTTTTTCCAGCATTAGGAGATATCTATCTTTCAGAATATTTATGGGTTTGGAAAAAATATACTTACTCTGCTGTCTCAGCAAGGCTTAGTTTCACACTGTTTCAATTGCTTTATGTACAGTAATAACTCAGTAGTTCATTGTCCTGGTTTCGGCTGGGATAGAGTTAATTTTCTTCCTAGTAGCTGCTATAGTACTGTGTTTTGGATTTAGCATGAGAAGAATGTTGGTAACACACTGATGGTTTAGTGGTTCTAAGCAGTGCTTACACCAGTTAAGGACTTTTCAGCTTCCCCTGCTCTGCCAGGGGCACAAGAAGCTGGGAGGGGGCACAGCCAGGACAGCTGACCCCAACTGGCCAAAGGGCTATTCCAGACCATATGACAGCATGCTCAGTATAGAAACTGGGGGGAGTTGGCCAGGGAGCAACAGTTGCTGCTGGGGGACAGGCTGGGCATTGGTCAGTGGGTGGTGCACAATTGCATTGTGCATCACTTGGTCTGTTTTGTTTTGTTTTTTTCTCCTCTGCTGTTTTATTAAACTGTCTTGATCTCATAACATGGGTTATACAGGGTTTTTTTCTGATTCTCACCCCCATCCCACTGGGGAGGGAGAGGTGGAGAGGGAGAGAGTGGCTGTGTGGAGCTTAGTTGCTGGCTTTTTGCTGCTTCTTTCTCTCTCACATCCTGCTATATCCATGCTTGAATCCATGCAGTGTGTCCAGTGAATTTTTGCCTGTGAAATGGCTTTAGCTGCCCTTGTTTTCTCACTACCAACATTATCTTTCCTGAGCTTCACTTTTTCTGTAATTTCTGTCTTAAGTATCTCTGTGGATACCACCTCTTACAGTACAGGATTTTAGCTAGGCCTCTAGTAAGAAGAGATTTATTAGCAATGCAACTGCCTATATGAATTCACTTATGGGTTGCAGCTCCCAACAGATTCCCAGCATCCCTAGGAGAGGCTCTCACCAGTTGTGTTGAAAAGACCATACTGTATTCTTTAAAATGTCATGGGCCAATTGTAAGACCCTCAAATAAGGACAGTCTCTGCACATCAGTCCTTCATCTAGAAAAAACATGTGAATTTTGTTTAAGCTCTATGTAGATTACTGTCAATGTAATCATTACTTTCATACAAGAAGAGAGGGATAGTTTAACTAGGAAATTATATACAATACAGGAGAGATTTTCTTTTACAGTAAGCCCTACAACATTTATGAATAATAGAACAGTGAGCTTATTATGGATATAAACACTTAACTAATGCAAAATAGACTTTCAGTGGATGTGGATGCAGGACATAAAGGCAGAGATTTTGGCATATTAACGTCTTTGACCTTCTGTATGCAATTTCTGATTCTAACTGTACTGCCTCTAGTGTTCAGGTGCTTGTGTGCCGTGCTGCACTGAAGCAACGACCAGTGATGCCCAAGCTTCACATTTTTTTCAATCTGGAGAATCCACAGCCAGCTTTGGATGCAACAGTACAGTTGGGCCAGTGCTAGACATACATAGATTGCATGTATACTTGAAATAGAGCTAATTATGTGCGATTATTAAGCCTTACTATATGTGTATAGAGTACTTCTACACAGTGAGTGCAGTGTTTATGCAAATGAGAAGTGCCCAGGTAATCCTAGATTCTGGAGATGTCTCTGAGTAGTACTTACAAGTACAGTTCTGAGAGCTGAGTATTGTAAATCCTGAATCAAAAGAAAGTGCTTTCAAAAGAAAAATTCATAACTGTATCCATGGCTTGGCTACATTTGAATGCCTTTTCACTATTAAAAAGCAGCTTCTTCAGAAAACAAAGTGTGTGTGTGTGTGCGCGTTGGGGATACTGCTTTACGACAGTGTGGCACTCATGCAAGGCTTCAAAATAAACAGACCATAGCAAAACAACCAATACTTTCTCTGCTTTCCATTTAGTAGAAAGCTCTTGTCCTAAAAAAAAATCCTGATAATTTTGTCCCTCTGTTTAGATTCTAATCCTCTTTTTCTCCTTTGCATCTTTGGAGTCACTCTTTAACAATTGTCTCTTATTCGTGTGCATACATGAGAGTCATTGTAAGCTGGTTGATACTGCCTGTATTCCTCATCTTAAACTCAGTCAGGTGTCTGTTAGCAGATTCTAGAGTAAGCAGCAGGAGAGAGCAGAATACAGAAAAAGAAGTGAAGAGGGGTAAACCTGTAGAAGACAAGGTTTTCTTGACTTATAGTAGTACCAGAGAAATACTATTTTACAGAATTTGGTATATCACTGGTGTGTGTAAGAAGACAAAAAGGACCAATAATCAATTCTGATATTTATTATTGTGTATTTTGAGTTCCATTGCCTTGAGCATATTGGAACAGAGGCTTTGTTATTTTTCAGTATCTGTAGACTTGTAGGAGCACAAAAAAAATGCACACGATATACATATTTCTAGGTCTTCTTGTACAACTTGCAAGAATGTTTCATTAGCTATCTGGATTAATTCATAAAGAAAACAGTGATTTTGGGGGGAATGGTAAATGAAAGAAAAATGCAGAGAGAGAACTTTCTTCCTGTTTTCATTCTTGTGAGAAAATATTGGTTCTGAAAATGATTATTGAATAAATAGGAAAGCAAGGTTTAATCTCAAATTACTTATGCAAGTGTCAGTTAAAAAAAGAAAAATCATTAAAGTGAGCCATGTGAACCACCTGAAGTGCTGAGAGACTGAACCAAGAGAATGAAAATCTTTCACTGAACACTTTACAGCAAACTCAGGCCAACATACTAGTCATTCTAGTAATTATATTTCAGTATCTTGATAGTTTTCTCTATTGCCAAGGAATTCAAGCATGACATTTTTCACTCACAGTATTTATTTTTCAGAAAATGTTATTAATCTTTTATTACATTAATATTTCTGTGCATTTAATACATTCATGTAATTTGAAAAAAAATTCAAAAGAGTGGAATTTATTTAGTCAGTTTAAAATATTTAGGGGAAAAAACAAAGATAAGATTGATTTAGCAGCCAGAACTCATTTGAATTCAAATATCTCACATTGGAAGGGACCCGTAAGGGTCATCGAATCCAACTCCCTGCTCCTTGCAGGGCCACCTAAAACTAAGCCATATGACTAAGAGCATTTTCCAGATGCTCCTTGAAGTCTGGCAGGCTTGGTGCCATGACCACTTCCCTGGGGAGCCTGTCCCAGTGACCGACCACCCTCTAAGTTAAGATTTTTTTCCTAATGTCCAACCTGAACTTCCCTTGATGCAGCTTCATTCCATTTCCTTGTGTCCTGTTCCTGGTCAACAGAAAGAGGGGATCAGCACCTCCCACTCTGCTGCCACCCTTGGGAAAGTTGTAGATTTTGATGAGGTCATGCCTCATCCTTCTCCAAGCTGAACAAGCCAAGTGACCTCGGCCACTCCTCACAAGTCTTGCCCTTGAGACCTTTTACCATCTTGGTCACCCTCCTCTGGACACACTCTAATAGTCTGAGATCCTTCCTGGTGCCATATTGAGGTGCCCAAAACTGCACACAGTACTTGAGGTGGGGCCACAGCAGTGCAGTATAGAGTGGGACAATCACCCCCCTTGATCAGCTACCTATTTCAGTATGAATAGAAAATGTAACTTTGTTTTGGTTTTTGAATTGCATTATTTCACTTTTTAAATAAATGCAATAACGAGTAGAAGTCCTACAGAGAAGTTACTGTGGAGACTTTAACTCTTAATTTGCCTGACTAAAAATCTGTTACAATTCTGATTTTTTTTCTTCTGTAGTTCTCAATATTCTTATTCTCACTTATAATGATATACAAGAAAAATTAATTGTGTGTGTTTAAAGTCTGGCTATTTAATTTTTTTTTCTTGCAGACATACACAAATCATTTCTGTGGGACAGAGTGTACCCTCAGAAAGTTCACTGATGACACAAAGCTGGGAGGAGTGGCTGACACACTGGAAGGTTGCACTGTCATTCAGAGGGACCTGGACAGGCTGGAGAGTTGGGTGGAGAGGAACATGATGAAATTCAACAAAGGGCAAGTGCCGAGTGCTGCACCTGGGGAGGTCGAACCCCATGCACCAGTACAGGCTGGGGGCTGACCTGCTGGGAAGCAGCTCTGCCGAGAGGGACCTGGGAGTCCTGATGGACGACAAGCTCACCATGAGCCAGCAGTGTGCCCTTGTTGCCAAGAAGACCAATGGTATCCTGGGGTGCATTAAGAGGAGTGTGGCCAGTAGGTCAAGGGAGGTTATCCTCCCCCTCTACTCTGCCCTGGGGAGACTCCACCTGGAGTACTGTGTCCAGTTCTGGGCTCCCCAGTTCAAGAAAGATGAGGAACTAGTGGAGAGAGACCAGATGAGAGCAACAAAGACGATAAAGAGACTGGAGCATCTCCCCTACGAGGAAAGGCTGAGAGAGTTGGGCTTGTTTAGCCTGAAGAAGAGAAGACTGAGAGGGGACCTCATCAATACTTACAAATATCTTAAGGGTGGAAGTCACGAGGACGGAGCCAGACTCTTCTCAGTGGTGCCCAGCAACTGAACAAGGGGCAATGGGCACAAACTGAGACGTAAGAGGTTTCAGTTGAATATAAGAAAGAACTTCTTTACTTTGAGGGTGACAGAGCACTGGAACAGGCTGCCCAGTGCGGGTTGTGGAGTCTCCTCCTCTGGAGATATTCAAAGCTCACCTGGACAATGTCCTGTGCAACCTGCTCTAGGTGAACCTACTGTAGCAGGGGGTTTGGACTAGCTGGTCTCCTGAGGTCCCTTCCAACCCTTGCCATTCTGTGATTCTGTGATTTAGTTTCTTAGAGTGACCCCAACTTGAGTTCACAGGCCATTACTGAAATTGTGCTCCTTGTAATTGCAAGCCTCTCTTAAATTAAATAAATTCTTTATTGAGATTAGAGATGGTGTTTTCCATCCTCTACAGCTACTTGCTGTGCTAGTGAGAGGAAGAGAGCTGTTGTCCTTCATTTCTTTCTAGAGATAGTGTAAAGAAACTAATAGTTAGACTAAAAGTTTAGGAACTTGGTTTGTAGAAAGATAAGCATTCCTTTGCTTGTGTGCCATTTCTCAGTGTTTTATGAGCAGCAAGACTGTCTTCATCTGACATGTTTGACAAGCACAAGATGTAGAAAAGGAGCAATGGGTTATAGAGAAGGCTGGTGAACCGCTGTAAGGCAGGCTCAAAGGGAAATGGATTGGCTGCTGGTAAAGGACAGCCTTGGAGCAATGGTAGTGTATTCCCCTTCCTGACACCTCTTTCTCTCCCTCACCTGACTCTGGCAGTACTCAGAGAAAGAATTGAAAGGTCTTACTGCAAGACACACAAAAAGAAGATCAAGTGGTAACTCTTCAGAGAAATAACTGGTGGTAACTCTTACAAGGCCAAGCTATTTTTCTCATAGGTGTAGTTGCACTTTCTGGCTTTGCCTGAAAGTAAGAGTTCAGCAACCCCAGAAAAGAACCAGTTATACAGATGCAAAGATAAAGAAGGAAGGCAGAGATAGCACCATTCTCTATAAGCATACATTGCACAAACCTCTCTGTTTAAAATCAGTATAGTAGGAGTCAAGCTCCAGGAAGACAGGGAACACTGGAATTAAGGTTATTTGTTCAGTCTTGTGTAGTCTCCTGCACCTTCCACTGCTTCCAGTGACTATAAGTTATGACGCACCATGTAGTCCTGTAACTGACAGCATTTTTCTTCCCTATTCTTCATCCCCAGAAAAGAGGATTTCCACCTCTTTTAGACTGCAGAGCAGATAGAGTGCTTTTAATGAGTAGATATTTCATAGTTTCTTCTTCTGTACTTGTTCTAGGTCTCTACTCCTGTCTGTTTAGTTTTTTTTTTCTTTTTTCTTTTTTATTATAGGGTGGTGGTGGTGGTAAAACTTGTTTGGAAAACAAAATTATTAAATCTATATGGATCATTAGTCTGGTATATAAGTGTTTCAAAATGATTATTTATTCTCTCTTCTCACAAGGGGCTTGCATTATATCACTTACAACAAGAGAATTGAACCACTGTAAAAAAAGAAAAATGTAAAATATGGTTATGATTTTCAGTGCCATAGGCAGTTTCAGATATACTCTGCAAAATGAACACTTTAACTAGTAATTTATATATTCAAGCATGGCTTCTGTTGAGTGTTATTACAGGCAGTAGTGTAGTTCTCAGCAGTTGTGCTGATTGGGTATTTGAGACTTGTCTTGTGCAGGAAGAAAGTGTGGAACATAAAACTGACAAAGATAAAAAGACCAATGGTAGGTCCAGCAAGTTTCATATACCATTTTATTGTTGCTTTCAAGATATGAAAAGAAAATGAAAGTTGAGAATTAAAATTTGCATTTAATTGAATAGACAATGACATTTTCAGTATTATGTACTTTCCATGCAGTTATCAGAACTGTTTCTTATGTTTTAAAGTATTACAGGTGTGTGGGTTTTTTAATCTTCAAAATGTAAAAAATATTTTTTTTAAATTATTTTATTTGACATATTTTTCTTAGAGATTCCATTATTTTAAAAAAGTAAATAAATACTGACAGGAAAAAAAAAAACAACCAAAATATAGTCTAGTCTTTTGAGTTAGGTGTAGTGAGTTCTTCACAAGGAAATTCACTCCTGACCTATGTGCAGAAGAAGCTTCTAAGTTTATACTTTGATATTTCATGCACACAGAAGATGGGAAGTGTAAATATGTCCTCAGAGCTGACCAATGGATATTAATAAATTTCCATTGCTCTCTCTGGGAGAACAATCATCTCATGCTACGGGAATCTTCCAGTTGTCAAGGAGACTTTGACAGATTACAGAGATGGTGGGTGGTGTGGCTCTCTGTCCACAGCTGTGAGAGGTCTTCCAGTTTCCTGTGAGATTATGAGACAATGGCAGGTTATAAGGACGGAAGTTGGTGAGGGGTTCCCTTTGTCCACACTGTGGGGACATTCCAGCTGCCTATAGGACCATGACATGATACGGACTGGAGCTGTGTGTGTTTTCTTAGATTTGGGTCAGTATCCTTGTACAAAGCTACAACACTCCCTATCTGACTGGCAGAGGGCAAGGTCAGGAGCATGTCGTGATCTGGTCACATTCCTGTCCATATCTGAGACTGTCAAAAATAGGAGAATCAGCAAAAAGAGCTGACACCCTCTGCTGTCACAAGAAAACCCTGCTTCCCTGCACAGGACTCTCAGCCTCAGGCTGAGGATGTCTATCCCACATCTCCCAGATAGTCAGGAGATGCCCATCCTGGGCCAACCACTGACTTCTCTGTGACATAGGTCACCTCAAGTGTTCTGCTGCTGTGACATGGTCATAGCATTAATAAGATTCATGCCAGAAGCTCATCTGGGGCCCAGCCCTCCCTTGACCACCCAGGGAAAGATGTTGTGGATCTCCCTTTGCACATGGCTGTGGGGAACTTCCAGCTCCCTGCAAGGTCATGACAGGGTACAGGTTGAGGCTCTCTTATCTGTCCTGTAGAACGTTGTCCTCTGGCTGAGTTTTGGAGGAGGTAGAGGACAAGGAGCATGCTGTGAACTGGTCGTGTCCCTGTCCAGACATCAAGCTGTAATACATAGAATGAGGAAGAAAAGAGGAACATCCTGCCTCCCTGGTGTCTTCTCCTTGCCTTCGTTCAGGTGCATACTCGCCTGTCAGCCTTGGTTGGTGTAGCCCTTTTTATACCCATCCTGGGCTGGCTGTGTTGCCAATGCCCCATGACGTGGCTACCATCAACATTCTGCCCCTTGTCATATGTCCACAACATCACCAGGGCTAGTGCCAGGAGCTGGTGGAGCCTTCTATGACATGGCAATGACTCTCAGAACTTCAGGAAACATTATGCTACTACGCAGGTGACTGAGAGGCAGGTTGCCCAGAGAGGTTGTGAAGTCTCCATCCCTGGAGAAACTCAAAATCTGTCTGCACATGGTCCTGAGCAACCAACTTTAGGTGGCCCTGCTTGAGCAGGGGGTTTGGACCAGATAACCTCCACAGATCCCTTCCAGCCTCAACCATTGCACGATTCTGTGAAAATCCAGAAAATAGTTAACTAATGATTTCCCTCTACACTGCTATTCCCTTGAACTTGGCCTTGAAAAAAATTATCTTAATGACTTAACACAAGAATTACTTTGCAGAATCAGAGACATGCTGTCTGGATACTCAGAATGCTTGAAGTGGAAGAGGTGTCTCTTTTTTTGGTTGGGTTTTTTTTTTCTTTTCCTTTTTGTCACCTCCCCAGAACTAATTTGTCTTGCCCACTACTGACCTTTTAATCTGAGGACCAAATTATTATAAATTATATATATTATATAATAATTATTGTACCATTATAAAGGACTTCATATTCTAAGGACAGTCCATGCTATGCAGTGAATTTGATCTTGTGGAGATAGAATGCACAAGCACTTCACCTAAAGGTTGCATGAGGAAAATGCCTATTAAAGCTTGTTTTCTTTGACAACTTTGCTCAGTGTTCCTTGAGTGCAGTGCTTGACCATTATGCAGATTCCTGGTTTTAAGGAAAACTAACTGGAGGAAAAAACAGAGTGCATCTAATCATAGAATCATAGAATCATAGAATGTTTTGGGTTGGAAGGGACCCCTAGAGGTCATCTAGTCCAACCCCCCTGCAGTGAGCAGGGACGCCGCTAACTAGATCAGGTTGCTCAGAGCCCCGTCCAACCTGGTCTTGAATGTTTCCAGGGATGGGGCCTCCACTGCCTCTCTGGGCAACCCATTCCAGTGCCTCACCACCCTTATTGTAAAGAGTGTCTTCCTTATATCAGGTCTAAACCTACCCTGCTTCAGTGTAAAACCATTACCCCTTGTCCTGTCACAGCTGGCCCTGCTAAAAAGATTTACCGTCTTTTCTATAGGCCCCCTTTAAGTACTGAAAGGCCGCAATCAGGTCTCCCTGAAGCCTTCTCTTCCCCAGGCTGAACAAGCCCAACTCTCTCAGCCTGTCCTCGTAAGAGAGGTGCTCCAGCCCTCGGATCATTTTTGTGGCCCTCCTCTGGACCCGCTCCAACAGTTCCATGTCCTTCTTGTGCTGAGGGCTCCAGAGCGGGACGCAGTACTCTAGGTGGGGTCTGACCAGAGCAGAGTAGAGGGGCAGAATCACCTCCCTCGACCTGCTGGCCACGCTTCTCCTGATGCAGCCCAGAATACAGTTGGCCTTCTGGGCTGCCAGCGCAGATTGCCGGCTCATGTCCAGCTTTTCATCCATGAGTACCCCCAAGTCCCTCTCGGCAGGGCTGCTCTCGATCCTTTCTTCCCCCAGCCTGTACTGATACTGGCGGTTACCCCGACCCAGGTGCAGGACCTTGCACTTGGCCTTGTTGAACCTCATGAGGTTCACACAGGCCCACCTCTCCAGCCTGTCCAGGTCTCTCTGGATGACATCCCGTCCTTCTGGTGTGTCAACCGCACCACTCAGCTTGGTGTCATCTGCAAACTTGCTGAGGGTGCACTCGATCTCGGTGTCTAAGTCATTGATGAAAACAAACATCACCGGTCCCAGTACGGACCCCTGAGGGACACCACTCGTCACCGGTCTCCATCCGGACGTCGAGCCGTTGTCCACTACCCTCTGGATGCCAGTTCCTTATCCACCAAACAGTGCACCCATCAAATCCATAGCTCTCCAATTTAGAGAGAAGGGGACCATGTCAAAGGCTTTGCAGAAGTCCAGATAGATGACGTCCATTGGTTTTCCAATGACATTTTCATATAATTTCCTACATAAGTGGATCCTGAGCATGGATTGATGATTTTGTATTCACTGGAACAAGTCGTCTGTCGCCTGAACTGAAAGACTACTGACTAGTAGTACAGGTAAACATTCTCTTATACATTCTCTTATACATTCTCTTATACACAAAATTGCATACCTATACTGGACTGCAAAAGTTACTGTTAGCTTGAGAGCAATGGGGATGCTGATCAGATAAACCATTGCTGCTGTTGAGAACTCCTCGCTCTTGAGCACAAAGTACTCTAATGAGACAAACACTTTTCTGCACCATCCTTTCTACCTCTCATGGCAAACCTTTTTTCCTTGTCCTCGTTCTTTGCCTCTCCTTATCTCTCTCCATCAATCATAATCTCCAACCTGACAATGTAAATCTGTGTGTGACCTCTTTTTAGGCTCTTCCCCCTCCCAACCACAATGTTCTTTCAAAGCAAATCTCTCTAGCCTCTAACTTGAGCTGTGTTGTACCTTGACTTTGCTGTTGACTGACTCTGTTCATTTTCCCTGGCTTCCCATTCAGTTACTCCTTTCTGGTGTCAGTCTCCTTTAATTATGTAGGTAGTCCCAGTTCTTCCCATACAGTATTCTTTCCTTACCCTGACTTCAGCCCTCTCTATTTCCTCATCTCCTGTCCCATTTCTCAGTTGGATTTTTTATTTCCTCCTTCTCAATCTCATTCTTAAGGTGCTAGTGCAAGCTGACCCTCCTGTGATGCAGTCAGTCCTCTCTGAAATTTAACTGGTTTTTTTCCTTAATTTTACCTGGATACTAAAATAGGGATCTTTATGAACACAAGTAGAAGGCGACTCTTGGTCTGATTCTTTTTCTTTTTTTTTTTTTTTTTTTTTTAAGGGAGAGAACTAAGAAACTCTGAAATGGAATAGATAGCATTGTTTATATGCTTGTATGCTTTTAATCTGCAGAGGCTACAAACATTTAATTTAAAAAAAAAAGTTCCAAATCCTCAGTACTAGAAATAGGACACAGTGTTCTTCAAATGCGTATGCATGTCAACAGTAGAGCTCTTACAGCAAGGCCACTGTCAGTTGATTTAGTACTTAGAGTCCACTAGAAAGTAGTTAGAAGACAAGCCATTGTTGTATGACTTCACACTGCAGGTATAGTGAACTTCTGTGTACATGCACATTAAAACTCCAGTTGTCACTGACTTGTGACTGTGTAAGATGGCTAATTAACTGGATGTTTTGCATGCATTGAAAACAGATAATAGATAACTATGAAATCTGACAGTATATTCAAGGCAACACACATAAAACACACTAATGTGGCATTTAAATTGGTAAAAACTGTCAGCATTTTAAGGCAATGCTTCTCCATGTCTTCTACATCCTGCCACAACTAAAAGTTTCAAGGTCTTATTTTTCATTCTGTGATCAAAGATCACTAACTTTCATGGCACCTACCTCATACACTTAGTGCTTTCCTGTGAAAAGCCAATGGCAAATGTAGAAACATTATCTATACAAGATTAAAATTGGCTTAGTTCACCATGTGACATGTTTTAATCTCAGCCAGCAACTAAGCACCACACAGCCACTGCCTCACTCTCCTCCTCCCCAGTGGGATGGGGGAGAGAATTGGAAGAGTAGAAGTGAGAAAACCCATGGGTTGAGAAAAGAACAGTTTAATAATGCAAATACAATGAAGTAAAATCACAATAGTAATAATAATACTATTCATAATAATTAATAATATATACAAAGCAAGTGATGCACAATGCAATTGCTCACCACCCACTGACCAATGCCCAGCCTGTCCCCCAGCAGCAACTGTTGCTCCCTGGCCAACTCCCCCCAGTTTCTATACTGAGCATGCTGTCATATGGTCTGGAATAGCCCTTTGGCCAGTTGGGGTCAGCTGTCCTGGCTGTGCCCCCTCCCAGCTTCTTGTGCCCCTGGCAGAGCAGGGGAAGCTGAAAAGTCCTTGACTGGTGTAAGCACTGCTTAGAACCACTAAACCATCAGTGTGTTACCAACATTCTTCTCATGCTAAATCCAAAACACAGCACTATGCCAGCTACAAGGAAGAAAATTACCTATCCCAGCCGAAACCAGGGCACCATGCAGTGTCAATGCCATTTATACTATGATTTATTTTAAAAAATCAGTTTCAGTTTCAAAGGAAGTGATTTGAGAGCACCATTCTAAAGGAGACTCTTCTAATGACAGAAGGTTTAAAACAGTTTTTCCTGTATGTCTACACTACTGTATAAATCTAAAAAGCAGATAGTGTGTCAATAGTAATATTGACATTTACAGTTGCTCTTTGATTTGAAGTTGTAATTACAGGAAAAATGCACAAGTCTAAGGCAGGAATTGTATAGCATCTGCATCAAAATAGTTAGGATTCTCATACATTCTTGCATCATGGAGGAAAAGTGATTCTAAAAGTTCTCAGGAATTTAGGATGTTGTTGGTAAACAACATTAGGATGTTACTGATGCCTGAAGTCAGTTATCACATGGCAAAGGTTGTTACACATCTAGTGGATTACGAGTATGAAAAAAAAACCTGGTTAAAAAAATGGACCTAAAATGCTATTTTAAATCTCTTGGTTTGAACATTTATGGGAGGGGTAATCAGTGCTATCAATGAATAACCTGGAATTTCTCTAAAAAACCCCATTTTGCTCAAACTGACTGAGCTGCTCCTATTTTAGTGTTTGTTTGAGGAACAGTTTCTTTAGGCAGGACAATGTATAAACCCAGCAGTGTCAACTACTGCTGACTTCACTATAGCTCCCTTTGTGGCAATTCTTCAGCGACATCACTTCAGGGGTTTGTGGAGGAGACAAAATCATTAAATTTCTCACCTTTTTAAAAGCCTAGCCTTCAAGAAATCTTCAAGAACCCAAATGCCTGACAAAATGTTTTTAAGAAAAAATGGTGGACTTTTGGAAGGATTAAAGAGAATTCTGAAAGAATTATCAAAAGAAAACAAATAAAAATAGATGAATAACAGCATGATTTTAGGAAGGGACGTAGTCAGATTCCACAGTTGTTAGTATCCACATGAAACACCTGGAAGTCTTCTGCTGCTGGCACCTTTTCCTCTGAGTTGGCATTGACTTGGAGTAGCATAAAAGTTCCAAGTGCTCAGTGCTCCCCACTGTGGGTGAATAGGAGGGAGAAGAGGTTTAGTAAGGAGAACTTTGTTTTGCCCACCATTTCTGCAGCAATGTTTTGAAAGTAATCGTAACTCCACATGAACTCAAAATCTCAAGCTATGAAGCTGACATTAAGAAAAGTTAAAACTCTGTGGCAAGGGCTGTATGCTTTACATGATGCATATTCTGGTGTTGTCAGGCACAGAAGGAAGACATCGCAACAAAGCATCTCAACTTCAGTGAGTGATACCATGTGATAGTCCTCCTATCTACACATTAAATAAAGCTGAAATTATAACCCTGATGTAGGTGGCAGAGCCATGGAGTAGAAACAGAGTGTTTCTATGGGAGGGGAACAGTCCTTTCCCAACTTACTGTTAGGAAATATTCTTGGAGAATACCACCAAACACTGGAAATACACAGCTGGTGGTCAGGACAGCACAGATGTCATCAAATAGGAGAGTTTGGGGGTTTATTTTTTGCTTTATTCTTGTATTTCCCAATAGGGAGTTGAGATAATAGATGTCTGACAAAATGGCAATGCTCTATTTTAACATTCATATATTATCCCTATTTTTCTTCTCTCAGGATTAAAAGAAAAAAAAAAAACAGTCCTGGTTAAAGATCATAATTATGTTTGCAAATTCTTCAATATCACTTACAAAAATATCTCAGCATCTGAGAAAGAAATACGTAATGTACACACTTTACTTTTAAAAAAGATTATAGGCTTTTCTTTCTGGATCCTCTTACTGATTATAGTATCTGGCAGGGAGATTGCACCTTCCTTCTGCATTTACATATTAAAGTACCAGATATTCACATACTCCTGGAGAACCAGTTAAAACATTGATTCGTATTAATGGTAATTATGTTTTAAAATATTAAGGGCTAGCCTGGCTGTGATGATGTATGAGATGGAAATTATCAGACACCTTCAGTAACTGTTATGCTACAGGAATAATAAACTTTCCAGAAGAAGGAGGTGCCCTTTTTGAAGATATAGGGTTCACAGGCTGCACAATGTAGTGTGGAGCAGTACTTTGATTCTGACAGTATGGACATGTTTTCTTTGTCCTGGAGTACAGATATGAACTTATGAGAAGGGTTTATTTGCTTGTTTGTTTATTTTTTTGTGGTTAGCTAAGTTGAAAAATTTGCAGTGCAATATCTCTGCCCAAACCTTTTCTTTATTTTAATTGTCTGAAGAAAATGGTGTAATACGGGTGTAAAGAGAAGAGCAAGAAGGTATTAAATTGTGTATCTTTTTCATTGTTGTTGTTTAACCTTGTGTTGTCACAGTTTGACTACTCTCTAAGTTTACAATTAGCAAGGGAATAACATGTTTCAAGATTTGATCTCTGAAATTAATTCTGAAAATTCTGCTGGAAACTTAAAGTTGGATAACTAGTAGTTGTTGATCAAAGAGTTGTATGTTAACTAAGTGGAATAAATTGCATTTACAGTGATCATAACATCACTATGAAACATTAGTGGAAAACTTAAGGTGTTTTTTTTTTTAATTTGGTTTGGTTTGGTTTGGTTGTTTTGGGGGTTTTTTGAGAGACCTTCTTTATTCCATTAACTCTTTTTTGTTTGTTTGTTTGTTTTTTACAGTAAAGTTCTTCAAGGTAGGACTTGCATTTTTTTTTTCTTGAGGTTTTCTGGTGGAAAGAACATAGAAAATTCTGATGCATTTGAAATCTATGCAACTTAGTAGAAAACAATGGCACTCCCTGGGACTTAAAATCCATGCAGTTTAGTAAAAAAAATAATGGCATTCTCTGAGAGAAAATCAAAAGGTAAGATTTAGTATAAAGAGCCCTTATAGTGTTCAACCTAACAATATTTTCATATAATGTAACTGTCCCCATGTTTGAAACTATGTCTCCATTAATTACAAAAAAAATATAGTAGAGATTATTTTTGTTGTTTATGGAAGTGGATTCAATAACCTTTATGCTTACATACCGTAGGTTGTGCCCACCTCAGTGACTTTTTTCTCATTTATAAATCTAAAATCTTTTTAGTTCAGCTTTGCTCCATGCCCTATGAAAGCTGTTTAATGAAACTATTGCCAATTTACAAAAATATATTAGAGGCTTTTGCTGTTGTTTCACTCTTTAATCTTGTTTAGCCATGGAAAAACCTCAGAGCAAAAAAGGCCTTTTTCCAGTTGTAGCCTCTTTATTTCCCTTATGTTTTTTTGCCAAATGGAATTCTCAGTCGTTATCTGAAATCACTCAAAAAATCACCTGCAGTCACACTATTCCCTGGAGGTGGGTGAGGGTGGGTGGGTGGGGGGTGGTGTTTTTTACTTATTTACTTTTAGTTTCTGAGAATACTGGCAAGACTTTTGATTACAGTAATGAGTGGTTCCAGACTACCTACTGCTCACTTTTGGTCTCAAGGGAGCATTCAAAGTTTTGAAAGTTACTTTTTGTTTTAATCTCTACAGGTTTCATCATTAACTCTTCTTTCAAGTCTCTCAGTACATATTATGATATGGATTTTAAAAGAAAGCCCAATGCCTCTAAAGGTTCCGCAGCCAGTTCCTTTTAACATCCCTTGAAAGTCTATATCTGAATCTGGTTTTGTCACTAGGGAACCTTGGTTACTTTGAGGGACTTTTCATTTTCACTCTTTTGTTAGCTATCCATACACAATTGCCTTTTCATGCAGCTTGCCCAAAGACACCTTCAATTTATTGTTCCACCACTTTGACTTAGGTGTTTCACACCTCATTCCTCAGATAAAGTCCACTCTGTGACTTCTTTTTTTTTTTTTTTCCCCTCCTTTATGGTGTCATTCGAGGTTTGTTTTTCATAAAGTTTGTTTGATATTATTTACAAGAATTATATGATCTTCCAGGATGTGTACAGAATCACTGTCAAATATGATCAAGAAGATCACTGTGGGCTTCCTGGGCTCCTTGTTTCTGTTATCACTTGGCGTATCAGCCAGCATTGGTTTGTGTTTGCCAACAAGCTTAGACGACCAGGTCAACATGTGGGGCCACCTCATTCCTGATATTGCTAAATATGAAATTTGTGCTGCAATATGAGTGCTAGGATAGTGTAAGAATGATGGTATGGTTTAACTGTGGAATGGCAGTGTTAGGTTGACAGTTGGACTTGATGATCTTTTCCAAGACCTTTGTGTGCCATTAAAGATTGTAATGTGGCTGAAGAGTTGAAAACAACTACTGGAAAAATATTCTTTAGTGTCTTAACTAATTCCTAACTTATTTAAGCTTTGCATTCTGGCTAGACTCTATATTCTGCTCAGATGGTGTATGGGTAATGAGAGGTGGAACAGGAGCTATTTATTCAGGTTTCAGCAGTTTCTTAGAGATTCATTCATTTATTCTCCAACACTGTGCAGAGCTGGTGTTGCTGCAAAGAGGCGACCATAAGAGTCCCAGAGGCAGAGCTCTGCTGAGAGAGCCGGAGTGGTGCTGAGACGGTATCAGCAGCATCTGGCTTCCTTGGGAAGCTGCCGCAGCTTGGCAGCTCCTTCCTTTGGCAGTCTGGAGGAGCACTTAGCCAGAGTCCCTGTAGGCTGCAGGATGGTTATGTAGAGCAGGCACATGGGGGGAGAATCATAAGGGTGAGAAAAGAGCTGTCAGGAAAAGGGTTCAAAATGAATAGATATAGGCAGTTAGGTCTGCCTGCAATAGTTAGGAGTTGCTGGTCTGGTTTATGTATCTTCCTTCAAGCAAAGATACCTTCTTTAGAATTACACCAGAAAAACAGATAGATTAGCTCCAGGTAAGGCTTCCTGACTCCCACTCTTAAAATATACTCTAAACAAAATCCTAGCTGTATGCTTTTATTTACCCATGAATCTTTCTTTGGGCTTCAGTGCTACTAACACTTTTTCCCTCATCTATATTGATGGACTTCAGATATTCCCTCTACTGTATTAAATCCTACACTTATCTTAGATAGTTTTGATTTTCTTGCTGCCTTCAGGCTTCTATCAGACAACACAGCAAATAAAGATGAATAAATATGATTGACTGATATGGAACATAACATAAAACATCACCTTTGTACTCTGGCATGGAAACTGAGCAATGCAAACACTACAAATAGGTGTTCAGCAAAGGTACTCTTTGGGCTGGGATACTAGTTTTAAATCTGTTAAATGCAATACCACTAAACCAAAGTAACCATGTCATCTTCAGCAATCTTCAAGATTCTGATTTTGTGCATTGTAGACTTACAGGTCTGATTAAAAAATCAAATTATCCTCTGGCATATGTATTTAATAAATAGCAAATGTTTGTTCCTGCTAGCAAAATTGCTAGCAAATATCTATAACTTGTACGTACTTTGTTTAATATTTTTTCACTTGTCTGCAGAGACAACTTGCAACCCATGGGGTATTTAGAAGTTTTGCTTTCGGTATTTATGACTCATTTGGTATGCAATTGGTAGGCATCATTTCTATACTTGTGCTGATGATTTAAACATTTAAAAGAAGACAAAATGATGATGATGATTTTTATAAACAGTGAAAAAAACAAAACCTACTGGAACTTAATTTGATCTGGGTACCTAAGTGTCTTTAAACTTCTCAGAGAATGGAATGCAGCAGGCACACCTCTGTAGGGCCACAGCTTCATTAATGCTGTTCTGTGTGTGCACGCACAACCAGAACTCCCAAAGGGACCCACAGTCAAACATCTGTCAAATCAACTAGAGCATTGGATATGGAGTTCATGAAGGCTTAATGTCAGGGATGAGAGAGCAAATGGTATCTGATCTGACATGAAGATAGAGTGGCAAAGGCAATATTTAATCCAGCATCAAGCAATACAGAAAAAAGTTAAACTTTCAATATTTTTTAACATTTGAAGCAGCTGGAAGGAGGGGACTGATGCAAACACAGTGCTTTGTATCATAGGATTCAGTGTTTGTAACCTAGTACTAGGAGACTTAAGGCTGTGTTTGCTACATTATTGAACCATGCTTCTAGTCAAAATCAGGGACGGTATAGATGTAGGAAGACACTTCTTATCCCAATGAGTTTGAATCCTAAAGAGCAGAGCAGACAAGCACGCATAGCAGAACACAATGGAAACAACTTTCATGACAGGGATGGGCTATCAAAGAGCCATGTGATGATGTAGGTCGGATAGGTGATAGGTACACAGCCTGATGCTGTGGGGATTTGCAAGGCAAGTAATTGAGTAGCTACATGCATAGTAGGGAATGGGAAATCCCAGCAGCTAGAATTACTTCCTGAACCTACATCTGAGTAAGATTTGGATGTGTTTAATCATCTTCAGCAGTTTATCTAAATTAGGAAGTAGGACTCAGCACCCACTGTACCAAACCCCAACAAGCTGCCTAGATACAGGCACTGTGTGATTTTGAAAATTGCAGCAGGGTCTCCTCTGAAAGGGTACCACTCATTTGTCCTCACTCACTGACAAAAGGTTAGTATCCAGAACATCTGATATGATTGGGGGTTTTAGGACCAAGGATAATTTTTGTTACACCCCACATTGCACTAAGAAACATCTTTGAAATGGAGAACAGTCTTCCTCAGATATATTGAAAATATCTGCAATAGTCCCACATAGAGAGGTATTTAGCGTAGCTGTCTAATTTTTTTTTTCTTACTCCTTCTTAGAAAATTCTTGTGCATTACATTTTCTACCAACATCTGAGGTTTGGTAAGTCATTATTTCCTTTCTGAAACTTTCTACATGATCTGCTACTGTTGAGAATTTGGGCTCTGTAATTCTGACTGTCCATAACAAAGACCTTTTTTGTTGCTGTTTCTCTCATTTTAAAAATGTAATGCCTAGCTAAAATTCAGCATCCTTCTCACCAGGTCCCTTTAACAGTTAAAATTTAAGCTCCAAACTCTCTCTCTCTCTCTCCACCCCCACCCCCCCCCCGCCCTCTTTTCCCTTCCATGATCTTTAGGCTCATAGGAAGAAAGTCCTTTCATAGATGATCATCAGAATTGACACAGAAAAAATCTGCGTAAAAGATACAGTATCTACTATGGGGATATATAATGTGGCCTTTTTTTTTAAATTTATTTCAAAGTTGAAATACTTTAGTTTGCTTCAATTGCCATAGCATATAACAGTTACGACTATTTTTCAGAACTCCCTTTATAATACGCTTATAATAAGTCAACGATTTTATAGAGGAAGAATTAATCTGATAAGTATATCAAGTACTACAGAATGTGTTATTTAAGCTAGACTGATGGATAGAGAGTGTAGCAGCTGAGTCAGGAATTTTGGTCTCTCCTAGGCCTCCATCCAGAAAAGCATTCCTGTTAAGGAAATCGTTATGCACATGGTAAAACTATATGATGTACCGAAGATGAAAATGAGACAGTATACTGGTTTTGACTGGGATAGAATTAATTTTCTTCACAGAAGCTCATATGGGGCTATGTTTTGGATTTTAGACCAAAACGGTGTTGGCAACAGAGGGATGTTTTAGTTATTGCTGTTCAGTGCTTACACAGTGCCAAGGCATTTTCTATTTCTCATATTGCTTTGCCAGCGAGTAGGCTGGGAGTGATCAAGAAGTTTTGAGGGCACACAGCTAGGACAGCTGACCCCAAATGAACAAAGGGGTGTTCCATACCGTATGACATCATGCTCAGCAATAAAATCTGGGGGAAGAAGGAGGAAGGGGGGATGTTTGGAGTTATGGCATCTGTCTTCCCAAGTAACTGTTACAAATGATGGAGACCTGCTTTCCTGGAGATGGCTGAACACTTGCCTGCCCATGGGAAGCAGTGAATTAATTCCTTATTTTGCTGCTTGCACGTGCGGCTTTTGCTTCACATATTAAACTGTCTTTATGTCAACCCATGACTTTTCTCACTTTTACCCTTCCGATTCTCTCCCCCATGCCACTGCAGGGGCATAAACAAGTGGCTTGGCTGCCTACCGAGGTTAACCCACAACAGATAGAAAAAGATGGTGTCTTTTATTGGACCAGCTGAAATAACTGGAAAAATCACATGGCCCTACAGGACTTTAAAACTATGTTTGCAACTGAAATGTTTTTTGTTTCTCTTCTTAGGAGTTTTTCAACTCTGTTGTTGCTTCAGACGACATCAGAAGCGGTTAAAATGTTCTTAATGGCCCCTATTAGTCTCCCAATCCTCAGCAAACGGTATCTAAAAGACTTCCTGCACTTGAGATTATGTCTTTGATTACTAGCCCTTAATAGATTTTTCTTCCTTAAACTTATCCCTCTGCTTTTAAAATTCCTGTAAAGGTTTATCATCCACATCCCCTGTGTCAGACTTCCACAGATTAGCTGTGAGCTATGAAGCGGTTCTATCTTGTTTGGTGGGTCATTTTTAGTTAGATTTCTTTGCCATCCCTAGTCTTTATTGGACTAGTTGTTCATTTTTTTTTATCTTCTCCATGTCATATATGTCTTTACAGGGAGATTTTTACCCCTTATTGTTTCTTTTCCCAAACTGAATAGCCCTTGTGACTCCCCATGATTATTCTCTCTAATTTTCCCCTGCTTCCTTTTTGAGATGGGGGGGTGGGGGTGGGGGATGGGGGATAGTAGGAACTGCAAAGAACACCCAGGATGGCTTTATACAATATCATACAACATCATAATATTTGTTGTATTGTTGCTGCTTTTCCTTTTTTAGTCTTTTATTTTCTTTTTTACCTCTACTAATTATTGAGCTGACATTTTCATTGAACTATTTATTACAGGCCCATTCTAAAGATCTCATTCCTGCATGGCAAAAGTAATCTCAGAGCTCATCACCTTGTCTGTAAAATTAGGATTGTTTTTCCTCATGTGCATCACTGTGCATTTACCTACACTGATATCATATGCTGTTTCATTATGACTTTATTTCTTTCACCATTCAATTGCCCTTGTTTTTATTACCTTGAATAACTGTCACCAGCAAATTTTGTCTCCTCTCAGCTTCCTCCTCCCTTTTTCCAGACGATTTATGAAAGTGTTGAACAGTCCTGAAACAGCAAAGATCCTGTATGACTCCACTTTCTATATTAGCTAAATGAATTTAAACTTCAAACACTGAAACTCTGTTAGATTATTTATGTATTTCCGTGTTGAATTTTCACCCTTCTTTACTGATACAGGTATTGAATTTTATTTAGGTGGTCACGTATTTCTTAAATACCAAATTTTTAACAACCTTGGGCAGATATGATCAGTCAAGGATAAAATTTGTCAGACTTCCTTGAACCATATCAGATTTTTTTTGCTTAGCTAGACTCCTAGGTTTTTTTACAGGGATGGTTGTAGCCTCATGCTTCTCCAGAGATTTCATTGACGTGATATGATGTGATATGATATGATGGGAAACAGTTATCAACAACGTAAATTTAGAAGTAGATCTAGATAATACTAACGTTCATTATGAGTTCAAGTTTTTGTACTGTGTCATTGTGGACGACGTTAGTGTGGGTAGACTGATACTAAAGTTCAATGAAACCATTAGAAAGACTGGAATGATCTTGATTTCAGAAGCATAATAATATTTTAAAGAAGAAAATGTCTCCTGATCTATAGGTCTTAATCAATTAGATGGGCTTAGGAAATCTATTAAGACAAAATTTAAAATTTTAGATTCAATTGCAAAACTGTTTCTCTAAAAATTGTTACATCAGGGGATGCATTTACATACACATTTTTGCTGATAAATCTTGTTGTATGTGGTAACTATAATAATGCAAATAGAGTTTGCTTACCTGTGGATTACTAATTTGACTGGGCAATTTTAAAAAATAAATTATGAAGAACACTTGGAAGGATCCTTAGAAGGAAAAAAAATTGGGAAAGAAGTGCAAAAACATAGTGGGCAAGTAGAAGGGTAAGGCTTAAGTGAAGGACTCTCCAAGGTCACAGAAGTAAGTTGGAAAGACACAATAGCTGAGAAAGTGGGCAAAAAGAGCATGAGGAAAAAGCCCTTCATCACATCAGAGGATCTGAACTCGGCCCAAAAATCACTCCAGCAGAGCTAATAAGTGCATTGGAGCAGTCTTGTGAAACTCTGGTGAATAAATCTGTGTACATGAATGTGTGAGAGAGGGGTGTGTGTTATGCAATGTCTATTCTGAAAGAAGCAAATTTAGCCTGTCATTGAGCATAAGCAGCGTGGCAGAGAGACTGCAATGCACCATTTCCATTAAGGGGTCAGGGACTGTGAATATAAAATGTAACCAAGGAGCTGAGGGAAGAAGTGCTGCAGGATGGTGAGATGTAAGGAGTCTTAAAGTATACGATATTCTAGAAATCTAGCAAGTGCCTAAATGCGTAGATCTTGAACAGATCTGTGACAAAAGATTACCTGAAAATTCTTTTTTAGAAGTACTTACTTTGGCTGTTTTTCCTATAGGCAAGAGTATGGAATAGGGCACACAATGACAATTTCAGCCAGTTTGGATCACGGCTCAACACCAGGGCTGTATTTCTGGGTGACAGATGATTCATGTTCTATAATTTTTTAGCATTTATACATCTGAGTTTCAATGCAACATTTTGAACTTTTGATTGCACCAGATTAGACAGTTACATTATAGTTTGACTCCAAATTTTTTTTTAAATATATATATATTAAATTCATTGAATTTGGCAGGTTCCCAAACCTTTACAGTAGCTCTGTCTTGTAAGGCTTTTCTGTTTGCAAGTAGAACACATGACATAATATCTGGAAACGAAGATTTAAAGTGATCATAATCTTGTTTGAACCATAGAAATAATCACATCAGGTGAATGCTCTAAGCATTATAGTTTCAATCACTTTTAATACTTTTTTGAAACATGCTTTCACACCAGGGGAAGGTGAGAGTGCATTTAGTGAATGAAAAAAAAAAAGGAATATGAAGAGTCAGTCTTTTTGGTAGTATTGTGCTTGAGCAAAATTCATTTTAAGGTCACTGGAGTTTGCCAAATTATCTTAAAAATCAATCAAGGACACTGATGCCTGTTGTTAACACTTTTGCTAAAACACAAACCAGACAAACAGAAAAAATTTGTGTCAACAATAATATTTTCATTAAGACTGAAACATTCTATTCTACAGGAACTTGCTGAACTCATCAAAATTTCCAAGCGGAAAGCTCGCTATCTTTTTTGTTTCTATACCACATGAAAAGATTAGATTTAAAACTGCATGCATATTACTGGTGCTCATGTATGTTGCATCTTATCCTTGCCTTATTTTTATGCTACCAAAACAAAGTAGGTTTTCATTATCAAAATTAAATAATCTCTTGCTTCAAAACAGAATTTTTTGGATTAATCATTATTTTCTGAAAATATTTTCTAAACTCCTATAAAATTCATAGTATATTTAAAATGAGTAGAATGCGCAGAAGATGACTTATAGTCCCAGACCACAATAGCACTCCAAAATTGCTACCTGTAACAGAGAAGTTGAGAGATTGAAGTCCCCAGGATTTCCAGTGGGTATCCCAAAGATTTTTAAGATTCCAAAACCAAAGCGTTTTCTCTGTACTTACATATCTGCTGTTTTCACTGTACCAAGCCAAACAACATCTGTTTAGCTGAGCGATTTATTCCATGAAGGCATCCTGTGTTAGCTTGAAAGCAGAAAGATTAGAAAAATTCAGAATTTTTCTATCACTGGCACTTTGTTTTGATAGCTGGCCATATTCCCTGCTAGAAATTTGTGTGTCATTTGCCATTTGAATTGGCCGTGAGCTTCTAAACACTCATTCTTGTCATGCCTTTTTATACTAGACTGAACAGCCTTTTAGTACCTGACATTTTTAGTATCTGATGTCTGAAGTATTTATACATTGCAGTCACAGCACCTCTTAATATCCTTTTTGATAAGTTAAGTGGATTAAGCTGTAGGTGTCTTCTGCAGAAATGCATTTTTCTTCCCCTCAGGTAATATTTGTGACTCACTTCTGTCTTCTCCCCAGTTTTTCCATCTCTTTTTTAAAATGTGGACCACAGAACTTCATATATTATTCCGATATGTCTCACTGATATCACATACATCTAACACTCTCCCCTTCTTTACACAGCCACAGATCACATTGTCCCTTTTTGCAGCAGAATTGCATTGGAAGTTATTGTTAAATTGCCTATATGTTGTACATGTGCTCTTTTTAGGGTACAGTCTTAATTCTGCCCATTATAAACTCTGTACCTCAACATATAAATTTTCATTTTTCAAAGCTAAATTAATTTTGTTTGAATTGGTTCAACTATTCACTATTGAAGCAAAATTCATTTTTTCATTGGTTCACTATTTTCTGCTATTCTAGTCATTTTGGTTTTGGTGGGTTTTATGGTGTAAATTATGTTTGATGCTTGCTTAGATACATGCAATCAAAATGATAAATAAGGCTGGTAGAGATTAGCTTTTTCAGAAAATAAAAAATAGATCAAGTACTTTTGCAAATCCTATTCTGTTATTCTAAGGTTCAAAAAGTACTCATAGTTTTGAATCACAAAGTTACAGAAATCTTCAGGTTTCCACATGAACCTTCTTGTTCCCACATGAATCTTCAAGTTCCCAAAGAACATAGCAGTACAGCTAGCTTAACATACTGAGGCATGTTGAAAAAAAAAAAAGCCATGGATAAATATGAAAATTAATTTCATTTCAAACTTGCATTTACAATGAAATAATTTATGATGGCTTTAAACTATTTTGTGCATTTCTTGTATTTTTTCACTAGCTTTTGGTAAACATAACAGTAAAATGAGAAATGCCTTTTTTTTTCAAATTTTACTTCTGTTCTGCTATTCATGCCCTTACTAAGTGACAGTAGCAAAGGAAAAAATAAAAATGGGTGCCTAAGTGAAGCAATTTTCTTGCACATGTGAAGAAATGATGATTTATCACAACCACTATGGTTGCAATATTTATTTAAAGCTTTTAATCTTGTGTAATTTTTTTAAGCCTCTACTTTTGTTGGAAAAATAAAAGATAAACTCCCCAAATGAGGTCTAACTTCAGCCTATTTGATCAGATTTCATGCCTGAAGCAATGGTGAGCATTAGTTCAATTTGAAGGGAGTGGCTTTGGACCCCTTACCCCTGACAAACCTATTTCTGTATAATATACTGATTCAAAGACTTGTTCTATTTTATTCCTCCTTCACTTGTCTCTGTATCCTCTATTTTGCCACCACTTTTATCAAAATGTCTCCACGCACTTTGAAAAATGGTTTTACTTAGCCTCAGATCTAGTCCTTTTTCACAATAAATGGCCATAAGAAGTGAGAGACATTTCCTAAATCACTGTATCTGTTGTAGAACTGTAGCGATTTTGTCTGTACAATTTTTGAATTCTCAATGAGATACTGCGGATACTCTATCTATCTGTTTCAACTTTCATCTCCCTTAAAAATATGTCCTCCTTAATGCAGTTGGTTATGATTTTTCTCAGAGTAAGAGTTATCTCAGGAGATGTCTTGGTGTGTCATTAAATGAAGATGGGCTTTTATTCTCATACAAGCATCCAGGACAAAAGGTAGCTTACCAGGAGAGAAGTTCATAGCAATTAAGTTATCTACAGGAGTCTCTAAGTATCCGAGTAAACTGATCTGGGCCTGATTTACAAATAATGTTATAATACAGGAGAGGTTTTACTATAATTATTAAGCAGAGCTTCTCATTGTTCACGATAAAAGAAGATACTTCAGAAGCTTAGAGGAAGTTTGCCTCCCAAAATGCGTGGATCCATAACCTAAACAAGAGCTAAGGAAGAAAGTTATTTTCCCTAATGATCCATGTGCTCAGTTTTCAAGTAAAGAGTAATACTGCATTAAAAAATATTGGGCAGAGTCTATATATTCAGATTTTTTTTTCTTCCTTGCAAAGAGATGGACAACTGAAAGCCTGTGCTCTCTGGAGGTGCCAGGGACCAGCACGGGCAATAAAGCTGAGCAATTAGATTTCAGCTCACTGGAGCAGGAGACTATACAAATAGCCTGTGCAGTAAGAGATAGTGTCTGCGCTCTACAACAAGGTGAATCTGAGTAGAGGACCTGTTGGCAGGAGTCTTAGTGTCTCAGCCTTACCAAGCTCTGCCACACTAAGTGGCAGCACACCAGGCTTAATATTTCTTGTTTTAACTGCAAGAGGATCATCATACTTACTGTCTGAAACCTCAATTTCTTTTTCTTTGTATTAGTTGAATTGTTGACATGCATATATGCCTGTGGGCTTTTAATGATCAGACTAAGATATTTCCAGTTATTTCCTTAGCTTCTTCTGCCTTGTTGAGTGGCTGCGGTTCCCATGTTGCATTCTTGGTGATGACCATGACAAGAGCATTTTACAGGCAGGCAACTAGCAAGTTGCCTTTCTGAGTAGAGCTTAAGGAGGTGTTTTCTTTTATGTGAAGTCTTCACACAGTAACATCAGTGAGGTTTTATGTTGCTTTTTTTTTCACTTTGGATTTTTGGAAATTTTGAAATTATTTATTTAAAATGCTAAATAAATTATTGGAAATGTTAAGTTGAAGTTTCATGGGGGACTTCTGGGTAGTTGCTCTCTGATGGATCTTCATGATGGAACAGTTGAAAGCCTAACTAAATGAGGAAAGCATTGAAATTCCACTGAAATGGAATTTGTGGCTAATATACTACTTTAAAAAACCTAGCTATATGCTGTTAATCAGAACCAACAAACAGGTTTATTTCCTAATTTTTCATCCATGCATATTATATAACACTATATTTGTTATAACTATTTTTATTGCCTTGAGAAGATGAAGACCTCAGTTGACAATGACAGCAGTTGATAAGTCAAAGCTTGCCAAATAAAAAGCAGACATTTTGAAATTTCTTTTAGAACATCAAGTTTATCCTTCTGTTGTGTGTTTTAGTGACATTGAAAGGGTTTCTTGAAGCACTTAATGCAAGTCCATGGTGATTCCTTTGCCTTTAAACAGCAATCTGTTCTCCTCTAGGTTCATCTTCAAATATAGAATCCCACATGTCTACCTTGTCACAATGATAAAATGCAAAGTATGCACAAATTACATTAGACCTAAACATAAAACAACTCTATTGCCTTCTAGAAAACCAGCTGTTGGGTAATATTTCCTGTGGTGTGACGATCTAATGTAATTTAGGGGACACATTTCTTTTGGAATAGAATGTCAAGAAAGAACTTAAGAACACACCAAGAAAGAACTTTTGGCAAATTTGGCAGGCATTACTAGTCAATTCTTAAAACACACAATGTTTTTCACAATAAAATAGTCATTATATTAAAGTTAGAATTGGGCTGGCACAGATTTTTTGCAGTAGAACACTTAGAAATAAAATACAGTTTATGAATAAATGTTTGATATCATCCTTCTTTGTATCAAAATTTCACTTCTGTGCTTTGATCTTTTGCCTTCTCCTGTGAGATATTTACTGAAGCCAACATGTCTTAACTAAAATTTTCTATGTGTATATATATATATGTGAATAAATAATCAGCCTGCCGTAGAACACAGCTTCATCCTGAGTTGTCCTTTGAAGGTAATAAGGAGGTGAGGTTTTTTACTTTAGGACATTCTGTCCTCACATATCTCAGCAGTATATAGTTTTTTTCTGCATGGAATTTAATCAGTAATAGTGAAATTAAAGGAATTAGATTGATCATGTGAAGATGAGCATATATAAAGATGCTTACTTAGACTCTCAGTTAAATTAGTGTCTGGGTTTCTGCCTGTGGTTACCATAATTTTATTTTCTCTTTCCTTTTTCTCCTTCTACACATTTCTCACTTGGAAACCAGAGTATGAAGGTATCACGTTCTATACAAGCAAGAGACCATAGGATGAAGGTTTATTGAAACTATTCATTATTATAAAAACAGTACTTTTCCACAACAGGTGATACTATGAAAAATCTGCCAATGCTCTGCAATGTTTCATTTAGAAACCAAAATATATGACAGAATTGGGATCTCCCATTTGAGGATCTTTAATTGCTTTTGCCCTCAGGCTATGCTGGAAGCTGTAACATCTAAGGTGGCCAAGTCTCAGATGTACTCTTTTCCTTGCTCATTGTAGATGATAAGTGATTTTTTTAATTAAAGAAAAAAAAAGGAAATGTAAGATGATTTTTAAAAAATAATATTCATATGTTTTCTAAAAAAAAATGTGTTGCAATATTTGTGTTCAATTTTTATCTAGTTTCTTGTAAAAGATGACCCATGCTTCAAGTCACAAAAGGAGGGTTTCGAAGACTTTTGTAGTAGAAGAATGGCAACATGACTTTGTAACAGCCAAGACTTCATTTATGAAATGCCTCTGTTCTCCCCTGCTTATTTTTAAGACTTGATTGAATACTTGACTTAAAATGAATTATCAAATCATTGAACAAAAGTTACTGTTATCTCTTGAATAATTCAATCAATAATATTCAGCCAGCTATAAAATTAGTCAATCAACAAAATATTTGTTGGTCTATTCAACCATAATATATTTTTATTCCAATCTTAAGTAGCATGCAAGAATTTTTCTTCTATTTTAAATGTATTGGCCTGCAGATGAAAGGAGACTTCAATATAAAATTTTTAAGGAAAGAACGTATGTGCCTGATGATGGAACAGTTCCGTTTAACCTTAAAATCGCTCAGGTTACTAACATTTCTCTGTTCAAATGTAATCAGGTTGAAAGAAAATGATTTATTCTATTAAAGTAGGACTCTAAGTAAAACATACTAACCTGCAGAAATACATTTAGTTGGTACAAATTACACTGTAAACCTTCATTCAAATTTTTGTGCAGTCGTTCATTAGAGTTCATTGTAAGTTGAAAACTATTATACATATGGTATGGGATAAGGACTGAAAAATAACTGTTGTAAAAAATAGAAATTGTATGATGTCTTTATAGATAACAATAAAAGAAGAGTGGATTTTGTGGGGTTTTTTTCCTCACTCATGGACCTAGCATTTGAGATTTCCTGTTCAGGGAATTTTGGCACAAGTGCGAAAAGTCCTATATATTTTGGATCAGATTTCTTTCATATATGAATGTTAATGGATATTCATGAGAGCCAGCTGAATCTTCAGGTCCTATGTGCTCATACATTAGGTGAAAAAAAAATCTTGCCATTGCTACAGAAAGACCTGCATCAAGACCTAGGTTTTCTTTAGCAAGTTGTCTGTAGCTGGTATTTGATCCAGACTCAGCTAACCATCCTGCATGCCAGTAACAGGTTCCTGTGCATCTCTTAAGTTAATGCATATATTTATGAGCCCAATGTCTGTGCCTGCATACGTATATACAAAGACAAAGACACTATATTTGATCAAAACATTAAACCTCAGTTTCCTTTGGCTTGTACTGCGTGTACTGTAGGTATATATACTACCTTTCCTGAGTTCAAGAAATATTGTGTTTCACTTGTGCACAATGCAGCCTTAAAAACTGGGTTTTGTAGAGAATGCAGGATAGAAATTATTCATGTTTCTATGAAAAGAGATGCTTCTGACTAATAAGGCCAGAAGGAACTGTGAACTGCTTCATCCTCTCTCGGAATGCTTCATTGCTTTTCTTATAAAGTGAGAATAATGATTTCCTACCTTGCTCTTCCTAAGAGTTTCACAGAACGAAATGCTTGTAATACTGTACCATACCAGATGCTGTGGTGACAAGGTCCATGTACTGGACCCTTCTCTCAGCTCAAGATTACCAGTACCAGAATCGTAGCCCATGTTTACTTTGCATGGATGTACATGTTGCAGTAAGCCTTAAAATCCCAGACCATTAACCACCCACACAAGGGAAGCACACTAATGATCCCTCTCAGACTGATTTATTCTCACTGGGGTGGGTAAGATGGGCTTGATTCAGCACCCAAGCCCAATTCCTGCAGGTTGGGCATAGGAGTCCTAGAAAGAAGAGGACTAGCTCATACCCAGCCCTGCAGCAGAAGGACAGGGACAGGAAAGGCACGCTTATTATAGTTCCAGATAAACTTTAATTTATCCAGTTTAATGTCGCTGATGATCTCTTCAGCAGTCGTCTCCCCAGTTATTCTGTAGTCCAACCGAATGGGCTTATAAACAGAAAATAACAATTTATGGACTGACGCACATTTGTCTGCTAGTCACCAGCTCTGCTCATGTGCATTTCAAAAGCCGTGTCTGACCAAGTGCTGACATATGGAGCTGCTCAGGGATGAATCACGAAGGAAACATATGGATTAAACATTTATGGCATTAAGATTCTTACTGAAGCAGAAGGTGGCCTGTGTAGGCCTATAGGGATGATTCACAGAGAGTCACCCCTATGTTTTCTTGAGGGTGAAAGGAACCTTCGTTCTATTAAATGTCTTACTCGCAAGCTCACCACTGCTTTTATATATGTTTTAAAGGTTCAAGATAAGATTGCTTGGAGAAAGGCAGCATGACCTGCTAATTAAGGTGCAGGATTAGCTTGTTTAGCTGATGGCACTCCTTCAAACTGCACTGATCAAACCTCCTGTCTTTCCAGATGCAGATCTACCAAAGCAATTTTATGCACAGCAAGGCTACAGATTTATGTACCTTCCTCAGGCTGTGTTCTTATTACTGAAGTCATCCAGTCTCTGGCTGTTCAATTTTTTCAAAAAGCCTGCATAATATCTGACATTTTTAAAAAAAGTGTTATGCAAGAAATTTGACTGGAAAACAAGTTGAGGACTCTGTCTTCCACTGAGGATATTGAAAGCTGCTAAGTTAAATCAGCGAAAACTCTCATAATTAAGGCTAGTACTTTTTTACACAGTAAGCAATCTACAAAGCCCACTTGCTCCTGCTGTGGTGGAAGTGGCTAAAACAAGGAAAGGGCGGTGATGAATACACTGTCTGCACTTGCCAGTCCTCCCATCTACTCCCTGCTTTCCTGTTGCTGTGGGGATGAAATGGCAGGCCCTGCAAGAGTGATTTTCAAGTAGCTCTGAACTGTAATTGTTATTTCTGCAGCAAACTAAGCAATTTTTGACAAGGCAGCTATTGACATTTGGCATCTTTGTAGCAAGAATGCAGAAATTTAAGAGCCATTTCCTTTCACCTTTGAGGAAAATCATAGCTGACCATGACAAACTGGTGTAACAGATATAAATAGGAATACAATGCACATGGATAATTCTTAGCTAGAAATTTCATGAAACTTCTTTTATATTGTTGCATATGCATTTATGTGCACATAAGCTATATATATTTGATACTGTATATGTATATATGCATCTAATTCATATATACTACTCATAATTCTGCCACATAACATGATGCACAGTCATTATATATGTTGTGAAGATATGTGATAATCACAGTAATTTTAATTTAGCTACCATTTTTCTTTCAGACTCTTTTTTTTCAATTTCAGTTACAGTCATGTTATTTCTTTCAACAAAAATAAATTCCCTGAAAATTTAGGGATGAATAAAATAAGTAAAATTTCAGACTAATTTTTAGTTAATTAATTTGCCTGAAAAAAAAGGCAAAGAAATTTTCATAATTAATTGACTTTCTGACAAGATTTGGTTTTAGTGCTGTATTTGGCTTTTTTTTTTTTTAAAAAAAAGGAAGTAATTTCACTCCCCTCTCAAATTGCCACAAAATTAAAACCATATTATTTTATCTTTTCTGCACCAAATTGTTTCTCTCAGTTTTTACCAGCACCTCAAAAATCCATTTTTCCAGCACCTTTTCCAAAACATTGGTCCCAACCTTGAAATGATAGCCACATACTGAAGAGAACTGTTAAACTCCCGCCAAAGATCTTTCAGCCTTAGCCTTTTTTAGCATCCTCTTCATTAGTGAGAAAAGATAGGCAACAAAGCAAAAATGCTTAGATCATATCAGCATGCACTACTTTGAATTGTGAACATATAATTTAATAATTTTGAAGGTGTGATGGTAGAACTACTAATTTATTTTATACTAAGTTATTCATGTCTCTATCTCCTGTCCACGGGTAGGTGCTGTAAAAGAGAATTTTGCTTACATACATGAGAAAGTCCATTTGACTTAAAACCAGCTGGACTTTGCATAGATGAATAATAGATACCTTCCCTTCTAGGGACACTAACGGCAGTCAGTTACAGTCACTCCTGGGCTGGAGGTGGTCATCTAAGAAAGGAACCTATTCTACTGAAGCAGAGGGAATAAGAAAACAGTTGCAGGGCAGAAATGTCTTTCTAGCTATAACTCTCACCACAACTTCTGCCACAACTTCTTGGTCCCTTCCAGCTCTCCAACACAGCTCTTCAGAAATGAGCCATAGTTCTCCTCTCTGCTTTTACCTCCTTTGCTCTTCAGCAGATAGAGTAAATATGAATTTTACATGTATAGCTCCAACACCTTGAGGTTGCTCTAGATCTAGTGATCTAATAAGCAATACCTGCTATATTAAGCAAGTGATACGTGTTTCTGTTTTGCCATTTTAGCCCAACACCCTGAAATACTGTATGCTAGACAATGGGTTTTGCAATTAACTCCTACTTTCATGTACAGTTGGTCATAAATTGACTCAAACTGTAAGTCACTGAGTTTGTGATCAAAGCAGATGCCAGTTGCACCCATAAAATAGAAGCAGGCTAAGCAAGATATAATTAATATATGTTTGCCTTAAACCCAGACATAAGCATTCTAAATAGTATAACCAGGGTAGGTGTGTAAGTGCTTTGTAACATCATAACACCATTAGTAGCATTTTGTAAGAGTTAAGCATAAACCTATAAATAATAGTTAAAACTCCAGAAGGGCAAAAGGAGATTTGTAGTAAAATTGCACAAATGAGGTGCTGGAATGCATGTCCAAGTAATGAGCTAAGGATGTAGATCAGGCATAAAAGATATCTAATAAAACTAAAATAATTTTAAAGAGCTTGGTGGAATCAAAATTGGAGAATAAGTGAGAAACATCCTTAATGAAACCAAAAAAATCCCAAAAGGTTCAGCTATACCAAGAGTATAAGAAATTTCCCTTTTTCTTTTGAACAGAGAACATAAAATAGCAATCTTGAGCAAAGAAAAGATGGAGAAGAAAGAAATCATCTGCCTCAGTTCCATCAATCATTCTCAAAGAGCTCTAAGTACTGGGCAGCTTGAACTTGGGCACTGAGACTATCAAGGACCATAGCCATCATCAGCATCAACTCCATCATATTGTATACTCACAGCTAATTTAGGATAAGATTGTTCAGAAGTAATTTTTTTAAGATATATAGAAATAACTGAAAACTAGCAAGAACTAACCATCAGCAAGGTGTATTGCCAATGAATGTCAATCTAGTAAAGTTTGAAACTGGCCAAATTTGTCAGGCTTTTAAACACTGCTATCACTCTTAACTGAGATGTATATATTTACATATATATATATATATATATGTATAATCAGTTGCAATAACTTCAAGACAACTGTGATTGTGAATTGTGATAGTAAAAATCGCTAAGAAACAGAGTGTATAAGACTGAGTTTAAATCTCTGCTAATGATGTAGATTCTGGATTACTAGGAATGCAGGCAAAGCGTGTGTAGGTCTGCTTGTGTAAGACTGCATAGATACGCTGCAGGCATGGTGCATTTTCCAAGGCATTTCCCTGATATATTAAAAGAATACTGATGTAATACAAAATCTTTGTTTTGCTGTTGTACATCAGCAAAAATCTTTTAAATAACGATGAAACAGACACAATTTGAATATAGCTTGTGTTTACAATTTGTCTGAATAAGATACTGGACTGGTAAATCTCAAAAGAAGAAAAACAAACAGAAATCTACCAAATCCTATTTTTTTAACATGGCGTCTTTTGATAAAACCAGGCTTGTTCTTTAATTATGTTCATCTTTCTGAACAGACACTTAACAAATATTTATGATGTATAGAAAATAATATTATTGTGGAGTAAAAGCTACCATTTATAACTTAAATACTTTTTTTTTACAATCACATAACTTTTTAACAAATAATTTTTTTCTGATTTTGTATCGTTTGGTTTAGAAACAAGAAGAATATGAGCTATTAGAGGTCTTTTTGGAAAACAGTTTCTTCTTCCATCTTTATATGCTGTCTAACTCACAGAAATATTTTAAAGTTATTACTATTGGTCATACAATGTTCTTCATAATGTATTATTTTCTTATAGTTAATGTAATGGCAGGCCATTTTTTAATGTTACTGAATAATCAAACTTGTAGTAGAGAAAAAATAATTAACTTTGCAAGTATCTAGGAAAATGCAGCCCAGTTTCAATGGTCTGTAGGTTTCTGTGTAAATAAGCAAGTGGTAATCATGTAATGATGTCATTTAGCAAAGTTTATTTGAAAAAAAGAAGGCAACAACACTTCACACTTTAAACAATACATTTATCAACATAGTCAACAAGTCCTTTACGCAAATTTAGGTAAGTATAGTTTGAAAGAAGGTAAGTTAGGAAAATTGTGGTGGTGTTGAAAAATACAGTTCAAAGCTCTTAATATATAATTAACCAATTAGGTCTGCATTTACACGGAAAATGCACATGTATAAAATCGGCGTGACTGTGTCCACACTATCATCGTATTGACTCTGAGATTTCAGTAACTCTGACTAGTTATCAGATATTTAAAATTAAAGCATTGAACTGCAAATGTTGACAAAAACTACATAAGTAGGGCTAGACAACTTGTTATATAAAACTATATAAACCTTATAATTTATATAAGTTTATTAACCTTGCTATTTATAAAAGTATCCAACATCTCACTGAGTTTTCTCTCTAAATTAAGAAAGGAGCTCACTCTAACTCCAGAAATGATGGATCAAAAAAGTGCCAGTAACAAGGTCAAAGAAGCCTCTGAGTTATGAATTGCACAAGCTGTTCTTGTGCTTTTCCCTGTGTATCCATTCTTGACCACTGCTGCAGATAGGATGCTGGGACAGGTGAATCTTTTTCCTGATTCTACTTTTCTACTGCTCTTTGACAGTTAATATCTCCTGACTTGCATATAACTGGTCTTGTATTTCTGTGTTTTTCAGTGCCTTCAGGTAGAGGAATATTTACCACATGGGGTTTTTTATTCATTATGAAAATTCACTTGAAAATTTAGACCATTGCTGTTCAATTGTTTGGAAAATCATAACAGCAGTAATAGTTTGAGGATTACTCCCAAAGAAGTGAAAAAAACCCAAAAGAAATAAATAGAGGCTACTGCATGACTGGCAATGTATTTATTTCAGGAAATGTGATCATATTGATTGATAAGGATATATTCACTAGTATCACCTAATCCAATCCCCCTGCAGTGAGCAGGGACACTGCTAAACAGATCAGGTTGCTCAGAGCACCGTCCAACCTGGCCTTGAATGTTTCCAGGGATGGGGCCTCCACCACCTCTCTGGGCAACCCGTTCTAGTGTTTCACCACCCTCATTTCAAAGAATTTCTTCCTTATATCCAGTCTAAATCTACCCTGGTTTAGTTTAAAGCCATTACCCCTTGTCCTGTCACAGCTGGCCCTACTGAAAAGGTTTTCCCCATCTTTCCTATAGGCCCCCTTTAAGTACTAAAAGGCCGCAATCAGGTCTCCTCGCAGCCTTCTCTTCCCCAGGCTGAACAAGCCCAACTCTCTCAGCCTGTCCTCATAGGAGAGGTGCTCCAGCCCTCAAATCATTTTTGTAGCCCTCCTCTGGACCTGCTCCAACAGTTCCATGTCCTTCTTGTGCTGAGGGCTCCAGAGCTGGACGCAGTACTCCAGGTGAGGTCTCACCAGAGCAGAGTAGAGGGGCAGAATCACCTCCCTCGACCTGCTGGCCACGCTTCTCTTGATGCAGCCCAGAATACGGTTGGCCTTCTGGGCTGCCAGTGCACATTGCTGGCTCATGTCCAGCTTTTCATCCACCAGCATCCCCAAGTCCCTCTCGGCAGGGCTATTCTCAATCCTTTCTTCCCCCAGCCTGTATTTATACCAGGGGCCCAGTCAGAACATGAAGCATATGCAAGATTGTCAAAATGTTACAGGACTAGCCACATGAGATCTACTTGTTTATGAAATCCAAGTCATAATTTAGCTCTCTATAGATAAAAAGAATAAGAACTATCAAGAATATATTTATTTTGGTGTGATATTATCACTCTTGCTGATGAAAATACAAGAATTCAGTTCTCCTTCCAGAAGGTCATGTCAACAATAATTGCGGTTCTGAACCATGCTGTTCTGATGCACTTCTGCAATTATAAATTAAAATTTATGTTCTTTGAGCGGCATAATCATAAAAAGTCACTACCTAGCATAACAATAATAAAATAATGAATGAGGATATAAAACTAGGAGTGCACTAAACATTGCGAATTAATTTTCGATTTGTTGGCTGTAAAACAGTCTCTCTGAATCTTTCATTAAATATTACATCTATTTATAAAATAATTTTAAAGAAACAGTATGAATAGTATTTTTTAGAAATATTTTCATGTGGCAGTCTATCTTGTTGCATGCTACATTGATTTTCACGTTCAAAATGGAAACAAAAACAGAACCATAAGGAGCAGTAAACTATTAAAATGAAGTAATCTGAGGGAACACAGCCAGCCATCAAGAACTGTATATACAGATGCTGTTTGTATGAATGCATGAGCACATTTTTCATCATTAAATGAGCACTTTATGTGAAAAGATGCAAACAAACTACCTGGTGTTACTTCTGCTCTCTCTCCAGCTACTTGTTGTATTGGGCAATGAGGGTGGCAGAGACACACACTGCATGATACCCTCAGTCACCTGCCATCTTCACATTTACAGTAATCTTGCATTCTTTTTCAAACCATTACAACTGGACTGAAAAATAATCTAAGACATCTTGGTTTCTCTCAGATTATTCAAAATTGTGATAAGTGCAATTCTGTGTTTTCTGAAGTGTTGGTACTAAAGTTAACCAGCATATTTTATAAGAGAATACAGTGGCTAAACAGAGGGCTCCTTATTAGTGTTTTGCAATATTGCTTTAGAGTTTGTTGGGGGTTTTTTAATGTCTGGGGGTACGTGACAACATTCAGCTCGCCCCAGAATACACCTAGTAACTCAGAGGACTTGGTGTTATAATGGACTGCTGTTTTGTTTGTGCATATTCCTCACTCAGTAGTACTACTGAAATTTGGTTTCTGGTTGATTTTTGTAACATGGTTGACTGATTTTTTGCAATGGAATTGTGCAAAGTAATTTGCATGAATTTGGCCAGTGTGGGGCCAATGTGGACTTGAAAAGAAACTGGCTGATGATCTCTTTTTTTTTATTTCTTCCTGTATTCAGTTATCAGATTATTATTTTTCCCTGTGCATATATCAGGGAAAATCCATTAATACTGTGATATTCTCTGATTCTATAGTGATGAATGCCAAGCTTTAAACATTTTAGCCTTGTATAGATAAAAGGTGAATTAAAAGTGAAATATTATCAACTGTTCATATCCTGGTTTAATTTATTCACTCAGAGTACATATACTAAAATCCTCTGGAATTAAAAGCCTAATACTTCACTGCTAGCTAATATAACAAACAGGCTGTTATTTTATATAGGTGGTGGTACACCTCAAGGCTATAAACAGAGATCAATAATAAAGAGCTAATCACTTCTTTGAAAGATTTATCTTCCAGATACAAATTTTAGAGGACCAGGATTCTGACTGATGTACAGGTATCTTCTTCCAGTCTCCTAGCTGCCCCAGAAGAGCATAACTGCACAAAGACACTCAAACAAACTTTCTCCCACATAAATTCTTCCTTTCTGTTCTTTGAACCATACAAACATCTATGTTTGTCTTCATGTCTCCAATCTCCTGAAATTTCAGTTCCAAATTGCATATACATTATGGCCCCTATGTAGGTGCTTACATCCTGGCTTCCTGATTTTTCACTCTGAAATTGCATACTCTCCAATGCAAAGACTGTACCTTCAAGAGTGAGAAATTTACTGTCTCACCATCCTTACTGAAGTTCAGGTCTGTAATTCCAAGGGACATTGTAGGATACAACCTTACTGGTCTGCTAAAGTAGTTACAAATTAACACGTTACATCACTGTTAAAACAAAATTTAAATTGTCCTTTGCCTGAAAATCCTGTCTGCCCATATGGGAACAAGTTCTAAAGTTAATTTATAATCCTCTCTCACCACCCCCTCCATAAAGAGGTGTATAAAGGAAAGGTAAACAAATCATGCACATTTCTAGCTGAGTACTGTGCTTCAGCCAAAATGGCCAAATAAAGACCAGAGCTCGGTGCAGATCTCTGGGTAAGAATGGCTTTCCAAAGTAACTAAATAAATAGTGAAACATTTCTTTATTGAAAAGGAGTCATTGTGTGTTTAGTATGTGATCAACAACTGAGACACTATTGGGACCACGGAAGAGATTTGCAGTCCTAGTTTACCAGAGATGAGGTGTGATTTGCAACAAGAGTGACAGAAAGCCAGGACAAGTCTGCAGGCCTGGGAGAGTGTCTGAGCTCTAAGGACTCTTCTTTACTCAGACCCTGAGAAGGAGAATCCATGGCTCTGTATGTTGGGAGGAAGAACTTGGAGCTAGTGCTCTTTCCTGAAACAGAGAGACGTACATCATCAAGTGTCAGAGGAAAAGAAATACAGTTTTGTTTTTCTTACTTGAAAAAAACATGATCCTGAAACCCTTAAATATAAGTCCTACAGAAGTAATGGATGGTAAATTAGAGGCAAAACTGTCACCTAAGCCCCCCTTACAATGCTCAGAAGTCCACAGCCTTGGGCTGCTTGACAGATCAATCCACCACTATTAGGACAGATTTACTCCTTCTCAGGAAGTGATTAAATAAAGGTCCTGAAGGATTAGCCATTCCTGAGAAACTTCTCTCTTCTTCCCAACCTTGCAAAACTGCTGAGGGCTGCTGCCCTCCCCTCTGGTGGGATGCCTGAGGGAAAGCTGGTTGTCCACTCCCCAGCTTGCTCTGAAGGCAGAGGGCGGGGGTCCCCACTGTGGGGGTCCACAGCAGGTCTGGCTCACTGTGACACTACAATGTGCAGAGAGTGACACACTGTACTGCCAGTCACCTAATGTGTGACTTTATTTTCACAAGCCACCAAACAGCTTAAACTGACCCTACAGCTATTACAAATAAGCAAGGCTACAGTCAAACAAATTTGATCAGCCCTCTAGTGCTGCCACTGGAAAGCCTAAGTTCTTCTCTTGTTTCTTTTCTGGTGGTGTTCCTTGATCTTCTTAGGGTAGGACCTGCTTTTGGAGCCACCCTGTGTTTCCTGCTTTCAACGCCCTGATGGCACCACCTCTTTTTCCCCCAGGAGCCTGGCTGCTTCTGATGGAGGCCAGCTCCGAGGTGGTGCAGCCATGGGACCCGGGACTGGGTGAGAAGAAGCAGGGAGCAGTCCTGCAGGGTATCCCCCATACAAGGAGGACATTGAGGTGCTGGAGTGTGTCCAGAGAAGGGCAATAAATCTGTTGAGGGGTCTGGAACACAAGTCTTAAGAGGAGACGCTGAGGGAACTGGAGTTGTTTAGTCTGGAAAAAAGGAGGTTCAAGGGAGACTTTATCACCCTCTACAACTACCTGAAAGGAGGCTGTAGTGAGGTGGGTGTTGATCTCTTCTCCCAGGTAACAGGCGATAAGACAAGAGGAAATGGCCTCAAGTTGCACCAGGGAAGATTAGATATTAGGAAAAAATCTTCACTGAAAGGGTTATCAGGCACTGGAACGGGCTGCCCAGGGAAGTGGTTGAGTCCCCATCCCTGGAGATGTTTAAAAGACAGATAGACGAGGTGCTTAGAGACATGGTTTAGTAATGGCCAGGTATGGCTGGACCTGATGATCTTAAAGGTCTTTTCCAACCAAATGATTCTGTGATTCAGCCACGAGCTGCATTCATGCCTGGGCCTGGACCTCCTAGTGACTGTCTCTGGATCTTTTTGGCTTGACTTGTTTGGGCACTGTGGGACTGCACCCATTCAGTGAGGACACTGCCACCCTTGGCTCTATCACTCTTCCCCCGCGGAGCTGCTGGGGCTGCTGCTCCACGACACCTCCTACTTGTTGCAGCCTTTAGACTGTTTAAGTGTATGCTTTATTATCATTGAGCTGTGTTAAATGCAAGCAAATTGATTGTTATTAGAAAGACAGGTTTTTTTCTCTTTGCATTTCCTGGAAACTTTCTCAACTGGATTGTTTTGGGACCTACAGCCCTGGCTGAATAGCAGTTCTTTCCATTGATGCTGTGCTGCAGCTTGCAGTATGTTGTAAAAGGTTTTTGAGGAATCTTTATCCACCTTACCAGCAGCAGTCCCCAGGTCTTTCACTTCTGGACATGTCATGCTATTATTGGAGCTATCTTTGAAGATGGTCCAAGGCTGTTCTTGGAAGACATTACCTCAGAAACATGCCAATGCTAAATGTAACAGGCAATTTCTTTAGTCAGTCCCACACGCAGACCACAAACACAAGGGATGCAGCTTCCAGGGGTTTCTAAGGACCCCTCAAGACCTAATAATTTATTGGAGTCATTCATCTGTCAGACTCAGGAAAGTAAGCCATGGACAGCTGACCTTATGGGATAACATCACTGAGTCTGCAAGTAGAGAAGGTGAGAATTAGAAGTATGTTGGGACAGAGAATTGATGGGGATGGAATAGGCATGTGAAAGCTTTGGGTTCGTTCTCTGACACTGCCAGCCAAATGCTGAGATCAGAGCCATCCAGGAAGCCAAATCTGCCAAAGAGCCAGAGGCAGAACTAGGGTATTCCTCAGAAATCTCCCAGCACTGGGAGGTGCTGCAACCTGTGGGAGACTTGTGGGTTTCTCACCCATTTTTTCCAGCTATGCATCATTCATACACAGCTAGGCTTGCACAGACAAGCTGCAACCAATATCATACATATGCATTTGATGTGGACAGTCCTTGCATGAAAGACTAATACTTTACTATATATGGAAAACATAAGATCACCTGTAAATAAAGTTACTGATGTATTGCTATTCTACAAACGTCTGTGAACTTTTGTGTCTGGAAATCTAATTTTTCTTTTTGTTCTTAGAGTGAGAGTTATTGTTCTGTTCAACTGATTAATTCTATTATGTGTTTTGTTTTAACATTTCTGTTGCAAATGGTGAGACTTTATTTTTCTACATGGACTGTATGGTGTTAGTGGGGAGGGGAATAAATTACTTTCTTACAGTAAGATTTGTGTGATTGAGTGGGGAGAAGCAGACCACTATAATTGCTGTTCTTTACTGGCTGTAGCATTAAACAGCGAGTGCTTTCCTTTCTTTATACCTTACTGAGTAGATGAGATTCATTGATCTGCTTTCCCTCCTGATTTGCCATTTGCTCATATTACATCCCCTTCTATTTGCCTTCTTTGTGAAGAGTTCAATTTTACTTTATGTTCAGAGATTACTTTTTCATGACTTCTAAAGTTTAGTGAGGTCACTACTCAGGTTCTGTCTGCTACTGCATTCTCTGGAAAAGCACATTTCTCTGTTTTCCTTTTGTATCCACTGTCAGGTTTTACTCTGTGTTGAGGAAAGCTTTAGGAAATGGTGATAGGGAAATCTCTCAGGGGTTTACAAGTATAAATGGCCTTGTACTTGGACCACTGTTGGTTGGAAATATGTACTCCTATCATGGAAAAAATCACCTCGTGTAGCAAATGTCACAAAACTGGACTGCTACGAATGGAGTTGTGGCTACAAATAAAGGAAATGTGGGCTTCAGAGGTTAGTGAAATAATGTATGTAGGATTCCCACTGAGAAATCCAAACAGTCCTTTCAGTCTGAGTGCTTTGATTCATATTTTCTGACACCCTGCATGGTGCCTCATGTGAAATCTAACATGCATGTATTAAAAGGTATCATTGTCTATGCAGTCGTAGTGCTTTTCAAGTAAATAACAGCTCAAGATGGGATTCTTGGGAAATTCGTAATGAAGCTAGAGAGTCGGAGTTATGCTCCAGGCCTCCTGTTCCCAGCCAAATGTTACACATAACAGTCTGATGTTGTTGCCTGCTGAATAAAAAAATAATTGAATTGTCTCAAAATGGGATTTTTGGGAGGTGGAGGCAAGGTATATGAAAAGAAGAAAAAATATCAGTTAGTGATAATGTCCATAGTATATCTTCTGAAAGTTCACATTTTATATTGAAAATATTCTTTGGTTCTTCTGTGTTCTTGTACAGTCTTTATAATTTACATTTAAAATGTTTAAAAATAAAAAAAAAAACATATGAAGAAGAAAGTAAGGCAGTGGGTGTGAGACAGGAGAAAGGTTAGAGCAAGTTAGAGATACAAAGCATAAGCTATATTTATAGATTTATGAAGATGCTTTCCGTCAAACAACACCCCTTCTGTTGTTTGGAGGAAAAATAGGTGATTGTGTAAATAGAGTGAAGTTATTTTCATAATTACAGATTACTTGACATTGCACATCTCAGCAAGTAGCAAGTTTTCTTGCAGTACAAGTTTTATTTTATGTGTGGTAACAGCACAATTGCTGTCAGGCACACAAAATTAAACTAGCAATGAAAATCTGAAATAGGCTATTTTTATTGCACAATGACATTATTGTGCTGTGTATCTTCATAAGCAACATAAAGCATAAAACTCAAACCCCAAAACATTTTTACTATAGGGAGGTTGGTAATACTTTTGAGTGATCATTAAAGGTGTGAGTGTATGGATTAAGCAAGGCTATTGCTCCAGGAATGAACTATTTTTGTGAACAATGTCAGAGAAAAAATATTGATTCGAATTTCAATGGTTAGTGAAAAACTGCAACAGCATTTGATCTTGCTTGTTTTTAATGTAAAAGCAATATTATCAAAGGTTATTTTAATATCTTACTACATTGGTTGAGCAATTCATAGTTATAAATCATGTTGAGATGTAGATCTATATTAGTCATGTTACTTATAGAAGGTCTCTTTGTTCCTCAACAAGGAACTTGTTGTGCTTTTAGTCTCAGCAAGGAACTTTTTTCCTTGTTGAGACTAAAAGCACAAATTTGAAGTCCTTATGTCATCATATTAATTGTGGGGGTTTCAGGGATGGAAATTCATGGCCAAATATACTCCACCGGTTCCTTTTCTAATTCTTATTCAGGGCTTTTCCCACATGACCCTCACCACATTATTGGTGTGAGTAAAACCAATTTTTTGACCTCTGGATCAGGCAGGCCTTCATTGGTTTGGCTGAAATTGATGACTGTCTTCTTAGCTACAGGAGACTTTTACATTTCCTCTTTTGTGGTTCATGTTCTTTTTTCTGTGAGTGGAAGAAAATAGGCAAATAGAACTGAAAGAAGAAAGGCAATGATAGGTTCTGACCTGCAGAATAGCCAAAAAATCCAGCAATGTTTTCCTAGTATTATTTAGAATACTCTAGCAAAATGCTTACTTTTTAAAGCTAATTTCAGAGGCAGCTATTTCACCCAATTTACTTCCAATTTTTGAATAGACAAGAAACCAGACTATTGGGCTGGATAGCAACTTGTAAAGAGTAGTCTTTCACATGACAACACATGACTATTTACAGCACAAGTTTAATTATCAAACATCTGGTTTCCATAGCAACGGAAGGAAATTCACCATACAAAAACAAATTGCGCATTCGTTTCAAGGCTAAAGCATATCTAATTAAGATGCAAGCTCCCAAAGCTTGCACTAAATCAAATCAAAGTTGTAATGATGAAGTGCTATGTTTGAATATGATGTCACCCCCAAAACATGTAAAAAGCAGTGGCATTTTGATATTTGTTTTTAGTAAGGATTTTCCTGTCTTTAAATCAAAAGGCAGAATAAATAAATATGCAGCTAGAGAAAATTTCAGAAAATTCTCTTTTTGGTCTGTTGATGGACAATTCCCTGTGCATGACAATTTGTGAGCTGTTTTCTAATTACCAGTCCCCTGTGGGGGACAAAGACTCAGTGAAAACCTCCATTTCAAGTCATACTCTAACTTTAGGCAGTCATTATCCAAACAAAATTACTGTTAAAGTATTTTTATTCAGGGTTATTTTTTTTGAGGCTGGAGACTCAGTGTCTGAATTGCTACTTTGCAGTGGCTTTACATCAGTGATTGCTGTAGGGTCTATAGCCATAGAATACATTAAATGCAAATTCAGCAATTCTAAATTCAGCAATTCTAAGCTCAAAAAAAAGAAAAACACAGACCTTAGCTGCCCAGGCTATTCCACCGGCATTAACTATTATTTTATAATACTAAATTATTGAAAATGAAGGGTTTAGTCCAAATAAATGAATTTATCTGGTTTACATCATGTAGGAGGTCATATTATATAATCAGAATGTCAGATCTGATCTTAAAATTCTATGAATATATATAATAATTTGCAAACAAAAGTTGACTTTTAAGGTTTTAAAACTGCACATATGATTCAGCACTTGGAATCATATTATATTTGTATTTAATAAACCTCTCTTCCTTTTTGAGTGATACAAGTCAGTTTTGGTGGCAGTACTGTAGCAATAACAAAACTCTACTTTCTCACCCACTCTTCCACATTGCTCTTTTCTCAGCCTAGAAAAATTGTCAAGTTTTGAAATTTGCTCTGATGTTCAACACATCCACACTCTAATGGATTAAAGTAGAAAAATTAATTGCAGATTGCCTTCCTTTCATGGAGAAAGCTTAGTTGGCTGCCATCTCCTGTTCAAGCTTTCATGTGTGCATTGTGTGTGTGAGAAAGGAGGGCAGCGGTTTGAGGTGAAATGTTTCCACTTTGCATCAACAACTTCAAATAATTTCAGATGATGGAAGTTGCATGGAAGGGAAACAGTAATAAAGGTCCAAAATGTTTAGTACTTTGCAGGCTAAAAGCCACACCTTGAAAGGCATCCAGAAACCAGTTGGAAATGATACCATAGGGAGTAGAATAGAATATTCTTCTTGCTATGTAAAAGCACAGCCATCTTTCACACCTGGTGAAATAGATGGCAAAGGTCTAGTACTACAGGCTGCATAAGCAGTTTTTACAAATTCTTGTTAGAAGGAGGAAAAATATACCTTATGTAGCAGAAATTGAAGCTGAAAAAAGAACAACTGTAGTTTCTTTACTAAATTGAAATACATTGTACTGTGGGATACTGAGTAAAAATTTTGCCCCTTCAAGTTTTGAATTGATTCAGAAACAATACGTCACTCAGCAGTTTTACAAGAACTCCTCTTCAAAACAAACAGACAAGGAAAAATGGGGAGTCTGAGCACTGAGTAATGTACCCATGCATCCATGCATCCATCAGGGCAGCCAATATCCCTGCCAGTCTCTTCTGGTGTCTCTTCCGAATGGTAACAGTGCCTGGCCCTGGCTGGGCCAAGTCCAGGCAATGATGTTCATCCCAGTTGCAGTCTTCACTGGGTAGAGTTGTCTTTTTCAATGAAGTGAAGTTGTAGAGCTGAGTGTCAGTCACCTAGCTTCTACAGCTGGTGACAAAGATCAGAAAGGACAAGTATCAAAACCAGAGATTATTTAAAAGGCTGAAGTGTCCAGCAAACTTGTCTTTCAGAGATACTCCAGAGCTTTATAATTCAGAGGTCTCAGTCTTTTGAGCATGAGGCAAACTGCAAATAGTACAGAACTGATGTGTTCTCATGACAACAGTTTTAATGGAAATGGAAAAGGAAATTAACCCATTCTTCTCATGAAGTGAAGATTGTAATCAGTGTATTAACTTCTAAATGCTGAAGCTTTTAATTCAACCAAATTGAACTAGAAAGGGAAGTAAGGTGATTATGCTTTTGTTTATACGCTTCACACATTGTTTTTTGAGACCAGCATGACATTTATGGTATGCTATTTTGCACTAGCTAATGGCATGCTATTTACAATGTGTTGTTCTTTTGTATGATACATAAAAATTGGACAAATCTGTAGTTAATGTTTTTCCATTTCCATAAATAATTCATTAAAATTGCTTTATTAGGGTTATACTCTTGCTCAGTTGGGTTGTTCCTTATACTACAAGTTTCCCCACTGTTTCCTCTCTAACAGATAGAATCTGCCCTGTAACGGTTTTGTACTGATGAAGTGAGACACTAAAAATTTGATTTCCATCCCTCTTGCATAATCAGTTATCCAGGTCCCATTTTATAACACTATTTTTTCTATCACTAATTTCTACTAGATATTCTTTTTAATTTACTGATCCTAGCTTAAATCTCTCTTTTTCTTGTTTTTGTTGTTGTTTCTAATGAGCTTGATGCTGCTAAGATTAAAAGAGGCTTGGAAAAAACCAGCATTAAAACAGCTTTGATCTCCTAAGGTGAAGCACATTTTTGTGCAAGACTTTTCCCTCTGAGGCATGATAACAGTTGAATTGATCTGGAGGGAGAAGAAAAAAGAAAAACAGGTGGGTGAGAAAATGAAGAGGAAGGAGATGTGGGAACTTACAATGAAAATTAGAGCTGCTTACCCTTGTTTTGCATTAACAAGCTTTTCCTACATTTTATTTAAAACATATAAAGAATTCAGGACTCCATTGTTCTAAATTCTCTGAAGAAAAGTAGCTGATTTCCTGACCACTGGATAAGAATTTGGCATGCCAAAGCTTTTTCTTCTCTTTGATATAAAAAAAAGTTCTTTTAATTGGGTTATTCTCAAGATTACAAAGTAATTAAAAATTAAGTGAAAGGGAAGAAATCTTACATTAGATGCATGTCTAAATAATTTCCTGGTCTGTCAGAGACTAGTTATATGCTTTAAATGGTTTAAATAGTCTAATGCCACATGGCAACCTATATCTAGGAATTGTGTACACATGTACTAGGATTAGTTTCTGTCCTAAAGAGCCTATTACCAAAATTTAGCCTGGGAACAGAAGGAAAAGTCAAACAAACAAAACTGAGTGGTAACCTGGCAGGTGCAGTGAACTATCAGGTTTGGTATAAGGAGTAGCATGAGTCACAACACTCCTGTTTCAAAGCCATTGTCAGTTGCTGTGTTTGCAGTTTTGGGAAAAACAAGATTTGAGAAAAGACTTTTAAAATGCCACTGCGTACCTTTCCTGGGGACTTCAGAGGGAGAGGGGTCATTGAGTTCTTTGCTTGCTTGTTTGCTCTGCTTTCTTAGGGAATTCTCTCCTGCATGGAAGGTGGCAATGTCTTACTTGCTTAAAAGAACAGAAAGACTTGGGTTTATGTTCATCACATATCATAGCTTTACTTTCAGTGTTGATGATAATTATTTATAAAGGCATAAATGGAATTAGACATCTGACCGTCCTTTGTGCCTTTGAAAATTTCACCCTCCGTACACAATTCAGTGCATGCCAATTAATTTTCTCAGTTTCGTTTACTGAGAATATCGTTATTTCGATATTGAAATAAAATTGCATTATGAGGAAAGCACTGTTAGGTATTTGATTCTTTTCCCTTTTTGTCAGAGATTAAAATCATATTTTGCTTTTCTTACAGTGGATAAATAACTTTTTAATTTTAGTTCTGTGGCAAATACTGCTGTGTTAATATAATAGCATTGCATTCTCTTCCTCAAGATGAATCTAGATTTTCTTTGCAAAGCTTGGACCTGGAAAGTTAACACATCCTCAATGCATCTCATAATGGAAGGGGAATCTCCTCCCAGCCTGCATTTAGAGCTAGTAACAAATAGGGTTTAGGCTTCTCTCATTGTTGCTTGCTAGGGTAGAGTTAATCCTGCTCTTTTCATGTGGCACAGTCCTTGTCAAGTTTCAAAGTCCTCTTAATTTAGATTGGGAAATTGTCCAAGCTTGACCAATTCTGATGATTCATACTATAGTGCACACTGAAATAAAATAAGATCTGATATATTTCCAGAAAGAACAATCAATGACAACAAAGCAAATCAACGTATGAATGTGTTACTGGTCTTTCTGGTTGTAGACCCTAAAACCAAGTCTGAAAACCAAGAAATGCTCCCCTCTCAAAGCCATTATTTCTCAAAATTACAGGTCACAGGAGCCTAATTCATGACACCCAAATGCCCAGAGCTGATGTTGCTGCAACAGTTATTGACCTCAGGACCCTTTCAGTGCCATCTGGAAAGGGGAAAGAGGAGGCAAATGACTGACATGGGCCATCATCTCCTGTTATTGCATGAACATGGAGGCAGTCTCCTCATTCGTCATGAGGATCTGTAATTGGAAAAGTCGGAGCCTGATGTATACTATTCACAGCAAGGGGAGCTAAGGTTCTGGCTTTTCCTTTCCTAAGGTACAGAGAGGTCTCAAAAAATTTCTTTGTGTGGAGATACTGCTTAGAACTGTGTCAATGCAGTGTTCAGCTGGGCTCATGCCATCTCAGTTTCCCTAATTAAAAGAAGGTTGCATTATGAGCAAAGAATTAATTTCCGACAAAAACGAAGACCGAGTTAAAGAAAGAAGCAGAAGATTCAGACAGGTTATGAGAGCTGAGAATACAGATACAGGCTATGTCAGAAAGGTCAAAAGCTGAGGGATCTTCAAATGAAAAATTCTGCAAACGTGATGCTTTGCTGAGAATGCCTTATCTGAGAATTATTCATTTATCAGAGGGGCAAGAAAATATGTTTTAGCTTTATAGCTGCAAAACATTTCTGTATCTCTCTAATCCAAATAAAAGCATATTTAAAGATAAATCAAGGAAATACATTATGGAACTTTTATGCAACTGCCAAAGAGCAATTTAATTTTATAACAACCAGCAGAGAGCAGTGCTACTTTGCTGTCTGAATATGATCACATTACAACCTTGACAGCTTTTTCAGCAGAAACTTAGCAAAATTCTATCTAGGCTTCTTATAAATACATGTCTTTACACAGGTTATGATCTTATGTCAGTTATGAACTTTTACTAGTTTTCCTCTGAAATTAAGCAGGAATAACTGGAAGCATTCTGGAAAATATGGAAAAGGAAATAAGGGAAAGAAATTTTATTTCAGTTTCTAGAATTCTTTTTGCATAACCCATATTTTCAAATTTTCTCTTTATTAATTTAAATGTTATATTAAACTGCTGTAGGAAGGCTTAAAAAAAGAATAATCAACTGTCAGTTTGAATTAAGCAGTAAATAAGTAGAACAGATCACGTATATGCTTACCAGCACTGCTAGTGAGGGCTCCCAGTTTCGTAGTCCCCCACTGTTTGGATGCAGTGAGGAACTCTGAAGTTAAATCATGAAATGGGGAGAATTATGACAGGTGGAAGAAGAAAAAAATGTTTAGGGAAAGAGAGAATATTCATGGAAAGCTTTTTCCCCTCATACTTGTGGATTGTTATAGTGAAGGAAGATATGGTTGATCAGATATCCATGTTACAACGTAGCTTCTTTGAGATATATCTATCCAGGATGCCATGGATTTTCTGAACAAAGTTGCTCAAGGTGAAGACCAGCAGGTTTGATCTTTGCAGGTTACTGCATACAGAACTTAAACCTGAAGTAGTACCCTAATTCTAGCCAGCATAAATGGCCATAAAAAACAGGTTTTCAAATTAATCTGACTAAGCAGATTAAACACACTATATTTACTTAAAGCTCACTGGGAGTAATGTTATTAATCATGTCAACTTCTTGGGAGGTAAAATTCCCAGCTGAAAAATGGTTTCTTCGTCTTTTTTCTTCTTTATTTTTTAACCTCAGTCACAATTTACAAAACTTGAAGTGGATTAGATTTTTAAAAAAATTTTCTAAGAATACTTTTAAAACATTTGTATGATCATTAACTTGCTATCATACATTATTATTCATAGGACTCTTTAACTGTTGTGCTTATTTTCTTATTGGGCCATCCTGAGGTAATTAGGAGATCCTTCATCCCCAAAATATATCTAAGAGTAGACTGAATATTTTTATAGATTCCCAGTGACAATGTAATTAGTTAAAAAAAAAAAAAAAAAAAAGATGAGATGTTAAATTTGTGTTGCAGCTCTTAATCTGACTCCTGACTGTAAAAGAACAATGGAGAATCATTTAGGCATGAAGGGAGGTATCCTAGGTAGGCTGAAATCATCATTACTACTCATTACATTCAAACTTGTATGACTGCAGCATGCAAGTCAGTGCTGTCAACACACCAGAAATCCAGTGATTTCTCATTGTTTTGCTTGTCCTTAAAATAATGTAGCGTATATGATAATTTGTGGCATCCAGTGCAGCAAAAGGGAATATGCAGTTGGCCATATAAACATAGCCCAAAAGGATTCTTTACAGTGAAGGTAGTGAAACACTGGAACGGGTTGCCCAGAGAGGTGGTGGAGGCCTCGTCCCTGGAAACATTCAAGGCCAGGTTGGATGGGGCTCTGAGCAACCTGATCTAGTTAGCGGTGTCCCTGCTTACTGCAGGCAGCTTGGACTAGATGACCTCTAGGGGTCCCTTCCAACCCAAAACATTCTATGATTCTATGATTATCAAGCTATAAATTAACTAAGTGGCAACCCCACTGTAAAAGGAAGGTTAAGACCCCATTGAAATGGAGGCTGGACTATAACTCATGCCTCTTACTGGGTTGGCTAATACAGACTTAAAGATCTCTGAGTTCAGGTCAGAAGTTCTTTTATGCACCTGTCTGTAAGTTAGTTCTTCAGCAAAGGCATCCTCTCACAGCTGAATCTTGCAGGCAGTAAATGTAAGGTTATAGCACATTTGCCATTACTAATGGATGCAGAACTAGGTTCTTAGGGGACTACCGACACATACAAAGAGGACTTTTGTATGACTGAATATCAAGCCTGTAAATATTTCGCTTTTATGTTGTTGTATAATTAACAGTAAATGCTTAGTATCTTATTAAGCAGAAACCTTCCTTAAGAATTGGAAGGTGCTTCAGGGAGGTGCATGTTTCCATGCAATAGCAGCAGCTTTTTTGCCCTTTCAATTTGGTAAAAAGATGAATAATATAGGTTGGAATAATGAAAAAAACAATTGTACTTGTAAACATACATGTATATGACATAAGTATATGACATAAAACGTGCTAATACAGTGTAGACATAGAGTGGGCATACAAGGTATTTCTTCATAGATCACTCATTAACCCTATCAGCGGTACTGACTTAGTAACAGTTAAAAAATACAGCTGTGAAGTACTTCAAAGAGAAACACAAAACATTTGGGTAAGATGCCTATTGCCTGACAGTATGTGATCTTAAGTGCTACTAGAGAGATCAAAGCTCTGAACGGAGGAACTGTTAAATCATTTGCCATGTGAACTGTTTTGTGAATTGACTAGCTGATGCAAAGTTGTATAACTCTCCTTTTTATCTTAAATTATCTCTGATACATTGATGCTAATGTTTTGGGTTTTTTTTAATATAGTTATATATAATACAGTTCTGAACTGGGCTATGAAATGATATGCAAGTATTGATAGGAGCAAGAAGACAGTGGTCGAGAGAGAGGGTAAGCCAAGGTCAGTTGTAGTCACCTCCCTGCAGCTGCAAACCTTTTCAGAAAGGAAACGGATCAAGGAAGGTGATGAGTCATAAAGCTGTAAGAAAAAAAAAGAAACATCCTCAGGGGTATTGACTCTGCTGGTACAAGCTTATCAGTGAAATTTAAGATGCGTTCTGCAGCCTAAACTAGGTGTTAGTCCACTCTTTGCCAACAAAAAGAAGGGCATGAAGGCCTTACAGATGCCTTTTACAAGCATTCAAAATGTCCTCATAAAGCAAATGAGATTTGTCCTCCCGACACATCTGCTTTAACCATGAGTCTGTAGTTTCAATGATCCTTCTTTTGTTGTAAAACAAATTTCTCAGCAATACTATTAACTTAATCACATCACAGAACCTTCAGTGAGTCAGTTTCTATGTGAGCTGGTCAGAGAGATGTGCTCCACGTTTCTGTAACGTTTGTGACACTGGCATGGATCAGTATCTGCTGGGCTGCAGAAGTCACAGGTCAACTGCATGTCATGAGCTGTTTGGTTTCCCGGTTGTTTGGCCTTATGGTCAATCACTTACCATTCAAAATTAAGCTATTTTAACCCTCCCATCACTTTCTGATGGCAGTTTCTGTGACCTTACTGGAAAGAACTATACTTTTAAAATTTCCCTGGTGTGGCAATACAAGCCAGGCCTGTGCTAGGTCAGAAATGGCTTTGTTTGAAAGAGTTTGTGCTGACTTTAGGTGGGATAGAGTTGTTTTCTTCATAGTAGCTAGTATGGAACTATGTTTTGGATTTGTGCTGAAAACTGATGATAACACTGGAATGTTTTCACTATTGCTGAGCAGTGTTTACACAGAGTCAAGGCCTTTTCTATTTCTCACCCCATCCCACCAGTGAGTAGACTTGGGGGGCACAAGATGCTGGGAGGGGGCACAGCTGGGACAGCTGACCCCAACTGACCAAGGGGATATCCCACACCATATGACATCATGCTCAGCATATAAGGCTGAGGGAAGAAGAAGGAAGACAGGGACATTTGGAGTGATGGTGTTTGTCTTCCCAAGTCACTGTTACATGTGATGGAGCCCTGCTTTCCTGGAGATGGCCTGCTGATGGGAAGTAGTGAATGAATTCCTTGTTTTGCTTTGCTTGCATGAGCAGCTTTTGCTTTACCTATTAAACTGTGTTTAACTCAGCCCACAAGTTTTCTCACTTGTACTCTTCCAATTCTCTCCCTCATCCCACTGGGGAGAAGTGAGTGAGCGGCTATGTGGGGCTTAGTGCCTGTTGGGTGTCTTACACTGTTGAATTTGGACTTGTGTTTAACTACATTGTGTATCTGGTGAAACCTTTTGAATTGGTTGTAAAGGACTTTATGAGAAACCTACTATACACAAAACATGGCATATGTCAATAAACAAATGGTTCCCAGGTTGTCCTAGTGAGAACAGGAAGCAGCAAGGATGTTTAATGGCTACTGTAGCTGAATTGTAAAATTGGCAGTGAAAGGAAATTTTCATAATGATCAAATTCTCTAGGAACTACTGCAGAAGGGCAATAACATCAGAAGTTGAAAAAAGTAGCCAAGAAGTAAACTGGAGCATGATTTCCTCAGATTCATTGGCAGACAATCTGAGGACACCTTGTCCCTCTAATTTAATTATTCTGTGGTAGCATATTTTGACAAATAAACAGCAAGGCAGAAAATCATTTGACACTGATGGAGGTGAAGAAAGGAAGTTATTCAGTGGTTTTCTAATTTTAATTTTTTAAAGCAAATTTTAAAACTTGACTTCTCTAGAATTACTCTATGAGATGGGAATAGATTTTCTGAAGAAGTTTGACCCTCCTAGTATTACACTGCATTGCATGTCTCTTACATGTCCACAGCAATTTAAGTCCAGGCATTCCAGGAAGATGGAAGGACACGTAGCTTTGCTCAATATTTTCTCTTGTTACTCAGATTAGCATTACCAGAATTCTTGTGGTTTTGTAATTTTTTTTTTTCTCTGTAGTCCTCTGTTTTCCTGTTGTCCATGGTCTTCCGAAAATTATTTTATGGTCCTGGAATTTTTCGTACTTAAAAGAGATGGAGAGGTCTTTTTTTGAAAACAGAAGATTTGATTAAGTCAAATGCAAACGGAATAAAAGTCTTCTTCAGCATAAAGCAAGTCTTCTGAAATGGATTAGGATGCTGATACAGGTCATGGAAGTGCCCCTCACAGAGTGCAGGAAGTAAGAAGTGCTTAAGTGTTTTGAGACGGTCAAGTTGAAACAATCTGAATCACTTCTGCACAGTACTCAGATGCATTTTTTATTTTTTCTACTGTGGAACAGCAGTTGTCCAGCTAAAGAAAACTGCATTACAAATATATGTGACAACTCCCTGGGCTCAACTTCTCTCAAATTTAGCTGCCTAAACCGTATGTATCTAGACTGATCTAGTTAGTTGTCTTGGTTATTTATTTAGTCAAAGGGAAGATGTATATTCTTCCAGAGGACAGTTCCTCTGATCTGTTTGAGGAGACTGGATTTAGACTAGATGTCTACAGTTTAGATATCAAACTTAGGCATAGTAAATTCCACTTTTATTTATACAGTGACAAAAGGAGAGGGGCCTGCACCCTTAGCTCCATCAGGTGCATGGGGTTTGGTGGAAGCATCCTAACCCATGCTGCAGGAGTCCCTCTTGCTATACAGCAACATAATTCCAGGTTTTGAAATTCAAAAATGTCAAAATGCTGATGATACACATCCATAAATAGTGATGATTCTTTTATTGTTTTTTTTTTCTTTATATTATAAACAACAACTCTTGCAGAGGCGTAGTAAAAGGTACTTTTATGCACAGGTAATAATGCATTATAAATAAATGAACAGTATTGCAAAGCTGACTTCTGCACACCTGAGAGGCCTAACTGTTTTCACAGTTTTCTTAGATAGAAAGTTTTATTTTGGTTTTGGTTTTTAGACCTCATAGAATAGGATGCTTGTGGCCAGGTAGACTAACCTGGGCACAGGGATACTCATAATCAGACTTTTCTAGCTATCCAGAAGAGTATTCATATGCATAAAAGTTTACTACCGACTCCTTTCTTATGATTCTGTGATGAATATCACTTATGCAACTTCAGGTGCAGATTTCATACATATTGGTTCAGAATGCTGCAGGCACAAAATACAGGTACATATTGGTTCAGAATGCTGCAGGCACAAAATACAGGTTCTTGAACCCCTTCCTGCCATACTGAATTCAGAGACTCTTACACCACAGATAACTGCATTGTGTTTCTTAAATGAAAACTCATGCAAAAACTCCCAAACTCAGTCTTGGGGCAAAAAAAGAAGCACAGAAATTGAAGAGAAAGAAGTGATCCATAGCCTACACAGTATGGAAGCAGAATTCAGCTACAATAGCTGAACTCTTCTGCTGAGAAACATACAGTTATTTCCTTCTCAATATACTTTTGATTACAGCAACGTGAACATAAAATTCAGCTTTGAAATGTGAAGCTGTAACTGAACCCACAGAAACACTCGTATCACTCCTACCTATCTTATTTTGAACAGCATATGAGCACATAACTTGAACACTACATTTTTGCAAGTGGTATTTTCTTACAAATCAATTTTCCTTAAGGCATGGACTGACTTCTTAAGGCAACATAGATCAATCTGACTAACAAAACTTTTGTTGAATTTGATAAATGTGAGAAATGTAGCACAACAGCTTTAGTTTTTTTTTTTAAAGCATTTGATAGTGTAAATCACACTATACTATCAAATAAATATTCACTACAGAGTAGTCATGGGCATTATTTATGTTAGTTGCGGTCTTATCTATCTAGTGAGAAACAGACTATAATATCAAGCTCTCCCACATCAGATTTTGCTGTGGTGGGAAATTGCTAGGAGTGGGACAAACTCTCTGAAGGGAATTTAAGAAGGCAGTGAATTAACATGATCCTATCCCCAGAAGGAACAAAGGCTTTTTTGTATAGCCTCTTTCTTGCCTGCTGGCTCTAATGTTGGGAAAATTCCATTGAGAGGCTTTAGCATCGACTTTATCACCTGAAAACATTTTCTCTTTAGAAAAGACAAAGCCTGTTGTGAACATTTGATCTTATTAAATTATTCTGTGTGGAGTCAGTATGAATTCTAACACACTGAAATAACATTATGAATCCAACTTTATTTTGTGACCAATGCTGAAGAATCCTCAGAAATGTCCCTTCTTGAGAGGTTGATTCACCTTTGTATCCCTGTAGTTTGGGCTGGTGGAGTCACCTTTATTTTCACCATTATAGGTTTGCATGATAATTGCAATCACCCTTTGGATGTTTCTCCTGCATAATAAAATGTGGTAAGGAATTTTTTTTGTATGAAAACACTTTTCATCAGAAGATTCTGAAGGGTCCAGTGGGCAGTAATTGAATCAACAAAGAATTGCAATTTAAACCTTAAAAATTTGGGAGAGTTTCTATTTTCAAAACAATGTTCAACAGAGAATAATTCTTCAAGGTTATGAGTATGAGGAATTTGGCCTTAATTGTTTTCATTTTAGTGGTCAACATATGAAAAATGTGTCTTGTCTACATGAGAAATAATTACATTTGGCATGCCAGGAATAGAACTGAGATTACTAAACTACTTGACTCCTATGCTTTATTTAACTACTGAGTCAAACGTCTAGTCTCCTGTCTAGATGCGCATTAAAACTTTTAATTAAATTCCTGCTGAATCCCTATTTTGTCAAAAAATGGCTTTAAAAAAGGGGGTGGAAATACATTTCAAAATGAATGAAGTTGACATCTACAAAACACTTTCTCCTTATATGACTTCCTTTTAATATTTAAGTCATAATTAAAATGGTTAAAAGCTAAATAATGTTTATTAGAATGATAAAAATGAAATATTTGCATCTAATGAGATTTGAAAGTTCTTATGAATTAAAAACGGGGCAGACTTTTAGATTTCAACTTTTGATCTAATTCAAGTCAGGATTTTTTTTAAATAATTTTGTTGTACTATATAACTCTCCTATGTAATTCTACTCATATCCCTGCATTAACAATCAAAGTTCTTCTTTCTAGCAATTAAACCATCATCCTCGTGTAGTGTAGTAGGTATAGTATATTAGGTATGGTAACTAAGTACTACAAATGAAATGCTGTAATTAATTTTGTCAGTTGAGTCTTTTAGTATATCAAGTATAGAAAAAAAAAGGCCAAAGTTGTTTCCCCTTTAGCACATGGATTAAACAGATTTCACTGCCCATAGCTGTCCAGTTATTGTGTCCTTTGAACACAATATGCATTCAGAACAGCTTGTACTTTTGAGCACCAATATTTTGTATTTTGCATAAACTCAGTCTGCTTGGAACCAAGTAATTTTTAGTATAAATACTTGTATCTAATGTCATGAACAAGTATTTCAATTCATGCTTTGTTAAATTGTTTTGTCTCTTGCTTGCATATTTTTTCTTACATATATTTTCCTGTAATTAATTCCTCAATTTATCCAAAGGCTCAGTTAGTCTATGATATAATAATAACTGAAATTACTGGCTGCCACATCACTAGCATGGATTGCTGGTGCTCATTTTGTATTTATGGAATGACTCCTAATACACCCTTCTCTGCCCCCCACATTCCTAGGTATATCTCACTTGTTTCTAGTTAGCTTAATAATGCTAGACTAAGATAAGAGGAGATTTAACTACTTGTGGGACTGGCTCTATATGTGCATGTTGTGCAAGGAGCTCTTGCTTTGGGGAGATTGGGTCTGTTCTTTTGAGAGTCACTGAAAACTGACAGCTAAAAGAAAAGGAGAGGTTCACAGATGACGCCTACTTATCAGGATGCTTCGGAGTGGGTGCCCATCCACTGTGACAGCTTTGGGCTCGTAAAGAGAAGTCTTGTGGAGAGAGGGTGCCAAGCTGGAAATAAAAGATATAATGTCTGAGATGAGATCAACCCTTTAGTCAGTGCGATAGCTCTTTCACCCAAGGGTGCTCAACAGCAGGCTATCAAAAGAAGTGGGTGACAGTGAGAAATGTGAGGGTGCATGGGAGGATCCAGGAGTCACAGCCTGAGCTGGTACCAGTGACTTGGGGTACTATAGGAGTGGTGCTCTGGATGGCTGTTTGGGCTGCCCAATAGAAGACCTAAGTTAGGATTTTCATTCTCCCAAATGCTCCAGTTCTAGGGCATGAAGCATGAGAGGCAGGCAAGAATCCAGAGTTGTGGTGCACAGATGGGACCGTGGTGTAGTAAGGACAGGTATTTCAGTACATTAGGAACTGGGAAACCTTTTGGGACAAAAGGAATCCATAGAAGAAAGACAGGCTTTATTTTAATCAAGGTGGAGACAGGCTTCTGGCTCTGAAAATTAAGTTCCCTAGGAACTGGGAAAATGTTGACAAGCATGGAGAAACATCTCGTTCAGATTGATTCAACTTGGCAGGGCAACCTGGATGATATTCTGCGCACCTCTGAAAAGGCCAGAAGGGAAATAAACAGAAATAGGGAAGGCAAGTCAGTTCACCTAAATGGCAGCTGACTAGCATGGCAAAGCTAAAACAATGGCAAAACTAACAAATGCTGGCTTCTACACCAATGCTAGAAGCCTAAAATATAAGATGGGGAAAACAGAATTTTTGGCAATAAACAGCAACCCTGATACAATAGGAATCTCAGAGACCTGGTGAAAGGATAATTAACAGGGTACGGTGTTGCCAGGCTACCAGCTTTGAACGATGACAGAATGAGACGTACAGGTGAGGGCATTGTATGTGAAGGAAAATATAAAATTTAACAGCATAAAAATATTGTAGGAAAAGAGAAGCTGTGTGGAATTCTGGGTAGAAACCCTATACTCTAATAATAATAAACAAATAGTACTAGGATGATACTCCGGGCTCTTTGATCTGGAGGATCATAGTGCTTAGGTAATGTTGCAAATTTAAGACAGGTTTCAATAGCATGAGATTTTCACTATACATGTATAGACTTTATCATTGCTGCCTCAGGACAAGAGGTAGAGATTAGACTGTTGTATCCAATAAAAGACTGCTTCCTAGAACAACTAATCTTAGCACTCTCATGAAAAGCTACCGTTTGGGCTTTGGTCCTGAGTAATGCACAGGACCTAATTCAAATGGCATTAGTTGAAGAGCACTCTGTAACAGCAATCAGAATAAAATTAGGCTTAATATTGCAGTGGGAGAGAGCAAGCCAAATAAATCCCGCACACAGAGATTTGATTTCAGGAAAGGGAATTACATAAAAATGAGGCAATTAACAAAAAAATGACTAAAATGAATACTCCAAAATGCAAGAAGACTGAAAGTAGCCTTGAGGCTGTTTGAAAATACTGTATTAGAAGCCCAGGTAAACTGCTCAGAAAAAGAAAACATAATGACCCCATAAAAACCTTTTATAGCTAAACAGAAAACTTAAGGAGTCTACTGTACAGAAAGAATTTACTTTAAAAACCAGAAAAATTGTCCAAATGAGGAGAGAAGTAAAATCATGGCATATCATATGTTCAGAGGAAATTATAGGAAACAAAAATGAATTCGTAAAAGATACTCAGATTGATAATGAAAAGGTCTGAAAATACCTCAGCAGCTGGAAGCCAGCTCATGAAACAGCTGGACCACCTGATGACAAAGGTGTTAAAGTGCCTTTTAAGGATAAGGCCAGGGCAGAGATTGAGATTTATTTTTTGTATATTTTTCTTTTACCATTAAAGATGTTGGGGAGTTTCCAACATCCAGTGTATTTTTTGTAGCAGATTGGTCAGGGGAGCTGTATCAATTTGAGCTAAGTATACAGGAAGTATTAGACCGCATAGAATAAGTTAGATGTCAGTAAGTCACCAGGATCAGCAGCCATTCACCCAAGAGCTGTGAAGGAACTCAAATGTGAAATTGCAGAGCTGCTGGCCAAAACGTGTAACCTATCATTACAAGCAGCCACTGAGCCAGGGACCTGGAAGATTGCCACTGTAAGTCCTATCCACAAACAGGGCTCCAGAGAGGATCCTGGAACTGCAGACCACTGAGTACATCTTTCATCTGTGGTAAAATGGAAGAGTTTATATAAAAGGATGAGATTACTGAGCACATGGATAAACACAGCCTGTAAGGAAAGAATCAGCATGGCCTCTGGGAAAGGAAATCCTGCCTCACTAACTTGTTCTGGGTACATGGTACATGGATATAGCTGCTAGGAAGGGAGCCAGTGCTGCCCTGACCCAAGTCATGGAGAAAAGCAGTACCAGAAAATGGGCAGGACTGGCACGATGACTATGAGCTCATCTTCCCTGAAGGCAAGGACCCACAGCAGACCTGAACACCTTCACACCCACTCTTACACCCTCACCTCCATTTTGTCCCAGTTAGGAGCTGAGGAGGGGTTGGTTGCAGATCTGTAGGGATGCCCAGGTAGAGCAGCGTATTTGTGCCCTGCTAGATGTTAGGCATGGGGGAAGGAGCTCTCTTGTCCCTAGCCACCAGGCCAGACCTCTTAACCTGCTTGCCCAATGAAGGAGACCATCAAGTTGGTGACTTTGCAAGCTTTCACATACATCAAGTCATCTGGGTTTTTAACCAGCTTTCTAAGAACCCTGGAACAAAAGAGCTTGTCATGTACCTTCCCTATACTTCTGCATTTCTGGACTCAAGTGATTTAGGAGACATCCACACATTCTCAAAGAGTTTCTCCACTTACCACAGTCCCTTTTTCAGGGACTTTTTTCTCTTTTGATTTTGTGGTATCAGTTCTCTAGTGTGCAACATCTTTTTAGGTAGACAGCTTTCAAACTGTCTACCGGCTATTTGGCTTTTTTGAAGAATTTTCTGGGGTGAAACAAAGATTCCTCAGTAATCCAGTTGGGTTTTTTTTTCTATGCCATTGGATGAAAAATGCCTTGATATTATCCAGTTACCTCAAAATCCCTATTAATTTTTCAGGTAAAATAAAATGCAAATGAGAATATTTATTTATATCATCCACAATTGGCAATATCATGAAAAGTAATTATGAAACACAAGAGTAAATAAATTAAACAAAACCCATGCATTAATCTATTACAGTGTGGTTAAATTGGAAATACCTCTCTCCTCTCCTCCCTCTTTCTTTCATTTGTCCTTCCTTCAGGTGACTTGCCCTCATTTTTATTAAGACCCCTCTATCAGCTCTTAACTTTCCTTAATCAAATGTAAAACTCTTCCCACTCTGCCTAGCAAGATGATGTTCAATAAGATGCATGAGCAATCTGAGAGTCTGCTGACACAAAAAGGCAGACCCTTCCCCCTTGATTCATTACTCAGCAAAGTGTGTACCAGAAAAGTGAATAAAACAGTTTATCTCAATCTGAGCAGTAAAAAGTCTCCAATTTCTTCCAATTAAGAACAGTCAAGTTCTGTTTATGTGTGTCTTCCTGCAGCAATTCCGTTAGTTTGAGTTAACCCCTTTTCAAAGGGAGTTCAGAGGAATAGTCACTGCTGTGGGAATTGAACTGAAGGAGGGAAGAAAGAGGTCCTTGAATTAGTACAGAGTAGTGCACAGGTTTGGTGGACTGTTTGTTGGAGGAAAAATTTCACTACCATTAGACATTTTGTGGAATTTTAAAAGTGGTTGTTTTTATTAGTTTCCTTATATTTTGATTCTGTTGTCTCTTTCTCATAGCAGTTCTAGATGAATTTCAGCAAGGTTTCACCACCCTCATTGTAAAAAGTATCTAGTCTGAATCTGCCCTCTTTTTGTTTAAAATCATCATCCCTTGTCCTATCACTACTAAAAAGTCTTTCCCCATCTCTCTTATAAGTCCCCTTTAAGCTTGAAAAGCTACAATAAGGTCTTCCTGGAGCCTTCTCTTCTCCAGGATGAATAACTCCAACTCTCTCAGCCTGGCCTCATAGGAGAGGTGTTCCAGCCTTCTGATGGTTTTTGTGCCCCTCCTCTGGACCTGCTCCAACAGGTCCATGTCTTTCCTGTGCTGAGGACACCAGAACTGGACGCAGTACTCCAGGTGGGGTCTCACCAAAGCAGAGTAGAGGAGCAGAATCACCTCCCTTGACCTGCTGGCCATGCCTCTTTTTGATGCAGCCAGGACATGGTTGGCTTTTTGGGCTGTGAGTGTGCATTGCCAGGTCATGTCCAGCTTTTCATCCACCAGTACCCCCAAGTCTTTCTGCACAGGGCTGCTCTCAATCCCTTCATGCCTCAGCTTGTATAAATACCAGGGGTTGCCCCAACCTTGAATGCGGCCTTCTTGAACATCATGAAGTTCACATGGGCCCACTTCTCGAGCTAGTCCAGGTCCTTCTAGATGGCATCCTGTGTCTCAAGCATGTCAACTGCACCTCTCAGCATGGTTCAGAGATCAGTATGTGTCCATGCAGTAGGGTTATTTCTGAAAATCAGTGTCGGTCAATACACAACAGGCACAATAAAGCAATCACTTGTCTTTCCAACAACTGATTTTGAAATACATGGATTTCAAAAGAAGGAGAATTACTTGAATACTGAGGCCTTTTCAGGATATAGAGAAAATAATTAATGAAACAATTTTCAGAAGAGTTATTTTTTTTCCTGGGTATCCATTTTGACTCTCACTAGAATCTGATGTCTTGACATGCTGAATACTGCCAGGGGCAGAGATTCTGGGATAAGCCACTTAACTCTCATGAATCATCCAAAAAAGTAATTGTTGGGGAAAGACCCTGTAAAATGGAATTGCAGAACAATGAAATTAAATTAAATTTAAAATGGAATAAATGTGCTGTGAGAGAAATGAACTTAGCCTTGCAACTATTAGAATTTAAGGGTCTCTCTTTTTACTATAAATATACCAGAGACAGGATAGAGCTGGTGCAATTGTTCCCTGCAAACCGAAGCTTGAACAATACAATCTGCAAGCAATCCAAAAGAATGAGTTCACCAGCATCGTCTTCCTTACCTTGTTTATAGACTTGAGCATAAAATTCCAGACTTGAGCATCAAATTCTGTAAGGTCTGTTTAAATGGGACCATTATTAAATTGACAGTTAATCAGAAACGATACAAAACCGAGTGAAAGTAAATGTAAAAGTTTTATGTACACAATAGGCTGTGAGTCCACATGCTCCATGGAATGGAGTTATAGCTATATCTGTGTGTGGCAACAGAAATATGGAGGTAACAAAAAGGAGCTAGAGAGATGCATAGGTGTCAGGGGTTAGAGATATGGGCAAACCTAAGCATTTCTTAATTGTAACAGGAGATAAGTCAAAAATCTGGAAAGCATGCAAGAACAAATATATCTTTAGATCACATAACAGACTGGCTGAGTGGACATCTTTCCTTCTTAAACTGATGAAATGGAAGTTTTTTAAAACTAACCAGTCTTCTGGGGGAAAAAAAAAAGTTTATAAATGTGGATGAAGAAAGAACAGGAAATACATTCAAAAGCTGTCATTTACTTTGTTGCCTGGATACGCTGTGAATCATCAGAAAACTTGGAGACAGGCTTACGGGGGGTAGTACACTGTAAAGCACTTGTCCTTTATTCACGTTAATAACTTATATAAATTGGCGCCTTTAAATTCTTTTTCTAGTACAGTTATTTAAAGATTGAGCTGCAGCTGGAAATAAAACTGTCTTAATGAAGTTCCCTTTCAGCATGGATTTAGAATTTGAATAGCTACAGAATTTACACAGCTTTGCAGAGCTCTACTGTTAATTTCTATGTTATTAAGGATTATGAGCATTATACACTTGGTTTGTAATGAATGTGAACTATTCTCAAACGACTTAGTTATTCCTCTAAAAAATGTGGTTGCTACTTTCCAGTAATGAGTGCATTAAAAATCTTAAGCAAGAAAAAAAAAGCATAATGAGAACAGATAATAAATATTTTAACCAGTTACATTGTAATAGCAGAAATTGTTTCACACAGCTTAAGTGTTAACATTGCAAAACTTTTCCTTACATAGGGAATGGTAAAGACTGTGGAGTATCTAATAGGAAGCGTTGATACAAAAGTGATTCCCATTTAGCAGTATAAAAATGAATTTTCCCTTAAACACCTATGAAGTAAGACCTGTACCAAGAGCTGTATGCATGAACATTATCATCAATTTCTGTCACTACATCCCATTCAGCCACTGCATGTATACATAACAGGTTTTTCATATTATTTTGGTAATGGTTCAGCAATTCAGATGGAGAATCAGTAAAGGTTTATTCCTGACTAGAAGGTCAGTTGGAGTGTGATGTTTCAGGTTGTCCATCTACCCAGCCATCTACAAAGGAAAGTGGTATAAGCAGCACTCATATATATCTTTTTTCCACTGCCAAACCTGTATGATCAGATTCATATTTACAGTCAGGTCAACTGATATGAAGGAGTGAAGAGTCAGGCTTATGCACTGAGAACAACAATAGTATGTTTTATCCACCCTGGAGAAAGAAAAAACAAAAGAGGAGAATATAAAATGAGTGCCCAGTTTTAATGGCACAGTGCTACAGGTGCCCAACTCATAATCTGTGTAAGTTACTGTAAACAATTCAGTTCATCAACCTGCAGATTACTGACAAACGACTTTGTCAGTAATGTCAGGAGCTCAGGTTCACATTTTTCATTGGGGATGCTCTCATATAGTAGATCTTCCTGGCTAAGAGAAAATGATAAATTTATTGTTCTCAGAATGGTTGCCAAAATATCAATTTGCATTCATTTAACCAGAGCTAAATTAATTTATATGTTAATTTTAAATGTCAGTTCAAGGAAGCATACCCTGGAATGAAAAGCACATACTTGTGCCACAGAGTCACTAATATTTTATGCTTTATGAATGATGTCATTCTTAGAATTAAAAACTGGAAGCTAGAATACAATCTTGATTATTACCATTATTATGCCCAATCCTTGGAAACATTCAAGGTCATATTGGATGAGGCTTTGAGCAACCTGATCTAGTTGAAGATGCCCCTGTTCATTGCAAGGGAGGGTTGGATTAGATGACTTTTAAAGGTCTCTTCCAACCCGAACTAGTCTATGATTCTATAATTCTATGATTATCATCCTCAAAAAGGAGCAGGAACGTGTTAGGGAAGGAACTAGGGCAGGGAGAGCCGAGTTTACACCTGATGCTGCTATTCACCTGTCATGTGATAGCATTGATAAATTATTTAATATCTGCTTCTTTTATTCTGTATTATGTCTTCATGGGGTGATATCCTGTAGCAGTGTGCTCTGCCCTGGCTGAATCTGTTTCATTTCCTTTGCAGATGGCTTGCTGCCATGGAAGATAATGGAAAAATAAAACTGCCAGGCTTCTACCTCCTGCCAGTTTCAATAGAATTTAGGAAAAAATAGCAGAATTTAATCTTTAAGGCTTTCATTATGGTCTTTCAGCATGATACAAACTGTAACAATTTATTCCTCTAACAGTTCATTTTAACGTAATGCTAATTATGCTTTACCAAAATTCTCCTTAAATCTTACACCGGCCTTAGAATGTGTTCCATGTTTTAATAATGCTATGACATGGGAAAACCTTGATCAGGGTAGGACAAAGAAGTAAATCGAGAAATAACATTTGAACACCAGGCTTAATTCAATAGGAGGTGTTCATAGCCAGGGAAGAAGGGTAGTAAGGAGGAAAAAGCCAAGATAAGCGGAAATAATTTACATGAAATTTGGCAGATTTAACTTCTGTTTCACATTAAAAAAGAATAATTCGTTTCTACATTTTGCATTAGATCATCCTTCAAAGTTACTTTAAAAATTGCTTCTTGTTCTTCTGTCATTAGCAGTGTGTGTCCTGTCCTTTGCAAATACATAATACCTAAGTACAATATTTCAGATATTTTACAAAGCAATGAAAAAAAATTAAAATGTGCAAGCAAATCTGCTAGTTATGCATAATTCTAAGCTCAGAAGGATGTGACTTGTATTTTTACAGAAACTCAACAATTCAATTTTACTTTTATTTTTATTAATTGCCATTTTCTGCCAGTTACAATTTTTGATGGTTTCAAGCCTCTTGGCCTTTCCTACTCTTTCTTTGCCAGCTCTTGGAATAAAGGAATTGGCTTGGGAAAGAGCCTTGTGGGTTAGGGAAGGCTGAAAAAGTACATTTCAATTTGGAGAAAAGTAGCAATGTAAGAAATAGAACTGTGGAAACAGATATTTTACTTGCATGTTTTGCACTTAACTATCAGGAGTTGCTGTTTACCCCTCCCTCTTTTTAAATGACTATTTATTGACATATATTGCTGGAGACAGAGTCCCTTCCTAGACTTCTACTCTTTTTCTTGGTTTTCTGTCTGTTAGATACCTACTTCATAGACTTCTGCAGTGACAACCAGTTACAGAAACCTATTTACTTTTGCTTTAAATGTATAGAAAAGACAAAGTCTGATCAGTTAGGGTCTAAAATCCACCAGGTAAAGGATTTCAATTACTCAAATAGCTTTGAGGGGAGCTAGTAAATAGTTTGGATTGTTAATAGTTTGCGATTGTATTTGGTTTGCATGGCAAGGTTTTGATATTGGGGGGGCTACAGGGGTGGCTTCTGTGAGAAGCTGCTAGAAGCTTCCCCTATGTCCAACAGAGCCAATGCCAGCCAGCTCGAGATGGACCCACCGCTAGCCAAGGCTGAGCCCATCAGCAATGGAGGTAGCACCTTTGGTATAACATTTAAGAAAGGGAAAAAACCCTGCACAATAGAAACTGCAGCCAAAGAGAGGATTGAGAATATGTGACAGAAACAACTCTGCAGAAACCAAGGTCAGTGAAGAAGGAGGGAGTGGAGGTGCTCCAGGTGCTGGAGCAGAGTTTCCTCTGCAGACCATGTGAAGCCATGGTGAGTCAGGCTGTCCCCCAGCCATGAGATCAAGTGGAGCAGTTTCCACCTGCAGCCAGGAGGAACCACACCAGAGCAGGGATGCCTGAAGGAGGCTGTGTTCCTGTGGGAAGCCCATGTTGTATCAGGCTCCTGGCAGGACCTGTGGACCCAAGTTGAGAGTAGTCCACACTGGAGCAGGTTTACTGGCAGGACTTGTGACCCCATAGGGGTCCCACACTGGAGCAGTCCGTTCCTGAAGGACTGTTCCGCATGGAAAGGACCCACACTGGAGTAGTTCATGAAGAACTTCAGCCTGTAGGAAGGACTCATGCTGGAGAAGTTTGTGGAGCACTGTTTCCCTGGGAAGGGACCCCATACTGGAGCAGGGTAATAGTGTGAGGAGGAAGGAACGGCAGAGACAATGTGTGATGAACTGACCACAACCCCCATTCCACATCCCCCTGCACCACTCAGGGTGGGGGAGGTACAGAAAATCGGGAGTGAAGTTGAACCCAGGAAGAAGGGATGGGTGGAGGGAGGGTATTTAAGATTTGGTTTTATTTTCTCATTAACCTATTCTGATTTGATTGGTAATAAATTAAACTGGTTTCCCAAAGGTCAAGACTGTTTTGCCCGTGATGGTAGTCACTTAGTGATCTCCCTGTCCTTATCTTGACCCATGAGCCTTTCCATCCTGCTGAGGAGGGGGAGTGATAGAGCGGCTTGGTGGGGACCTGGCGTCCAGCCAAGATCAAACCCGCCACAGGGATAAATCACAAAAGACATTCACCTGCCCTATATCTAATAGAATTATCAAGTGTTATGGGGAATTGTCCCTAAAATACTAGGACCATCACTGTCAAGATGTACATCTCCACATTCCTTCCAGAGTACTGAGAAAAACTACAGAAAAAAATATATCAGGCAATCCGACAATGAAATTAGTGTTAAAGGAAACCAGAACTGACTCCAAATAAACACCAGTTCTTGTTGTTCTGTTCTTCCACCTTGTTTGGCTGCTTGCTACCAAAGGAGATAACATCTCCTTTGTTACCTTAATTTATCATGCAGAATGTACGGGACAACCAGGTGATCAGGCCCAGTCAGCATGGGTTTATGAAAGACAGGTCCTGCTTGACCAACCTGATTTTTTCTATGACAAGGTAACCCACTTAGTGGATGACAGAAAGACTGTGCATGTTGTCTACTTAAACTTTAATAAAGCCTTTGACACTATTTCCCAGAGCATTCTCCTGGACAAACTGGCTTGGACAGGCGCACTCTTCGCTCGGCAATAAACTGGTTGGTGGCTGGGCCCAAAGAGTTGTGGTGAATGGAGTTAAATCCAGTTGGTGGCCAGGCACAAGTGGTGTTCCCCAGGGCTCAGTTCTTAGGCCAATTCCATTTAATATCTTTATCAATGATCTGGACGAGCAGATCAAGTGCACTCTCACCAAATTGGGTGGGAGTGTTGATCTGCTTGAGGGTAGAAAGCCTCTACAGAGGGATCTGAACACCCTGGATCTATGAGCTGTGGCCAATTGCATGAGGTTCAACAAGGCCAAGTGCTGGGTCCTGCACTTGGGTCACAACAACACCATGCAATGCTACAGGCTTGGGGAAGAGTGGCTGGAAAGATGCCCGGCAGAAAAGCACCTAGGGGTACTGGTTGACAGCCGGCTGAATATGAGCCAGCAGTGTGCCCAGGTGGCCAAGAAGGCCAATGGCATCCTGGCTTGTATCAGAAATAGTGTGGCCAGCAGGAGTAGGGAAGTGATTGTCCCCCTGTCCTCTGAACTGGTGAGGCTGCACCTCAAATACTGCGTTCAGTTTTGGGCCCCTCACTACAAAAAAGATGTTGCATTGCTGGAACAGGTCCAGAGGAGAGCAACCAAGCTGGTGAAGGGTCTGGAGCACAAGTCTTACGAGGAATTGCTGAGGGAACTGGGGTTTTTTAGCCTGGAGAAGAGGAGGCTGAGGGGAGACCTTATCGCCCTCTATAACTACCTGAACCGAGGTTGTAGTGAGGTGGGTGTTGGTCTCTTCTTCCAAGTAACAAGAGATAAGAGGAGAGGAAATGGCCTCAAGTTGTGCCAGGAGAGGTTTAGATTAGATATTAGGGAAAATCTCTTCACTGAAAGGGTTGTGAAGCATCGGTACAGGCTGCCCAGGGAAGTGATGGAGTCCCCATCCCAGGAGGTATTTAAAAGATGTGTAGATATGTTGCTTAGAGACATGGTTTAGTGGTGGACTTTGCAGTCCTAAGTTAATGGACTTGATCTTAAAGGCCTTTTCCAACCTAAACAATTCTATGATTCTGTGATTCTACCCCTGCTTTGTTTCCCTCCTATATCTTGCCCTTTTGTTTTCCTTTATTAATCACCTGGTCACAGTTCTGTGCTTAATACCACTTCAACACTGTAAAATTTTTTTTTAGGACAGTCCTACAGATGGTGGGGAAGGTAGATCTGCATTCCTGTCCCTTAAAAACAGAAGCACAAGGCTGTGCCCTCTCTTTTCAATAGCCAAGCAAATGTGACCTTGGCCAACATGTCTGTGTTCTTATTCTTTTCACAGAATGTGACAGAATAATTCCATTATTCATGCACTTTTATAATATCATTTTTATTAGGATGAAATTTTTGAAGATAAAACATATAAAGATGAAAAAGTCAATACATATTCTATTTAGTAGGTAGTATCCTTCAACTGTATACAGTCTCAGCATTTACAGAGACAAATTCCTGAATTCTTTGTTCCAGTCTGTTTCATATAAGTAAATATCCGATCTAAGCTCAAAGCTTTAAATGGTTTGTCTGACTTGCCTCTTAAACAAATATAAGAGACCGTGTACAGGGTTGGGGGATTTTTTTGTTTGTTTTTGCTTTGTTTTTTCCCTCAAGCTTCTCTAACTTGCTGGGGATTTGCATTAATTTTATCATCATCCAGTGTGGAACCCAAAAATATAAACACTCTTAACAATATTAAAAAATTCTTCAGTAATATATTTTCCACATGTAAAACCCATCAAACTTCCCTCGATGTAACAAGAAGATGCCCATGCATCCAGAATCTCAAATCTATCACGTCCTTCTTAACTCACCAATCTCCTTTCATTATCCTTTTACAAAAAGCATTTGCATGCAGAAGAAAACTTTGACATCCTGCTGTTCACTCAGTATGTGTGCTACAGCCTCTATTGCTTTAATTTTTTACCTCTTGGTCAGAGTCTGTGTACTCTTGCTATTTTGTAAACCAGCTGCCACATTAGGACTCCTTTCTTGATTGGCTCTTAGGCTTTACCATAGGCTTGAATACCATTACTAGCTAACAAGATTATGATCTGTCTATGATTGAGGCTAACACTTTACTGATATTGCAATCTGAAATATTTCTTCATTTCAGTAATGCTGAAAAAAATTTGTCACTACTACAAATGTGATTAATTTGCTAGTCGAATATCTGATAGAAACAAAAAAAAAATACTTAAAATAGATTGTGCATATCTGGCAGTGGACACAGGTTCCAAAATAGTGCTTTTGATTTTCCTAACACTAAAGCTATCACAAATGGAGAAGCTGTAAACCAGACAGTCTTTAGCTCCACCTCTCCCCATGGCTTCAGAGTTTTTCTTGTTTTATGGCCTGGGGAACAGTAATTACTCAGGTCTGTATAGGTCTCAGGAGCCCCTCCTGCCATGGCTCTGTGGAACTGAACCATTGACTGAACAACCACTGAGCAGCTGAACCAGCCGATTCAGTCACTGCGAACACTAAGCAACTATCTCCAGCAGGCTAACGAATTCCTCTGTAACATTTCTGCTAGGTCTATGTCATTTTATAACATAGGAACAGAACAGTAGACAATGCAAGTCACCCAGTCATTGTATTATCCTGTGGTTTACTAAAAACTACTGAAATTGCTAACCATGACTGAATGATTTCTAGGATGATTTACAGAGGCCATGCACGTTGCCTTCAACCTCCCCTACTTTGTACCTCTGTACAGTGAGGATAAGGTAGGGGTTAGAGAAAAAGCATTTGTGCAGCTCAGAGCAGACTTGGAGCAGGACTCGTGAGCCAACTACACTAAAATCAGGAATGCAGAACAAAATGCTTCAGTATGTTTTTCCTGGCCTCAGAGGTTATAATTTATATTCTCAAGTTAAAAATAAATAAACTAATTGTGATTTCTTGAAGTTAGTTTAGACTTTGGGTCATATTTTGAAATCAGCACTAGTCAAAGCAGTGCATTCTCAAATCTTAGTGTTACAAGCTTAAATTTCTCTTATTCCCTTCTAAATTATTTTCTTTTATGCAGAAAACATACCATTATTGACTTTAAATATGATCTGACTTCCAAACATCATTAAAATCTTATTTTATCTCACTAGTAGATAACTGGAAAATGTTAAATTTCTTTTACATTGCATGAATATTCTCAAAATAAATGCCTTGCCTAAAAAAATATTGAGTTCTCCTGGTTCTAGCAGGATTTTCTGAAGTTAGTTTAGACCTTTGGTCGTATTTGAAATAAGCAACTGTCAAAGCAGTGCAGAAAAACTCTTCTGATTTTATTCAGATGAATGGTTGCTTAAACAGGAATAGCATTTCTGTTTTCTCTGTCTCATGGCAGAGAAAACAACATGGAGGAATTAGCTTATCCTTGGTTTTGTTATTATTATATAGCAGCCCACATTTTTTGTTGGCAATACAGAATTCTAGATTGCAAATCGACTACTTTTCATATAAATCTCAAATCTTTGTAATTTTCTTCCAGAGATACACAATTATTCCTGTGATAATCCCTCCTATTTGCTATCCTTCTTAGCATTCAGTTTTGATCAAACTGCTGTACACAAGAGCACTTGTGAACAATTTGTCCAGTTCTTCTGCTCAGAAATTATCTGTGAAAAAATCAACATTTTAGAAGTATGTTATTTGCATTTGTTCAACATACAGTAATTCCAGAAAACATTTTTAGCTAATTTCTTTATCTTCTGTCCGGTGTAACAGTACCTAGAAAAGAAGAATTCTCTCTTAAAGAAATGCAAAAGTTTTAAACTATATTTGTATTTCTTTACAGCAAATGGGTCCTTGAAAATGTGTTAGAATATGTAATAGATGTACAGTGCAGCAACCTTCATCGTCCTCAACAATGGTTCCAGACTAGGGGATTTACCAATATATGTTTTGACTCCCTTTTCTGCCCTGCACATTTGTGTTTCTTTCTCACACAGTGAATTTTGGACTTGTCCTGACATGATATTGTGCTATAATCACCCAGAAAATTTTGTGAAGTGACATCCCACATTACAGAGTAGCTTTACATCTCAGAGAGTGCCCCAGCCATGGGGCTGTTTGCTCTTCTGCAATTACATTGTCCCTTTTTTGTTTTCTTCCCCATGAAGTCTACCTTAGACCTAAGAAAGCTTTTGTGCAGAAATTTGAATAATTCTTGTTTTCTCAAAGTGGTTCTTACTAAAAAATGTGTAATTGAAAAAATTTTGAGCAGAGCTAGTCACCAGTCACGTGATATTGTCATTTTCTCACTCTCAAAGGGGAAAATCTTCCTTTTGTGTATATGCATCGCTGCTAAAGTTCTTAGTTTATCACTGACTCCATGAAACATTGACATTAATATAAAATTCTTGAAATGGCCATGACTTACCTTCACTGTAGCAATAGAACTGATAATTTTTCTTTCAGCACTGGGGTAGCAACAAATTGTGTGTCTGTGGCAACTGGGAGCATCCGGGAGCCTATGAATTCTTTTCTGAACAGTTTAGAGTGAATACATTTTCAATTTAAGTACCCAATTCTGCTTTTTGTAGCTTTTCCCATGAAATCGGAAGCTAAATCTTAGCTCCTATGAATACGTATCAAGATCCTTCAGCATTTTGCTTCTGTTTATGAAATACTTGTCTATTTTGTGAGTGAAGTGCACAGTTAGTCCTTGGAGAGAATAGAAGCAATGATTTTAGTACAATATGTTTGGGAGTAAAAACTTTTTCTTCTTGACTTCCAGTCCTTCTTCTCTGCATAGATAATTTTTGAATTATATTTTTTTTAAGATGTTAATTGTATTTTTTCCTTTTGGAAAAAAAAAAAAAAATAATTCCTTTGGTTAAAAATTAAATTGCCATTTATGTAATTGTGCTTCAGCACTCTTTTAAAGAAAAAGCACAACCAAAGAAACATTGGCCAGCTGTATAATATATTCTGAGCACAATTTTTCTGTTACAAATAATTGTTAAAATATTCAATAGCTTTAATTACTACTGAAAATGATGCAACATTTTCTCTCTGCAGAATTCAGGCTGGGCCAGCCACCATTTTCAGATCTCTTCTTGTATTTAGACAGTTGTACTCCCAGCGAGCACTCACATCTGTGTTTAACATGCAAGGCCAAGCCAACAAAGAACTATGCAAATGCCAAGTGCTGTTCTTGTGTCCACTCAGTTTCCTTTTTTGTTTAATTTACACAGTGGTTCAATTTTGCCTTCAGGACTCTATTGACTAGTCTGAAATACAGGCAGAATTCTAAAAAATGCTACCGTTGGTGCCTGCCTACTTTGATATGGGAATGAATAATGATTAAACCGCCTTACATTACATTATAACTCCCTCTGAATAACTCCCTCTGAAATAGTTTAATTCTTCATTTCTTCAGCGCCGGAAACTTGAGGATGGAGGGGCAATCACCAACAAAGAGAAGACACCGTGTTGTGGAGTATGAAAGTGGGAGGGGAGAAGAGTTAAGTACCTGGTTCACCCTCTGGCCAGCCACTGCAGTGCAGCCCATTGGGAAGCCCACCTGAATTACTCTAGAAAGTTCACAAACAAAGCAGGACGGGTCTGTTAAGGAAGATCTAAGCTCTTTCTCACCTGCTCTCTGTTCATCTAAAATCTTTGTGATGGCTGATACTTACATTGAGAATTTGAGAAGCGAACCTGGATTTAATACTAATGCCATTTTTATTCACGAGTGCACAGCGTGAAAGTGTGTCTTCCTTGTGTGAGTACAGTACAAAAAAATAGGGAAAAGAGAAAAAGAAGGATGTTATAGCAAAGGATCCAATGTCTAGTATCAGGTACTGTCCTTCCACCAATGTCATCCCCTCCCTCAAAGCTCCTTTGGGTGTCCAGTGGATAAATACCCTTCTTACTGTTTTCCCACATTCAAGCTTTCAAATATATGATTCCTTTACAGGTTAAATATGGCAGTTTTATACCCACAAGAAATATTAGATGCTGGAAAGCCTAGGAGTCTTAGGATTACCCTTTTTTTTTTTTTTTTTTTTGTCACTTAGCTCCCTGAGAACAACAGCATAGAAAAATAAAAATTATCCTAACTTATTTTATTCCTCTATAATAATACATTGTATTTCTCTGAAATTTTCTCTGAATTTCTAAGTCTTCCCTGAGACACCACATTCCTGTGCCTTCTTTTTTTTTATTTGAAGTTTAACTTAAAAACTGAAAAAGAGCTTTTACTTCTATGTTTTCTTTAGAAGGAAGCCATAAGATATAAATGGAAGCAAAATACCATAGAATAGAACTATTTCTTCACTGACCTGAGAAATAAGATAGAAGATATTATTAATAGAAAATGGCTTTTAAAATCAAAATATAGATGTCAATAAAACCACCTGGCAAGGTGACATTAGAAAAGGTGTAATTATGCAACAAAAGAGACACTCTGTTTCTGAAAATGCTGTAGTTAATGGGAAAGTATCACTGATTTGTTTAGGATTCAGTTACATATGAAAAAGTCATTTTAAATCACTGAATTGAATTACTTTCTTACCACTGCATTTTTACCTTTAGCGCATTCAGTTGCTCTTCAGGACACTGCAAATGACAAAACACTTACAAAACAAGTTAGTAGAGCAACAGTGCAGCTGAATGGCTGGACACCCCTCCCACCCAGGTAATGTAAATATCTGGGCTAGTTGTCATTGGATGGAAGGAATTTTTAGACCTACCTTCCATCATCCCAGCACGGTTAAGATAACATGACTGTTGGTTTCCTGCAGATTCAAGGCAAATTTCTGAAGCAAGATCAGAGGGGTCAGGAACTGTGTCACAGAAAAATCCATCTTTCACAGTTCCACCTAAGGTGGTACTCCTTATGCATCATCTGGGCAGCTCCTACTGTCATGTCTTATTTGCTCCAGGAGAGTATTCAGAAGCCTGAGTCACAGATGAGGGCATTACTGTCAAAACCATGAAACAGTAAGATAGTCTCTATTCCAAAGACATGCATCTAAATTCTCAGTGCTCCTCCATAGAATTTAGGACATTTGAACATAATGTTAAAAAAAACCCAAAACAACCCACACACAAAAAGATGAGAGATGATTGACTGAGTAAAACAAAGGACATTCTGGCACAATATATCAAATAATTGTCATTAGGCTGTTTCCAGCTCAGTCTATCTCACTTTACTGTTGCACAGAATAGTAATATTTGCCAAGAATGAGAGACTGTCATGAAGTAACCTGCAGCAGATCTGACTGCCAACCTGCAAAAAAGAAAAATCCAGTACCCACACTGTACTTCTCTAGCATGCAGGCGGGGAGAAATAATAAATCAAAGACTTACAAAGTGCACAACTAAGGAAACTATATAGCCTTTCATCAAGAAGCTCAGACTATTCTGATGTGTTGTATTACATTCTGAATAATTCCTCACTCTAGCATAGAAAGATGGATAATCTATATGTATAGTATATGGGAGGGAGAGGAATGATGTAAAGACAAAGACTGGAGAAAGGTTTAATATGCTGCCTTTCTGTTTCTGTTCAGCAAGGACAAAGAAAAAAATCCTTAAGAAAAAGAAAGGCTGTGGTTGATGACATGGCTAATACTAAATTTCCTGCTCAGATACATTAGAGCGGGACTGGTGGTTCATTGCAACTGTTTGTTGTTGATTAGAAACAGTATTATCAGCAGGAGTAACAGATACTGCATAATACAGAGGACCCAGACATTGACCTACTGTGCTGCTTCATCAGCTGGGGTGACATTCATCTCACCCAACATTAGCCACCTCAAAACTACCTGCCTAATCTATGCTAGTGATGTGGGTTGCTTCAATGGAGATAAATTAACCTCTTCAGTGTGACTCTTCTCATCCCTAGGTAGGTATTCACAGCACATAAGATGAATTGTCCTTTGGAGGTGCCTCACTCTCTGTGAATTTATCTACATGATTATGATAGATCAGGTACCTATATGTTAGATGGATAAAGTTGGATATGAAAAAATTCATGCTAATGCATTTGATAGCAATGGCATGTCTTCACTGCACAGTACAAATCCGTGAAGGCATATCTCAACTATCTTATTAAAAGGCATCTTGGGAACCAAAGCAGAGAAATTTGTGAGGAATAATTTAGCCTGAGAAGAAGACTGATTTGCTCCATAGAAGGAGCTAAGCAGCCGTTGATACAAAAATCTCACCATACCCACTGCAAGTCACAGCAGTTATAAAATAATGGGATCGATCTCTACTACCTGGGAGTTTTAATATCCTCAAAAGATCTTCTATATACAAGTTATCACATAAAAGCATAATGCAAAATACTGGCGATATCTAGGGAAGATCATCTTATTATTACTGTTCTTTCATCTCCACTCTTGAAAAAGTGGGCAGCCCTAATTTTTAGAGCAGTATGCTATTCCTGGGACACATGAACTGTCATTTTTCATTTGCTTAACAATGATAACTTACTTTTTGCAAAAATAATTTACAGACAGTAATTTAAATACAGTCTAAAAAGGTATCCACTTTGAACAGACTTGAGATGTGAGTTTTGCCCAGTTGCAAACAGTGTTAAAATTTGATTGGTTTTGTCCCCTACAACAATTCAGAATTAAACTGTTTCTCCATAAATGGTGTCTACTCTGTGTACTTACACACACACCTGAACCCAGGGGACTGTGCTCTCTTAATATGTTCAGACTGTTATCCCTTTCACTTAGAATTATAGAAACATAGAATCATCTAGGTTGGAAAAGACCTTTAAGATCATCAAGTCCAACCGTTAACATAACCCTGCCATTCCACCACTAAACCATGTCACTTAAAACATAAAGCGGTAGATTAATTTTAAAGGAAATTGTTTAAGTCAATACTGATATTGGAGAATAAGAACCTTACAATAATGTAGGAACAGAATATATCACATAAAGCCAATACAATAAGGAAGCTGTGGATATTGTTTATTCTGCACAATAAAAGAAAGAAGATACATTCCATAAAATCATATATAAAGTTTGGTTTAAATTACTTAAGAAAATTTCATATAGGGAATGATAAGTAAATGTTGGCTACACAGAGAAATTTTAAAAGGGATGATGATTACAAGCATTTTAAGGAACATATAACTTTGATCAAATTATATGTCAGTGTGACATGAGCAGAAAATCTTTTCTAGTATTTTTTTTAGCACCATTGTTTAAAGAAAATTCTCTTGTGATTGAAAGTTCAGCAGAAAGGCTCTCTTCCTCTCCACTTACCTACTTCATGGTGTTTTGACAGATTGTATATGCTCAGCTTTAGTACTGACTAAAATAAAGCTGCAATTTTATAAGCAGGAAGGTAAGCAGATACTATTCAGATGAAAAGCAAAACAAAATTGAAGCAGCACTAAGGGTGAGGGGAGAATCAAGTTGTTTCAAAGAATATGTTTTATTGTGCAAAATTTTATCCAGAAAAGCAGCACTATTAAGGAATTTATCCTTTTTTTTACATATTTTCTTTTCAGTGAATTAAATATTCGCTGCATTAGGACCTTGTAGTTTTAGCTTTCTCTTGTAATACTATTGCATTTTTTCATATTTCTAGAAAAGCAAAGGTGCATTTTTAAAAATGTGAAGGGTGGTTTAGACAATAATGTGATTTTAAAATAATCTTACAGTTTAGCTTTTGTTTCTGTGCTAGTCCTGAGGCTACTTTCAACAACCTGATACATTCTGAGGTCAAGCACCATGGGGGAAATGTCTATTGTAATGAATTTATTTAAAATATAGCCTCGATAGAAGAAATATTATGGTAAGGTGGGATTTTTTTTAGCCTTGTTGGTATTCTTTTGATGAACAGAGATGGATAATAGGTACAGTTTTAAAAAGGTTTCTAAGTAGACAAGCTGTGATAAGACAAAAGGTTTGTAATAATTAGGGAAAAAGCATACTCACTCTGTGACTTGTGTTCTTCAGCTGGCATGGCTTCAAAGCTTTTTCCAGAGCTAAGACTCATAAGTCATTATTCTTGTATGCAGGTTATTAAGTATCACAGTTGCTAGAATTCATGATGGTCAAAACATTTTCATGAGGAGAGGAGAGGAGAGGAGAGGAGAGGAGAGGAGAGGAGAGGAGAGGAGAGGAGAGGAGAGGCTATGCTTGGCAATGTCTAAAATGTCTTAAAAAATGGATCTTGGAACCAACTCTTTTGGCAAACTTGGAAAACGTGTTTCCTGTCTGTCCTAAATGCATCATGAGAAACAATAGTAGTAATGCCTGGAAAATTGGGCAGCTGCTGTGGCTGTCGTTAAAGGCATGAAGACCTTACTCCAAAGTGAACAGTTTTTATGTCAGACATGGCTTAGGGTTAGGCACTGCTGGATTGGAACATGCAGATTTAAATTTTGAGCCCTGGTTCAAAAGAACACCTTACTTTAGGACAGTGCTTGGATTTATGCACTTGCCTAACAATTCTTTCTTAGCTGGACTGAAAGAAATTAAGGGATAGACTGTTAGGATGATCAGAAGAAGATACTAACTTTAAAATCTGTCTGGATCACCATTACTTGATACTTAGTTCCTTATTATCTGGTCCAAATGTATGGAATTTAGACCCTTGATGCTTCTGATGAATTAGTGCTGAGTGTTTTATGGGGTTTTATAGTGGAAACTCCAAATGTATCATAGAAATATTAACAAATATAAACATTTACAACTGCTGACTTCGTAACTTGATGTAGAACATGCAGCATTCAGCACTCTAATGAATTTTAATGGTTGGCTGAAAATCTGAGGATAATTGAAAAATTAAATGTCTAAAATTAATTTCCTCTGAGGGCACTTTTCTACTAAACCTTTTTGACAGAGTAGCAGAAGTGTAGCTCTTTATTTTTTGTTTTGTATGTATCCACATTGTCCTCAAATTGAAATAAAATTCTCTTACACAAATGCAGTGCAGGTAATGTACTAGATGTAATTACCAACACAGGAGCTTTGTTCAGAGAATTATAATTTTTTTAATGTCATCCTGTTCAGCATTTAAGCAGACAGCTAAAACTTATATAACTATCAATATTTAATTAAGCAAAAGACTTTTCCATCTCTACTCTAGCATAGCCTGAAAACAAGGAAACTCTAGGAAGATACTTTTCTTTCCTCCTTGATATCTCACTGTAGTCCACAAATGGATGCTTTTTTATTTTGCAGAATGTCACAGCACTCTCTTTTTCCCATGAAAGTCAAATTATACATATAATTATGTTATATTATATACATACATCTCATGGCACTCCAGCTTCAAGTCCCCAAAAACTTCATTTCTCAAAGGATTACATGTGTAAGATAAAGGGAAGTTGAGGAGAGTAGGACTAACAATCATATCCAGCTTCAGCAGTTTACTTTCATGGACTTATTCCTGTAACAGAATTAAAAATCCAGTCCCATAGACACACGGGTTCTGGCAGGGATTATGTGGAAATGTCCTGTTCTTGACCATTTATTTAATGAATCCAATGGAGCTGATAGTTGTTATTAATTTCTCCTCTGGTTTTCTAAATATTCTGCTTTACCCTTGGAGATAAGATGTGATCTCTTTTTGCATCATTCCTGGAAATACCATTTTTTATTTTTATCTATGGATTTATTAATAGACACAGACACAAATTTGGAAGCCTTTCACATTTTGAAATTTCACCTCTGTTCTTCATTTCAGCCTGTCACCCAGTGAATTCATCAGTGTCACTTATGTCTTGTAGTCATGAATTTTTATCAAAGCCTCAGGCATTGCCATAGTCAGTCCAATTGAAATATGTTCAACATATTTTGAAAAGTAGACCATGCTGCAGTTAAAAGGGTGAATTACCCTGACTCACCTGAAGCTTTTAATAATTTATGTTTTAAAAGGGGTTGTTGATGTACTCTACTGAATTTCACTCTAATGTATTTGATAAGAAAAATAATTCTGAGGATAAGGCTTAGGTTTTCAAAGTTACCTGTGATTCTAGGTGCATAAATTAAATGCAAGTGGCTAAATACTTAGGTCAGCCAAGAACTCACAGCTCTGAGCTGCAGCTATTCCTCACCTGTGACAATCAGGTCAAACCATGCAAAGGCAGCCCCATAAACTTAGACTAACAATTAAACAGAACTACAACAAGAGAACAAGAACCTATGTTTCAAAATATGGGATGCAACTGAGACTTGGAACTATTGCTTAGAAAATACTGGCTGTTAGGATTTATGCTGCATTACTGGGCATTGAGGTGAATAATGAATCGTGAATAATGAATAATTAATAATGAATAATAAATAATGAGTAGACAAGGTGCTTGATAATCTAGTCTAGGCTCCCCTTCCCATGATAGGTCAGATCAGATGATCTTTTGAGGTCCCTTCCAACCTAAGCTACTCTATTATTCTATGAATAGTAGACCTACAAGAGGTAGCTGTAGACTTCAGCAAACTCCAGCCACACTCACTACAGACTCTACACCATCTGTTATGTAATACTATATAGTTGGGGCCTAAAATCATGGCATTATGAGTATTATGTGTATGGTCACCTTGGGGGATCAAAGGATAGTGCTACTGAAGTGTCCTAATATTCTTTTTTGCTTTAGAATAGAATCATAGAATCATCTAGGTTGGAAAAGACCTTTAAGATCATCAAGACCAACCATTAACCTAACCCTGCCATCCCACCACTAAACCACGTCCCTAAGCACCTTGTCTATCCTTCTCTTAAATACCTCCAGCTATGGGGACTCAACCACCTCCCTGGGCAGCCCATTCCAGAGCCTGACAACCCTTTCTGTGAAGACATTTTTCCTAGTGTCTAACCTAAACCTGCCCTGGTGCAGCTTCAGACCATTTCACCTCATCCTATCATCCGTTACCAGAGAGAAGAGGCCGACCCCCACCTCGCTACAGCCTCCTTTCAGGCAGTTGTAGAGGGCGATAAGGCCTCCCCTGAGTCTCCGCTTCTCCAGGCTAAAAAAACCCCAGTTCCCTCAGCCGCTCCTCATCAGACTTGTGTTCCAGACCCTCACCAGCTTGGTTGCTCTCCTCTGGACCTGTTCCAGCAAGGCAACATCTTTTTTGTAGTGAGGGGCCCAAAACTGAACACAGAATTCGAGGTGCAGCCTCACCAGCACCGAGTACAGGGGCACAATTACTTCCCTACTCCTGCTGGTCACACTATTTCTGATACAAGCCAGGATGCCATTGGTTGTTGGCCACCTGGGCACACTGCTGGCTCATATTCAGCCGGCTGTCAACCAGTACCCCAAGGCCCTTTTCTGCCAGGCAGCTTTCCAGCCACTCTTCGCCAAGCCTGTAGCGCTGCATGGGGTTGTTGTGACCCAAGTGCAGGACCTGGCACTTGGCGTTGTTGAACCTCATACAGTTGGCCTCGGCCCATCAATCCAGCCTGTCCAGGTCCCTCTACAGAGCTCTCCTCCCCTCAAGCAGATCAACACTACCACCCAGTTTGGTGTCATCTGCAAATTTACTGAGGGCACACTCAGTCCCCTTAATCCAGAGTTGGCTGAACGGGAATAAGCATGTATTCAGCTGCCTCAGTGTGATACTTAAATGAAATCATACTTTTTGAGGGAAGTGTTTCAACGGCCTGGATCCTGAAGATATATTGTTTCAGTCATAGTGAAATCTGTGGAAGAGAACTGCCTGCCAAAAGAGTAAAACACTCTTTGAAGACCAAGGCTTAAGTCCACTTGGAGTTCTTCAGCTTGTGGTACCTGCCCAGAAATAAAGCGAAGAAAAACCATTTTATTTATTTTAATTTTTATTTTACTATTATCATCATCATCATCACCACCATCATCATCATCATCATTGTTTAATGTACTATCTTTAAGAGACTCAGAGCTGTATAATACACTGGTTTGTGATCTAAATAATGGGTAAAAAAGCTGTTGACAACATTTTCACAGAGGCCACTAGGGCATATTGTGGCCTGTCTTTTGAAGCCACATCCTAAAGAGCATGCATATCCACATACCCTCTCCAGGAGCAGATCCTTAGTCAGGTTGGGCAGACTGAGAGCTGCACTTGGACTATGAAAAGCTTGGCTGTGGGTCTTCTGTGGGCCTCAAGGACTGCCACTGTCATCCTAAAACACAGTTCTCTTTATCTGTGAGCTTTTTTTATCTTCAGTCTGATATGTGCCAAACAATGCAAGGCTACCTTCCAAAAGAGCAGGGGTTTTAGGCTGAGAACTCGAAGGGTGTCCACATGGCGGGTGCTGCACAGGTGAGGCCTGGCATGGGAGCACACAGGACTGTGGGGATGCACAACCTGCTGTCATCATGGGAGGACAGCACAGGGCCATGAAAGCTGGACTTGAGTCACCGTTTCCCAAATTGACAACTGGAAGGTACCTCCTGAACGAACCATGTCCAGGCTTTGTTTTGGTAGGAACTGTTGCTTCATATCAAAAGACAGCCTGGGAGCGAACTAATGCTCGTGTATCACAAGTAATCTCAGGACCAGGACCCAAAAAAGAGCTGGAGAGCTAAATAACTTGTACGATGCATGTACCTTAGGCTGCTGGAAACAGTGGAGATGATACAGAATGTGCCTTTTCTCACTGTTAACTGGCATAAGACACTGCTTAAAAATACAAAGAAGGAACTACTGCAGTAATCTATTCTGCAGCAATACAAGGAAGCTTGAAGGAAGACCGTGTCTCAGTTATTAGTCCCTCCACAGTTCTTAGGCTCTGATATTGTACCAATATAATGATATGCTTTATTTTAAAGTCTAATATTTGATTAAAAGATTAATAGAAAATATGCAGCCTCTATTCAGGCTGCACATGAAAAAACAACCTAGAAATTCATTCATGCAAAATTTCGGTATCTTCTGTCATCCTGCTAGATCTACAGATAGGCCAAAACAGCATTTCCACCTGTTCTTGCTGGTTTTATTAGGTAGGAAGGTGTCTTGCAGAATATTGTAATGTTAAAATCTAAGATGAGATGGCTTACAAAATTTGTAACATGAAATATAAGAAAAAAAAAATTGCATTTTAAAATGTGGATGGTAGCCTCCAGAGCTCAACCCAGATTCACTGAAGTCCAACTGACTCCAGTTGGAACATGCCCTTCCAGTGCCTGGCAGTTACTGACTTTCTGTAGAGAGGAAAAAATATATGTATATTTATTTTTACATGTCAATGTTTTCCTTAATTTTCATTACTACCATAAGATTTCGAGCAAAAAGAAAAGTTGTACAAAGGGCCAAAGACTCATATGAAACACCCCAAGGAGAAGAAAGATCAGAAAAAGGCAATTAGGTGGTGTGCTGTCCTGGTTTTGGCTGGGATAGAGTTAATTTTCTTCCTAGTAGCTGGCATAGTGCTGTGTTTTGGATTTAGGATGAGAATAATGTTGATAACACCCTGATGCTTTAGTTACTGCTGAGCAGTGCTTACACAAAGCCAAGGCCTTTTCCTGCTTCTCACCCCACCACACCAGTGAGGAAGCTGGGGGTGCACAAGAAGGTGGGAGGGGGCACAGCCAGGACAGCTGACCTCAAATGACCAAAAGGATATTCCACACCATATGATGTCATGCTCGGTATATAAACTAGGGGAAAAGCTGGTCCTCCGCTTGGGAAATGGCTGGGCATCAGTCAGTGGGTGGTGAGCAATTGCATTGTGCATCACTCATTTTGTATATTCTTTTATCATTGTTATTATTATTTTCCCTTTCTTTTGTCTCCTGTTAAATTGTCTTTATCTCAACCCATGAGTTTTCTCATTTTTACTCTTCTGATTGTCTCCCCCATCCCACTGGGAGGAGTAAATGAACGGCTGTGTGGTGCTTAGCTGCCTGCTGGGTTAAACCACAACATGTGCAAATAAAAAAAAAAAAAAAAGAAAAACATAGGCATAAAATGAGGTATGTGGCATATTATCAGTACTCATGGTTGCATTTTGCTTGTCTGGACTATTGCTAGGTGACTGACTGATGATTATTCCTGCTTTTCATTCTATGGTATTTTCAACAGCACATTACCTTACATCATCTTCTCAGCCAGATTGGCTCTCATTCTTGATACATATGCTAGGTACAGAAGCATATTCATATTTCAATTCTTCAGAGAATGCTTTAATTCTGCTCTTTCCCCTATCCTTTCTACACACAAAAGCTCTTCTTGCCTTTCCTGGATAGCACGACTTTGTGCTAAAATTAAGACCAATGACTCAACCTCTTTCCTGTTTGCTTGCTTGTAGAAGTCAAATTTTCTAATCAATCTGTTTGCTTAGGACTATTTTCAGGACACCTACTACCTTTGTATCTAAACACTTTTATCTGAGCGTATATACGCAGCAATAGATCAGATCCATACTTGCCAACAGAATTTCAAAATCCTCATCTGATAGAAATGCAAACTAGATATGTGACAAGCATTCCTAAATGTTTCTGGAAAAAGCACTCTTTTCCACAACTTCAGCATTTTTGTTAATTTGATTGGAAGGCCATGATAAATGTGAGCCATTTGCATTGTTAGCAGACAGTAACATGGAGTATTACACAGATGATCACTATGAAATTGAATTTTCCAACAGTTAACACATAAAATATAACCAAGAATGCTACAGAAAAGAAGAAAAAATCCATTGAAGAGAGATTTTTATGCTATTGCTGTAACAGTGGTTGGCAAGCATTCATGTTCTAATGCCTTTAATACAAGGACAATCACTATAATGTTACCACACAGACATATATAAGTTACCACAATTATTTGCTTTTGCACATATAGGGGTTGTCTGTGAAAGACCATGTGGCATTTCATACTCTGTGGTGCCTTCATTCTGGAAAACACTGATGTTCCATGTGCAACCCAGATGCTTTAGCTAAATGCAATATCCCACCCCAGGATAACATATCTTGCACAGGGACTCAGTATCTTGACAGTTGAAAACTGCCAGTAAAATTACTGAAAGATCCAGAGAATGGGCCATAACCTAAACCATGTTCAGATGCTGCCTTCTACACCTCGCTCTTGTCAGGATCATTTTGTCTTTCTTTGTGAAAGCCAATACTAACTTGAGACATATCCTTCCTAGCCTCCTTGGTGAATGTGTGGACTCCCCAGTACAGCGGGGATCGTGGGCAGAAGTGAGATGAGAGCACCTGCATCTTGCAGACTGCATTCCACCCTGGCAGCTGCCAGCTCCACGCTGAACGCCCATTATCACCAGAGTAGCTGGTTCGCTGGAGTCAGACAGGTGTAGCCCCACACTCTGTTATGCCTTTTGTTGCCCTAATTGCCAGTTTCTGGAAAGAACAAACAAGCTACTTATAGTTAAATAAATATGAATGGAAATCCCTTTATGGCTTTAGATGACTGAATAAAATTCTCTTCCACAGATTAGTAACATCCATAGATACAAGCTGGAATTTTGTTTTTCAGCGTAACTGCCATGGGACTGAGGCTGTTGTTTCCAACATCTCGATGAAATGGTTTCTTATACTGGCGTGAAACTAACTGTGCATTGAGAACCCTCTATTTTCATAGCTGTCAAGGGAAAAATAAAGACCCGGTTTTGAATTTACAAAGTGTCAGCTTATCAGACCGTCTCAGGTCACATCCCCATCACGGTCCAAAGTTTTTCAGATCTGGGATGGAACTTCAGTTCTGAGAAAGCCCCACTCAGTGAGGGTTACCCTCTGCAGTGTGGGACATCAAGCACTTTGCCTTGCACTAAGGTTTTTCACATCCTTAGGCAATGTGAAAAATTAAGCTTTTTCCCCTGCTTTAGATTTTGGAAACACAGGAAAATTCTTTTCTGCTTAGCTTTAATTATATTTGCCTGTCCTTCCAAAAAGGGCGTTCAAGGACTTTGTTTTAAAATCACTGTATAATTAATGGCTATGCTTAATAGTATAATAGTATGTTTATTTGTGTCACCTTCTTAATATGAGCCCAGGGCAAAGAAATGGGAGGTGGGCTTCTGTGGTCTAATGAATAGTAATGCCATTTATAGTTGTGAAAACAGAGATCCAAATCTTGCATAGAAAACAGTGAGTTACCCTTCTCGAAGTAATGAAGAAAATTGTTAACAGAGCCTATTGCCAGAGGTATTTTGCTTTCAGAGTTAGGTATGTGAAATGCAACTGCAGTTGAAAGTAATCTGGCTTTTACTGTCAAGCAATTATTGGTCACCTAACCTTCTCACCACTTTTGAGAAATGTTATCTCCTACCATTTTAATGGGATGATTTGGTTTGGCTTTTTTCTCCTCTACGGTATTAAAGTTCTTACTGGTCTTGCTAACAACCTCTGTTATAATCTGCTAGCTATGTACATGTGCAAAAATTTTAAAAGATGTTGGCAAGATGTATTGCTGTAAGGAATGGGTTTTCACATTGTAGGCACTTATGCATATTTAATCCAACTCTGTATATGTATTTTTGGGTTTACTTCATGCCAGAAATTCCAGGGAGTAACTGTGAGATAATTATATTCTGCTTTGAAAGTGAACCATTTGGTACCTTAAACAGGACTCAATCTGATGGCAATTTGCCATTTTAACTATAAGCAAAGCAGCCATTGTAGTTCCCTACCAAACCTGGGGTTTGTTCTTACCTTAATGATATAAACAACCATGGTTCAGAAATGGAGTCACATGTATTTAAAATTATGTCTGTTGACAAGGACTTGTAGGATTGTTTCTTTAAGTTCTTGGTAGGTCTTCATAAAAACCCAAAGGAGTAAGACCCTACGGGAAGGCATATCTTTTCATACCAAAGACAATTATACTTTCTCACCCACCTCACTCCACTTGGTAGCTGGTATTTTGTGATTTCTTCCATCCTCGTGCAAAGAAGCTTATAGCCACTTATGACTAATGCCATCTACTTCTCTTTGGGCACATATTGGTTATTCAGCATCTGCAGAAAAACTTAACTTCCTATCTTGAAGTTGAATTCTTAATGATTAATTTATCTGACAGTTCTAGTGTTGGCTATAATACAACTATTGACAAGTCCCCAAGGAAGAAACATACTATTCATCTTTTTACTTCCACCACCATTTTCCCAGAGGCAATGGGTTCAAATCAAATCTTCCTTCTTCTCCCTTTACCTTTACTCTGACATACTCTCAAGCTGAGTATGACTGTACAGGGATCATAATCAAGACACAGCAGTCATTTGCTGGATTCTAATTATTAACAATTTCCACAGCTGTCATACAGTACCTCAGTTTTAATTGGTTGTACCAATAAAAGGAGTATCTCTGTGCACTGAGACACTGACTATCCTTGTGTAATTTAGGCAGCCTGCCATAAGCAGCGTTATGTGTAAGTACTTGGGGACTCCTACTTACTACAAAAGGCTTCCCCTAAATTAAAATAGTACATTTGAAATCAAAATAGTGCATATGTTGCATTAATAAAGTCATAAACCATGCTCAGCCAAGCTGCTCTATGTCACTGGAGAAGTTTTAATCAATCAGATTGTGTTCTCTTTTTAATATTGTTCCATTTGGAATTGTTCAGAGACTTGTCCTGAAACAGAAGATCATTAATTTTTTTTTTTGTATTATTGAATATGATTGGTCACAGCAGTTGCAGAATTTGCGTAACCAATAACACATAAAAAGATCCCTTCTGGGCTTAACATTTACTTCTTTTTGACTATTTGATTCCTTACCAGAGATGGAATGAGGCAGTAGTGTGATAGCTTGAGACTCCCCTATGTCAGCTATCAAATCAGGTCAAACAAGACATTAAGTACAGTAAATACTGTTTCCAAAGATGTGGCCTAAATCAAGAGAAGATGTTGCATTAGTCGAGAGGAACAAAATTCCATTTGAAATTTGTAATCTGGTGAAACTGAGTATTGCATGAATATAACATGTATTTCAAGTTTGGGCCTGGGTGTTTTTTCCAAGTCCAAGTTTTAGCTTATAGCAAATGGTGAGAATCAAAATACCTACAGAAATAATACAAAATTTAATATATATGACATAAAAATTGCAAATCTTGGTTTTAAACCAGTCTGACCATTTTCAGAGCCTAAGGCAATATGAGTACTTGTGGTTTATCATAAGTATACTTTTCCTCAGTTAACCATCGTTAGTGGTTTTCCTTCTACAACCTCTACTGTCATGTGGAGAATGAGAGAGAGGTGTTTACTTGAAAAATTCCTGTTGACTTCAATGGGCTATGACTAAGATTATGTTTGCACTGCAGGACCCCAGAGAATATCAGAGCCAGACCCAGAAGTGCACCATCATCTTGTCCTCCTTCTCTCCCTCCCCTACGTCCTCATCTCCATGGGTAAGAAAGTGGGTGATCAGGCCAGGGGGAGCAGCGTCATGCATCTGTGATCAGGGTGTTGGAGGACTGGGACCCCAGGCATGCCAGGATGCTCATCTGCTGTGCCGTCTAGACATAGCCTAAGTATACTTGCTACAGCATTCTGACAGCAGTACTGCAGAGACATTTTTCTTTCTTTAAAGAAACAGAAACAGTAAAACCATGTAAATGCAACATCCATTTTACAAGGTTAAAGCAGAAGGCAGTAAAAGCAAGCGTCAAGGGGTTTGACTCATTTCATTTTCTGTCAGTGCAACTTCAGGATAATTCAGACATCTTCTAAGAGTAATGGTACGTAGAATATTTTTTTTCCAGGACCAAGAAGGTTTTATACATGCATAGGGTTAACATGTAATTAATAGATTTTTTTGCATCTTTTTTCATTTTGCATGAACATTATGTGTAGGGCTGCACCTATGCTTATGGCTATCTGTGTATGTATGTACGTGAGCATCTTGACCAGCTTTATGATAGAGACAAATGCTGGTCATTAGAAAAAAGAATGTTTTCTGGTAGCACACATATTGCTTAAAGCTGTGGGCAAAATGCATAATCAAAAAAAAGCACATTTTTCTCCTGGTGATATTATTTATTTATTGCTCCTATTGCATCTACAGATACTGAATTATTTGTTTCATTATCTCTTTGTACTTTCCAATACGCAAAATCCTTATCTACAGGGAGGCTTCAATGGTATTCAAATTCTTTCTAAAAAGACTTGTAACATATTGGCTATTTTCTCATTTGTGGGATGACAGATATCACTGATGACATCTGAATTAAAATTACTCTTTTAGGCAAAACAGCAGGACAACTTTAATTTTGTTAATATTTTGAAGCAAGTAGATCGAGAGGTGAGAACATTTATAGTGTGTATTAAACAGAATACGAAAATATAATTCTAGAGTGTTCTGCACATACAATTCCTTTATCTAAGGATGAATACTGACACTGTCACTGTCTTACAGGTTTTGGAATTGAATAACAAGGCAGTTGTGACTCTGTTGTTACCACAATTTTAGCTGCAATTTTCCAGTTTCCTGCTATAGCCATGTACATTCCTTTCTCTGTGCCTGCCAAGTATCAAATTAATAAATGCACAATGATCATCACTAACAAGAAATCAGTACTTACTGTACTTTCCAGTGTGTGATTGGGGAGTACCTCATCTTCTAAGAGTAAGGAATTGCTGCAGTGATTACATTATGTACCAAAAATCAACAGGTGGTGTAACAGTCACATTCACCATCATGGGTGACTCATGTATGCATGGATGTATGTGTGTATAGCTAAGACATACAAATGGTTTTCAGATCCTTAAGAATGAAATGCGTTACAAAATGCTCTACACCTGTCAGCAACTCCTGCACAGGAGTCAATGAGCTAGGCCAGTAAATGACAGGAATGGTTACAGTGGCTACCAAACTGGCTGGAAGACAACCAGCGCTGCCCCATTCTGAAAGACAAAGAGTACTCCTGGTTCCAAAGCAGAGCTGGCTAGACTTTTGCTTTGCTTTGCTTTACATTTTCAGTAGATTTTTAGAAAACCATATTGGGAGCTGGGAGATAGCAGTGGTGCTTCCAGCTCTTTGAGGTTTGCCACTAAATAGAGATATTTATACAATAAATTTTTCTAGAAGAAAATAGATATTGTTTTCATTTTGTGTTCTCTTTTCCCTTTGTCTACTGACAGAGTATAGCACAGCTTGCTGGTAGAAGGGGAACCTGAGCAGTGATATTTTATTGTTCTAGCAACTAAGTCAGTAGTCTGATCTAGGTCACTGATGCACAGGGCTTTCCATTTTCATTTTTGTCCTCTGCTCATGGGAGAGACATAGAGAGATTAAAGGGATAATGGGTCTGATCCAAAGCCCTCTGTGGGTAATAGCAGAGCTGACAACAATTCTGTTTCACAGCAACTTCTGGGATTTGGGGATTTGTTTTCGTTCCACTTTGGAACAAGTGGACATTTTTGCTAATTGAAATTCTTTTGAAATGTTCATTTTGACTATAAAATGTGATCTTTCTGAAACAGGAAGAAGTCTGTTGCTTGGTGATCAGAGAAAGGGTATGAGAGGTGAAGGTTTCATGTTAATTCTCTCTTCCTGATAACGTGGGACCAGGTTTTTCATCCCCAAACTAAATAGATCAGTAAACTAATACTTCCCTCATGCAGACCATCAGGCAATTATGTATAAGTGGAGAATCATTTCCATTGACTCTAGTAGACTGACTTTTCTGTAAAAGTTCTAATTGATGATAACTCTTTCATAGCACTGACTTAGAGGAACAGTAGCAATTGTGATTTTTCAGGGGGTTTGGTATTTTTTCTTTGATGGACAAGGTGGGATTGACTTATGACCTACACAGTAATAATGTTGAGTGATAATCCAAAATGAATGTCCAGTTTGTAATGTGAAAGGACTAATTCTCATCTAAGACACACCTATGTGAACTACATCAGTGTCATGCATGATGAACAGACATTGCTTTCAAAAGTCTTTTTATAAATATAAATATGTTTTTAGAAACACTTAAGAAACTTAAAATTGGAAGTTTCAAAAGAATGACTATTTTTGTATCTTCTTTTTTTTTTATTTTGATAATTCTTAAATCAGCGAAATCTGAGATTATGCAATAAAGTGTGTACCTCACAGATGCTGGGGGCTGCCCACCAGAACCTGTGGGCAGGATTGCCCATAAGAGCACATAAATCTAATATCTTTTCTTTTTACTTCTTTTAAGACTACAATTTTTAATGACAACTCCACATAGTCTCAATGTTTCCAACTTGATGTGTTCTACGTGGCATTTCAATTTTTTGAAAGCTATTTGTGCATAGATTTACAATACACAGATTACATAAATTGATGCTGGTGCTGTGATCATTAAAGCACTTACAAAATCTTTTCTTCAGATCTCTAAAATTCATTATGTAGTCCACATTCTTTTAAGTAATGGTTTTACATATTATTTACCTGTGAATTAAAGATACCTAGCAAGAACAACACTAAAAATTTAGCATTCAGTACTTCAGCGTTCTTTTACAACTGCAATATTTTGCTGTATTCAGAACATTAGAGCCCTGATTGCTGATTTTCAGAGACTCGTACTGTGTGTGTGCATGCATGCACACAGCTCTCTTTGACCCTCACCATCTGCCATTAAAAAATATTACCATTATTATTCCCAGTTCTGTGAAGAACCCTCTGTTGTACTATTGCTTTTTCCTTCTCAGAGTCTCAGACATAGCTGGGTAAAATGTGTAAATAACTGTTCACATTTTCACGCTCTGAATGAGCAACAGTGGACAGGAGAGATTCACTGACTACGGTATCAAAAGAAACCAGACTGAAGACAGCACCTGAGCTGTTACTATTTGAGCAGTATGCAGCTTAGTGAAGCCTGCAACATGGGAATAGCTCAGGGCTGAAAGATCTCAGGGTGTCTTGAGACTTTAAGCCCCATTATCTAAGAGCTAGAGATACTAAGGAGGCTTGGGGGGACTCAGTTTCAGGAAAGATCTTAGATTATCGCCCAGACTAGAATATCAAGTTCAGGAGGGTTGATGGGAATAAGTCTGTCAGACAGATGTAAGAGGTTTTCTGAGATCCTTTTCAGCTCCAAATGTCAGTCTTCAGAGTCTCTCCACAGGACCTTCATGTCTGTGTTGTAGTTTTAATAGAGTAGTTAATCACAGGAGACTGTGGAGTATCTCCCAACTGATTCTTCTCTGTGATCTGGGAGCATTAAACCATTTTGTGACCCGAGGAAGCCACAAGCAAAAACTGTAATTTAGACAAGAGAACCATAAAAGCCAGACAGAACCTTTTGCCTGATGTACCAGGAAGAACACAAAGGATACGTTACCTATGTGGCAGTTCCATGAATCTCTCTGTTCTTATCAGAAAGATGCTTTATAACAAGAATTGTTGTATTTCAGCTTTGACTTTTTTTTTCCCCATCAGTATTTCAGTTTGTCAGAATGTGTCTCTCTGTCCATGAAATGGCTTCAGGTTAATAGACTTTTCCTTCTGCAGAGAGGGAGCCAGCATGCTAATGTCAAACATCTAGGAAGTAGCCAGCACAGGTGTTGAAAGTAAATGATTTATCTATTGGCAGCTGTACATCAACTTCTGTACAGGAGCTGCTGCAAGTGATTGTTCCAGCCTTCAGTTTGATACAAGGGCACAGAGAAGCTTTGATATATATCAGCACCCATCAATACGAGCTTGGATTCAGATGCCAATCAGTCAAAACAGCTTGCATGAGTGGTACATAGACTGGTACATAGACTTTCTGTTATAAATAGAATTGGTCTGATTTTTATTTATTTTTTTTTTTTTTTTTTTGGCAGAAGGCTTCTGTTGCAGAAAAGCCAATTTATCAAAAGCATTTTGGTGGGGAGCCACAGTGGCACCAAGTCAGCTTGACAGAATTGTGTTTTGAAGTAAGTATCAAAATAAACTGATATTATCAGAAGAGAAAATACATATTTTTTCTGGTTTGGAATTACTCCTAATTTCACTATTCTGAATAAAAGAAGAAAACATTATAATGGTTTTGACTGATATGAAAGGAGCTTTTCTGAATTTTTTATTTCTCTGGAAAATTTTGAGATATTTTATCAACAACACAGCATTTCCTACCAAATAAAAATGGACTTTCTCCCCATTTCTGGTCTGATATAACTGATAAATTTCACAATGATTTAATTTCTAAAATGCATGTATTAAATGTGTTTAAAACTCTGCTTCCTTTTTATCAAGCTTTATGCAAATTCCAGGGCGTTGTGTTTGTTTCTTTTAAGAGCTATTAACAATGGAAAACAAATTTTAACTCAATATTTTCTTTTAAAAATTAAGCAAATCCTAGAGTTAACATTTCATTAAAGCATTCGTAATAGTATTGGCATGAAATCTCACTCACTGGTTGGTGCCACTTGGAAAAAAAGCCAGGAATCCATATGCATTTCATAGCCATGCAACACTACTCGTGATGGGTTTTGCTAGGATTTCCTAAGTTTGTGATAAATCTGTGACCCATTTATACTTAGTTTCCCAGTAGCACCTGCAGTGAAAAATAATATTGCTTTGACACACGTCTACTTTCTCTTTCCTTTTTTTCTAAACCTGAGACCCATGTTGATGACTAATTAACCTATGAAAACTAGTGTCCAACTATTGCATACTGACAAGTGGTTTGTTTTCATCATGAACAAGCTGCACTTAATATTTGAGTACATATTAAACGATGGCTATTTTCATCACACCTGCAGATAATATCATGTCATTTTTGAGAGGCATTACTAAGGAAGAAATAGAATCAGAATATACTTAAGAGTCAATTTACTCTTCTGAAAGCAATAAATAAGTTAATTTGGTTTATTTAAATAGTACTTAATTTTTTCCTCGGTCAACCTTTCATTATGATAGCACAAAGTCTACTAAAATAATTAAATATGTATGGAAGAGAATAAATAAATTAGTTTTACACAAATATTTGTAACAAAAGAACAGAAAGTGTCTTTATGAGATAATTAATAGCTAGTGGGCACAAACCAGGAAAATTTGCAAAAGTCAGCCAATTGAAATTCAGAGGGAAGCTGATCTTCTGAACTCAACATCCAAGTCATCTATGACAGAAAATAGTATACGTGTTTTTTCTAGAGAAAATGGAATATTAAATGCAGTATCAAGATTTTAAGGCTCTGCAACACTTTTCTCGCTGTTATTCCCCCCTCCAAATAATTATTAAGTAATTGCTAAAATGATTGGTTAACTTTATATAGAAGACACTCATTTTGTTTCTTCCCTGTTTGTAAGTGTTGATAAAGCTTTCCCAAAGATGCCTGGGTCAGTGGAGCTCCCACCAGGAAGGGGGAGCATAATGCAGGCAGCAAGACCAGAGCACCGATCTGGGACTAAGATGATGCAGATGTCATTCTTAGTTTTAGCAGATCTCATCTATAATTTGAAAAAAAACCTACCAGGTTTATTCCATCCTTCATATTACCTCTGTGAAAAAATTGTTTCAGAAATATACAATACTTTTAGAGAGGTAATACTTGGAAGACAAATTATTACTGTGGAAGACAAGTAGAGGTAGATAGTCCAAATTAATTCCCAGATTTCATTGCTGCTGATTGCATCGCAGAAGGAACACTTCAAAGGTACCATGTCAAAATGTTTTTTCTTGTATAAAAATGAGAAACATTTTGCATGAGTGCTTCTTACAGTAATAAAAAAATACCCACTTTATGATTTCTGAATGAGGTGCTGTGGGTGTTTTTTTATATCTGTGAGCAAAACAGAGCTGGAATTGCACGAGGGCTTGCTTTGCCCTGGAATCAACAGCTCTTGGGAAATGCTGTATCAGAGCTGGAACTTCAGCTCAGTACCTTCATGTTTTTGTAATGAGTGATTATCTGGTACGTGCATACGCAGCACAGGAAACCTTTGCAGTAGGACTGTCCTGGAGCAGGCGTACTTCAGAGCAGTGGCAGGCCTGCTTCACCACAGTTACAGCTGAAGTATATTTTCTATTTGTACCAACTGTGAGGGCCCTGTGGGAACTTCCAGTCCTTACTGTCCCCACCCAGCCTCCCCTGGACCCTCACCACTGCCCATGGGACCAGGACCACAATTCAGCTCCACCCGGGGCCATCAGTCCCTGCTGTAGGACACAGGCACAGGTTGTAGCTTTGCCTGCCTGCAATTCTCTCATAACCATGCCTGTTCCTGGCCATGGACCTTGCTGAATCGGACTCTGATCTGTAGGTTGTCTTCCCAGACTGACCTTGGACCTGATTTTGTCACTATAGCAGCCTGGCCCCAGGAAGCCATCAGCCTCGCAGCACCCTGGCACCACCCAGGAAGGTGTATGTCCTACAGAGCCCACAGCAGCAACCCACTCGGAAAAGCTGTTCTAGAGCAGCACATCAAGGCAGAGGAGCCCCCAGGTGTGGTCCTTTCCAAGGTATAGATAAGGGAACCATATGAAGCTGTGCTAGTTATGTATGTCATCTGTATCAGACCTTAGCAGAGAAGTAGCAAGACAACATTACATTTTGTGGGACATCACGGGAAGACTAGCTTAGTAGATAACACCATGTTTGTTGTGACTAAAAGCAGTCTGTTAAAAAAAACCAAACCAAAACAAAAAACCCCAAAAAAACACCAAAAAAAGTGTGCTTTTAATGACATTTCTGCTATTTTCCTTCATCTCCATTTTGGTCCCTGGTCAAACCAGGGAAAAACACCCAGGTGGCAAACAATGCCTTTTCTGACAGACAGCTAACCAAGGTGGCCAAAAGGCAGGGACAGGCTGTGCTGAGGAGAAAGGGCTGTATGACACCAGGCCGGGGCTGAGAAAAGACCAGAGTCACCGAGCTCTAGGGAACTGGACTATTGGGAGGGGTGCGAGTAGGAAGCATGCTCATGTTCAGCAGATGGCACCGAAGTGTGGTGGGAGAAATGCACGGTGGTGTTGGGAACTATTTCACAGTTGTGAGCTGTTAATCCATGGCTAGGAGAGGGGGGGGGAAACACCTCCAAAACTTCAAGACTGTCTACATTGTGGAAGAGCAATGCTGATCATTCAGTAGCTAAGGATCTAGGGTATTTGACTCATTAATGCAAAAATGCAGTGGGTCATGCTATTCTGAGCTGGGGTCCGTTTCTTCAAGAAACATCAGCAAATGGTGCAGCTCCCACAGCCCAGATGGTTTTCCCTAGGGTTAGACAAAGGTCATGCATGCAAACCATATGCATCATGGCAGAAAGCTCCTTAGATTTTACAGGACAGTCAAACTAGACCAGGTTTTTTGTTCTTCATGTGCACTGAACATCAGCACACAGCATTCAACCTACATATACCCACTGTGTTCCTCACACCAAGAGCCACCCATGTCCCCTTCTCTGCATCGAAGCAGCCATTCTTTGCATTTACAGCAAACACTGAATTCATTCACAGAGCACGTTGCTGTTGTGGAACTGAGGAGGGAAATCTGAGCTAAAGCAGCTGCCCTTTCTATTGAAGATTCGGAGGGATGCCATGGTGGCTCTGGGAAGGAAGGCTTGCCTCATTCATCCATAGGCAGAACCACCTCCCCACGTCCTTGGCACCCACAGAAGCAGCTCCTTTTTATCCCCTCTCCCTGACTGGGAGCTATGAGTGTGAAAAAGATCTTGAGCCATCTGAAAACATTTGCTGATTAAATAGCCATTGCTCTCTTCATCCTCCCACAGGCAGACACTTGGGACAGGTTGAAGGTGCTGGGCAGACCATGTCCTCATACCCATCTGTCAGGGATTATCTGTAAGGGGTGTAATTTTGTACCTAAGCCTTAATACCTCTTTACACAGTGGTTTCAACTTTTGGGCAAAACTGTGGCTTTTTTTCCATCCACAAAAATTGTCTCAAGTATATACTAATGATTCTTAATGCCAGGAACATAGCAATCATTTTATAAACCATGGCTGTATCCACATATATTTCAAAATGCTTTAATAGATTACATTATTTGCAGATTACATCCCATATTTGAATTCTACTGTCTCATCTTTTAACTACCTCTTCAAAAATTCTGAAGCTAACAGAAATAAATTCTTTCACATCCTTAGTAATCTTTTATCTTTTTAGTTTTATTACGGAGACTTATAAATGCTACAGAGTGTAAGTTAGTTATTTTTAAATGATACTTGTCTTTTATCAGTTATTTGACTTCTAAAGGGAAAAAAAACAGTTTTGAACTTTGCAATGTGTAAAATTGATTTTGAAATTCACAGAGGGCGATTTTATCTTCTTTTGGTGAAGGAATAGGATAATTGTGATAATGCAAAGATAAGTTTTTTATTGAGGATAATACAGAAAAAAGTAGTTGATAATTTTCTTAGATCCTGCTTCTTATAGCCTCTGATTTGTTACTTGCCCTTTCTAATTTGTGATAATTGATTTTAATAAATTAATTAGTAAGGCGGATAACACAGATAATTTCCCTGAAACTAGTTAAAATCCTTTGTTATATTTTTATACAAATTCTCTTAGAGGTTAAAAATACCCATTAACGAGATGCAAGCCAATCATAGACTGGCATAAATAATAACAGTACTGATAGTGATGTACAGGCTGCATGTAAAATTTGGGATTAAGGAATGAATTTAAGACTATGAACTTCACGGTTTGGCTTCTTCGAGGTTCTCTGCTGTTTGGTTTCAATGTATATGGGTTTAAATTCTCCAAGCTTTGAGATGATTTGAAAAGCTCAGAATTTCAAAGTAAAATTCACACAGAATTTATAGAATTGCTAATATCCTGTTTACATGTGAAAAAAGGTATTTTAATGTATAAGCATATCTGGTTCCACTCTGAACAAACCCCCATGTCTCTCTTGGGGTCTACATGAGTGAGAGTTTTAAATGGATTGACAAGAGCTCTTGAGAAAAAAAATTACGGCAGCAAGGAATATTATGGAATAAAGCTGCAGCTCTTTTAGCCACCCACAGACTGTAAAAGGCTATTTTGGTCTCCATCATTTCCCTAGTCAGATTTTCAGATTACGAGCCATGGTGACAAATGACACATTATTTTATGTAAGTGTGCCAGATACTGGTAAATCAAGTATTTTCTTGAAGTTTAGTTTAGATTAGTTGTGGGAAAACAAGAGGGAATATGTTCATAGACTTTTCTGGACTCAGTTGTGCGGATTATTACCAGTCTGTGAATGGAAATTGAAGACAATACAAGGTCATCAGAAACTGGGAATGTGCTCTGCATTTTTAAGTCAATATAGTACCAAGGTGCTTATAGATGACCTTGTGACCTACCTATTTTAAAACGCGCGACACCTGTCCTTGAGGGAGTTACATTGGTATTCTGATTGCTATCTTTTCCAAAAGTGGATATTGAAAATAGATTAATTCTATCCTCATACGGTCAATGAAAAACCCATCAGTGCTACACGTTTCACTTCAATTTCTTTGATATTCTGCTTAAAAAGACCTTCTTACAGACTGGTAATGTCTTTTTATTGAGCATTTTTATGTGAATAAATAAGACCTGATACTTTGTAGGAATTAAAAACACATCTAGAGGTCTACTAAAGACACTTTGTCATTGAGAAAAAGAGTGCTTGTAAATGAACAGCAATCGTGCTTGGTTTCAGGTACAGATTTTCAAATTCAAGATAGAAGTATAGCTTGCCTTCATTTGTAGACTGGAATGTGTTTCGTATTGCTGATGCCTCAACAGTGATAAAGCATGAGGTTCTGTCAAGGAAAGAATAGGTCACAGTGGAGAGCCATGATGTGTTCCCAGAGATGCTAGGACCTGCTACTTGAATGGAAACCCCAGTGTTGCAGTGATATTGGGTAACAAGGCTCTCCCCTCGGCTCCCCAAAGCATTGCAACATTTTTCTTATATATTCATCTTAATTGTCCACTACTACAGGTAGTTGCTTTCCCAGTGCACTTTTTCAAAGCCTTAGTTCTCAGCTCTTCATTTCCCAGCACTGCCACAGTGAGGCTTATGCGTGACGGACGTACGCACCAGTGTTTGACTGCCCAGTGTCAGAATCGCTGCCCACAATCAAAGTGAAAAAAGTGAGAAAAAAAGAGATTGGGTGCTGTAATAATTTCGCTAAAGGAAAAGAAGACAAATGACCTCTTGCAGATAGGTAGTCAATAGAGTTTTACAAAGGATGTCACTCGTTTTCTTGTTGGGTGACATACTTCCTTTCATCCCCATCTTTTTTAAACAATGCCATTTTATCTTCATGCTTAGCCTCTATTTCTTCCATTTTTAATGCTGTGCCTCCTCTGTTACTCCATCCTGGTTGGTAACTTGTGTGGTGCCAGTCTGCTGAAGCTGCAGAACCTACAACAGAAGCCAACCTACCACCAACTTATTATGTGAAATTTCTTTCTTGGCATTGTCCATACTACACAAAACCAATTCTGGCTCACCCACTCTGACTTCAAATGTTGAATCGTTTTCTTAACTACATCCTAAGCTTACCTGACATCTGATTTCTCTATATGTAAGAATCTTACGTTGTGTTTGTGCTGCTCGAAGCAAAAATACCACACAAAATTAACCTTCTAATTGTATGTAAAACTGGCAGTCACACTTATTTCATACAATCATGTAGCATCAGTCTGATTAAAAGTATTGCCCACTGTTTTTGCCTGGTTTGGTTGAGTTCACCTTCAGCTGATGAAACTTGTAACTAACACGTTTGTTCTAATAAACATAGGAATAGTTTGAAAGATCCTGCAGTGAAAATTGTAACAACTTCCTCTTGTGAAAATGAAACTTTCTTGCTTGCTTAAACTATCCTGCTCCTCATCGTCACATAAAAAAGAAAAAAAAAAGAGAGGTCTTCATGAAAGATGACAGATTTTTCCTACAGGGTGGGGGAACATGGCAGGTACCAATTAACCCAGGTTTGAGAGTGGTATGTGAAGGTGGCTTCAATATTGAAACCAGGGGAGGTTGTCCCTGTTGGAATCCGAGTGCTGGACTGGCTCTAGCCGGTGTAGTTAAAAGATCATAAAATGTCATTCGTTTCCACTTTGTTTAAAAACTGTGCTCTCAAGGGTTGAGTGTCAACTTTCTCAGGAGGGCATGAGCAAGGAGGGTTACAGTTCCTCTTTACTTCTGTGTTTGACTTTGAATATTTTTTTGTTCATAACTTTTCACTTATTTCAATTCTCAGACATGTATTTTAATCATCCTAGTCCTAATATATATATAGTTGTAATCATTTATTTTTTCAACCTTGTCAGGAGAACTGTCAGTTCAAACCATTCAATCTTTCAGTAGAACCACAATAGGGCAGATAGCTTGGTTGGCTTGTAGCTATCAAGAACCCTGTTAACATCAATCAGTATTAAGAAATGGAAAAATAAGGATCTGTATCTCTAGACGAGAACTGAAGTACAAATCTGTTCAATTAGGCATGAAACCTATCACTGCGTGTTCTCATGCATTTATCAACCCCACACTTAACTATACTCTTCAAAGCAACTCTATTATCTTTGCACTTAGTTTGCATGAAGCCGTCTTTTAAAATTCTTTTCCCCCTTAGTGGCTCACTGCACATTACTGAAGTTAGTATTTATTAAGGGTGTTCATAAGGAACAGAAACATTTTTGTTTGCACCAGCTTGGTGGAAGAAGACCCCTTAAATATCAGATGCATATGAAAATTACTTTTCATTCCAAGAAGCCTAAACGAGTTGAGGGGAAAAGGGTTGGCAGACGAGCCGCAGAAAAGCAAAGCTCAGTCTCTGTTCACTAGCCTTTCAGTTTTGACCGCCCTCCCCGATACCCTCAGCTTGACTACAGAAAAACATTCCCAAAAGCTCAACCGGATGCGGATGAGGCCACGGCTCCCTCCGCGCGCCCCCCGCCGCCGCTGCCCCAACCCTGCCCGCTCCCGCAGCTCCCCACAGCGTCGGCGGGCGGCGGCGAGGCGGCTCCGCGCCCGCTGCGGCCGAGCCCGGCTCCCGGCGCCCGCGGAGGGGGAGCCCGCGGAGCTCGCTGCTCCCCGCAGCCAGCGCGGGGGAGCGCGTCGCTGAGGGGCGCCCCCCCCGGCTCCCTCGTCCTCCTCCGGCGTTAATTCTCCTCCTCCCTCGCAGCCTCCACGGAGGCGGGTCGGTGCCTGGCGGCCCCCGTCCCGAGGGGGGATCCGGCTCCCCCGCCGCGGCCGCCCCTCACCGGCCCCGGCGTATGGGGTGTGTGCGCACGCACATATGTATGTATGTATTGTATCTGTGCGTGTGCGCGTACCTCGCCCGGGTCTGCCACCTTACACCGCATCGCTTCAGCCCTGCCCGACGGGGAGGGCGATGCCTGCGGGGTGGCGTCCAGCGGGGCGCCGGGTGCTGCTGTTAGAGGCGCGGAGGAGGAGGGAGGGGACCACGCAGGGGCTTTAGGGGGCAGCAGCCCCGCAGACCCCGGCGCCTTTGGGCCCCTGCCTTGCCCGAGACTGCCCGGGAGAGTGGCGCTCGCTGTGCCCCGCTGCGGGGCCGGGGCCGCAGAGCCGTGGCCCGGCTTAGGGGCTGGGAGACGGGGCGGGGAAGGTGGCGCCCGAACCGCCAGCGTCGCTGCCGCGCGAAGTCAGCCTGGCCAAGTGGTAGAACCGGCCCCAGATTTCTTCCAGAACAGGGGGGTCGATGCGTTTTCTGCCTGGCGAGCGGTCACTCCAGACCCGCTCACGCAGCCCGGAGAAGCGGGCGCCGGGGAAGTTGAGCAGGAACGGAGGCTCACTCCGGCGGGAGAGGGGGCGCACAACTTTCCCACCCGGGCACGGGGGAGAGCCGACAGCCGCAGCCCCCCGGGGCGCAGGAGAGCTCCGCGGGCTCCCGGCGAGCGGGCACCCCCGCCGCCCGGGGGGACGCTGCCGCCCCCCAGCGCGCCAGCAGCTCCAGCGGCGCCGAGGCCGGGAGCGCGCTGCCCCCGCCCGCCGGCGGGCGCCGGCCGCCGCGGCGGGCCGGGCCGGGCCGGGCCGGGCCGGGCGCGGCGGGAGAGCCGCGCTCCACCGGCGGGCCCGGCTGAGCCTCCCGCTGCCGCCCCCGGGGGGGGGCCCCGCACGCCCCCGCCCGGCGCCCCCCGCGGGAGGCGCGGGCCCGCGGCGGCGGGTTCGAGGCGGCGGGGCCCCGGCGGCCCGCCCCCGAGGTAGCGCCGGCGGGAAGGGGCGCGGGGGGGCGCGGCGGCCGGGCTCCCTGCGCGCTGCGGCTGAGCCCGGAGATGTGCCGGCGCCCTGTGGAATAATTTGGAAATAGCGCGGAGCGGCGGCCCGCGGAGGACGAGCGGCACAGCATTTCACCAGCTGAGAGGAGGTCGCCCGGCGGTGGTGTATAGGCAAGTAAGGGCTCCTTTTCTGCTGTCTTTTCGCTGCGTTACCTTCGTCTCGAGTTACTTTTTTTTTTCTTTTGCAGTGTGTGGGGTTTGTGGTTTTTTGTTTGGTTTTTTTTGTTTCCTGGTTTGGAGGCAGGATAGTCGACAGTTCTCTGGCGTTTAGGTGCGGGAGGTTTGTGGCTGGGATTGCAGGGCAGCCCCGCTCCAACTCTGCCGGCGTCCGCCGCGGGCATCCCGCCGGTGCGGTGCTCCGGCGCGGCAGCCGGGAAGGAAGCGGGGTGTCCCAGTGCTTCCCACTTCTGCCACTGTAAGAGGTGATGCCGCCTTATCGGCGTTAATATAAAATGCCTTCTCCTTTCTGCCGAGCTATAACTAAATTGTAGGAGTCTCTTAATTGCTTTCCATCACTGCTTCGTGTAGGAGAGAGGCAGAGTGCGTGTTAACCTTTCAGACTCACTTACGAATTAAGATAGTGAACCCAAAGTTTTCATTTTTATGCCTTAAACTTTCTTGTGCCTTGCCTGGTGATTTTCTTTGAGATGCTCTTGCTGTGAGGATATGGTTTGCCCAGCCTTGTTTGTTTGCTTACTTTTAGCCTGTGGATATTTACGCCTATACTTGACATTGCCACGAAACAAAAAGTTGACTGTGATTTATTTCAGTATATGGAGCACGGTTTGCAGGCAGGGGGCTAATTCTGCTCTCGGAGGAACTCCACTTCAAAGGAGGAGGCCCATGGGGCTGTAATCTTTTGCTAAAAACCCAGAGAGCTCAGAGCAGACCTGTCACACTGCAAAGAATGAATTCTCCTGTTCACCTTCCAGCACTGATAGCGTATAAGCTAAGCAGCCTGCCTCCCCGTATCTATGAAACACCTGTCTCTGAAATGCAGGGGATAGAGATGTGAATTCTGGGCAGGTTTGGGAGAAGGCAGAACTTCAGACAGTGTATAATTAAGTTTGCTCTTATTGATTTCCTTGGTGTCTTCTCTATGAGCCTGAAAACTACAATCTTTTGCAGTGACCTTGATGTACGTTCTGTTCTAACACAAAAGCAGCACAGAATAAAAGCATCTACACAGATCTATAGCTCTGGGTCTATAAGCTCTGACATTTCACTTAAGAGCTCAGTCAGTTCCGCTGGACGTGGTAGTTTCAGCAGGGGCGCTGGACATGGTATGTGCGTAGGAAATAACTTGCTAATAGGGAGGCAAGTGTAAGTTGCAATGTTGGAAGCATATGCTCCTGCAGAAATGTCACTGTGCGTGAAATGTTTGTTGAGTTTTGGATATTTCCTTTTTCTAATCAGCGAGCTCTCTAGCGAAAGGGGTGCGTGGGTGTGCGTGGCAATCTCGGAGCTTCCCAGGTTAATGCACTTTGATTTGTCAGCAGCAAGAGATCCTTCTGTGCACCGGAATACACATTTTTACGTAGATGCAATATTGAGATAATAAGATTAACAGATGTTGGGATGGCAGCACTGTGAATGTGTAACTAACGCAAGTTTATAGCAGGAAGGTAAGAGTGAGCCTTCCCCGTAATGGTGGATGGAGCTCACTGTGGGTAAGCCGGCTGAGGGGAACATCATTTGTTTCAGTGCAGTTTACGGAGAGCTTTCCTGTGCTTCATATTTCTGACTCTCTGAAGGTACCGTGAAACACAATTAGACTAACTGTCGCTAGACAGTGGGATGCAAACCTGTCCATTACTTAAAACACTCAGCTTCTTCTGTGTCATATCAAAAAAAAGTATAGTTTTTAGCAAAGTCTGCTTATGGTTTTACTGTAGTAATTCCTTCCTCTGTTGCAGAGTGGCAGGCTTTCACTAGGCATGTGCAAGGGAGATCACAGAACACTGAAGCATGCACTGATCTGGAATTCTTTTGGGCTATATATTACATTTGTGGTTTCCACAATTAACATAAGTAACTGCTTAGACCCAATTATGTAAATAAATGGGTATTAAAAATTGTATCAACTTTTGTCACTTCTTATAGAGCCCTTTTCTTCCTTTTTTTTTTTTTTTTTAGTCCTTCAAACTAATCTAATGCTATACTTGCTCTTTGCCTGGAGAGGAAGAAAACATAATTTAATGATGTATCATTTGGCTTTTGCAGTACCTTGTCCCATAGCTATGAGATAATCTAATGAAGGACCCTGTCACTGGATTAAAGAACATGCTGCTCTAGACTTTCACTCGTGGCCAGTTTTTCACTCTGTTACATGGCCAAAGAACTGAGTTTTCACAGGGTCTGATAGAAAAAAAGGAACATTTTTTTTTCTGTTAGAAACCTGTAAGGAAAGGGCAATGTAGGACCCGAGGTCTTTAAGGATACATTTACAACATGAAAACTTCTAAGATATTAATCAAACCCCCTTATCTTCACACATTTTCTCTATCTTTTACCTGGTACTTGTCAGGAAGTCTTTCTGCATATTTATACTTTAGTTTAAAATGTGTGTAGTTCTTAATTTTAAAAACTCAGGAGTGGCCATCATACAGTTCACTGTAAGGCTATTCTAGTATCCTCCTTAATGTTCTGTACCCCAGTTTGCTTGTATCTTTTGAATCAAAGATTTCCAAAGTACAGTACATTCAACTTCATAGCATGCATTTTTATTTTAATACTATGCAAATCTCTTTCATAGAAAAGATGTTGACTTGATTCAGAAATCAAGTCAGGGCAAATCAAATTCAGGGCAAGCTCAGAGATTACGTTTCTTTACTTGTTTTTTCATCTTTGCTCAGACATGCTGTTTGGGCAGGCGTAACTTTCATGAACTGACGGAAAGACCTGTAAGCAAAATTAAACATATCAAAAGTTAAGCATGATTTTTCTAGTCTGCCCAGCCTAATCGAGTGTGTCATTTCTATTTATTCATCTTAAATCGAATATTCAAACAAACAAACAAACAAGAGCTGTAGTCTGCTCTCACTTCTTCCATCTGAAGTGCTCAGTTAAGTACCATTTCTTCATGCTCGTAATTTAGCACTGGTCCTTGAGCCTGAGCTACCAGGAAAACTGCGGTACTGTCAGTATTGCTTACTGGTAGTCATCGCCAGGTTTGCTTGCGTGCATTGTTAAAAAGATAAGGACCTGTAGTAAATAAGAAGAAATGTCAAATGGATTTAATGTGTAGTCTTTCTTGGCCCTTCTCATGGCTGCGCTTTCAGTTCAGGTTTCCAGGGAGAGGACTGGATGTGAATGGGTTGAATCCCAATCTGACTCTGCTGCATCAACATGTACCTCTGGCAGTATGCTGTGACATTGGCCCAGCATGATTACACAGCCCATCTTCTGTATTTGCCCTGAGTTTTACCTACCGTAACTGGGAGAGTCAGAAAGCCTTACTGTCGTCGTGGCCAAATAAATTTTCTGTATTCCTGTTGCAGATCAGAGGACAGAGAGAAGGCATACTTATAAAAAACCAAACCAAAACAAACCAGATCATGTCTGAAAGATACAGCTGTAATCAACACCAGGAAATGCAGTGGAGACACAGCCAGTGAAATTCACGTATATACTTAATTATTCAAGGGAGAAATTATTATCCATCTTGAGAGATTGATTTAGTAGGTGGCGTGTCTACTCCTTATGAAGAAGAGGAGCTACGTGATATGGAAACAAAGCTTTTTTGCCACTGCGCACTTCGATGTGGCTGTCACCGCTGTTTGGGACTCTGAAACTTATCTTCAGTAATTCGCTCAAGTTGGCCAAAAGAGGTGGAACACTCGGTTGGGTGATGAGTCTGGTGCTGCAGGAGCCAAGGGCTGGGTTGTTTCCTGGGGACTTGCTCTCTTCAATTTATTAAATTAATGGGTAGAGGGAGACTAATCAAGAAGAATGTTTGGGATGAGATTAATTTCACCGCTTGTTCTCCAGTTTGCTTTGGGTAGTGTTGGACAAAACCTTGAAAGTTCTTAACTCTGATACTAACATGAGAGATTTGAGTTACATATGTGTAATTGTTCTAAAAGGAGGTTTTGCATGTGAGGCCAAAACATGGATAAATGCTACTGCTGCACAAGGTGTTCAGAATGACTTTAACGATGAGGCATGGATGGTTTGTGGAAAGTTGAGCTGTACCTTTCACTGCCAAAAGCCAGAGGTTCCCCATGCCAGAAGCTGAACACGGCATGTCCATCTTGCTCTGAGGGTGGATGTTTGTGGAGTGGAACAAGCCCTGGAGCAGAGCGAAAGTCTGACACTGAGCTTGCAGGGTGCTTTTCAGCAGCCACTGAAATGTTTGTGTGAGATGTGGTTGAGGTGAAGGCACTGATGTTTAATTGCTTTAATACTGGCACTGATACTGAGTCTCTGAAAGAGCTCATGGCTTCAGAGATGCCATGAGTGCAATTGGTTGTTGGCTCAATTGATTATTCTGCAGATAGTTATAATCTAGACCTCATCTTGAGAGTTTTGGATTTTTTATTTTTTTCCTATGAAGTATTTGTTACTTGCTGTTCGGTGTTCCTTCCCTGGTTGGGTGAGATTTTGGTTCAAAGGTATGCTTTTAAAGCTGAGGACATCAAGCACTTCTGAAGTGTTCGTTGCTTGGAGCTTCTGAGGCAACGTTGTCAGAGGAGGAATAGTTTATTCATGGGATTATTCTAAAATTTGGGGTTGTATTTTTCATTCAGTCTCAAACAATGTATTTTTTTTCAAATAGTGGACAGTGTACGGGGTTTCTTGTTGAAGATGTTAGAAATGGCTCTTTAAGTAAATTTTATATTGCTTTTGGTCAAACTATTTAAATAGACTTACATTTAACAGTGAGAGAAGTCTGTTTGAATAAAACAAAACACATGCCTTTTCCCCTTCCACCTGTTATATTAGATTTATTTGACAGAATACAGCTATCCATAAAGAAGTAAGAATGGGAGTGCTGTTGATGACATTAATTTTTCTTCACCTTTCTGTCAAAAACTAAAGGGAATTTGAAATTGTCCTGTACAGATGACAGAATCTGACAATTGATAGTAATCCCGCCTTCTGGTCCTTTTCACAATGTAAAGACTATTCTGCTATTTTTATTGAATTCAGTGTAAAATTGTCAGTGATTTCAACAAGTGTAATAATAAGTTCTCAGAAATCTTCTCGAAGTTTGATATTCATACATAATATAGTTGTTAATACTTGCCTTAATAGAAAGCATCGATTCTTAATTACAGAATCATTTCTGAAATTATTTTCATTGAATGCTTCACTACTTCTAAATATACGTTCACTGAAAATCATGTGGGGTAGCTTTTTCTAGTCAGTCTACATGGCAAAATGTTTGACTGACTATTTTAACAGCTGTGAATAATGAACTGTATGTTTCAGCCTCTGCAACACAAATGGACGTTGATTTTCTTTGGCTTGCTTTTGACCCCTAAAGACCCCTAAAGCAACTAGAATTATGCTCGTAGGAGAACTCTCCTCTCTCTCTCCTATCATTTGATACATCTTATAAACAGCCTTTGAGAACTGATCTACATTAATCAGGTTTTTCTCAAGTGAGAAAGGAGGGGGAAATCATCAGCTCTACAGTTGTCTTGCAGCTCTAGGTTTCATCACACACAGCTGCTGCCTGTATCCATTACCGGTTGGTACCACAGCTGTATGTTCCTGAATGCAGCAGAATTCACACGCAGTTCTTCACACAACTGTTTTAATCGGTTCTTAAATGGCAGACATTTATGTGGCAATTTAAGGCTTCGGTCCATACAGAGCCACGTAACAAAACACACACCAGTGCACGCGTAGAGCTATTCACTGAAGATGGGTTTTGAGTAAAAATCAGCATCAGACCTGTGTCTCTGTGTGTTTTAACATTTGTAGTGCCTTCGTTCTCGTTCTGTGGGTTATGTGCTTGGCTTTTTTATGGAGCAACTTTATGAACACAGAGTGTAATATATAATAAAAAGTAGTCTTTTCAGCATCATCATTAGGCTTTAATAACATGGAGGAATGGGTGTAAAAGCAAACTGGGGTTGCAGTTCTGAGGAGCCGGAGCAGTTAACGTGTTATGAATGGGGCATGATTGGCCACTGCCAGGGGTGCAGTTTGTGGCAGGGCTCCCTGTTGGCAAACTAAGCAGCTCTATTAATGTAAGTGCAAAAATAGCTACAGCATTGCTTTTTCAGCTGAAGGAACTTCTCAGTCAAATACAGTGACGTTTGTGAAGGAATTTTACTGGAGGAAGCCTGCTGTAACTGTGCTAGACGTTTCCAGGCAGAGTGTGTAGAAATCATGACAGCATCTGATGATTATCACCTCTTGTTTTAGTTTAACTCACTGAGATTAGGAAGGACATTCCCGGATAATTGAATGCACAAGTAGAGAATTTCTTTCTACGCTCTGTCATTAGTCTTTCAGCTAGTTAATTCTTAAGTGTCTGTAGTAATGGTTCGTCATACGCTTCTTTTTACAAGTTACTGTTGTATGCAGTTGTGAGGTTGCCTGGGCTATTTCCTTGTGATGCCTTCATTAAAATTGCCTAAATTTCAGTTTCTTAATCTCTTTTATACAGCAGCTTTCCTTTTTACTACATAAATAGCCTCCTGGTAATCTGAGCTGATATTACTGATCAGTGATTATACATTCTTTTTGTTGTGTTCTCCATGCCCTTTCTATACCTATGTATGTTTGCAAAGTTTTCTTGTTAGTTTAAAAAAAACCCCACCTTCCTGTTTCTGGGAGATGGGCTATATGATTATTCATTGCATGCTTTGATTAATGAAGAAATCCAGTTGTTAACAGTGATTTGATACTGTCATTTATCGCTGTGCTCTTACGCAACATGCCCTTTCACGTAGCTCTTATTGCCTCTTTTTTAACCTCTTCATAATGACATTATGATTCTTTTTCCTGAAATGAAAATCTCAAGGTTAATCTCAAGCGTTATTTTCCTCATGTAGTACATTTTGCATCCAATTGATTCTGTAGTTTTTTGTGCTCTGCTTTTGTATGTCTATGTACAACTCTTTAAAATTAATATATTATCCTTTATATACTGTGTGTTTACAGGACTGAGTCCATGACTTTTCCTCTTTGAAATAAGATTTTTCCTTTTATAGTTAAGTCTTTGCTATTACATATTAGCTGCAGTTGCCTAACAGCAACTGGAAAAGCATTTTGGGAAATGGGAGAAGAAAATATTTGGGGACTGGTTCCCTTCTGGCAAATTACAAGAACATCATCCAGCATCTGCTGAAATTAACTGGACTTTTTCTGTTAAGTTCATACATTGCATATGGACCTGTTTTCATTTTTTTTTTTCAATATTGAACAAGATTACTTAGGTCTTATTACTTAAAAATGTATTTTCAGGTTTCAACCCCGAAGTAGCTAATTTTTGCATAAAAAATGATAATTTGGCTTGATACATCTTTATTGTTTTCTGCAAGAAAATAAGGGATTGAGGATATAGTTTGATTATATAGAAAGATTTAGGGTAGAGAATATTACACTGTAGAACTTCGTCACATTTGGGGAGGAGTAGAAAGCCTGCTTGGTCTAATCAATTACCCTGTTGTGTTGTTGTTGTTGTATTGAATATTGTCTCTAAAAAAGCTGATAATGGGCCCAAGGTCATAATCTTAAAATAATTGCTGTACAACTACTGGTTTTTTTTTATCAAAATTAAGATGGGAAATTCTGTGAAGCAGGAAAGATACTAATGTGGATTGGTTGATATATCTGGTTAAGGAAGACATCTGTAATTCTGAGAGAGAGATCCCTCAGATTCCTGTTAGAAGCGAGTTTTGGGATGGTGGTAAAACTCAGGAAATGGTTTAAATATCCTTGAATAAATGCTTTGTTAAAATAAGAGTGAGAAGAGGCATCGTATCCAGTGTGGCTGGATGACCTGACTCTCTGTTCCCTCAGCCTCCAGGCTTTGTGGCTGAGATGTTTGGCAGAAAGTATGGGATGTCAGTATTGGAGCAGTGGAGAAAGAGTCTTGTGGCATTTTTTGTTAGCTCTTTATTTCAGCTTTGTGAAACCAGTATATTCAAGATAGCCTGTTTTTGTGTAGGTAGTGATTCCAGAGTGATCTGGACAAGCTCCTGTGAAGCTCTTGCACCTAGGAGAACAGGTTTAAGGAATGTGCAGGACTGTAGTGCTTCCTGCTAAGCTCCTGACACCCAACAGGGTTTAGAATTGCATGATGCTGGGGTTTAGGGGAAGAGTTTTCCTCCAGTCGATACAGGCCAACACTTCTGCAAAAGGCAGCCTTCAGAATATGGCACCTGCTTCACCGCATTATATCATTTTCTAACCATTTTTTTCTTACAAGAGTGTTTGCTACAGTAGATTCAATCAGGAATGCCTTTTGATCATTTTATTCTGTGTTCAGTTTCAGAAGATATTTATATTCTTAAACATTATGAAGAAACGTGATGCCTGCCTATCCTGAAAAAGTGTGTTGCAGAAGAATCAAGTATGTTTTCTACTGGACGACAGTAAGGAAAGATTAAGACCTGATCCAAAGTACCTATTTGAAAAATATCCCCAGACTTAGTACATACCCTCTAGTACCAAAGGGGACAAGCTACAATAACGACTTGTCACAGGAAATCACAGTCAGGAACCTGCATATGCAGGTGGACATATCTATATGTGCTTTCTTAGGAGAAGAAGATGTGGTGCAGTTGCTAACCATAGACATTTATGACTCTTTATGCAGGGAGAGATGGTACCTTTAATGGGAATTCCTCACCCTAACTATGTATATTGGTAGAGCCATCTCAACACTAAAACCTTAAAGAAACCTGTTTGCATCTTTTCCCTACTTCTTTCCTGAAGGAATTAATTTAAATAAAGCTTTCCTTATGCCAGTGGAATGTTTACCAAGTAGAACAGAAGCTTTTAATGGCTTATAATGTATTATGAAGGGCAGTAGCAATGACCATTTAGCAGATAGAGCTACAAGCTCTTTAAGTGTTCTAAAATGCAGATAAGATGTCACATACAGAATTATGTCACATACAGTTCATTACAAAGAATGATAGTGGGCGTTTAAGGATACTGATAGGGAACTCTGCTGGTTTTCACTCTGTGTGGGTTTTTTTTTTTTTTTTTTGCCACCTTTTACTTTCAGGAGAGTAAAATGACTTAACGCTTTCCCTGCTAGCTATGCGTGGTAGTACTGACCACATGCGGTACAGCAGTATGCCTTCTATACCGTTCTTTGATGGCTGCAGGACTGCAAGCCTGAGATCACCAGTAGCTGGGGTCATAAACACCTAAACAGACTGTATGAAAGAAGGCAGAAAAATATAGTTTGCTTTTGCATTCTTTATGCTGTGATGAAGAGAGGATATGTATGACCCCTGAAAAGAGGAAGAGGTGAATAGCTGCATTTGTAGACAAAGCAGAGAGAGAACTGCAAGGACAGAAGCAAGGTGTTTGATGGGAGAGCTGCTGTCCATGTTCTTGAGGGGAAAGTGGTGCTTCCCAAGACTGCGATTGTTCAGTAATATTCAGAATTACGTCCTTGAAATATGGACCTGCAGAAGAGTTCTGCCAGAAGCATGTTCCCTGTCCATATGAGAAGTGTCTGGGAAAGGCTGTATCTATGCTATTGTTCTCCAAAAGTCCTGTAAGTTCCCCATATTTAAATCAGGACCTCATGCTCAGGAATTCAGTTGTATCCTTAGACAGACCACTCACTTCTGCAGGTCCATTTGGGGATGTAGTTGAGATGCTCTGTTTTTTCAGGTTATCTGAGTTTGGCCTCTTAGGGCACAAAAAGCAAAATGGAAATTGGTGAGGTCCTCAGGTTGTCTCATATTAGGAGAGATGCTAAAGTGGCATCATCAGGTTTTCTTTTCCTTTTTGCCCTGCCATACATGTACATACATGTATCTCTGGCTCAAGATAAATGCTACGACAAATTTGGCTTCATACACATACCTGTTCTTATGGTAGACTCTACAGTGCTCAGAAGTCCATGGAGACTAAGCGGAGTTATGGATCTCATTTCACAATTCTAATTTCCTTAGGAAAATTGTCAGGGCACCTTCCTTTCCAGCAAGTAGAGCTGGAACAAATAGCTGGAACCACCTCTAAAGGCAACTGTAGAAGTGTAAAATTAAGATTATGAGCTTTCTAAATACTAATTCTGCTTCAGAGAAAGTAGATGAGAAGGAGGCTGCTTTCATGGATCAAGTGTCAATATTACTACAGTTACAAAGCGATACACAAGATTAATTTACATTCCTCATTTTATGGCAGCAGAATTGTCTTTTCTGGATGGCGAGAAGTATTTTAGATCTTCCTACATATAGAATCTCTCTCTGCAGACATTTAAAGTGATGGAAAAACCTGTGCACAAAAGCTCACAAAAACCAGGCAGCACTTTGAAGTTTTGCAATTACAGCTAACTATCACTTTCTGCAGGTTTATGGCATATAAATAGCTGGAGATGCTACTGCTGGGAAAGCTAGTCCTTTATTTTTAAAAATATACATCTGTAGTAGTAACCTATATTTATGAGTGTATAAACTGTCCTGCTGTGTGTTCAAAACCTGTGGTTTTGCCCAAAACACCCGTCTGTTTGTTTGTCAAAGCTTTTTGTTAGCTTAAAAAGAAGGTATAATTACATAAATACCATCTTTTATTTGAAAGATTTTTTTTAACACCATCCATCTGAAATACACTCTTGTATTTAGAAATTATGAGAAACAACCTGAAAACATGCTTTTAAGTACCACGGAGTAACGCTAGACATCAAAATTATGGTCTCTTATACAAGCCAATTGTTTTCACAGTACTGGGGCACATTTGGGATGCAGATTAGGGGCAGTGTTTGACCTCTGAGTTTTTGCCTATGCAAACAGATCCAACACAATGAGTGCACATGCGAGATGCTCTAGATTGGGAATAACTGTATGTACCAATAACACCTATCTATGCAGCTTTCGATTTAGGATGAGTGTCCCTCTAGAGTCTGCAAGTCAAATCTCCAGTGTGATGTTTAAAACTCTAAAATAAAGGGGAGTAAAGATCAATGAAGAAGTAATTTATAAAAATAATTTCTGTAGGGAAAGTCACAGATCAGTGCAATGTGCAGCCATAGGCTGGCTTGGGGAATTCACATAGCCAGGTTCTTGTTCACAAATATGCAGAGAGGCCTAGCCATGGTTAATGCTAATTGAGAAGGGACAGTTACCTTCTCATTTATCCCACTGTTTTTCCTCCCCCTAATAGATCCATACCTCAGGTGAATTTAAGCTCTGGACCTAAGAGTCTCTGGATCTGGCATTTAAATATTCACAGTAATGCTCTATGACATTGGTTCCAGTGATGTCTTGTTTGTGTGTACTGGGTGAATAGGAGGTTGACCAAAAAGTGGTCTTCCTCTCAACTCCAGTATCTGTCTTTTTCTTTTTTTAAAAGGTATTTTCTATGGTTATACTTCCTGCACTGTGAAAATCTGTATTTTAAGTAAATGATGATTCTAATTTTTCATCTGCTTGGTTATACTGCATTATTTGTGTGATGACGATTCTGATTTTTCATCTACTTGTGTATATCACATTATTTGTGCAGTGTTGTCTAACAGTCAAGAAGAAAACTGACAAGAGCCAGAGTTATCTTTTACGCCAAAGTCTGGGGTCACAGAAAAAAGCCTGCATATTTAACCAAAACAAAGGTTGTTGTTATGGGTCATAAACCATCATTTTTTATTTTTATTTTTTAACATGGAAAACTTGCTGTGTTACATGCAGCAGGTATCTAAAGTGAACGCACTGCTGCTCATAATCCTGTAGCTACTGGAAAGGAGACACCGTGTGTTGTTCTCTGTATAGAGAAGTGGTTCTTGGGATAATCCTCATGGCAGTTGTATTGCTGATCTCCCTAGCAGCCTGCATGCGCTTGCTTGGAACAAGAGTGCAGGTGTTTTGTAAGAGCATGACAGGCGTGATGTGTGACTGAATCAGCTCTGTCCTCCTCGACCACAGGGAGGATGTTCTTCTACTGCAAGCTCAGTTTTCATCAGTCTGGGAAGCCTTTGATTTACTGAAATACGCAAGGCAGCTTCTGAAGTGTGAAATGATTTATGTGACAGTCCCTTCCATCTGAGCAGCTACCTGGTATTTGGGGCCTTGCGGGAGTGCTCCTGTTGAACGAACATAGAAGATGCATATCGGAGATTTCTGTGGTGGCATCCTTTTTATTTACAAAGATTGGACATAATATTTCTGTTACAGGTCAGCGAACACACTGCAGATAGTTGCTTGTAGCAACAACCACCTTAAGGGTAAGCGTTGTGCCCCACAAAGCTCAGGCTCTGTTTCTTCTCACAGCCATGACTGGCACGATGTCTCTTCTTGTCTCCCTTCTTGCATGTTGTGGCCCATCCAGCCTTTAGCTCCTGTGTTTGCAGTCAGTCAGCGCCAGAAAGGCCACTCATTAGGTTCTTTCTGGCCATCTTCTTGGATGGTAGCTTATAGGAGAGCGTGCGATTATTCATGGTTATTTATGAGATTCATAGTTCTGAGACTTACTTGCTGGAAACCCATGAGATCTTCAGAATAACAAACCTATAATGGCATGACACAATGATATAAAACTACGTAATTCAAAGAAGAAATGCTAAGTGGAGAATGTTTCTTTGTTGTTCACGTGTACAGCAGAAAGCATAGGTGGTACCTCTTTGAGGTACAAGGTGCCATCATGATAGAAGTGCAAGTGACTTGTGTTACAAAGGTTATTGTCAACTCATCTGTAAAACTTCAGTTATAACTGGTTGCTGACACATATATACAGAGAATATATTTCTCTTAAATTGCCATAAGGTTTAATTTTGCTTTTCAGCCAACTTTTCCCCAAAGGGATGACAAAAGTGGTAATTTGAGAGCAGCTCATGTTAATATTTTTGAGGATGGTCCCTAGTTAGAGCTTCACATTTATGAGTTTCCTCACCAGTATTTCTGTTGTATCCTTTACAGGCTTATCACTTGACAGTCTATGTTTCTAACATGTATGGGCGTATACATGTGCTTGTAATAGATACATGTCTATATATCTGTGTTAAATATAATATACTAAGTGCTTGTCAGCCTTGATAGCCCTAGAATTTGGAAATCTATAATAAACCCATCTTTGATCATGACAGTGGCCACATTACATGGCTGGATGTTCTTGTGGCTTCTTTTAGACCTACATAAAGCACACGGTGGCCTGGGCTTGCACAGGAATTGATCCTCTTGTCCAATAATCTTTCTCATGTTGTGTACCCTCCTCAAATCTATTCAGAACCGCAAGTGAGGATCATCTTCCTGGCCTGTTAAATCTTCTCTTTACAGGCCTCTGCTGGTTCCTTCTCTCTCACATCAAGCTGAAGCTCTCTCTTTGTTTCCAAGGTTTTTTTGCTTAGTAAGGCTGAGCATTAGGCACTATATTTAGCAGCTTACTGAGATTTTTGTTCTTACCACTGGTCCACCACTGTATGAATTGCCTGTTCTTTCCCTTGAAATTTCTATAATACGTATTTTTCTGTCCCATATGAAAGTAAAGTAAAAATGTTCTACTTGAAAATCTGCTTTTGTAATGTTCAGTTGCCATCTTAACTTCTACTAGGATGCTTACGGATGGTTTCCATCTGGAACTGGTTTCAAGCCTAAACAAGAAGTTTTTTCAGTGGTTCATTTTGAATAGTTTTATATAGATCTTAATGCCTAATTTTGGAGTAACAGAAATTTTGCCTTTTTTTTCATTTTTGTCCTGCTAATCCAATAATAGAATCTGCTTAATGTATACTGTTGTGTATTAAAACATCCTGGCACAGAGCATGAAAAAAATATTTCTTGTTTCAAGAACTATGCTTCAATATTTAATTTAAAACTATTCAATCTACGTTTATTCAGTGAATTTGCAGATGCTTGATGTGAATCACAGAATCAGTCACAGAATGGTTGGGTTTGGAAGGGACCTCTGGAGATCATCCAGTCCAACCCCCTGCTAAAGCAGGTTCACCTAGAGCAGGTTGCACAGGACTTCGTCCAAGCGGGTTTTGAGTATCTCCAGAGAATGAGACTCCACAACCCCCCTGGGCAGCCTGTTCCAGCGCTCTGTCACCCTCAAAGTAAAGATCTTCCTCTTATTCAACTGAAACCTCTTATGCTTCAGTTTGTGCCCATTGCCCCTTGTCCTGTTGCTGGGCACCACTGGGAAGAGTCTGGCCCCATCTTCCTGACACGTGCTACTGATGTACTTGAAGAAGCCCTTCTTGTCGTCCCTGATATCCTGTGCCAGATTTAATTCTGAGTGGACCTCAGCCTTCCTCACCTCATCCCTGCATACTCTGTCAACATTCCCATATTCCTCCCAAGTGGCCTGTCCCTTTTTCCACATTCTGCAAACTTCCTTCTTCCATTTGAGTTTTGCCAGAAGCTTCTTGCTCATCCATGCAGGTCTTCTGCCCCCTGTGCTTGATTTCTTACTCATAGGGATGTTTTTAGACATCTGCCTTTAGGCAGTACATGCCAGACTAGAGTAGATTACCTGGAAATTTATTTTCAGCTTGATAAAACATCCCTGTTTTGTTTATGGGTGAATCTTCAGCATTTGACGGCAATCGTGGCAGTGGTTGGTATTCGATTCCTTGGACTTAAACCTGTGAGTTTGAATGTACAGTGAATTAGTGAAGAGAAATTTTACTCTTGAATCCAGTCTGTGAAGATGTGAAGTGTGAGGAGACCCAAAAAGAAGGCATGGATCCTGGTGTGTGCTGAACAGGCTCGTACCCGAGTCCCCATCACGCTCACAAAATGTTGGTGTGGGCAATGAGCCCTCAACTAGGCAATACTGGACAGCTGCAAAGCTGACTTTCCTCCTCCCTTTGAAAACAAATCTTGGTCTTTTATTTTTTTATATTGTGTACTCTCTTCCTCAGTGTTTGTAGTCCAAAAATAACATAGCAAATGAGCATACTGCTGGAAGAAAGGAGTGGTGAACCCTTCTTAACTAAAGAGAACATGGGCTGGGAAGTGGGTTAATGTATGGGTTTCGTGGGCTGATTAGAAGCTCTGTGAACAACTGATAGTTAAACTGGCCTGCTACAATCTTTTTCCCAGATTATTTTACCTACAATGTAGAGGAATTTTACCCCAAACTCTTCTGTGTGTAATATTTTTGCTAAAGTTTAAGTAAATTTCAAAACTGTAAGTTGTTTTAATTTAAACTCAGTTATTTCAGTTTGGCAATGTCAAGTCTACTGAATAGAGCAAGATCTCAATGGGGATGTGGAACTTCTGAATTAGATTTACTCTGTGATGACCCAATAGGCTTGAGCAAGTCGCATAAATTTCTTTTGGCTCGTTTATCCCATTTAGCTTAAATTCATACTTCATGGACTTTGAGACTTCATGGGTTAGTACTTTCAGACTTCATTAATGAATGGTTACATAAAGGTTTATTCCCAGTAGTTAGAGACAGTGGAGGCACATAGTGTGTTAGATATTGATTTACACGCATTTTTGGTTTCTCAGAGTATTTTGCATGATCTAGTAGCAAATTTCTGTATACTTGAAGTCATTGCTTTCTCTGATGTATCAATACCTTTTGGAAAAGCATTACACAAACCTGGAAAATAATTTGATTTGTTGTAGGAGCATTTAAAATGGTTTTGTCACAATCTATTCTTGACATAAATTAAATTTGATATGAAGTCATATTTGCTCATTTTCTAGTCCCTGTCTTAATTGATACATTGGAAGGAGGAACATTTGGAGGTCTTAGGATTCACATGCTATAATGAGCACTTGAAGGAATCTCTGTGTGCATTTTGTCTGTGAATAGAACCAGAACTGCTAAATAAATTTATTCTTTTTCTACTACAGCACTGTAAAAGGAAAAAGTGGACTGTTATTTAGAGAACTATAAATTCTCTAAATACATTGCATTTTGGTTTTATTTAAACAAACAGCTGAACATATGGGATAGTACTCTGTTCTGCTTCTTAAGTTCTGACTTAAAAGAATTTCATTTTCCTACATTAGTATTTAGTTTCAAAACTGCTACAATTCCATGTGCAAATCTGGATATGGATTTCATATGTTGTTACATTTTTCCTGTTATGGGAAAGAGTTAAAATAAAACTGAAATATAAGAGTTGTTCGAATGAAAGTGGAAAGGTAGCGTAGCATGAAGCCGGCTGGAAAATACTGTCAAATCAACTATTAACACTTGCTTCAGCCTTGCTGTAGGCAGACTTAATGCTAGCACAGGTCTCTGGCTTTAGCATTGGCCCCACGTAGACTTCCAGATCATGCACCCGTGTGAGACATAAGCTCTTGAATTCCTGCTTTGCTATTATTTACAGCTGTGGGTAGTTTTTATGCCAAGGTGTAAGATTTTGAGGGAATTATAATAGTTTACATAAGTTAAATGGTCGTTAATAAGAATCAGATGCTTTGCTAAGAAACCGTAAGGGGGCTAGGATGACTTCACTATCTTACCAAATATTCATGTTCTGGCAAGGCCTCTAACGTATTAGGCATGTGCATGTACAATTCATGGCAATTACTGTGTAAATAGCATAGTAGCAATAGCGTAAGAGAGGCATCCCCTTAAAAAGCAGAGAGAAGCACTGTCCCTCATGATCCCATCTGTGCCACAGCACCTTGTCAAGTGACTTGTTCTGTAGAGCGAATCAATGAGCAGGTGTATTAGCTGCTGATGTGAGACATTAAACCACTTACAACTTATGTTTTGCTGTCCTTACACACAGTATATTCTCATTAGCAAAGATTTCTAGTGCCATTGCCTTTCTCTTCCACAGCTGTCTTGTTTTCATAAGGCAAGAGCTGTAGCTGATACTCGGACTGCCTCACTGTTAGGGCCCTGCTTTGCTTAATAAGAAGTTATTGTTTCAATACTGTATTTTGGCATAGCATTGGGGATTGCGTAATGTTTTCTCTTTAAATGGGATAATCCACTGTGGTCTTGCATCTATTACATTTACATAAATAGCTCTGTGGTCCCACTGCTGTAGGACCTCCATACCTCCACAGCAGTTAGTAATTCTGCAAGCAGTGCTTTCATTTGTCTTTGCTTTATTTTCTGGTGGTAGGTTATCTATCAAGAATAAAAGCTCACCTCCCTGGTGGATGTATTAATTGCCAGTAGGATTAATAATGGAGACTCTGTTTTATCCAGCTATGAGTCTGCACAAAACGTTCAGGAAATTTTATTGTCAGTACTGCTCCCTCTGTGACCCATTTTGCTGAAACTGAGTGTGGGGAAAAGACTGAAAACTCATAAATGCTTTTGGAGATGTTCATACATGCAGGTATTTCTCACACTTCACTCTTGTGTGATCATATACATACAGCATGATAACACAAACTTCGTTTTCTTAAGCAATCAAATTAAAATGTAATGACAACCATGCCAACATGTCCTCTGTTTTTCTGTTACTCTCTGGATGTTTTGCATACTATGTTCTATTTCACAGCATAGGACAATTGTGTATTTATAGAAAATGTATTGTGAGTCCTAGTTAAAGCTCATTGGGGCCAAACTGGTAATTATGATACAACTGGGGAATGCAGTTTATTAACATAGACATAGGCTTACATTAATTTGTCTGAGTACTTTTTAAATCATTGCTGGAGGACTGTGAGGTTTACTTTAGTGCTGAACAAATGGGCTAAGAGAAGCCATGATCAGTGGCAGCAGTCATTTTGCAAAGAAATTGGATGGATGAAAGGCTAAAAAGCTTCTGCCATGTAATTCTGGGCCCCGCAGTTCATCATTATCCAATCACAAAGATTAAAGCAATTTAGAGCTTAGAGGCTCTAAACCAAGAGCTGCCCAACAAAGTGTCCAAAGGCATAGGGGAGTCCTAAAACCTGATTCAAATGCACAGTGATAAACTTCCAGAACCCTGATTTGCATTTAAACATTTATTACTATTTTAACTTGTTACTTTCCTTTGACTGACATATGTCTCTCTCCCATGCCAGATTTCCAGTCTGTGGAAGAATAACCATCTCTCACTCTCACAGAAAGAGGAAGAGTCACTTTGTACTCTTTCATTCCCATGGCAGTTACGCAGAGGATTACGCACTGAAATTTCTTGCTTACTGATTGGAAATACAAATATTTCCACTTTTGAGCTTTACTATTTTTTGGTGATATCTAACACACTACAAGGAACTTGAGATAAATTATCAAGTTCATTTATTGCTCCTGTGTTTTGCGGGAGAGGTTGTTCCTAGAGTTACTCAGATCCTCCAATATTCATACAGCGCTCTTGAAAATGTAATGTAGCATTCAGAGTTGCATTTTTAAACCGTGTTAAACAAATAACCTCTAGAACTGAGAGAAAAGCGTCTCACTGCTAGCAAAATTGGCACAATTTGTAAATTGGCTTTGTCCTTTCTGTTGGTTTCTGTTCAGATGAAAGATATAAAATGCTCTTGTCTAGCTGAGTGTATTTTCTGTAAAAAGACCAAAATTTCACAATTGTGAATTCTAGTAAAATGGTGCTTCTGGCAAAATATTAGTGCATGCATGCTATGGATCCCTGGGAAACTGAAAGCCTTATGCTGAATCGGACTTGGGAATACTGAAAAACAGTTGTTCTCAGGGATTTTTGGAAGTGCAAAACCAAGTGTGTCAGTGTGGTATGTACTTCCGAGGTTTTTCATAAACTCTGCAAAGAAGGGAAATACCCAAATACATCTTACAGGTCTTGGTAAAAAACAAAAAGAAATCTGAAAGATGTGCAATTTACCTTGTCTGTTTGAGTGCTGTGTAAGAACTGAACACAGATGTGTAGCAGAAAATGTGAAAGGTGAGGAATGTGGTCACATGCAATTTTTTCATACATTCCGAGACTGCTAATCTTAAATGCTAATTCTAAACAAATGACAGGGTCAGTACTCAGAAAATCTTGTAAGCACATCCATGTAATTTAAAAAGAATTTATTTTGTTTTAGCAGGGAAACTTTTTTTTTTTTTAAATGTGCAGTACTGAAACATACTGGTGGATTTATATTCCTTTTGTGTCATCACATATGAGTCACCTGTTTTGCTGAATATATGATTTCTCTTTCTTACATTTTCCATCCTCTTCTAGCCACTCAGTAAGCTTTATACTCAACTAGGAAAAAAACCCCAAAACTTTATCTGGTGGCATCAACCAAGTGAGTGGGAACTGTTATTCTATGCTACAGTAACACTCATTTACCAAAGGTTGACAAATCGCTACTTTAGAGTTAGGAAACAAGTCAGACAAGGTTATATCACAAATGAAAATAGTGAGCTCTGTCTAATAAATTGGTAGCTCAATGAAAAAAAGATAAACTAAGTTCATTGGGTCTGAAGCCAAGAGCATTGCTACAGGGAATGTATAATGCTCTGTGATACCATTTCCAGTGGTAGCTTTTTGAATAAGAGGGTAGAACATATTACCAATTATGCTGATGGCTAGGACTAAATTGAATTATAACTGTGTTAACTGTAGTAACAGTTTTACCCTTTTCCTTGCAATTATTAGGAATTTATTTTCTTTGAAAAGGAAACAAAGCAGAATATTACGAAGCAAGTATATTGTTCCATCTTTGACCATAACGAACATTCATTGGTTGATGTGGATAATTGTCTTTTTGGAAAATACAGATTTATTGAGTGAGATCTAGCCTAGGGTGTAGAACAGCTGCAAGGCAAATATGAAGCTGAGCTATGATGTCCTTGGTCATTTTGAAAATCCATGCTAAAAGAGGTTAAGGTTGATCAAAACCCTTCTGGTTGTTTTTTGTCCTCCACTGAAGGCATTTACTAGGATTCCTCTTACAAGTTCCCGAGCATTAATTAATATAGAAAATGATGCCTTTATTAAGTACTAGTACTTAGCACTCACCTGTGCACGCTGTTTTTTGCCTCTGATGCCAGATGCGCTGCTCTGCACTATGGACCATTGCAAACTGCACTTGAGAATAATCTGATTTACATCCAAGACCAAAGTTATCATAGAATCATGGAACAGCACAGGCTGGGAGGGCCCTTGAAAGATCATCTGGTCCAACCTTTGAAGAAGTCATAATCTGTTTTATCCCTGCTGTCAATTTCCATGTAGAGATAGATCTCATGACTAATGAGGTTGTGCTACAGGGGTGGCTTCTGTGAGAAGCTGCTAGAAGCTTCCCCTATGACCAATATAGCCAATGCCAGCTGGATCCAAGACGGACCCACTGCTGGCAAAGGCTGAGCCCGTCAGTGATGGTGGTAGTGCCTCTGGGATAACATATTTAAGAAGGGGGGAGGGGGGGAAACCAAAACCTGAGCAACAGCAACTGCATCCAGAGAAAGGAGTGAGAGTACGTGAGAGAAACGGCTCTGCAGACACCAAGTTCAGTGCAGCAGGAGAGGGCGGAGGTGCTCCAGGTGCCGGAGCAGAGGTTCCCCTGTAGCCCCTGGGGCAGCCCATGGTGGGGCAGGCTGTCACCGGGCAGCCCATGGAGGTCCAGGGCGGAGCAGATCCCCACCTGCAGCCCGGGGAGGACCCCATGCCGGAGCAGGGTGGTGCCTGAAGGAAGCTGTGTTCCTGTGGGAAGCCCATGCTGTATCAGGCTCCTGCCAGGACCATTGGACTCATGGAGAGAGAAGCCCGCGCTGGAGCAGCTTTGCTGGCAGGACTTGTGACCCTGCGGGGGTCCCACACTGGAGCAGTCCATTCCAGGACTGTCTCCCGTGGGAGGGCCCCCACGCTGGAGCAGGGGCAGAGTGTGAGGAGTCCTCCCCCTGAGGAGGAAGGAGCGGCAGAGACAATGTGTGATGGACTGACCCCAACCCCCATTGCATTGCTTGGGGGGAGGAGGTAGAGAAAATTGGGAGTGAAGTTGAGCCTGGAAAGAAGGGAGGGTGGGGGTAAGGTATTTTAAGATTTAGGTTTTATTTCTAATTACCCTATTCTGATTTGATTAGTAAAAAATTAAACTAATTTCCCCAAGTTGAGTCTGTTTTGCTCATGACAGTAATTGGTGAATGGTGTCTCCCTGTCCTTATCTCAACCCACAGGCCTTTCATTATCTTTCCTCTCCCCTGTCCAGCTGAGGAGGGGAGTGATAGAGCGGCTTTGGCAGGCACCTGGTGCTCAGCCAGGGTCAACCCACCACAGGTTGATTAAGCTTCCATAATTGAGGAACGAAGCCTAAACTATGAAAATGTCACCTCAAGCACTGGAACAAGAAGTATGGATGAGCTGAATTTGCTTCTTGCAGTGAAGCAGTCACTCACACTATGAGTGCTAAACTGTAAAAGGGTTCTGGCACCTGACCATTTCTTTCTGAACTGGAATCTTACAAGCATGTGCAGTTATTCCTGCGTGGTTTTATATGTCCTGGAGTATTTACATTATAGTTGACCATATTTGTCAATGAAAATAAAAGTCTACTTTTTACTTCTAGTAATGCTTAAAATGTCATAATTTTCTGAGTCTTGCAGTTTTCCTCTTGTGGTGGTGATTTTATCAACAATGCCTATTTTTTCTATACTTATCTGTCTTTATGTACACATTGTTTATATACAATTTAAAGACTTTCTTTACCTCCATACTTCTCTTTATTTTGCATGCTGTCAAGCATTTATGCTTTTCTCACCTCCTCCCATCTTGCCATAGTTACTACTTTTTCTTCTAGATTTTCTTCAGTGTTACTGGTGTAACTTGTTTTACTTACCTCTTTTACTTCCTTTACCCATTTCTTGCAACTTAACTTTGTCTGTCTTCATCCCATTTTTTTTTTTTTCTTTATGGATGTTGGCAGTCATGGAAATGATCATGGCTGAAAAAAGATTCTTTTGTACCTCATGGTTCAGACGGGATTTTCGCAGATGTAATTGTGAAATAGTGAGCAACCAACCTCATAAAAGAGCTTCATTTCATCAAAGAATGTTAAACAGCTGTTTTCAGCTTGACCACAGTAGAAAATAGAACCAGTCAGCCAGTAAAAATTTATGTTTAATAGAGACTATGAATATGGGTGAAGGAACAAATGAGACAGTGAGCAGTACGAGCTCATGCGTGATGGGCTTCCACCCTTGACAGAGCCCCTTTATCATAGTTCCTGTTTCTGCTCCTGTGTAGTGAACCTCTGGTGATCTTTTGGAAGCTGGCTAGGGTGCTTCTGGCATGCTGAGAAAATACTGCTATCCAGGAAATTTTTTTTTTTATTGTCTTCAGCCTTGGTAAGCTCTGTGCCGCATTTGTTATCACAGAGATGGACTTGATTTCGCTTAATGAGCAATGAGACTGGAAGGGGTGGGCGCTAATACATCTTGGACCACCTTGTGGAAGAAAGCTTCCTTGCCACAGCTGGGTCAGGTGGTTTTCTCCCACAGATATTCTGCTCTGATAGACGTTAAATTTCTGCTTATAAGGTGCTTGTAAGCTTTAAAGAAACCTGATTTTTTGTTTTTATTTTATATTATTTTGCAATATTTGCCCAAGAAGGGCTTCAGCCCTGTTTATTCAGTTCCCTTAACTACAATAGTATTATTTTACTGATTCAGCATTAATGACACACATGGTCACAAAGGGTCAGAGCAAGTACTAACCGTCGTAAGGGAAGTGGGACATAAAGCTGACACCAGAAAGGCACTATTTTAGGTAGGAGCTGGTGCGCGGAGGAGGTGGCTGTGGCTGTGTTGCTCTGAGTTTGCAGGCACCAACCAGGAGCAGTGATACCAGGAGAGCAGCGTGTGCTGCCACTGCCCTCCTTCCCTCCTGGCCACATCGTGTGAACGGGAGGGAAACCATCTGGTGGGGGCTGTGTCTGGGACACGGCGGGCGCCAGGGCAGTTTGTGCCTGCAGTGGCTGCCGGCTGTGCCGCCCTCCGCATCCAGCCAGCTCACGCGCGGCACGGGAGGCATCGGCGCACGTAGCTGCTCCTAGCTTCGCTGCTGTCTGCCTGGCTTCCCCCCTTACCGAGGTGGCTCTACGTAAGGACGGACTCCCGCACACATTCACACGCACCGTGACTTACGTGATTGCGCTGGAGTGTAAATCAGTGGCGGTCATGTGGCCTCTTTCTACACTAAGCTAGTGTTATCCATAACTCACAGCTAACAGTTCCTTTCTTGTGCTCTTATCTTCTCCTCTGGATTTCCTGGCTATACTGTAAGTGGTCCTTTCCAAACCTCTTGCCAACCATACTAAAACAAAGATGATAAATCGTTTAATGTCTTTTTGTGTACTGTATGACATTCTGTTCTTCTAAATAATTTATTAGCAGAGAAATTTCAATGAAAGCGTGACTCCGGGTTCTTTGAAACATTCATCTTGACAATTTATGATCTTTCACAAAATATTTATCTTGTGTCCAAGAACAAAAATGATCCGAGAGACAGATTTTGATATGGCGTCAGTGAGTTCATGCCACTTTTACATGTTTCTCAATAAAAAAGAGTTTTGAATCCCAGCTAATCAAAGTTGAATCAGCTCAGATCAAATGTTAGGGTGCCTTCAGTTCTGAAGATAGCATAAAAGAGTTGGAGTGCACAGTTGGTGAGGGAGGTTACCACTGAAGCTGTCTGGAAACTCGGTGTGTTACAAAGACAATGCAGTGGAACCTGTTTCATGTTTGTCCCTGATACTTCAATGTCTTGATCAGAACTCTGTAGAGCCCTTTTGAAATGTCTTATGAATGTTTACCAGTTACTTTGAACATTTTCACAGTCATTTTGTTTTCTACAAAGCAATGTAAAAAGAGTAAGTTGTGATTTCTTTGAAAGATAGTTTTGGATAATAAATTTATTTCCATGTTCCACATAGATATGCACATTCTGCTGGTTGACAAAGGGGCAAGTTATCCTGCTAGCCACCTTTGCATTACTCTCTCATTATATATAATGCATCAATTACAGTTGTGTTGTTTTTTTTTTTTTTAAAACTAAACTCTTAAACTAAATTTTTGGTCTATAATTTGGCTTCATCAAAATCAGGAGCTTGCTTCTGGAATCACTGCATTGCCTGGTTTTAGAGTTCAAGGTAAAAAACAGAAACCGATTCTGCACGTAATTCGCACCTACTAAAATATATGCTGTAACATTGCATTCATTAAGCTGATGCAAAGTTCTCCGTTGTGTTAGCAGTAACTCTTGAGGCGTACACTGAATGACTCTTAAGCTGCTTTGTGTCTACATAAGACTGACTGTGCAGGATTTAACATTAATCTTAAGACAGGTTTTAAACTAGTGCAACCTTGGTGTCAGGTTGGTCACGATTCTCAGCTGCTTGGCTTTTGGGGTACTAGCTTATGCCTTTGCTAAAAAGAGCATAATTTTCTGCCTTTCAGAGTGCCATCACGCTGTGGCAGTCACAGTTCACTTCAGCTGGTCAACATATGTTAAAATAGATTCTCTTGCCCGTATTAGCTAGTGAGTGAATGCATAAGATAACACCTCATAGCTTTATCCTGGGAAATCCTCTGAAATTCCAACATTATATGGAATTATAACCTTGCCTGGATGTAGCATAAGACCATGGATCATCTGATTGTCGCTGCTAAGCTCAACAGAGAGCTGTCGAATCAGGACACCAAGCTGTGTTAGTTAGGAGGGCTGCCTTAGTAATACCAGCAGTTTTACTCGCAGCTACTGAGCAAATGCAGGGTGGGACTTTGACCCAGACAGTTTTCACTGCTGTACCTTTGCAGATCTCCTTAATGTGCTGTCTCTAGGCTTTCTTTCCTTTCTCCTTCTCCTTTTCTCCCACCCCTGAGCTCTCACTCCGCTCACACGGTGCAGGAACAGGTTGGAGTTTTGAATGCACTGCTCAGCCAGAGAAAATGTGCCCAAGGTCTGTTCAGGGAGCATTGCTGCTTGTCCTTTATGCCAGAGGGTTTTGTGATACGTCAGTTCGTCAGGTGTAGAAGATGAGGTAAAGCACCCTTAAAAAATGGAGCTTTTTAAAAAAAGAAAACTACGTCAGCTTTAACAACGACTGAGCAGAACATAAGGAAATGTTTGCAGCTTCTGGAACCTCGGATGACTTCAGGAATGAAATGAAAAGTTGAAATTATTTTTCTTCCACAAATGTTTTGGCATATCAAGAGATTTGTTTCTCAACAAAAACCCTGTACTTTGACACACTTTTACACCTTTAGTATTTCTATTTTTCCTTCTTTTAAATGTACACCTATATCTTGACAACCAAAACCCATTTTTAAACAAAATCTATTTTATTGTCATTCTCCAAAAAGTTTTACCCAGCTGTAGCCACCCATCAGTTCTACTGTGAGTGCCTTGTCATGGGCTGCCCTCCCTCTCCCTACAGGGAAACCACCTTCTGAGATTTGTATTTCAGGTAAACATAATTTTTCCATGATCCCTCCCTCGTCGCTCACTGAAGCTGATCCCCACACCTGTCCGCTTACAAGATTTTTCCTCAAGCATTCCGCGGTAATGTTGCAAAGAAGGAAATGCTGAGAGTAACGCTGAAGGAGGCACAACAGCTGTCAATGAAGTGGCCTTCAAGAAATCCTGCCAGTGTTAATAAACCAAGCTCTTTATAAATCTCTACTCTCTGAGCAATTAATGCCAGCAGAAGATGTATCCTAAAGGGAAAAAAAAAAAAAAAAGAAAAGAAAAGAAAAAAAAAAGTACAAACCCCACCAAACCCTTTATAGGTCCATAATCTTCCTCTGTTTCTGTTTCAGCTGGCTTGACTATCTCCAGATCCCAGGATTTTCCTTCTGGGAGAATTAGTTTATTAGTCCAGTCCATCGCCAAGAATAAGTTCCCAGGCTTTTTGTTCAGATATCCAGCTTTGCACAGCACAGATCAGCACGGTTTGTGATGTGCATCGAACCTCAGATTGTCTCTAGGTAGGGACCCCATGGAGCAAAGCTGAGTGTTTCTGGCATCCGGGGGACTTGCAAGACCACATTCCAGTAATCACAAGAGACAGATTCTCTGTGCACATAAATCATGTGTGTCCAACAAGTAAATGACTATTACATTTCTGTTTCCAAATAAGTCTATCCTAATAATATTATAGCATACCTGTAGTTCCCACAGTGTTGTGGGGTTGGTTGTTTGGTTTTTTTTAATCTTTGAAGCTATGCATTAAGAATAAACCTCGAAATTATATACCTTCCTTCTTGTTTCCAATAATGTTTCCATGGGAACAGGGTAGAGCGTGCTCTATTTAAGCATTCAGTGCTTTGATTTTTGTTCGTCCGCTTGTAAATAATCAGCATTCATCTGAATACAACACCAGAAAGGGAGACAAATATTAAAAAAAAAAATATCTTTACTTTTTGTTTCACTATAATACTTTGAAAAGAAATAAAAATAAATCTTCACACTAATTTCAAAACCTCAAGTTATTTTTTTGTATTTGTTGACAATTTCTTCAAATATATTGCATAATCAAAACTTACTTATGAATTTATTTTAGTTTTTGAAAGATTACAAGTTTTAAAAACCTGGTCTCTGTCTTTTGGGTGAAACTTAGCTGTATTGATGCCAACAACATTTTTCACTTCACATTTTTCCTGTTGATGGTAGGCATTTTAATGTTTCTCCAACCATGAAATGTATATTAGCACTGCTTCTGACACCTGGGAAGTCAGAATATGGTTTTTGGCTGGTAGGAAAAGCAGATAAAAATGATGACTCTTGTTCACAAGCCTCTCCCAGAAAGTGCAGTGCCCCTTCCAATATATTTTGTCTATGTAGCGGGAAAGAAGTGTGATGAAGCAAAAGTTTTGGCTACCTTCCTTGTATTACCATTTGCCAGAAATAAGGAAATGTGTGATTTTTTTTTCCTTTGTAGGTGGACTTTTGCAGTACACTTGTGATCGTGCATGCTGCACTTTGGTTGTTGAAGGATTTGGGTAGGGCAAGAAACAGCTTTAGGTTGTTTTGTTTTGTTTTGTTTTTTTAATTTCTCCCTTTTGTTTCTTTTAAATTAAAAGATTGAAACTTCAAATGTTAAAACCAGTAAGTGTATCTGTTCCTCCACTTTGGCCTTATATGCCACGAGACAGTCCAATAACATGACAACATAGGTGTATTCCACCAGTTATTGCAGCATTCACTGAATAGGATAAAGGATGCTAATGAATTAATTTGGATTCTCATATATTTGCAACATGATGAGCTGCAGCGTCACTTGTGGATGGTAAAATAAGGCATGGGGCCACAGAGTGAATGGCAAAAGTGAAATGAAATGGTAAGCATCAGTTGCATACCCTGCACAAATACGGATCAGAATGTGCCTTGGTGAAAAAGTAACATTTGTCTTTTTGATGCTGAAGTAGATTTGAGCTAGCTTTTCTTGTGTGATATTTGCATACAAAATGTGGGGGTATCTTGTGGACCTGTTTTATGTACACCCATTTCATTGGGTTTGATATGGGACATAGAATTGGCTTCTTTAGAACTGGCTGACATTTGTATGCTTTTTGCACACTTTTTTATAGGGAAAGGAGCAATTCAGATAAATACTTTTGTATTAAAGAAAATTAGTTTGACCTGATACATGCCAACCGTTGCCTTATTTTGATAGTTTTATTATCTAGGAACTGAAGATACGACATAGGATCTCTGAAGTGAGCTAAACAATCTGGACTGCTGTTTTAATCCTGTATTGAACATTTTTAGTATGTTATGGACAAGTTTTCAGTGTGAGTGCAAAATGCCTTTTTTTTTTTTGCTTTTTCAGGTATTTTTAGAAAATACCTGATAGTATCTGGTACAGTAAAGCAGACAATTTAGGATTAAAGAACTGAAAATTAGTCATGAACTATTGCCTTACAACCAAATAATAATAAAATGTGCTGTGGGATTTCTGGCATGTAAAGATGCCTATTGTAAACACTGTCCTCTCTAAAGTATTGGAGCAAGCTAAAAATACCCTCCCCCCCCAAAAAAAAAAAAAAAAAAGAGATCAGAACATGTAATGCAATTTAAGGCAATAAGGCAATAAGAAACAAACATGGGAACTGGAGCATGGTTTAATGGACTGTAAATCTGAAGAGTAACTCAAGAGTACACTGGGATCTTTCATGGTCTGAACAGGATGAGCTAAGTCTATGTCAGATTGTCTGACCAAGAAAAACAGGAACACTGAAACTGCTCTGAGTAATCATTTATTACTACATGAACAGGTTTTTTTTATTATTATTTTTTAATTACTATTTTTGTGGATGGATGAACTTGGTTCAGGAGGCCTTTTCCAGCATTCAGAAGTTGCTTCACTATTTTCTTCTGAATATTGGAGCTAACCAGTTCTATTTGTCATGCTAGATTAGTTTCAGATATTCTTGCCCTCCCTCAGCTTCCCTGTCTCCCATTTATGCAGAAAAAAACTTGGAAGTGAGAGAAACACTCAGATTTAGTTGCTGGAGCCAAGCACAAATATTGAAGCAGGCTGCAGCAAGAAAAAAAAGTGAAAAATCTGGGAAGGATGGGTCAGAATCTGGAGAATGAAACAGCAAGGAGATGCACACAGCGAGGAAGGGTCCTGTGGAGGGCTGAGCTGGGCTGGGGGAGATGGGGAGAGCCAGGAAAGGTCTGGCAGGGTTCAGCATGCAGGAGGCCTGAGCCGGGAGCTGGAATCCAAGTGTGTGTCCACAGTAATGAGGGAGGAGAACTGGGCTTTTGTGATTAACTGATCGATTTAGTAGTTAATCTGTCTCTGCTCCCTCCACTCTAAAATATTGACAGATACCTTTAATTACCTCGCACAAGTAGTAATTAGCCTCTGTTTGTTTCAGTGACAGTTCCTGAGGTACTTACTGCACGTGGCTATACTGTAAAATAAGGTGAATTAAAAATATGAGTGCTTCATTTTGCTGTGCTATAGATGGTTTTGTGTCTATATTTAGTTCAGTGTATGCTTTCTATTTTAAATATATTTCTGTACTTAAATTCTGTTGATAAAAGCTGAAAAACAGATTTTTTTTAAAAAAAACTTAGTGGGCCTGTACAGTTATAGTAGCTTTTCCCTGTGTCATTCTGAAATGAAACATTGCGATAACTAAAATTATTCCAGAATTGAGCTTTATAGGGAACAACAGTTTAATATCCAATTAGAAGAGCTGTGAGTTACAGTAAATGACTGAAGCTGGAACTTAACTCATTTCAGGTGAGTACATGCAGACTAGCAAGCTCGTTCAGAGATACGTGGAAAGTAATGTGCCAATTCAGGAAATAGAAATCAAATATATCTATCCACCAATGGAGTTCTTCATAGTCATGAATTGATTTTAATGTCAGCTCCAATTTGTTGTTAGATTTTTGAGGCATTTCCCAAGAGACAAGGCTACAGTGATTTATTTTTTGTTGTGAACTGAAGTGCTCAGTTTTTCCTGGGTAACATTTATTCACTGCTCTTGAGATTTGTTTCCTACTGTTTTGAAGCAAGTCTTGTCTTTTGCTTTGGCTTGAAATGTTGCTCAGTTGAGGAGTGATTTTCTCTGGGAAAAATGAGGAGAGAGGAGTGTAGGATAGCCTTTCTGAAGTCTTGCAAACCTGTTCAACAGAGGTCTGCACAGGGGCATCTCCAGCCAGAGGAAGCTTCTCTGGAAATATTTTTGTGTACTTGTAGGTTTTATAGTTGATTTTCCTATTTTGTCTGCCCAAGTTTCTTTCTAGAGTCACGCTTGTTCTTTTCCCTTCCAGTAAACAACCCACACAGAAATAAGTATACTTCGTGATGTATTTGTAATATTTGATTAATTAAGTGTTCAGAAACTATAATAAATACTTACATTTCTTTGTCTTGCTAGATTATTTATTTTAATAGATTATTTCTTAAGTATAACTTAACCTTATCTCTTTTCTTTTGCAATTTAGCATGTAGCCCTTAGCTTTTGCATCAGAGAATTATTTTCTCCCATTCCCTTCATTAAATAATTGTTGGGAACCTTCAGTTTATAGAGATTCAATTAAGTCATTGGTTTCTCATAATTAAATAATGAACCACAGAAACTGACCAAGTAAACACCCTTAGAAAGGATGTCTGAAATATTTTACCATGAGCCTGACACCAATTCAATGACTGTATCTCAGGCAATCAAACTAACTTATTATATTGGATAATTTGATCATAAATTTGATCAATCCAACCCAGTCAGGGATGACTCTGATTTGCTGCTAAAACAGCTTATTTGTGATGGCATATGTTGTCATTAAGGCTCTGTTGGTCAACCATGGTTATCAAAGGCACCACTTTTCATAAAGACATTAATTTCCTTATTGCAATGATATCCCACAGAATGGCAATACAATAAACTAGCCTTCTCCTGCTTCCATGAGATGTAATGGAAACTTAATCTTTATTTCAGGAAGGAAGGAAGAAAGAACAGGCTCAGTTCCCATCTAAATGACTTTGTGTTGCCTGCTGCCCGTGTTTAGCTAATCCTGAATACATTTCCAGTGAAGAGGCAAACATTTGATTTCAGCATTGTGTGACTGCATAAACATCCTCATGCCCATGAATTAATGGAATAAATTGAATATCTAAGGTTTCTTTGTGGGAATTAGCAGGAGAAGGGCAATTTCTTTCAGACTGAAGACTCTTACTCATCATTGGAGTGCTTTGAGCATCCCTGTAATACAAAATGCTGTTGCCGCCTCTCCTTCCGAATCTCAGTTGTTCTGCTCTGGCACAGCCAGGCAGTGGAAGGGGTTGTCTTCCCTGTTACGAGAAAGTGCTCCTGTTGCTTCACCACTGAGTAAGATTTCACTTGCGCAGGTTTTTTTTTATTTTGTCAGAAAGCTTGAAAGGGGTGGAGGCTGACCTCCCTGCTTCTTCTCTCCAAGAATTGAAAACTCTATCATTTTGTGATCGCTATGCCCAAGACAGCCTCCAACCATCACATCACCCACAAGTCCCTCTCTGTTTGCAAACAATGGGTCCTGCGGGGTGCCTTCCCTAGTTGGCTCACTCACCAGCTGTGCCAGGCAGTTACCTTCCACACGCTCTGGGAACCTCCTAGACTGATGCCACTGTATTGTATTTCCAGCAGACATCTGGTAAGTTGAAGTCCTGTATGAGAACAAGGGCTAGCAATTGTGAGACTTCTCCCAGCTGCTAATAGAAGGTTTCATCTGCCTCTTCATCCTGGTGGGGTTGTCTATAACAGACTCCCACCATGATATCTTTGTTGTTGGCCTTCCCCCTGATTCTTACCCATAAACACTCAACCCTATCATCACCATCATTAAGCTCTAGACAATCAAAACAGTCCCTAACATACAGGGCTACCCCACTGCCTCTCCTTCCTTGCCTATCCCTTCTGAAGAGTTTATACCATCCATAAAACTGTTTCTTTTTTTTTTTTGGCTTTGCAAATAAGCTTCTAGACCTATAGAAACTGGTTGCAGCTTGTATATAGTAACCGCTTCCTATCTCATTCTACCCTCCACAACAGCAGAATTACTGAAAGATAGGATGAGCATTACTTTCACGCTTAGCTTTATTGGTTTGGCAAACAGCTGTTTTGAAAGTGCATTATACTTCCAAGGAGCATAATATTATTTGAAATGTGAGTCGCAAAATAGAGGTGAAACAAAACCTAGTGTTTCCTGCATATTTAAGGAATCTAGCATATCTAACTACCAAAAAATGTTAGGGCCATATTGTAACGCAGAAAATATAAGAAATTTTAGAGGCATGTTTTGACTCTTACAGAATGTGAGAAATCATAGAATCATAGAATCATAGAATGTTTTGGGTTGGAAGGGACCCCTGGAGGTCATCTAGTCCAACCCCCCTGCAGTGAGCAGGGACACCACTAACTAGATCAGGTTGCTCAGAGCCCCATCCAACCTGTCCTTGAATGTTCCCAGGGATGGGGCCTCCACCACCTCTCTGGGCAACCTGTTCCAGTGTTTTACCACCCTCATTGTAAAGAATTTCTTCCTTATATCCAGTCTAAACCTACCCTGGTTTAGTTTAAAACCATTACCCCTTGTCCTCTCACAGCTGGCCCTACTAAAAAGATTTTCCCCATCTTTCCTATAGGCCCCCTTTAGATACTGAAAGGCCGTAATCAGGTCTCCCCGCAGCCTTCTCTTCTCCAGGCTGAACAAGCCCAACTCCCTCAGCCTGTCCTCATAAGAGAGGTGCTCCAGCCCTCGGATCATTTTAGTAGCCCTCCTCTGGACCCGCTCCAACAGTTCCATGTCCTTCTTGTGCTGAGGGCTCCAGAGTTGGACACAGTACTCCAGGTGAGGTCTCACCAGAGCAGAGTAGAGGGGCAGAATCACCTCCCTCGACCTGCTGGCCACGCTTCTCTTGATGCAGCCCAGGGTACGGTTGGCCTTCTGGGCTGCCAGCGCAGATTGCCGGCTCGTGTCCAGCTTTTGGTCCATCTGTACCTCCAAGTCCCTCTCGGCAGGGCTGCTCTCGATCCTTTCTTCCCCCAGCCTGTATTGATACTGGGGGTTACCCCGACCCAGGTGCATGACCTTGCACTTGGCCTTGTTAAACCTCATGAGGTTCACACAGGCCCACCTCTCCAGCCTGTCCAGGTCTCTCTGGATGACATCCGGTCCTTCTGGTGTGTCAACCGCACCACTCAGTTTGGTGTCGTCCGCAAACTTGCTGAGGGTGCACTCAATCTCGCTGTCTAAGTCATTGATGAATATATTAAACAGCACGGGTCCCAGTACGGACCCCTGAGGGACACCACTCGTCACCGGTCTCCATCTGGACATCGAGCCATTGACCACTACCCTCTGGATGCGGCCATCCAGCCAGTTCCTTATCCACCGAACAGTCCACCCGTCAAATCCATAGCCCTCCAATTTAGAGAGAAGGATGTTGTGGGGGACCGTGTCAAAGGCTTTGCAGAAGTCCAGATAGATGACATCTATTGGTTTTCCCTTGTCCACTGATGCTGTCACACCATCATAGAAAGCCACTAGGTTCGTCAGGCAGGACTTGCCCTTGGTGAAGCCATGCTGGCTATCTCGAATTATCTCCCTGGCCTCCATGTGCCTTAGCATAGCTTCTAGGAGGATCTGTTCCATGATCTTCCCAGGCACAGAGGTGAGGCTGACAGGTCGGTAGTTCCCAGGGTCTTCCTTTCTACCCTTTTTGAAAATGGGCACAATGTTTCCCTTCTTCCAGTCACCAGGGACTTCACCTGACTGCCATGACTTTTCGAATATCATGGAGAGTGGCTTGGCGACTACATCGGCCAATTCCCTCAGGACTCTGGGATGCATCTCATCAGGTCCCATGGACTTATGCGCATTCAGGTTCCTCAGGTGGTCACGAACCTGATCTTCTCCTACAGCAGGAAGGGTTTTGCCCTCCCTGTCTCCCTCATGCCATCCATCAACTCGGGTGGGGTGGGGAGAGAGGTTCCCAGTGAAGACTGAGGCAAAAAAGGTGTTGAGTACCTCAGCCTTCTCCTCATCTGCTGTTACCAGCTTGCCAGTCTCTCTCATCAGCGGGGGTACGCTTTCTTTAACCATCCTTTTCCGGCTGATATACCTGTAGAAACCCTTCTTGTTATTCTTTGCATCCCTAGCCAAGTTTAGCTCCAGCTGAGCCTTGGCCTTCCTGACCCCATTCCTACACAACCGGGCCGCGTCCCTATACTCTTCCCAGGATGCCTGTCCCTGCTTCCAATGCCTGTGCAGCTCCCTCTTCCTCCTTAGTTTGTCCAGCATGTCTCGTCTCAGCCATGCTGGTCTCTTCCCTTCTTTGCCCGATTTCTTACACCTGGGGATCGAGAGCTCTTGCGCTCTGTGGATCACTTCCTTAAAGATCTGCCAGCTCTGTTCTGTTCCCCTGTCTCTGAGGACCGTTTCCCAGGGAGTCCTTCCGACTATCTCCTTGAGGAGCTGGAATTTTGCTTTTCTAAAATTCAGGGTCCTGACTATACTCTTCATTCTTCCCATTTCCCTCTGGAGTGTGAGCTCTACCAGCGCATGATCACTGCAACTCAAGTTGCCTCCGATCTTGACATTTCCGACGAGCTCACTTGCATTGGTGACCACTAGGTCCAGTATCGCATCCCCTCGGGTAGGGGTGTCTATTACCTGGCTTAAGAAGTTGTCCTCAATGCATTCAAGAAACCTGCTGGATTGCCTACAGCTTGCCGTGCTGGTTTTCCAGCAGATGTCAGGGTGGTTGAAGTCCCCCAGCAGGACGAGAGCCTGCGAGCACGAAGCCTCCCGGAGTTGGAGGAAGAACGCTTCGTCCGTCGGCTCCTCTTGATCTGGCGGCCTGTAGTAGACACCAACCACCAGGTTCCCTTTGTTGCCTCTCTCTCTGATTCTTATCCATAAGCTTTCGACCTGCTCGTGGCTATTCTTCAGGGCCAGCTCTTCACACTGTAATGATTTCTTGATGTAAAGGGCAACGCCTCCGCCCCTCCTTCCTCGCCTGTCCCTTCTGAACAGATATCCCATCGAGGACAAGATTACAGAGGAGTATTTACATTATTCAGCATGTATTTGAAAGAAGACCGCACTGCAATTCAAGGGTGATGAAACACCCATGAGACCATTGATGAGATTATGCTATGAAAAGAGATTTTTGCAATGCTTTCAGTTTATAACTGGATTATGTTGTGGGATTCAATGGTACGTAAATAAGATCTTGTGGGAAAGTTCTAACATTCATATCTTCTCAAAAAGGACAGAGATAATGATGATAAAATACTATTAGTGTAGGGTGAATGTGTTTTTTGTTTTATTTACTGTCACCTGTGCAATGATGCAACAGGTAAATAAGATTTTTAAGTCACGTGTGAAAGCTTTCATCCACACTGTTTTGTGAGAACATTTGAAGAAAACATTTTGCTCCATGTTTCTGTAGGCAGTACTCTGAATAATGAATGAATTTAATGAGATTTCATTTAGATATATGATTATTAGTTATTGCCTGTTATTTATGCTTTAGTAACGTTTTAAAATTCTCTGTTTCTGCTGCTGAAAGTTTATTTGGGGTTTTGATCAGATCGGAAAACCTTTCTGAAATTATTTGCTGACTCACCCACTCTATGCAACAATCTGTTGTTGTATGCTTCATATTTGTAGTGAAATAACTTCTTATCAAAGAAAAAAATATTTTGAAGCAAATCATACGTAAAAAATGACTTACAGACTATCTTAAAAGGCCTTAAAACTGATTTTAAAATTATCCTGGTGGAGTAGTATTTTTCTTGTCATATTTGTTGAGAGTAAGATGATAACTGGTATTTATTATTTAGTAGGACTGACAAATAACAATCAGTCTGTGATTTCCTTTGATACATTTTTATTATGTTCAGAGCAAGGATCTTGCTTAGTGGCTGTAGCTACAATTTAATCAGTAAAGAATGTAAATTTGATGCTTTGACAGCCTAATGATGTATAAAACTGAGAAAGAAATGGTCAATAAAGAGGTACATTCTTACTGATCATACCCTTTTTCAAAAGAAAATCTTACCTCAACTGTGTTAGGTTGGTTCTGATTTTACTGGTGCAAAAGATACCTTAAATGCTAAGTAATACAACTTGTCCATTAAAAAAAAAAGCAAGTTTAACCATGTAAACAAGGTTTTACTTTGTATAATATGTGTAATCCAAGAGATTATCCATACTGCTTGAACTGTCAGTGATGTAGGCCAAATGTTATATTACTCATTAGTCTGATTTGTGTTGTGAAAAAAAAATGTATACTGCAAAGATACTTTTTTTTTGTTCTTTTTTTTTTTCATTTAAATGAAAAAGTAATTTTTCCTAGTCTTTCTCCGTAAGGGCTAATGTCTTGCAGGTAACTTGAACTGGAATAAAACTGGGTTACCAATTTTACTGAGTCCATTTAATATTTTGGTGGTTTGATATAAGGTTTTCTTGGATTTGAAAATGTGTTTTTTTGGGGGGTTGGGTTTTTTTTGGCATGCACAATCTAAGTCCATTCAGTCTTTAATTACCAAAAGTCTTCTGTACTTGCTTCCAGTATTGACGAAAAGGTAATTTGCCTGTTCATTGTAAGTGGAGTGTGGTGAATACTTTATCTTATGGTGGTGTTTTTAAGAAAGTGTGCAGTTCTGCCCCAGACAGAACAGGGGGGACTTTGGCTTACCGTTTCGCAGAGTCCTTTTGTCATCTGAGGATATTTGGAAATAATGGAGCATCATTTTAGGAACGGCAATGTTATTTCTAGAATGGAATCAAGCAGAAACAAATAAAAGTTCTGTAAGAGGTCAGTACCTCTTGTCTATGTAATAAGAACTTGAAAATGTGCAGGTGTTGTAAGTATCTGCCTAATGAATCTAACATAAAATGAATTAGTGGTGGTGGCTTACAGACCGTGTAGCAAAGACTAGGTGTAAGTGAAGCAATATTGTCAATGCCCTTTTGGTTGGGTTGTCAAGAAACATGCACAACATATGCAGTTACTGAGTCAAATACGAAAACCAAAACATATTTGTAGGCATTTTCTGTTAGGCACCATCTGGACTGTATGCAATTTTAGGATTGCATTAACACAGTGCTTGGGATTTTACAACTGGAGAATCATGGAAATCTAATTCACAATTTAAGATAAGGCAGGAAAGAGGCCTTTACTCTTTCAGAAGCAACATAATTTATTACCAGTTAGCTAAATTTGTTCCTGATTCAGAAACTGTACAGTTTCCTACCACAAATACTTTTGTATATAGTATTAAAGGTATAAACTTGGTAACATGTTTTTTATAACATTACTTATTGTGTCTTTGAGGGGTATTTAGATGCCTAGATCAAGCCATCTTCTCAGACTTGGCGTTCAATAAGTGTAGACTTCTGTAGAAGGACAGTTCAGAGCACCTAAGTTAAACTCATCCTTAATCAGCTCTGAAAAACTCTCTCTGTTGCTCTTATAAAGAAGCTTGCAGCGTGTAGTGACCTTGCTTAAGCATGTGGTATACGTTTGGTGATGTGAATACTCTTGCATATGTTTTCTTGTGAGTATGCTGCTAAACTAATCCAACAGAGTAGATTGTGGTTTGATACCTGAAGATAAACTTAGAACTTGAATAGGCTAGAAACCTATGAGGTTCAACAAGGCCAGGTGCAAGGACCTGCACCTTGGTTGGGGTAACCCCTGGTATCAATACAGGCTGGGGGAAGAAAGGATCGAGAGCAGCCCTGCCGAGAGGGACTTGGAGGTACAGATGGACCAAAAGCTGGACACGAGCCGGCAATCTGCGCTGGCAGCCCAGAAGGCCAACCGTACCCTGGGCTGCATCAAGAGAAGCGTGGCCAGCAGGTCGAGGGAGGTGATTCTGCCCCTCTATTCTGCTCTGGTGAGACCTAACTTAGAGTACTGCGTCCAGCTCTGGAGCCCTCAGCACAAGAAGGACATGGAACTGTTGGAGCGGGTCCAGAGGAGGGCTACTAAAATGATCCAAGGGCTGGAGCACCTCTGCTATGAGGACAGGCTGAGAGAGTTGGGCTTGTTCAGCCTGGAGAAGAGAAGGCTGCGGGGAGACCTGATTGCGGCCTTTCAGTACTTAAAGGGGGCCTATAGAAAAGACGGTAAATCTTTTTAGCAGGGCCAGCTGTGACAGGACAAGGGGTAATGGCTTTAAACTAAACCAGGGTAGGTTTAGACTGGATATAAGGAAGAAATTCTTTACAATGAGGGTGGTGAAACACTGGAACGGGTTGCCCAGAGAGGTGTTGGAGGCCCCATCCCTGGAAACATTCAAGGCCAGGTTGGACGGGGCTCTGAGCAACCTGATCTAGTTAGCGGTGCCCCTGCTCACTGCAGGGGGGTTGGACTAGATGACCTCTAGGGGTCCCTTCCAACCCAAAACATTCTATGATTCTATGGTTCTAAGATTCTATCTGTTCCTATTGTTTGTAGAGGTTGTTCCATAATAAACCCTTTTTCTTTAAAGTATACTGGGATTTCATGTATCACAACAATTCAGGGATTTTGTATCAGGATAAAGTAAATGTCACTACAACTGTTATTTGACAAGAAATTGTCTGTAAAATAAATCAATAAATGCTGTATTAGAAAGGACATAATACCAACATGGGTAAAACTTTAAAAAAAAAAAAATGTGAAAAACACAAAAGAAAAAAGGGGAAAACCAGCCTTTTTTTTCTTCATATTTGAAAAGTAATGTACTGGTACTTACAACAAGCTTAAAAGTGTTTGGAGAAGTCCATTTTTAATAAAACCCAGGAAGAAACACAGTAGGAACAATGGGAACTTTGAGCCAGAATAACAGGAAGAATGGAAACCTGCGAGAGTGGAGGACAAACTGATGTGGTTGGTTGAATAACCAAAAGCTGGGTATTATGTCAGTCGAAACACACCAGGCAGTGTTCCAATCTGTCAATCTATGAATAGGATCTCTGCAGGAATCAGACAGCATAATTAAAATTTGGGAAAGATCACCTTTCAGTCTGTTTTTCCTTAATTAGTGATAACTAATTTGGGAAGGTGTTCAACCCTCAAATTTGAACACATGCATTTTTTCCAGACAACAGTGCTAAACTGTAAGTCCAATTAAACAAACAGACAAACAAAACCGCAAACAATATTTTTTTTTACATTTGCATGAACAACTATATATATGTATGACAGATTCAATTTGGTTGTGCTGAATAAGTTAATGATAGTATTGCTAGTACTACTGCTGAGAAAAAGCTGAACTCTGATCTGTTTACCTGTCTTGCAAATTGCTCACTCCTTAATAATGCCAGTTACATTTCTGGCACTCCTATGGGAAGGAATTAAATTTCCTGAAATATTTTGATGACAGAAGCTCTAAGTTCATGGAACTCCATTAATTCTGAAAATCTGCTGCCCTTGTTTTATGCACAGTACCTCAAGGGCAGCAGAAGCCCTTGCTGTGTGTGCTCATGTGCATCATGTAGGATGTTGTAAACACAATGCTGAAGGACTTGCTCTGCTTCCTCTTCAGTTTTTTACTTCTAGCATGCATGGTAGAGTATCTTTAGAAACATTTGACAGTCCAAATGAAGTACAGATTACTTCCTGATAATGCATAAGAGAAAACAGTTCACACCCGGTATTTCTTAGCTCTTTGAAGATATGCTTGGCTTAGCAGAATCAGACTAGGCTATCTAAGCAAATCCAGTTTCCTTCCCGCTGGGTATTGTTACTCTGGCAAAGTCCATGTGTGCCAAGTCCTTTTATGTATTTGCAATGGATAACTAATCAGTTTTATGTGCTCCTAATCTATAAGAATAAGATATATAATGTTCCCTGTCATACCTGCCAACTCCCATCCAATTTTGTGAGCACAAAGGTTCTCAAATGTTTATACGTTTGATCACATTTCCATGCAGAACTGCTGTGTGGGCCACCTGCCCCTTGTTTGCAAATATATTCCAGGAGAATTAGAGCAACTGACTCCTGAGGGATGTCTTTACTCTAGTTTGTAGAGTTTTTAGTGAAGGGCAGCAGCTGGAAATAAGCAAAAAAAATCAGAGCAGCATAATTTTATTTACCTGTCTGTGAAGCACAAAGAGATTTATAGATCACATGGGCCTGACCCACCATATAAGAGAACCTCTGACCATTTCCCAGCAGCATAATTGCTTTGAATTTTCTATTCTTCATATATTGGTGGAAAAAGGAAAGCAGATATGATTTGCTGACGGCCATACAGAGATTTGTTAATGAGTAGGAAGAGAAAGCTCATGCCTTTAGGGCAGGTTGGTGAGGTACTGCCATTAGACTAACAACCCTGTGAGATGTACACAGGGTCACTCTGCCTTCCCTGCTTCCACCACAACATGTGCCAGCAATAGCCTCTATTTGATTGAGTTGCTAGCTGACCAGCATTTTTATTGACTAATTGAAACTGCTTCTGGAGCTGGTGACCATCCCTGTTCATGAAGATGGACTGTGCTTAATAGAAAGCTTTGTGAAATGTTCAAAACTAAGCCCTTTCTTACCAAGTGTGCCTGCAAGACATTTTTCTTTTGAGAAAATGTTCTGATTAATTTTTTATTTGTTTTTCAGAGAGGATATTTCCATAATGTATTTCCAAAGAAAGGACTCTTTGGAAGTCCTTTCATGCTCAGTTGGACATTGAGGCATGTACTTAGCTTTACAGGTGAAAAAGCTTCTCCTGAATTACTGATAACTTTTGTTATTGAGATCTTGATGGAAGATAGGTTTGTGAAAATGCTGTGCTCAGACTCAGAGCAAGCCTGTACTTGCAAAATACTTTTAATTAATATTAAATATTAATTGCATTGATAACATTAAACATTATGCTTTTAATATTAACCAATATTAAATAATAGAAAAAATAATAATCTCCTTCCATAGTTACTTTTTGTCCTACAAAGTTTGTTTTCATTTACTACACTTGAGGATTGCTTAGGTAGCTAAGTGTAATTGCAGTGAAACTATCTTCTAAAGATGCTCAACTGAATTTGTGGGTTCGCTGGGGTGGTGGTTTAAATTAGACTTTTATGTTCATTGGTATGATAGGAAGACATGAAAGAAGAAGACTGTTTTGTAAAGACTTGTGAGATCAGTTCTGAGTGACAGAATTGATTTGGGGTGGGAGGCCTAAAGGAAATGAGGCTGGGGGAAAGGAGTATTTTTCCTTTCAATTAAGGCACCAAGAGCAGTTTGCCTAAAACCTGCGCACTCACCCACCCAAGAAAAAAAAAGTCATATAATTTCCCAGGTTTGCACGGGGAAAGCCATGCATTAGGACCCCATACAGATTTGTTTATACTTACATACTGACTTTGTGGAGTTCAATGAGTAGATAGCATTGTACTCTAGAAATTGTGATCAATCAGTTGTGGTATAGAGATCCTTACATTTATAACCTCCCTGGTTAACAGAGGAGGTCCCAGATGACTGGAGGCTTGCCAATGTGACGCCCATCTACAAGAAGGGCCGGAAGGAGGATCTGGGGAACTACAGGCCTGTCAGCCTGACCTTGGTACCGGGGAAGATTATGGAGTGGTTCATCCTGAGTGCGCTCACCGGGCACGTGCAGGACAACCAGGGGATCTGGCCCATCCAGCATGGGTTCATGAAAGGCAGGTCCTGCCTGGCCAACCTGATCTCCTTCTATGGCCAGGTGACCTGCCTGGTGGATGAGGGAAAGGCCATGGATGTTATCTACCTGGACTTCAGCAAAGCCTTCAACACAGTCTTCCACAGCATTCTCCTGGAGAAGCTGGTGGCTCATGGCTTAGACAGGCGTACTCTATGCTGGGTAAAAAACTGGCTGGATGGCCGAGCCCAGAGAGCTGTGGTGAATGGAGTTAAATCCAGTTGTCCGGTCACAAGTGGTATCCCCCAGGGCTCAGTTTTGGGGCCACTTCTGTTAATACCTTTATCAATTATCTGGATGAGGGGATTGAGTGTGTTCTCAGTAAGTTTGCGATGACACCAAATTGGGCAGGAGTGTTGATATGCTTGAGGGTAGAAAGCCTCTACAGAGAGAGCAAGACATGCTGGATCTATGAGCGGAGGCCAATTGCATGAGGTTCAACAAGGCCAAGTGCTGGGTCCTGCATTTGGGTCACAACAACCCTATGCAACGCTACAGGCGTGGGGAAGAGTGGCTGGAAAGCTGCCTGGCAGAAAAGGACCTGGGGGTACTGGTTGACAGCTGACTGAATATGGGCCAGCAGTGTGCCCAGGTGGCCAAGAAGGCCAATGGTATCCTGGCTTGTATCAGAAAGAGTGTGGCCAACAGGAGCAGGGAAGTGATCGTGCCCCTGTACTCCGCACTGGTGAGGCTGCACCTTGAATACTGTGTTCAGTTTTGGGCCCCTCACTGCAGGAAAGACACTGAGGTGCTGGAGCGTGTCCAGAGGAGACCAACAAAGCTGGTGAAGGATCTGGAGCACAAGTCCTATGAGGAGCAGTTGAGGAAACTGGGATTGTTTAGCCTGGAAAAAAGGAGGCTTTTATTGCCCTCTACAACTACCTGAAAGGAGGTTGTAGTGAGGTGGATGTCGGTCTCTTCTCCCAGGTAACAGGCAATAGGACAAGAGGAAATGGCCTCAAGTTGCGCCAGGGGAGGTTTAGGTTGGACATTAGGAAAAATGCTTCACCAAAAGGGTTGTCAAGCATTGGAACGGGCTGCCCAAGGGAGTGGTCAAGTCCCCATCCCTGGAGGTATTTAAAAGATGGGTAGATGAGGTGCTTAGGGACATGGTTTAGTGGTGGGATGGCAGGGTTAGGTTAACAGTTGGACTTGATGACGTTTTCCAACCTCAGCGATTCTATTACTCTGTGATTCTATGATTCTATGGTTTCTTTTCCTTGTATTTATCTAGATTTATTTCCTATTGTGTTGACTAGTTTTCAGTGTAATTTTGTACAAGTGGTTTAATATCCATGTTCCTCACTTTCTTGACTGATTTCAAGTTAGAATAATGTTATTTCCCTGTTTTACAAGCTATTCAGGTTTAAATACTTTAAAGAATGTGACAGATCCAAATACTGTGGTAATAGCGCTCAAGCACATAACTTGTTATAGCTATACTGTGCATGAAAATATGAGAATATTTTGATATTTCCTCTATTTCTGGATTGAAAAATAATGCATTTAAAGTCAGGGTACTGGAAATTGATGTAATAATTAGTTTTACATGTTAGGCATCTTTACTTAATGCCTTTGCTTGCTTGTCTCAGAAAAACAGAATTTGCAGCAGAAGCCATCAAAATCTTTCTGCAGTGTTGACAGTGTGTCAAGTATTTTTGTTCTACCCTATATTTGCTTAATAAACATGTATTATTTTGTGCATGCACTTCTGTATGTATAGATGCATATATAGTTTTAAAGATTTAGCAAAATATGTATTTACAAAGAAACTTTTATAACAAAAAAGTATTTAAACATATTTAGCCTATAGTTCAGTCAGTGAAAATATAATAAATTGTACAAGTACCAAGTATTCATTTTCAAATTACTGTGCTCTTTGCATTTTAGGAAACATTTTTCAAGTTCCTTTTTACGTTCTTTCATGTTTTGGAATTGTAGATCAGTGCTTATAGCAATGTTATATTTAGCATTCTTTGTTCTTGGTGCTCACTTTTATGTAAGGAAGCAACTGTGTCAACTTAGGTTCACTGAGCCTTACTCTTTATTAAATATTACCATTACTGAGGAACAGCTTGCTTTCCCATCAGAATTTGAAATACAGTTTCAAACTCTCTATTTTACTTCTGTTTTACACTACTTTTAAATATCTGAAGGACTGAAAATCTTTTAGGTACACACTGTATTGTATTGTATTGTACTTTATTGTAATTCAAGATTAGATTCAGCAGAATAGGGTATAAGTGCCTTCCATATTTCTCATTTAATTGGCTTTTCTCTGAACAAATTTTACCTGTTTTTGTGGTCTTGTTTTGTTTTGTTTCTCTCTTCTGGCACCTTTTTGATCTTTGGTGCACAGCTGCAGCCTGTAGCTTGTGGACTTGGAGGCTTTTTGCCGAAGCCCTGCATAGATACATTGTGGTAGCCTCGTCACCTCAGGTTTGAAGTTTCCTGTCCCTGGAGGGTGACTGAAGCCTGGGAAAACTCCTTTAGTTTACCATTTACTAGAGAAAAGTTTTCTTATTCCGTGGCATTCGCTTCTACATTTTTAACAGAGAACCCATGTTAAGGGAGGTGCTATCTTTAGGCTGATCTCAAGTGACCCATTCAAGTAGAGGAGTTTATTCCATGTTTGTTGTTAAGTGTACAGGAAACCTCTAGTACAGCACTGGCTGGTGGCTGTAACTCAGAATGGTAGATCAGAAGGTCTTGTCTGTTACTAGGTCTGACTTGTTAGCAGTTCCATTGCTTCAGACTGGTCTCTTCCACCTTGCGTGTTGTACAGTCCTTAAAGGAAATTGGTGGTAGAATAAAGGTACATGCTAAAAGAGAAAGTGTCTTTTAAACAATGGTTTAATCTGGGAACACAAGGACTAACATCCAATTCAAAATAATACTGACAGATGAAACACAGGTTAACGTCAAAGTTATTCACATGCCTGGCTTGCAGTCTTTTAAATCATGTTGAGTACCTGTTTGCAGTCTTTGGGTGAGGCGTTATCATTGCCTGTTCAGAACACTTGCAAGGTTCTCAGTCAGAACAATGGTGGGCGTCAGAAGAGACCGTGATGAAGCTTCTAGAGTTAAATTGGTAGATCTACACTTGTTTTGTTACCTTCTGCTTCAGATTCAAGTCTGCTCAGTTCGTTTTTACTAGGCATGCTCAGAGCTGTAACAGAGACATCAGTATATGTTCTCTCCCGTACTAATATTAAATAAATATTTGCAAAGTCACTCCTACATTGGTAAGCTTCTTGTACAAGGTCCCTTCTGGTCTTTTGGCAGTGTTACAGCACCTATTCATCACTGTCTTTAGGATTTCCATTTTTATTCTACTGAAATATATTAACATTGTGCTATGATAGCCAATAATTTTAAGTGTTGTCAGTGTTTCTAAATTTATATATTCCTGTTTTCTTCAAGATATCTGGACTTGACGAAACACCACACCATGTGCAGTGATTACCTAGGAGGTAGGCAGGGTGAAGACTTAATTTTTATAGTTATCTATTAAAATTAGATAAATCAATAATTTAAATATTTAATTTATTATTAACAAACAATGCATTAATAAATAATATATAAGTGAACAAGAAATTAATAGTAAGTAACAAATAATTATTAGTTAATAGATAATATTTATAGTTACATAATAATTTAAATATTGTATTAAAATGTCTCCATTTAAATATATTAGTACTTTTAGTAATTCAGTAGCTTCAGTGCTTGTGGTGTATATCGTGCCTGGACTGACTTTATAGCACAGCCAGCTATACTTTGATGACCAAATTTGGTTAAATATTTTCAGGTAGAAATGCTTTCACTGAAAATGTCATTTTCAGAAGCATAAGAATTGAAATATTATTTGAAAATAATAGGATTCTATGATTCTAAAATGTCATCAAAACTGCTTTTGCAATTCCCCAAATATGCAAAAAGATTATATTCTGTAAGAGGAAAAAAAAATCACTAAACGTTCTGAGTATAATTTTGAGTATAATAATGTATGTAAGGTATGTCATATAAAATTGTAGATACTATTTTTAACAGACAGGACATGGTCTGTAAATGGAAATTTTCCTGGTTCTTTTCTTCTTTGTCTTTGAAAGTTTTTGTTTGTTTGATTTTAATACTAGTTCTTGTTAACAGCTCTTCTTAGCCCTTGATCTAACCAAATCATGGGCTAGGGACTAAAAAGAAAGAAGGGGCTTCAGAATCCCCATTCTTTTTAGGGTACTGGAGGAATTCAGAAATTGCACAAGTTTTAAACTGTTGTGGAAGAAAGGATCTATCTGGTGTAACAGACCTTGGAAACTAGTATTTGCGTTTCTTTTGGAGCTACGTGAAACTTGGCAACTCAAAAGCGAATGCACAGCAAGTACATTGTTGCTTAGCTAGTTTCAACATGTCATCAATCAACTACAGCCATCCATTGAGGCCAAAAATGCAGGAGCACTTTGTAGTTGCTGCCTTACATTGACTGAGGATGAGCTCGTTTCATGAGTAATGATCCGGCTAATGGCATGGAACAGCATCATCACAGAATGAATACTTTCAGTTATTAATCAGTAGTCTCTTACACATACTGCGCTAAAACAGTCTATAGTAAAACCAGCCTTCATTAGCAATGCCACAGTGCATTGAAATGTTACCATATTCTTTAGGGCACTGGTTGAACTGAATGTTTAAATGCCAATCTTTAACCTCGTAATTAAGCCTGGGTTTTGTTTGCAAAACACATAAACAAGTTCTCATTTTGTGCAGGTTTAAATCCTGTTGTGTTCTGCAGCATTTCAGAGGGAACTTGGGACTGCTTCCAACCCAGCAGTAGACCGGGTAGTAGTCTTTTCAGTAGTTGATTTCAAGAGTAGAAAATAATATATAACTGTAAAGGCAATTTAGTTTAAAATAAGGTCTTACTATTTCTCATGATTAATTGATATGAGAACAAGGTGCAAAGCTGTATGAGGATTTTTATCACTAACTATTAAAAACAACTACATTTGAAAATAAAACTGAAGAAAACCCTGACGTTTTATATAATTACTGTAATATCAAATGTATGTTAAGACATAATTCCAAAGATTGGTGAAACTTCAGTGAATTAAACCTACAATAGACAATATCTTTTTCCAGACATAAGCATCCTATGTAAAGTGCAAATTCATGAGTTAGGTGTGCACATAGCATATTGTTTTAGTAAACAGGTAACGAGAAGTTCTGTATGGAAATATACTGCCTGTATTACGTGAATTAGATTCTCTGCTGTGTAAATCCTCTTCATTAAGTGTTAGTGGAGGATCTGGTCAAAGAGCTTTGAGAGCAACACTACAAGGCAGAGGGGGGTCTGTGATGAAGAAAAACATGGCGCACAAAATGGTGCCTCATGGACTGTCTCTGTTTCAAAAATCCAGTTTTAAATAATGGTTACAATTCAGATATAAGGGTGAAATACCATGTGTAATTAGTATTCTGAAAACAGGTGCTTTTATAGTCACTGAATCAGTGTGTCTGCACACTGGCTGAAGCTATCCTGTTACCAACTCTCTGTTTTCTTTATAGATCATATGGGAAGCCTTTACATACAGCCTTTTCGCACTGTGGACTTTTAAGAATACATTCGAGGGAAAAAAGCTGTGTCTTTGTTATGGGGAAAAAATTATTCAAAATAATTATGTTCTGGAACTGAGTGAAAACAAATACTAATGCATATTTCTCAGAGAGAAACAATATTAAAGAACAAAAGCACACAGAGCTTGAAAACCACAATAAAAAATCTTAAGAGATCATTTGATAAATAAGGAAAGGATTACTCAAACATAATTGCTAATAAGTGATTAATTAGTGGACTGTGTACAGCCAGTGTAGATGTACACTGGAGAAAGGCAGCCTGATAGATGGACTTTGATGTACTCCTCGGTTAGTATCTGTCGGAGTAAGTGATAATTAGAAATACTCTGCATAAATAGAAAATAGGGAAGGTGGCTATTCACCAGAGAATTTTGTCTGTCGGCTGTTGCTGGATTTCTCGGAGCTAAATGTTGACTCTGTCTTGCAAGATGTAATAAGTAATATAGTCCCACTTTGCAGGAACTTGTGCAAACACCTCCTACTTCAAATAGGAAAATACTGCCTCTACTGTGTTACGATTTCATTCACTGTATGATGAGTTTTATTGACATGTAATAGGAAAAAACATAAATAGAAATATACTAAGACATATCAAAGAACAATTTAAAAGGACTATTGAACATGAAATAAAAGAGTAAAGACCTTGATGGAGATTTGTTCTTATTCATTACTGAGAAGTCATCTTAAAAAAATATATATACATACATATATTTTAAAGTGTTGTTACTTGCATTGAATTTACAAACATACGTAAAAGTAGCTACTAAACATCTACCAAGGTATTGTAGCAACATTAATGAAAAATTGTATAGTTTTTCATGTCTATAAATTCAAATGATCATCTGCTATTAAAATTCACTATTAAGACATGCATGCAATACAATACCTTTCCAAGTTTGAGAAGCTATGAAGTCCACATCAGATAGATACATCTGAGAACACTTGAATGTTTTGGAAGGATTTATAGTTTCTCCCAGCAAAGCTTGAAAATATTTAATAAATTTGTCTTACTTTTAAAAATGTAAATGACATTGATTTCTGGGTAACACACTGTATATTTATTTTTATCTGATCTTCTAAAAAAGTTTTTATTTTCCTGTGTGTTTTCCCTTATGGTAATTATTAGCTAATTCATTTGCTCAACTGTAAATTCCTTTCATGATTTGTTTTCAGCCAGGCCTGCCTTGCATGTCTCACTAATACATGGGTTTAAAAATAAATACATTTCTGAGTTGTAAATGTAAACAGCACATAAGAGCATTTCCAATTACTTTAAAAACAGGTTCCATTTCTGTAAATACGTTTACCAAGCTGTAGTGAAGTACAGTGAGAAGAACTGCCTATTCTGAGTTATAATAACTGGAATACCGCTTGCAGCTGAAAATGTGTGTTTTATGTCTGTGTATATGTGTGGGAAAAAGAAGGGCTTGCTTTTCCCTTTGCACTCTTACAAAGTCATGCATGTTTCTGGATCAAGCAAGAAGGATTGGTTTGGGGTTTTTTTATCTAGAAAATTGACAGATTACAGCAATTCATTGCTTTGTCAGATCCACTGTTGTGTTTATGAAAGTCATCAGTGCTGCAAGCTTGAGGTACAGCTGCAAAACATTAAACTCACATAAACATGGTTCAACTTTCCCAATCCAAATGTCATTTTTCATCTTCTAGTTGCTTGTTTGTTTTTTTAAACTTTTTTTTTTTTTTACTTAGGTATGAAACCTGTATTTAGAATAACAGAAATATGCCACTATGTTTGCAATTTTTTTAAACAAATTTGTGCAGAGATTATTGTGGGTGAGTTTTAACTTGCTGAGTGCCTTACAAAAGGTTGGTTTTGTGGGTACTTTGTAGTATCATAGGGCGTTTCTGAAATTAATTGCTTCTTTCTTGCTTCTTTCCAAGAGGACAAATTTCACTCTCCTTTGAGAATTATACAAATCCCGTAAAAGCTTTTCTTATGCACCACAATATTGAAAGGATTAATATAAAATGACCATAATAGGTTGTGCAGTTGAGCTGTGATTTGTTGGCTGCTTTGCTGGGAATGACTGCCGGTTCTCTGATGTCTGTCTGTGAAGTAACAGGGCAGGAGCTGGGTGAGGATCTAGTTGTGGTTCCTCAACTTTGCCTGGAGTCCTCATACTGTCCTTGATGAGCACTGGCAGATGGGGATGGCTGTCTCTGAACTCCATCATAGCCCTTAGGCTACATCTCCCCCTTCTTTTCTCCTCTGTTGCTCATCCTCCACTCTCCTCTTGTGTGCATACCCGAAGACATTCACTATTCAAGGTCTGAGAGGAGATACAGAAACTTCCATTGCTGGTCCTGTGCTTGGTGGGGCTTCTCCTTGCAGGTCTGTCCCCAGCACCACAAATGAAACAGAGCATGCAGGGGACAGCTGGTACAACTGATCAAAGCAATGTGGTTAAAGATGCTCTTGCCAAGTAAGAGAGGCATGATGAGTTGCTCAGGAAACTTGGACACAGTGGGAAGTCCCTTAGAGAAAATGTGTTTTTCTTTAGCAACAAATTCAGAGTGTCTGTTAAGTATGCATGTGTATAACATGTATGCATTTCTATTTCATACGGTCTAATATTTGTGGCTCCTAACTATTCAAAAGACTGGCCAACAGATTTCTGTGGAATGCAGGCAGACTTTAAATGGGCTAAGGAGTATGACAGCTTTCTTGGAATCAGGTTTTTAAGGGAGAATCATGCATCATAAAATTCAGTGTTTTAGTTGCCTGGAATAATGAAAAAAGTCTAGGTTGCAAGATAGCTCTGAAGCTCATCTGGTCCAACTTTCTTTTGAAAGCAGGGCTTTAGATTAGTTTATCAATGGCCCTGTCAAGCTGAGTCTTGCATATTCCCAGCGAGGGAGATTGCACCACTTTCCTGGCAACCTGTTTCCAGTGTTCAGTGATCCTCACAGTGGCAGTTCTTTTTTTCTTATATCAAGTTGGTATTTCCACTGATTCAGTTTCTACCTGTTGCTTCTCGTTGTGTCATTGTGCAACCCTATTTAGAGTGTATGTCCATCTTCTCTATCAACTACCTTTTGAGTATTAGAAGACATCTTTTCTGTAGGCTGAACAAACCCAACTACTTCAAACGTCTTTATTATGTCATGTTCTTCAATGCTTTACTCAACTTGGATACCTTTCACTTTTGTGGACGACACTTGGTGGCCTCTATAATTTTTTTGTTGTCTTTCTTGAACTGGAATTACCAAAGTAAAGCCAATGGAACATATTGAAAATGTGGACTACTAAATGCTGAAGAAAAGCTAGGGAGTCAAATGGGGTAGGATGAGAAGAACGAGAATTAACTTACAATGTAGTAATAACAATACTGCAAAATATGTACATCTTCTCTGTTGTATCTTTGTGTTTTGGACATAGTGCCCCTTGTCCCCTCTCATCTTATGTGCAAATGACTGGCTTTTTTTCTGAGCTGTTTAAGGATTCCAGTTAGGAAGGGCTTTTCTCAGCATTTCATGAAACCAGTATTAGCAGATCCATTCCTACAGAGGATGGTGATCTTTCTGTCCTTAAAACTGTATGAGTCATGGTGTTCTCTTAAAGTAGCAATCATGCATAATTCAAAGAAGCATGGCCCCATGTCACCAGAACATTTGGTTCATCTTACTGATATTGCCTGAGCAGTCTTAAAGGACAGTGCATTGGAAGTCCAGTCCTTTCCATTGTTCCTGGAGGACTCTGGCCGTGGAGTTCTTGATGCACATGAATCCATACTCCTTCAGACAAATGAAATGGCTTTTGAACAGGACAGAAGGCAACATCTACAACCAAGTTTGCCTAATACAATGTGGAACAAGCTGCAAACAGGGCTAAGCAAAGCTGGCAGTAAGGTGAAGCAGAGGAATGCCAAGAAGGCATAGAAATGGGAAGTAAAAACTGAAGACACTAATTAGTCCTGCTGGGGTGGGAATTAACAGATCATAGGTTACTCGTGGGACTGTATTGCTTCTCATTCCAATGCTTGTATTTCCACTTTGTGGCACTCAGTGTTCTCAAGGTGGACCACTTTGCTTCGCAGTAGCCTCTTAGCACTACTTGGATAGTATTGAGACCTGGAAAACTACCAGAAAGTAACGTATGTATTATTCTAAGATCATCACCTGCTGTTGCTTTAGATACCTGTGCTTCTATGATCTACTGACAGTCAGGTATGTGCTCCTAAACTTTTCCCCTCTTCTGGGGTGAAACACGCAGTTCTGCATTGGGGCTGCAGTATTGTTTGTACTCTTCTGAATCCTCAGCCTACATTTGGATGCTGATGTTTTTTCAATTGCTAGTGGCTTATGACCCATATTCCATGGCATACTTGAAATGCAACCAGCTCATAGTCTTCAATAGTGTGTTTCTTTTCAGAAGGAAAGAATTATAACAAAGTAGTCTAAATATTTTTATTAGGATCCTGCTAATAAAAGTAATTGTGGTGACTTGCTTCCTTTAGAAATCTTAGTCTCTGTATGCTGTCATCTCATCTTCTTTTGCTTGAAATGCTCTCAATGTCTTTGTCAGCTCCACCACCCCTTTATTGTTTGTGGGTAGTCCTTAAGAAAAAAACCAACACTTTGTCTGTCAAACACTGTGTTTGGTCTGTGTGCTATTAATTGTTCATGTGACATGACAGATACTAAGTGAACCTCTTATGGTTAAAATCAAAACAGAAAGTGCAATCCCCTTATACTAGCAGAGAAAGCAACAGAAGAGAACTGAAATAATAAATGAACAGCTGGAGTGCTAATGTTTTAGTCTGCTATAGATTAGTGTAGTGTTTTGTTCTAAATGAAAACCACTATAGAAATAATACACTAGCCCTTTTTTCTTTGTTGTTTTTTTTTTCCTCCCATACAATATCTAGACAGTACTTGCCTTCTTAATAGTTTTGTTTGCTTTGTTTATAATAATAGGTAGAAAAGTCTGAGCGATGTCAGCAATATAAGACTTCAGGTCCAGGTCATTAGCCTCTCTGGAACAGAAGGCCTGTGCTGCCTCTTCAGTGTTGGGAACTTTGCAAAGCTTGCCTTCCAGAAACACACACCTTTACACTGAGCTAATTCAGCAGTAAACGTTTTCATATGAGTAAGAACAGTGCAGAGAATATTTTCAGGGCTGCCTCTGAATCCATGATAATATAGCAGAACAATCAATCATTAAATTATCTTCCCTATCCAATATGCTTGCTTGTTTCTTTAGATAAGTCTGCCTGCCATCAGGATGCAATACCGTGGAGGAATAAAACCCAAGTCTTGTGTCACCTTAATATCATTGGAAATTCCCAAAACACTAAGGGATATGCTGAACAGCAGCTTAGTTCTTGGAAGGGATCAGACATGAAAGTAGAGGGTAGGAATAATCCCTGGTCCTTCAGGCTGGGGGAGGAGCAGTTGGTTAACTTATTTGTGCTGTGCTTCCTGGTCCAAGAAAACACTTAGTCCTAGAAAGTTTATTGTAAAGTTAGACGTGGAAATAAACCCACCAGCATTTAATCATTCTCCTGTCTAAACTGTTGTACCTATAAGTGGTACCCATTTTTCATATCCTGGAATAGACCCCTATGTGTCATCTTGTAGCTGCATGTTGGGACAAGTTCCAGGTATGCATTGCGTTTTTCTCGTATGTTATGATTCCCTTCGAAGACTGGCATGCATAAAGCAGGGAGGAAGCTAACAGGTGTAATGCGGGTACCGGGGTTATGTAGTACTCTGTAGAGTGCTTCTGCATCACAGTTTCTGTGTACATAGTATTTGTAATCCATCTGTAATGGTATAATAAGGTTGTCATAGGACACACAGCAATTACGTGGGATCCCAAGGAACTGGGGATCCTTGAAATTCATTTGTGCTCTTGACAAGGTTGTGTGGTAGATGAAGGATATGGATTCACAAAGGAAAGAGGCAGTTTATGATGGGCAGGGAAGATGTAATCTGACAACATACAGGACTTGAAGCAGTCCCACTTAAAAAAGTGTAGACTAAGATGAAGATAAACTTCTGGAAACATTTCATTTCCTACTGTTGTCAGGCAAGTCAGTGGAGCTGAGGTGAACGAGGTTTTCATGTAGAGAGCACCCTGTTCTTGTCAAGAGCTCCCTTAGGCACTTTGGTGTGGGTCCCACTGCTCTGAATACATATTCACATACATTTTCTGCAGTCTGAATAGGGTGCAGCAGTAACTTTTCTCTGTGCCTTTTGACTGGCATTCGGGTATGTGGTTTCCTTTTGTTTCCACTTCCACCAAAGTCTAGGTCCCACGGTGCAGCTGTCCTATGTCTCTAAGACAAGGGCTGGCACTCAGGTTCCCCAGAGATGTACCCTTACCAAAAGCCCCAACTTTGAAAGAGATGGATAGTTGAAAACAGAGTTATTTCAATTCTGTTAAATCAGTCTGATAATTTGGTCTGTGTGGCATCTGCTACTTATTATTACTACAACCGCTACAAACCATCTATCTTTGAGGTCACTGTTGTGCAGGGTTAGAGCAGGATCATCACTTACTATGTAGCAAGCAAAAGTGCCAGAAACTGTCTGGAATATTTAAGTTTCTGTACTATAAATACTGAGAATGATGATTTTAATCCTTTTCTATTTAGTTGTTAATTCTTGAGAACTGAAAAAAAAAATTGCAATCAAAATAGGTACAACTGCCTTAATTGGTACTTTCTCTGATTACTTCTGGGCTCTGTTTCTGTAGCTGTTTAAGTCTGTAAGATCTGTATGGACTTCAGTGATAGATGTATTTACTGTGTACTTATTTAGATTTCTGGTTTATACATGAGGTGGGCCGTTACTAAATAGCTTTCATACTCGATGATGATAACTTCACCCCATGTTGCTTTTCCAATTATTTTTCTGTAATACTTGGGCCACACAGTGAGCCTATTTATTTTATAAAGTTTGGAAAATCAGCCCACATTGTTTTCAGAATTTATCTGTTTCATTTTTTGACAGTCCCCAGTAATCTAGTGGATAGCTGTGATTGCTGTCCGTGGTGTGTAGCAGGGTCTTGCTGAGTATAATGCCCAGGGACTTTTTCATTTTACCTAAGCCTTGTAAGTATATACAAGAAATGAAAGGGGGGATGGAGATCAATTGTATACATTAAAAAAAAACTCCAAACCAAACAGAGATTGCTTTATAATGTCACTGTATTTTTGAACGATCTACAGGTGGTATCTTGAATAAACATATACAATTATTCAGACACCTGCTATCTCACTGTCCTTGGATACAGCTGCATTCACCTTTTTCTGTGTATTTAGGATAAAAAAAGGTGCTACTTTTCCAGAAATATTGTTTCTAAATCAGAAGTTCTAGAAGCAGTATGCTATACTTCACTCTTAGACAGGCACAATCAGGCATTGAAATGCATGCACTGGGTAAAAAAATTCAAAGTCACGGACTTCATCTCAAAATCATTGAGTAAACTAATGAAGCTACACCACTCTCTCTTTCTCAGACCATCCTCTTTATCTGAACTCAAATAAAGCAAGAGTGAATGTCAATATGAAGGTAACTCATTGTAGTAGGACTACTGAAAGAGTTGGGATCAGAGTCATAAGAGATAAGGGAGGACCACTGAATAAGGATGACTTGGGAGTATCTATGCTATAGTGAATTATCAGGCTGTATTGTACATCAAGAATCACATCTCTTCAGTCCATGTGCGGGAAACACATTGCTCCCGAGTGAAGGTGTCAGTGTGCATGTGACACATGTATGAATGTATGCGCTCCCATATAGCTGAATTGGGAAGTACTGCCATATTTAAAAAAAAAAAAAAAAATCTACATTTTGTCCATATTTGAAAGGGATGCAGAGTAATTTTTGTAGTAAAGATCTTCATCCTGCTGAATTGACACTTTCTCAGTTACAGAAATTTTGAGGGAAAAAAACCATCCACAAATCCAGGAGAAGTTTACTCATGGTTGCAGCGCTTATTAAATGAGATATTGAAACATAATTTACACACTTACAAACTGAAGGAATAAATAACTGCAGTTTTTAGTAGTTATGTAGACATATGTAGTCCATATCTTTACGTGATCACATTCCTAATTAGTTGCTCACCGAGTATAATCACTTACTTGATCATTTTTTGTTGCAAGAATGTTAGTGCCAAGGTTCCATTTAGAACAATGTCCTCTCCCTGACTGCAGCTAATCATAGATATTGAAATGGAAAATGCAGCAAAATCTCTAATAGACTTGCAGCATAAAAAATCGAAAGGTAAAAATACCAAATAGAAACCATAACTTTGTAAGTTATTGAATTAAACCCTAAGGCTTTAGGGGTTTTTAGAAGGTTATGAGGATTTAGAGATCTCTGCTATTATGTCCTCATTTTATCTAATGTGACTGTAATTTATGAAATCTTGGGAGTTAACAGGAACATGTCTTTAATTCCATTGTTACTTTTCTTTACATTCCTTCCAATATAGCAATATTCCTTTGGTTCTGGAATGCCTGTTGTTTACTGATATAATTTATTTTTATCAGCCCTGGTTCTGTTTTTCAGTAGCTATAGCCACGGATCCCTAATTGCTACCATATTGCGTTCAAAAGGCCTGACTGATTTAATACACTATTTTCTTTTCCATACAGTATTGCTATGCATGAGTAGTCTGAAGATAGTTTTGTTTACATTTTTTTGAGCACGAAGCTGTGTCATCTTTTTTCTTTTACTTTCCTTTTGATTTTTAAGGACATTTTAGTCTAAAAGCAACCAGGATTTATCCTAGCAGAAAGGCAATCTACAGAAGTGATAAAAAAGAGTGTGTGTGGAAAAAAGTGTGTGTGTGTTTGTGTGTGTTTGTGTATATAATCCCATCACAGAGGGTAGGTATCAGAACAATATTGGTTAAAATTGGTCCATTACCTTATTTGAGAAGGAACGGATAAAAGCACCCTTGTGTCTCCTTGTCTCTGCTTATGGTCATGCTTGCTTTGGTGCTTTAGTATTTCATTAGTTCCTTTGTTTTTGCAGTTGTTTTAAACCGTAAGGCATATCTGTTGTTCAGCCCACTGAGCACCTCATGGGAAAGTGTGGGACAAACTCAGTTGCTTGCTATTATCATCATGATGTACTCCAACAAAGTGAATTAAACACATTGTGGCACAGAAATTACACAGTAGAAACAAAGATGTAAGGAGTACAAGACATTTAGAGCTGTGCTTTGGCTACCTTGTTATTCCTTTAGGCATCTTGTTACTAAATTTAGCTGCCCTTAAGTTTTATAACCCAATTATTTTGGTAACCAACTTCAAGTCATCCGAACAGACGTGTTGCAAGTCACTGAGCGTTAATGTTTGCAGTGGCCTTTGCATAACTTCTTAAGCAAATCAGATTGTCCTGCTGGAATCTGGGACAGGTATCTTTTCTTCTGGAGTTTCACCTGGGATATGTACTCCACAAGGTTGCTGTTGTAGATCGCAGCTAGGCATTTCAGGGGAAAAAGAACTTGATTCTTTGAAGCTTTGTTGGAATTTCTGAGCTCTCAGGTACAGTCTCCTGTTGTGGCAAGGACTTCTTCATCACAATGTACTTAACAAATAACTCCTTTGTGTGTGGTTGATTTCTATTCTATTCTGGGAAAATGTAGTCTAATGTATCTGTTGCTTAATGCTGTCCAAATGTATTTCAGAGACAACAAAAAACCCCACCCCAAAACCATTTCTAGCTATGACCAGAGTTCCTGAAGTGACCTTGCCCTACCATTTTTGCTGGTGGTGGCAGCCACTCCCTGGATCTACCATCTGCCCTTTCCTGCCATCACCTGCTTGTAATCCACTCAAGCATCATTTCTTCTTAAAAAGAAGAGCTTGTGCTAGAGGGTGCCTGCTGGAACCAGAGTTAGGTTATTCTAGGCAGCAAACCAGGGCTGAGGGAAAGGACAGAGCTTCCCTATTCAGGATGACCAGGGCAGTGTAGTTTAGGCATGAAAATAGGCTCAGCCAGCTTTTTGTCCCTGATGTCAAACAGAGAAGAGGCAGGTCCCCAGATTTTCCTGTCAGACCACTAAGGCGCTTGGTGATTGGAGGAGGAGGCATTTCATCAAACTTTACCAGTTTCTTTTCTCTCTCCTGATAACTTGGAGAAGGATTGGGTTTTGGGGTTTTTTTTGTTTGTTTGGGTTTTTTTGTTTATCCTGAGTCCTTTGTGTTTTCTTGAGTATATCTGCCTGTAGAGAATGAAAATTCTTCACTTTATTGACAGGGCCTGAATGAGGCTGCAGAATCTCCATAAGATGTGGCAAAACATTATCTAATTACAGATCAATACGACCCCAGTAACTAATGAAATTGTATGGAACAAAATTGTACTAAAACCTCATTATCCTTGGACTTGACATAAGTAATTGAATATCCTGATTTGCTTTTGTGAGGGTCATACCCAGCAGGTAGGAGAGACTGTCAGTCTGCTCTAGAAAGGAATACTTGTAATCTGAAATGTGCATGAAGTGGTTTAACTAGAATTACATCATCTGCACTTCCATTTCCCATTCTGTGAAATAAGAAAACTGGGCTGCCATTTCAAAATACAGATTTTTAGAAATGTCTTAAAAGGATGTCATGTCACTCAGTGCTATAGGGAGATTGTCAAAGGGACATATACATTTATTGATAAGGAAGATCTACCTGTCTAGAAGGTACAAAAAAAAAAAAAGCATGTTAGTTTCCATTTTCCGAACAAACAAACTTTGTTAACAGCTGTTCCCGCTTTAGGTAATTAAAGAATTTTTAAAAAGTTTGGAGAATGACTCAAGAAAAGTTGTAGTCTCTGGGGTTTTGCAACTGCATATGCTTCTTAGGTTCCTTGTAGCTTTACTCCAGCAGATATTTAATCCAGGAAAGTATTTGTTGGCCACTCCAGTTTTTGTCTGAACTATTTTGCTATGTGCCTAGCATTACCCACAGTACTACCCCAACAGCATTGCATGACTGTGTTGTACTCCTCCTCTTGTATGTTCTCTATGGTCAGTGATATCAATGCAAGATAAAAATAAGCTGCGAAATCTATGCCAAAACTGAAGATGCCCCAAAATTAATGTTTTGACAGAACGATCTATCCCTTAGTTGGTCTACAAATGAAGATAAAAATCACTAAGTTGTATCAGACAGTTGTGTTAACTTGCGGTGGACAAGGTAGCAGACTTTACAGATTAACTTCCATCTGAATTGCCTCAAGAGCTCAATTCTTTTTCCACAGAGGAGCTACTAAAGGCTAAAACATCCCTCCAGATGGTGTTATCTTGAGGTTTATGAAAGATTTACTGGTACTGAAGGAAAGGTGTTTCATACTAAAATAGATGTGATTTTACATTCACTATGAGACTTTACATTTATCCTTAGACCTAAGAGTCTTTATATTAATGAGTAAACGTTGGAAACATTTGGCATCCCCTCTTTTGTCTCAAATACATTACAATACACACACAGACCTTTAGAGGAATCACATAAGGAGGGCAGATTCTAGAAAAGAGGACAAGTGCATCTTCTTTCTGAGATGCTTGCAACTTCTGGCATCCTTAGTGAGAATCTGGGTTGGATCCTGCATTGATTTTTGTTTCCTTTTTTTTCCAAGGTATGGCTTGAAATTACAGTATGTCAGTGAGTCTTTTGGGTGGATCACAAGGAAGCATTACCCCCTTGTGTTTTGTCGTTCATAGGCCCCTTCAGAGGACTCACTTCAGCTCAGTCATTCCACATAAATGTGGCCAGTGGAAAATATGACACTGGTCTATGTTAAAGGCACATGTTGGAAGATTTGTAAAGAAGCACAGCTAGTACACAATTAGTAGCTGTCTTCGTTGAATAGCAATAGCAGCCTGCATGTTTTTTATTTAAGTACCTTCTTACTCTTTCTTTTTTTTCACAGTCACATAAATCTAGATGTTTTAACTTGGGAAAGGAACAATTTCACAGGTTTTTCCTCATTTTGGCTCCTGTTGGACATAAAGATATTTCAGGTTAATTTAATAATTTTTCAGTTTTTATTTTCTGCATCATATTATTTGTTAGGCAGACAGGTTTTCTGTTAGAAGTTATGATTTTTGTTATCTCATTTCTCTTAGTTTAAAACTAGTATTTCTATAATGGAGGACTTTTTCTGGTCTCGTTCATTTTAATTTTTTGAGATATACCTAAGGTCCATTTAGCTCTCTTCTCTTATTAAATGTACCAGGCATGGCCAAACTTCCGTGGTGCCTCAAATACATTGTCAGATACTTGAGAGCTGTCTCATACATCACACAAGTAGGTTTCTCTGACTGCTGACCTCATGGGAAATCCTCACTCCCATGATGTAGGTCACAACTTCATCATGCTGACTTCCGTATTCTCCCATGGTCTAAACCATCTCCCTAATCCAGTGCTTTCAGTCTCCTAATGATGCCCTTTTTCTATGTTCCTAGTTGGAAGGACAGCCCTGGTAGGGAGTGGGATGTAGTGCAAAGTGGAGTAGAGCAGGAGGACCTGCTGCCTCATGTGAGCTTGAGCGCTCTGACAGCAAATGTGCACTGATCAATAGCTCATATACATGCTTGCTTTATTTCTTTAAATGTTTTCCAGCTTACAAGAAGTTCTGAACAAGTTTCCTCCACGTTCTCAGGAAGGTTATTAAAACCCGTACTGCACCACTGGTAAGGAAGCTGCATTTGAAGCAATTGTAAGCCAAATTTGGCTTGAGCCAGTTTGTCTACTCCTCATACATTGCATACGTAGACAGGCATTAAACTGTGATTCAATTGTCTATTGAGATGAGAAGGTAAGTCACAGGAGGTGCTTTTTGAAAGGCAGAGATAAAGCGTAATTGCCATATCTTAATAAACAGAGGATTGGCCTAATCTGCTAAACACAAGAAAAATAAATTCTGTATTCATAGAAAACAAGACAATAGTTTTGCACTGAATCTTGTTACATAGGAGACACACAGCATGAAATTACCATGCATTTATAATGCTTCTTTCAAAGAACCTGTGGAGCCCATCTAGGGATATATGTTGGCAGCTTAAGTACACACAAGCAAAGTTCTTGCTTTAGCTACCTCACCTTGTTTCATCTTCTGTATGTGCCTGTAGTTTTTTATAGGTACTGTCAAAACTCTTTTCCATTTTAAAATACACTGCAACTTGCATTTCACAAATTTCAGATCTACTTCTCCTTCTTTTTCTCTATGGCATTTATCATACTATCTCAGAAGGACATTATTGATAAGGACTAAATAAACACTGAAGAAAAGATGGTACTGTGGCTGTATTTTCCAAGAAATGCAGTAAATCTGGTTTATAGTAGTTAAGTTTGTGATTGAAGCTATCAATTAGTATAAAAACTGTCAACTTAAACCCCATTTTTGTTTAGAAATATTAATCCTATTTCTTGGATTTTGCCTCTGCCTCTGGCTTTAAAGGAAAGTGACACAGAGCTAGTGAAAAGCGTGCTGCTCGCTGCCTGTGGGGTCAGTACTCTACTTGTGAGCGTCTCAGAATACAGTACTATGAAGATGTATTTTGAAGGCTTTCATTCTGAGAGTCAAGATGCAAGATACTTTTCAGTACCGCAGGTCAATTTTCTCTTGGCTTCATTTTCAGCTTTTGCAGGCCTTCTTTAATGCACTTGTGCTGCCAGTTCCATTGATATTTCAATTTATATCAGTATGCCAGAGCAGAATTTATCCTTTCATTATTCAGTACTCGTAGATGTGATGACGTGCTTTATTTCCATAAGGAGGGAAAACTGTGTGCTGAAACTGTTCTTTTGGTGGTGACAGAAATGCACAGGTCTTACTGCATCAGTGAAAAAGAATTCTATACATGCTTTAAAATGTGCAAGAGTTCTTGAAATTTGTGTGCAAACTGTGTTATTTCACAGTCCAGCTTGCTTTCATTTCAGATAAATAATTTTTTATTTGGTCATAACACTGTCTTATGCTACCAATCATTCCATGTGAATGTTGGATTCCAAGGATAAAACACACTGATTTTTCAGCTGAAAATACTAAACCACTATGGGCTGTGCCATCAACGGGAAGTTCTTCTGTTATTAAACTTTTGCTTCATCACCTTTTGTTGTCTGTGTTTTTCAGAACTGTGTTTCAAAGTACAGCTTCAGGAATATTTTTCTGTCCAAGGACTCCCATTCATCTTCATAGGGACTGTGCACATTCAGTTTTCTTAGGGCAGTGATGGACTTCCAGTGTTCAGATCCTTTGTAATAAAGGAGTGTTGCTGAATGCGAGCAGTTATGCTTTTGCTTTTAATAGCTTTTATAGTTAGGACATTAAATGTTTTATCTGTATTACAGATCATATTAGGTGGAGCAAACTCATTAATTCCTTGAATATATGTTTATAGAAGAGAATAATTTTTGAAAATATTTTAGAGTAGATATTCTATATAGAGAAATGTTGGTCCAGCTATTAATAGGGGTTTGTTTTTCATTCAATTTTAAAGGTGAAGTACCCCTTGCTAAATATTTGTACAGTTTCTTAAACAAGTATTTTCTCAGTTGTGTAGTTCCTGGCAACCAGCAAGATAAATTATGGATGAAGAAAAAATATATTTTTAACCATCCGGTTAAACAGAAGTTCCTCTTAGCTGGTTTACTTAAGGCATCTGCCATGGTAATAGACCTACTTACATGGTATAGACACTGTATGTAAAGTCAGTCTCATAAAGGGTGTGCTATGGGGAGAAAAGGGAAGAGAGGGCAGAAATGCAGATTCTACCTGCATGTGCTTAGGTCCCATGCACAGGGTGGGGACAATTTGACAGGGTTTATGTAATCCAGATCAATTAACTTGTTGTTTGCTTAGAAACTGTCTGTGATAAAATATGAGCAAACCTTTTATTTTGGTGGGGTTTTGTTTGGTTTTGGTTTTTTTTTAAATTCCTAATATGGGTGTAATGTTATCTTTGAACCAGTTTTCTTAGCCAGATTAATAGTGATTTTGCATAGTAATTATTTGTGTTTATAAAATGTCTTGCCAACATTTGCCAGTGTACAAATAATAGCCATAGAAATCTATGTATTTAAGAAACGTTTCATTTTTATGAATTTATCCCGGTTTTGCCTTTTTTTTTTTTTTAATAATATCGACCATATCGAAATGCAACTATTAACTAATTTCTGATAAGATTCCCTGATTGTCATTTTTCTTTGAACCGATATTTTTGATGAAAAGTAATGACGAACCATTGTTGTGGCTCCTTCAATTAAAGGTTTGCCAGGGATTGGAAGCCCCGAGACCTGCAACACTTGGGATAGGCTAACTATGTCACCAGAATATGACTCAGGAGCTGTGACAAAGTACAATCCTTTGAAGCAACCTTCATTCTTGCTGTCTTTAGTGAAAATTTTGGGCAAGCTACAGCTTTTTAGTCAGTCTGACACTGGAATAGAAAAGTCAGGCATGAAACAAAAGCATCAGTCTTTGAAGGATTAATTTACATTATGTAATTTGTACTTAAAGGAAGAATGGCTGTAGGTACTTAAGTGTCCAAAGACGAGTGTAAAGAAGAGTCTGTGTTTCAAGAATAAATAATTAATATCAGGAATTTCCCCATCAAATACAGATGTTTTTTAATACTACCATATCCATGTGATATAGTAATGCTATTTTCAGACATTTTAAGAACTGCAGGGATCACCACTGGTGATTTGTTTTACTTCTGCCTGACAGTGGATAGCATTTTTAGCCAGTAATTCCTGCATCAAACAAGTAGTGGCAGGTCAGTAAGGAGTGCTCATTGCAGAAATACATCAAATCTTGCTTCCAAGACTTAGAATGAAGACTGGTTTGCACTCTTGATGATAGCTGCTTTCACAATTCAACATATACAGCCTCAATTTTCAATTGAATTTGTTTGACTTAAGTGTCCAGGCATTGGATTTTACAACTTTATTGGTTATCAGAAGATGGCTATTTTACATTTAGGAAGTAAATTAATCTCAGTTGCATTGTTTCTGGATGCACCTTATCTGCCTTTAGATGGCTCAGTATAGCATTATGAAAGGGAGATAAAGTTTGTTATCCACAAATCACAATCGCGTAGTTTGGATGTTGTGACCTTAAAATGTGCAATCACATTGTGTGGCTGCTGTTTAGGAACAGCTGTTTGTGACCAATTCAATTTCTTTAAGTGAGATAGATTACAGAAACAGCTGGCTATCACATTATTAGAGATTAAGTCTTGAAGACACTGCAATTATAATAATTATGTTATTGGTTTTTTCTGGTTACAGAAATGCTGCTGGGGCTGTGGAGACTAGCCTTGTCCGTAATGACTTTATATTCAGAAATTGCTCCTTTAAATGGAAAAAGAAAATTATATGACTCCAGTATAGCTTTCATAATAATAGAGTCATTACTTCAGATATTTTTTTCTTCTTTGTTTTCCATTCCACTGAGGAGACTTCCCACCCCTGGGTGAAACCTTTAAAAATCTGTGCTGGGGGCAGGTGTAGAGCCATGGAGAACTGCAGTGCAGGAAGCTTTGACCCCTCTCTGCTGCCCCTAAAAGGAGTGGAATAGAGTACAGAATTCGGATGATTATCAAGAGGTTGTTAGCATTACCTTCACCATCACAATGATTTTAAGTGATGGCAGGCCTCAGGCACTTTCACTAAGATGACTGTATCATGCAGAAACTTATCTTTAAACTTACATAATCATGCAGCCACCATCCTCTTTTGTGCTACTCCTAGGGGTTGAGTCATCCCCCCAAAATAACCCCAAAGAGATCAGCTATCTTGCGTCCTCGGTATTCTTGGGGACAGCTGTGTTGCTTGCTCTTCCAGATTAACTGAAAATATTAGACACACACCTCTCAATATGAAGAAAGGCTGCTTTCTGTCCAGGGCCAGGCTATTTTCATTTCCCCTAGAAGCCTTGTCTTCACTGCTACCTCTTGTTTTATTTTTGGTGCAGCCCAGGGACAGTCTGGAGTGTGTTTTGGAGAGAGAAGGTGCAGGAAGAGTGTTTTCTCTCTGGTTCCAGATCGTGAATAAATGATTTGATTGTTCCCTGGAGAGCAAAGCAGCGTGGCCTGCCAGTGAGCTTAGAGTTGCCCCCAGGATCTTCGGAGCGAGACCAGATGGGCCGGGAACCTGCCCAAGCCCTGGCTCCTGTGCACCGGCTGCTCCCCGCCAGCCTGCCCGCTGCGCCCTGTGCTCCCATCAACGGTGCGTCAGGGCTGTGCCAAGGCCGGGCCCTAAAGCGAGCCAGCGTTCAAGCCTATTTCTAACAGGCTAGGTAGGCCCTTGGTTCTTACAGCCATGCTTAGTGCTTTCTTGAACAAGAAGAGAGAGAGAGAAGCTATCCGTGGAGGTGAAGACTGCTGCTTTGCTAGGCTGATAGGAGAGGCTGGCAGGCCCTCTTCAGTCCCAGACGATGCTGAAAATTCCTAAAATGACATGTTTTCCTGTTGTTCTGAATTCTGGTGTAAGGATCCTATCAGCTAGTCTGGAGGGTGGGGAGGGAAAAAAAAAGTAACAAGGACAAAAAAATTAATCTTGCCTGTAAAAGAGGTGGCAAAGGCATTCTGAACAATCATTGTGTGATTTTTCAGATGCAAAATGTCAGCCTGCATCGTGGCTATTTTACCAGAAATACTTCAGCAGAGCTTCGGCTTGACTGTTTAGATTAGAAAGTGTTTGTTTGTAACTCTGAACTGTGGCAGAAATGGGCGATCAATATTTAGCCAGTGGAACCGTAATTCCTCATCTGATGAAAGTATAATGACAGGTAATGAAAGATATTTTACTACCTGAAGCTAGGTTTCCTTGCCATGCTAAAAATCAGTCTTTTCCCAAGACCGTTCTCAAAGGGCTCCCTGACATGACCTCTGGTTGCACTGGTTGCACTGGGGTTATCGAGCTGCTTTTGTTACGATGGTGATGTTGACGTGCAGAGTGATGAATATGTGGAGGGCAGTGAGAAACACCTTCCCCAGAACAGAGCCATGGACACTGACGGTGGACTGGAGATGCGTATCATGTAGCCTGGCTACTCGTGTCTCACTACCCAGGTGTTTCATTTCCTCAGCTAACAAACTTTTGAAGGTGGAGTATGCAAGATAGATAAAACAACAACTTAAATAGCTGTGACACCAAGTCAAATGGTAGAACAGGCAAAATTTCAGAAAGTGCAGCCAGACAGAGTAGAGGCAATATTTAATGATGGAATCAAAGCACATGGGATAGAAATGCATGTTCCAAGAGTCACAATGTTATATGTGGATGCAGTGGTAGAGCTCTTCTTAAAATTCTGCTGCTGTTTCTGCAGATAGGGAACAGTTTTGCTCCCCTTAGGCCTAAATGAGGGAGATACCCAAGACTGTATGGTGAAAACTGTGGATATATTCTGTAATTATCCAAGGATACTCATGTTTAATAATTATTGAAATAAACTGTGGAAAATAGTTGGCATGCTCATACGGCAGTCATCACCAAAGCACACTTGAATGACTGTAGGAGGACTGTGAACGACACATTTTGTGTCCTTCTAGGTTACTGTATTTTCTTTATACATACTCAGTCCTTTGGGGTTTTTTTATAGGACTTGCAGCCTGAATGTTAGGTGTGGAGTGAGCAGTGAACAGTCTTAGAGGGAGGAGTTACAGGCACATCATTTGACATGAGATGTTCAGTTTTGTTGGTAGCACCAACATGGATGAGCTGAAGTATAGGACATTTGTCCAATGGGTTCATAGTGGAGAAACCTTGGGGTTACTGCAGCCCACAAGTGATATATCAGCATGTTACAACACAGAACAAAATTAGCCTGAACATGGCATTGCCCTGCTGTGGCCAAGGACACCATAAGTTGGTCGTGTGTCTTCCATTGTACTACACTATGTGGCAGCACAGAGAAGCATTCTGGTAAATAAATTATTTGTAAGTAAGAAATGATATCTGTAAGAAAGTTAGACCTACCAGGATCCTCAGAAGAGCACAGGTATCCATCTGATAAACTAGATGGGTATTTATTGCTTCAGTATTACTGCATTTATTGCATTGAGATGTCTGCTTGCTGATATGGTGGGGTTTTTTTAAAGCTAATAAGCGTACGATATTTACCTGAATACAGAAGTGACTTTGAGTATAAACAGATAATTGACAATAATGTTGAAAGATTGACATTAAATATAGTGGGGCTCTATGACTTCTCTCTTTCCACCAGTCTACTTCCTTCTCCAGAGCTCCCAGTAGATCATAGAATCATAGAATGTTTTGCATTGGAAGGGACCCCTAGAGGTCATCTAGTCCAACCCCCCTGCAGTGAGCAGGGACACTGCTAACTGGATCAGGTTGCTCAGAGCCATGTCCAACCTGGCCTTGAATGTTTCCAGGGATGGGGCCTCCACCACAATCAGATCTCCCCTCAGCCTTCTCTTCCCCAGGCTGAACAAGCCCAACTCTCTCAGCCTGTCCTCATAGAAGAGGTGCTCCAGCCCTCGGATCATTTTTGTAGCCCTCCTCTGGACCCGCTCCAACAGTTCTATGTCCTTCTTGTGCTGAGGGCTCCAGAGCTGGACGCAGTGCTCCAGATGGGGTCTCACCAGAGCAGAGTAGAGGGGCAGAATCACCTCCCTCGACCTGCTGGCCACGCTTCTCTTGATGCAGCCCAGGGTAGGGCTGGCCTTCTGGGCTGCCAGCGCAGATTGCCAGCTCATGTCCAGCTTTTCATCCACCAGCACCCCCAAGTCCCTCTCGGCAGGGCTGCTCTTGATCCTTTCTTCCCCCAGCCTGTGTTGATACCTGGGGTTACCCCAACCCAGGTGCATGACCTTGCACTTGGCCTTGTTGAACCTCATCTATAGTCATATGTCAGCCACTATTTATCGCTCTCACTTGCTCACCCACCTCTGTAATCTTGCTTCAAATCCTGACCTGCTGTGGCCTCATTCCTTCTCCAGGCAGGTGCCTGCCTTCTGTTGAGGTGCTGTGTGTGCTGAACAGCCTGGTGGCCCTGGTAGGGATCTCAGCAGCGATGTCTTGTCTCTGTGAGCAGCCTCTCCTGTCTTGTTTTCTGCTTCTGAATAAACCAAAGCTAAGATATGAACCTGAGCATATTTTTAGGTGAAAAAGTTCTTATGACAAAAATTTCAATTTTATCTTATATGTAGATACTTTTTTAAAAGAGATTATGTCACTGCTTTTAAACACAGCCTGTTTCTGTAGGGAGCATAGATGCAGGGGTCTGAAGAAAAGCTCTTTTTGCTTATATGGTAGTCTTTTGTGACACATGGAAGACTCAGTTTCAAAATGTGAATCAGAATCATAGAATAGTCTGGCTTGGAAGGGACCTTTAGAGGTCATCTAGTCCAACCCCCCTGCAGTGAGCAGGGACATCTTCAGCTAGATCAGGTTGCTTAGAGCCCCATCCAGCCTGACCTTGAATGTTTCCAGTTATGGGGCATAATAATGGTCACTTTCATTTATATTAGTTACTTTGGAAACACACATTTTATATATTACCTTCCTTTCAGACAGAATTCTTTTCTCCACCATGTAAAATTTGAATTCTCTTTTTCTGAAGTAGTTCATACTCAGTGAGCTATTTTGCTGTAGAGACATGTCTTTATGCATGACTTCATGGTGTTCCTGCAAACCTGAAATATTATTCTAGAGTATGTTTATGCTAAAGGAAGGATTGCTCAGAACTGTTCCTGCAATGATCTTTTGTCTTTGGCAAGCCTCAGTGAAAATGGCTGTGAATGCCTTTTGTTGAGAGACTCTCTCTTCTTTCAAACTAATATGTTAATCACTTGGTACTGCAAGACATGTTACTATTAATTTTTTGGCAGAACTCTCATTAGATGTTCCTGGGGTTGAAAGGGTTTTCTTGCTTTAATACTTTGAAGGTTTTGAAGGTTTTTCTCATCTCAGTTAAATGGAATGTCAGACATGATTTTTTTTTACAGTTCTATGGTGTTTGAAAAAAGGTCAGATTACATTAAAAACATTTAATTTTATTTTCAAACTTTAATTTTTAACTGTTGTATAAACTGAAATAGGTAAATCAAACTGTTTGCAAGTTAAAATTAACCTTTTTGGTTTAACTGTTTAAACAGAATATTTTTACAAAACTGTTCCCCTTCCCTTGAAGTCTAAAGGCCGATCGTAACAGACAGAACAGAGCATTCTCAGGAATAGTTTTAGTTTAGACTGTCTGATTTTAAGTTAGAGTAATTTATGCAGAAAATGTCTAGTGTTGAGATACTAAGCAAGGCATAAGTAATTCAAAGTCACCAGGTTTGGCAGTATGGCTCATGATGTGTGGCAGTGATTTCAGAGAAATCTTCTCAAGACGTGTCTCTGGAACCATAGCACAAGCCATGTAATGACTTATTCCTTGCTTAGGAATAATGCTTAGTATACTGGGCAAGGAATAAATGATAGTTGAACTCTCATGTATAGTACAGCTAGAAAGCTTGTTTGAATTCCATGTTGTAGGTTTACTTTTTATAACTTAAGGGAGAATAGGGTCAAGTAAAAATAAATTAAAAACCTAGAAGATATTAAAAAATAGACTTCTAGTAACTCACTCAGCAGTCTCTGAACCATTGCAGATAATTTAACAATATGAACACAAAAGTAAATTCTATCAAAATCTTTCTACTGTAGCATTTAGTAACCATAGTAATGATCAGAATATAAATTCCCTCATCATCACAATACACTATACTGGCAGATCTCTGATAGTAGATGTTGACAGCTGCTATTCAAACATACTGAAGATAAGCAGGGAGCTGGTGAAGGTCAGTTATTCTATAGCAAATAAAATTGCTGAGTCACCAAATTTTGCAGTAGAACTCATGATGTGTGGCAATGATTTCAGAGAAGCCTTTTCAGCCTCCTCAAGACGTGTCTCTGGAAGTGTAGCACAAGCCATGTAGATACAGAAGCAGCATATATCCAAGAGGGAGTCAGCGAGTTGTTATAGTGAATGTAAATGTTGAACTGGTGTTTATCTATCACTAAGCTGCTTTGATGTTTTTATTCACTATGGAAGTTCTTAAATGTCTTTCCATAAGTAATTGCAACACAGTTGTTCTTTTCCTTCTTATTAAATCAAATTTTAAGGAGTATATTCTCTGGTTTTTGACCATTCTTTTGTATTGGTCATGAATTATCGGTGTAATTTTTTTCACTGACCAGCCTGTGTGATTTCCAGCATAGTTAATGATGCAGATCTTTAGCCCTGATAGAAGAAAACATGGAACAGCTGTCAGGACATAGCTGGATCTGTGCTCCCTGGTTCCTGGCAACACCAGAAGAACAAAACTGCTGAACTTAAGCCTGTTATTCATGACCCAGAGGAGTTTAAAAGTACTACCAGTTATTGTGCTAGTAGCAGGGAGCCAGGGTGATAAAGGAGTTGTCATAGAAACTCCAAGGGATGAAATTTTTAACTTTGTTTTTCACACTCAAATTTAAATTTCTGAATTGGTCTCCTGTTTTATTTGGCTTTTGGAACAACCCCTCTCTCTCCATTTTCCAGTACAGGGGAGCTATAGCTATAGGTTTTTTATATCCAGTAAGCATGTTTCACCTTTGAATTGTGGATAGCCTGATGTGTACTGCTTTCAAGGTTCTCTGAAATCTTGACAAACAAAAGGAAGAAAAATGTCTTGACCGATGACTGGTGCCTGCACGTGCTGCCTTCTCACTTTTTCATCGTCTTTCTGTCTCAATGACTATTGAGGTGTTTTATATAAAAATATTTCTGAAAATTCTCAACTGTTGGATTAGGAGAAGAGTAAGACACCACCTTTTTCCCATAGGTTTCTAGGTCTATCATTTGTGTCTGCTGCTTTTCTAACATGAAGGGTTGTCATTTAGGGGAAGAGAGTTACAGCAGGAGAAACAGAAATACCAATTCAGCTCTGAAATATTTGATGTGGCTCAGCTTCAGTTGCTCTCACAGCTTCATACCCATTTGCATGAAAACTGAAAACCATTAAAATGAGACAAATACAGATTCTGTTCTTTAATATCCTTCATTAAGTCTCTCCTCTTTTCCAGTGGTTCTGTTTCAATAGGTGTTTTTTGTGTTTTAATTTTTTTTTTTTTAATCTTTAACCTCCTTTGTTTGTTCTTTATTTCAAGAGCAAATCTAAATAATTTCATCTTGAGGCACTTGTCCAACAGGGCATTCATGTCCCACTTTTTACTGGCCTGTCTTAAAATCTTACCCCCAAAGAATCCAAATATTAACTACAGTTAGACTTTCTTTGTTTTGTTCTGGTGTGGTCCTGAAGGCTTTCTGCCTTTGAGGGATTTGTTAGGTTAAATATAGAAACACTGTTTTTTAGGCGTCGTGTTGCACTGCTTCTGAACACACTGTATGGATGTTTTTGTTTGTCAGCTTTGTAACAGTTTTTGAAATCTCTCTTCACATTTGCATTGAGTAGCTACAGTAATGGGATGGGATGAGATAAACTACTTTGAGATGAGATACTGAAGAGCTAGAAAGAATTAATTTAAAGAAAAATCTCAATGTCTTTTGGGATAATGTTTTCCTTTTAAAATTTTACTTCATTTTTTTGTCACTTAAAACTTTGAATGTGCTGGCCACAAAAACTTCCTTAAACTTTGAAGCCTAGTGAAATAATCTGAAAGTGATAGCTTCAAGAACTTGATTAAGAAAGTGAGTGACCATCTGCAGATGGTCAAAGAGATTTTGAGATGCAGATGTTCTTTTTTCACTGCTTTTCACTGTTGTCTCTACTGTATTGCGAGGGAAATATAGAGATGATAAGAGAAGTTTTGCTCTTTAGTGAACATTACTGGGCTATCTTCAGTCTTTTGGGTAAATGGAAATGTCTGCTTTTAGTAGAAAGATGTTTGATGCTGTGAATACAAGTGGGAGTCAACATTACTAATGGGAATCTTTTGTGAATTACCCATATTTTATGTAGATAATCTAGACAGGTGCTAAATCTCTTGACATAGATGAATGTGCACATAACTGCATGAAATGAGTGGAAGAGAAAGACTATACTATGGTGGAGAAAGCAGACTACAGTGGAAGTAGAGGTGTTAGAATGCTTAAACTCACCTCAGCACTTTATATCCTTCAGGCTCTTAATAAATACAGTGGCAAAAGAGAAGTAGCAAAAGTCATAATACTGTAGATGGCACTGTATAGGTGAAATCTGGAAATCACTCTCAGTTTAGTCTCAAATAAATTATGAAATCTCCTATGTTAATCCAAAGCAACAAAATATTCTGATAGCCAACCTTCTGCTGATGATCTCCCTATAGCAGTCTGTCTCACAAGCCTTTTGTTTTCTCTTGATCTCACTAAAGCTGAAAATGGGATGAGAACAGCTGTTATTTTGTATTTAAGCTTCTCATTTGTAGTCCCTAAGTGCAAAGGAAGATAAGAATTAAAAAAATGAAGAGATTGAGGCTTCCCAGGGGATTTGTTTGAGCTTTGGGATTTGCCAATTCATAGATACAAGCATAGTTGAAATTGTCAGCTGTGTCAACTGATATTTTTAATACCTATTATGAGGCCCTTAAATTAACACTTTATATTTTTCATATGAGCAGCTTTGTACATAAACATATCTGCCCATATTTACAGTATTATTTTTCATATCCCTATTTGACCCTCTCAGTCCAAACAAAAAAAATTGGGATTTTCTTTTCTCCTCTGTTGAATGATTATTTTGCTGACATTCTGCAATTAGATGAGTCCATGGCCTTTTTTGTTCAGAAGGAACTCATCTGCAGAATCTGTCACCCCTGTGTTTTATACATAGATTTTATCCTTATTTTTTAATCAAAATGTTTTCTCTGTCTCACTGATCCCCAATTCCTTTCAAAATAAAGAGACCAAAGTCTGAGTACTGAACAAGGTTTCTTCCATTTTTCAAACTTGCTATTCTTTGGAAACTCTAGCAGTATGGGTAAAACTTATATCAAGGTCATTGTAAGTACAACTTCCGCGTTTCTTCTACTCTTTATGAATTCCTTCTTGGAATAGCTTTGGCATGATGATATATTCATTTTTGGTAGCAAATTCAGGGTTTGTGGACGTTTCTTTTTCTAGCCAGAAAACAGCTCTGTTCTGTTCTTTTCAGTGGTAGAGAAAGTCAGGGATCAAAAGTCAGTGTGTAGAGTATTTCAGTTCTGTCAAAAGGTTAAAAATGTAAAATATAATTTAATTTGGTTTTGAGCAATTGTTTTACGTTTCATGTCATGCATTTCTGTCATGCCTAGAATTCTTCCTTGAATTTTTTCATTATAATTAGCTTGCTTTTCTGGCCAACCCTGAAAAAATAAATGAGTCAGGTGAGAGCGCGAGTGCTGATGAGTCAAGATTACTGTCTGGAACACAGGCCCAAGAGAACAAGGAAGATAGTGGTGATTTCAAAGTGACTATTAATGTGTTAGGGAGTGAGCAAAACTCACAACTCATTTCACCTAAATCAAAAAAGAGCTGTCAGGTAGTAATGTATTTTTGTTTTTATGGGACTCGGGCAGAATTTACTTAAACATGTTAGTAGCAGTGTGCTCTTTATGCCTCCACTATTTCTTTTATGATATTTCATTCTTCACAGACAAGTGAAAATTGAAACCAAAAACTTTACATTTATGCAAATATTATTAGTGATCATTTGTCAAATTCCATGACTCAAAGTGCAAAAGTAGCTGAATTTGCAAGGTACATTTTAATGTAGCTGCCATTTTGTGTGGAGCTCAGGCCTCTTTAAAGAATGCCTCTCCTTTTGGTATTGTCTGCAAGATTCCAGTAATTGTGTATTTACAAGGCAAATAAATAAATTAACACATACATGTGAACATATGAGTGAATATAATTGTGAGCTTCAGTTACCTGCAGTTAAAGATGCCATGTAATATACATAACAGGGTACTCCTTAATTTAAGCAAATAAGAATACAGATGGATTTCTGTTGTTTTTTATCAATCCTATGAAAGAGGAAATTTTAAAATTTCAAATTGTATGAACAGAATGCTTATCTTCTCTATTCGTATAAGGTCTGCAATAAATCCACACACAATGAATTTCACCTTGCAGTAGTTATTTTTTTCACTGAAGACTGATGCATGTAAATGTAATTAGTATTTTCCTCTTCCTAAAGGTGGAATCAGGAAAGCAAATATTTTTTTTAAAAAAAAAAGATAATTTAGAGAGACACATACCTTTTTCTATGTTGATAAACTCAACATGAAAGTATTTTCTAACAGCTATGTACGTTTTCGTAATGTAAGTAGAAGTGGGTTTGCTTTTACTTGCTTGAATGGAGGTGTGGAATCTCCATGCGTAGAGATACTAAAAATTTGACTGAAGAAGGTTCTGAGCAAGTAAGTTGAATGTTAATGAAGTTGGATCCAACATTGTATTTGCCCCTACTTTCAGTGAGGTTTATACCAGACCTCTAGAATCTCTCTTCCATCCTATATCTTTCTATGATTCTGTTAAGAAAAAAAAAGCTTATAAAAAGCTTGAAAGGTTCCCCTGTGTTTACAAACAAGAGATTTTAGCTTTCATGGTTTTTTTTGACAAATAAACAAATTTACTGTACAGGGAAATGAGTACTACATTTTGTGATAGTTTTCTAAGAAAATAAGTCACACCCTTGACACTGGATAAGCTTAATCTCTTTGTAGCAAATTTAATTCTTGCAATTAAATCATCTATGCAGCCATCCAAAATACCGTGTAGCAACCTGTGGTGGAATGTCTCAGTGTTTGATTTATCCCTACTTCTCTGATTATATACTAGAAATAAAACTCTGAAAGAATGTGATTTGTCCAGGTAATATAGGAAGGCTCTGAAGAACAACTGTAATTTTATCTCACTAAAATATTCTTTGTGGAGAATTAGTGAGCAAACATGCTACATGGAAATAGAATACATCAGCAATGTTTTCTGATATATTTGTGGTTATAAAAAAACATATAATACAGTCCCAATATATAACTGGGTCTGTATAAGACATTTTTGGAGCCCAGCATTGCAATGACTTCAAAAGATGTGGACTCAGGTGGCTGTGGACAGGTGATGGAAGATACACAACATGTTTTTATTCTTTAAAAGCTATAGGGGAGCAGGAAAGTACCTTGATAGGGACAGTTAAGAAAAAGCTGCAGGATAACAAAGTCAAAACTCCTTTGTTGAAACAAGTGGTGAAGGCAGCACCCTTTGTGCATAAATGCCATCTGAGTGCTTATTGGAGTGGACAACCTGTGTGTATTTTGAATCTGGATTTTGGAGAACTAAACAGGTCTAAGCTTCTCTTCTGTGTCATTTGAAGTAGATAAATGAGTCTATGATGCGAGGAGGTAGATGTCCCTGAGAGATGGGAGCCACGGAGGCAGAGATCCTGCAGAGGGTGATGTTCAGTTGACCCTGCTGGAAGCTGCTGTGTTGACAAAAGAAGACAGCAGATATATTGAAGGTATTCTGTTAAAGTGGAAAACTGAGTTACTAGATGCAGCTTGAGTTGGGGACATGAACTTATACATATAACGTCACAATTTCCAAGCTCACTTGAACTGTCAGGAAGCATCAGCAGATAGCTACGTATGCCTTCAATGGTGATGCTGTTAGTAGTCCTGTAAAACTGATTCCAGCTGATAGGAAGAGGTGGACTGAAGAGCTAGAATTGTTCTTATAAGGTGTATGTCTAGCCAGTGCTGTAAGAAAACTGGAGTGGCTTGGATCCTGTGTACCAGTAGTACAAGATAGTATAAGATAGAAAGAAATGAAATTTGAGTATAAAGGACAAAAGAATGGTATTGGCAAGTCCCATTTAAGTAGGCCATATAAGAGGACATATATCTCAAACCAAGTGTATAGCGCTTCTATACAGATTATAGAAATTATGTATTGAAATGAGGGTTCCCTGTATGCCCAGGGTACACATGGTGTAGAGTAGTCCAACTCTGTGTTGTAGACAAGAAAAGGTGGAGCCAAATATGTTGATTACAAATTTCTAACTACGTCAGCACATGCCATTGAGTCCCCATGGATGAAAGTCCAGGCATAGAATCATAGAATCATAGAATCATAGAATGTTTTGGGTTGGAAGGGACCCCTAGAGGTCATCTAGTCCAACCCCCCTGCAGTGAGCAGGGACACCACTAACTAGATCAGGTTGCTCAGAGCCCCATCCAACCTGTCCTTGAATGTTCCCAGGGATGGGGCCTCCACCACCTCTCTGGGCAACCTGTTCCAGTGTTTTACCACCCTCATTGTAAAGAATTTCTTCCTTATATCCAGTCTAAACCTACCCTGGTTTAGTTTAAAACCATTACCCCTTGTCCTGTCACAGCTGGCCCTACTAAAAAGATTTTCCCCATCTTTCCTATAGGCCCCCTTAGGTACTGAAAGGCCGTAATCAGGTCTCCCCTCAGCCTTCTCTTCTCCAGGCTGAACAAGCCCAACTCCCTCAGCCTGTCCTCATAAGAGAGGTTCTCCAGCCCTCGGATCATTTTAGTAGCCCTCCTCTGGACCCGCTCCAACAGTTCCATGTCCTTCTTGTGCTGAGGGCTCCAGAGTTGGACACAATACTCCAGGTGAGGTCTCACCAGAGCAGAGTAGAGGGGCAGAATCACCTCCCTCGACCTGCTGGCCACGCTTCTCCTGATGCAGCCCAGGGTACGGTTGGCCTTCTGGGCTGCCAGCGCAGATTGCCGGCTCATGTCCAGCTTTTCATCCACCAGCACGCCCAAGTCCCTCTCGGCAGGGCTGCTCTCGATCCTTTCTTCCCCCAGCCTGTATTGATACTGGGGGTTACCCCGACCCAGGTGCATGACCTTGCACTTGGCCTTGTTGAACCTCATGAGGTTCACACAGGCCCACCTCTCCAGCCTGTCCAGGTCTCTCTGGATGACATCCCGTCCTTCTGGTGTGTCAACCGCACCACTCAGTTTGGTGTCATCCGCAAACTTGCTGAGGGTGCACTCAATCTCGCTGTCTAAGTCATTGATGAATATATTAAACAGCACGGGTCCCAGTACGGACCCCTGAGGGACACCACTCGTCACCGGTCTCCATCTGGACATCGAGCCATTGACCACTACCCTCTGGATGCGGCCATCCAGCCAGTTCCTTATCCACCGAACAGTCCACCCGTCAAATCCATAGCCCTCCAATTTAGAGAGAAGGATGTTGTGGGGGACCGTGTCAAAGGCTTTGCAGAAGTCCAGATAGATGACATCTATTGGTTTTCCCTTGTCCACTGATGCTGTCACACCATCATAGAAAGCCACTAGGTTCGTCAGGCAGGACTTGCCCTTGGTGAAGCCATGCTGGCTATCTCGAATTATCTCCCTGGCCTCCATGTGCCTTAGCATAGCTTCTAGGAGGATCTGTTCCATGATCTTCCCAGGCACAGAGGTGAGGCTGACAGGTCGGTAGTTCCCAGGGTCTTCCTTTCTACCCTTTTTGAAAATGGGCACAATGTTTCCCTTCTTCCAGTCACCAGGGACTTCACCTGACTGCCATGACTTTTCAAATATCATGGAGAGTGGCTTGGCGACTACATCGGCCAATTCCCTCAGGACTCTGGGATGCATCTCATCAGGTCCCATGGACTTATGCGCATTCAGGTTCCTCAGGTGGTCACGAACCTGATCTTCTCCTACAGCAGGAAGGGTTTTGCCCTCCCTGTCTCCCTCATGCCATCCATCAACTCGGGTGGGGTGAGGAGAGAGCTTCCCAGTGAAGACTGAGGCAAAAAAGGTGTTGAGTACCTCAGCCTTCTCCTCATCTGCTATTACCAGCTTGCCAGTCTCGCTCATCAGTGGGGGTACGCTTTCTTTAACCATCCTTTTCCGGCTGATATACCTGTAGAAACCCTTCTTGTTATTCTTTGCATCCCTAGCCAAGTTTAGCTCCAGCTGAGCCTTGGCCTTCCTGACCCCATTCCTACACAACCGGGCCGCGTCCCTATACTCTTCCCAGGATGCCTGTCCCTGCTTCCACTGCCTGTGCAGCTCCCTCTTCCTCCTTAGTTTGTCCAGCATGTCTCGTCTCAGCCATGCTGGTCTCTTCCCTTCTTTGCCCGACTTCTTACACCTGGGGATCGAGAGCTCTTGCGCTCTGTGGATCATTTCCTTAAAGAGCTGCCAGCTCTGTTCTGTTCCCCTGTCCCTGAGGACCGTTTCCCAGGGAGTCCTTCCGACTATCTCCTTGAGGAGCTGGAAGTTTGCTTTTCTAAAATTCAGGGTCCTGACTATACTCTTTGTTCTTCCCATTTCCCTCTGGAGTGTGAGCTCTACCAGCGCATGATCACTGCAACTCAAGTTGCCTCCGATCTTGACATTTCCGACGAGCTCACTTGCATTGGTGACCACCAGGTCCAGTATCGCATCCCCTCGGGTAGGGGTGTCTATTACCTGGCTTAAGAAGTTGTCCTCAATGCATTCAAGAAACCTGCTGGATTGCCTACAGCTTGCCGTGCTGGTTTTCCAGCAGATGTCAGGGTGGTTGAAGTCCCCCAGCAGGACGAGAGCCTGCGAGCACGAAGCCTCCCGGAGTTGGAGGAAGAACGCTTCGTCAGTCGGCTCCTCTTGATCTGGCGGCCTGTAGTAGACACCAACCACCAGGTTCCCTTTGTTGCCTCTCTCTCTGATTCTTATCCATAAGCTTTCGACCTGCTCATGGCTATTCTTCAGGGCCAGCTCTTCACACTGTATTGATTTCTTGATGTAAAGGGCAACGCCTCCGCCCCTCCTTCCTCGCCTGTCCCTTCTGAACAGCCTGTAGCCATCAATAGCTACATTCCAGTCGTGGGATTCATCCCACCAAGTTTCCGTAATGGCGATCAGGTCGTAGCTTTCTAGCAGCACGATAGCTTCCAACTCCTCTTGTTTGTTTCCCATGCTGCGTGCGTTTGTATAGAGGCATTTCATATGAGCTGTCGGCCTCGTCACCTTCATAGCAGAACACCGCTCATTTACTGTGAGGTGTTTCACGGGCTTTTCCTTGTTGGCTCCTGCTACCCCAGGAGCCTCCGGCTCACCTCTGCCAGTCTTCAACTTTGCTGCAGCGCCCCTGGCACAGTGCTGGGCAACAGGTTGAAGGCTCATACTAGCCCCCAGTCCCTCAAACCCTTGTCTTTCATCCCCCAGTCTGTCTCTGGCAAGCCCAATAGGTTCCCCTTCCCCCTTCACATCTAGTTTAAAGCCCTGTCAATGAGCCCCGCAAGCTCCTGGGCAAAGACCCTCTTCCCCCTTTGAGAAAGCTGGCTCCCATTTGACGCCAGCAAGCCCGGTGCCTTGTAGACCATCCCGTGGTCAAAGAACCCAAAGCTGTGGCGGTGACACCAGTCGCGAAGCATAAAGCGAAAAGGAAAGCATAAAGAGAAAGGAAAAAATATTAACAAAAAAGAGAAGTACAAAGCAGCCAACCAAGACGGTTACAGGAACTGAGAAACGCTAATAGAGGGAAACTTTGGGATAGACAATACAGCAGTTTGATTGTCCCTGTATGAACTAGGTGAATGTCATGATGTGGAATGAGATAGAGATGGAACTGTTATATGCTGTAAATGACTGAAGTAATATTCAAAGAGCTCACAAAAGAATACTCTTGCTTTAGTACTGAAATTTAAGATGTAACAGTTGAAGAATCACTTTGAAGCAGTGACTGTAATGCAAAGTTTTTAAACCTTGATGCCAAAATGCTTTTGACGAATTCCCTTAACAAATGCTCTTAATTAAGCTGAACTAAATTGGAATTCACAAGAAAAACCTCTTACAGATTAATAACTAGTTAAAAGATAGCAATTGAAGGTGAGGAATAATGGTTATTTTTTGTCAGTGGTAGGAAACAGACAGTCCTCCAAGACATCTCTCCCAGGCTGTGGATGCGATCATGTTATCTGCAGTGGAATTGGGAAGTAGAATAAAACAGCACGGTATGCTGTTTCTTGTTAAAGGGCATATATTTTCATCGAGTGCATAATACCATTGTGGATGTTAGTGTTAGGTAGCATAGCGAGTTCAAAAATGGTAAGATATGGCAGAAAATTCCATATGGGAATATTAAACACAAAGACCCTTATACACAAACACGGGTATTGCTGACTCAGTCTTGAATAAACTGCCAAATTGCAGGTAGCTGGAACATAAATCAAGGATAGTCTTGTCTGTATTTTATATGCCTTTCTGTATGTACTACAGATTGTTCACTATGTATATTATATGCTGCATGTTTACTCTTTGTTAGCATATCTGATTGTCGCAGAATTGGAAAGTCTAGAATTATAGGAACTGCAATATTTGCAATTGATCTCTCAATAATATTCTCTTATTTTGTCTCTGCAATTTGTGCAGATATTTACATTTGTGCAGTTACTGACATTAGTGCAAAATAGAAACAAAGTAATCAGTTTTAATTTTGCTGTATATTAACCCTAACTTAAACTAATTCAAATAACTGTACAAAGTGGGGGGCAAGAGGAAATCAGAGCCAATAAATTTAAATTGACCTTTGGTCAGCAGAAATTGTGAGCAGAAATCTCATACCATTAAGGAATTGTATTTGCCATTGGTAATCCCAACAGCACACATAATGCAATTTTAATAGAAAAGTCTTAGTATCACAGACAGTATGTGCACAAAGATGATGCTGGGTGTTATTATGAATGTGTTCACAGCTATCAGTTATCTACAGTAATTATGAAATACCATTAATGTCAACTAAATTATGATTCAAGATATAGTATCCTTTCTGTGAGTCACTTGTTTCTGAACCAGAACAAACAATCTCTGCAGTCTTCCAGGGAGAGTACATTTTTAGCTACGTAAAGAGCCATGACTATAATAATTTAAGGTTATTAAAATGGCCATTAGTAAGAATACGAATATAAGTTCAAAGCAAAACTGAAAATAAGCCATTGTATTCCAATGAAGCGTCTCTATGTTAACCAAAACATTTGCTTTTAGAGAGAGAATTCTTGATCAAAATCAGTTAGCTTTTATTATACTTGCTGTCTTTCATTCTAAAATTGCCATCAATGTAGTTATGGTTAACATCACTGCCACATAACTTCAAGATTCTCCTCTTTCCAGTAGGTGTCAGCCAATTTTAAAATGTGATATTTGAGTTTGTGAAGTTAATGAAGTTTCCATATACCTGTGCTTCTTGTTTAGACTTCATCTAAGTTTTGTGGAGAAGTTGCTTTAGTCCTTTTTAGCAGTGTTGCCAGTGATGCAGTGAGAATTACATGAATGCCTGCTGGGGGTGTGGAACAAACCCCCCTGTGGGAGGAGGGCACGGTTTTATCTCCCTCCAATGCAGCATTCAGGATGTGTTGAGCTGCAACCTGTAGAAATCCCTGGGGAATGGAGATATTCCGTGGAGGAGTGAGGTGGGTTGACCTTGGCTGGACACCAGGTGCCACCAAGCCACTTTATCACTTCCCTCCTCAGAAGGACAGGGCAGGGAGAAGATTAAATGGAAAAAATGGGTCAAGATAAAGGCAGTTTAATAAAAGTAAAAGCAAAGGCTGTGCGCAGAAGCAAATGGAAAACAAAGATTTTATTCCCTGCTTCCTATCAGCAGGTGATGTCCAGCCACTTCCTGGGAAGCAGGGCTTCAGTACATGTAGTGGTTACGCTGGAAAACAAATGTCATAAAAAATGAATGCCTCCCCTTCCTCCTCCTTTCTCTTAGCTTTTATTGCTCAGCTGACATCATATGGCATGGAATATCCCTTTGGTCAGGTTGGGTCAGAGATGTCCTGGGTATGTCCCCTCCCAAGACCTTGCCCACCCCCAGCCCACTGGTGAAGGGAGGAAATGCTGGAGACACAGCCTTGCTGCCGTGCGAGCACTGCTCAGCAGCAGCCAGAACACTGGTGCGTTATCAACACCTTCCTAGGTACTGATAGAAAGCACAGCACTATGAGGGCTGCTACGGGGAAGGTTAACTCCATCTCAGCTAAACAAAGAGAAACAGATCTAGGTTTAAGAGGTCAGATGATAATCTGAATAACACAATCACTAGTTACATACGTACTGTAACATTGTTTTCAAGATGGACCAACTTTAAAAACAGAAGTAGTAAAGATAAATGTAGCTCAGAGTTAGTTGTGGTTCGGCTACACAGAAAGTAAGAAGGGAGAAGGGTGGGCAGGAGTTGTGTTTGTACATCTGCTCTGCTGAGTCTTGCTTCAGTTCTGGGGCCACGTCAGGTCTCTCTCACGCTTTCTTTCTCTCTCTGCTTCTGATACCTACCAATATGTATGTCACCTTGGAAGCCATGGGCAGGTGGTGGAACCAGCTGCAAAGGGCTGAAGCAGATTCCTGGGTCATGGGGAGGCTTAGGAGGTATATGTCTGAGATGTTTCTTAGTTTCGCTGAACATAGATCAAACAGTCCAACTGTCCTTGGGTTTTTCACCCATGTCTTCTGACATGGTGACTATTTTATTGTTCGGGTGCAGTATGCTTGCATAATTACTGTCCTTCCATCCAACTAAACTAGGATGTGAATCATAAATTTTAGGATTAATTTATATTAAAGTGACGCATAATGCTAGTGTCATAAGGCCATCTTGCAGCATTAGATTTAAAATTATCAATATTTTGGGGTGAACATATTAGATATGTCTAATACAGATTTTTAATACAGATTTATGCAAAAGTGCAAGCAAGCATACTAATACCAACAATTCAATGCTTGTAAATGGTTTATTTTAAAGATATAGAAGATGTTGATTGGGAAGCTTTTAGTATTTCAGTGATGAAAGGAAACGAGTCGCAGGCTGCATTTAGGCAAAATGAATTGCCAGCACAAGGTCTGATTGGATTGAAGCCATTTCTCTTCCATCAGTGCCCACATTTAAGCCTACGGTATATGGTAACTGTCTGTGCATGCTGTTGCTGTGGTGCAATTCTTAAAAAAGCTTTCTGTTAATGAAAACTTGCAAGCATGTCACTTCCCCCTTAAAATGTCAGTTATATTAATATATTAACTACAGAAAAGAATAATTAGTGGAATTGTCTTTGTGAACACTGAGAAATAAAGAACCAGAGAGTCCGTTTGTTACTGTGTATGTACTTCTTGGCGAAAAGGTATGTGCTCAAGTTCTTGTTTTTCAAAGGAGAAGCCCTAAAATGCAAGAAAAGCAATGATACAACAGATACAGTGAAATATATGCAATGGAAATGCCAAAACTATATTCAGGAAATGTTGTCCTGAATGTAAAACTCTATTAATTCAGGAAATGAATACAGTGGGTTGTACCCGCTTCATTGAGCAGGAGGCAAATTTACAGAAAAAAGTAATTGTGAAACTGGGTCAATGGAGCCTTATGAAGCTTAAAAATTAACAATAGAGCTGAATTAAAAGAAGCCTTAGTACTTAGCTTCAGATCCTGATATTTGCATCTTAGTGTCAAATTCAGGTCCTCATTTCTGACTACACGACGACAGGAATGAAGAGATGCAAAGATACCTTGAAGAGACAGATTTCTGAAATAACTTAGAAGGCCTGAAAACTAGAGAGGGCGTGATTAAAAAATATGCTATCTTGAAACAACAGAGATTTTAACAGTGTTTTTAACTTTGGAAGCTGTTAATCTTAGTAGACTAAATGCTGGAATGGGAGAAGTAACTTGAACGTGTTTCAGCAGTGGAGGTAATTAGGAAGGGCATTACAGAAACAAGAAAGCTGGTGAGTTACCTGCTGCTTTCTCTGCAGTGAGATTTTGTGCCAGAGCACAGCTGCACGTCTGTCCAGCACACAGGTCTCATTCTGCCAATTCTTCTCTTCACAGATATTTAGGAAACCAGATGCAGGCGGGTAAAAGCTAGGTAAGAGAAAAGACTTCCAGAATAACGAGGGGGGTTGTCATTAGAGGAGACCCGAGAGGGTGTTCCTGCCATGAGTCGGAGTGTTTTGTAGGTGCCCGAGCTGGTGGTGCCCACATGGAGCCGCTCAGGGTCTGGCACCTCTGGCAGCACCCGGACGGTGCCCAGGGGCTACGCTGCATCCGGCCAACTCTGTAGGCAGGCACTGAACTTTTTTGGGGGTGTCTGTGTCAAATACGGCTCTGAGGTCAGTGATGGTGCCTGCTCTGGTCTCTCTCCTCATACTGGAGTGTAGATGGGTCAGGAGCTGCTTACTGGGTTTGCTGTTCTGCACTTGGGTAGGATCTCTCTTTAAAAATACACCGCGTAACTCCAGAGAAGCAGCATTTGAACAAGTCAGTTCTGGCACAAGAAAGAAATTATTGCTAATTTAGGAGATAAAAAAAGTAAAAGGAACAGGTCTAAAAATTAAGTTGGAAGGGTGCAGTCCTGAAACAATATTTTAATGAGGGAAGGAACAAAAGCTCCAGCCTTCGAGGTGGTGCCTGAGATAGTAAGAAACTGGACTTGATCTTACAGTGGCTCCCTTCCAGCCCTGTGACCTGTGCAATATATGCGTGCCGACACACTGTGTGCAATGAATCCTGGAACGACCAAGCTGCTAAAAGAAGTCATTAGTATTTCACTGCCCCTGCGGTGGCTGGAGACCATTTGTGCCAGAGGAGAGCTGAGCTGTGGAGCGCAGTGGCACTTCTCCATGCTGCTGCCCACGGGCGGTGCTGGAGGCACCCAGAAGTGGTCTGTGAAAGGATGGGCAGTTTTCACATGAGATTGTTTTTGTGACAGGAGGTGTAACCCTGACCGCAGAAGTGAGAGGCCTTTTTTAAGTCATCCTTATTTAAAACACTTCTGATTGAAACAATAGATTATGATTTTGTCAATCATATTTTGTTTGCCTAAATGCTAATTGCTTTTCCTGTTTACTGTCTCTTGCACCTAGCTGCCAGACAAGATGCTTGGTGGGTTGTGGGTTTCATTGCTGTTTCTTCTCCAAAAGATGGTGACGCTTACAGACATGGTTTAGCGGTGGACTTTGTAATGTTAGGTTAGCGGTTGGACTCGATGATCCTAAGGGACTTTTCCAACCTAAATGATTCTACGATTCTGTGATCCTATGGCAAAGCGCTGATTTCTAGGGAGGTAGATGTTGGAGCCATTGGGACTGCCATCTGAAAAATTTGAGCAGTACTAAGAGCTGAGTACATGTGAAATAAAGAGACTCTTCTGGGATATTTTTCTGTCTTAGAGAAGATTGTAGGGCATGCCTGGTTTGTTTTCTATTAACAAAGCTATACTTTAGCTTCTTATATTTTGCTGTGCCTATTGTCCTGGACAACAATATCCATTTTTCACTTTAATGAGCACTAAAACTCCTGCCAGTTTTGTTTAAAAGAAAGAAAATCTTGAAAATACATTTCATGTAAGAAGTGCAGATTCAGTAAGAGTCATTTTATATTTACAAACTTTTCTCTTCCAGTGTGGATAGGTAAATGTTTTATACATTTAGCTTTCTCTATTTTCATTTTCTTAAGTTCTCCCCCTTTTTTTTTTTTTATACTAGATGGAAGATGTGTACAGTAACTTTATAAACTAATTATTTGGACGTTCTGCTTATGGTTCCACTGTACTTCCAGATGCACATAGCCATAAATACATATTATACATTCTTCTACATTTCAAGAGAAGAAAAATGAATTTTGAGGATGTTATGACGTTCCTTATGTACAAAGTAGGTAGCTCTCATCAACCTGTTTCCATAACGCTGTTATGATAATCTGATCATCAGGCTGTCAAGGGAAAAGAATCTTACAGAATTGGGTTATGTGGCAAATAACAAGTGAGAAACTTCGGGGGATTGAGTTGCTTTTACAATTACAGGTAATTGCAATGAATTAATTAATTACAATTAATTAGCTACATAATTGGGATTTACGGCCATGACAGTAATATGGCTGTTTGTCAAACAAGCACACAAAGCAATCTCTCAGAATCCATTTTGGATTCTGGAAATGATCTAGTCGGTGTTATTAACATCACATCCAGGCTCGATTTCCAACTTTAATCTCCAGTGCCCTCAAAGTATTAGAGGCTTTTTGGAACACTGTGATCTCCCACACTATAAGATTAGAAAAAGGCATCATGCTCATTTATTATCTACATAAGGCCACAGGTGCACCAAGTTAGCTGAATATTTCCTTGCTTCTAGAAATTCTTTGATGATGTTAGATAATAAACTCCAGAGATACAGATATACATTTTAACTCGCTAGAATAATCACAATAGAGTAATCTGTTGGGTTTTTAATTGTCAAAGAACTGAGGCTAAAGATTTCAGACCTCCTATATGTTGACATAAACTGAACAGAGCTCACTTATAAAGGTGTGGAATTTGATATTTCTTGCTGAGTTCACTGGAAGATTTTGCAAGAGGGGAGTCATTCCTTAGTTAAGATTTTATGAAATTTTTCACAATATCAGAAAATTAAAATAGCAGAGAAGCAGAAAATGAGAGACCTTTGGATGGAATGATTTGGACGCAACCAGGTGAGAAGTCTCAAAAAAACCTTTTTCTGTTCACTATCTGATTTTAAATTGTTCGTCTTCTTAAATTCAATTACTAAGCTGTCAGTGTTTTCATGTATGTGTCTCCTGAGACTACAGTACTTACAACACTCTCCATAGCTATCTGTGAGGAACTGTCATGTTATTGCAGTGTAGTACAGAATTCCATAGTGACTTTAAAAATCTAAACCTGATTCTTACCAGAATAATTCTGCAGTTCCCAATTACAGTATCAATACCATTTCATGCCTGCTGCTACTGCTAAGTAGCTACACCAAAGTAATAACTAAATACCAAATGAGAGTTTCAATGTACTGAATTTACCTATTGATCCTATTAACAGGATATAAAAATTTACTGTGAAATTAAAATATAGTGTTGGCTAAGTAACTTTTTGAACAAATTCCTGTCTTGTACTGTTAATGAATATCCGATGGTCTTTTAATAGGTTACTGGATTATTAACCACATCCATTTTTTCTCTTGATTTTTTTCTCTGTCATAGAATCACAGAATCATAGAATGGTTTGGGTTGGAAGGGACCTTTAAAGATCATCTAGTCCAACCTCCCTGCCATGGGCAGGGACATCTTTCACTAGATCAGGTTGCTCAAAGCCCCATCCACCCTGGCCTTAAACACTTCCAGTGATGGGGCGTCCACAACTTCTCAGGGCAACCCGTTCCACTGTCTTACCACCCTCACTGCAAAAAATTTCTTCCTTATGCCCAATCTAAACCTACCACCCTTCGTTCAGCCTTATGTCCAGTCTAACCCTACCACCCTTCATCATGTGGGTTACTTGTGTCAGTCAGCTTGTGACTGAATTCGGGCTTTCCTTCCCTTTGCACAGCCCCTCTCGTGAGACCTGCCACCTGCTCCCTCCACACACGCAGCCCATGGGTGCCTGGGGGCCACAAACCCCTCAGGCATCCCCCGGGGACCTTGCAAGCCTCGCGCTCCTCGCAGCACGCTGCTGCCTCTGCCGCCGCCGCTGCTGCTGTTGGCATCGGCTTCCTGCTGTTTGTTAAACTAGAGCTTTTCTCTGCTAACTGTATTGAACAGTGGGAAGTTTCTAATAAGATCCAGCTAAAAGAATGTAACTTCTAAAGTCAGCAGTAATATGACATTGTTATTAATAACAACTCGTTCCCGTAGGTGTTCCTGCCCCTTTTCCAATTACTTAAGCCAAGTGTTATACAAAGAAAGAGAACTCTCAAAATATATATTTATTTCCAGATTTATCAAGCAAAATCTTAATCATAACTGTATGTTATTCTCCTTTGTTTATAAGAAGAAAATGAAAAATTCTGAATCCTTGTGGGAAAGAATAAGTGACTGTAAATAGTAATATCTTTTCTAATGAAGGATATCAGGTATTTTGTGCTTTTCACATTTGCTGGCTCTCATCCCTGTAAATAATGAGTCATTTCTAGAGGGAAATATTTGTGTTTAGGATATTCTGTTATGATGATTTTCAAGGACTTTACTATTTCTCTCTTTTATTGTAAGAATACATTAAGAAGGTTGTTAAGCAGCAACCAGTTTCTCAAGAGTCTGCAATGTGAAACTCTAACATAATGTTGCCATATGTCAGCTGAGGGTTTGTAATCTTTGTATACATCAGAGTGCTTTTTTTCCTGTTGTATATTATTTTTCCTTCCACTAAAACAAGCTCTTTAGGCTGAGATGAAATGTATGAAACACTACAAGGTGAAGAACTTGCATCCATACTAAGCATACTAAGTACCTGAAAAAAGTGAAATTTCCATGTTTATGTCTACAGTGAGTACTCTATGATATACCACAAGAAACTCATTTCAATACTTAGTTATTTTATCTTGCCTCTGGGAGCTTAGATTGTGGTCCACCTTGTCATTACTTTCTGATACTTCCACAGTTCCTTCAGCTCAGTGGAGCTTAGTGGTCCAAAAGTGCTTTACTGGGGTTTTTGTTTACTGGGTTTGTTGTTTAAAAGCAAAACTTCTGTTTGTATATTAAAACCCCAATGAAGCAGGGTAGTATAAGAAGCAGGATATGAAAACAAGGCTGTATCTTGAGCTATGATTTTATTATTTGTATAAAAATATTTTTTGCATTTATATTCAATGCTCTGAAAAAAAGAGAACACATGGAAGTTAGATATTAATAAATGGCTCACAATTGGAGTCGTAGCATCAGTTTAACACAGTTTTGGATTTTGAATCATGGAGTTCTCTTTTTTTTCTTGCTTAGATTTGTCCATGTAGAGAAAATTGCTGCAAGTACATCCAGCTGTTACTCCGTACATGGACAAATAAAGTCCTTCCCATTTGTTGAGCAGATGTCAAATTTACAGAGATGTGGGCTTGGTTAACCGTGTATGTAAATCTGAAAAGAACTATTTTGATCTCTACTGTCTGAGAAATCTTTTTTATTCATATAAACAGAAATGTTTTCTGTTCATATAACAACACTTTGGCAATCCTATCTTTAGTATACTTATTCTAATTTATAGTTCACAGGCATTGTCCTATTGGGAAGAAATAAAAAAGGATTTGCTGAAGATCACATAGGAAGTTTGTGGAGCAGTAAGAAATGGAAAGCAGATCTCTGGCATGAAATGATTTGAGCCGTGGGGTAACCCTTTCTCTCTGTGTAAGAATGAAGGATAGCAGAACGGATCTAGTACAGAAAAAGCAAATTAATTGGCGTGTTAAAGAAAACACTGGTTCCAGAAAACAAGATGTAGTATTTCTCTCTGAAAAAGTTACCTTGGGTATTTTTCCCCCATTGTAAGACTCTCATTTACCCTCTGGCACCCAGTAATACCTACTGAAGATTTTATCCCAAGATCTCAGTAGTACGTGTCTCATGTTTTAAAGATGAACCAACTCAAACCCTGAATATACTGTGCTTGTTAATTTCTTTTGAGCCATGTAAAATTGCAAAATTTTGCTCCAGGTATTTTTTCAAAGAATTTTGTCAAAATGTGGGAAGACATGAATTCTCCTTTTTTCTTTCAAAGAAAGATCATTTTCTTATATTGTAATTCTAGGCTGATGTTGTATGAATAGGATTGTTTAAAAAGAAAATTAGACTGCTACAGTCTTTTAGATGTTAATCCTATGAAAGCTGCCGCTTTTGAAGTTTTCCCCGAGTGAAATCTCACCTCTTCCTAACACACTATTTCTTTTAAGAGAGGAGTAATTTCATATCAAGCAGGCTAAATGTGAAATCCTTTGTTCTTTTTAACTGCTGAGTTTGTTCAGTTCCTTTTCCATTCTAGAAAAGCTCCTAACCTTAAGGCAATGTGGGGACAGATACCTTTGAATGAGTAAATAAGGACAGGGAGTTAAATGTACTTGTATGATCCTGCCAAGAGTATAACCATAAGCAATTAGAGAAATATGGGGGCTTTGAGGAAACATTAGTTTATGGTAAATGTTAAGCTGATGCTGTAGATCCAAAATATCTTCCTAGGCGAGGTGCCCAAAAGAGGGGAAGCTGTGGTGTGCTGTAGGGCTTTGCAGAGGGAGCCCCATGCTCACCCCGGTGCAGGCTCTAGGCTCATGCCTAAAGCAGGAGCCGCTGCACTCGGGGTTTTAGCAGGATGCTTGTGAAGATGGCTGGATTTGGCTTCACAGTTGAAGAGCCTCTCACTCATCAGGTAATGCTGATAGACAGTCTGACAAGATCTTGCTTCTGTGAGTGAAGGGGGCTCTAGCTCTTGCCAAGCTCAGGCTCAGCAGGAGCTGCTCTGTTCAAGGGTCTAGCAGGGAGTGAGGCACTTTGCTTGTTCAATGATAGGTGTGTTTTTCATGTGTAAGAGGCAGTAGTTAAGAGATCCTAATGAGCTGGGAGCTCAGCAAGAGATTGTGTGAATCAAGAGCTCTTGTTTGTCGCAGTGGCAGATGTTGCTTCTGCGAGCAGCAGGCACGATTGCTGTCTGGATGGGCTTAAGATGTGAAAAGTGTTATCTGGCTGGAAATTTGTCATGCTTGACCCCAAGCAAAGACTGAATAAAGCTTGTCAACACAGAGATAGCCTACGGATATGTCAGTCTGCTCACTATCCAAAATTGCTGTGAGTTTTTTATTCAAAATAAAGAAGAATGAGAAGCAGTTCAGTCACTTTGAATCTGGAATGTTCAGTCAGGCTTAATTGCCTTTAATTGTAATAACCCTGTGGAAGAAATGGGAGTTTTAGGAATATACTTGCATGTTTATTTATGGGAGGGGTTTTTATTAGTTGGTTTGGCAAAATGAAAAAGGTTACAAATTCATCAAAGCTCACCTGACTGTTTAGTTGAGGTTTACTTTCTTCACCACTTTTCTTCCTCCTTCTCTTTTTTTGAAAGAACTGTTTTTCAGGATGTTACTTCTTATTGGGGAAAAAAAACCCCATACCTTGCTTTAACTGCGATTAGTTTAATAAGGTAAACACCATGTCTTCCAAGTGGTGTTGAAGATGTTAGACACACATTTGAAGAAGCTGCTTGAGGTACAGTGCCCCTGTTGTTTCTGGTTACATACTCATACGTGGAAGACAAAAATAATGGAGGAGAAGAGTATAGCAAAGAGAATATACTGCTTCTGTTATTCCTGCTAACTCTCACCGATAACTTTGCTCTAGGAGAAGCTCAAGAGCGGCACACCATTTTGTCAACTACTGTGACACCTGGCAAGCCATTATGGACAACTGGATGTTTGGTTCTGTTCAGTTGTTCCTGTGGTCCTCAGCTCCTTGTAGTCATATGGAAGACACAAAGTCAAGAAAGTTCTGTTTCTTTTAAACAAAAAAAAAAATAAAAAATAAAAAGAAAAAGCAAAAAAGGGCAGAGGGATGGAGAAGGGAGGCAGGTTAATCAAAAAACGATGAGGACCCTGCACAAGAATAGGAGGAGTGATGCATTTCAAATCCTGTATTTCAAAGCTGGTAAAATGATAGTGCTCTTTCATTCCTCCTCTTTAGCCTGTAGTAACCAAACTGAGATGAAGATCCCATGTTTCCAGGCAAGGAGTAGATGCTGTGTTTTCAAGGCAGATGGCTCTGCTCCATCAAGCCATGTCACAATATTATATTTTCTCTGCCATCTCAAAATCTTCTGTTAAAATTTCCAAAAACTGTAATGAAGGGAATAGGCTCCATGCTAAGAGTTATGCTAGTGTTGCTGCCTGTGCTTCTGATTTTGTTCTCCTGTTGTTTTCAAAGATTATTTTAACATACAGCTTCAGTAGCAATATCAGAACTTTTATTTGGATACTTCTGTTTGTCTGCCCTCTAGACAGACTTTTCATTCTGGACCTGTTTTATCTTTGTACAACATATATTTTTTGCACAGGACATCTCTCCTCCTAGTGATCTGAGGAGTAAGGAGGAAAAGTGACAATCTCTTGTCATTAGAATGACAAATCTCAATGCTGTTTCTGTAGTATTTAGATTTTCAAGTGCTCATACCTGGCTGTCATGAAATAGATACAGAAAAGTATTATCTATAAGTATTTACTTCCATTGTAATTTATTGGTAGAGGAAGAGAGAGACTGATTTTTAATTGGAAAATTGAAGCTTGAGGAAATATATAACTGGAAGCTAGATAATAATAGAAATGCTTTAGTTATCCTATGTACCCAACACATTAAACCATACTTAACTTGGTGATCTCTGTCACTTTTAAACTAACATATATGTTGAAGAAGTTTGGCTTGCATTGAATAAAACAACATAGTGTAGGCTTATGTTAGAAAGAGATCTGAATGCCTTCCAAAACTGGTGTCAGAATGTGAAAAATCCTTGTTTTCTGCTTGTACAGACAATTTCATGTCATTTTACATATTCATTTGGATGTATATATACATATTTGTGTATCATGTTGATATACATCAAGGTGATGAAAACTGAAGAAAGCGTATCAGTGACTTACCTTATTGTCTGTTGCCCAAAATAGCAGTAAGTCCTGCACGATACTTTAAAAATCTCCTGAAATTAATCTCATGATACATATTTAAAGACAGATTTTTAAAAATTAACAAGCTACTGGAAAATACATGAAAGACATGAGTCATTAGAAATAGTACTGCAATACATATTGAAGCCAACATCTTATGTTGCTACTGCCTTTTATACCTGAAGGAAAGAAAATACATTTTCTTCATATGTCACAGTGTGAATAACTAAACCAGCTGTCCAGTGATGCCACTGCTAGAGGAAATAACTTAATTATTTTGTGATGCTTGTCATAGCTAACAGCAAGTGGATTACAGTGCACAAAAGCTAAAAATAACTTCTTCAGGTGTAATAAAAATGAAAGAAATGTCAGGCTCTCTGCTCTCTGGTTTTAGTGATGGTTTAATCTCAAAAGACTCAGAGTATTATGTTTGGTTTGTTGTTTGTTGTTTTTTGAAATCCTGTTAATTTGTTGTTGAGCTTCCTTGAACTTACCTGAATGTGTAAAATCAATGCAGATTTCACACACAAATATATAGAATTGTAGAATCATAGCATCATAGAATGTTTTGGGTTGGAAGGGACCCCTAGAGGTCATCTAGTCCAACCCCCCTGCAGTGAGCAGGGACACCACTAACTAGATCAGGTTGCTCAGAGCCCCATCCAACCTGGCCTTGAATGTTCCCAGGGATGGGGCCTCCACCACCTCTCTGGGCAATCCGTTCCAGTGTTTCACCACTCTCACTGTAAAGAATTTCCTCCTTATATCCAGTCTAAACCTACCCTGCTTCAGTTTAAAACCATTACCCTTTGTCCTGTCACAGCTGGCCCTACTAAAAAGATTTTCCCCATCTTTCCTATAGGCCCCCTTTAGATACTGAAAGGCCGTAATCAGGTCTCCCCTCAGCCTTCTCTTCTCCAGGCTGAACAAGCCCAACTCTCTCAGCCTGTCCTCATAGGAGAGGTGCTCCAGCCCTCGGATCATTTTTGTAGCCCTCCTCTGGACCCGCTCCAACAGTTCCATGTCCTTCTTGTGCTGAGGGCTCCAGAGCTGGACGCAGTGCTCCAGGTGGGGTCTCACCAGAGCAGAGCAGAGGGGCAGAATCACCTCCCTCGACCTGCTGGCCACGCTTCTCTTGATGCAGCCCAGGGTAGGGTTGGCCTTCTGGATTGCCAGCGCAGATTGCCAGCTCATGTCCAGCTTTTCATCCACCAGCACGCCCAAGTCCCTCTCAGCAGGGCTGCTCTCGATCCTTTCTTCCCCCAGCCTGGATACTGGCGGTTACCCCCACCCAGGTGCATGAACTTGTACTTGGCCTTATGAGATTCACATGGGCCCACCTCTGTAGGTTGTCCAGGTCCCTCTGGATGATGTCCCATCTTTCTGGCGTGTCAACTGCACCATTCAGCTTGGTGTCATCTGTAAAATTGCTGAGGGTACACTCAATCTCGCTGTCTAAGTAATTGATGAATATATTAAAGAGCACTGTTCCCAGTACAGACCCCTGAGGGACACCACTCATCACCGGTCTCCATCTGGATATCAAGCCTTTGACCACTACCCTCTGGATATGACCATTCAACCAATTCCTTATCCACCGAACAGTCCACCCATCAAATCCATAGCTCTCAATTTAGAGAGAAGGATGTTGTGGGGGACCGTGTCAAAGGCTTTGCAGAAGTCCAGATAGATGACATATATGTATTGGATTGATGAAAAAAGTACAACTGATGAAATAGAGAATGGAATAGAGAATGAAAAGAAAAAAAAGGACTTGTCCTAGACAGCATGGGAGGAAAGATCTGGGAAAGAAAGAAGAGGCTTCTTATTGAATATGTTTGCCTGTAATTATGTTAACCATTGAGGCAGTAATAATAAATTTCTGTATCACATCTTAAAAGGGAAGATGATGGGTCTTTGTGGAATAGAACCATCCAGGACACAAGAGCAGGACGAATTCTCTGTTTCTCGTTTGAGAGCTCTGGACAGAATGGCAGGATGTTGGAAATGCCTGTGAAGTTTAGTACATCTTGGTTTCTGTAACAAAAAAGGTATTATTTCCCTCTCTATTTGTTTAGTATATCACAAGAATCTCAGAGATATACAGACATGCATGACTTCCATACTGCATTCAGTCTTATATGGAACCATGAAGTTAAATCATTATGCTGTATTAAATGCCGTGGTATTACAGTCTCAAGTAATTTCTCAGTGCATCTGTAGGTTATGAGAGTGAAGTGAAGCAACTGCCTAGGAGACTGAAAAATTAGAAGGCATGGGTTTTATTGTAAAGGTTTCTTGTAATGGAGCTTCTGTAATACAATATTCACCTTTAGCATAAGACACACACACACAAAAATAGACGGCTGAGCTTAGAAAAGAGAAAATACAATGAGCCAAGACCAGACTATAGCCTAACGCTTTCAAATGTCTCTTGAGCACTGACCCTGGATTTCAGTGTGGCACATACACTTAACCAGCGTGATTTCCTTCTTCAAGCCCCACCAGAGATGCTATAACTGTTCAAAGAACATTGCTGACCAAAAGGACGAGAGGTCTCAGAGACTGATGTCTTAGAACAGTGTTTTAGAGCAAATTGAAGCTTCTTGACAAGAGCCTTAGGCTTTCTGTTTCTGAGATGCACAAAGTCTGTAAACAACTTACATATGCCATTTGCTTGGTGCCAGATGCTTGCAGCCAGGTTAGTTGAGTCTTTAGAAGCTGTAGGGAAGAAAATGTATCCTGATTTTTCGTGATGCTGTTGGAAAGCTGAAAAAGGGATTGGTTCATGCGAAGGTTATAAAATGAACACCGGCATGATCCATTAGACTTTGTTTCCTTTTGCTGTTTTCCATAACAAAGCAGCAAATTCTGAAAAAAAAGTCATAATCTGCCCTATAAATTGGGAAAAGTGTTTATTATGAGTGTGCTAGGCTTTGAAAAATAGGCATGTACATTTATAGTTTGTTGCACAAAGTGATGATGGTACTGTTTGCCAGAATTTGATCTACAGCATTAACCCATAGTCATCTTTTGAAAAAACTTACTTTTCTATCCTGAAATGGTCTCACCAATCTATCCTATGTATCAATGGTGGTTTCATACACTCAGTTGTACCAACAAAATAGACTCCGCTATAGACTGCATAGAAGAGTGCTTAAAAGGTTGTTCTTGAAAAGCACATATTACATGTTTTTGTAAGGCCATGCTTGACATCTCGTCAGTGTGAAATATACTTACTTCTTTGCAGCCTTTTCATTTTAAGTTTTAGCAATTTACTTTGATGTGGGAAATATTAGTTAGCAGGAGTAAGGTTTAGAGGAGTTATTGATTAATAAACAACTTGTAGCTTTAAATCCAGATTGTGCTTAGCACTTGCATCTCTATAAAGAAATAAGCAACTGTCTTCCTCCTGTGCCTTATGACAGCCTTGTGAGCCATCTGTGAAATCTGCTGGAAGATAACTTAGACATGTCTTCCCTTGCATCAGTCCTGAAGATAGTCACTTCCAAAAAGTGGTTGTCTTTAAAGATCATTTATGTAATACAACTCAGCTTACTAAAATGTGTTTGAAATATGAACAAGTCTGATGCATCATAGATTTGTAATTAAAATGCTGTCCAAATTAAGCCTCATATAAGCTAATTAGACATCTTTTATGTAGTGAGACTAGATATAGTTTGACAACTTAAAAAATTATGAACAAATACCAGTCTTGCAAAGTTAAGAATGAAATGAAATTTATAATTGGGGGGGGGGGGGAGGAGACGAGGTTGAAGGGGGGGGCAAGGGGAGTCCCTAAGAGATTATAAGCCTTTCTTAAGTAAAATGCTACAATGGCATCACAACTTTCTAAAGTTAAGTTTCTTACATCTTTTTCCTTCTAATAGATGGTTGATCCGCCAGCTCAGTAAATGACTATGACTGATGACAGATCTGTTGTGGATCTGGTGTATGGTATCGCATTGGTTCTGGATTATGATATTGTGTACTTATGGGAGGAAGGGCACAACTCTGATTCTCTTGCTCTTGAACCCTCTCATACTTAGAACATCTCTGGCCTGTTTGCTTTATCTGAAAAGATTTCTTTTACTGCAAAAGCAAAATATTATTCTCACTTTACCTATAGAGTGGTATGAATGAGAGTGTGCTGATGTCACTATGACCTGGTGAATCCACCTGGTGAATCAAGTGTTACTGTCATCTCCATCTCCCATTTTATTGATTGAATCCTCACTTTGTTTGCTCACACTATGACAGGAACTATTTCTGAAATGGTTAAGAATTACAGGTTGAAACGCAAAAATTTAAGGTTTTTTTTTTTTTTCCTGGTTAAAATTTTACATTTTGGCTTCATGAATTTAGCACATTATTCCAGTGAATATGAAATTCAAGAAATACCGATGATTCTTTAGGGTCTTACGAGTCAATAAAGAGTAAGGCATTTTGTAAAGAAAGACAAATAGATTGCTCAATGCTGTTGGAGAGGAGCTAGTGATCACACACCCAATGGCCCTCTGCACTGCCTGAGTAGACCTGTCACGGTCTGCTTTCAGGATTCATCCTAACTTTTTTTGAGAGATTACCTTAGTATTGAAGAGGGTCAGTAATGTTATCGAGACTTTATTTTAGGTATTAGTGGGCTGTAGGGTTTTGGGAAGTATTTTGTGGCATGTGGTGTGACAGTGGAGGTGGAGTAATGCAGTTAGGACTTAGGGGTGCGCCTCTGTGTGTACGTACTTAAATCTTTCAAATGTATGCCATTCACATAGTTTTATCTGTGGGAGTTTTATTTAGTAAAATGAAAAAAAGTATTAATAACTTGAAGTGGGCAGCTATTCTTATTTTCTGTTTTAAATTGAGTGGAATGTCTTCCCCCAGGCTGTCCTCCCGGGTCTACCATAGCAAAGGCATGCAGGAGCCGTGGCTGGTGTCACCTGTGATTCTGTGTCGTTCTTTAGGAAGTTCCTCACATTTGAGGAGAAAGGGACTGAGCTGCTCTGACTGAGGAGGACTACAGACAGGGAGAATTAAGACTGACATTGGAAGTCAAGGAACATGTAAAGCTTCACCTTTAACTTAGAGGTAATTAATTTAGAAAATTGCCATACTGCCTTGTGTAGTTTCATTTGCTTGGTGGTTTTACTGATGTATGGATTTACTGTTCACATGTTCACATAAAACTTTCTCACATGCTGATGCTGGTTAACTTATATTGATTCTCCAGTGTTTATTTGTAAGCGTGAAACACCTTAAAATAGAATGATATTTTTGCAGATGCTCTCACAGTATCAGCTGTGAAGACAAAAAATTGCTACAGGGTAAGAATAATAAATAATCTATTGGAAGCACTCTATTTAAAATAAGCATTTAAGGTTATTAACGGTATTCAGTACTTTCAAAAGTATTAAGTTACCCATTCCAAAATATGAATAATCACGATTCAGTTATTTTTTTCACAGTTTATTTTCCATGCATTTTAATATTAGAGAAATTCATGATATGAATTAATTTTTGCCATTGTCACCGTTTTTCTCATTGTTTTTGCAAATTGCAGATTGTAATGTTTAAAAAAAGTCATGGCAATAGAAGCAATGAAGACAAGGAGTTTGATTACTCATACAATGAAACTTGATACATTTACAGACAGAATTACATGCTGAAGTTGCTTGCAGTTGATGGAATTTACACTAGGTAGCTGAGAGCTTTTTCAGCCATGTATCTTATAATCTGGTGAGGCCAATACACAGTGCTGGATACCACACTGCTTGAAAGACAGACTGCTTATTTATGTGATAAATCATGACATTGGTTTTGGTGGAGGTTTCTTATCTTTTAAAATGCAGAATGGCAAGGGTTGAAAGAGACCTCTGGAGATCATCTAGTCCAACACCCAGTCCTTCCTGAAAAGTTGAGCCATAGAGCCCTGAGAGATGTGTGGTGGGCTACAGTAAAATTTTAGTGATGACGAAGTCTGTTAAGTACCTGGCTTCTGTGCTTTGCTCATTGCTAAGTGCCATTCTACAGTTTAGAAGGGTTCCTTCCCCAAACATAGTCTGTTAGCCATTTCTGCCTTTTTCTTGTAATTTCCTTTATTGTTTGGGCCATACTCTGCTATCAGGAATCATGTGTTTTTAAAAAAACGAACAAACAAAATCCCTGAGGTATATACTGATACTGAAGGGAAGTAGTTGTGATTCAGGGACCTTGGGTCATAGTGGATTGTGGAGTTTGGAAAAATATTTTGCGGCATGTGTTGTGTGAGGATACATAGCATATATGTTCACTTGACCCTTTTGGACTAAACAGCTTTTGCAAAATTGATTGAGATTGCAAGAGGCTTGAATTAGCTGATCAAGACTGCCAATGTCAATCCTCTGTTCTTAAATTTAGGGTTTGAAAAACTGCAGCTTTGATGTAATGTCTAGTGTCCATATGGAACAGGATGTTGTTTTCAATAGGTTGCCCTCAGAAAGTGTTTTAATCAGCCTACATTTTGCAGTGTTGTCACTTAAATCAGGAACATGATTTAAAAAGTTTCTTAGATTTATGGTTGCTGGATGCAGTAATCTTGGATACATCATATTGCTACACATGGAAACCTAAAGAAAAACTTAAGGTTGTCACTGTATTATAAGACATTGTGTTTCATAAAAGAACCACTAGTGCTTGAAGCTATTATATTTGGAAGAATGGAGAAAATACCCTCTATGGGACTTCATCAGATGCTTAGAGTATTAAGGCGTGAATTAAGCTGAACAAAGCTTTTGTGACATTTTTGTAAGAGTGGTTTTAATTCAAGATTTCTGAACGTTCCTGAAAGTGTACAGTATTTCATTATTTATAATCCTTCTAATCACTCCATCACTGCATCAAGTGTCTGAAAAAATTAAAAGGTGATGCTTTTACACTCCTTTCCTGTAAACAGTAGTAAATCAACCTGAAAGCAAAATAATTATATTTCACAATATGTACAAATTATTAGGCTTATTAAAATACATGGATTCTGTAAGAGAACTATGGAAAAAAATCCACCTAATACTCAGGACTTTGATGTTTGTCAGATTTACATTTGTTATACTTTTAACATTCATGTGCAATTTTAGCTTGTTTTGCTTTCAGTGACCTAGATGTGGGTTCTCCGTAACCTTGGATTCAAGTATCTCCCAGGTAAATTTCAAGTACTATATTTCACTTGTTGTTGCAATCAAAGGACAAAGGTTTTCTTAACATTAGAGCAAGAGTTGATAAACCCTGCCTCAATATGTACCTTGCTTCTCTGTATGCCAGAAATGTTTTATCAAGGTTTGCCATATGTCTAGCATACGTCTGTAGAGGTGTACACTGGAAGCTGATAGGAAAAGGGAACTCTCTTTATTTGTTGTACTTGGGTGCCCTCCACCGTTAAAGGTTAACTGAAAGCTCGCACTTGATTTCCAATTAAAAAAAAAAAAAAAGTTCAACTGCAATGTACATATTTATGTCCAAATTCAACCTGTGTGAAGAAATCTTAGATATAATGCTAACCAAGGAAGTATAAGTCTTTAAAGCATTTTTTTGTGTTGCAAGTTACCATTCATTATATGTTAAATGCAAGTATCTTTTCCTCTTTTTAAGAGGCAATGGCCTCCTTTTTGGTGAGATAGCAATAAATGAGGGAAAATAAAATAATAACTTGCTTTCTCCCCTGCCATTCTCTAGGTTGTGAAATCCACCGTACATTTCCCTATGCTCTTCCTTGGTCTCATGTGTTCACTCCCTATAGTAGGCCAGACTGTTTAGTTTGGTCTCCTACCCACAAGACCCAACTAGGTCCTTGCTGTAGGGCTGTTGGCAGTGCCATAGTCCAGAGCTGTGCAGAGTAGCTGATCAGTGGACTTTTCTGGATCCATCGTCTGTTCTTCTGTTGCCAAGGTCTGACCCTACTGACACATGTGGGGTTTTCTGTCCTATATTCCTCCACTGTATTTTCTAATCTGATCAGTCTTTCTCCTTCACACACAGGCTTCAGGGCTGACTCTGTTTTTCTCCTTGTCTTTATTTGGTATTATAACATGACTGACAATTGCAGGATTCAGCTGTACTGTGTTTTAAAAATGTTTCATTGTGATAGGAAAATGGACAATTCAGAGGTGAAGCTACGCGATAAGCTTTAATCTAGAATTTTCTTGCATTAAAATTTAGGCTGACTTAGCAAAATGGAGTATCATAAAGCAACAGTCTTTTCAATTCTGTATGTAACATTATTTTTGTAATCATGTACCTGCTGCAAATAAGACTGTTGTAGCTTCAGATAGCTAAATTAAAAGGTAAAATTAAACCTATGTTTCAAGAGTGGACCTTAGAAAGCAATGTGGTTACATTCTCCTAGAACATTTATGCTGAACTGTTTTTAGGAGCTTTGCAAAGATTATGTGTTGTCTGCCCTAAGTTGCTACATGTTTCATGTCACCACAGGCAGAATCTCCTTCTCCAGATTTTCAAGTCATTGTATATTTACTTACTGCTTGAAAGGAATTGTCACTTGGACTCCAGCAGTTACATAAAGGTAGGATAAAAAGGCTTAGTTCTCCATATGAAGGGGTGAAAGAAGAATTGATGACCTTTGGTCTTCATTTGAGAGAAATTAATCTGTGAGATTTGACATGACATTCAGTTTGTAGTGGTCTTATGTGCTGGGAGTTAGGGTCAGTATGCCATTTACAGTACTGGAATGAGACTTCAAATGTGAGCTTGTGATAGGAAGCTGAAACAAAGCATTGATTTTCATTGTGTAGAGATTACATGTGCCGACTACAACATCCCAAAATAGGGAAGCGCAGCAGAAGCTTTAGCTTGACAGAGCTGATAACAACAGAGGAAAATTTGTGAGCTGAATGTGCTGTGAAATATTGTGTATTTCACATTTAAATGGGTTGAAGAATTCAGTTTACTTCATATATTAATGTAAATGAACGTTTTTGTTAGACTACTAAATACTGTTGGAAAAAACAGCATGCCTTGACGCATGTGGTCTTTCGCACGAAGAAAGGTGCAACAAATATCTAGAAAAAGCATTAAAACCAATGTTTGTTATTTTCGCCTATGTTAGTAGTTGGAAAGCTTAGAGGAATTAGTGGTTATGATCTGGAGATATGTTAGCTGGGGATGGAGCTAACCGTGCCTTTGAGTCACTATGACAGAAATAGAAATAGTACTCAGTAGGGTCAGCAGGGATGTAAGACATGAAAAATCCATTTTGTTGTAGAATCTGCTGTCAAGGCTTTTGTCAACAGCAAAAATAGCACCCTACAAACCCTAGCAGAGACCAAAACAAGGCCACCATAGCCTTCCATCCTATGTTGGAATCTAGGTAGAGAAGTCATTAAACAATTACAGTTTACAGGAAAAAGAAGCATGCCTTCAAATAAAATTTCCTAATTCCATTTACTGTATATTTCATATAAATGTGGAGTGTTCAATACTTCTCTTCTCTGAAGGGGACTTGTTAGTTGTGATTTATGTTTAAATGTTCTTTTATTTAGCTGCCATAGAAGTTGCTCCATGGAAAACTGAACTGTATCAAACTTTAAGAGAATGTAGATTAGTGTAAACTACTGAACCAGCTGGTGGCATACTGTGCTGAATAAGGATATGGAATCCTTCCTTGTCTCCATTCCCTCTTCTTTGTATTATATCACATGCATATACTTCTGGAGTAGATCGTATCCAAAACGCATATTAAAGTATCCAAGGAGAGCAATCCATTTTCCCAGTGTTCTTACAGAATATGATAGCAGCTAGAAATAATTTGATCATCTATTATATGTGACTTTATGGTGCCAGAATTACTATTCTCATGTATCTGTAGTTAAAAAAATATAAAGATCCTTAGCCAACTGGTAGTATGTTCATCTATGTTACTACAATAGCAATGAAGTGGTGGCAAATGCAAGCAACATATGACTTCAGGGTGACATTATTTTCACTAGGAGACTTTTTTTTTTTTTCCAAATGATGAGTTTGCTTTTGTTAATAGCATGTTTAAAATTATTTTGTTCCTTTGATTGTGGTAAACTATATTTGGTGTAAAACAGGTGTGAGCAAAAGGAAGAAAATAATCAATGTTGAAATTGAGTTCACAGAAGTACTGGTACAAAATGCAAGCTTAAGGTTTTTAAATATTTTGTGTTGCCTTCATTATTTTAGTATCACAGTAGTTATATTAATGGCTATATATTGCTATCTAGTAATTGATTTAAAATATAATAATTACAAAATCTTCAAATGCAAGGGTATCTTTGCCGAAAGGTCATAGAACTACTTGCCGTTCCCAGGCACAGAAGAGTTAAATTTCCAGCTTATATTTTAGATTTTATAACTAGTGATTTTTATGATGAGAGCAATGTATTATATCTGAAGGTGTTTAAGGGTTTATTTCTTTTGCTTTAGAAGATGCTGGACTTACAAGCTATGTGTAGTAGCAACCAGGGCTAGAGCAGTTTAATTGTTGGCGTGTTTCTTAAAATGCTTTGGCTTATGCAATTAACACTTTCTCAGACAGTATTTAGGGACAATTTAGGGACTAGCATTGGTCAATGGCAGCTGCTGATAACTAGTTTAGATAAGGCCTGTCTATTCTGAAATAGAAAAGATTTTAACATTTTGCATGCAAGCCAGGCCACTTGCTCTAAGTGTCACACAACAGGCTTTGGCACATCTAATTTACCAGAATTCAAGTAACCACAGAGTCCTAAAATTAAATGCTTCCAGAATTATTTGTGTGGTCTTAGAAGAGATTGAAAATAACAATGAATATAGAACTTTACCATACCACTACTCGTTCTCCAGATTTACCTGCTAAATTGTAATGACCTACAAAGTGAATACTCTGTGAAAGAAAAATGTCAACTTAAAAAAAAAAAAAAAAAGTTATAATTACTTGAACTATTTTTTTTCTGTCATAATCATAAAACCACAGAATTTCAAAGAAGTAACTACACCTGGTTTCAAAAACCTAAGCAGTTTAGTTGGTGGAAATCTACAGCAGATGATCCATTACGGGAATTTATTTTTTATTTTTAGGAATCTTCATTGTTTTAGTAAGCCTGTACTAGATTGCTCACATGACTTTCCATATATAGCAATATATTCCAGTTGAAATTAATATGAAAGTTGGTAAGAAGAAAGAAAAATAAAGAACAAAGCAGTGAAGCTCTGGAAAGGACAATGAAAAAGATGAAATAAAACAGGATTGCCTGAGGACACAGCTTTGTTGCTTTTCTTTTTCTGTGCCCAGAAAACTTTTAATCATTATAAATCAAGTATTGTTTTTTGTCCTTATCATTACTGGGAAAAAAAGTGCTATTTGAGTTGAAGCTCTGCAAAGGTAAGAAAACTGAAGACTCCCTAGTATTTGATGTATCTTAGCCAGGTTGCCTTTTTTTTATGCCAGGCTTGAATTTGGACTGTTGGTTAGCTTTTTCTACCCTATAATATAAAGTTTTCTATGTGACTGACTGAAATTTTCTGTAAATCACAGTAGATTGTTTAAATAAAGGAATATGGCCTAAGCTCTGAAACTTTAGTAGTTTTTCCAGCAATACCTTCAGGCAAGGGAGAGTTGGAGACTAATGATAATATTTCATAATTCCATTAACAATTCTGGGATAAACTAACATTCAAATAAAAATAAGTAGTAAAGTTGCAAGAGGAACAAGTAAAACCTGTGAATGTAAATAAACCCCCCAATTTATTTTTGCACATATTGCTGTTCCCTGGCAGGACTGCAGAGTTAAAACCCTCATAAAATACAGTTCACAATTTGCAAAGTAGGATTCAGTGGAGTTAGGGTTTAACCCAGTGAGAAAATTCCCATTGACCTTACACGTATGATAGCTAACATAGTCAGCTAAGCAGAGATTGAGCTCTGAAGAACATAATGAGATTTCCTCTCCTTCATATCATTCACACCTGAGCCTATGCTAGGAGAGATTTACAGTGAGCATGAGAGCTGGCTTGAAGGGGAGACCCAGCTCATGTTTATGTTTTTACAGGGTCTCACCTGTCAGGGCCTAAGTGTGTTTCCATATGTTCACATGCAGTCCACATCCAGTGGTCCCAAAAAGTAGTTATCCCAGCCACACCAAACAGCCATACAGACAGAAAACTCATGACTTATTAGATTAATTTTGCTTGGTCTATTTTTACTCTTTCAACATAATTTAGGATTTAACCTGACATCACTGATCAAACCCATTCAGTAAATAATTAGAAAGAAGAAATGAGGGTTTGGTTTTTGGTTTGGTTGTTTTGTTTTGTTTTTTTTCACACCCTAGAAAACCTGATTCAGTAATCTGAATTCATCACTAACTAGTTAAGTATAGAGACAGAGATGCTTAAAATAAAGAACATGTTGAACTGAATGAATACTTTGTGAAGGAAAAATGTTAAATACTTGTTTATGCTGAATTGGATTTAACGTAAGCTCAAACACAAAACTGATGTGTAGATGTGAGTAGAGATATTATAGGAGAGACATTCCTACTTTTTGTATCCTCAGTTCCAGATGTGCAAGATCTGAGTTCTATCTAGTTTCAGTAAGGGAAAAAAAGAAAAGAAAAAAAAAAGGGGAATTCTAATTTCACAAAAGGAAGAAGGCTTCATTTATGAAAATGGGAAGCTAGCTTCTGCTATTCAAGTCACAATGACAACCTACTAGGGAAATGAGATACCCAGTGTTGACCAAAGTGTAATTTTTTATCAGTTCAAGAGCAACTATTGTTGACTCTACACAACATGGACCTAGGTGTTGAACAACATATTAGACCTTCCTAGTCTCTCTCGTCATCCCTTATCTACTGCATTTGTTATTTCCTTCATGCCTTGAGGTGTCAGATAAAACACTTAGCCACTACAGTGTATTGCCTCTTGGTTGATACCTGTGAATACAGTAAGTTGGACACAAGTGAATATACACAATAATTGACAAACAGTTTTTCCTTTTTGCTCCAAAATGATTTAGCAGAGAAGAGAAGTAACTTAGATTTTTTCCTGTTAGCTTCTTCACTTACCATCTTTAAGATTAAGCTTTAAAAAAAAGCTTTTAGAATCCAACACTGGAAAATCAAATTAGGAGTACTGCAAGAAATACAAGTGTAATGCAAGTCTGATCTTTTTATAACCATGAAGACTGAATAGGCTGAGAAAGAAATAAGCCAGTACTGTGAATACAGTAAGCACTGTTAGCTTTGTTTATTATGATCCATTTAGATGTCTAAGCATTTGTGACTGTGTTTGTACCTCTCAAAGTATATAACTTAAATGTCTTCCTCTTGTGTTACCTGAATCTTAACAAGATTAGCACCTTGTACACAGTAGGAATCTCAGGGTCTGAGGTATCAAATAAAGAGTTTAGCCATTGAATACATCTATTCCCACAGGAGAAACATTTCTGGTACACTTAAAATGAATTGCCTGATGAACAATTCACAGTATGAAGATTCAGATACAAAGGGCCACTTCTCCAGGGCTTCACCATTATTAGAATGTTTCATCATTTGCCATGTGTTACATGGCGTATGAAAAGAAAAGGCTAAAACACTGAGCTTACAAACATAGGTGCACTTAAAATTAAGCATTTGAGTAATTCTGTTGAGCTTCAGGAAACTACCATGTGCTTAAAGCTAAGCATGAAAGCATTGGAAGAGAAAAATTCTTAGAAAAGAATAAATAAGAGTAAATACAATAAATTAGCTATCTGAATAGTATTGGATTATAATTGTGAAAAAGTTTCATGTGTGTGTTTCACTACATAAAACTTTAGTGATCCATGGTGTTTCCTGAAAGTTTTGTGATTATGCTGAAATTGCATAAGCAAACTAATGGGATACTGTAAATCAAGTTGCAATAAATGGTTTGGCCTTTCTATTTGCCATTTATAAATGTCTGGTTTGCATTTGCTACAAGAATCATAGATTATAACCCAGGGCACAAAAGGAATTAACGGAATCAAAACTTGCTTGTGTTGTGGAATCTCACCATCATGTTCCTTGTGTCAGTTCTTGCTTACTTCTGGGTGCTGTCTGTGTTTTCTTAGGAGGTGGAAAGAGTCTTGCCCTACAAGTGACACTATTAATGAGCAGATGGAATTTTAGGTAGAGCATGAATGTAGGGAAGGTTTAGAAATTCAAATGATCAGTCGTGCCACCTCTTTGAAATTGTTAAAGCGAAAGGAAGGTGCATTATTGTAGGATTTTTAAGAGCAAGAGGAATTAGAATTTACATACAGTTTTCCATCTGTTCAGAAAGTTAGACAATAAGTTAGGCACTTAAGTAAGTACAACTACTGTGCGATCTAAGCTACACAGAAGTACCTTTACGGACAACTGGATCCCAGTTGTTCAGTGCAATAGTGTGGGCCCATCTTGCTTTTGTGGATTTGCAGAGTTTATCTCTCTGAGCAAAATCTCATTTTACAAAGCCCAGTATTAGATCTCTGTTACTGTGATAAAGGCCACAATATAAAGACCTAAACAAATAATGGAATTTTTCTTTTCTCTAGAACAGAGAAAAAGGAGAAGAATGAAGTTTAAGACTGCTGAGCTTTCATGTAGGAAGGGAATGACTTGGAAGTAGCACATTACTTGTGTCACTGATCTCTACTGGGCAGAATTCACTGCTTAACATGTGCAGTTTGCTCTGAGGTTTCATTCACTTGATTATCTAAAGACTATAACTAGCTTTTTTTTTATGTCACCTTTTTGTTTTAAATCATTCCACCTTTCCAAAACCCTGTCAGCATTTCCTGCCAATGTCCTAGTACAACAGACATGGCTACAGGCAAGGGTAAGATAACTGCACAGTCATGAGGTACAGGTGCTGTTACGGGCTCTCCAAAGTCATCAGAAGTTCTTCAGAAAAAAAAACCACCACAAACCACAAATAGTGTAGTAAGTCTTAATTCAGAAGTGGCCATGGAGTCTCCCAGTATTTTTGTCTTGTAGTTGCTGTTTATTATCTTGTGTTGTTGCCTGCCCAGCTTCTGCAAGTGAGAATATGTGGTTTATCTTACTTCCACGTAGAACAGAGCTTTTGGATTCCAGTACACCGATTCCCATGTATAACTCGTGTCAGCACTATCTTTTGCTTGGGATTATAGGAAGCACTGTGACTTGAGCACTTTGACTGTGATCATGAATTTGACAGTGCTCCTCTTTTTCACTCCTCGACTGTGATCAGAATCAGTGTATGCAACTTGCTGTTTGTACTGCAGTCAGAGTTCCTGCTGCTAAATTTTCTGCTGTTTTGAAATTGTAATCCCTCTGGACATCCTATGAAGCATAAGTCTAATTCATCTGCTGGAGAGTTGTCTCTTGATTTTACAGTTTGTACTGGACAGCTACATTGTTGAAGTTGAGTGAAATACACATGCCACATTGACTCATCTTAATCTTAGTTTGAGATTCATTTGGCTTGAGGTCATGTGTCTTTCAGAAGGAAAAAAAAATCCACATCATCAATGTTTAGTCGACACTATAGAAGCCTGGAATGTGGAACTCCTTGTAAAGTGGCCTTTTAATGCCTATGATGATTTCAAAGATAATTATCTTGGGTTTACAATGAAATAACATGCTCTAGGAATTTTGAGCCTAAGCTTTAGCACTTAAGGAAAATTATAAATTTACAGTCTAGATAATGAGAAAGATCAAACAGTGATCTCAAAAATATGAAGGTGGCTTGCCAAATACTACAGAAAGAGCTCAACTCCTTAAGCTCAAAGAACTGTAAGAACCTATTGACTCCACAGGTTTTATTACATAAGTAACTCAGCATAGTGTTTTCAGTAAAATAAAGATAGAGCAAATTCTGAAAACTGAAATTAGTATGAAATGAAATTTCTGCTTGTGGAAATATCAAAAAAATACTGTTCTCTGAAGTATAAAACGTCTGTGTGAGTTTGATTATGCTACTTCTAGAAATTTTTTAAGATAAATATGTCAAGTAAAGACAGGATTGGTTCTTCTGACTTTATTAAGAATTTTAAGACACTTTTGTCACTTAACAAATGTTATCAGGTTTAACAATGAAATTGATGAAAGTACAGAATTCAATGGTAATACTTAAATCAATCTAGCAAGAATTCAGTATTTCATTTTACAATTAGAATAAAATAAATGCACATAAATCCCTTATTCAAATTATGCTTTTCACACTTCACATGAGTTCAGTTGTTTTAAAGACTGTTTTAATTCCTAACTTGTATGCAGTATAAGATGTATCCAAGTACCTCCAAGAGGTATTTTTGTTTCTTTGACTCATATCCCTTTGTTTTTTGCTCTAGTTAACCTTATTCCCTTCACCAGTGATGTCAGTTGTCATGTTTTCTTCCTCCCCGTCCTGGCAAAAAGGCCAGTTTATAACAGTATGTACACTAAGGTTTTCCACAAAATTGTTTTCTCCTTTAAGATGCTCATGGACATTTATTGTAATGAGAACATGAAGTGCACCTCACTGAACTCCTGTTGGGTATGTCATCTTCAAAATCACTACCTGAAATACTAATATTGTAAGAGAACACTCATTCTTAGTGGAGGAAGAAATGCTAATGCTGTGAAGGAGACAGAGGAGGATACAAACGAAAACTGGGACAGGGATTGCTTTGTGACAGATGGAGGTGAAAATAAGGTGTTTAATTTAAAGCCAAAATAAATAAATAAGGGAAAGCAACATGTGACCAAATGTTAAATCAGTCTGTGATACTGGAAGCTCTTCCGTGTTTCTAAACTTTCATTTTTTCCTTTCATCTACTTTATTTTACACCTATATGTTTATATCGTTATATTTGTGCTAAGGATCACCTTTTTATAAGTTTAGAAATTACATTGCATGTTAGATACTATCATATCTACATGATACATTTTAGTATCTTTTCTTTAAATGTACTTTAAAGATACTTTAAAAGTATTTTCTTCAAACGTTTCTTTAAATGCAGTTAAGAATTGACAAGAGTTAGAACCTCTACACAGCTTTTAAGTTATTTAGTTTAATAATCTGGAAAATATTTTCATGTTTGATGAATCACAACTCAAATTGTGGGATAAATGCTTTAAAATATAAAAAATGTATAAATTACAGCCTAGGTCAGCACACATAAAATGTTGTGGACATCGTTAAAATTCTTTAAAATTCTTTTCTTAAAAAAAAAAACCAAACCACATACATTGTTACTGGAGGGTTGAGAGAACCTGAATTATACTGTAATTCTGTGCAAGACTTTTTCTCCAAATGCTTGTTTTTGCAGTAAACTGTTGGTTTTTTTAATTTGATTTTGCTGTGCTCCTTTGTTTGCATGCTGTCCTCATTTGCCTTGATACTTTATTCTTTTTGTTCTGTGTTTGCTTTTCATTCTTCTCTATAAAGCCAACAGCATGGGATATAGCAAACAAACTGGAGAAAAATGAATACTCTGAGCATTTGTCTTGAATTATTGAGGAGCATGAAATTATATTGTCATTCATCTGCTTATTAAGAACTGAACAGAGAGGGCTCTCATGTTCCCATGTTTCTGATCAGTCCCAGACTGTGCACCAGTCATGCAGGTTATACGCAGCAGGAAATCATTGACAACAGTGCACAGACTTTTCTCCTTTTACCCTATTTCAATACCTTGATCTTTTATGTCTTTTAGGTTCATGTTATGGCAACACTTGCCCCCAGGGGCTTGAGTATACATCAGGCTGATAAGGTTGCGTTAAAGGATGTAATCCTTGTGGCTATTTAGATCAGATACAAGGTCTAGCTTTCATTAGAGAACTGAACATGCCAGCTTTGTAGGACCCTTGGGATCACTTGAAAATGATAAAGCCAGAATTTATGTTGTCAAGATAGGAAATATCATGTCATAACTGCTATTGCTGAATATAAAATATTCCTGAAAGATTGTGGAAAACTTCCAAGACTCTACTGTCATTAAAACAAAAAGAGAAGAAAAAAGAAAAAAAAAACACAAAAAAGAAACAAAAAAACCCCTATAAAATTATGATAAATGACTGCCATGATTATATTATGTCCTTAAGATTTAGTATGTTTTTCCACAGTATTTTACTAATTAAAATCATAATAGTAGCCCACAAACCAAACCAAACTGAAACAAAAGTGCGGATTATGGCCCTTCTGCTCCCAATATATTTCACTTTTGCAAGTCTTTTCTTACGTATGTTTTCATAGTACTTATGAATATCTGCATATACATGCATATCACAGAATCACAGAATCGCAAGGATTGGAAGGGACCTCGGGAGATCATCTAGTCCAACCCCCCTGCTAAAGCAGGTTCACCTAGAGCATGTTACACAGGACTTTGTCCAGGTGGGTTTTGAATACCTCCAGAGAAGGAGACTCCACAACCCCCCTGGGCAGCCTGTTCCAGTGCTCTGTCACCCTCAAAGTAAAGAAGTTCTTCCTCATATTTAACTGAAACCTCTTATGTCTCAGTTTGTGCCCGTTGCACCTTGTCCTGTCGCTGGGCACCACTGAGAAGAGTCTGGCTCCGTCCTTGTGACATCCACCCTTAAGATATTTGTATGTGTTGGGAAGGTCCCTTCTCAGTCTTTTTCTTCATGCTAACAACTCAACTCTCTCAGCCTTTCCGGGGAGTCCCTTCATCATCCTTGTTGCTCTCCTCTGGACTCTTTCTAGAAATATACACATCTCTTTCTCTGTATATACACACACAGAGACACCCAAGAGCAATTGCTGTATAGCTATTTAGAAATTAACACCCATTTGTATATGAAGAATTTGCAGTTAGTTCAGTTGCATGCTGCACAATACTACAACACTGTTCACTTTCTAATGCATCTTAAGTGGCATTGGTCTCGGTCATACCTGAAAGATGTTGTCAAAGAGGATTCATTTCCTTATAAAGAAGGTATCTAAGCTAGGTAGAATGAATCACCCTTGGAGATGTTGATGCTTTTCTCTCAGCTAAAGGAGAAGCTAAGTCTACCTTTAAGGTGGTTGAATCATGCTCAGTAAATTCCACCATAAATTCCCTGCATCAGTTTTCTTGCTATCATTCTGCTGACTATCTTCTGATTAAAGACTAATTGTACCTTTTTGTGCTTTGATCACTGAAATATAAAAATACCACTTCATCATCCAAGGAGGAAACGTGACTTGTTTGTTAAGCGGGGAACCTGCTGGTGAAAAGTAAAACAGCTGAGATGGCAGTTGGGTATTTTGTCCTTCTGACAGTAGGAACAGAGTGGAAGATCATGGGAATGACAGACCACTGTCAGTCATGAATTGCTCCGAAAGAGCAAAAGAGACATTTCACGCCTATTTATCAGATTTCCATGACTAGAAAGAATATGTCATGAAAGAAAATACTTAAAACTATGAACATTTCTCTGTTCCTTGATTTTGTTAGTGTTTTATTTAAATACGATATTCTGCAGTAGATAGGTTTTGTAGTAGAAAAGAATCATTCCTTATTTGAGAAATAAACTTTGGCCTTCTAAAAAGTCTGCATTTTTGTCCTTCAGATTGTCACTGGAGAACCTTTCCCTGTAGCTATGACTGATGGGCAAAATTTGATAAATTATTTGATATATTTGGATATTTTTGGATGAGTAAAGACATTATTTTACCTTTTTAGAAATCATTTGCTAGTTATTTTCAATACTTGATGTGGATGATAGAAGGTGTGTATAATACAAGGGAATCATTCAGTGGTGTAGATAACAGTTGTTCCTTGAAAAGAATCTCAAAACTTCATAATTTAGCAGAGTTTGCTTAATTTCTTTAGGAAGAAAAACAGACTCCTTAAGTCTTATATGAGTATATCTTTTAACAGTTCCATTGACTATAGTTATTTTAATACTCTGAAAACACTGAGTGAACTTTATCTATCTTGCAGTAGACTTGTTAGTCTGCAGTAAGTCTTCTAGTGTCCTTCTGCCTCTGATGTAGGATTATGATGAAAATCTACTCTTCTTGCTGTAAATTCAATAACAAAACCACTGCTGATTATATTATCTTTGTATTTATGCCTTCTAGGAACCATGCATACTGTACTACCTATCAAGTAATGCATATGGTTGTATTTTCATCTGTTATTAATTCATTCCAAACTACATTTTTTTTTCTTTCAGCTTTAACGACCTAGTTATCTATGTTTTACAGCCACGGTCAGGATAATTAGAGTCCCTGCCACAAAGAGAGATAGCCCTGTGCACTGAGGTGACTGTGCTTTTACTCATGCATAAAGAGAGGGCGTAGACTTTTCTGACATATTTGCTGACAAAGTGACATTTAAAAGACATTTCAATGTATTGCTGTTACAAGGAGAGGTTTTTCCCATCTCTTTCTTACTAGGATGTGCCTATTCAGAGAAGAAACAATTCAGCATCCATTTTTCTTCCACCCTTAAGCACTGTGTAGGGAATTACAGAACCTTTTCTTGGGCAGATCCATCCACTGTGTTAAACTCTTTAACCATGATACAATTAAAACAAGAACTATAATTCAGAGTAAATGAAAGAGAATAACAAAACACTGAGGCCTGGATTAATCCTCTGTAATGCTAGATGTTTGAGTGTGGTGTGTCTGATGTTCAGCCAACTGTTCTAGTCTTCCCTGCGGTGGATGGAGAGAGAGCATCCTCTGAGGCAGTGAAGGTTTGGATGGGCTTGACTGTGCTGCAGAAGTTCCTGTCTCTCCACCAGCTGTAAAGGGGGCAGAAGGCAACATTCCTGTTATCCTGTAAGGCAGTGTTTCCCCTAGGTTTTACTTGTATAACCCTTGCAATCAGAATTCATACCAAAACATAGTTTTTCTGGCCTTCTGTTGAGTCCATCTTCAAAGCATATCTGCTATTCCTTTTCCATAACTAATACATCTGTGACTCTGTGTTCCTAGGTCAAGATAACATCAATAGTCAATTGCTTTATCGTAAGAGTTATCAGTGCCATCGAGTTAGTGGTGACAGAGATAATGCGAAGCAAATCTGTCTTATGGGAGCCAAGCTAATTATGAAGACCAGCAGTACTGTATTTGTGGTGTTAGTGGAATAGTCTTAATTCCTAACAGCAAAGCATTCTTTAAAATCAAGTGTTCCATTCAAAAAGCCCAAAGGAAAAAAGTGACAACTAGAATAACCTGCTTGCACATCCATACTACACACTTAGCATAATGAGTCAGTTATGGTCAACCCATCTTGGTAATGAAATCTGAAATACCACAGAAAATAGTGTTCTACACTCAGCTAGTTAGTCATGCACAGAGTTCTCATAACTGTTAACCTATATTAGCCCTATGTTTACTATAAATATCTGTTAACCTGGTTTTATTATGGGCTGCTTTAACTGCTACAAAGACATCGATGCTAGCCTTGTAAAATCATTTTAAAATGGTGTAAAGTAAACCTTTAAAATAATGCAAAATATTTTTTTTCTCTTTCCCTTAACGACTATCTTACTGAAAAAGGGAATACCTGGTCACAAAAATAAATCAGGTGTTTTTCATCTCTGTAGATCCAGAATAATTCATTAGTTGTGCAACCAGTCCATGACAGAAGCATGTTAACCTTGGGCACTAGACCAGAATTATCCTGAAGGAAAATGCAACATATGGGAAGGCAGAAGGCAATGTGTGTTGTGGGAGGTTCTTTTTATGAAATATGGAGTCTCTGTGAAAGTTGCCCACAAGATTAGAAAATTGGAATTGAATGAAACACAAATAGATTAATAGACACACTTCAACTAGCAAGAGAGCTGTCAGACAAATTACCACGTAGTTGCTACAATAAAGGATACAGCACCCAAATCTGATCTTGTATATTGTAACTGGCATATAGTTGTTTGAGAAATTGCTTCATAAAATAAAATTGGGCTGTACAGGCCTTGTATCTAGTTTAAATTCATTTTGATGGCCACGTGGATCCAAGTAGAAAGTCAGTGCATGCTTTCTTTTCTGCTTAAACCTTAAAAAATTATGCCTGTTGCTATGGTGTCTTCCTTTATTTGTACATCTACTCCCTAGGTATTTTTCGTGATATCACACATATCCTATAGCTAGCTACCTGCTAGTTTCTGTTTAAAATAGATTTAAATTAGGAACAGGATTTAAAATTCTGAAACAATTATCTAGCAATCTCTTCTGAAATGTAGAAGGTAAAGTCTTGTTTCTCTTGAGTTGGTAGTAGACTCCTGCTAAACAAGTTGAATGGACACGTGTAGGTAGAGTTGCGTCATGTTCACGTGGCCCTGGGTGCAGGATGCTAGGAAACTGTTACTGATCAGAATACTTAAATATTGTTTGTAAAAGTTAATGAATGGAAAGGATACTTTTTCAGATGGAGTTTCTTCACTGTGAGGAAGACTACATTATATGGGTCGGTGTGAGTGAAGATGTCTCCCCCTGGAATGTTTAGGTGAAAGAAAAGTGCTTTAGTCAAATCAGACTCAGAGTTCAGGCCTAACATTAAAGAACTAATACAGGTATTATGGAAAGTCGTGTCTGTTTTATGAAAACAATGTAATTTACAATAGAATATCCCAAATCACACTGGGAAATACAAAGTGTTACTAGTAAGCGAAAATGTTTGTTTATGTATCAGGAACTTGTTCTGTTGTAAAGTCAAATGCAGCAAGCTGAGTGCAGAGACACAAGACATTATTTTCTCCATCCACCTCTGGGTATTTTTTGTTCAGAAATCTCTTGCGTACCAGGTCTGGCTGGGATAGAGTTAATTTTCTTCAGAGCAGCTGGTATGGTGCTGTGTTTTGGATTTGTGACCAAAACAATGCTGATAACACACTGATGTTTTAGCTATTGCTGAATACCATCAAGGCCTTCTCTCTTTATCACTCTACCCCCAGAGTGAATAGATTTGGGGTGGGCAAGAGGTTGGGAGGGCACACAACCAGTTGGATGACCCGAACTAACCAATGAGATATTCCATACCATACAGTGTCATGCTCAGCAAGCAAAAGGGAAAACAGGGGGGTTTGGGTTTTAGTCATCTTCTCTCAGGAACTGGCTGGACATCGGTCTACTTGTGGGAGGTGGTGAGTGATTGCCTTTGCATCACTTGTTTTTTTTAATTTTCTTTCTTTCTTCTTCAACTCTACTTCACTTATTAAACAGTTTTTATCTTGATCCTTAAGTTTTCTTGCTTTTACTCTTCATTTCTTCTTCCTCCATCTCACTGGGGATGGGAGTGAGTGAATGCCTCTGTGGTGGTTAGCAGCGTACTGGGGTTAACATCTGGCTAGTCTAATAATTTGCTTGCCTCTTTCCTGTCCCACAAGCTATTAAGACCCAGGAACTGTAGGGTTCAAAAGTGCTGTATGATATGTATAATACTCATAACAAGTTGGGAAAATATGTATCATTTCTTACTCAGATTATGCATTGCGTATCACTTGATTTTACTGCCTGCTTGAAATCAAAGGGCTCAGCTGGGAATTGGCATGTGCAATAGCCTAAAGAAGGCTAAGATTTAAGAAAGCATTAGGTTTTTCTTTTCAAGATAACTTTTTTTGCGCTGGCTGGGGCTCAGGATGTTCAGACCACTGAAAACAGGTTACTGGCAAAATGAGGAGAGAAGTTTACACACAGCAGAGGACCTTCCCATACATCGCCTGCAACATCTGACAAGGCTGTAAGTTCCCTGCGCAGCAGTTCCCTTCTGGGAGGCGGTCGCAGAATGTCAGCACATCAGTATATGTTCTGCTTGTTGATTTCTTTGTAAGCGAAACCTATTTTGCTTAGCACAGACTCTGTGCACTCTGTTCAGAAATAAATAGTACTTGTGCCAAAGTTTCAGCCTGAGCTCCATTGTCAGTCTTGGGTGATGGACCTCTGATTTTAGCAAACTTTAAGAGTTTGCTAGCTCTGAGAGGCATCGCACTCAGAGGGAGATGTTAGTTGCAGCCTGCTGCAGTTCAGGAGAATTCAAAGGGCCTCACGTAGGACCACTGTTTTGTAGGGTTGTGAGATGATTGGCTTTAGTCACCAGTAAATTTCCAGTCTGGGTCACAATCTGGGTCAGTAATCACTGGAATTCCAGTAAAGATGGTACCACACCACCCGGGCTATGATTCAGATAAGGTATGTTGCAAGGCTATCAGGGGATAACTGATTGTTCCCATTCTCACTCCCCCCCCTCAGCCATGTAGGAGTTTCTGGTACAGACAGTGCCACCTAGTCGTCAGACTCCTTACACCAAGGCCAAGATCTGACAGGAGCTTCTGAAATTGAAAAGCAGTCCAGCAAAGAGCGGGGGGGGATGCACCACCAGAGGAAGTCAGAAGGGCATCTTGCAAGACACTGCGCACCTATGGATATTGACAATGTACATGATGTGTAGAACAAGTATCAGCTCCTGTTCCAGAGGAAGTCAGGTCAACTGGTGAGAGTTTGCAATGCTTGTCTCTGTATTGACATTTCAGGTAATACATCCAGACAACAAAAAGCTTTGGGCCATTTTCTCATGAGACCTGACATTTGTAGTTAAGACTAGGAACTGATTTTGTATTCCTGCTTTAAGGGAATACCCACAGAATAAAAGGTGTTACAGTGTTTAGCATAAAGAAATGGTAATTTTTGAATGTGTGGTACGCTGTGTCATTTTATATGAAAGTAAGAAAATAACAAATTAAATACTCATACCCTCGGATTTTGAAAAGATCTTTTTTTCATCACAAATTCACAAATTTCACATAGATATTTTCAAATATACCTATTTTCTTCTGTGCACTTGATAGGTTCTGAGTGGGGACAGGCCCATATAGAAGCTCTGTAGATGGATCTTTAATATTTAGTGCTTCTGCATGTTATATACAGTAGTGCTGGTGGGAAGGTGCTTGGCCCTTTTTGTGTCCACCTGCCACCAACTCAAAAAATAAACATTTGGCTGGTTCTGCAATTTCTGTATGTTTTTTGAATCAAAGCTTTGGCTGAAGACTTTGATTGGATTTACTGTAGAAACTAAGATATCCATATACCCCAAAAAGGCTAACTGTCATTACAAATCTCACTTCGTCTCACCTTTTCTCAGTGGTGACATTTAAGCATGTAATTATTTTGCTTTTTTTTAAAACATGCAATGGATATGAAGAGAGACTTGCAAGTACACAAAGTGAATTTCCTGAGTTTTGCTGTTTCAGAAACATGAAAGCAGTAAGGTATTTTCTCACCATTAGTTTACAATTATATTAAAGAACAAAACTTGTTATATCTTTAACTACCTGCAGTTAATTTCTTACTAAAAATGCTAGTGATCCTCAGAAATTTTCTGAGGGTGCTGTTAAGATTTATCAGCTGTGTATCATTATAATTTGTGACACCTTAACACAGGTGTTCGTTTAAAAGAAAGGAAGGAACAAATAATTTTATAATGTATCTCATTAGAAGACTTTTTTTTTTTAGTGGACTCCTTATTAATCTGTTGTAAGATATTTGTATAATAATTTCATTAATAGTAGTTGTATTAATTAATACAATCTTAGTTTACATACCGCTAGCAGTCATGCTCATTTCCTAAATCTCTTTTTCCAGTTCTGTATTTCCTCTGTTACACTGACAGACACCTGCGGTTTCACAGATTTCTTTGACTACATAACTGCCTTGGCCATCAAAGTATCTCTAAAGTCAAACAAAAACTGAAATAAGCCTTGTTTTTACTGGGATTTTCTTGCTTCCACATTTGGGTTTGCTGGAACTCGCATCATCTTGCAATTAAGAAGGAGAAAAAGGACATCAAAGGTTGAACTTTTTTATGGAAAGAATATGGAAAACAGATACCTATTTTCTCCTCCTTGCCCTTTCTTTACACAAATGCTAAATGCATGAAAAAGCCACAGGTTCATATGCTTATATAAAAGTCTTATAAGACCATTTTTAAACATCTGGACCAGAAGAGGAGTACAATGGGAGGAACATAATTTTATATTTATACTAGTTATGAAACTACAGGATTTTCTTCTGTTATTTCCAGCATCTTTGGATCCAAAGAACCTGAATGTTGTCCAGCTTTTGGTCATTAATCTCTCTGGTCCTCTCTGGATCTCCTCTTTAGCATGAGTAATTCCAGACTTTTATCTGAAGCCTCTGTCTTTGAAAAAATTTTACAGGTCAAAGAGTCTGTTAATTATTTGCTTAATGGTGATGCAAATTGCATCTTAGAGTGCTCTGGATGAAATCAGGTTGTGAGTTAGCATTAGGTTTCCCCTGAGGTCTTTGAAATGATCATGCTTTTCCTTTCTTTATAAGATTAAGATCACGGAGTTCATGTCACAAATGGGTTTCTGTGTGGAAGGGCGTGAGCAGCGTGTACTATACATTACTTCGTGCTCTGCCTTGAATTTTGCTGCACGCCTTTGCTTTTTTTTCCTTTTTGTGAAATAGGCATGTATTCTTTCAGAACTAAGAGAGTAGCCAGTCCAAGCTGGAGATAGATATACGCATAAATGGCATAGGAGAAAAAAAGCTTTGAAGATGAAATTCGGAAATCCTTTTGGTGTGTGACAGATATGAGATATACACCAGTCCTTCTCTCCTGTAGCTTGCTATTTGTACACAAAGAACAAATGTTTCGTTATCTCAAAGGTCCAGAGAAGGAAGCAGGGTGCTTATGATAAGTAAAATTGGATCTGGTGTAAAGATTAATAACGCAAGAGACATGCAGTGGAGCTTATTAGCCCATAAGCTTAGCGAGACAGATGAATTCTGGGTTTCTACTAAAACAATACAAATGGTGTAAAACTCAAGTGATTTATTAAAAGGAAAATAATACTCTAGACCTCAAATGTCACCAGATCAGGAGTTGTGTCAAGATTTCTTTGCTTTCATTTATTAAAAGTGAGAAGTTTGAACCTCAGTGTAACTTACTTTCACCATTTATTTATTTACCATTAGACCCCTAATTTGTTGGACATCCCATCAGAGAGTAATTTTTTTAGTATTCTAGAAAGATTTTAGACAATTTATTTTAATGAAAAAAAAGAAATTTCTGAAGTATTATAAGGACAGAACATTTTTTGGTCTACATTTAATTTATAGTTTTCTAGACTTTATTCTGAGTGCTTTTTTCTTCTTTCTTTTTTTTTTTTTTTAATGGGGATATAATGCTGACTAGAAATTAGTAACATTTTTGAGAATGCTTATTTTCAAGGAAGGCTGGGACAACTATATTGAGATTCACACAGATGAAATTAGTTCCACATCTTGCAATTACAAGAGTGATAAAGATCTATGGACCTTGAAATGCTGTAATCTTTTTAATAAAGGGTTACTGTTCAGTCCAGAATATGTTGTTATGAAAAAGGAGCAAGAGAAAGTTCACTTTGTTTTTTATTGTCTTGCAATAGCTTTCCGGGATTGTGAAGAGCATTTTGTCCTACTTTTTCAATTCCGCTGTTCTAAATAATTTTACATACTAAATATATCCAGTGTTACACCACTGGAACTGAACAGAACAGTTTTAAAAAGATGGATCATGCAAGGAAATTGGATTCTATATTCTTGCTAAATTGTCAATGGTAATTAAGGAAGTAAACTAACATTTAATTTCTTTTTAAAGAAATCTCTTTTGGCTGCTGTGGAGGACTTAGTCTTTTTATTTTGTTGTTTACCAAAAAAAAAAAGTGTCAATATACACATTGGATTATTTGGAATATTTTCCTGTAAAAAAAGAAGTAACAGCTATTAACTGTATTATGTTCACTACCAGGTCAAAAGTGTATTTAGACAAGGTTGTGTCAAACTTGCTTACCACTGGAAATTGATGCATTTCCTACCTAAGTACAGATTTCACTGATCTTTGAAAATTTGTTGCTTATTTTTTCTACATTTTTTGAGCAAAATTCTCAGGTTTGAGAACTGACCTAATTCCTTTTAAATAGGCAAAGGCAATGTTTTTTGTCCTGTGTGCACCAACAGTTTCTAAAAGCCTGCTCCCACCCACTGATCACTATAAAGGTCTGATTTATTGTATGTATGGTTTTGTATTGTATTGTGGTTTATTAGTGGTTTTCCAGCACTGCTTTTACTGTAAGTACACCAGGTAAAGTAAATTGAAGTTTTTGTCTTGATAGAATAATGTAGCAGATAAGTACACAGGACTTTGCATTGTTGCTTTTGCTGTGACAGTGGGACAAACACTGTTTTACGTCATGCAAACAAGCTCACCTTTCATTTTTACTGCAGTCTTTATGCCCATTCCTAGTAGTAGATGTGGCTTATTTATTCTATAGCTATGTTACTATAATGCTATATTTGTTTTTGTGAGGAAAGTAAGTGCTTGTTCTGATTCATCATGACTCCTGTCAAACTCTGACATCTGAATTTGTTTGACATTACTGGTAGTCTATAAGCTTAAAAAGATTCATTAATATTACCAATTTTAAAAGTATCTGCTATGTTTAGATACTTTAAGGCCAGTCATTTATTCAGGAGCAGAATTCAGAAAGCTACAGACCAATACTTAAACCTATTGCAGATATTCTAATATGTCTGTACCATAAGGTAATTATGTGCCACTTGTAGTTAGTTTATACAGTTCACATTTGTCAGACATATATTATACAATATAGTTCTTAATTATTTTTGCCAAAGGTCTGTGCAGCACTATCTTTTACTGCTTTTTTAATGCAAATTCTATTGTCATATCTTCACTCTCCCATTAAATAAATGTTTGGCTTTTATTCAACAGCACACCCATTTTTTGATGGTAGATCAGGTTTGTTAGCAGTGTCTTAGAGTTTAGGAGTATAATCATAGAACCACAGAATGGTTTGGGTTAGAAAGAACCTTTAAAGATCACCTAGTCCAACCTACCAGCCAAGGGCAGCGACACCTTTCACTACATCAGGTTGCTCAAAGCCCCATCCATCAATGTGGTTTCTTCATATAAATGTGGTTTCTTCATATGAATAATCTTTAAAATTTTGCAGTTTAATTTTGATACCCAGAAAGATTCCTTTGTCCTCCCTCGCCTTTTACTACATCTAGCCTTTAATTTCATCTGTTTTCTGTCAGCCCATTCTTTACATCTTCACAAGCCCTCAGTCTATGCTGTTCCTCTTTCTGACTTCCCTTCTTATTCTCTTTCCTTCCTTTACTTCAAAATTTTTATCCTTTTTATTTATATTAAGAAATATATATTAAGGAGTTATATTTCATATATTCTCTTATATTCTTTTTTGGCTTTTCATCCTATAAATATATTATCCATGGTCTTCATCTAATAAAACAAATCTCTCCTTTTTTTCTTCACATACTAACTTCATCCTCCCTCTTTGCATTTGAATTTTTTTGATGTAAATTAAGGGTGCCTACACTGTTTCTCCATCAGCCCTGTTCTAAGATATCTGCAATCTGGCCTCCCTGTATTTTGCTCTGTAAAAAACAGTCTTAGTGTTAAACACAGGTTTCTCTGTTATTGCCTTATGCCTTTTCTGCTGTCTCAGGCATCTTTGTCACAATACATCATTCTCATTCCTCATCCAGTTTCTTCCTTCCTGAGCTTATCAATTGTCCACTTCTTCCCTGGTTATAGTTCTTAATTCTTTTTTTTTTTTCCAACTGCTATTTCGGTTATTCCCTTCATATTTATCCATACTCACTTTCTTCCCTGCTCATCTATCCATTCGGAGAGTTTCAGCTTACCAGTCCAACAAAAATACCGCTATTGAAAGTCATGTTCTTCTAACCATATCATTTATCTTTAAATCCTTTTGTGTTCTTTTACCTTCAGAATCAAGTTTCTTCTCTTTCCCTTTCAAACCATGCTGTACTTTCTGATCTGCTGACCTCAGCGTCATGCTCCAAATATCTCCTAATTATATGTTGCTTCCCTCTTGTTTTAGCTCCCCCTCTTAGCTAAAGGTTTTGTCTCCATCAATTCTGCCTTTCATAACAGTGCCCCATTTCCTCTCATCTAAGGGCTTTCCTGTTTTCTGAGCACCCATTTTCAACCTTAGAAAAACACCTCTCCTTAAATCCCACTGTATCACAGAATACTTTCTAATTTGTTTGTCTCCCCAGTGATAAGTATATGCTTTCTTTACTGGAGCTTTACACCATACCTGATCTTGTGAAAAATGCTCTGAAGAGCTGATTGTAAAGTGCCATGTAAAAATGCAGTGTTATAGAAAAGATGATTAATATTATTATGAATTAATATTATTTCAGACAAATTTAGAAATCCTTCTAAGGTACTTATGCTTTGTGCTTTTCACCTCATCATTTTTGGCTCTCACCTTGTAATGTACTTTCCGCTTCACTAAAAGTATGATAATGAGGCATGCATAATTGAAATGAAAATCTCTTCAGAACCCCTTCTGACTGAATATGTTGAGAATCATAATCAAGCACTCCTGAAGTTACAGAAAACTATGCATATTGATGCACAGCAAAAGTCTGGGCTCTGCATGAGTTGATTAGTTGGCTGACAATGTCCTTTGAATTATTCTAATTACAAAAAAGTATCAGGGATACAGTAATGGGCAGTAAAAGAAATCAATAATCTTGCATATGCACAAGAAAAGAGATCTATATATGAAGTAATTAAATGACAGTGGTAGTTACTGGATGCATCTTCTGTACAGAAATGGTCTCCAAAGGAGTAGAAAATCTACAAGAACAAGAAAACCTTATGTCTGGTACACCCACAGTTTTCTATACAGATGCATTTTCCCCTGTCATAAATACTTATGCACTTAGCTTGCATTTTGAAACTATTCTTTCTTCACCTTTGGGATAGTGATGCATGACCCCAAACATTTCAGTTCTGATTGCGAGCATCATTCTGTAGTCTTTCTTCTGACAAGTTTCTTTTGTTGAGGAAGATTCTCTTAAGCATCCAGTTTCTCTCTCTGAATTATGGATATTGCTAAGATCTATAATATATGCCATGCTTTGAATGGATAACTACATATGTAGATAATGTGACATAGAAATGTGTTTAAAATAGTAACATGAGGAAGCCAGAGCCTGAGAAGCTAAGAAATGGCAGCAGTAAGATTCTGTGTGCAGCCTTAATGCAATTTCTGATCCATATTCAGGTGGATAAAATTTTTAATTGCATGATGATCTATTAAAAAACAAAGCACCTCACTGAATGATTAAGACAGACAGTACTGAGAAAAGGTATGGTAATACAACATACCCTTTTCGCGTAGTGTCAGTGTGCCATATTTATTTTGAACCAGTAAGATTCCTTTTTGCAGAATATTGTCATTAGATGTTTTCTTCTTTGATAGTTTCAGGATGCTTCATCATTATTAACAGATTTCTTTTTATAATGTACCTGTTATGTATTTGCCTCTTTACATACATGTAAAATTCATGCAGAAAAAGATCAAGGACAAAATTATCAAAGTTGTCAGCTCATTATTTTAGACTATTTTGCATGCTGTAATACATTATTTGTTCAAAACAGTCCTCCATTGCTAGTTAAGTAAACAAAGCCCTTGCAGGATCCCAGGGGTTGAATCATATTATGAGAATATTATGATAACACTAGAAACATATCGAAGCTGCAGGTGACACCTGTGATTTACGTTTCTTGTCCGTCACTGTGCAGGAACTGTGTGGTTGCGACAAGAAAAAAGTCAGGTATTTCAGGGTAGCGTATAAGTGACTTAACTACATCACTACCCATTGCTGCCTTGTGATGCTCAGCTGTGACTGAGAAAGCCATCCTGAGGGGACCGTCTGGCCAGTGCAGCGAGCGAAGCAGAAGTTCTGCAGGGAGAAGAATGGTATATGAACACAGACAATTAAACACATGTTAATATGTGCATACCAGGACCTTGAAGTAATGTGTCATGGGTGACTCAGTGTTACTGTTAGCTGACTCTCGAATATATGACTGCAATTGTAATTTATGTGCTTTTTATGTGTTTGTGGTTTTTATTTTGGTTTGGTTTGGTTTGGTTTTAATGTGCTTTATTTCTAGTGCATTTTGGGGTTTTGTGTTGTGGGGTTTTTTTTTTTTTTTTGCTGAAGAAGCTGAAAAGTTAGAAATTGAATCAAACACTTCTATTCCAAGTTTGGTTTAAGTATTTTCATTTTGACATTTCAAATGATTCACAGCACAACCCTCAGTGGCTGAAAGTAGTAGTATAAGTGGAACAGGTGAAAGCGTTTTTTCTCAACAGAGACATGCCTCTGGTCAAGAACAGAGGCATGCTTTTCCCATTGATTTTGCAGCTTTTTTCAGATAGCATAGGACCATGAAGAGTCAACACTGGCTGGTTTTAAGCCTGTTGAACCACATCCTCAATTGGTTATAGACTTTTTTTGTCTGCTCTTCACTGCTATTTTGTTCCATCTTTTCCTATCATCACCTGCCCAGATCACATCTCTTCATCCAAGCACTTTGGGCAGCAGTAGAATGAATATAAGAAGGAAGAGCCTTTAAATACACCCCCACTCCCTCACCCCCTACCCCCCACACCACCCCACACACCACTACAGTGGATTGAGAAGCCTTAAGATATAATTCTAGAGACAAATCTAACAAATGCTATAGCCATAAGATGCAATTCTCAGGTACATAAAAAGTCTAGCAACATGAAAAAACTGTAACGGATTTACCATGCACCATAAAGCTGAAATCTTCAAAGATTTTAGAAGTCAAAGTCTTACAAGTCTGTGTGCAATGCATGCCTGCTAAAACAAATTGAAGGCATCTACCCTGCCTAATTAGGTCCATTTTCTATGGCAATGCCTGAAGAAGTATTTCTGACACAAAAGCCAAGTTCCTGCTTAATTCCCTGCGTTCCTGGATGTTATGATGCAAGATCTCAGTTGCTACAAAAGTATTTTTAACATGGGGGAAATAATTTTCTTTCCTCAGTTCCACTCTTAGAAAGAATGATTTTTTTTTTTATAGCTGAAACCTTCCAACAGAAAAAAAACCCAAGGGATATCTAAAAAACCCACTACATTTTCTCTCTGCAGTATTCTCTGTGTTAAAATGAGTGCAGAATACTCTGCATTAAAATGGTATTCTGGGTTAACTTGGATTTAATATAGAACCTTCTGTTATAGGCAGACTTTTAAGCTAAGGATTGCAGCTCTGGACTTCATCCAGCTTTTTCAGTTAATTATGGCTGTAGACAGTGTTCTAAATTTTGAATCTCAGTCATATCTGTGGTGCTGCTTCTTCAGTGTCTAAAAGAGGTTTTGGCTATTAATGGAAGTCTGTTGGCTGAGATTCTATCCAAAAAGCCTGAAATTATATCCGTGAACTGAAGGATTAATTTAAAGAAGTGGAGGACTATTGGGTCTGTTTCTACAACACAGCACTGTGTACTGTCTTTTTTCCAGGAAAGTATTTTTCTTGTATTTCTCATCATTACAGAAAGGCTCCTTGGTATCTTTTCCATGTACGGACAGTCCTAAGACTGTCAGCTTTCCCTAAGCTACAGTTATTCTGCTGTTCATTTACCCTTTTGTCATGTTTATTAATGTTTTCTGGAAATTTTAATTTCAAAGGTTTTAATGATTATGACCTGAGGTAGTTGTAAAAATGAACAAAAATTACATGCCATATATCTTTTGGCTTCTCTTTCAGTTCTGTTACCAGTTCTTAAGGATAATTCTTGCACCACCACCTGTTGTAGGAGCTATCTTCCCTTTTTGACTTTTCACATTTAGGCACACTTCATTGCTTTCCATGTCAGACCACGGGCTGTTCTTAGCTGTCCCTCTCAGCCTCTGAGCTTCTTTCAGTCTTCATGAGAGTTCTAGTTTGGTAAATCATGCCCCATACATTAATGTTCCATTATGCTGTTAAATTAACATTTATCTGACCTTTTTTTTGGTCCAAGCTTTTTATATATAGATGGCATAACACTGTGTAGTATTTAGGAGTATATTAGAGCATTTGCTAACCTCAGCAGTTAAGCTTTATATAAAGGAATATTCATTATGAAGAAATAATTAAAAATCATAAAATCAGGTGTAGAAAAATCATGAAAGGCATACTATAAAACAGTGACATGAGGAAACATGCAAACCCACCAGTGTGCCTTCTTAAATGCACCTGATACAGAAAACTGAGAGTTTAAGTTCAGAAGCATGCATTTTAAAATAACTGTTAGACAGTTCTTACCACTAAAATGTAAAATATTTGACTATTCCACCTGCAGTACAATGTTCTATTTGTTAAATATTAAAGCATGGTAGAGTTTTGCTGTACTCAATACGTGTTAGTACTGCTCAATTACCTATGCAATTCGCTCCTATCAGCAAACTACTGTTCTTTCCAGCTGATGGAAAGGATCTTGCCTTTCAGGTTGGACTCCTCTCCAGCTTATAGAAATTTTCACCTACAGTAACTGCAGGACTGTTCTTTTCTTTTCTATTGATCTTTATTGTGTATTTAGTAGTAGTTTTGTTTTACTTACGATGATGATGGGGGTCAGAGCAATCTGATCTAGTTGAAGATGTCCCTGTTGATTGCAGAGGGGTTGGACTAGATGACCTTTAAAGGTCCCTTCCAATCCAAACCATTATATGATTTTGTGATTCTATGATTGATTCTATCTAAGGTTATGATAGAGACAAGTTTTTAAGGAGAAATATTATAAGCCATGGTTCTATTTGAAAAGAAACTAAAAGGTCATCAGATGACTGAGGAACAAATCAAGAATTCCCATTTTCCTCTCAGATATCCTTCAGTACTACGACTACTGTGGTTTTCAGGTCCAGATTCTGATTAATTTAATTAAAATTAATTGTTAGGCGGTAGGAGGAGAATGGGAGCAATAATCACAGCAGAGAAGCAAAACTCAGGATGATGAGTTGCAAGGCAAATGGGTCAAATTAAAGTATTATCTTTTGTGTGAAAGGAAAAGATGTTGGAAGTGAATAGACGTATGTGATGGAGTTTGAAGACCGGTAGCTCTTGGGGTAGAATACTGTAAAAGCTGAAAGCAAAAGGCTGAAATGTGAGCATTCAAATAGTGAAAGATATTATTAAGGATAAAAGCATACAGATAAAGCATAAAATAAGCATACTTTTGTTATTATTGATAAGGAAGAAGGATGAAATATTTCTTTTATACTATTGGGATGTTTTATAGATCTCAGCTTCTTCCTTCAGGAAGCCTTATGTTAGTAAAATATAAGAAGGAAGAGTATTGTTGGTAATTGTTACCCTGAAAAAAAAAAGTGCTTTGAGGAAAATGAAAATGTAAAGCCCTCTCTGTCCATTAGGTTTCTGCCCTGCTGTAATGGGTGTTCTGAACTAAGGGCTTCCAATCTGCGTCTGTCTCCCCAGTCAAGGCAAGGAAAAATGTATGAGAAATGGTTATATATAAAACTGTTCAGACGTAGTGGCAAAGGCAGAGGAATAAATGTCATGCCTGTAATTTAGGTTACACAAATCTTTCACGGGTTTGTCTATACTAGGAAAATCAGAGCTATATGTTTTCTGAAAAATTCATAAGTTTTTTTGCAAGTTTAGTCGTAACGGGTTTTTTTTTAACATTTAATCAAGCTGCTGGGATCCCAAGAGTAGACTGTAAGAAACTACAGTCCTCAGTGCTGTTGGACCTTCTCTTTCTGCCAACATGAGCCTTTGCCATGTTGGTCTGGAAGATGTATGCGATCAGGTAAAAAGGCCATTCCTGCACCCTAGGACTCAGTGTGGAAAGGCCCTGATGATTATGCTTACTTCCATGCCAGCCATTTTTAATCTTAGGAAAGACTAACAAAATAAATCAAAACAATACACTGGAAACTTGTATGTGGTAATGGAGCTCATATGGAAAAAAGGGCTAGTCCACTGAGTGACTGCTTGCCAGGCAGGAAATCCTAATATCCTAATGTTCTGCCAATACAGTGGCTTTGTGGTTTGCTTTGGTTTAGTTTTGATTTTTTTTTTCTTTTTTTTAAACTGGTGGGTTAAAAAGGACTTGGTGGCTAAGTACTTTGACTTTGCATTTCTTTTATGTCTGTGAAATAATTGTATATATTGAAGTTGATGTTGTGTAGGTATGTGGGATGTAGAGAAGGATAAAAATAAAAGGTGACCTTTTGGGGTACAGGGGCAGAAAAAAAAAAATAAAAAGGTTATTTTTATCAGTTGATGTTGCCAACTAAGTAAACAACAGCTATCTATCTGAGGTAAACAATAATTTCTGCTCTTAGAAAACTACTGCCAATGCCTAGTAACTGACTCTTTTGATGTAGTCTATAGCAGGCAGTGCCCAATGACAGAGAAAACTGCAAACTAAATATCATCTTACAAGGTAATGCATTTTCCCTTGAATCAATAAAATAATTTAAACTATTGGGGTTAAAATTTTCTGAAGCAAAGCTTATAGAATCCTTTCTGAGCTATTTAAGCAGAAAATCATTGTACTGGCATCTTGGTCCTTCCCTGTTCCTCTGGGGTCTCATGCTTTGTTCCATTGTATCTCCTTACTGCTGCTGTCTTTGTCTGCGTTTCCCACTTAGTTCATTCCTTTTGATTTGCCTCTTATGTCTTGAGCAGAACTGTCTTCTGTACTAATTTTTCACCTAAAATGTCCTTCAAAACTCACAGCTTTTGGTCTTATGCTAAGCTCCTGAATTGACTGGACTGAGCAAAAGAACCTCTAGTGCATAAGCTGGAAATTGCTTGGAGGACAATGGCTCCCTCTATCCAATAGCTGCCCAGCTGAAAAGAATACACAAACCTAAACATTTTCATAAAGCAGCAGCCTTGGAAGAAATTCAGATTGCAAGGCAGGAGCCAAGCAAAGATATAGCACTGTAACAAGACAGTGAGTTGGAGGAAAATGATTCCCAGGATTAACAAGCTGCAGAATTTATGCTTACTGAACTGTTAAAAACCAGTGAAGGAGGAAAATGAGAGCTATCAACAGCTGCAGAGCATGAGAAGCGTGAGAAAATGAGAGGTGCAGGCAAATAGGATGGCTAAAACAATGACATTTTGGAGAGGAAAAGGTTGGAAACATTCTTTTTCATTTTTTAATTAGCCAAACTCTGATTTGAAAATTGAAATAAAACAATCGAGAAAAAACTGTGAGATTCTACTGTCTTCTGAAAAGTCAGTTAAAGATGCCTGTAGCTGATGTGCCAAACTTGACATATCCCTTGGTAAAATGGTAAAAAAAAAAAAAAAAAAGACGCTGAAAATTTTACCTAGCTTTATCATGATGCATATGTCTAGACCAGGACAACAAGTTTGTCAAGGGAAGAAGTGCTTATGTGTGAAATGGGACAGTTACTTTATTGTTCACCCCAAATTCATTTGCAATCAAAGAAAAAAAAATCCAATTCAAGAAGTGAAAAGGAGCTGCATTAGCCAATGGTGACCTATGCAGTACTTCAGTGGGCTTCACAAACCTCATCAAGGTGTGCTTTCATACTTTCATTAACTCTTAAAAACCAAGCAATTATAAATATGCAATCTGTGATACTGTCTTGCCACACATTAATAGTTGGAGCAAGTGACTGTGGACGTGTTGGTGAATACTTTGTATTTTGGTTCTATTTCTTGTATTCAAGCACTTTAATTAGCAGAAGGTATGTCTTCTGAGAAAACGTATTACGAGTGTTTCTATATTGATGAAAGCATTTTGAACTCATTAAATATCTTAATTGTTTTGATTCTTGTTTACTTTCCTATCCTATTGTCTTGAAAAAAATGTTGTTACAACAGTGCAGTAGTTAGCACTTTCTATGTATGTTAATTGTAATACTGAAAAATCAACAGAAGTTGGAAGTGATATTGACAATACTTAACTTGTGTTTCCCAGTGTTGTTTTGCCACATTACTAACCAAGGTTTCTGGACAGAAACGTGTTTATGTATGCTGGACAGTGAATATGTTCTAATTTGATCAATTTTGAACATTTTGTTCTCATTACACACATACTGTATAGAAAACCGTGAGACTGAATTCACTGAAATAAACTATACAGTTGTTAGGACCTTGCATGTTAGCTTTTGAGAGCGAGCAACTTCTGTTGCTATTTGAGCTAGCTGTCCAGAAATCCCAGAAAGATGACTTGAATTTTCCAGCTTCCAGCAATAAAAAAAGAGTATGCAAAACAATTTTAAATGCTTTACTGGAAACAGAAAGTGCTGCAAAGAATTAGTGACTCCAAGAGCAAAAGCAGCAACCTGTGCTTCTCAAAAGCTTCATAAAACTTTGCAAATGGAACATAATAGACAAAAGACAGAAAAGGCGATGAGAGTGAGTGAATGCATGTCATCTGTGAGGCAAGGCAAAATAAATCTCTCTGGTAGGATATACTGTTAGGACAACCATTTTGAAGTTGATTCAGGTATTGATGCATGGCTGTTAATGAAATGGACGTATTTGTTGAAGAATGGCCAAGATGTAGAAGGCAATCTGTAAAAGCACTTGCTATAAATCCAATGGCTTCATATATATAAAATGAGTATTAGGGTAGATTTTTACTGCAAATGTTTTAATTATCTGTTGCTATGTAGGTGGACATTTAAATTGCACTGTATAGCACTCAGCTCTACAGTTATTGGTACAATGTGTACGGCAGTCTGTCTAAACCTTTCACAATGCAGAAGTCAAGATAGTGTCTGAGGCCTGATTTAAATATCTGCTTTGAGCTTCAGATTCTTAAGTTCTGCAAGATTAAACAAGATTCAGGAGTACCATAACAAAGCAAATTGCAAGAATAAAGGCAGAAATTAACTTGAAGCATGAATAAAAATTCAAACATAGGAAAGATAAAAATAAAACCAAACTCCATCTGCACTTAAAAATTAGCCAGTGTTGGATAAAGGAAAGGTTACAAGAAAATAAACCCAAGCCTGATTTAAGTAGGATTATTGCAATTTACACTGAAAAAATCTTGCATGACTCTTTCTGCTTGTTACAGTCTCTGCAAAAATAATTGTAGCGTCTAAGTCATTAATCAAAGATTAATTATGTATCATCAGGTAGTCTGCTGCTATATGAATGTATTGTTCAGCATGGGTTCTTGCCAAAATATCTTTCCTTTCTTGTATTATAACACAGCTGAAAAGTTGTGGTTTGCTGATGGAGAATTCCTGCAATTTAAATGCTTTTTATTTTACCTCCCAGACAAACATTTTTAATTGTTTAAGGATCAAATACATACATGACTGTGAGAATTAGAATATATTCTAGAACTTTTAAAACTTATTTTGGTTTTGCTTTGTTTTGAATTCTTTTGCAGGAGGAAGTTGTTTGAAAAAAGGACACAACCAGTAGTTGAATTTTTGGATATTATTTTTGTACATTAAATTTCACCAGTAGGCTGCTCATTACATATTCTGCTGAATTTTAATCTCCTTATATTTACAAGCAAGGCTAGCAACAACACTAGTGCTACGGAAGACTGACATTTCACATGTTCAGACTGTGTCTTCTATTCCTCAGAAACTAATCTTTCAAAACTAAGTATGTAACTATGTAATTAAAAGCTGTATCACAAAGCTTTTGCAAAAGACTGCATCGTGATGTTGCAAGTAGTCTCAGCTCTAACACTTCTGCATGTTTGAGGAATGGTCCTGAAACCTTAATAGCATTCTTCTTCATCTAGTTTTTTTAAGTGGCTTAATTATAAAATATACATTGGCCATCAATATTAATTTAGCATAAATGCTCCAAGTTGGCATCTAACCTTCATTTAAAAAGAAAATAATTGATCACTTGCAGAGAGAGGATGAATTACTATTCTCCCCCATACCTAGACTTGAGCTCACATATATGCATAAATTCATAATATAAAAAATAATCGTGTAGAGATGCATGTGCATGTGTGTATGCATTCACCTTTTTTTTTTCTTTCTTGATGATTAAGAATACTTCTGTTTCCTTACCCTGTTTTCATTATTTTTAACAAAGCCAGAGCGGGCCATTTGTGCCATATACTCTCTTACGTAATATTTAAGATCTTAATGATCATTATCTATGCAGATATGTTAGATGACTGTGAAAAAAATGTTTCATACTCTTCATATTGTCTCTCATCAGCATACTCTAACCATCAGAACTGATCTGGCAGACATGGTGAAGATGATATGTGTCTTTGACTGTGTTTTCCTTGTAGTATTAAGTGCTGTTCCAGTTTTTTTAGTAGGCTAGTCAGTGTTTCTTTTTAGAATTAGTGTATCAGCACTCTTAATGATCTGCTATTAAATACCACTTAAAATGCTTATTATAGCTATTATAATTTTAATCTTCGCTTAGATTCTCAGTCACGTACTGTAAAATATTTGGCATTCAGTTTCCTCATGTTTAGGCTCTACTGTAGGAAGGATTTTATATCTGCATTTAAGATATATTGATCAGTGGGAACTATGTTATTTCCACTGAGTCACTGTGTTTTGGGTTAGGATCTAAATAGTCTTCCTTAAAGGTATACAGGAGTGAAGTAAAACACATCCTATTTCAAAAATGAGAACAGTGTATCCCCTGTAAATTGCGTTGCTGAAAATAATAATAATTTTAAAAAAGCATTCATATTATACCCCCAAATCATTTGAAGCCAAATGGAGTCAAAGGAATTGACCAAGATCTATTTACTCAATGTTTGAAATAGAAGAGCCGAGCCCTGCATGAACACTGTAAACTAACATATAGCAGAAAATATAGATAACAGTTTTCCATCTTGATAGTTTTGCAAGCCTATCAGCAAGGTCAAATATGTCCATTTAGCAAGTGAAAGGCCTGAAGTTTCCTTTGTGGCACCATATCAGAACCTGCTGCTCTGGGCAACAGCCAGCTCAAGCTGCCCAGCTCTGGTGAAATGGCTTCTCAGCAGCTCTCTTTTTTGGAGGATTTGGTGAAATTGTTGACTGTCCATTTGCATTATGAGCTTCTGTCCCTTGAAGATGCCAAATCCTTAGCAATGCTAGGTTATTTTGGTAGTTTAATACTAGTTACTTAAAAAAGGGGGGATGGGAAAGTGGTATAGGTGTTCCTCATTTTGGGTGAAGTAGACCCAATGGCTGGGATCTGAATTTGACATTTGCTCTTCTACAGGTTTCCTGTATGGCAAAAGACAAATCACAGTTCCTATCTAGTTATTCTTTATAAGTCTGTATTCTTATATTTTATAGTGTACACATATTTTGTATGTTAAATTCAAGCATCACTCCACATTAAATCCCATTGTATGTTCAATCATTCAGTAGATACAGTGAAAACCCCAGGTAGAAAAAAAAGGTCAAGTTTAAAGGTGGAGTCCACATTATTCCTTTGTACAGGCTGAAGTGTAGAATCATAGAATCATAGAATGGTTTGTGTTGGAAGGGACCTTTAAAGATCACCTAGTTCCAACCCCCCTGCTGTGGACAGGGACATCTACCACTAGATTAGGTTGCTCAAAGCCCTATCCAACCTGACCTTGAACACTTCCAAGGATGGGGCATCCACAACTTCTCTGGGTAACCTGTTTCAGTGTCTCACTATTGTAAAGAATTTCCTCCTTATATGTAATCAAATCTATACTCTTTCAGTTTAAAACTGTTACCCCTTGTTCTATCACTACAGGTCCTGGTAAAAAGTCTCTCCCCAGCTCTATAGCACTGAATCCTTATAGAGGAAGCTTATAGAGGAGCTAAGCCTAAGACCTTTTATCTCATACGCACTTGGAGACACATCCTATGGCTGACAAGAGGATAGTTTATTGGGGTACTTCCTAAAGCAACCCAACATCATAGACACTGCAGAAGATGGAATATGCCCAGGCTTCAGGCGTCCTGTAGGGTACTCAGTCATCCAGTGGATTCACTGTTATCTTTTAAGCATGTTTAAGGCTGAATCTTCACTGAACAGTAGCAGACAACTGCTAATGTTCTTCACTGTTGCTCTTCAACAGTGGTTTTCAATACTACCTTACCTTGAAATGCATTGTAAATTGCAAAATACTTCCATTGGTGATGTTGCAGAACATCACTAAGTAATGTGCATATGCAGCAAGAATGAACTTTCTTGTACCCACCTGCTGTAGGTTGCATATTTGTTTTGTTTTCAGTTACTCTGAAATGTCTTATACCAGTCACTGTTGGGAACATTGCACTGATCTAATGTGACAATTTCTATTTCTAGTTTTGTAATGGTTCCCTATGTATCTGATGACAGAGATCTGTGGAAGGGAAGATTTCTTAGGAAGAAAGGAGCTTAAAAAAGACTCCTGAAACCTCTGGTGTGATCTTCATGCATTCTAAATAGCTGATTTTTTGAGTCATTTCACAATGGTTGTGAATGCTTCTGACTATGCTTTTGGGTTAAAGGAATGCATCAGACAGCTTTCTCATGCAATATATAAAAAGCTAACATCAAAACAAAAATTCTTCCTGACAAAAGCTGTGGCTTGTGTCAGAAGTGAAAATTAAATGCAAGATGGATGATTCAACCCAAAATGGCACTTTAGCCTTGAGGACACAGTACAATTTTTTTATTGTGCAATCTGTAATTAAAAGCCGTACAATATCTCAATGTCCCAGAAGAAAACTAAAAATACAAAATATATGTGTTTTACAAGCAAGTGGTAATTTCATTATCAGATCATGATTTTTTGGTAAGGTCAAGAAAAGAGAAAAGATGACAGTCACAAGCCCTGATTATCAGAATTATAACTGGGCGTAATATTCATTCTTGAATTTACTTAATGAATAAGGGAAGTAGGGCAGTAGAGAAAGCAGAGACATACTACTATCTATGAAATGAAGACATGATAAGGAATAGTTAACTGGTGAGTTGAAAAGTTTCATTTCTATTGATATATTAACAACAGGTCTAGTAAAGTTAAGGAAGAAAGAAAACTGGCTGTTTGGGTAAAACTCTTAACATTTCTTCAAAACATACATATAAAAATATATTTTATATGTTTTTTTAACTGAATGCAATTTAAATAAAAAATCAAACAGAATAAGTTAGTCTCCGGTATTTCCAGCTCACTGTTGTTAAACACAGGGTTGAACCAAAGACCTGAAAATTCTTTATACCTACAGGCATCTTAATACAAATATTTTCTTTCATGTGAAAATAAGTATTACATGTTTTAACTTTCTGTTAAAAAGTAAGCAGTACTCTACTCTTTTCCGGAGAGGGTTTAGCAAAGGAAGGGGAGAAGGAATGCATCTAACATAAGCAGAAACAGTTAGTTCATGGTAAGATATATACATATGAAAAGGAATTTTCTTATTTTTTCCTTTCTGAAGAAACAACCTTCTAAAAATCACCAACTAATCTCAATCAATTCTAGTTCCTAATACTCTATTCACATATCTATTTGTTTACATTAAAAATCTGTATGTAAAAACATTTATCAGACTGTTCAGGGATTTTTTTTTTTTTTCTTTTTTTTAAGGCTACTATGCCTAAATCATTATGATTCTCAGCTTTGTGTGAAAACTCAGATGCTGGGCTTTTAATCAATACAGTTTTGAGCTCTAATGCAGCTGTAAACCATCCACAAAGGCAGCTGCTCTAACAGTTCTAGACTGAAGCAATATCAGGGCTACACAGCAGTCTTTTCCCATGAGCAGAGTCATTCTGTATATCTCATTTAAAGAAATCTCAAAGTAAGTTTATTAAGAAATCATAAATCTAAATCTTATGTAAGATCATAAAAATCTGTCTCATACATGAGAACATCAGCTGTTAGTGTGGTAACAAGCTATTACCCTCAATGGTACAGCAGAACGGTATGTGCTAACCTATTTGTACAAGAAATACTAAATATATTACATTTCCAAGTCTCCATGCAACAATATACTCAGTTCCCAGTATAACAAGGAAAGTAAAGTTTTCTTCACAAGGATGATGTTAAACTCGGTACATTACTGGACACAGAATTTTTTTCTTTTATTTATAAGGAAGGAGAGAAAGAAATGTCAAAATGGGAATTTTAACTGTTCCTTTCCCTGTCTCTGTGTATAGTGTTTAAATAATGTTTATTTTTTGCATGTGTAGGAGGCCCTAGTCATTATAAACAGGCAAACACATTTTCATTTTTGATTGTAGTGGTGTGTAGACAAGAGTAATGACAAGGATGACTGGCACATTAAGGATAATGGGGCTAGGTTGGACCCATGTATTCCAGGCCTTTATTTGGGCTGGATTTGCAAAAATGTTCAGCAGTTAGTTCTGCCCCACTGTGGTCAATAGTAACAGTGGCTCGTAGGGATTTCAGAGATTTTAAAATTCCACAGGTAAAACTCTGTATTTACAGTATGTCCTACTCCTAATAAAATAGCTGAGAAAGCAGTGATCTATGATGTTTTGAGTTCCCCAGAGCTTTCTTAGCATAGTATTTTTTTCTAGTCTTCTACTCTTTGTCCTCAAAAATGTCTTATATTTGATACATATACATAGTCTGTATAAACATTAACTGTAGAATAGTTTTGATGGAATGTCCCTTCCCTCTTAATTATTTTCATTATTTGTAGCTGTACATGTGAAAAGTGCAATGAGCTGTGCCATATCCGAAGTAGTACATGGTTTCTTCTACTATCTTCTTGGCTATTCTGCCTCGGTAACCTTAGTTTTCATTTTCTGGGCACAAGTCTGTCAAGTATTATGTAGCTCAATTTAATACTTAATTACTAAATGCTGAATTGTGCAAGCCATGCAACTTTGGTTTGCAGATGTTGACAGTGGGTCAAACCTAAAGCTGGAACAGAAGGCTGGCTTTGGGCCCAATTCTCTGCCATAGCTTAATGAAAACTGAACTGAAGTTTTCCTGCCACTTGTTTGGAGCTTCATTGCACATGGCCAAACAATCCTGTGGGAATAACTTCAACAGTCTCCTACCAAGTAGTATGTAATCTAGTAAAACATGTATTTAGGACATAAAGAAGTAGCAATCAATACAGCTTCGTTAGCCTCACACCTAATTTATACAATTAGTGTTACTAGGTCAGTGTTTGCCATCAGGTTTCCCAGTGATTAGAATGCTGTATGCTATTGTATAGAATATTTGCCTCAAGGTTCTCTACTGCTGGTCTTCTTGTGGCAAACAGTGGTCACCATCTTAAAATAGGACAAGAAAATCTTCCTTACTTCTTAGGTACATTGTCAAAATGATAAACACACGTAAAAAGATCACAGCTTAAATATGTTGTGGTAAAATCAAGAGTTCCCTCATCCTAGAAGTAATCTGTGAATTTTGTTGTTATGACTTTCAGTGATATTACCACTGAAAATGACCTCTAAGTCCATCAGTCATGAAATGGTGCAAAGCTTTCCATTGCACAGTCTGGGACTGGTCATAGATGAATGTCAAGGATTCTTTAGTGCATCATCTTCTAGCATCGTCTGAAAGACCCTCCCAGCAAATAAAGTCCTGTTGGACTTTTTTTTTAAAAAATGAAGTTTTCGTGTTTTTTTCCCTAAGTGATTGTGTTCTTTAAAAATTGTAAACATTTTGAACAGACAAATGAAAATCACAATCATTTCTTCTCTTATGAGTAAAGTGCATTGAATGTAATCGTATCCAAGGCAAAGTGATGAAGAGTGCCCTGCTGGAGCTATAGTTGCTGTTGTCTAGTCTGTGGTTTCATTTTCATATTTGGAATTCACAGTTCCAAAAATCACATGTTTAGTCATAGTATTTGGTAATGTTGTTCTTAAAATGTATGGTCATTGTATGTGTATTGGGTTTGCATGTCAAGATTTTGGTAGTGGGGGAGGCTACAGGGGTGGCTTCTGTGAGAAGCTGCCAGAAGCTTCCCCTGTGCCGACAGAGCCAATGCCAGCGGCTCCAAGATGCACCCACTGCTGGCCAATGCTGAGCCCATCAGCGATGGTGGTAGCACCTCTGCGATAACATATGTAAGAAAAGGGGAAGAAAAACCCTGCACAACTCCAGCCAGAAAGAGGAGTGAGAGAATGTGAGAGGAGCAGCCCAGCAAACCCCCAGGCCAGTGCAGCAGGAGGCGGAGATTCGGGGCGATTCCCCGCAGCCCCTGGTGCAGCCCGGGGGGAACCCCCCCCGGGGGCCCGGGGGTGCAGCCCAGGGAGGACCACGTGGGAGCAGATCCCCACCTGCAGCCCGGGGAGGACCCCACAACGGAGCAGGGGGTGCCCGAAGGAGGCTGTGACCCCATGGGAAGCCCGCACTGGAGCAGGCTCCTGGCAGGGCTTGTGGCCCCGTGGGGAGAGGAGCCCAGGCTGGAGCAGGTTTTGGCCGGGCTGGTGACCCCGGGGGGCCCGGCCGAAGGACCCAGGCTGGAACAGTTCATAGAGGACTGCAGCCCGTGGGAAGGACCCACATTGGAGCAAGGAAAGAGCGTGAGGAGTCCTCCCCCTGAGGAGGAATGAGGGGCAGAGATAGCGTGTGATGGACTGACCACCACCACCATTCCCAGTCCCCCTGCGCCACTGGTGGGGAGGAGGTGGAGAAAATCAGGAGTGAGGCTAAGCCCAGGAAGAAGGGAGGAGTTGGGGGAAGGTGCTTTAAGATTTAGTTTTTATTTTTGCATTACCTTAGTCTGATTTGATAGATAATAAATTAAACTCATTTCCCTGAGTCGAGTCTGTTTTGCCTGTGACGGTAGTTGGTGAATGATGTCTCCTTGTCCTTATGTCGACCCATGAGCCTTTCTTTGTATTTTCTCTCTCTTGTCCAGCTGAGGGGAGCGATAGAGTGGCTTTCGTGGGCGTCTGGCATCCAGCCAGGGTTGGATCAACCCAAATGTTTGCTGCATTTTCAGTATGCGTTCTGTGGATTAGATACAGAGAGATACATTTTAAAATTGGGAAAATGGATATATTTAAAGATTAGGGAAAGGGGTTTGTGAAGGTTCTCGTTTTATTTCTAGCCATGTGTCTTATTTATTGCTATGACACAAGACAGTGTTTTCTGCACTCACTAGTATTTATAGATTCCTTAACAAACATCATGGATAAAGGCAACACACTGTATTCCTTAGTCTGTCTTTATTCTTTCTCAATTTTCCACAGATTACAATTTATTATAGCTAGTACTCTCATTTTTCTCTGTCTGGATATGTTTAAAGCGTAGAAGATAAATGCACAAGAGATACCAGTTATGTATAGGCATCCATACTTTGATTTTTATTCCTGTGCTTAGATTTTAGACATATCTTGTACATCAAAAGGAATTTGGGAATCGTAGAAATTCTCATTGGCTTTTACTTAAGTTCTTTATCTTCCTCATAAAACAGTGTGGGTAAGAATTATGCCATTACTAAAAAAAAAGTGTAAGATACAATGGTCTAGCCTCCCTCCAATTGTATGCTCTGTATCTCAGATTTTCATATAACTTTAACTATGTTATTAAGAAAAAAACCCAGATTTTGTATTTCTCAGATGTAGCTTTCCCACTTGCATTTCACAGACTTGCTGCAAAAGTTGTATAAGAGTTTTGATGTCATGATATGTAGTGCCATGATGCTTAATGGTTACGTAGCCAGCTTCAAGTGAGTGAGCTTCAAGATGCTCAAGGCATCCAAAGGGCAGCTAGCCTGAGATAGTCATGCACGAGAAAGCTACTTTACTGCATAAGTCCCCTTTGTGAAAACTTGAATGCCTAAGCAGTTAGGAATTTGGTGCCTGAGAAAATCTTGATGAGCATAACCAAAAATACAAGCATCTGGGTCATGCCTGCAAAGACTTAGGGTTCTTTGTTTCATATTCTATTTTTCACTAAGAAAAAAATGAATTAGTTTCTATTGCACTGCTTCCTTTTGTTTTCTTATTCAAACAAAGTACCTTAAAATCCTTGTGTAGGAGTAGAGTTTATACCCTTCATCAGTGGAACTATTCATCTGGAAAGGTACTAGTGAATGAAGAAGTATCTCTTCTGCTGGATGATTTGCCATAGGAAAGACAGTAGAAATAGGCCCAGTAGCAATAATACATTCAAAACAAAGCATCTAAGCAGATTCAGGCAGCTTCAATATGTATGTGTAAAGCTACAATATTCATAAATTAGATCTGCATGTTTCAATATTATTATGTCATGCATGGTGAGGAAAATGATTGCACTGCCTTTATTAGTATAGCTTGTGATTATTTAAACCAAAGGGATTCCAAAAATCCAATTTTCTTCTCACTGTTTTGTAGTGTGACTTTTACACTTGTTTGTTTTAATAGATTAAAGTTTCTGTAGTTGGTTTCACAATCAGACTGAGATTATTAAATGACATTGTGCAGTGGGATGACACTACAGGACCTAAGCCTCTCACATTCCCTAAGAAAACTTTAAATGAGTTCAGTACTACATCTGAATGTTCGTATTTTCAATGCTGCAGGAGAATGCTTGTTTTTTTAAGAACCATTTTAATTAGATTTTAAAAATTCTACAGTTACGTTGTGATGTATTTGAAAAAAGTCCACATTTTGAGCCAATTCAAAATTCAGAGAGTTCCTTCACTTTAATCACTTCTATTTCTACAAAATTAAGTTATCATTATGTTGAATACTTACTGGTTATCTCAACTGCATTTCAAACTAGCATAGCCCAACTACATTTCAAACTAAGATAGCCCAGACAGTATTTGAGTCACAAAGGATTTATGTCATTCAACTTATAGGAAAATACCTAATAAACCACATGCTGTTTTGCTCTTTACTCAGGACTGGCTATGGCTGCCAGTCATTCTTTGCAATTATTTCCCAGTGATACATTTCATTACCTGATAAATGGTCTGAGAAGATTTCTCAAAGCTGTTAATTGACACATCTTGCAATTTTTGGAATTTCACTGCGAATGAATGCCAAATAATGCTCAACTTTTTTGGAAATAGATGTAGGTAAAGGTACGCTGTGAGATGTTTTACTGTATAGTGTTACAGCAGGAGACAGAAAACTTGAAAGCTCACTTTATGTGTGACAAGAAAAGCTTAGTGAATAAACCTGAAGATTTTGCTCAAAACTGTAAGTAACATGCATGTAATATAACTATTCCAGATATTGCAGTTTTATTGTGTGTTGAAGTAGTCCCAAATACACTGTAGATGGAAGAAAGCGCAGTGTTCTATTTGTGTTGTACAGGCTGAGCAGCCACAGGCGGTTGAGTTAATGCTGGATGCTGTTTTGGCAGTCTCTAGTTGCTTGAACTGTTTATCTTTAATACTTCAGAGGTTAAATCTACATTTACTGATTGTGATTGCTATGTCTGGAGAGCTAACCTACAAGTAAATAAGACTTTTTATACACCTGTAATCTGCTCAGCTCTCTACTGTGCTTACGCTGATACTGGGCCAAATATCACAGAATAAGCAAACACTAGAAGGTGTGCTTTAACAACTAAATTACTTGATTGTTAACTAATAATGTAATTACTAAGCACTAGGGTAACAGAAAGTCTTATATTAAAATAGTGACTATGATAAAATAGGGCTATGTAATTTTGTAATATTCATACCGGACAACAGAGGGCATTGCTCAGATATGTGCACTTTGGTCACAACAACCCCATGCAGCGCTACAGGCTTGGGGAAGAGTGGCTGGAAAGCTGCCTGGAGGAAAAGGACCTGGGGGTGTTGGTTGACAGATGGCTGAATATGAGCCAGCAGTGTGCCCAGGTGGCCAAGAAGGCCAACACCATGCTGGCTTGTATCAGGAATAGTGTGGCCAGCAGGAGTAGGGAAGTGATGGTGCCCCTGTACTCGGTGCTGGTGAGGCCGCACCTCGAATACTGTGTTCAGTTTTGGGCCCCTCACTACAGGAAAGATGTTGTGTTGCTGGAACATGTCCAGAGGAGCGCAAAAAAGCTGATGAGGGGTCTGGAGCACAGAGGAGGAGCGGCTGAGGGAACTGGGGTTGTTCAGCCTGGAAAAGAGGAGGCTCAGAGGAGGCCTTATCGCCCCCTGCAACTGCCTGACAGGAGGCTGTAGTGAGGTGGGTGTTGGTCTCTTCTCCCAAGTAACAAGTGATAGGATGAGAGGAAATGGCCTCAAGTCGCGCCATAGGAAGTTTAGGTTGGACATGAGGAAATAATTCTTCACTGAGAGGGTTGTCAGGCACTGGAACGGGCTGCCCAGGAAAGTGGTTGAGTCCCCATCCCTGGAAGTATTTAAAAGACAGGTAGGCAAGGTGCTTAGGGACATGGTTTAGTGGTGGGATAGCAGGGTTAGGTTAATGGTTGGACTTGATGATCTTAAAGGTCTTTTCCAACCTAAACGATCCTATGATTCTATGATTCTATATAAGGAGGAAATCAAAGACCTTCCTGAATGTTTTGCCTTCCCTTTGAGTGTTTAGCTCTGAATTCTCCCCAGATTCCCTAGGCTCTTTGCCATTGCTATGCTATGCCACTTTCATTCTTTCCTATCTCTGGGTAAATACCTTACAACCTATATTCACCATTTCTCCTCCTACTTTAAATCTCTAAGGAAAATTTTCCTTCAGTTCTTTTGCTAGCAGTTTGTCACGACCACAGTTAAGCCCCCCCTTGTCATTTGGAAATGTTTTAAGCCCACTCCCTGGGCTAGGGCACTTTGAGTGCAGGTAGGTTCCAGCAGCTATCTCTAGCACCAGTCTCTCTGGCAAAACTCAGGGCACAAAGCAATATAAAAATGGAGATCTGATTTGGAAAGAAACGTTGAGCTCAAAATCAGCATCTGGAAAAATAAAACATAAACAAAAGAATCACTGTGTGAAGCTGCACATGCTGTAGTGAGTGCAAGCCAAGGTAATGTGTTTGAAACCCAAAGCATTTGGAAGAAGCAGCAGGAAGTCCAGTGGCTTACGTGACTTCCCAAGAGCTTGTAACTGGTAGCAGAATGTGCACAGCATGGGCAAGCAGGAGGACTAGTTCAGGAGAATTAGTCTCAGAAGGAATGAAAGACTTTGCAGGAGACATCGAATGCTTACAAGCAACTTGAGAGGTTCACTAGTTCTACTTCTGAAACAGATGCATAAAACAATGTGGTGCCAGCAACAGTGGTGTTAGTGTCAAAAAAGATCAGTGGTATCAGCAGTTAAGTAAAGGCAGGACTTACAGGGACAGTCTCATTCACACTGACTATTCGGATAAATTAAATATCTTTGTTGGTCAATGTCCAGTGAGCTGGCTAGCTATCCATTCTTACTGTGCAGCAGAAAGGTGCCATGTGTTATATAGGTGGAGAATATCCATTGTGTGATTAAATTAAATCACGTCACCTATGTTATATATGTTCCCCTGCTAAAGGGAAGTAGTCATTGGAAGGCCTAGGAGTCAACATGTAATAGTATGTAAAAATACCATCATTCAAGAGAAGGGAAAGCTCTTAAAAGAGCGGTGGACAGAAATCTGAAAGTGTCTGGTTCTTTGGGGATTGGGATCCAAGAAAATTTCCTTGGCTCTAAGAGGTTAAAAAAGGGATGAATTTACTCACTGCTCTGGGAAATATAGAGAGAACAAAAGAACTCATCACTTAGTATTCTAAAAGAATTACATTGCTGTGTAAAAGAACTTCTAATTGTGTGGAACTGAAATGTTTTCAGAAACAGCAGGTGATATTTTTCTATACTTGGTAAATAGGATTCTGGCAGTTGGTCACAGAAAACCAGGGCAGAGGTTTATGATCATTGATGACTCCTTGTGGGAGTGATACTTGGGCTATGTTTTTCATCCTAGGCGTTTCACTGCAAAAAATGCATCAGTGTTGTGATGACTCTGGAGGCACAGAAGTTCATCTAGATGGTATTTTGGTCTGGGGAGAAATAGGAGAAGAATAGGACTGGTGACCCTAACTGGCTTTAGAAAGAACCAGACCTGCAAAAGAACGTATTATTGAGGAAACTAAGTTTATAAAAAAAACAGAGAAAAAGCAGACTTTCTTTTTGTATCTGCTGTTGTCCTTTCTTTCAAAACACAGACAGAAGAGGTGGAAGTGAAAATAAGGATGAGTTAAATGGCATTGATCAGTCTGTGACTAGCTTTTCCATACTATATAGGTCTGAATTATTGTCTCCATCAGAGATGCTTATTAAACAGCCAATTCATTCTGCATTCACCCCTTCAAGCTAAACCTAGCTCTCATAGATCAGGACCTTCTGGTTTGCATCCAGATAGACAATCAAAACCATCCACAGATCAGGACCTGAACTCTTAATCTTTTTCTCCTTTATGCCTAAGATACAATTCCTCACCATCTAACTTTGAAATTCCTGTTTACTTCTTCATAACTCCTTTGACCATATCCTCTGTAAGGTTTTTCTATTACTGTGCCTGAAGGAGAGTCAAGCAGGAGACTGTGTGAATTCTTAGTCCCTAAAACTTTATTTTTCTTTCCTTTCCTTTGATGTTCGAAAATATTTTTATTATAGAGACATCAGGATCTGAAATGCATAGAGTGATGTGCAAACAGCCCTACATATTGCCTGGCTGTATATATCTTTTCCTGTGACTTTTGCCCTTGTGTGATGGGTTGGTGTATGTGACAGCCAGTGAAGATTTTACATGTCAGTAAGATACCCAAGTGCAGAATGCGGCAAATCACCCTTCTTTCTTCATCAGCCATCTTGTACTTCATCTGTACAGTAACTGACAGCTGTGATGTTCTTACTGCAGCCTAGCCTCACAAATCCCTCCAAACCAGCTAGACTTGTCTCCACAGAAATTATTAAGGCAGAGAAGACCATTCTCATGTATAGCTTTTGTTTGTTTCTGCTTTAATCCATACCTGCCTTTCATGTTATTAGCCTGGTAATGACCTTTTCTTGTGTTGGCATCTGTGGTTCCCTTGACCTTTGTTCCAGCTCAGGGATTGTTTTTCAACATAGGCAGAAGTCCTCTTTTGTTTGCTAATGTATGGTCACAGACTAATAGTAGTTGTTCATCTAAGTAATACTTAACTAAAGCTGACCTATTGGAAACACTGGAATTTGTCATGGCATGAGATGGCAGTGAAGCCTTCATAGTATGTTGTTTTACCTTGTATCTGTACCTGCAAACTTCCTGGTTGGATTTCATAAAAGTTTTAGGAACTTTTTTACTAAAAAAGAACACCAATTTGCAATACATTTCCTTTTGAAGTAAGGTTTGTAAATTACAGAGATTTTACATAGTTTCTTAGCCTGCCTTCTAATTATTGAACACACATAGCCTTCACCTTTTGTTCTTTCTTCAACTTCTTGTGAAGTTATGAATGTTGGTTTAGTCACTTCCTTGCCTTTTCATCTGTTACAATGTAGTAAGTACAACATGATTGCAGTTTGAGCAAGAACACATTTTTTGCTGAGTGTCTAAGGATGTAGACGACAAGGGTGGTAAGGAATATCCATAGTTAAAGTAACTTGGTGAATTCCTCCATATAAGGAGGAATACAATCTCCTTTTCATTTTAAGCTGAACAAGTAGAAATATAGCTGAAAGCAGGGGGAAAAAAAAAAAAAAACCACAACCAAAAAACCAACAAAAAAACCTCCTGGTTATCTTCAACCTCGAAGTACATGTATCAAACATGGGATTTGGTGGAATTGGTTACCTCTTTCTAAAACTTTTTCATTGTGTCATGGTAGCATTAGAGTACTTTTCGGTTGTATGTCAAATCATATCTTTTTGTTCTCCTATCTTCTCTCTAGGAGGAGAAATACATGCAGTGGAGTAGTAGGTTTCTGCTTGAAGCTTTTTCTTTATAGCATATGCATGTTGCTGTGCATTTATGTCAGAAAAAGACTAAATCCCATTGTCCTTAATTGTCCAGTATTCTGGGGCATGCTGATGCTCTGAAAAGCTTTATGTTGGCATCACGGGCAAAGATTACAGTTCTCCAAAGAGAATAATTCTGTCTTAGAAGGTGAAGTAATCAATTTCAGTCCTTATCTGGTGCTTTAGGAAATGTCAGTTGTTCTGAATCCCAGCGTGGAGTTCCCAACATAAAGATGAGAGCAAAAAACTTGAGTTTCATACTGTACACTGGAAAATCAGTATATAGAACTTAGTTTGATAAGGTAGCTTAGTCAAGCTTCGTATGTAATTGTATTGTGGCTTTCGGTATTTACTAGGGAGTTTCTTAGGCACTCAAATACTTCCAATATCTCCAGGTTTGCTTCAATTCTGTAACTGAACTATGGGAGGATAAAGAGGTGAATAACAGAGAAGATTCTTATAAATGGGAAAAAAATCTCTTAGTTGAGAGGGAGTAAAAATCACTTTAAAAGTAATATGTGAAAGCTGAGCTCTAGCAAAAAAATTCAAAGGTACATTTAAACTAAGGACCAAATACCATTTGTCACTGATCTTTTAACTCAAGGAAATTTTACTATGGAGTGGGTTGGGATTTTTTGGGGGGATAGAGGATTGAGGAGGAGGTTTTTTGGGATCTTTTTTTCAGTTTTGGATGCTTATTCTTCACCTCTGGCCTGATTTTCTTCAAAGCACTTGGACCAGTTTGGTGGCACCACAGTAGCTGTATTGAGCAGGGAGGAGAGTGTTTTTTGCATGTTACTAGTATGTTATTAGTACTTGAGACTGTGGTATTACAGCACTTCTTCTGGAAGCAGCCTTTAATTTTTTAAAAGGATGAAAAAATAGTTGCATATAGGAGATATCACAAATAAAGAGGCTTTTAAGCAGTTCCCTGGAACCTGGCTGTACCCATCACACAATACAACCTTACCTTATGGTCAACTTCACTGAAGCCTGCAGAGAGGAATGGAACAAGAGGATGGCCATTTGCCCTTTATTCATTAAAAGAAGAATGTCCCTGACAAATCTGAAATTCACTTTTAGCTACCTCTGACCTAATGTACCACCTCTATCATATAAAATTTTCTGCCAGCCCCAGGTATGTGCATGTCTCCAAATGATTCTTCATCAGCTGTGCACACATGCTGAACTTTTACCCTGCATAGCCTTTCTAAAAACTTTTGAAACCTTACATTCTGAGTGAATGTAAAAATATATCTTGCCATTAGCTGTTTAAGATTTCAAACTGTGCCTGCCACAAGCATTTGCGTCTGACTTCTGAAGACTATAATTTGAAAGTTTCAGTGAAACTTTTCCTATTTACAGAAACCCTAAAACAAGTTGCACTTTCCCATTTAAAACCTCAAGAAAACAACAGAGAATTTATAACACAAATTGCTACTTTCCAAAGGTTCCATTTAATACTAATAATTTCATTCTAAAGCCTGTCCAACTCAGCTCAAGAGAAGCTATTTACTGCCTACTGCTGTGATCATGGTGACAAGATCCCATTGAAAGATGTGTTTGCACATTTTCCAAAGTCCCAGTTTTGTTCTGTTTCTACAATTTTTTTTCCAGTCCTCAATTCTTTCTAACAAAAAGAATGATGATTTAGTGTAAAAGTAATAAATTACACCATAGAAAATACTGTTCTGCAGTGAGGTTAAAGACTGTACACCATCTCTGTAGCACAAATTGGAGTCTTTATTGAATGGAATGATGTGATGTGGAGAGATAAGAGTTGACTTATATTTGCTGGAAATTTAGCAGTCTCTGTTTAAATGGGTTTCATTTATAATTATATAAAAACTTAGATTGGTTACAGAGCTTCATAGTGTGTTTATGTGATCTTCGACTTTACCAGAGTTTCTTGAAGCTGTTCAGTTAATGTATCTACCAAGAGCTTCTTACCCTGCCTCAAGTGCAGCTGGTTCTTTCGTTAATTTGAAACACGGGCTAAAAGTACTTAGCTGCATGTGTAGTAAGATCCATTTCATCAGTTCTTGTGCACATTACCCCAGAGGGAAGACACCCATTGCCTTCCACAGTCTGTAGGAAAGGCTGCTAAATCAGCAAAGACTTAATGGTCGCATGGCTCAAAAAGATGAGGGTTGGTTTGGGAATCAGTGTTTTCTTGACTGCTTGAGGTACTTTGCATGGCCATATTTGAGAAATATGCAGTTGGGTCAGAAATCTGGCATCTTCACTATGTTGGGAAACAGTGAGTAGTAATCCTGCTTGAAGATTTTTGAATTTTGAGTGAAACAAAAAGGGGCTTTATCTTTGGGGTTTTATTTTGTGTTTGGTTTTTTGTTTGTTTTTTTTTTTTAAATCATGTCATGTAATTTTCCATCTGTCTTGCAAAAGGCCAAAGACATAAAATAAGTACTCTCCAATAATAGAAGGTAAAAGTCTTAGCTTCAGGTAAGACAGGAAAAATGTTGAATACCAGTTCCCAGATATAAGTATGCATACACATAGGATACATTTTTAAAGATGTGAACAAATTTATTTTGTATAGTTGGCAATAAAGTGGCTTACAGAAAAACAGTCAGCTTCTGCCACTTGTCCTTTCTGTAGGATTTGCCTTTCTCTGCCCCCTTCCTCCTGTCTCCTCATGCTCTGTTAGTCCCATTGGTCCTGCTGGCACCTGATCTTCAGGGGGCTGAAGATCACGTGTCCCCATAGCAGTAGAAGAGATTGAGAAATGCATCACTGGGTGAGAAACCCTCCAGAAAAAGGCAGTCTTGCTGCATGAAAGGAAATCTTGACCTAATGAGTTACCCGAATTCCAGTCATGGTGCTTTCAGGCCACGCCACCCCTCTTTCTTGGGACCGTTGCCTAAGTCCGCTGAGAACGCCAGAGCTGCCTGCTGGGGTTGGCACTGATGATTCCTCATGGAAAAGGAGGGCAGAGCTGCAGCTGTCGGGGTAGCCTGGGCAGAGCGAACAGTTTCTCCTTGAAGGGCTCTTCAGCCGGGAGGTCTGTACCTGTGAGCCATCTGCGCGCCTGCAGCTGTGCCCTGTCCTCCCACGGACCCGCTGCACAGAGCGGCAGGGAGGTAACCTCAGGTACAAGGTAGGTGTGAGGACAATAGTAAGTAGCTAGGAAAGGCAAAAATAAGTCTGCAGCTGTGTGATAAAGGGTGATGAGGAGGGCTTTTGTGTGCTTTAAAACCTGCCTGGAAATGGGTTTCTAGCAAGTGACTTGTATTTTCAAGACTGTAGTTGTAAGGTGAAGGACTGGACACTTAAGTGGATACTTTCAATATGGAAGGGCTAATATTACTGTGAAGGTTCCCATGCATAGACTTCATTGATCCCTCTTCTTTTTTTTTAAGAAATATGTATAAGCTAATGAGGAAAAAAAAATCTCAAGTTACAAATAGGGATATTTATTTGATTCCTAAAGCCAAGGTTTGATTGTATACTGGTCCTTATTTTATTTTCAGTCTGATCATTCTTCGACATTGAGTAAATTGTAAATACTTTTTTAAAAATAGCAAGGAAAAAACATCATTTTGGGAAACCATATTTTATTACACTGGTAAAAGAATATGTATATGAGTAGGCATAATATACTGGAAGATATAGTGGCCTATTTTATTTTATATGCAGCTGTATATGTTTATGTTGCTATTTAATTACTTGGATGGGAAGATAATGAGTCCTTGTGCTTACACAATGTTTCTGTTGTAATCATTTGTAATTTCCATTAGAATAAGCTAATAGAGAAGCACATAGGAAGCTTGGAAAATATTTACACATCCTTAACTTTAAAAGTTTTAAGTCAAGCAGAATATTTACGGTTATTTAACAGCCATAATAATAGGATCAGTTAATACCTCTAAAGACATTCCAGAATTAACATCTTCTTGAATCCAGTGTGATCATCTGGCTTTTATTTTCTGACTAGCCCATCCTTTGTAATCTAAATTATGTTTTAAGAACAATAATTTATGAAGGTTAATTAACACATATAATTCCTTACAGAGAATAATTCCTCTACATTAACTGTATCATCTGAACTGACCAAAAGAGCTTGTTTCTGTCCTCTGATAGCAAAGGTGCCTCAGAGAACAGAGACTGTCCTGGACTGCCCAGTTAAAGGTAACCCTTTGTGTAGATGTCAGCTCTGGAATGAATGGAATTCATCACATATGAAAGAAAAATCCAAAGGATGAGATGATGAATGGGATTTCTGTAATCAACTGTTAGGACCACAGAGTGTTTTGAGAAGTTTTCAATTAATTTTCCCTGTCTTGTGCCCTAAAATATTTTGCAGTTTGCAGAATTAATTCTGAAAGGACTAGGAATTGTTTTGTGGTTTGTCTAAATTAAAGCTAATGTGAGCGTGAAAAAATGTGCATCACCTACTATTCTCCATGATCTGAAAGAGATTTTTTTTTTTTTTAATTTTCTTACTTTATGGGTTTTAGAAAGAGTGACAGTCATAAAGAAAATTATCTGTTAGACTAAATATGGCTTTCCTGAGACAAAACAGACTTCAAGTTGTGTCAGGACTACACTTGGGTGGCTTTTTTTTAGCTTGGACATTTTCTTAATTATCTGTGTGCTCATCTGGCTTTCCTATGAGAGTCTGACTGGGTTAACAAGTTTTTTAAACTGAATTCAAGACAGGGATGTGGCCCGCTTACTAATAGCTTGTTGGCCATGCTCTTGGGGTGACTATGTAGCTTGTTTTATGCCATGCTTTGGGCAGGGAGTGTGTGTGTCTGTGTGTATGAGTGTGTATAGATACAGATACAGCTATTTCTGTGTGTGTGTGTATACATATATACAGATATAACCTAGTGTAGACATATGGCTTGATTCATTGTTTTGTCAATTACCATCACAAGTGCAAGGCTGCTGAAAGGTGGAAATAAGACGTACGTTTGCACAAATACTATATTTGAAGGCCAACAACACAATTTATATAGAAAATTAGAATCAATATTTACACAGCGACATACCTGTCAAAATTATAAATGGAGTATCTCTTTCACCACCTATAGGTATAAGTTTAAAATTTAAATCATACCTGTAGGAAAATAAAATTTATTGACATCTAGTCTGGACATTGAAAAATTCTTAAAAGAAGGGTGAGAAATGTCAGCACATATTTGTAATGTTCATTATTACCTGTTTGGGTTAGTTTATTGTCTTTAATTTAAATGTCTCATTTTCCTCCTACATCATCTGGTTTCCACGGATCCTGATTATTTTCTTCCATGTGAAGAAGAATAACAGTGTAGCAAAGGGTCACCTAACTTTGCCTTTGCTTGTTAGTTGAAGACTTTCATGAAAATCTGCTAATCACAGAATCACGGAATCACAGAATGGCAAGGCTTGGAAGGGACCTCAGGAGATCAGCTAGTCCAACCCTCCTGCTAAAGCAGATTCACCTAGAGCACGTTGCACAGGACATCATCCAGGTGGGTTTTGAATATCTCCAGAGAAGGAGACTCCATAACCCCCCTGGGCAGCTTGTTCCAGTGCTCTGTCACCCTCAAAGTAAAGAAGTTCTTCCTCATATTCAACTGAAACCTCTTATGCTTCAGTTTGTGCCCATTGCCCCTTGCCCTGTTGCTGGGCACCACTGAGAAGAGTCTGGCTCCATCCTCGTGACATCCACCCTTAAGATATTTGTACGTGTTGATGAGATCTCCTCTCAGTCTTCTCTTCTTCAGGCTAAACAAGACCAGCTCCCTCAGCAGGGAGTTGCTCCAGTCCCCTAATCATCTTTGTTGCCCTCCTCTGGGCTCTCTCTAGGAGTTCCTCATCCTTCTTGAACCGGGGAGCCCAGAACTGGACACAGTACTCCAGGTGGGGTCTCACCAGGGCAGAGTAGAGGGGGAGGATGACCTCCCTCGACCTGCTGGCCACACTCCTCTTAATGCATCCCAGGATGCCATTGGCCTTCTTGGCAACAAGGGCACACTGCTGCCTCATGGTCAGCTTGTCGTCCACCAGGACTCCCAGGTCCCTCTCGGCAGAGCTGCTTTCCAGCAGGTCAGTCCCCAGCCTGTACATGGGGTTAAACCTCCCCAGGTGCAGGACTCAACACTTGCCCTTGATGAACTTCATCAGGTTCCCCTCCGCCCAACACCGCCTTCTGGTGTATCAGCCACTCCTCCCAGTTTTGTGTCATCAGCGAACTTGCTGGTGGTACACTCTGTCCCCTTGTCCAGGTCATTGATGAATAAGTTGAACAAGACCGTGCCGAGTACTGAGCCCTGGGGAACTCCACTAGCTACCGGCCTCAAACTAGACTCTGCCCCGTGAATCAGAACCCTCTGAGCCCTGCCATTCAGCCAGTTCCCAATCCACCTCACTGTCAACTCATCCAACCCACACTTCCTGAGCTTCGCTGTGAGGATGTTATGGGAGACAGCGTCAAAAGCCTTGATGAAGTCAAGGTAGACAACATCCACCGCTCTCCCCTCATCTACCCAGCTGGTCATGCCATTGTAGAAGGCTATCAGATTGGTTAGCCATGATTTCCCCTTGGTGAATCTGTGCTGGGTACTCCTGATCACCTTCTTTTCCTCCTAGCTTGGAGAGGGCACCAATTTTCCATCACCTTTCCAGGGATGGAGGTGAGACTAACTGGCCTGTAGTTCCCTGGGTCCTCCTTCCTGCCCTTTTTGAAGACTGGAGTGACATTGGCTATCTTCCAGTCCTCAGGCACCTCTCCTGTTCTCCATGACCTTTCATAGATGATGGAGAGTGGCCCAACAATGATGCCTGCCAGCTCCCTCAGCACTCATGGGTGCATTCCATCGGGGCCCATGGACTTGTGGGTGTCCAGCTTACTTAAAAGATCCTCAACCTTAACCTCAACTGAGGGAAGGTCATCCTTTCTCCAGGCTTTCTCGCTTACCTCCGAGGACTGGGAAGCCTAAGGGCCATCCTTGGCAGTGAAGACTGAAGGAAAGGCGGTATTCAGTAACTCTGCCTTCCCTATATTTTCCGTCACCAGGGCACCCACTTCATTCAGCAGCGGTCCCACATTTCCCCTAGTCTTCCGTTTGCTGCTGAGGTACCTGAAGAAGCCCTTCTTGTTGTCCTTAATATCCCTCGCCAGATTTAATTCCATGTAGACCTTGGCCTTTCTAGGTGCTTCCCTGCATGCTCTGGCAGCATTCCTGTATACCTCCCAAGTGGCCTGACCATCTTTCCACATTCCACAGAGCTTTCTCTTTTCTTTGAGTTTTACTAGAAGCTCCTTGGTCATCCATGCAGGCCTCCTGCCTCGTTTACTTGATTTCTTACTCATGGGGATGCACTGATCCTGAGCATGGAGGAAGTGTTGCTTAAATAGCAGCCAGCTCTCTTGGACTCCCCTACCTTCAAGAGCCTTAACCCATGGAATTTTTCCAAGTAGGACCCTAATAAAAAACCTGAAAATGCTAGAGAATACTCTTCCAGAGAAGTTTATCTACATTCAACAATATTGCTGTAATTCCAAAACATGGAACCAGGGACTGTTTTTAGCTATAGGGGAAAAAAAGCATGTAATAATGATGAAATAAACCATTTTACTTGTTCTGTGCTTCTGGATTGCATTTGTGCTTAGTAATCTGCTATTTGCATTAACTTATTATCAGCAGGCCATAATGACTGTACTGGCAAGGTTTATTTGAGGATTTTTCTAAATGTCCTCTCTGGAGTGGTTTGACATCCTCTATTGAATTAACAGGTAAAAATAAAGAAACAGTAGGCCACTGTGAAAACCATTTCATTTTTGATCAATCTCATTTATTCAAAATAGTCACTGGACCAATACTGAAGGGTAGACATAGTTTCCATCTCATAGCTGCCTACATGATGTAGGCACCCTGTAGAGCTGGGTACTTATGAAATGGAGAGGAGCAGCCAGGCGAAAGTGGTTAGGCCTACCCCATTTGCAGACTAATTGTATTCTTTGTGGGGTGCCTGGGGTTCTTTCCAGATGATTAAACCAACAGCTAGGTATTGTTGTAGGAATCTCTATGTTTTCAGGAGAAATAAGAACTAAGTTGGGGTTTTTTTCTTCTGAAAAGTATATTTGCATCACTGCTGTTACTGGTATTATCCGTATGCAGCACTGCTGATGCTATAGTGAAACTGCGGAGTTTGTTGTTCAGAAATTTCTTAGCAGACAGGCAGTGATCTGCCACATTATCTAAAGTCTAAGGTCTCAGCTTTGTGTATCATAGGTTTCAGTATGCCCTAGTGGTAAGCGCCTACTGTATTTTTTAAAGTCTGTTTGGTGGGGTTTTTGGTTTTTTTCTGTATATCAAAAAAAAATACAGCAGTAAACAATCCCGCTTAGAATATAGATACAGGAATTTGAAAACAGGGAACCAGCCTACATTCCATCTCAGTTCTGTCAGTATCTGAGGCTCCTTTTTGAATTGCCTTCTGATGTGTGCTGTGCTGACATGTACTTTGCTCCTCTAGTCCCTGGATAGCAGCACCTCTTCAGAGTGAAATACAGTCAGATGGCCTTTGCATGAAAACTAGGTTCAGGGTGAAAGGGGAAAGATGGAAGGAGAGGATTATCTACCTCTTTTGGGGAACTGGGAGCTGGTCAGGATGCATGCCTCAAGCAGGACTCACTGTGAAATCTTAGCAGGAGAGACTGGCCAGCCTATGGCCTTATAAAAAAGTGAAGTGAACAGATTCCATGTTTTGTCTGATGTTAAATAAGTTGTTGATCATCGTTGATTTCAAAGAGGTTGTCATGTACATCATGTATCTTTAGAGTGTCAAGCATTTTAAAATGCTTGTCTGCAACCAGTTAGCCTGTATTAATATTCCATTATGAGAAATTCTTTTGTGGCCGAAGACAAAAATCTTCCTTCATCTGATTAATTTAAGCAAACATTTAAAGCATGAAACATTTTACACCAGATAATTGAGGCTAAAGCTTTATTCTGCTTTAAATTTTTAAGTGCTTATGGCCCTCAGTTTTGATTCTGTTGTTGCCAGAGGACTGTGACAATAATTTCCTAAAAAGTATCTGTGAGCAATAAAACTCTATTGTTGTACTTTGAGGCAGGAATATTTTGAAGTAGCTCTCTGAGTTGGCAAAGTATTTATTCCTTTGGACAGATAATATATCTAAGAAATGGCATGCTTAAGGTGCATGTTTAGGTGAATGAAGCAGCTGAGTCAAAAGTTGATTTTGTAAGATTGGCTCCCCTCTATCCCTCCTCTCATAATACACGCTGATAGAATTCCCTCTCCGCTTTATGCTGTTTTTCTGTTTCAGTCTGGACTTCTAAACCCTGACCGACGCTGTGCTTGTTACAAATCAGACAGTTCTGTGGCTTCAATCCCTTCTTGTGTTCCTGTTAGTAAGATCTCCTTGGCTAGAAATGTGAATGTTATCTTTAACCATTATCAGGAGCTGATACTTTATTATGCTGATGACCTTCTTCTGTAACATTTCCTACTTTTTCGCTATGAAATGACAAAGATCACATGTGGGATTTCAAAGCAACCTGGATAACCCTCTTGAAAGTGTGAGAATTATTATCTCTGAGACAGAAGATGGTTAGAATTTCCACAGAATAGTGTTCTTTTACACCTTATAATGTATTAATTCATAACCAGTTCCAGATTTTTTACTAACTGTATTTAATGTTGTTGTAATACATAGATGCCGAGCATTTATTACATTTTAAAGAATATTATACTTACAGTATTAGCATGTGATACATTTCTGCCCATTATGCATGTCTTTCTTGGGAATTTTATATCTACTGATGTTTACTATTAAGTAAATTCATTATTTACTTGATATTACTGTTATTTATATGCAAAGGGATTATTTAATTTCCATTAAATTGCTACCAGCTTCAAAGGGAACAGAATAATTTCCAAAGCAAGGAAAGCACTCACTCATCCTAGACATACTTAGTCCCTCACAGATTCCTCACACATCTGCACAGAGATGTACCGATTCCTTACACATCATATCTCACGCATACTTTTTCCAAACTGAAAATGGTTCCAAATCTGGTGATAAACTTTAAGTCCCCACAGAGACAAGTATTGAATATACTTGTGTATAACTAGTGCGTTTTTCTTTCCTGTCCTCTGCTTCTCTAAATGCAAGTAAGTATGAATAGTTTCATATATCTTTTTTATAATACTCAGCCATTTTTTTCACCAAGTTTTATTTGCTCAGTATACCTTTCCATTAATAAACACTTGTGTTCCTGATGATGGACAGAAACATCTCTGGGAGGTGTTTCAGAGGATCTAAATCTGAGTGACTCCCTGCTGCTGTGTTTTTGGTTGACCAAAATGGGAGCAGAGCCTACCAGGATTAGGTACCTGATCTGTGTATCCAAAGTTAGGAATACTGAAGCCAAGTATTTTTTCCAAGAGTTTACATTGGAAATATACACATAAATTCATTCATACATTTCCATTCTCCTTCAGAATCGCAGAATCAGTATTTTGTGCATGTTTCCTAAATTTACTGGGCTGCAGTTTAGCACTTTTTGTTTTCCAATATTGTTTTATTTTATTCAAATATCCTCTTATGTCCAAGTAGGTCATGGTGACTAATTTAAATTTCTATTCATTTTTTATTCTTTTTTTAATTTTTTTTTTTTTTTTTTTGGTTTATATTTAAAACATATAAATATATTCCAATTTGAAATTAATCTTTCATAACCATATTAGTTAATTACATACTAATTACTTGGATCTTCCATAATAATTTCCTATTATATTTTTTCTTGATTATCAAGCTATTACAATTCTCCATTATTTGTGTGTTTCACATTCTATCAAAATTACTTTCTCTCTTTTTCAATATAGTAGGGAAGAATTTTTTTTCATGCTTTGTTCTTTCTGATCTTTCAAAATCACCTGTGCCCCACAGTATTCAGATCTCATTTTATCTCTCTTGTGGGCATGCAACTGTCATGATACTTAAAAACTGCCTTGAGTTTTACATGCTTACGGTTTTTACCTTAAAAATTATTCTTGTTCTCAAAGATGTCCATTGTCCTTCAGTTGATTACATCAGAAAATATTTTTCTAGGCTTTTTTTTTTAATTCCTTACCACTCTTGTTACTGACACCTAATGTATCTTTCTTTTACCATTTTTAAATGTCCACAGTAATTTTAAAGTCTTCCTACAAGCTGTCTGTAGTACAGACAAAGCTAGGACTATTGAGGCTTATCTGCAATCCATTGTATCTATTTTAAAACCTCATTCTTTCCATATAAACCAAAATAAATGCCCCTCACAAGCTTAGCTTGAAATCTTCCAAATTTGGAATAAATACAGTATTTTTTTTCTACCAAGGAAATAGGCTACAGTTTGGAAATGACATTAGCTTTCTATAATAAATCTACTTTATATGAGTAAAAGAAAAAGAGCTTCTCACCATACAGGGTAGATTTTGCAGCTGAGTCATAAAAACCTGTCTATAAAAACCCATCTGCATAGGTAGTATTACCCTGACTTACAGAGTCTGCACAGGTAGCTGTCATCTCAGAACTCCTGTCTGCCTGGTCTTGCAAGCAATCCTGCTAGCTGGATTCAAAAGGGTCGTGAATATGAGCTTGGACACCATTTGTTCATTCTGGTTAAATTAGGGCTACCTGAGTTCAGAGCTTGAGCAAACATTTAGGCACTGAAAGAACTGCTCAGACAGAAGGTTGGACATCTACTTGCTTCTGCTGGCAGAGTTTGGAGTTAGATGATGTATTTTGGATATCTCGTTATAAATTTAGATATAAGTGTTTGCATTTGAAGCACAATATAAGTTTGTGTTGAAGAAGAAACTGAAAGTGGCCCTTTTGAGTCTATATCCAACTATAATCCCTGTGACCTATCTTTTTTTTCCTTATTAGTGGAATAAAAATAAATAATCAGATAAATGAACTGTAACACATGGGCGAGAGCACATCCATATGATCTTTTGCAAGGAGACCCAGTGTAACACCAGCAAGTTGATTAGTGTGAGCCGTCTTTAGACTGTGAACTGTGCAGCTCTGCTCATGATGTTGTTCTGCAAAACACAGCTACAGGCCCTCCTGTCTGTAGCTGGGCCATGTCTGGCTGCCTCAGATTACAGATGCACTGCTGTCCTGTCCAGCCGAATTGCAGACACAACCCCTCAAACAGACACACCCTAAGATGCAATTTCCTTCCTAGAGACTTTATTTTATGCTCATCAAGAGGTGATGGTTTGTCCTCGTATTTGTCTTCACCTGCTTCTACAAAAACACACTCATGCTTTTCATCTTCCTTAAGTATTGTTCCTGAGGTTAAAATTCAGGAAAGAACGTTATAGAGTGTATCAATACAAGAAACATTTGCACCACTATCAAAATCTATGGCCCATAGGTCTACACTGAAACTGATCTGGCTGTAAATGTTAGAGCTGCCTCCCCAGTGTCTAAACCATATAACTGAGAGCTGTGAAAAGAGAGAGAAATCAGAGGGAAAAGCAGCCCTTGGCACCTGCTGTACCAAGTAAACAATTCACAGTTCTTTGTTCCACTATGGAAAAATATTTATCCACAATTTACTTAGACATGCTTCGTTCTTTAGAGATTAATGGAGCTTCACTGTCCCTCAGTCCCTCTTTAAGACTATTCCTCACTGCATCTCCGTTTCACAGGAAGTGAAAGATGGGCTGTTCATTTTATCCAGATTACACTAACAAGCAGACAATAAACGGCTGCTTTTCAGCATCCCTCAGAAATGCTGCTATTTCACTCCTCTCCCTTCATTCCTTCATGTTGGGAAGCAGCAGTGTAGTGCAAACATTCTCTTTGTAAGCAATTTTCTCTGCTTTTTTCCTCTGAGAGTTTACTCGATTTCGTCTTTGTGGTTGAACTCTGATGATTTCAGGGAACAAAAGAAAAAAAAGGTGGTCTGTGTCTCATCTAATGACATTGTGCAGTGCTCATGAGCATGAACTTCATCACCCAAATGTCTGTTTTTGAAAGGTGCATATTTCCTGGCATATGAAAGCAACAGTCCCCATTTTCTGGCCTTGTAGCTTGCACTTCATTAGTCTGCTCTTAAAGGTGATTTACTTCATTTGGGATCTCCTGTTACATAAAATATGGAACTGCTCATAGGTTCCCCTCTTTCCCTTTTATCTGCAAACAGGATCAAAGAAGAAGCAGTAACACTTGCCTGGCCAAAGCAGTCCTTTCCTCTGCACACTTGCATGTTTCTGGATACAGATCGCTGTGGATCTCTTTTGTATGCCTTTGAATACTTACCTACAAGATTCTTCAGCAAATCTGTATAGGCTCCTTCCCTTTAACCTCTTCTAAAATGAAAAAAGAATAGGGTTGTCTACTAAGTCAGAAGCAATTTCTGTACATATAATAATAATAATTAACAATAATAATAATAATAATTCAGCTACAGAACTGAAATATCTGTAATATTCAGCCTGCCAGGGAGAGACAATTACTCTTTATTTTTTAATATATGCTGTTTTCTTTTTCTCTTTTTAAATATATGGAAATTCCTAGTTATAAAGGGTGAGCCAAAGCTTCCCATTGCATGGAGGCAACAGGAAAAAAAAGGAGGTATCTCAGAAGATGTACAGAAAATTACCTAGTCGACTTTCATTGGATTTACTATTCCAGAATTAAGCTCTGTTAAGTATGCAGGAAGTGAGGACTGGCAGGATTTAGGTAGACTGGTTGTGTTCCCAAGGCTTCTGTGGTCAGACGTGGTGGGATTCAGACCTATCTGTATCAAGCTCCTTGTCATTCTTCCTGAGAGTCAACAGCAAAATTGCTCTGAAACAACCAAGAGTCATTTGAATGAGGGAGCTATATTGAGTAAAGCAGATTAATATTAAAATGCCTGCAATTCAATTTGCTTTCAGACTAATGTTTTCCCTGAGGATATTTTCAACTTTAAGGGCAATAAAATCATAAGCTTAGATTTGACAGCTTGAAAATTACATAGAAGATAAGATGATTCCTTGTAGAGGAGTCTTTTTTCAACTAACAAATCACACCATTTTGCCTGTAGATTGCTATCTAGATCTAGAAACTTGGAATTTGCCATTTCTTTTACCTGCAGCATTTTGTTCTTTAACTCATTGGTATGAATTTACCTCATCCCCTGATGGTGTGCTTACCATTTGGTCTGCCTTGCCTGCAAAAATCCTGTTTACCCTCCAGCTTCTGAGCATGGAATCTCAGATCTGGGCAGCTGCTCAAAAGGGTGATCGTGAAACAGTACCAGATTCCTTTTCTTCTTTATTTCTTTTTCTCAATCCTGCTTTTGATTCTTTGTGCTGTACTTAAAAAAGGGAGATAGCAGGGAGAGATGGGTGAGTTCAAAGAAGGAAACTTGTATATGAGTGATGGAATAGCAAAATAAGTTGGCAGTCACCCCAGTGGGAGACACTTAGCAGAGACTAGTTCCAAGATCTTAGAGTGCTACTCGACAACAAAATAATGACTCATTAATGATACGCGAAGTATAGCTTTAAATTTCTCTGATGATTTTTCTACTGGAGGGGTATTCATGTATGTAAATTCCCAAATCTTGTCCAAGATGGACTGATAATACTGGATGATAGTATGGATTCTATGTAGGGGATATACGTGCTTGTTTGTTTGAAAGATGTAGTGGAAACTGTTGGTCAGAGTCCCAGTTATAGTACATAACCAGTGGAGTCTCTATTTTGTAAGCTCTCAGTCAGGAACACACACCTCTGTTTCCTTCTCTGTCAGGAGAGTTTTTCTGAGTATGTATCGATGCGTACGCTGGATAGGGATTTTTAAATGGATTTTTATACACACTATCTTGAAAATAGTCCTAACTTTTCCATTTCCTTGAGGTTTTGAAATATGCCCACTTCAAAGCGCTTTCCTAATTCACATTTCTTTCTTGTTTTACATCTGTCTCTGCACACCAGTACAGCCTCAGATCAGACAGCTTGTTTCTGACTCTATTGATTTAGATACATTTATGGGTAAAGAAACTACCCAGAACTTTTTACTCTGGAGTGGAGAGAAACAGCTTTCTGCTTCAGCAACTGCTTATGCATATTTATTGAATAGCTTCTTTGAGGATATTATGATGAGCTTGCTTATCAGTGAAAATGACTTGAAGTAGTCTCAGATCTCAATAGCTGTGATTCCAATTAGGAATTTAATAAATGCTGAAACCTTTTAAATCTTTCATTTATTCATAATGTAGCATGACAATAAACAGCTGATGACAGTGGAGAAATTCAACAGGAATCTACTGTCTAGATTGATTTTTTTTTTTTTTTTTTTTTGTTAGCTTGCAGCGTCTGCATCTGTGACCATGACACGCTTAACTTCAGAGAACTCATTATTGCTTCCATTGTGCTCTAGCAGTTTTCATCCTTCACAGTCAGAGGTGGGCAACAGATTTTAAAGAATTTCCATGCTCAAGGGAGGGATAAATGCTCTTTTAATGTTTCATGCCCTGATAGGACAGCCAGGTCTTCTTAAACAGAAAAAAAAAAAAACCCGACAGTGTTAGAGATACACATTTACCAGTGTTTTATTTTACCTTCCTGCAGAAAGAGAAAATAAGCATTTTCTTACTTTGAAGACAAAATACATGACTGGCTAACCTTGAAATTTATGTTACTAAAAAGTCTGGCAGTGAATTGTAAGAAAAATGGACTTTAGTTTTATACCTGGACTTTTCAGAATGGATTGGTAACTAGATTCTTTCACTTTCCTGTATGGCTTTGCCAGCTTGTGTTACTGACCCGTGTTAGCCTGTGACAACCATGAAAAGAATTGGTTGCTCCAAGTCAGGTGGTATCTGAGAGACAGTTGATAGATATTTTTATAGCTTATTCCTGAGAAATATCTATAGCATACCAGCTGTCACTGATGTAGTATACGTAATGTAGTTTCTGGTGTTCTAAGTAAAAAGGTAGACATTCTAAGACATCAGGAGTGAAACAGCTTCTCACTGTAAATAAAGTCCAATGTACTTGTGAGAGTAGGAGAGGATATTCTTACCATTTCATCATATCTCTCCCACAGATTCACATCCGATACAATCTGCTAAGTACTTTGTATGTTCATAGAGCTGCCATTCTTGGGACATTTCTCAGCCAGCCTTCTTGCAATATCTAAGGAGTGTCTCTGGGTGAGTTTTGCAAACCTGTCACAACTCCTGAAGACCTACTGTGTATTATTATTAGACTGCAGAGTATCAGAAAATTGCAGCCATTCCTGAACTGTGTGCATCCTAGGCTTGCACTTTCCAGTCACAGCATTCAAGGAAGAACTTTGCTCATTTCAAGGAGGTACAGACTTGCAGAACAAACAGGTAACAGCAGTGTATCCATACATACTGCTGGGGTTGAGGCTTCCAGATCATCCAGTTTCTGGGTGTGTTTAATATATAGTTATTAAATTGAATTAGAATCATAGAATCATAGAATTGTTTAGGTTGGAAAAGACCTTTAAGATCATCAAGTCCAACCGTTAACCTAATTCTGCCATCCCACCACTAAACCATGTCCCTAAGCACCTCACCTACCCGTATTTTAAATACCTCCAGGGATGAGAACTCAACCACTTCCCTGGGCAGCCTGTTCCAATGCTTGACAACCCTTTTGGTGAAGAAATTTTTCTTAATGTCCAACCTAAGCCCGCTTTGGTGCAACTTGAGGCCATTTCCTCTTGTCCTATTGCCTGTTACCTGGGAGAAGAGACCAACTACCTTTCAGGTAGTTGTAGAGGGCGATAAAGTCTCAATTAAATTGAGACATTGAATTTACAATACAGGAACAAAATGTCTTTGCACGAAATGTGGAATTTATGAAATCCAGCTGTTATGCAGTGTATTTGCATATAATTCTGTCTGAAGAAAGATGGCAATTGTTGACATTCCAGTCAACTAAAACTGCTTAGAAAACTGTATACCATTTCCAGTAATTCTCTCCTCAATAAAATAATTTATTTTTGTTTTGCAGTCTATTTTGCCATAGGAAACAAACAGGAAATTGTACCTTTTTTTATTTTTCCCAAATAGGTGTGAACTGATAGCAAACTACATCATTATCAGAATTATAGATATTGTTAGATGGACATTTACTATATTGCTTTTTTATGGGAGTGGAAGAATAAATAGAAATTATCTTGATCTGAAACATACGAGAAATTACATCAAATCATCAGCAGGCAGGTGTTCAGCCATTTCTAGTAAAGCAGGGCTCCATCATAACAGTTACTTGGGAAGACAAACACCATCACTCTGAGCATCCTCCCCCTTCCTTTTTTTTTCCTGCAGCTTTACATGCTGATCATGATGCCATATGGTATGGAATATCCCCATGGTCAGCTGGGGTCAGCTGTCCCAGCTGTGCCCCCTCCCAGCTCCTTGTGCCCCCCCAGCCTCCTTGCTGGTGGGGTGGGGTGAGAAGCAGAAAAGGCCTTGACTTGGTGTAAGCACTGCTCAGCTCTAATGAAAACAACCCTGTATCATCATCACTTTTTTCAGCACAAATCCAAAACATAGCCTCATACTAGCTACCGTGAAGAAAATTAACTCTACTCCAGCCAAAACCACCACAATTTGGAATGTCTCTTGAAGCAATTTTTTTTTTTTTCCTGACACAATACACATTTTCTCTTTAGTGGTTTTTTTACCAGTCAATGATTGCCAAAAACTTCTGCAGCTCCAGTAAAGGATTTTCTGAATCATGGTAAGAATTACTTCTGGAGTTCAGCCCTGATATATTCTGCCAGCACAAGGTCTATGCTCCGTGAAAGTCCTGTTTCAAGGGTGAATTTCACTCTTCTGGGTAACATTTACGTCTTGCAGCTAGTGAACTACTATTTGTACTTGAGTACTGTTGCACATATGAATCGTGGCACTGCAGTTTTGATGGAAACTTGCTAATTTTATGAAGAGTAAGGATTTTGCTAAATGTCCGTTTTATAATGCTACTTAAGCAAAAGGCAAAAGGGAAAGGTTTAATAAAATGATTTATCACTGAAAAAAAAAAATATTTCCTACAAGATTAGCAGGAGCTTACAAATACACTTAAGACTTCGCTTTTTGTAGGTATCTCACCTTATTTATATGAATGAAGAAACAGAAATGTAATCATCACCATTTATAAATCATACATAACAGTCATTCATCACTGTTCTGCACTTCTCTGTTCTTTGTCGGATGTTGATGGACACAAAATGGACACAAATAGAACAAAAAATTGACAAAGCCATCATATTCCCACCAAAAAGAAACACAAAGCACGTATTGAAGGTCTGATGTTCAATACGAACAATTTTGTTTTATTTAAAGAGACACTCAGTGTCAACTTTAAATACTGTTCACAACATCAGTAGTAATAAATATCCTAACTAAATGACAGCAAATCACCTGACCAGAAATTAAAATAAAGCCTGGTTTTGTCCTTTTAACACATTCCTGGTTTTATTTATAGTAAATGAAACTGGTTTGAAGTTGGTATATGTGCTGCACCAAGTTTTGGCAGCTTAAATGAACAGAGTATAAATATTTTCAAATTGCTTTTCAAAACACTACCTAGTTCATTTTTCTTTTTAATTTTCTGTATAAAAGCAACACTTGGGAACATGACTGTTTTGGTTTTTCTTTTTTTTTTTATGCAGTTCTGGTTTAAATGAAAAGTTAAATCTATATACACAACCTGCATACAGAGTGCATTAATATTTGTCGTGTAATGAATGTATCACATAGTCATATTTTTGGGGAATGTAATACTGGATTTGTTTTTTGTTGCTGCAGATAAAAAACATACATTGAAGTTTAATTTACCTGAAGTTTAGCTTTTAAAGATGGTAACATTCTACAAAAGAGGGTTGGAATGAACTTTGAGAGATCATCCTGTCCAATCCTTCCCTAGAGCATGAGATCAGCTGTACTTGAACCGTTCCTGGAATGTTTTTATTTAATTAGTTCTTAGAAAATAAAGAACAGAACACCTCTAGTGACAGAAGTCCACAGCTTCCTTAGGCAGTTGATTTGTGTGAACTGCTTAAGGGTTTCCACCACTGGAAAAGTTTTCTTAGTGTGTAACCTAAATCTTCCTCACTGTGAATTAATCCCATTGCTTCTTGGGCTATGCACGTTAAGCATGGACAGCAGGTTTTTTCCATTCTCTCTGGTCTTTTTATATGTGCATATACGCATATATATATTTATGTGTGTATACATAAAAGTATATGGCTGCATGTGCTGCCTTCTCTCAGTCTTCTCTATTCTGGGCTAGAATGACTTAAAATTCTTACAGTCTATCTTTATAGGACATATTTTTTGGATGTGTGATCATTCTTATTGCTGTCCCCTGAACTGTCTCCATCTGCTCCATGTTTGGTTATTTGATGTATTGTAGCCAAAACTGTAAACAGTAGACCACAGGAGGCTTTTGTAGTGCTTGAGCAGATTGGATGGAACAAGTGCTCCTTTACTGTGGTTATCTCAGGCCATCCTCCATTGGCAATGTAAGTTAGGGAAACCTTATTTCAGCTGATGACAGAGCCTTCTGTTTCTGAAATTAAAATGAAAACTTTACTAGCAACATGTGTTGAGGAACATTCGAACCACACTTCAGTCTCTGGAGTAAAGAAGATCTGTACATAGTAACGGACATTAGTGTCAATGATATTTCAGATATTGCAGGGTTCTGAAGGTTGCAACATCAAAAAAAACCCCACCAAAACCACAACAGTTCGGAACAGCACAGTGGGAACAACTGTTTTTCTGTAAAGTACATTGTCTTTGTTCCCAAAACTAATCTGGCCAAGCCTACTCTTCGCAGGTTCTTACAAATTAGTAAGTGTAAAATACAGTGAAGTACTTTTGAAGGTAAGATGCAAGGTAATGGAAATGTGTCATCAGCTTTTTGATCTTTAGATCAGTTCACTTTTGTGATTGATACTGTCCATTTATTGAGATACTAATACATGCAACAATAAGAAGTATTTATTCTCCTTTCAGTGAATGGATGGCTTAATCATGGATATGATCATGTGACTGGGAGTGCACCTTCAGTAACTTTAACACATAAAATGCATCTCCCTGTGGCTTTACCTTACATTTTCATTTTTTTGGTAGGTTTTCTCATACAGGTAAATATACTCTGCTATAAAGGCAAACTTCTTTTTGGTATATTCTGTTTATATTTCTCAAAGACAAATTAGATCATTAAGGAATGGGCAATCTCAATGACTTTTTCAGTAAGGTTAAGTTAAAGTCTAGCATTAAAATTGATTTTGAGTCTGTGTTTGTTGCTCCACTTTTTGGAATTTAGAAACCCAGAGCACTAAGCTAAGCTGCAAAAATCCACTCTATTTCACATTTCCTGCTTATTGAAAAATCTAGATTGCTTTTATATGTCAAATATATTCCAATATAGGCACATATCATCAAGGTAATGCACATAATATTTTTTTCAGTTGTGGATTTTTTTTTCAGTGGGTCTACCAAACCCTTAAAGGCTTTCTCCTGAAAAAAAAAAAAAAAAAAAAGTCAGTTACATTCTCTTTCAGTTTTTGCAGAATATCTTGTCCTCTATGTCTGTCTTTTAGGCACTCATTTAGCAGTTTCTTACACATTGCCAGATTGCTGTTTCTACTTGATACCCCACTGATATTGGTAGGACACCATGCAAACAGAGCAGCCTACCAAAAATGTGATCAGTGCTGTGGGGAGTTCTAGCTCCCAGAGGCAAGGACTGCCTTGATAGTACATTAGAGAAGATGTAGAGATTTTATTGAAGCTCAGCACATTATATTATCACAATGAACCTTTTCTATACTTATTTAAAGACTTATTCACTCTTTTAAAATTTGATTGCTTATCTTCATACTTCTACTGTGTCATTTTTATTACAGTGGATAACCTGTTATATATATTCTGTTCTAAAGGTAGTATTGAGAAAGACTACAGAATTACTATCCTCCTCTGCTTAGTAGTGATGGCAGTAATACGCATTGTATGCAGTGGCAGACAGCTGTGTTCAGAAACTGAAACATGTAGGAAAGCTAAAACAGAACAAATAAGAGGACACTTGAATTTCATTTTTAGTTCAGAGCTTTAAAAATGACAGGGAATTATATGAAAGCACAAATTGATACTAGCTTAATACTAGTATTTCTTAAGTCCTATCAGAAGCTGCTGCCCAGTTTATGAGTTGCTTTCATATAGTGTGAATCAGGTTTGAAGCACTTTGCAACAAAACAAAAAGTCTAACAGGAAATTAAATTCTGAGTAAGAAATAAATTAAACATTGAGACTACTGTGTTGGTTTCTTTATTCACTGAGGAAAATCTCAATTAATTCTGCTAATATTACTAACATTTGAATGCAGTGAATGGTAACACCTACATTTTGGGTTGCATATCTCTTGTTTAACTATTTTTATACCTGCTAAAAGATAAATATAATAAAATAGAGTTGATAAACTTTTCGTATTTATAATATTTTAGAGTTTTGCCCAGGTAAAATCTTTCTCCCTCAAAAGTGGTTGCAGGACTGCAATGTGAAGAGACATCAGATAGTGCTCCCATACTAGGAATTTTAGAAAAGACTCTAGAGGTTCAGCCATGAGCCTGTCCTTATTACATGGAGAAAGAGGTGCCTATTGAAGAGATCAGAAGGAAGTTAATAACAATCTTACTTGTAAGTGGGAACTGTGATTGACGATGCCTTCACTAATACTTTCCTGAAAAAGAAAAACAAAGCATAGCTTGAGTGGGATCCTTTCCTTACTGAAAAATAGAGAAAAAGCCTTAGGGAGCATTCAGAAAGGATACTTCTCAGAAAAAAATGGAGGAAATTTCTTGTAAATTTGGAAATAATGTGGTCCCCGGTATTAAGAACCTTTGTGTACATAAGAGTGAGACCATGAGATTGTTTTGGGGTCTAGAGCCAGAATATATGCCATTTATCCATCAAATCATTTGGTAGCTGGTGTCATAAAAGTGCCTGTTACTTGTAATATTTTTCTGTACTTTTACAAAGTCTAAAGCATTGTTTTCTGATCCAAAGCTTGCTTGAACTAACATAAGTATTTGGTCTCCAAAATTGAAATGTAAAGACAGGTAGAAAGGATTTGTTCATTTCATTAACATTAATATATATATATGTATATAGTTTCATACATGTATGAGAGATTTCCCTTGCTTTGGTCCCAGGATGAACTTTGTATTACAGATGATAAAACATAGCTGATAAAGGTCACTTGAACTTTTTTTTCAGTTCGCATTTATTTTTAGAAATGGGGATAATCTCCCTTTAATGAGTTTAGTTTAGTAGTAAATTTGGGACTGAAGTAGGCTCCGTTAATTTAAAAAATAAATAGTCATTCAGTCTCCAAAGAAAAGCATATATAAGACTATAAATTAAAATAAAAACCTAAAACCAGCATTGTAGTGAAGTTGAGTCATTATTTTAAAAACAAAATATTGTTTTTTCTCCACATAAGATAATTATTCTTTTGTACTATTTCTTCATTTCATAATCTTAACTTATGGATATTTAATCTAAAAAATATTGGTAATTTTTAAGTATTTTGTTTTAATATTCTTACATTTTATCATAACATGAGTCATAATGAATGACATTTTGTCTTGAAAATCAGAACTTGTTATTTCTGCTTAAACACTTTGGCGACCAAGGCTCTTTTGATGAGTTGTAACAGATGCCCATTCAATTACTATGAAAAGAAGTGTCATTACTGTCAATTATATAAATGAAGACATTAGTTATATTTACTGTGATATGCTTTGTATGAAGGTAGATTGTGGGGCCAGTGGAGTGTTGGTCTTCCAGTGAAGATCAAATGCAAAAGACTTCTCAAAACAGCAGTCCCTGTAACATGTTCTTACAACTGTTGGTGTCGGTGAAACTGTGAGGCTTTAGTATCATGCCTGTACCATTGTGTAAAATGCCAATTTATCTGATATAGAACCAGAGGTTTGGGAGTGATTCCTTAGTTCTGTCACTTACTATAGCTTTAAAGAGTCCAGCGGGTGTGTGAAAATATAGTGAGACTCAACACCTTCCTGTTAACCAAGAACAACCTACTGAGAAATATGAACTCCTTAGTGTCTTTGAAGATTATGGCAAAATTTCCACTGAGGTCATCAGAGACAAAATTTCATCTGCAAAACTCTGAACAAATAAGGCATAACTAGTGATAGTAAAATACTCTTGGTGTCTTTGTGCATAATTCATAAAAGGACATATTTGAGAACAAATAAAATATAGGACAGGTTAATTAAGTTTCCACTTGTAAGTTACTTGGTTTTTCTCATAGATATCTGTTACTTGGCTATAGCTTTTATGTTCATTGTTTAACTTCATCTGATTCCATAAAATGGACAGATAATTATGAAATGTCACTACCAAAATAATATTATTTTAAAGCATTAAAAGCCTATGATGTGTAAGACTTACCTAATTCATTCCATATTCAGAATAAATCTTATTACTTATGAAGGTTTGAATATATAAAAATAAATGCCTGCCCAATCCTTTGCAGATTAGTGTTAGACATTGCAATATAAAACTTGAAAACATGCTATGCTTACAGCTACATTGCTATAAAGACAGGGTGACTTTATTCTTCACACTAAATGCTGTATTTTATACTAAACTTTAATATACAGCATATATTTCTAAAACAATATTAGCACTGAGGTTTGGTTTTACTGTGCTCAGTCATTATTTTCCCTTACCCAATGAAATTGGTCAGTGTTACTGTAGTTATCTCACACATAGGATTGAATTTGTGAAAACATTTTTCTTCATGTTGCTGATGCAAAGGTTTTTTAACAGCAGTCGTAGAAGTCAACTTTTTCATAGAAACAACTATTCATCCAGTCACTTATGCAACAGTTGGCTGTACAATCATTGCATTCCAATGAGAAAGTTTCACCCCATTCAGTTGCACAACACTGAGACTAAAGAGCAATTATCTTTCACTCCAGGGTGGCTGTTTCTGTGGCATGTGAGGAAAAGGGCAATGTACTTGTGTAAATTAATCTGATTGAACATTTGGAGGGGGAATGGAATTATTCTGTAGGATTTATATTGTGGCATTGCTGAAGGCACTGAGCAATCCTCCATAATTGTAGCCATAATTCTAGTTGCAGCAATATTTTAGATCTTATGGCATGTATGATACCCTCCATGAAAAGGAGAACTAGTAAAAATATGGTTTTGGAGGAAACTGTATGATGTATAGCATAGTAAAGAAAAGTAAATAGAGTTTGTAATTACTAAAAACAACTTTTAATTATGTATTTTACACCACAGGTACCCTCAACCTCTTATCAGAGGCAAGGCAAGCTTGGAATGTATGTCTCATAAATGGATTTCTTAATATTTGTGAAAAACTTGGAGAGTCACAGATCTTTATGTGGTAAAATTAAGATGCTCACTCTTATTCCTTTTACACCATTTTCTGTTAGATGTAAATGGCTGCAATCACACACTCTTTTGAATCCCCATGCTTCTGTGAAGGTGCTTACATGTGTTTTCCACCATCACTGTTTCAGAGTGTTCAGTAGCAGAGCTGGCTGAACAGGCAGTTCATCTTGTCCTCCATAGCCAAAGTCCACAACCTGATATTCTGAAAGGATCCACCATTACTTCCCATTTACCTTAGTGCACTGGAGTGTGCCGGAGTGCTCTGGCTGTTGTGGCTGCAGTGACTATTTTCACAGTCACTGCCTCTCCTGATCCCACAACAAAAGTGGCAAGTATCTCAAATAGGAGCCTTGGGCACAGCTGATGCTCCTTCTTCTTCCTCTCTCATTCCACTTTATCTGATATGTAGGTCTGGATGACTCCTTTTTTCATATAGGTTTATTCCTTAAATGTAAGGTCTCCCTCTTTTTGGCACAGATAATATCTTTGTCTCCATCTTTTACACTTTCATTTATAAAGCGACAATTTTACTTTTGTGGTGGACCAGTGGTTGAGAGAAAGGTAGAGCTAATGCCCCTAGACCAATCTCAGACAGCATCTCGTGTCAGTTTTTCAGTATTTGTCACCGTTTACATGTCATGGCTACAAAAATGATCCAAGGGCTGGAGCACCTCTCCTATGAGGACAGGCTGAGAGAGTTGGGCTTATTCAGCCTGGAGAAGAGAAGGCTGCGGGGAGACATGATTGCGGCCTTTCAGTACTTAAAGAGAGCCTATAGGAAAGATGGGGAAAACCTTTTTAGTAGACACAGCTGTGACAGGACAAGGGGTAATGGTTTTAAACTAAAACAAGATAGGTTTAGACTGGATATAAGGAAGAAATTCTTTACAATGAGGGTGGTGAAACACTGGAACAGGTTGCCCAGAGAGGTGGTAGATGCCCCATCCCTGGAAACATTCAAGGCCAGGTTGGATGGGGCTCTGAGCAACCTGATCTAGTTAGTGGTGTCCCTGCTCACTGCAGGAGAGTTGGGCTAGATGACCTCTAGGGGTCCCTTCCAACCCAAAACTTTCTATGATTCTATGATTTAGCTCAAAACTGATAGATAATTTGAAGTGGGAGTTTATTCTGTGAAGTGATGGTTGAATACTGAAATGAAGTCTGGAATACAAAAGTTACATCCATAGTTTGATACAGGTATGTCCTATTCTCTCAAAAACACTAGCAAAAAGAAGATCCACCTAACCAACTGGGGAGCCAGCCCCAGCGTCCCTCTGACATGTCGAAACTCCAAGGAGCTGCAGTGAAGAACAAAATAAAACCCAAAGTTCTGTGGGCTCAGCTCGCAGCTGTTTTGGTGTAGACTGCAAGTAGTGCTGTTTTTCGAACAGGCTCGATTTAGTTTCATAATTGCTGTAGATGAGAACATAACTCAGCCCAGTCAAAATCCCATGTGCGCATCTGCACTGTAATGCTACGAAAGGGTATATCCTATTACTTTAATGACCAGAAAGTATGTCCTTTCAGAGACTTAATCCGATTTTTAAATAAGTCTTCAGATAAGCTAAAACTGCCATGGAAAAATACAACCATTTTACTTAAACTGTGCTCTACTGTATAACCACCTTTTGTCCTGACGGGGCACCATGAGGGCCAGCAGCTCCCCAGGGGCCAGGAGCCGCAGGGGCCCCTGGGGTGGCAGGGCAGGGCCTGGCAGCCCCCCGTCCCTCCCCAGCGGGCAGGGAGGGGGGGCTGAGGCGGGAGGGTGGGCCTGTGGGTGGGCCCAGCTTGGCAGGGCCCATGGCTGGGCAGGGCCAGCTTGTGGGAAGCTGGAGACCTGCCCTGCTGTGGCATCACTGGGGCAGGGATTGACAGCCCGGGGCAGGGACAGGGGGGGTTGAAATGGGGTCCTGGGACCTGGACAGGGTGGGGGGAGCCCCATGGGGGCTGAAGTGGGGTCCTGGGATCTGGGCAGGGTAGGGGTAGGGGAGCCACGGGTGTCTGAGCAGGGACAGTCAGAGCTGAGAGTGCTCTCAGGGTCATGACAACATTTGTATTAGCCGTGAAGATGAAATTCATTAATGCTTTATTTATTTATTTACGCTTATCACATGGGAGAGCAATTTTGTTTTTGAAAAGAAACACTTTTAAATGAAATGAATAGATAGAAGATGATGTTTTGGCATGCTATTGCTGTCGCTAGGGCTATGCATATATATGACTGGAAAAGAGTTTCTCTATTTGTTTTTTTATTGAGTAAGGAAGGAGTAGCTAACAGTTTACAGTTTCTTACAGGCAGCTTAAATAAAAATTCATTCAGTAAGAAAACTGTGTGCAAACATATGTTGTTATGTGGTCTGGTTGGGTCCTAGTACCCTAGTACCTGGAATAAAATGGATCCAGCTTGTGCTCTCTCCTTGTGCACCCACTTAGGTGATGCGGGAAGGGGGGAATGTAGCAAAGAGGAAAGGGACGGCCTCAGTGGGACCCGTGAATGGTCTTAACGTCCTGTGCCTTGGTGTGGCCTTCTGTCATCCCTCTTTAAATGCCTTCTTCCACCCCCTTACTTTGCACATCCTCTATATGAATTTGGGAGTGTAGAAAGGAGGTGATTGTTAGGGCAATGCACAACTTAGTATTAAGCTCTGGATCACCAGGCATCGTGCATCATCTGTGTGCTGGGGAGAGCCAAATGAGAGCCACCAAGCCCATGATTTGTGGCCATGTTCTTACCCCAAGTTTACTATTAAAACCCAACTGAATTAGTGGAGTTTCATGAATAAAAAGGTGAACTGAACCAGAACCAAATCCTGCTGTGCTTAATTTTCTTTACTGATTCCCTTTTATCTTCAACAGATGAAAGTGAATAGATCAATGTTAATCTTAAATCAGCTATTTGACTGATAGTTGCAGAGCTGGTGTCCTTTCGCTTTTGGTTTAGCGATTGTGAGTTAACATTAGGACACTGAAAGCAACAGTAAATTACCTGCATTATCTGTTTTGGATATGCATCAAATGTGTTGCTCATTCTAGCATTATGTAGTGTGACAGTTTCCTGAGACACTTCTGCACCTTCTTTTCATGACTTTTGGCATTTGGATTTTGAAGCTAAATGTTATGTTCAGGTAGGAGTTTATATTTATTGATTTGGAATTTATTTAGTGAAGGAATAGTAGACAGAAAAAGGAGGATACTCTTTTATAGCATATTAACTGAGATTAGAGCCCTTCACTCACTGAACCCCACAGCAGAAACTGTGAAAATGTTTTAAATATAACATTAATTTCCATGTTAAACTGTATATATTGACCTTTTCTCTTAAGTTTTCTTTCCATAACTGGCTTTATTATCAAGAGAATCCTTCAGAAAACTCTGTAATGTTTCTTACTTCTTATTTTTTTTTCAATTTGTATACCATACCTACCTTAATTTCAGCCTGGATTGCCAGGATAAGACACAGTAAGTAGGTGCCTGCTGAATGTGACTGACATCAGTTGTTCTTTTCACCTGAGGATCAGGAAGAGACAGTTAGATCTTGTACTACTTATTGCTGTAGAGCAGAAGTGTGGATCTCTAACACACTGACATGTTTAACATTTCAGCAGTTTAAATCTTCTCTCTGGAATTCCAATTCTGCTTCAGCAGACTAGTCCTGACGTGGTTTCATGAAATGTGAAAAGAAAGGTGGTAGAAAAAAAAAGGAAGGAGTATTAGTCAGTGCTCTAATTTAATGGCCCTCTGAATTTTAATCTCCAAGTAGCACGTTTCTAAGATGCTTTGTTCCATATTTTAGAACAGTATCTCTGAAGGCTTCTACCTGGAGGATTACAGAGCATGTAAGGGGTATGGGGGGGGGGGTAAAACCTCACTTTATTCCTGACTTAATAAGCATGAGAGCAATTGCTCAAACCTGTTGCATGGTTTAAACCACAATCAGCTTACTGTGTTATTTGTCAGTGTAATAGGTGAAAGACAGTTAGCTGCTAAGCATTACCAGATTTATTATGCGTTCTTTTCAAAGAAAGGTTGGAGAAAATGAAGAATTTGGCAAAGTGCCTGAATTAAAATAGAGCTAATATAAGCTGATTGCACATTTATTTAACCAATGATGTCATATTAAAAAAAATATATCTATGAGCAATAGGTTTCATCCTGGACACAGCTCATCTGTCAAATGAGCTGCATATTGAGAAATATGTTCTTTTAATGACTTTACACAGCAGATTCTTCAATGTATCTCTTGCAGTTTTTCTTCCTTTTCTGAAGCAGAACTTTTCAGCATGTTACAGGGCATTTTTCAAGCTTCTTCCCACTAAGATCAAACTTAATATAGAAAATGTCTCAGTCACACCTAAGATACAGATCAAAGTTTCAGCTTCATTGTGGTCCAAATATCTTCAATGAAAAAATAATCAATTAAAGTAGTATGTTTGATTTTTTGTTGTTCTTAATGTTTTTGGTTTTTTTTTAAATGCTCTGCTGAAAACTGAAGTCAAGGAAAGGAGATCATAAAATACATGCCGTATGATTAACTTCATTGAAGCCCCAAAGAATTATAGTTTTGAAGCATGCGGTCTTTTACAAAAGTCTGGAAATTACTGCAGTCACTGCAAGTGATCTCATCCACAGCAGTAGAGCCTAGTAAAGTACCTTATGACCTGGAATTAATCTCTTTTATTTGTTGTTCTATATCCCTTAAAACAGAGGATGGAAGAAGAAAACAAAACAACAAAAACAGAAAAAGGGAAGTATAAAATGTAGTTTCTAGATAACCACTTGTAAAACTGCTAAATGTTAGATTTTGAAATATAATTTCTCTTGTATCAATGTGGTTAAAGACCAACTGAGTGACAACTAAAGCAGTTAGACTAGTTTATATTCCTTATGCTTTAGCCATATTTATGGACTATGTGTTGTATATGAGCCATGTAAATAAGGAAGTTCCCTCCCTGAGACTTTTCAGCAATTGCTATAATAGTATATGTCAGGGTTTTTACTTGATATTGCTCATGTGGACTATTTCAGATTCCTTAAGTTCCAATTATTTGTTTTTATTCTACAAAGCTCTCATCTGATATCTTTATATCATATATCATATCTATATATCATTGGTAACATTTATTTTTTATTATATTATCAAAATTGTAATTCTAATATTACTGTCAAATTAAGAAGTCTTATTGAATCTATTGCTTCTGGAAGTTAACTAATCACAAAATAATTTTAGCTTCATATTTTTTTTACACATAGGGAGAAGAAAATTCAACTTCAGTCTTAGTAGATGTGAAGGCTTAGTTCAGCAAGATATTTAAATGTGTTTCTAACTTTAAACATGAATATTTCTAAGTACTAATTTCACAAAGCTGTTTCTTGGCAAAGAAAGAAGGAAAAAAGAAAGAGAGAAAAGAAAGAAAGGAAGAAACCACTTTGCTAAATCCTTGACTTAAAAAGTGAACAGAATGTAGTAAAAAGTTGTCTCTTTGTCTACTTCCTTAGATAAAGTTGTGAAGCCTCGAAACATTCCATCAGTTACTAAGGTATGGTTAGACAAAGATGTATTAATTTGTATTACTGTATCTCCAAACTTTTAAGTATTGATTCTGAGACCTTATTTAGATCTCATCAGAAGTTTATCCTAGTGTGATTCTATCAGTTACATAGAATTATCCCTGACTCTGAAAGTATAGGTCACTCTTTTGAAAGCCATAATGGTTTATTAGGCAGTTTTGGAATATGAACCATATGCTAAACAGCTGAAGGGACAGACTTATGAATCCTGTGTTGTCAATTGCAGTGGAAAGGAGATTTCAAAGTGGAAGATCACAGTTCTGGAAAGACATATGAGGAAAATCCGTATGTCCAGCTCTCTCCTGCCTGTTTTACAATACCCACTGCAGAAACTGTTTTTTTTTTTAAGATTTCCCCTAATGGCAGAGTTATATAGTTAAAGAGTTACAGGTCTTCAATGACAAATACCAGAAAATGGGAACAAAAGCTACAGGCATGGTCTGGTAAGTTTTCCAAGTCTGAGATGTTTTTAACTCCAGAATACAGAACTTGGAATGGTCCTACACCGTAGAGTTTTTGTGAAAGTATCTAAACGAACAGATAGATTATGTTCTTACTGGTTATTTCAGTCTTGAAATTTTTGAACAAGAGACTTGAAATTTGTGAGGCAAATGGAACAGTTGGTTACAAGTTTTGATGAAAAAGTAAAAGAAAATAGTTTTGCCATGTAAACCTTCTGAAAGTCCACGTGGCCTGTGAATAACTACTGCATGTTCTTATTTTCTACAACCTGAATCCTAAGCCTCCGTTAAAGGCACCAGAAACTTTTTTACATGGAAAGACATCTCAGAATAGAAGTTGTTTCTTTTACTATTGTGTTTTTGCCCAACCGTGACTTACCTGGACTACTGCTGTGTGGAAGTGGTGTTGGGTGAACACATCTGGGGGACACCACAACTGATTCCTCAGAAAATGTACAAAGTTGATCAGAAGCCATAGCAGAACAGGCTTCTAGATAGAGTGGTGGGAGATATGCACAGGCAGTGAAGGTGATCTGATAAGCTTGACAGCGTAACGCATTTTTGCATTGCCTATTGCAAGGTTGGTATCTTGAGGGTTTACAGGCAACTAGTCCAGGGACAGAGGAATTCCTAAGGCAGCTGAGTGTTGTCAAATATATGGAAAGAGACTGAAAAATCCCACGATGCTGGAACTCTGTCTGGGAAAAGACTTCTTTTTAGCTTGTTATTTAGACTTAGTAATGATGGGATAGGGAACTGAGTTCTTTAACTGAACATGGCACTGTCCTGTGTACAGTGATGCTATTATTTTTATTATTAGAGTAATATTTTTTACATTATTATTTGTGCCCATATAGAAAGATCCCACAAAAACAGGCCACAGCCATTGTCTTCATCCCTTTTGAAGACAACCACCACCGTCGAGCTAAGTGTAGTTTGGGAACCTAAGAGAGCACATACACTCCAGTGTTCTGTTGGGGAAGATCTGAAGATAGAAGCTTTGTCTTCCTGCCCTGTTCCCATGAAGGAGAACAAAAAAATTCATTGGACTGGCAAATCTAAACCATTTTTAAGTAGTTCACTGCTGCTCTAGGGTCCTCTTAAAAATCTTATACATAACACTACTCTCAAGCCTGGAGCAGGAGTAGTCTGTTCACAAGTGGATAAAAAGAACTCCCAATTCTATATACAATAAATAATTCATTGAAGGAAAGTTGATAAGTGTTGTGTTTTTTTATTAAATAGAAGGGTTTAGTAGTAGAATGTAATGATTGTCAAACAGTAGCCTAAATCCTTTGATAAACCCTCCTGTACATAAGAAAATATTGCTGTGTGTTCATATGACCTCACCTCAGCATAACCCATCAGGTGCATCAGGAATGGAGGGATAATCCAGTAAGGGAGAAGCTCAGCTCAGTGGAAAGGAAATTTTAGAAGCATATGCTTTAGATTCCAGATGATGAAAGGTGGGGTTAAAAGGTTTACTTTTTAAAAAGAAAGCCAGATAGGCAGTTATTTATAGGCTATTCTGGTGTTTTTACCAGAAGATACTGAGCAAAACTGAAGTTTGCTTAAAACTTCAGATGGAAGAGAGACTAATTTGGAGTTTACTTTCAGGTACTTGGCTGTTTCAGACTTTGTGAAGACAGTTATCCCAGTCCCTGCAAGGACTGGCGTGATCAGCTTCATGACCCCATCACACTATAAGGGGTTTGTTTTTGAAAGCGGAAAACACAGTTTCTACTGTTTTCTCAAACATCATACTGCAGTTATGGCAGCAGATTGTCAATTAATTTTCACTAAGACAGTCTCTTAAAAGTCAGAGGAGATAGTAGAAGAACATGTGACTGCATATGTTAAGGACATTTCTTTTTTATCTTTTTGAACTATTAATGTGTCATCTCTAAAGAAATAAAATTTTGTAATGAAAGTTTTTTCTTCTGTGTTTTTAACTGATGTGTCATCTTTCTTCTGTTTCTTCCTCCACCTGATTTTAAGAATCCAAAGGAACTGTGAATGAAAATCTTGGTGGATATTTACTTGTTGCCAGTCCTTACAATCTCTCCCGAATCACGCTCATGTTCAAGTGGTAGATTACAAACACTCATAGCAATACTTCTGGACTCTCGCAATATTTTACAGGTTGATTGCTAATGATTGTTAAAACTCCTGCCTGAAAACTGCTGCTATTTTTACAGAAGGAATGTAATACTCAGAAAAAACAGAACATAAGATTTGGACTGGTTCAAACAGCAAGAAAATTCAATATTTCTCACTGAGTGAACCATTTTTTTAAACAGGAGCTGATGGCTGTTAAAACCATGAAGAAATAAAAGAACGTGGAAGCTGTGCTATTGCTAGGAGAGGTAATATCAGCAGCTTACAAAAGAAATCTCAATTTTCAAAGGAGAAACATTTCCCAAAGAGTGACAAACTCTAGTATCTTCTTTAGCATCCTAGTTGTCACTTATTTTTAAATCAGGCTCAGTCAGTTATGCCTTATGAAGAATTCTCTTAAAATTTGATCAAGTATCACAGATACAACAAGTCTAGAAGAACACTTCTGAAGCTAGAAGAATCACAGAGGATTCCCACTCATTTTCAGTATTTCTACTTCACAAACTGTTTTTTTCTTGTATAGTTTCAAGATCAGAAAAAGCTGCTTGATACCAGGATTTCCTAGACCAACTTGAAATTTGGCATGTTTATTCCCTGGCAAAAGAGCTTATCTTCTGGGGACTCTGGGCAGCAGACTCCTTGACATTAAGTTTACAGAACTTCTACTAAGCCATCGTTTGACACTGTCCTGTATATGTCTCAGATTTAAGTTGTCTGCCATTTACTCTCAGTATGTCCTTGTAGCTTACCCTGATGGCATTGCTGTCACTTACACTGAAAGTAAGAGGCCAGTCTTTTCCCTGGGCTATATGGACGTCAACAGTTTCTAAAAATAGTCATGTATTTTGTTCTGCTGCATGATCTTAATTTAGTTGAGCTTCCTGCCTTAATCATTCCTTTGTGACAGGTTTGCCAAATCCCAGATCCTCAAACATGCTGTACAGCCCCACAACACCCATAGTCATTTCCTGCATCAGTGTGTTGTGCTAACATTGACTTAATTTGCTTTAATTCACCGTGTCACTAGGCTTCTGTACAGAGCTTGGTCTCTTTACATATATCTCTTTCACTTTAGTATTTCTAAAATGATAAAGAATACTTTTAAGCAATTGTGATTCAGGTGCTACCCAAAACTGCACTTACTTAAGTAATTTGTTTTCAGTAGGCATGTCACAAGCAATGAACCTTGATAGTTCTGATAATCTTCTGAAAAGAATTTAAAATACAGCCCAGTTACTGTAAACATGTGACTGAAGATGTAAGCAAAGTATCTCTTAATGTATCTCTGACCCTCTCTTCTCAACATTCCTGCTTACAGTCAGCTTATTCCTAAGATTTACATTACTTCTCTTTCTCCAAGTTTAATATTTTGTTTCCCGGGTCTTCTGAGGGGGCAGGGGGAAGAAGGGGAAAGGAACAGCAAAATGTAAAGAAATTAGGTTCTTTCTTATACCTAAAATACTTTTCCCTTCAGCTTACCAGTCATAGTTAGAATATGGAATACTATTGATGAAAAAAATAACAGATTGTCATAGTACTTATGGACTTGATCAAGATGACTTTTATGTAAAAACAGTTTTGAAAAATAATATGTAATGGGGAAATGTAAATTATTTTTTAAAAAATGTGTTTCCATCTTCTACTGCTTCACATTTTCTTTCCTCGCTCTTCTTCCCCTTTCTCACATTTTTCTCTCCCCTTTTTATGCTTTTTCCTCTCTCATCAGTCTTCTCAGACTGACACTGTGTTACATTTATTAACACACACACTTTGTGGATAGTTTGGAGAATTTGGGTTCCTACTCCCATTACCTTGGGGGAAAAGTATGCTGAAAAAGAACCCTATACCTCCCTCTAGTTCCATATCCCTACAGGGTGAGGGGATGGAGTCTTTAAACGATAACCTTTCTATTCCCTGAAATAGATTTTAAAGTGAATAAAGGAATGGTGACCTGAACTCTGTCTTCTCCCCTACTCTCTTAACTGAGAGTCTTGGAAAGTAAAAAGGAAGGCCAAAACTCCTGCTTTGCTTCAGTGACTGTGTCTGAAGTGCAGAAGTCCTTTGGTACTGTTTAGTGTACCAATATAGATGTACAGCTGCTATACCTGTGAGTTTTGGAGACATCAATGGCATTTTTTAAACTTGAGTGCCATTTGATTTCAAGACCTATGTTTAAAATCTTTCAGGTAGGTTAAAAGTTAGAAAATACTTAAATTAAGCATAGCTATGCAAACGTAAGCCATCATATTTTCATGTATACACTACGACTCAGTTTCAATTACACAATCACAATCTAAATTTTACACTGGAAACCACTTTATAAAAACATTCACGTGAAAAGTAACCTATAATGAGGTATCTTCTGGTGCTCTCATGGGTAGGCTTGGAAGCCTTAGAGCTGTTGTTTGAGCTAGTGTACTAGCAGCTGTAATGTTCTGCCACTGTTTGTGAATTTCCAAAAGATGAAGCTCCTAGTTTATGTTTATCACTATCCATGACACGCTTCTGTCATTGAGGGTAGTTGCATAAGACAGCCTACATCCATGGTACTTAACTGCCTTGTCCTCTGAAGTAGGGTGGCTGGGAGAAAACTGCCTATTGAGAATGATCCTTATACTAACTCATGAATCATGCGGCCTGTTGTTTTGGAGAGGACCTGTTGGCATGGACTAAATCCATACAAGGGTCCATGCTGACAATTTAACGATATATATGATAAATTTGCTGACATCGCTAATTTTAGTATTCTGTACAGTAAAACAGGTGTAATGCTGCCATGCCTGTGGAATTTTGATCTGATTTTTGGGTACCATTTCCCTGGAGTCAAGTGCTCTATCATGGTTACAAACCTTAATTTTCATTGTCCTGAAGGTTGTCTCCTTCTTTCTCATCCCTCAACTTGCCTGTGGCCCAAAAGCTTCCTCACTTTGGCCTACCATAACTCCTTTCTGCTGACCTACCAAGTTTCAGACTCCCTTCCGTGTTCTTCTCATTCTATTCCTGGTAATACTTTTTCAACATCAGTGTCTTCCAGTCTGCTTGACTGTACAGTTCAAATTTTCATCATCTTCTCTCATCTACACTTAGTGGAGTGTGAAAGACATCATAGAGAGAGTTATGGATATTAGTCCCACCCATATTATAATTAGATTGCATCATTAGTGTGTCCAAGACATTACAGACAAGGAAAAATTTCTTACGACTTTCAATTTTTGGCATCCTGGTTCTCAGTGAGCTCAAGAACACATTAAATAAAATCTAAACTGAGCAATAGTCAACTAGGTAGAAAATGAAATAACCAAAATGAGTAATTTCATCAAGGTTGCTGGTTAAATAGGGATGGCACCTATAGCTGTCCACCCACATCTGCCCTGCACGGGTTTCATTGTGTGGCAGCTCCGTGTTCCTGGACCAGCACCTTTTACCACTAGCCAGTGTTTGTCTGAATCAGCCTCAGTTTTCAAAAGTGGGGCAGGCTGTAGTTGGAGTTTCCTTGCAATTTACTGCTATACCCCTATGGCAGGATTAACAACCTGCAGGAGAGGGCTGTATGGATAGCTGGGATGACTGTTTCACTGCTGCAGTCCAATCCAGTCCATGCAGAAAGATTTTCAGTGAGGGGTGCTGCTTTCAGAGGGGTATTTTCTGATTAGCTTTAACTGTTTCTCACTGGCTATTTAACTTTGTTTATTTTAATTTTACAGTACTTTAAGTGCTGTGTTTTCCTATGTGGCATATTTTGCACATCTCAAGTTTTCTTTTTATACATTTTGACAATGTACTACTGCAGAATCAGTTTGACAATAAATAAACTTGACTTGATGATATTACAACAGTACTGCTACAAATTCCCTGTTTCTGGATTCCAAAGGAGTTAAAGAGGCTTTTGCTGCAATCATATACAAAACTCAAGTGGAAGATCTAATTATGTTGATTAATTTTGAGCCAAGTTATTGGTATTTGTTTTCCGTAAGTACTGAATTCTCATGTATGTAAGTATCTGCTCTGAAAAAAAGAGAAATGTGGTGAAGACTATGCAAACCATGACCATGATATCTCTGATGGCTAGAATTTTCTAGCTCATGCACAGTATTATTCCACCTTCCTTCACTGGCAACTATTTGAAATAGGTTACTTTTTTTTTTTTTTTTCCATAACCTGAGGAAAATTAAAGTTTAATGGTAGACTTTATAAGTGACTTTGCAGATAAGGCAACACTGTAGCAGCAACTGCAATAAGTCTTGGGTGCTCTCTATGCCATAGCTATGCTGTCCCAGAGACGGCAGACAAATGCATAGTTTTTAATGGTACCACTGGAAGCGTGTGCATGCTTGTTGTCATAGGAGTTCTTCTTAGAAGGGAAGGTCTCTGTCGATTACAGAACCTGGTAGTAGAAACTAGAGTTGTTCAGACTGTAGTCTAAAGCTGTCAAATGGTCACTCAATCACAATAATTTAAATATTTTTATCAACTGATTTTTGAAATTAACCCCTGGGTTTTTTTTTGTGATTAACCTGGTTATTTATGGAAAATCTGTAAGTTCATACTTCAGAAAAGGACGAAAAAAAAAGCCTATAAAGAAAATCAGTGACATTCAAGGATCAATGATCTGACACTGTAAACAACACCGTTTGTCTCAGCTGCAGTACAACACGGAGATACGTTAGTCCACTTTAAATGAGAAATCTGGGGTCTTGCTGCTATAATCTCCAATCCGTCTTGTTCTCTGGTGTTTCACCTAGGTGATTCTGATACCAGAGTTTAGTCATTTAAATTCAGTGTCTCAGCAAAGAGTGTTGATTTAATGAAAAGAAGTACTCCTGGTTTCTTCTGTTCTGCCAGTCTGCACTGACTCAGTGTTATCTCACAGCTTCTCAAGCTGCCTCTCTGTCCATTTTCCTGGATAACTTCCAGGCATATTTCCCAAACCTTTTTACTCCTGATAGCCCAATTCCATTTCCAAGTTATCAGTGAGAAAATTGTCTAGCAGTTGCAAAAACAGTGATGAAGGTAATTACTAAGTAGAAAACAAGCTTCAATTCAAATATCAATATGAAAACTAACACTGAAAGCTACATGATACTATTTTTTTCATTAGGCTGCTGTGGTTTTTGTTACCACCTCTGTGGAAAGGACTGATAAAGTCTAATGTCCTTCATTGCTGTGCTTGAGACCCCATCCCAACAAGGTATCTACTTCTGTCTGAACGCACTAGGAGTTTCTGCTACAAATCCAGAAGACTTGTATTCACATCTGTGGACATAACAGGAAAACAACTTAAACCACTGCCACTGCTCTGTCTCAAACCAGTTACAAATTTAATACATTGTCATATATAACCTGGTAATTTAAAATATAATTTTTGATTATATGAATGTTGAATAGGTGTATTCTTTTAATACTATGAATCATTTCATAAAAACAAATTATAAAATAGAAAAAGTTTTGACCTTACTCAACTGATTTCAGTCCCATCAAAATGAGGAAAGGTCAAAATCAAATATTGTTTTGGTTATGAAGTTTCAAATGAAACTTGAATTATTTTTTTGTCCTAGGGCAGTTTAAAATTACTTTTAATTTTGTTTTCATTGAAGGTAATGAAACTTCTGAATTTCTCTGACATTAGATTTTACCATTTTTTTCAGTCATGCTTATCTTGTTAGTTCAAGCTCTATCAAAACATGCTAGAGTTTGCGATTCAAACTGTAGCATATAAGCAGGAATGGTGTCATATCTCTTGAGGAATCCTGGTTTGCATTTTCCTTGGTATACGGGAAACATTTCAGTCATTTAACAAAATGGAAATATGTGCTACTTTATGCATTTGTAAACTGGAAGAAAAACATATTCATATTCATTTGATTCAGTTAACATCTTCTGTACTAAGTCTATCATCATGTCCTTTCTTCATTTAATCTGGTTTTAATTTTCATCATCCATTGTATATTATGATTTTGATTTTTTTAAGCAGGATTTTAAAAATGTATCATCTAAGGGAAATACATTTTTTTTTTTCAAATTTCATTGTGAATGATTTTTTGTTGTTAAGACCTTCTGCAATTAACTTTGGATCTGAAACGTACATATATGCAGGTATAAATATATAGATTGGCTATTTATACAGGATCTGAAAATCTCAAATATACTATTTCCATTTACTGAAAGTCAAATAAAATAATCTTTTTTCTTAAATGGTATGCCATGTTTTGCTTAGGAATTACAACAATTTTTGTCTTTTAAATGATATTATAGTACTGTTCAATTTGGGGGAATTAAATGGAAAATCATTAATGGTTTACACTGTCCACACTCGTAATCATTAGCATGTGAAAATGTCCTTTTATGCCAAGTGGATACAGGCATTTAAAAAATTTCTGAAAGGATGAGACCTTCTAAGAATTCTTAGAAGTCAATGTATTCTATATGATTTTTTTCCATTTTTTTTTTCTCAAATCATAAATGCTTTTATAGATATATCCTGTAATACACACATCCAAAACACTGCCCAAAGAGCATGGAAGGCTAGAGTATCAACAGCAGTTAATTTTAAACAATTTTTTTAAGTCAATAGGGCTACACTTTTCTGTGCTGGTATTGCACTGGGTTTTTAATCTGAATCAGAAATGACGGACTAAGGATTAGCAGCGATTTTGCAACTGAGTTTTGTGAAAACAGAATCAAGTTCCTAAAGAAATATATTTAGCCTGAACAATTTCAGTAAGTGTATTTTACCACTCCCTTAGTATATAGGCTGCATACATTTGCTTAGTTTGTGGATATATAAAACTCAAAAATATTTGATATGCTTATTTCATTTTGTGGTCATACTGATTTTTTGCACTTCCCCATTTGTGAATCAGTTTATCTTAGTTTGCATCAATCCAACTTGGCTTGCTCACACAGGAAAATTTTAGAAACTTTTATGATTATTTAAATATATACAAATGTAGTTATTACCACATGATTCTGAAGTCTGGATTCTCTGGACCTCAGCTAAACGTGTGCTTTATTATATGAGCTGTTGAATAAATGCCCGACGCTGTGGGTAAGGCAAAGACAAAACTTACATTAAACTGTGACCTTGTCATTAAGTATTATCTTAGCTGCTTGTTAATTTGAAAAAAGCATGCCTGGTATTTGAAGAAGTGGAAGCACTCCTGTCTTTAGTTTACTTTATATCCAAGAAATTCCCAAGAACCTTGCCAAATAAAATCTCCCAAGTGTTTATAACCATTAATTTATTCTTTACCTCCTTTAGGAGATTAGTACAGTGCTTTTATTTTTTATTTTTTTTAACTTAAGTGAAATCAAAAGATGCAATATGATGTGGAAAGTCTCACTCCAAACTATTAGCATTAGGCATAATGCCAGAGGCATGAAATTTATATTTGGCTGGGAAACAATTGCCTTGGCAGAGGAATGCCAGTCTCTCTTCTATAAGGAAATTCTGTGTTGAGAGATAATGCAGGGAAAAACCAGACTGCAGTGCCAGATAGTCAGAGAAAAACTTCTGTTCCTTTTTGATACAAGGCACTGTTCTTTAGGCAAAACTGAGAAGTGGTCTAAATCATGAAACAGTGCGTGCAGCCTCCAGAGTAGTTAAGAATAAAGAGGCATTTAGTCCTTGTCTGGGCTCTGGCATCTGCACTACCTCTCTTTGAAATTAAGTACATAATTATATTCAGACACTTCTAGTGAATCACCAAAAGGTAACACTGGATAAGTGAGAGATCAGACACAGTTGGTTGGTTGTTTTGTTTTTTTTTTTTCTAGCAACATTCCAGGCTTTAACCCACAGCCAAGTTTTCCAGTTTGCCATAGAGCATTTCACATAAAGACATGCAGTAACAGCCCATTCATTTAGCCTCACCATTTTCAGATAATTCTCCTGTAATACTGATTTTTTCCTTCTGAAAGATCATGTGTTGCATTGGTTTTTTTATTTTGCCATTTCCATCAGTTTGCTTTTGCCAATCCAGAACAGACTGGGTTACTTGTTAAGTCATTTTGTGGGTGTTTGTTCTGGGGGGCACTACATAATTGTTAGAGCAAACAGTACTGGATAAACAAACAGGAGCCCAAAGTATGTTCATTCAGTTAATACTGCCTTGTGGCTCACTGATTCTTGAAAAAAATTATGTTTATACAGTGAATCCTTAATCGGGCTTGCTGATTAAAAATGCTTGCAACTAAAATAATAAATTATGACTGGGAGGTAAATATCATTCTTGTTTTAACAAAGGTAGAATGAAATAGACTTTAAAAACCTTGTTAGCTACTAATTGCCAACTTCAATTCTTTTGAAGCACGAGCGTTTCTAGGAGCTGGACATTTTGTTAAAAAGCTTTGTCAGGTGATTATTTTCCTCACTGCCGAAGCAGTGCACATCTCAGTCCTTGAACTACTGAGGATATTGAAGTACATGCAGTTTAGGGGCCTCCAGCTTTATGAGCATCTTTCAACTTGATTTATTAAAGCTGTAATGCTGTGCGAGGGTTATATAGATATCCCTTCATGTATAGGGAAGTATGAGGCTCTGCTTGGATCTAGGGACTATCTGCTCCCAACTCATTGAGAATTTTTTCACCAGATGACTCCAATATGTTACTATCATACATTATTAAAAATCATTATGTTAACTGAACATAAGTACCTCAGTGTTCAAATGAAATATAATTCAAGTGTGCTCAAAACCAGTAACTGAAGAGGGTTTTATTAATCTATGGTTACTATGGTTATGGCCTCAAGTTGCATAAGGGGAGGTTTTGATTGGATATTAGGAAAAATTTCTTTACTGAAGGAGTGGTCAAGCAGTGGTACAGGCTGCCCAGAGAGGTGGTGGAGTCACCATCCCTGGAGGTGTTCAAAAAAATGTGTAGCTGTGGCACTTCGGGACATGGCATGGTGGCGGTCGGTTGACAGTTGGACTTGATGATCTTGGAGGTCTTTTCCAACCTTTATGTTTCTATGGTTCTAAAGTGCTTCCTTGATTTACTGTGCTGTCTGCATGCCTCTGACCACTCTTCCAGTACTAAACACCTTGTGGCAAGCAGGATGGAATGAAGACACCTTCATGGAATTTGCATTTAAAGTAATGCCTCTTTTTTCCCAAAAAATATTTTTCTTTCCCTTAGAGCACAAAGAACCAACTATGCTATATTTAAGGATAATTTCTTAGTCTTCTTTCCCTATTTTCAATAGAGAAGTGGGTTCTTTAAAATTATTCCTTAAAAAAAAAAGCCCCTGGAGTGTTACAATTGTGTAAGTTTCATTTCCTAATGCACACAGAAATGACAGATATGATTTCCTTCAGACATCTCCAAAATGCAGAGCACAAAATATCTTGGTAAGAATGGAGGCAGGGGAAGGGCTTAAAAAGGCAAATAAGAAGTCTAGTAATGAACTACTATCACAGTTTGTTGCAGATCTGATATTTGTGCCTCCAAAACATGGCCTGTTTCCTGCTTAGCAATTCAGACAGTTCTCAGTAATAATTTCTTGTGACTCATCTCCATCCAGCAAGTACGTATACAAGCTGCAATGATACCCTATGCTAAATGAAATTGCCTTTGATAATACATTATTTCTGCATGAACTTGTTATTTTTGCATACAGTATCATATTCTTACTTTGCACCACTAAGCTTGAGAATGAAGTGTTTCCTACTATTGCTTCATTAGTGTTTTATTTGGCTTGTGGTATTCCCAACACTCTACAGAGTGTCTCTTATTACTGTTGTGTGGACATGAAATTTTCTTTTTGTTTGCTATCTTATTTTATTAAGTATACTGGAGTATTCAGTCATGGAAGTACTTTGTGAAATTCCATGTATTATACCACTGGAATATGACCTGATTTATTGTAAGAAGATCAGAGCATATCTCAAGTGCTCAGTGCATTATCCTAAATGAAGCTTTGTCTCTGAGGGCTGCCATAGCCTTCAACTTTACTGGTATGTTTTAGCCATTGATTTCCCTTTAGAACACAAATGCTGTAATAATACTGCTCAGTAAATGTTTCTTCAGTATTGAATAACTGCTTGTTCTGCCAAGGGGGTGTCAAATTCTGTTCCCAACCTGTCTGTCATGTGTTACTTCCTTTACATCTATCAGCAGAGATGAGCTAAATAAGTTTTGGAGGAAGTGCAGACTGCAAATCAAGTCGAAAGAAAGGAAAGTAACTTTTCAAAGCTTGCTTGTTTACATATCTTTGGTTGCAGTGGTTCCCAGCCCTTTCAGAGGAAGCCTCACTGCTGTTGGAGCCATTTTTTCTCTTTGAGTAATGCATGCTGCTCATGCCTCCCGCTGTGCTTGCACACCCTACCCTATCCTGACACTGTTGCTGTTTCCTCTGCACCTCATCCCTTCAAAGCCACAGGCAGCTCCTTTCACACCTTCTGGGGCACAGTTTGTCCCAAAGCAACCTAAGGGTGGGGAAGGACAGAGAAAAATCAAATACTGAGGCTGAAGGGTGCTGTGGGCTGGTAACCAGTGGGCTGTCTAGGTGAGACAGAAGGAAGCTCCTAGGAGAGCTGGAAGGATGCTCAGGTGAAAGTGGATGTGATTTGAATGTAGGGGGATTGCAGAGGTTAGTGAGAGGCTGAACAGGGGATATCTCAGCACTGGTGTCACAGTTTATTATTTTGCAAATGTTTTATTTTTGAAATTACTTGGTTTTATGTTTTCTGCCTTTTTCCATTTATTACAGGAGGAGAAAATTACTAATCATTGGAGCATTTTACCAGCATAAGTTCATAAAATTTCTTCATGATGCATGATATGTATTCCTGTAATTTAATCATCTAGAGTGTTTACTTGGGGTATAAATGCTGGAAACGATGTTTCTGAGCTGATTTATGAGGTAATGCACTTTGTAATCAAACCTTCTATGTGCTGTTTCTAAAATATCAAGTGTTGTAAAATTGCTGATAGTCAGAAACAGAACCTTGATAATGGGCTTAAATTCTCCGTGCAGCTGCAGACAAGAATCAGTAGGAAATAGAGTGATACAGAAGCAGTAGCAGCTATGTCGCAAAAATTAGTAACGAAGTTGTTGAATGTCTGAGAAATGGGTAAACTCGTTGCAATGAGTATGATTTTGTGTTGAGAATTCAGGTTCTGGTTTACATTTCCAGTTCCAGGTTTACATTTTAGGCAATAGTTTAATCGTAAAAGCTCTTGTCATGAATAATGAAAAATTGCCTCTAACAACCTTTCCCAGAAGAAACTCTGTGTCTAACCTTTCTGTGGGAACCAGTGAAGTTATTTGGGTAGGAGACGGATGTCAGGGGAGTATTGGTTGCATTTTTTTTTTTTTTACCTGTTTGTAATTTAGAATGTAGGGGCAAAAAGGAAGTATCACCAAGGTGATTGTCAGGTAGATTCACCACGTATCAACAGGTAGTGGGAGGCAATCTTTATAGTTTGGGGACTGTCTTGCTGAAGGCCCAGGGCTTTGTTTGCCATGACAGCCCTCAAAGACATAGAACAGAGAAATATGGCTCCTGCCTTTTAGAAATAGTATCCCCTGACATATCAAGCATGCTAGAGTTAATGGCAGTGGTGTTTAAAATGTTGCAGGTTTTTAAAGGGTTTTAAAAAAAAGATTTTAAGACAGGATTTAAAGGGTTTTTCAATAAAGAAGTTGGTATTCTAAGATTGCTACTTATTATCTGAGCAAAGATAGAAGTTATTTTAGGTCATGAGCTGTATATACAATAAGCTGTGATGCTGGGAAGCCTAGTTTTTCTTGACTTTTCTTCTACATGGTAATACAAATATTTCTGAAATAAATAAATAAATTCATAATACATAAAACCAACAACAACAAAAAAGAAAATGGAGTAATACTGAGTTGCGGTAAAGATGCTGATTAGATAGGATTTAGGTCAAAGAGTAGCTAAAAAAGAACTAAAAGGGAATTGTCATTAACTGTGGAATCAAAGGTGACAAACCCAAACTTTGCAGAACTTTTATTAATAAGACAGAACATAGCATAAGTGAATACACTTTTGACTGCAGTAGGAGTTACTGACCTGACATAATCAGGGCCCAAGAAAGGAGAACACTGTGCAATACTTCAGTTTATATTTTAAAGATACATAATTTTATAGTTCCAGAAGGCTAAAAAGTCCTCGGAATACTTTGCTAAGGCGAGTAAAGCCTTTTTCCCATTTCAGCTTACTCAGCATGTGGGAAGAGAGTTCATAAAAATTACAAGGAAACAAACTTCATAGCACAGTGACTGTCCCCACCAGAGAGAAAAGTCTTCAAGATTGTAATAGTGACATTGTTTGTTATGAGCACTTTGAGAGCAGAATTACAGATAAAGTTCTTTATTGGATCTTGGTGCACTTGTAAAGCTGGTAAGGAAGGAATGATGATGGGTCCATTTTAAATTCCTACATTGTAACCAAGCCAACCTAGGCTAGTTCTGCAAGGAGTTAGCCCAGAACACAGGCTGTGAACCAGGCAGAGCTCAGTAGATACAGAACATTAACCTCATATGTGTGCATGTACTTGGGTTTAATAAAACTGCATCCAAGGCAGCAAAAAAATTAAGAGACTTGATTGAGAGGTTTTATTATCATTGTTAGGACTTACATTTTTGTACTGGTGAAGTACAGTTTTTTAATTTTATAGAAAACTTGGGCTAATGGGACAAATTTTGTGCTGGAGTTTTGAGTACTGTTTTTATAGAAATAATTGTTAGCACATAATTAACACAGATTAGCAATGAAGTGCTTGATTAATAGGATTTTGTTACAGGTTTCGTTTCTCCAGCCATTGAATTAAATGACTGTTTTGCCGAGGAAGTGTTTTCTGGAAATGTTACTGGCCGATGCATCAGTGTTTCTATTGCAGAACCAGCAGCAGGACACTGTTATTATCCTCTGATAACAGCCTGTTCCAGTGGCTTTGCCTCATAAATAAATGAGTGCATAAGTGCGCATTGGGATGAATACACTTTAGGTAAAGGCCAGGCAAAGTAATAATCACAGGATTTGCTGTGACATTTAGCCAGCACTCACACGTATTCCTAGCTTTTCTAACATTTGGTTTTTTTCAACTCATAAATATTTCTAAGTATGCACACTCCTAAAAGACACTGGCTTCCTTGGAGAGATTATGTATGTTAATAAAATGTGAGACGAAAGGTATTAACACATGATGGTTTTTATTCAGGGGAGAAAAGAAAAGAAACAACAGTCTTGTAGAAGAGAGGGTACTCTGAAGAACAACACTTAATTGTCTCAATTTCTGCTACTTACCAGTATACTCTTACTTGTTTTTTGGGGGAAAAAAAAAACAAAAACAAAACCAAAATAAATTTACCCTTGCAATAAGAAAAATAAGTTTGAATGCCCCATGGAAGGGAGGAGGCTGTGGGAACATAAGCATTCCTTTCGTTATACTCAGTGAAACCTCGTTGTGTACTTTATAAGAATCAGGAACAATTTATAACCCCTTATGCTTCCTAATCCTGTTGCAATTTTGATCATTTATCTTTTTAAGCAATGACTATAACTGTACCTAACAAAAAGAAGTGCAATTGCTGAGCTCAGACAGATAACTTTTATGTTTTGCAATATCTTTTTCATTCTAATGAAATCTTTCTCTCCATTTTAGACAAATATCACTTGCTGTGTCATAGCACATGGATTTCAGGACTGCCTGTGAAGAGGTAGGATCAGATATTTTTCTTTTCAAACAATAGTAGAATCAAAATCAATGAACTCTTAATCCTTTTTATATGCAAAATCCTTTTTTTACCCCTTTTTCAGAAATACGAGGAATTATATCATCAGATATAAGTTATTCAGCTGATAGCTTTATGGCGGCAGACACTTTGTAGTAAAAGATGAAAGAATTTGCCCGGGTGTATTCATCACTATCCCTCGCTTCTGTCCATTCCAATTTACCTCTTTGGGCACAATGTAGGTGCAGGTAGCTATGTTTTGTGTGAGCTTTGCTCTTAGTGTTTATAGCTGAAAGCCTGTACATCAGTGAAGCCAGAAATCTGTATAGCACTGTTCAGCAAACTCAAGGGGAAAGTGTTGAAGTATGGGAAAAAGGTGGGTGGGAAGAGAGGGGAAGCTGTGAAGATGACCAAAATGAACAGCGATTCCATTCTGATTTGATGAGGTAAGAGAGATATTTTCGCTTGAAATAGGTATAGTTTTATAATGTCAATGCAAAGGACTTCAGTCCCCCTCCACTAGAGACGGGGGAAGTGCTTTGCTTTCTGTGTTCATACTAACTTTTTCTTAAAGAAAGTAAATGAGATGTATTTGTAGACATTAAAAAAAGGCATCTTATTTACTCAGTGATTGTGAACAGATTGTTTTAATGCATTTTCACAACTTCGGCAATTGAGACTCAGTGAGAAGCATTTACACCAAAATATATAATAATGTCAGCAAATTATGATTAAAAAATCCATGACAATTACCTGTACACTGAGAATCACAAACAGTGTTTAAGAAGTTATGACTGGGAACAAGAAAACTGGCCATATCTTTTAAGTGTGACCATAATCCCATGAAAAAATAGAAGCCAAGGGATGGGAACAGTGCTAGAACCAAGAACTAACTGCAGCTGAAAGCAGTTTTGACCTGAGAATAAATTGGTGTAAATTAGGGGAGAAGAGAAAATAAGCAGGCTAAAGAACATTAAATCATGACAGCATTCACAAAGGAGTAGTAGGGTAAAAACCTAATATTAAAGTGAAACTTGCTTTTGAGAAATAATACTGTGATGGTTGTCCAGGATGCTACGTATCGGGCTTTAATACCTCAGAAGATACATGCACAGTCTATATCCAAGACTGTATATCCCAGATCATTTGCCTGGAAGAAATCATTCTTGTTAGTTTTCAGGTTTGATTTTTAGAATAGAATATTTTCACTTGGAAGGGACCTACAGTGATCATCTGGTCCAACTGCCTGACCATTTTCAGGGCTGACCAAAATTAAAGACTATTATTAAGGGCATTTTGGTTTTGTTGTGTTTGATTTTTTTTGGTTTTTTTTTTTAATTTATTTTTGAATGCCCTTATTGAGGAAAAGAGGCAGGTGCATACTATTTTCATAGGATTTTTATGTTATTATTTAAACTGTACACTAGTATAGATTATTTAGTGGCAATTAACTTCACTCTATGCCCAGCAGCAGTAACAGCAAGAGCAGTCACAGAAGGATGACCTGACATATGAGTCCTATCTTAGCCTTTACAGTGCAAGTACATTGACAGATCTGTTTCATTCTGTATCTAGCTTCTAACCTGGGCATTGATTTCGAACTTAGCTCTTTAAAAATAAGCTGCTTTGTTGGAGCTTCCATGATAGACAAAGGAAGGAGAGGATGACTCCACCTATCCTAAAAAAGCTCCATAATCTGGAGACCCTAAAAAAGCTCCTTTATCTTTTAGATTAATACAATTAAATGAGATGGATTCAACCCCAGTTTATCTTCTTTGTATAAAATGAGCTTTGTGCCACAGATTCAGTGGTGTCACTTCCAAGAAATTCTGAAAACTATGTTCTACATCTTTCCTCCCAAGCCAATCAAAGTTAATAAAATATAGACTTTCAACCTACTTTAATCAAATGCCTATGTTTAAATAAATCATCAGCAGCCTTATGCTTACACATAATGTAATTTTTAAGTAAAATCTCAGCACTATCATTGTAAGGCATCATCTACTTTGGTTTTTGTTCAGGCGAAATTGAGCTGGAACTGAAAGCCCAAGAGAGGGGAGGCTGCCCCAGCTCGGTGCCTGCAAATCCAACCTTTAGTGAGGATAAAGATGTATCCCCAGTAGGCATATGCACACATATACACTACATGTAACCATATATATATGTATTTTTATGTAAATGACCAGCCACGCAGATCACATACCAACACAGAGGGAACTTGCCCAAACACAGACAGCACCAACAGCCTCATCCTGCTCCCCTTTCTGTCTGAGCAAGATGGAGGTCCACTCATGAGAATGTATGTACATGTATGTACAGTGTGGATGCCTCCAGCAACGGGGCTTAAACAGTCTGCCTAGCAGCTGCCCCTGGATTCCAGTCTTCCCAGTTGCTGGCAGCTGGGCATACGAGCCCCTGAGGCCTCAGCACCACTCCAGCAGCTGGTACAGACCATCACCCCCCCCACACACACACCACCCCATAGAATTCCTCACCCAGGAAAACAGTTAGAAAGGAATTTAATAAGAGGATAGGACAGACTGTACTCATCAGGCTCAGGGCATGGCCAGACAAGCATACTGACCAGAAAACTATTTACATGTGACCAGCCCCTTTTTATTCCCTTAACTCACTATTTTCCCCTACTGGTTCCTCACCAAATCACTGAATCCCTTTCTCCACATTTTGTTTCTCCCCTAAACATACCATAGTAAGTCCCATGCGATCCAAAACTGCATCCCATAGGTGTCCCATGTCCTCAGGCAGTGACGCCCACTCAGTCCAAAAGGTGCTCTGGCATTTTCTTGTCATGATGGGTTTCAGACCTGGACGCTGGGGCTGAGACTGTCCCAGGACAGCCCTGGCAGGGGACCAGACCCAGTGTCCCTTTGTCTGAGTCCTTAATTTGGTTTCCTGCCTGCCATTGTGCTCCTGCACTCCTCTAGGCTTGTGGTAATGGGCCTTCAATAGGCTGATGGAACTGGGCAGGGTGTTATTTGGACTTCCCCCATTTGTCTGTAGTCCTCTGCCTGTGTGCAGACAAGATTTGATCATGTAACCTAACAGTTGTGGTTTTTATCTACTTCTTGGCTTCAAGAAAGATTCAGTTTTGGTTTTCTACTGATGTGGACATTGGCCTTTGAATTGCACCATCCAAGTATTAAGTAATTACTTAATATGATTGTCCACTTGAGTTTGATATGAGGTGTAATCATCCATTCTGTCAGGTATTTCAATTACCAATACATACTTTTCAGCTATCGCTTTTAATATGGTTTTCTGAATACTTTAAAATTTGCCAGACTTGTCCCCAAAACCTCATCTAGTACTTGAGCTTCTCATGAAAGTGACAATAGCAACTAAAGAAAATACCATTGTGGCATTACCTCCTTAATTAACTTGTGGTTCTATTCCATGGGCACATCTTCAGCAACAGTTTAGTCACTCCAAACCATAGATGTTTTGGTATTATTTTATTTATTTCAACTATCGACATGAAGTAGATGTAGACTTCCCTCCATGTACTTTCGTTTAGTTGGTTATCTAGTTGGTTACAACTTGCAGTCTTCTTTCCCCTATTGTATCAAATTCTCAATCATACCTCAATCATATATATGAAAAATAATCTCTGGTCTTCTATGCCAAAATAGTTACTAGGCAGTTTTTGGTAATGGCAATACAAGCTGTCATGAGGTATCTTGGCTATTTGATCTCCCTCTTCTTCCCCTCTTTGTTTCCTTTCTTCTGAATATCTTATCACCCTTCTTATCACCCCATCCTGTAACCACCACCACTGTAGAAGAACTGATGTCACTCTCCCAAAATGATGAGTGGGGCTCAGACTCTCACTGGTACTTCCGTATCCATCCTTGCTAATGGCAATAAATGGTCTGAACTGAGTTTCAATTAGCATAAAAGCAAAATATTTCACACAGATGCACTGAGGCTAAAGCACATTTTTCATAGTGTCCATGACATATTCAATTATTTCCCTTAAACTACTCTTTTCATTCTAAATAAGTGCTTCTTTAATGCACTGGATGTCTCTGAGGGAACCTTAGTTCTTTCATAGTACTGATGCTTTCATGCATCCCTTATTTTTTCTAGTGTCTACTAGTGAGATTTGGTTTGAGATTCGGACACTGAAATGGTCTTGTCCACTTGTAGGTACCTGCACGTGCACTTTGTGCCTAAGTTCCTACTGCAGGTCTGAATAGTACAGTCAGTGGAGCCCAGTGAGCAATTCAGTTCTCCCAAAACCTGCTGATCAACTGGATTGCTTTCTACGCTTTATTGCATATAATATATGCAATATAATGAGAGCTTAAACACATGTAGACAGGTACAGTTTGGTGTCAATCTCAAGATGATTCCTATCATCCTAATGATTATTTTCTCCCCTAAGCATCTTATCTGTAGGCTGTGCTGCCTTTCAAGGCATCTTAAAGTAGTTTTATTCTCCAAGAAAATACCTTCTGTGGTAGACAATTCAAATGGCACTACAGAAAGAGATCTTGCACACATACATTTTTTCGAAGGGAAACTACCTGGTATCTGATGATGGGAAAGGTACAGTTAATTTTTTCTTGTTTCATATTTAATTATTCTGGATTCAATGCTGTTTTCCCTCACTGATCAGCAATGTATCCATTGTACTGGTTCTTGTACTTATTCAACGATTTCCAAACCCTAAGACTATCCAGCTCCTCTTTTAGCCTTTATCCTGAGCTTTCTGAACTTTACAAGAGCATAAATCATAGAGTCACTGGGTTTTTTAAACACTCTCCTGTACTGACTTGACCTTATTCTATATTCTGAAAACTATCTCTTTGAAGATAACCTCAGTCTCTGACAGAATACTGTCCTCTGCAGTGAAAGTACCCGTCTGATGAAATTGAAGACTTGGGATGATTATAATGCATTAGAACATTTTCCCCTTGTATACTTTTTTTTTTTTTTTTTAGTTGATATTTTCCATGTACTTTATGAAAAAGTGCATGAGCAGCTTTCGAATTTTCTAATTTTGCTTCTATTAGCTTGGCTTTTTTTCCTTCAAACTTATTTAAATTAGTAAATTTCCCATTCCTTTTCACACTTACAATCTGTTCATCTGTTTTTACAGTACTGTCCATTGTTTCTTTGAAGGTTTAAACTGCTTTATGAATCCTATAAATATTCTTGTAGACTTCATGAACTTTATAATTTGATACATTCTGTTGTTCACAGGTCTATTGAACACTATTTCAAAATCCATCTTGTTAGGGCTTTTTTGCCTTCCACAGTATGTGTTTTAATTTTTAAGCAGTATTTTGAATTCCTTGTTACTTTCTTGCCTAAATCTTATATACTATTTTGGATTGTTTCTAGTCACCTTTATGCCATTTTCTGATATACACATCTCAGCCTAAGCTCATGATTTCCTTTGTTTATAAATGCTGTGAAATGGCAATGGTGGGATTTCTAATATCTTGGGTTTGTGTTTTTGTTTTTCTTAAATTCAGCTTCAACTCATAATTTAATCCCAAAATCACAAGGTGGAAAATGACTGGCAATTTACAATGCCTTTGAGAAAGTTCTGTAATAGGTGAATTAAATTTGGAGAAATATATATGTTCTCACAATAGCCTTCAATTTTATATTATTTTATCTCTTGGCCTCAATTGTAATGTTTACTAATCCCAGTAAACTCATTGACAATTCAGACATCAAAACTTTTTCCTTACAGTGTCAGAAAATGAAAGTTTTTGCTCTTTAAAAGTGCCTTAGTTCAGTAAAAAGCTCATATACATATATTCGTTTAAATATAATTCTTTTTTCCAAATGTCTAATTTACATACTGAATTAATCAGACTATATGAAACAAGAAAATTCTCTGTAAGACTTTATTCTTTTGAGAAAATCACTTATGAAGAATGCCATAGCCAAATACTTACCTGGCAAATACCTGGAAAATCAAAAGAAAACTAGATTAAGTCCAAATTCTACATTTCCCTGCAATTCTTTCAGGTTGGAGTGTAAAATTCATATGCAGGAATGGACTTGCTATCCTTTGGATTGGAAAATGTTGGTATCTGATAGAAGAAGAATGATGAGCTGAACACATCCCTGTGTGTCTGGGCTGCATTCCAATTTTTGACAATATAAGTGCTTTTCACTTATGCTAGCAACACCTCCACAGAATGAGTAGCTGGACCATTTAAAAAACATCCTTTATGTGGTTCTGACACATATTCCTACCTCTTGTATTCATTGCAAGTACTGCCTTATACCTCTGATTCAATTTCCCTTTTCATTATTATACTTGCAATTATAAAGCAGTGACAGGCATATCTCCAAATACTGAGGTCAACCTCAGTTCAAATAAGCATCCAAAAGTGTAGATATTCATCTGAAGTGAACCACGTACATATTTAAGGCAGTTTCTGCAACCTATTCTCCTTAATGCTACCATATTTTTGATGGTAGAAACAAATTTCAGGACTTTAAACTAAACTGCAGAGGTTTATTTATTTTAGGACATACCAGCCAAAGCAGAAACTTAAAATCCAGGCCACCTTGCATAGAAAATGTGATGAGATATTTTTTTCTCTTCCTTTCTTGCACTGGTTCATGGACTAAACTATGTATTTTAAATTGCCTGAAATACTGAATAAATCTCCTCCAGAACAAAACATAGAAAAAGTTTTAGATATTTTTTCCTTATCATAAATGACAAGGAAAACAACAAATAGAGAAAAATGTAAACAAAAAAAAATTCTTCAGTAGAAAGCATGCCAATAGTCTTGTTTAGGCCAGATAAATAAAAAAAAAATTATGTTGGAAGTCTTGCAGGAAACGGACTTTGAAATCAATAGGTAACTTTAAAGCTGTTTCTTATACAGTATTAATTTTGGTATATGTTTGGTAGATTCTCTGCTGCTAGCATAAATGTATAAACTGTAGTCTTCATATGTCTTTCCTCTGAAATTAATTCTTAAATATTTGTGAAGGTTATATATATTGCACCAAGCTGTGTATGGTATGTAAGCATTTCTTTTAGAAAATTATTAGGGCCAGATCTTATACACAGCCAATATGTACAATGTGCCGTCAGCCAGGATATAAAGGAAAAAGATTTTTAAACGGCCTTTTTTCACTGCTGTGTTGCTAATAATCATCTGAATGTGACCATATCCTTTGTAGAAGCAGTCTGCCTTGAGGGGTCTGCCAACCTATACTGTTCTCTGATAGTGATCTGAAGCGGAAAGTTCGACACAGACTGGTGTGGCAAAGCAAAGAGGGATCAGTGTTCAGCCCCTCTTGTAGTTATATTAGTTCAGGAACAGAAAGCAGTTTCTAAACCCAAGGACATCAGCTCTTGCCACATCAGTGTTCTTCTCTAGCTCAGCTTAAAAAGGTGTAGAATGAGGTGACAGAGGCAGAACTGTGCAGGTGCAGCATTCACTGTGTCTGTCACTTCGGTATTGCTACTTTCCTTCATCACTGCTTTTGCTTGAAGTCACTGACTCCTCTCCCATATGGAAACTCATTCTTTCACCAGTGTATATTGCTTTCATATCCATTCTTTAGCCTACTTCATCCACTTCATAAACATGTGCAACTTCAAACACTCAGCTCTCTTTCCCTCTTTAAAAAGGTGCCAAATTCTATAAATAGGAAGAAAATAGGATGGTATAAATGTAAGCAGGGCAATGTTCCCGGGGATTTTGTCTCAAACATCCAGTCAAGGTGTATTGGCTTAACAAACTGCTATCAGCTGAACTATATGCTTCTCTAACCATGTCTGCTGTAAGGTGATACAGTTTATCATACATTTGAGCACAAGAGGATGCCTTGCATGACCTCACACTGACAGTTACAGTAGCCCAGTTGACGTGCCGTATGCTGTTTTATTGCTGTAAGTCAGGAGTAGGGCAGAGCCCTCTGCCAGTGAAATGTCGAAGGCTTGAAGGGAAAATTTTAGCACAACCTCTCATGGAATCTCTTAAAAATTAGTAATGGGTGTTATGGTTTAACCCATGTTATGGCAGCTGAACTCCACACAGCCACCGGCTCACTCCCCCACCCTCAGTGGGATGGGGAGAGAGTTGGAAAAAAAAAAGTAAAATCCATGGTTTGAGATAAAGACAGTTTAATAAAACAGCAGTGGAAAAGAATAGTAGTAGTAATAATAATAATAATAATAATAATAATAATAATAATAATAATAAGGTAAGAGAATATATAAAATCAAGTGATGCACAATGCAATTGCTTACCACCCACTGACTGATGCCCAGCCTATCCTGAGCAGCAATCACTCTCCCCCCCCGCCAGCTCCCCCTGAACATGACGTCCTATGGTCTGGAACAGCCCTTTGGCCAGTTGGGGTCAGCTGTCCTGGCTGTGCCCCCTCCCAGCTCCTTGTGCCCCTGGCAGAGCAGGGGAAGCTGAAAAGTCCTTGACTGGTGTAATCCCTGCTCAGCAACAACTAAACCATCAGTGTGTTACCAACATTCTTCTCATGCTGAATCCAAACCAGAGCACTATACCAGCGATTAGGAAGAAAATCAACTCTATCCCAGCCAAAACCAGAACAATAGGAACAAAAGCTAACATCAGCCACAACCCTGCACCCCCACATCTCATCCACACACACACATGCACACCATCTAAGCCCTTCAAATGTAAGGGATGGCAGGGGTATAGGCTAGACTGATGATCTCCCTCCAACTAGAATAATTTCACTGGGGCCACATGGATGAAAAATGTTGGTGTGCACAGTAATTTAAATGAAAGCATCTATACAGGACATCTTCCCTATGTTCCAGGTCTGGATAAGAATGCAGGAGCTCATATCTTTATTTGATTCAGTTTAGTGGATGCTTTGAAGTGGGCAGGGGAGAGAAGAAAAAAAGAAATAGTCAGCAGACAAAAATGAAACATAATGAAATAATTATATTCCAGTCTTTGTTCTTAAGGACTACTCTTGAGCTTAACTAATGAAACTGAACTACATTCTTCTCCTTTACATGGTTGTTAATGCTGCTCTCAGGTAGGAGAGGGAAGGAGGTAGTATAACTGAAGATTTAATTTTGAATTGTATCATAAACCAGCTTTCATAAAGCCCAACAACAGTAAAGTGGTTCATTACTTTTTAGATTGTCTGATGTAAATAGGATCCCTGAGTGTGTGTGATCAATCTTTCCACGGGCCAAAATATTTTGCTGTTCCCAAGCTTGGTTTCCTTGTTCAGACTGAATAAGATCAGCCCACATGCATTTAGAAACCGACTTGAATTTTAATTTTATTCTAATGGCTAATTGTGTCTGCTATGGTTATGTGCCTCTAATTCCCACAAAGAAGCCCCTCAGCTTTTCCAGAAAGACTCTTTAGAGATTTTATAGGTTTATTGACCAAATCAGAAATGTTCAGTCAAGTAAGGCAGAGTTACTATAATCAGTGTATCAGAGTCAGAATTTATTCTACTGCCAGTTATCCAGGGAGGAGGAAAGGCATCTCTGCAAACTTTTCTGCAGATGAAAGGCATTTTATAAGTGGTAGGTGTTTGTAGTCTAGCCCCTTTTATTTGACCATAGTTACGTACAGCCCGCTTTGTTCAACTTCGATTGTCACTTGCTGCTTACTTCACAACTCCGTGGAAAGAGGATTCATCTTGTCTGTAAAGCAGAAGTTATGAGGAGAGGAACAGGGAAATGTAACTATTTTACATTCTCTTTATTTTAATGTCATAACATTTTATGTATTATATGAGAGGGAATTTTTCAGTGGTACTGAAAACGTAACTCCTTTCATGATCCATTTATTTGATTTGTCTGTCCTTGTCAATCAGTTTCTATGTCATCCTGTTTAAAAAAAGATACCTAAATATTAGAACAAGGCTGTATGATGTCTTCCGACCAGAGCTTCCACTGACCTCAGTGTGAGTTCAGTGCGTGGACCTCTTCATTTTTTCTTCTTACTTAGTTTAAAAAGAATAAAAACAAAGTCAGAAGCACTTTCAAAGTTATGTCTGAGTTTGCTACTGGTGTCCAAGGCAAAACAAGTTCCAAAGTTTGAATGTTGACCATGGAGCAGAAGTAACAGAATAGTTTGTCAGTGAGGAACATTATATAGAGTTATTTAAAGGTTGTCCTCGACCTTTCCACCTCTTTTAAAGCCTCTTGAGAGCAATTTAAACTTTTCTTCTGCCAGTTGCCTACTGTCAGTTACATATTTGTGTTTGTTCTTTCCATGCTATGGATGTAAGGGATCAGAGCACATATGGGGAGATCTTCCAAATCCTCTTTTAAACTCTTGCCTGAGAAAGAGCCCTCAGATTCAGCCAGGTCAACCTTGGCAGTTAAAGTTCACAGCAAGAATTTTGTTTCCTTGATCTCCTCTCAAGCCAGCTTTTTACAGACAGTGGATTGAAATCTGACCTGAATGAAGACAATGGAAGTTTTATTATTGACACTGATGAGTCCAAGATCTTAAATACTTTTTCTATATGAATTTTCTTCTGAGATACAAACATGCATGCATATAACCAATACCTATCTAAATCGGTATAGATATCTAATACTGGTAAATTACATGTCATAAGGCTAAATTTTTGAATTGTTTGTAAGCAAATTTCTCATATCAAAAATGTTCTACCAACATGACTTTCGTCCATTTATGAAGTGTTGTAAAGAGTACTATTTTCAACACAGCCTTCAGGGAAAAATGATTGAATACTGCAGGTGCTTATATCTGCAGACTTTTTCACTGCTCAAATGTCTTTTGTATAATGCCCAAAAAAGTAGCACAGATAGGTACTACCACAAAGATACTGCTAAATTTTTGGAAATTCACTGATTGTATATTGAAGAATCCTACAAAATTCCTGACCTCTAACCATAAACATAAAATATGGAAGTGGAGCAAGAAGTAAATTGCTAGAGGAAGTTGCATCTTTGATCTCCTTTTATTCTTAACTTCAGCATCCTCATTTGAAAAAGAACATAAAAGCATAAGTCAGTGTTGTGCTTATGGATCAGGAAAAAGCCCACAAACAGGTTCGTGTAGGCCGTCAGAGCTCACATCTGGCTAATTTGGAGGTTTTATTGTATGTATTTCTGTGCCATGATTGGTGTAATATGTGGAACATCAGTTTTTATTTCATGTCCAAGTGAGGTGTCGTCATTTAATACAAAGATGGAAAGTAAGAGCACAGCTGCTCTGAAGCAATTTGAAAGGAGTTTCACAAATACATCACAGGCAGAATAGCACCTTATTATTGCAAAATCTGCCTTCACTAGTTGCTACTGTAACCATCGCTCTCTTGTAGTCTGAGCAGAGTAAATAAATACAGCAATCACTGGTAATAGTTTTGGATATTTGATGACGTGTTTATGGTACCTGTACTTATCTCTCAGCTATTGTGTTTCGAAATATGCTTCTAGCAATGCAAAGTGCTAACCGAGAAAACTTTTTTCTTTATTCCTTCCTTTGAAGACAAAGACAGGGGTTTGTTTGCTGCAGGATGGTAACCAGGAGCCTTTCAAAGTGCGACTGCACTTAGCCAAAGATATTTTGATGATCCAGGAGCAGGATGTGATCTGTGTGTCTGGTGAGCCTTTCTATTCTGGTGTAAGTAGTTTTTATTTTTTCTTTAAGATGTACTTTATACAAAGCAAAAATACTTTGCGTGTATGTGTGTGTGTGTGAGTGCGTGCACACGCATATGTATGCATTTAATCTCACAGTTTGATTTTTCATTTTATACTGTTAACACTAAGTGCATTTTAATAGATCATCTTTTGAAAATAAATCTTAGCAATACTCATCTAAGAAGCAGCAATAAGAAAATTAAAAACTTATATGCATATCGTTTCTCTGCACTCACCCTTGAATATTGGAGCCACTGAATGCAATAGGAATGACACAAGGAGTGATTTTTGTGGAGAATACACTACCTCAATGTATGTACATATCTGAGTATTGTCTGTAGAGTTTATAAGGCAGTTGATGGGTAACTGTTACGGCAGGGCTTTGCTGGTAGGGGAATTATCTGGTATCCTCTGTTGCTTTGGTTGCTTCATATGGTAGCACACCACCAGACTTCACACATCCTGCCAGTCCATGCTGTGAGGGCCACTAGTTTTACCAGCACATCATGTTAATAAAGATGGACTTCGGCTGGAACAATGTAATAGTGTGATTTATGTATTACTGTTTTTACATGATGTGTCAGATTTCTTATTTAAGCATCATATTGAATTTTGTGGGTAAGAAACTGAGCTTTGTAGACAATTATTTGGAAGATCCGTAAAATGTTACATAGAATAATATTGTAGGCTTTGGAATTATTGTAATACTGAGTTTTTATTTAATTATAGAAGATAGCTAAAAATAATAGAAACCATTTACTATTATTTTTATAGACATTTTTATAGATACTGTAATTATATTTTGTAGAGATATTTTTAAGATTTATGGGAAAGTATCATAAACATTCTGCTCTCCCTTTGAGCTAAGTGAAATTTTCATAGGATTTCACGTTAAATCTTGTGAGGCATAGTAGTGTAATGTCTGTTTATGCAAATGTTATGTGACTGCTATTATGTCTGTCTGTTTTATTAATTAATTGCTGCCGCTGCAATAAAAAGATACAAAGCAGAAACCAGAAATAAATTGGTAGAATGTTAATAGTGCGAACAGTGTGGAAGATTAATGGAAAATGTATAGGAGAATCCATCTCACTGTTATGAGTATCTCAAGGTGAATGGTTCTGAGTTTTTCTCCAAAACAAGAGGAACACATTGCCTACACTGACTCCATACAGGCTGGGTTTAGTTACATGACAAACCTGACATTAGCTTTTGACAGTTTCATGCTATACAAATCCAATTTACTAATACAGGTCTGTGTGCTTTATGTGGAATATAGGTGCTCCCTTTACCAGTCAGACTGTACTGTTCCTCAACATACAGGACATCTAGCAGCGCAGGCAGAAAGAAATTCCGAGTTCAAGCTCAGGCTGTAGTTGTTCAATTACCAACACACACTGTGGCACCATTACTCCACCAAACCCATTCTGGCATTATTTATTAAAAGATTTTATCACTCAGAAATATGGCTTTCATTATTGTGCTGTAATATCTATTACTTCTGCTGAACTTGTTATTTAAATGTCTTCATGAAATGCATGTTTAATTTTTTTTTTCAATTTCACAGCAAGGCTTTCTCTTACAGTTTTGCCCTCTTTAGTTTTGCAATGGCACTGTAGAAAATAGTGGATGATTTGCTTCACCAATTACACTCCCCCTATCTTATTTGCCTAATGAATGCATAACTCATTAACTGATTGATATTAGTGTGGTGATGAGGAGTTTCCTTTCTCTTGGAAGTGTCATTGTTAGGCTAGTGACTTAAGCACTTTACGCTGATTTCCTCTGGGATTAAGTCTTGGTCTTGAATCAGTAGGTTCATTCCATCTCAGGATGATTGGCATTTCACAGACAGTTAACTGTCCTTTTGTCATGGGCCATTTAAGTGATCTGGAACCAGGTGCTTTAATTGTACAGCATGATCAGGCAAGTCCCGCAGGTTTCTTTTCTTTTGCATTTTTTTTTTCCTTAATTTCATTCCTGATTTATTAGGTTTCCTTTTTGTTTGTTTGTTTGTTTTTCTTATCTTTTACCTTGCTTGGCTGATTTTGTTTTGTTCTTTCTGTCATTCTAGATGACTGACCACACTTATTTTTCTTTTACATGCATTCTACAGAGCAAGAGCAAGCGCAAGTGTTTTCATTAGTGACTGACACTGAATGCCTCATAGAATAAACTCTAAAGAATAAAAATAAAATTTTTAACTGAGGAATAATAACATTGTTAAATTTTACAGACAAGTAGCTACAGTAAAAGTTCTTTTTAATCTGTTTTAATAATCTTCAAATAATTTGATTATAAGGTTTTACTTAATCACTTCTGCACTGTGAAGGAACGAAAGGCTATTACTGTGTTTCTAGTTAGAACAGTATCTCTTCTGTTTGTTGGGTCTGAAGCTCCTCTGTGTGGGACAGACTTTAAACAGGCACTTAACGTTCCAGCGGTATCCTGATCTGCATCCTGTGGAATAATCTAAATTAAATCAATGGCTCCTTAGGAATGAGGTGCTGCCTAATGTGAGTACATGGGATAAGGACCTAGTTCTTAATTTAGAACACTTCTTTTTTGGTGGAAAACAATTTTAGTTTCCCAAAACTACAGGGGTGCAAAGGAACCTTGTTTCTTCTTTCATTGTATACAATTTGGAGTAAGAAAATAAAATGTGTAAAAGATCATAAGCAAACTAAACAGTGTTAAAAACTAAAAAAGAAAGCATCTGTTTCTTTAGTAGGCTGAACAAAATGACAGTGTTTGTGAGGGTCCTGCAGTAATTATACCTGTAACAATTCCATCAAAGAACATTCAAATGAGCATGGATTAGATCTAAATTTGAGCATCCATTGCATCAATAAGTGTTCCAGACATTTCTTTATTCTTTTTTGAGAATATTTTGTGAAACTCAAAGCCTAGAAGGCAGCGTCTTTACTAATCCAGATTCAATCTGGTCATGTAGAGAGTCTTTACAGTATGGTAAGTGTATGCCTGAGTTGGAGTAGCTTGTATTCTGAAGATATCCATGAGTCTCTATGTGGGAAAATTGGAAGATAAGACTGGTGACTGTTAAATCAGGTATGCTTTTTTCTCCCCTAAATTACTGGACACTCACAAGAAGGCCAATGGCATCCTGGCCTGTATCAGGAATAGTGTGGCCAGCAGGAGTAGGGAAGTGATGGTGCCCCTGTACTCGGTGCTGGTGAGGCTGCACCTTGAATACTGTGTTCAGTTTTGGGCCCCTCACTACAAGAAAGATGTTGCCTTGCTGGAACATGTCCAGAGGAGAGCAACCAAGCTGGTGAGGGGTCTGGAGCACAAGTCTTATGAGGAGCAGCTGAGGGAACTGGGGTTGTTTAGTCTGGAGAAGGGAGAGAGCTTAGGAGAGCTTAAGGGAGACCTTATCACCCTCTACAACTGCCTGACAGGAGGCTGTAGTGAGGTGGGGGTTCGGCCTCTTCTCCCTGGTAACAGACAATAGGACGAGGGGGAATGGTTTGAAGTTGCACCAGGGCAGGTTTAGGCTAGACATTAGGAAAAACTTCTTCACCGAAAGGGTTGTGAAGCATTGGAATGGGCTGCCCAGGGAAGTGGTCAAGTCTCCATCCCTGGAGGTATTTAAAAGACAGATAGATGAGGTGCTTAGGGACATGGTTTAGTGGTGGGATAGCAGTGTTAGGTTAAAGGTTGGACTCGATGATCTTAAAGGTCTTTTCCAACCAAAGTGATTCTATGATTCTATGAAAATATTTTTTTGTAATTGTGGTATTGCCAACAGACAGCTTTCTTATAATTATAGTCTTCATAAATCTCCATGGCAATTTATTGTGGTACAGAACAGTTAGGATCTTTACTCTTTTTGTCTGAAAAAGAAATGCCCTGAAAACAGCTGTATTAAATCATGTAGGAACTTCATCAGTATTGATGGCAGAAGCACAGATCTTTATTCTGTGTTTCCTTTTAAATGTATTTCTTGAATTACCTGAAATTATACTCAAAAAAGTTTGCTATATGGTGTTCCAGATGACAATGTGCAATAAGACAACTCCCAGTCTTTTTAGATGTGTAGGTCAATAGCCTGGACTAATAAGGATGGCCTAATAATGACCTTGCTGAAAATTATGATGGGAGAGGGAATAGCCTAGGATATCACATGTCTGATCTGAAATGTGACTCTTCAGTAGATTTAGTCCTAGGAAAATTTTTAATCTTTGCAATTTCAGAATTAAAAATTTTTTTTAGAGTTAATCCTCACACTTTCTATCACTTCATGAACATCTGAAATTGAAGTAAAAGGATTATTGTGTTTTATTAAGAGAAGTAGTTCATCTGTCTAGGGAGCTGTAGTTTTTTTCTTTTTTTTTTTAATAGATTTTGTTTGTTTGCTAATTGTACTCAGAAATTTTTCTAATAGAATGCATGTGCGTGTGAGATCCATAAACCAAGGATATGACAATGTACCATCTGACAAGATGGATGATTTGAATCAGCTACTGTTTTTCTAAGAGACTGAAAATAAACTGTGAGCAGCTGGCAAATTGCTAAGTTCAGCTACCAGGACAGTTTGCATTTTTACATAATTTTCTTAAAGGTTCTGTTAAAGAGTCAAATACTGCTAACTCACCTGATGATAACATACACATGATTCTCATTTCTTTCGAGCAATGTAATTCTATGCTGCTGTTTGGCAATGCAGAATTTCATTAAACATTAATAATTTCTTTTAGCATTGTTTTAGAATTAAGGATCTTTTTGGGAGATTGATGTGAAGATCATTCATAATTTCAATACTAATAAAACGCAAATGCACATTTTTGTGAATTTATAGAACAACAGCTCTCGGAGTTGTATGGCATTTGTCCAAGGATTTAACTGAGGTAGATAAAAATGTATATGAATGTAACCTATGGTCTGTAATTGGGTTTTTGGTAGAGAAAAAAACTTTAATCAATAAACACCTTTTCCAAGGTCAGAAAGTAACAGACATAAATTGTTGAACTGTAGCCAGACCTGGTTTCTGGCATTATTAATCACACAGTCATTCTTTCTCTTGTAAAGTTAAGAACATATTATATATCACTTTTAAAGTTGTCTTTTTGCTACTATGAAATCAACTGTGTTGAAAGATTTATAGCTCTATACCAATATGCTACTACAAAACAATAAATTGTGTTAGAAATAGTTTTTCAACTTATAAACTTTGCACAATAGCACATTTTTCTTGATTTTTTTTTTTTTTTAATTTGAGTATTTTTAAGCGTAAGTTTCATTTCAGAACATATCACTTAACTGTGATTTACCTGAGCAGTTAGATGAAGTTACGACATTTCCCTTGCTTGCACGTTTTACAGTTTTGGAGACATTCTGAGAGTGAATTTTAGATCTGTTAGCATTGGATCATTCCCTTTTGAGAGTTTAAATTTTTCTTTTCATATATCTTGGTGTAGGTAAAACAAGTTCAGTTAACATTAGGAATGTTAATGAGTAGAAAAATAAATGAAGGAAAAAGTGAAAAGCTTAAAATAATAAACATATGGTTTTGATTTGTTTTCTGTATTGTAGTTATTTCTGTATTTATTTACTGTTTTGATTCTGATGTGTGATTGAATAGTATGAACCGTGCCAAAATGAAACTCCCTGTCCTGGAGAGAATTGCAAATATGTGCAAAGATAGGTCACCTTTCAAGCACTTTCCATTCTTGTTACTTTCACAAAGCTACCAGAAAGAATGGTGACTTTTTTTTTTTTTTTTTTTTTTTATCATGTTGGTATCTGTCAGCTATTCAGTGGAGTGAATCCATTTTCTCACAGAAGTCGTCAAATATCTATCAGGTGGTGGTAACTTTTTTTTTTCCCTGCCATTCTGGCCAACTTTTAAGTGACAACCTAGAACTGACAGATGTGAATATGATTATTTACGGACAACCTAAGTTGAAAGAAGGTTTTTCCCCCCACAAAAAGAGAAAAATATCGCAAACAAGAAAACATTTGGAGAACCCAAAGCATGGACCAATGGCAGCTGGAAAATACAGCTATCAAGGAACTACAGAGGGTGTTCATTACAGAGCCTAGTGGCAATTCAGATCCATACTGAATTTGCGGTTGTGGGTTTTTTCTCTTTTATTTTTATATTAAAAATATTTTGAAATAAATCAATCCTTCAAGTAGTATTTTTATAAATATTTAGGTGAATGTTTCTGCTTTTGGGCATATGCTGTAGGACAGGGAACATTTTGAAGTGAGAACAAGCCAAGCGTTGAGTGCTCATGCTCATTCCAGTCAGCATTAACAGTCTACACAACACCTCTGCATTTACCATACTGCTGCAGAGGAAGGAGGATTTCCAATTGACCAGGCATTCTGCTGCCATCCCTTATTGCCAACCTTCTCCAGTTGCATGAGGAAATGAGAGACAAGCTTCGAATGTCACATGATGGAAGTTGTTAGCAGATGAGCAAGTCTCTCCTGGCAAACCTTGTTAACATTATTAATTCAAATTGGAAATGTGACTGACCTGTCTTGTGTCCTTTACACTCAGAATGAGTATGAAGTTTGACTGCTCATGTCAATTAATCCAAAGAAATTACAGTAAGAAAGAGAAAAGCGTTACCAAAAAGGGGATATAAAATCTCCCTTCTTGAAAATGTATTAAATAGTTCAATAGAAAAAAAAATGTCATGACATTTTCTTACTTCAAAATGATCTGGGATTACTAGTAGCTGATAAACTACATCAGAGCATGGCCTTGAAGATATTATGGCAAAAAATATTAACAGGTTAATCTATGAAGTTGCTTCCAATGTATTGATTATATCTGTATTTTTCACTATTATATTTTTAAAATTAAATTCAAACATTTTCCTCCCTTTCCCCCTACATTTTTCCATGTCACTGTGCTATTGTTGACTCCTCTCAATTTCTATTCCTTTTTTCCCACCTACTGTTTTGTCCTGCACCCATTTAGCTTTTTTTCCATGTTCTGCCCTATGTATAGTACCTTGGTGTCTGTTCTATTCACTGTGAAAAGAGGTCTTGTTTTCTGTCCTAGACAAATTAATTCTTCATACCTTTACTCTTGTAAGATGAATAACCAGACACACCAGTGTCCCTAATTGAAAATGTGATATTTATATCTTAGTGAAAAGGGTGAGTAATGGAATATTGAAGTTTCACACACTGTTAACTTAGTTTTAGAATTTTGAAGTTTTTCCTTTTTTAATTTTTTAAAAAAAATTATTAGATTATTATTGGTTTACATTATACAGAATAAATAATTTGAAAGTATTAGTAATTAATCATTATTGTTAAAAGTCAGTTAAGCAATTATAAACTTTCTTTTACATCACATACCAGTCAGTATGAAATATTTGAATCTTTACCATGCCCTGAGATTTAACTGCTAAAAATACCATTAACTCTGGCCTAATTGTAAATAGGCAATGATTACATAGGATTCTGCGTTTTCCTTTCCTGACTATTCACTGTTGCCATGTGCTCACAAGGTTATTCTTCATTTCTAATCTTATTTAAGATGATGTCTATGATCTCAAGAAGATCATATGGATTTTAAGGAGACGTTTTAATACCTCTTTAATGGGAGCCTAAAAAGCATTGCTTCTGTTTCACTGCATAGCTCTGAGGAAGAATTTTTTTGGCAAAACTCTTAGCTCTCCTTTCCAGTCAATGAACATATGTGTGGATGAGGAATTTTCTGAGTTAGAGGCATGGAAAATGCTGACAGCTTGGTAGCAGCTTTGAGTTTTTCAATAAAATGATAACTCCTTTTGTTCTGTTCCAGGAAGCAGCTTCTAAAACACTGCTCTGAATCTTGCATTTAAGGGTCCTAGGAGCTCTAACTTTCCCTCTGTTTGGCATCATGTAGATAACAAATGTGATAATGGAATTACAAGCTCACAGGACATTTTTTTAGCCAAACCATTGCAAATTCAATCATAGAATACTACCCTGTGCAAACAGAGGGGAAAGTGAAACTAAATAAAATATTAATAGACAAATCTACAGCTGACAGATTTTTAGTTAGGTTTTATTTTAAGCAGGTAGTTGGAATCAATGGTGCAGCACTATCTTTAGCCTAGAACAGCATAAATGGTCAATCAGGATACTCAGAGCACTTCTTTACCGGTACAAAATTTGTTGCCTTCCAGAGTTGTCACCATCTTTTATTAATGAATAGTTGTAAAGCATTTTAAGAACTTAAAGCTATTAGACCAGTAAAAAGCATTTTATTACTGACATTATTCATTTGAAATGCTAATTAAAGGCATCAGAACAAAATAATTTGTGTCAGTTTGCCGGTCAAACTTCTTTATTGTATTAATCATTATATTAAAATGTTATTTTACATTAAAATATAGTGCTTTTCAGACAAGGTTTATTCAGTTCACCTTGGTTGAAGATGACACTGAAAATGAAGCTTGGTTTGGGTTTTTTGCAAGTCACGTACAAAAAATCACATGCAAGTTAAGCAAGTCACAAAGAAAAATTTATTGGCCAGACATTTCAGAGCTGGTATCTACCATCAAAATACTTATTCAAGTTACTTTGCAACTTTGAAGAGAGGGATCCATCTTTCCAAACTTAAATTTGGCTGTATACTCAGTGGAGGATATAAATGATGACGATGATTATTACCTAACTTGGGCACCTGCTTTGACTCACCTGGATTGAATCTATTTATTTTTTCTTTACTGATTACAGGAGAAGACTTGCCTTGACCAATGGCTCAGTTTTAGATGGATTTACTGTGGTTAGATGAGTCCTAAATTTTTTCTTCTAAACTTCTGGATAAAAAAAGAGGAGCTGATCAGAACTGGGGTCTAATCCTAAACCAAAATTCTGGCGTGTGGAATGAGTGATGGTTCTGACAGTACTGGAAAAGCTGTTTCACTGTGTTGTTTATGTGAGGTTTGTAGCTGCAGACCAGGGGATTATTGATGTTTACTAATGAAAAATATAACTCCTATATAATTCTGATTTGTATTCTTGAAGATCATTAATTGTTTGCATGTTTGTAATTGATAGCTATTTTGTGAAGAATATGTAAGTCTTTACACTTAAGATACACCAAAGTAATCTTTCTTTATTGTAAGACTGAGAAGTGTGTTGAATTAGCTTGGGTTAAATACAATGCAGTGCTTTCATTACACATAACACATCACTCAAGTGGACCTAGTTTGCAGTATGTTTTAAAAGTTCAGTTAAATTTACTAACAGTCCAGACCCAAAATATTTAATATCTATTCTCAATCAAGATAGAAAAAAAAAAAAAAAACTAGAAAAAATACCAGATGAAACCCTCTAATAAATTGTGTTGTGATGGAAAATTACCCTTACTTGAACTTTTTCTGTTCCTTTTGCTTACCTTTACATAGTTTTGTCTATTTAGTAACCTGCAATGCTGGCAAAGTGTTTCTGAAGTGTTCATTTCTTTCTCTTAAAAAGTAATGCCAAACTCCGGTGTAAAATATTTCTGGTTTCCTGTCAGACAGCACTGGTAAACTCACAAAAGACCCCAAATCAGGTGTTTTCAGGGCTGGCCTGACTCTGCCTTTGCTTGAGTGAAAACCAGAAAGGATATTTTACTGACTCTTTTATATGGGTACTTGTGTATGTGTTGTGCTAAGAAAAACAACAAGGATAGAAATATTCTGCAGGACAGCTTTATATTAGGCTTTTTAAAAACATAGCTCCATCTTAGAATATACTCAGATGCCACTATTTAAATTTTACAGTGACTACTGACATATGAACTACAAATTTTAATGAAGATTTATGTTTTTCACTGAGCACACTGCTTCATTTGAAATTTAATTGTGAAGTGTGATATTCTTTATTCCATTCATGTTCAATGTAATACTATCAAGCCAGTTTATTAAAAGGTTGCTATTTTTCAACATCTTCTTAGGTAACAAGATTTTCTATTTGATTTGAGTATGTATAACAAAAATGACTAAAGTGTACAAGTCAAGCTTCTGTTCTTAAGTAGATGTTCAACAGAAGCTAGAGCAGAAAAAGAGGTGGAACTAAAAGGAAAAATACAGCTACCAGTGGAGCCACAGCTGAGTGTTTCATGTTTGTTTGTGTAAACTCAGCTTAGACCACACATCGGACTGTAGCCTATACTGCTTTAACCTGAATGTATTGTCTGCAGTGTTACCTGCGGCTGGATCCTCCTGGCAGACAAAAGGTTTTCTAAGAACAGTCTGTGGCCTGAAGTGAAATAACTCTGTGGACTGAACTCAGTTTCTGGGAACTTCGTTATGAAAGTTCCTTCCTAGAAGGTGTGAGTTGAGATTCAAGAAGGCTCTTCTGGTCCCTCTGAAGAGCACAGAAACACATGGCTGATACAGGAGAGCCTTATATTCCTCTATTTCCATGCTACACATTCACTTGTGGGTTACAAATATAAGAGTATATTTTTTTCATGCATTTCAATTGTTAAAAAAAAATTGAAACATTTGGCCATGTAAAAGGAAAATTATATACCTCTTTCTTAGATTAAACATTTATGAGTGTTAGAATGAGACTTTCAATTTATTTATTTAGCCTATGAAATCCATTTTGTCTTGCCATCCAAAACATTGGACTAGTTTATGCTTGCTCTTTCTGCTGTTGCACAATTCATATTTGTCACAAATGTGAAAAAGAAAGAAGGCAACTGAATTTTCCCCCAAATTCAGCAATATCAGTTTTCCAAAACTCTTATGTGGTAGCCCAACATCCTTCCTTTTCCTTTCTGTATATGAAGTAAGGAGGAAAAAATAGCTCTGTAGATATTTCATCCTCTCCTTCACTGGTATGTTTCTGATGAGAGACTTGTTCAAATCTGATGGACACTGGCAATCTATTTTGATTGTGGTGAAACATATGAACATTTATAAATAATATATATATATATATGCAGACTTATGCTTTGCAATATATACAATGAAATGAGTATAAAATCTAGAACACATGTAGAGGGTGTTCAAAAATCTATGTATGCCGTATATTTGCATCTGGACATATGGTGTACCTGCTACTAAGATTTTTTTACTTTACCAAATTCACTAATTCTAAATGATCTTTGGGAATAAAGTCAACAAGACAGACTAGAGAAAAAAAAAGTCTTTTTTGTAAATCTTCATATCTAAAATAGATACTAGCCTATAGTTTTTACAGAACAAATTTTAGGATGAGAATTAAAAGGAAAAAAAAATGGGCTGCTTTAAATAATTATCTCTTTAACAACACCCTTTAAATCATTGGTTACAATTTTTTAAACCATAGCTCTGTGGTCAACAGTGGCTGTATTAGTTTTTTAATTTGGATCAGGACTGTGCTTTGAAATGAATTTCTGGATCATGTGCACTTATCATGCTTTGGTTCACATCACTGGAGTGATGTGTCTTGGAGTACACAAGCTGTATTCCTTTTGGATTGAACTAAACTGGAAAATGTGCTATAGGAGTCCAGTTTATGCAGCTCAGCATGTAGTGCTCAGTCTGCATATGGGACCAATTTAGGACTAGTGGAGGTTAAGACCTCTGAAATGCATGTGTTGTGCACTAACTGTTAAACTCTACAGTTCTGTTCTTACTGCATTGCAATGCTTGCTAATATGGTATGAACTGAACAAATTAATTTTTGTCCGAGACAGGACCTTTGCTTGTCTTCCAGACGGTGTTTTTCCTCTGCAGCATAGGTTTCATGGGATTTTCACATTCAGGAACTCACAAGTTTATTAAAACAAGAAAAATCAATGTAGGATGGAAGCACAGAAACAACTTATTGAAGTGTGAATATAGATGTTATGGCAGAGAATATTAAACCTAACAAAACGATATTTTTTTTTCCCCAGGAAAGAACAGTAACAATTAGAAGACAGACTGTAGGAGGATTTGGATTAAGTATAAAGGTAGTATGAATTTTTTTGTCTATTATTCCACGTTACACAAAAAGTGTCTTAGTATTTAGTTAATGTGACTTTTAATGAGGACAAACTATGTTTTAGAGGACTAGAAACAAGAGAGCAAATGTATTCCAGAACGTTAGTAGGCAAACAGCAACTACACTGCCCTATGGGATGGAAGACAATGGAAAGATCATTCCCTTAAGATTCAAGCTGAGCAACTCTGTAATAAGATTTAATATGAGAGTTGAAAAGTGTTTTCAGCTGCATAGATCATACTTTTGTTCAACAGTACTTTCATTTAAGTGGTTATTAATGAATGCTAAATTACAGTGGCAGTCCCGTGGAACAGCCTATAAGTTCATCATTCATTCTCCTACAAAGGATATCGCATTAATTCACTGCAATTCATTAGTAGGACAGAAAATACTGTTTCTTTCTGATATTGTTTATTTTGCTGCATATCAAGCAAAGGCAGCAATTTATCATGTTACCATATTTTTGCTTTATTCAGTAAATTTTAAGAATGTATGTAAGTGTAGGTGATTCTTTTTGAGGGAGGGACGGATGAAGAGAGGGAGGAAGAGATAATAACTTTTGTCATCATAATCTATGATTTTGAAAACCTTACCTTAGTTTTGAATCTCAGTGTTGACAACACAACATTAATTTAATCTTCTAAACACAGCAGTCCTGTCTCAAGATAGCAATGGAAGAAGTGAAGTGTACTTCACATGACTGCAGAGAGGCTTAAATTATGCATATAAAGCGAGACTATAGACTTTCCCGTGAAAGTCTGCTAGTACTGACCTTATAAGTAGTGACTCAGAAGCGGGATTAATGTGCATTTGTGTTGTCATTGATAAGAATATTGCTGAATAGAAATACTAGTTCTTAAAATATGTCTTGGTACACTTGCTGTTATCTTGTTGACCCACCAAAGACCTCTATTCAAGGAAAACTAATTGCTATTTTGTGGCCAAAGTTTCTCATGAGTTTAGTCAACATCACAAAAGTTATTTTCCTCCAATATCATAATGGGTTACAGTTCACTACATAATGATGAAGTAATGCATGTCAGTGTAAAATCAGGTATATGGGTGAATGAGGTTTTATTTATCTGGGGCTAAGAAATAATTGGTTATAGTAAGGACTTTTGAGGTTTGAAGAGCAAATCTCAACAAGAGTCACTAAAATCAATTTTTTAGTTATATATATATAATGGGTTATCTTTTAGAATGAAAATTGCTGACAAACTCAAGATCACATTATTTACGTAGGAGGTACATTGTATAAAATAAAATATCATTGAGAAATATAAATTAAATAGTGAGTGTGCAATGGTCTTTCTTAAATTAGTGGAGCAAGATATTCTTAAAGTTTTAGAGCAAGATATTCATTGTTCTGAAGAAAATTCTTGGAATTTGCAAAACAGATTGCAAATTCAGCCTAGAAGGGAATTTACCTTTGTTCTTTTTAATAAGATCCTGTTTCAATAGGAAAAAATAACAATAAAAAATATATTGAGTTTTATTGAGTTTTATTTTATTGCATAGATATATTGATCAAAATTAATTTAAGTAGTGGAAAGGTGAAGGTACATAGATTCAGGCATGAATAGTTGATTTCTTTTTAATTTTTGGAACAACTAACAATCAGGTGATGGAATCCCTTCAGCAGATGTAATTAAATAGAAAAGAGATCTCTTTCAACAAAGGTAACTCAGACTTACTCAGATGGTGTAGATAAGATAATGAAAATGCTGAGTAGAAATTTATTAGTAATCCAACAGAAAGATTGACAAGGAATTGAATAGCTAACACAATCTAAAACAAATAACTAATCAGTATAATCTGCTATTATCATTTTAAGCTAGTAGTAAGAAACAACTTGGAACTGGAATTTAAAGTAATGTTTTCTGTAGTTTGGTAGGCAAACTTTACTAAGAGTCACTGAAACGGACTTTTTAGGTATGCCATGAAGTGTCTATGTCAGTTCCAAATATTTTGAAAAGTGCCAGTGTTCTGTTTTAAAAGGTAACATTCAGTCATGGGATGATTCCTTTTGCAGATGAGTAACCGTTTGTTATTTTGTTTTGGTTTGGAAGATTCCTGATCTTTAAATAAAGGGCTTATATTTATTATTATTATTTTTAAATAGAAAAGTAATTATTTTGTAATAGTGCCTTAAAGTAGAGGTCTGCAAGTCACCCTGTAGCAGTGAGGAGGACTGAGGCCTTTCCTCCTTGTTTCAGTATCTCCCACAAGCCCATGTACTTCCATAGTTCCTGTTCTCTTCCTACTCTTAGATTATTTAAAGATGGGGGTTATCTGGAGGACTTACTTTCTGGCAGTGGTGTATATCAGAGGATGCAGTTTATCTGAGTTGTGATTAATGACCCTCGCTTTGAAATATTTTCTTGTGCTTTTATATGAATTTGTCTAGCTTGGGCATTTAGCTCTAGGGAACTATCATGCCTTTTTTTCCTGCTAACTTAAACAACCATTTGCTATCAGAAATCTCACATGGTCAAATCACCTTTTAACTTTCTTTTGAGTAAATTTCGGAAATGTCTTATCCCACCTTAAGTATTCTGGACCCTTACATTTTTTTTTTCCCCCCTGAAGAGCAGAAGATTAATTGTCCAAAATGTGTTAATAGTTCCAAAATTAACCTTTCTAGTTGTCTTTTGTGACTTGTCTATGAGCTGAACTCTCTTCCTCTGTGTTATAACCTGGATGCTCCAACTATATTTGTAAAAATCAGAGATTCAGCTAACTGCTTAAAAACCTGCTTGTGAGATTGATTTTTGCACAAGATCTGAACTTAAGCCCTTTAAAAAATTGCTTGTAACCCATTCTTTGAAGGTTTGAAAGAACAAAAAAACACCCTGTTTTGTGTTTTGCTGTACTTCGTTTTATTGAAGTTAGTGGTAAATGTGTGGTTGAATTTGAAGCAGAACTGATCTGTTTTACACTCTTCAGAAGGAAATATTTTCTAATTTCTGAAGCCCCTTTAGAACCCTCAGTAATAAACCTCTGTGTGTGAAGGAATAGCCATGGGGTTAGATATAGAAATTGATAAATGTAGTGTAGTATTTCATTCATTTATCACATCTCTGACAAGTTTGAGATGCAGAGATCTGACACAAAAAGCTGCTAAGTGTATGACTTCTGAAAGAACATCATGATTCCTGATAACTGGAGTGTAGTGTTCTTGCAGAAGTAGGCAATAAAATTGATAGTTCATTAAATAAATTAAGGTTTGCAGTTCCAGTCTGACTCCTGGCTACCAGGACTCTCTACAGTGCCATTTTCCTGCCTCTGTTTTGATCATTCTTTTTAAATGATGAACAGCATTGCAGATCTGCTAAGATTCAGTTTGACATTTCAAAGTTTGACTCAATCAAAAAATCTCTAAAGCAAGCATTTGCACCTGTCCTTCTCACACTTAGGTACATACTTAAATGATTCTCTTCCTTTTCATTCATTCTGTGATTTTCTTTTATTAACAGAATTTCTGTTTCAAATTGAAACAATAAAAAAAAAAGGCTAGAAAGCTTTAATTAATAGATGAATCATCTAGCTTTTAGTTTAAAAATCTTTTAATCTTTAAAGGCTTGTGTACTTGCAGAAGTGGTGTTGAATGCATCTTGGAAGTGGCGTTTTGGTTCCAGCTATGCTATTGTATCGAAAAGTTCAAAAATGCCACTTAACATTGGCACATTATTGTCCACATTGTTTAATTGCTAACATGATTCCTGGCACAGTTTTGACTTACACCAACTAGTAATCTCTAAGACAGTCCATAAACACAGTTCAGAGCTTACATGGACTGCTTCCAATAGGCAACATCTATAAAGTCACCCTTCTTCAGTTGAGAAAATAGTTTATCTGCATAGACGCAAGCCATTCAGTGCCACTAGATGTTAAAGCTAAAACAAACCATCCCATTTTCACTAGAAGAACAAATGTTGGGTTTGGTATGAAATAAAAATGTTCCCTACATCGTCTAACTCTGAGGATGTTGAAGTGCAATGATTGGTCGGATTTTTTATAGACTCTGTGCTTAGAAAAACAAAATAGTAGTTTTCTTATCATAGTTGGAGCCAAACACAAAGCCAGTATTTGTCAATAAAAGTTACTAGTTTCAGTTGCCCTATTTTTCATATGACTAAAACTTCAGAAAAAAAACTGCCATACATAAAAACTGGGATAAGAAAAAATCTTTAGAACTGTATCTTGCGACACTCCGAAAGGAGCTGTGGGTGACCTCCCACCAATAATGGCCAGCATCCAGGACAGTGAGCTTTAAACAGCTGCCAGTGATTAGAGCTTCCTGCCTCTTCTAGCAGGACTACCTCTGCAGGTGGGCAGCAACCTTTATTCGAGACTCATCCTTGACTGCTTAAGGAAAAATTACAAAGAAAATTTGCATTACAAACATCGGTGTTAGAGTCTGGTAGAGGTCTGGGCTGTCAAGTCTTCAACACCACTACCTGGCATATTTTTGTCCCTCCTCTGGTCTGAGGTTATAACTACATGTCCACACTAGAGGGAGGGAAGATTTAAAGCAATGGAAAAGTGGCCTCTGTTCCCAGAGCTTTCTCCAGTAGAGTATCTTCTTAGCCTATAAACACAGAATTTAGACACGCATACACTTCTTCTTCTACAGGACAGAGAATCAAATGTGGAGGATGTGGTATGCAAGGCTGCAGTGTCAATCTGAAGTAGTATTGAACAAGATGTTGCAGAATATATACAGCTTTCTTAGTTTGCTGCAAATTGCTAATGATGACTGGGTATAGATAGGTGGCCAACTATTTTCTCTTTCCTGTTTTGAATTTTTGTTTCTTAGAATACCAGGCAACACCTCCCATGACTAATTTAAAAGGAATCATTCATACTGGCCAGACTGGGATTCAGTGAGAGATCATTTGCTTCAGTAGGACATTACTGAATGCTTCTTTAAATCTGCTGTGTAAATAGATATAAGTAGATATACTGAGTGAGAGAGAAATAATCATGTTATGTGCATTGCAGGCTGGCTTAGTAAAACTAGTAATTTCCCTCTTTACCAGAGAGCTGAGTCGAAGAAGGGAGGGAGGCCATTTTACTGGGAAAAAAAGGACCTGTGTTAGCTATGCTGAGCTTTAAACCCTACACTCCTTCACTGAGCTTCAAATGTCCTGGATAGCGCAATCTCTGTGAAACATTGGAGGCACACTAAATGTGCATGTGACTGAGGAAAAATCTGGAGGGTGTAGGTTAAGTCTCTTAAATTTAGTGAGCTTGACCTGATTATCTTATGTGAAGCTAACTTTTACTGTTGCTGTTCCTCTGGTGAAAACCATTGAAAGATATTCAACAAGTTATAATGCTACAATTTATTTAGTCTGAATACATCTCTAAGCCTGACTGAAATGAAGGTAGCCTCATGTTCTTTGTGGAGTGAATACTCAGTCCATGCTACAAATATCAATATGTTCTGTGCCTGTCAACATGCATCTTCTGCAAAGCCTACAGAAGTTCTACAAACTTTTCTTGTAGACATATAATTGTTGTAATATTACTAAGATCGCTATTAACTCAGTGTTTTTAGGACCATTTGCATTGATAGCCCCTAGCAGAAGGAATTTTACTCCTATTGAAAACTCTACAGTTTCACAGGAAATTCATCTTTAGTCCATGACAGAAACAGCTGTTGAGTGCAGGAGTCTGTTCGGTTTTAAACAATTGGTTATTGCACAAAGAAGGGGTATGTACTGTTCCTTAGACCATCAAAATAGCCCTGTCAGTCCTTTCCACACCTCAACACTGGATGCCTAAACCTAAGAAAGCTGTTGTTTCCAAAGAAAAATCTGGCTGCTGAAAGAAGAGTAGGCAAACTCTTAACCAGCATTCCTAGGCAAAATGACAGCATGGCAGACTGTCATTTCTGTTTATCTGAATTCATACACATTACATTCAGACTTACACTTTGATGTTCTCTACAGAGGAAAAAATATTTGTGTCTCTGTGTATATTTGTCTTTCTCTTCCACTGGGTTTCCTTTTTATTTAAGGTTTCTGTTTAATACTTTATTCTTAAGCACCATGAACATTTCCAGTCCCAACAGGATAAATTGAATAAAGCAACAGCACTGAATTGCTGTCGAACTGTTGAATTACAGTCCAGCTTTCCTTTAGTTCCCCCCATTTATTGAACACCTACTGTTCCATTTCTTAATGTTTCTTTTTCCATTCCTTGTTACTTATCCCACTTCTTTGCTCACTCTTTGTGCTCCTGTGACAGAGACGGAAACAAATAAAGGCTGCTTTTGAGATGAAAAGTCCAAACTAGCTTTTCTTGGGGTTTTGTTTACCTGTTTCTTGCCAGCATGAAAACTAAGTGGTCACAGCGTGGCTGCCATTGTAGTGGGATGGCCATTTTGCTTTTGTAGGGCACGATTTCATACATTAAGCTCTCCAGAATTCACCGAAACTGGTTCTTCAAGTTTTGTAGAGTTTTGAACAACATTTGGTTCACTTCCTAAGCTGATGATGGCAAATGAGAACTTCTTTATGAGAGTCAATTAGGAATTAATCCTAATCAAATGTTTATTAAAAAAAGAAAAAGAGGAAATGCAGAATCAGAATTATTTTCTCAGTCTCTCTGAAAACTGCAGTTAGAGAAAGGGTAAAATATAATTTTAAGCAAAAAGATATTTCCAGTGACTGATGAAATTGCCATTTATTCTGTTTTCAGGGTGGAGCAGAACATAATATTCCAGTGGTCATTTCTAAGATTTCCAAAGAACAAAGAGGTGGGTGTCAGATTAGTATGCTGTGTTTTGACTTGCTCCTTAAGGCAAGGTGCATTGAGTCTTGAGATTCTTCAGGAGTGTTAAACAGACACTGTTGGTGTACCATAAAAATGTTTAACAAATTTAAGAAAAGTTAATTATTTTGTGCCTTTTGTTTCCAAATGGTTATTGCCAGGAAGCTTTAGCAGATCAAATGTTTAGCCATTAAAGCATGGTAACACAAGAAAAGAATGCATGTCTTTTTATACTGGTTAGTAGGGTCATACTCAGAGAGGGGTGGGTAATGGCAGAACCTTGATAACACCCCAATGCTATTTCAGCATTAGATGCTGTGCTGTGTAAGCCTTTGCGGCAACTCATACATAGCAAAACTGGTACTGCATAAGATCTTAAACATACTTATTTTTAATACAAGCAGAGCTGGTGCTGAATGTCTGTATTTTTTACAACTGACAATGTTTTGAACTTATTGGAATGATATAATATGTGCTAGGAGGGTGGATAATGGTCAAACGGCTCATAATGTACACAATGATGAGAGATGAAGATTGTGAATCAGTACTAGTGTGGTGTATTTAATATCTCTGTTATGTTTGTATATATTTGTGTACATTTGTGAAAGGTCAGAAATGTAAACTTGGAAGCATTTCCCTCTGTCTGTAATACAATCATTCTAGGATACTGCTTCTGCACAACTAACGTGCCAGTATAAAAAAATCTCATATTCACCCACACAGATAAAGAGAGGTACAGGGGAATCAGCGGACTGAGAACTGAAACGTAGATGTGAGAGTTTATGTAGGGAGGCTATAGAGTAGCATGGAATGAGCCCCTAAGGAAGACAGTAAGGTTAACCTTAAGAAGTTATACTCATAACTCCGTTGTTTTCAGTATACATGTAAGTATGTAATACATAGTAATGTGGCATGTATTACCTACACTAGCTATTAAAATGCTATTAAACACTGCAGGAAAAATAAGAAAGATAGACTTAAGTTTAACTGAGCACACAAAAGTGCACACTTTTTTCTTTTATTTTGTCATTATTTTTTTTCTGCAGTAGCTGATGCATTATTTCTAACCTCAATACCTAGCTGAGATATAATCTCCATTACCACTTTCAATAAAGATACTGCTGATTCTTAGAGAACTAGTTTTGAGGGACATCTCTTGTGTAGGAGGCTACTGTCTTGTGGTGTAGAAAGTGTCATGCCATGTGTCTGTACTAGGGATCTTTGATACAGAAAATGCTGTTTGACCCAGAGTCTGTACATTAAAGCTCTTCAGGCTTGGTTCTGCCCTCCTCCCAATTGACTCCAGCTCTTTCTTTGTATCTCTAAACAAGAATGTGACAGCTGATGCAATTCTTAAAGCCAGTGATGCACCTAAGGTGCTTAGGCTAGCACATTAGGTCATGTACAAAGTGCTAGTACATGCAAGCCCAGTGGCTGAAGAAGAATATTGAGATATGCGTTTATTTAAGAAAAAAATAAATCAGAATGTCTATCCTCCAATAATTTAAGCATCCTTTGTTACATTTAGCTAATAAGACCAGTCTTTCAAACACGTACTTGAGTATCATAATTATGTCAATATTGATTGTGTCAATAAATTTATGTCAATAATATTATGTCAATATGTAATAATATTGATTATGTCAGTAATTTATGCTGGTATTTATTCCAGTTATATAACTAATGTAAATAAGTAAAGTTTTTTGATCAAGTCCAATGCTAGTCTTTTCTAGGCAGTGTCATCTGTGATGTTGTGGAATACTATAGACAAACCCATATAATCTGTTATCCCTTAGTTCTCATGTTAGGTGTTATTTGTTTCTTTATAGACTCTTAAATAATCTTTGTTATATATCTTGTGTACTTATAAAGTATATTTGCATTAGTTAGCTCCATAAGACAACATAATATTAAAAATTGCAACTGTAGAATTAGACTTTGTAAATTCCCTTGTGATTTATATCTTTGTTTTAAAAATCAGATTCAGTTTGGATGGTGATTTTGTACGTTTACTGATTGCGTAGCTCTTCAGCACATGATATGTTATCAAGCATAAATACTCCACTGAGTTTATCATAGATGCAGGATCTTTGGTAAAAGCTTGCAAGTTAAATATGTCATTCATAAGTAGCTCTGGAGACTCCATGTTGCTTTTTCCTCAGAGTTTGTAAGAAACAATCTCTCACAGGCAAATAGGACCTAGTCATTTTCTATTCAGAAAAGTATGCCATACCTCACCATATGGCCTGAAAGGTGCTAGTGACTGATGGAAGATGTTTCATAGTTTTGTACTTGGCCTAGGTAGACTCTTTCATTGTAACATTGATATGCCAATGTTTTGGGATTAAAAAAAAAACAACAAACAAATAAATTAACTTGAAGTTGTATGTTGGGGTTTTTATTAGATTTTTATTTAAATTTTTGAAAGATTATGTAAAAAATTGAATTAAATAGGAAATACATTCACACAAAATGTAGGATATTTTGTACAAAATGAGTGAAAAATATGCTTTCTGTTTTCAGCGGAACTTTCAGGTTTGCTCTTTATAGGAGATGCAATTCTACAGGTGAGTAAAATTGCAAGTTCTTTTGTTTATATTTTTCTAGAAAAAATGAAATTAAATCTATACTTATGAAATGTAGAGTAAGTCTTTTCTTTATCTTTTTAATAACAGATTAATGGAATTAATGTGAGAAAATGCAGGCATGAAGAAGTGGTGAGCTTTTCTGTTTTTTAGTCTACTTTTTGTCTTTTGTAGTTACTGAGATGATAGTGTACGCTGATAGCAATTGGCTGGTATCAGTTCTATTATTGTTATTCCTAAATAAATACGACTGCACCTTCTAGCATGGCAAGCAACTAACATCTTAGTGCAATCTCTTCTTCATAAGTTGTTGTAATTGCTGTTCTCAGATAAGATTTTCTATATTAAAGATGATTATTTTATCATGCAGATTTTAGCTGTACTTATTCCAGCATTTCTTCTTCTGGCTTATAGCTATCAAATTTCAACAGTGCTACACCTTTCTGGCTGTGTGAGGTCATTTTAATTTTAAAAGCTGTAATTTGCACTATGCTGGAGATTTCTTGTTTGGTTGGTTTTAATCCTATTTAAAAAATGAAACAAAACTATTTGTCTGCCTTTCATTCTCTGGCTGTCACTTATGAGGGTGCTCTTCTCGTTCAGTTAAGCCATTATCAGTACAGTTTTAAAATAATTGTATTAAGGAGATTCATTCTAGAGAAGATGCATATCTGATAGTTCTATGGTAGGCTGATTCCCTTGGTAAGTCAGCTTTGCTAAAAGTATCATGTACTTTTGTTATATTTGACTTTTTAACTCTTCTTAAGTACTTTCAGAAGTAGGAAAACCTGTATTTCAGAAAAGAATGCCAGAAATGAGATTACCAAAGAAATTAGCTTTAAATCCTCTGTAGCTTCATAGAATTTGTACCTGCATTTTAAAAATAATGTAGTAATGTTGTATTTGAAAGTTCACTTTTCTAAAACTTACTTTGCCGAGTCAGAGATGCTCTACATTTCCTACAGCACTCTGTTATGTGACAGATCATGGAACGTATGCCATTCAGCTGTAGAAAGCAAGAGTGAATAAAGACGAAGTTCTGATAAACAAGTTAGTGCGGGCTGACATTAGATTAGATCCCTGCACTATTCCTCTTTTCAGAATGCTCTTGTGCACTGGTTTCGTGTTGGAAACCTGTGCTGCAAGTCATGCTTCAGAGCTTTCATCATACCCAGGCTAATACTCATATTTATAGTACTTTTAAGCTTTGACTGTGCAACAGTGATCAGATTTTAATCTTTTATAAGCTTACCACAATTTTTTGGTTTAATATGTGTTAATATAGTAAATCTCACAATGGGATTTCAATAAGCTGTTGGAATTTCAATACATGAGAAAAAGTTATTACTAAAAGTGTAGATTTGCACACACAAAGGCATACTGCAAACTGGTAAAAACACCAGTTTGTTTTTTTTTTTTCTGAAACAATCTCTTAACCATTGCAATAAACATAAATCCATTGGCTTTTTATGATCAGCTTTAAATACTTTCATGGAAAAAAAGATATTTTGGAAAAGCCAAAAGGTGCAGGTTGACATAGAGTAGTAAGTGTCAACATGTTAAATTTTGCTTTATACCTTGTTTGTCGAACATAATCTGCTTCTGAAATTCCTTATAGATAATTATCTCTAAATAATAATAAAAAAAGTATCTCTTACTAGTTTTGAATGTGCATTTGTGCGTGTACAAGTGTTTTAGGGGTTTAAGAAGCAGATAAATTTTAAATTAAATCTTTATTCTAACTAAGAATAATTCTTAAGATATAATAGTAAATATTGAGTGATATTTAAGATAAAATGTCCATACGACATTTTACAAACTAAAACATGTAAGTAAATGAACTCTGATAAACTATTTTTTTCAGAAACATTCTCTATCATATGTTATATATTTGTGGAGTAAATTTGTTGTAAAGCCTGCTATAGTAATGATAGATACAGTTATGCATTGTGCAGTAATCTGTGGGTTTAGGCATAGCCCTGAGTAAAATCCACTGGTCTGCCAGCAGGAGTTATAGGTGTGATTTTGTCTGCAGCATGCCCTTTGCAGTTAGAGTTGTTCAGCACTTCTGTCTTGCAGGGTCTTTATCAAATATAGGATCTGTAGCTCTACTCTCAAGGTAACAGAGAAAATAGGAAGTGTGTGGAACATAGTTCCTCACAGCAGGGAGTCAAACAGTGGTGGAAACAATTTTCAATCCTTATTGCATCTAGGTACTTTTCAAATGGCTATGCAAGGTACATGAGCTCAGAGCTTTGCTTCTTTCTGATTTTTTCTGTAAGTAATTAAGAATTAGAAGGTATCACATTATTTGAGAATATTGTAGTGTTTTGTGTTTTCTTAATGTCTTATAAAGTATTTATCGTAAACTAGCATGGAATTGTTTTCAGTGAGTAAAGCTGAAGATACCCATAGAAAATTCAGACTTGTATCTGCAGTGTGCATCCTGTGAGTGTTCATTCTTTTTCTAGATCCAAAACTTCTTGCTGCTTGCAGAAACATTTTAAGCATATGTCATATCTTCATAACTCTGCAATGAAAAGACCTGTGACATAATCACTGCAGCCTGTTGTGTTACATTGATGATTAGTTGGCCTTGGTATTTCACTGTGCTTTCCTGATAACTATACTACACATATAAAATTATTTTAATTTCAAAACTAAGTAATTTAATCAAATTAGTGCCATCTTTCATAGTAGTATAGTAGTATATACTTTCCCCAGTATATAATGAACTTAGTTGGCATAACACCTGTGGGCACTCCTTTGTTGTCTTTTCTGTCTTCCATTAGTTAATGAGATCTGGTGATATAGTATTCAGTGATGCAGAGATCCTGTTACCCAAGAAATATACCATAAACTGAAGCCTGAATCTGATAAATAGATAGGTAGATACGTAGGTAGGCAGATAGATGATAGATAGATAAGACTCTTTTAAGACTGGATAGGTAGATTTAGTCAGTTCTTAGTGTACCTTACTGGAAGCCTCTATGCAGTTCCCTCCTGGTTTTTTTAGCTTTAGGTGAATCACTTAATTTTGAGCTTAGTTTTGTGCTTGTAGAGGGTGAGAATATTATTCATATCATGACAGCATGTTATGAGTTTCTATCAAAGGCTGAATGTCAGCTTGTTTTTTGTCTTGGGTTGTAAAGACTCCCGTCTGAGTACAGCGTAACATTGCTTCAGTCTTAGTGCTCTCCTATGGTAAAATAAATACACTCTCTCTGTGGTGAAGTATCAGCATGGGAGGAGGTTGAGGAAAAAAAAAAAAAAACCTAGAAATTTTCTTTAAAAATATCTCTCAATGTCATACTGGCAAATTGACTCCAAAAAGCAGGAGGTAAGGAGAGTCCATTATATCTGTTAATTTACATGAGTTTGTGCTCTTTCTATTCTGGATTTATTAAATTATTCCTTTTCCAGTAGACTCTCCTTTACATTTTACAACACGACTTTATTTAAAGACTAAATTAGGACTATGCCTAGATAGATCTACAAGTTTAGGCTTCTGTCTAATTAATATGGTCCAACAATGCATAACCGGTCAATACACGTGCCTAGACTTTTAAGGGCTCACAATGGATATGATTATTCCTAAGGCTGGATATGAATGTATCTGTAGTCTGAACACTAATGTATCTGTAGCCCTTGCGTCCATTTATTGTGCAAATATAAAACAAAGATATGTAGGCAATCACAAACATAATGCTGTTCTTGTAGCACATCTGGACATTTTTGGTAGTTCTGGGTCTAGCCACTACACCATTAGCAATGGGCAAAGTTTTGGGAGAGAGTAAGAGGCCCTGCTGTGAGCTAATTCCCTTCTCCCTCTGAGTGACTTGGAGTAGGAGAGTACGAGTCAACTCGGTTGTATACTACCAAAAATCTTGTGTTGGATCTACTGCTCTTACTGTTTCCAGGATTATAGTGCACCAAAGCATCTTGGTCCCACAGAGAAGGAATAATTTCAGTCAAATGAATGCTGATATGTTTAAGGTTATGTCTCTGTTGTAACGTGAATAAAGCATCTCAGGCAGTACCAGCAACTATGGTTACATATCACTGGGGTTTCTTTAGATCTTAGCATCTGTTTTTTTCTCTTAGGAAATAAAATTAGAATTAAATGAACATGGATATGAAATAATTCCTTATTTTTTGTATTTGGGGAAATTTAGGGAAAGTTTCTAGTGAAAAATGATAGTTTGTATATGCCAGTTAACGTGGCCTTTGGGCATTCCTTGGAAAGCCACAGGAAAAGCTCATGTAGAGGTAGGTAGGTATCAAGCCAGCATAGATATTTAGACTTTGGTGGATTTTATGTAGAACTCACTACGATATGTAGCACCAGCTACAATATGTAGCACCATGTTTCAATTCAACCATTAGCTGCGTTTTGCACGAGACACCTTTTTCCATCAGAATGACTTGACGTGGCATGTCCACGTGCACTGCATTGTATCTTTTGCTTCCCCCTTTTCTCTGCATTCATAGGAGGGCTGTAACTGTCCTAGCTCTCCATGAGTCATATATGTTCTATGCAACTGGCAGTACAGGGATTGTTGTTGCTTAACTGCAATCATGTGCAGCAGATGAAACTCTTACTCTGATTCTTTGTTTTAAAACTGTGGTTTCATTCAAACTGATTTTTAAACCCCCTTATGAATAGTTTTGTTAATGTTTTCCATAAATGTTTTTAAGCAGAAGAACAAGTATATTGTATTTGTAAGACAGAACTGGGAACTGAACGATCTGAAATCTCACTTCATCTTGACTTTGCAGATATGTCTTTTGGAAAATTATGTTTTTATGTTATCTTTGTTTCCTTAACTGTGAAACAGAGACCTAGACTATTATCAGGTTTAGCTCACTGAATTATATGAAGTACTTCAGAATCTGTTATAGAAAACGATCTTTACATTAATATTATGGTGTTTGGCGACAGTGGTAACAGCAACCTGCAAATACAGATTACCACCTTCTCATATTATATTGAAGCTGCATAGTCAGCACTTCTAAGAGAAGACCATAATCAATCTGTAATTTGTAACTTTTGAATTTGAAAGTGAAATGTAAACTTTTTGGAAATCCACTATTTCCTTTAGAAGAAGAGACCAAGTTATTACTTTTTCCGTATGGCTGCGTTTTCTATTTGAGACTTGGGTAATAAAAAAAGTGCTAATGTCACCGTAGCTACCCTGGTGCAATTAATGAAAACATCTGTTACAATGTATTTACAATGTACTTATCGTTCATGAAATTTGGAGCTAATAATAACTGTCAAATATTTCAGCACTGATTTGAGATAAGTGCGTATCAAGTGGAAAACAACCTAACTACCCTGGTGCAATTAATGAAAACATCTGTTTCAATGTATTTACAATGTTCTTATTTTCATGAAATTTGGAGCTAATAATAAGCTGTCAAATATTTCAGCATTGATTTGAAATAAGTGTCCATCCAGTGGAAAAGAGCCTAGTAGTTGTAAATAGTTTACTGTTTTTTCCTGAGTGGTGGAAATTCCTTGGATTGGGATAGATTCTTCAGCAGTATTCTTAACATGTATTCAGCTGCTTTTTTAATCTGGTTTCAGCTATGGTTTTTTAGTGTTTAAATAATTATTTTTTGTGCCAAACTCAGTAAAGGCTTGAATTTATTCAAACACTATGATGTTAGACTTTGAAAATACATTAATGTATTGTTTGTCTTCCTAATTTATTTTTTTTTCTCAAAATACCTGTAGATATATTTGTCATTATATTGAGATTTCATATTTTAGAACTAATCATTAGTACTACTAATTTAAACGGGGTTTAGAGTATGCTGGCATGACTAATACCAAGTCTATATGATTAATATTATTAATTCCTTATTACATAGCTGTGGTCCTCAAAGCAAAAATCCATTAGGGATAGAGTGAAAGATTGAATCACCAGTTACGGTGCAACATCCCTCAAATAACTGCCATTTGTTCCTCCTTTGTCATGCAGCTATATTAACACTGAAAGCCTGAGCTGCAAAGAAAAGAGACAATTGAGCAGTGGATTTAAAGTGTGTGCCATCAGACATGCGTTGCTTTTGACCTTGTTTACATTGATATTTTACTGTAAATACTTGGATTTCTTTGCTTCCTTAGGAAGCAAATAGCAATATTTTCATATTTGTTTGTACATGTGTGTGTTTTACTCTCCAGAAGACTTTTTGAAAGATTTCATTCTGCACGGCATCTTCCACTTGTGGGACTATACCTCAGTTTGACTTTAGTACAGGGACACCATCTTTTCCTTGCTGTGCATAGATGAAATATTTTACAATAATTAAAAAATAAGAAATGGGGCTGGCTTTCTGGTAGAGCACCAGAGTCCCAATTATTTTAAACCACGGCATAGTCCACTTTGGCTAGGTGTTCTGTTTTTTGCTTTACTTATACAAGCTACTCCATAATAATCTAGTGACAGTAGACAAGAACAGCACAGAGAGCATCAAAAGCCTCCAAAAGGCAGAAGAAATAAACATGAACAAAGCACTCAAATTTAACGTAGGAAAAATGAAACCTTCTATAGACATGAAAATCATCTTCCCTGGTCACTATTAAAAATATTTCATTTACCCATATGGACTAGAAAATACTGTCCGACTGACAGCAACATTGTTGTCTTTGAACAGGTAACAACCAGTGGTGTAGACTGAAAGCAAATGTTCACCTCTAACAGGCAACCTCTGTATTTCTTATGGCTTGACACAGGCCCAAGAGAGCACACTGAACAAAAATAGAGCATGTGTACTGACTTAGCTAGCCAGAAGGAGTCATAAATAAGAGGTGTGCTGAAAGAAGTGCAAATGTGCACACACATAGAGTCTTCTGACATTTTTCCAGCAGTTACAATACCTGATTTAACTCTTCAAAATTGTCATTGTTCTGGCTATAGTAAAATCAGATGGGTGCCAGGAAGAAACTTTTTATCAGGGGTTATCTAACACCTGTACATATTTTTAGGTCTTTTTTTTTTCTTTTTTTTTTTTTTTCTCTACAATGGGTCTTTGTCTTTTGACAGTTTGTTCGGTGGAGGAGGAAGAGGAAAGGAGAATGGACTCTGTATATTTTTCAATAGTATCCAGTGTTGGACTGTTCCAGCCAGATACATGGAGGTTTCCAGATGGCCCACCCCATACTTCTCAACCACTAGTATGGTACAGTATGGTACTGGTGTTTTGGTATCTGTTTGTCAGTACTGGGCCTATTTCTAGATGCATAGTTTTTTTCTTAGTGTTGCCCTCATAGTACTGGTTTCTTTCTACAACTTCATTTTGGTACTGCCTGTTTCCCGTTAGCTGTTTTGCAAGACTGTGGCCAGTAAAATGGCTTGCAGTAGTAAGAGGTTCACAGATCACAAGAAAAACTTTGGTGCACGTGTGGTTACAGAGGGAAAAAACTCTTCATTCATCGAAAATTACAAAGGTTACCCATTCTTTAGATTTTAGTGCAGAGACCTGCAGGTGTTGTTGCCTCCCTGGGCTGTTAGTACTTTTCTGAGCGAAATAGGAAATTGTCAGTGCTCAGGCTGAAATGGCATTACCAGGATAATAACAGGTATCTTTAAATGAGGTCTAGCAAATCTACATAGCTCTGTTCCACTTCACATGCCCTTGTCAAGCCAGTACTGATTCAGAGTATTTCAAAGGTTCTAATTATGCTGACCTGTTAAAAGGAAAGTTCAAAGGAATGCTCTACATCAAAAAACTCTCATATTTTACCATGTTGGTATGCAATAGAAAGTACTGGGGATATTTCTAGATTCCTTGAAATACTGAAATGCCTTCCCTTCTTATACTATTCTGAGTAGAATGTATTTACATATTAAATGGGTAGACAGACATGTTTCACAAAATCTTCACCATACCTCAGCCGTCTTAAGGGTTTTTTGACATCTTTTGTTCAGTCGTATTTACATGAAAAATCTAATACCAAATACATTCAGAATCCCTTGTGCACTTCAGGTCATCATCTATTATTTCTGAATTACTGATTGCAGAGAGAAACGTTGGTGAGAACTAGCATTTACCATAATGAATGCTAACAGATGAAATATTTTGTTTAAACATCTTTCACCCTGAAAGATTACAAGCTTTTACAGATGGTATAAGGATCTTTCCATTAATCAATAAGTGAGGTTTTAGAGTAAAATGAATCACCTGCACAACAATGGCAACAACGACAAATCTGTGAGACAAAGTATTATTTTTTTCCAATTAAAACACAGGGAGCTTCAGAATTTGGCAATACTAAGACATTTAAATTTTTACTTTTACTGCTACGACTACAGCTTTTAATATCCCGGGAGGTGTGAAACCCAAAATCTTCATATCTCAACAGGAAAGTGTTATCTGAATGGGAGTGTGCTTTTTTTTTGAATCATCTTTCTGTATAGATGTTTCTTAGATAGCTTTGAGTTACATAGCATCAGCACTGTTTTGCTTATTTTCTGAATTTTTGTAGAAACTGACCGCACAGTGATAATTGTAAAACCAAACTTTTTATGGTTTGAGGGGCCTACGCTTTCAAAAAGTGAGGCCTGTAGTTTGTGCGTTCATTTGTGATATTCTGACATATTCTTAGCAGCAACGAAACAGAATTTTACATAGCATTTCGTTTTTCTTTTATTGTTGATGTTGCAATTTTTGCTTCAGAAAACACATCCACTCTATATAAGTCTATAAATTATGGTTTTATAACATTTTATAGTCTCAAGTGGTAATTAACTGCTGGCAAGAATGGATTTCTGTTATTGCCTAATTAGGAAAATAAGAAAAGGTAAAATAAGGGTTGCAATGGGATAAATAACCTGATAATTTTGGATGAATATATCAGATTTATGCTTAAATTTGAAAGTCATGAAGACCTCATGCTATAAACTGGTTAAACCCGTAATTCAGTGCATTTTCATGATTATGCTGAAATACAAATTCACTTTTTTACTTCCTTGTATTTATATGTTAATCTCTTTTCTTTCAAAAATACCAGTAAATATCCTTCAGTTAATTAATCTGCAGTGTGAGTGCCTCTAAACTGAGTTTCGCCAAGACCCTTAAAATTAAGATGCTGATGAAAATGAGCCTAAAAACGTTGAGGCAATATTACTTGCAAAAATTTCATATTACAGGAAAACTTTGTTGGATCCCAGTCCAGAAAAATATGTATGTGTTTGTCTAAAAGTATGGATTTAAGTATTTTACTAAATTGGGGACTTTCTTTTTTACAAATATTTATGAAGAACTCGACTTCGGCTAGATGCAGTACAATTATTCTGCAACAGACAGGCATGCCATTGAATTAAATGGCATGAAAGTATGTTCATATGCATTTTCTCAGCTGAAAACTTTTACATGTTCCCTGAAGTACTAAAATGTATTTCTCAGAGATAGGGCTGAGATTCTCAGAGATTAGATCCTGAGCTGCTGGGAAGCGAAGCAGAGTTAACTGCATATATTGATAAATAAGATTAGTCCTGTACATTAATTCCAAAATTTTTTTTTAAATTTATTCAAATTTAGAATTAAAATTTGATTTCAAACTATTTAAGACCATTTTGTATTCATTTCTCATGAGCATTTATATGCTGGTGCTTGATTAGTGTGACTATTCATGAAAAGTAAATGTTAAGGTCATATTTGCCAACAGCAAATTTTATATTGAATATGTAAATGTGAAATTTGCCACTAGATGTGTGTTTGACCCCAGACTTGCAATGGGATTAGTGTGAGCAAACTCTTATTCTGGGGCTGATCTTTCTTTTTTTCCCACATAGCTGGGGCTCTGCTTAGTCAGATAGGCAGACAAAATATTCAAGCCATGTTTTCAACAATCTTAGACCTAACTTTGTTCATAAAATATTTTAAAAATTAAGAATGTGCATCAAAATGCTGTGTCAACTGGATGACTTTCACTCTTCAAGCATTAAGAACAGAAACAATAGCTGACATGTTATGTAGTTCAGCAAAGTGTACGCATTTTCAGTATTACTATTGACCTTTTCACAAATTGCATACATAAATACAGTACTTGTTCAGTAAATGTGTTGGAAATTTCATATAGAATTCAACTGTGAGAGCACGTATTCTGGCAAATTTGAAGTGTGGGAACAGTTTGATGGAAGGAGTAGGGGATTCTAACATTTTTAGTAGATAAGTGAGCAGCTTCATTGTTTTGTTAATAATTATGACTAGAAAACTCAGACCATTTAAGTTCATTCCTATAATAATAAAAAAAAAGTGCAATATGTTTTAAAATGGATAATTTGATTAGCATTATTTCCTCCTATTGAGGAGCACACATTATCTGCAAAATTTGGAGACCTTAATTCCAAATTATTGTCCAGTTTCTGTTACAGCTTACTAGAAAAAAAAATTTCCACTTTCAACTTTACTTTGAGTTTTACTCTTAATTTAAAAAAAAAGAAAGTTATTTTTGAAAATGTAAAAGCTTCTGTCTGAAGCTTTTTGGCTTTAGCGTAATGTCTTCTAGCAAAAGAAAAAATATGTATCCCTTCATAAAAGGATTTCTAGTTATCTTTATTCCAATTGTAGCTGGGTACTCTAGGAATCATGCAGATAAATATGGAACAAATTGGCTTATTCTGTAAATATAGCTGATGTTACTTTATTTTTCTAATGTAACATGGAAAACATCTTTAGTCTTTGTCATTATGCTGAATATTTTATGCAACTTTTGTATAGGGGATGGAGACTCCTAAGTGACTAAATCATTCTTCTAAGGTTTTCCTGGCTGACTCCTGAAATATGGCTATTGGTTTTGAGAGGCCATACGCAACATTTTTCTTCAATTCAGCTTATGGTTATCTGCTGGAATCTGTTGTATTCTCATACACTGTTGGTTAGCTCATATAATATACTTAGTTTTTCTAGAATAATGAATCCATTATCATGCACTGTATGCCATAATACCTGCAGGCCACAAGCAAAATCTTTATATTCTGTATAAGAGTTATTGATATTATTACCTTTTGTGTTGCTTTCCCCATTTAGTTTGTCAGTAATTTCATGACTGAAGCTCTGGCCTACATCCAGCAGCTAGTGTTTTTGTGGCAGCTTTTATCATCAGGAAGTGGCATTCCAGTATAACCTACAGGTCTTTTTGCAGATTACTGGATGGTAATTAAAAAGTTGCTTAAAGATGTGTCAGGGAAATCTGTGATGGATATTTAGTATGGTATATATTATAGTGTACTCTACCCTAAAAAATCTTCATTTTTTTAGTCCATTAGCTTTCATTTAAAGATGGTTTTACCAATCTTTTGCTATCTGAAATTATTTTGTAGAGAATAGCAACATCAAGAATTTGTTGGTAACCTATAGAGAACTAGTAAATTATGGTTCTGGCTTATTCTTACCGCTTTATTCATATTGCACTAAAACCCACTAAAATGATACTATTTGCATAGATAAGAAAGATAGATTTCACAAGGATATTGTGCAAATATGATGAGTAGGAGAAATTTCTACACATTTTGCTTAAAAGAAAAAAAAATCTTTGAATTTTTATGTCATGGATCCTTGAGGGTAAATGTGCAAAGTCTCTGGAGGTCGATTAATGTTCTACAGGTGTTGACAGCTTTTTCTGAATATGCTCCATAACATGTAGTTGAGAGGAAAAATAAAACCCACCATGATCTCAGCATAGCCTACTGCCACAGTTGGTTTCTGATTATTATGAAGTCCAAAAACCTTGTCTCTTAAATAAGAAATCCTCTGTAGACTGATGGGATAGCCTAACGTTCATCAGACTGTACACACCGGTGCACACAGCGTGCTGTGCAACCTTTTGTCAAAGCTGTGTAGAAATGAGTAGATGCTATTATAACAGTGGGGTAAATGCTTCTTCCATTTCCATAGGAGTTTTGTTTTGTGTCATTTATTAAGACAAACACAGATTTATCCCAAAGTGCCTTCAGTCAATATTTGATTTGGACAGTGTCAATGAAATTGATCCCAAAGAAAATCTGGTTCCTGTGTAAATTTCTGAGCTATCACACCAATGAGACTTTTACCCAAACATATACAATTGTAATGAAAGTGTGTAGTATTGGCAGAAGGTGAAATATATGTGTTAATAAAACTAGTTGAAACCAGAATTAGGCTTATGGATTTATAATGTTTGACTGATGGTGGGGTTGAGTAGTTTACCTAAATACATAGTGATGGTTTCATTGGTGTCACAGAGGTGTAATTTACAGTTAGAATACCGTCTTAAAGTTTTGTGTTGCTTAAAAGTTTCCTATTTCATACCTTTAAAAAAATTGTAGAATAAATGCTGTTTAGTTTCAACACACTAGGAACAGTTCTGCCGGTAGTTCTAACATCTTCAATATTATTAAGGGATTTGCCTCATTTCTTTTAGCCAGTTGTTTTGGAACTCAATAAAATTAATTATAAAAATAAGTGTTTATGAATTAGCTTGGAAAGATAATAACTGCCCGGCAGCTGAATATATAATAACACTCAAAAGGTGAAACAGCTGTGAGAGTTTGAAGTAGAGGACTGTTTAAGGCTGTGTAACTACACTGATCATTTAGTGTAGCTGAGTAATGTGGAGTAGGTAATGTGAAAACAGATAGGGAGTTCTGAACTCTGACATGTACATATAAACATGCTGAAAAAGCTAATGAAACTTGGAAAGAGTTTGGGTTGGAGTCTTCTGGTTCTTTGAATTTTTTTGTGTTTTTATAGATATTTTCTTGCCATGAGTAACTCCGTATCATGTAGAGCTGAAGGGCTAATAATGCATCTTCGTGTATTTATTTCTTCTATGGACCACAGTCCCACACCAATAGCAGTCCATGGAATATAGGTTGGGAAACATTAATAAGACCCATTTTTGGGAATTAGAATCAATATTTGCATTAGAATCAACAGCCTGAAGTTCAGATGGGATGAGTCAAAGTATATACTGATAGGTCATGATAAATAATGCATTAGAGTTGGAATCCATATATGGAATTCATATTTTTCATTTTTCAGAATATGGTATGAAATATTTCAGTTCAGAGGCCTGTGGTGTCCCCTATGACCTCAGGGACTCCAGGGTATGGTGTTCCCAGTTTTGATGGACTTAAAATTTTAATAGGTTCTAATTCCATGCTTTTCATACTTTCTGTATTGGAGTAATGGCCTTCTAATGATTTAATATGAACAGTAATGACCAGTAAGTGCAGTTTTTAGTGAAACAGAATCCAAATTAGGGTACATGACCTAAGAATGCAAATTAAGCACTTACAGCAATATTTTTTATAGGTGATATTTATTAATTATGCTAAGGTTAATGAAAGAACAGGAAAATTTTGGCAGACTTTTACTTTCATAATCTTTTTTTTTCCTCAGGTGTTTGTATTGATAGCTTTTGCTGAGGAACTCCTTTATTACTTTTGAAAAGATAAACATACAACTAAGCAATAATTGCAGTCTATTGCATTCTGATTGAAAGATTACTGAACATTTTAGTGTTGATTATGGAGCATAAGAAAGTGTAAAGATTTCCAGAAAGCTGTCATGAGATATTTTAGACAAACTTGTAAGTACTCCATTCCACAAATGTTAGACTTAAAAGTTTAAAAACAGATTCGTTTTTCCAACTTGATTGTAAACATATCACTGGAGTGACAATATTCTCTTTTTACCTTGAAACTGCATTGAAGAAAAAACTGTCAAGAGTCTGTGTCCTCTATGTGACCTATATTTGCTCCTCTATTGCCTGATGGAACTTTTTGTGTGAGTTAATTATATTTCCAATAAATTATTTGTGAAATTAATCTCTTTCTCCTAGCTCCTCATTATACTTATTCATGTTGCTTACATCTGATTATTTTAGTCATTTCCTATGAAGGAAAAAGCTGTATATGTCTCAGTGTCAGCTAATACAAATGGCCTACTTTGCAGGTAGGCTTAAAACATGATGAAATCTATCTATTTTTAAAGGCAGAACACTTAGTTTTCTACCAGTGCTTTATACAGGAGTCTTGAGGTTGCATGTTCTGGTACCTCTGTGTTTAAAAGCCATGAGCCTGTGAAAACAGGTAGGGCAAGGATCAGTGAATGAATATGACTGGTATGACATTGTCCATCTGAGAAACCACCTGATGGTCTAGCTTAAATGAGTGTTGTCACTTTGAATCAAGAGTAATTTTGTTTCTATGGGACTTGTCAAAAAGCATCAAACCCTGATTCTTTGTGTGTGTTGCTCTGAAATGATCTTTTGTATAGTGCCTTAGTAGCTGGAGCATTCACTGAGTAAGTGCTACCTCGATGCAATTCCTGTGTCATACTGAGAAGCCATAAAACTCTACCTGCCACTTTTCAGAATAATTGCTTAGTGGTAGGCTCAGTAGGGTATCTTTGCTATAACTGCTAATCTTACTGCATCCCCTGCACTTTTGTAAAACAGTGCCAGCAGGAAGATACATGCAGAAGAGATTGTGAATAGAAGTGTAGTCCTGCATCCTCAGCATGTGCATCATTCTGCCCTTGTTTGAGAAAGCTCCCTGTTCTACTGTGCACCCCATTTGGGTTTGTATCTACATACTTAACACAGGGTCTGGAACCAGACAGCAAAAAATTAAAAGCTACAACTATGGTAGTGTCAAACTATGGTCTGAAGTACACTTTGAGTTGTGCAGCCTGAGTTGGAACTGCTGTCATAAAAATGGTATTCTAGTTTGCCCCATGTATCAGTAAGAGAGATGTTCTCAAGAAAAAAAAATCTTGATAATTTTTACTATTATATTTTTTTATTAACTTTCATTGTTGGTGAATACTGTGATAAATATTAGATCACATGAATGAAAAACTCCCCATATGCTAATGTCCAGGAAGGCCGGGCTTTCTTCAAGAAGGAAGTCTTAAAGGCGCAGGAGCAGGCTGTCCCCATGTGCCATAAGACAGACCATCAGGGAAGACAATTGGCCTGGCTGAACAAGGAGGTTTTGCTGGGACTCAGGAAAAAAGAAGAGTCTACCACTTTTGGAAGAAGGGGCAGGCAACTCAAGAAGAGTACAGGGATCTTGTTAGGTTATGCAGAGAGAAAATTAGAAAGGCAAAAGCCCAGATAGAACTCAGTCTGGCCACTATTGTAAGAGATAACAAAAAATGTTTTTACAAATACATTAACAACAAAAAGAGAGCCAAGGAGAATCCCCATCCTTTATTGGATTCAGGGAGGAACATTGCCACCAAAGATGAGGAAAAGACTGAGGCGCTTAATGCCGCCTTCGCCTCAGTCTTCAATAGTCAGACCAGTTATCCCCAGGGTACTCAACCCCCTGAACTGGAAGACAGGGACAGAGAACAGAATAAACCCCCCCATAATCCAGGAGGAAGCCATTAATGACCTGCTACATCACCTGGATACTCACAAGTCTATAGGGACAGATGGGATCCACCTGAGAGTACTGAGGGAGCTGGTGGAGAAGCTTGCCAAACCACTCTCCATCCTTTTTCAGCAGTCCTGATTGACAGGGGAGGTCCCAGATGACTGGAGGCTTGCCAATGTGACGCCCACCTACAAGAAGGGCCAGAAGGAGGATCCAGGGAAAAGGCCTGTCAGCCTGACCTTGGTACTGGGGAAGAATATGGAGCAGTTCATCCTGAGTGCTCTCACCAGGCATGTGCAGGACAACCAGAGGATCATGCTCAGCCAGCATGGGTTCATGAAAGGCAGGTCCTGCCTGACCAACCTGATCTCCTTCTATGTCCAGGTGAACCACTTAGTGGATGAGGGAAAGGCTATGGATGTTATCTACCCAGACTTTCGTAAAGCCTTTGACACTGTCTCCCACTGCATTCTTCTAGAAAAGCTGGTGGCTCATGGCTTAGACAGGTGTACTCTTCGCTGGGTAAAAAACTGGCTGGATGGCCGAGCCCGGAGACTTGTGGTGAACGAAGTTAAATCTAGTTGGTGGCCTGTCAAGTTGGTGGCCTGTCACAAGCAGTGCTCCCCAGTGCTCAGTTTTGGGGCCAGTTCTGTTTAATAGCTTTATCTGGATGAGGGGATTGAGTGTGTTCTCAGTAAGTTTGAAGGTGACACCAAATTGGGCAGGAGTGTTAATCTGCTTGGGGGTAGGAAGGCTCTACAGAGGGACCTGGACAGGCTGGATCAATGGCCCAAGGCCAATTGTGTGAGGTTTAACAAGGACTGTCATGGTTTAATCCCAGCTGGCAACTAAGCACCACACAGCCCCTTGCTCCCCCACACTGAGATGGGGTAGAGAATCAGAAGAGTAAAAGTGAGAAAACTCTTGGGTTGAGATAAAGACAGTTCAATAGGGAAAGCAAAAGCTGCGCGTGTGCAAGCAAAGCAAAGCAAATTCCCTACGAATTCATTCCCTACTTCCCATGGGCAGGCAGGTGTTCAGCCATCTCCAGGACAGCAGGGCTTCATCACATGTAAAGGTGACTTGGGAAGACAAATGCTATCACTCAGAATGTCACCCCCCTTCCTTCTTCTTCCCCCAGCTTATATACTGAGAATGACATCATGTGGTCTGGAATACCCCTTTGGCCAGTTGGGGTCAACTGTCCTGGCTGTGCCCCCTCCCAGCTTCTTGTGCATCTGGCAGAGCAGGTGAAGCTGAAAAGGCCTTGACTGGTGTAAGCACTGCTTAGCAACAGCTAAACCATCAGTGAGTTATCAACATTATTCTCATGCTAAATTCAAAACACAGCACAATACCAGCTACTGGGAAGAAAAATAACTTTGTCCCAGCCAAAACCAGAACACAAGGGCAAGTGCTGGGTCCTGCACTTGGGTCACAACAACCCCATGCAACACTACAGGCTTGGGGAAGAGTGGCTGGAGAGCTGCCTGGCAGAAAAGGGCCTGGGGCTACTGGGTGAGAGATGGCTGAATATGAGCCAGCAGGGTGCCCAGGTGGCCAAGAAGGCCAACAGGATCCTGGCTTGTGTCAGGAAGAAGTAGCCAGCAGGAGTAGGGAAGTGATCGTGCCCCTGTAATCCACACTGGTGAGGCTGTACCTCAAATACTGTGTTCAGTTTTGGGCCCCTCACTACAAGAAAGATGTTGCCTTGCTGGAACAGGTCCAGAGGAGAGCAACAAAGCTGGTGAGGGGTCTGGAGCACAAGTCTTATGAGGAGCAGCTGAGGGAACTGGGGTTGTTTGGTCTGGAGAAGAGGAGGCTGAGGGGAGACCTTATCACTCTCTACAACTACCTGAAAGGAGGTTGTAGTGAGGTGGGTGTCAGTCTCTTCTCCCAAGTAACTAGCAATAGGATGTGAGGAAATGGGCTCAAGTTGCACCAGGGGATGTTTGGATTGGATATTGGGAAAAATTTCTATACTGAAAGAATGGTCAAGCATTGGATCAGGCTGTCCAGAGAGGTGGTGGAGTCACCATCCCTGGAAGTGTTCAAAAAACATGTAGACGTGGCACTTTGGGATATGGTTTAGTAGGCATGGTGGTGTTGGATTGATGGTTAGACTTGATGATTTTGGAGGTCTTTTCCAATAATTCTGTGATTCTATGTGTTTTTAATGCAAAGTTTCTGTACTAACTACATGGCTGTTACTGAACAACAGGTTTGATTTTTGAAATAAATATAATTCAAGACAGTTGTGTGCATGCATTGAGCCTTCTAACTTTGGGCCTTTATGTGATCGTACTAGAATGCATGTTGTGATATCTGCTGATGGACTTGAACTAGTGCATTATTTTGTAGCTCTGCACAGTTCCTAGGAATGTGTCTTCTTCTTTTCCTTATTTTTTTTTTTCTTTTCCCAGATGTTTAGAATTCAAGGTATTCATACAAGAACTGAATTTTCCTTTAAAGCATACTGAAGAGCAGAATTTTCTCCAGTTCAGGAGAACACAGATCTTAGGGACTATAAGTTTTCTGTTTTAAATCTTTACCGCTTCATTGGTGGGTAAATTTCATTGGTAATTTAAGAGAGGATTTACAGTCTTATTCAGGAAAGGATACTTACTGAAGTCAGAAATTTCATGCTTCAGTGCTCTCCTGAATATATTGAGAGAGACTTCAGCATATGCTCAAATGTTTCCTTGAACTGGGACTCTAAAAGGTTTTATAAAATTAAAAGGCAATATCATTGTAGACATTATTAAAAATTCAGACTAGTGTTATTATTATGTAGAGATTTTATTCAGCAATATCACACATCACCATAAAATTCACTTCTTTAAATGGCCCCCTTGCAGTCATTACAGTAATTTCATGGAAATGTAGACACTGTCGCTCCAGAAACACTGGCTCTTCTCATTTCACTGTTTCACATAGCTACTGGTTCAGACAAGCAGAACTGTTATATTCGCCTGTTTCACTTCACTCATGAACATCCTAACTTTATCTAGGGCTGTTTGTGGTAGAAGTAAATTAATTCTTGATCCCACTGGTAGTAAGCTTATACTTTGCATAAGAAGGTTTATTGATAGTATTTAATGTTTCTATTTGTGTAGTTCTTTTCCTGACAACTCATTCTACATTAAGTATATATATGATATCTAAAACAGCAGCAGGAATTTAATATATAGCCATAGTGTTGATGAGGTGATATTAAGACTTTTCAGTGTCATAGCTTCTTCCTGTTACAGGGGTGACTTCATTAGTCACTGCATGCCAACAAATCAATAGTTAGTATTGCTCACTAGGTCAAACAAACAAACAAACAAACCCCTAAATGAAGTAGTAACAGCAATACTAAAGAGCTTTGCATTACTTAATCCATACATCATCTGTATCAACACATTAAATGTTGCTACTATTCATTGTTAACTACTAAAATAAAAACCTGAGACAGTTTGGTGAATTCATATGCCTGAAATCTAGAGCTTTGTAGAAGACCTCAAAAATATTAAAAATCTAGGGCTTTAGAAAAAAAACATACATCTTGAATAGTCAGTACAGCCTCTGGAAATAAAACAGATTATTAACCTTTCAGTGATACAGAGAATAAGTAAATCTGTTTAATGGTACCTAGTCATGCATTTTCTGCAGTCTGGGATGCATTACTTTAGAATTTGTCAGGTCAAATGCGTAGACATAGAGATCTCTTCCGAAGGGAGTTTTTCCATGGCTTTTGGTGGGAATATATAATCTTTTTAGACTTTGGAAATGTTAGTACTACTACTGAGATAAATTTTTGTCAGGCAATATTCCATGGATTTAGCACTATAAATTTTTCTCACCTTCACCAAACTCATCATATATAATAAAAAAGCATCTTAGGAATTTGCTGCATTTCTGCTTTGAATTTTTTGAAATAATGTTTCTATATTTATTCAAAATTAGTATTTCTTAAAAAAATATGTTTCTTTTTCACTTTTTCAAAGTTGTGTCAATTTATATATTTTTATATTGTAGGGCAAATGTTTTAAATATTCTTATTTGATGTAAATTTAGAAACGCCTTCTCTACTAGCAGTAAAGAACTGAAAATCTCTTACTTATACAGCTACATTTCATTAATATTGAAAATCTTTTTACCATTTATACACAGTGGAGCTGAGGCTTTAATTCTATTCCAGGACTGATAAGAATTGTTATTTGTGCCTAGCATGGTCTTTAGTAGTTTGATTGTACAGTTACTATAGAAGCACTGTTTCTTAAAATAGCCACTTTGTATTTTAAAAGAAAGCCATTTTAAAAGAAAGCAATTAATTGTGGACTGTTCACTCTTCAAGTAAATAGCTAATTTTAACAAGAATTTAAATGTTATTTGTATTCTACCCAGTGTTGGAATATTTTTGTGAAGGATGGGATCATTATGGAAATCAGTGATCAATCAACAATTGTATGCAGTATCCCTAGTAAAAATTATTTTTGGAAGGTCCAGACACAGTTCTATAGAACAAGAAGTGGGGTGCAATAAAATTAGCATACTTTTTCCATTGATCTGTTGTTGGTTTTTTAATCTACTGATAAAGATGGGGTACCACTTTAATGCCGCTGTTCAACCTTCAGTGAATCAAGATCGCCACACTTCTATATTTTTCTTATTTAGAATACAACTTACCCTTGAATGGGGGAAACAAACAAACAAACAAAACTCCACGTTTTTCTGTTTTGTGGACTAATGTATCAGGAATTAAAGGATTTTAACATAATTATATCAAAATAATGAAATAGACATTGCAAAATAAGAAAAAATCCTGAAAGTCTTCTGAATTACTGCAAATTCTTGAGAGATCTTAATTGTTTGCAGGAAGTAGAAAATAGTCCTTAGCTTTTTAGTCTTCAGTAATTTTTATCATGTATACTATATGTGATGGTGCTGGCAAAAAAATCCAGAGCTAGTTAGTCTGATCAACCTAGCTTTAAGGTTTCCTTATAAATTGGAAAATATGCTGTAACTCTGAAAAGGATAGAAAAAGGATTTAGATGGTCTACTTCCCTCTTATGTTTGAAAGTAACCTTGAAATATTTCTTGAATTATCACTGCCAGAAATAACCAACACATACGTTGTCAGTGATGGTGCTTGATTGACAAGGTATTGGCAATGTGTATACAATAAATGTGAGGGAGCTTTCTTCTAAGTAAGAGAGCAGAATGGCTGAGCAGATATCTATCCATTTCTTTATCTAAAAATTATATCATGATTGACAACTGGTTTCTTCAGTATGTTCATGAATTTACTTCAGTGATAAAAGCTCATTACTGCTTTGTTAGTGGAATATGCTACCAATTCTTCAGGTCCACATAGATATACTTGTGCAGATAAATTCATTTTTCATGAATGTACATTTTCCAAGCCCGAACAAGCAATACATCTACATTCAAACAGTCCCCATTTTACCAAAATAGCTCTCTAAAGTTTTGAGCTGAACTGATGCTAGGCAATGAGGAAGTGAGAAGAAATAATTAATAAGCCAGTATCTCTGACTATTGGTAGAATTCCACTAGTGTTTGTGAAACTCTAGAAATTCATTCTGTATCGTATCTTCCAGACAAACTCTTTGACTGTCAAGTGGTTTTTTCCATAGACATAATTACCCATAACAATTAGTCACATTACTTTTGGCCGTTATGTTTTTTGTAAAAGTTATCAATTAATTTTCCATTCATGAACATGAACTGTTCTGGTATAACACTAAAAACATTCCTCAGTAAGACTAGATTTCCTATTGTACCTCATTCTCTTTCTGCATGGGGGAATGGCATGGTGTATGCATTGAATGAGGACACAGAGAAAATTAATCCTGTAAGGCATACTGGATTTAAAACAGTTCAGTAATTGTTCATTTGTTATGTAAAATAAAGACAAAAAAATGTAAAATAAAGACAAAAAAATGTAAAATAAAAGTAAAGCTTTCAACCAAAAGCTACAAAAGGACAATTAATAAATCTAATTAAAAATCCTATTTTCTTCAGCTATCCTTATTTCCCAGAATGGCTTTGATAATGACTGGAAAGTAAGTGAAATGGAATTGATATCCCATCTCCTTTTTGTTGTAATCATTACCTTGTAGTTTTCTTTTTTAACATTTTACCTCTCTTTAGTCTTTATTCTGCATGTCAAAATCTAGTCATTTTCTGGATTCTTTGAAGCATATTTTGACATGCAGAATAAAGACTAAATATGCTTCACACATCCCAAAATGCGCTTCAGTGAAAGAAGTATTGTTGATTTCAACTAAACTGTGTACCAGCTTAAATTCTTCATCCTATGAGATAAAGAGGTTTGAGAGAGAGAGAGAGGTTAGAGAAGAAGGTCACAGTAGACTACTTAGGCAACTTCTAGCTTTCACAGCGCAATATATTATTGGATGAAATTGTGTAGGGTTGTGGCTTGTTTTACTCTTGGAAGAAGAAAGATTCAAGGGCAGAGTTTACTGTCTCAGCCTCTTTCACAAATGATATCCACTTAATCTTAGGTATCTTAAAAGGTGACTTTATAAATTAAAGTTGGTAATGTAACTTCTCCACTTATTTTTTCCCTGTTCCTGAGTAAAAATAAATATTTTTTAAAAGGCAGAAGGTAGCTGTATTTTGCCTGCACTTTGTCTACCCACATCTGTCGTTGCAATAGAGATATACATGCCTGTAAGTTTCTGCTTTGGCTATGGCTATTCTGGACTGTGTGACTGCTACATAATTGAGAAGAAAGATGGATTTTCTATGAAGGCTGAGGATACTGCATGGTTTCTCTGATGGAAAGAGTCTTGATCTACTGTTCCACAGATTAGAAGTCATCTTCTTTCTATGAAATAAGTGCTACTTATGAATTCTAAGCTATAAAACATATCAGAACTGGGAAGTGCTCATTGAAGAGGCTAATATTACAGATGAAGCTATCAGCATACAGTTTAAGTTGATGAAATTTGTTGTGATGTGTGTGTGTGTGTGTTTATTTGCACACATACATACAAATACACACTGCACTGCAAGTCGTGCCTTGACAACCACTGTGCTGTTCTTAACAATAAAAGCCTAAAATTTTAGAGTGGATTTCAGATACTGAATCAAATATTCTGTCATCATACTGTTACTCTTCTGTAGCAACCAGTGTGGAGTAGGAAGTATGGTGACTAAAGGCAAAGTCAACATTTTTTCTTGAGGAATTGCTTTAAGTTAATGCAGTGATTCCTTGTGAAAGCATCCCTGCATATAGTTATATACATGCATGTAACTAAATGCGTAGGATAGGTTGTTGATAGGTATAGACTAAAGAATAACAATCCGCCATAAATTTGGCTTTCTAATAAAAAGGCTTTCTCATAAACAGCAGCATGACAGAGGTGTTATCTGTGTGTTATCCAGCTACCATGAAAACACAGCAGAAAGGGAACAGATATATGCTAGTTTAAAACATTCGTTTAACGTCACTGCATAGCAGCTCTCCAACCACAGTTCCCAGCAAGCTTGCGCTCTGCACAGTATGAGCACAGTCACTCAGATAGAGGCATGGTGCAGTCTTCTGTCTTTGTAAGCCCAAATTAAATCAGCCCTTGCAGAGTTTTGAAGTTATAGAGCCAGAAGAACAAGAAATGCTTGTTCTCTGAAACAGTTATGTGACCTGAAGCTTCTCAGCTTTCATGTTACAAACCAATTCAAATGTAATTTCTCCACTGTTAAGTAAAGCATTTTGCTTAGCTGCTTCTCTGCCTCCTTTGTGCCACTCTGGGGCGGTGGCTGAGGTTCCCTTTCTCTGCTGTGTGTCTTGAGGTGTCTATCAGCTGCACCACACCAAAGCTAAAGGCGTGAACAAGAGCCACAGGAGTAATTATGGGAGAGTTAGATGAAGACTAAAAGCATTCACAGGTGGATAGGTGATCTACGCATTCCTATGTCCAAAATGCAAGCTGCCCTTTGGCAAAACCCAGGCTTGTGCTTAACCAAGACTTAAGGCTTAAAATAGGTACTTTTCCTCTGTGCCTGTAAGGAAGATTAGGTCTCTCATCCATGCTGGAGTGCTTCAGCTAAATTTAACTCTGACTGATGGAAAGATTTACTCATAGGATTATAGCACAGCTGTGGAAACTACTGCTATTGTTTTGGTTGGAGATTTGTGAGACAACCTCAGTGGGGGAAAAAAAAAATTATACGTACATGCTATCGTGGACGATGCCAGATCTGAAAGAAGGAGGTGCACAGCTGAACAGTGTCAGGGAGCAAGTTGTGCAATAACACAGCACAAAGCCAGTGCTATTATAGGAGGCCAATCCCGCCCCCACCCCAAACACAACAAATAAGCATATAGCAAGCTTTACATCTTGATTCGTTTTTAAGAAAATGTCACTGTAATAAATTGCTAAGCAGTTTTGTTCCAATATATGAAAGTTGTGTGGCGTTGCTTATGTTTGCTGATGGTCATACATTTATTTCAAGGTGTCCTGTCTGTATTTCTTTTCCAGGTTCAGGTCCTTCGCAATGCAGGGGAAGAAGTGACCCTAACTGTGTCCTTTCTGAAAAGAGCACCCGCTTTTCTCAAACTACCACTGAATGAAGATTGTGCATGTAAGCCTTTATTATTTGGTCAAAAGAAAACTCATGTCAATGCTCATGAACACTTGCAGCTTCCAAACCTACTGTGCATCAAGGGTGATTGACAGCAGCTTTTTAGCTCAGTGTTGCTGCCTGAATATGAGCTACTCGTATTGCCAGGTCCTGTAGTAACATTCACCTCAAGCAAAAAACCGCAATCTTTACTTGAAAAATAGACCACCAGGTATTTGGCTGGTGAGAATCAGCAAATTGCAGGTAAAATGTTGTAATTACATTAATTTACGGTAGGTCACATTCTGAAGAAGAGTATTTAAAAGCAGTTTTTCAAGCAGCATCAGATAGCATTTTAGTCTGAAAGAGTTTTGTCTTGTAAATCTGAAAATGAGATTATTTGTATATATTTAGAGGGCTTAACTTTATGATTTAAAATTCAGAGGCTTTAGTGGAGGTGTCTGTCTACCTAACAATAAATTATTCTGGGATGATTAGTATTTTGTTTAAGTCCAACCAAGTGTTAGTGAACTAGCCCCATGAGGGACATATGGAGACAGCTGTCTTCCTTCAGTTACATTAAATTGTAAGTGTGGGTGCATAATTATAGACAGTTGCAGCATATCTAAGCATATTTATATGTCAGCCTGTGCCTTTTGTCACTGCTGTTTTCCTTCTGCTTCTTGCTCCTAAGAGGGTAAGATAAATTGCTTAGTTTTTAAGCAACAAACCAATAAATAGTTGATTTCAATACTTTTAGCCTTTGATTTTTAAGTTAGTAGGAATTAAATAAAATAAATTATTAAATAATATTTTATACAATCATTTGTTGAAATACTGTCTTTATCTTTCACCAAGGTATTAAATTTTAGTGAGACAAGAAAAAATTTAGTACACCATGTTCTTAAATAAAAATGTATCCCAGTACATTTGTCCCTTTTACGAAAGGTTGTGTATCACGGAGTGCCCTGAGTAACGCACACAAACATGCATTTGCATCAATCCTATCATGTTAATTTTGAGGTGTAAATCTGTAATTTCCTAAACTGTTACTAGAACAGTTAGAACATTAAACTTCATCGAGAGTAACAAAAGTGTTACCTAACTAGTTCCTTCAAGTGAAAACCAAGTGAGGAGGTACCCACTTTTATTATCAAATTTGCAAAAACCTTTGGGGTTTTCTTACTAAACGGATTATTAACTTTTAAGCAAAGCATCAGGAGAGGGATTCTTGAGCCTCCACTCAGCTTAAAAAGGCATTCTGCTCCAAGCAGAAGAGAGATACTGGCTGAATGGAGAAAGTAAATGAATGTTAAGTATGACAAAGCTAGTGGGGGGAGAGGAATACAGACAGACAGGCATACACAAATTTGAATTATAGTATTATAGATTAATGAAAATTTTTTGATGTATTCATGTTTGTATTAGGTGCTCCCAGTGACCAAAGCAGTGGCACATCCTCTCCCCTATGTGACAGTGGTTTACATCTCAACTACCATCCCAACAACACGGTAAGAGCTTATATTTCTTTGATGGAATTACACAGAATAATAATAATACTATAATAGCTAAGTGGAAGCAACTAATAAAGGACAGCAACATGGGAGGAACTCTAATTAATATTGGAGGTAGACAGTTCCATAGGAGGCAAAAAGAGTTGCCAGATATTATGGCTGCAAATTAAACTATGACAAATTATACCAGCTGAGATTGTGCCTTGATAGATGTGATTACTACTTTTATCTGGGGAACAGGGATTTTGCGAAAGGTTTTTCTTCTAGATTATTTCCACACCACAGAAATTAAAATTACTAGAACGAAAATATATCTATTTAAAGAAAAGGTAGAAAACTTTTTTCAGAATATTTTTCTATGATTTTTATTTCATTTATTATCAAAAACTTTTTGCAAAGGATGATTTAGGTAAACATTTTTGCCTATTTTTAAGGTAAGAGCATTTTACTTCTAGTAACTTCCACTTAAAATCTTACTGAAGAATTGTAACATTATGGAGCAAAGTCTCTTTAGGATGAAATACTACAGATGTTGGTCAGATTTTTAGTAAAAGAAGTTTTTGAAGTGCAACAAGGGGCTTTTAACAATTTTCTTAGCCAGGAAATGCAAAATTTCCTTTATTTCATATAATTCTAAAGAGTTTATTTCTGCATATTTGGCTTTGTGATAGGTGAAAATACTCAGATAAAATAAAAAGCACTGAATAAGTAAGCCAATATACAGCATAATTGTTAAAAATATATTACAAAAAACCAAAAAATTTAAGCATTGTTCTGTAAACTTTGCTATTTTTAATTTCTGGCTTGTCTTATTGTTCTTTCATACTTCATTTGTAAAAGTTTTAAATAGGTGTCCAGAGACTTGAAAGTTAATAGCACAGATTTTAAGCCTGCTTATTATCTGGAAAACTTTCAGGATTTATACACTTTTATGGAGCTGAATTTCATAGAAATGGGATAAAAACAATAAAATTAGTATCTTAAAATTGGTCAAATAATAATTATAACAACAACAATAATATATAACTAGTGCAACAATATCAGAAGCAGACTTATCTCAACAGTCTATATATGTATGAATGTATAAAGGCTATTGCAGCAGATTCTAAACTTATTTTGCTAGCCACTTCATTTCTAACTTTGCTTTTAGGATAAAAATCATGCTTCCATTTGTGAATCCTATTTCTGCAGCTGTCGAAACTGATCTGAATTAGCCACAGTTTCTGTCTGAACTTATAATAACTTACTGAAACCAAGTCTTTTTCTCTCAGTTTAGATAATGTAATCAGGCATCATGAGTCTATAAAGCACCCTAAATTAAATTATTCTGCTGAAGACCAGGATGTGGTTCTTATCTCAGATGTCCCTTGTAATGGGAATAGAAAGCTTCATAAAACCAAATAAGACCTATGTATGAATTCCTAAATTATGTACTTCTCTTATGTCATGGTCCTTCTTTTTCTCAGAACATTCTCTAGAATGCATTTTGAGTTATGGCCATAGTCTATTTCTTCATTTATAGTCTTGGTGATTCGTGTGAAGGAGGCTTCCGACTCAGAATTTGGAGTAGACAGGACTGATTCTGGTTTTTTGTCAACAACTCAGAGTTATGCAGGCTAAAGGTAGGGTTAACATTTCTGTTGCAGCCAGATCTAGGCCTACAGTTTGCATCTAAACTTTTTGCTGCATTTCAGCTTTTTCCTCAAGTTTAATCAGGGCTGAAAAAAGGTACCTGAAAGCAGACAGGAAACATTAAAAATTCAAGACAATATTTAAAACAATGTCCTAGCTTAGTCTTCCTAGCCAATCGTTTATTTATTTGGGTTGAATATATGGAATGTTTCACCAGAGATTCAATGTTTTAAGTAAGTGAATCTACTTATAAAAAGCCTTCTGTTCAGATAAATTGATGTTCATAGTGATCTTTTATTTTACATATGTAAAAGATATATGAATATATGAAAAGTAAAGTTCAAATTGGCAAAGATTTATAATTCCATAGATCTTAAATGAAAATCTTACTCTAGAAAAATACAAGGTGTACTTAATTTTTGTAGGATTTATTTTATAGAAGATACAAGTAAGAAAAAAAAATTAAAAAAAAAAATTTTATATTTCAGTGAGAATCATGCTTCTTCAGAAAAATAATTTAAATTTTAAAAAAGGAAGAGGTGTTGGATTTAAAAAATTCATTTTTTATAAGCATTTCTCATTCAAATCTATATTCTGTAAAAATACTGGTGAAATTGGACTGTAGATATTTATATACTCATTCTTTGATCATAGACATCATATGTCACTCTTCATATAAGTAATGTCTTGTGTAAATAGGTAAAATTTGTCATAAGCACGTGGTTTTGACTAAACAATTTTCATCACATGTTAAATCCCATTCATAATTACCAGGTTTTGAGGTGATGTCATTAGAATAGAGGTGTGTAAATGTGTACAGGGCTACAGGAAAAATGTGAATTATGCTTGTATACTGAACCTTTATTCAGGGTACACGTATAAAACTAGTAGCTGGTGATGTGGTACACAGTAAATATTCACTTCTATTCATGACTAGTCATTTCAAAAAAAGGAGACAATCTGTTTTCCCTAGGTTTTTAGAATACTATTCCTGACACTTCCTCAAGCATATTGATCTTGAGGTTTATATAGATTTGTTTTAATTGTGAGAAAAAGTTCAGAAACTCTCCAGTGCTAGCTAAAACTCATGCAAAATGATTTGCGGAAAGTGGAATACAATGTCAAATGAAATACAAAGTCTTTGAAGTCTCTCTCTCTCTCTTTCCAAGTCTGCTGAGTACTTATGATGAAGCCCAAAACTGAGAAGGACCTTTTAATATTTTTCAGGATACATTATCATGTTCCTCATGGCCAGCATCCCCAGGACTTAGGTGGGAAAAAAGGTGGTGTGATCTCCGATTAATTCCACTTCTTCATTCACGGTTTTCCCAGTACCTTCCAGGATCAGATCTGTGCAGGTAAAGAAGTTTAGAAAGTTGAAGCTTGACTTCTTCATTGACAGATACAAGCCTTAGGGAGTTGCCTTGTTAGAGGAATGGCATTATTAGTTCCACCGCAGCTGACAAAGACATGAAACATAGGAGCTTTCATAAAGGTCTGTCTAGGTCCATCTTGGCCCATATTCTGCTCTGACGTCAGCCAGGACCAGGTATGCGGGGAAGATGTGTGATCTTCCCACTTGCACCTAGTGGTCAGCATGTTTCTGAGTTTCAGATTGCATGTAGGTCATCATATTTAATAACTGCTTGTGCTCCTGTCCTCAAAAGCTTCTTTCTAAGCTGCTTTTTATTATACCTTTGGTTTTTGCAATACACTGTGGCAGTAAGCTCTGCAATGTAATTATGTTTTGAAAAGATATTTCCTTTCGTGTCTGTTAAATCTCTCACCTGATAACTTCATTGGGTGAAATAAACTTGTTGTTTGGGAGCAGCAAGGGCTGGCTGCTCCATGGGGAAGGTGAGCCAAGAGCAGAGGGTGGCAGAGGGGCTGGATGAGGCAGTGTCAATGCAGACAAAGGCCTTGTCCAACTGCCCCTAGTGGAGGAGCAGAGCAGGCCTACGGGTGGTCTTCAGATGAGTCCATCATGGTGAGGTAGGGCTCAGGTCAGGCTGGGAAGTAAGCCCATGGGTTGGGTCCAAATCAATGGGACATGTCTAGGCACAGGCTGCAACGAAACTCAGATGGGTACCAAGGGCAAGGGCCTGAGCTGATACACAGCTCCTGAGTTAAGGGAGGGAGAGACCCCCCACTCAAGCTCTTTTACAGCAGCCTGATCCCACATCCCATAGCCAGATCCCATGGCAGAACTGGCTTCAAGCACAGGCAGCTGGGCATCCAGGGGGGGGTAAGAGGGTGGAGTCTGGGCCCTGACCCTTGTATCAAGCAAAATGCTAAATAAGCATTCCTGATTTATGTTTTTATAACTTCAGATGACTGTCTTCTGTTTTCCAGTTTGAAGGATCCCTGTTGTTACATCCTTTTAAGGAAATCCTTCCATAGCTCTGATTATCCTTGTTATTCACTCTGTTTCTTTCATAGTTCTAATATATCTTTTATGAGACAAGGTGATCAGGACTGCAAGGAGGATCCCTCTTGACTTACATTAAGACATAATGATATTTTCCATTTTTTTCTCTGTTCTTATCTAACACTTTATAATAACCTTTTTTTTTTAAGGAGAATTGTTTGTAACTCTTGCATTTTTTTTCTTCTATGTTTGTAGCTATAACAAGGTTCTTTGTTGCTTACATATAGCTAAGGTTTTTTTGTTTTTTTTCCCCATATATGATACTTTGAATTTATTAACATTGAATTTCATTGCTGTTTTGTCTCCCAATCACTGGGGAAGCTGTCCAAAACTCATAGTCAGATTTAAATTTATTGCATCATATAGACAACAACCTGTTATTGTTTAATTTAATATTATCCTAGTAAATCAGAAGAAATCAGAAAGGAAAATTTTTATAGAAAAGAAATTAAAAAAAAGGGGTATAGAAGTCAGGTCATGCTTGTTAAAATTTTAGATACCTAGGTATTGTGTGGCTTAATTTATCATCTGTATATATAAGAACGAAGTTCTAATGCTAACAAAATCTTTGAGTTCCAGCATGTAAATCATTAATTGGAGGACAGCTGTCTACAGTTATAAAGCCTGTTTCTCCATTACTTCTTCTTCTAACCCATCTGAAACTAACTCTTGAAATAAGTACAGAGGACTTATTTGTGAGGCTGTGAGGCCTTACTAATTGAAATAAAATCTGGCTTTCCCGTTTAACTTTCATGTCTGCCAGCTTCGTTGTGTGAGTCTGGGCAGAACAGTGTGTTATGCTATGCCTTGATGATCCATCAGGCATTTGTGGTTTAAAATTTCCTGTTCCTCCATTCATACACATGTAAAATTACCTAATTAATATAGAAAGCTTCAGTAATATTTCTGGAAAGACTGTTTTGTGAGAGAACCTCCCCAGTATCTTTTCTCTGTTGTTGTGCTCACCCTTCCAGTGTTTCTACGGGTCCTGCAGTCCACTGATACTGTCTGCCCTCAGGGGTGTGTTTATGATCTCCCCCAGAAACTAGGGGAAGAGGAGCTTTCTTCAACCTCAGTTTGGGGTTTGTGCAGGATGAATCTTATTGTTTCTTATCACAGCCTACTTCTTTCTCACTGGTTCTCAGCAAACATTTGAAAGTTGCACAAAAACCTCCCACGGCCTCAGTTAATTCTAAGGGCTGTTGTTTCTTAGAAGTACACTTCTGCCAGCCATTTTCCTATTCACAGAGCTGAAATTAAAGCAGGTTAGGCAATAGTCATTTCACCACTAGATGATTGTGAAGCTAAAAACAGCCTGCAGCTTTTGACTGGTAATAGCAAAATCGTATTTCCTTGGCTGCATCATCCTTGTTTTATTGAGGAACAATGGCTGGCCCAGGGAGTCAAGGTGTAAACCAAAGGCTACAGCAGCTCATGTTAAATTGAATACAACTACTCACATGGAAAATTAGGACATATTCAATTGTTCATAGATCTAGGGTTTTAGAATTCAGTCAATCAATAAAACACAACCTTAAAGTGCACATTATAGAATTGGTACATTACAGAGAAAGATTTTTAGGTAGCAATGATATTACCAAGATCTGCATTTCCCAAAAATAATTTTAAAAGTATATTCATACAAAACATCTGAATTCATGCTCAGACCTTGAATAACTGCTCTGATAATTTTCTCCTTGTGTCCGTTTTTGCTGTCTAACATGAGGAAATAAGAGTAGTTAAAGGAAACAAAAATGCAGTATAAATATGAGAGAGGAAATGGGGTTTTCTTCAAAAAAAGCATAGAACTAACATTTTTTGTTTCCAGCAAGACAGTTTATAAGAGTCTTTTAAATTACTGTAAACATTTTAAAATGTGGCTCCCTCTCAAAATTTGTTGAGAGAAAGGTAGATAATTTTTAAGACACTGCTATAAAGAGCAACATTAAGGAAAGGATATTGAAAATAATATAAGAAAGCAACATGAAATGGAATTTAATTAGTTACATTTTCTGTAGTTAATATTTACAAGGCTGTTTTCATTATATAAAGCCTAATAACTTTTTATGTTTCAGAGTTTGAAAAGACTGCCACAGAAATACATCATAAAATTATCACATACACTATTATGCCTCATAATCATATTCTAGGTTTTCCAGTGGGGTATTCATATGAAATTTTAGAGGGCATTCAGGTTAATCTTGGAAAGCGTCTTAATTTCAAATTTAACTCTTGAGTTCCAGAAGGCACAGAACCTGAGATGTGTAGCTGAATAAGAATTCATCTGATCTTAACTTTTTGGCTGTATTATAAAGTGATTGATCTACTATTTGTTCTACTCAATACAAAGCATGTATTTAATACTTTATTTTTCAGGTTTTTGTGGTAGTATAGACTTTGACTGGTAGACTAATTCCAGAAAATACTAATACAGTAACCTAAGGCTAAGGATATCTACTGCCCAGACAACACTGAGAAGTAATTTATTATGTAGCCATGCAACTTATAGTCTGTGCTTATTGATACTTGGGCACAAACCTTCTGGATGAATGGTTTTGTATATGCACAGATCAAACACCTAAGAACAGTAGGAACAGTCTGATGCCCCAAATGCATCAGATTCACTGTGTAATGTAAAGGAAATTTGTGCATCAGTATTGAATCTTTGGTTTCCTTTGCTTGTGCAGTTTAGTCTGACACATTAATAGATTCCTTGGATTCCTACTTTGGTTTACAATAGGCTGAGTAGAAAGAAGGGAAGTTCCTGAAAATACTGCTATTTTTTGTATAAGACCTAATCAACAAATATGTCTGAGCATCCTGCTATGCTCTTTATGTAAAGACTTATTTAGAATTTTATTCTAGAAGACTTTACTATTTATAGCCATTTAAAATAAAGGGTATAGTAAACAAATGCTAGCTATATTACCTGAAGAGGCTTTAAATAAATCTTCCTCAAAACATATTTGTGAATTACTGTGAAAATGAGTCATTGACAGAAGTAGATCTCAGTTTGTAGCTTTGGATTTTAAAGAAAAACCACTACCCGGGTGAAAAGGCAACTAAACTGATAAGTTAGCTGACGGATTTAGATAACCACTGCTCTCTACATGATCATGCTAGGATATATAAGCCTTATCCTCCTGTGAGAGCTAGTTCTCATGATGGGACTCTCAAAGCAAAGGCATGGCTTTAATTCATTTTTAATGCTTCTTATGACTGAACGAAAAGCCTGTGCTTGACGCGGATGCAGCAAAGACCTGTATGATAGAGATAGATACTAGATCTACATTCTACACAACTAGAATATGATTTCAAGAGGTAAAAAAAAAAACCTCTGCAGAATGAATATCTGTCATGAGATGTCAGAAACTGTCATCAGTGACACTCAGTTTTACACTGAAGATAACACTCACTTTGCCTGAACCATTCTCAAAGAATCTGAATGATGTACTTGATTTTAAAACATAAATTGATCATTAACGGATGGGTTTGTAGCAAAATGCCAGCAGTGGAACTTGGTATTCCCTGTATGTTTAGTAATTCCTTAGTCTTGGATATGGATTAATATTGAGGGGTTTTTTTTGTTCTGAAGCCAGAGACCTGTAAGCCTTCCAAAGGCTGTTAGCCAAGAAGGCTATTTACTGAAGAAATTAGATTTGCTACTGCTTTAGCATCTGAAAGTTTTCTCTTGCTTTATAATTGCTCAGCTCTCAGGTGTGGAAAGTCAGTCTATAATGCATGACAGATTATTGTGTAGGTACCCAGATTGGTGCTGGGATAGAGTCACCCAGATGGCCACTGCTTTTGTCATTGGATGTCTCTTGGCATTCCAGTGTATTTTGCTAATGACCCTATATTCAGAAATGTAATTGGAAAAATCATTAATGCTACCTGATCAATTTTGAATTTTCCAGCTTTTCTATTAGTAGTTTAGAAGAGGATCAAAATTCTATAACCAAGAGCAGCCAACAAGGTGTGTCCAGACAGGAATCTTACTGTATTTAAAGAATGTATTAGAAAAATGAAACAAAAGGTTTTGAGAAAAATGTACTGTATTCCACTGAATTTCTCAAATGATTGCCTACAGTGTCCAGTGCACACTTTCCTTCTCTATAATCTGCAGTATTAAAATATTAACTCTTTGGGATGCATCAGCTGTTTCACTTGTTTAGCTTCTGAAGTCACACAGTGTTGGTCAAGGTTCTGTGGAGCTAGTCTATGGAATTTTTCTATAGCTTTAAGAAACTTAATTTAATCTGAGTTGACCTTTTAGCATGATCTTTTTAATATGTCAGGTGTTTATAAAACAGGAAAACCAGCAATTTATCAGTGTTCAGTGGCTGACCTTCGTTGTAGTTGAAAGAAAAGCATTTCTACAAGTATTGTTAAGATGATATGCTAGACCAGATGAAATTTTCTTCTGACCTGATCTGTTATGACATGTCTATAGGCAAAATGCGTTCCAAGTAATTGCTGTGGATGGGGTTTGCAGTGGAATAATTCAGTGTCTCTCTGCTGAAGACTGTATTGACTGGCTACAAGCAATAGCAAGTAACATTTCCAACCTCACAAAGCACAATGTAAGTATGGATCCAAGTAAGCCAGAAGATTTCCCAGTCAAATTTGATTGTAACTGTCATAAAAGCCTAATGGGTTCACACACAGAATTATCTGCATATAAACAGTGCTTGAGGCTGTCTGAGAGAAGTCAACTCAAGTTTGTCATTAAATTAGACTTTGTGAGAAATCATTGAATGGGAAAATATTCTCCCCTACAGTCATATAGTTCACTTCATCACTATCAGAGTTATTCACTTCTTCGCAATACCAGCTAGCATTAGAAACAAAGACCAGACACAGAGGAGAAAGCCAGGTGTGATGGGTAAGCACACGGAAAAGCAAATAATTCTGTACTTCCTTGACAGTTTGAGAAAGCACTTCTATATAAAGGCTGGTATAATCAGATCTGAATTAGATGTTAGGTCTGTTTAGGTATCATTTAACACAAGGAGAACGGCAAGGTGCTTATTACAATGTTTATTATCAGCAAAGTTTTATGCTTCATGAACTGTACTTTTATGATCTGATCTTGCAGGATATTGAAGCAAGAATAAATGTTATGCAAAAGTTTTGCCAAACTACTAGTAAGTTTGATTGAAAGGTCTTCTGGACCTGCCTAGGATGTATTTTGCATTTGATAGGTAACATGTAATTTTTCCTGTAGAAGTATATGATACCTTTCCTGGTTTTCCTCAAAAAATACAGAACACATGGGCAACTCCATTATTGTGAATTGAGTTATAACAAGGAAGCCCTTGAGGATTTGATTTATATTCTCTCAGATTTCCTTAAATCTGCTTTAGCCTCCCAAACCTGCCTCTGAATTTGCTTTTATTTCAAATACAGGGAACACATTGAAGGAAGTTGTATTTCTTGGAGATTTATATTCAAGATGCAAAACTATGTTCCATCTGGCAGCAATGTGTAAAAGTGATTGTATTATAAAAATGTGACAGACATGAATTCATCCACCATCTGCAAGCTTCCACACAGTACAAGCCAACTTTATGGCTCTTTATTCATCCTTACGATGCTGTTGCTGTATAGAACCTTTCTTGCCTCACTAGCCGTTCTGACAAATGAAGGTGCTGATTTTTCCTCTTGCCATCTTTAGTTCAGATTATTAATGATTCTTGCTACCTAGTGTATTTGTTTACTTATAACAACAGATAGATGCACCTAATTTTTATCTGATAATGCTTTATGTAGCTCTGATGAGACTATAATTATTGTTGCTTAGCGTAACTTGAATTTTGGTAACGCACTGTTGTTATATGATATATTTTCAGTATTATAAAAATAAGTAAAGTTTATAATTCTACACTAGTTTACATAAAATACAAAACCAAAGTATCTGATATTTTATAAGATGGAAATAGTAAATTGTACAACTATTATGCGAATTTTTGTATTTATATTTTTATCCTGTAAAGTAACAGTGAGAGTTAGGGCTTATGACAATTATCCATTAACCTATGTTTAGAACTGTCCTAATTGTTTATAGCCCATATGAATTTATGGAAACCAATGAGACTTTATTTTCCGTAATATACTTTTCTTTTAAATTGCCAGTTGCCAGAAAGAATTAGTTTTTTGACAGCATATGTGACAAGTGAATATAAGAAACATTAGACACACAGAGGGGAAAAAACCCAAACTGTTGCTCAGAACAATGACTAGACGTGATTAGAGGTCCCTATATTTTCTTTCTTTACAAGATCTTTATAGGCATATACATACTGTCGATGTTAGCATTTTTCATCTGAGAGACGCATTTATTCAGTCATTGTCCTTTACTGTGGCATCCAGTAACAAAGAAACAAAGAGAGTATAGGTCTTTATTTGAACTTCGGGACAAATGTACTCTTTTTTAGTTTCAATTAACTTCTTATCTCTATCTAGGGATTATGAAAAAGAACTTGTTTAATTTAAATACCATATAGCTCACAGAAATATTAACTTACATGCTCTTTCTCACATCTACCTTTTGAACAAGAAGGAAGCAGATGAAAACAAGGAAGACTATAAAAACTAAGCTGTTTCTGAAAGCATTTCCTTTACCAGTGTGTCAAGTTTGGACTCTATAGATTTGGGTGCGATTTATCTTGCCTAATTTTAGATGTCTTAAAGAAGAATGTCCGAAGAGTGATCCTTATGATTTTCTTTCGACATCTGTTTTATGATGCGATTAATTCCCCCTGGACATGTCTTTCTTTCCTTTGACTGGTAAGGGACCCTAGGGTGGTGAGTTCAGACTTCAATACCTAAGGAGACATGAATACCCTGTCACTGGTGTCTTTGAGGGGCCAGAGGGGGTTTCTCTGAATAAATCTGCCAAAGAAATTCCTGGATATTTTGACAAAAGCATACTAGTCTCAAAAAGAAAATCTGAATTATTTTACTTTTTCACACACAAGCTGGCTGAACAAAGTCATGTGGTGGTTCAAACACCACAAATGTGTGGGGGAAGGACATGGCTTTCTCTCCCTGTGTTCCCATATGCATCTTACAGTTGTGAAACGTGAGCCCCTGGCTCCAAAATCTCATGTTTGAGTCTATAGGTCAATTACATTTTTATAAGGGTAGTGTCAAAATCTCTTGTGTCATGATCTAATATGTCCACATCTGACACAAAGGTGGTGTGACTCAATTGCAGAATCATCTTTGTAGCCAGTACGTATGAAAGAACAAGAAGAGAACAAAAAGGCCAGAGTAGAAACAAAACCAAATTGTCTTGACATCATCATCTTTGAAAGTCAGTGTCTCTAACTGAATATACATAATGGAGGCTGAAAGATGGTGTCAGCAGGCAAACACATTTTGCCTGCAGTGGTTAGAGTATCAATCATTGTACAGTGTAAGATAAAACTAGTATTATTATTCAACAAGATAGTTACAGTTTTAATGCAGAGATATAGAAAATTATATTCTATTACAGAAGAGATTAAGAAAGAAATCAGTATGCTGACTGATCTAGTTGACTTCATTTCAAATTTTCATCAGAAGACAGACTTCAGGTATGCACTCTTTTTGTTTGTATTCAGTAAATTAGAACTAGTGTCCTCCAGTGTTTATAGAATAGTGAGAGTTATACCACTAATTTGAATTTCTTTACCTCACCAGAAATCATGGAAAGATTATATATGAGATGAATTACATTGCTTTAAAATTACAAAACATGAATTGACTTGTATATCGGTATGCAACCAAAATGCGTACTTCAGAAATGCATTGTTGAAAGCAACTTAATATTGCACTATAATAGATGATGTGATGAATCCATAAAGACCATTCATTTCTGAAGATGTATTCATCTCCAACTTGAGTCACTTGAGCTGCATTTGTGTTAAAAATTCATCAGTTTTAGCAGTAGCCTCAAAAACCAGAGGGGTTATATTAGATCCAAAGTTTAGCCTAAGCAATCCTGAAACTGAAATTCATATGCTGAAACCTGAATATGTTAAATTGAACCTAGATTTGGGAACTCTAATTCCTCTATGAATTGATGAGGTAGAAAAGGGTTTTACCTCTTTTTGTTGCCGGTTTGGATGGCAGGCCAAAGACAATTAGAAAGGGAACAAGCTGCTGATTCTACCTTTTCTTACTCATGCTCCAAGTAGAAATTTTCAGTTCTGCTGTTCCAGTTCAGCTATGAACTGTTGGCCTTTCCATGAACTTCTAATCTGCATTAATTTTAATACTGATTTGTATTCTTTACCACCTACTTTGTTACAGAATTTTGATTACAGTAACTGCACTCTGGAATAGTCTAAGAAAAATACTCCAAAATCATGTGGCCTATAAAGATCCACCTGTTCCAAATACATCCCTAATTGGTGCAATTTTCAAGGGACTTAAAGGCAAAATTCTTCATGTCTTTAGCAGGGATGAGGTTTTTACCCAAGGTCTTTTTCAAAGCTGGTTCAACTGAAAATTTTTTCAGTACCACAAAATTAAACAAACAAACAAATAAACAAAAGACAGAAGCTTTAGCTCTTCTTAACAAAAGAATAATAATAATAAAAAAATTGCAGTTAGCATCTTCTAGGATATAGCTTAAGAGAGTCTTTGGGGATTCATCCTCCTGAGTCAATATTTGTCACTTGCCCATTGCTTCCTATGTGGTAGATTTTTATACAGTGAGTGCAATCATACTTCTTTTCCCCTTCCTCTTCCGTCATTTCCGTGGGCGACACTGCAGCAATTACACATTTATGCTTCTTACCTTGAAGCTTGCACTTGACAGAGAAGAAACAACAAGAACTTCATCAGATAGGAATGAAAGACAACTGAGATAAGGTTGCCAAGCAGGAGGTGACAAAAAGTTAGTTTTAAGTTTATCTTGAGAATGCCCATAAAATCTTGCAAGATTTAGTTCACTATAACTTCATTTTACTACATCATGGTATATATACATGGTAAAATAACATGTATCTGTGAAATTACTGAGGCACACCTATGTTTATGGTGGAAGCATGGTGGTAGCGTGAAAGCAGTACGACTAAGAGGTCTACAAACTAAGTATGAGTTTGGCACAATGTATGTGTTTTCCTGAACTTAAGCTTTTATTTTGAACAAAGTTCAAAAGTTCAGTTGAAATCATGGCTTTAATCATATGCTTAAAATGAAATGCCTAATGAAGGAAACTGCTACTAAGGGAACAAATATATTTGTCCTCACTTTCACTGAAGAAAAGAGAACAATAATACTTTATCTGTACAATGCTGAAGTTTGGGTAATTATTTAGGGATTCTATATGTCACTAGGTAGAGGGAGGAGAAAGAAATACAAATCAGGAGGAAAAAAACCCCAATTAGAGTAATATTATCTGTTCCACTTGTGGGAAGAGTAAAATATCACAGACTACATTCAGTGTTTTGTAAGTTGTTAAAATAAATTAATAGTATATGTCTCATTTTTCTGGTGGATGCTACCACCAGTAAGAACATAGAATCATAGAATCATAGAATGTTTTGGGTTGGAAGGGACCCCTAGAGGTCATCTAGTCCAATCCCCATACTGTGGAATGTTATGTTACATGAATAAATCAATGTCACTCATATGAAGTGAACAGATTTCACATATCAATTTTGTAGTTGAAATACTATGGCAGACCATCAGGATGCTCTGATGTTAGTAATTTTGGAGTTTTCTGGGATTTTATGCTCTTACACACCCCATGAATTGTGTATTGCAATAGTATTTAACTTTTTGTTGGTTAATAAGCTATGCATGTTAGGAGCAAATCCAAAAAGATCAATGTCAGTGTGCTATATTCTATAGTAGTGCAAAAGACAAATACTCTCTATACTTTAGAAGTTGAAAACTTTGTAAAGTGAAGACCTAACCAACAGAAGATTAGAGGAAGTCTTCAAAATATTACTAATAGAATAGTTTTTACATACATGATTTACTTTTCCGAAGACAGAACTACTCAGATAAATTGAGCACTATCAGTTCAACAGAAGTTTAAACAGTTCAGCTGGGTTTTAAGCAGTATTAGGCATTCAGGTGTTTACAGAGTTCTGACACTTTGATTTTTTTTGTTCTGCATCCCATTCTAGACCTTGTGAAGGGAAGCTTATAGAGGTAGTCATTCCAATACTGATATTTAGGTCTCCGTAGGAACATTTAAAACTCAGAAATGGATACGCTTGTAACATACTGCTGCCATTTTTTTTCCATATACAGTTCTCTTAAGGTGCATAGATCTGAGTGAATAAATTTAGTCAGTGCAGTATCAAAATTACATAAATCAAATCTCTCCTATTTTTTCCTCCATTGTTTAATATGGGATGTTACCAGCCTGACATTTAAAAGCACATCTGTTTCTATGTCACTGTTATCAGGTGCTACACATGGCCTCATCTCTTATTTACCTATGTTTTGTGCAATTTGTTGCATGTCTTATTTTATTAACTTGTTGCCTGTACCTTGTTGAATGAAGAACTGTGGGATATTTTATATCCTCTTGGGTGTACTGATTTAGCTGCAAGGAAAAGTTAAGTTTTGCAGTGTATTGCTATTGCTCCAGTGTGTTTCATCTGCACTTTTATATTGTACCTGAGTTTAAAGGACAATGTCTAGCATGCGGCAGGTCAGGAAAACAGTGCAAGAAAAGAATATTTCTTTGAGAAATATTTCTTTCAGAATAGTCACCTTATCTGGGAAACTTGCAGGAGGAAACTTCTCTCTTCATAGCTAGAGCATTTGTTACGATACATTCTGATTATGGTAACAGAATTCATCATTAAGACATGCAGTCTTGCAGTCTTGATTTTGAATATACATTGTAAACTTCAATTAGCCATGACAGCATCTCAAATGAAATGAAATTGCCTCTCTGTACCAAACTTCTCCCAAATGTTAGATCTATTAATGCTATTTTTAATATCTTTCCAGTTTTGCTGTACATAGTATCACAAGTCTTAGAGGTCAATAATATCTAATAAAAATGAAATAAAAATAATAAAAATATCTGTATGACTATAAATTACTACTATACAGCTCTAAAATAGTATTTAAGAGAAACAATGTCCTTAGAGACAATAAAATCAAAAGCCCTCTTTTTAAATATTATTCAAACAGAAGAACCACAATTTAGCAGTTAAATGTAAGCCGTAAAAAAGAAAGCCACATTATTGCAGAGACAATATTTTTGCAATTTTATACATCAAACAGCAAAGAATCCCTGCACTTTATCTGATTAATCTAATTTTGTATGCAGTCAAATCATAGCCTTGCACTAGTATTTAAATAAAAGGAAAACATCAGAATATTCAGTATATTCTTTAAACTATGTAGGATTTATATTAAGCTCTGAGACTTTTTATCTTCCTTCATTCTGTTATTATTGAAGGTTTAAGTTGACACGTTATAAGAAAGACTATAATCTATTTAGTTACAAGACACTTTGGAGTGATGTCATACTTGCTCTCAATTTCCCACCCTGGTGAAAGGTAGCAAGGAGCCTGTAATTAAGAAAAAAAAAATCTCATCATTGATTTAAAGCAGCAAAGAAACAATGACAAGAATAAAGGAAGTAGGAGCAGTCTGACTGGGAAAGTAGGTAAGCCGCTTTGGTTTTTACAGAGAGGTAACACCTGGAAAAAGAAAGTACTCATTATAAGTTGCCCTTTCCTGCCAAAATGCCAAGGTGCCCTTTCAGTAGCAGTTGGAGACTTCCAGCTACTTCAGCCTAGTTTTTGTTGTGCAGTAAACTGTTCAATATTCCACAATTGGTTTATTTTTAGTGAGATTGTGTTGAAAGTGGATGTTGAATCTCAAACTGCTGTTGATAAAACAGCAACTGGGAGGCTAGGCAATAATAACCTTTCGTTTTGTATCCCTCCTCTTTGCTGTCTTAAAAAAAATAACACAAACCAAACATGAACAAATATTAATTATTTGTATTTTAAAGCAAGGTTAGCTTGTTTTCACATCCTTTTCCTCTTACTCACTTTTAAAATATGTTTTTTAAAAGGTGGTTACATCAAAAGTTTTTACTTTCTTTCTCAACCAATTAAAAAAATATATAATTAAAAGAAATTTAAATGCACTCAAAAAGCTATAAAACACCTCAGGGTATACGTTATTAGTAGGATAATGTGTTGAAAGCACTTTTTCCATTTGGTTGTCTTGCTTCATAAAGTGCCGTAGACATCCAGTGCATTCAGGTAGTGCACAGCTTATATTCGCCTGAGGAAAAGAACGGACTCAGAGGAAGAGGAAGAGGGGTGGGGGAGAAAACAGGAATTTCAGTCATTCCAGGACAGTTTTAAGAGGTTGAGCCAAACAAGCCCAGCTGACAGGCAAATAGGCAAAACAACAAATGACCACTAGGCAGAATGTGCTGCTAAGGAACTGACCCCCAAATACTTCGGACTTGCCATTTCTCCGCTAACAAAAAGTATTATGAAACACTGTGACAAGTTTCGCATCTCCTAAAAATACCTCATATAGTTAAGTGGCAGGCATCTGCAGGGAAAATCTGAAAAGTCTGAAATTATAGCCCTGCTGATCACCTGTGTGGGCATCAACATGATTGGAGGGTTGTTTGGGGTTTTTTTTCAACAGTTTGTTTATGTCAGAAAATGAGGTAATTACATACAAAGCCCATTTCAAAGACTATCATTGAGGTCATGAAGTCAAGCTTGAAAAATGAGAATGAAGCACCTTGTTTCATTCTCATTTCCCAATGCCTGGTACTCTGTGACTTACTGCACTGAATGATTATTAATTTCCTTTGGGGATTTTTACCTTTTTGAACTGTTTATAATGACCGTATGAGAGGTTTCTGCTTTTTTTTCTTCCTTTTTTTTTTTTTTTTAATGTTTCAAAATTTCTTTGAACAATTTTACAGGCTGAAAAAGTTATTTCCTAATTGTACCAATCAGCAGCTGTAGCACAATGAAATGAAGGAAAATTTTCTTTACTGCTTTTATGGGATCACTTGAGACAAGTTTGGTCTGAAATAACCCTAACTTACTTAGACAGTAACTTAAACCTCAGCTTCTGTTGCTTTCTTTGCAATTGCCTGATTTTCCACCCTTTCTGGTAGTGTTTCAGGTTAAAAAACTTGTAAGAGTTATTGTTCATGAATGAAAATATTTAAATAGTTTTCTTGAATTAATTTAGGAACTTGCTGGCAAAGAATGGATAAAAGTAGATTTGTTGGGTAATGTAGCTGCCTTAAACTTGAGGGCCTTTTTGCTTTTCTGGATTTGTCCTGATTCTTCAATACAGATAACTTTGAACTTTGCTAATAAGTGAAACAGAGGTCCCAAAGATGCAGTGTTCTTCATAGAATCCTGAATTTCATCAGGATAATTTCACCCTGGGGAAAGAACAGTATGAGATCATAGAATTAAACTCTATCATTAAGATTAAGGGGAAAAAAGGAAGTAAACTGCTTTAATGTTGTGTGTGTGTCTATATATGTGTACATATACATAAAAATATGTACACAGAGAATAAGATTTTATCTTAAGAAGGAAAAATATATTAATTCCGTAAAAAAAATGTATGAAAAAAAATGTTTCTTGCTTCATTTCTTCCTGAAATCAAAGCTGGAATCCTTTGCTATATGGAATAATGTTTCAGAAGGTATTAATCACATGTATTTGATTGATATTAAAATGTCTATACATTTTTATATTTGATGCAGGTAGTCTGTTCTTTATTCCCCAATTTTGCTTTTTTATGAGCCAATTATCAGTTATGTCTGGGTATTTTGTCAAGAGAGCTCTTTATGACTAAAGTATACATACTGGGTTCCTAAATTCTGTTTTGGTATGAGATCTCCTGTGATTGGAAAGATAGTCACTAACTTTTATCTATAGAGAATGAGGAAGTCATAAAATGCTACTGGAAAGGAGTCAACCAAGTAGTTAAAGAATGCCTGTTCATCTCACCTGTGACTACTTAATGATTCAGTATAATAAAATACAACATAAAATGCAACCGAGGAGGAACTTGATGCATGTTAATCCTTGCACTTACTTTTAGCTACATTAGCAGAAGGATGATGTAAGGTCAATGCAGATATACAATTTAGCTAGTCATGATAAATGACAAGTTTTAGTTCTATTCATGAGGCTACTTTTTGAATGTCATAAGAAAGACAAACCTTATTTCCATTTCAAAATATTGATAGATACTCTACTCTTCTTCCAGTAGTAATGCATTGAAACCACGTAGAAGATTAGTAAAAAGTATTTTTGTAGTCCATTGTGTCAACTATGCACTGACCATTTAAATAAACAGGATAAAGTGATTTTTTCTTTAGGTCACATTGCTCAGAGGTAGATTTGAATATGTGCAACAAATCTATGCAGAAGTGATTTATTTGCATATTTCACAGGTTTCCTATTTGTACAGGCAATGAGTCTTAGTAGAAAACCAGAGCAAATAGTATATATCCAGATTCCAAAAATGTTTTTAAGTTTACCAGTGAATGATCACACAAACTTACAGCAGTTTCCTCATGGGAAGAATCTGTTACCTGCCTAGCAGAAAATACTGTTTTCATTGTGTTTATTATTTCCTAACATAACTTTGTAAAGTAATTAAAAGGATTAAAAACTTCCTATGGCGTGTCAACATGCTGCGGCTTCTCACATATTTCAGATGATTTAACATTGTCAAAGGAGTTTTAGCAGTTCTTCTCTGGTATCTGATTGCCAAGGAACTATATTTCTCTTTTTGCAACTACTGGTTTTGTAAAAATGTAGGAATTCAATCTAATTTAGCTAAATTAAGTAATCTCACAGAAATGTTAGGTGTTTGTCCCTGAGAAGACAAGATCCTCTCCACCCAAACTCCCTATATATTCAATGGACAGAAGAAAATGTCTTTAAGACTTGAAGAAAGTGAACCAGTCCTCCTAACTTAGGCACTTACTTCTATCCCATTAACTATATAAAGAATGCAGACATCTCCAGAGGGTAATTCAATCTCCTTGAATTACGTACCTATGTCTCCCACTTCTAATAGGAAATGGCAAGAGGATACTTTAGCATAATAGCCTACAAGTTGGAAGAGTCATCCTGACATGAGACACAGGAGCGCTCTCTGCTGCTCAGCCTGCAAGCCTTGTGCCATCTCTCTCACCCCTGGCCAAAGGATGTCCAGAGGCAGAGAAGGACTGAGGCTCTGCTCCCCCTTCCAGAGGCTGTTCTCTTTGCCATCCATTGAGCCACACATAAAATTCATGCCAATGCTGTTTAGCAGGAGGCAGAGCTCTCATCCAGGCTATCCAGTAGGAGTATTGCTTAAATGCAGCGGATATGTACTTAGCTCCTTCGGCCTGAGTACCGTACGCCCCGTTTGATGGGTGGGTACTCTGGTATTACCTACCATGACCAAGTTGGACACAGACACTTCACTCCCTATACTACAGTGCAGCTTTTCTTTTGGGAGATTTTTTAACCCAACTCAGTTCACTAATCTTGTGAACAGTGCAATCCCCCAAACAGTTGCTTTAGCACAACTAGAAGGCTGGGAACATAGGCTGGATATACAGGCAGGAAGAGACAGAGAAGTCAGCACAAACTTCTGCAGCCAAGTTTGTCATGAAAGAAAGATAGCAAAACCAGGCCTCATATAAATGTCTTCAACTGAGCAACTGGGAACTTGCTGTATTTGTGAGCGTTGTAGTCAGATAAGCCTTCTTCACGCTTTTCCCTTCTGTCTTGTTAGATCTTCCTTTGCAATCCAGAAAAGTTTTAAAAACTAACAAGAATGTCTCTCAGGTTTTGAGATCAAATTAAAATCCATGTTTCTTGAGATGCTCTCACATCACAGGAGATGTTCCCCACTCTTTTGGAGTGCTGAGGTTTCTTAATTTGTGGCATAGTTATTACTGCAAAACTAGCCCACATTGCTTTGGGGAAACCAGATTGATGCAAAACTTTTTTTTTTTTTTCTTTTTTTTTTTTTTTTTTTATGAGCAATGGACTTGGTCATTGCTGAATAAAGGATATAAATGAAAATATTTGTTGTTTTCCTTTCCTGTTTGCCCTCCCATTCATTGTGGCTGCTGCTTTCCCTTCCCAGGGATGTACCTGGGGAAAATAATAGCTGTTTATTGAAGAGGGAAAATACAAGGTTTACTGGACATTTACTGGACATTTCTAGCTATATATTTGCTTAATATTTCTTCATTGGAATACCAATGTGTAGCTTCTAGGTGGATTTAGAAGAACACCTATTGGTGCCCAATGTGTTGCTTTTTTATTCTATTCAGAAAGAAGAAATTACTCATTTTCTCATATGTAGTACTTTTTTTTTATGGAAAATTTTGGACTTATTGGAAAACGTCCGCTGAATTGTGACTATAATTTTAATTGAGACCATTCGTGAAAAAAGGTACTGCCAAAGAAGCAAAAGGAACTGATGTTCAGACACCTGTTTTACTGTTTCAAATTCCCTTCTTGCTCTACTAATGTTATTAGTCACTTCTATGAAATATTTTGAGGTGTTGCAAAGATTTTTCTCCTCATGAGTTTTCCTGAGATACTCCAGATGTCTGCAAAGACACTCTTGAAGTTTATTATTATAAGAGGAGTCATAAAAGTGCAAATGCAAATAAGAAGCAAATTGTGAAGGACACTAGCTTTATAATTATTAAATATTATATGAGTGAACAATTACTAGATATACATTTGGGCTTTCAGCAGTGAGCCATGTCATTCAACTCTATGTATTTCTATATGATGCATTTGTTAGAGTGAATGAATACATTTTTTTAACACTTGTTTTGTTCTTTGCCAGGCAGAAAACCACAGGATACTCATAAACTTATATTTTAATAGTGTGTGCATTCTGTTTAAGTGTTTGCCTCATTTTGTAATAGTAGCAATATTAATTTTAAAGGGGGTTTTTTTCATCGCTTGCACAGTCCCTATGGAGTTGTGGAGCTAAACATTCTTTTTTGGTTCCTCTTTAAATAATTGATAAATTGTAGTCTGTGTGCATGTTTAACATCAGAATTATTTCCTTTTGCACCAGATTAACATAAATGGATCTTGATATTGCTGTATAAACATAATCTATAATTTTTAAAATGCTACAGCAAAAAAAAAATCTAAAAGGCTCTTGACAATCTGTTTTAAACAGATTATTTTTAAAGTTATTTGCCTAACAAGACAGTCAGTATACCTCTCCTGACTATTTAGCAAAGTATGCCTGCACCTTAATTAAGCTAGCTACTCTTGCTGCAGCGGTGTGGAGATTAGCACATTCATTTACCAAACAGTAACCATAAATAGCATTTTCATCTCAAAATGTAATGAGCAGGAGTCAGGAAAATATATTATGCAATTTGAATTAAAAAAAAAAGAATGGTTCCTAGGTTTGGATAGCAAGTAGAACTCTGAGGCTTACACACGGTTCTACCAGTAAATTAAGTTGCCATTTACATAGCTGAACAGGTTGCAGGCCAAACCTAGCTTGAAGCAATTATAGCTGTCTGACCTCTATTTAGTCTCTATTTCAAAACCCACTTCCCATTACCTTTGTAAGTTCATAGAAAAAAATCACAGTTTATGCATTTTATGCTTACTTTTTTTTAAACCCTAAAGACAGACTCACAGAAACTTTCCCCTTGCTCCTGGTTATAATACCATTCATTCTTTACAATGGAGTGACTTAGAGGGCAGTTTGCATCTTGACCAAGTAAGTCATCAGGAAATAGTAAAAAAATCTACTTGCTGCATTACTGGTCTGTGTAGCTTCGCTGGCCATGTCGGTTTTATCTGATCAGAACTGCAAGTTTTTTTGGTTTGAATTTGAATAGACAAGAAGTGTTTAGCTCCAAAACCACTAACCTTTCAGCTTAAAAAAAAAATCTTGTATTTTTGAATGTTGGTGTCTTCTGTCCTAAAGATTAGAAGACAAGAAAAGTTCATACTAGTAATGGGATTATTTCCAGCACTGCCACTCTTTTTATCAGTCTGTCATCAGCTTCTTAGCAGTTCTTTATATTGTTTGTCTCTGTTGCTCTGTTTACTACTGTTATCTCAGTAGTGTTTCCTGTAGAGCACAGGGTAGTCTACCAATACAGTGTTACCCGTACTAAAGAATTTTTTTACATTTTCATATATGAATACTTATATAATCAAAAATACTTATATATACTAGTATACTAATATATATGATAATATATAATAATATATGTAATAATATATAATAATAATACTTACAATCAAAAATCAATAAATAGCCATATTTTCTGTAAGATGCATACTCTACTGGTCCACTGGAAAGAAAAGGAAGTGCAAGAAGAGAGATGGCTAAATGGTGAACTCTTCATTAACCTAAAACAGAGGAAAGAAATAGCAGAATAGAATTTGTTACCAAGAGTGGGCTCAAGAGGTATCACATGAGGATGTAGAACCAGAAAGGTCGTAGAACTAGATGAGCTTTCCTCATCTGGGAAGCAGTAAGGGTGAAAATAAATAGTTTTGACATACACCAGTGATAACAGAAGGACCAAGGATAGGGTTGGTTCACTGCATATTGAAAAGAACATTATTGGTAGATAATGACAAGAAAGTCAAAGTATTGAATGCTCTTTTGGATCAGGTCAGTAGTAAACAGATGATTGTCACCATTAATAAGTGTGACACAATCTTAAATAATGTCAGAACACGTTAGACACCAGACAGAGGACTAGTTATACATTAATGAGAAGAGTTTTAAATATACACATTCTCTGTAATTCCAGTTGTGTCCTAATTACATTACTCATAAGCTGAAACAGATTGAACTTCTGTTCTACACCCATTTGCTGAGTACAGATATTTTCTAGATGAAATAAATAATAGTAAAGTACAAATGATAAATTTTGTGTGGCTTAGAACACCCAGTGAATATGGTTTCAGGGTAAAAACTGTCTTTATATATCTATGACTTCATTTCATTACCCTTTTTTTCAGTCATGACCAGCTCAAAACTAAATCTTTTACAAATTGTATTGTATGTGTTAATACCCACCTAATTACTGCTAAGAACAGTTAGTACTCATAGTGAAAGAGTAATTCTATATTTGATAGAGAAATTGCTGCCGTCATTCATCTTTGGGATTTCTTTCTTCTTGGGCTTTGAGCTTATGCTTTCACAGCAGCCTATGCTTTATGACTAGGCATGACATTATTCAGGTATTTAATTGCTTTGTTCAGTTCTAAATTCTCCAAATAGCACACCATTCTGATATATATTGCTATTTTAAGTGTTATTATAATAATGACAGGTTTATACAGCTAATTCCCACATTGTGACAATATATAACAATGTAACCACATACAATTTTACTCATTATACATCATCTATTTTTGTTGCAGCTTGACATACACATTTCACTTGTGAATTACAGCTTTTGTGTTCTTCTACTCATGCCACTGTCTTCATGGTTCATTATACCTTTGCTGAATAATTTGTTTCCTGATTTTCCTTTTCACTATAGTGCTGTAGTAACTTTCTGAGCATTTGTATGCGATGCTTTTTTCTTTCAGGAAAGGTAATGTCCGTGATTGATAACTAAAACTTAACTAGATTAATGAGAGAAGGAATTGTGGAAAAATTAATAATTCATTTCATTTTTTCCAATAATTTCAATGTCATAAGGATGATTCTTCCTTTGGAATTTTTTTTATTGTCGAAACAGAGCAGTTGACACGTTGATATCTTGAAAAGATGAAAGGCTATTATTTGCATTTATTAACTTATGACATCATGTTTTCTTTTGGACTACAAGAACTATTGATATAGCAAAAATATATACTTTTGACTAAACAGTCTCTTTTACTGCTGAAATACAATTAGACAGTGAGTTGCTGTTCTGAAATCTGTTGACACAGATGCACTTTCAATGAAAGAACTTAATATTTCTTGAACTTTATATACCCTGTGACAACTCTGTCATGCATAAATATGTAATTTTTAAATGGATTTGATTTTTTTTTTACTTTTTTTTTGTTCTCTGTTGAAAAATTATTTTCAAAGATGATATTTAGCTCAGTATAATGCAGTGAAATTCAATAAAAGTTCATAGTTTTCTCATAAGCAAATCTGAAATGCACATTAAAGCAAAAGCGATCTTTAAATTTACCTGTAGTATTCTCAGTGCTTGTCTTAGTCATTCTTAATGCCAAGACATTGGTAATTCATGTGAGGTTGGGGAAAAGTCTGTTGATTCTTAATTATTCAAAACTCTTCCTGTTTAAGAATTACAAGATCATATCCAAGGCAAGAAATATATACCATCTATTCCTACTCTGTCAATTTAACATTATTGTTGTTGAAATTGAAATAGTCCTCAAACGTAGTTGAGCATTTAACACACTTCTTAAAAAAAAGTCTGAGTTTGAAAATTAATTGGTTTCTGCAAACAATTGTGCCCTAACCTTTTTAGCACTTTGATATATTCTACCCCTTGGCCTGCCTTTTAGCCATGGTCCCACAGATACATGGTATTTGAGCATTTCCTTTCAGAAATACCAGAAGATACTTGAGAAAACCTGTATTTATGAGGACTTTTGCTTAGCATTTTATAATGAATTCTTAGTTATGAGGTGAAATTGGAGATAGGTAGAAGGAACCGCATTCTTTAGAAAGGAACTAAGTTCCAAACTTTTCAAGCTAATGGCTCAGCAGCTTGTTAAGAAGGTTAAGGAGATTCTGGTCTTTCCTTCTTAAGGCAATGCAGAAGCTTTATTGCAAAAGAGTTTCTCACTGAAAACCAGCTCAGAGTATAACTCAATATAGTGCTAGAGTGAGTTTGTCATTAATCTGAATGCAGAATAGAGTGAGCCCCATTGTGTATAAGAAGGAGGGACCAGAAATATTTTGCAAAATATGAGGATATGACCTTTAAATATAAGAGTACCACAAAGTAATTTTGTTGTGTTTCAAGTGAAATTTAAAATTATTAATTATACAGATAAATGGTGAGCTTTCAGCAGAAACAGGTACTGAAAAACCTTTTTTATACTTATGTCACAGTGACATATGAAAATAATTTTTTTTTTTAGTATAAAATTTAGCAATTGTGTTAATACCTAGTTCATTATCATGTGAACCTGATGGCTCAACAGCTGTTTCATATTATGTCAACCAAATATTATGTCAACCAAATTATTCAAGTAATGTAACACTGGGTGATTTTTTTAGCTCGCTCACAAGCAGTTTATCTGGTGCTGTCAGCTAAATTGTCTCATAAATAGTGCTGTTCTTCCTGAGAGATCCAAGAGAATAAGTGTGTAATTCTTTTAGACAGATAAAGTGAAATGTGACAAAATACAACAAAGACTATGTGTTCCTATAATTCTATTTTTAATCCACTCAATCGAAAGTAAACAAACTTGGGTTGGTGGTTGTGTGTAAAGACTGCAGAAAGCCTCTTTAGCTTCATTGCCTCCAGGTAAAGGCATTCGTCTATGCCACTGGCAACTGGCCAATTTATTGAACTTTGCGAGCAGGAATTCAGTTAGACTGATATGCTATGGTATAGGTATTAAATGTATTTTAAAAATCACTAGCTACAATTCTACGGGGCATTAGGTTCTCTCAAGAGGGTTAATTGTCTCATGTGTTACATACAATTGTGTAAATTTTCCCATTTATTCTGCCATTTTACTACCCCCTTTGTCTTATTAAATGTCAGAGCGTGAACTGCAAATGTTGTTATCTCTATCAAAGTGAGGAGTCCTGAAATAATGCAAACCTTGGCAAACTGCGAACTTTTCATGGGTAAGGTCAGAAGCCTGCTGATAGACTGAGAGTGTAAGAACAGAATAGGTTTAGCTGCAGCCTTCAACAAACTGCCTCTCATTCTGTATCAGCCAAGTCAGAGTGAAAAGACCAGGTTGGCAAGGGGGACCTAAAAGTCAAGGAGCCACGGGACTGAGTAAAGAAGCAAGTTGAAAGCTGTGAAGCGGACTTTTAGGGAGAAGGAAAATGAGGAAAGTTAATGAGCTTCAACCAGTATGCCACATACAGAGCAAACTGATGATGAGAATATAAACTCTGTTATGAGGTATTTTTTCTTCCAGGACCTGCTAATGGTGCAAGTGGAAACTTTAGATGGGAACCAAAACTATAGATATCTCAATCCAAATCTTATATTGAATTTTCAGGATTTATGGTTTGCAGTTCCCTCCCCACAGAAAAGGCTCAGGAGGGAGGAGGATGCCTCAGTTGGAGCATACCTGCTAGAGAAATGTCTTAAGAAGTAGGTAGAGATATTACATGAGGAGGCTGTCGAACTGAGTGAAATCTGGAATCGGAGGGTGTGGATAAGATGATTAGCAGCAAGCCAGGAAGATCCACAATAGCACCTACTGTGAATGAGAAAAACCTGCCTAACAAGAGTTTTCTACTCGCAGGTTTTCTTCATAGGGAAATGGTCCCTTCTCAGGCAGTGATACATTACTGTGCTGCCTACAGTAACTGAGATTCCAAGCCTAATGACAGAGTAGAGAAAAAGTAAAATGAAAACCTGGCAGGCTGGAAAAACTGCGAGATTAATGATCACCTTTCCCATGAGGAAGAGATGTATTGGTCATGAGTGACTCACTCCTGTGTGTGATGAAAAATTCGGTCTGCTGACTGGACCTAACATTGTGGGAAGCCTTGTGTCTTCCAGGAGCTTAAATCTGAGGGGTGTTGCCAAAGCCATCTAGCCAAATGACAGTTAAGTGGGACTTCTCATTCATGGGGCATGACCGATTTCAGCGTGACTCTAAGCAGATGAAAAGTGACTACGAGACTCTTGAAGGAAGGCTGAGGGGATCAGAGCTGGTGTATTATGTTAATCAGTCCTTCCGGTCATGCAGTAAAAATGCGTTCTACAATGCTTGTATGCAGAAGCAATGTCACTGAAGACAGCTTTGGCTTGTTTGAAAATAGCATGAACTTGTAAGGAAGTACAGGGTGAAATGGAACTGCTTAGCCCAAAGAAAAGAATAATGTTTCAACTTTAGAAAAGCTACACAAAAAGCAGGCAGTTTCTTCGTTGTTTCTGTGGTGGATTACATGAGAAGTAATGGGCTTAAACTGCAACCAGAAAGAGTGAGGAAAACTTCCAATGCTAAGTAGAGCTGTATTTGCTAATAGATTGACTCATAAGGCACTGAGAGTGCCATCATGGCACAACTGTTCAAATGGGTTGGACAGACAGCTTTGATCTATTGAGTTGCTTTTCAGCCATATGTTTCTATTCTTTTGTATTATCATAGGATGAACACATTCATATCAGTGCTTGCAACTGCATTCAGAAATACTAGGATAAGACAAACTGTGGCTACTATTAGACTAAAGTTTTTCCTCCATTTCTTTGGCATTCTGTGAAAACTTCTGAAAGTAAATACTATATACTAGATATTACATAGTCTAAATGTTATGTTGTAATGAAACTATAAGTGAAAAGTAAAATTGAAATTGGAGTTATCTACATTATTTAATTTCCTTGAGAAATCAGAAAGTATGAAATCTGATGTTTTAAACCAGGAGAGACATATATATCAATTTTTAACAATTTAACAATCTAGTTTGTGCTGGAATAATGACATGGGGTTGCTTATTTTGCAGACCTGTTAATCAGCAATCTAAACCAGATAATCAACCATCTGATTGATTATTTTCATTAGATAATTATTCCAATTGAAACCCATCCTTGTTAAATACCAATCTCATCACCTCAAGTGCTGTGTCACCCTAACACTAGGTACATACAGTACATACTCTTTTTTAGATTTGATTTTTCCTTCATGACTTTAACTCCCTTATTAGCTACTATGAATTACCAAAATTATAATATAAATACTTTCTAAATGACAAAACCACCCAGCCCTGTTCTTTTATATATGCTGATTGTCTTGTTGTCATCCAAGTTTCATACCAAGCACAAATATAAGGATTAAATAAACATCTTGTTACTAATTTACCCTTTAAATATATATAAAGCTTCAAAAAAAAAAAACACCTCCAAAAAAAAGTCTGGCTAGATCAATGACATTTCTTAATCACATCTAGCACACTTGTTTAATAAGATTGTTTTCCTCTTCAACAGTTTGTATATTCAATAGTTTCTCATGGTTTTTTTGTACAGACAGATGTATATTATTGCCATGAATTTGTGAAGGAGAGTGATCCAGGGTTTTCTTCACTGTGCTCTTACTTCAAAATCTAGTTTTTTTCTTTGCCTTAACCTTCCTTTTACAAGTGCAGATATCTTGAAGCTCTGGGCTGTTGGTGTTTGATCTAGTAATGTGTTGAGGATGTAACTGCTTCTTTTGCATTTTCTCATCTACTAAACCAGTCATTATGACCTGCTACCCCTACCATATTCTGAACTTTAAACATTATTTTGCTATACTCTCAGGCAAAATAAAGTCAAGGATAATAACTCAAGCATACTATTTTAAACTAGCTCTTGTAGTGAAGTTTGGAAGTCTAGGATTCCACAATAAGTCAATGATAGTCTCTGGAAACGAATTGTTTATTTCTAGTGACAAGCATTATCTTCTAACTATAAAACTTGTTTCCCTGTTGTATCTTTCTTTTAGCAGTGAGAGTTTTGAAAGTTTAGAATTTACTTTATTTAATTTTTAACATAAATCCTAATCACTGTTGTATAGAGGAAGGGTATAGCAACAGCTAAGTAAAACATTATTGAAAAATAGGGTGGAATTTCAGCAAAACTTTCATCAAATGTTAAGAATTCAGAGAAAAATAATAAAATATGTATTCTGGAGGCTTCTGATAGCTTCTAGAGTCTAGTATTTCCAGCTATAGAAGATATATAAGGTATTTAAAGATATATAAGGATATTTAAAGTATTATGAATACAAATGACATAGTATTCATAATTTTAAAAATATTAGCTATGGGAATCAAGAACTTATATTTCAGATGGAAGTCCTTGATACCTTCAGAGGAAGACTGGATTGATAGTTGTTAGGAACAATACATCTTTAATCAGGAATGTATGTTGTCTTTACAAGAAGTAAAATGGATTTTAATATCTATGAAGTATTCAGATGGATTTCCATTGCAAACTGGTTTTGGTGGATAGTAAAATTGTTTTAAATTGCAAATGAAAGAGGTACTCAAGAGGAAAACATTTCACTATTTTGTGAGTAGATGTTTTACTGATGATTGCCTACACCAGCTTTTTTACCCTTAGTGTGATTGTTACTGCAGTAATCATGCTCCGATAAGCAACCACTGTTACGATATAAACTACAATTATCCAGTTGCATTTAATTACCTGAAGTGATGCTTCTTCTATCACCTTCTGGGTAATTTTTTTCACATTTCTTCAATTCTTATTGTTCACAATCTTTATAGTAAATCTTAAGTAGTTTCTCACTTTCAGATGGGACCATAGGAGCTTTCTTAGGCACTGGCTTTCAGTTGTTACCATTGTCTCTTTAATAATATGCTTGTTGCTGCTAGTATTTAATTATGGAGATTCATTGTTGTGAAACTGTGTTGTCTGTAACACAAGTATCTTCTTTAAAGAAGCACAATCGCAATATTATCATTAAGGTAATGTCCAAATTTAGGAATAGGTGTTAAATATTGCAGGATTAAATGAAGTCATTCATCTGTTAAGTGAACCTTTTTTTTTTTTTTCCAATTTAAGTAAAAGTAATTGCAGTCCTATTATTGGATCATCACAGATGTGTGAAGACTAGGTTTTGTGCCTTTGTCCTTAGGGCTCCCACTATACTTGCATGTAATAGGCAGAAATCTGGTATTTCTTTGTAATATCCGCCCGTTACTGCTGTTCTGGTAGTGTTCAATGAATCACTGAATCCTTCTGAGTGAAAAAGCAAATGAAAGAAGTTTGATGGTATGCAGGTCTGCAATCATAGTTTAGATGACCATTTGCCCTTCAGTACTGTTCTTACATGCTATAAATTGATAGCAACTCTCAATATACAAATCTTTTCTTTCCATTCATCAGTTCAAGACCTCTGTTATGAATGATTTCTATTCAAGTGATTTATTCTTTGGGAGAGCATTCCTGAGTCTTTGTTGTCTCCAAAAGTATTTATCAAATATCTGCATATTTGGGAGCTCACCAAAACATGCACGCTCTCTGTATACTTTGTACAACTGGCTAATACAAGGGTAGTCAGTACAAGGATTAAAAAGGAAGCTTGTAGAATTACAGGAGTGCTTTTCAAATGAGACCTCAAGACTATCTCAGATCTTTCTTCCTCTACTTATATGTAGGATTTAAAGGAAAACTTCAGTTTCCTGATGGATTGAGATGATCCATGAGAACCAGAGCAAAGATCCATCTAGTCCTGTGTTTGGTGATAGCAAAAGTATACTTACATTTCCCTTTGTCTTTCCAGCTTCTTCTTTTGTCTCCTTTTGTACCACTCCTCATTTTTTATTGCTCTGGATAAACACATCTTTCTGAAGAATGTTCTTAGAGCACCTGCTTTTCTTTCTTAGTGTAGTATCTTCCAGGGTGTTTTATTTTAAAATATTATGTGCAAATATGTTTTCAGTGTATCATACTGCTGTCTTCTGATGAAAACAAATGTTGTTCATTTGCATTAGTTACATAGTGTTCTGTGCTGTGATGTGCTCAATAAATAATAGTATTACAATGAGTTCAGTAACATTATAGAAGACTGAAGGAACAATTCTCTTTTAGATAATCTCTCAAGTAACAGAAGATTTTTTTTCTCTTTTCATTTGTGAAAAATGCTTACATTTAGATTTGATTATTAAGGATTGGTGGATCGGGATCATCTGTAGATTAAATTTTACTCAGTGTATTTTGTAACATTCTGGGAAGAACAAAGTTGGCTGATGTTTTTCTTTCCATATTCTCGAGACAGTGTATCTCATAATCTTAAAGATCAGTGACTTCTGCTGCCTAATTGCAGAACTTTTTTGGGGTTTATGTAATGTCCAATATTTATGCATGTGAATGATAAACACTTAGGGTGTTCTAAAAGAAAACATGCATTCAATACAGACCAATTTAAAAATTGGGAAAAAAAAATTTTTAGTTCCAGGAAAATAATGCAGTTTGCAAACTATAATTTTAAGGATTACCTGAAACATAAACATGATTGTTTTAATTCATCAAAGTAACAACAGCTAAAACAACTATGCAATGTAGGTACTTAGATTGTACTTAAAAAAATGAGCTGGAAATTTGTGAATGAGAAAATGATGTCTCGATTATGCATTTACATTTCCCAGCAACATTTAAAAGTACACAAGGCTCCTAATGTACTGCGGAAGACCTGACTCCTGACGCCGACCAATATGATCTCCAGAAGCCATTTATTATACCTTTGCATACAGCTTTTATATTCTTCCACGCCCCGTACACACGATCACGTATACTTTTCTAATTCGTACATACTACTGTCTATCTGACAACCATATAAGCCTCCAGCTCACTCATTGTTTATTTAATTGTCATCATCTTATCCTGCTTGTGGTTACTGCTTCTCTACTCTAGCAACTAAGTTCCATATACTAGCTAAGCATTTCCCCTTTAATAGCATTCTGTCCTTATCAGGACTTGATGTCCTCATTCTGCTAGGAATGTATCCACAATTCCCCCTTCTTTGTTTTGTGCTATCCAAACTCCATGTATAGCCTTCTTTATCATATCAGTTACACAGTGCACTATTATAGGAATTAAAGCCAACATAAACAAAACAGCTAAAATTAATACTAAAGCATGCATTAATAAATCACGCAGCCATTTCAGTACTCCCCATCCCAAATTATCCCAAAACATCTCCCACGGATTCTTGTCAACCTGTAGCTTTCTCATATTCTCTTGTAGTTGTTGTAACTTACTATGTATGGACTTAGAGTGATCAAACAGGTTAAAGCAACGCATCCCTTCAAAATCTTCACATCCATGCCCCTGTGCTAACAGCAAAAAGTCTCTGGTGGCTCTGTCCTGTAGAGCTGCATGCCTTACACTATCTATGTCAGCCATAAGTTGGGTCAGAATTTCAGAAGTGATATTCAACTGTTTTGCTGTCCAGCAGGCCAATTTCTGAACAGTTTGGGCATTTTGGGAGGCCATCACTCTGGGGGCCAGAAAAGACACGATTACTCTGGTTGGCGTGTCCCAGATTATCTGATCCTTGCAGTCTGGTCCTAATTGTTGTAGGGATCGTTTAGTTCTAGGTCTTCTCGTGATATTCCAGATGGACATGTTTAGCAAGCTAGCACGAGTAGGGGCAAACAATGATAGCTTACCAAAATAACATGGGCCTTCTATTGCATTTTTTGGAATACTTGCCCATGCTCGATCTCCGCATATCAAAAAATATCCTCGGGGTAGGGCTTTCGCGGAATCACATGGGGGATACCTGATTGAGAGCTTCAGATCCGACGGATCCGAGGCAGTAGTCGCCAGTTGAGGATGTGTATGTATACCCTGGAGTCGGGCTAGTTAACGGTTGTCCATTGAGACCAATTTCCCCTTTCATATTGGCCATGGTGACTATACAACTTACCTCCCAACGTAAAGCACCCATTACTACCATTTAGCGATGTCATCAAATCTAACTCCTGTGGGTCCCATGGCAACGAGACGTTCAAGTTGTTGGTGATCAAAGCTGCTAACACCCCTGTATCATTGTGACAGGTGCGTTGTAGCCATGACCTGTTGCAGTTATAATGCTGACAGCAAGTGGAGTTCACTATGGACGTGTTTAGTATTGTGTTGTTTCTAACACACTCCTTCTAATCATTCATGTTCAAATACAGCATCTGTATTAAGGACGTCCTAAAAGGGTCTCCTGGAGTGGCTAAAGATAAGCAAAAGGATGTTTGCCCTGTCGCATTTGCCCATGTTAACCACATATTTCAACGGTTCTTAATGCTCGTAACTCCCTCTATCTGCTCTATTTTTCATACCATTACCCATATACATATTAACAATCCCATTGCTAAGCTCTTGAACCCCATGATGAGGTTGAGCAGTATCCCGCTGTCGCTCCTTCCGCACAAAAAGCGTCCCGTCACAGCTGTCCAGTGAATATCTCCGCAGTCCGGACAGATGACCTGTATCCAAGGAACAGGGCCGCAGTTATTCGGGCATCTGCAGTTGTCCATCATCCTTGGGACGTCGCAGCCAGGGCCAGATACATTTCGCTGGTATCCATCATGGGTCCGGAATCTGTAATTACACAAGCATAACCCTTTCCCCATGTTAGTAGCTTTGTGGGGCCAGTCCAGGTACCACTCATAGGATCCCGCCACATCACCTATGGCGTGTCGGACCAGTCTATTGTTTCTTGTAAGCCTTTGGCATGTATTAAAGCAGGGAGTAGTGTCCTATCGCAGAGATGGTTCATAACATATACAGCTTTCATTACTTGATCATAGGGGCTCAGGCCAATCTCCCCCCTTTTTTTTATATATATATATATATCAAGTAAACCCTTCAAAACTTGGTGTGTCCACTCATTGATAGAGATGGATGATTATTTTGAACCATAATGCCAATATTGCCAGCACAATCTGTTTTCCCCCTAGCTTATACACTGAGCAGGCCCTTTGGTAAATTTGGGTCAGCTGTCCTGGCTGTGCCCCCTCCCAGCTTCTTGTGCACCTGGCAGAGCTGAGAGCTGAGAAGTCCTTGGCCAGTCTAAGCACTGCCCAGTGGCAACCAAAACTTCAGTGTGTTATCAATATTATTCTAGTACTAAATCTAAAACACAGCACTATACCAGCTACTAGGAAGAAAATTAACTCTGTCCCAGCCGAAACCAGGACAGTATCCACCCCTTATTCCATACCATTTACATCATGCTCAGGTACCACACATCCAATACATCTTCATTAACAACCACCCCCTTCCCATCCTTTAATATATTACACAGATATCATTCCCTTAGTCTATGGACCGCCCTTGTAAAATGTCCAGAAACGTCCACAAAATGTCCATTGAGTTAATTTAGTCCGTGACATTGGGCTCCATCTCATGCTGGTCACTCAGGACAGCAGAGGTGGTGCGTTGTGTGAAGTTACTGGGCACCAAAGCCAGCTCAGGTCAGGTCACTGCTGCACTTGCACTGCTTCTTGTAAGGCTTTTCCTCCATTGGTTCAGGTGGTTCTTGCTATAGTAATTCCTATAACATGCAACTCAAATAATGGGTTACAACAATTTAAAGGTATATTCATTACAATCTCCACCCCTGGTCTCTTTGGACCAGATCTTAGGGTTCAGCATTGCTGTGAACTCCTCCTCTTGCTCCTGCTCTGGCTTGGACTTATCCACAGCCTGTCCAGCACAGCAGCACAGAAACAGCAGCGATGCCCTGGCCATCAGCCAGCCCAGGCAAATCACCATGGTGGTTATCAAAATGTTCCCAGGCACAGCAGAGTGAAATGATAAGCAGTACAGCGGTACAGCAAGCAGCAAAAGCAAAAAGCAGCAATTAACGAGCACTGGACTCTATACAGTAGGGCAAGCAAGCCCCATGGCAAGCACAGGAGCCTGACGATTAATAGTTAAACAGCAATAACAGCTATAAATTCAATCTAGCACATTCCAATCAAACCTGTCATTATCTCGAACCCTTTGAGCCCCGTATCATTGCTGAGAGTATCTTAAAAACTACTCGAACAAAATCTGACTCCGATTCTGTCAACTCCGTGTTTTCAGATACACCTTTCATGCCAAAAGGGACTGTTGTGGCAAGCACCACGCAGCCACTTGCTCTCTCCCACCCCAGTTGGGTGGGGGAGAGAATCAGAAGAGTAAAAGTGAGAAATCTCATGGGTTGAGATAAAGACAGTTTAATAGGGAAAGCAAAAGCCACGCACGCAAGCAAAGCAAAGCAAGGAATTCATTCACCATTTCCCATGGGCAGGCAGGTGCTCAGCCATCCCCAGGAAAGCAGGGCTCCATCATGCATAACGGTTACTTGGAAAGACAGACGTCATCACTCCAAATGTCCCCCTATCACCTGAACAGGGAAGGCAGTAGCATTAGGCATAAAGTCCCCTTCGATGATTGCATTTCGAATTACTCTGTGCCACCGTTGAACCAGATCAGGGGGGTCCCTGTCTGAGCCCTGTGGATTAGGGAGAGTGTTGGAATTATGTGGGTCGGGCCCTGAGGTCAGAGCTTGCTGTGCCTGGTTCTCATCACATATCCTCCTCCAATATTCTAATTCTCTTTGCTCCTCTTCGGTCGGACTTTTGCCGTTTGCTGTTAACTCTTTCAACCCTGGTAAAATCTCATTGTCCTGCACAGGCAGGTGAGCCAATTGGTCTATTAGCTTTTGCACTTCAGCGTTACGCCTAGACAACTCAGTTTGTAAGAACAACATGTCTGCATCAGACAGACCCTCTCTGGATGGAGTTGGAGGCAAGTCGGCTAACTTCTGAATGATTTTTTGCATTTCTTAATTTTGCTTGCACAATTCCTCTCTAATCGTCTGTGCACCAACAGGAAAGAATGTCTCTGGCAAAGGTGGAATAAGAGGCGGAGGCAGAAATACTGTTTCAATAACCATAGAATCATAGAATCATAGAATCATAGAATGTTTTAGGTTGGAAGGGACCCCTAGAGGTCATCTAGTCCAACCCCCATAGGGTCATCTAGTCCAACCCATAGGTTCGTCCGTTTTTGACTCAGCTTCCTGTTCCTCAGGAGGAGCTGATGGCAATATGGGGATACCGAACAGATAATTTTCCTCCCCAAAAAATGCCTTAGCATCAGCCAGGAAAGCCTCTGTGTAGGTATTTTTCGGGTCTAGTGCTTCTGCAGCACAGGCAGCTACTGATCGTTAGACTTTCAGTTCCTTAAGCACTGTGGTAATGAGTTTCCATGCCAAACTTAAAGCAACAGCCTCCTTAAACCCATTGCCAACCTCATCCCACAACGCGTCTCCCAGCTTATCCCAGAGGTCCAAGTCAAAAACATCTCGGGCTGACGTAAAGAAACCACGTGACTGTCCCCATTGCAATAAGCGATTTAAAGTCCTTTTATCGTATTTCAATGCTGTCCTAGAGAGAATATGCTGGAACATGTCCTGTATTGACTTTTCCTCTTTAGTTAAAACCACTCCCATGTTCCCAGCCTTGGCTGCTCACCTTTCTCTTAGGTGCTCCACTGCGCAGTGTCTCCAATATTCTTTCAAATCCCGGGTAGTCCAGCTACTCCGTCCTCACCAGCCGAGTCCTTCTGCCTTTTCATAAATCATTGTCCCATAGGAACGTCGGGGTAACCACTTGCAGTGGTGTATCCACAATGTACTTCATTTCTGTTAAAAAAATTAATCTCAATATATGAAGTAAACGAATATACTATCAAAGTATTTAATATGTAACTGTAACTTACCCATAAAGGTATATTTTCAGTATTTTGATTAGAATAGTAAGATCTCTCTTTCTTGACAATGTTCTTTCATAAAAAATTTTCCCCTGGTATTGGCTGTAGTCTTTACTTAAACTAGAAGGAAATACAGTTGTGACAAAGAATTTAATAGCACCTACTAACACAAACATGGATTTATCATGCTGGAGTATTTCACGTCAGATTTCGGAATAAATCCCCAAAGTCTTGAAACCTGTGTTTTTCTGTCAACCCCCCAAGTTTTTCATCCACCCTTTCTTTAAAGAAACCATGTAAGATAGGTGGTATCTTATAAAGTGTGGATTCATTTTATTTTAGTACTTTGTCCACCAAATGTCCTAGCTCTCTAATGTTTCCCCTTAATTTACATTGAAGAAAGGAGGAAACTGAAGCTGATGTACATTCAAGAAGGGAGGGATGGAAATGTTCTTCTGACACTTTTGATTCATGTTACACTTGAAAACCCACTGAAATTGCTTGCCAGCATGTTCTTGACAGTGAGAATTATTCTTTGATAGCAAAACTGTGGGATGTCAGTGACAGACTGTCATCGTTTAGGCCCAGTTGACAACCAACCACCAGATAGCCACTTGCTCACCCTCCCTCCCATTCGGATGGAGGAGAGAATTGGAAGAGCAAAGGAAAGAAAACTCATGGGTTGAGATAAGAACACTTTCATAATTGCAATGATATAAAATAATAATAATAATAATAATAATAATAATAATAATAATAATAATAATGGAAAACAAGAAGAGAGAGAGAAAAGAAAAAAACTGGGGAAAACCAAGTAATGCAACCACTCACCACCCGCTGACTGATGCCCAGCCCATCCTCAAGCAGTGGTCACAGCCCTCTGGCCAGCTCTGCACAGTTTCTATACTGAGTATGACGTCCTATGGTATGGAACAGCCCTTTGGCCAGTTGGGGTCAGCTGTCCTGGCCGTGTGCCCTCCCAGCTTCTTGTGCACCTGGCAGAGCAGGGGAAGCTGAAAAATTCCTTGAGTGGTGTAAGCACTGCTCAGCAACAACTAAACCATCAGGGTGTTATCAACATTCTTCTAGTACTTGAAATCACAGTACTATACCAGCTACTAGGAAGAAAATTAACTCTATCCTAACTGAAACCAGGACAGAGACTTACAGACTTTCTCAGTATTTGCATGAAGAATGCAAAGAGGTTACCACTTCAGCAAACACTCTCTTTATAAAGCCTGCAAAACACAGTGCCACTCACATCCCTGCATATAGTTGTTTAGAAATGATATTGTAAACACTGGAGGAAATTCAGTGGTGATTCTTCTTTTCTTCTAAAAAGATGATCATACCTTTGATTGAAGCAGTGTAATTGTTACAATGTCATTTCAGGGCTTTCAGGACTATACAATTGATTCCTAGTTGACAATGCCTTTAATTTAAAGATGTGTTTTACTCATTTGCCCATAGCTACAAAAACAATGTGAAAAGTTAGCATACGAGAGCAAAGAATAAATTCTAGGTACTAAGTATCTGTCATGAATGCTCATGGTAGATTTTCTAGGTTTGCACAAAAGCTTTCAGGGCTTATGCTTAAAATAAAAAAGAATATTTTTATTCTACTAATGGCAGGAATGTGTATGTTCCACACTTAATTCTCCTTGCATTGGACGCTTTTATGTCAGAAAGCTGGCAATGTTTATTTAGATGAAGTCAATGATCTGCAGGGCTACTAAAAACTCCTCACGAACCAGGTGTCTCAGACTTGTTTTCTCTTTACCTAGGGGTATTGTTAAATGTTTTAAGAAAAAAAAATACCTTGACCAATTATCAAAACTGATTTTGCACACTTGATTTTGCACCTAGGATACAAGGGTAAAGTAAAGGATGTTTCAAAGGCTGTTCCAGCCCAGTTTTCCATCATGCTTTAAGGAAAGGAATTTGCTTAAAGCTTGATGACTTTGGTGGATGGCAGCTTCTGAATTACTTATATAGTTAAATGCTCTAGTTTATGTTATACCTTCTAAGCAGAAAAAAATCAGAAAACATAGTGTTGTAGAATTCAGAAAATAATTTTGCATGTATTCTTCTTTCTGGTATTCTGAACAGCAGAATGAACCACACAGTGACCACAGAAATGTCCCATTATTCACGTGAGCTTGTCAAAGATTTCAGTCCCTTTACTGCAGGAGATTTTCTTGCTTTTTGTTTTATTTGCATAATAAACATTGTTTCCAATTTTTAATTTTTTTAATGACTGAATATTAATTTATTTTTTCATTTATTTTTATAGATTAAGAAAATCAACAGGAACTTTCCCGTAAACCAGCAGGTAAGAAAAAGAAAATTTGGGGTTGTTTCATTTATAATTATAATTTCAGCTGTATTTAATTGTGTGTTAGCTGTGCATTATTCTAGTTCAAGAATTCTTAGTAGATTTTCTTTAGAGACTACCTTGCTGCCTCAATAGGTGTTTCTTTTTCTAAAGTCAAAGGGAACTGAATTGTTTGGTCAAAGTAAGATCATGGCTAATCTTTTCAAATTAACCTATTTAATGCATATATATGTATATACATAAATATATATATATATATAGTTTTCTTCTGATTGCATCTTACCTGTTTTACTATAAAAGGGGGAATGGAATTGTTATGCTTCACAGAATTAGCTAGTATCCATCAGTGTTCTAAAATTGTAAAAATATATTAATCCTATTGTCCAAATGAAGGCATAAAAAATAATATTTGCACAAGGTTATGGAGAAGGCTGGTGGCAGAGTTTGGAACAAACTGTATAATCTGACTATCTCCAAGTTCATCCTTTGGCAGTCTCATATTACTGGAAGGCACTGCAATGTCTTAAAAAAAGGGAGCAAGATTCCTTGAATAGAGATGGTTTCTTGCAAAATGCATCATGAGCACAGTTGCTGCTCTTCTCTACATCTGTGTATCAGGTAATTGGATCCATGGGATGAAGAGCTAGAGCTGTGTGTCTTGAGAAATCTGTTCATTCCACATTTTTTTTTAAAGAAGCAAACATACAGACAGCTTGAAGTTAAAAGCTGAAATTCTGAGGTTCTAGTTGCTAGAGACCATAGTAAGAATGGACAACAGCCACAACACCCTCAAAAGGAACAGCATATATTTTAGAAAACCATGTAAACAAATCATGCATAAAAATATTCAGGGTAAAGCTCAGTGCACTGTAAAGTGATCAAAAATTCATTTAGAATGTAGTCTGTTCCCATACGACAGTATTGCCATTAATTGTTCTGTGATATAGCACAACAAGAGTTGAAAATGTGACCATTTTGTGGTGGGCTACTTATCACAGAGTACCTGTCTAGTAAATTAAACCAGTTAATTAAGTATGCACGTGTTGTGCATCACAGCTATTACACAATGGGGATTTATTTTTAAGAAATTTGTAATAAGAGGAAACAGAGAAATGTGATTCATCAGAAGGAAAAAAATAGTTCTTTGTAGAAGGCAAGAAAAATTTATAGGACTGAGCTGTAAACTTGTCATCAAGATAACAGATTTGAGGAAGGAAAGTGCTTTCACCTCCCTTACACCATATCTTCAGCTGGTCAACAAATTCTCAGTTCCCTGTCTCTGGTCCAACTGTATTAATATGGAATTAATGGATTAATATGGAATTGTGCCAAGTACAACTCATAAGGGAGGGGGTAGTACTATTTTGATTGCTGCTTTCTTCATGAGAAGATCAACAAATGATAATAAATGAATGACAATAATAATAACAACAGAACCAAACAGTAACAACAACAACAATAACGACAGTAACTATATGGGTAGTTAGAATAAATAAAACATAATAAACAATTAGGTACATTTTTATTTGCCCTTGATTCTCAATTCTTCATCTGCAGTACAGTTACTCAGATTTTTAGACACTTGTGTCTCACTCTTGTCTCCTGAAGTCACAGAAAGGAAATGTTTTGTCACATTCAGCAATTGAAAATAACACTTGCATTTGGGCATTTTCAGAACAGTTTTTATAACATCAGTTGTGGCAGTGGCAATTAAATGCTCCTGTCTCAAAAGAAGGAAGACGAAATGCCTAGTAAACAAAAAATAGTTAAGGAGCTCCTTTTTAATTCTCACAATTTACTGTAAACTTATTTCTTTGCTTTTATTACTGTAAAAAAAGACAAGAAAAATATAAACAACTGTTATAATGTCCCACCAGGCTAACATGTTAATTGAGTGATCTCTGGTGTTTTGTAATTCTTGGCACGCGTGGTCAGTAAGGCTTTTTCCTCTTCTTTAGAATTCCAGTGGAAAGCAAAAATAACTTTCTTGTCCTGAATAGCTTGCCGATCGTGTTATCTGTTAGGGCAGTCCACAATTAATGCGATCTTCTCTCATCAGCATCAATCACTGCGTTCCAAAGGAATTGACATGGACTGTGTCAAGAAAGTCAGCCAAAAGATCAAACTGAAAACAGAGAGGCTAATTTGATAGGCAGAGAGATTGATAAGGTCTCACTGCCCATCAAATACTGGAAAAGAAAAAGGTTTATTGATCTGTGGATGTCTTGAAATTTTAGGGAATGTTAATTTCAAAAACAGACTCCCTTTTGGGTTTACCTTATGTAAAGAGGGTTGCAGTTTTTTTATTGTAGAAGGAGCTTGAAAATATCACCTAGGTTAAATGCAGTATTTCTGAGAAGAGTCAGAAAAGACTACACAGATACAGGGTTAATTTCTGTCTTCTGATATGCAGCAGACATTAGCATGATATGCAGGGAAGGAACAGTCCTTTTTACTTGTTACATTAACACATCATTATTTATCTGAATATTAAATTATCATCTTGAATACTTTGTCATCTTGACATTTGTTTTAATAAAACACATTTTTATCTAAGAGGTTGAATAGCTAGTTTTGACTTCTTTCTGCAAGAAATAATGAACTTGAACTCTGAAATGAAGCAGATTGGGATTTTACTTCTAGATTTTTTCTTACGACGTATTTTGCCTAAAATGATTAGTCCAAACAACAGGCATGTTATCTGTTTGGGATGGGAATTGAAATGTTATTGTACATCCTATGCATCTTGTTCAATAAAAAGCAGGAATAAAACAAACTCTGACAGTTTCTAAGCACCTATAATGAAACATTTTCAAAGTCAGTTTATTGAAAAATATCTATTGACTAAGATTTTTTAGAGTACTAACTTTAATCAATACAGTGACAAAATATCTACAGTATAGTTTACATTTCTTCCTGTATATCTAAAAGATTCCTGATAAATACCAATAAATTTTAGTATTTAACCTTTTCTCTCAAATATCCTCCTTTTGCTAAACATCCAGTTACTAAGGGGATTAATATCTTTCTCACACTTAGATATTACTAGCGCCAAAAAAGTCTGTGAGGGTTTTGATTTTACACCTTTGTCTATGTAAGCAAAATTTTCCATAGAATTTTCCAACAGCGGCAACATTACAAGTTAATCTTTTGCCTGCTTCATCCTATTATGCTTAAAAAAAAAGAATAAAATACTTAATTTCACTTAACAAATACCTGTGGAGGTTTTTTTATGAGCACTAGCAGGGTAATTGAAAGCTAATTTCACTTAAAATTTTTGTGTATATATGTGCATATGCATATATATAAAATTAATATGTATACATGTATCTGTATAAAAATGTGGATTTAAATTAGTTGTTAAAGGTAAAGGGGGGAAGGCAGTTGTCACACTAGAGTCAAGGAACCAATCCAGTTAGAATTCCTTTATGAATATGTTCTTGATTTGGAGAACAAAATAGCGGCACAGACAGACCCATTAGCATTATGACAAGGAAAAAAAGTGAACCTACATAGGTGTGGAAGCTACTGTAACACTGACAGTGTTATTCAAATATCTTAAATTTTGCAACAAGTTAAAAAGAAAAGAGAAAAAGTGATTAGAAAAAACTCGTTGACTGCACATAACGTAGCAGCTTTCCTTTAAGGCGGTAATTGTAAAAGTAGGTTTGTCTGGAAAATTATTGAGATCCATTTACTGGAAATTAAAAGTTCAAAGATTATGAGTATTTATAAGAAAGTGATAATTATATGGCCAGCATGAAGCAATAAGAAGTTCTGAGAATGGTGTTAGAATGTTTAATAGTGCTGGAACAATGATGCAAAAAATGCTGGAAGAAAACCACACATACATAATATTGTTGAAGAAGACTGCGTGAGAAGAGGGAGATAATGTTTCCCCTTTCTGACCTGACAATGAGAAAAATAACACTTGAAGGTGGTAAAAAATTAGAAACTTGGTTGTGTTTTTCTGTATTGATATTATATACACGGGCTACATATAGTACCATCTAAGAGAATATCAGCAAGTTGTTGAAAAAAAAAATAAATAATTTAGTATTGAAAACATAATGCATATTTTAAATATGCACTAAAAATAATACTATTTTGTAGGCAAAATTTCCGTAATTCCAGGGAAAAAATGATAAAGACCTCATATCAGAGAGGCATGAAGAATAGAGTATTTCAAGATTTCAGCTAGAGGATTCTCTGTTTGATCAGCCAAGATGGGAGAGGAAACATAGGCATGTTTCCTTTTCTTGGAACTCATCACTGCTGTTCAACTGTTACACTGATTACAGCAAACGTCAGCTCCCCTGAGAGCCATCATTAGGCAGGTGAGTTGTGAAAGGTGGCATCCACTTCCCTGCTAACCCTTTCCAAATAACAGGAAAATACACCTACCTCAATAAACAGTGGTGGTATATTGAGGACAAGCACTGCACATTCTATTTCAATTCCCAGTCTTTACATTAGCCACCATGAGGTCGCCAATGTGCTGATCTCAGCTGAAAATCGACTTGATAAGATCTAGGGAAATCAGCATTAGATAGTCTGTCTTACAAAATCTTCTGATCCTTCTCAGGATGGGAAACCAAATGTATTGCCTCCAGCTACTCAAGATTTTACTACATGTTATAACCCTCATTTGCTACTTGGGTTTTATTGGGATTTGGCATTTACTGATTGCTGTGCCAGGAAGATAAATTGGTTACATTTGGGTTAGGTACACAGTGGAATTCAAGGTTTAGTTCTAAATCTTAGTCTGGACTTCAGTTTACCTCCTCCTGTCCCTACGTGTACAAGTAACTACAATGTTTATAAATTGCAGTTGGGAAAGACGTAACTTTCTGATTGCACTCTTAACTTATTTTGCTCAACAAGCTAGTGGTACAAAGCAGATTAAGTACCTGGAAAACTTGGGGAGCTGGTTTTCCATTTTATTGGGTTATGGCTGTGTTCACATACATGTTCACAAATGCAATAAATAGCCTCTTGCTTCTCTACTACACAGACAAAAGTCGAGTGTCAAGGTTTTACATGAAACAGATGAGAATATCTTGGCAGAGCAGTGTATTTAAAACTCTTTTCCCATGTGGTATGTCTCATCTCTATTAAGATTAATTCAAAGGCTATAACCCTCCACCTTTTATCAATGCAGAATTCACAAAAAAGGGGTAATGGGAAAGAACGCTATAATCATTTAAGTTGAACGCTATTTCTCTTCTATCCACAGGCAGCACAAACATTTCTGAAAGGTTTGTCTTGTCCCTATAGAAGATAAGATATTTTCATTACATAATTTTAATTTTTAAGAAGAATCTTTCCCTCTAGAATTTTCCTGCATTTATGTTAAAAGAATTGGTAGCTGTCCTGTTCAAAGTTAACAGTTTATAATGAGAATTATGTGGGACTGAGACAGAGTTTTGCCATCTCCACACCTGTGTTTAAATCAGTTTTAAAACAACATCATGGCATAATGAACTGATGCCACACTAAGGCAAGAAACTGGGCTATAATTGTGCATGTCAGATTCTGCAGCACTCAGTTGTCATGAATGCCAATGTTTTGCAGGCATATTTAAATTCTTGATGACATTCACCAATATACCTGGATATGACCATTTTTGCTTGCTTTGATATAATTTAATAAAAACAACTACATGCAGCTGTACCAGATCAGCTATGTAATACCACTTCATATTCTGGCTTAATAGGCTGCTGTTCACCTTGATTAAAGTTACGTAGTTAGAACAATCTCATTTAAAATCACTTCTAAAAATTCATCTCAGTGATTTTATTTAATAAAACCTAACTTATAGATGCTGTATAAAGGTGAATACACGCAAATGTCATGGTGGCTGGCTTGCCTGTCACTCAAGCCAGTGTCCTTTGCTGCAGATGTGTTGCACCTCTATTACACTTAAAAATGTGAATTGCGTTCTCAGGTGGACTGATAGGACATCTTTTCTAGGGATAAACATCGGTATGGAACAAAACACGTGCCTTTTTTTTTTTTTAATTGCAAAATAATAACCTCCAAGATGACATTGTTATTGTATTAATACTTTAAAGTGTAATGATTAAACAGTGTTCTACTGAAAGGTGACATGTCCTCAAGATAAATCAAGTCATTACTCTAGAAGTAGATTAAGGACAGTGGTTTTGTTCCCTCTCCTTAGGTTTATTTTGTTTTCTTTTTTATTATTTTTTTCTTCCTGATTTTGCATGACTGTTGAATTAATTATTTTTTAATATGCCATTACTGTAGTTCCTCAGAGTAGCCATTCTGCAGCTCTTGACTGACAGTTATTGAACTTTCAGCTCCTATAGAACATCTGCTCTGTCACCATCTGTTGTCGCAGTAAGGATTTGATCAAGTTTATTTTGAAGGAAAATCTCTAGAATGAAGCTTCTATTGTTAAATGTTTATAGAAACACACAGGGGGAGCTGAGTTCTTGCTGTTAAATTAAGCAGAAGTGCACAATAGGGTGTAAATTACTCTGTGCTAATTCCCCACATTGTATTGTCAGCCATCTATGGCACTTGGCATGGATTATTACTCCATAACATAAACTCTTGAAAGGATTGTGTTGCTTCTTAATACTTTATTGAGCTTTCTGTAAAATAAAGGGAAAAATCTATCTATCTATCTATCTATCTATAAGTATGTTTGGTTGACATAAAATACTTCTCACTGAGCAATTTCTTTAATTGTTTTAGATGCTGCTGAGCATTCTGCTTTATTATAAAAAACCTGCGCTTCCTGTTGCCAATAAATGTTTTTCTTCCCTTTACATTGTAGTCCAGAGTAGCATTTGAACTTCAGGACATAAAAAAGTTTTAGAAGGGCAATGCACACCATAGATTGTTAGAGATTTTAGGCTGAGGAAACCATGTTGACTTTTGAGACGAAGGTCAGACTGCTTCCTGAAGATAGTGGATTACGTGATGAGCTAGATAGCATTCATGTTGTGAGTCACTTGATGCAGTTATTGGATAGCAATGGTTATATCCTAGGGCTGCATACCCTATAGCTCAGGAAAGGATGGAAGTAATTTGGACACCTGCTGGAAATTTAGATGATATAAAAGAGTGATTAGATCAAGTTCTTATTTAAATCTCAAACTATGAGTCTCAAGCTGTGTATCAAATAATTTCTGCTTGTCCAGCAAATTTAATTTTGCCTCAAGTATAAATTTCATCCTCATTTACATATTTTTCTCATTTATGTTCGTGTATTTTTTTCTAACACTAACTCGCTAGTATAACAAATATTAGCTAGCTATTTTTTCCTCTGCAATATTAATGTCACACCCTGAAAATTGCTCTTAGTAGGGTGAGTTTTGCCCAACCAAATTTAGTGACCACATCTGTGTTAGATCTGTGTTCAGATTTTAGTCAATACAGGGATGATTCTACTGTGTTCTTTACTAAAGGCTTCAATAAGCCAGATGAATGAAGGGAGTCTAAACACCTTGCTCTGTTGTAGACATTTAAAACTGAGTGAAATAAACAGACATGTCCCACAACTAGATGTTATTAAGTGGAAACCTACATCGATACACAGATAAACAAATGTTATCTATGTTCTGGTTCTGGAAGAAGAGTTACTAGATATTGTATATATTTTAGTGACATTTTAAGGGTAGACTACAGACAGGACTTGGGAATCTGTGAAGAAGTGATGCCTACCATTTGGTTCCTGAAGAATGGAAAACCATCGGGATAAGGTCCAAAGCAGCTGGGGTGTAGTGCTACCTCAGGCAGCTCACAGGACCAAGTCTGATAGCTTCTTTGTGGCTTAGGAGTTTGAGTCAAAGCTTGATTCATAGAATCACAGAATGATCATAGATCAGGTTGCTCAGAGCCTAATCCAACCTGGTCTTGAATGTTTCCAAGGATGAGGCCTCCACTATGTCTCTGGGCAACCCGTTCCAGTGTTTCACCACCCTCATTGAAAAGAATTTCTTCCTTTTATCCAGTCTAAACCTACCCTGCTTCAGTTTAAAACTGTTACCCCTTGTCCTGTCACAGCTGGCCCTACTAAAAAGATTATCCCTGTCTTTCCTATAGGCCCCCTTCAAGTACTGAAAGGCCACAATCAGGTCTCCCCACAGCCTTCTTTTCTCCAGGCTGAACAAGCCCAACTCTCTCAGCCTGTCCTCATAGGAGAGGTGCTCCAGCCCTCAGATCATTTTTGTAGCCCTCCTCTGGACCTGCTCCAACAGTTCCATGTCCTTCTTGTGCTGAGGGCTCCAGAGCTGGATGCAGTGCTCTAGGTGAGGTCTCACCAGAGCAGAGTAGAGGGGCAGAATCACCTCCCTCGACCTGCTGGCCACGCTTCTCCTGATGCAGCCCAGGGTACGGTTGGCCTTCTGGGCCGCCAGCGCACATTGCCGGCTCATGTCCAGCTCTTCGTCCATCAGTACCCCCAAGTCCCTCTCGGCAGGGCTGCTCTCAATCCTTTCTTCCCCCAGCCTGTATTGATACCGGTGGTTACCCCGACCCAGGTGCAGGACCTTGCACTTGGCCTTGTTGAACCTCATGAGGTTCACACAGGCCCATCTCTCCAGCTTGTCCAGGTCAATGTCACGCCAGGTTCCAAGCTCTGAATGCTTCCACAAAGATTCTTTCTAAGAAATTACTGGAAGTCCCTGCTCTATATAGATTAACAGAGAGACAAATAGATAAATAAATACATATACTTTATGGAATATGTTTATGCCTATTTTTGGGTGACAGTCATGGCTTAAAAGTATTCATCTGGTAAGTGGACAGCTCGGTCTAATGCTTTCCAGATTAAGATATTCTTACCAGATCTCTCACCTTGCTTTACACTCTCAGGTATGAAATCAGGCTCTTTCTGATCCCACAGTTCTGTGTCTTTCTGCATAGTGTCATATCTTCAATAGGAGCTGTATACCTCAGCTTTTAGGTTAATGGTTAGGTTAGAAGATGAAAGATACAGGTTTGACATACTGACTTTGTGAATGCTGTAATTGCTAGGTTGCCATAATAAGGGCTTTCCCTTCAGCTGCTACGTTTTGCAACAATACAGTCTTAACATCTTTTGGTAAACCTGACCCTACCTGTACGCATCCAGGGTTCTTCTGAATCAGAACACCCCCGCAGGCAGATTTAGGCAGGGCAATCATTGCTTCCTGATTTGTCATAAACCTCTAACATGAAAGATTAAGCATGGGGAAACCTTTTTTTTTTTTTTTAACCTCACCTTAAATCAGGAATTGTTAATATCCATAGCCTACCAGATATGAAATTGCTCTGTCTGGCCATTTTGGAATTTTCATTGGAGGCTGAGGCTAGAAATAAAAACGTTGCAATGCTTAATTGTAATGCCTCTTTTACTGCATCAATGAGTGTAAAAGTCCCTAAGAATGACATTAATTTTAGTAGATTAGAATGAAGGTGTTCAGTAAGCCTATACACACATTATTCCTTGGGGAATTGTATCATCTAAATAAATTAATTGGAATCAATGAAGCATATACTTTAACTGTAGATCTTTTATTGAAGGAGCACATAGGACTCAAAAGGCTTAAACAAAGCACTTTAATTACAGTTTACTTCAAGAGGTGAGGTGAATAAGCATTTAATTTTTTCCCTTTCACTTATTTACATCTATGCAGATGATTGGTGTTTGGTATCATACCCTGTGAAAGGAAAAATAGTCTCTTGAACTTCTAAGAACACTGGCTAAACAGAATTCTGCAGACCATAGATGACCATTGATCTTTTCCCTTTCATCACAATAATAGTCCATGGTACCAGTGGTACAGTTGCTACTTGAATTTCAGAAAATAGTTGATGTGTAAAATAATACAAAGCAATTGACAATTTATGGGTTACCTACAAATGAAGATGGAAAAAAAATCCCAAGAAGTATTAATCACTGAAAATGTCTGAAGGAAAACTGTCAATAAAATTGATGAAAAATATTTAAAAAGTAGTTAATTTCAAATGCAGAAACATGCCCTAGAAATTCATGATATTACACTTTTTTGTCCTTTTGAACAGTTTTATTTTCTGGTAAGGATACACTGTATAGTGAGTAGTGTCTTATATTTAGCACATTAGCAAACTTTTTCTTTCAATCTTACAATTTTGGAAACAAAACTTATTAAGTCCATCCTGGTTTATGACACAGGAAGTAGAAATTTAACAGGAGCAAATGGATAAACTATTCTTTGGAGCTGGCAAATGAAAAATTTATTCATGTATTAATTTAATAATAAACATTTTCCGTGTTGGAATATCTCTCGATGCTGGGTTTAGAACCAAAAAAAGTCCACCTTTACTTATGAAGAATGATTCTGTGAAACAGTGCAGGTCTGAGAGGTGAAAGGTCCTGAAGCAGTAGATGGGCAGTGACTGGGAACTTCCGACCAAGGTCCAGACAGATGTCTGGCTTCTTTCTCTAAAGCAGGTCTCTACCTGATGACGCCGGTGGTGTGTAAGTGCTGAGTATCCAGAGGCACTCAATCCAGCTGGCATGCTCTGAGCACCCCCAAAGTCCAGCAGGATGAAGATACATTATGCAGTTTCTAGCTGCTTTCTTTAGCTCTGCAGCCAGAAGTCATGCTGCTTCCCATTATTTTTTTAACAGCTTACTGTTTGCAGTACTTCCTTAATAGAAGCAATAGTCTCTCATCACTCCAACGTATTGCTCCCACAAGCCTGCCCTAACGGTGGTAGGTGAGATCATATGGCAGCCTCTCCTTCCCCTCCTGCTGAAGTCGGCTGCCATTCAAAGCCAACCCCAGACAGTGGAAAAAGAAAGTATGCAAAAAGGATCCAGAACTCTGAGACTATCCAAAAAGGCCTTGAAGAAAAGATGCTGTCTGTGAGAGGAGATACTTCTGGCTAAGTATTACTTATGAGCTTATATCCATCAGTTGTTTAATAAAGTTCCTTTAGGTCACTTTACACTTTTCACAGGGCCTTGAACTATTCCATTAAGATCTCTCCTTCAGCTACACAGATGGCACCCACAGCTGATTCTTTATCTTGTCTTCCTCGTGCCTGTCCCTCTGTAGAGCTCTCTGTGAATACAGAGCCTCAGTATCTAACACTGAAATTCATTCAGGACCCAGTCCTAATTTTGGGGTATAAACATCCTTTATAGGTTTTTTCCCTCATGGGGATGAGGATGGAGATGGAGAGACACTTTGCATTTAAAAAACCAATATTGTCTGAGTGGAAGAAAGCTCTGATACTATTACAAAACAACTGTTACCCAGTACTCCTTAAAGACTGAGATTTTCCAACAATACTACAAAATCCATGGAAATACTGAAAGATGTCAGAGACAAGTCTACTATTGACAGGCATCACCCCGCTGTAAAAAAATAATTAAGTGCATCATGAGTTCAATAAATCTTATGAACTCTAATGCAAACTCCCTGCCAGAGGCCACTGGCATTTGAGCAATGAAATATCCTTCAGGATAGCCATAGCCTAGCTTCAATCTAAACACCAGGAAAATTAAAACAGACTTTATTCTAACAAAGCAAAAAAATCAGATTCTTGTTAAAAATTAAGTTATGAAGAGAAGCATGAAAACAACATTATGTAAAATATACTGAACATCATGGTTTTGATCTAATCATCCCCTAAGGGTTTTTTTCAGCTCCTGAAGGAGGTATTTTAGCAGTAGTTTTCCTCTACCTCACCACTTTTCAGAATGAGACTGCATTCTGGTTATCTTTCTCAACCCAGTTATATTTGGATACCACTGTTTGAAAATTAATAATTAAAGTCCCACTTCTCCTTCTTTCTTAGTAATTAATTTAGGAAGACTTTTATTTACTTTAAGAGTGTGTAAGAATGCAAGCTGTACATCATTACTTTAGTCCTTTACATGCCAGCTTTTCCATTCTGTTTAGAAAGTCAACTGAATTTCAAAGAATAAGATATTTGTCATCTCTATTCTCTTCTCATCTGACTTCTCACCTCCTCTTTCCCTTAATCCTCAATCTCCATAGAATATCAGGGTTCTTCACAAATCATAACCATTTTTCCCCCTGTTAACAACTGAGAAGGGAGTATAGGATTCATCTTGGCATTTCTCAGTATCTGCTTACGAGCAATAGAAGAGTCCTACTGCCTTCAGTCTCAAGGGTGCCTTACCTGCAGGCAGTCTGCACTAAAAATTCCTTTCCAGAGTGTATTTTAAGGATGAAAGTCTGTAGTGAGAAGTTTGATACACTGCCCAACTGAAAATTAGGGTAGATATAAAATGGATCAGTTTAGAAAATCCTGGACAGCTACAACTGGATTATGAAATGTGAACTACTACATTGGGTATCTACTCCCATGTGTGCCATAGAAGAATAATGTGGCACTGTAATAAAAACAATGCTGAAGCTGGTTTGCTAAGGATAGTAAGTCAGGACTATTTTAAAACAGATTCCAAGACAGATATGACTGCTTTGAGATAAAGACTCAGAGAATCACAGAATTACTTAGATCAGATGAGTTGTAGGTCATCTGGTCAAAACCCTGCTCAGAGAATGGCCAACATAAATCATGTTGCTCAGGACTTTCCCCAGTCATGTTCTGAATATATTTAAGAATGGAGATTTTGTAACATCTCTCACCAAAAGAAATAATGCAATTCAGTATTTTTTAAGTAGTAAAAGACATCAAAGGTGCTTTGATACATGATTTCTTTGCTGTAATGCCACAAGATAGACATAGTGAATAAATCAATCTCTGCATATCTAGTGAGGTAAATACTCTGGATTTCAATTACAGAATTTAAATTGCAGAATATTTATTTGCTTTTATAAAAATAGTTTATTTTTCAGGCTGTTGTGATTGAAAGTTCAAACTCTGAAGGCAGGTGAAAGAGAAAAGCAGGGACCTGTAAAATTATCTCTATTTAGCTGGTGGAAGATGAATACTCTTTGGGACCAATTTGTTAAAACACTGCAAGTTTTACCCATTCAAGTGTAATTTTTTCAAAAGCAGTCTTCATGAGACATTCAAAATCCACTGAAAATCCTTTTAAAAGCAAAAATATATATTGAAAAATCTATGGCTTTCAGAATACGCCGATAGATATGCAGCTAGGAAATAAGAGTATGAAATAAGTAGGAAGTAAAGTATGGAATACAAATAAACACATGCTTGATTTCCTAATGGCATTCAGCTTATTAGATTGACATGCAGAATTAGTTGAAACAAAAAGGAAAGCTAAAACTAAGTGTTTCTGTAACAAATATGTTTCTGAAGATATCTTAGAGGCATTTTTTAAACTTTTTTATTTCAGCTAGCTATTTTTTTTATGCATGATAAATTTGTTCATTGTCTAGAATATATTGTCAAAAGCAAAGGGTTTTTTTGTCAGATTTTATTCAAGATAATGATTAACAAAAAAGAAAAATTTCAATCACTCTTATTAATGTTGTGGAGTTAGTAGTAGGTGATCAATATGATTGTGAAAATGTCTTGGTTTCCTAATTCTGTGTTCTGTTTCTCCCACTTATGATCATTTCTTTATATGTATCTTTGAAATATACTTTAGTTTAAAATAATACTAGGGGATAAGTGTTTGATGTTTCTGATAAGGAAGGAATCCTATTATTATCCATATATGTCAAATTAATGGATAAGTGTACAATTTCTTATATACTTTATATGAATTGAAGTTTTACTGCATTGCTCATTTTTTATAGATCAAGAAAAATATGATTTTCTTTTTAGAAATTAAACTTAATTAGACCTATTGCTTAATGAACTCAAAAACTGTGAATTCATGATAGAAAAGATTATTTGGTATAGTTAGTGAATGACAAAATTACCTTAGGGATATTCTTTATTGATTTGAACATTAAATTTTTATACTGCCTGTTGTTTTATTTCCCTGTTAGTAACTGGCACCAGTAATGTTGGTCCACCAAAGACACTGTGCAGATGAACCAAATACTTCTCATCGGTAGATTTTCATGTTCCGTAGGAGAGCTGTGTAGCCTTCAGTTATTTCTGACTAATCCACCACTAATCTGCTGCTATGCACTGATTGGCAGTTGCTGGAGATACTGATGTCCAGAAAGTTTAGTAAGAAAATTCAATACCTGACTTTGCTTAAAAAAGACATCTGTCCCCACTAATGGTTGTAAAGAAATGCTGACTACACAATACCCAACAGTGTCATGTATCACTTGACATCATGTTTCTGATTGCAGTAGTCGTTAATCTTTGAAGGATTATATATATATATAAAATTATTTTTGAATTAGCTCTAATAATTGCTTCATTATGTGCATTCCTGTGAATGTGAAACTCGGTTTTAAATGGTGTTTTAACTTCTTGTAATAATACAGTCCTTCCCTTGATGCTGTGAGTTCTTAGAGATTAGCAACTTTCCTTGAAGCTTTATCAATTTTTTTAATAATAATAAAAAAAAAATTACTTAATCACCAGCTAACTTTTTCTAGATCTTATTTCTCACAGCAAAATCATGGTGCTGCTAAGGAAGGAAAAAAAACCCTGTCACTACTTCTTCCTCAATAACACTCTATTCAATCAAAACAATTCATTAGCTGAACATTGATTGTGAAAGCGGAAAAGCAGTGGATTTATGTGGAAAACTGATTGTTTGTACTTTTGAAAATAAAATTTGACATCACAAAGACTTTTTCTTCTTTCAGTTACATGCATTGACTTCTTAAAAATGAATGAATTGCTAAAAGGCAATGAAATTCTAGTCTAAGTTTATTCAAATATTTTTGGAGATTTTTTTAATATTTATTATTCTGGGAGTATAAAAGTAGCAATTGTGTTCTCTGAGAGCCCTGAGAAAGCCTTAAGAACACTTTAAGCCTGCAAAAATATTTTTCTTTTGATAATCAGGTAGGACAGAAAATAATTGTTTCTCATTATAAATAGCAAAAGAGGTTTTCCAAACATTAACAGCTGTTTTCATCAGTTTCTAAGCATTGACATATAAATAACTAAGAATGGAAAGTAAAAATGTGACTCTCTAATAGTCATCCCCCAGTAGCCATGAATAGCATTATTCTGTAGAATTTTTATGTTGGTTTCATCAGAGGGTAAACTATGTAAATATAATATTTTAAGTCTAAACGGGATTTTGTATACTTACGTGTATATCTGCGCTGCTAATTTTGAAAATAGTTCAAACTTCTGTCTCTCGAAGGTATAAAAACACTTGTAAGTCAGATCTTGTGACGTTATTGTTACCAAAACAGGAATTTCTGTCAGATATGTTTGTTTTGCTGTGCAAGCAGCAACACCAGAGACTTTAAGCTTTAAGTGTACAATGAGTATTTTCAGTTTTATTGTGGCTTTGTGAGCACTTTGAAGTGTAAACATCTCATTCTATAGAAATGTAATTTTAATGTTATGCAAACTCAAAACCTACATTGCTAAAATTAATTTCCAACAAGTCTAATCTATTACCCATCATCGGTATTTTCTATATACTCAGACATTTGGGGTTCTCACACTTTTATGGTTACTTTCTCCTTTGGACGGAGCTCAGTAAGCAGAAATTTAGCAGGCTTTCAGGATGTTAGCAAAGCAGTTACATGAGCAGTATAATCTCTCAGAGATAGCCAGATAGCCTAAATGGCACTAGTCCTGTCCAAGTTCTGCTTACCAGTTCTTTTCAGAGAATCAGAAAATGCAAATCAGACCGGTATCTGGAACCAGTCATTGAAATCTAACTGAAAACTACTCCTGGGGTGAGTTAAGAATGATAACAAATGCTTTCATAAGCGATTCACTGGTACTGGTACCTGGGAAAGATGAATGTGTCAGTTGTTTGCTTGGTGGAACAATTAAAAGTCTGAAAGCCTAGTGACTTGTAATATTCTGATCTTTTTCTTCATTCAGCATAATTCAGCAGCCTAACCTGAGGTGACAAAGATGAACATGACACATTGTTCGTCGGAAAGGAGAGGTCATACCCTCCAGCTCGATTATCTGAAATATTTTTTGCTTGACCCATTTTATTTTAGAGCCTCAAAAATGTATTACATTTACACTGTGTGCATTTAGAAGATGAAAAAAAAAAGAGACATTAATCAAAAGATAAGTCCTAAACACGGTCAAGCTACTAGGCTTTAGAACAGATGATGTTTACTTTCTTGCCACCTAAGTGTTGAGCTTTCTGTATTATCTGTATTTCTGTGTTATCTGTTTAAACCCTCAAAAAACCCAGACATTTTATCCTGGGTTAAAACTGACAGCCCTCCTTGTGCCTGCTCATAAATTCAGTAGGTAAAAAATGGACAGGCAGGAATTCAAATATCACCATATTTCAAAGATTATTTTCCCAGTTATAAAACCAGCATCCTACTGGTTGCAGTTACACAACAGCAAAAGGAGCAGGGATGGTGGCAGTGTGATATATAGTAATTTTTTTAGTCAGGATGTGTGTGAGACCTGCTCATTATCAAAGAGTTTGCCAAGAGCTGCTCTGTTGAGAGGGTCAGAGGAGGCCTGAAGCTTCTCAGGTCAGCTGTAAAATGCCTGGGATGGCAGTGGTGCTGAGTCGCCTCAGTGATAAGCCTGGCAGCCAAACGAACCTGCTCAGGGACGTGCTAAATAGCTCTGAAGGTGAGTTATGTGGCAGGTAAACAAGAGAAGTCTCTACAAGAAGAAAAGAGGCTTGTTCAAGTGAGGAAGGCAGATCACTCTAGACAGCACAAGATATATTTTTTCATCATCTAGCTACCATACCTATTAACCAGGAAAATGCTTAACTCAATCCCATGTAAAATGCACACATCCCTTGTGCAATTGAGGGTGTTTACCATATGATGGCTGGCTACTCTAGTTGATGATTATTTTTTTTAAATTACTCAGTCAATATCCTGCAAACCAGGACTACCATGAGCTATTTTTGTGCTGATTCCTTCTAGTAATTTCACACACACCCCCCAATTAATATAGATTGGTATCTAAAGCTGCAGTTTGCATCCAAATCTATCTTTGTAAAAACAGATACATAATGTGCTTCTTAGAAAAAGTCTTAACACAAGGAATGCTGTACTTTCTAAATGCTAATCACCTCTATTAACATGAACAAATTCAAATTGTAATGAATTTCAAATACATGTAATTGTTCCTTGACTTGAATAATTTAAGGGAGGTATCCCCTCTCCCCCCCTTTTAATGTTGGCATTTTGACAAAGGCACACGGTTGTGCAATGAATGTTCAAATTGAGTTTGTATTTAGAAGAATTTATTTCAATGAACAGATACTGAGAAATCTGAAATAATTAAAATGAGTGCTTTGAAATAAACTGTAGCTACTAATATGTAACTTTGGTTGAAAAATTGAATGGTTGAGGAAAAATATTGCTCTGGATTAGTAGATTATAACAAGAAGATTGTGAGAAACCTGGAAAAGCAAAGAACGGATTTTTACCTGTTCAAAAAGCTGTCTTACATCCACATGTACCCACCACTTTTTAAATCTGTGAAGGGAGTAAGGCATGAAGAAGTCAATATAGTCCTGATTTCTAGCAAGATCTGGTAGATCTCATTAGGCACGTGCTAAGATTTCTCATGGGATGGTGTTGGATGTAACGTAAAGTGTAATGCAGGTTTTTCAAACAGTGCTGTTAATGTTGGACAGATTACGGCAGAGGTCTAGGCAAGTTTTGTTACCTTATAAAACTGTCTTCACTCTGATTACAATACTGTATGCTAAGAAAGCAAATATACTCTGTTTTCAGTCTTAGATATCATTTTTCACTTATTTGGAGTGTAAGGGAAAAACCATCTTCCATAACCAAGAAGTATTTTCTGCTTTCTCTGGTACTGTTTAAGACCCCTAAGTATTTCCTTAATTTTTGTGTGATCATTTAAAAAAACAGAACAGCACAAAACCAAATGGAAAATCTACACTCAGTTTTGGTCTGGTAAGAAGATGACAACATGAGTTCTTACCTAGAAGGAAATTAAGCTATATGAGATAGAATAGATGTGTAATCTCCCATAATCATTTTATAATCTCCAATAATAAGTGAAATGCTTAGAGATTGCATAATATATTAGTAAGTAGGTGGTTCAAAAATATGAAGGTGTTCCTTGCCAGTGATAGCTCTAAAGCACATAGGATAGAAAGGAGGAGATATAACAGAGGAGAACTGAAGGGGGAAACTATTTTGCAAGCAATCATTTTCTGGTTTTATACATTCATATTTTTCTTATTTCATGGAGTCACAGAATGATGGAGGTCATAAGGAACCTCTGGAGATCATCTTGCTTAACCCCTTAATCAAGCAAGATCACCTAGAGGTGATCTTTCCCAGGACCATGTCCATCCACAACTCAAACAAAAAATAGTTCATGTCTAAATCTTGCAGTTCAGAAATAAAAGTCAAAAGGGATATTTGCCAAAGCTGTTTCTTCATTATTAATAATTTCATGGCATAATTTTCTAGAAAATACTGACCATTACTGATGCTTATTTGTCACAAAACATAATTAAGCAAGTGAGGCTTTAAATTATTTTAAATCTTATATGAAACATATGTAAAATAACCTTTCATTGCCATTTGTCTTGTTTCTTTGAGAGCACTGTTTCACATAATATGAGTATGAATATGAGACTTCCAAGATAAAAAGTTGTCAGTACACCTGTTCTGATCTTTGAATCACCTCACTCATTAAATGTCACACAGGCTATTTAAATCATTTTTGCAATATATTGGACAGATATGAAATATGGCAATTTATCTTGCTTGATTAGGATGTCCGTGTGATGTAAGTACATACTAAATTGGGATTTTATGGATTTTTGACTGAAGAAAGTGTCCTGTTTCATTTATCACTTAGATATAGATTTTTTTAAACTGTACATGATTTAACTCATAAACCATAATAACTTATTGAATCTCTGTTACTGAACCACTAAGTAAACTAGTTTGTGTCACCATTTGATTTTGAAGCATGAGCTACTACAGGTAAGTTAGAAATCAGGACTGAAAAAATCTTTTAAGTGGAATTTTATCACAAATAAAATCTGTTTTCCCCACCACTGCCACCTTTGTTAATAATGGTCAGCAGTTTATAGGGACTCAAAAAAACTTTACAAGGTTAAAAAAATAAACTTGTTTTTAAATTCATGAAGGGGCATGCTATGCGCTGTCTATTTGTGATTCACATTTATTTCCATTCATCATGGGCCTGTGGTTGTAAATATTTCTTTTCAGGTAGAATCTCATTAGATTCCATATTTTGGGTGAAGTTTGCATGTACAGCATTAAGATATGTTCCAAAACACAAGTCAAATTTCATATTTGTCCACTATTTCAGTACATATATACATATGAACTATTAATTTGGAAAGTTAAGAGCCCTTTCCAAATAAATATTTTTCTTCAAGTTGTTCATAGTCAAAGCTCATTTAGAAGTAAAAATGTTTACCAGTAACGTAAATGTCTCAAGAATGTTGCCTCTATTATATCTCATCAGTGAAAAATTTTCAACAGTTTCTCAGCTTCATTATGTAAAAATTACAATGTTTTATCTAACTTCACATGTTCAGTGCATTTAGATAAACTGAGACCACTTTAGGAACACATAAGTAAAATAGTTATCAAGTATTTGTTCAGCTTTGCCCTGTTTTCCAGAATCTAGCCCATGCTGTTTTAATCCACACATGTGAATGTGCACATGCACTCAAACAACTTTCTAAGTGTTCCTACTTATAATCCTATAGCCTTTGCTTAACAGTTCTTCTGTATGCTTAATAGTAGGTATTTAGTCTGAAGGATAAATCCTTTTGTTAATAAAACATTGGTACAGCAGGTTGTCTGAAAAATCAATCTAATTTCTCATCGTGATCTGCAGAGGCAAGGGGGAAATATCTAAAGGAGCAATTGCCTTAAATTTCATGGCTGCTTTAATATTAAGGCAATCAAATGTGAAATATCAATACATCTGCACAGCTTGAGTGACTGTATCCTGTTATTCTGATGAATAGTAGAAGTAGAAACAAGGAATATGAAAAACACTGACTGAAAACAGATTACAGACAGTGCTTCAGTGATACTAAATATCATCAGGCAAGGTGATATCTTACTGTGTGTCTGATTTTAATGAAACAAATCAAGAGACAACCAAATAAATTCAGTTTAATTAATTTAAAAGCATAGGTGTCTCAATTCCTAGAAATTAGAGATCACTCATTCATTATTTTTCAGTTCAGAGAGGAAAATGTGCCAAACTTCTGCACATAGTAGTACAATTTTTTGTACTAATTTCATTCTCGTGTGTAGCCCCTCTCAGTCACTGAGCTCTGCAGATTCATACCCAGTCAGAGGGATGGGGATCCATACTTGTCCTGCACTGGATAACACACAAAACAGGAGAAATGAGGAAATCTGCATAAACATTGAATTGAAATAATTTGAAACTTCTCTTACTGTACCTGTCAGCTGTTTTTCTGACTATTTCTTCATTCAGGAATGAAAGAGATTTCAGAGAACGTGGCTTTTTAGTTATTACATGACAATATAGTGTTGAGCACTTTGCTTGATTCTGGATAATTGTGGTACAGCTCTGTCTTCTTTTTGAGTTTCATAAACTTGTTTAATCACCAAAACAGCAGATAGATACTTAAACAAGTTATTCATTGGACCCAAGACTATATTGCAGTATTAGTGTTTGTTATTGGCAAAAGAATTAAATGTTGAGGTTTCACTGTAAGTGTTAGAGGGATGGACCTTTTCTGTGTCTTTGTTTATAGACCATAAAACATCTAATAAAGTGTGATGGAGAGTAGTGTAGATTTAATACATGGGCATTTGAAAAAGTCATTAATTTCCGGTGTGTTACAATACAATCCAACAGAAAGAAAGAAGAAAAAAAAAGGGGAAAAAAAAAAAAAGCATCAGAACTCCCCCTCCCATTTATTTTAATGTGTATTCCATGAAAAACTGTTGATGAAAATCCTCTTCCCAACAGTAATGAAATAAAAATGTGTAAAGAGCTTTTTTAAAAGCACGTGGCGTACAAATCTCGAAGGATAAAACATGCAGTACAGACATTCATTTTAGGTGCATTTATACCATTGGTAAACTTACTAACTCATTGACTAGTGATATGGTTGTAGTTATTTTTCCTAAACTGTTTTCCATACATGTTAATTACTGACATTTAAGACAAAGAATGCCCCATGCCTAGTTAATGTAGAAATCAGTTTCACAAAGACATTTTAAACCACATCTATTCTATTAGCAGCACTGTATGAAATATGGTTTGATCTACTTTCCATAGCAGTAGTGTACCAGTGCACACTGGAAATTGTATTTTATTACTAATGGCATGGTTATAAATCAAAAGTTGCATGATGTGTCTACTCCCTGTTCAGATGTTCTCCAGAATTTGGCATAGTTGTGACTCATACTCTGTTACTCTTTAAGGATTTGATATTAAATTACTCAAACTTAATAGATGGATAGGTAGGGAATTAGATCCTAAAATGGGTTTGAATAAGTTCTTGTTCATACATCTATGTCAGAAGATCTGCAAGTAGTGGTAAGAGTCAACAGTCTTCTGGTTACTTCTTAGCCGTAGATGAAGTCTGTTCAAAATAGTGTCTGAAAACAGTCTGTTAGTCTGCTATTCCTAAGCAAGGAGGTTCAAAACACCTATGTAGGGATTTTGAGAAGGGGAAAAAAAAAATGCTTGCCATTATTTGGAAATAAAATTTGTAAGATCGTATTGTTTAATGCATAATTGTGAATTTGTATGTGGAGGCTGTATCTACATTGTAGTGTAAAAACAGTTACTTGATTTTGTATTCCTGCCTAGTGGTTCTTTACACTTCGCTTGCATTAAATTTCTCATACGTGATCTGTCAGCAAATATGTAGAATTACCTCAGGGAGCTTTTAATGAGGTAACAGACCTTTAACATCCACTGAGTATGTGGTTTAGCTTTTTTGTTGTTGCTAGTGCAATAAATATTTGTTCTGATGTTTTGGGATTGTCATAACAGGCATCCTTTAGACAAGTACACGTTTGTAAGTGAACTGCCAATACACCATATTGTGTCAGTAGTTCAGGGTTTGTAGCTATGTACAATTTGACAGACATCAGCTTACTTGCGTGAAATATTTGCAATTCATTTGAAGAAAGTGTCTGAGGAATTTGTCAACACTATTGATTTTTCTGTCAGATAGTCTACATGGGCTGGACGGAAGAACGGGAACAAGACTCCCTTCAGGATCGAATGTATACACCAAAGTTTCTTGCACTGAGGGGATCTTCCCTGTACAAATTTATAGCACCTCCAGTAAGTATATTTCTCATGCTTAGTAGGAATAAATGTTATTAAATAAAATAATTTCATGTGGTGTATACAAGGCTTTCACAATGAGATATAACTCATTGAGCTCACAGGATTGCAACTTACAGCACCGAAAAGTTCCAAGGTATGTGGTATAGAAGTGGTAGAAAATAGCTGTTCATCAGATGGTTGGGCATCTAACAAGAATTTCTTTTCCTCCACTTACCTGGGCACTTAGAAAAATACAAGAGAAATCCACTTGTGCTAAAAGGGAGCTTTTCGTTTTCCTTTGGCAGGCAGAAAAAGCCTGAAGCAAGATGGTTAGATTTAAACTGAACTATCATTCTAGTCAAACTGCTGAGATTTGGGGAGATATTAAAGCTTTTTGCATGCTGTGTAAATGGCAATATCTCTGTATTTAGATTTCATCCTGAATGTAATTTTTATGCTGCTTGGGAGCACCAAAGGGAATGCAGGGCAGCAAATGAAATTGTTGAGGTTAAATATATTAATTGGAATCTGACAACACTGGGCAAAATTTTAGCTGTTGTCTTGTACTCAGCATTTTACTTCCTCAGTTTTACGGTGCATCTAAACTGCAGTAAACAGAGATATCCTCTAGCAAACTTTTGGGACAGTAGCAGTCCCATACTGGCAGCAGGGAGAGTCATGTGGGTTCATTTGTTCTGTTTACTGGGTGACCTTTCTTGCTGCTAAACTCTGCGTTGCCAGATACAGGCTCCTTCCTGCCTGAATTATAAAATCATAGGATAGTTTGAGTTGGAAGGGACATTTACAGGTCATCAAGTCCAACCCCCCTGCAATGAGCAGGGACACATCTCAACTAGATAAAGTTGCTCAGAGCCCCATCCAACCAGACCTTGAATGTTTCTAGAGATGGGGCATCTACCACCTCTCTGGGCAACCTGTTCCTGAGGTGATTCAAAGCCAGCTTTCAAGTCTTTACATCATTCATCAGTCACCATTCATGTTTGTTTAGCAAAGTGTTTAAAAACATGTGAAAGGCATGAAGAATGGAAGAAAGTATGAACTGAAAACTTTGTGTGTTCAATGTTGGTACACTAGTTCACTGGTATGGGAGTTTGGCTCTCCCGTGGCTAGTAATAGGAGTTTGGCTTTTGTTGGTGGATATTTTTCAGGATCAGATGAAAATGTCAGGTTATGCTACCAAGCACCTTAATTCAAAAGCAGCTCTCCTGGCTTTGGCAGACCTAGCTGAGCATTTGCTGCCCATCAAATAAAGCCACCTCCATTCTAGGCACAAGACAGAAGCAGAAACAATGCTGAGAACTCCTGTTCAATACAAAAGATGAAGATTATTCTTTTGTAAGCACTATGGAAGAGAGCTACAAGCCTCTTTACTGAGGATTCAATCATAAATTTCCAGGAGTAATATGCTGCTGGTGGGTAAATGGGTAATGGGTGATGATTAATGGGTGTGGGAGGAACATGTTCATGAAAGGGCTGTGAACCATGGTGATGTGAGTTAGGACAATTTTGGCAAGGTGCTGCTTTATGAGACAAGCCACCGATCCTTGAAGTCTTTACAAGACTTGTTTCAGCTGAGCTGCAAGCACAACATAATTTTGTTTTGCCAGATTCTGGTTCTTATTCTAAAATAGTAAGACAGTTCAAACACAGAGAAAAATATTTTCTCTCCATGGAATAGGAGGGAAGCAGAATGACAAACATGCTTTTTAAAGGACAAACAGAGAAAGGGTCCCTGTAGAACTACCTTAAAAGCATGTAATGTATGTAATAATTGCACACTTATGTGCCCAGCAAAATTATCTTCCTATGAAAGAATACAGTTGGCATTTTAAAAGGAGTTCTAAAATCCTATTTTCTGTATGCAGACTTTTACACACACAGATATGTTAGCTCTTCTGCAGGTGTATGTGTTCATCTCTTCCAGGGATTACGAAGGATTAAGAACAAACTTTCAATGCCACAGTTTCAGAGCTTCTGTTTATGTGTTATAGGAAGAAAACCAGTTTTAATTATATTTGCAGTGTAAACTCCTTGGATTAAGTTGTTTTCTGAACAGAGATATGCTGCCAAGTTCTTAACCAGAAAATCAAATGAAAATATTTCCATGGACTTTGCCAAAGCCTAACACATTACGGAAGCCTGTGTTTAAACAGTGTGTATCAGCGGCCTCCCCCTGCCTCTTTTTTTATCTGTGTGATCAATAGTACTTCTACTTTCCATGCTTAGATAAATTAGCAATTCTAACATATCCTATTTGCATTTTGAAAGTTTTAAACAAAACTACTTCTTTTTTCATTTTCTGTTTTGTCCTGGTACATTTTCTCCTTTAGAGTTATTAAGTGTGTCAAGTCTGGTGGGTTTCACTTTCTTACAGTTTATGGTTGGAACTCTCAGAGAGAATGGACATTAATTGAGAAAGAGCTGCTAACACCGTTTCTCCTGCTACTCAAGCTTTTTTAAAATATTAAAAGTGAAAAGGGCAAGCAATTTCTATGGGTGTCTTAATTCCACAGTTTTTTTACTTTGCACATAACTTAATATTGGAAGAGTTTTGTTTTGACTTGAAAAAAGTCCTTTTATAAGTACAAACAAAAGCAGAAAACTAGGGGAGAAAGGGGAGCTCTGATATTTTTCCACAAAGTATGGAGCCTACAGTAAGCTTTTAAACAGAGACCTGAATGGCTTTGTGATTCAGCAGCCATAGTAACTACTTTTCCTGATGGGGCAATATGACTTCAGCTTGTGTGGCTGGTATTTTGGGCTCTGTGGAGCTGTAGCAAGACTCCTCTCCCCATTTCTCTGTTCATGGTGAGAAAGTTAATTTTTTGTCCGCAGTAGAAAGAGCAGCTTTTCCCCCCTTCTCTTTCCTTGACAAAAGTTAGCTTCTTAAAACTTAGGCATAAAAATTGTATATTTCCAATATTTCTTTACTTCCTCATTCTATTTCAGACAATTTCTTGACTCTCAATATTTAGTCATTCTCCTTCCTAGAAATCTGGTTTAATACCCATGCTTCAATAAGATAGTGAAAATTGAGTTTGAGGATGACTGCAAATAAATAAAATTCTAACAGAAGAGGAACTATGACACTGTATTTTTGAACTTTTCATTCCCAACTGTCATTCCCTCAAAGGAGTTTCAATTACAATAGTGTTTATACCGAAAAACTAGTTAGGGATAGATTTTCTTTTCGTACAACACCAAAATAATTTTCATCAAGAAAGTTTTAACCAGGCATCCAAACCCATACATGCTTCTTAGACATGTTGTATCTATTAATGATTTTTTTCTCTTTAGATAAAAGATAAATTGGTCTCATATAATATTTTCTTCATATGCTGTGGATACCATTTTATGATACATTTTTCAAAGAACTTTATGTTCTTCAATCTTGAAGACCAAATAAACTTCTGTCTTCATCAGCCTCTTCATCTTGCCTAACAATTTTAATGACACAACTGTCTTCCTTTGGAGCTGGGCTACTGTTCAAAACTTCTTACCATTACGTTTTTTTCATCTGTAGCTAAATTCTCATTCTATATTGTGTGTGGTTCTCTCTTTTGAGACTGTGAATAATTGTCCTTTCCTTCTCGCAGTTTCCTTGGAAAGCTATTTTTAGATTGCTGTGATATTGCTTGACTCTTCCCTTATATCCATCTATCCTCTTCTGTCTTATCTAAGTCATGACCCTTACCCTTGCATAATTTCATTGTACTCTTTTATCTATGCAACTTTTTGTGTAAAATAGTTGATTAAAATGAATGCTGTTAAAAGCAATTGTCAAATCCTAAGACAAAGAGGAGAAATATTATCTTAGTTTTTTAGAATTTAGGAGTAGATAAATTTTGGTAAGTAAAAAAGAAAATTTGTATTTGCCTCTGTTGTTTCTTGTTTGGTTTTGCCCCTGGATATCAAGGCATGTGGGGTAAGCGTCTGGAACATTGCAAAGTTGGAGAATTTGGTTTTATGGATTTGCAAACAATGTAGATGACTGGGAGCAAGGAAGGAAGTGGTAAGAAACATACCTTATATTCAAGGCTCTGTGAGAGGAATTAACAGGCTGCATCCCCTGAGGATCTCAGTGCAACCCCCACCAGTTCCCAGGGGGAGCTTCATCATTCAGCACAGAGCAGCCTGTGTGCAAAGGCACCGTGTTGTAAGCACAAGGACAGATTCAGGATGTCTCCTAAGCACTGCCTGGGTGGAATAGTCTGGCCCTGGTAGTTATTGCTCTGAGACAGAGCTTGGTCCTTCTGTACATCCTACTGGATGTAAATAGTTTAATAATGTATATATATTTTTAATAAACAATTCTTGAAATAAAGAAGAATAACTTACTTTCTTTTCCTATTTGTTTTGTTTCTTTGTTTGTTTTCAAGGTCACAACCTGGGATTGGACACGAGCTGAGAAAACATTTTCAGTTTATGAGATCATGTGCAAAATTCTCAAGGTAGGATGAGAAAGTATAAAATAAATCACCACATTGTCAGACCAGTTAACAAGCCAGAGCATAACACTGCAACTGGAAACTGCATGTGACCACCTTGCAGAAAGAGATCTGTTTTTTTCTCTTTGAAGTCAATATCAGAAGTCCTGGTGTCAGTAGATACAAAGCCAAACTAGAAAGCATGGCAAAATTGGAAATAAATTGATTTTAACTAGGTAACTATGTTGTTTCTCCATAACACCATATGGAGTTTATAGCTTTACTTTAATGCCATATTTAACCAGTATAACTTTTTTTTTTTCTCCCTGAGAAGGTAAAGAAATAGTGATTGATTTGTTTGCTTTCAAATATGTTGATGAAACTAACAGTGGCTGCAATGTAAGATTTCACTAAGACTGACAGCAGAGTCTTTAAATTATGCAATACCATTCTGAAAACTTTTGTCTTATTTTTTCCGATTTCTTCAGTTTGCCTTAACTGTTTCAAATGGGAAGAGATAATGAAATATGTTTAGAAAGTTAAAGCTATGAGTAGCAAATTGAATAGGGCCATTATTGTACATTCTATTTAATTTTTAATTCTGAATTCGTTCAGAATTAACATATATCGTCTTCTCTCTGTTTTAAAAACAGTGAAAAACAGTTTTCCAGATGCGCAGCATTTCTCAATCTAAAACATGAGGAGAGGAAAAGGAGATGAAAAAGAGATGAAAAAGCATTGTCTCTTTCCATTCATCTGAAGTGCTTTCCTGTGTATGTTGGTTTGGGAATTTGGGGGTCAAAATTATGTTAAAGGTAATTTGGTCTTTTCTGAAGTTTCATCTAGGAAGAGATAGACTAGTGTCACAAGGAAGTATGAAAAATCATATTTTAAAAATGTCTTTCCCATTGGGAAGACCTTACACTGACATAAGGTTGGACTTGATCTTAAAGGTCTTTTCCAATCTAAACGATTAAATGATTCTATATACATGGTACATTTCCTAGTTTTTCTAAGTCACGTAGGTGCACTACACTGATTACTTCAGGCCTTGAGCCTGGAAAACGGTAAGCACCAAGGTAGATCTTCTCAGAGAATTAAGCCTTTTTGGAATCGAGAATTAAGCCTTTTGGAATCAGGACAACTTTTCCCTGTGACTTATCCAAAGATTTTATTATACTGCTTGAATAGAAATGTACAGAATCTATGCCATATAGTTTTCTGTAATTTAAAGGTCCTTCTTATTTTCATTTCTTCTACCATTTTCCTTTGTTGATACTCTTTTCATCCACTCATTTTTAGCTATTTTTCTTTCCCCCCTTCTCCATTATCTCCTCTTTTTGTATACGCATGTGGGGATTTTTTTTTTCTCTTTTCAGCCATGTATCAGAAGTTAGTTACAGCCAAGGAGTTAGTCCACAAAGCAGTAAAACCTAACCCAATGCCTTCCTGGCACTGTTGTGTGGAAGCACAGAAAAGAGTTCAAAAATGCTGTTTTTTCTTATCATCCAGCTCTCCAAACTGCCTGGGAGTAGATCCTCCATTCTCAGCCTGTATTAATGGAAGGTGTCACAGCAGAGAGGCAATTCCAGTTTAACTGATACAGGAATATAATTTATGTGTTTCTTTATCATGTTATTCATTTTCTGTTATTCCTTTATTGTCTGTAAACATGGCCAGGCTTATAAAGTGTTTAAATGTTTCAACTGGGTTCTTTAGCTGACTAAAACCTGTAAATAATAAAAAATAGAAGTAGAAAAATCATTGGAATGAAATTACAGCTTCTGACATTGGAGTATTAATCTTCACCGTGTTCTAATTTTCTGCAGCAAGTACAATAGGGCTTAATGATGGTAAAAGCAAGTAAACCCAAGAAAAACAGCTTCCCATTGCTACTACTACACTGAACCTCTGTAGGGACCCAAGGTTTTGTTCAGCTTTAATGCCAGCATCATCAGGCATTTTAGCAGTGCCTGTTTCTAGACACACTTGTACAAGTCCCATGGATATTGCTGAAGCAGAGGCAACTAAAAAAAGTTACTTTGGTGCTTCGTGATCACCTTCAAACTTCTTCCTTTCTACAGTACCTCACATGCTACTTTTTTTATAACTTTGTTTTCCTTGGAGAATTAATGAACTGAATGACAAAAGGGCAAACAGGGTTTGAAGCGATTATTTTCTGGGACTGATAGTATGATAGCTCAGAAAACCTAATGAAAAAATGAAGAAAAGAACATGGGCTCTTCTACTGCAGAGTGTTCCTATTCCTGCACTTCCTGTTCTTCCATGGCAGAGGCTGATTTCATGTCATTCTTTGCAGGAAAATTGAGAAGACAATTCTGTATTTCTACTTCAGAAGAGACAATCACATGTCATTGGGCAGAAATAAATCCAGGAAGAAAGTAATGACTGTTTGCAGGACAATATCATCCCTCAGTGTCTCTGAAGTGGGTTTAGTTCCATATTCTCAGCTAAACTCAAATAGTTCAGTCTATACTTCACTCAGAGTAAATATCATAGAACATGCCCAGACAGTGGAAAGCCATCATTTATATTCTTAACTTACGTTAGAATGATCACTACCATGGATTTTGGGCCAAATGGACCATCTAGTACTCTTCTCAAAAAATACCTGGCATAGCTTGAGAGTTACGATGGGTGAAGGACCTTTTGTAATAAGTCATTGTATGTGAGCACCCTGGTGTAGGGCGATAAAGAGTTTCATAGTATGGATGTGGTCTGGTCCTTGCCAGCTGGCTACAATGTCAACAAACAGTCCCATACATGCTTCATTTTTTAGTATAGATACAGCTTCTGTGGCTAATATTTACTTTAAGTAGAAGGACTTGCAAGTGGTCTGTGCTAACCTTTGTATGAGTTTGCCCAGGGGTGAGAAGTGGTGCTCTAAAATTAATGTTTCCAAAGCATATTTCCTTTTACATTGATCAGGCTGTTAGGCACCATGAGAAGGAGCAGAAGATTTATCATCGGCATGCAGGGCTGAGTGTGTTCGTCAGAACTGCTGCAACACCTCTGTAGAGCCAGAAAGAATATGGGTCTCATGTCATCTTCTTCGACAAAGTGAATTACTAAATATCACATCACTTACTAATCAAAATGTATCTGCATTCCATGGCTTGCTTAGATTGGAATGAGACGTTTCAAAATCCTTTTCCATATTCAGACTTACAATCATTAGGAACTAGGATGCAACTTTCACCCAAGCTTGTTGGTATTTTCTCCTGCTGTATACTGGCAACTTCAATAACTGTCCTTTGTACCACAAGGACAGGACTTTACTAAACCTGTCTGAAAGCATTTTTTTCTTCCTTCTTCCACCCCTTAATTCTGACTAAAATTCTGATGAACTGTACAAGAGTAGTTTTGATTAGGGAGACATAGTACCTTAAGTTTGTCTTTTTAAGTAGAATTGTAATTTTCCTCAGTTAGAGAGATTTCTCTAAGTTTAACTTCATGACAGAAGTGCTACAGTAGAGGATATGAACTGCCAGATCCTACTCAATGCACATTAATATTTCAGTGTTTCGGTATGAGAGAATACTACCACTTCTGGTGACAGTAAAAATATTAAAACTCTAAATAAATATTAATGTCTACACCCAGCAGAGGACTTCACTGATTTAATCATCAAGAGGGGAATATAGACCAAACATGTTAAATAAAACTCAGAACGCATCTGCCACCATGGCCAATGTTTTCTCCATAGTTGCCTGCACGTGTGAAGTGTGCTTTCTCCTGCAGCATCCATTCCAAAGGCTGACTCTTCTCATGAATGATATAGGGAACTGGGATGCTATTTTCAATTTTTACAGTTCTCTCAGCCTCAAGCACCTAAGAGGCAGGATCTTCTGCACCTTCATCAGAGATGTCAGAAATTATTATGTCATTTAGAACTAGTGGGTTCATGTTTGTAATAGTCCTCTAGTAAATCATTATTTTGTTGTTACTGTATTCTTTTTTTTTTTTTTCCACCCATCAGATTACAAGGAAAAGAAAGAGGAGGAGACTTGCCCTAAGCAAGGCAATAAGTCACTATTCTTAATGTGATTAGGACCTTCTAAACAGTTAGGAAGACCATTAAAATTTGAACCATAAAAGTAGATTTTAAAAAGATATCTTTTGACTGTGTGAAAAAGTGTTATTGATATAAATTCAGCAAAAGAGCACTGTTTGCCTAATTCAATATTTATAATTTTAGATAGTAAAAAAGTACAAAAAAAACCCCTCCCAAACTGTGACAATCACATTCATACAGTACCAAAACCATATTGGATTATAAAAAAAATTCTGTAGAAAGTTTTCAAAATACCATGTAAAAATAGGTATTTCATAAGTATAAAGTTCTTCATTGTCAAGATTCTTGTGTTGAATTAATAACTTTGACATGCAAAGTAGGTAAAGCAGGCTGAGTACAAAAATCACATTTTAATTATATTGGAATAAATTATTAATTGTGAAATAATGGCAAACAGCAGTGGGCTATGTTTGATGTAAAAGGAACATTTATGGAGATGCAAATAACTTAAGACCTGGGGGGGGTCTTGATAAGCATACAAAGTGATTTATTAAAAATTCAATAGGTCTGTTCATTATGGGGTGGAAATACCTTAACAGAGAGAAAATGCAAGGCACTGAAGAACTCTTTAACCCTAAAAAGAAAGGTAAAAAGAAAGAGCGAGTAGAAAACAGTCAGGCAAGTTTAAATTGGGAAGAAGTTAGAAACTGCAAAAGTTCTGATGATTAATCGGTGGAAGGAACTAGTAGGAGAAGCTGATAGGTTTTAAACCACTTCCTTTTTTTACCACCAGTTGTATTCAAACTGATGCTAGTGGGACAGTGACACTTGCATGTGGATGAAAATCTGTGATCCATGTTAAGCAATTTGTCAGGCAAGATAATCTAATGATACTACTTCTGACATTCAAATGTATCTATGAGTAATTTTTCAACCAAATTGTTGGTAGAATTTGCTATGAATAAATGTTTCTAATTTATTCTGGAATAAGCTTGTTTCACCCTATCCTCTATTTTGAGGGATAAAGCTGCATTAACAGCCAACTAATTCCAATGTTAGGATTGGTCAAATCTTCAATACTGCAGAAAAGCAGGTACTTATATCACTAGCTTCAGAAATGGGCAGATGGCCTTGTCCTGTTCAGTACTTCAAAGCTGGTTCAACTATATAAGTCTTTTTGGTACCTCTTATACTTTTGATATGCAGTTTTAGCCTGTGTGTTTTGAGTGTGTGTGCATGTGTGTACATGTGTACATGTGTATATTTTAACAAGATTTAAGTATCTTTGATAAATTGGTAAATAACTTCAATATTTAAGCAATTTTTCTATATGGGGAGTAGAAAAAATGTTGTTAAATTTTTCAAGTACATTATGAAGAATAATATAAAAGATCACACTTCTCTGCAAGCAAGTTTGCCTTGTTTGCTTGAGTTACTAATGTTCTTCAGCTTCATTCAAGCATCTCCTTTTAATTGTGAGGAAATGCTTTCTATAGTTCAGTCACCTCTCTTCTGTCTTCGGTGTGTCATGAAGAAATATTTAGAGATTTACAATATAAACCACACTTTATTCAGCCTAGAACAGGAAACATATTCAGGTGTCAGATCAGCTCTGAAATGAAATGTGTGGATAATTGTGAAAGGCAGTCTATGCCGACAATATGTCAGCACGGTGAATCATTGATGTTTACAGCTGGTATCATTCACATCAGTGCAGCTGTAATTTTCTTACTATATTAATCAGGACAAACTTGGCGTCTCAGAAGACTTGTGTTTCCTTCCTTATTTAGCTGTTAGTGTGTGTAAAATCCTCAAATGCAGTTATGTTAATTTCCCACTTAAATTTCCTATAATTTTGTTCTGCATTTCCAGTGAGTCAAGTATGGGGAAAGGGTGATATAAATAAAGCATGGGAAACTACTAAAAATGTTTATGTATTCAGGAAAATATTAAAAGTAATGCCAATAGACACATAAATTTATAAAGCGAAGGTACAGAATGTATTTTGAGGTCTGTCATTAATATAGTTTGCTCAATGGCTGAGACTTGCATCGTGGTGTGGTTCCATTAAATTACTTCATATGTACTCAAAACTGCATAACTAATGAATCCTTTTTATGAATAGGTTAATGCTGCTTCCAGGGAAAATTAGATTTTCAGCCAGGGTTTAGCCAGGTGCCAGTTCTTTGAAAAAGTGCTAAGCCATTGAGTGCTTCAGTTCTGAAGAGTTGAAGTAATTTTCAGGCTTTGGTTTGCCTCCTGTTCTAAATTTAAGAGTGTTTAATGTTTCCAAAGAGAAGAGGATCTGATCCCACTCTAACAAGAATTAGTTATCTTATAAGATAAGAAATATGGTAAAATTCATAAATGGTCTCCATGTCCACTGACATTAAGACCACCATTAAGCTGGCTTCAGTAACACGATAAAGAAAAACTTCTCAGGTGCTAGTGTCATTCAGTACTGAAACAGAGCTCCTGATGAGGCTGCTGAATTTCTATCACTGGATCCTTATAAGCATAAGCTGGTGTGTAGCTGCTCCTACCTTGCATAGAGATATGCAGTAGATGACCACACCTCTGGCCCGATCATCCATATTTTCAGTGATTCTATATGTGATGTCAGTTCATTTCTCTTCAACATGTATATAGTGATACAATCCCTAATCTGTGGTGTGTTAACTTGGATAAATGTAATGGGCCCTGTGTGTTAAAGTTGTTGATGTTCCTGTTACTGTACAAACACCATGAGTCTTTTTTGAAAGCAAAGGGGCAGTGTTATAAGATGCATGACAGCTGCCACTTTTTATTTCATTTGGAAAAGGAGGGACACACAATATTTGAAATGTAAAGTTATCATGTAAGGCTTTTTCTGTTTCTCTTTAAATTTGAGAGGTTTCTTTTTTTATTTTAAAGAAAACCCCCTTTTTGACATTTTTAATGTGACATTAGGATAGTATAAACTGTCTCATTTTGGGGAAAAAATTAGTCCATTGTGTTGGGCTGGGGCTGATAATCTCAGAGTCTGATCCTGCTTCCTGGATGAAATAACAAGATAGGCACAGAGGAAAAGAAAAGTAGTAACAGATACAGAAAATATATGTTTAAATGATTCCTGCAACCTCTCTGTTGGTTAAAGGCATCAGCTTTTCCTTCTTCCAAGAAATTGCTTTTTGCTGCCTGTCTAGTTGAGACCCACAGTGGTGTTGTGACATCCTTGAAAGGCAAAGGCAAGTTCAAGTTTTAACGTAAGGCAAAAGGAATGATGAAAAAGAACAGAAATAAGGTGTGAAATATAAATACTGAATGAGGATCCTTGGGAAAGACAAGTATATGTCTTGCATCTCAGATGTTCAAGAGTTACCCAAAGTTTGAGAAGGTTTCCTTTCATTGATTTTGCAATTTCAGGGAATTTCTCAAGATTGGAGTGATGTATTATTTCAGTATTTTATCCACTAATATGTTCTGAAACATCAATTTGGGTAGATTTTTGTGTAGCATTTTTCTCTCATTTATCAGTTTTCTCTTATTTTTTAGTCAAATCCTTTAATTATTTGAGGTTTTTTTCCCATCTTTATTTATGACTATTGCAATAATTAAATGTAGCATAAGGTGTTGCAGTTATATTGTATAAAGAATTTAGGACTATAGGCTTTCATACAACAGTGATCACACTGTATTTTTTCACTGGATCTGTCCCATTCCTTATATGAAATAAATTGTTCCTGTCTCAGGAACAACTATTTGAAGTTTCCTTTAGTGCATTCTCTTCACAGTGGATGTCTACATGTTACTTACTCTGAACAGCCAGAGCCAACACTGAAAACAGAAATATAAATTTCCTAACAAATTTCTATTTTGTTTTATGATAAGACCTTCTTTTCCATGGGCACTTCTGAATTTTTTTCAGAGAACTATTAGCAAGTACATGTAAAATATTTTTTACACATTTGCTGATATGAATTTGCTGACATATTGACATCCAACACAAATGCTTTCACTATGCTACTCTAATCTATTCTCAGCCTGCCACAAAGTATTAGCAAGCTATTTCAGTAAGGAATTCTGTTGAAAAAAAAAAACCCACCAAAAAAAGAGAAGAGTATGCAGTCATGTAAGTAATGCTTTTATTATAATGCATAATCAGTTTGGTGGGTAATTTTCCAGCCTTTTATTTAATCGGATTTAATTCTTATCCTTCCGATATTTGTGTCCTCCATAAGGAAAAAGACATTTTCCTTTTCATACCGTTAAAAGAAATGCATCTAAAATTGGGAAAAAAAACCCCAATAAACCTACAAAAAAATTCACCATGTGAGAATGATAAAGATTTCTCTTCCACATAATTTTTCTGTCCAGTTCTGGTTTGGGGTCAGGTGCTTTTTTCTCTTCTTGAAGAGCTACATAGCTTCTTGAAGGAGAAATAGTATGTCCTGTTCTTGTTTCCTATGACTAGTAGCATAACATCCCCTAGCAGCTGGGAAAAGTAGGGAAGGTTCTTCTCTTCCTATACATCATGGGGATGTTGCTTCTGTTGCTGAAGCAGTTGTTGCTGTTCCAAAGAATGGAGGTCCCAGAGAAGCCCAAAAAACAGTTCATGGGGTGGTTCTGCTTGTCTCTTGTTTCTTTGTTTTTAACATGAACAAGCCAATTTCATTCCTTCTCCTAATTTATTTCACAGAACAGATTCAGCTGGTTTAATTATGAATTAAAAATAAAATAATACCCTCAAGCAGGCAACTAACATGGAAAAAAAACCAGCTTCAACTATTTAAATTTGAGAAAGTTGTAAACAAGGGCTCAGGATGAAAAGACAGGATCACTCTTTAGCACTACTATCTATTATGATTACATTTACTCTTGTGGGATCTGTTCTTAAACTTAATTTCCAGCAAATAATGCCCCAAAGTTTGGAGAGGTACAAAATCCCAGAAGGTGATCAGCACATTTTTTAATCTCTGTTTGTAGTTATATTAGTCTCTGAGTTCTTGTTAGCAGAAAATAACCACCAATGCTTCTCTGGAAAGTATTAGACTAATTTCTTTCTCCTAAAGATTAGTCTGTTTTATAAAATTTTGAAAACTTTCCTCACATGGTATTAAAATAAACACATTTCTGAGTGAAGGTCATTAAGTAATAGGCACAATTATGGCACTGGCTCAGGAGAAACGAGTGTTCAGACTCTTGCTCTGATTCAGATGAGGGTCTTTGAGACCGTATCACCTTTTAATCAGGCAGAATAGGAAATTAATTTTCCTATTCAGCAGAATATGAAAGTAATTCAAGCTTACTGCTGTACTTAATAGGCTACAGGGAATGAATATTTCCATTGCTCTGAAGCAAATCAGAAAGGTCTTTCTAATAGAAATTTAATTGAAGCTAAAATTTAACCTGTAATTATTTTTCCCTTTGAGAAAATATATTTTCATAAAATTTGGACATTGAAAAATATTCTGTCTAGTTTTAGTTTAGCTGGCAATCTCTGTTTATTTGAATGCATATATAAACACACATGCAATTTCAACATTTTTCTTCCATTTTTTAACATTAAAATTCAGAAGGGTCCAAATGAGATGAGATACGTACAAACACGTGCATGTCTGCATAGGTCATTTTTTCTTTATTACTTGATTAATGAGTATATGTTGGAGAAGCAATATCTTTTTTTCACTCTGGAGTGAATCTGTTCCCTGCTGCCTGTAAACGCTATTAGAACCATCTCCATAGCAACTAATGGTGATGCTCAAGAAAAGTGTTCCCAGAGTTTACGTTAAAGAAGTAGATCATTAGAATCCCTTAGAAAGAAGGATGTATGCTTATGTAGATGGAGCTGATAAGTGAAAGGAGACACAAACAGTAAAATAATTAGGGCACTGATGACAGCGAGTGTAAAGGCATTATATGATTAGTTTTTACATCTGCCCTGGAGTTATTGCACTCTTGAATTGATGGGAGAATGCTTTTTTAGGTGCTAGGTTTGAATCTTAGTTATGATAGGATGGATACTAGTCAAAAAAGAAAACAGGCTTTGTTTGTCTTCTCATCTGTGTCTCATTAAGTATTACTATAATTAATATCACAAATATTAATATTTACCTCATTTTAACAGCTGTAATAAAATTATCTAAAAATCAAGCTCTATTTTGTCTGTTTAGGTATACAACTCTGATTAGGATGGTTTTGAACATTTTACAATAATTGTTGTTCATGTCAAAAACTGCTCACCAGTGTCACTAATATTTACAGTTCCATCACCAAATTACTCTGCATATTACATATTATTTCACAGGTAAAGACAGTTCTTGAGCACCTCCTGGGTACAAATCATGCCATGAACATGAAACCAGTAGACCTAGCTTTGTTTTTTATTGTGCAGACCTTTGTAGAATAGAACAACTCAACTCTCACTGACTATAGTAGAAGTTGAGGGTCTCTTGCATCTTAGTGGATTTAAATAATAGCCAAACTATGAGTATTCAATGCATTCATCATACATAAAATGAAAAGGCACAAGTAATCAAAAAGGAGCAGTGCAGCTTCTGGAGAGGACAGTCTTTCAAAAGAGAAAGGATTACCTCTGCAGAAGAGGAGATGCCACTACTTAGTGATAAAGAAGCATTCTGCCTTAATTTGAAAGGACCTGCCTAATGAGCCATGCTTGGTTCCCTTAGACAAATTTATTACTCTCACTTAACATGGACATCATTATTAATTAGGCAAGCAGGAGTCATACCATCCTGTCAGCAGAGATGCTGATTGCCCTGAAGCTGGGTGTAAGCCAAGGACTTTCCTCACAGCCCATCCTTCAGCAGGACTACTTTCCTTCCAGTAGGGAATTAGCATACTGCTACAAGTTTTGTGACTGTTCCTTTTCAGAGATTCTGTATTAATTCACATTGAGAACATCAGGGGCAAATGGTACGGCTTGTCATTAACAGTATGAGAGAGTTCTTAAAAAGTCAACATGAAATTGGCTCATGTCCATCATTGACTAGTAAGTGATTATAAAAATACAGGGTCATAACAGTTTCTTAAATGTGTAGAATGACATTTTATATTTTAGCTGAAATAACCATTTGGTAAAAGTTAACAAATGAAGGTTCCTGCTAAATTCAGACCGGGTTTTGAGGCTCCTGACAAGTTTATCTTAACTTTGCAGAGACTTTTGGACAATTCTCAGTTGGATTCCTAAGAAAAAATTTGCTTTAAATTCCTACCTTTACAAGGACATTTGGAAAGCTGTCTTTTAGCTTTGCCTACATATTGTTTCCTGCACTTATCCATTGTACAAATGGAAACAAGTTAGATCTATAAATATAGAATACAGATTTAACTTTTTAAAAGCCTGAGAACAAATAGAAAACTAAAGAAAGATCTTGCAGCAAAAAGGAGCAGAAACAGTACTAAAGAGAGTCTTGCACCAAATTATTTTTACAAGTACAATGAAACACTACTAAGGAAAGGAATACCGCATATGTATGCATTGAGGTTTAACCCCAGCTGGCAACTAAGCACAATGTAGCTGCTCGCTCACTCCCCCCACAGTGGGATGGGGGAGAGAATCAGAAGAGTAAAAGTGAGAAAACTCATGGGTTGAGACAAAGACAGTTCAATAGGTAAAGCAAAAGCCTCACACAGAAGCAAAGCAAAACAAGGAATTCATTCACTGCTTCCCATCAGCAGGCAGGTGCTCAGCCATCTCCAGGACAGCAGGGCTCCATCATGCGTAACGGTGACTTGGAAAGACAGATGCCATCACTCTGAACATCCCTCCCTTCCTTCTTCTCCCAGTTTCTATACTGAGCATGACGTCCTATGGTATGGAACAGCCCTTTGGTCAGTTGGGGTCAGCTGTCCTGTCTGTGCCCCCTCCCAGATTCTTGTGCACCTGGCAGAGCAGGGGAAGCTGAAAAGTCCTTGACTGGTGTAAGCCCTGCTTAGCAACAACTAAACCATCAGTGTGTTATCAACATCCTTCTCATGCTAAATCCAAAACACAGCTCTATGCCAGCTACTAGGAAGAAAATTAACTCTATCCCAGCCAAAACCAGGACAGTATAGTTTTTAAAACCAAAGTACAACATTTAAATATATTTGACTTGAACTTTTCTTACCATGGAGTTAGCCATAGACAAATACATGCATTAGAACTAGTCAAAAAATGAAATTATTATTCTGTGGAAAATTAATTATTTCTGTGGAAATGCTGAATTTTGTTTTCATTCCAAATAAGAACTTCATTAAATGTAAATTCCAATAAAAAATTAGTACATTGTGTGTGTTTGTCACAATATGATGTAGCAGTTGAAATATTCTAAAATTTTTATACATAAAAGGGGAAATGCTACCTATTACTGATTAGATCTTTTCTAAATCAAAGAATATTCTCATTTAAATAGCAAAAACATGGATTAATATTGTAGATCACATTTAGCTCTTCTTTCTTTTTTCATCCTCTAAGTTTGGTGTAATTCTTAGTAAAATACAACATAATTATTGCTAGCAACGTTGAAGATAAAATGCACAAGCTTTTATTTAATCAATTCAAAAACTTTTTTTTGTATATTTCAAACACATTTTAAAAGAGATCAATCTCAGTAAATCTTTTAACATTTCATTTTTCACAGTCTACATGAGAACTCATCCCTTTTTCGTAGCCAGCATATTTTTCTCAATAGGAAAAAAGCCTTTGAGAATGGTAGAGTCTAAAAATGCAATTCAAAAGCATGAAACCTTAACTGTGCCCAGCTAAATAGAGATACGCATTCTGGAACTGAGCACAGCACTAAACTTCCTCCCATTTAAAAACAGAGGCTATTACTTCAATTGCTGTGATCCACATAGTGCCATAGTCTTGTTTCAAATAAGGTTTAAGAGTTTACATTACTAATAATTTATTGTTCTCTTCTGACTGTTGTCAAGAACAGGTGAAGATGAGTTCAAAATATTTTTAGTTTCTTCTGAGGTTGTAGCTATGAAGAAATAAAACCTTCCCTGGGAAAGACATGTACCTTGCACACGAGTTTGTCAAGACTCCATGCTGAATAGGTCCATTTGGTTATAGACCAACAGGTCTGTTCAATGAGGTGTAGCTCTGGGAACATAATGAGCTTAAGACCACGCTGAAGACCTGTTAGACAAGAAGTGCTGTTATGCTATACAAAGTATCTTTTCTCTCCCGGAGGAGTGAGGGTCAGCCAGTGCTTTTACTCATCCAGTATTGGTAGCATTTGTATAGTCAGGTGTTAGCATATATGTTTTATGTTGCTAGACATTGCCACAAGATTAAGCATTTGTCACAGTGCTGCTGTACTGTGCGCTTTGAGGCTGAGCATGCAGTAGAGCATAGGTGTCATTAACAACAACCTAGATATTATGACCTCTTTTTTGAATGCTGGTCAAAACATGCTGTGAGCAGAATTGACATTGTAGTTTTAGCAGAAGGACCTGAGTGGAAAGACAAGAATAAGAAGGAAAAAAAAAAAAAAAAAAAAAAAGGGGGAAAAAAAGAGACAAAAGTATTTGTTATAGGACATAGGCTATTATTTAGCTACATCTAAGTAGTTCAACTGCACAGCCCACTGAACACTTGGAAAAAAGTCTGTGAGAATATTAATTTTTTTGGGGGTGCTGTTTTTAAGATCTAACAGCCTATGTTCATTCTGATTTTTCCATCCGTGACTTAATGCTACGGAGCTACTAAGCGATTGCAAAGAGAGGGTGTGTTACCTCTACAGCTGATTCTTCTAAAAATTGTAAAGCAGTTTTGAAATACATTCATGAATACATGCTGTCTTGGATTTCTTGAGCAGGTCTGTCACATGTCTACTGAATGAAAAGAAAGAGGAAAATAATGCTTACTCTACCATTGACTACTTATCTGCCAGAGAGGAATAGTTTCATACAGATTCCTCTTTTACATACTTCCATTCTTAATCAGCTTTAGGTTCCTGGTTCTCTGCCCCAGAGAAAGCTGGCTTGAATGATGTAAGGTGTCCTTCCAGCTTGTATCAGCCGGTTATGGTGTCCTTGGTCTGTTCAGTTTGTGTACAACCAGAAGGCAATACTGTCCTGTGAGTCTCCTTTACTGAAATCAACAGTTCCCTCTGCTATGGGGTAGCATTGTAGAAATTGCACCAAAGTTACATACACCCAAATTTCCAGATGTATTTGCAAGGACAGCTGGTGAGCTTGTGGCTTGTGACAGCTGCTTTCCTGTAGTAGGGACAAAGTTAATTAAAACTATTTCTGCAAGTGTATTTTTCACAAGGATTAGTTGTATGCCAGAATTTTAGCATAAAGCATCCTGTATTAAAAAAAAATAATAATTGAAAAAAAATTAGTGATGGATTTCCTGATTAACTTGGTTATTCTTTGATTTAGTACCAATTACAAATACTAGCAATCATTAAATATTATATTTTTTTAACCTGATATCCTTTGTGTGGTGTTTCATTGATAGTAAAGCCAAAAATAACTTCCTCCTCCAGGTCCAAAGTCAGCATCCTAACCACTGGCAGCCACTATAGTCTCCACTGGAAGTATGCAGCTATAGACAAATTTTATGTTGGATTTTATAAGCCAACAGAAATGTGAACTCATTTTGTCTAGTCTCTATAGGGAAAATAGGACAGATGGACTTTTCATACTGCTTAAATAAATCTCTTGCTTCTTTTGGCCGGCCTTCCAGAGTAGGGTGGGTGATTCAAATCAGTCAGAGAAGCTGATATTTGTGTTCCTCTCTTGTGAATAGAAAGTGGACACCTTTTATAGAATTTATCAAATTTAAAAGTATAGCTGGTAACATTTTTGAGAAGTGATTTGTTAAGATATTGGAAGTTATGCCAGATATTCTATGTTGCTCTGTACCATCCTGAATATAGGAGTCATATTTAAAATTCATTAAAATATCAATGTTTAGACCAAACCACTTATTTTCAGTTTCTTAGCTCTCAGTAGTTACTACAGTGTTATATTACTAAAAATGCCATTTTAAAATGCTAGGTTTGAGGCATAGATGTTTGCAATTAAAAATATTAATTGATGTATGCCAGATTATATAACTTCAGGTTTTCATCAGGACAGTGATCTACTGGACCGGCGGAAACATTGCTTCAGTGTCCAGTCTGAAACTGGAGAAGATCTTTACTTTTCTGTGGAACTGGAATCTGACCTAACAGTATGGGAAAAAGCCTTCCAAACAGCAACTTTTTTAGAAGTTGAACGGATACAGGTGAGAACAACTGTCTCAATGCCTTGCCTTTTGGTACATTAACAAATTAGGTCTATATGAAGTAATGATGTAATTTAAGAAATTCTCTGACCTCCTGCAGCTCTCAGATTAGTATTGGTTTATGTATGTAATTGCCTTTTGGTGTTCCCAAACAGCTTGCAGTCTAACGTCAGGAAGAAGACTACCTCAAACACAAACTTTGAGTTATTATGACTAGTTGATACATATTTGTTAACTGAAGTTCATCAACAGAAGAGGAAAAACAGTCTACTAATCAGGGTCAGAAACAGCTGCTTAGATATTCTTACATACTGTCTTACATTCTACTTTATTTGTTATTGGATAACATGACATAATTAAATTGTCCTGGTAATAATCAGGAATAAGTGTACAGTGAGTGAGAGTACTTACCTGATGCAAGCAAGAACAAAATTGTACCTCAGATGCGTTATTCTTTTTTCACCCATTTCTTGTTTCTTGTGTATTTACTCAATTGCCAGATGAAAGAATAGAGGTGGATGACATTCAGGTACAGATTATTGGTGAATTTTTATAGCAAAATTACATATCAGAGTGTTTAAATACATTTTTCTCGCATGACCAAAAAGTAATTTTTTTTTATTTAAAATAGTAGGAAAAAAAAATAATCACCACAATTATAATTCACTTCATCCTAGTTGTTATATTGATGCTCTAATCATAAAAAATACATGTGGTTGGAACAGCTTTAGCTGATGCTGCCATGAGTTATTCTGTATACATACCTACAAAAGTCATATTAGCATATTAGCCTGTGCAAGCATTGGCTAATGCTCACTTTCCCTGCACTCATTTTCTGCCTCCTCCTGGGAACATAGGCGCTAACCGTTTTTTATTTAGACAAATTGTTAGTTATATATTAGCCCTCTTCTGACCTATAAACCAACACATGCAGATGGGCTGAATTAGTATATACTAATGATGATGCATTTTGCAAAAACTACACTGTTGTTGGTTTTAATGTGTATTACCTTTGTTGGAGGAGGAGTTGAAGAAGGTTCAACTTTTATCTTTAAGTTCATGCATTCTGCTACCTTTTACAGGAGCTATTCTTACTACTTCTGCTACTAAATATTTGAGATGCTTTGTCTTTCTCACATAACTGACTGCAACGTTGCTTGTAGCACTACTGTGCCATCAGCAAAAGAATATATGGTGATTTTCTTGAATAACTCTTAGTCCAGAAGCCACTTCATATTTGTTCCTCTCTAATATTGATTCATACTGTAGCATTCCTAGTTTAAATTTTTCTTTTGGGTTTTAGAATTCCATTTATTTAGAATTGCTCCCAAGTTTCCCAAAAAGAATTTCCCTAATAATACTAATCTCAGATTAATTTTAACCTTTCCACCTTTCTTTTCACTCTACTGATGTTCAGAGTAGCAATTATGAAATCAAAGTAATGATTTTCTGAGGTTGATTAATTATAGCAAATTTGTGAATGTGGGCAAATAGGCTTCTCATGATAGATTATTATTGTGGAACTCACACTTATGATTTCACCTTTTTCCTTTATTTTCTTGCATCTCTATATCTCAGTTTGGGAAAAAAAAGAATAATAATTTTTAATATAACTGGTCTGGGCCCCCTCATTTTTCTTTCAGCAATCTGTTACTGCTTTCACCACCAATTGCAGGTTTTAAAAAAGGTGACAGGTTCAAAATCAAGGTATCAGCTGTACATTTTTAGCAAAATTATGTTCTATGCAATATTATTAATATGAATATTCATATTTCATGTGAATGATAATCCAGCTGTGTCCAGGTTTGTCTTACTATGAAATCATATAATTTTGAAAATAGAATTACAGTTGAAAGGTGCCATTTAAAATTATTCAAATGTGTTGTGTACTCTTCCATAATCATACAAATAATATCAGAGTTACTCAACCAGTATAAATTGCCTTTAATGTCCACGAGAGGTGAATCAGGGCCCTATTCTGATGTAATTCTAAAGAATATATCACAAATTAAAATATTTTTAAAATGCCTCACTGAAAATGTGTAATAAATTCAGTTTAAGCCTAATTCATAGCTTCTGCCAGAGGTATATCTAAAACACAAGTTAGGCAGGATTGGTTTTTTTTAGGTAATAAATATATTAGAGGAGAGATAGTCAAACTGATAATAGTTTAGCAGTAATATGTGGTACGGTATTGTAGTGGTGCCAATGTGTTGTCTTACAGTCACTCTTTACTAGTAAGGGATGCTAATCCATTTTCATAATTAACTATTAAAAGAAAAAAATTTCAGTTGAAATGGGGATCCTTTTTGCTTACTATCTCACAGCATTGTTACATGAAGTATCTGAGACTACTATAGCTTGCAAGATGATGTGCAATTATATGTGATTGTCAGGTTCCCTTTGTGTTCCCGCTACTTTATGCTAAAATTTTCACCACTTCTGTCATGACTTCTTTTCTTGCCATCCTTCTTGTTTGTATTGTAGTTATTTCTTCCCTAATATAAGGATTATTGTGTAAGCTGCTTTGTGTTACAGTACTTGAACATTTTTCCCCAGTGAAGTTGAATCTGAATTTGAAAGTCTGAACTAAAGCTTAGGCTTAAAGTATGGTTTCCCTTAGGTTCAGGGATAAATTGCGCTAGGCTTACAACCTATCATTTTTCCCATAATTTAAACTGTGTGTATGGAGGGAAGAGAATCTAAGGGACAACTTTGGGTTGTCTCCTTCAGGCCCTGCTAGAGTGAGTGATGAAATATCTTCTGCTTCTTTTGGGAGAGGGATGCTTCAGTTACAAGGTTTTCATGAAGTCTATGTGAGAAATCAGAAACCAAAGCTGAACACCCACAGTGTATGTTATTAATAGTCACTTCTAATGATTTATAGTGTTTATTAAATGTATAAGAAATTTTGAATTATCAAGTCTCTTGGGAAGAATTTCTGCATTTTTGTTTTCTCTGTATGTCTAAACTAAAGGAAAAATTAAAATAAAGATGAGAAAATTCTTAAGAGAGTTAACGAGTGTCCGAAATTTCACAATCCTAGTCTGACCTGTGACCAGAAACATGTTCAAGTGCATACAACACATGCATAAAGCAAGGGACATTCTTCCCCAAAGAAACTAAAATCTCACTGTCCAGAGATCCTTTTGTTATTCTCACATTTTTGCTTCTCTGAATTGTTTTGAACATCATGGAATACATGGTCTGAGGGAATAGACTGATCTTATGTATAAGTAAAGAATAAGCAAAGAATAAGCTACTACTGGTGGTCTGCACCTTACAGTGCAGTTTCTTCCTACCAATAACCACATTGAGCTGAACTAGGTAATATTTCTCCAGAAACTGTGTGCTGCTTTTTGTAGAAAGAAACTTCAGTCTGGGATAGCAGGTTGCTTTTTCAGTGCAGCAGTGAACTAAGACTGATACGTTGTGTTTCTCATAGATCTTAACTTCGCAGTGAGGCTAATTAGCCCGGGCACAGTGCTGTGCTTTAGCAGAGGTAGCTGTGCTAGCTCAGCGTGGTGCTGCAATGCGCATTGTAGGTTGACCTCTAGTGTTGAGGTCAGAGGTCAGATGACTTAGACAGCAATATGTATTTTAAATCTGATATACTGTCTCCTTGCCAAATTTTAGTTCTCAGTAAAGGCTCTATGTCTGTTCTAGATATCTTGGAGGTCTACAAATAAAAATGTAGTTTACATCTTTTAGGAAGTTAGCAAGGTAATCCTCCAAAACTGTACATTTTTTTGCTTTGCATGCAAAACCTGAACATTCTTGCATATGTGAATTCATTAAGTAGCAAGTCACTGTGAAATATATTACTTTACACTCTTTTTGTCTACTAATGAGATGTTGCCAAAGGCAATATCCTGTCCTTTTCAAACACTGATTTACGATCAAAGTTTACATATTCATACCAGTTTTACGTTGTAGCTTCTCCAAAAACCACAAAATCATCTTGTAAAGCACATGTCATAGATTGGTCTTACTTCTGAATTATAGATGGCCATGCTTAGTCTATAGACTGGCTTAAAAACGGCACTTATGCCCCACTGATAACTAACAGAGAGTGTCCTTCAGCTTCAGTCATGGATATCACTGTTTGAAACCTGGATTCTAGAGTTCCAAATTGTGTGCACAAAGCTTAACCAACAACTGTATGTTGTTGAGACCTGATTTGATCTACAAAAGCAATTTGCTCAAATATTGTAGTTCCAGAAAGGAAATCTATATTGAAGTGGAAAAAGTAAAATTTAAAGTAAACAAAGAATCTATATAGCTATGAACTTTTCCATTTTGCTTCACTATAATGTCTATTTCAACTCTGTTAATGAGCCTTTCAGCTTCTTGTGTGCTGAGAAAGACCATTTAGAATCAAAAGAGCCCACCCAAAGAATAAATAAGTAAAGGCATGTGGTTTATCCTTCATAATCAAAATGCCAAAACCAATAATATATATTTTTGTAACACTGATAATTTGGTCACTTACATTGTCCCCATGTTTACAATTTATATTTTCTTTCTTTGTAACATTATAGATCATGGAACTCTTCATTCTCATTTCCTATATTTAGTGGCTACAACAAAATTTGAAGCATGTAACTATCTTTCCTTTAATCTGGAGGGTAAAATTTCTATAAAATAAGAATGGTTTCTTTAATGAATTTACATCAGATTTGGAAATGTTTTATTTTTTTTACATATTTTGTGATGAAAAACGCGTTTGTTATTTCGTACCTGAAGTCAGCCTTCAGGCACAGCAATACTTTTGATCCTGAAAACGACACTAATAGATGTCTCACAGCATGTTTTGAAGTGTGGAAATAAATAGATGCATAGATTCACAGAATCATAAAAATCATAGAATGAGAAAGTCAGCCTTTCAAGGTTTTTCATAGAAACTTTTGAGATGTATTTGTCTACTGAGGCAAAAAAGGTATTTCATATGATTACTTCAACTGCTACATGGTATGAAATACCACCTTTTTCATTGAGATTTAAGACAACACAAAACCCCAATAAACAGCATACCAAAGAGATATTTTACAAATGCATTATTTTTTCTAGAAAGCTAATAGGAATATGTTAATGTTAGAGGAATTTACTCTCAATACAATAAGGGAGTTTGAAAATAATGAAACTTCCCTTTTAGCAGCTGTCATTAGTAAACCACTGAGGTAATTCTGATTCTGATTTTTTTTCCCTAATGGAAGCAAAGCCTCTTTTTACAATACTTAGGAAACTTCATCACTGATATAAATCCTTTGATTTGAAATACACTGGTAATAAATTGACCTATTTACACACAATTTACTTATTTCTGATAATACTTTTGAGATATATAAACATTAGAATAAAGACACAGAAATACCATTTCTAGAAAGAATTTGAAGAAGTATGTTCTCTGATTTTTCTTTTACAGTGCAAGACGTATGCCTGTGTTTTGGAGAGTCATCTTATGGGACTTACCATTGACTTTAGCATGGGCTTCGTCTGTTTTGATGCTGCCACAAAGGTAAAGTTCTAAGACTTGTTTCCATGACATTACTATTATTTCTCATTATTTCTTATATTTTGGGATAACTAGTGCATGCTTAATATGTACTTATTTTCATTATCACAACAGATCATCTCTTGTGAAATGTCTCGTGCTTTAGTTTAAACTCAGGGGTGATTTCTAAATTATGTGAAAAGTTGTATTCTGTTATGTGCTTTTTATGGCAAAGTCAATACCAATATCAGTCTGAAGCAAGCATAGTCTTCATTCTTTAATTTCACATGAAAGCCCAGATGATTCAGTTTGATTCTTCTTTTGCTGGTGCATCCTTTGTTTTGAAAGGAAATAGTCTTCTTGGTTTCAAACTTATCTGTGAGCTTTGAAAAGAACCTGCCTTTGTCTTCTCCTGTTTCATGGGTGGGAGTGTGTGTTTTTACAGCAATTCTCAGTTTATGTTTTAGGCATTTTTGTTCAGTTTTCTGTAAAAAGAGAAATCGACCATGGTCTGTATGTCTCATGCTTTTCCCATCAGTCTTAAAAAAGCTCAGTACAACTGATGAAATAGTTGCTATATCAAACGAATAATGTGGCATCAATTTCCAGTTTATATTAATGCAAATCCAAATCTCAGTAAAATTGAGAGCCTACGTATGTTTGCATTTGCACTAATTGCTAACAACTACTGAAATATAAGCAGGCTTTGTTGGTACTACTTGACACTGCTCTTATGGGAGAATGTGAGAATGGGAAATATTTTTTGAGTTTCACTTCTCTTCAGTACCTGTTTTCCTTTGAGATGCTGCAGCATTGCCACCAGCAATTGCTGAAAATGCCCTTTTCTCTCCAGAATATGCTCCTATCCTCTATCTTAAGTCAACCATTCCCACCACATTACTCCACTAATCAGAACCTTTTATTCTTCCCACTCCATTCTACTGTTTGTTTGCATAAGGTTTGGTGAATCTGAAATTCAAATACATGTGTATCCATATGTCTTTTTGTTAAGCAAATAGTCTTGCATGATTCATCAGTGAAATATGTGACTGTCAATTTAGGAGGTATTACACAAAAAATCAGTGCAACAGAATTAAAACGCGGTATCTCAGAAAAAAATGTGTAGGTTTCCCTGCTTTTGTATAAAGGTAATTCGCATCTCCTTCAAAGCTCTTGCACATCTCTGATTCTCAGAAGACTTCAGACTCTTTCAAAGCCATTATCTGCAGTACAAGCATACACCAAATTTCAGATAGCAAAGTAAAAGCACAGCTGCCTTCATACCTGTTACCATGGCTGAAGGGTATGGTACCCTTTTAGTATGTCCTTAGAATATGTACAGCAGATTTCCAGATATACAATAAAGCTCTAGTAGGGATATAACTTCACTGTCTTGCTTTCTCAAACTTTAAGTCATTATGCCTTTCCAGGTGTACAAAATTCCTGGAGACATCATGTTGGTGAACAATATTACTTATAAAAAAAGTTATTCTTTGCCCTCACATTTTTTTTTTTTAATTTTATTTTTTCTTTCATAGCAAAGAGCAGAAAAATATTTCAAATATTGACATTGACTACTGAAACACTAAAGCGATTGTTAGCATTGCCAGCAGATTTGCATTCAGCTCTTCTCTTCCTCCTGCCCCATGTTCCCTACCAAGTCACATAAGTAGTACTAAAAATACATTATAAACTCCAACACCAAAACAAGTGCAGAAAAAATTAACATCTAACTTCCATTTCAAGCCAGAAGAGTCCTGACTGGGTAGTTTGGGAACCTACTTAACCACACTGCACAACCAAGTAGCAGAAGATCCACAATGAAAGAATGAAGCTTTGATGACTTGATGACAACCAGAAGAAAGCCAAAAAGAATTTTCCATCTTCCAGGTCTCCCAATCTTGAGAAGGCCAATAAAGCATTGTAACAGTATAAAGCAATTTTACTTTTCCCTTCCCCTTTCATTTGTAAAGCCATGAAACCATGGAATGAAACTGTTCCTTCTGGGGTGGCATCTAGGCTCAGCATACAAGAAATTATGAAATTTTAAGCCAAGCGTTAACCACAGCTGAGTGTCTGGGGATCTTGTGGGTCTAAATACTGATGAAAAAAGACACGTTTACAGAATCTGAAAGAGGTTTCATCAAAGTGTGAAAGGGTAGTAGATGTGTGAAGGGATTTCCTTCAGGAAGGGAAGGGCTTCACAGGCATTATGTGGACAAAACAGACCAGAATTTCTCATGAACTGGAGGAAAGACATTTTTATTGTAGTGAATAGACTGTAGTTGTAGCTAGAGAAAGTGTAGTACATTTTGCATCATCAGCGACTGACATGCTGTGCTACTTCTCCTCCTTCTCTTCTGTCAGCCTTGGCAGGAGGTAGCAGCCCACAAAACATTTATTGGACCCAGACCAGCCTTAGAAATCTCAGTTTGTACCACTCATTCACCACACTTACATACAGGCTGCAAGGAAGAACAGGGGGGTCCTGCTGATATGTCAAATCTATCACCACCCCTTTACTGTGTCACTCTGGTCCTCAAAGGTCCTGACACCACCCAGGAGCTGCATGCTGTGGCAGAAGTGCTTCCCCCTGAAAAAAGACTCTCTCCCATTTTTCAGTGCTAGACTTATGTCCTAGTTTCCCTTCCACATTTTCCACTTGCACTGTCCATATATTCTCTGTGTTTCTTGCACTTTCCCTGCTTTCATTTTAGAATGACAAGATCAACTTCGCCTTAATGCTTGCTATTTTTTCTTTTAAAAGTGGGCTTTATTTTCCTAAATGGAGGGACAGAACATGCTGTTAAAGCTCAGGAGTCAGTACACTGAGAATTCTGAAGGTTTCAGGGTTTGTTTCAGTTTTCTTTGATACAGGAAGACAGGCAAGCAGAGAGTACAGTTTAAGATAAAGGCACTGTGTTAAAAATGCCTGATCTATTAGATAACATGCATACCAGAGATATGCCACATACTAATCCATTCTGTAGGCATGGAGAACCTATACATTGGAAATTCAAGAAAATAAATGGATAGTAATAACTGAGACTAGTAATAATTGAGACTATTAAACTCATTACAGGCTTTTAATATGAAGACCTCAAGACCTTTTTTTTTTCTCACTTACAAATCCAAACCTCCCAAAGTGGACCCTTTAAAGCATAAAACCCACAAGAATCATAAACATTTAGTTTTATAAGCAATACACAAAAGCTTCTTGGAGAATGTTCTTCTCTCAATTGTCTGTAAGAGCTATGTGTCACATATGCTAGTCATGCTGTCTTGTAGGTCTTCCTACCACTGTTCACCAGTCTTTGGGAAAACTCCTTCATTCATCTCACAAATGTTGCATAAACAAATAACGTAATTCTTTTGGTGCCCCAAAAGTCATTATATACTTCTGCTACTAATTAAAAAGCACGTCAACTAGAAATAAAAAAAAGTCTAACAAAACCAACAAAGCTTCCTTCACAGTTAAAGTTTTGTACACAGAAATATAGGTACACATTTTTGTGACTTGAAAGGAAGTTGCACATAAGCAAATCAAATGAGAAACTCTCCAAGTTTTCTAATCAGTTAGAACAGTATTTATGTTGTCAACAGATTCCTTAAAAAATGTTTTCAGGCTTCTGATATATAGTCACTTAAATAAATTGCATAAACATAAGTAAACTACTGTGTAAAATTTTCAAAAAATATTTTACATAGAAAATGTTTACACATAAAAGAGGTAAAAATACTATTCTAAACTTCTCTACACTTTATTTTGAAGCAGATTATATTACCTTAAAACTTTCAGTGTTGTAAGCAGAATGCAGTTAGTATCCTCAGAAACCTACCTGCAGTTGTTGCACCTTAATTATGTTGTATTTTAGAATAAAGTATAGCACCATGGATAAAAAAAGAGGACATATTGTTTGGTTAGGTAGTCAGGCGTTAGGCAGTGTGAGATGATAAGGACATCTCTAATGCAATTGCATTAGAAGAGAAGAGAAACAATACCGTATAATGCAACATAATCTGTTACCAAGTGACTGCTACAGTTGAAACTGTCAAACAAGTCACAGGATGAAAACCTGTCCCAAATCTGCCCTGTGTGTGTCAATGACATTTTAATGAGTACCTAAACAGGAAAACTATTACCTACTCTCCATCATTTTATACAAAGATAAAGGTTGTGATCCTCTCAGCCAAAAATTTATTCGGATATCTTCATTATGATGATGGCAGGTGTAGGTTGTGTATAGGCTGGTAATGTTCTTCAACAATATTAATATACTCACATAAACTGAACATGAACTAGAAGTGTTTCTTCACATAAGCTAAAAGTGTTATTTCTCCACCTAATGAAGAAGTTCTTATGAAGCAGGAGTTCAAAATCTCTTTTCCAAGAAAGATCTGAGAAAACAATGAAAAATGAAAAAAAGATTTGCAGGACAAGGAAAACATGACTAAAATTTAAATTAAATTATCTATATCATATTAATATTTACATACATATTTGTGCATTAAGACTGTAAAAAAAGTCCTAGCAACTGTCACATGAATTAACAAACTCAGTATTAAACAAAAAAACAGTATTTTATATGTCATACTGTTCATGAAAAAAATATTTACATATAATTCTTTATAAATTGTATGGATTTTTATAATCAGTATTTGAAAAATCAGTACAAACTATTATCTTTCCACTTCCAATGGTGGAACATCCACAACTTCTTGGTGCAACCTCTTCCAGTGTCTCACTGACCTCATCATAAAAAATTTCTTCCTTATGTCCAATTGAAAACTACCCTCTTTAGTTTAAAAATATTGCCCCTTGTCCTGTCACTGTAGGCCTTGGTAAAAAGTCTTTCTCTGCCTTTTTTATAAGCCCTCTTTAAGTATTGAAAGGCTGCAATAAGGTCTCCCCAGAGCCTCGTCTTCTCCAGGCTGAAGAACCAGCACTCTCTCAGCCTTTCTTCACAGGAGAGGTGCTCCAGCCCAAGCTTAACTCAAAGCCATATTCTGTAGACTTCATATTTCAATGTCAAATAATTCATTCCATCCATCTCTCACTTCTCCCAGAATAAGACTGCAGATGCAAACTCTTTTAATGAATTCAAAGGGGATCTTGGACAAGTACTTGGAGGACAGATAAAATGAATTCAATTATTTTTAATTATTTATTTATGACATTTTCATGTTTCTCAAGACACAAACCTCAAGTAGTAGTTTCTGAGGACACCTGAGAAGTCCTGTCTTGTATTTTGATGCAGTGAGGTCTTCAGTAAATCTTCAGGCAATTTCTATTTCATACTTTACAGTGTGCTCAAGGTATTTAAGTTTTCTTTCTTAATCCCTACTGAATTGACTGTGAACTATTTTTAATAGTGAATAACTGCTAATAAACTGAAGTGAAGCCAAGTTCTTCAAGTCATGATTTTAAGTTGTTCAGCTATTCCAATATTCAAGTTATTTAAGAAATAAAGTAATATTTAAATTGTTTTTTCCCTCTTACATTTCAAGTTAGTAGGTTTTTTTCCAACATGCTTGACAAACTACAGTTAAAATTTCACAGATGTTCTAAAATCAAACTCACTACCAATGCTCATGAACGAGTTTATAGAGGGCAATGACTCTCATTATGCTTATGGTTTCCATTCAAAAGCCATACAACCCTGTGTGGCTTGTTTCATTGTTTATTGTAATTTAATCTTTATATAATACTTAGCTATGTAAGTCAGAACTAGTGGTTAAAAACTGTCATCTGTGCTAACTGTATTTCAGGTGAAATACATCATAGGTCAATAAAAATGTTGTTTCTGTGTCTGCACAGAACTATGATAAATATGAGTACATGAAGTATTAAACTGAGTTCTTCAGAACAAATCTGTACTGTGATGTGGTTATAACAGCACTGGCATAAATCATGGCCATTTCTGCTGCATATCCCTTACTCATTTTCTGACTGATAGCTCATAGAGGCAACAGTAATTTATCACTTAGAGCATTTGGTATGTTGCTTTATAACAAACAATTGTTATTTCCTGAAAGGAGAATGAACAGTTTTTAAGAATGCCTAGTTAAATCAGATTCTTCCAAGATTTCGGAAAATAATTTCTTAATTCAGCTAAACAGTTTGTAAACTACCAAATGTAACTAAAGACACAAAATAATTTATCTCCATGCAAATTAAAAAGTAGCAACATGTACACTTGTGCTCTTGTTCTTCTGTAGCACTCTCTAGAGCCAAAGCTCCAGTGCAAGATGTCATCTTTTCTTTCTTATTAACAATATATAGTTTGAAAGATATTTGTGACATATAGGCCAAGCAGACATTGGCAAATGTTTGACTATGATTAATTTCTATCATGTAGTCCTTCATTTGCAGTAGTGATATACCTGGAGTGAAAAGGCCACCTGCCTCCTGTGTTGGCATACATGGAAGTTTAAATCTGATCATTAGTGAATGTCCCCACAGCATCTCTTCCACTGAGGACTTCTTGAAAAAATGTCCACCAGCTTTAATGCAATTTCATTTGCATTAGTTGAAATACAGGATGTCCAATAACATCCTCTTATGGAATTTCCCTCTTTCTTCCTTGCTGGTATTCTACTGAAAGTGAACTTGTTTAATCTTTGTGAATACCTTTTAGATATTCTCCTTTCTCTTGGCTGCCTAATCAAGTTTTGCTGATTCTGTTTAGCTACTCCTTGCACTACGTGTCTTAGCTTACAGCATCTTCTCCATATATAAATTTTCTTCTGAGATGTTTTAGATGCTAAATGTTCTTTTAAATTATGAAAATTCTAAAAAGGTGCAAAAAAATTCTGTTGCAGGTGTTAGAAGTGAAAAAAAAAAATTTCATCCTAGGTCATTTTTGCAGCATTGTGTATTAAAATCTACTGGGGAAAACATTTTTCCCAAGTCCTGCACAATTACAACACATCAATTCAGGTCCTACATTTGTCTAATCACAGAATCACAGAATCTACAGACTAACATTAACTAGTATATAGCCATCAATGTTTTAACAAGCAAATATAACTCCTTTGTGGATGATTTATGTTAAGTGTGGACATACACAGATATTATGATAATCATTTATAAATAAGGTTTTGCATCTAATGTAACCACTTTAAGAATTAAAAAATCATAATAAGATGTGTACAGAAGTTCATCTAGCTACTATTCTGAAAGTGAACCAGTGTATAAAACTACTTACTCAAGTGGCATTTATTACCTTATTTTTAACATGTTTCTAACAAAAAAAAATTATACTCTTGAAGTGTATGGGTGTATATACATAGACATATGTATGCTACATGTTACTGTTCATACTGACATAGTGATTAAAATTGTTTTCTATAATGTGCATATTTGCATTATAGCTTGTATGAATAATATATGTGTGTGTTTGTGTGAGTGTACATTGCAATATACCTACCTGTGCAAAGGTGTGTCTGTACTCCATCACATTTACTGCTCGTTAGAGCAGCAGTCAAAAATATATATTTGTCAGAAGAGAAAAAAATCATTCCTTTTAGGACTGAAAATAAATTAAAGTGCTGCTGAATTATACAGCAATGCTGGAACAAAGTAACAAAAGGCTCCATAATGGCTCACGAGGTGCAAATCAGCAAAGCACAATGTACCTGTCGTCTGTTCTCTCACAGACACCTTGTGCATTTCATCAAAAAAGAGAATGCAATAAATAGCATTGCAGATATCTTTAGTTTGTTTTTCATACCAAAAGGCTACTAAATAACACAGAAAATAATTTCTCTTAATTCCTTTAGGAACAAACTCTGTGTTTTCTAGGGTTACATACCTTAAGGTCTGTCTCTTCATGCAGCAAATACACATATAGCATACTAAAATAAAACAGTATTTAAAAACCCCCTTGATATCCAAAGCTCGGTAATAGAGAAGGCAGAAAGAAACCAGGCTCATTTCAAGGTGGAGATTTAATAATGTAACTCTTGTGAACAAATATTTATTCCGTACTTAGTGATTGAAATGCTGAACAAATAGCTGCTATAACTTTCATATAAGCTGGCAAGCATGGTTCGTACAGTCTCATGTACTGTGGCTAGAAACAAACAAATGTTGGTAGGTCATCCATCAGTACTAAGCAAATAAACTGTAGTCTTTTAAAATTTGATGTAACTTCAGTAATGGACAAGAACAGTTATTTTATTAGGGCTGACTTTCTTGTTTTTTTCCTTTGCCTCATTTTTGTTCTTTATTCTCTGTGTCCTCCCCGTCTTTCCCTTTACAGTTATAAAGCCACAGCAGCTGACAAAGGAAATTGCCTTGGACCATAATTCTTTTGTAGAAAGACACTCTCCAGAGATTGGTAACACAGTAGAACTGAGCATGAACAAGATCTTAATCCTGCTCAGTTCCCTACTGCTGCTATCTGTATGGACAAAGTGTCACTTTGCAAGAATGCAATCTTTCTCAATTAGGTATGAGACAAACACCCAAATTAAGGTGTATCCCAGGTGCCTGAAGACCCAATTACATTTATTCTTGAAAATAAGGTGCTACAAGGTATCTGCTCTTGATTTAGTTTGACTTGAAGGAGTATCACTTATTTTAGTCAGATGACAAACAACATTAGTTTGAAAGGTGCACATTGAAATTTAGCATAATTCTGTAATATATATAGTATGAAAAATCACCTTAAAAGCTAAATGGAAGAATAATTTAATCAGAGTATCAAGAAAAAAGGAGGCAGTGTTGGAAAAGTACAGCTACAGCTTTTTGAAGATGTGATGGAAAAGACAAGAAAGAGATTTGCTGAAACTAATATTTGAAAAGTGACCTCTGACATCCATTCCTTAATAAAGATGTTTTCTTTATTTACTCCACCATTTACAGGTGGTCTGAGGTGTAGCTGTCTAATCATTATAAAACCCTGACAGACTTTTCAGTTTTTCCCAAGCATCATGCTGAAGGCCAAACTTCTTTTCCTATTACACAATAAAACCTGTGTGATTCATGTCAATGGAAAGTATAGAGAAAACCTGTATTTGGTGATGTGCACTGGCAGGTGAAATGGTGCCATTACAGTGTGTGGTGCAAACACTATTTCACGAGTTCATTAAGTGTAAATGGCCTTTTTGCAAGAACAGAATTGGTCCACAGTGCATAATCCAATATAGAAGAGGCAAGACTGTTTAATAATAAATTGCAGGTAGTTCATCACTGAAGCCATAGGACACAAATTAATTCTGTTCTGGTTGGAGACTCTCATGCTGACACAATACAGCTTTTCTTTTCTACTGCCAATGCAAAATGCCCTGTATAACCTTTCTAAATCATATGGCTATCACAGAGCCATGGACTAGTTAGACACTCGTATTTCTATGCATATTCCTTAGAGTATGGTAAGTAAAAATACAGACACACCTATTTATTCTGTCTGTTTGATAGTCCAGTCTCTGTTTAGGCTAAATCAAGCTCCTTGACCCAAAACAATACAAACCTCCTAACCAATGCTTCTGATCATACCATAAACTAAGATCATTATGATGCATTCCCACTTTTCTGATACCATTATCTAGATGGGAAGTGATTTAGTTTGATGACATCTCATCAAAATTGTATGTAGGTTAGTTCAGAATTCTGAAATGACGAGAATGAGTAGCAAACTGACATATGATATGAATGTGAAAATATTTTCTAAGGTCCTTGCAGGATATGTGTTCCAGATTTAGCACTAGTGCTAAAAATAGAAGCAATATAATTTTCTTAATTTGTGTGACTGTGGGGACCATCAGCAAACTATTACATATACTGAAGTCAATAGCTTTTCTTCCATGTGACGTTTATGTATTGCATCTGTGCCATATCCATAAATTAAAAATATGCAGGCAGAGAGCATCCTTGAGTAATTATAGAAAAATAACACTACCAGAAGATAATAGGCAGTAATTTGGTTACAAAGACTGCAACAAATGAGTCCTAGATGATTACTTATAAATAAAATATTTCTCATTAAAAAGTATTGTTGGAGAATCTTGGTCCCAGATATGTCACAGGAAAAAAAAAAATCCTATTAATTTCAGTGAAGACAGGATTTCACTTTTTGATGATTTCTTATTACAATCATTTAATAGCATCTCAAGAGAAGTCTTAAATTTAAATTGTCAGCTTGTCTGCACTGTTTATTTGTTTGCATTGCATTCTGGTATTCTTTGAAGTTAATTTTATTAAATGGTATAAAATATAAAAACCAGCCTAATTGATCTATGAATAGTAATTGGGAAAAGGATTTATATCTTATTGGTTGTTTTCAATGTTATCCATGATACATACAGTATTTGTTCAATTAGAGTGTCTTCTTACAGTGCATTTTTCAAAACATGGATTAACTATGTCAGATTTTCCATGATCACACTGGATGTGTGCAAATTGTGAAGCTGGTGATATTTTCAGTATGTGCTATTACGTTGGTCCCCAGTTTCTAAACTGGACTGCTTGCTGTTATTCACAAGTTTTGTCTCTACTTAGGGATTGAGAGTTCCCTTTTAAAGGCAATAAATAGCACATACTGAGTTCTCATCTAGGTCTTCCATTAAGGCATGATAAGGTTGTGTGCCTCAACTTGAGAAGTGTCTCAGAGTCCTCATGAGTAGCTGATGCCAGCATCTACCACAGAATCTTTTTGAATTTGGTTGTAATTTGTGTTTTAAAAGAAATTGCCACCAGCTCCACCTGTCAAAACTATTTTAGCATGAACAAAAATTTACTGCTTCCTAAAAATGCTATATATAGTCCTGTAAAATATTCTCAGTGATGCAGGCTACACAGTTACTAAGAATTATACAAGGAAAGCACTTGATGGGAACCGGCTGGTTTTATTGACTAAAAGAAGCCCTATCAGAATGTATTATAGAGTTTTGAGCTCAGTAACACTGCACGTTCAAACCAGTAAGTACTTCTGCTTATATTTTACAATTCATAAAAACTAATTTAGGAATAATTTATATGACACACATTTAGGTTTTGGCAATTTGTGAAAAAAACAACATGTTTTGCAAATGTACTTACTTCTTAGAAGTCAATCTGTACATAAATATGTACATATTTGTACAAAATTATATCAACCCATGTTAACTCTCTGTGGCAAACATTCAACAAATGGAACTGTGACGTTCAAAAACATGAAGAAAATTGCCTTTGACAGTGGTATAGATCAGTATCCCCAAGACTGCCTATTCCTAACGCAGGAGAATTAGCCTTTAAAATTAGAATTCAGAACAGTCACCACAATGAGCACTGTGATAGCGAAGTCAGCCCATAGGAGCATGAAAGATAAGAACATATGAAACTCTCTCTCTTATGTGTTTATGTCACTGCTGTAGCCACACATCTCTCTGAAGCTGGGTGCTTAGGTGAGTTGGTCTTGCTTCTCCTTTCTACTTTGGCACTATGAAGTAGTCATTGAAAAAGGATAGGCGGGGCTCTGTCCACTGCTTATGCATTTTGCAGTAATGAAAATAATAAAAAAAAACTATGAGAGGGAGTACCCCAGGGATCCCCAAGATACTGTATTTTAAGAGAATGGTCTGACTGCTGGTTGCAGCATTCCACATCATCTCCTACATCTGCTACACAGGGAAAACACACAGTTCTGGCTACACAGGGCAGCACTTCAGCTTCTTTGGTAGGAGACAAGGAATTAAATGTGTCCTACTGGGCATATGTTTAACTAATTCACCTAATTTTAACTATCTAGAATTTGGACATCTGTTTTAAGCTAGTTGTTACACTTCTAATGTAGTGTGGTACACTGAGGCGTAGACACATCCAGAGTGTATCAGAGAGAACCAGTATTCATCCCAGTTCAAACCAGGATGAAGGAACTGTTATTCAGAAATTCTCTAGAACAAAAGAAGTAACCAAGATGACAAGCTCGAATGTTTGAAATAATTTTTATTCCTGATTTAATGACTTAAAAATCACAACATTTCCACACTCTTATTTTTGCAGAAAAAACCTTCCTTCATGTGGACATCTTTGGGAAAAACTGTGTGTGATTTGTTGAAAATCACTCAGAAGAAACAGACGGTTCTTTCACTTGGGAATAATTTCATGCATTGTCAATGGCATTTTTATTCCTTACACTTTAGATGAAGAGTGTTTAATAATACTCTGAGAATTATGCTGTTGAACTGTCTGTTCTAGGAACTTGTTTTGATATCCTGATGGAAGAAGTGCAGTCTTGTTGGGATTAGTCTCAAGAAGGATTTCATTCCCTCCATTCTATAGAACTGATTTTGCAATGTACTTAAGAGCCATTGCTAAGTAGGGCTCTCCAAAACCAATGTTATACATAAACTGAAGTGTGTTCTTGAATCATGCCTGTGGTTTGGTGTAACTGTCATTCTCTTTCCTCTGAGTGGGAATGAAGTAAGTGGCAAAACTGCATGGGAAATGCTGAAGTACTGCAGTTTTCTACATCCTTCATCTTCACTCAAACTTAATCTGATTTGGAATAAGGCCACGTACCCTGGGATTTTTGCCTGCCCGTCTAAGGGTCCTTGTTAGTCCTGAACCTCTCTCCTGGCCTCCGCATACATCATCAGAGAAGAGAAAGATGATAGCTGGTTTCTCTGTTGTTCTCCTGTGATAGAGAGAACATCAATGCCCTTTACATTTCTCATCTAGGAGATGCTTAAATAGATTTGCTGCTCCTGCAGAAAGGCAATGGTCTTGATCTTCTGACAAGATTTGCTGAGTTACATAGGTCTGTAAAAAAAAGGATTTTACAAGGTAGGTAGGAAGTATGGCATCCTGAATGGCATACTGGCTTGGGGTTTTTTTGGTTTTTTTAAACTTACTATAGGACATAAGTAAACATCATTGATCAGGCAAGGTGAAAGGCATTGCACACACACAGAGATGAGGAAAGCTATTCTATTTTCTGTAGCACAGATTGGTAGGCTCAGAAGGACAGCATTTGAAACAAATATGATACAGTTTCACGTAAATTGCCAAATTCCTCTAGTTTATCTGAAACAGAATGTCCTTAACTCTGTTTATGGAAGATGGGAGCTCACCTGTCACATATACACAGAGAATGAAAGTGCTGCTGAGATTAGGTGTTTCTTATCCAGAAGGGGCAAATATATAAAAAGAATTTGGGGGAAAATAATTCTAGCACTTGCTTTGTGTACTGTGCACAGTTAAGGTACTGTCCTTTTGGTTTTTTTTCCTTTTCAAGTTACTAAGACAAACACAGCTAACTTTATTTAGCTTGGTGCGGATTAGAGATTTTTGCCAGTCATTAACATAAAGAGATCAACACATCCTGGAGCAAAGGGACCTGCATAGATTTAGGACAGTTAAAATTTTGACCTCCTCAAATTCTGTTTAATTTCAAGTAGGTACTAAATCATTCATAGATATAGACCAAGGACACATGGAGAGGATGTCATTCACAAACCCTTAGACAAAGGAAAATGGAACAGCACTTCTTGCCTTAAGTTTCTATGGTGTCCAATACACGTGTAGTTAACATCTCCTCAAAGTAACAGCACAATGTGAGTCAGGATGACCTTATAATTATGTGAAATACTACTGAAATCACCATGAAAAATGTTAGTGCTTCAAAATATTTGTGGGGCGTGGAATATCTTTAAATGAGGCTCAAAATACTTACAGTAAAAAAAATAGCTCTTTTCTAAAAGGCAAAGTAGTTTGAAACGTATTTTTTCTACATAAATCCACATTAGAGATAAAAAAGGTGTTTTTTCTAGCCAGCTGTAAATTTTATTAATTGTGTGTTTATTCTGTAGAGCAATCTGTCTTTTTTTTTTCAACAAGACACAATGTAATTCATAATATAATTACTTGAAAGGCCACTGATATGCTTAGAATTTATGATCTGCTCTAACTCCTGATTAGAGCTCTCATAAGTAAACTCAAAATAAGTTCTCATTACAGGGTTGTCTTTTGTTATTTTATAATTTAAAAATAGATATTTGTTTTTAATTTGATATAACCTTTATGTTAATACAAATAGATTTTTTAATGTGGAAGCAAAAAGAGAGGACTTCTATGATAGGTTATCAATTCAGTAGGGAATTCATAGATCATCAGTGGAAAAAACCCTTTAGTTTTTGGCATGACAATGACTTTACTAACCCTCTCTTTTCTGTTTAATCAGGGTTCAATATAGATAAAGGAATTTCAGAGTAAATTTCACAAATGTAGTCTGACTGATCTGAATCAGACACTGCCAAAGTATAATGCATCCATATAATCAAAGGGACACCAGACCACATAAGACTAAATTGATTTAATTACATACATGTGGGGGGTTAAAAATTCCCTTGGAAAGAGATTGGCTATTTCTAAAACAATTTTCAGTGGTAACTACACTGACTTGCTTGTGTATGGTTTTTTATGTTTCTTTTTTTTTTTTCCCTCTAGGCTGTACTTTGGAGGTACAAGTTTTCCCAGCTCAAAGGTTCTTCAGATGATGGGAAGAGCAAAATCAAATTTTTGTTCCAAAACCAAGATACTAAACAAATTGAAGCAAAGGTAAAAACAATACATTGTTTGTTTTATAAAGGCAATGTACATTAAAAGCTGTTATCAAAGCAGCTAGGGGAACAGAGGAGTAAATGAGACTAAATTACTTAGAAATATTAGATTAATACACAAAGTCAAACAATGCAAAGGAAACCAAAGAAATTGCAAGAAGAGAAAACTGAATCAATTGCTTGGATTTTTGCTAGTTTGCTTGGATTTTTGCTAGTTTAAAGTCTTTTGAAAGGTGTAATTACATTAAAAAATAATAAAAAACAGGACTTGCTATATATGGTTTTAGGTATGTTTGCCAACTCTCCTTTTTATCATTTTGATAAAGCCGGGTGAGAGTTTGAATGCCCTGTTTTTCATCCTATACTGGTATCATGAAGAAACTGAAGCTTTGTGTCTGTGCCTACATCAAAATCAGAGTTGTATTTTCAGTTGTGCTTTTGATTCAAGAGTTAAATTATGAAAACAGTAACCCTGAGAGCTTTATGCTTAGTTTGATTTAGGTCTTTTGAGAACAGGGCATTTACTGTCCCACTGTGTGTGGGGAGAAATGATCTCCCAGCAACTTTGATAACTGGAACTGCCTTAGAGTCTGAATCAATGGTGTTTTTGACTAGAATCCCTACTTTTGTGTAAACCTAAAACCTATTTTTTGGCCATCTTTAAGCTTTGCTTTTGAGCATTTGCTATAGAATTTTTCCTGACCGTGTCAGAGAGAAAATTGCTGAATGAATGTGATAGCAATACAGTTTCAAAAGCAAAAAGGAAATGGTTAAATAAATTGTTGCCTAAAAGGGCTAAATGTGCATAGCATAATAAAGTATGTAAAGAAAAAAGGCATTTTATCAGGGGCAATCATGAGTTTAAATGCAAATAAACACATGAAACAGCTATTTTTCCTTCCTGCATGTCTCTATGTTTGGTATTAATTATTTTCTACCTAACAGCTATTTACTTGATTTTGAATGATGTACACAATACAATAAAGCTATGTAAAGGCTCCCATTAAATCAACAGCAATGAAATGTGGTGGATTGTAGCTTTCAGTACCTTCATGTTCTGCTACATCTCCAAGATAAATATTTACTTACTTCCAATTTCCTTCAGAAATTGTTTTAATGGTACAGAATTTCTTTTCATCTCCATAACAACCTAGTGTTGTGAGGATTATTTTCATCTAAGCAAATAACTGGAAACTTTTATTATGCTTCTAAGTACGGCTGAAGGAGGAAACTCATAATTACTTTTCTAATATCTGTCTGTTATTGCCGTTATATTAACAGATGGTTTCAGGGCTAGAGAAATTTCATAGGAATCCAAGAACGGCACAGTGTTTCTTTTTTTTTTTCAGTAAAATTAGAATAAATTTTTAATACTTGATTAAATTTAAAAAATTAAAAACAAATGAAATCTAGATTTTGAAGAGGAAATATAGGTTTCATCAAAATGTTTTAATGTTTTAAAGTCATGCAAATCACTTTATAAGCCTAAGAGATATCCTGGTACCTTTATCCTACTGACTGTTATTCCCACTCAAACTAAATAGAGTTTTCTACTTTTTATCAAAGTAGAAATTCTACCTTCTACCTTAGGAAGGCAGAATATCACACAAACTTGCTAGCACACTTATTAATATGCTGTCATGTTCCCTGGTTGCTTCTTTTTATTATAAATTTAAACTTTCACATCAGTCAATTTGGAAATAAAAATTTGTTACTTTTAATTCATTTTCTGTGTGATCAAAGCATGCAAATTACATATGAGGTATGTTGCTTAGTCAAAGAAATATAGAAAAATGTGGCTATAAAATGAGTGTGAAGATTCTTGGGTCATAATTTTTTCAACTTTGGTTAGTTTAAAATTCTGTGGATAGGCTCATTCAATATCCTTTAAGCCTTTCATGGATTTAAAGCACAATTCAGCATGAGAATAGGTGGAATAATCTAGCTTCTATTTTTTTGACTTTACTAGCATTACATAGTTAGATGTAAAGCTATTTGGGGAACTCTTGAGTCATTAGGAATTGTTAATCAGATTTTCAGAAATGCTTGTAATGCCAGGTTTCATGCATACTGTATGCAGGCTTCATGTGGAATTTTGTAAAACATCTGTTAAAGGTTGTGATGAATATTCATGGCCACAGCTATCATCGCCTGTTAAATGCAGCTCTGTGCTTCAGATGGCCTGGAGACCCACTGTTGTATGGGGAAATATAGCGTAACATTTTCTTCAAGTAAAGATAATTTTTCACCAGTTATATTGCACAGGGAATAATCAGAATATAGTGAAATGAGAGCTCACAGCTGAGAACAAAATCAAAAATCTGAGGAGCCATTGCCCCAACATATCAGAGCTCTTCAATTCTGCATTCCCAAGCAGTAATGTGGAAGCAGGGCATGGCAGGTAACTGATACAGCTTCAGACAGTCACTAGAACTGAGAGTGCTTTTTCCCCCTTCATCATTAACACTAACATACTCTATGCAGAACCTACTCTGGCATATGCATACCTGATCTGAGACTCCTGCTTTTCTTGCCTCCACGGTCTGTTTTCCTCCATCTCCAAGTTTCAGCTATGGCACTGACAGAATGTGTTAATGTATTTAATGCACTATAAATCAGTTACTCCCTGCAAACGTGAAGTGGTCTGGCCACGGGGTTTTTTGTTTGTTTTGTTTTGTTTGTTGCTGTGTTGTTTTTTTTTTAAATACTATTGCTTTCATCATGGTTGACAGCTGGCTGCATATAAGCCAGCAATGTGCCCAGGTGTTACTATAAAGATATATAGTGTAGTATAACAGAAGTCTTTCCTTGTAGATTTAAGCTATTCCAGTCTGAAAAATCTGAACAGTAATTACCATAGGTCATACCAGTGGGCCCATGGCAGAGTGCCTGAATGCAAACACCTAACTTTGAAGGTCTCTAAGGCAAGGTCTAAGTGGTTTCTGAGAAGAAAACCACTTAGGGGCAACATTAATCACCAATACCCCTTAGACATTCCAATCTGTAGGTTATTTCCCAGCTGTCACTCAGCAGGAGATATTGCACAAGCTTGCACAGTCAGACAGAATTTTTCTGATGGAGAGCTACAAAATAGAGCTGTCGGCCTGGCAGAACGTGGAGCCTACATGTCCCTCTCCTTCGTTCTTACTGAGCTGTTGGGGTTGGGTTGAAAAAACCAAGCACAAAAGGGCAAAGCTTTCTCCTCGTCTATAAGACAGGGATTCACTTAGGCACCTCTTATTTAGTTACCTACTTATTTACCTATTGGTTTACCTATAGTTTAATGATCCATTAGTGTCTCTCCAGTATCACAGCACCTTCCAGAGACTAACACAATCTCAAGACTGTAAAAAACTTCAATTTTACCTGGCTAAGTATCGGACCATTGAAGAAACTGCTTTAGACTTTTCTGATGAAAATGGAGAGCATCTTAAATCTATGAAGATCCTGTTTCAAAATATATATATGCTCCCAAACATAGGAGTATGTAAGGTATATAAAAATCAGCATCAGCACCGTTTTTCTTATTACGTGCAATTTCCCTTATTTCCCTTTGTTTTTTTTAATTAAACCCACCAATTATTAATTTCTGTGAACTGAGAATTCCTGTACCTTGTAAAACATATAACTCAGAAACTACTATTCGGTCTGTGCTTTCACGTTTCTCAACTTGCAGAGTTTTTTGACAGCTCAACAGTTTTGTCAGTAAAACTCAGGCAAAGTCAAACAGCTGTGCTGCATCAGGATAGCTTATGTTCATGGACTAGCTGAACCCCTAATCTGAGTGTTACAAAATTGAAGTGAACACAAAAATCAGCACATCAAGATGAAGATCCAGTCAACTGTCTTTGCCTATTTGAATATGGAGAACAGATGAGAGCAAAAATAGGGTATCAGCAAAGGAAGAAGCGTACCTTCAAGGATTCAACATTAATACTTATTAATTAATTAATACTACTTTAATAGTAATTAATGCCAATTCATTTGTATTTGAAATTATCTTGTATAGGAATGTAATCTAAAATAAGACAAATAGTCTGAGTTACTGCTGTTGTAATGTGAACAAAATGCTCACTTTCAGGTGTTGCAAGGTGTCTTGATGGATGCTTGCATCATTTTCCAGACTGACATTTCTGCTCATTTCAAGTATATTCTCTGAAATATAATTTTAAATTAATCCTTGTTCTTAGCCTTGAGGGTTTTCCTGTGAGCATCACAGTACTCTTCAAATTTAGAATATTGGTTTTTAATGGGTTTTAAGTATACATCCTTAGGATGGTGTGACAACATCAGTGGACAAGGGAAAACCAATGGATGTCATCTATCTGGACTTCTGCAAAGCCTTTGACACGGTCCCCCACAACATCCTTCTCTCTAAATTGGAGAGCTATGGATTTGATGGGTGGACTGTTCGGTGGATAAGCAACTGGCTGGATGGCCGCATCCAGAGGGTAGTGGTCAATGGCTCGATGTCCGGATGGAGACTGGTGACGAGTGGTGTCCCTCAGGGGTCCGTACTGGGACCGGTGCTGTTTAATATATTCATCAATGACTTAGACAGCGAGATCGAATGCACCCTCAACAAGTTTGCGGACGACACCAAGCTGAGTGGTACGGTTGACACACCAGAAGGACGGGATGTCATCCAGAGAGACCTGGACAGGCTGGAGAGGTGGGCCTGTGTGAACCTCATGAGGTTCAACAAGGCCAAGTGCAAGGTCATGCACCTGGGTCGGGGTAACCCCCGGTATCAGTACAGGCTGGGGGAAGAAAGGATTGAGAGCAGCCCTGCTGAGAGGGACTTGGGCGTGCTGGTGGATGAACAGCTGGACATGAGCTGGCAATGTGCGCTAGTGGCCCAGAAGGCCAACCGTATTCTGGGCTGCATCAGGAGAAGCGTGGCCAGCAGGTCAAGGGAGGTGATTCTGCCCCTCTACACTGCTCTGGTGAGACCTCACCTGGAGTACTGCATCCAGCTCTGGAGCCCTCAGTACAAGAAGGACATGGAACTGTTGGAGCGGGTCCAGAGCAGGGCTACTAAAATGATCCGAGGGCTGGAGCACCTCTCCTATGAGGACAGGCTGAGAGAGTTGGGCTTGTTCAGCCTGGAGAAGAGAAGGCTGCGGGGAGACCTGATTACGGCCTTTCAGTATCTAAAGGGGGCCTATAGGAAAGATGGGGAAAATCTTTTTAGTAGGGCCAGCTGTGACAGGACAAGGGGTAATGGTTTTAAACTGAATCAGGGTAGGTTTAGACTGGATATAAGGAAGAAATTCTTTACAGTGGTGAAACACTGGAAGGGGTTGCCCAGAGAGGTGGTGGAGGCCCCATCCCTGGGAACATTCAAGGCCAGGTTGGATGGGGCTCTGAGCAACCTGATCTAGTTAGTGGTGTCCCTGCTCACTGCAGGGGGGTTGGACTAGATGACCTCTAGGGGTCCCTTCCAACCCGAAACATTCTATGATTCTATGATTCTATGATTTTTACGGAGTGATTACTGAATTGCAGTGACTGCAGTCTGAGTTCAGATTTCTGACCTGTGTAGGTTTGTGTGATTCAATTTTTAGTTTCCTAATGTCTTGCACATGGATTATCTGTTAAATACCTATTTCAGATCAGATTCTATGCTAATATAGAGAGATCATGTAACACCACATCTGATGAAAGAACAAATATCTTCTCATATCAGCAGTTTATATATGGATGAAAGAAAGGATTTTTTCTAGCCATATCATGAATACTTACAAACTTAAAGTTGCTTGATTTTGTAGATGTATTGTTTAAGTAGTTATTTCATTAATATAATGCAGTTGCTTGTTTGTTTTGTTTTGTTTTGTTTTCATCTGGGGGCACTGTCCTTTCAATCCAGACTTTCTTTGTGAAAGGTTACTAGAATTCCCATACATTTCTGACCATGCTCACTGCATCTTTCTCACATACCTTTCTGGCCACTTCCATTATCCTCAGCAGAAACTGTGAATATTCAGGTTAATAATCTGGGAATGTCTGGTATAATGACAGCAATGTAGGGTGAGAGTAGTTTGGTCAAGAGATGGCTTAGAAAGACAGCTTGAAGACTAGTGGCTACACTGGTATTCCTAGGAGAGTAGGGTCTTACATGAGGTGTACAGGCAACGGTCTGGAAATTGGAATAATAGTAAATTGTGTACTTGTGCATGGACAAGCAGATGTGGCTTAAATTTGGATTGCTTTGCTTTTTTGGGATTCAGAGCATCTGTTTTTCCCTACTGGTAGCAACTTTAATGGCTTCACTGCATATTTCTTCAGGTTTCTTAGGGTTTGCCTGTTTGCTTATTTGAAACTTCATCTGAAACTGGGTGTGCAGTATGCAATACCCTGCCTAGATGAAACTGTATTCAGACGAGAGGATGGCTGATGACAAAGCACATACAAAAACAACCAGGGGGTGGCTAGGCATGCACAAGAGCTTGTGGGTTCTGCTCCATCTGTTGGCAGTAGTGCAGACCTGTGGGCAGCTAAAAGTGCAAGTTCTCAGCAGAAGTGGGGGAATGTTTTGTCTGTCAGCAGCTCTACGTGAAGTCTTATCTGTTCATTAAGCTTTCTTGTGATTAGGCTAATCTGCTAGAAAAGTGTTTTTCCTGATAGATCCCCTTCCCACCAATCAGGCTCCTGTGAACTGAGCTGCAGTCATTAATCAGGCCTGTATGTACTCACCACATACCAGTCAGCCTACTATGCTTCACATCGCTTTAATTTCCTGTTAAATTTGCACATCTACATTGAAATAGGTATAAAGTTTCATGGCAAATAATAATCTAGCATTTTCTGACTTCTTAGTGCTCATCTTTGTCATCAATTTCTGCGTTGCATCATTACTATCAATAACAGCAATCCAATGGGACCTTCAAAGGCTGTTCTGTTGCCTCACCCATTTTCCTTGATGGCCCATTGAGCAATGTGTCTTCCCAATGTGTTACTATTGCAGAAACACCTGTGATAGCTGTTGGTAATAACTGTGCTAATGCACTGTAAAAATTCAGTGTCCGGTAGCTGTAATTATGATAGTAAGAACTTTCAGCTAGCAGCATTACCTAATTGACTCGAACAATTCTCAAACTGTAATATTTGTTTTAATAGGCTTATCCTGCTGAGATATTGGGGGATATTTAGTCTTTCTACAGGTAACATATGGAATTGATATTACAAATATTTCACTGTTCCGCTAAATATTTATTCCCCATCTTAAGCTTCAGTTTTATTTTCATAATACCAGAAGGATAAATAATATTATATTAATAAAAAGGAGTTAACTGAAAAGTAACTTAATTTGGATGACTCATAGTTCTTATTCTGAAATAGCTTCCATACTTCCTTGTTTCCTCATCTTTGTATTTCCATTGTTTATCTATGATAAATTTTCTTATTTTGAAATTTGAGGGAAGAAAAAAACCTTTGGCATAGTGATAAAATCGCCCTTCTCTCAGTCTTTAAAAATGAGAATGTCTCTAAACAGATTTTTTTAAAGGGACACAGATGGCAGGTTTGTGAAACTTGGCATAAACTTTATCTTCTTTATTGAGAACTGGTATTTAGGGGACTTTAAAGAAGCTCATGGGATTTTATAAGTTCATTTCTGAGCATGTCTGAAGGACATCTGCACAGGTTGTAAGAGAACTGAACAAAGCTTCACCCATTCAGCACAGCGCTGGACACTCTGCACATGCATCTGTCTGCTTTCAGGCAGTTTTTCCCCCTCGCACATGAGGGATTTGTGAATGTCTCCGTGTGCATGAACCCGTATGTTCCAGGAAATCTCAGGAGGCAGAAAATTGCAGGTTAATGTCAGTTTGAGAGATTTAGCAATTTCTGTTTAATTTACAACATTATCAATACTCTTCTAAACAAAAAAGCAAAACCCTCAGCACTGCATAGCCTGGAAATATCAGTTCTGGACAGAAAGAAAAATAAAATATACTACAGATATCTATTACTGGCTTCATACTGTCTACAGTGAAGAAATCTGAATAGGCAGTGAATTAAAGCAGAAAGATGGCAACTCTGCACCACTGTCTCTACACTTACATGTATTCAAATACCTCAGCATTTGCTTTCAAATACAACAGATATTTGTTGATTAAATGCCAACTCCAAAAACACATACTGAAGATAACCTAAAGAAGGTTGATCAGCTAAAGACAATTATACACAAAGAAGTAATTTATGTATGTAAGAAAATGTAGTTTTTATTTATTTCCTCTGTAGTGGTGTCTAAAAGAGGCCCAACTAGCCTTACAACATGCTGAGGAGATATAAAGAAATGTACATTAAATTAGAAAAAGAAGGACTTTGTCTAATATTGCTAATAAGTTTAAAACATGGATTGCGTTCCTTTTTCCAGTCTAATAACAGTAACCATCTCAATGAAAAGAGATCCAGAATATCACTGTGTGATAGCAGTGCTTTTTGAAAATATGTGTGAGGTGACGTGATGAACAAATGTGACATATGTGGAACACAACTTTATTGGTCTTTGTGGATGCATTGGGTATACAGCAGTAGTCCAGAGATGTGTAGACTGTTATGGTGCAGTCATTCAACTTCTATCTAAATTAACCTGCAAAAATGCCAGATTTGCATTAACCCGAGGCAAAACAATATACTATATATAGTGTCACTTTTCTTCCCCGTTAGCCAGTAGGATTTCAGATTTCTATGGAGGCATTTAACTCAGAAATGTGTCCATCTTAGCCTCCAATTATTTACTAAATGGGGATAGCTCAACGTCTAAATCCCTATAATGGAGAATTGTCAGGCACATTAGCAGAATTACACCAAAATATTAAAATTATTACTATTTGAATAGCAGTTCATTCCTGGGTATATGTTTGAGGTGTTCTTTTGTTTCATGTTTATCTTTTTGTTTTCACTTCCAGGAGCTGGAGTTTTCCAACCTGTTTGCAGTCCTTCACTGTATCCACTCATTCTTTGCAGCCAAAGTGGCTTGTTTGGACCCTTTGTATGTAGGCAGTCAAGCCACAGCTTCTACTGCTCCCACAACTTCTGGTACTGGCAAATTAAAGTATACTACTTGACATCTCACATTACAGCACTGCCACTTAACAAGACATAATAATGTATAAATATTCATAAGATGTAGACCTTTGGTGAACCATGTACGTGGAAACCAATCCTGGAGGCAAGACATCTTGCAGCATCAGCAGATAAATGGTCACGTGGGATCATAAATTCATCTCTGTTCTGCAAGACATTAGTAAATAATCCTAGTCGAAACCCCAGAATAGGATGGATATGCTTTTAGTATGATCTATTTGTACTTACATAGTGCTTTAAGCAACACTGGAAGCAAAGGAATAAATGACAAAATGAAGCACTTCAGTATTTAATAAAATTTTCAAATTGCTGTAATAATACAAAAATAGAATTGTCATTTTCCTGTTTTCAGATGTTTTTTATGACAATATACTAAACTGAATATGAACTTAATACCCTATCATTGTATTATAAATTACATAAGAGCAAGCAACAAGCATATAGTACATGGTGACAAGGAGATAAGCATGAAAAGGCATTTGTGTAAGTATCTCCTCAAATAAGAAAGCACTTTAAGCACTGTTGTAAATCCATACTTGTGTCCATACGAGTCATGCTACGTTTTCTATTTTGTTCTTCTAGTCTAACAATAACAACAACAAAGATATAGCCATACTGGAGTGATATGTTAAAAAAAAAACCCAAACAAACAAAAAAACCCCAAGCAACAAAAACCAAAAAACCTTCCCACGAGTAAGCCCCTCTTCTTCAAGTAAAAATAATGTGATATGAATTTAATTACAAATTAAGTGCAAGTGCGTAAAATATCATGTGTTCTATTTCCTTCCTCCTTTATTTTTGTCAAGAATTAAATTCTGTAAATCTAATAGTCTTTGTTCAGAATCAGCTGTTCAATTTGTTTCAGAGACAATCCACCTTATACATTGTTTCCATCTTTAACCTTGATTTCACATCATAAGTAGAACCTCTGTTCCACTCAGACTCCCAACAAAATAGACATTCTACATTATGCTTGAAAAATGAGTCCACCCTTTGAATTCTTAGTAATTTCCTTTTTTTTTTTTATATGGCTAATAAAAGACAGGAATAAATTAAGTAATCTGTAAAGAATAGATGACAGAATGCATAATGTCTTTGTATGTTAAGAATATTACATCACTCTGGACCACATACTAGTTCCAGAGTATCATTTAATGATTAAATCTGAGGGAGCTGTACATTTTAAAGTAATAATTTAAATATAATTTTTCAAAATAATTTAATTTTGTGCTATTACACATGTCAGTGAAGATGGAAAAATGGTGGGAGCATGTGTGGGATGTAACTGAAACAACAGAAAAGGTGGGAGATTTTTTTTGCCAGACAGGAGAAGAGAACCTAAGAAAATTGCAGGAAGAACAGTTAGTGCAGCTACATTGTGTGCATAACTTTTTAAATAGTACTTTGTGAGGTTTCTGCTTATTATATCGAAATCAAAACTTCCTTCTCCCCCCTCCCCTCCCCCCTTAGACTTGTTATAAAATCACATAGCACATAAGGGTTATGAACACCATCTGCCTTGTTTAGCAGAAAAACTAATTCTGTCACATCCTTTTCTGCATATTAAGACAAATAAAACTTTAAAACTGAAGCTAGAGGAAAGCATTTTCAAAATGGGAACAATTCAAAATGCAAGGCAGGGACAAAAGATGAATGAACTGTAGGGGCAAATCATGTCTCTGGTTTTTCTGGTTTGCATTAGAAGTGTTTGGATTTATGTGTGTGAGAGTATCCTTGCCTTGAAGTATAGCTGATCTCGCTTTATACTAGTTCCAAGTAATCTGAAAATGTATTTTCTGGTGTCTGTTTTATCATTTTCAAATAACTTTCAGGACATGCTTGCTTGTTATTAGTACACATCCAAGGGTTACACATTTATTTTCCATGCTAAATACAGTGGAATGATGTTGTAATCCAGCTATTAAATGCTTTAGGTGTCATCAAAATCCAACATTTTCATAGTCATCATTGTGTGTTTGTTTATATGAATTGTCCCTAAGTAAGGAGGTCACATGCTGGTCTCTGAACGACACATAAAACTACTGTGCCTGTCCATGGGATCTTGAGTTTGTTCCTGGGCGTGTACAAACCCCAGATATTTTGAATCCAAAGCTACAATAGTCTAAGGGGTTTAACGATGGCAACTCAGGCACTGTCCTTGTCAAGAAGGCATATACTGGAAACACAAATTTTGACAGAGCACTGACAATGTCGAAAACAGAAGCCTGTTATCTGTTAATCACAGTTCTCCTCCTGTGTGCTCCTGAATCATCTCCTTCCTTTTAGTGCGTTGCTGTAGCACTCAGCTATCACAGTGTTGGCATGTGCTAACACCTCAGTAAATGATTTGCTGGTAATTGCAGAACCTAAAACTAATCGGTTGCCAGTTGAATGTTTTTCCTTCAACCGTTCATGTTACGTGCACACTTCTACTGCTGAAACTGAGAGTTGTTTAAGGGACATTGTTTAATGTGCTTAAATGAACATAACATTTACTCAAAACAGCGGAAAGTATGTCATTGCAAATTGCTGTAGATTAATGGATTCCGTGATATGAAAGTCCCCCATTTCTTTTTAAAAATGCTCCTTGCACAGAACTGAACTAATGACCTGAACTTTTGGGACTCCACCAGGGTATCCCAGAGATCTCTGTCAAGTATTCTGTTTGCAGAACTGCTGTATGCATCAATGAGACTACTGTAACTGGGCTTTAAATACGCAACACTTAAGAGACAAACTTTAACCTGAAAATTGATTTATTTATTTTTTTCTAAACCCCTATATTTCAAAGAGCTACACTGGTGGAGCTTAATCGATACTTTTATTTTCAAGAAGATAAAAGTGATGTTGTAAGAAAATAAAATGCCATAGCCTTGACTGCAGGCCATCATTCGTTCATAAATGCAGCAGGGGTTTGTGCACTGACCTCACAGAATGTTCAGAGGTGACTCTGCATCCAGGCTTGCCCTTTTAGAGCAAGTTGGTTGGCAATTCAGTCTTGAACCAAAGAGGGAAAATTTTAAACTCTGTGTTATAACTAATCCTGAAATAGCAAAATATAATTTACAAACACATTAAATGGCTATATTTTTCATTTAAATACCTAGAGGAGATTCCCATTTAAAGCATAGTGAACTACATATGCATATGTCAAAACCCAGGCTTTATGTTGCAGCCTCTTATTTCACACATAACATATAAGTATTTTGTAAGTTGACACAGCCCAGTGACAACAAAAAACCAAAACTGTAATGAGCCATCGGCTTTTGCTAGAAATCTGTATGCAAGTGAAAGCAAATACTTTAACAAAAAAGACCAAACCAACCAACCCATAGCATAAAATGTAATTTGTTCTCTTTATGTCATGATATTCTTAAATAAGTTTAATAAAAAAAATCTTTATAGTACTGTGCCTATTGAAGTGATGTTATATAGTATACCAAAAATATGTACTCTTAAGTATAACTAAATATATTTGGGTTGATTTGCTTTGCTTTATGATGGAAATTTTAGATGATCTGACCTTCACAGAACTAACCATATGCTGGGTTATGGTGTTAGCATAATTTTATTATGAAAGTGTTACCAATTTGAATACATGTTATTTTGGTTTCTTCAGTGAATGAATACATTTCATTTCCTACATCTGTTTAAAAATACAGTTCCAGATTTTCAAGAGAGCTTTGCATTCCAGTATCATGAAGGCACCTTTGAAATAAAAATCAGGACATTTTTAAATGGTGGCCATTTTATATTGTTAATTAAGTGCAGCAAGAAGTTTGTGGAGGCAAATTAGTTGTAAGTGGGTTAATTTTTAAAACCAGTAATCTGAAGTTTTGTCTATTCAAATTAGAATTCATAAGAATGCAAACCAATAGTATACAGTATCAATATACTTTGAGATTAGAATAATGAAAAATATTATTTTCCAAATTAGTCCTTGATTCCACAAAAATATATTTATTTACTTTGTGCATGTAGACTTTATCAGAAGACCTCAAAGTGGACAGTTAAACACAAGTAGGCAGTTATCAATACTGCAGCCTATTACTTTAAATGTGATTTGGTTTATTCAATGCCTTAAGATGTTTCTTACATCAAACAAAATATTAAAAAAGCTGAAGATCTTGTGAATGTACAGTTGCTGCCCTTAGAAATTCAGCAGCTTTGCTACATATTGTCTAAGTACCCTGGAGTATTCCCTATGCCAAAAAGAAAGACCAGTTTTCATTCTGGTATGGCAATTCCAAGGAACCTTTTGGAAAATGTAATTTTATTAATATTAAACACTGATCCTTGTATTGCACTTTCCATTTCCTTACAAGGTCTGGTCTCTGAAAAAGTGTGGTGTCTGAAAAAAGGTTTAAGCTGATCTTAAAATGTTTAACCTTGGGCAATTATGAGTCTGTACTTTGGACTCGCACCTCTAACCAGTTCTGCATGATGAGAAACATGAGAGGCTCACACAAACTCCCAAAATTTAAGTACCTGTCTTAGATGCCTAAGGTAGGACTTGAGGCTCTCAAAAGGGAAATACAAGGCAGGAACGTAGCTTAGGATCTCTGAAGGTGCATGTGTGTGTGTGTCTCTAAGGAGCTAGAGGTGCTTCTACGTTAGTGTTTTCATTTTATCAAGAATGTGCTTTTGAAGACAAGTTCCTGCCTGCTGCCACTCACTGTGCTATTCTTCGTACTGCAGAGCTGTCTTTAAGCACACGAACTGGCTTTTTAGGATGAAACTAAATGAGCATCACACCTATATGAGTTCCAGGTCCTGATGGGCTTTCAGACCATGCGGCCCAACTGAAATGAGTCCAAAGGAAAAAAAAAAAAACCCTCTGAGATACTAACAGTGAGGCTGCCAGCTCCTGGTGCCAGCCGTTTCTGTCTCTGCAGCAGCTGCTGCTCGTGCACCATGGGTGTTTGAAGGACCCTAGAAAGCTGAGCTTCACAGCATAGCCTGCCAGAGCTCAGTGTTTGCAGGGGAATGCTGCGCTGCAGCAAGGGGTAGAATGAAGCTGAAGAAGGCTGATGGGTGCCCAGGGCAGCTTATTCTGCGTCACCTTTTTTCCCTCGCCGCACTGGGACAGTATTGACTGCAAGCAGGCTACCCTGTGTGGGTCAGCCCTCTCCCTGCTGCATCTTTTTCCCCGTCTATGGTAAATACACACTCTGAGGTCCCCAAGCACACTTCCCTGTGCCTCTTTGCTCAGACGGCAGAACTGTGCTCTTAGCTACATAAACAGAGCCTCTAAACCTCTTACACAGTCCAAGGGACAGTATTAAGGATTATGGCAAAGGCGTTCATGTACCAGTAAGAGTGCTTGAGTGTGTGATTAACATTCAGGTTAAAGAAAATAAAGTCATATCCGAGCTTAAGTGCTTTCCTGAGTTGGAGGGTCCTTAAATGCAATTTTAGTATTTTCCTGGAATAAGGTCTGTAATGTCAACCCTTTTCTACTTGCTTGGCTCCATTTTCAGGAAGTTTAGCAGAAATAGTGGTTCATATTCTGCTGGAATCATAGAGAAAAGCATAGTGATATTGGAATAAAAAGACATTTCTGTTTGGATTCTATATATTATTACAGTACATTACACAATCTATTAAAATACATTGAACAATGTAAAACTAAATGCTTTCATTTACATAACCTAGTCAGTTTTCATTATGTTATACATGCCTTCCACTTTCAACAGCTTTCTCCACAAGAATCCCAAGTATATATTATAGAAATTTTTTATTATTCAGTATATACTAATATATAATGCATTGTGTGTGTGTGTATGTGTGTGTGTGTATATATATATTAGTATATACTAATGGAAGATATTCAGTATATATTAATGAAAGTTACATATTAGGCACAACTATAAAACAGGAACATAAATCCATGAAGATTTACATTTAAAAACTTAATCTTATAATACTATAAAGAAAAATGTGTATATTAGTTGAAGAAATGGCTATTTTTGCAAGATATGCACAATCTGGATATACAATAATAAATCGATAAACATTAACCAATTTACTATTTCATACCTCCAGGAACTTTGATTTTTTAATTATTCTTATCCCTTTAGCATATTTACAATGTGTCATAAGTTTTAATTTGTTATGGATAAAAATGACTGAAAAATGTAATAGAAAGTGCTATATATTTTATAAATATTAAAAATTTAAGAAAAATATTCAAATTATTTATTTAATTTTTAGTTATGGTTTTGTGGTTGTTTGTAATATGTATTTGTGACAAACATACATCACCTAGTTGTTTAAGCTCATTAATGTACCACTAATAAAATGCTATCTTCTGTTTTGTTTTTGTTATGTTTTGTTTTGTTTCTTTTTGTAATGGAACATAACAGAAAAAAATAGAAAATAAATACTTTTTTAACTAATCTTTTGCTTCAGTCATACAGTGTATGAGTTTTATATCGTTGAAAGCCAAGTCTGAGAGATCAAGAAAATACTTGAAGAACCTGGTAAAGTTATTTCCCAACACCACATTCTACTGTTTATTTAATAGAAATAATGATGATTCCTTATATGATCATTTCCAAAAGGCATGCCAACTCCTTAAAGTCTGACTAGGATTTTGGAAATATCTGCATCTCCTCTGGCTGTGAAGCTCGCCTACAACCAGATTATTTTACCACACAACCACCAGATTATTTTACCATTGACATTTAATTGTTTAGTGGAATGAAGTTGGGCCTGATACTGCAGTGCTTTTTGGTACATCGTTGCAATCAAACAACTTTCAAATAGTGCTGCAACTGCTAGAACAAAACCAACTTTGATGAGTTCAATTTTATTTGTCTTTTTCTCTGAGGGAAGAGATGCTGGAAGTAGGGGAGCCTCTGCTTTTATTTAGGCACCTTTTTACCTTTTCAGCAGTTTAGGGTGAGAGTCTGCAGTGCTATCTTGCAGTCACATTTTTGGTGCCTTTCTTGTGCTCCCAGTGCGGAGAAGCCAGGTAAGCTCCCTCGTGACAGTGCTGCTGTCACCTTTCTCTCCCATCCCCTCCCCAAGCAATGACCAGGGCTTTCCTGGACCCCAGGCTGCAGTTGTCTTCCTCAGTTCATTACCCAGGGAAATCTCCCTTGCTGGCCCCAGACCTTTCAGCATCTTGAAGTGAAGAAAAAAAAAAAAAAAAGAAGTTTATTGTAATTATAAGTGTGATGAACACTTCATGCTGAAAAAATCCTCAGTCCCAGATGTGATTCAGCAAACATATGTACCTCTGTCACATCACTTCAGTTAGTTTCGTGTGTCTGGTGTGTTTTTATACCACATCTAAGTGAAGGGCCAGAAAAAAAAATGAGGAGGGAAGTCTTTAAAAAAAAGAGGCAAAGAGAACCATAGAATATTACAGAGTTAGGAAAATCTTGGAAGTAAGTATATTCCAAATGCACAGAAATCCTGTTACAGCTACCATTTCCATTTGCCCTTTAAATAGGAACTACTTTTTATATATTGGAGCATGAACACACATAGAACTGAAAGATTTATTTATCTGGAAATACCTGTTTTCTTCTGAATTATCATTTTTAATATAGCATCTTTTACATCTTCCCCACAGATTTTGACCTCAGATGAAAATTCTTGTAATTGAAGTTTCTTAAGATACAGTCCCTGAATGAGTTTCTTTAAATTCACAGAATCACAGAATGGCAAGGGTTGGAAGGGACCCTGGGAGATCATCTAGTCCAACCCCCCTGATAAAGCAGGTTCACCTAGAGCATGCTTCCACAGCTGACATATTTGTTCTTCAAGCCCTACAACAATTTATTCCTGCAACATCTGAAATGATTTGCGATCTATTTGCCTGTGCACTTGACCAATAAAAGTTGGCGCAGGATAATATTCACATCTTATCAGTGATTAAGTTGTACAGTTCCCTAATGTTTCTTTTTCAGTATTTTGACCCTAGCTATTCTTAAATTTGCTTATGAAGTAGTAGCATCTTATATTTTTAAGTATTCTTCAAATGCAATTCCCTTTACAAATAGAAAAACTAGTCTTCAATTTGCTTATCAGAACAAAAAAAATTATGCTTTGTAGTGCTATAGTTAATATTGTTATGCAAGTGTTCCAGAATAGTGAAGAGAAGGCTTTACCATACATTGAGTATTGGGGATTGTTGGCTATTTGCTTTATGTACTTTATGTGCACACTCTTCCCCCAGCTCGGGGCAGAATTTCTTCCCAACCCTTTCCTTCTTTGCACAGGTGCTTGCCATCAGAGCTGGATCCAGACTACTTAGCAGTAAGGACAAAATTTTATTAGTCAAAAAAATGCTGGGGTAGGAAGGCTTAATCTGGTTACAGGAAGAGAAAGAACTAGACCTTCTGCTGGTGGGAGTTGTTATCCACCCCTTATTCTATACCATTTACGTCATGCTTAGGTCCTACCCTTACAATATATTCTCATTAATCACCACCATTTTCTCATCTTTTGGTATATAAACACAGATATCATTCCCTTAGTCTATGGACCATTCCTCTGAAATGTTCATTGGGTTCATCTAGTCCACGGTTTTGGGCTCCATCTGTCGTAACAGTCTTTCAGGGCAGGAGAGATGGGGTCTGGTGTTGGGTTGTTGCTTGCTGAAGTCAGTTCTGGTTCCATCCACTGCACTTCCTCAGTTTCTTCAAAATTCATTCTTCTTAATCTGGGTGATCCGTACTGTTATACCATTGATAGAACATACAGCAATAGTAAAAAAGATGACATACTGTATTATACAGCAATTAACATTATACAATTCAGTTCATTGGCTGTTTTCACCCAAAATCAAATCCTTTTGAGGTACACATTGGACTTCCCCATCCTTCCGCATCACCCACCAAGTAGAGCCAGGTCCTTGAGCAAAAGCAATCCCACAGATGGGTTTGCCTTTACCTGAGGCAGGAGTAACCCAGACTGTCTTCCCCAGCATATTTTTTACATGCACTACAGGGACTTTATCCCCTTCTACAGTACGTAAGAGGCTTGATTGGGCAGGGCCAGCTCATTGGCGGATCCTCTAGTGTTGACTAACCAGGTAGCCTTTGCTAAATGTGTATCCCAATGTTTGAATGTTCCACCACCCATTGCTTTCAATGAAGTTTTTAACAGTCCATTGTATCGTTCAATTTTCCCAGAGGCCGGTGAATGATAAGGGATGTGATAGACCCACTCAATGCCATGCTCTTTGGCCCATTTGTCTATGAGGCTGTTTCGGAAATGAGTTCCGTTGTCTGACTCAATTCTTTCTGGGGTGCCATGTCACCACAGGACTTGTTTTTCAAGGCCTAGGATAGTGTTCCAGGCAGTGGCATGGGGCACGGGATATGTTTCCAGCCATCCGATGGTCGCTTCCACCATAGTGAGCACATAGTGCTTGCCATGGCGGATTTGTGGGGAGTGTGATATAATCAATCTGCCAGGCCTCTCCATATTTATATTTCAGCCACTGTCCTCCATACCAGAGAGGCTTTAACCGCTTGGCTTGTTTGATCGCAGCACACGTTTCACATTCATGGATAACCTGTGCAATAGCGTCCATAGTTAAGTCCACCCCTCGATCGCGAGCCCATCTGTATGTTGCATCTCTTCCTTGATGGCCTGAGGTATCATGGGCCCACCGAGCTAGAAACAATTCACCCTTATGTTGCCAGTCCAGATCCACCTGAGCCACTTCAATCTTAGCAGCCTGATCTGCCTGCTGGTTGTTTTGATGTTCTTCAGAGGCCCGACTCTTGGGTACATGAGCATCTACGTGCCGTACCTTTACAACCAAGTTCTCTACTCGGGCAGCAATATCTTGCCACAGTGAGGCAGCCCAGATGGGTTTGCCTCTGCGCTGCCAGTTGTTCTGCTTCCATTGCTGCGACCACCCCCACAAAGCATTTGCCACCATCCATGAGTCAGTATAGAGATAGAGCATTGGCCATTTTTCTCTTTCAGCAATATCTAAAGCCAGCTGGATGGCTTTCACCTCTGCAAATTGACTTGATTCATCTTCTCCTTCAGCAGTCTCTGCGACTTGTCTTGTAGGACTCCATACAGCAGCCTTCCACCTCCGATGCTTTCCCACAAGACGACAGGATCCATCAGTGGACAGGGCATATTGCTTCTCATTTTCTGGCAATTTATTGTACAGGGGGGCCTCTTCAGCACGCACCACCTCCTCCTCTGATGATACTCCAAAATCTTTGCCTTCTGGCCAGTCCATGATCACTTCCAAGATTCCTGGGCAACTGAGGTTTCCTATTCGAGCTCGTTGTGTAATCAGTGCGACCCACTTACTCCATCTAGCATCAGTTGCATGATGTGTAGAGGGGACCTTCCCTTTGAACATCCAGCCCAGCACCGGCAGTCGGGGTGCCAGGAGGAGCTGTGCTTCAGTACCAATCACTTCTGAAGCAGCTCGAACCCCTTCATATGCCGCCAATATCTCTTTTTCAGTTGGAGTATAGCGGGCCTCAGATCCTCTGTATCCTCGGCTCCAAAAGCCTAGGGGTCGGCCTCGAGTCTCTCCTGGTGCTTTCTGCCAGAGGCTCCAGGTAGGGCCATTCTCCCCAGCTGCGGTGTAGAGCACATTTTTTACATCTTGCCCTGCCCGGACTGGTCCAAGGGCTACTGCATGCACTATCTCCTGTTTAATTTGTTCAAAGGCTTGTCGTTGTTCAGGGCCCCATTTGAAATTGTTCTTCTTCCTGGTCACTTGGTAGAGAGGGCTTACAATCTGGCTTTAATTTGGAATATGCATCCTCCAAAAACCCACAACGCCCAAGAAGGCTTGTGTTTCCTTTTTGCTAGTTGGTGTTATTTTGTTGATCACATCCATTGGAATCTGACGACGTCCGTCTTGCCATTTGATTCCTAAAAACTGGATCTCCTGTGCAGGTCCCTTGACCTTACTTTGTTTAATGGCAAAACCAGCCTTCAGAAGGATTTGGACTATTTTCTTCCCTTTCTCAAAAACTACTTCTGCTGTATTGCCCCACACAATAATGTCATCAATGTATTGCAGGTGCTCTGGAGCCTTACCCTGTTCCAGTGCTGTCTGGATCAGTCCATGGCAAATGGTAGGGCTGTGTTTCCACCCCTGAGGCAGTCGATTCCAGGTGTACTGGATGCCCCTCCAAGTGAAAGCAAATTGTGGCCTGCACTCTGCTGCCAAAGGGATTGAAAAGAAAGCATTTTCAATATCAATTGTGGCATACCACTTGGCTGCCTTTGACTCCAGTTCATATTGAAGCTCTAGCATGTCTGGCACGGCAGCACTCGGTGGTGGCGTAAGTTCATTCAGGCCACGATAGTCTACTGTCAGTCTCCACTCTCCATCAGACTTTCTCACTGGCCATATGGGACTGTTAAAGGGTGATCGAGTCTTGCTGATCACTCCTTGGCTCTCCAGTCAACAAATCAGCTTATGGATGGGAATCAGGGTGTCTCAATTGGTGCGATATTGTCGCCTGTGCACTGTTGTGGTGGCAATCGGCACTTGTTGTTCTTCAACACTCAGCAACCCCACAACCGAAGGGTCCTTTGAGAGACCAGGCAAGGTAGATAGCTGCTTAATTTCTTCTGCCTCCAATGCAGCTATACCAAAAGCCCACCGGTACCCTTTTGGGTCCTTGAAATACCCTCTCCTGAGGTAGTCTATGCCCAGGATGCACGGAGCATCTGGGCCAGTCACAATGAGGTGCTCATTCCCAGTTAGGCTCACTTCGGCCTCCAATACGGTCAGCTCTTGAGATCCCCCTGTCACTCCAGAAATACAAATGGATTCTGCCCCTATATGGCTTGATGGCATTAGAGTACACTGTGCACTGGTGTCTACTAGAGCTCTATACTTCTGTGGGTCTGACGTGCCAGGCCATCGAATCCACACAGTCCAGTAGACCCGGTTGTCCCTTTCCTCCACCTGGCTGGAGGCAGGGCCCCTCTAATTCTGATCACTGTTGCTCATGGTTTATGTATATGAGTCAGAAGTTCCTTCATCACAATCAGAATTAAGATCAGCCTTTCTATTGTGTCTGAAAAAACTATGATCTACCCCATCTCTGGAAATTGGAGCAACAAGTTTCCTGGAAGAGCCCCCTTTTGTGCTTGTTTTCCTTTGCAACTTGTGTACTCGTGCCTCTAGGGTCGAGGTAGGTTTTCCGTCCCATTTCCTCATGTCGTCTCCATGGTCACGCAGGTAAAACCATAGAGTGCCCCGTGGTGTGTACCCTCTATATTCTTTTCCTTGAGCAGAAGGGCGCTTACTTCTAATGGCTGAGATACTGGTCTGTACAGGAGAGGTGTAGGGTATACGCTTTTCAAGTCGTTCAACCTTTTGGGACAGTTTCTCCACAGCAGAGACGAGGGAAGAAGAGATACTTTCTTCGTATTCCCGGAGCTGGCCAGCCATTTCATCCACTGTCGGTCCCCGTCCAGCTTCCCAGCTCATTATTGCCCATGTGTTGTCATATGATGTTGGTGCGCTCCGTAACAACTTCCGCCACATGGGTCGTGTGCACTGGACACTATCTGGATCTTTAGGCAACTGGTCATTGTCCAGGTCACTATAAATCACTTCCAGGACAGCCAATTCCCTCAGGTACTGGATGCCTTTCTCCACGGTGGTCCATTTGCCTGGGCGATGTATGACATCTTCCTTGAAGGGATATCTTTCCTTCATGGCTGACAGTAGTCGTCTCCAGAGGCTGAGGACCTGTGTCCCTTTTCCAATCACTTTGTCAATGCCGCCTGCCTGTCCTGGTTTTGGCTGGGATAGAGTTAATTTTCTTCACAGAAGCTAGCATAGTGCTGTGCTTTGGATTTAGTGCTAGAAGAATGTTGATAACACACTGATGTTTTTAGTTGTTGCCAAGTAGTGCTCAGACTGTTCAAGGACTTTGTGAGCTTTTCCTGCTCGGCCAGGTGCATAACAAGCTGGGAGTACAGCACTGCTAGGACAGCTAACCCAAACTGTCCAAAGAGCTATTCCATACCATATAACGTCATGCTCAGGGGGGTTTAGTCGGTCGGTTGGTCACAGGGAGAGTGATCGCGGCTCGGGGAGTGATCGCTGCTCGGGACAGGCTGGGCATCGGTCAGCGGGTGGTGAGCAATTGCATTGTGCATCATTCGTTTTGTATATTCTGTATATTTTGTTTTCATTCTCATTATTACTATTATTATTATTTTCTCTTATTAAACTGTCTTTATCTCAGCCCTTGGCTCTAACCTTTTTCTCCTTCCCGATTCTCTCCCCCATCCCACTGAGGGAGGGGGGGGAGTGAGCGAGCGGCTGCGTGGTGCTTAGTTGCCAGCCGGGTTAAACTACGACACTGCCCTAGAAAGGGATCCCAGCTGCTTGGCTTCCTTACCCTCCAGTTCCAGGCTACTGGCCCCATTATCCCAGCATTGGAGCAACCAGGTGACAAGATGCTCTCCTGCACAACGGCTGAAATCTTTTCGCATATCTCGCAGCTCACCCAAGGATAGAGACCGTGTGGTTTCTGTCTCATTTATGAGCTCTTCCTCTTCCTCCTCCTTTTGTGATGGCCCTGGTCTTTCATCCTCCCTTTCTAAACGAGTTGACTTTTGCTTCCAAGATTTCTTCTTGTGTATAGGGGCAACTGATACCGGCACAGGTTCGCTCCCTGTCTCAGCTGCAATGCCTGTTGCTGGGGTTTGCGTAGCTACAGTGCATGTTGCAGGGGTTGGAGTAGCAGTGGTGCCTGTGTCTGCAGTTGGAGTAGCTACAGTGGGTGTCACTGAGGCTGGAGTAGCCGCAGGGCCTGTTGCAGGAGTCGATCTTTGGATGGTATATAATTTACGTAGGAGTCTAACCCTGAGTAAAAACTGAACCATATTCAGGAGACCTAGCAATAGGACCATGCTGGTTGAAACATCCCAAGGATATTCAACATTCTCAAGAACTGTTGTAATTAGCTCAGAGAAGAAGGGGAAGATGGAGTAAGGTGACTCCCCCACAGGTTGCCTCTCCGAGGATAAAAAGTAAAATGTATAATTATTCATAATTCCCAATAGATGGTTCCCAAAATACAGAGGCGACAGCAATACTGAGTACAAATACGAGCTTAATCTGATGACCAATAATTTTATCATAGCATAAGCCAGTATTACACAGTACAGCAGAACAGTAGCTTTAATCCACTTGCGAAAAGTGATAACCAGCAGCACAGGGAGTGCATACAGCAGGTAAGGTGATATATAAAAGAACTCCACGAACAAGGACAACAACTCTGAGAGCAAATAAAACAACATTGTGACCAGCGACTATTAGACTAATATAACGAATGCTTATCACAAATTCGTTTTAAAAATGTTCAGATCTGTCGTTATCTCAACCCTTCTTGCCCCACGTTGGGGACTGTCGTGGTTTAACCCGGCTGGTAACTAAGCACCACGTAGCCACTTGCTCACTCCCCCCCTCCCTCAGTGGGATGGGGGAGAGAATCAGAGAAAAGAGAAAAAAAAAAAAAGTAAGACCCGTGGGTTGAGATAGAGACAGTTTAATAAGAGAGAAGAATAACAATAGTAATAATAATAATAATAATGGTAAGAAAATATACAGAATATATAAAACAAGTGATGCACAATGCAATTGCTCACCACCCACTGACCAATGCCCAGCCCATCCCGAGCAGCGATCACTCCCCCCGAGCTGCGATCACACAGCCCAAGCTGCGACCACTCTGCCCGCAACCGACCAACTAACCCCCCCGAGCATGACGTTATATGGTATGGAATAACTCTTTGGTCAGTTTGGGTTAGCTGTCCTAGCTGTGCTGTACTCCCAGCTTGTTATGCACCTGGCTGAGCAGGAGGAGCTCACAAAGTCCTTGAGTAGTCTGAGCACTACTTGGCAACAACTAAAAACATCAGTGTGTTATCAACATTCTTCTGCTACTAAATCCAAAGCACAGCACTGTGCTAGTAGCTTCTGTGAAGAAAATTAACTCTATCCCAGCGGAAACCGGGACATCCTTTTATCCTTGTACAGACACATTCTAGCAATCAACCAAGACACAACTGCAAAACTGATAAGCGTAGGTCAGGTCCTACTGCCCAGTGGATTCAGGATGAGAAATTAAGGAAGCTACACTAAGAGTACAGTTCATAAAGCACTGAATACACTGTTGTGAGGATGAAAATTTTGAGTACCTCTCATGTAGGAAGGAGCTTAAGGTGGTGAGAACAAGAAAAAGGCAGTATGTTTCATTGTCCTTCCATAACATACTGTGAATCAAAATATAAATTTAGCTCTTTACTAGAAGAAGGATGAGAAAAAAAATCTGATTTCAGAGATAGTCAATGAACTTCAAAGCATTTACACTTGTGTCACTGGTATGGTGAAAAGGGAACATTGACTGGCCCAAGTGATTATGGCACCGTTATGTATCACAAGTCTGCAGATGATTTAAAACTCAAGGCCATAACCAGAGATTTATTCTTTTTCAGAAAGGACACAGCATAGAAACAATAGCATCTGTAAGAAAGTGTGTGGCAGCACTGCCACTCCATACTGCCTGCTTTGGCCTTGCAGGTTTGTGAGCATAGAAGATAGTGTTTTACCTGCTTTCTCTTTTTCTGGACTACCTAAGGTGCAACCTGAACATTTTTCAGAGTTTTTTTGCTGCAGGGTTGGAGGACTAGAAAGATTTTTACTAGATGCTGAGATTGTCATGTGAAGATATCTCTAGCAACTGGCATTTTAAAAAAGGCAATAAAAGCTCCCTTAAGTACCATGAGCTTCAATGAAAAGACAAGAGATAAACTTCCTATGTGACCAGATCCAAAATCTCACCTTTCTCTTTTGAACAGATACAAAATCCTTTTAGCTAGATGTCTGTCTTTTTTTTTCTCTTTTTCCTATTTTTCTTCAAGAGGCTTCAAGAGGGAAACAAAGGGTCTCAGAAAGGTCAAACCCCTTCACTGAAGCAAGTAAGAGAGATTGTGGTGTGGTTGGCTGCAGTCTTTGCCCTGCAATACCACTGAGTGCAGCAAAGACTCAGATCAGGGCGTCAAAAACAACTTACATTCTGTTCACACCAGAATACAAATATTTGCAAGAAGCATGAAGTTAAGGCCTTCCATCACTTCACAAGTAATAGGAGCTCAGACTATGGTTAACATGGAAACACAAAGGCAAAGGGAACTTTTATCTGGGTGGTTCATGTGGCTGGGAGCAGTTCCACAGAAATATGCATGGGGCTTTTCCCCAATAGGGACATCAAGGGCCCCAGTTCTGGTGTAGAGTAAGAGATATCTGAGCTGTCTGAGGGGATTAGGGGAACCTAGTGACCTACTGTGAAGGACCAAGGGGCTTGTGAGATGGTAGGAAAATGTTCAGAGGAATATAAATTTAGGAAGAACAGCCTGAGTCACTGAATCTTATCCAGCTTCCTCAGGCAGTCATGTCATATAACCCCTTTCACAAATGCTTAAACTTCATCTTAAAAGTAATTAGGTTTTTTTGGCCCTCTTCCTCTTGTTGGAAAGCCTCTGGAATCTCACTGCTCTGATGATTTGAAACTGTCTTCTAATTTCCAGCCTAAACCTATTTGTAACTAGTTTCTATCTATTTGATTTTGTGCCAGCATTATCCCCTAATTTAAATAGTTCTTTTCCAGCCCTGGTGGCAGTCCCCCCTTTCCGCTCCTCTCCTCGATATATTTATAGCAAGAAATCATATGCCCTGACAGCTTTCATTTTGCCTGAATGCACAAACCAAGCTCATACAGAAGATGTCTGTGCGGTGCAGTGAAATTTGGTGCAGAGATTCCTGAGCTATTGCTGACTCTGGCTGATATGTCTACCTGTTGTGCTGCAGCAATATCAGCTCAGGGCCAGAAGCAGTTCATCCACTTTAATGCAGTTTAAGATAATAAATACAGCCCATCAGCACCACACCGTGATATACTGCTTCCAGAGCAGATAAAGTCCATGGCAGCTCAGGGCTCGCCGCACTGCTCTTCATTGCTCATTGCTAATCAGGTTCCCTGGCTTGTTTCCATACTGTCCTAATGGGATGCAGTCTTACTCTAAATCTGTTCCAATTTGACATTTTTCCCTGACTGTGGCTACTTCTGCACCTTAAACCATGCTCCAGATCTGATCTCCCTTATGTCCTGCCCTATGGCCATAATATTTGCCGACCATCTGCAAAGACTGTGACTGGTTGCATGAGTTATTTCCATGGCTACATCACACTGGTGACTCACAGGCATCTTTTGAAAAGCTAGTATATCATGGGCCTACTTGTTCAGTCATGTGATCAGCTCTCAGCTCATCAGTAATGAGGATGGGGTATAGGAACAGGTCAGTTTATCACCCAGAAGATAAACTAGGAGTCTTTCTCTTTTTTCCTCCTACATTATGGGGAAGGGGAGGCAGAGAAAAATGAGCCATCATTTTAAGAGTTAGCTTTCAGTTAGACAGCTCCAGGGGGTCTCAGGGTAAAGATGCAGATTTGGATGCAAATCTTTTTTTCTGGGAGGCAGGTTAGAGATTTATATGCCAGTTGTCCCCTTTCCACATCTTTTGGCTTCCAGACATGACTGAATAGAAGAAAATAAAAAGCTCTGTAAAGGGCAAAGGAGAAAGAATGAAAGGCTCACAGGAAACCTTTTCTTTATGGTCTTCCAGAGGTAAAATATCTCCAGCACTTATCAAGTCTTGTTCCATCTTCGCAATCAGTTTATTTTTGAGTGATTAACCTTTCTTTTTTTTAACCCCTGCAGTTGGATTATATTCAGGCAGCCTTGGTTGGGACAAAACTCCAATGACAGAAGCAGCACTATATTCTGTATACTTCTTTCTGTTTGGGGCAGAGAAATCACCTTTTTCAAAACACATTCACACTTTAGGTGAGCAGAGGTTTTGCAACACAAATAACACAATAAAGAATTTTAAAAGTTCCAGTCGGTGGGGTGTTCTTTTTTGTTGTTGTTGTTCTGTTTTGTTTTCTTTTTAAATATGAGCAGGGGAAGCTTAATGAATCAATGTCCTGGTTTTGGCTGGAATAGAGTTAATTTTCTTCCTAGTAGCTGGCATAGTGCTCTGGTTTGGATTTAGCATGAGAAGAATATTGATAACACACTGATGGTTTAGTTGTTGCTGAGCAGGACTTACACCAGTCGAGAACTTTTCAGCTTCCCCTGCTCTGCCAGGTGCACAAGAATCTGGGAGGGGGCACAGCCAGGACAGCTGACCCCAACTGGCCAAAGGGCTGTTCCAGAGCGTATGAGGTCATGCTCAGTATAGAAACTGGGGGGAGTTGGCCAGGGGACAGTGACCACTGCTTGGGAGCTGGCTGGGCATCAGTTGGTGAGTGGTGAGCAACTGCATTGTGCATCACTTGTTTTGTACATTATTATTATTATTATTATTATTATTACTACTACTACTACTATTATTTTTCCTTCCTTTTCTGTCCTATTAAACTGTCATTATCTTAACCCAAGAATTTAACTTGTTTTCCTCCTGATTCTCTCCCCCATCCCACTGGTGAGGGGGGGAGTGAGCAAACAGCCGTGTGGTGCTTAGTTGCCTGCCTGCTTAAACCCTGGCAGTCCCTTTGGTGCCCAACATGACCCTGGGATTAAGAGGTATTCACCCCTTATTCTACACCATCTACATCATATCCAGGTCCTACCCTTTCCAATACCTTCCAGCACAATATACCTGCCCTGAAAGACTGTTACAACAGATGGAACCCAAAGTCATGGACTAAATTAACTCAACAGATATTTTAGAGGGATGGTCCATAGACTAAGGGAATGATATCTGTGTGTATATGTCAAAAGATAAGGAAATGAATAGTGATTATTTGGAATGTATTGGAAAGGGTAGGACCTGGGTGTGACATAGACGGTATAGAATAAGGGGTGGATACTGATGCAGGAGACACCACGCTCCCCCTCACAGGCAGGACCACAGCCACCTCACCTACCCTTGGCTCTCCTCAGACTGGCACTATGCCAGCTACTAGGAAGAAAATTAACTCTATTCCAAATCCAGGACAATCAATGGCATTACCTTTTTCTTTTCCTGTGCATAAACGAATTCATGTGAGTCCATTTATTTTGACTGCTATCTGATCAGTCTCAAGGACTTTTAAAAACAGAAGTGCAAATTAATACAAAATCAACAAAAAAACTTATTTGCAAGGATTCACCTCAGCTTTGGAGTCTGGGGAATTATCTGCAGTTATTAATATCTTGTGGAAAGCATCCTTTGTCTTAATTAACAGGAACATTAGATTTTAAGTTTATTTATATATTCAGGATTAGCCTTAAAATATGAGTTGTTTCTATAGAAAGAAAAATAACTTCTAGTACATAGTATGTCAGGCTGCCCCATAATAAATACATAAATTTGGCTAAACTTAAATCAAATACAGTGTGGTGGCTGTACTGTAACTTGATAGATGGCTGTTTAAAGCTGTGTAACACCCCTGCCATTTGGCCGCTGAGAAATATTGCAGCTAAGCCCATAAGCAGAGTCATGAGAAGTCTGTTGAGTCCATTGGTACAAACTAGTACCATCACCTTATCAGAGTAAGGCTGTCCTGTTCCTGTGCCCTTCACCAAAAGGCCTGTGTCAATCTGATCCTTTCTAATCTCAGTGAGGGAGACTTCTGCTCTTCCCTTCCATTATTTTATGGGAAAAACCACTGCCGTCACAAAACTGAGCAAAGATGAGAGACAACAGTAGTGCAATAGGCTAGTTTGAGAGGGCATCTACTCCAAAATTTAATGCCCCCAGATGAGAGGGTGTTAGAGCACTACATCCATTTTTTTTCTAATCCTAAAGTTATTTTTATAATTCCAGCTTTATGATAGTACCCACCTTTGTTTTAGGAACATTAGCAATCTTCAGCCAATTCCTGCATGAGAGGGGCAGAGAAGAAAGAGGGTCTTTTTATAAACTCTTTGCTGTTAAATACTAAACTTGAATAACATGTTTTCTATCTCTATAACGTAATAAGATATGCTGTGTTTTATTTTATAATAATGTTTTAATTAGAATAATTTCATTTATTATATAGCTGTTGTGATTCTTGTACATTTTGCTTTCCTACATTTGTCCACTCCCACTCCTAAAAAACCAGTTTTCATGGGAATGTCTCATTACAGGAACTGCCTTCCCAAAATTTAGGTGCTGCTTCTATTCTTGTTCTTCCTAGTTTAGTTATAGCAGCTTCTGGATTTTTGGTATTTCCATTCACTCTTATGAAATGGTGTTTCATTCAGCTTAGATTGGTTTAGTTACACACTTTAATATTCTGAATAGTGTTTGAAAAGTGGTGAGAGACACAGTATGTTTTATTAAGAACAGATAAAATGATTGCTGCTCTCTGTGAAATTTTAAATCACCTTTCTTGATGTTTTTACTTTAGATAAAATAAAAAAAAAGATTGTCAATGGGACTGTATTTTCTTTTATGAGCTCCTAGCCTTCTTGTATATCTTAAGATAATAAATGTGGGGGGTTTTTTTCTTCAGGGCTATAGGTGTATTTATTTATTTATTTATGTTGGATCAATCCTGTAAAGAATTGACCTTTATGTGCACTTTATTGAGGCTGAAGTATTATTCTGAGACCATGTGTGACAACCTGGGAATAAATGAAGCCCAAAATTATTGTTATTCACCTTATATACTGCTTGCTTTATTTCAGTTTTTAAATTTTATTTGAACATGTGATCAGAAAAAAGTATCCGAAATGTAAAAGAAAATGTAAGGTGATCTATTCAAAAAGCTGTGTGTTTTCATGTGTTTTGCTGAATTCCAGTACCACACTGGCCAGATGAATCTCTCAAGTCCCGTAAGAAAAATGTTACAAATCTCATGTTTCCAGAATCTCTTCAAGCAATCTGTCTGGTTTGCATTGTGCTCTCTCAAGTTGTCCATAGGCCCTGGCAGCTAAGTTATTCTATTTCCATTAAACCATTTTCCTACAGCTGTTTATGCTGATGACACCATTTGCTATGGTTTTTTTCAGCAATATCTTTACCTGGAGCGTGAACGTGTCTTTGCGCTTTTCTGGTGTGTTTTTTTTTTTTTTTTTTCCTAATGTGTTACTCTTTTCAACAGATTCCGTATTAATGAATTGAAATTTCTTACCCAGGGATCTCATGACAGATACCCATTTCCATTGGGAAGAGACTGCTTTAAAAAAAATCTATCTATAGTTAATATGTTGGTGATGTGTCATAAGCTTATACTCTAAAATCCTCTACTTAATCCTATTCACGTTTAGAATTGACCTGTCAAGTACCTTTGAAACAACAGAAGGAAGTTTCCAGCCTTATTTCAGATAAACGTTTCTAGTCTTTTAATGAAGAAAATCGCTCAAGAAGCAAGACTAAAGTATTAATTTTCTTTTAGATATTTTTAAACACAGTGGCAAAAACCCCCACTGTGTACAAAAGACGGTTCACTTTAAAACACTAAAAACCCCCTTTTTCCCCTTCTCTTTTCTATTTTTTTTCAAGTTCTGTGAAGGTCACAATTAAAAATAAAACTTTTGCTAACAGATTTGTCTCCATATCAATAAAAATATTTTGAGACCCTAACTGAATGGTATCTATTGATAAGTGTTGACATTTTTGATAATAAAAAATTCTATTAATTTACTCCACTGGCTTCTTGGATGTCATCAGGGAGTGGTGGGCTTTGTTGGAAGTCTCCCTGAACTTCCTTATTGCTATATTTTTTACTTTCACCCTCTTTTTTTTTTTCATTTGTTGTCCCCGTGACTGTTGGGGTTTTGCTGATTTCTTTTCCCTTGGCCTTTACCCTTCTTCAGGGAGGGCTTTTAGATTTTTATCAGTCAGACACCTGTTCCTAAGGGAAAATCTGTAAGGATGGGAAATAAGAGATGATATTTAGAGATATTTCATACTTCACCATCTCAAAACACTGTATTGGTGATGATGGAAGACACACCTAGTCTTTGCTTCCTGTCTTTAAAACATCTTTTCCTGCAATAGAATTGGGTGTGGAACATCATCAAAGTCTTTTTTTAAAGTCCAGTGATATGATTTCCATGTCTTCTCCTTTATCCATGGGCTAAGTGGCACTCCCATAGAAGTCCAGCAGATCAGCAAGACAGCATTTCCCTTCTCAGAATATTCTGGCTCTGACTCAGCAGACTGTTTTATGCATATACTCAGTAATGTCATTCTTTATTATAGACTCATCCACCTTAGCAGTGAGTGAGACTCATGGTATGCAGTTCCCAGGATCCCCTCCAGAGCCCTTTTTTGTAGATGTGAACATGGGAAACTAGAGATGAGCTAAGTGCTGACAGTTTGTAATGGTATCCACCTTTGCCATAGTCCTTCAGTTTTACAGCTGAGTTCCTTGTGTGATTGCCGTCTTTACCTGGTGACAAATCCTTGGTTTCACATCTGCATATTTCTCATAAAATGCTACTGCTCCTGCAACACATCTGCTACCACCACCACATTAGGTGTGGGAATTTCCCCCCGCCCCCAACAGATTCAAGAAATTTGTTGACCCTCTCTCTTACCCCTGAAAGTAATTTTTATGTCCTTGTCCCTAACTGATGACAGTAATTTATTAAAATTCAAATAATTTCTGGACTTATTTTTTAGTTATGTCACTACTTTACTTTTGACCACAGCCTGAAATGTTTCTAATGTTGTAAACACATGTATAGAAACATTTTCATGCTTCTTAGCTATCAGATCTTAATCCACTGTAATTTGAAGCAGAGAAATAAAGTATACCATGTACCACAAGTCGCTTCTATGTTTTGCAAGTCCTAAATGGCAGAAATTCAGTGGGAGGGATGGGGGTTGGGGAAGGTAAGTAAACCCATTTTTTTTCTGTTTTCACTTGTCTTACCTATAATCTCTCCTACAGGAGATCAAAGTCTCCCCATTCTTCCAAGCTCACAGTTTGAGAACTGATGCTTTACAATTAAAGCAATATGAGGTGCAAAGAAAGAACAGGAGACACTTCTTGGAAGTGGTCAGTAGTCTATTACAGACTCTTTTGCTTTACCAATAGTACCTTATATGATTTTTATTTTTTTCTCTGTAGGATTAAATTAAATCTGACAAATACCAGAAATGAGAATTAGATGTTTTCTGAAAGAATCTTTTTGCTTCTCATGAGAGTCAGCTACATAGTCAGAATTGCAATTGTGGACTTAGAAAAACAGGACTGTTTTCCTGAATCTTTTAACTTGCTTGATATTGGCAAGTCATTTACCTGTCACTTGGTTGAATTTTCTCACCTTAAAAAAAAGATCACCATCTTAAAATATTTGAGATCTATGGACGAGTAGTGATCATGCCTACCTGAGAGAATGGACATATACTGCTTCAACCAAGTCTATCATATCAAAGTTATCTAAGTCAGAATGATATATTCAGAGAAAGATATAAAATCACCTGTGATTAAAAAGTAACATGATTTTGTATTAAAAAAGAAAATTAACCATCTTCCAACCTGTACTAATTTGTTCATGCTTCTGTTCATAAATGAATTTCAGCAAGCTCAGTTTGGATCCTTAATAATCTTGAAAAAGAGGAAAATATTTTTTCTGTCAATCTCTCCCACTTTTAAAGAATTAAGGAGAAAACAGTATCTCTCTGTTTTAAGCTTTCAGAAACCTGTTTGTATGTCTCTTGGGGGGTGTATTAATGACTGTTGGTATGTATTACAAATATAGTCACTAATACAGTCTCCTTACTTTTAGGAGATAACTTACTTAGGAGATAACTTCTCCTTACATAAGGAGAAGTATCTTTATTCAGAAGTGGAAGATTTTGAATCATTCTGCTGAGCTACATTGTAATAAAATGAACATCTGTTTTTGTAATAATCTAATAAGATACCTTATGTTACAAGGTTTTAAAAGAATGCAAATTAAAATGTGATTTTTGTGACTATGTGTTTTTAACATCCCACAGTTTTGTCAAGTTCAGCTCTCAGTTGGACCTTTAAAATTTAATATAATTCAATGTGTAGAATTAATACCAGTAATTATAAAATGAAATCTATATGTTCACAATTCAATCAGAATAAGAAAGTATGGTGTTATCTCTGGCAGCCTAGTCAGAATAACATGCATGCAAACTATGAGCCTTTTCAAGGACTCAGTTTCTCTCATATCACCTTTTACTATTTAGTGCTTCTCAGCAAGTCACCACAGATTTAAACTAAAGGACTCGGGGGGTGGGGTGTGCAGTCAGGTCACAGTTGCATCTGATGGTGGAACAAGTGTGTCCGTTCAGAGCAGCGATATATGTGCCATAGCTGCCTCCCAACTTAAGAAGCAAAAGACCAACTGCCCTAAAGGTGGGCTTGGCTGTGGCAGATCCTCTTTCATCCCTCCAGAGAAACCTAGGTGCTCAATTGCCTCGCTGAAATGCCTTTACACCAATGCACGCAGCATGGGGAACAAGCAGGAAGAGCTAGAGTTCTGTATGTGGTTGCGGGGCCACGATCTCATCGCGATTACAGAGACATGGTGGGACAACACTCATGACTGGAACGCTGCCATCGATGGCTATGTGCTTTTCAGGAAAGACAGGCCTATAAGGTGAGGCAGTGGAGTTGCTCTTTGTGTAAAGGAGCAACTGAAATGTATAGAACTCTACCCAGGAGCAGATGAAGAACATGTTGAAAGCTTGTGGGTAAAAATTAAGGGGCAGGCCAGCACGGGTGACACTGTGGTGGGTGTTCACCATAGACCACCCAACCAGAACGAGGAAGTCGACGAGGCCTTCTATAGACAGCTAAAAGTAGCCTCGCAATCGCAGGCCCTGGTTCTCATGGGAGACTTCAACTATCCTGATATCAACTGGAAGGACCACACGGCAAGGTGCGCACAGTCCAGGAGGTCCCTGCAGAACATCAATGATAACTTTTTGACCCAGGTGATGGAGGACCCAACAAGAAGTGGAGCGCTACTGGACCTTGTGCTGGCAAATAAAGAAGAACTGGTTGATGATGTGAAGGTAGGGGGCAGGCTTGGCTGCAGATGGTGGAGTTCCAGATTCTGAGAGGTGGAAGCAGAACAACAAGTAGGACTAAAACATTGGACTTCAGGAGAGATAAATTTGGCCTCTTCAGGGACCTACTTGGAAGAATTCCATGGGCTAAGGCTCTTGAAGGTAGGGGAGTCCAAGAGAGCTGGCTGCTATTTAAGCAGCTCTTCCTCTGTGCTCAGGATCGGTGCATCCCTGTGAGTAGGAGATCAAGTAAACAAGGGAAGAGGCCTGCATGGATGAACAAAGAGCTCCTAGTGAAACTCAAAGAAAAGAGTAAGCTCCATGGACTGTGGAAAGAGGGTCAGGTCACTTGGGAGGTATACAGGAATGCTGCCAGAGCATGTAGGGAAGCAACTAGAAAGGCCAAGGTTCACCTGGAACTAAGTTTGGCAAAGGACACCGAGGATAACAAGAAGGGCTTCTTCAAGTATGTCAGCAGCAAACGTAAGACTAGGGGTAATGTGGGACTGCTGCTGAACGAAATGGGTGCCCTGGTGACAGAAGATACAGAGAAGGCGGAGCTACTGAATGCCTTCTTTTCTTCAGTCTTCACGGTCAAGGCTGGCCCTCAGGCTCCCCAGTAGTCCTTGCAGGTAAGCAAGCAAGCTTGGAGAAAGGACGACCTTCCCTTGGTCGAGGTGGATCAGGTTAGGGATCTTTTAAGGAAGCTGGACACCCACAAATCCATGGGCACCGATGGAATGCACCCGCGAGTGCTGAAGGAACTGGCAGACGACATTGCTGAGCCACTTTCCATCATCTATGAAAGGTCGTGGAGAACGGGAGAGGTGCCTGAGGACTGGAAGATAGCCAATGTCACTCCAGTCTTCAAAAAGGGCAAGAAGGAGGACCCAGGGAACTACAGGCCGGTTGGGTGTCCTCTCCAAGCAAGCAGACGAAAAGAAGGTGATCAGGAGTACCCAGCATGGATTCACCAAGGGGAAATCATGCCTGACCAATCTGATAGCCTTCTATGATGGCATGTCCAGCTGGGTAGACGAGGGGAGAGCGGTGGATGTTGTCTACCTTGACTTCAGCAAGGCTTTTGATGCTGTCTCCCATAACATCCTCATAGGGAAGCTCAAGAAGTATTGGGTTGGATGAGTGGACAGTGAGGTGGATTGAGAATGGCTGAATGGCAGGGCTCAGAGGGTTCTGATCAGTGGGCCAGAGTCCAATTGGAGGCCAGTAGTTAGTGGAGTTCCCCAGGGCTCAGTACCCAGCCCAGTCTTGTTCAGCTTGTTCATCAATGACCTGGACAAGGGGACAGAGTGTACCCTCAGCAAGTTTGCTGATGACACAACACTGGGAGGAGTGGCTGATACACCGGAAGGCTGTGCTGCCATTCAGCGGGACCTGGACAGGCTGGAGAGTTGGATGGAGAGGAACATGATGAAATTCAACAAGGGTAAGTGCCGAGTGCTGCACCTGGGGAGGTCAAACCCCATGCACCAGTACAGGCTGGGGGCTGACCTGCTGGGAAGCAGCTCTGCCGAGAGGGACCTGGGAGTCCTGGTGGATGACAAGCTGACCATGAGGCAGCAGCGTGCCCTTGTTGCCCAGAAGGCCAATGGTATCCTGGGGTGCATTAAGAGGAGTGTGGCCAGCAGGTCAAGGGAGGTTCTCCTCCCCCTCTACTCTGCCCTGGTGAGACCCCACCTGGAGTACTGTGTCCAGTTCTGGGCTCCCCAGTTCAAGGAAGATGAGGAACTCCTAGAAAGAGTCCAGAGGAGAGCAACTAGGATGATTAAGGGACTGGAGCATCTCCCCTCTGAGGAAAGGCTGAGAGAGTTGAGCTTGTTCAGCATGAAGAAGAGAAGACTGAGAAGGGACCTCATCAACACATACAAATATCTTAAGGGTGGAAGTCACGAGGACGGAGCCAGACTCTTCTCAGTGGTGCCCAGCGACAGGACAAGGGGCAATGGGCTCAAACTGAAGCATAAGAGTTTTCAGTTGAATATGACGAAAAACTTCTTTACTCTGAGGGTGACGGAGCACTGGAACAGGCTGCCCAGGGGGGTTGTGCAGTCTCCTTCTCTGGAGATATTCAAAGCCCGCTTGGATGAAGTCCTGTGCAACCTGCTCTAGGTGAACCTGCTTTAGCAGGAGGGTTGGACTAGATGATCTCCAGAGGTCCCTTCCAACTCTTGCAATTCTGTGATTCTGTGATTACCACATTATAAGACAAAACTGTTCTTTCTGGTTGTCCTTCCATTGCCTACGGTAGAAATTGCATGGCTATGGCAGTCTGTTAACTAAACTGGTAACCACCTTAATAAGCCTGAATGGAGTAAAATTTGAGAAGATCAATAACTTGACTGTCTGAAAAGTATTTAAAGAAAGTTATGAAATATGTTTCTAAAGCCAGTCCTTCAGGATTCCTTATGTGGAGTTCTAAGCCAGGAAAAGTATGAGGAAGACGTTTCCAGAGTAAATTCTGTGGATATTTCTGCCTCACGTTGGTGATCAACAGGTTACATGCACGCTTTGTACATCCCTACAAGCTTCTTCCAGATATCTTCTGTCCTCGTTCTTTGATCTAATATGAACAGATGTGTCACATGGAAATGCTTTTTTTTAATTTTTGTAAAGAAGAGACTTTTATATGTTTTCCTTTTCAGGTCATCCTTTCCATGAGTGGCCTAAAGCAGCAACATTTTTGCTGATGTTCACAGTGTTTCTGTATACACAATGCTGGAGATATGGCCAGATAATGACAATAAAAGGCTCAGTGCAAGTTATGCAATAAATATTCTCATGGCTTTTCCCTCAAGGCCCAAACTTCTCTCCATGCCTTTTATCCTTCTGAGGTAGCGCAGCTCTCTCCTTGCCATTGAAGCTTAAATTAGAGTAGAAGATAATTTAAGCAAGAAAATGCTTAGAAGGCACATGGGGGAAAAAAACAAACCTATGAGGGAACATAAAGGGATAGCATTAGTTGGGGGACTGTTTACTCTCTCCATGGGAAGATGTCAGTTTCCTAGATATGAGCAAATCTAAAGGCAAATAGGTTCCTCACCAAAGGCAGTGAACAACAATGGTGAAATACTCTGTTGACTTGTGCATAAGTTGGAGGTGACTGGCAATTATATTCAAGACAGATGTGAAAAAGGGATTTGGGGACTGTGTCTTTTAATTTTATGGGAAGTCTGAGTCTTTGAACTTAGCAGAGAAAACATTAATAGTGAATAATATTCTCTCGTGCTTCAATAAGAATATTAGGGAGAGAAATAGCAGATGTACTACAAATACAGATCCTGTTCTTTCTGTGGATAACCTAAAAAAAATAATTCTTAACTATGTGGTAATTTTGTGGCCATGTTTTTTTCCTAGTGTTGTGAAATGCACTAATCTCAGAATTAGGGTGACTTTCTTGGACTGGAAGAATTTCTTCTTATTTATTTTGTGTAAGACTATATCCCACTGTGTTTTGTAACATTTATGTTTCTTCCCTTATGATCCCGTGTCTGTTGAGGTAACCCAACATCATTCTTAAAACAGAGTGCTTTTATTCTGATGTTACCAAACTGCTTAATAAAAAGTAGGGTTTATAAGGTATCAAATAATTTATTTGCCCGTTTTCTTATTTCATGCCTTTCCAAATGACAATGGCGTTGTAGGTCACAAGAAGGCCTGACTAATCCACACACACTACTACATTTATGTATATGTCTGGGCAGATTCTTTCCAGTCTGGGTATCAAGTCATAGCCCCAGATGATGTCCCTTTGAATAACACAAAGGTGTCTTCATTGTTTTGTTTGTGTTGGCGGGCTTTTATCCCCTCTCAGGCCAAACCAATTCCGTAAGTCGACAGAGGCCAGAGGCATCAAATCTAATAGTTCTGGCATTATCTTTTAATGACCCTTTTGTGGGCTATTGTGAGTCATCTTTTTTCTGCTTGACCCATCTCAGGCAATTCCAACTAAGAGACACTTAAGTCAAAATATTTGTATAGAAACCACTAGGTCAGCCTACAGCATTATCAAATTATTTCAGAGTAGCTCTAGGTGAGTCACAGCAGCAACAATGCATTGATGAATCCGGAAGAAATCAATAGCTCTCTGCATCTGCTCAACAATCTGTATAAATTGTCATTGTAGACTCTAGCACTGGGGCCAAAATTCAAAATTATATGTGAAGAATTACTTTAATCTTACATTTGATCTTAAAAATGTAATAGTTCATCAATCTTTTAGAAGTCAGTGAGAGTCAAACAAGGACAGTAACTGTAGGGTAAGCTCCTAAAAGATTGTTTAGCATATAGCAGTATGTCCCTCAACAACCAAGATGGGTTTCTATCTAAATATAAAGAATCATTTGAGGAATGGTCAAAAGAAGGGTTTGGATCTCTTTTTTTTTCTCCTCAGAAACTGTAACTGTAGATTTTGAAACCACAAACATGCCAAGAATACATTAAAATTGCTGTTTCTCAGCCAAAGAGAAAGAAAGGCTCCTATGATGTAAAAAGCAGTCATTTACTTCTGCCTAGAGTTCTTTCCAGTACGCATGTCGGCAAGTAAATCTGTAACGTTATAAGAGAGCTCCTGCTGTACTATAACAGTAAATGTTATTGTACTGTAACATCTCACCTTACCACAAGTTTCAGGACATAGGTAACAACATATGTAACAACAATGTGGAATGATAGAAAATGTTGAAATTTTATTTTGTCTTTAAGTGCGTATCAGTGACAAACAACGTAAGTGAGCAAGAAAATTTCTGTAGTGTACTTCATCAAGGCTACAAAAGTTGACCCCAAAAGACAGGTTCCCAAACTAAGGATCTCAGCTTCCACCTGAGAAAAGTATGTGGGATTATAAACCACAAATCAACTGGAATTTATTTTGGGAGAAAATCAATTTAATTAGCTATGTCATGGGATCACATAGTTGTAACATAGGAATAGAAATGATGTATTTATCTGTAAATGGATTCATTACCATAAAATTCTTGGGGGCCACTTTTTTAACAGTAAACATGATTTTGCCAATTTGGTAAGATAGTGCTGCAAAAGTACTTAATTCTCCTCTCTCAAATTGGGTTTTTTGGGGGTTTTGGTTTTTTTTTGTTTGGTTGGTTTGGTTTGTTGTTTTTTTTTTTTAAATAAATATTAGCATAACTATACTATAGAATTTCATGGTAATATATTTGGTATATTCATCGCATATCACATTGTTTGCAAGCACACCAGACCTTTATTATGAAGTGATAGAGAAAACACATATCTAGTATAGATGGCAGCTAGTTAGTCAACCAACAAATAGAGAGTTTCTCAGCAAACATGATGCTGGTGCTGGAAGCAAAGCGATGCTGGGGAATATTCCTGGGCACTGGAACAGAGCTGCTTCCACTGTTTAATCATTATGGTCTTACACTCCCACTTATGTTGTTAAATGATTGATTAAAATGATCCCTGGAACATACTTGGCCTAGGCTGTCTCCAAAGCAATTCCAGGTAGGATTACAGAGTGAGGACTGAGCAGGACCATTCTTCATAAGGAGATTCAGTGTTGTCATCCTGTCCTGGAGGGTGAGAGAGTGCAGTGGTATGCGTGAGGGTTATTCCATGCCAGCTTGTCTCAGTGCCAGAAAACAATATTGGGCATGTTTAATTTAGTAGGATAGAGGTAGCCTTGGAGGCCTTTTCCTGTGTATTAACAGAAAATCACTTCAGAAATCAAAGGCTTAATTAGAACCAAGGCATTAGTTTAATTTATCCCTGTCTACCGATATTTTAATGTGTTTATGCAGTAAACCAGTGGCTGCCTTGTCATTGTTTTACATTTAATATGTGGCTGCTACTGTCAAGGATTACAGTATGTCTCCTGTTATGAAAACATTGTGTCATATAGGAAATCATGTACGTTTTGAGTTTTGTCTCTCCTGCCACTCAAGGGGCACAGAAACTTTATATCCATTTGGATATATCAATGTGCTTGAAAACAAAGAGTATGAAGAGAAGGAAGGGACCCAGGACTTTACATTAGAAGGGTCTGTTGCACCATTCTGGCAGATGGAGCAGCCTGCATAGTCTGCTTGGGAGCAGAGCTTCAGAGAAAGTCTACTATCCCACGGGACAGAAGATAGATGGCTCTGATAACTATGCTACCTTACCAGACTTGGAATATGCTATAACAATAATGCAATCATGGTATATCTCATATACAAAACTGTTTCCTGGTCCCATTGGAATATTATCAAAGTATTTTAATTAATCAGCTAGGAAGATAAGTACATATACTGGAAATATAAAGCAAAACTCAATCCTAATACATTTCTTCAGAGTATAAAATTACCTTATGGCACTTGTAATAGAATTAAAACTGTTATAATCAACTATAGTGTGAAACTTCACTAGTTAAAGTTGTTAAAAACATGCAATAATTTAACAGCTTTCTTCAAGACAATTGTACAGTTGTACATTAGCTAACGAGTACAACCAGCACAGGAAAAGTGAAAGGTGGTTAAATACAGCTGTGTGTTTCCAGCAGATAAACTACTTTGCCTAACGAGAAAGCTATTAAGCTTGCTCAGAGAAACTGTCACAATATAGTGTTGTGATCCACATCCTTGTACATATATTTAAAATGTATTCTCCTGAAATAAATGCTGAAGATATCATATGCAAAAACATGTCAGCTATGGTCATGGTCATACAAGATGAGCAAATATATCTTAGGAAAGTCTGTACATAAACTACTTTGAAAAACTGTAGTAGAGATATCAAAAAAATGTGACAGAGGCTGGGAATTTGAGTTATTTCATCTGAATAAAACTTCAGTAAATTAACATCTACCATCATCTTTTATTTCCATTTAGAGAATATATTGCAGCATCCTGGAAGCTTAACATAGAAGGGGAGCTTGTACCTATATCTCCTATACATGCCACTGTCTTATGCTGTGTTACAGATCATTTCTGTTTGAGAATGGCTGAGAACTGCTCTAACATCACAGCAGACATGGGTCTAAATTAATATGTCAAGTTTCATGAAATCTAAGCAGCAAGTTATAAGCTTCAAGCTATCATTTTGTCCTAACTTGACTACTTTTTTGTGTGTTGGAAGCAAACCTAAAGGGGAACAGTTATTCAAGTGAATAACAGAGGCTTCATGATTGAAATTTTAAACGAGCACAACCGAAAAATAAACCAGCATGTGTTGTAAGTGGAGAGTGTGCTAGTAATTCTGACTTAACTTTGAATTTTTGGTTCAGAGTTTAGGAACTCAGCTACTTTTAAGCAGGATTTTGTCTTTTAATTTCTACTTGCTTTCTGGGGGAGAGGTACAGAGTGCTTTGTGGAAAAGCATAAACATAAAAAATAAAAATAAAACCAATGGGCTAGGGAAATTAGGCTTTTACACAGTAGATGGTTTTTAAATGTTTATGGTGCTCACAATAGGCTTGAGCTCTCATCAGCTCTTCTAGGGTCCTTCTGTAACCAGTCCCCAGCGGCAACAAGAGTGGAAGCATTAAAGGAGAATGGCTTTTGGCAGAGGCAGCCTGCTGAAACTTTCCCTTTCCACGGCACAGCCATGGTGGCACAAATGCCAACATGTTGAAGCAGACAAAATAACCTTCTGCCACTCTGCGATTCAAAGCCTCTTTTGATGCTACCTGCGAGAAGCAGATAGATACCAAGTAATGGGGACCTAACATATCCAACATCACTATTCCTTTTCCCCATCTTTCCAAAGCAGATTGAAAAGCAGTGAGTTAGTATAGTCTCCAAGCTCCCTTAGAGTGACTGACAGCTGGAAAGTCAGATTCTATCTGCCATTACTCTAGAATATTTATTCATTAGTATTCTTCATTAATAACTTGTATTGCTTCTTTCTCCTTTCTATTCCTAAGCCCCTTTGCTTGGGAATTGAACCACAACTTCTTCAATTATGGCACCTGGATTTGGAGCAGCTAAGGCAGCAAATCCTAAATGTTTGAGCTGTGAAATAAAAAAGGAAGGGTACAAGTAAATAAATTTACTTGGATTTCTATTTTCTGAAATGTACTATAATTTATGCTCTGAATTAAATAATAGATGTACTTTCCTGTTGTCAAATATATATCTGCCTTAAGGATACAGTAGCATTTATCTGTTTTTCCTCTGAATACCTGATCTGCAGCCTATATGTGAAAAGTACTATGACAGTTCCATTAGTGAGGGTTTTAACTGATAATTTCAAGATGTTTAATGGTATTCATGGTGGTACTATTATTGGAGAGTGTGAACTTCTTGATAGGTTCAGCTATGTGTCTGATAAGTCCTGTAAGAGCTTGACTCCTGTAATGTGTTTACTTTATTAATTTACAACAACGGAACATTATTAGTGTCACTTTGCATGCTCACATAAGTATCACCTTCGATAAATGATGTGTTTTTTAGCCCAAAATAAATATGAAGGAACAGAATTCATGTAAAGCTGAAAAAAACCAACATAATTCACAGAATCAAGACTAAAGATAAGCCCGGTGCTCCAAATGAGGTTCCCAATGAAACATTTCTCATTATTAAAGGATTTTCAGCTCTAAGGTTTTTACTAACTTAAATACATTAACCACCTCTAAAAAATCATCACAAAACTTTCCTATACCTTGTCACTACTAAAGAAATAATAGGGCAGGAAAGAAAGAGGATAGAAAACGTATTTTACAAATATCTGAAGATAAAGATAATTTATGGGGAAAAAAATTAAAAATTAAAATCAGTTCACACTGGAATTATCATAAAAAGTTCAGACAGTTTCTTTCAATGGCCATGGTTTTCAAAGGGAAACACAAAAATTTTGACATGTCTATAGGTCCAGGTCTGGAGCCCTCAGCACAAGAAGGACATGGAAGTGTTGGAGAGGGTCCAGAGGAGGGCTACTAAAATGATCCGAGGGCTGGAGCACCTCTCCTATGAGGACAGGCTGAGGGAGTTGGGCTTGTTCAGCCTGGGGAAGAGAAGGCTGCGGGGAGACCTGATTGCGGCCTTTCAGTACCTAAAGGGGGCCTATAGGGAAGATGAGGAAAATCTTTTTAGTAGGGCCAGCTGTGACAGGACAAGGGGTAATGGTTTTAAACTGAAGCAGGGTAGGTTTAGACTGGATATAAGGAGGAAATTCTTTACAATGAGGGTGGTGAAACACCAGAACAGGTTGCCCAGAGAGGTAGTGGAGGCCCCATCCCTGGGAACATTCAAGGCCAGGTTGGATGGGGCTCTGAGCAACCTGATCTAGTTAGTGGTGTCCCTGCTCATGGTAGGGGGATTGGACTAGATGACCTCTAGGGGTCCTTTCCAACCCAAACCATTCTATGATTCTATGATTCTAAGTGCTGGTTTATGAACCAACTACCAGACAAGGGTATTTTTAATCCCTTTTTAAGATAGGCTCTAGCACTAAAACATGGGACTTCATATATTCCTTAAACTATATCAATGTCTAATCTACCTCTGTCTCTTTCTATACCTTTGGCCTCAATGTCATAAGTTCCAGCTTACCCTCTTGTGCAATTATTCATAGTTTAGACTTTTAAGGAAAGGCATAACTTGGTGCATTGAAATCTCATTGATTGTTCCTATTTGTTTAGCGTGTAAGACAGAGTTAAAACTCCCAATTTATCTTCTCTACTACATATTGCTTTATGTATTTTCAACTTTTCTTCTTCTTCATTATCTTTATAGGTGGTAACCACAAGTTTCCATACCTCAAAACAAAAGAAAATAACCCTCCAAAACCCAACAAAATCCTCTTGTTAAAAGAACAGTATTGATATTGTAGTATTAAGTACACTAAAATTCTGGTCTCTCTAATTACATTATCATTTACTGCTTTATTAGAGAGGTCTCCTGTCTTATTCAGAGCACAAAATGAACAGTGCTTAATGAACAGCTATTCAATATTTTGGTTTTTACTTACCATTCAATGTCTGGTCCATGCCTTATTTACTGCACACTCTTAAAATCCACTCTGAAGGGAGAATTATTACGTTTTTTGGGTTTTCTTGTGGTACTCATCACTATAATATCTGAACACTGATGCAATAGAAACAGATTTGTTTTCACAAGGTACTGAAAGACCACTAGGCATTTTCCTTATTTGCAGGCAGCAAATTGGAGACAGAATTATTAGAAGCAAAAATTGTCCACTCTCCTTTGGTGTCAGTCTTTTGGGACAGTTTAATAGTCTGCAAATCTGCAAGTGCTCAGGGCAGAAGTCTCTCACATCAGTCGCATGCAGGAATTTAGAAACAAGCCACTCCGGCCTAATGTCAGAAACCCAGGAAACAAGTTGCACATAATACAAAAATGTGTCGCATTAGTTTCAGTATCCCAAAGGAACGGTATCAAAGACAGAAAGAAACCAGTTCTTCAGTCATAATTCATTTGCGTTGAAGATAAGACCATCCTTTCTTCACCAGCAAGATTATCTTATTTTATTTGTGCCATTTCATTCCACTTCTATAGCAAAAGAGGCATCAACTTTGCAGACAGCTTCACTTCTAAACAGCATTGTTTTACTGTCATGGGGAGAAGCCTACCAGAAAGCACTGCTTGATGAGATCTCGACTGCATCTGCCCAGCTCTAATTTATTAGATGATTCTGGTAATTGCTGGGAGAATAAAGTGAACAGAGATAATTGTCACAGGAGAGGCTTCCCCAAAAAAGCTGGATTATATCTGCTCTGTTTTAATGGTTCAGGTTTTCACAGAAAAGAAACAAAGACGCACAGATGAACTCTCAGTGACTTCACAACCATCTGACATGTTTAGGGCAGAACGCCAGAAGGTGACAGTGAGCCAGGTAACAGCAGCTCATTGGCTTTAGGTACACAGAAAATCAAAGAGATTAGCTTGGGGTGACAAGATGAACAAATAAGAATGTAATAAGAAGCACTTTTTTTCTCTGAGATTAATTACTCTGAGTACACTTCTGAATCTCATCTCACATAGCAATACTCTCTGAAATGATACAAGAAGTTATAAGATCTTACTATAAGTTCATGTTGCTGCATTAAAGCTTTGTCTGTATTATTATCTGACCTATTAATTTTGCTAAATTTTCCAGGGTTTTTGTTTGTTTGGTTTGGTTTTTTCTTTAACTGCATTCTGCATTTTTCACTTAGCTGTCTGTTGCAATATCCAAGATTAGTCCTTAAGAATTAGTTTAGGAACACCCTTGCAAAAGAATATTCTCTTTTCCTGTTTCTAAAATCTCTTGCTGGCAATTTTTCTGCCCAGAAGGCATTTCTTTCTTCTTTGCTAATAGATGCAAGGGCTCTGACCATGAATTCCCAGATCCCCTTGGTCTCCCTTACAGCTCTATATCATTAGAATATCCATTCCCATGTCTTGATCATTCTTCTGCCTTATCCCAAGGTTTTTATTTCTTACTGACTGGTAAAAATTTTGAATTAGGGTCAATTTACCTGAAAATAACTAAAATAATTCCCATCCTGAGCAATATATTAGTGAGGTCTCTTTTGGCTTTTTTTTTTTTTTTTTACCTTTTTTTACATCTGTGGAATCACTGAAAATTACATGCTGTTATATAAAGAAATCCTAAGATTAGTGACAGTATTGTAACTTTTCAACTGTCAGCAGCCCCTTCACAAGCAGCTGGTGTGGAAAAGGAAACCTCTGAGAGGGCACTGAGGAGAACAGCTGAAGCAGGAGCTGCAATTGCTACCATCCATTATACCATTAGAGTGTACAATAGGGACATACAGATTCGAATATCTTCATGGTATGTAAATTCTTGAATACTGATCTTCCTGTACCTTGGAATAGTGAAAATGGCAGAGCACCCTTACTTCCAGGGTATGAATGTCAGTGCCACAAAATTGTCTAATTCAGACCTATTGAGTAATAATTTGGTTTGGGCATTTGGAGTGCAAACACATCCTTATTATCCAGGAAATGCTCAGGATCCTGGATTTTTTAGTGCATATTCAAGCTGTGGGATTCATCAGGGCTTCCCAACCAGACCTCAGGTGTAGCTTAATTATATTCAGACTGTATAATGAGACTGGTCAAGATATATCATCTCTCCTCATCTGTTCCCACCTTCTCCTTAATTGATGTCCAAATTTCAACTGGAAGTAAATCAAGAGTGTCAAGAAAAGAAGGATATTCTAGCAAGCCCCTGCTCAAGGTAGTAAAAGAACAAGAAATGAACGTCCTACTTAAGCAACAGCATTAAGTACAATTGGGTGGAGAGAATAGGTTGGTAACTTCACATTTAGCATTCCACTTCGCTTCTGAGCACTTTGGCCAAACTGAACTTGCAGAGTTGCAGCAATGAGCAATCTGGTTCTCAACTCTCAGTTGTCCTGGCACCTAGCTGAAGGCCCCGAGGCTCTTCTTTTATATGTACGAGCATGCAAATAAGTTTGAACTGCAACGATTTTCATATTATTTTTTATTCAGACTTAAATATAGTATATCATTGCCTAATTAGGTTGGGACCCTATAAAGCTCCATGTTAATTTCTATATGAATAGAAGGACACAAAAAGAAGACCTCCCAGGACTTTGTGGGGAAAATATGCCTCTTAGGAAGTAGCAAGGTGGAAATTCTTGGGCAAAACTAGAATATCCCGAGATATCTGTCCTTGAGGATTGGCTTTGTGATGACATGCATTTCTTTCTGTCTTCTTAAAAATCATCTTTGTTTCCATGGAAACAAAAAGAAAACAGAAACACAAGGTAAATTTGATAGATGGGAAGAAAGCTGTTCATGTAGTAGCTATATAAGTGCAATAGAAGAAAAGTATCGAGCAAGCAAGAAAGAAAGGAATTAATTTTATAATGGCATGCAATGATAATTATGACCAAAACCCAATATATATAATTTATATTAGAATAGTTCAGTTGGAAGGCACCTGCAATGATCATCTAGTCCAACTGCCTGACCAGTTCAGGGATGACCAAAAGTTAAAGCATGTTGTTAAGGGCATTGTACAAATGCCTCTTCAACACTGACAGCTTGGGGCAGTGACCACCTCTCTAGGAAACCTCTACCAGTGTTTGACCACCCTCTTGGTAAAGAAATGCTTCCTAATGTCAAGTCTGAACTTCTGAAATTTTGAATGCTTTGAATTGTTCGCATGTGTCACTAGATCCCAGGGAGAAGAGCTCAGCACCTCCCTCCCCACGTTCCTTCTTTAGGGAGCTGTAGAGAGCAATGAGGTCACACCTCAGCCTCCTTTCCTCCAAACTAGACAGACCCAGAGTCCTTAGCCGCTCTTCATAGGGCATGCATTCCAGAATTCTCAGCAGCTCTGTTGTCCTCCTCTGGATGTATTAAATTATCTTAACATCCTTCTTAGACTGTGGGGCCCAGAACTGCACACAGTGCTCAAGGTGAGGCTGCACTAACACTTACAGTGGGATAATCACCTCTTTGACTGGCTGGTGATGCTGTGTTTGATGCACCCCAGGATGTGATTTGCCCTCTTGGCTGCCAGGGCTCACTGCTGGCTCTTAGTGAGCTTGCTGTTGACCAGCACCCCAAGGTCCCTTTCTGCAGGGTTGCTCTCCAGCCACTCCTCTCCCAGTTTATACTTGTGCTTGGTGTTACTCCACCCCAGGTGCAAAATCTGACATTTGTTCTTGTTAAATTTCATGCCACTGATGATTGCCCAATGCTCCAATCTATCTAGAACCCTCTGCAAGGCATCTCACCGCTGGAGTCAACAGCACTTCCCAGTTCAGTATCACCAGCAAACTTGTTAATGGTGCATTCAAATCCCATGTCCAGACCATTGATAAAAATATTGAACAGAGCTGTCCCTAGAATTGAACCCTGAGGAACACCACTGGTGGCCGGCCACCAGCCAGATGTGGCCCCATTCACTACAACCCTTTAAGCTCTGCCCTTCAGCCAGTTCTTCACCCAGCACACCTTGTACATGCTCATCTCATAGCTGGTCAACCTGTTCAGAAGGATGCTGTGAGGGGCTTTTTCATAGGTCAGAGTGTGGTGAACAGTGAGTGTGGTGGACAGTAAGTGTGTTATTACAGGCTCCAAACCATTAGATCCAGAACTCTGTGAGCAGCGGAGAGAATCCTAGGGAGAGGAGTAGAGAGGGATCCTGTCCAGAAGACAATCCTGCCTAGGGAGAGAATGAAAAAGTCATTGTGACAATAGGAGTATAATCTATATGTGATTGTGACAGTTCAGTTCAGTCCAGATCTAGCCAAACTATTCTTAATTGCATAGTTGTAGATACTAAAGTATCACCTCTTTTTCTGCAGTTGTGTTTGCTGCCATGTAAACTACTTCCACAGTCATAGCTCAGGAGCTGCATTACTTATTTAGAGAAATTATTTTAATACGCCATATAACTGCTTCCACTTCCATTGTATTCCTGATTCAGGAGGCAGATCTTATCATACAGGAGCTCTGGACTCTAATATTTGGCCAGTGACTTGCTGAGCAGGGCTCAGATCCCTACTAGTTTTGGGTCTGTTTTGTCCCAGAGCAAAAGTTTTATTCTGAGTTTCTCATCACCATGGTGATGCAAACCCCAACACCCACACATTGCTTTGCCATGCTTCAGGCAGCCATTAGGTCTCACCGATGTCCACTCTTCCACATTATTGTTACAGGAGATGAAGTGAGTGAAACCAAAATTCTCAGAATGAGCAGCACAGCAGTGCAGGTCAAAGCTAGCGAAGTGAATACATGAAAAGAATAACACATAATAAAACATCCAAGGGTTCAAGTGTCTTATTCAGCAGTGGCAGCTTGCTCTGGCATTTTCCTGCAACACACGGTATCCCAGTACATGTTGGGAAAGATCAGAAAGAGCAGTTTTTAATTTGGTAGATCCCCTTCAGATAGCTGGTAATGATATGGTAAGTTTATGTCAATGAGCACCATGAGGGTTAAAGTGGGACTCTGACCACACTTGATCCTTAAAAGGCTCTTAGTGACTTTCCCCAGAGGCAGATTTTTATTCCTAGAATTAAAATTACACTCTTGCTAAAGCCTAGCTGCTCTGTCAAGTTGCTTTCCCAATGTAGACTGCTGTGTAGTGCTACTGTGTGTTAAATGGCTTTCACACTCGGACAGGCAGAGCTTAACTTCCCTCTTATGTTGGTCTGATAATTTCCAGTTTGGCACGTGGAAAATTCCGTGCACGTGGTGTACACGAGTTAGGCTTGTGAAATCAGTTCATCTTTTTTTCTAGCACAAACTTAAGATTAACAAAAGTTACAGGCAATCTGTTGTAGCATTAAACAAGGATAAGAGCCCTTCTAGCTTCTCTAGAACTCTAGCAAGTAAGCGACCATCTATCTTTAATTAGTTTATTTTATTAATGAGTAGAAGGGTCCATTTAAAGGAAGACATGCCATAAAGCCCTTTTTACCTTTTTTTGGTAGAAATTATAGAGTTTTCTGGTAGAAGACATAGTATTTTCTGTTCATTTTTTCTCAGCCAAGAGAAATTATATTGTGTTATAGAATTGATATATTTTGCATACTTACTGCTAGTCAGGTGGAATCCTCATATAAAACCATATATATATATCCATATATAAAAACATGTTTTTGCATGCTTTCTAGGTACTATAAATAGATTTTCATCCTGGATATTGTAATTGGAAGTTTTCAAGGGCAAAAGTTGTACAACATGTAAGAAACTGCCTATTCTTTGAAAATGAAATGCAATTCTCAGTCAGCAAAGCTGAGACAGAAAAGTAAAATCCCTGGAAAATTATATTTTACCACAGTTTATTTCATTGTTGTATTCTTCAACAACAAAAGTGAAGTTATCAGAGTTAATGTCTTATATGTATACAATTTGTTCTCTTTGACAAGTACTTTCCACACCCCTGAAATGCATTTAGCAGTAATTACATCACTTATTCTCAAAGCATTTTTCTTTGTCAAATATACTAAAAAAAGTAAACAATCGTTTCCAGCATTAGTCCTTCTAGCTCAACATTTTAATTCAATTAGCTGATGAACATGACATTCCATGTATCTATTTGGCAAAATTCCTTTGTTTGTACAGCAGAGTTGAGAAGATTGGTAAAAAAATTATATACACTGTCTGCCCCAATTTCCCAGCTTAAACAAAGGAATAATAGAATTAGAACTATGTGCATTTAACAATTAAATATAATAACTGTCAAGGTACCTATCTAACACTGGGGTTTTAGCTGTTCTTGACATACCTGCCTGTCAGGTCTAGAAAGAGTCACAGGAGGGAAGAAAGCCGAAGTGCCTGCTTGATGGGAGAAAGCAAAGCCACGTTCCTTTCTCTGGATCCTAAGTAAGTCATACAATTTTACAGTAGGTAACAAAGAAACAAATAACAAATCCTGGGAGCAGATCTGCAAGTTTTGTATCTCATTTGAGAAAAAACTTGAACAGTGAAGCTCTAATCATGTTCTTCCTTTCCCCCCCGGTTCCATTGCTCTTGCTTGCTTGCCACAGTGACAGCCTCAATAGAAAATGTTCTTTTTTTCATCTAAAAGTAGATTTTAAGGCATTCCCTAAAGAAATTAGAGATATAAGTTCGGATCTCCCCGGGCAGACACAGGACCTTAATCCAGGTCATCCAATTTACTGGACAAGTAAACATTCTTAGCCAACAGGAAATTATGCAAACAATATATTGTTTTCTTCAGTTCTGCTTTCAGCTCAACCAGTCCAGAATTATACATCAGGCCTATCATGAGACTATGCTCTGAAGTTGTTTAACCCATGCAGTCCTCGTAGGGTTGTATGTGGGGCCAACATATTGTGAGTTCAGCATTTGTGGTAGCCAAAATTAAAATACTCAAAACGACATCAAGAAGCTTTTATGCAAATAGCATATAGCCACCTAAATGTAATTTTCCTGATTATTGTCCCTAATGAAAGACAAACAAATGCCAGATAAGGAGCATTTCAAATAGTTAATTGTCCTTTGGAATCAGAAGTGCATGTGACTTAACATTCCTGGAATGTCATATAGAACATTGCTTTGTACTACTCCAATGAAGTGTCTGAAAGTGAATTGCTGTAAAGACTGATTTACCTCCAGCTGGTTCAGCACATGAACTGAGTTCACCTCTGTTCATTTCCTTGTAGAATTGCTACATCTGTGGGTAATGTCTGGTTTTCTGTACGTTAGATGGGAGAATTATGCACTGCTAAGTGGAAATCACCATAGAATAAAAAAATTGCCACAGCTAGTTAGGAAAGATGGAAGAAAGTGTGTCTGAAATCTCACTTCTATCCTGAATCTAGGTGCCTACAGAAACCAGTAGTTGTTTTGTACAACTTGTATTTATAGCTCATAAACCTTTCTGGATTTAGATACCTAGAAGTCATCCCTTTGAGATATATCACAAGGATGGTTAAATTGTCCTCCAAAGAAGTTTACAGTCAAGTATTTTTAAATTCTAACCATCAGGATCCTGTAATTTAGTACTTCTAATGAGAAGACAGTGAGAATAATGTTTTAATAAATGTCATCACCCTCTTCATGTATGCTGAACTGGGCGATTAATTGCATTGGATGAAGGGAATTGAAAGATTTTTTTTCACAATAAAACCACTAATTCCAGTATTTTTTTTTTATTCATATGCAGTGACAGATCACTGTTGAGATCACACTTCCATCACTGAAGATGGAAACACAGACCTTTCCTTCTTTTTCACTTCAGCTTTGCACATTTCCCTGTCTAGACTTACCCTTGAAGTACATGTCAGAGTCAATTCTTGCATCATGAATACCTGGCTCCATACCTGGTTCCATCAGAAACTTTGCCAGGCTTACCAGTGATCTGCCTATGTTGCAAACCAATAGATACAGATTAAGAGTTCATTTTTTCCATCTTTTGGATATTGCTATTCTTTAAGAACATAGTGATTGGACTGGCATGTCACTTTTCACAAGTGAGTAAACTCACACAGATATTGCCAGATAGCTAAAGAAGTTGAGGGTTTTTTTGTTTTGTCTGTCTGGAAGTGGACTTTTCTGTTTGGGGAGCTGCTCATGGCCTAGCTGTGCTTACTGTCCGTTAACGAGTCGGTGACCATACATTGCCAATTTTCAATGCAACAACTAAATAAAAAGTCATGAAGTTCCCCATTAAGTTTTTTGGATAATGAGATATCATTGTTGCTTTGCAGAGGCTATATGGATGATCCTCTACAGATAACAAGTTGTGCATAGTTGCAAATGTTGTTAATTTTAAGCAAGCACTATTTAGTGCCTAGCTAAGGAGACTAATTCAGGCTCTGCTGCGGGCTCTTGCACAATACAATGCTGAAGTCAAAAGTAGAAATACAATTGAAACTAGTGAGACATTGTCAACCTGTATGACTCAGATGTGACTGTTATCTGGAGGCAGGTCAGGAGTGAATTGCATAAACTACTGCTTAGGTCTACACTTTTGACAACACTTTTAATGTAAATGTCCCTAGTATTTAGTTAAGTTATGACAGCATTATATCTTGGTTGTATATATATCAATATCTTTATCTGTAAAATGGAGATTATCTCTCTGCGTGCACGCACACACACACACATATATGTTCATGTTCAGTGCGTAGTTAATGATAACTAAAGTACTCAAGTTGTGCTCTAACAAAAAACCAGACAAGGGAACTTGGGTAAAAGTGATTATGAAAATTAGAGGTTGTAATCTTTAATAAAGGAAGAAATAATAGCAGAAAAATGAAAATAAAAATAGATTTCATGAAGGCAGACTTCAATAAACTTGGAAAACTTGCAGAGTCTCTGTTGAAATTTTATTCAAAGGGAAAAAGAGAACTGGCAGGTTCTTAGAGAAATGATACTAAGGTCACAAGTGCACACTATCCCAATGAGAAGAAAACCAGAAAGTGGATAGGAGATAAACTGGACTAAATCATCCTTTTAGAAAGGACATATTCAAGAAGTAAGATACAGAGAGCAGAAAGTAGGTTACAGTCAAATGTGAATGTACAGCATGAGAATATAACGAAAAAAATAAAGTACTTGAATGTTCATGATCATAAGTTAGTGGGAATAGTGGGAATGGTATACTAGCCACAGTTGACACCAAGGAAGTTTAATGATCTTTTTTACATTAATCCTTAATAAAATGGACAGTTTTCATCAGTTGACTTTTAGAATGAATTCCCACAATAAAAGGGTAATAGTTCAGCCTTCATAAAGACAGTATAGCATACTGGGTGCTTAGATAAGATGCTTTCAAATCAAGCAGGCTAGAAGAATTTCATCCTAGGATATGTAAGAAATTCCTTCTGAGTTCTTGGAATCCTTATGGGTTATCTTTGAGATCTCACATAGATCAGGCACCAGGAGAATGGAAGAGCATTTCTTTCTTTATTTGAAAAGATGAAAAGGAGGAAATATAGGCCAGCCAACATTCAGTACTACTGCAACTGAACAGAAAACTATCTGTAAGTCCCTGGAAGGGAACAAGGAAATGAGTAGCAGCCAAAATGAATTTGTCAAGAACAACATATGTCAAATCAATTTAATTTTTTTCTGTGACAAGGCATCACACATTATGGACAGAGAATAGACTATAGATGCCAAATATCTTGAATGTAGTAGAGCTCTTGACATAGTTTCATGACATCATTATAAGCAAGCCATTTGGTCTACAGAAAAAATTATTGGAAAACTATTCTTAGAGAATCACAGAATCATTGAGGTTGGAAGGGGCTTCTTGAGATCCTCTAGTCCCCTCCTCATACCCCTCCTCTGTCACCGTCACTTGATGCTCAAGCAGAATCAGCTAGAACAGATTTCCCAGAACCCTGTCGAGTCAAATTTTTAATATCTCCAGAGACAGAGACTACACAGCTGCCCTGGGAAACCTTTTCCAGTGTCTGATCTCCCTCAAAGTAAAAAAAGGTTGTTCTTTTGTTCAGATGGAGTTTCATGTCTTTGAATTTGTACCCATTGTCTCTTGTCCTGTCAATGAGTGCTACTGAGAAGAGTCTGGTTCCCTCTTCTTCACCCCCTCCCATCAGTTCTATAAACACCTTGATAAGCTCCCCCTGAGCCTTCTTTTATCTAGGCTGTAAAAAGAACATGAAATAAGCCTCAGTCCCTTCACCATCTTTGTGATCCTTTGCTGAAGTCACCTGAGTAGGTCCCTGTCTTTCCTGTACTGGGGAGCCTAGAATTTGACACAGCGCTTCAGTTGTGGCCTCAACAGTGCAAAGCAGAGAGAGGGGATCAACAGTTGCAATGGACATGTCCCTGCTGCTTAGGGGCATGGTTTAATGGTGGAATGGCAGTGTTAAGTTAATGGTGGGACCTGACAATCTTAAAGGTCTTTTCCAACCTAAACGATTCTGCAAAGTGCAGACCAGGAGTTGGCCTTCTTTCACATAAAGGTGCCTTTCTGGCTCATGGTCATCTTGGTGACCACATGACCCCAAGGGCCTTCTCAGCAAAGCTGCTTTCCAGCCAATGAGCATGTATGGTGCATGGGGTTATTCCTCCACAAATGCAGAACTTTGCATTTCTCCTTTTCAAATTTCATGAGTTTCCTTTCTGCCCAACTTGCAACCTGGTAAGGTCTCTCTGAATGGTAGAACAAGAACCTAGTATAACAGCCATTCCTCCTGCAAACTCGCTGATGGTGCAGTCTGTCCCATTGTCCAGCTCATTAGCAAAGAGGTCTAACAGTATTTGGCCCCAGTATTGACCCCTGGGATATACCTTTGGGTACTGGACTCCAGATGGACTTTGTGCTGTTATTTACAGCACTCTGGGTCCAGCTGGGTTTTAGCTTTGCTTCTTTCCTGCAGGTCTGACAGACCGACTTTCCTTCTGGCCAGAAGCAAGTTCAGTAGAAAAAGAAGGAACATTCGTCGGAATCAAATCCTTCATGAGGTGCCTTTAGTAGCATGTTCTCCTCTCCTGCAATAAAACGATAATTGTATCTTTGGCACTGAAATTGCCTTAGAAAAATATGTTTCACTTCATATACAAATTTCATACTCATTTTCACTCTTCCCTAATGAAATTATGATTTGCCGTATATGAAAAACCAAGAATAAAAGACCTATTCTGGGAATTTCTAGAGAAATTGAAGATATCTTCAAGAACCCAGTGAACATGGAGTAGAGTTTGCATATTGCCTTTATTTCTGCTTCCTGACTTTTTTGTTCATCATTCTGACACTTATTTTCTCATCTACCTACCTGTAGCCAGGTTAATTTTCTCTAAAATATTAGTATGAATTTCAGGAGCTTGTGGGTTAAGATGGGAATCAGAGACCTAGATCCTATAAAGCACACCAGGGCATGCCTAGAAAAGTTGTATCCTATTTTGGCATATGGGTAATCTGGGAAATCTTTGGTTTTGGGACAGTGGTGTTTCAGGATCTGTGTCCAAGCCTGAACTGCTCTGTGAAGAATGGAAAGCTGTATGTATTCTACACTGAATGAAAAATCTTTATGGTAGTCTTAGGGGTGTCTGACAGGGATTAATCCATTACTTCAAAGTTTTTTATTTCAGTGATGTGCTGTTGGATTACTTTAAATGGTTGACTGATTTGTTTTAATTATTGCTCAGATCAGTATATAAAAGATATGTAAATATATACAAACTCTGGATGTTTTCATGTTGTTACAGGGCTTTTGCCTGAGTTTCTCAGATTTTGTCTCTACATGGAGTCATAGACAACCAGGTTCTGAGATCCTGTGGCAATCACATTGCAGAATAAATCTTAGTTAAGGGGAAGGAAGAAAGAACAGTAGTTGATGGAAACTTAGCTGTCCTTATAAATTCTATTTCTGTACAGTTCCATTACCTATAAGAATCTGAGTCTGCATGTGCTTTAGACAGCACTTAATTCTTCTCTTACCCAATGTGTATTCAAAAGTACTTTGTGAGACTTCGTATTCCACTGTGCACAGTCCTATCATATATTTACAGATGCTTCCTCCCATCTCCCTTTTATTCTACAAAATTAGCTGGTGTTCAGACCATCCACTTTTTACTCAGATAGAATTACAAAACCAATTTCTTTGGACTATGCTTACAAAGCATTATTAAAGTCCAGGGATTAAAATGATTCATTTTTTTGTGGTACAAATAACAGTGCTGAAAAGTGACTTTTTATTCCACTACGTTTGTCACATGTGTCTCACCAAGTCCAGAAACAGTTCCAAATCTACTCCAACTCACATATAAGGGTTATTAGAAGTATATTGGGAATAAGTGCATCATTATTTGTTGGGGCCAAATGTACTTTCTCTGTTAGAAGATATAATTTTATTGAAAAGAGAGATAACACATTTTCTTAGAGATTAGGAGAATGTAAGATTAAGATGTGCAGGTCAAGTTTCTAAACCCCTTTATTGGCAAAATGTTTCTTAGAACCATTTTCACACATTACTCGAGCACTTGGTTTCCTGTATCTCATTGAAAATTAATGGAAACTAAGAGTCAAAGGACAGGAACTGAACTGAAAATAACACATCAGTTTCAAAAGTTTCATCTTGTTTCTTCATCTGTCATTTTAAAAATGTAGTTTAGAGATTTTAGGGATTCTTTTTGATTATTAAAGGCAAGCACAGCACAAACTACATTTTGAAGCGAATCTTAAAGAAAGGATAATTTTTCCCTCTCTGCTTAAGTTTTATAAAGTACTCTGTATTTAAGAAGTTCTATGAATCCTATTTAGCATCAGATCACAACGCAGTATCAACTGTCTAATTTCTAAACAATGCTATTATTTTCACAAATTCTATGCTTTACTCCTTTTCTTATTCCTTAGGATTAAAGATTGCCTTTCCCCTTAAGTGGCACTTTCTTTTGACAGTGACATTGATGTCATAAAATTATGTTTCATTGGAATGAATAATGATTAAACTAAGATTAGAGTTGAAAAAAGTTCAGTTTCAAGTGTTACATTATTCCCATTGTACTAGTGGAAGACTAGATGAGGGAACAGGTTTATGTACATTTATACTTTCATTTTGTTTTCTCAAATGCTGAAACTTTTTAAACAGAAATCATCAAATGCTACCAAGTAGCATAAATATTTCATGAAAATGTACCACCTCTAGAGGATGTGTAGATGCTTTGGAGAAGTCACAACTGAATACAGCATTCATATTAAATTCCAGACATATGTTAATAACTCCCCAATCAACTCAATCACTCAGTTCACTCAGAGCAGAGATAAAACAAGTGACATAAACAAGATATGTTGAATACCTTGTTTCTCAGACACATTGTATGCAAAGACACATGGTTTTTGAAAGATATCTTTTGAAAGCATGCCACAAAAATAAGTTGTCTTTGCCTATCGGTTTCACAGATGCCAAACTGTTCCCATAACGTATACACTGTGTCCCCCCACCTCCCTCTGCTCCCCCATTCAAATTCATTCTTACCTTTGAGACAGATGATTTCCAGATCTTATTTGTTTCCGTGTACCATTTGAGGAAAAGTGTGTCTTAAATACCTAGTTGTTTCCATCTGGCACTAAAAAAAGAGTTTATTGCAAAGAGATCTAGCTCTGCGGAGAATATTCAACACTATTTAACAGTTTGTGCTGAGAACAAAACTACACAGTTAGTGGCTGACCATAGAAATATCAGAATAGAGTTTAAAAAATGCTCACTTAACTTCAGGAAGCAGTGCAATGTATTAATTTAGGACACAGCTAGGGCAGTTCTCTGCTAAGAAGCAAGGCTAAATGTTGCACACTTGCTTCTAAAGTGCTGATAAGGTTTTCAAAGTCCTGTATTTCTGACTTATGTATCTTTATCTGAAAATTTTTGGCTCTTGACAGAGAGTACCATGTAGGCATTGCCTAAATTTTCAAGATTGTATTGTCTTTGATAACATGTTCCTTTTCTGATGATGCACATCATTGCAACTGTATTCAAATTTACCAAGCTTATTGATACCCTGGAAGGCCTTCCACAAGCTCCTAGTTATTTTCAGAAAACTGTTTTTCAAATGAGGGAGGCAATAAGTAATAACAATAATGGATTCTTATGAAAAAGTAGGCAGATCTGTGAACATGCACCAAGTCAGACTGTAAACTGTATAATAGTTGTAAGTAAATGCATAACTACAATTGAACTTTACTGACCTATCAGACATTGTTGTGTGTTCACCAAGCAAATTGCTATTGACTAATTGAATGTCTGTAGTGGTCAGACAGATTGATTAAGTTTACAGAGATTTTGGCTGTTGTTTTGCTATAAGTCTAACTCAGCATGATTTTGTAGGATTTCATTCTTATTTTATTAAAGATAGGGTATTTTCAGCCTTCAGAGCTCACACAGCATATATATCAAACTGTGAGTGTAACAAGTTATAAGGGAAACACATGCATATGAAAATAATGCTTTACACTGTTTATTCCATTTTTTTATGATTGAAATCTGCTGTTATTTTTGTACTAGTCATTTTTCTAGGGTCCTATTTCTCCCTTCCACTTGTATTACCAAGCATTGCCTTCATATCTTCCCCTTCTATTATACTTTACTGATTGGCATTGCCCCTCAGTTCTTGACAAAATTAAGATTTCTTAAATAAAGAGATGCATTAAAGAGAAAAATACAAGAAGTTCTTTGCATTTATTACTAGGCTAACCCAAGTAGTGTATCTGCTATTTCATACAGAACAGAAGCCAGTTTTCCTGTAAATGAAAGGGGAAAGAAGATCAATCTGCTGGAAACAGCTACAAAATGCTAGTTTTTTTCCCTAAAATAACTAGTAATGGCTGCTGCTGTGTTTTCCATTCACAACAGGCAAACATGTACTTACAGGCCAGATTACTGCTATTTTAGGTTAACTGAAACAACAAAGAAAGAATGAATAAATTTGTAAGGAAAATGCCTCCAAGTGTACTTGGGCAGAGTGTCTTTGCTCCATTGTGTGAGTACTGTGTGAGCACTTGGCAGTGCTATGTTTACGGTTGGACTTGATGATCTTAAAGGTCCTTTGCAACCTAAATGACTCTGTGATTCTATGATTTTATTAACAGTGAAAATAAACCTCTTTTTTTAACTGAGAAATTACTATGTCTTTCTTTTTTCTTCAAAGATGTTATTGCTGTGCTTTTTATCAGCTTGCCTTCGAGAGGGGAAAAGAATGAAACAGAAGAAGAGTGGATAATTATCTTTCAAAAAAAAAAAATCCCCTGAAACACTCTTTCAGTCTTGGATATGAGAAGTGATTTATCTAAAAGAATGCTTCAGTTTGATCCAAATTTTTAAAAGTATACACATACTTTATTTTTTTTAATAGTGTGTCTCCTGGAAAAGAATAAATCTTGCACTTCAAAATTATTTTATAATTAATACCTGATTAAATAGTTCTTGTTACTTCCTCATGAAATGGATTTTGGTACTTCAGTATCATTGTTAGAAAGCCTGTTCAAAGCTCTGTATTCCTGGGAGAGTGACTGTGGGAGCTGAACTGAAAATACTCTTCTATTTACCTGAAAAGACAGGGGTTCTCCAAAAGAACTAAGCAAAGTAAAAAAAATCCTGCAGCGTTATCAGTAAGGAAGAAGCAATATCTAGTTTCACAAATTAGTGCTCTTTGGTAATTAATTTAAAAGGAAGATAACTACCTCAGTTCAAACACTAAAACTAAAGAAAAAGAAAAACCAATAGACATCAGAAAAGAAAATCTTCCTTTTTTTTTTTCTTCATTTAGCTTCTTCAGTGAACATCAATCAGATCTTTAAAACAAATCACTCTAAGTTCATAAGCACATACAACTCAACAGGACAGGCATTGGCATTCTCTTGGTGGTTAACAGCCTGGGTGACAGCAGGCTATGAAGCAAAACACATTTAAACATGGACTATTTCCATGTATAAAAAGATCTTTAGAAATTTTTTTAAACACTCTTAAAATCACTTTTTAAAAAGCTGCTTTTTTTTTATTATTATTATTATTATGTCTCTGGTTTTGCAGTTGTGTAATAGAGTAACAGCATGCACAGAAAGGTGAATTATTTAATAGACCAGAATTTCACTACTACAAATCGTTTGTGTAAGCATGAATTGTAAGTGCCTGAGGATGATTTTGGAGTCCATAATTTTTCATCTTTATTCATTTATCCACTACCAAGTCCACTTCTCATCTACCTGATCACCTCAGCTAAAGGAGAAAAAAAAAATATAATTCAAAATTCATTGGTGCATTAAAACTGAACAGGTAACAATGTGACATAATATTAATTTCAGTTTTTACATTAGTAACATATAGAAAGATCACTAAATGTTTATTTGTTAGCACTGGGATTTTGTCTTGATAACTCTCTGCTAATTAGAGGAGTTCTGTTAAAAAATCCTGATCTGGGTCGTCTTACTACAAAGTAAAACCTGGCAGCTGGTCTAGTTTTGATCTGCAGGTTCAAAAGATAAGGCTTATGTTGTTATAAAGCTGTATATAAGTGCTGAACAAGATAATTAGGTATTCATCAGACTAATTCATCAGTCTATTCATTCTAATAGCAACATAAATTAGCATGTTATAAGGAAAAACAACCCTCTACCATTAATACTCTCAGTCTTCCATGGCAAAGAAATAAAAAATTAGACAGAAAGAAGACTTAACTGACGGCAGGTAAAGGTTATTTTATTTCTTTCATTATATTTAAATAATAATGACATGACATCTACACAAAGAATCTGGGCACCCCAACACTTAACTGAATTTACAATACAAGGATTCTCACAGTGAAATTACCTGAGATGAAAATAACTGCTACAAAAAATGGTGTTTAATTGCAAGTTTAAAAGAGAGGTGTTTGGCAGATAGCACATGACAGACACCTTCTCAAAAGTCAGAAGGAAACAAGGACAAATAAGAGCAAAGCAATAATGTGGGAAGATTGTAGAGAACTTCAGGACTGTGACAGTCACCGGAAATGAAAGCAAAAATATAAACCAGGATAAACCTATGTGAAAATTTTAAAGATGAGGATGTCCTAGAAACCAAAATATATTACACTGAGAGAACAGCCATCCATGATGGGATTTTTAGGATGAATAATGGTACTAGAAGAAAGGAAGACAGATTATGCAGCATTTTGTGCACAGAAGTTGACATATTTTGAAGTCAAAGAGAAAATCAAACTATGATGTAGTTGTGATGTGTATATTAGAAGATATAGAATTAGAGAGAAATAAATAATAAGTGAACAGTAAGATCAGAGGTGTGGAAACTGCAACTGGTGGTGGAGATTGCAAATAGGTATCTCTCCAGGTGCATTTACTGGGGAAGGACTTCTGTGCATTTAGTACTTAAACATACAGTATTCCTCATACAGTATATAAGAAGACTATAGATTACATATGCAAATTTATTTTATGACCATTTAGAAAAACATTGGGTCAGCTCTGTATTATGCTACCAAGCCAGATTTTAAAATCTGGACCTGGATCCCAAGAAACACTACAAAATAACTGCAAAATGAGTATCTATCAAAAAGCCTACTGAGTGGGAAGTTAACATATTTAGAAGACATTTATTTGAATGTAAAACTCCAGTGAGCAGAAAAATTTTAAGAGGAAAAGCTAATTAATTTGTTGGCATTAATGAGGGAATAAGCTAGAAGAATCAGAGTTTATAAATTTTCTCAGTGCTACTTTTAAAATCCTAAATGTTTCTCAAGGAACTTTGATACGTAATTACAAAGAGCACATATGCATGGCCAACCACCTACAGACAGATTTTTTTTGTTGGTGAGGAAGATTGTCTCAGGGCAGCATCCTCCAGGATCTGTTTCCAGGACACCATTGAGGACTGCCCAAGGACCTGGGAGTCTGTGTGGAAGGAGGAGACAGGGTAGAAGCTGCTCAAATGTGGGAGTAGGGTGAGCTCCAGGGCTTCCTTCCATAGTTCATTCTTTGATTCCAGTCTTAACTCAAAATCTGGAAAACTTTTTAGAAATGTCTTTCTCATAGGTCATTCCATACAACTGCCTCAAGGAGAGGAGTGGCTCAGTCCTAACATGGATTTTAATCCATTCTACAACTGGCATATGGATTTAAACCTTAAAATGCATTCAACTACGGTTTGTTAGAAGCAACTTGGGTAGCATATACACTAGTTCACTGTGTGGAAGACTATTCCATCAGAACTAATGAGTGAACTCTTGCCTGTTTCCCCTGGCTATTTTACTTAGAGGGCTCATCTATTTCAAAATATGCAGAACAACCCATGGGTAAAACTACACGTTACTGAACACCTGCTTTTTAATGTTCTGATTTCCTATTTTGCTCTGCACTGCACAGAATTCAAATTATTTTTGACCTCAAGTACACCCTCAGAATTTTTCAGTGTTGGAGAACTGAACTCTGGCCTTTGGAATGTGTCTTGGATCCTCAGTATAGAGCTGAGCTATGTTATATGATTCAAGATTAGCACTGTGATAGCTTTTATGGTATTTCATCTGACTCTGTCATGAGACTCCTCCATACAGTAATCCTCAGGGATTCTTTCATCATCTGAATTACACTGCCACATCATCTCTGTGCAGTTTTGGTCATCACAGCTCTTCTAAATACATTTTTTCTTTTAATGTGATTGATGCAGATTCACCAAATAGTACTGTAAGTAGGTGTCACAAATTATATTTTTGAAGGCATAGATCAGCAGTGCAGCAAACATGATGTTAAAGAGTGTCCAGCTAATAGATTACCCTATTTAAGTGTATTTGTGACAGCAAGATTGTATTGTAAGTATCCTTGACTGAGGACATACGTGTTTTGGATTTGAAGATGTCGATGACTTTTCAGGCAGCTAAATTTACATAAGATCATAAAAATTTACATAAGATCATCAAATTTACATAAGATCATCATCATATGCAGGCCATCTCCACCCATGGAGTCAAAGCTCCCATGAGCCACAAAGTTTGTATGCAAGTTTTGATTCTTCTCATGACATTTTTCCTAGATTTGCTGTTCAACAAAATCTGTATCGCTTGTACTGTACCCAGAAGAAAAGGCTGATTGATTTTCTGCTCAGGTCTCTGCAACTTCATCAGTCAAACAGATCAGAATAACTTTGGCTTTTACCTTTCCAAGCAGTTGTCAGTAAAGGAATGCCCTGATGATTATCGTATGATGACGGATTTTATTTCCTTGCTCACAGATGGAAACTGATAACATCTTTGAAATCTTTTTCCTACGCTCTTCAAGTAGAGAATATCAAGTTTTGCACAAATCATATGCTTTGAAATTTTCTATTTATTTGTTAGCTTTCACAACTGCAGAGGTACTCCGTAATCTTGAATACCGATCAATTATTTGAAACAGTTTGTAATTATCTTGCACTCACTGTATACCAAATGACCATTATGTTTATTATGTTAATGACTGGCCCATTTTTCTAGAATCGTTTTGTGACAGTTAATAGAAGCCACTTATTGACATTGTACCAGGAATTTAATTTTCTGACTACAGACCATACACAGCTTTCAATTCTTCAGAAACAAATTTAAAGCTTTTTTTTGTCAGCAACAGCTGAAAGCTGGAGCTCTTCAGGTGGCTTTTTTACCAATTTTCTTTCATAAAATTTTATTGCCCATTATTTGGAATAAAGATGTTTTGCTTCCCCTGCAGACAAGTTCTATTTTGTTTGCTTGGGTTGTTCAACCTTTCCTGGTGCTGGACAGACAACATGAGGACTCGGTGGTAACTGTGAATTTTCTGTACAGAGATGTGACCTGCCTTGCAAAAATGTTATGAAAAACAACAAAACCACGCTGTATCACTTGGTGGGTTGGTTTTTGGGTTTTTTTTGCTGTTTTGTCAAAACAGTTTTAAGAAGGAAAAAAAAAACCCCAAACAAAACCGCACTACATTTGGCTTGTTTTTACTGTGCTCTCTAACATCCTAATTATTAATTTCATTTTTAACTCTAATATTTAGAGCATATATTAAAGTATTGAGTTTTGTCACCCCAAGGCAATGGTATCTTTTTTAAGTCATAGCAGTAAATTACAGAAGTTATTCAAAACTTTTTGGACCTCTCTTTAGCCTTTATTTTATAGGATAACTATATAGCCTATTAACAGTAACAGACTGTTAAGAAGCTGAAACGGTTGTTTGAAAAGTTAAGACAATGTAAAAGGAATTAAAATAGAATGACCAAGAAATATAGGAATATGTTTTTTAACAGAGTAGGATTTTTTCACCATTTTTGGTCTGTTTTTTATTTTTGTTTAATCATTTTTGGTTTCTAACTGATAGAAACAAGAGATGTCAGCTGTAGGTCAAGCAGAAAGCAAGGCAGCTATTGGCCTTGTTTCTGCAAAGAGTTACATACAGATTAACTTTTAAATAATTTGAGTAGTCCCATTTCCAATTTCAGTTGTGCCTAGGTCTTTATAAATTTGAAGCCATTTTTTAATAGATATTTCCACCATTGATGGGGCCCAAGGAGGAAAGCAGGGGCAGGAGATCGCTAGAGTTTCCCAATAGCTATATATATAAAAAAATCCACACATCTTAAGTTTATATCACTGCATTAACATTTTCTGTTTATTTTCACATCCATCCTTCAATAATTGCAATTTGGGGAAAGAGACAAAAAAGAATCAACATTCATGTTCTTTCTTTACAATATAGTATAGCTCAAGCATTTGCACAGTGGGTAACATAAAATTTTATTTTCAGGAGGCTTTTTTTATTACAAAATTTATCTGACATGTATGAAATAGCTTCCTGCTGTGCATCTTAATTTTAAAGGGAAAATCTAGTCCTGAGGCACAATCTTGAGCAAGAAGGGATGTATGACATATTTTATCCAAAGTGTAGCTCCAGGAGGCTATGACTGGTGGGCACATCTTTGAATCATAGTCTCTTCCTTGCATCTTTGTTCTCACCAAGATAACCTGTCCAAATATCAGCAATGCAATGGACAAATGGAAGCAAATTAAGCGGTGAATGACTATTTATTCTTATATGTCTGATACCATGCCCTGGTCAGACTGTGGAGAGGTCTCAGGGTCATTCCGTCTGTCCTCATCCTGATGACTAACCCAGCTCTCATTCCAGGGCAACAGCTTCTAGAAAACTTATTTTTATAAATCTAGACATGGCATGAATATTTTTTCTGGAACCATTTAAAATAATGCCATCTATTAGCCTGTATTTTATACATCCACATCTATGCAAATTATCTCTACTTAATGGCTGTTTCTAATCCAGAAGAAAAATACAAAGTTTCAGTGTATGTAAGAACTAATGAGAAAACAACTATATATTCATTTGCAAAAATACATTATTACTTTCAGAAATTGCAGTTTGATTTTAATTTAATGCCTTAGTGTAAATTTATTTCAAACTGTAAAAATAACTTTCCTTCTAATGTAGCTTATAGTCTTTCAAATTAATTGCAAATCCTCTACAACCAGCCACCTTTTAAAGACATGCAGGATTTTATCCTGTGCAGTGCTGAGCTCTCTAAACTGGCAATTAAGTTACAAGATCAAGTCTGTAACATTTCTATAGCATTGCCTTAATTCTATTCTTTTGAGTTAGGATGATTTCACCCCTAGTAAGTTAAACAGCTATTTTCATGGAACTGTGAAGTTGAGTTGTGTTGACTGAGTTCATGGTAAGAGAATCAGTATCACAAGGTTCTTAATTGTTTGGAAATCTTGAAAATTACATGGTAAGCTGAAACATTTAGACCAGTGTCCACCTGAACATCAGTTTCTACATGTTGAAAATAATTTGAGTTTCATCATTTACTTCCCTGAACAGCAATTTACTTTGATACTCCTTCTGCTGTGTTCTGCATTATTGATAGAATCATAGAATCATAGAATGTTTTGGGTTGGAAGGGACCCCTAGAGGTCATCTAGTCCAAACCCCCTGCAGTGAGCAGGGACACCACTAACTAGATCAGGTTGCTCAGAGCCCCATCCAACCTGGCCTTGAATGTTCCCAGGGATGGGGCCTCCACCATCTTGCCTTTGTATTTCAGCAGGCAAGCAATATTATACAATTTTTTTCCATTCATAAATATCACTTTGTGAACAGCAAATTGGACCTTACTACTTTTCTCTCTCTTTTCCCCCTCCCCGCCCGCCCCCCCCCCCCAGCAAGGAATATACAGTTAGCATTTCGGTGTTTGGACTCCATTTAAACATATAACACCCTTAAGATATAGGCTTTTTCTATCAGAACTACTTGTTTGAAGATTTTTTTAAGGGTTTCCTTTTAAATTGCTAGGTTTTGTTGCTTTTGATGCTGTGATTGTAAAACAAGCAAAAAACTGGCAAATCAAACATTTAATAGTATTACTGCAGTTAGAAAGGCCAAGCTGGTAAGAAGTATCTTTCTAACAAATAAGCTGATAGAGTTGTAAAAGGGGACAACTTTCAGGTACAGTAACTTTCTACAGGTCTGGCACAGACAGAACAAATAAGCAGCTATGTATAAGATGAGGACAATAAGCTTAACTTTGGGAAAGGATTCAGCCTCTTCACAACAAAGACTGAGACAGGGGTTGGCATCTCCTTGACAACCAGGAGTGAGATGTCACCGATGGAGAGGTATTTTTGTGAAAAATTGTCTTTCATTAGTTACTGTGTGGTCTAACTTCTACAGATTTTCTGTAAGAATTTATTGTGGTACAGTCTCTATGTGTTAATTCATCTTTCTGAAAGGAAAGAATATGCTTATGTAGGATCCATGAAAATTAGTAGGGGTATCCTGTCATACACAAATCCCCACAGCTGCTGCCATAGATGAGCTCACACAACCAACTTATAAAGGACAGGAGCAAACAAGGAATAATCAAAGAAAGTTTTTCATATAATAGCTCTGCTATCTATCTCAACCTTCAAAATTTTAATCTTTAAGGGAGAGCTGCAGAGAAGCTTGAATAGATGAGATGGAGAGTAAGATTCTGTTAAATGTTAAAAACTGTGGACATAGTGTAGATGATGCTGAGATTGGAGACTTCAAAAAACCACAGCAGTTTTCCCGTTTCTCACCTGCTGCTAAAAGTTCATTCTCTTACAAATTTAAACTACTTGTATATACCCCTGCTGAACCTGTCATCGTTTTGCTTGTTTGGATCCCGTTATATCATATTGACACTAACTACTTTTCCACCTCAAAGTGTATAATGGATCAAGATAATACACAGGTTGTTGTTCTCAACCCAGTCTTGCATTAGTTTGATTATTTCTCCTCCTGTCAGAACCAGTGTGTGGCTTATCATGAGAATTTGTCCATTCTTCCAATTATATTAGTTGCTCAACTGAAGAAATTTTTTCTTAGTACAAACCTTACCTTTGTTATATTCTTAGCTATACCCAAGTACACAGTCAGTTTACTTAAACATTTGCAAATAAAATGCAGTCCTGCAGTTCAAAATGCCCTCATAAAATTAATCATTTAGTTAATCCTTGAAAACATAGAAAGAGGAAATCTGAGGGGCTTGCTTCATCATGAAGCAGAGCTTTTCAAGAGATAAAAAAATTTGGCTTCTGTTTCCTGTCAGAGACATAAGGAAAAGCTACAAAAATGGAATCTACATTAAAATGAAGGTGGCATAAAATTTGAAACATTGTGGGTTGATGGCTTCTGATAAATTAACTGAAATTTTCTTAGAATTTTAATGTTAATGATTCATTATCTCTGGTGTTCATAACTCAAAATGTAGCAAAATATTTGTTTGTGAAGGACATATTTTCATATAGATCTGAATGTAAGCATAACCTTATAAAATGGAACCTGAACGCACATAAGTCCATGGGACCTGATGAGATGCATCCCAGAGTCCTGAGGGAATTGGCCGATGTAGTCACCAAGCCACTCTCCATGATATTTGAAAAGTCATGGCAGTCAGGTGAAGTCCCTGGTGACTGGAAAAAGGGAAACATTGTGCCCCTTTTCAAAAAGGGTAGAAAGGAAGACCCTGGGAACTACCGACCTGTCAGCCTCACCTCTGTGCCTGGGAAGATCATGGAACAGATCCTCCTAGAAGCTATGCTAAGGCACATGGAGACCAGGGAGATAATTCGAGATAGCCAGCATGGCTTCACCAAGGGCAAGTCCTGCCTGATGAACCCAGTGTCTTTCTATGATGGTGTGACAGCATCAGTGGACAAGGGAAAACCAATGGATGTCATCTATCTGGACTTCTGCAAAGCCTTTGACACGGTCCCCCACAACATCCTTCTCTCTAAATTGGAGAGCTATGGATTTGACGGGTGGACTGTTCGGTGGATAAGCAACTGGCTGGATGGCCGCATCCAGAGGGTAGTGGTCAATGGCTCGATGTCCGGATGGAGACCGGTGACGAGTGGTGTCCCTCAGGGGTCCGTACTGGGACCGGTGCTGTTTAATATATTCATCAATGACTTAGACAGTGAGATCGAATGCACCCTCAGCAAGTTTGCGGATGACACCAAACTGAGTGGTGCGGTTGACACACCAGAAGGACGGGATGTCATCCAGAGAGACCTGGACAGGCTGGAGAGGTGGGCCTGTGTGAACTTCATGAGGTTCAACAAGGCCAAGTGCAAGGTTCTGCACCTGGGTCAGGGCAACCCCCAGTATCAGTACAGGCTGGGGGAAGAAAGGATTGAGAGCAGCCCTGCCGAGAGGGACTTGGGTGTGCTGGTGGATGAAAAGCTGGACATGAGCCGGCAATGTGCGCTGGCGGCCCAGAAGGCCAACCGTATTCTGGGCTGCATCAGGAGAAGCGTGGCCAGCAGGTCAAGGGAGGTGATTCCGCCCCTCTACTCTGCTCTGGTGAGACCCCACCTGGAGCACTGCATCCAGCTCTGGAGCCCTCAGTACAAGAAGGACATGGAACTGTTGGAGCGGGTCCAGAGGAGGGCTACTAAAATGATCCGAGGGCTGGAGCACCTCTCCTATGAGGACAGGCTGAGGGAGTTGGGCTTGTTCAGCCTGGGGAAGAGAAGGCTGCGGGGAGACCTGATTGCGGCCTTTCAGTACTTAAGGGGGGCCTATTGGAAAGATGGGGATAATCTTTTTAGTAGGGCCAGCTGTGACAGGACAAGGGGTAATGGTTTTAAACTGAATCAGGGTAGGTTTAGACTGGATATAAGGAGGAAATTCTTTACAATGAGGGTGGTGAAACACTGGAAGGGGTTGCCCAGAGAGGTGGTGGAGGCCCCATCCCTGGGAACATTCAAGGCCAGGTTGGATGGGGCTCTGAGCAACCTGATCTAGTTAGTGGTGTCCCTGCTCACTGCAGGGGGGTTGGACTAGATGACCTCTAGGGGTCCCTTCCAACCCAAAACATTCTATGATTCTATGATTCTATGAAAATGATGACTAAAATGAAATAGGATTAATTCCCCTGTGTAGCAGAAAATCTTTTTAAGGGGAATTCTATATTTCTGCCCTACTGAGGGCTACTGCATTTTCTAGTACAGTTGCATCATGCTTTAATTTAAAGAACTGTTTCCTTCATGCTGTAGTGAAAACCTAGGTTTCATTAACAGTGTATCTTTTACAACAGTGGAAGACTCACTAATAGTGATAAATAAAGCTTCGAAAATCTGGAGGACTGAGACACTTCCAAACATTTCTGGAATTTCCAGCAGACTGCCTGAGTGACAGAGCAGTAAAAGGTAAATTTTTTAAGGAATCTACACAGATGAGAAAAAATGTGTATCTATTACATACATCACTGTAAATTATGAGCTATAAATAAGCTACTGTTACTTTGAGAACATCTCACAAGCCTTGTGACCAGTTTGATGAAAAAAGCTGGCTCAATAACCAGCTTCAGTTAAAAGAATGTGAACAGTAGAAATTACTTCGTATGCGAATGAAAAGGAAAATGACGTTACACTGCTGAATACACTTAGATTACATTCAGTCTTGAATATTTGTGTGCTGTCCCCCTACCTCAAAAGGTGAAAATGTATATAGAGGGTTATAAAGGCTGATTGAGGGAGTGAGATGGCACCTGTACTAGGAAATGTTGAATAGACTATGACATTTCATCTCAGAAGAGAAATGACCAGGAGAAGGCATTTTGGAAGTTTTAAGTGGTGGGATGAAAGAAAATAGAGAATGATCATTTTTTCTTTCTAGCCATAAAAGAACACACCAAATAAAATGATCAGACAGCATGTTGGAAACACAATAAAGACAGTTTTTTCAAGCAGGAAGCAGTCAACAGCTGAAGTCCTTGCCAAGATGCTTACAATCCAAAAACATAAATAAGTTCATAAAAGATTAGATAAATACACAGGGGGAAAAAAAACCCAACAAAATGATAAAACCCATAACTAGAAAGTGCTATTAAACACGAATCCTCTGGCTGAGGCAGTCCCTAAGCTGCAAATTGCCAGAATTTTCCATTGCTCTGCTGTCAAAAGGAAGTCTTTCTTAAGCAATGCTGACTCCATTCAGAGGCAGGATTCTGGGAATGATGGTTCTTTAATCTGACCTAAAGCACCTATGAATATGTACTTACATTGTCCTGAAAAAGTCCAGCTCAATTTGAAACCACGATTCCAGGAAACACTTTGATGCACTGCCAAGCTCTAAACATTTTGCTAAAGTGTTACCTTCCACGGTAATATTTCACCTTTTGTGCTTCATAGTGTATTCTCTTTCTCCATCTCTATTTTTGATTGAGCCACAGTTTACTCTAAAGTAGAGGTTATCACTCCATTAACACATAGGTCAGTTTTATTTAAATGGCAACATTGAACCATGACAGGCGAATAGTGTGTTGTAACTGGGTCCTTCTACTCAGTAGGATACACACTTCAGTTGAAACCTATCAGTAAGTGTCATCACATCAAATAAGAAAGAATGACATCTAGCAGCCATCCTCATTAAATGCAAAAAAAGACATCAGAAATAAGTGGACAGCTTCTCCACTGCAGGATTTAATAAAGTGAGTAGCACTATTGAAGGGGGAGAGGGGGGGGAAGCTGTCAGTGAACGTCTTTTCATATATATAAAAAGAACACATCATATTTTGCAGAGGGAGACTGTTGGAATTACGAATTAAATGCACTCACTTAGGAGACAGTGTTCCACCAACTTCTAGCACAATATGACTGAAACAGATGTCCCAAAGTTCAGCTGGGTCTTTTTAGTTAATGGACGAAGAGATCTGCCCTGATCTGCCCCCGTGCTGTGTTGCCTTGGGGTCATGATTGGCTCTGCTCACCATTTAGACTTCTCTGTCTTGAGCTGAAAGGCAGCATGAAACTTCAGTCCTTTCCCCTTCTTTTTCTTTTGTCCAGAACCTCTACCCTTGTTTCCAATAAACCAAGTTCAGCATTTTTTCCCCACTTGTAGCCCAAGTAACTCTTTTTGATATTCAAGATTTTTTAAATGCCAGGGCAAGTGGTACAACAGAAATTGTCTCCATGGGGCCAAAAGCTCACTGTAGAGGCCAGAGGCAGAAAGATAAGGTCTTTTTACTAAACCTGATACACAGTGGTAGTGAATGTAGCAAGCTTTTGCCGTTACAGTGTTTAATATACTTACTTCCAGCCGAACTGAGTCAGAAATGTGCCATTGGCCAGGTATTGTCCATTTTTTGTGTGAGAGAGTGTGTTTTGGTAGATATCTCTTTTTCTCTCTCTCCTATCTGACAGAGGTTTCTACCGTTCACTGGATCTTGGAACAATTGGTTGTGCTCAAATCAATCAGCACAGGCTGTGTCATGGAAGTAAAAATAAATAATTGAAGAGCCGAAGGGAGCTAAGTGCTGAGAAGTGTAATGCAAATCCCTGAGTGTGTCACTTCTGAAATGGCACACAGGCTCTTTGGAGATATGGGTACTTTTCACAGTTTGTCCAGTGTATGAATTATTTGAGCAGTTTAGCTTAAGATTTCACTGGAGACCATTACAAATGCAGTTACAGTATTTAGGATATGTATTTTTATGTGGAGGAAGAGAAGCTATCACAAGAAATCACAATACCAGAAGATCACATTGTCAAAGAGAAAAATCTAGCTTTCCACCTGCTGTTCAGTGGCAATGACAGCCTTCTTTCAAACACCAGGTTTGACTTGTACCAAAGACTAGGTAAACAAGTAAGAGAGAAAATGAAGGTACTTGAATATGTCTAACAAAAAAAAAAAAAAAGGTGGTTTTCATCAGTGCAAATCAAATAATTGAAATGAGCTTACTAAAACATCAGAGTGTTAGTCAAGATTACCTTTACTTCCAGAGGAGTAAATTTACTTCTCTGGACTATCACAAATAATGTTCGAACTAACGGTTGCATTTTGCGAAGGCAACAGGTTAGTGAAAGCTCCGTAGCCATTTGACGTGGCTACGGTTATGAGCAGTGAAGTCATTAAAGCAGGAGTAGTCAGTGGATTGTTATTGTCTGTCCACAGCCTGTGAAGAAACAGAATCCAGATAATTTCTGAAGGCTGTTCACAGAGCTAGTGTATAAAGCTAAACAGATGGACAGTGTTCCTTGATTTCTATAAAAAATTTAGCAAGGCCAGGAGAGCAAGTTTATTAGAAGTGCTGGCGAGCACTGGGGAAATGCACAGATACACACACAAACTAAGGCTGCTAAGAGGTGTGGAGGTCTTCCTTTAGCACTTCATAATTCCTTACATCTTTTTAGTTACTGCCAACCAAGTTGAGGCTGCGATGGTATCTTGAGCTTTTATACAAAAATTGCCTTATCAATGACAAAAATTCAGCACACATTTAAAAAAAAAAATAACACGGGATTGATTCTGACTCTTTTAAAAATTATTTTTAAATGAAGAAAAACCACCCCCAAGTTCAGCATAAGATATTATAGAGAGGATCCTAGTATTTCTGCCTCAGAGAAGAGGGAGAAATACAGTAAAAAAAAATAATCTAAGGAACTGATCTTTTGGAAAGACAATTTTAAAAAAAATTAAGACTTCTTTCTGCTGTGAGCAGGAGCTCTGTCATGCAGCAACAATCTCAGGCAAAGAGCTACAAGTAACTAATATGTTTTACTGGTGCATAAAGATGAAGAAGAACATTGCACTAACCAGGTACTTTTCTCTGAAGTACAGCAATTCTTTCCTAAGAACTACCAATTGTGCTGCCATCTGGTGGCTCGTATTTAATGCAGCTGCCTTGGCTTAAATTTCATGTTCTTAAGAGTGGCTTTTATTCAAAATCGAGCATCCCTCATTGGGCACCTATTTGCAAACACTCAAGCAGGGAATTCAAGCATCAGTTGCTAACGAATGGATGCTTTTGCAAGTAACAGTTGACTGATTTCTTGACAGTTCATTTTGGCATCTATATAGAGGGCATGCTGTGATATCATTTCTTTAATTTTATGAATGCATAATTGAAAGTGAAGTCTGAAGGAAAATGCTGAAGAAGAAATTTAGCACTTTATTGAGAACTGTGTTGGTAGCACACTACTAACTGATTCTAAGTTACGTAGAGTAATGAGGAAAGTGAAGATAACAAGGATTAAGCAAATCACAGAAAAAAACGTATATAAATTAACCTATAAAAACATAAAATGAGAATAGTGAGATAAACCACCAAAAAAAAGAAAGTCACTAATGGTCCACTGTAGTCAAGTACAGTCTGAGTCTGTAAGGCCACAGAGTACAGTACAGGAAGTATTGCGGGGTTATATCAATCTGGTCTGAAGTTAGGCTCCTATAAAATGGTTTTGCAACTATTATGCAACCCGTGGAGAATTGAACATGAACGGTATGATTAAGAAAAGGAATTTTTCACTCAGGTTGTACGTATTTATTATTCCAGTGATATTCTTACAAAGTTGTCTAAACAATTTTGATAACTAAAAAATGTACAGATTAAAAATATTTAGCTCTGTCTTTGCAATTGAAATAGAAAATCAATAGCTTTTATACTCTATTAGTCTGATTTTCATAAGACCTCTTCTCATTACTCTGATAGGCACTTATATAGGGCTTGATTTAAGTCTGAGTAGAATTAATCTGCTACAAACCATTGGAGGAAAGGAACATTCTATATATAAATCATGTTATACCTGATTTATCCTGAAAAAGCAAAAGTGTAAAAGAAACTACTGGTTTGATGTGAAATGTTCCTTTGAAAAAAGGTGAATATTAATTTTACAATTACGTTTTACAAGTGAATACTGCCCAAGTAGTTTACTTACACAAGACAAAGCTCTAATATTTTGAATGTTACTATGAAATCAACACCAATTGCTTGTTTTGCTGGAATAGTTGAGAAACAGCACTCTTCAAGATTATTGGGATAGTTTCATCCAAAAGTGAAACAGCCTATCACAACTGCTGCATCATTTATGAAAGCAAAATTTAACGAGGTAACCTGTAATTACCATAGGTTTTTCAAGTCTGAGATTTTAAAAAAACATTACTTTGCTACTTTTTTTTTCTTTCTATTTTCTTACAAAGCTATGAACGTCAGCATGCACCAACCGCATTCACTGAGTAAATACAGCAGAAGATAATTTTCTGTGTGAAGCTGGGGCAAATTGATGCACAAGGCTTTCATTCTACCTTGTTGTACTGTTTTGACTACTATGCATCTTTTGTTTACATTAGTATTAGCCTCACGTGTCTTTCTAATATATTTCACGTTGACACAGAATGGCAGTCTGTACAAATTGCAGTTTCGGTTGACTGGTTGCAAAATGATTGTCAATAAAGTAAATCTATAACTACTGAAATAATACAGCTCCAACAGCATGCAAAATAACATACTTTCCCTGTTGTTTTTAAAGACTTAAACATTTTTACCTATGAACCTAAAAAGTTGCAAAGGATTAGAAAGCTTTTGTGGTTTTTTTTTTCTAAATATCATTTTATGCAGGAAATATCCCTACTTTGAATAATAATTCCTTTTCCACTTATAGAAAAACTGCTGTTCAGGTACTAAAGTGAGTATAACACTAATGAAAAGATACCTGTGTCAGCAACAATTTCTGTACCGTTACACCAATGGAACCTAAGAATAAATTTACAGAGATACCTCTGTAAATGACAGAGCATAAATTAAATTTTTTGAACAATTTCTTTGACTTCAGTCAAAGTAGATGGTATCAAAGCTTAAACTTGTACTTTTATTTCCTCTGAACTTAGACCTATATTCTAAGTGAGGGTGTATTCTCATGTCATTGCCTATCATGAAGCTTTGTCTTTGAATTTTTACTTGCTTTTAAGACTTCTATCTACCCTCTTTCTCCATAAGGCTCATTATATTTCTCCTTCCCTTCCCTGTACCTCTTATTCTCCTAAATACAGTGAAACATTTATAAATACAAATAGAAAAAGTGACAGAGAGCATTTCTTCAGAAAGAACTGGTTAGCTAGAGTGAGTCACTCTGACAAGTAGGGGGTTTTGCTATTAGCCATAGTTAAGAGTCTTGGTATAAAAGGAAATAATCTAAAGGAGGTCAGTGACTATGACTTTGAAACGTATTAGAGGTTGTGATCCAGCACACTAACGTAGTTGATGAACCAATGTAGAGTAACTGACTGAGACCTTTATGTGTCACTGGGACCAAATAACATTTTCTTTAATATTGCATAAGAAAGTATTGCCCCCATGGCTGCTTTTCTCGTATTCTCTTGTCAGCTCAGCATATAGGTCTTGCTCTAGTTCTCTTTTGAGTAGGAGTTGCCCTCATGGAATTTGTGTAAGGTACCACCTTGAGTTTCCAAGACATCGGATCTTGTAGAAAGCTCTGCACATTTAAGTACTAAACATCACCTTTGACAGTGGCTCACCAATGCCTGTGCAATGTGGTTTCCAGTGCTAGTTGCAATCGGTGTAAAAAATTGTCAGGGGCTAGGGACACTGAATCAGTCACCATTATCTGTGTCCCATACTCTGGTAAAGAAGGAATAAGCGTAATTATAAGAAAAGGGTTATTTAAGAGTTTGTATCATGAGTCCAGCTTTCATCTGGGAACACAGCATTAACAGAAGTTTTTCCTCATGAATGTTTTATTTCTGCAGGTACTGAGGCAGCTTGCCCAGGAGGCACATAGTAAATATTGGGCAAAACAGTTGTGTAGCTCATGAGGACAGAAGAAATTAATATTACAGCCCTGGGACATGGCCTGGCAAGAGAGCTGTTCATTATGTGAGTGGCTGTTGGCTGCCTCCAGTCTTGGTCCATCTGTTCTTCCTCCGTTCTCTCGTGAGCCCTACAGCTCCCACTGTCTTCAACAGCAGGCGATTATGGACTGTTTGATGGCAATGCAGTTTTAAAGAGATTGTGTAACACTAATGCCAGAATCTGATCCATTAAAAGCACATGGCAGTGGTGATATTTCTCCAAAAGGGATAAGAAATCAGATGGCCTTTTTCTTTGTAGTGGTCTGCATGACTTCCACTTATATGCAGACACAGTGTATGTTTTTATTTATTACATCCCCACTGAAAAAACAGAAGATCTATGAGTAATTCAGAGAGTCAGCCTCTGGTATTCAGCTGCTGATCATTTCAGATAGATCATGTCATTTTCTATATCCAGCAATGAAAAGCAAGGCTGTTAGAAAGACATCAAAAATTTCCAGCATCTTCCTTTTTGTCATTGCTTTCATTAAATAAAGCAAAAAGTTACCATTATGATCAAGGACTCTATTTACTTCTCAGGACTGAAATTGTTACAAGGTCTATTTTTTTTTTTTACATTTCCTTCAGATTGAGGAAGGCCAAAAAACCACAGAAAATAAAAAACCCTAATGCACTCAATTCATGTTTCTTGTAAAATTTCTGCAGGTAAAATTAAGTTACTGCTCTTCTGATTATTTTTTTTTTTAGGCTTAGAGCTAGGAAATGTGAATGAAAATAGAAAATGGAAGACAAGTGCCTTTGAACATGTCTAATCAGATTTTTATATTTACGTCTGTTTACCATGTTTTATGTTTATGAAGGATTTGTGTGACTTCTTTGCCTTCCTGTGTTTATTTCACAAACATCGAATTAAAGGCAGAATTTGTTGGAGATTAGTTATTCATTATTAAAAGATATTACCTTAAAATCTTGTCTCACTAGTAATCTTTAGGCATTTTCTCAGTGTGATCTTCTGAACACTTCTTACAGGCCTTTATAAAGAAGTGCTAAACTAATGGAGTTGATTTTCAGCCTATGCTGAAAATGTGAGCGAGTACTATGCACAAGATATTTGTGATTGGGGTCATCACTATAATTATTTTATCAACATAATTAAGTCTCAATCAATTCCAGCCACTAAGCACTGTAGTAAACACTGCAGTACAAATAACTGCTAAAAGTAATTTAGATAATGTTTCTTGCTAAATTCTACTTCCATCATCAACTTTTCTAACAGATATTTTCCTGAGAGGCCTTGCTTTGAAACCTATTTTACTCTTTCTACTCCTCAAATACAGTAAAATTAAACCTTACCTATGGCTAGTCAAGCTTCTAGAGCATATGTAAGACAGTTATGTTTTGTGTTTGCACTAAAAGTCAGTAAAGAGGCAAGCATACTTAGAGCACAAAATGAAAATAATTAACTTCTCAAGCCCACATTTTTTCAAGTATTTGTTTCAGAGACTGCCACTCAAACACCTCTCTTTTCAATCCTTCTCTCACATGCCTGCATGAAGCTGATCAGAAGGTTGAAATTCAGCCTTCAAGAATGTCTCACAGCAGGAAGAATTTAGCATTTGATCTTTTTCTCTGTTCCATGCTGTGAGGAAAAAGTGTTTCATTTTACAAAGTGAAAAGGTATTTAAACGGTGAAAAACTGTATTTAATCTCAGAGAATCAAACCCCCAAATCACCAAACAAAACAGATAAAACCTCCCAAACAACTCTGAAATTTAGCCAGGAAAGAGAACAGTTTTGTTTTGGTTTTTTTTTTTAATCATCCTTCCCCCACTCTCTGTTTTTATAAGATTATTTTCACTAAATGAATAATCACATAGCAGATTGGACAAATGGATAGAAGGTGCTTTATTTATCTTTATGGAAACATCACTTTTTCACCTTTAAAGTTACATTTTCAAACCTTTGCATCCATACATGTATAAACTTAGGAGATATATATCTATAAACAAGGGTGAAAGATCATTGATAGACATCATTATAACTTTCACAATTCTTGTATTTTTAATTATCTTTCATATTCTTCCTATCAAACATGAAACAAAGGTGTTTTGTTTTTCTTTTTAGAGAAATTTGTTCATGCTTCCATTTCCTCCAAAGTAAACCTAACCAGGGAGGAGGAGAGTCTGTTCTGCTCTAGTGATAATATCGTGACTTACAGAGCTAGTGTTTTCTTTCCAAAATTGTGTTTCAGTTGACTGGAAAAAGCAGATGTGTTATGTGGTGCCATTACCGTTATGCTTCTGCATTGTGACTCACAATCTGAAAGCAAAATTTATATCCTTGTACATTAGTCAGTCAATATTATCACATAGGCCAATATTTAAATGATTAAATTGAATGTGGTTGCAGACAGATCAAAACCAATAAATGTAGCAGGACAACATTCTTAACACCATAGATACAGTGTTCACAGCTGGGATTTAAGTATATGTCCGGGTTCAAGTCTCTTATTTTCTTTTTGCACCTTTGACTTTCCTCTGCAGCTGAGTTTCTTCTACATCAGAGCCAAAGATATGTGTTGAAGAAAGTCAAACATCTGTTCTGTGACTGAAAATAGAAAATGTTTTCTGTTTTAGAAGAATATTAAGCTGCTCAGTCACAGCCAATAACTGTTTTTACCACCTGCAAGAAACAAAACGCTTTTTATTGACTAGAACTCTTCAAAATGGAACATGAGTAGAAGTGTATGTGAAAGGAGACTCTCCATCATGGAGCGCAAGGGAGAAATTAACAGAAAAGTAATCTGCTTCTTTATAATTCTGTTTTGCTGTATTTGATTAATTAGAAGAACCCTCCTCCCTTTCGTCTCCCAAATTGTTATGTCAAGGGAATGTGATATTAATTGAAAATTCTTCTTTCCCCTCAGGTATCCAAATGGTCATATGGCAGGATTAATCCCTCCTGTTAATTTGATTACTAATAAAATATTACAGTTTTTATTTATAGCTCAGTTTAATAATTAATTTCCCCCATCTGCTATTTGACAGCACTTGACTACACTGAGATGGAAATCGCAAATATTAAAGGCTGATGGATTTGTGCCAATTTATGTCAGAGTAAAGTTGGTCCTGTGCAGAAGCACTGTCCCATTTTTGCTGGAAATACTATTACCCTATGTAAACAGTCAAAAGTAGGACACATGTTCTGGGCTCATAAAAAAATTATTGAAAGTAATGCTGAAAATCAACCCAAATGGAGTTCAGTACAGAAATAATTTACCCTACCAATTTTCACGAACTTAAAGAATGTTAGATGCCTACTTTACCAGCTCATACTCTGAATAACCTTTTCCTTAGTGCTAATTGTAAAGAAGCTTGTCTCTATTGAAAGAAGAAAATTAGGTCAGTTGAACTGAGAACTAGGGAAAATGTACACATATGGCTTTATGGGTAGATACAGGCTATATGTATAGATGCAGGTTTACCTCCATATCTATAGAAGTATACAGACACAGAGGTATAATATGTATATATGCATATGAAAATACCAAAATTGTACTTATTTCCGAAAACACAAGGTCCTTACTTTTCACTTTGTACATCTGGGGTAGCTTGTGAATGATGGGAAAACATTACTTCAGTTAGTAATAGATGTTCCTTTTGAATTTGATGTTACTTTCAAATTAAAAACTAGATTTGACTTTGCCAAAAGGCAAATGAAGTAATATAGTATGCCAGCTTTCTCACTATTCACACAGTGTAAACATGTGCAGAAGTTGTTGGTAACACTAACATTAAAAAAATATACAAAAATGAAAACCAAACTGATATTCTTATTTACATTTACTCAAAAGTAGAAAATCCATTAATCTTGGATAAATACAACTCATAGTAAATAACCTCTGTACAAATAATTTTTATTCTGAAAAACTAATTTAAATAGGACTAAAAATCAAAGACAAAAGAAAATAATTTACCACTGACTCAGGTCTAGATCATGACAAAAGGCAGCAATAACACAGACAGAATTTCTTTTGTGGTTGTCTTTTCCATTTTAGAAAACTGAGAGCTTATATATTCAGTGCTTGAGATTTCTTTCCAAATAGCAACTTATGTCTTTCCTCCCCCACAAAAAAAAAGAAAAAAAAAAAAAAAAGAGGAGAGAGGAAGGCAGAATACAGTTAACTTTATATATAGAAGAAAATGTAAGACTGAAAGGGATTGTACTGGTATTTGAATATATTATCAGTATACTAATCTTAACTCATAGCTTCTTAATTACATATCAGTTTATTTAATGTCATAATTATTTCAGGGGAAAATCTGTTTTACTCTCTAAATATCAATTTCCTGTTCTTAAAATTATTGTGCAGCTACCTATAGTTTTGGAATTAATTATACTGAGCTTTAGAAAAAATTATGCTGAGAAAGTATTTTATACTGAATCAGTTGTGTTGCGAGAGGGATCTAATCCAGAGTACTCATTCAGAAAACATACAGCTTTGGGGTACAGTGGTATTATTGAACTAGCCTTTGGGGTTCTTTCAATTTCTTCAGAGCCAAAGTCAATTCTATGAAATAACAATGTGTCTGTGTGTAGGTAAAATAGGGAAAACAGTGATTCTCCATTCTGAAATTGGAGGAAACCAAAATAATCCTTTGAATTTGCCATGAAAAGAAATCAAATTTTAAAGAAATTATTCCTAATATTAAATTTCCATCTCTCTGTAAATCCTTGAATTTTGAGCCTTATGATAGATGATATAAGCAAACGCCCTTTTTGCCTCTATTTGCAATTAATTTAATTGTTATTAATATAAAAAAAAGTAAAATTTATAGGTGTTTTTAGCTAAGTACCTTTTAAATCTTCATTTAATAGAGAAAATTATTTTCTTTTAGTCATATGGTGGGTGACTTTATAATTCCCTAGCATTCTCCTATTAAATTTATCCTCATGCTTTCATTAAAAGATTATGTCTGTGTCTTGTGAAAAAAGAAAAAAAAAATTACCTTTGCTAGATTTTTCAGGCTTAATTTAGCTTATGAAATATCTTGTAACTGCTGAAGTAGGTTTGAAAGTACAAAGTGCTATGCTCACAGGAAAAGGTTCAAAAGAAGGCTTTCCATTTAATTGTATGTGCTCAGTGGAGGAATCCAAGTTTCCTATCTGTATATTCTGGCTCAATAACTGTCAAAAACCAGTTTGTTATCTTTTAAAGGCAGTACATCTCATCACAGTCACCTGCAATTTAGAGGTTGATTCCATGAATTTTGCTGGAAATTTGTCTGTGTGGGGTTTTTTTTGTAAAATATATAAATTCTACAAAGAATTAGAAATGAAGTCTCATTGGCTCAAATGCAGTACAAAAGTTAGAAGAACATGACATGGCACGTTGGATGCTAATCTTTGACATTGAGCTGACAGAAAAGTATTAAAATGTTCTGCTGGCACACATGAAGGAACAGAGAGATCCATTTAGACATACAAATACTTTTAAGGATCTGATAATATCATTACTTACATGCCATGATTTTGAAATGGCTGGCACCTCACGGAACATTTGTGCGTTGCATGTCATAAAAGCATGAAATAATACAGTAAATAATTGTACACAAAAAATATCCTTCTGATATCAGGGGTGAATGAATTGGGATGTTGGGAAATACTTTTGAACTCATCCTTATTTAACTGTGGGTATGAAGAGAGTTATTTTTGTTGCTAAGTGGTAACAAGGGTTTAAGAGAGCTGTGATGATAATTCAGACTAAAACTGACATAATTGTGCACCTCACATGACATTCAAATTGGGCAGCAAATGAACACAAAAAGAAAGTCTGGGTAGAAACTAATGCTGATGAAAGCTAAACCAGATTATGAGTGCAGTAATAAAAGGTAAACTACAACTCCACAAGTTTCAGTGTTTCCTATGCTGATATTGCCTGTAGAATATAAGCAATCCATCCATTGGAAATAAAATACTCCAGATGGTTGAACATATTTAACTTGGAAGATTACATAGCATTTTTCTTTTGCATCATTTCAGAAATTAAAGTGGGAAACACACAAAACCAAATCAGAATTTACTTGACACTAGAAGTTTAATAAAAGCTTCTTTTAGAGCAGTTTCACAAAATTTTTTGATGGTCAAGTGTTTGTTAATGGTTCCCACATTTTTAACCTGCAAAGCTGAAAGTGGTAACTACTACCATTACATATGCAACACTTAAAGATAAATAGGAGCTTTCTGTACAGTATTAGAAGCAAATCAATTCCGAGATAAATAGAAAGAAATATTTAAATGAGGTGAGTTAATCATTACAATTACATTATATAAAATATATACTTATTATATGTACATATTTATGTATGTGTATTGAAAATACACTGTTACATATAATTTTAACTCATTTGAATCAAGTATTTCACATTATCTGGCTACCCACAAACTTAAGTTTTACAGTATTTTTGATTCATTTGCACGTTTAGAGATAGACATACAAGGTGTAAGCCCAAAAGGAAGTCTGGTCTGTGCTGTTAGATCTGGATAGGTTGGAAAACAGAATAGAATAGAATAGGATAGGATAGGATAGAATAGAATAGAATAGAATAGAATAGAATAGAATAGAATAGAATAGAATAGAATATTTTCAGTCGGAAAGGACCTACAGCTATCATCTGGCCTCTTCAGGGCTGAACAAAAGTTAAAGCATGTTATTAAGGGCACTGTCTAAATACCTCGTCAACACTGACAGTCTTGAGGCATCGACTACCTCTCTGGGAAACCTGTTTCAGTATCTGACCACCATCTTGGTTGAGAAATGCTTCCTCATGTCCAGAGAGAGGACTCCTGTGATGGGTATTGCAGACAAAAACAAGTTTACAGCTGCTGCGGTCTGTGTCTACAACAGCTAGCTTCTACAGTGAAACTCTCTGAATTTCCCCAGAGATAATAAAAAATAAGGATATTTTCTTATTTATTTAAAAAAAAAGATAAAAATATGTCTTTATGCAAAATAGAAGTGAAGATTTTTAGGGTTTTTTTCCCATTTGCTAAAGCAGTTTGTCATGAAAGAAATGAAATGAATTCATATGTTTGATTTAATCACAAGAAGTATAATACATGCATACAATTAATTTGACTTTTTGTAAATAGGAGAAGAATTGCACTAGTTAAAGTGTTTAATTTTCGTGAATACAAAAATTTGTTCATTTGACTAGATGTGACCTAGTAGTTCAGAAGATGCTACAACATTGATCCTTCCCCATTAATGACCTCATTAGTAGCTCTCACTAAATTTCTTTTAATAATTTATTATTGCAAGGCTGCTGTAAAATAGGCTTTGCTGGCCCCAGCTTGTGACTTCAGTTGAAAGCATTTTTTCTATAATTATTCTCTGAGTTTTCAGTTATATACTATGCTTAGAAAGCCTGAAGTGAAATCTAGAAAAAAATAGGCATATACACTTACAAACAAGGTCATGAAATCAGATGCACAGGAATACAACAGGATTTCTCTGAATCTACGTTGGTCACCAGGATTTTCTTAGGAATTTATATAAATGTATGCATTTATATGAACCTGTCTATGGGGGCTATAAGCCTTCCTCTTTTTCATTAAAAATATGTAAGCATTTTTAGCTGGTTCCAGTGCTGCTGGGGAAGAAGCTTATATGAAGCAAGCAGTATCTCACGTCTAACTTTTTTCCTACACAGCTCTAAGCACAGCTGCTTATATGACATTTCATAATGTCACAGGAGTCACTTGTTCTTTTTAAAAAATGATAATCAGGATGACTTCTAATCTCAGCTCCTTGCATACATTCATCCATTTACATTATTTCCATCTGCTGTTATGGTCCATTCTCCATTCAAAGGCAATATGGTGATATTTTTCAGTAATGTTGCAAGAGCAGTAGTAAAGAGATTGCACTGTAGTTTAATTTTGGCTTCCTGCTGCTCATCTTGCATTCTTTACACATGCAAAGCTTCCGCTAAAATCGGGGGAAGTTTGAATGCCTGAAGAATGGAAATTACACCTTTTGCCTGTGTGCAGTGAGTGGAGATTGACCACTGAGTCACAGCTCCAGCATGTTGGATGCAGGTTCCTCATTGGCAGTTTTTGATTGTAGTTTTACTTTATGGATATTTTGTATGGGTTGCTCTTCTCCTGATTGAATTGTACACACTGTGACACATTGGACAATTCAGGAATGAACAAAGAAGGGAAACAATCATTTCATATGCTCCACGCTTTTCCTAATGAACGTCCTGGGGATTCTATGGAGATTACTCCCAAGAACTGCCGCCTACAAATACATGAAGCAAAACAGTAACACTATGCAGTACACTGCCTCCTATGTAATAAAGTCTTAGATGTAAAAAAAAAAAAAAAAGTCCAGATCTTCAATAAATTTATCACATTCTTATTAATAACTAACAGCAATAAAAATTCATGCTTTTTCACTTTCTCAGCTTGTGTTTTCCAAGGAACCATTTGCATAATTAAAAATTCTCTGAGATCTGGGAATGACTTTCTTTAAATACCTAATTTTCTAATATTTTTAAAGTTAATCTATAATTTTCAGTACTTATGTAAAGCAAAAAAATAAAAATGAGAAATGTAAAATTGTAACTGGATCAAGTAATTGTAGTGCCTTTATGGAAAAAAAAATCAAATTATCAATTTAAACTCTTAAATATTAGGTAATATTAATACTGAAGTCAAGGAAAATAGGTAGGAAAGAATAAAAAGAAAAGAAAAAGTAGAAAGATGGCAATCCAATTCACATAGCCAATTTCTGCAGTAGAAGGTTGTCCTCAAAATAGGGCCATAGGGCTCTGTCTCATGGACTGGTTTTACTGTTTCATCCTGCAAAATCCCTGTTTTTCACTACATCTGCTCTCATAACCAGGACACTGTTAAAGATTCTGGGGATGGGCGACAGGATTTTATCATTAGAGCCTGTTTCCATCCAGACAGTGCCTCCCTAGCTTTCTGCTCCTTAGAGAGGCCCCTCTTAAGAAGAACTAGTCAACAATAATTGTTCCTGGAGCACCCGTCCTATGAGGAGAGGCTGAGAGAGCTGTGACTGTTCAGAGAAGGCTCAGCCTCATCAATGTATATACATACCTGAAGATACTTAGGTGCAAATAAGATGGAGCCAGGCTCTTTTCAGTGGTGCCCAGTGACAGGACCAGAGGCAATGGGCAGAAACTGAAACACAGGAGGCTCCCTCTGAACATCAGGAAACTCTTATTTACTGTCGAGGTGACTGAGCCACTGGCACAGGTTACCCAGAGAGTCTCCCTCCTTGGAGATAGTCAAAAGCCATCTGCATGTGTTCCTGGGCAACAGACCCAAGGTGGGTCTGCTTGAGGAGGGTGGTTCATACATAATGGGACAAGAAGCCCCTAGAATTTACACATATTTTTAAAAGTGTTTTGGGAAAAAAATAAAATCTACCCATTTTAATTTTCCAGCCAGAATTACAGGACAATATATTGAGTTTGTTGTAAGATCCCGTATGACATTATTAGATCATGTTATTCAGTCTTAAGTAATTTGCCTATTTTTATTTTAGAAATGAAAACACTTGCAGGTTGATAAAAATTCCAATCCTCCACAAATCAATAAATTAACTCTAGAGAATAGCCTTGAAAACAATACATTTCAATAAACCAAGTCCCACAATTGTACTTCAAAAACAAAAAATGGAGCAACAACTTACAAAAGTATGAACACTGTAATGAGTAATCAGGAGGAAAAGATGTAGAGGTCACTTTTTTTGGAACTGAAGATAGAAATGTTCAAGTCCAATAAGCTATCTTGATCAAAATAATTCTAACTTCTGCAAAACTGTGTATTTGTAATATTATGTTTGTAAAATTTTTAACCAATCCATTATAATTTGTCAGATTTTAATATTTTAAAATGGAAGATGCATTGGCCTATGCAAAATGTATTTTTAAATAAGAATATGGAGATCTAAGTGTCTCGTAACTTTCCTTAGTCCCTAAATCCAAAGTTCAGGTACTCAAATCTACTTTAAACTACTGCATAAATTTTCACCTAGTGAAAATTTGAAAAAAAATTAGACGGAAATTAGAAAATAGACTATTGCATTTCCTTATGTGAGAAAAAAAAAAGATAATATAATAATGCAGTGTGAAATATACAAGACAACAGCAAGAGTGTAAGAGATAAGATCCTGTTAAAATATTTGTAACATATTTTTAAGACAAAACAAAACAAAAGCAGTACCATTGTTTGTAACAGGAGTGCAGACAAATTCATGTTAGTCAAAACAAGTATCAGAGCAGAAAGAAAAGCTGTACTGTAAATACAACAAATATATGAATAAAGTAGAAAGCTGTACATGTATTATGCAAAACTTAAAGACAGTAAGCTATCAAGATGTAACCACAGTTCACTTTAAAAAAAGTTTAGAGAGAACACAGTACACTGTTGCTGTCCATAAATACAGCAGGAGAGAAAGGACCCACTTTTCCTGAAGTGGGAAGAACTACTTCAGTGAAGAACTACAGTGGTATAGAAACTGGTGGGTATAAACTGGCCATAGACAAAGATTTTCTGGAGATCAGGAAAATGTTAAAAATTTTTAAAATAAATTTTTACAAATTGTTCATATGAAGTTGTTATTTATAACAGCAAAAGTAAGTTGGTTCACAAATTCCTTCTAAAGCCATATTCTTCCACAATTGGTTGACTAACAAAACCAGGATGAACTTGCAGAAACCACACTTGGGTTATACTATTTTTGGTCTTCTTAAGGAAGGGTTTATTATAGCAGCAATTTAGTTATGGACTTACTTGTCTCAGACATCACTGAAATGTCACAACAATATTTGACAAGATATCTAAAGCACTTAAAAGGTCACTTTTTAATGGAGTAGAGTGCCTGGAGAAGCAGGAAAAAGATTTCACAAAAGAAGAGTATTGAGAAGGCATGTTGGGTTAGTCCAGGTACAGACAACTAAGATGCTAAGCCAGTCTGGAGTACAGCTATGCTCTTAATAAAAAGGTATCTAAATTTTCCAGGACCACAGCATTTCATCTTATAATCCAGAATGCAAAACGTGGATTCTTTACCATCTAAATAGACCCCAGTATCAATTAATTGAACTACTACACAAGCAGGAAAGACAAGTGGAATGATCATTTCTCTAGTTCAAGTCAGTAAGGCTTGATGTTTAAGGGAAAGTTAAATAAAGAATACAGAAAAAATAGACTGTAACATTTATAGATTAAGATACACAAAATCTGGATTGGAATAATGTTCTTTTTCTTTGTCAATATGATTGGAGAATTTTTTTTAAAGTAATTTATTAGATTTACTGCTCTAAAAAAAACCCAAACCTCAAATACCTCCAAAAATATTGTCAAAAACTGGGTAAAAATTTAAGACAATAATGTTTAACTAACTGGCTAACATTCTTCTGTTTCTAGTGGAAATTACATAAATAATATGTGACTATGATAGCAGAAAGAATTGGAGTAATTATGTCTACTGAGTTTTATATTGATTATTGAAAGGTATGTAGGCCTGACTTTTTAAGTCTTTGTTTTGCTTATAATTTTCTGGTATAAATTTTAAGTCAATATTGTTTTGTGTTAAGTTTTGTGTTAAGTCAGTCATTTTAACTGTGAAGCATAATCGATATCTAAAGTCTTCACGTGATATTCTATAGCTTGCTCTTATCTTAAAATAACCATTACACATAGCTATACTGCTATAACATATACTTTTACAGAAATACCAGTGGTATGTTTTCTGCTATATGCTGCACTGCAGGCCATCTCATTTGCAGAGGTGATATATCACAGTTAGGTGAAAAATGTTACTAATGCGCATTTCACTTTGTTGTAAATTTTCATTTAATTGTGAAATCCATATTTTCACTTAGCTGTAAATTCATGGTCTGTGAAGGTCAGTGTCATAACAAATTCCTTTGAGATTTGATTCCCGACTTTTTTAGCAAGTATTGTTCAAATTATTTTAAATTAACATCCTTTTGTAATTCAGTACATAGGTATGTTGAGATAAATATCTTCACAGCAGGAAATACAAATTGGAAATTATTCTACACAAGATTGTTGGCTACTGTCTGTAACATACACTCCAAGAGACTGGTGTTTTAGTGGTAAAAAAAAAAAAGAAAAAAAAAATAATTCATTTGAGGTCATCAGATTAAATTGTGACCAAGTATCTGGAAACTAGTTGAACTCATGAATAATACAAATTTATCATCTCCTTTCCTTTGTGGTGTTACTTTTTTCCAATATTTTATTAATAAAAAACAAAATACATTGATGGAATCTGCAAATGCCCAGGAAAAAGCTAAAATTACATCGTTCTTCCTAGAAAAGAAGTTTGCACAAGTCAGTGACTACTTGTTAAGATCCAATGAATCTGATCATTGCCTCATTCATCAGCAACACATAACATCTTTTCAAGCTGAATTTGAGAGTTGTGGCAAAAAAAAAAAAAAGTTTTATTAATTCCTTAAAGCCTCCTTGAGTCTCACCTGCATGGATTTAAACCATATTTTTAATTTCAAAATTGTCTACAAAAACCAATTTAATGTGGAAATGTGCTCATAATTTTCGTCAGCAAAAAAGCATGAAAAGATGTTTCAATTCTTTCATGAAATGAAGACAGTAAAATTATACCCATATTTATGAGTGTAAAAGTTATTGTCATGGTGTTATGTTCTCAGTTACACACATATTTTCGCTGTTTATGAAGAACTTTTCATGTATCAATTACAGGATAAGGTTATGTGTGATATATAATGCAGAAGATTAAATCAAATAACTGTAATACCTTAGGGTTTTCAGACCCTCAGATGTTCAAATCTGTTAGACTATCAAAATCTCATTAGTAATCCACAACCTTACAAAAGGTTATGAAACATTCAAAACTCCTAGCTAAAGGTGAATATTATGTGATGAAATACTAGATATGATATGATATGATATGATATGATATGATATGATATATGATATGATATGATGTGATATGATATATGGGGCTTTTTTTCCTTTGTGAGGTCCAATTTATTTATCAATAAATGTATCTTCATTCACCCTAAAAGTACTTTCAAAATTCTACTTAAACAAAATTCCTATAATAGTTTCCAACTAAGAAGAGGAATTATTTGGGTGTGTTTTGAATTTTTTTCTAAAAAACAATTAGCTAATAGAGGAAGAGGCCTTGTACTCTTCCATTTACAGAAGAAGACAATGAAGAATTTAGGATTTTATGTTATTATAATCCCAGGCATTCCTCTTTTACTGAAATTCTTTACACAATATCAGAGCTTTTAGTTGATATCTGGAATTGTTCCTCTTCAGATCTCACTTTTTGTGTTTAGTGAAAAGATCTTAAATGTTTATTTTGACTCATTCTTCACATACTTTAAACACTGTACATAATAACCATTCAGAATTTGATCATATTTGTCAATGTTTAGGCAAATTGAAATAGATATATTTAAAGTTCATTGCCTTAAAAGAACCCAAGACAGAAATTAAGAAAAGTTTCTTAAAGTGAATCTTACAGCAGCCATTTTGATCAAGGTCTGCATAGTGAATAGTGAATATTGCTGGCCAAGTGTTTGAGAGGCTTCCTGTTCTGAGTCACTACTAATAAAGAAAGTGATCTATGGAATTAATAATCAAGAAAGAAAATATAGAATTTGAGAGAGAGTTAAACATCTTCAGAACACATTTTAAATCTTATATAGTAACTACAGCAATTGACTAACAAATGGAATCGCTTTTTTTTTTTTTTTTTAGACACTAAAAGCCAATATGCTGAACTAATAGTTTCCTGGAGACATTCGTTTTGTCTCACACCATTACTCAGTTCCCTGCTCAATGTTCAGCTTCTCCTGCTGAGACACTAATTGCCCAAGGTGTAGAGAGTCTTATACAGAAATAAATTAGTTTGACTTATTTTGCACTCAATTTTATTTCTCTTCTTTGCTGTTATAAGGTATCAAATTAAATGATCTTTTGAAAACCTAAAAGGTTCATCTCTAATGTTCAGTTATCAGTCATACTTCATACTTATGGTTCATAGTAAATTAAATCGTTTAATTTCAAGAGATTATATTACTGGATAAAACAGATTGAAGATCTATTTGTGAAAAATTTGAAAGTAATAACATTACACAAACAATATTTAGAAACAATTCATAAAGTTGTGCCAACTAAGCAATGTTCTGTGTACTCTAACCTCATTTTCTCATCTAAAAATTGATTAAATAAGCAAACTGTCAGGTAGATTCTGGGAACCCAACATTATAAGGACACCTGCCCCTTCCTCTTATTAACATTGACCTTCTCTAAAGCAAACAAGGAGTGGTGTTTAAGCTTATGTATAACATCAAGCATTTTAAGTATTCTCACTTGTTCCTGTGGGTTTCTTAAATTCTGTGTTTAAATAGTATTTTTTCCCAGAGAGATCTGGAAAAAAGAAAAGTATTCATACAAATGCCTGTTTGCATATACGCCATGCATTGGAGGAAAGGTCACGGGATTTCAAATTCTAACATCTACAGTAAAGTTTAATGACAAAATAGATCAATTCAAGCTTTAGTCAAGCAGAAAGTTCTCAGTGGCATGCAAGCAATTTTTTTTTTTTGTCAAGTATAAAACACTACCAGTTGAAGTCAATGGCTTCAGAAAAAACTTTAAATAAGGATAATGAAATATTTAAGGTCCTTTAATATCTATAGGCATTATTCCCTAAAGTCTCATAGAATCATGTAAGTCGTGTAAGACTGTCTACAAGAACTTAAATACTGCTTTTAAAAACATGGATGTCTTTTGAATAACAAGTGGACTTATGCCAGCCCAGCTTTTGTTCAAATTGGTGGTATTATAATCAAACACTAGAAAACAAAACCAAAACCTTTCGGTCATTCTAAAACAGAAATTATGCTCTACACCACTGAAAATGTGTTAAACTAATATATGTTATTAAAAATCCAAGACCTGATTGCAGAAAATTCCAACATACAACCAGGGGTGACTAGTACTAGTTTCTGAAGGCTTTCAGTTCATAGAATCATAGAACAGCCCAGGTTGGAAAGGTCCTCAAAAATCATCTGGTCCAAACTTTCATGGGAAAGGGACCCTAGGTAAGATTATCTAGTACCCTGTCCAATCACATCTTGAAAAACTGCAGTGATGAGGACTCCACCAGGTCCCTGGGGAGGTTGTTACAGTAAATGATGGTTCTTACTGTAAAAAAATTCTTTCTTATTTTGAGATGAAACCTCTCCTGGTGCAACTTGTACCCATTGCGCCTTGTCTTCTCCATGCAACTACTTGTGAAGAGAGAGCCTCATTCCTCTTTGTAACTGCACTTTAAGTACTCAAATACTGCAATGAGAGTCGTTCTGAGCCTTTTCTTTTCCAGGGAGAAGAGGCCTATCTCCTTCAGTCTTTCCTTATAGGGCAGGTTCTCCATCCCTTTGATCATCATTGTGACCTTCCTTTGGGCCCTCTTCAGTCTGTCTGAGTCTTTCTTGAATTGTGGGTACCAGAAATGGACACAGTACTCCAGGTGCAGCTTGACAAGCGCTGAGCAGAGTGGAATGATCACATGTCTATCTCAGTTAGTAATGCCCTTGCAAATGCAGACCAGGATCATTGGATCTGGATCTGCAGCAGCACACTGCTCGTTCATGTTTGGCTTGTTGTCCACCAGGACCCCCAGGTCTGTATCAGCAAGGCACCTCCCCAGCCACACAGATCCTAGCGTGTACTGAGTTTTTTGGTCGTTCAGTACCAGGTGCAGGATTTTGCATTTTGCATTTGTCTTTGTTCATACAGTTCTTGCTAGCCCACTCTTCCAGCTTGTCCAGACCTCTCTGTGAGATGGCTCTCCCTTCTGACATGTCCACCTCACTATACAGTTTATTGTTGTCAGCAAACTTGGTGAGGGTGCTCTCAATTAATTTCTAATTATGTGCTTTTTAGGAACATAAATGATTCTTCTTTTGCCAGTAAAATAATTACTTCTGATCTTGTTGACAATTTGAATTTAGGTTCATTTTGACTCAATAAATATGAATTTGTGGCTGCTTACTGTCCAAATAATTAGGAAAATAAAAGGCCTAAAGCTAGGGCTTTTTGCTGGTTACATTTAGTAAGTCTACTACATGTAAATTTGTTAAGTGGTAATTTCTTCTGGAAATGTATGTCTGCTCCTTGTTATGCTTCAATGAACATGTTTTTACTTAACATCCTTATAGCTAGTATTAGTATGTGGGTAAACATTTGCATAACAATAAAATTATCAAAATATTAAGGTGGAGGCAGACCTACTGCCAGCAGATTCTTTAAGGCTCATGGATAAGGGAGACACACAGAGTAGAATCTTATTGAACAACTTCCAATATAAGGATACAAGCAGACACAGCAAATGATAAATATGAGCAGCCTTCTACAGATTTCTGATACTGAATAAAAAGCCTGAAGTAACTGTAAGAAATAAGAGCCCTTATGTTTGAACAGATCTGCAACCTTATTGACTCCATTGACATTCATACATTTATCATTTGTTTGGACAGAAATGGTGGTGGTAATGTTGAGAGTATTCCTGGGTATAGAGACAGATACATATCTTCCAACGTGGAAGCAGCAGGACTGAAACCCTTTTACTTTCTCTGAATAGCAGACACTCAGAAAAATGTTTAAGTTTGTCTCCTGAAATGCTGAAATCATATTTGCATCACGCTTTTTTATGATTTATCAGAAAACATTTGATCCATTTGAAAACTCAGTGAAGTTTGAGCTGACTTTGGCCCTACAAAACAATAAAGAAAAGTACAATTGGCAAAAAATTAAAGCTACGTAGTACTGCACAGGTTGTACCTATTTATATTTTAAAAGAGTTATTTATATAAGATTTGCCAAAGCCATACTCTACAACCTGTGTCAGGAAAAACAAGTGTATTGTAGAACTGTACTAGAAATGTAAAGTATTTCTTCTCACAGTCTCATCATTATTATCAGTTTCTATTCAATGGCAGAAATTTATGGAACAATGACTACATAGTGCTTGTAGTCTTTGTTAAACGAAGCAGAAAGGATATTTCACCACATTCTGGTTCTTTAGTGAATTGAGTCCACAGTTGGGGAGAAAGTAAATTTTATGGGAATGCTATCTCAACATCCAAATCTGATACTGTCTGTAAAATTCCATGTGGAAAGGAAAAAACTGGTTTAGTTCTTTTAGAATTCTGAGATGGCACCCAGATTAGAGGGAGGTATTGAGGTTTTTATGATCATGAGTTGTATGATACATTTTTGTTTTTCAGGTAAGTTGTCACCCATATTCAGTACTTCCTACCCAAAACATATTTATCCTAGTCACCTCCTCTTTAACCTGGAGTGAGTTTACAGGGTTGCAGATTAATGGCAATGCAAACTCTGAAACACCAGGGCTGGTGTCTGTTCCAGTGTGTTTATCTCCACAAGGGTTTATTATGGAAAATGTAGCACTAAGCTGGGTTTGCGCAGAGAGAAAGCTGGCAAGGCCTGCTAGGGGAGCATTAACAATCTGCTACACCTAAGCTGGCTCCAAGTGGAGACACATATGAGGACATACTTTAATAATTGTACTAGCAAGCTTTCACTCTTTTAGATGTCCCAGTCCTTTCTTATCCAGGATAGCAGGGCTTCACTGTATTTTGTAATGCATGCAATACAATTTCTGGGTTTTTTGGTCTTTACCCATTTTGTTTCCTCTACATGGCCTGCAATACTATAGCCATCTGACAGTCATCAGTACAAATTGACAAAACATCTTGTCAAACCATACCCTAGGGAGTTGCTAATTATTGTTATAAAGAAAAGCTCTGTCTGCCAGCTCTGTTCTCTATTGCTTAATCTGCAGATTTTAAGACTTCTCAGTCTCCATTCTTCAGAGAAGACTCCTTCTTGGGAATTAACTGACAATTCTAAAGCATTTAAGTACGTGTAAAATAGTTTTGGTTTAAGAGCTCATTGTGAAAATAATGTCCCTCTCATGGTAAACACAATCAAGCTATTCTGAAGTAAAGGTTTCTCTACATATACAGTAAACTATAATACAGAATCCTATTCTTTCTATTCCAAGACTAAAACTTTACATGTCATAGAAACAGGATGTTCCTTAGATGATGTCCTTTGTGGTAAGCATACCTGAGTCACATATGACTCATGCAATTTCTTAGGGAAAAAGAAAACTATTTTGTATTTTCAGGCCTCTGTGTTGGAGAAGTCATTCATTTGTGATTCCTTCAGCTTCATTCCTAGTCCAAAAGTCCTAGGTCTATGCCCTGACAACATCTGAGTAACAGTAAAGTTAATCTTATGAAGTTCACAGACTATATATAAGAAAAATATTTCTGTTAACTCGTTTATCTCTGAATATTTTAGAGGAATGACTGAGCTGTTGTGCATTTTCAGTGAGATGACAACTGGAACTCATTAAGGATTTTTAGGCTACAGGAAAGGAAAGTCTCTTTTCAGCTTTTTCCAAACCAAGAATACTTGGATAATTCTTGAACAAGTTTATTGTTTAAAGACCAATAAATTCTTCTTATACCTGAAAATAAACTAAAGTTTTTAAAAAAATCAATGAAAAGTGAAGTATTTTATATGTAGATTTGAACCCCCTGGCTTGCTCTGTTCCTCTTGCCTCTTCTGTCATGCAAGGAAATGGCTTAGAATGCTATAGAATTTAAACATTCACAACTTGAACTATTTTGTAATTTTTCTATAATAGCTAGTACAAAGATGAGGATTAAGAGTTCATCACTCAGGTGGAAGGGGAAGCAGAATAATTCTGAAAATTTCTAAAGCTTTTTATTCTGTCTAGTGAAGTAAGTAAGATTGCAGTCCCTCTCCCTTTACATGCTTAGAGAACACATGCACTCCAAGTAGCCTTGTGGATGAGCATGTAGGAGGGTTGGCTTCCTCTGACATTCTGCCAAAGCCTGGAGGACTCTCAGGTAAGAAAGAATTGTCCCATGTCACCCCTCTCTCATTCACCCTCAAACTCTCATGGTCGAAGTCATCAAGATCTGTGTCTCTCGCTCTCACCAGAAACTCCATCATGCTCATTAAAAAAGAAGATAAAATTAATAACGAATGTCTTCCTTAAATGAACATATTTTAATTAAGTTTTCATTCTGTTAAACTATGTGTGTGTATATATATAACTACAAATAAACTGCTGTTTATTTGAAAGTTTCCATGAAGTTTATTTCTAATAATATAATTAATTTAAATAATATAAATAATAGAAAGATTACTTATTTTTGTCTCCAGATCTATAAGTCATATGTCCTGGCTGGGATAGAGTTAATTTTCTTCTTAGTAGCTGTTATAGTACTGTGTTTTGGATTTAGCATGAGAAGAATGTTGATAACACACTGATGGTTTAGTCGTTGCTAAGCAGGGCTTACACCAGTCGAGGACTTTTTCAGCTTCCCCTGCTCTGCCAGGTGCACAAGAAGCTGGGAGGGGGCAAGTCGGTATGTTACCCATAAGTGCCAAGCAGGCCTCAGGATGACAGAGGGAGCAGAAGCTACAGTGCACGGTATTGGAATGGCTGTTTTCCGCCTCATACCGCTCCAAAAAGTATTTGGCATTAATGGTTGAGGTTACGCTTGTGTCTTGACAGGTTCCGGACCTCTCTGAGTGCCAAGCAAGTGGACACGGCCGTGGTACGGACACCTAATGACCATAACCTGAGAAAGGAAAAAGACCAGAACGAACAGGATGACATGGAAATTGGCATGGCTAATCTGCTCGAGGGTACAACTTCTGGGGGAAGCAGAAGTAGACAGACTAATAACAAAGATTACACCGAGATCTAACATCTGAGTCACGTTAGCCAATATTACAGGCCAGAGGTCCATTTGTCTAAGTTTGGCCACCCCAGGGGATCCATTTCGTACATGTCTAATAGGAACCCCTGTGTGGAGACCAGAGGAGCTCTGGGGTTATGTTGGAAATAAGTCTATTTTGAATTTTACCATAGCTAATACGACCCTGTCAGCCCCAGGGCTAAACCCTCAACAGCGAGATGGAGGATGGCAAGCAATAATTGTGGAAAACTTGAATGTTACTCTGATGTCCCCCCCAGAAGAGCTAGATCTACTGGGGTGTCTTAATGCCTCGTCTGTTGGGAAACAAACTGGGTGGTTTAGTTTTAAGTCGCCCTTAGTAACAGACCTCAATACTAACTATAAGAACTGGGCAACCGTGGATTCCACCCTCTGTCCTGGAGATGTTTACACAGCTCTTTACTCAAGGCTCAACCAGACCAGACAGCCGGCGCGAAAATTGCCGCCGGGCATATTTCTAATATGCAGTGACCAGGCCTGGAATGGAATCCCTAAAAGTCCGCACGGGGGATCGTGCTACCTGGGGAAATTGGCTCTATTTCACCCCAGCTTGATAAACCTCATGCAGTGACCGTTCGGAAAAATCAGTCATAGATCAAAGGGAGAAATCTATGAATTCGTACAGATCTGGATTGTCCAAAAAGAGAAGGATGGCACCCCAGGTGGGACACCACTTCGAGTCTCGACAGATCCGTGGGATCATGGGACCTCCAGCCGGCACCGAGGGATTCTTGGGGAGAACCTCTGATCCCCGCACCAAGAGATTCTAAGCAAGTTCCCTGGAAAGGTAATAAGGTACAACAAGGATTTCTTGAACAACAGGGCCACAATGTGTTGTGGAGCTATGTGGACAATCCAGGTGTGTGACTGATGTGATAAAGAGGGCTATTCCTGGAGTTTGGTTAGCACAAAAACACAGAAGGGGGATTGTGGATACATTCCTAGCAGAACAAGGACATCAGGTTCTGATAGGGTTGGAATGCTCTTAAGGGGGAAATGCTTAGCCAGTGTATGGGACGCTATTAAAGGGGAAATGCTTAGTTGCTAGAATAGGGAAGCAGTAACCGCAAGTAGGGTAAAGTAACCAATGAGTGAGGCTTTGCTGTATATATCCAATCGCTATTAGAGGAGAAGTGTATGGACAGTGTGTTACACCTATGAAATTATTGCTTATGCTGTGTGAACCCTGCTCTGCTCTATAAGCATACCTGCAAATGTCATTGATGGTCCTTGCTATTTAGGTAAACTAACCATGTTTACACCATCTCTTAGTCAACTTAGGAATATCATTATGTCTGTCGGCCAGAGTTGAACAAAACGTGCCTTATTAACCCCTGATTGTAATGACAATGTTGAACTTTTATCTGTAGCTGCTCGCGTTGCTTTAGCTGTTTTTGTACCAGGTGCTGCTGCTGGTAATGCCTTAAAGAATCTAGCACGTCTTGCCTGTTGGTCAGAGAAACAAAGTAATATAACGACGGAGATTTTAGGAAAATTATTGTTAGATCAAAAAAGTCTACGGCATGCTCTGTTACAAAATCGTGCTGCGATTGATTTTCTACTATTGGCACAAGGCCATGGATGTGAAGATTTTGATGGCATGTGCTGTTTTAACCTAAGTGATCATAGTAAGTCAATCCATCAGTCAATTGCCTTGATGAAGAAGAACTTAAAAAAAATACAACAAGATACCAGTCCCTGGAACAAGTGGTTTTAACAATGGGGACTAACAGGATGGGTGAAAGATCTCTTTAAGGAAGGTTTACGCTTGTTAATGCCGTTGGCTGTAGGACTAATAATTATCATTATTATAGTAGGTATTGTGAAACGTTTATTATCCAAACTAGTATCTGCTGTTTTGCTTGTGCAAAAAGAAAAAGGGGGAAATGTGGAGGAGTGGCTGAGTGAGAATGGGCATGATTTAGTACCCATTTGACAGCCCCTGCTCTTAAGCAGATGTGGGTGGAACTATGACCGGAAGAGAAGGTGAAGCCCCTCCGTCGGACAGATGACCCGTCCCAGTTACAGTAGTGATGTAGGTGTGTGTATAACGGCGTTCTACCAATCACAGTGTGACGTGTGTGTATGTTATTGTTTTCTGCCTATATATGCTTTTGTTAGCTGTGCAATAAAGGAGAACGACCATACTCATACTGAGATCCATCGTTAATCCGGGCTGGCTTCCCCTTCCGACAGGGGCACAGCCAGGACAGCTGACCCCAACTGGCCAAAGGGCTATTCCAGACCGTATGACATCATGCTCAGTATATAAGCTGGGGGAAGAAGAAGGAAAGGGGGGACCTTTGGAGTGATGGTGTTTGTCTTCCCAAGTAACCACTATATGGAGCCCTGCTTTCCTGGAGATGGCTGAACACCTGCCTGACGATGGGAAGTATAGAATCATAGAATCATTTGATTGGAAAAGACCTTTAAGATCATCAAGTTCAACTGTACAGGTACAAATAGTGAATGAATTTCTTGGTTTGGTTTGCTTGCACGCACATGGCCTTTTGCTTTCCCTATTAAACTGCCTCTATCTCAACCCATGAGTTTTCTCACTTTTACTCTTCTAATTCTCTCCCCCATCCCACCATGGGGGACTGAGCGGGTGGCTATATGGGGCTTAGTTGCTGGCTGGGGTTAAACCACGACATTGTAGTATCCAGCCTAGGAAACAAACAGTGCCTCAGTCACCCTATGTAAGAACCCTGCTTGAACTTCATTGATTTTTTTTTTATAGCAGGTCAGATTAGATGCTTATAGTTCTCTCTTACAACCTTCTAAGAAAGGAAGGAATCACCTTGTGCTTTAGCCTGTGTCTCTGCTGTATTCCTTTCATAGTGAAAAGTGGTTTCTGTGAACACAGAAGTTCAGAGTAACTCATTGGTGCCTATGCTTGTGCTGCTGGGTATGAGTTTTGTGGCAGAAGAATAAACCAGATTTGATCAGAATAGGGCTCAAAACTCTCCCTTTGCATTTTGACTTCCCCCAAGCACTGAAGTACGATCTCTTTTCCTGTTATATGTTAATCCCCTGAACAAGTTAAACTCATTTCAGAGTGACTGGTTAGATTAATAAGATACTTCTAAAGGTTTTTTTTGTTGAACACATATTGTGTGTTGAGTGCAGGATACTGATGGAATTCCAAATTATCCCTCCGTAATTAAGATATTTCTATTATATATGATATTCACTAATTATTTAAAAAAACCCAACAAAATCAACCAATAAAATTCAGTTAGCTGATTGTTTGCATCTTTAATTATCACAGCACTTACTAGTTAAATCTTAATTCATTTTGACCAGCAGGTGTTTCCAGAAGGAAGGAAGGAAGGAAGCTGGAAAGCATAATTTTTCATTAATGCTATTACGTTTATGATGCATGTGTAAAAGAGAAAGATTTTTAGGAAGACCAAATGGTTGAGTGTTTAATTTCCATTTGTGCTTCTTAAAGTCTTCCCCTGTGGTAAGCAAGCTTTACTGAATGAAAACAAAAATGTTGTTAGTTTGTAATTATGACATGTAAAAGGAAATATCATTCTTTTCTCCAACATAATGAAATAATGGTAGTTCAAAAACTAAACCAGAAAAATTTTCTTTCTCCCCCCTTCTCATGTTTTTTTAAGGGGTAGAAACATTCTCCAAGCTGGTAGGATGTGTAGTCTTGGCTCTTACATTTTTTGTTTATAAACTGTTCTTGTCACAGGTTTTGAATGAGACTTACCTTATTTGCTTGTGTCCAAGTCTAAATACTTTATTCCAAATTCAATGAGTGTTAGAAGCTGCTCACATCTCCAAATCCTAAGCAAAGCTGGAGAAAATTATTAAATATAACATGTACTCCCTGAAGGGCAGGATCAGGTTGATCTAGGCCAGACAAAAAGAAACTAATACTACAGTCTAAGATACAGTTCCAAAAAAGCAGGAAGGATAATTTCAGCATCATAGTCAAAACCTGTGATCCTTAAAATCACTTCTTAGCTGTCACATAATCTTTTCAAGAATGAAAAGTGCACATGCTAGTGTTTTACAATGCTTGTTCCCCAGACATGTAATGTGTCTAATTTTGGTCAAAGCCAGCTTAACTTTGGCAAGCCTGAGCAGAGCCACAACAGAGCTCAGGCAAGACCTGTAGTTAGGTTCCTACTTGTAAGTCCGTTAGCTAATTTATGGCAGATTGGCAGGATCACACGCAAAACAGTGGCCACTAGAGTTGCTTTTCAGTGATACCTTTTCACGTGATACGCTGGTGTTACGATCCAGTTCTGTTTGGATGACAGGAAGGCCCCGTTGCTTTCTAGCCGACCTCAGACGAGTCTGGGAGGCTAGGGGCGGCTAGACAACCTCTCGTTTTGGGTTCGATCCCTTCGAGCAAGATTAAGACACAAACGAGGTCAGATATCGTAAGTCCACCCATTTATTAATGGTTTGAGGGAAAGAGAGAGAGCAGCGACAGGAAAGGAAGGAAGGAAAGATAAGAAATACAGCAAGAGGTTCGGATAGAAGAGAGCAGACCGTCACCACCATGGGTCCGCGGCATCCCGGGGGTCCGTGCTTCTGGGGTTTTCGGTGATCGCGCATGGAATCTTCGGTGGTCTCTTCACGAGGTCGGTGATCTTCCTCCGGTGTCTTTGATGGTCTTCCACGAGGTCCCCCTGCAGTCTGAGACTGCAGCCTTTTTTATAGAGCACAGTCCAGAACATGCACACACATTTTGCACGCTTTACTTTTGGTGGGCTCTGTTTGCGCGCTTTCTTGTTGCTGGACAGGGGCAGGGTTCTGCTTGCTTATTGGTATTTAATAACCCTGCAAAGGAAGTTATTATAATGCAGATACATGGCAACTGGAGTAAATACTAAAAGTATAAATAAATATAAATTAAAGCATAGGTACAGGATTGATCATCATTTTGCAAATCTGTTCTCCATGTTTGAAAATATATGTACTGGAACAAGAAGTATTTAAAGTCCCAGATGTCTCACACACAATATCAGGAAAGCTCAACTTGTTCAGCTATACTGTGAAGTGGTGGCTTTTTTTCATATTTTTCTTTTCCTAGCATTAATGAAAAGCTCTTCATTGTCTGATTTTTCTTTACCTGCAGTAGTGATTCTGGCATCGTTTTAGCTGCTACAGAAAGACTTTAGCATAAACAAAAGATTATGACTCAAAAAGGAGAGGAGACAGGGCCAAATAAGCTCCTTATCTAACTGTGCTGTGATTGTGCAAATGTCCTTGAGCAAACTCTTGAAAGCTTTCTTTAAAATAACTGTACTAGAGTATTCAGTGGTCTTTCTTTTATCTAAGGAATTTAATCGTATGTCAGCAGAGCTATTTGAAAGCATTTTGGTGCCAGTATAAAGATTTCTATCTAACTCTACTTTTACTGGCTTTTTAAGAGGTTAACATGATACAGGTTTTAAGAAAGATTGTGGCATGGAGAAGAAAATGTCAGCTTTGCTCTCCTACTTCATGAAGTCTAATGAAGCTGTAACAATCAATAAACTTTACATGCACACTTCCTCAGCAGCAGGATGTTCTTGCTATTGTAGTCATACAGCATAAGTCTATATGTGAGCACTATGTGGGAAGAGGTGTTTAACCTATGAACAGAGATTATTTATGTGACTTATTTATTCAGAGAGTTATTCAGTAGGTTGGATAAGAACTTGTGTGATGAGAAGGCTTTCCTACATCTTATAGTACTGTGGCTACCTTCTTTGTACTGGGTCAGACCAGGTAAGCTATTCTGATTAGAGCCTCTCAGTACCAAGGGAAGGGGAAGGGGAAGGGAAGGGAAGGGAAGGGAAAATTATACAAATTTTAAGCTAAGGTGTTGGAAGGCTGCCAAGGGAAAGGTACAAAGTACTATCTTTTTGTCACCCCACTGCTATTAGGATTTAGCTCTAGAAACGAAAACTTCAAATAGAACAATGCACATCCTGGCTCTGCCTTTTCAAAGAAGAAAATACTGTTTCTGAAGGGAGACCATATCTCTGCCAAAGGGACAGCTTTCTCTTTGGAAGCAGATCATCTGATGCCAAGCTTCTGGGAACATTCCATGTTGAAAAATCTTCATTTCTGATAAGTGAAAACTTGATGCATTAAATTTGCTTTGGTTTACAATCAGGTGGGAAAAAAATCTCATATTTGTGAAACAAAGTCATCTGATACATTAAAGCTTACTTGAATCCTTAGAAAGCCTGAAACAATAATTCTGAAGTAGGGCTTCTCAGTAGCATGCACAAACAACGATGGTTTGTGCATGTTGTTTTTCCCAAGCTTAGCATGCCAGTCCTTAGCCGGTCTGTTCTGCTTCCCTTAGGGGCAGGTCCAAGACTTCCCTGATAGTAGGCATGGGAAAAAGTAATTTCTTGCCTGACTGTAACCTGTTCTTGTTCCTCTCATTGTCAAATACTTAGGCAACTATCACTACATGAACTATTCACAGGTCATATTTTCAAACATTTATTCAAGCTGCTAAAGATCAGTATACAGGTATATATGCACACATGTGCATATACTGTCAGCCAAAGGAAGACTACAACGTCTCCACTGGACCTAAGGAATACACCTGTTGTGACTGAATGTTAACTGCAATTCAGCCAAGCACAGACTCAAATTCTGCAGAAAGGAATTGTATCCAAGAAAGACAACAAAATACACTTTATCAAAGCTTTCCATTCTATGACGTTTTGTGCAAATAGAGTCATTTTGGATCTCAGATGTGGGGAGCCTGGCTGAGATAAGACCTTGTGAAGTTTCATCTTCCCTCCATCTTACAGTTCACCTCAGATTTTTATGCTTCATATACCACTGTGTTCTCAGTGAAATTAAGACAAACCCCAAGAAGGATTATATTTTCAGATATTGGCTATAAAATGACTGAAAAATAAAATCTTAGCTGTGAAATGGTCTTGAAAGAGAGAAAGGGTTATATATTACCCTCAAGTGTTTGAGGAGGCTGGAGCAAAACAGTGTATTTTGGGGGAATGCATTTATAAAAAAAAAAATCATTGTAACCTTTAAGTCATATTGCCTCAGTTCTGCTGCTTTGTGTGTCATTTCTTCTTTGTTTTTTATTTTTTAACAGCAGATTGTCTATTTTGTAAAAAAATAATGCAGAAATAAGGGCTACTAATTTCTTCTCAGCATTTCTATTCCTTTCATCTGTAAACAGCGGTTTCTTTTCACTCAGGCCTCAGGATACTTAATGTGAGTACTTCTGGTAACCCTCTCTCCATGCCCTTCTAATGTGAGTTGCAGGAAGACTGTCATTCATGCACTTAAATAAAGTGACAGCTGTGCATCACTGAGAGCTGATGCAGCCCATCAGTCTGTCAGAATATGGCATTCAGCAACCAGCGTTTCCAGGTATATTCACAGAAGTAGCTTCTGTTCTCTGTTATTCCACATGGAGTCAAGTGCTTACCTGAAGGCACACAAAATTCCTCAATTATCAAGAAACTTGACATAGAAAAAACATTAAAAATGAGATAGCGAAGAGTTTTTCTCTCTCAATCACAAGCCAAGCAACTGCCTTATGACTTAGTCCCTCTGGCAAACTGCCTCTGGCTATGATGGTATTTCTGTTACGTCCTCTCAAGGCCCTCCGTGACACTGCTATGTAATAACCCCTGCAAATAGATATTAACCTTCCCTCTATCTTTAAAACCGGTAGACCAAAACCTTCTGCCTGAGACTCCTACTGATTGTAATCAAAGTCAAGGGGTTTTTTTAAGTTTTGCTTTTGAAGAGTGACTGTAATTTTGGGCATGCTGTTTCTATGAGGCAAGATGTTAAGAGATTTTGATCAGAAAAGGCCAGTTAAAATTATTATTATTTAACATTATGTAACTAACTGAGCAAAAATAAGTAACTTTTAATTCTTTTCTTAATATGCTTGAGACAGTGTCTGAGCAAAATTATACATCACCAGATGTATACCCTGTCACATAATCAAGAAAAATACAGTGATGGTTAAACCTAGACACATGCATATTTAACCAATGCTAATTATTCATTTTGTTGTGAGTACATTATGAATACGACCAGTAATGCAGGTGGACAGGGACCTCATACTTCAATATGATTTAATTACTGAAGAACTTTAAGTGGGTATCTTCATAATTCAGTGCACTTGTCAGTAAAAACACTCATCTATTACATATAATTTAATTGAGTTGTCAGCAGCAATATATCAAATCTATGTCAAATATATGTGAGACACCTTCATATTTAGGTAATTTTGCTGATTGGTCCAACATTTTGTGCTAATGAATACATAGGCAAAGCAAACTGCAGTAGGAGATGAATACGCCTTCGGCTAACTCTCCAGGTACACTTTAGGCTTCACTTGAAGTGATTATTTTTCACATATTAGAATCACCTCATTTTATGGGAAAACACAGAAATTGAATCAATTTGTGCATGAAACAAGGAAACTTCAGAATTTGGCACATACTGATATAAAAAAAAAAAAAATTACATAAGTATACAGCTGACCCTGCTGTTCTATGATCAGATCATCACTACTGGACTCACTTAAAACTCCTAATATCTAGAGTGAGATAATGCGTAAAAGATGCAGTTCTTCTGAAGACAAACAGCCTTTCACAACTCTGAAAGTATTTGCAATTGTTTGTTGTAGCCTGTTATGTGCTCTGATTATACAGCCCATACCACATATTTAATCTTTAACAAGATCTACTTATGAGTAATGTTTAATGTGCAAAACTTATTTTCTATTCCATCATTTCTATGACTGAATACTGTATGAAAAAATGTAATTAAATTGGTTCACTTATTATTTTCCTGTTCATATCATACAAGCAAAAATAAATCTATCCTCCATATTAAAAGTAACAGAATACAGACTTTTTTGTGTGTTACCTTTCAACAAGAAAAAAAAAAAAATGTTTGTGAGAATTTGTAAATAAATTTTGAGACAGTTGAAGTTAATAGAAATTTGCCAATCCAAATCTATGGAAACAGCAGTTTACCAACCTGCATTAGTTAACAAAAGGTGGAAAATGGTTTAGAGCTTTGTGTAGAGGCTCCTTAGCCATACACTTGCAATGTAAAAGATTGTAAGGTCTTTTGATCAGAAAAGGCCAGTTAAAATTATTATTATTTAAGACTATGTAACTAACTGAGCAAAAATAAGTAACTTTTAATTCTTTTCTTAATATGCTTGAGGCAGTGTCTGAGCAAAATTATACATCACCAGATGTATACCCTGTCACATAAATGGACTGGAAAAGAAAGAACAGTATGTCTCCACTTACTGACTACGAAATTAGGTGCATAAAAGGAATTTTTTTAATTGTTTTGTTAAGAGAATTAGTTCACAGACAGAATGTGGTGGTGGTGGTAGTTTTTTTTCAAAATTTGGACATGTCTGAAGTTGATAAAAGCAATAACTTGTTTATCAGTGTACTCAGGTTTCAGAATTGTCATACTGAAAACTACATATAAAAATTTGTGATTTGTGCAGATAATAGTCCAATTATTTCTGCTGTTATGACTGGTGTAAAAGCAGTAGATAATCCTCATCTCTAGTAATTTAGCAGCAATATCTGACTCATTCATATTTAAGAGAGTTTTCTCTAAGATACTTCACTGATCTGGTGAATATCAAAATTATAGCAGTCCATTGGGTTAATAATTGTGTTTTGTGTTATAAATGAAAGTAGAAAATCCAGGAGGCACTGCTTAATTCCTTATTGCTATGATGCTGCTAATGCCAGGTTGGTCTTCTCTGTATTTCAGTTTTCTATGCCATAGATTTCCCATGGTTGGCCATTAACGCAACTCATCAATATAGGACATCTGTATTTTGACGACATCTTGAGGACATTGAAGAATCAAGTAAATAAACACTTTTTAGAAAAGTTTGTTATAACCTGTACATTCTGTATATCATGTTTGGGAAATATTAGATCATTGGAAAACAGCCTGATTTAAAAGTCTATCAGCTTATGTAAAAAAAATATCGATTATATAGCCTCCTTTAGGCTAAGGTATATATCTGAGGATCATTTTTGTCATTTACTAAGCATAATGTATTGCTCCATGAAATTAAAATTGGTTTGTTTCCAGTTATACCACAGCTCTTCCACAGTCTTTGATCATCACATTCTCTATCATAGTGATCATGAGAAACATTTTTAGCTGGACATCCCCAAATAGTATTTGCTTGCATTAATGTCTTTGTATTTCAATCATAGTGATAGGACTTACATTAGTCTTTCTAAATTCCATTAAAGGCAACAATTTATCCATGTGAAATGAAATATCAATTAATAATGTTTACAAAATAAACTGATGGAGAGGCTTGCTTTACTTTATCACATGCCTTTTTACCATGTTATGTTGTGACTGTAGGAGGAAAAGCCACAATCTATTTCCCCAAAGTGATATCTGGCACAATACCCTTTCATTCTAAAAGCAAAAATCAGGCTTCATACTGGATGTAAAAACTCAGCCTAACATGACTACTGGACATGCCTATCACTGGGAGAATTATGTCTATCTTCACCACGCACAGTGTTAGAAAATGGGAAAAGTAGTAATCATCATTACTCATTTATTTTATCAAATAAAGAAGAAACTAATACTGATATTTCTTTATAGAATGAACAATAACAAAGGGCTTTAATGATGTTTCCAGACTTTCAGACAGTGGCTGCAGGGAAAGCTCAGGGGTGCAGTTCTCGCACAGCAAATTCAAGTGCCAGAATCTGGTTTGGCAGCTGACCTTCTCCACATTCAAGAGGAAACAAATGTACAGATTTTGCAGCTGCTTGGCACATGTCAGTCTGCCATTTTCCCTCCTTCGTAGGAGACCTGCAACCTTCCAAATCCTTCTCTATCTATGCTACCACCTCATCCTGTGGCCTGAACACTTCCACGCTTGGCAGCTTTGCCCAGGAAGAAGCATAGCAATGCATGCTGGGGTAGGTGCCTGACGTAATCGCTTGTCTGGCAGAGAGCAAGCAGGTGCCACGATGTGGACATGAAGTGGTTCAGGCAGAATGGATTTGGTTGTTGCTGTATTTTCACAGATCTCTCTGTCCCTACTGATGCCTCTTCAAATTTAAAGGTACTGGCTTCAGACAGAATTATTACTGGGAAAGGGGGTGAGCATCTGCAGATTTGTGGGTATAGAAGCTTGGACTATAAAGAGCCTAAATTTTTGCAAACCATTGTAAATAACTGAATGAAGATATCAATAGAGGCAGAAAGGAATGAGGTCACTCCAGTGTTCCTTCAGGTCTCTACCATCAGGGCACTCACTAGCCAAAAGCATTTTATGTCCATCCAGAAACCTATGAAGATAATGTAATATTCCAAGACAAATTATACTTTCCCAGCATAGGACTACTGGCATTTGAGACCAAAGTAAAAATTGTGTCATCAGTTGAAGTCAACTGCAGGTATCTTGCACTAAAATAAAATATTCTCCCTGTGTAACTTAACCTATTGGCTGTCTCAGCTAACAAATCAGATAAAAAATGGGGGCCATGGCCTTGGAGTAAGGCAGCACAGCTCCACTGACTAAGCCAATTTAGACCATCTGAGGCTAGCGTTCTGTGAAGCTGAAATTGTTCACTTGATTAATGGACCAACTGTCTAGCTCTTATCTAAGCTGGACTGCAACCAGAGTCTCTTTTGTTGTCAAATGCCTGCACAAAGTAATTTAACATGTAATGAGCTGCGAAACAGTACCATAATTTTTGCTACTTTGATATATGACTTAACTGTGCAATTCAATGCAAGGATTGTTTTCTGAGTTTTAAATAATATAGGAACACTAGCGTGAGGAGGAGGAAGTGAAAGGACTGTGTAATCTGTTAGTAGCATCTGTGTTTGGACCGCTGACAGCAAATAGAGGAGCAAAACACTGTTGCTATTTCAATACTAAGTAAGTGCAACACTGGTTGAATGCGGAAGTCAGGGAGATAAAAGGTAATCTTTAATGGTGTGCACTCCTAAATTAACATAACTACGAATTCTAGTGTAATGTATAAAGGCATTTACTTACACTCAGATAACTGTTTATAACAATAGATTCCTAGATTACTAGTTTTTATTTAATAATATGAGTTTTTACCCCCATACTTCCTCCTGGTGCTGACTAGTGCAAATAGCTATGCAGTAGTTTAAATACGCTACAGCTGTTTTCACTTTCCATTAGGGTAGTTACTGACTATTTAAATGCATGTCTGATGAATTCCACTTATGAAAAGCAACATTGTAAAAGAAGTCTATTTCTAAGCAACACCATCTTTCCCAGGCATTGTGTAACACCATTTGTATGACTTCTTAATTATTTTGTAGGCACCCATGGAACTTCTCCTGAGCTTTAGACAATATTATGGTATACAAATTCAACACAAATTGTCACCAGGACTGCAACTGAGGGTTATATTGCTTTTTAGCAGCTCTATTATTTTGAGAACCCAGAATTGGTTCCAGTTCCAAGTTTCTATAAAGTATGAGTTACTTTTACCCTCAGTTACCCACCTGGCATCATTCTTTCAGCCACCTGTCTCACTAGTAGCTTTGACAGATGTATATTACCTGTATTTGCTGAGTTTGAATCATCCAACACTTCCAGAAGCACAGGTAACCTCAGGAACACTTAGTGCTGCGTAGGGGCATATCAGTCCAGGTTAATCAGCTTGATGGATGTCTCGACCTGTGGCTGAGACAGGTTTTGAGTCTATTATGAAAATGATTTTAGTGTAAAGTGCCTCATCTGAGGCTCTTTATTAGAATATTTTGAATTAATTTCAGGGTAGTCAGACCAAAAATATATAAAAAAAAAATGATGATAAACTACACAGCTGATTAGATGATTACACAGCTCAGCTTGCAAAGAGAATGAAATATCAACTACCTCCTACTACCATTCTCTATCTCCTCCCTTTTGGGTTTCCTAAAGTCAGAAAAATTATCAAATATTAACCTTTCCTGACTAAACAGGGGCAGTTTGTCTGAAGCCTGTTACAAGTGTGCACATCAGCGGTAACCAGCTTGAATATTTCAGGAGTCTTTGTAGAATACAGAAGCTACCAGTTGCCAAAATTTTTGCGAAGTTGGAATTGTTCCTATCTTTTTAATTCTATTTATTTATGGGACTAAAATCTGATTAAATCAAGCAGAAGAATGAGGTGATTTTTTCAAGGGAAAAAAGTGAGCTGGATACTGTTAGGCGTTGCCAGTCTAGTGGTCTAATGGAGGTGAGGCTGCCACAGCTTCCCCAGGTCCAACTAGTAATGAGGCTGAGCATGTATACCCAATACACACAACAGGCAAACGCAAACATATATATACAGAATACATATATATTCATATAGACATGGCCAGCCACACAGACCAAGACAGAAAGCACAGCACTCATGCAAACACAGCACTAAAGGCCTCATCCTGCTTCCCTCTCTGGCTGATCATGCTGAAAGTCCATTGCTGGAAATATATACACATATATTCAGTGTAGATGTCTCCCGGAGCTGGGCTCAGACACTGCAGCAGGCTGCCCAGAAGCTGCCCCTGGATCCTAGTCTCCCCAGTTGCTGGCACCTGGGCATATGATACCTTGAGGCTACATCCAGCTCCAGCTGCTGGTACTGACCATCTCTCCAATACATGCACATGAGTCTCTCAATTGACCCTCAGACCCCACAGTCTCACTGGCAGATCACCTGGACAACCTCCAGAAGCCAGGTCCTTCAATTACCTCATTCCCAGAGGTGCATTCATAAACACCCATGACTCCCAGACCACTTCACCTATTTGCTGTCTAGTCCAGTTTAGCACTCCCTGTGATCATAGCCTGACCTGCAAACACTCATTTACTGGCACCAAAGACCCATGGGTCTCTGAAACCTGTGGTCTGACTCCATTTGTCAAATGTAGACACACATACATGCTGAATAGAGCCCGAGGAAAAGTTACAAAATGAGATTAATGAGCAGAAAGAACAGAGCAGTGATTTGGGGAAAAACACAGCTAGACACACATACTGACCTGTTCATAGGTGACCTGTCCCTCTTGTCACTGTAGCCCTCTGTTTCCCATGCTTGTTCCTCCCTGAGCCACTTTGATCCCTCCCTTTCCCCACCTTTGTTTCCTCCACTAAACATCCCATAACAGCATCCATGCAATCCCCAAGCACCTTTCCCTGCATCCCATGATAAATCTGGGAGCCCTGTAAGCGGTCACACCTCTCAATCTGAAAAGTGCCCTGGAGAGGCCCGGTGGTGGTGAGGACATAGGGAGAGCTGATGGTTCTCCCATGACAGCCCTGGGAGGAGCTGGGTCAGGGTATGTATTTAGTTTCCCCACCTTCTCACACCCCACCTTTCTTTTTAAAGCTTAATATTCTTATCAGGGCAGCATATACTCTCACCAAGTTTTAAGTAATGGCCTAAAATTTACTAAGATTTCAGAAGTTTAGGTACACTTAATAGAATTGCTTGCATTTTCTAACTGTGCGGTCTAACACAAGGTACAAAAAAAGTGCGTTTCCAGGTTAGCAATCCATGTTAAGTTCACTGCTCTCTTAAACCAGTGTACGGGAACAATATACCTCTTTAACTTATTGTGCACTCTCTTCCATATTAGTCAAGTTACATTATAGCTGTGTTAGAAAAAAAAAATTCAGTTGTCAACTTTACATTTGGAACATTGTTTCTCTCCTTACTCTCCCTTTGATAAACATCTATAAAATATGAATCAATTATTTTTCACAAAGTATTTTTTTATGTTTTTGACGTATAGGAAATAAGTAGTTTGGATTCTCTTTGTCTTCCCGTAGGCACTGAGTACTTAGTTTTAGTCAAGCTGGTTCCCGAATCAAGCAGTGATCAAGCAGTTACATTTCAAAAAAGAAACCTTACCTTCTCATATAATAATCCAATTTCAGCAGCTGGGGCAGATAGAGAAGTATAAATCTCAGCAAAATCAAATACTCCATAAAATTATAAGAGTTGAAAACTCTATTCTAACTGAATAATCAAAGTCTTCTTCATGTAGATTTCTTAAAATAAAACTTTCCATGCTAGTTTCACTGAAGAAAGAGATTTCATTTTTACTTTCACTCAATACAGCTGTATTGTACCATCCAGATACCCCAAAGTAAGAAACTGTACCACACTGTCAAAGAATTCTAGCAATATTTAAGGTGTTCAGAGTCCAGTATACCAACAACTTCTCAGAGCAACTAGAATGATGACAGACCTGAAAGATTACTCTTTTTCTCATTCACATTTACTGCGAATCTCTGCTGGATGAAAGGATGACTTTTATGACATCAAAACAATGAAAAAAGATGAATTCTGACAAGTTGTCGAATACTATTTCTGTAAACAGGTCAAATTAAATTCCTTACATAGTATTCTTAGTGGATTCACAAATAGTGACATACTGCTATAAAGCCCTGCTAAACCTCACTCCCAAAGTAGATGCTCAATAATTTTACCTTTCAAACCATCTACCTACCTAGGCATCTATCTTGTGTGGAGGTGCAGCAGAAGAAAAGCCCCTAGTACTTGTGAACAAAAGTCTTAATCCAAGAATTCACTTCAGAGAGAAATGCAGTGACTAGTTTGGGAAATGATGTAAATCCTGTCTGGCTTAGTTATCTCAAGCATTTCACTCACACTTTTTACTAAATATTGACTGCTTAGCAGACTTTTAAAATTAGGGCATTTAACTAAGATTGCCAGGATATGACTTGGAAATATAAATGTGAACGTACATTACAATCTTGTTTAGTATGGTAGCTGCTAAATGAAAAAGAGCCTTTTCAGTTGCTCAAATATTTAATAAAGAGAACTGAAGAGAAGCCTCAGATTACTCAAACCTCCTTACTTTAACAAATTAATCATGTTTTTTTCAGTCTTTCATCAAAATTGTGATCTACTATGCAGTGTTATCATTAATGATTAAAAACACACTTGTCAAATAGGAAAAAAAAATCTGCTTTGTTTAGTGTGTGGTTCTTTCATCTTTGTTTATTTGGTTATCTCAGTTAATCTCAATGTAAATAAATTCTGAACTATTAGAAAAAAGGCTGAATTCTGATTAGAAATATAGGGGCATTCATTCTTTTAGGATGGCAAACATGCTCATAGCTTTATACTTTTATTAGTAAAGAAAGAGATCTTTCTGATTAAAATCGTAAAGTCAATTTTTTTAAAACTTTAAAAGAAGGGAAACCCAGACAATGCAAGGGCTTTTGCATCTAAGATTACTACCAATGATTTCTTTTGAAAAGCTATAGAAAGAATTACTCCCTTCTCATCCAAACTTCCACCTCACACTTTTATGCAAACACACAAAACCTGAAAGTTTTTCATGCAAGCACTCCCAAACCCCAAATTAAAAACCACCACATCAATAAGACCAGCCATGAATCCATGAGACATACTGAACAATACAATGACTCATGAATTTCAAAGATGGTGAATGTGAAATGATACTCATAGGGAAAAGAGAACCCTGACTTTACATACAAAATGTTGGGCTCTGATTAGACCACTGCAGTCTAGGCTGATATCTTGGATTATCCCAAAGATTTTCATGGAGACACCAGACAAGTAGCAGTCCCAAAAGGGTTTATACAGACAGGAATGATGAAAAAAACAGACTGTGTTATGCTGCTGTATAAATATGTAAATAGTTTGTGTAGTTTTGATCCTCTTATCTCAAGATACTTTGTGGATTTCTAGTATGGCTAGGAAAGGTTCAAGAAAAGGCAGAAAAGTCAGGAAACAACCTTAGAATGGGCAATGACTGAGAAGCCCAGGCTGGAAGAGAAACAACTGAGGGTGTATACAATACAGTCCAATAAAATCGTAAAGGGTGGAAATGGGAAACGATCATTCAGTTCCTCTTAGAGTTCCTACTTCTTAATAGCTCATCAAATGGAAATATCAAATGGCAGGTTGAAAACAAATGGAATTTATTCTTCACGTACAACAGAGCTGAGCTGTAGAGGTCCTTGCAACAAGAGAGTGTGAATAAACCAAATTCACGCAAGCTATTCGGTGCAAAAATATCACTGGTGGTTTAGGAAATTCTGGGGCCATAAAGTGTTGGGGGAGTGGGGAATATTCTGTGGAAATATCACTATACGCTGCCCCTGAGCTCTTTCCTAGGCATATGATTAAGATAAAATCCCAGAAAAGATACAAGGTATTAAATGGATCTTTGTTCTTGTCCAAAAACTTTGCTCTTATGTTCCATTGAAATCAAGGCATCATGAGGTGATAGTGCCAGGCTCTTTACTGACATGCACAGCAGAAGAATGAGAAATAATTGTCATAGAGGGGAAAGTCCTAACTGCAGATAATGAAAAGAAAATAGTCACCAAAAAGATAATTAAGCGTTGGAGCAGGTTGCCCAGAAAGTCTAGGAAAACTTAAATCTTGAGGATTTTCAAGAACAATGTTGTGAGTAGCCTAGTGTGAATTCAGTATAGACCCTACTTTGAGCAGGGTAGTTGGACTAGAAACCTCCTGATGTCCCATTAAACCTCAATATGTCTGTGACTCTATGAAATGTTGAGAAACCCATGTTTTGTTTTGGTTTTGGTTTTGTTTTCTTCAGCTCAGAAGATATTTTTACCTTGTAGTTTAGTTTAGGATGCAGGGCAAAAGGTGGAACTGGGATATAGAAGAAGAGGCATCTGGCAAAATGGGTGATCCTGTTCAACTAAGGACCCAGCAGCAGGGTCCTGCTAGAAAAGAGAGGCAATGGCAAACAATGAGGTGTGCAGGAGATTTGTTACAGCTGGTAGGGGAAACAGCTATGACATTTGCATCTAATCTGACAGAGGCAAAGTGAGCTACCTCAGAACAGCAAGTGCCAAAAGCAAATAAATTGGAATACAGATTAAATAATAAAGATGCTATTCCTGTTTAAAATGCAGCACAACTGAGAACAGGAGCAGACCTACAGTTTCCTACGCATTTCATCTTAGTGTTGCCAGTTTTCAAATGGATTATCTTGGTTAGCATATAAAAATTAAAACACGTGCACACACTCACTTTAAATTGTCAAGGCTAAACAACCCTGCCATTTTGTACAACATTATTTTTCTGTGTGCACCATCTGTTCAGTTGAAACACAGCTCACAAAAATTATTTCAGTAAAATAAGAAATAAACCTGTTTTCTCAAATTTTATTGTCCAGTTGAAAATCATTACAATGATGTCTCTGTACATTTAATCAGGCTTTATGAATGAAATTAGATTTACAAGCCGAAGCAACAGAAACGTCTAATCATTCTTTCTCTTGTGACACTTCAAAAGGTGGAAGGGTGTGTTCCTTTAATATATGTCTAGTTACAAGCTTCTAAAGATCTCTTTGTTTGAAGGTCAGGAGCAAGCTTCATTACATGAAAGCTAGCTTATGTTATTTATGTCCAAAATTTGCTTCATGAAGCAAATAAATAAAAACTCAGTAAACTCTTCAGAGTCATTTAAATTTGACTATTATACAGTACAAAACTATTGCTTTGCAATAATTGATATTTATATATTTTCCATTCTTTTCTATTTTATAACTGAATGACCCTTTTACATGCTGCATAGAACTGAGTTATTGCAAGTCCATGGCTACATGAACAATGATTAATAACGTCCAAAATTTTATGTCCTACTGAATTTTGTTTGATGAAAAAGGTGATTTCCATATCATTTTTCAGCCCTGCTCACACTGGGCTTCATGTGACTTTAATGAAATAATGAAATTATCAAAAAATACAAAAATTTGGGTTTGCTTTCACTGAATAGTTTCGGATACAGTTCTTAAGCTATCCAGTCCACATGTACACAGCAGTGCCCAACAGTCCAAAGTAAAAATTCTCAACACGTCCTACTCTGTCTCCCTGTCAACATCTCCTCTACTCTGCCCTTGCTGAAGCCATTTTTGTTTTCTTTCTTTCTTTCTCTCTCTGTTGGATTCCACCTAAGAAAAGATGTAGCAGCAGTGATGAGATTTGGGTCATTAAGCAAGACATAGTTAATAACACCCTTAATAAATTCATGTAAGAGATTTCTACTCAGTAGAAATAGGAGCTTAAAAAGAGGAATTTTGCTATTTTTCTGCCATGAACTATGGATAATACTTCTCAATAAGTCTTTGTAAGATAAGCATCCTTTCAGGGGCAAATAGCTGTTTGTTGGCTCTAGTAAAACCCTATTCAAAGCACAATGCATTATGAAGCTGTTAATCCAGCGTCTTAAGAATTTACTGGGTTTTTTTTTTTTTTTCATTTAAAATATAAATTTTAAATGGTTTTTCTTACTGAATTTTGTTCAAAGATCAGTTGGATATTTTGAAAGTGCTCCATCCAGTGTAGCCAAAGTAATAAACCCATCATAAAACAGTATATGACCTCTTCTTATACAATTCAGTAACTAATAAAAAATTAAAAACACAAGTTGCATAAATATCTCATCATGCAATCAGACATGGTTTCTGAAGATATTTTATGTGAACTGTTGCCAGATAGCTTGACAAGACACTACTACCTCCCAACAAAGCAGATAAACTGGAAAGTCACAACTGATAAACACAAAATCTATTAAATAATGTATGATCACAAGAATTTATTTACATCTTTGTTACCAGGGAATTAATGTCATGATCAACTCAGAAAATACTACTCATGGTTCAGGGATGTTAGCCTGGAATCAGATAAGAATATCATGCACAGAGAGACTTTGAGGACAACCCACAGAAAACATCTACTCCCAAAGAGCATGCTCAACTATCTTCATTAAATTAAACACATTTTAAATATTTCCCTTAAAAAGGTGATCTTCACTAAATTTTGTTGAGAAGCTGTGGTTTCTGATCTGGGTTTTGGGTTTGGGGTTTTTTTTTTTTTTGGTTTTTAATATTAGCTGAGATATTTTGAGAAAATGAAACCATCAAAACTGTTAACATCCAATATTTTTAAATGGATAAATACTCTTTGTAGTGTGACAATTAAGATACTCATCTGAATTAATGGTGATCTGGATGTTCCTGGTGAATTAATGAGAAAAGATTGGATAGTCATCTTTTCTTTTGCCAAATTTTTTGGAGGACTGAAAAATATTTCCAGTTAATATTTGAAATAACAATAACAACAACAACAATGACTTACACATATAATGAAAACAGTTCTGTTTAACAACCCCTTGTCTTCTGAGAGTTTACTGGAAATTATATCACAAAATATTCCTAACCATGTCTACTTGAAAATTTTATTTTTAAATATATTCTGCTCAAGGATAAAGCTAACATTATCCCAAAGAAAGCTTCCTGAAATGGTAGAAATGCCTTGTACTTACTGTCTTCCCCAAGTCTATTTTTAAAATTACAGTAGCAATTGAAATTGCTAGTCTATGATATCAGTAGCAAATTGCGTATGATTGGTACCTACTACAATGATTTATAAGTAAGATTCCCCACGAGCTTAGCAACTATGCTAGTTGTTTTAAGATACAAAATGTTTACACTGCTGTAGCTGAATATACAGTGCTGATCTGTGAGACTACTTCAGTGCTGATTTGTCAGATTGCACAGTATTATTTGGCAAAAATATCTCAATTTGCTGTTGAGAGGAGGATCACAGTGTCATAAGGAAGAGATGACTGAGACCTGGTCACAGGTGAACAAATAACTGTATATTTTTATTGTGCAATTCATAACACTAACCAGGGTATAAGCAGGGTATTTTTCCAGGTATTTTATTCTTCTGACATACCGTCCCTGTATAACTTCATTCTCTCTGAAGAAATTTATGCTTTCTGCCATCCTAGGCTTCATTGCTAAGGCCTACTTTTGAATAAAAACCCCCAGAAGCTGGCTGTTAAGTTGTATTCAAAGCAAGCACGACTTTAAGATGTCCTTGAAATATTTTCTTAAACAACTGCATTTATTCTTTCCCAGTCTTCTTTGATATAATGCATTTGTCATCAGTGTACTGCTTAATCAAAATCCTCCACTCTTCTGGCTGAGCCTTCATGGATGTACATTCCAGATGCTACAGGACTTGTTACTGGTCATCTGGCATCCCGTCTGACTCAGAATAGGTTTAGCTGTGATCTTCACTGGAATAATTCCAGCTGATGAATACAATTTTCATACAAAATAAGGTTTTCATATTTGTACAATAGGATGACGAGCCTAAAAAGGTTGGGTTTTTTTTTTTATTTTATTTTGAGATAAATTTTTTGTATTGGTTGGTGTCTTGGTTTTGGCTGGGATAGAGTTAATTTTCTTCCTAGTAGCTGGCATAGTGCTCTGGTTTAGATTTAGTACTAGAAAAATGTTGATAACACACTGATGTTTCAGTTGTTGCTAAGTAGTGCTTACATTAAGTCAAGGACTTTTTTAGCTTCCCATGCTCTGCCAGGTGCACAAGCAGCTGGGAGAGTGCACAGCCAGGACAGCTGACCCCAACTGGCCAAAGGGCTATTCCACACCATAGAATCAATCATAGAATGTTTTGTGTTGGAAGGGACCCCTAGAGGTCATCTAGTCCAACCCCCCTGCCGTAAGCAGGGACACCGCTAACTAGATCAGGTTGCTCAGAGCCCCATGATGTCATGCTCAGGATATAAACTGGGGGGAGTTGGCCAGGGGTAGTGATCGTTGCTCAGGACAGGCTGGGCATCAGTTGGTGGGTGGTAAGCATCACTTGATTTTCCTGGGTTTTGTCTCTCTTTCTCCTTTGTTGTTTTCCTTTTCATTACATTATTGTTGCTGTTACTGTTGCTGTTGTTGTTGTTATTGGTATTGTTGTTGTTGTTATTATTATTATTATTATTATTATTATATTTCAATTATTGAACTGTTCTTATCTCAACCCATGAGTTTTCCTACTTTCACTCTTCCAGTCTCTCCCCCATCCCACCAGAGGGGGAGTTAGTGGCTGTGTGGTGTTCAGGTTAAACCACAGAGAGATGGAAAGCTTGATACCATCTTGACTTTATAATTCTTTCATAAACCAAACAAGTGGAATTCTAGTCTTTTAGAAGTCATTTCACTAAGTCTGCTATTAGAATTACTCAAAATTTTTCAAGGTGAAATATTGTATGAACAAACAGAACTAAAGCTCTATGGTATTTCAAAGAGGTAATATGCTCTCCTCTAAGAACTAATTCATAACTTCCCTGTTTGTTAGTCCAAAGCTGGTCGCAAACTAGCTGAGCAGTTTACTGAACAGCTCCTAGACTTCTCTTGCTTTGAGAAGGCCCAATGTTTGGAATCAAGAATCTTGGAGACTCAACTGGGGGACTAGAGAGTTTTAAAAAAAAATCATTAATGAAAAATACTCGGTTGGGGAGAACACCAGACAATGTCATCTTTCAAAATCACAGAAGGGATCCCCATGGTGATGTATATGTTTTGCCTTTTTACATTCTAATAATAATTTCATGTTTAAATTCCTATGACAGTAATCTTAATCTTAAATATGAGAAAATCTGGTGCAAGCACAGACACTTTACAAATTTCAACAGGCATAGTATGCAAGTCCAGATGACTTTTCATCTTTCAGATACTATTGCATCATTTAGTTCATATATGATTGGACACACTGTCAAGCAACAATGGTCTGAGTGTAAGACCAAGAACTGACTTACGCCTTTACCAGTTTGTCTGTTCTTGATGAGCATTCTTCACAACACACATAAATACATAAACTACTTAATATTGGGCTCAGGGCAAGAACACATGGCACTTATCACACACAGTTTTTCAACACTGGGCCCACAAACACAAACTTTTCCTCTGGAGTCATTTGGATCTATGGCAATATTTTCTGTGCAAAAACATAGCCACTGTCTTCAGATCACCAGGCCAAGACTGTAATCTTGTTCAAGGAGAACAGAGAAGTGTCATGGCTACATGCCAATCAAATGTTTTTGGGTTTTGGTTTTTTCCTTCTGGTTTTTAGACAAGGCTGATAGTTTGTATATTGAGACAGAACACACAGTAACAGCCATATTTGCTTGTTCTTCACGAATGTTGACCAGGAACTTCACCAATTTTCAACAGTAACACTGAGCTTCATACACAGGTTTTTTTAGTTTTCTGAAGCTCCGTCTCTGTATTAGCACTTGCATGTGATTCAGGTGTAGTTTTATGAACACTTAAAAAAAACCAAAATTGATGTGGTGGGACCCGACCTGGGGTTTTGATATTCTAGGATGTTTAACAAAGTCCTGTAGCCACACAATGCAATGAATAAGGTGGCAGCAATAAAGTCTTATTTCACACAAAATTCCCTTTTTGTTGAGTTCTGAGTAATAACCAATTAATGCAACATCCATTTACATTTTGAAACCTGGGGTAGAAGAGAATTGTCCTAAGTCCACCCACCCTTAACTTTTCAGATTGCTAGCATAAATAATAGAAACGTGAATCTCTTAGAACGGGAATAATTTTACTTCTGCTTGGGCCTGTACAAAAGCATAGCAGGATACTCATCATCCACACACTCTAGTATAAGCAATAATTTATAAATGACTGGTGAAAGCAGGGCTGGTAGGGTGGATAGTTTAGAAGGGAAAGAAGAAAAAGTGATTTCCTGCTGGTTTTTGTACTAGGACATGATGAGAATTGGAACTGTGCAGGATTTTTTTAGGCTGCTTTAAGGCTTCTGTGTGTGATTTTTCCAGCTATTTTTCTGAAGAGCTTGAGCCATGTATGTATAAAATCTGAGTCGAATGAGTCCAAAATTTTCCCTTCATGCTCATTCTAGGATATATTAGTACACCAGTGATGCTTATATTACATTTTATGCAATTTCTAACCTTTAAAGGGTAAGAGAAGAGATTTATGTGATACAACAGCAGGGTATTTTAGTCCCATAGTTCTTTATGTCCTGATGCTTTCAAAAAAAAAAAAAAGTAGGGTGAAGTTTAAAGTTTAGTATTAGTCCTGTAAAATTTCCTTTGCCAGAAACAAGAAAGAAGAGTGGTAGATAACTTCAGTAGCTATGGTGACTTTTGGCTCTGGGATGAGCCCTATGTTGACTTAAAGTGATATGTATACCCCCAGTTTGTAAATATTCAGGAGCCAAAGGATGCAACTGTAAACAGGTTTGAAGGGCTCTTTCACCAAGAGATTTTATGGTCATAAAGCAGAGTAAACACAAAGGTCATTTTTTATGAAGGAGTCAAGCGGAGCAGATGTGACCTTAATGAAGGTTTTTAGAAAGCCAGACATGCTGAGCTCATGTCGACAAATTGGCTGGTTCCAAACACAGGTTTAATCAAAATAGTAATCATTCCACACAGTTTTAATTAAACGTTGCAATGTTCTATTAAACTCCAGATAACAATGTAATTATGTGAGTGGACAAAAATAGGTATTAAGAACTCCAGGCAAGTTATCCAACAGGCTATTTAAATCATTACCTGCTAGTAAAGGAAGAATGTTGGCAAAGTTTATAGTATAACAACCAAAATTAAAAAAAAGTGAAGTAAAAAAAGGCCATGTTTTATAGCTGCAATGCAGTCTGTTCTGAGTTCACAGTTCACAACAGGTATTTCCAGCTATAATGAATTTCTTTTATAGTGAAGTGTCTGCAAGTATATCATACGTGTAGGGAGAACTAAGCAGTACTTACCTTCAGCTTAATATTCAAGAAGAAAAAAATAATTAGGATGTTTTCTTCTTGAGGGGATAATAAATAATCCTACCAAATGCAGTCAGGTACAGAAACAAATTGTCTTTGAAACCTCTACAAATTTCTGTAACAACATATAAGCAAGTAATTAAATAGTGAAGGCTTGTAATAGGTCTTAGAGTGCTTAAATCAGTCATTCATTCACTACTGAAGTGGCTAGTCTTACTGGTGAGGCATCAGTACATTGTAAAATGAAGGTCCATCCTTCGCTTGAAATTTATTATAGGCAACAGAGCTTTGATAGGAGAGGGAAAGTAGCAATTTTTCAGTGAGAGCAAGTAAGATGAAATCAGCACCAGTCTGATCTGGAGCACTGTCAGGTTTTTCAAGTGAGATTCAGCTTTAAAATGAATGAGATTCACTGAACTACGCAACTTGCAATTAATCCACAACATTTTTAACAATACAGGAGGAGAAACTGATTTGGCTTTTTGAGTTAAAACTCAGATTGCCATAATAATAATCAGCAAATAATTTAAAATATGAATCTAGCTCCCAGTCAAGCAGAAAAAAACCCAAACCCATGACTGTTATGGAAGTGTCTCTGGGTGACACTATTATTTTCTATTATCTTCCAAATTCTTTCAATAAAACAAAAGGAAAATGTAGGAAGACATGCCAACACATATAGTAAATGAGACGGCTGATGAAAGTGAGGTTCTTTTAATATTAACTTTGTACGCAGTAGAGGACTTTGATCTCTTCTTGGTCTCCAGTAAAAGTCAGGTTTTGAAGCAAAGTAGTTCCTCAAAAGATGGGATGAAAAATATTTGTTGCACCAATGTTATCTTCTCTACCTGCATGCAAGGCAACAACGTATAAGGCCAAAAGAATCTGCATCAGGGCACTGCCAACTAATAGGCTTAGAGCCGCACTTTAGCTAGGATGAATGTATTGGCACAGGTTCACTTTCATTCTTTCATACCATGCACTGAAGTAGTGCTGGTTTGCAGAGCACAGGTTGCTAATGTGGAATCAAAGGGTAGAGAGGAGTCATAAGCACTTCACAGTGTAAGAATGACTTAAATTAACAGTGGAAAGCATAAGATGGTATCCTCCTGGATAATGACACAGAGTTGAGAATACTGGTAACACAAAATTAATTAGATTTGCTGCTACTCTGTATTAATGATAATTTTATTTTGTTTTTATGAAAAGCAAACCTATAGGCTTATCAATATGTCTTGTCACTTCACAGAGCTAGAGCAACATAACGATCATTCAGCTTCTGAATTCCTATGGATCTTGCTAATAGTAATTTCACCGTGTAGAGAACTCTGCTATTGTGGAAATCATGCTATATTTCCTTATGTCTACTTTTCACTTCTAATTTTTTATTTAAACATTAAGATTGTTGAAAAAAAAAAATGCCTAAAATGTCTACTTTTCTTTGTATGCTTTCTAAACCTGGAGTTAGAGCAATTCCAGTCACTGAAGAACTGATTTTTTTCTTTAATTAAAGCATTAGAATCTGAACTCTTAGAGTGAAAAACAATTGCTGTCTTTCCCTTTACTGACAACTGCAGAGCTGCAGTCATTCACATGTTGCAGCTTTATCAGTTCTGACCTTCACTCATTCAAAACTAGTGAAATGCTTTTCTGACGTACATAGGTTTGAAATGTTGAATGTGTCATGTAGTAACCTTTTCTGGATGAGGTGCAGTGATAGCATGCCCTCATTTTGAAATAAAAAATCTCATCCTTCTCAATACTTTGGTTTCCCTCTGCAAGAACAGTATACTCCTATGTTAATCAAGAATAACTACATAACATTCAAAATCCAATATTGTTTTTATTATTCTATATATTCTTGATAGTGACCAAAATTTGGTGGGACAGTGAAAACTGCCAGGAAGTAGGCCTGAATAATGTTATTTCTTCTTTTTACCTTGACAGAACAATAGGGCAATAGACTACCATCTGTAATTTCTGCTCATGGTTCTCCAGAGATGGAAAGATGTTAGCAGATAATAACAGGTGTAGATGACTGTCAGATCAAATTTAAATATTTTTTTTCTAATTGACAAGCAGTCAAACAACTTCTGTCACAGAATGCACGTAAAAAGATGGACTACTATTGGGAGATATGCAATTTTGGTGTTTTGTGAAGTGATTTCCCTTCTTTAAAGAATGATTGAGAAACCGCACATCCAATATTGCAATACTTATCTTTGGCAAATAAATGAATAACAGCTGCTGAACCCCAGGATCTGTATTTTAAGTTTTGGACTTGGGCTGCAATAATTTTTGGATTTCTGTCATGCAGGTCAAAAGAGGTGATGTGCAGATAGTTCCTTTTTAGTGCCTCGTATATATATGATGCACTATATATACTGTATGTGTATATATTTACACCCAAAATTTTACAGATTTGCTTGCCATATTACATTAGTCACAAAAATCTCATTTACAACACATTTAGAAGGTACAAAGGTACAAACATTATAAAGTGCTTGATTTCAAGTTGTTCATGCAGTAGCATGAAAGATACCTTTGCAAATGGCACATCCCATCAGCTAACCTACACCTATTGACTTAAAGATGTATTGGAAAAAGAATTAATCCTGCAGACATATCTGAACATGGTAACAGCTGTTACTTGCTGATCTGCCTGTTCAAATAGCCTTTTATATGAATTCGTATTTGTACTTCTTCCATTGAAACAGTGTATAAACACCAGCTTTAATCACATCACGGCAAAGCGTGAGCCCATTTAAAATATGACACACTACAAAAGAAATATATAACTATAGAATGTGACAGAAGCTGAGTTAAAAGATTGTGTATATCACAATGCATATATAATCTGAAATGCAATGATCAGGATATAAATAACCATAACGCTTCATGAGAAACAGGAAAAAAATTGTTTTAATAAAAGAAAATGTGATACCTTCGGTTTCCTTCAGTCAGTATCCATGATTTTTCTATTATTTACCAGGGGAAAAAACATGCAAAAAAGTTTAAGAGCTGTAGTTTTGTCCCTTTGAAAGGGTTATGGAAGTATTATAGGGAAGATATACAATGAGAGTTTTTTTCACTGGTACAGAAATAACGGACAGCCGTGATCAAGTTGTGTTTGTGCTGGCTGTAGGAGGAAATACCAAGTACTAGTACCATTACAGTTGCATACAATCCTGCTATACAAGATCCTCTATTGCCTTTTTCATTAACATATGAACAACAGCTTAGTTACATAAAAATAATTATGTTAATTTTAGTTGCATAAGCTGCTGGAAAGAGAAATTGGTAAGAAGGAAGAGATGCCTTCTATCTGCACTGCTGATTATTTTTAAAAGAATTTTCTCCTATGACTTTTGTGTGTGTGCTTACTTTCTAATGGGAGGTTCTTGAACTTTTGTTTGACAGCATGTAAAGTTTGTGTCACACTGTATCAGCTTCTGCTCCTCGGAAAAGTTCAGCTGTAAGGCTGTAAGGTGGAATATAATCAGTTTTACTAGTTTTTATACCAGTTTTATATTTGTATTATTCTTAATTCACAATGAGATCAGAGTAAGAGCCCTGAGGTGTCTATTTGGTGAAGTGAGATATGATCCTCTTATTGAATCTCTTTTTCTGAGTGGCTGTGGAAATTCTGAAAGCTCAGTAAATTCACAGATTCACTGAGTTTAAGGACAGAAAGGATCATCAGATTTGGTTAAGCCTGCATAACACTAGCCATTACAGTCCATCAAGTTAACTTTCTGATTCCCAATTATATTTTATCAAAATTTGCTTGTATTAAATGACACCAGAAATTATCAATCACAACAATACTGAAATCTGCATATTGCACTAAAATGATCACTGTGATGGTGTTAGAACAGAGACCTCGGGGCAGCAAGTGGATCATGGTGGCTCTGCAGGATAGAGTACTTGGTCTCAATAAAAAGTCACCATGAAGCTATCAGCAGCTATTTTTCTGTTGACTAACATTAACAGGGTGCTGGGGGCTACATTCTTAAAATATACAGCCTTTATCCCTGTGGAGTTTCAAAGCAGAGCAAGAAAAGAGGAACCAGATTCAGACAACTGGGGTGCTGCACAATAGGCAAGACTTGGCATACTCATGTTTTTCATTAATTTTCTGTCTTGTTCAGTAATCAGCTTTTCAGATGTCAGGAGTAATCTAATGTAAATAAAATTACCTTGTGTTCATGAAGCTATGTTTTCTCCACTGGCATAGAAATTTCCATTTCAGTTAAAAGAGAAATCCAAGGTAACATTCACTGAGGTGGATACAAGATGTTAATTTGTGTGTATTACTGTTGGAGCAAATTTAAAATTCCACTAAGGTTTTAATGAGGGTTTTGCCAACAGCATGTATGTGGGAAGCCTACTGACTCGGTTGTCCTTTAAAAAACAATTCAAAATGCAAGTCCAACTAAAGACTCCAATCCCAGGATTTATACGCATTAGCATATGCTAGCTTTTTATTTCTTAGCATGTAAGAGATGACTTAGTCTTAATTATGGAAAAATAAACTCACTGCTGACTTTCTTGTTTTTTTAAGGATGATGACTGACTGAACTTTTCTTAATATATTCTTCCAACACTTTTCAAAAGGAAAGTTTAGACTCAACTTTTATCCATAAAATGCATCCTCACTGCTGTCCTTTAAAGTCTATCTGTGTGGTTTAACAGAATGTATATTTTTTTCTCTCTTTTAGAAGTGGTAAATACCATGACTTAGTGTCAAATAATTTAAAGATGAAGACAACATCCTGAAAGAAGTACTCTCATAAAGCTACTTCTCTTCTTTTCATCCAGAGAGAATAATGAAAGCTGTCATTCTACTGAAGTAACTTAAAGACAACATTCAGGAAGATGGAATTTTAAAATTCAGATTATAATTGGCTTTCTCTAAATCAAATATCATACTGAATCAGTAACATGGATGATTAAATGTGAATGTACAAAATTAACTAATCAGTTCACAACAAGAGGATTTAAACCATTACAAAAAAATAATAACACATTGTAAGACAAGAAGTACAAAACATTGCTAATGTTTAATGTTCCTGAAATAAGTTATTCACATATGAGAACAGAACCATTTCCATATCAGCCAAGTGAACCTCTCCAAAAAGTATCCTCACTGGATACAAGGTTAGCCCACTGAACCCATGTTGAACAAATGCTAGCTAATTTCTCTTTTTAATCTTAAACAAGTTATGCTCTGTTTTTCTAGTTAGGAAAGCTATATATTCAAAATAGAGGTCTATCGCTTATAGCTTGCTATTAGCTCAAATTAACTTTGCATGCACCAGTTCTGTGCACTCATATTGTTACCAATATTTCCAGATACCCCACAAGTAATACTGTAAATAAAAAGGGTATCTCACAGCCAGAATTTCCTGCCACTAAAACAAGACATATGATTCAGTTCTAAGTGCTCCTCTGGGAAGATGCATCCAGAATAAACCATGTGATAGTTAAAATTGGCCCAGTACCTACAGGCTGCACATTTTAATAATAGTTTGTCAAGTGTTTTTCACTCCCTGTAGCTGAGGTACTAGTTGATTGGTACACAGACTCTTTAATAAATTTTATAAATTAAATTAGAATAAGCAGATAAAACTGTTTTTAAGATCCCCAACAAAGTAATAGGAAGAAGGAAGTTCTTATTCACTTTCCACTTCAGTTATAAAGTATTTCATGTGTTCCCTCATGCTCTGTATTTCTAACAAGAGAATATAGTTCTTAAAAGAAGGTGTGTGTGTGCAGGGGTGTGTGTAAGAAAAAAAAAAGTAGTCAGCAGTTCTCCTTTTCACCTTTCATTTAATTACAAGGAAATTGTTTCAGCCAAGCAGAGTTTATGTTGAAGTGTGTGAATATTTGGTATATTTAGAATTCTGCTTTGTTTTCTATCAAGTTTGAATCCATGGAGTATTTCCTCAACAGACCCACTACTATAGTGTTCTTTGTTTGCATGTTTTATGTTTTTAGGTATGCCATCAGTTAAATTGTTAGCAAAAGTCTTTAAAATCAAACATACTTTTGTATGTTTGTTTCTGTACTAACAGAAATCCTGCCCCATCAATCCTGCCTCCTAGAAATACAAAAAGACTATCTCAACAATGAAAAGTCAGTGTGAGATGCAAAAAAGGCAAATAAATGACGTAAGAAATTCTCCATTCTGTTTGCTGTAGAGTTATATTCTACAGAAAGTAGTCTCACTGACCACACAAAATATTTCTGCTGATATATGTTTTTTTTCTGGACTAATGCATGTAGTGTAGATACCAAAGTTGTTTTGTTCTTGTCCTGGTTTCAGCTGGGATAGAGTTAATTTTTTTCCTAGTAGCTGGCATAGTTCTGTGTTTTGGATTCAGTACTAGAAGAATGTTGATAACACACTGATGGTTTAGTTGTTGCTAGGTAGTGCTTAGACTGGCCAAGGACTTTGCAGCTCTCAGCTCTGCCAGGTGCATGAGAAGCTGGGAGGGGACACAGCCAGGACAGCTGACCCCAACTGGCCAAAGGGCTATTCCAGATCATATGACGTCATGCTCAGTATATAAACTGGGGGAAGGAGAAGATGGAGATGGCTGAACACCTGCCTGCCTATGGGAAGTGATGAATTAATTCCTTGCTTTGCTTTGCTTGTGTGCATGACTTTTGCTTTCCCTATTAAACTGTCTTTATCTCAACCCATGAGTTTCTTTTACTCTTCCAATTCTCTCCCCCATCCCACCGTGGGGGGAGTGAGCAAGTGGCTGCATGGTGCTTTGTTGCCAGCTGGGGTTAAACCATGACAGTTCTTATGAATTAAAACTAATAAGAGGGTCTTAGAATGTTTACCTTCACAAAAAAACCTCACTGATGTTTATTACCTGGGATAAGTTCAGTATCTTAGCAATGCATCAGATCGGACAAATTAGATCTACATTTTTTCAAATGAGAGTTAAAACTTAGCAAGCCAGATCATTATAGTAAAATAGAAACATCAGTGCATATAGATACATACATATAGGTAGATCTTACATGAATTCACTTTGCGATAGTCTAAACCAGCAATAACCTGCTACAGAAATAAAGTCAGCTATACACCCTCCAGCTGCAAATATGCAATCAGAATTATGCAAAGCTCCTCCACACACCTGTTTTGGAAAAGAGTGGAGACTTGTTTACCACCAGGTTGCTTCAACAGATGTCGCCTTTACTCATTTTTATGATAGGCCTATGTAGCCAGTATTAATTGTCACTCAGAGATTCTGTCATTCTGAAACGAATTTACTTCTCACAATCTTGTAATACTTATATACAGTCTTAGGCCACTTATTCCTAATTTTGTGTAATAGGCTCAGACATACCACTCCTGGTTATAAGACTTGGTACTTTGGGATAATTCACCTTTTATAATTTTTACTTCTAGAAGGGAAATAGGGAAATATCACCTGAACTCTGAGCTTTCCTATCCTTTGTGAAGTTCATTACACTCCTCAGTTTTTGAACATTTCATAGAATCATAGAATCATAGAATGTTTTGGGTTGGAAGGGACCCCTAGAGGTCATCTAGTCCAACCCCCCTGCAGTGAGCAGGGACACCACTAACTAGATCAGGTTGCTCAGAGCCCCGTCCAACCTGGCCTTGAATGTTCCCAGGGATGGGGCCTCCACCACCTCTCTGGGCAACCCCTTCCAGTGTTTCACCACCCTCATTGTAAAGAATTTCCTCCTTATATCCAGTCTAAACCTACCCTGCTTCAGTTTAAAACCATTACCCCTTGTCCTGTCACAGCTGGCCCTACTAAAAAGATTTTCCCCATCTTTCCTATAGGCCCCCTTTAAGTACTGAAAGGCCGCAATCAGGTCTCCCCGCAGCCTTCTCTTCTCCAGGCTGAACAAGCCCAACTCCCTCAGCCTGTCCTCAAAAGAGAGGTGCTCCAGCCCTCGGATCATTTTAGTAGCCCTCCCTGGACCCGCTCCAACAGTTCCATGACCTTCTTGTACTGAGGGCTCCAGAGCTGGATGCAGTACTCTAGGTGAGGTCTCACCAGAGCAGAGTAGAGGGGCAGAATCACCTCCCTCGACCTGCTGGCCACGCTTCTCCTGATGCAGCCCAGAATACGGTTGGCCTTCTGGGCCGCCAGCGCACATTGCCGGCTCATGTCCAGCTTTTCATCCACCAGCACAGCCAAGTCCCTCTCGGCAGGGCTGCTCTCAATCCTTTCTTCCCCCAGCCTGTATTGATACTGGGGTTACCCCGACCCAGGTGCAGGACCTTGCACTTGGCCTTGTTGAACCTCATGAGGTTCACACAGGCCCACCTCTCCAGCCTGTCCAGGTCTCTCTGGATGACATCCCGTCCTTCTGGTGTGTCAACCGTACCACTCAGCTTGGTGTCGTCCACAAACTTGCTGAGGGTGCATTCGATCTCGCTGTCTAAGTCATTGATGAATATATTAAACAGCACCGGTCCCAGTACGGACCCCTGAGGGACACCACTCGTCACCAGTCTCCATCCAGACATCGAGCCATTGACCACTACCCTCTGGATGAGGCCATCCAGCCAGTTGCTTATCCACCGAACAGTCCACCCGTCAAATCCATAGCTCTCCACTTTAGAGAGAAGGATGTTAAAAACTTGGTTAAAAACTGGCTGGGTGGCCGAGCCCAGAGAGTTGTGGTGAATGGAGCTAAATCCAGTTGGCGGCCGGTCACAAGCGGTGTCCCCCAGGGCTCAGTTCTAGGGCCAGTCTTGTTTAATATCTTTATCAATGACCTGGATGAGGGGATTGAGTGTGCCCTCAGTAAATTTGCAGACGACACCAAACTGGGTGGGAGTGTTGATCTGCTGGAGGGGAGGAGGGCTCTGCAGAGGGACCTGGACAGGCTGGATCGATGGGCCGAGGCCAATTGTATGAGGTTCAACAAGGCGAAGTGCCGGGTCCTGCACTTTGGTCACAACAACCCCATGCAGCGCTACAGGCTTGGGGAAGAGTGGCTGGAAAGCTGCCTGGTGGAAAAAGACCTGGGGATACTGGTTGACAGCCAGCTGAATATGAGCCAGCAGTGTGCCCAGGTGGCCAAGAAGGCCAATGGCATCCTGGCTTGTATCAGGAATAGTGTGGCCAGCAGGAGTAGGGAAGTGATGGTGCCCCTGTACTCGGTGCTGGTGAGGCCGCACCTCGAATACTGTGTTCAGTTTTGGGCCCCTCACTACAAGAAAGATGTTGCCTTGCTGGAACAGGTCCAGAGGAGAGCAACCAAGCTGCTGAGGGGTCTGGAACACAAGTCTGATGAGGAGCGGCTGAGGGAACTGGGGTTGCTTAGTCTGGAGAAGAAGAGGCTGAGGGGAGACCTGATCGCCCTCTAAACTACCTGAAAGGAGGCTGTAGGAGGTGGGGGTCGGCCTCTTCTCCCTGGTAACAGATGATAGGACGAGGGGGAATGGCTTGAAGCTGCGCCAGGGCAGGTTTAGGCTAGACATTAGGAAAAACTTCTTCACCGAGAGGGTTGTCAGGCTCTGGAATGGGCTGCCGAGTGAGGTGGTGGAGTCCTCATCCCTGGAGGTATTTAAAAGACGGGTAGATGAGGTGCTTAGGGACATGGTTTAGTGGTGGGATGGCAGTGCTAGGTTAACGGTTGGACTCGATGATCTTAAAGGTCTTTTCCATCCGAGGTGATTCTATGATTCTATGTTGTGGGGGACCGTGTCAAAGGCTTTGCAGAAGTCCAGATAGATGACATCCATTGGTTTTCCCTTGTCCACTGATGCTGTCACACCATCATAGAAAGTCACTAGGTTCGTCAGGCAGGACTTGCCCTTGGTAAAGCTATGCTGGCTATCTTGAATTATCTCCCTGGCCTCCATGTGCCTTAGCATAGCTTCTAGGAGGATCTGTTCCATGATCTTCCCAGGCACAGAGGTGAGGCTGACAGGTCGGTAGTTCCCAGGGTCTTCCTTTCTACCCTTTTTGAAAAGGGGGCACAATGTTTCCCTTTTTCCAGTCACCAGGGACTTCACCTGACTGCCATGACTTTTCAAATATCATGGAGAGTGGCTTGGTGACTACATCGGCCAATTCCCTCAGGACTCTGGGATGCATCTCATCAGGTCCCATGGACTTATGTGCGTTCAGGTTCCTCAGGTGGTCACGAAACCTGATCTTCTCCTACAGCAGGAAGGGTTTTGCCCTCCTGGTCCCCCTCACTCCATCCATCAACTCGGGTGGGGTGAGGAGAGAGGTTGCCAGTGAAGACTGAGGCAAAAAAGGTGTTGAGTACCTCAGCCTTCTCCTCATCTGCTGTTACCAGCTTGCCAGTCTCGCTCATCAGCGGGGGTACGCTTTCTTTAACCATCCTTTTCCGGCTGATATACCTGTAGAAACCCTTCTTGTTATTCTTTGCATCCCTAGCCAAGTTTAGCTCCAGCTGAGCCTTGGCTTTCCTGACCCCATTCCTACACAATGGACTGCGTCCTTATACTCTTCCCAGGATGCCTGTCCCTGCTTCCACTGCCTTGCAGTTCCCTTCCTCCTTAGTTTGACCAGCATCTCTCATCTCAGCCATGCTGGTCTCTTCCCTTCTTTGCCCGATTTCTTACACCTGGGGATCGAGAGCTCTTGCACTCTGTGGATCACATCCTTAAAGGTCTGCCAGCTCTGTTCTGTTCCCCTGTCCCTGAGGACTTTTTCCCAGGGAGTCCTTCCGGCTATCTCCTTGAGGAGCTGGAATTTTGCCTTTCTAAAATTCAGGGTCCTGACTATACTCTTTGTTCTTCCCATTTCCCTCTGGAGCGTGAGCTCTACCAGCTCATGATCACTGCAACCCAAGCTGCCTCCGATCTTGACATTTCCGACGAGCTCACTTGCATTGGTGACCACCAGGTCCAGTATCGCATCCCCTCGGGTAGGGGTGTCTATTACCTGGCTTAAGAAGTTGTCCTCAATGCATTCGAGAAACCTGCTGGATTGCCTACAGCTTGCCGTGTTGGTTTTCCAGCAGATGTCAGGGTGGTTCAAGTCCCCCAGGAGGACGAGAGCCTGCGAGCACGAAGCCTCCCGGAGTTGGAGGAAGAAAGCTTCGTCCATCAGCTCCTCTTGATCTGGCGGTCTGTAGTAGACACCAACCACCAGGTTCCCTTTGTTGCCTCTCTCTCTGATTCTTATCCATAAGCTTTCGACCTGCTCGTGGCTATTCTTCAGGGCCAGCTCTTCACACTCTAATGATTTCTTGATGTAAAGGGCAAGCCTCCGCCCCTCCTTCCTCCCTGTCCCTTCTGAACAGCCTGTAGCCATCAATAGCTACATTCCAGTCGTGGGAGTCATCCCACCAAGTTTCTGTAATGGCAATCAGGTCGTTTCTTTTATCTTTACTTCATTATTCGCTTCAAAAATTCTATAGTCTTAATTCAATCTGCTGCTGTTAGCCTGCTCTGCCAAGCTGTATTACATAACCACACATTTGGAGCTATCTATTGAGATTTCTATTTTAGTCTGGAAGAATGACAGTCAAACCCAAAGACATGCATATGGTACTTTTTGGTTCCTTCCTTCTGTGACCTCTGCAGTATTTTGCATAGCTGAAAATCCCACAACGGGGATTCTGTACGAAGGCAAGGATGGAAGAACCTGTTCAACTTAAGATCTCTAAGCTTATTCCAGAATGATATTTAGTGTTTGAATTTATCATTTAAAAGTAAGCCTTTTAATCTTTTTGCTTTTACTTTATTTTAAATCCAGTAAACCAGCCAGACTCCAGTGCTTTCTTTCTCCAAATGTGCTTACACTTTCCTGAGTTTCATGCCCCATCTGTTTTTCTGAACTACCATGATCCTGTCTTTATTCAGAACAAAGGAAATATGATTAAGGGAGTGGTAAAATTGTTTCCAAGAGAGGCAGAATAAAAGCAGCTTTGTTTACAGAAGTCTGGTGCAGAGAGTTCCTGAGCTACAAAGTAAACTTTGAGCCTTACTAGGATAATTACCTATACTTCCCCTTAGCAGTGATGACAGAACACTTTGGAAGACAACATTTTTTTGCATACATACCCATAGAGACTTTTATCATGGAAATAAAAAATAAAAAAGAATAACACAAGAAGTTTAGTTTTGAATTCAGAGTTGGATCACTTATGGTACTTTCCATGTCAGAGACTCCTCTTCCAGAACCAGGAATAATTCTCCCTCATTACAGCAAACCTTTTAGACAACAAAAGACAGTTCCCTTTGTGTTTAGTTCCAACTGAACCAGTAGGGCTTCCTCTGTGCTCTTCAATAGGAGCGGAGCTAGTGGTGTGCTAAGTTACCTTCAGTGCTGTGAAACTTACCAGGATACTGAAACTTGTTTGGATATTTTAAAATAACATCTACAGTGTCTGTGTCCTCTTTATCTATCTCAGTTGTAAGCTTATTTTAGATCAAGGAGAGCAGCAATTACTCTCATTTCTGCTGTCTATATGGTTATGGAATTATTTCTAATACAGTAATTTTTGGCATAAGGGGATTAAGATGGTCTCTTGCTTTCTGAGCTGAGAATATTAGACATTGTCATCATAATTGTCTTAGTAATTTACTAGGTTCCTGCCACAAGGTTGCCTTTCTAGAAACATTCGTTTATCACTCTCTACAATTGGCAAGTATGCTCTCCAGTAAGCCCAGTTTTTTGAAATCCTCAGGATTTTCTTTACATAATTCTGCTAAAAATGTTGTCTTTTATAAAGACTTTAATAGAGCTTATTCTATACATGTTTCCAGTTTCAAAGAAGGTGACTTTTTTATATATATTAACCCCTCCACCTGTTAGCCTGTTAAAGACACTCAAATTCAGTAAGCAAAAACGTAACACTCCCCGCTATTAATACACAACCAGTAATTAAATAGATTCCTTTGTGAGAACTAAGAAGTGCATATCCCTACTATACCTATTTCTACCAATCTTGATTAAATAACAGTATATCAGGAGATTATATTACATAGCTCATCAATGAAAATTAATGAAGATGAAGGATTATAGGTATCTTCATTTTAGGTGATTCTTTTTTCCCATTCTCCAAACTCTCTTGTGTTTTTTCACATTCAGACTGAAAAAAAAAAACAACAGAGAAATGATCACAGATAATTACTTTCCTTAGAATTATATTTTTGGGGGTATTTTTCTCTCAATTATCTGTTAAAAATCCTGATTGCACAGAATAGTAATGATAAAAGTGACTTTAACTAAATAAGAATAATCAAATGGACTAGTAGGTTCCTAAATTTTTGAAAGGTAAAACTCTTCACATGAGAAAGAAAAACTGAAAGCACAGCAAAATTTGTGCTAGATTCTTCTGGCGTTAATATTTATCCATATTTTGATCATTGTATAACTCATTTCAAAATCAAGCATGCAGGAAATAATATTTTCATATCTTTGTAATACTGTGCATGTAAAATCCTGTATTTTGGTGCAAATAATAATAATAATAAATAATATTAATAATAACAACCTGGTATTACAATTAAAGCATTTATTTAAAGCTTAATTTGTTGCTAAGAACATATATAATATCCATTCTCACTGTTCCTAAAAAGACAAACCACAGTTTGACATAATTTAATTCAGGTCAGAATGTATTTATCCTTATATACTTTGCAATGAGCAAAAAGAAATGATGGCTTTATTGTTTTCTTTTTAACACTTCCCAATACAGTAATTGCACTTTAAAGCATGGACCTTTGTGCCAAGATATATGCTGCATTAAAATATCATGAGAATGTTGTAAGGGGTCACAGGCCATTCTCCCTTTCTTGAAGGGTGATATATTCTTCTTTTATATCTGAAATATGAGATTACCATAAGCAGAGACTGAGAGCTACTATTTTAAAGCTCCAGTCTTTGAGACATTTGGAATCATGTTATAAATTCAACTCAGTATTAACATTTCTATTCTATCCCTCCCACTATATGTGTAAGGGTTGTAGTGCAAACAAGGTGTTTTATTCATTGAATCTTGATATGTATCTTTTCTGTTTTACTGATTCCTCAAGTACCTCTTCTGAAATGTCTCAGCTAATCACAGATCCTAATTATGACTTTAAGATATGCAATTTATGAGACTTAGCCATTTAAAATGAATGTCATTTAATAGAACACTTACTCTCTCATTAGTGGAGATAAATATGCATGATCCTAAGTGTTTTGTATTCAGGTCATATACTCAAAACTTGTCCCTAAAGGCTGCGCTTAATGGAAGTTCTTTTTGGATCAGCAGTGTTACAGTCAAAAACAAGATTATAGGTTGACTTTTAGACTTTTTTTCTTCTCATTCTGTACCACATCTGTCCAATAAGTTCTTGGGTTTTATTTTATTTTTTTCAGATTTCAGCAAGCCTGTACAGAAACCAGTACAAGTCTGTTAAATAAAAGCTGAATAAATCCAGGTACTGATGATTGATTTGTTTAGTTTACAAATACAGCTTTCTATAATGTTCACTACCACAGCAGGCCGTAAGGATTTCTTACACAAAATTTAATGTCCACATTTGAGGTACTGTGGTTTCTACATGTAATAAGATTATGCTCGTCATCTCTCCTGTGTGAAAATGGTAGTTATTAGCTATCCTGGATAATAAAGAACCAGGTAAGGTATTATAGCGAAATAACCATGCAGTCGCACGTAAAGGCCTGGGAAAAAGGACTCAGAAAGACAGTTTTTCCATCTGGTCCCTTAATGTCTTCTCCAGTATAGAAATGAAGTGCAGATTGGAAAAGACCATCTCTCCTGGCTGGTTTGTCATTCCATAGGTGCTGAGCTCCAACTCCCTCTACTCCCTGCCAGCCTGACATTTGTACAGCAAGATGTGTATAAGAGCTCACAACTGGTTTCCCCACCTGCACTTGTACATGGTGACCTGCACTATGCATGGAAATCAGCATCACAGAGGTGCCAACACAGGAAGCTCTAAAGGTTCACAGTTATCAAAGATGTAAGATCTACCCCAGGTGGTGCAAAGCTTAAATTCTCTTCTGGTAACATTTAATACCTCCTCCCTCCTTTCTCTCTTTCAGACCTTTCTTCTTTATGTCTCTCTCAGAGGCACACCACTTTTTTCATCCTTGATTTACATTTAGGTTTAATGACAAACTGCATGATGTTAATTTTGAATAGTACCAAGAAATAATCTATGAACGTGTTCTATGAGTAAGTATTAACAAGATTTAAACAAATAGAGTAAGTTACCGAAAAGCTCATTTTCAGTTTGTACACCACTTCAGTTTTTACTCTGTATTTACACTTTGGACTTCTGCCTGAATTGAAGATAACATGAGCTTTATTATTATGTTTTAACAGGCATGGAACTGATCCTCCTTTCAGGTTTTTATGAAACCATTTTCTTTTTTTCCTTTTTGTAGACACAGAAAAATGAAACTCCTTTCCTAGAAAAACATGCCTGGAATGAGATTCAATTTCTAGTCAGGAATACATAAGAAAAGTCAGTAAGAAAGAACTGTAAACCTATTCAATCCCAGTTTGTTATGGATGTGTAAGTAGTGTCATTAGATGCTATTAGCATCACATTAAAGTCACATACCCAGCACACAGCTGAGAAGTCTATTTCGGGATTCAAAATTAGAGTGTTCATGCAAAAAGTTTTACGTACTGCATGTTATTAAGCCATACTCTTGGGGCACGGATATCATGTTGGGTACACATGTCCTGGTTTCGGCTGGGATAGAGTTAATCTTCTTCACAGAAGCTAACATAGTGCTGTGCTTTGGATTTAGTACTAGAAGAATGTTGATAACACGCTGATGTTTTTAGTTGTTGCCAAGTAGTGCTCAGACTGCTCAAGGACTTTTTGAGCTTCTCCTGCTCGGCCAGGTGCATAACAAGCTGGGAGTACAGCACAGCTAGGACAGCTAACCCAAACTGACCAAAGAGCTATTCCATACCATATAACCTCATGCTCGGGGGGGGTTTAGTAGGTTGGTTGGTCGCGGGCAGAATGATTGCGGCTTGGGACTGTGTGATCGCAGGTTGGGGGGAGTGATCGTGGCTCGGGACGGGCTGGGCATCGGTCAGCGGGTGGTGAGCAATTGCATTGTGCATCACTTGTTTTATATATTCTGTATATTCTCTTACCATCATTATTATCACTATTGTTATTCTTCTCTCTTATTAAACTGTCTCTATCTCAACCCACGGGTCTTACTTTTTTTTCTTTTCTCTGATTCTCTCCCCCATCCCTCTGAGGGAGGGGGGGGAGTGAGCGAGCGGCTGCGTGGTGCTTAGTTGCCAGCCGGGTTAAACCACGACAACACATAACATATCTGCAGAAGTAACTGGGAACGGTGCACACATAGGAAACAGGAATAATAGATCTTCAGGATTTTTCTCTGTATGAAAAACAGTTTCAGCTTCTCATTAAAAGTCCTGAAAAAATGGATTTCATTAGAGTTTGCTTGAAGAGATTAAAAATTCTACGCATATATATATAATTTTATTGATAGATGAAATTTTACATATATATTTCTGTATGTGTGTCTATTCTGGCATCCTTTTAGGTATAAGACCTTGATGTATGATTGCAAAAAATAGAAACTTGTGTACCTGATTTTTTTTTATCCTTAGTTCTCAATTGCTTTATAAATAATAAATAATTTTTACTTTGGGAAATATTATAATCAGTTCTGTATTCAGTTATTTATAGTTATCCTATGTGTTTTGTTTCTGTGACTTATTTGGTTTTGTTCTGCTTTGTCTCTGTGAGTGCCTGGGAAAAAAAATAACACATTTTGAAAAAAAGTCAGAGGAATGAATGTTTAATTTGAGAATATTGAAGTTTAACAATTATTGGTTCTTAAACTCAAGATCATTAGTGAATGGGGGAGATGGCACAGAAGATAAAATGGGCATATCCTTTGAATTATTACATCATGAAATTTCACCTTATTTTCACCTCTTGCTCCATGCAGAATCTTGGCAAGTTTAAAACCTTTATGAAATAGGTATTTAGAAAGATTGCTTTACCTGTTCTTGGCAAATAGTCAAGATTTGTTTCTACTTTAACATTTCTCCTTCTGCTAAAAATAGGCTTTATGGTAGAATTAAGTTTTCTTTTGGTAGAAGGAAGTTTCATCTAGTATCATTTTAGAATGCTCCATCCCAAATTAAATGCCTTTTCATTAAGTATCACCCTAAATTATTTTTTAAAATATTGATTTATTTATTGTGAAGAAGAAAGAATCAAGTGAATATTTTGACTTTCCAAGGACAATGACTTGCTGAGTGAAATAGGGTATGTGTTTAGCCAGAAAATGTTTATTACACATAGGTCAAAGAATAACTGGTAACAAAGTTATCTCCTGGAGCACAAAGAAAAGTAAACTTGAACTGACTCATGATGAATCTCACACGTCATCCATATGCACACAGGCACACACATACCTTTATGAAAGGAGCAGATCTCATGATATAAGTGGATAGTTCTTACAAAGCATAAAATTGCAGAAATCAGCCTTTTGCATCAAAGGTCTTATTTGTTTTGCATAGCAATGTTCTTTGTTCACATGTAAGTGAAACACATTGAATTCTTCCTTTGTGAGACTGTTAAAGGGTAACAATAGAACCAGAGCTAGTAGAATTAGTTATTCTTACCAGTTGGTATGTGGAAATGCCAACATCAGAAAAAGAAAGATTTATAGTGTTTGATGAAATATTTTCAGATCCTGCAAGATTTGAACTATAGGGTTCTGTCTTCTGAATCTCTTAGAACTATAATATAAAATAAGTACATATGAAGTGGTTAATGGCATTATTAATTATGTTTATGTACAGGTTTGTCTAGAGGATGAGGAGAAAGTGAGGAGCATGAGAAAGTATTTTAGCTTTCATATTAGCATCATCTGAAGCAATACATGCTCACAAATGCACTTCTCTCCATTTTGATCATTCTGTATTCTTATTGAGTCAACCAATTGTAAAATTCAGCAAGCGGCTTGATACTTGTCTGGCTCTTGGGACTTAACCTAGATTTACTAAGCTTTTGGTACATTAAAGACACAATCAGATATTTTTACAAAAGTGGGCACAGGTGAAAAAGAAGCACAGCTGCATACTGCCTCAAGGCTGTATTTATTGAGTCCAATCTTGAATTGTGTGACATCTCTGAACAAAATAAGATAAGTAGAAGTGATTTTAGATAAAGATCCCAGTGGCTAACTTGCTTTAATTAAAGATGTTTCAAAAGATAGAAGAATCATGCACAAAGAAGAGAAAAGAAATCCTCTATGTGAATTATCAGGTAATTGCTTCAAAGGTAAACTTGTAAATTTTTCAAGTAGCCTGACTAAAGCTGAATAAAGATTTATTCTCTGGATCTTATTTGATTTCAATTTTTATTACTTCTACAAGCGTAATTTGGCAATATGTGAAGTTTGTTCTAGACTGCTAATTTAAATAATTTCAATCTGAAATAAGGTATCTATAAAAGCCATGAAGATCACTGTTTAATGTTTTTCAGCTGAAACCATAATACCATCCCCAACAACATCAAGCAACAAACAGCTTCTAAACCTATTATGTTCATGCTTATTTTCCTCTGGTTGTAAAATGTTCCAGGAACAGTTCAAAAAAGCTAGCAAAAGCAAGAATAAGAATAATAAATATGTTGATGTTTAGAATATGGTTCTGGAAATGGTTGCAAAGCTGCAATGAAATGCCAGTCCTGAATTGCTGAAGAGCTTCACAGAAGAGAGCATACAGACCCGAGCTGTTGATACTTTAGCTGCAGCAATTTGAGATACTGCTCTACACTGTGTGCTCATTCCTCTGCTGGAGGTTCTTGCCTGTAGCAGTACTGGAAAAGAGGAATACGTGTCCTTACCATTGACATTCCTGGAAAGGCAATCAGTGACTTTTTTCATTCTCTGAACAGCAGGAAGAATAGTACTGGAATGAATGAAGTAGACATCATGAAAACAGATTTTGTGGTAGCTACAATTCTGAGCTTAAGATATGACAAGGGATAAACTAGGGTGGTGGTGGGAGGAAAGGGTTAAATTAAGTGGTTTTCTCCTTGAAGAATGGACATGGTTGCAAATACAGAATGCCCTAGTGGCATACTAAGGAAAAGAGCACCAAGACCAAATTATATAAACCACAAACTCTACCATGCCAGGTACAAGTAACTGTACAGAAAATAAAGGAAGTTCAAGCCAATCAGGAGAATATACAAGCTTACAAGGGTGTTTAGGTTGGATGATGTGAAAATCTAAGACTTAGGATGAAGCAGAACAGGTAAAAGAGAAAAAATATAGTGAAAATATTTTTTTTTTATAAATAGCTTAAAAGAAGAGCCAAGCAAAGGTAAGTCCTCTGACTTCTTGGCAGGGACAGAAAACTGACAATGAGATGAACTGACAGTGAATATGAACTTAAGGTTAGATTAGAAGTTTACAAAGCAGTCCAGCTTAAGGAAATTTATCTCAGGTTGCTCTGAGAATTGGCTTAACCTGTGGAACCATCAGGAGTTCCCTTGGAGCCTCTTCAGGACAGGTGAGGTTGCAGAAGACTGAAACAACTGAGCAAACCTAGTACCGTTTATTAAAAAAAACTTCAGAGATCATAGAATACATTAACTTCGGTTCTTAAAAAACGGCCAAGCTGTTGTTGAGTATTTACCATGAAATAACAGCCAAAAAGTACTCATAAGTCCATTATATTAGAAAAGAAGGACATTTCACATACTATAAACTTTAGTATATTTTAACTATCTGTGACAACATTTTGTCTGTTAGGAATATGTGATGTTACTACAAAGTGATTTGCCCAGGTGAAAGGAAATGCCAAATTACGGGAGTAAGCTGGGGAAGTCGCAGGTACACTGAGGGACAGAATGAGAATGTAAATAAAGTTTCTTATTGGGATGCTTCCAGAGGCACACGATAACTAGTGAGTACCTAATTTTTGGACAATCGTGTCTGTGCATAAGATTGTATGAATAGAAGTGTATTTTCATGCATCTTGCTGCTAAAAATTCATTTAGAACTCACTTCAATGTTTCATGTTGAAAAACACTGTCTTCAGTTTCAGGATTGTGTATCTTAAAACATTTTCTTTGGATCTTAATTTAACTTAAAATACTTTACAGAAGGATCAGGCAATTTAGACAATTTATCTAGAAAATTCTCAGTACCTTATAATTACAAAAGCCAGTTTAAGAGTTCTGTAGACTGTATCTATTAATTTTAAAATTCCTGCATGATCGCTATATATTCTTATTAAATATTTACAAAATGCTTCAAATCAGAGTCTGTAAAATGTTTTTCCAGTTAACACAAATGTTGCTGTACCTTACAAATGGAGGCCAGATGCCAAAGTGGGACGTAACAAGATCTTTCAAACTAAATAAGAGTTAGTGTAGGACAGTTAGTCCTGACTTTAAAGTCTATGTTTTAAATGCTGACGTATGTCCACCAGACAATATTTAAAGGCAGCAGTTATTATTATATTTAGCCACCTCAATTTCTTTTAATGATAGCAGATAAAATGGTATCACATCAATCAACATGAAACACTCACTCTTTTTCAGCTGAACAGCATTTTTGGACCAAGTATCTAACTACAAGCTAGTAAATCTTTGTTGGGACGTTAGTATTTTTTAATTTAAATGCAGATTTGCCAACAATTTCATAGGAGTTTTAATGTTTAATCTGTTCTCATCTTTTATACAGTAGTTAACTATAACAGTCTCCTGTCTGGTATAACACTCTTTTCATCATCTGTGATCTTTCCATCCATGTAAGAAAGAGCACTTGCTCTTTCAGACAACAGAATTAGTGAGGATTTTCACAAACGCGAGGTAGGTATCTGTCAGTTTCAGGCCCTTTATCCCCAGATCCCTTCTACATCCCTTGGAGGAAGAAACAAAGCCTATACTCTTCTTCAGGTGTCTTGTCATAGAGGTCAAGTTAAGTTGCAAGAGACTATTTCTGCCTATTATCTTTCATGGCTTATCTAGGATTTTTTTCCTGCCTTCATCACTTAGCAGACTATTTTCATCCCATTGCACCTTTTCACCATAGCTGAAAAACTCAATAGCTCCTCCTGAGACGGCTCCTGATGTAGTCTGTTACAGCAGTTGTTTCTAATTGTCTTCATCCTATCAAGGATAGATAATTAGAGTTTTCATTAACCTCTTATAGGCTGCTGCCACATGGGTCATACATGTCGTCACGGTGTGCTCTCTGAGACTGTATGTTTCTCTTCCCTGGTAGCTGCTGTGAAAAATGACAGGTGGAATCAGATATGTCAAAAGTTGTGTGGAGTGAAAAGGGTTTACTAAAATGAAGCATGAAAGGTAGAGAAGAAAGATTTTAAACCAAGAAGAATAGGAGGCACTGAACTTCAGAGAGGTGTAAACTCTTAAGTGTAGCTCCTTTCCTGTTTCATTCTTGCTTTGAACAGGAAGTAGGGATTTACTCCTTGCTCACACAGGCAAGACATTACAGAATTTTCCTACTGGAATGGGCCACATCACAGACTGTGCTATTAGGCCTATTGAGGAAGAGTAATACTGGGTCTCATTCCCAGTATCCTTTATCTGGTCCTAGAGCAGTGGTAACCATAGTACAGCAATTTACTTTTCCGTACCAGATTCTGAAGTCTGAGTGGATTGATTAAAGCTTAAAAGGTGTAGAGTATGAATAATAAGGATGTCAACTCATGTCTAATTTTTTTGTTTTCTGATCCTGTTGTCATAGCTAGGGTAAAACTTAGCCCTCACTGACAGAGAAGCAATGGAGTGAACATAAGGGAATCTGCTCCCCCTACTCCCAAACTTCACAGATACATCCCCCTACAGATGAATTCCAGGGTAGATATGACTGAAACACAGTATTTCGCTTCTGGCTGTTCAGTCAGCTTATATATAGTTTGGTCTCTAATAGTCCAATGTTACATAGATGGGGAAGGAATCAGTCATACAATATGAAGAATTACAGTCTATGACAAAGAAAGAGTTACACTTTAGCCCAAAATTTTCAAGGCTGTTCTGAAGCTCAGTGCCTACTGTATCTACTATGCAACAAAGAGAATGGATTTTCAGAAATGTTGAGCACTGAAACTCACTGAACTCTGTGGGAAAGCTGAGCATCTGCTCCTCTAGTGATAATGCTACTCATTGTGTATCTTAAGGGTAGCACTGGCTCTAGGATGTAACTACAGTTTCCATTCCCAGAATGGAAACGGCTAGCTTTAGTGACTACAAAAACAGAGGAGAAAGGCTCCTTTTTGAGAAAACAAGAAATTATTCTTGAGACTTCTACAGTAGCTTTAATAAGTGGATAATAGTCTATAATAATTCTTTTATAGTTTAGTAGGTCTTCTTAACAACCTCATTTGTCTGTTACAGGCTGAAAGAAATTCTAATTTTTGCATAACTAACATTAGCAATATAACAAATATAACCGTGTTTTTATACATAGTTATGAATATAATTTTCATTCTGACTATTATTTGACAAATTATGTTTATCTGAGATTCAAGGTTTTTAAAAAGTTGAATGAAATCACTACAGCAGTTTATATTAGCTCACGCTGTGAGTTTCTGGGATCATTAAATCGTTAAATGTTTTTTATAAGTCTCTATGGTTTGCTTTATTAGGACTGACAGAAACACTTGAAATAATGTTAATTAGATTGTGTAGCTTTCTCTGCATTAGGTTCAGCTCTGTTCTGTATTGTATCACGTAACGGACTATGACTCATGGTATTACTTGGAGAAAATTATATATTCTACTCTAAACTTGATGTGTCCATGCAATCTGTTCTAAGACCTTCCCTGTCATAACAACATATTGGTTCAGACCAATGGCTGAAGAATAAGTGCATAAACATTTCTGCTGATAGTTTCTTGGAATAAGATGAATTTAATGTAATTTTCAAAAAATGGAACATGTGAACAATGCTGTCATTTGAAATATATGCAAACTATGAATATCACATTTACACACCACTGAACTTGAGCGGATTGCATTATTCAATGCACGTCACATGGAAACTGTCTTGCAGCCAACTCTTTTTCATACCCTGTAATGTCTTACATGCCAGCTTTCAAACTGTCCAGTTAACTTCTGTAGAAAGTAACTTTCAGTGTCCTAAAATTTAACCTGATTGTAACCAGTGCGTCATTTCAACTGCCATTATCATTTAATCTAACTGCTTCATTACCTTGACCTAGCCATGTTGAACAGCTTTATCTTCTTATTGCATCAGAATAACTGCCTTGTAGTTTTATCTGAGTACTTTCTAAAACTTTCAGTAACAAGAAACAAGATGTTAGTCATTGACAATATTTTTAACTTCCTACTGGCTCCTCAGACAATATTAATACATATACACATATATTGATATGAAGAGGATGAAATAAGAAAAATCATTACATGTAAGTTAAAAAAATGACAAGAAAACAAAAGGCAAGAAATACTAGTAAACCAAACAGTTTCTCAGCCTTAACTGATTCAGTAAGTTCATGCATCCTTTGAACACCACCTCAACCACCTCTTACCTCTCTTGGATAATGCTTGTGGTTTAGGAGCCGCAATTTGGTAGCACAATGTTTCATGTGTAGGCTTAAGAAATTGCTTCTTGATGTAAAACAAAGAAGTAATTTTAGGTAAAGGAAATCTGATTACCCAAACTGGGCTTTGGGCACTGTGGTGGGTTAGCCTTGACTAAGAGTCAAACTCCCATCCAGCTGCTTGCTCACTCCCACTCCTTGGTGGGACAAGGGGAAAGAATAGGAAAGAGATTGCTTACCAAGTTACTGTCACGGGCAAAATAGATTTAGCTTGGGGAAAAATAATTTATTCCTAATTAAAGTAGATTCAGAAAGTGAGAAATTGAAAGAACATTAAAGCAAAACCTTTCCTCCCCAGTCACCCAAGCTCAATGTCACTCTGGACTCATCTACCTCTCCTCCACCAAGTGGTGTGGGGTCAGGATCTGTTGTGGTCTGTACATAGCAGTTTCTCTCTCCTGCTCCTTCATACTCACACTTTTCACCTGTTCCAATATGAGTCTCTCCTTTCACTCCTTCTCCCACCTTCTCTCACAGGCTTGTGTCTCACGCTTTTTGTATTTTTTTTTCTCTTGCCCCACCCCCCCAGCATTTTCTGCCCTTTCTCAAATGTTTTCCCAAAGGCTCTGCCATCTTGCTGAGCTCAGCTGTGCCCTGTGGTGGGTCTGTTGGTACCAGCTGTGTCTGGCACGGGGCAGCCCCAGCTTCTCATGGAGGACACCCCTGCAGCACCCCGCTGCCAGCACCTGGGAACCTGCACCCAGCACAGTCAGAAAACTTTGATTTCTTAAGAGCCCCTAACTCCGAAAAAAGTGGGTCTGGAGTGTTCTTGTGCACAGATAAAGGTGTTTCTGTTCAGCATCCCCTTTGAATAAAGGTTATGCCTTATAATTTATATTTTATATCCTATAAGAAAATAAATTCCAGGCAGATAAAACAATCAATAAACCTTTTTCTGTTTACTGTTGTAAAGTATCGTGCTGGTACTTCTCATTTTATATCAAGAGCATCCTGATATTAATCTTTTCAAATAAACATGTATAATTTAACCACCTTTCCTGTCTGCAACAAAAATCTAATTATTTTTTATTTCACAGCAATGTCTTTCCATGAAGAGTAGTAGCCTTTTGGCCTGGTAATACTCTTTATCTCCATTTTTCAAAATGGCAAGTGGTGAGAGCCTCCTGACAAGTAGATGATGCAATTAAGGCTACATTTCTTCACTACAGTCTGTGGTTTTGTTCACAGCAGACATGCACATTTTGTGTCACTGAAGATTAAGTATTATAGTCTGTTCCAATGACATTTGTAGCTAAGCACATTAATATTAAAGGTCAATGTGTATCAATAAGAAACTTGATGGTATAATATATTATAGTTTCTTAGCGTACCAGGTTTTGTATGGTTTCATTATATGTCTTCCTCTTTCTCATTCTTCTGCTATATAGTAAAGAGAGCCGAAAGCAAAAAGATGAGTATTCTTAGAAGAGTGACACAGAATTGTGGTTGTTGTGCTCCATGGAGTGAATACACTGGACTTTACTGTGTTCCAGAGGTATGTAGGTATCTGGAAGTGTAGAGAAAAAATAAATGCAATTCTGTCACTGAGCCATCAAAATTTAACCTGCATTATCAGTAATAAAGGAGGAAGAAACAAGGGAAGTTTTTGTTAAATATTACGATTTTTTTTTCTAACCATGAGGGTATTCAAAGTGATTGTGGAACATCCATCCTTGGAGGTACTCAAAACAGGATTCAGAAAGGCCTTGAGGAACCTGATCTAACTTTAAAGCTGGTCTTGATTTGACAAGTGGATTGCACCAGAGGACCTCCAGAGATCCCTGCCAATCTAAATTAATCTGTGAACCTATGATTTTAACAGATTATATCCTAGACATGCTTGTGTTAACATATGTTGCTATCATGTAACAGAAGAGAAAAGTTGCACACTACCAAAACCACCTGAATAGTTGCATGAGAAAAATCAAACATGCAACTAAGTCAATGCATAGGTAAAAGTCTAAAAATTTCATCTAAAAACTTTGCGGTAGAATGTTTCACTGTGTCAGTCCTATATAGTATCAACATAGAATATTTTTCTAATGCTTTTCTACACCTTTAAAAGGCTTCTCCGAAACAGAATATTATTTTGTGTTCATTCTTACTTCCTTTGTAATTAAGGAGTAAGTGGAGGAGTTCAGCTAACCTGAAATTTTTTGCCCTTAGTCTGAAAACTAAAGTTCCTGATAATAACTAGAGAGCAGCTTCCTTACAAAGCTTGGAAAGTCCAGTGTATTTTCTTATAAGTTCTAGGATACAGAAAGTGTTTTAACAAACTGCTGTTACAACTGTCTTATCAAAAGTTTATGTGCCTCTCTGTAGCAGGGTAAAATGTCTTGAGCATCCTCAGCGAGAGTGCCTATTATTCTATCAACTCGAAGAAGACCTCAGCCACTTAGTACCTCAGGTCCAAAAATCTGTCTTGGTTTTTCAAAGAATCACAGAAAACTGCATTGCAATGGAGTTGCAGAGCCCTGCACTGGAAGCCAAAATATACAGGATCAGGATCTCGGGATCAAAATATCACCAAAATAGGTGGGTCTGGCCAAAGCCAATCATCCAAAAAGCAATGCCTGTAAGAAGCCTTGTAAAGGGTGAGGGAAGTGGTAGGATCCATCACCTTGCAGGGTCAAGGCTTTGGCATTACAGGGTTCCTGCCTGCCCAAATGGGAAGTGGTCTGGAGTGGCGATACATACCTGGTTTGGATGGAAACTGACCTCTGGAAAAGACTCTCTTGATGGTTCAAAAGCAGAGAAACCTATGGTTTGAGTTTTGTGACACCGGCACTTTTTAACAGCAGGCATGTAGGAGACAACATTCAGGTCAAGCTCTCTTTTTCTGAGAAACACTGATTATTCCATAGAAAGATGAATTATTCCCAAAAAGTATTGAGCAAAAAGGGACTGACCACTGATAGTGATAACAGTGAGAAACACACTTATTCGACTGCTACTGTTAAATCATACCATTAAAATGACTTTTGCTGTGAATATATGTGACAACTAATTTCAGTAATCATTTCATGAAACTTTTTCATTGGCTTTTAGGAATTGCATGTGATGAGTGCAAGGATGAAAAGAAACTAATCTAACTTTTATAAGGTTTATAATGGTAGGAGATCAGAGCATAACAGATTCAGTGTTGCAGGAGAGACTGAAATCAGAATTGATGGTACGAAGGAGCAGGTAAGGATAGTGGTGCCCATCTAGTATTCATTACTATAACTTATTGCAGTGATAAAACTATATCCCATGAACAGGTCTCAGTCTCGTTTTTGCCAAGTCTGTTCTTTTTCCTTCCCCTGTAATACCTAGGACAATATTCCCACGACGAATCCTCACTGTATTTTGAGAATAGAAAACTAGTCAAATATCCTTCTGCTATTTGTTTCCCTTTCTCTTTCTTTTTTCCTGTGTACTTTTAAGGTAACAGGTAGAGAGAGTAAATATTTTTGGCTTCAATGCCCATGAAGAACCAATATATACAGAATATGTTAATCAAAATAAAGAGTATTTTTCAAGAGGAAAGTTTATCTGACTCTGTCAGTCTCATTGAGGAAACACAGCGATTTAAACTAATGTTTGAGTTGATTCTGAGTGGATGATTACTTCCAATAAGTGCATGCTTACAATTTCCAGCTCATTAAAGGTGCTCCTCTGCTGACCACAGAGAGCCCTCAGAAACCATTGCAGAAGCATGATCCAAACATTTATCCGATCAGAAGAAAAGATTAGGTACTGAGAGAGTAGCACCTTTCTATTTGTGATGAAGGTAATTTTCAAACATCTTGAACCATTAAGACAGTCTTTGCAGGGAATGTATACTTGGCAGCTACCCTTGGCGGTACCAAGCTATTCTTTTATCAAGACTCCAAGTTGATTTTTGGAAGCTGCTTAAACAAGAATAATAAGCCTTGCACCAATACATGGCTTCACAAAATACAGAATGGTGGTCTTGGGATGATATGGACAGCCCATAATATGATGGTGTTCCATTCTATCAGCCAATTACATCAAGACATGAAACAACAGCAGTATACCTTAAATCCATGTTTGCTTTAGATGAAATTCACAAAGATAACTCCTTGCTAGTATTGCTTCTTGACATTTGTAATTCCCTGGTATGTAAGTGAATGAAATAGTTGTCAGGAGAAAAATTAATATGACATCAAAAAGAGTAAATTTTAAATGAACAGAAAAACTTTCCAGGACCACAAAGATGACTGATTATGTGCTATTTATCATCAGTTCTTCCTTTACTTGAGATGTATTTGTTTTAATGTTGCTCTCATGCTTTAATCAAGTCACAATCCATAATTTGTTGATCACAAAAGTTAGATTTAGCCTTTCAAATATCACAGGGTTTGTTTTTTGAGAAATTTCATTTTATGATTCCCATGTTACATTAGAACCTTGTATTCTTTCTGAATATTCTGCAGTATTAATGGGAAATTCCATTAACATTACCCACAAATCTTGTTCCTGTTTTAGCAGTATGTATCATGTCCTATCACTTCTTTAAAAACCCTGATGCTGACACTGCAGGGATTGGTCATGCTGATCTGCCTTTGAATTAAGGCTGCTTGTAAAAGAATTGGCCACTGTTTGTACCAGAAGCTATGAGATGCTGAATCATAGAATCATAGAATCATAGAATGTTTTGGGTTGGAAGGGACCCCTAGAGGGCATGTAGTCCAATCTCCCTGCAGTGAGCAGGAACACTGCTAACTAAATCAGGTTGCTCAGAGCCCCGTCCAACCTGGCCTTGAATGTTCCCAGGGATGGGGCCTCCACCACCTCTCTGGGCAACCCCTTCCAGTGTTTCACCACCCTCATTGTAAAGAATTTCCTCCTTATATCCAGTCTAAACCTACCCTGATTCAGTTTAAAACCATTACCCCTTGTCCTGTCACAGCTGGCCCTACTAAAAAGATTTTCCCCATCTTTCCTATGGGCCCCCTTTAGGTACTGAAAGGCCATAATCAGGTCTCCCCGCAGCCTTCTGTTCTCCAGGCTGAACAAGCCGAACTCCCTCAGCCTGTCCTCATAAGAGAGGTGCTCCAGCCCTCGGATCATTTTTGTAGCCCTCCTCTGGACCCGCTCCAACAGTTCCATGTCCTTCTTGTGCTGAGGGCTCCAGAGCCGGATGCAGTACTCTAGGTGAGGTCTCACCAGAGCAGAGTAGAGGGGCAGAATCACCTCCCTTGACCTGCTGGCCATGCATCCCTGGAAGCATTCAAGACCAGGTTGGACAGGGCTCTGAGCAACCTGATCTAGTTAGTGGTGTCCCTGCTCACTGCAGGGGGGTTGGACTAGATGACCTCTAGGAGTCCTTTCCAGCCCAAAACATTCTATTATTCTATGATATGCATGCTGATGCTTAAAAATCTCCCTAATGAGAAAGTGCAATTTACAGTAAAGATAAGGAAATGTATTGTGTTGTCTAACAGATAGCTTTCCCAGAAATGAAAGCAGAATAGTGTGGGGTTTTAGATACTTGATCTCCAGAGGTACTTACTAAAATTATCTAACCAACAATTTTTATGCCAGAGCTTTGGGAAATGAAGACTGTGTACAAGAAAAACAGTGGTAAATACCATTATGGAAACTTGGGGGGGCGGGGGGAGAAGGAAGAAAAGAAAAAGAAGAAAAAGAAGAAGAAAAAGAAGAAGGAGGAAAGGAAAGGAAAGGAAAGGAAAGGAAAGGAAAGGAAAGGAAAGGAAAGGAAAGGAAAGGAAAGGAAAGGAAAGGAAAGGAAAGGAAAGGAAAAGGAAAGGAGAAAGGAAAGGAAAGGAAAGGAAAGGAAGGGAAGGGAAGGGAAGGGAAGATCTCATATTGTCAGTAATCTTGAATGCTGTACAAGCAAACGTCTCAGCTGGAGAGACAGATTCCCAAAATCTAGGCTGGAATGATTGTGAAATCTCCATCATTTTGAAGGAAGAAGAAGGTGGCTGAGAAAGATTCAAAGCTGTTGTTTAATGAATGTGGGGATTTCAATACTTAGCCCAGTAAGCCACGCTTCTGCGAGTAAGCATTTAATCCATTTACAAAATATGTTTCTGGATCCAAATTTATCTAATTTATCTAATTAGATAATCCTACCTTAGTCTGTCAAATTATTTTCTGTCTCTAAATAGAATAGCGAATGCTTGTAGACTTTGCAAGTTGATATTTATCAAGATTTTGGAAAGGTTAATGATTTTTCAAAATATGAACAGGGCAACTATTTCTGTATTACAGAAAACATTCTTGCTTTCCTTTATTAGCAGGTTTATTTTTGACATATTGATTTTTTTTCAAAGTCATTCTTATTTTTAAAATCTATCTAATTTATGAGGTATAGAATGCAACAGTGAAGCATAAGGACATCCAGGAAAGTGATTTTAGGCTTGGCAGTAGAAAGGATTGCAATATATTAGGAAATAACAAGAAAGGAAAAAGCAAAAAAAAAGGGATAAGGAGTTAACATGACTAAAAATCAGTGTGATACAAGAGAGGCGTTCTCTTGTCTTTTTCAGATATGAGATAATAAAATGCATTTGTTTAAGTAGAAGTCACTTTCCACCCTGAGTTCACACCCTAGATTTGACATTCAATTATAGAAGTTTAAAATACATATGTAAAATCTCTATGCACATAAACCTTTGTTTGCAATCCTGCTCTTTTCCAGATAGCTATGCTTATTCCAAGCCTTCATCTCCAAAGACAAACTGTTGCACACAAGCTAATGCGCTAAATTCTGTAACATGACATCTGAAAAGAATCCACTAAAATGTATCAGTGCATGTTTAGCGGAAGCACTGCTCAATGCCTTTTTTTCCCAAGCTTTAGTATCTGTCATGGAACATTTGGTGTATATACAAAGCTCCCAGTTAGTGAATGTTATGAGTTTAATGAGGTTATTATAAAATGAGTGTTAATTGTGGTGCAAAATGTACAAAGTTTTAACATTTTTTCTTTAGAAGACTTCTGCAGGAGAAACCAGGCAGGCAAGAAGAGGAAAGGATCATTAATTAAAAAATCTTAAGGAGGTGAGAGAGGAAGCATGACCTATTCATTCATACTACCATGTGTTGCCCTCATCACCTAGAACATGTCATATAGTTAAGTACATAATTAGTCATCTCACCTTGGCTGAGGACATTTAATATATACGGAGGTCTACTCTAGACTTGTCTACTTCTGGGAGGCAGGGTAGCCAACTGTAAGAAGGAGAGAGAGAAATGAAGTAAAGAACTTGCCAGGGCATGCTGGGGTAGGGAAACTAAGTAGCTAGGATCTTAATTAGGTTGCCATCTTTTCCTTAGGAGCTAAAGAATTTCTTATGTAGGAAAGAAAAAAAATCACAGCTGCCTCCAGCATCGGCCTTTTTTTTTTTTCATCCCTGCCCTGACAGAATGCAAGGTAGGGTTTTGTATTCTTTCTGCTTGCTTAGTGGTGAACCTGAAAGGTCTGACTTATTACCCGTTAGATCTGAGAGTTCTCAGGAAAAGAGAGGGAAATCATTCACTTAGTTAGAGGGGTCAGGCTGTAGGTAAAAGACCTGAAGTTGCCAAAAGAGAGAATGCTCTTGACAAGAAACAAAATCATGAACACAGTGAAATTTAGGAATCATCAAGTATCACAAGCACAGCCCCATGAAAATGACATGAAGCAGCTTCTGAGGGTTTGAGTGTTTGGAAATTTCTTTATCTCACCTGTAAATAGTTTCTCTCCACATTCTCCATCTTTGGTACTACTAAAGTATAATTCAATTTATATATTAGTAAAGATTTGGGGCATTGGGGTTTTGGTTTTGGTTTTTAAATTCTATATTTATTGCTAAATACAGTTGTCATTTAGAGAACAAAAGGTACTATCAGTTTCAAGAGTTGAAAAAACTAAGGGGAAGAATAATATTTTAATAGAAAATCTACAGATTGTCTGACATAGCACAGGAAAAAAATGTAGGACTCTAAAATGAGACTCTGACTAAAGATCAATATATCAGGCACAAAGACACAGGAAAGTCACACCAAAAAAAGTCAGGGAAAAAAAAACAACAAAAGAAACTTAACTAGAGAAGGATTCTAAAAGAGAAGTGTACATACAAGATGGGATCTGTTGTGTAATGTATTTGCTGGCACTGTTCACTGTGTGTAAGAAAGGAGGAAAGACAACCTAGGAATTAATGCTGGTCCATTGAGTAGCTGACCAGACAGTTGATCTGACCTTAAAAATATATGAACAATCAGTTATTCCCATGAAATTTTAGGTTCCAGAGAAGAGTCAAAATTATAAAAAGATAGTCCCATCTGTGTCCAATCAACAAAAATCTATAGTTATGTGAGAGTTTCTATTTTCTCTGGTAAGGAAAATGGAATTTGTGAAGTTTTGTGATCTTATTAAATAGTTTTTTATTAAAGTTCTAACCAAAGATTTTGATGCAAGCAGTTACCACTATTCTGAATGTGATCTAAGGGATGAAGGGGTATCATATAACTGAAGCTTTACACAGAGCGTGTTGTCCCTGAAAACATTAAAAAGACAAATTATTATATCAATTTGCATGAGGGAAGGCAAAGCAGGATGTGGTTTGTTCTTGCCAAAAATGAAGCCTGAGATTTTATTTGGGGTTCTTTGAATCTCAGAAAATCCTGACAAGAAGAGAGGGATTAAATAGATTTTCCTATGCTGAAAAGTACTTAGCAAAGCAAATTTGTAGTCCTAAGAGTTCTTTTGATTACTACAGTCCAGAGTCTAAGTAAATGAATCTTTTTTATCCTTATACAACTTACAAAATAAATTAATGGTCTCTTTACCATTGTAAAAACCCTTGAGGAAAACCAGTATTAACTCTATTGATGCAGGGTTTCTTTCCAGAACTGTCTACTTTACACAATGTCTGGGAGAAATGCTTAGTTTGTGAACGATAGGTCAAAAATGCTTACCTCTTCAAGCAGTTAGGTATTTCTCCCTATATTGACTCTACCATTAGGGTTAACACTGACAAATTTGGTAGGTGAAAGGACTCTGCCAGTGAATTAGGCTGTAAGCAATCCCATTTTCCATCTTCTGGTCCTTTCTAAAGCAGTGTAACTTGCATAAGCTAGTGAGTCATTATACAGCTTCCTATTGAATTTACCCTAGTAGGGACAGGTTCCACATGTCTTGGATCTCTCAGTTCTCCACAGGAGATAATTTCTTTTTGTAATGGAAACTAAGCATCTTCTATACTCTTTGTGAGTTAAAGGAGAGTGGATTATGGGATTCCACACTTTGTCCTCACCTAATTTACATTTGTGATGGTCACAAGAGGTGGCAACCAAATTTTGACAACCCAAACCAAGTTCCCAACATAGGGTGAGAACGAATAGTTTTAACAGGAAAAGATGACAGCTGGCACAAATTGGTTGTCCTTGAAGATCAATATGATGTTGAGTAAAAAAAAATCCATTTTCACATAATATGGTCTCCCTCATGCCTTTGTAGCTGGTACAAATCTATGCTTTGCACTTGAGTGGCGGACCATATGAAGAGAGTGGCAATTTTTCTCATGGAGGAAATGGACAACGGGATAGCTCTCCTAAATATGAACCCCTCAAAAACTAAAGGAATGCTAAACATTTTCCACTGTGAGGGACAGAGAGTGAGAGACAGAGAGAAGATATATAAAGATATATGTGAGGCCTACCATCTGGAGGGATGTGAGTGAAAGGGAGTTTTTACATCCACTTTGAGATATCATCAGACATATGAACAGTGCTAATCCAACGTCTTACACCAGGTTCCCTTCAAAGTGAGGAATAATTTTATAAAATTTTGAACTAGACAACAATGTCTAAGAATTTACTGACTCAGTTACAAAACTGCAATAACAATCAAGTAGGTATTTCTTCAATAATCAGAATAGATATTAAGAAACAGGAAAAAAAAGAATTAAAAAAAAGCACAAAAAGAGAAAATAGGGTAAATTAGATTACGTAAAAATTAAAGGAAACTGAAAAATAAATCATATTTTCCTGCTTTATTACATTTTTCCCCATAGAAAAGAGAATTATTTTATCCCGTTAAAATTAACTTAGCTCACTGGAACGAGGTATATCTTTGAAAATGTAACAAAAATGGGTACAAAGAAATAAATATTTCAAATTAACTCTTATAATCAGATTCTACAAGAAAAGAGTGAAAATTTAACTGCTTTTCAGGCAGACAGGAAAAAAGTCTGTGGGGATTTCAGATAAGTGTCCTGGTTTCGGCTGGGATAGAGTTAATTTTCTTCACAGAAGCTAGCATAGTGCTGTGTTTGGATTTAGTACTAGAAGAATGTTGATAACACACTGATGTTTTTAGTTGTTGCCAAGTAGTGCTCAGACTGCTTAAGGACTTTTTGACCTTCTCCTGCTCAGCCAGGTGCATAATAAGCTGGGAGTACAGCACAGCTAGGATAGCTAACCCAAACTGACCAAAGAGCTATTCCATACCATATAACGTCATGCTCAGGGGCGTTAGTCAGTCATTTGCGGGCAGAGTGATTGCAGCTCAGGCTGTGTAATCATGGCTCGGGGGGAGTGGTCGTGGCTCAGGACGGGCTGGGCATCGGTCAGCGGGTGGTGAGCAATTGCATTGTGCATTGCTTGTTTTATATATTCTGTATATTCTCTTACCATCATTATTATCACTATTGTTATTCTTCTCTCTTATTAAACTGTCTCTATCTCAACCTACAGGTCTTACTTTTTTTTTCTTTTCTCCGATTCTCTCCCCGATCCCACTGAGGGAGGGGGGGGAGTGAGCGAGCGGCTACGTGGTGCTTAGTTGTCAGCGGGGTTAAACCACGACAATAAGCTATCAACTTTTCATCAGCTTGACATCTGAAAAGTGGCTGTGGGCATGTTTTTATTTATGGTTTATATAAATAGAAATCAGAATTGTTATATAGAGTATTTCTCTCAAACTTTATAAGAAAATTGATAAATTAGACCATTACTTCTCACTCTTTTAGGCCACTTACAGCTGTAATCATGGGTAGTACTTTGTGAAAATTTTAAACGTGAGTAATTCTATCCCATATTTGTTTGTATACACTTTGGTTTAGGAAGAAAAAAAAAATTATAGAAGTCATTGTTCTCACTTTAACAGACAGCTCTTCCTCTAGTCTGGTTATGAAAGAATAGAATATCCCTGGACTGTTTCACAATATTCTTTGCATACTCTGTAAGTCTCCTGTGAAGAATTAAAAGGGATTTAATGAAACAACCTCTGTTTGAATTTCAGAATACAGCACAAAGTTTAATTTGAGGCTTAATGTTTGAGAGTTTGAAGGCAAAAATTTACAGAAGAGAAAGTTTATTTACACCTGTTCATGTTCTATTTTTGTGGTGGGCCCGCCTGGCCAACAACAAATACCCATATAGCTGCTCACTCACTTCCCCTCTCCCATGAGACAGGGCAGAAGTAAGAGGAAGGCAAAAAGCCTTGTGGATTGAGACAGTGACAGTTTAATAGGGAAATAAAAACCTGCTCATGAAAGCAAAGCAGAAAGAGGATTTTATTCACCACTTCCCATCAACAGGCAGATGTTTAGTACTACCTAGAAGGCAGGACCTCAACAAAGGTAATGGTTGCTTGGGAAGACAAATGCCATAACCACAAATGTCCCCCTTTCTCCTCCTTTCCCTGAGATTTTAATGTTGTATGGCATGGAATTTCCCTTTGGTTAATTTGGGTCAGTTTTCCTGACTGTGTCCGCTCCCAGCCTCTTACCCATCCCCAGCCTACTTGCTGGGGAGAAGGGTGGTGGTGTAGATAAACCCCAGAAGGGCAGCTCAACCCCACACAGATGGATGCTGACTCCCCTCAAGTGGGATGGAGAAGCAAATCAGAAGAGTAAAAGTGGGAAAACTCATGGGTTGAGATAAAGACAGTTTAATGGCAAAAGCAAAAGCTGTGCTTGAAAGCAAAGCAAAACAAAGCATTCATTCCCTACTTCCTATCATCAGGCAGGTGTTCAGCCATCTCCAGGAAAGCAGGGCTCCATCACACATAACAGTCACTTGGGAGGACAAATGCTGTCACTCCAAACATCACCCCCTCCCTTCTTCTTCCCCCAGATTATATACTGAGCATGATGTCATACTGTCTGGAATACCCCTTTAGCCAGTTGGGGTCAGCTGTCCCAGCTGTGTCCCCTCCCAACCTCTTGCTCACCCCCAGTCTACTCGCTGTTTTGGCAGTGAGAGAAATGGAAAAGGTCTTGATGCTGTATAAATACTGTTCAGGAATAATGAAAACATTCCTGTATTATCAACACTCTTTTGGACACAAATCCAAAACACAGCACACTGTGAGCTTCTATGAAGAAAATTGACTCTATCCCAGACCAAACCTATAGAAGGGTGCAGGGCAGAGTGGGAAAGAGAAAATGCCTTGATGTTTTGCAGGCACTGTTCAGCAACAGTGAAAATGTGGATGTGTTATCGGCACCGTTTTATTCACAAATACAAAGCACACCAGCATACAGGCTGGTATGAAGAAAGTTAACTCCATTCCAGCTAGGCCCAGTACAATTTTTTATGTGAAATCCTAAGAAATCACTTTATGGTGATATGTTATTCTGCCACGAATGTGCTCCTTTCAAATTTTCTCTTTACCTATATATAAATCATGAAACCTACCCAATCATAGATACTAATGAAAGGTGGCCATGAGACTGTGAGATGTTCATCCTATTTAGGGTAACCATTGTACTCCTTCCTACCCATCCAAGTTCCTTATACTTCAGTCAGAGGCAGTTACTTTGTAGTCCAAACACTGCAATAACAGTTTAGGTCATAATTCTCCTAAGTGCTGAACCAAATCACAAAAAACTCCATAAGTGAACCTTGGAGATTCAATCAGATGAATAGTAAGGATGCAGGAGAAAATATGAGGATGACACAAAGCCAGAAGCAGTATGTATGAACATAACACTTAAAAGGAGAAAGTGTATATTTCAAAAAGGAAGTTGCATATTGAGAACGAGATCATGAAATTTAAGTGCTAGCAACATTAGGTCAGTCAGTTCTTTTCTGGAATATTAAGGAAGACATGTCATGAACCTGTTGAACTGTCATATAGATACCACATAGAATTTCACTAGACAGAAAGACTATATAATACACTGGGTTATACTGCATGCAGGTCAATTTGGAGCATGAGTTCCCATGATTCAACATATTGTTGTCCACCAGCAAAACACAAGATTCCAAATGATTCTTCTCCCTAAGGACATGAGGGTAACCAATTTGCTTCTCAAAAATAAACATTTTGCAGAGTACATTGGACTATTTGTGTGTGTGTGTGTGTGTTGCTCTCTTTCTCATATGTTTCATCCTATGTCATGACAGGTTATTTGTAGAAATAATGAAGTTGCATGAGAATACCTGCTAAGCTTGAAATAGGCAAACGAGCATTTGATGGACTGAGTTGTTTAAACGTCATCAAAGCTCAGCTTTGTCAAGAAATGTTTCCTTGCCATCAACTTGTTTCCAGGAGAACATTCCATAATCATCTATGTCACTCTTACTGAGACAATGATTTCTATTTTTAATCGTGATATTAAACAGGAGTAGCACACTTCACATTTTAAAGTACTCATAAAACTTTAAATGATCAGGCAGCACTTACTTTTTCTTAAGTATCTCACGGGTAGCCTTTCAGTTCTGTTTCATCTGTGTCCAGTGGCCAGGCATGTAAAACTCAGAAAGGAAATATATTTTTTAACTGCATAATTCACTCACAATGGATACAAAGACAAAGTTTCTGATTATTTTAATATCTCGGGTATTGTCATCTACTTTTGATTCCATTTGTACATTCTTCAGCAGAATACAAAATTATGCTAAAGCAATACTGGAGTTTGAAATGAATGAAAACTAAAGCAGATAATAGTGAAAGAAGAGTTTGAGGTTAGCATAATCCAGTGTTAAAGGAGAGATTATGAAAGACAGTCAAAGAATAGGAACAACATAAGATCAACAAGGGTCAAGAATGAAGGACCAGCAAGGGAGAGAAATGGAAAAGATGGAAAGACAGAGAAGCAGGCAGCCTAGTAAAATAATATAAAATAAAAAGACAATATAAAATAAAAATTGAGAAGAGGAACTGTGAAAATGAACAGAAGTAAAGGTTTAAATAAAAAACTTGGAACATTTAAAGGAGCTTATTTTCAAATGACAGCAGCTCAACTTCTCTTATCAAGAAAGCTCAGCTCCCGTAGAAGATCAAGAATTTAAAAAAAAAAAAAGCATATCTGAGTCACTTTTAAGATCTTGACCTACACACTGATCTACTCTTTCACCATCCAGCTACATTATGTTCTTAAGAACCACATCACACGTCTAAAGATTACACTAAACAGCAATCACCAACTGAAATCTGGGTGATTCTTTTGTTTATTCCCTTTAACCGAGAACATTTGAACAAGACTGCTTTAAAGCTGTTGTAATGGAAGGAACAGAATATTCAAAAATCTTGAGTAAGTTACGCAGAGAAATAATTCAGGAGTTCAGAACAAGCAGGTATAGAATTTTAGTGGTTGCTTATCTATATTGAAGTGCAGCTTCAATATTCAGACTGAGGATTCAGAGAGGTTCAAGAGTAGCTTTTCAAGGACAAATTCATCTACCTTGTCTTTCCTTAACCTAGATCTTAAAAGTTTTGCAGGGTTTTTTTGATAACAAAAAAAAAAAATCACCAGAATATACTTATTCTTACATATTTAGTATCAGTGTGTTTGTAGCATTGTGTCTTTCGGTTTAATATCTCTTTGTCAACCAATGCTAGAAACCAATCTTTGCTCATTAGCATAGCAATAGGTTATCATTTAAAGACAAGACAGGAGGTCTGTACCACTATCAAGAGGAAATATCTTAAGCTACACTTAACATGAGGTTGCATCTGCCAGTCTCTCTTATCCAATGAAATTTGTATTGCTGAACCATAGGGTCACAGTCTCTGACAAATGGTCCACAGCTTCTCAGAAATTCCTATGCTTATGCAAGAGATTATACTAGAAAATCAACAAATAGATCTAGCTTTTTTGGTGACTATATTTCTAAAGATAAACCAAATTATAAAGAGTAATCTGATCTTTGATAAAAAAAAAAAAAAAATTTTTTTTTGGATTGAATTTTAAAACAAGAAGTAACCGCTTGCATAAAATATTAATTAAACCAAACATTTCTATACAGCCAGCCTCTATGAAGAAATATCTAATAATCTTAAAGAATTCCACATTAATTCATCAGGTACTTCAACGATAATGAAATTGGAGAATCTTATAATATGGTCTTGAGCTACATTTCCTGTCTTGTCCATTCTTAGTCTTCCAATTGTAATATACTATGACCAATTTTCATTCAATGCAAATAAGTATGATTGACCTACTTCTTCAAGGTAAGGTCATTCTAAGATTTCTTCAAGACAAACAGGTAATCCCTGAAAGAATATCAACTATGTTTCTAAAACTACTTTCTATACTGTTTAAATTCCAGCCCTCTGAATACTTTTTTTGGTATTGTCTAACCCGCTTGTTCTCAGCCTAGTTTCCATGAGTAGAATAAACATTAAATAAAAATAAACTTCTAAAACATAAATATATGTGGAAATTTGCAAGATATAGTATCTGCTTGTGCCTTCTAGAATGCTAATGTAGACACTACTTACTTGAATATCTAAAAATAAACACTTCCAAATCTTCCAAACTGGCAAGTTTCTTATTTGAGATTTAGAGACAATACACTGCATTTCTTCTACCATATAATGTCGAGATGGAAGAATGTCTTCTTGATCATCCTGTCGATTTCAGGTAAACATAGGTTTTCAGGCCCAGATGGAAGCCTGTTTGATACTGCGTTTGGCCTGGATTGTCTTTAAGCAAGAGCATTCTATCCTAAAATTTAAAAAAAATTCTTTTGTCCATTCACAATGGATACTGGTATACTGAACAAATTTGAACAGTTACATATTTCCTCTTCCACAATCCACACTTTCTCCAATTGACAGGGTATACCTGATCTACTTTTCTTCAGCTGTTCATATGTGTTACAACCTGTCTTGACTAGTAAGCTCACCCTTCATGCTCTCACGAGTGGGGCATTCTTCCATGTGTTTTATATTCTGTTCTTACTATACTTCTAACTGCTATAGAATTCAGAATTAATGTCTTGTTCACATTTAGCTAAGACTTACCTATATAAGTCATTCATTTCTGTTCTCACTGTCCTTACAGGATTTCTTGTGCCAGTTTAGGTTCTTGTTCTCCCATGACCCTCCAGTAAATCTGGCAACACTTTTCACCATGTGCACTAGTAGAAGTGTGGAAGCCTTTGAGAACCTCTATTCCAAACAGAAATGCAGTGTCATGTCTTGGCTTCTTGGATTTGTACTTCAATATACTAGAAATTAGAAGATTTATGGCTGGTTATCATGGTAGCCATGAAGTTTATAATAGACAAATGGATGGAATTCTAAATTATATGCATGATAGGGCTGAAATGTCATCCTGCAATATTTGTATTAATGCAATATTTATATTGTTACTTAATCAGTATAATTTTATTTTGAAAGGATCAGGATGAACATAAATGAGAATGGTCTTCCATTCCCCAGTTACACACTACAGAGAATCATCTCATATGGAACATGGTGTGAAAGAAAGTGTTCTTATAATAAGGAAAAGACATGTATTTTATTTTCCTTGCAGTAGGATAAGGAGTAATACCGAAAAATGTTTATACAAGAATGGTGCCAAAACATTATGTTTTCTGATTCAAAACAATTACAAAAATTTAATGTTTGCTGAATCAGCACAACTGGCAAATAGATTCAGACAGGATAGATTCTTTTTCCAGGAAACAGAGAGTTCAACATCTAATAATCATATTACAATCAATTTTAATTCTCCACATTCTGTGGGCTCAATTCACTAAAAGAAAGCCAGAAATGCATGTTCAAGATGATGAACATTTGTAATATATTTAATCTTTCTTAATCAAATTAAAGGGTAACAGTGATGAAGATACTATTTAAAGAATAATAAAACTAGTCTCCTACTCACGTTTAGTTTATTATTCAGGTCAAAATTTCCAGATATTAAAGTCAACCTGAAGTTATATATCTTCTGTATAAAGATATAAATGTCAAAACTTCTATAGAAACAGACTATAAAACTGCCTAACCAAAACTGGCAGTAACAGCTTCTTATAAAATATAGTGTAGTTAATCAACCTAATAAAGGTCATGTTTAAGGAAGCAGAGTAAGCAGCATTAGTGATAATTAACATTTTAGTCAACATAAATTTAACAATTAGGAAAAAACAATAAGGGAGCTTGACATATTTCTCTCCAATCCCTTTGATTAAGAGCAGCATTAATTTACTGCTTTTGTAGTTTATTAAAATAAAAATATTGAATCATGACATTATAGAGATAGAATTTTTAGAGCTATAGATGTTGAAAATGGGCGATATTTACTTAAGAAAACACTTTACCTCTTATACATCTTCTTGTTACAATTTTTGCATAGCAATGAAAAGTAGCAGAAATTTCAAACTTCTCAAACATCTCCTTCAAAAAAATATGAAGTCAAGGGATTATGTTGACAATCGTGGTAATATGCCATACTGCCTCAGCACTACACATTACTGGATGTAGTGTACTGAATAGAGGATTATATTTTGAAATTTTCAAGTGAAGCATGTTGATAGCCAAAGATAAATACGTTGTGACAAAATATGCACAATGGGAGAAATCATCAAAATGACAGATTCTAGCCATGGTCATGGTATTCTGACTCATGTTGTAAAGTTCAGTCAGTTCAGTCAGTCACTTTGAGTTCAGTGGTCCTGGAGTAAGATGTCATTTCACAGAAGCAAAGCATCTCAAAATAGCTAATTCTGCAGTGGCAAATTGCCAGGCTTCAGACTGTACCTCTGACATTAATTATTGCCACTATCCCAGCCAGGAAATGACCTTATCACCCCAGCTGGGCCTCAACAAGGATTAGACATGTCATATTCTGAGGTCACAATTAGAGTGGTTATTAGCAGGGTAACATCTCAGGGAGCCTAGGTGGGTAATTTAGCATTACTAGAGAGAAGCATGAGATTTCCTACTGTGGAATCACACTATTTTGGCTAGCCCTAACCAACATTTTTAATAAGGCGGTATAGTGACAATTTGCACTTCAAAGTAATTTTCAAAGTTCCCTAGTCCAAAGCCACTATTTCTTTATAAATCTATGTCCCATCAATAGCAATTACTGTGTTTCTCATTTCCGGTGGCATGGCAAAGTCAGTAGCTCATGATTATGTGTTACAGCAAAACATAACTAGATATGAAATTTTAATATGACCATATATATGTTATTAATTATATATTCATGTCTGCATAAGTTTTCTATACTTTAATAAGTATTTTTCAGAGTTCGAAATTGTAATGTCTTTGAAGACTAAACTCAGTCATTATTCACCTGTCTCGAAGTCTAAATGAACTCTTTAGTTTCTTTTAGTTTCTAAATAATTTTGTAAATGGTTTAGAGGCTGAAGAAAATGTTGTTCTGGGTATTTTGCCAGTTTAATAATCTTGAAGGAATTATTTAACAGCCTCAAAGGGAAATTATTCTGACATTCAAGTTAATCTTAAAAACACAGAGTCTGAAAAAAAAGTTTGAAGATGGTAGATCATTTTTTTTTCCATCTTGAAAAGCTACAGTTTGGATAATAATAGTTGGGTTATGACGTCCAAAGGAAGGGAAGCTACCAGATGTCAAGAGCTGATCAAGAACTTTAAACATGATATGATAGGAGATGAAGAGGAGTTTTCTGCATTAATATAATCTTAATATCTAAATATGTATGACTAGAAGGGACACAGAGAGGCAGAAAATGGAACATCCCCCTATCTCTACTCCCCACACCACACATAGAAAGCAGAACACTTTATTTATTTATTAGCTCCTGCTATTGCCAAATCAAAGCACAGCTAACTACTTTGCTTTGTGATTAAAGTAAGTCTCTGAATTAGAAATTCTCAGTGGTTAAACCTCAAACTTCCAGTATGAAAATCTAATTAAAAAAAGATAATATAGTGGGGCTATAAAAAAAGTATGCCTGATTCAACATGTTGTTTTCCAAAACATATTCCACCTAATCTAGCTCTTCGTGATGCAATTCTTTGGCATCTTGTGATTCAAAAATGTATTTTTTTTCTGTCTTATTGCTTGGACACTGTCTTGGCCTGGTCAATCGTTTTTTAAGAAAACAAGACCTTTTCTCCCACACATGCACCGCATAAAAGGTTATAATGAAATATTAATGTTACACACAGAAAAAAAAAATTAGAAGATACTTAAAATTTGGACTACTTCTTAAGTAACAGCATTATTTTACTCTTTAAAGTACAGCAGTATTTATTTTCACATAGCAGGTAGTGTTTGCCTTTGATCACCAGATAAGAAATCTGAGAAGGTTACCCACCTATTAAAAAAGCCAGAAACAACACAATATCACTAGGATTTAAAACAGGGGAGGAGAAAGATTTAATGTTCGAAAATACTGCTAAATTCATCCACAACCAGTATTCTTGTAGCAGGCACATTATTCAGAGAGGTTTGCATTTTACAGGTAACTTTTTGTGAGGGTGGGGTTTTGGGGTTTTTTGGTTTTTTGTTTGTTTTGGTTTTGTAATGTGATGTGAACTGCCAAAAATTAAATTCTTCTAATCTTCATGGCTGCAATAGCCATGACTGAAATGTATCAGTTGTCTCCTAAGAATATTACATATATATAGATCATGCATATTTCAAACTTCAGCAGTAATCTAACTACCAACCTGTATCAGTTTATTTACTTTATCACTGGTTCATAGCATGGGTAATAATGAAATCTAAATGTGTGTTTAAGTAAAGAATTGGAGAATCACTTCATTTTTATATCTGAAACTTGAAAAACCTGATGTCAATATTTGGGTCATGTTCAAAGCAGTGAAATACAAACTCATATGTGCTACAATTGCACGAGCTTCTGGACTGCATAAAAGATGAATCCTGAACTTAACTATACAATAGAATGGTACTTAAAATGGTATTTGTAGCAGAAAACAGAACATTTTTTTTAATTATTTAAAAAAACCCAGAACATAATTGTAGCAGACTAGAATGTATGATAGGTATCATCTGTATTCCTATAACCACAAATAATTCAATAATCTAAAATTCCACCTGTTTCATAAGCAGTCACAAGGTTGTCCTCACTTCCAGGATGATTTTGGTCATGCAGAGGAACTTACATGGAGAAATGTAGATGTCTTCTGATACTTTTGGGAATTTTATTGTTACCATCTTGAAGTTTTGTATGTGGTCCATCAGTCTGCACTATCAAGACCCATGCTTATGAAGATGATAGTCATCCTAGTGAAATGTTTGTTGATAAGAATGTGATGGAGACCACTACCACCTTCTCCGTCTGTGTTAATGTTTTAATTCATTTAGCAGGAATTTTAAATGGTACTTGAATATTATAAAATGTAATATTTATTGCAGAATGAAGTGTATTATTGTCTGAATTCCTGTAACTACAACTAAATAGAAAGGTTATTGCTAGTTGGTGCTTTTTCTCCATCCTACAAATTCCTTACCAGAATTGTACTAAAGCTGCTTTGAAGAAGATATTTCAACATCCTTGCTGATTACATGGGAAACACTAGCTATGTTTATTGCTGCTGACATACATTTAGGTACACATTCATTTAAATTTTATGTGGTTATAACAAATATAGATATGTTTATTTTTTATCAAACATAATTCTTGAAATAACATGCTGTTCTGTTCTCTTCTGTCACAATTACCACTGATAAACTGGCAAACAGCCCAGGAGAAGGACACAGGTTTCCATCCTGTATCAGATTTATTTTATCACACACAAGAAGCTATGACCAGGGAAGCTCAGTCAAGGTGATTACACCCTCCACAAAATCAGAAACATTAAATTTAAATAAACTTCATTAAATACCTCAGTTCAGACCAGGATATAATGACACAGAGTAGCTCATTTATAAAAAATGCTTCTCATTCAGTGACTGCTGAGACATACTTTCTGATTTTGCTTCTTTTTGTTCCCAACAGGGTAAGAGTTTTATTTTTGTTAGCGGCATGTTTATTGGAAACCTATTTTTTTATTTCCAACCAGGAAGAGAAAAGGAAAGAGATCTATTTTTAAGAGTCTTCAGAAAAGTAAATCCATTGTCCACAGGAGCTGCCTTCTTTGTAGGAACTGCTGACAAGATAGATTCAACCCATGCTATATAACAGTTTTTTGAGTCAGGTACACCATCCTGTATGTCCTAAACTCTAGCTACTTGTCATGTCCTGTCATCCAAGCTGACAACAGGTGAGATTCTGATGCCTAGAAGATAATGTGTGGAACCAACAACACACCATTTTACATGGAGCATTCTCAGTCCTGGAACTTACTGACATGAACAAAAGGTATGCCTAGATATGGCAAATTTTATAAAATATCACTTCTACACATTATATATTATGTCATATACAACGGAGACGTACTACGCTCAGCACTCATTCTCTTTTCTAACATTGGTCTTTCCAGCAACAGATATACCTCCCAATGTTTGTTCCCCTTAGATATCATGCATCCAGCAGCTCCCCCTTGGTCTACTGGACTGAGAAGTGTGACATTTTCAGACATTCCCTGGTCCACTGCTTTCTCCTTCGGCTTCTGCTGACTTGGACAGGCAAGACAGGTCTCTCACAGACACCTAACAGTATTGCTTTGGATTCCTCCAACATGACCTTCTGTCTCTGCTGAAGAAAAACATGGAGCATCATGACTTTCCTCTCCAGACTTTTTCTGACTCTTGAAAATTGTTAAATCTAGGTCTTCAAAACAGGGTTTCTGGAGGGTCTAATACGATCCCCTGTTCTGGCAGCATAATCTGCTCCTACCAGCTTGAAGCCTAGCAGGAAAGGCTACTTGGCTGGCCTTTCACGAGAAGCCCTATGCTCAACAACTGCTTTCCTCTCTTAGAGCTTAAAGATGTGCTTTAATTCTCTGGATTTAAAGAATTGCTCCATTTTCGCACATAGTTTAGGCTTCAAATGCCTATTACTGTATATACAACTGAAAAACAGCGAGTGCTTCACTGCACAGCTGAAGTTTTAGATGATAAACAAAAGCAGTTTCCCAGAACCATGGGGAACTGCTGTTCACCTCAGTTCACAGTCAGTGTACTACAGGCCAGAAACATCAGCATCTATAATTTTAAGTACAAATTAATGAAATATTAAGAAAAATGTTACAGTTTTATGATACAGAAAAAAGATAACTGTGATGCCTTTTGAATGGCTGAGAACTGGTTAACACTGCATAAACATAAGCATGTTTTATTAGCTCATAGTGTCTAAATCAACAAGAACCTTAGCAATGTTCAACCATTGCTCCCATTATCCACTTGTACATTTTTCATACTATTGCCCTAAATCATGTATTTCTGCAGTGTCAATATCATTGCAATGATCCCTGGTTTTAAACATCAGCCCAATGTAGTTCATTTGATATTGACATCAAACTTTTCAAACAACTTGTTCAGTTACATGATCATTCAATATATTCCTCGGTTCATGTCAGTAAGTAATTTATAGAAAAGTATAATTTGTCTAATGGAAATGATTTATTTTGTAATGTGTATTCACACTGTTGAATCTTACGTAACAAGAAAAAAAATAATGAATTTTTATTTTACAACATTTTAAGTTGTAAAATCAATGACAAGAAAATAATTAAGTAATTATTTATTAATAGGAATATGTTTTCTATACTCTGTTTATATTATTATATATAATAGGAAATTTTTAGGGAAAAAAAGGGAGGATTTTGCAGAAAAAGAGAATTTGATAATGACAAATATTTCAGATAGTCTAGGTGGTGTGAATAGGTCAAGAGAAAATTATGGCCCCAGTAAAAATGATGTGTGCTTTGCCATTGACTTTGGTATAACTGAGATTTAACCTACAGAATAAATTAAAGTTTGGAGGCTGGAATAAGATCTTCTTAAAGATTAAAAACCCTTTCTTTTTTTTTTTTTTTTTTTTTTTAAATGATGTAGAGCACACAATGCAGTCCAAAGCAATTATGCCTCAAACATTACCATGAGATTTTAGTCCCTGGTAGCAAGAACACTAGAGGAGGGTCTCCAGACTCAAATTTCTGAAGAAGTAAAGATTGGTGGCTGCAGTTCCCATGCTAAAGAATTAACTTGTTCACAGGGATCTACAAGAAACTTATTTAGTGTTAGAATTTCATTTGGGATGTAGTGACATGCAACAGAATTATATAGCAACATACAAGTTTACAGATAACATAAATAGAGCCGCCTCCCCCCCCAAGAGTATAATATGGCTAAGAAATAGAACAGAAAAGTTGAATAGCTGAATAAGAAAGATAGACTGAAATAAACTTTCCTTCTATGTGTTTTCTGGGTCAGGGAAATGTAGAAGCTCCCTTTGTTTTCTTAGAACATCATTATTGGAGCTCTCCTCCTCTCACAAAGAGGGAAATATCTTTATCAATACCTTACAGCAGAATATGACTAATTCCAGCATTAGATAGTAAGAACCGTTATTATTCAGGGGTTATAAAACCCTCCACAGAAGCCAGCATAGTTTTTCTGATGGTATATCAGTCTATACTAACCCCATATAAGATTGCTTAGTCAACCCTACTTCCTGATCATTGGAGCATAGACATAGACTTGAAGAAGTCAAGCTTTTTGTTTTCATTGTGTATGCAGACAAATCTGCAAAGCTCTTTGGATGCAATTCTCTCCTCCTCCCAATGATCTATGAACTGTTACTTTCTTTTCTGAGCAGCAGGAAAGGTCTAGCAAGGCAAACTTTTTTTTTCTGTCAATATATTGCAATGTCTCAAGTAAATGTCTTTGTTAATTTGAAATTAAATTTGGAAGGTGTATAGCTCTGTTAGCTCAGCACTTTCTGAAACTGAAATTTGTATGTTTGAAAATGTATATGGAAAATGCTTGAGGTCAAGATAATTCTGAGCTTGGGTATAGCATAAACAGATTTCTAGGGGATTTGTATTTCTGCTTGCCAACTTCATAATTTCTGAACACATCAGTATTACCATGTACATATAACTAGAGTAGAGCAGAGGCTGTCAGAGAATTTCAGAGAAGATTAAGGGACTGTAGGATGTCCATGCGTATTTGACCCTCAGTCTATCAGCAAAGGCGTCCAGCAGAGAAAAACTGACTGGCTGAGCAGTTTTAGTCTGTCTCAAGACAAAATTGAATGGATTAGCTTAGGTCACCAAAAACGGAGGACCTAGAAATGCTAATGTGGTTACTCAAAGCAGATGGTTGTCATTTTTCCAAACCGAGCCACTAGGTGGCTACCAAAAGGAGCTCTACTTCATTGCTCTTTTTTTTTTTTTTTTTTTTTTAAGAGCTTACTCTAACCTCTGTATCATTTGTACTGAAAACCAGTGCTGTTAAGAAGGTTGGGAAATGGGGCTTAAATGTGTCGAAATGTCCTTTCTATAGTCTCTTCTTATTCCAGGGAATTGCACCTGAGCTTTATCTGAACTATACTGAGGTAGAAGGAAGGAGAGAGTGTGAACACATCTGTCAAGGTCCCTAAAACCCCTTAGTTTTTATATTCGTGTCCATTAGAACATGCACCCCTTCCTTCACCCTTTTCTCCCTCATGATAGTACCTTTTCTAATATTTTTGTGGGGCTTTATGCATGGAAAGTTTTGACATGTTACATGAGATGGCATAACACAGAGTTAGCATCCTTTCAGTTTTCATTACTTTTAGCAAAGACTTTGTGTTCTGCTATCTGAAAAACAGGTTATTTTCTGCTTTACACTTTTTTCTAAGGAAAAAGAGACGTATTCTAATTCAATTATTTTATAAAAACTGAAATCTTATAGCTAGCTTTCTGTCTAGATAGAGGAAGCTTTAGGGAAGAAAAAAATCATTCAGAGCTGCATTGATTTCCAGCACCTTGCCCTCAGTTCTAATACTTGGCTATGTACATTCTTAAAGTACTTTAATGTTTTGTATAACCCTCCCAAAAGATTTCACAAATTCAAAGGCAAAAAAAAAAACAACCAAAAAATTGTACATGCCATATTCCCTAACTATTTCTACTTAAACACTTCATTAAAAGAACTCTGAATAACCTTAAAAAAGCCCCTCAAGAATTTCCATTCAAATTTCAGCTTATTATGGCTACAAAATGTGACCAAATATATTTCCTTTGTGTTTTTTAACCATCCCTTAGGTAGCTAACATCTTAAAATGAAATTATTTCACTTTCATTTGCTGCTGCTACAAATAAACAAAGAAGAGCAAGCTAAACAAAAGAATAAGAAAAAAAAAAACTTCTGAAAAGATAAAGAAAAAATAAGTAGGTTGAACTAAACCAGCAATAATTCCCTGCTGCAGGGGTTTAGGGTTTTATCTGTGTATTTTTAAGGTTTTAGGGTTTTTTTAAGTTTTAGCATTTGAAGCCAATTGAGAATTTCCTCTCAACCTCTCAATTACTGTTTGAGAACAATAATTGAACATGACATCAATGAGAGAGCTAACTTCTTTGTACTCCTTTGGGATAATTTTAAACCAGAAACTGCTGCATGATATTCTGACTTGTAGTTTGCAGAAAATGGTTATGACTGCATTTTCCCATCAGGCACGTGGTGTTCCGCAAAGGGGCACAGGGAAATAAGAGGTGCAGGGCTCTTTTGGATCTCAATAGGAAAGGCCTGAAAACAAATGGTACAAAGAAAGCATAAAAAGAGGAATATAGACAGGGAATAAATCTTATGTCCCTGCAGATGCTGGGAACCCAGCTTTTATGCAGCATCAGAGAGACCCAGGATGGATTTTCCCACAGCACGCTGCACAGATCCCATTCGTGCAGAGGTTCAGCCTCCATCCCATACCATGGTGCTTTTTATCTTGTGTAAAAACCCAAACTGTGTATCTTCACTTAACAGGCTGGAATGCTACCTCTGTCATAACATCCAGCAGTGTGCAGTGCAGGCTGGGGTGAGGCACTGCAGAATATTCCCTTACAGCAGCTGCTCACGCCAAGACATGAGCTTTTCAGGCCCAACAGAGCAGACATGGCTTGCCCAGGGTCACTAACTCCCTGAATACAGTGTCTTCTCCAAGGCTCCTAAGTACATATGAATTGAAACACTGCTTATTTTAAAAGCTGTAGCAAACTCAGAGGTTCAGCTAGTTTACGTTATCCATAGAATATCTGTACATTAATTTGAAGTATACAATTGTCTGATCAGCAGTCACAGGTGGAAAAAAAATAAAACAGCTAAATTATAATTTGATGCTACAAATGCAATGATCCTTTAAAGGAAAAGAAAACCTTCAAGATAAAACAAGACCAGAAAATTTAGTAGGTATATAAATAAAAAAAGAGGGTGTAGAAGAACCCTGAAAAATGAATGCTGTGTTAAAATGCATGAAAATCCAGAACATTTACTCATAACGAATTAGAACTCAAACACTATTAGCTGATCACAGCTTCAGCAATAACTGAAACAACTTCAGATAAAATTTCAACGAGCAGGACAACAGCTTGAAATCATGCTGCAAGTTTTAAGAGATTACAAGTCTTTCTGTCTGCATTCTTTTTTTCTTCTCTGTACATTCATTGAAGTTCTGTGTATATAAAAACATAAGTAAGTGAATCCCACTTTATACCCATATACTTGGTATAAGTGGTCATTTTCTTATTCCCTAAATATGCTGCAATAACATAACCAGGACTGAACAAAACAAAACAAAACAAAAAAAGTCAAGATTTTTGTAATAAACTTATTCTATCTGCATTGCACCATTTTATAGCAACTTAACAACTGCTTTTCTGAATAGGCCTTCACAGGTCTATCTGAAGGTTTGTGGAGAAATCAGAGCTATTGCTCTAGAATTTGTATATCCTACCAAATGTATAAGTTGGTTTTTTTCTACCTCTATAGGAAGTAAACCCCCACCTTTTATCAGTTTGGATTTTGAAATATTCACACATTATATCTGTTTGGAATAACTTTATCCTGTATTTTGCCACTGATAGCATTTATACAAGGAAAATCTTTAGAATAGTTCTGGTACATTTCTCAATTTTAGTTACATGTGAGATCCCAGCATAGACAGAACCACCTACATTAAAAAGCAAACCAAAGCAAAGCAAACCAAAACTTTACTCATATTCGACTTTGGTTTGGGTTTTTGCCAAAAAAAAACATTCTCTGATTCATGATGTTGGTACATAATTTTTTGAGTATACATTCAAAAAATCATGAATAAATGAATGTTCAGACACTCTTCAGAAAATATTCATGAACATCTATCAGGTTGTTAAAATCTTACATTTATTCCTGACAGTTCATGAATTAAAAGTTCATAAAGGTTTCATTAAGGGGTTCATGACCACTCATATACTTGAAATGTCTCATTCTATTTTCATATTCTTGTATGAAATATGTATGAATATTTCACACAGGGATCTAGTGCCAGTTTAGCAGACAATAAAAGAAAGATTATTGGTGATAGTGGTCACATGGCTAACAGTACCTTACAGAGTTAAACCATAATTATCCTTTAATACACAACTGATGTTGTTATGTCTCTTGGTTTTGACCTTCAGTGAGTACTGGTGACATTTCTTAAAATGCTTAGAATGGTTTATTACACTGTGTCTTGGTTGCTCATTCTCTTGTAACCAATTAAAATATCTAACCATATCATTTGTTAATGACAAATATTGAAGTGCTGCTTTATATGTGCCCATCATGTTACAGCTTGCACATAGCTAATGGAGAATAGATAGGTTCAGAAAAAAACCCTGAGGCTCAAAATGAAATTTAGTAGTCAACTTTACTAATTTTACTCATCTGAGAATTATCAGGATGTTACATGCAGTTGAGGTCAACACAACTTCTCAAACTATTTCTAATCTATTCCACTTTGTAAAGGGCATAAATTAGTCCTTTAGAGCTGATGTATGTTTAAGGCATCATGACCCTTACTTTAGACAAAAGTTTAAAAGTTAGCAAAGACCGGTCTTCTCAACATAGTGCCAGATATTAGGAGGTTTAATTCCATGCCCAGCACCTTTAGGTTATTCCATTTCCAAATTTAATTATTCTGTGGTGGCACAAAATTCCCAACTGATAGCTACCAGAAACGGCTTTGTATAATTTCTTCTACATTCTTGCTAAACAGAGATAAAAGTACATCTGTTCAACACAACAGATTAACCAATTGGGTGTTGCAGATTTTAAGGTACTAGGTAATAAAATGTCCTTACCTGCATGCTGATATCACTAAAAACACACCAAAAAGACAAGGTATCTGTTCAGCATCTCCACCTGAAATAGTCTACCTAAATCAGCTGCTCTTATCTGCAGTCATACACTGTTTCAACAGCTTTTTGGCCAGCAGAAGCTTATCCAGGTGGACATTCTTGACTCCATATTCTTTCTCTTGGGAGGTTTAAAGAATGTCCAATGGTGAGAAATAGTATGGGTTTCAAAAAGACTATCATTCTTAGCAAGCAACATAAAGAATGGGACAAAACTGGTAACATTTTGTGTCTCTCATTTCTTCATTAACTATAGGAATCTGAGGGACAAGATCAGACATCTTTTCCAGAAACCTTCTTGTGCCTTTGTTTTGAATCATAAGTTTTATTAATACTACTCGTACTCTTTGATCCCACACCTAAAAAGAAACAGGCCTTCCTCTAATAGTCTTCTCAAATTTTCCATCCCCAAGTTTTTGAACATCTTTTCTATCCTTTGTCACCTCTGCCTTTTTTTTTCTTATTTGAGGAATTTTCATTCCCAGCCAGAACTCTGCAGGCTGATTCTCCCATCAGCCAACAGTTTAGTGAACTAACTTTTGCTCTGATCACATAATTTAAGATTTAAAGCCTCTCTCTGAGATTTAATGGCTTAAAAAAAGCCATTTTCTGATGAATATGCATTGAACGTATTCTTAGTAAAATGGGTATACAAAGGCACTTCACAAATCAGCAGTGTTCATAAATTACTTTCATAATGTGTTAATCAAAAACAAGAAACAGTCTCATAATCTTCATGGATTCTTCCAGCAAGTTAACAATTTCCTCAGTGGTGGCCAAAATTGTATATAGATTACTTACACGGTATTTTAGGAGGTTATCTTTTCTCATTTCTGTATCTCTCCTTATTCATCTACCGGCAACTAAAGTGAACACTTTGAGGCCTGGCAGCCATTTTAATATAGCTACCCAGGCTTTTAGGAATCATACTCAAGTGCTTTGAACATAATTTCTGTATGCTTCTGTGTGATTAATGAGTAAATATTTTGATCAATAAAGCCTATATAAGGAATGTACCAAGGCATCAAAGACATCTTTGAAAACATTTGGAAAGCTTGCTTGCTTTAAAAACTCAGAATGAGAATTTGGGTATTTTTGAATAGGAACTGCAGTGCAGTATTCAATCACATGTGAGAAATTTCCAGAACAGGTCCTTCAAGTAAAAATAATGTAAAATTAATTTTAACAATAAAATAAGAATTAAAATATATTTAAAATTATTTTTTCAATGCTTTTCTTTTATTTCATGCAGTAACCTTTCTCCTATACTTTGTTTTAGGGTTATATATTTCTGTAGAGCACTTCTAATAGTATTCAACTGTTCATAAAAAAACCCCAAACAACAACACCCCCCCCAATTAATAGTTGCATTATTGAATGATATTAACATATTCCAGTGATCATCATCCTAATGCAATACAAATAACACTCTTTTCTAGTAGTCTCCATGCAAACATAATGGTGTCATGATGTTATCTGAGTTTATTTATTATATTTACATTCTAGGAGAGGTATGTTTGATTCCTAGGAATAAACAAAACCTTCATCCCATAAATGTAATAATTTAGCCAGGTTTCCTTAGCAAACATCACATTTTTTGAGAGTTAGGGAAGTTAAGTATTGTCAGTGAGAAAAGAAGGGGTTCAATGAAACACAGACTCACTTTGTTATAGTCAGAGTATTCAAATGAAACAGCTGCAGCTCTGCTGCTGGAGCTTACCTTTTGCTTTTACTTTGAAGGCAGTGACAGAAGGGACAGGACTCCACAGCAAAGCCTGGGATCTTGCCCAGAATGATCTGAAACACAGTCAGTTTTGGAATCAGCCAGCCTGAAAAGTGAAACTCTGCAAATGCTGAAGTGGGAGCCTGTTCAAGCAGACATAGTGGAAACTAAGTGGGAGGTCAGAGGGATTGTCAAGAACAGGTCAGAGACGTTAGTGCGAGATCCTCTTCAATATTGGCAGCCTCCAATGGCACAGCACTGCCAATTTTGCCTATGCAAAATTATAATTAAGCTCTAAAGATTTACAGCTATGTAGTTTCAAAAAAAAGGCTGTTTAGAGGATATATGAATAAAAGGATAAAAGAATAAAAGAATAAAGCACTAATTATTACTTCCTCTCCCACTGCCACGGCCCTTAGGGTGCAAGAATGTGGTCCAGTACATTGCTGTATGTTGGGCAGCCCGGTATTGACACTCACGGTCACTGTAAAATACCCTCCCTCCCTACTCTTCAGTCCTTTCTGCCATTTCTCTATGCTTAAGTTCTTCCAATAAGAATCCACTTTATTATTTTTATATACAGTGCTGTATATACATACATACATATATATATACAGTACTGCATATACATTTGCTTGACTGGGTAAACTCTTGCTAAACTTTCTCAAGACCACTCTTTATAGATATATCAGATTCTGAAATAAGCAGTGTTACTTGCTTACCTTAAAACAAGAGATAAAAATGAAAATACTAGCAATTATTAATAACAACCAAAATATACCTGGACTGTCACAAGCAATTAACAAGCAAAGAAATGAAAAAAAAATAGTTACTTAATTTACTTACAGGAATAACTTTCTTTCCTTCACCGGGCTGATTTACTGTCGTTATCCTGAAACAGCAGTAGCTGGAGTTGTGGATCTTTTGTATGTCTCATGCTCTCGGTGAGACACTTTTGCTCTTACAGCCTAGCTCTCTTAAAGCTTTTCTAAAGGATTTAGGTAGGTTTCATATTTCACTGCAAATCCTATTTCCTCCTAAATAGGAAGCCACCCTCTTCATCAGAATGCAAGTTTCTTCCCTTTACTGGGGCTCTTCAGTATACCAGGAACCACCTCCTGCATCTATGTGATTGTTAAATAACTGGTTACATCAGTGAAAACTAAATCTCTTCTTCCTCCATTTCCTGACTTGTTGACATTACTTAATGAGGAATGCTTGGAGTGAATGTTGCCCAATCTCCTTCTTATGCATACTGTCACAAATACGTGATAGCGAGTCTGTAGACTGGATTACCACTCTAACTTTTCAAAGAAAACATTTAAAGGCAAATTCTATGATTTCTGTTGGTCTCAATTTACATATTTAAAGATGTCATGGACAAATGTAGACAGAATGTGTACTGTGTGCCTGATTCAGTTCTACCAGGATTTATGCAACTTTGCAGTTCAAGATTTTTAAATGTGATGATTCCTAACTGACACCAAGTTTATCTGAGAATAATCAAGTACTTTGCCTCCATTAAAATCTTTCTATGTTGTCATCGCAGCTGCATTGGCACAGTATTTAGAAAGGTGAACAAAACCCCAGCTAACTGTAATAAATGTGTTAAGATGAGATAGAGAGTTTCACATGTGTCAGAATGTCTATGTTTTCATAAAATGGGGAATAATTCTTTCACTCTGGCTTCTTTAAAAAGATTCTTCTCCTAATAACCTCCATTAATTAGTGTTACTGATTTCATTTTCTGAATAAGCTGGGAAAATGCTTTTGTTTGTTTTATTCATTATGTTGACAATAATACTTGCATGTACCTTATCATCCCAGTGCAGAGTGTCTTCATGTGCATATGTTCATAATTAATATTTCAGGGCAAATGTCTGCATTCAAATCAACTCAGTTTACAGAGTGTATTAGTTTGTATGGTACTACTACATACTACTTTAAAGGGGTAATATCATATTAGATTTCCTATGGTAAGCTGAGATAGTTCAAATTCATATCCTTTGGTCTGCATGAAATGTGAACTCGGTAAAAATTATTTCAAATGTTAAATATATTACACAGAGACTAAAGTTAACCTATGGATGCTATGCTGAGATCAATATAATAATAGGGGACGTGTAGCTTAGATCGAAATAGTTCATTTGGAATGGAAAGATATTTTTCCATTTCAGAGTTTTCTGAACAATGAATCTATTTGTATCTTTGGTCACAGCTGAAATCCTTCAAAAATTCATTTCAGGAGATATGAGGGTGTTCTGAAGCTTGTCTTTTTGGTGCAATCTAGGTGGAATCATTCCTGATTACACGAGAACAAAACAGCGTCATTTTAAATAACTGGTCTGGAAATAAGATGAGTCTACTTGCACCTCCAATTTCTTTGTGCAATAGAAGTATCGTGATAACAGCTGATGCTGTTTCAGGACTTGTGCTTTTGATTTCATCTCCACTGAATGAGTATGAAGAGAACTAAAAATGAGATAAGGACCATTCCAATTAAAATATGGTAACTAGAGGGACAAGTTACCTATGAATATTTTTAGCAAGTCAGAGGTGAAATTCTATTTCTTCTTTGTACCCCACTTTAAGAAGGGTTGTTTTGCTCATTCAAAAACTCATACACAAAGAAGTTCAACAGCAGAGACACAATTTTCTGAATAATTAAATTGTGCAAATAGGATATTATTGTGGGTTTGAGGTTTTTGTTTGTTTGTTTGTTCATTCGTTCTGGGAGAGGGTTTGTTGTTTTGATTTTTTTTCTTTCCTCCCCATTCATACATATATATATAAAGCTATTGCTGTTTGTTTGCTGCAGAGCACCAGGGCTTACTACAAAGTATGTGCCAGAATGAAGCTGGGATCAGCTGCCAGTTTTAAATTTGCTGTTTGTCAGTTTATGAAGCTTTTCTTCCTGGGTACTTCTGTTTACTTTGTGTGCAGATGCAGTCAGTCTAATCATGAATTCAGAGATGAAAAAATGTTTAAGTTGTATTGCATTCCTGTGTATAAGATTTGGATTACAGTATGTACAAACAGGTACATGAGAACTTGGTGACATACAGTAACTAGGGCATAAGTGTGAGCCCACAAATGTTCTGAAATGTTCCACCACTATTTAAACACAGTAGTAGGATAGACATAAAATTGCCATATCTGGATTATGGGTTTGGTTCATAGACCTCTATTTCCAGTAGTAGTCTGCATGTGTTGCTGAAAAGTAAGCAATTCTGTTACTGTTATATGACGTATTTTTTAGATTTTTCTTTGAAAATTGTAATGTGAATGAGATTAAAAATTAGTATTTGTCATGTTTTGCCATGTTTTTAAGCAAAACCTTTATTCATGTTAAATAGAATACAAGTACTCTGAGAATCAGTAGAAATTTCTGTGACTTACTTTCTGCTGAATTTTTAAATATCCTTTTATAAGGTCTGTGGTACTGCATGCTTTCACTTTAAAACTTTTGAAAGTATTTGCCTTGTGTGAACTAGATTTCAAACATTTCCTTGCTTAGTCTTCATTTATCAGAAATAGACCAGGTGCAGAAATTCACTAATATGAGAACTGAATCTGCTTTCTTCATACTCATATTCTGTCTGGATTCACTTTCCCAGAATATACTACCAAACCTTACTTGTATAAATGATCACAGCCACAAATAGTATCAAAGGAATAAAACTTTGTCTCAACTTCTTGCCCTCCCTTTGGCCTTCATAATATCATCTTCTGGTTCTCTTCTCATTTTTAGAGAAGTTTCTGTTCTGGAAAATCGTCCTTCAACACATTATCTTACCTCAAAAACAGTTGGATATTTTATATTCATAATGAAGACTTATAAAGAGTCTGCATATAATTCAGTCAAGTGATTTTCATATTGAACAGTGATGCAGAACTATCCAAGCTACAGCTGATGTGATTTTGTAAATGCTTGTAACACAGTGCAGCACTGGGGAATGTGCCAGATCACACTGGGAAAGAATACAGCTTATGGGATTCTGTGTCCAGGCCAATAAACTCTGCACATCAGAGTTTCATTACATTTCCCTTAATTTTCAGTTCTGAAAATAGCTATTATGGATCCAATTGCTCTGCTAGAGCAGACATGCACTAAATTATCTTGTAATAAATCAAATGGTAGATTAATTTGAGAGAACTCCAAATTTTTTCAGATGATTTGCAGAGACACTGCACTTCTTGAAAGAGCTGTCATAAAACATACGGTCAGATTCTGTTATAAAGGTCCAGAGTCCAATAATATTATACTAACTATGCTTCACTGTTATAAGCATCTGATTTATTTCAGTATGAAGAAAGGGACATAAATATGGCCTATTTTTTCATAAGTATAAAGATGGCACCTGTAAGTTAGCCTTCCCATGCATTCTGAAAGCACAAGATGTATTTTTGAACATCAAATACTTAGTTGCACAGTAATTATTTCTAACATGGATGACAACTACAGTCAGGAAAAGAAATGCCATCAGAGACAAGCTCCAACTTTAATGATCGAGCTTTATTCATTATAAACTAAAACTCCCACTGTTGAAAACAAAGTTGAAGTAGACTGGGAATTATTTAAAATTGTAATAAAGTAAATCTTGCTGGCAGATCGCTTCTTTTCATTTTCCCAGCTGAAGAGAGCACAACGTTTAAAAAGTAATGTGGTTTTGCCGAATTCTCTAAGTATAGATTAGTTTCTGCCTAGACTGTTTTAATATAGTAGCTTATGTCATAGATAAGCTTTCACAGTTGCTACAACCTAGCTGAATTTACAGGACCAACTATCATGTTAAATGTATTTTTCTCCTGTTGTATATAATTCCACAGAAGACATAGAAATACGGAGCTGGTAATAGTGAGAGAAAGCATTTTTGATCCAAATGTTGGTGAAACCAGTGATAAAACCCAATAATTTCTGCAGTTTTTCTCACAGTACAGTATTTAACTAAACATATGTTATTTTGGACCTGAGAGAATTAGAGAATAACAGCTTAGTGTCAACAGGATAGACACTGTGCAGAAAGAATAGTGAGATAGAAAGGCAACAAATGGATACTACTGAAAAGATTTCTTGTTGACGTGGAAGTCACGGGCACTGCACACAATCAATGTGATCAAGCAAATGCCAATTTATTGTTGATACATCCCAGTTAATATAGCTCTTCTATTTCCCTATCAAGCACAAGCTCTTCACTAATTGGTTAACTATGTCTGTCCACGCGCTCTTAGTTACGATATGATTCATTCAAGTCTCTCGTCCACGCGCACGGTTCTCTCCACCTGCGTCCTGCTTTGCTTTCTGATCTCAGTCACGTACACCAACTTTTCTTCTTCTTCTCAAGGTTGTTCTCATCATTATTTGGCTGCAGGCAGCTCCCACAAAGTCCTTGAGGCTTACTGCTCACAAACAACAGGTGCATTCGGTCTGGATTGTTCACTAAGTGTCCTTGGTTCTTCAGATATCCCACAATTTCATACTGAAAAATCTGTAACTGAGACTTTTTTTATTCAAAAAATCAACAAAAATATCTGAATTTCTAACTAGTTAAAAAAATCATCATTTTTGGGGGGGATTTTTACAAGTTTCTATAGCTTACCTCCTTTTCCAAAATAACAGAAATTAATTTTAAGAAGTTACTTAAAAGTTTGGTCAGAAGGAAACATGAAACACTATTGGACTTTGCAGTGAATTAGTGATGGGAAAGGGCTATTAGAATAAATTTCAAAAGCTTTTGTGTTAACTTTAACTAAATTTAGTTCTACCAGATTTTGTAATTAATTTAAGGAAGTACTATTATTTGTCTTACAAAATTTCTCTTAAGGAGCATAACACAGTGATTTTTCCATGATTTCATATAAATGGCTTATAGGTGAACTTTTTGACCAGGGCACTTAAACGTCCAGATTATGGACCAACTTGTTTCTTCTTTGTAGAAACTTAAACATGCTGAGAGTGACAGCAAATGTCCTGGCATATACTTGGACACCTTCCTCAAGATGGAGCTGGGATGAGGCTGAGGCATTCCCTGAACCTGCAAACTCAGAAGGACTCCTTGATCTCCCATGGGCAATGAGAGCAGGGGACACAATGCTTAACTCACCTGTCAAAACACAATTTGGTTGCTCATTAAAATATCTACCACAAATAGAGCTTTAATCCCTATACGAATGGCACAGCCTGACTCACCATACTGCAAAGGACATGACGTTTGGAGGATTCATAAGAATGCAAAAGAATCCATACCTAAGATTTTAGTAGGTTTAAACTATTCAGAGAACTCTGTGACATTAACTGGGCAATGAAGTCTGACAAAAATTGCTGAAAAATATAATCTTGCTTATCCAGTCAATTTGATTTCATGCGATTTCTATTGCTTTTAATATTAATAATATCAGAAAATATATCTATTTTGGTAATCTCATAAAAGATGAGTTAACCTTACTGGATGTTTATTCTAGCTTCAAAAAATTTCATTGTCTTTTCTACAAGTGGAAAATTTCAGAAAGACTTTGTTATTTTCCTTTTGAAGCACTGGAAATATTTTTATTTTTTTCCATTTTATCAAAATTATTCTCAAAATAGATACCAATATCTCATTTATTGGAACACACTTTTGGTGAAAAACAGCTTACTAAATACAAGAATTTTCAACAGTACTTTTAAGAAACTTCTAAAATCATTACCTTAGTAGAAAATCTCTTCTCCATAGTGTAAGATTTTCTCGTTAAAATTATTTTTTAAATTATTCTTCTTTATTTTTATTTAAATTTATTACTACTTGCAACAACACACTTTGTGTTTGTGCTTCTTCCCTGAAGCTGCTGTCAGTCTGGGGAGGTAATTTATTGCTTCCCCATCCTGCCTTCTCTTGCCTTAGTAACAGAGAAGTACATGTGCACGTAAATGGTGGAGAGATGCCAAGGACAGGTGTCTCTTGATGATCAGGTTGTCCAGAGTATGATGGCACAGATGACTGAAGAGTTCTGTCTTCAGGTTGTGAAAACAACAGAACCTTGCCAATGTAAAGATGAACTCAGGCTTTTTATCCCTGCTTCTCCATGGAATCACTAGTTGGAGCATAATAAGCTCAGGCTGATACCACTCTGTGGTTTGCACTTGCATATCTCTTTCTGTAGCTGCATCTTATTATATAAATGCACCTTGCACACTTCTTCACATTGGAGCTCAGAACTGAGCTGTTAGGGCCCAGCTCCAATCCTTTACAGGTACTATTCTTTAGCCTTTCATTTTATTTTTTTTTTTAAATATGCGTATTCAAAATACAACAAAAATCACTTTGACTCTTTCTTAATGTTTCTTTTGAAGATTATTTTCTTCTATGGGAGTAACTTATTTATTTCAACACGTTATTAACAGGGCTGAGTAAAATTCACAGTAGTGTTTAGGCACATGGTATCAATCACTTCTTGTTTACAGAATTTTCAGACACAAAGTCTATACTTTCTGGAGCGTATTTAAAGTAGGTACAACATAATGGGGGAATGGTGATTTGCTGAGTTTTTATTTTGATTTTTTTTTTCTAGGTTACTGTTCAAGATGCTCTGGGCAAAGTCTGATCATCAACAGTGAAGAAATAATAGCTTTATAAGAAGCTTGCAGATACCTAAAGCAGCAGAGCACAAATTTAACAGGAATGAAGCATTACACACAGGAAAAAATTGTTAATCCCAAATCACTCTAGAATTTATCTCAGCTAAATTTCTTCTTCAGGCTACACTATCTCCTTTTTGTGGGCACAAGGTTAATACTGAGAAACAAAAAGAAATCCATTACAAAAGACTATTCATAAAGTATCACTCCTTAAAGTCTCACAGCAGCAACTCTTTTACCAACAGGAATTTGACCTTGTGTCTTCAATTTAATTCACAAGACATCTTCCATATAGGTTTACTTCCATTACAAACCCAGTCTACTAGTAAATGATTCCTGTAAGAAGTGTCATCGTAGTTACAATAAGCAACTTCCTCTCTCTCAAGATGGTCTTATTTTCCTGTTTATCTCAAGACCGTTAGTACATTTAGTGGGATTTCTGGCATTTTACTCCCAGTAGAAGGAATATTCTGCTTTGGGGATTTTCTTGGGGGTGGGAGATTCAGGATATATTGACTGGAAGAGAAATGAGTGGTGTAATATGCTGTAAAATACTTCCAATATTATGGTTTGCTTCAATGTGTTTGCCATCTTCTGTTCAGAACACTGGATTTTTTAAGACCTTGTCTTGCCTCAAAACATAATAAAGAAGAAATGCAACTTCAACAAAAAAAAGAATTAGAAATTCATCAAATGTTATGAATCTTAATTTTTTTATATTGAAAGAAAATTTTAAATAAATGGTCATTATACATAATACTGCTATGTGATTTCAAGGTGAAAGTCACATTTATAAATGGGATTTGGCAACACATGGATATGGTTGAAAAAATGAGCCACCCTGAGGTGACAAATTTACAGTGATACTTGGGCATGATCTTTAGTCCTATGATAAATGCATGTGACTTGATCTGCTTTGATTTGGGAGATGAATTACTGAGAGATACATCATTAACACTACTGGCTAGCAATCTGCACAAGTTACAGACAAGCACATGGCATAGTCTGTGTTCTAGGCTATCCTGTGGTAACTAATTGAGTCAATTGGACTGTTGAAATCATTTCAGTCTTGCAAACAAGGCAGAAAATAACACTTAAATGCTTTAAAGAAAGCAAAAAGCCAACCAAACACCAGACTTGATGACCTAGGATTGAAAGGGATCAAAACCATTGCTTATTGTCCTTAGCAAGTCTTAGAAGTGCTCCTTTTCTGGTAGGTAGAAAATTTTCAGATAATTATTTTTTTTTCATTTGTGTGTATATAAACATCTCCAATGTGAGTTTGGTAGTTAGTAATTTGTCAACACTAGTCAAAGGCACACTCAGAAACCATGAGGTATGAAAACATGCTTACCTGAAATATGACAAGATCTACAGATTGCTGAATATCTTTTTTCATGTTTATTGTGATAAAAAAGATGTCTTAGTAGTTAGCCTATCATATGTAAAATGTAATCATGAAATACACTTCCATGCCGCTAACATATGTTCAGAGTTAGTTCCTTTTTGTTTTTTTCTTTTTAATAACAGGGAGATAACTCTCCAAAATAATATCACACAATCAGCTTGTATTGCTATCTCATCATGTCAAATCATTCTAATATTGCCACATTTCATTTTTTCTGTATTCTATTTGGATGTTTCATGATATTTACCTGTAACTTTTAAATGCTTATTCAAGCCAAATATAAACAATCCAAAATTAAAAACATTGGCTCTCCAACTGGCAGTAATATAAACTGTAATGTCACTACTGAACATACTAAACTTTCATCCAATTTCTGCAGCCCAGAATAAAATCCTGAAGAAACCTTCACTGAAGTCATCTTCACATCTGCCTTTTTGTTTTCACTGAAAGTCTTGCTCAAGAAAACTGGCCACACTTCTTAATATAGTCAGGCCCGAATTCATGAATGTGCTAGTTTTTCAATATGTAGTTGGAGTTGGTGATAGCTGAGCAAAGTGTGGTTTCAAAAGTATTGCTTCTTTATAAGTTTTTTTTTATACCACCTCTTTATGATCCCAGAGATGTCAAATTCCAGTAATTAGTTGATTGTGGTGTTGTATCTGGTGGTCTTTTTTTTTTTTTTCAAGTTATTTGAATGATGGTTTTGGTCCCACAATCACTATGTTAAAGAAGTAAATTTAAAATAAGGAATCAAGTAAGAAATAAACTAAATTTCATAATGGAAAGAAACTATTCAGATTTTAATACTGATGGCAGTAGATGGTTGTGTTGGCTCTACAGTCAGGTAATATATCACAGAGAAATTAAATAATCAATTGTTGCTAGCTGACCTCAAAATACAGTGGTACAAAGAAGAAATATTCCCTACTGTGTGGATTAATATTTCACTGGTTTATTAAAGGGATATTCAGCTTTAAAACCTTATGAATTCAAAGAGTAGATAAGAATTTTGAAATTTCTCTGCAGGAGATTTATGCTATTCTTCAAAGCCCATGAAAGAAATTATTCATAGGCTTTAAATTAAGCCTTATGTCTCCTCAGTTCTTTGACAGAAAAGACTGGTGCACGCAAGAAACTGAGACTGCAAAGCCAGCCATAGATACTCTGGTGGTCAATGGGATCACGTTTAATGCCAAAACTAAATATCAGTCATGATTTTAGAAGTTCCTGAAAATCATTTCATGACACCCATAACCTAACATGAAGGAACAAGCCAAAAAATGTGTGTGGTAACAAAGCCCAGCAGCTGCCAGCTTCACTATATGAAAAGATACGTGAATCATTATACTCGCCATGAAAAATATTTTTGAGGTCTCATCTCTTTAGAAACAGGCTAATATCATCACAATGGTATCCTCTCAGGTTTGGTTTTAACAGGAATGAAGCTTAGCAGATGGGATAAAAATATTAGTCCCAAAACACTCCAGAATTTGGACTATGAGGAATGTAAAGTCAGCACAGAAATACAGTGTATAACATTGACATGACCAGCAGTGTTGCACTGCTTGCACACCGAAGAGGTGAGAGTACTGGGTTAGTCTTATAGTCCCCATGTGCCATAAGACAAATCGGTGGGGAAGACGACCGGCCTGGCTGAACAGAGGTCTTTTACTTAGACTCAGGAAAAAAAGGAGAGCTTACCAGCTCTGGAAGAAGGGGCAGGCAACCCAAGAAGAGTATAGGGATCTTGTCAGGTCATGCAGAGAGGAAATTAGAATGGCAAAAGCCCAACTAGAAATCAACCTGGCCACTGTTGTAAGAGATAATAAGAAAAGTTTTTATAAATACGTTAACAGCAAAAAGAGAGCCAGGGAGAACGTCCATCCTCTAGTGGATGCAAGGGGGAACATTGCCACTAAGGATGGGGAAACGGCTGAGATACTTAACGCCTTCTTTGCCTCAGTCTTTAATGGCCCAACGAGTTATCCCCAGGGTACCCAGCCCCCTGATCTGGAAGACAGGGACGGTGAGTGGAATAAACCCCACATAATCCAGGAAGAAGCAGTTTTTGACCTGCTATGCCACCTGGACATTCACAAGTCTATGGGGCCAGATGGGATCCACCGAAGAGTGCTGAAGGAGCTGGCAGAGGAGCTTGCCAAGCCACTCTCCATTATTTATCAGCAGTCCTGGATAACAGGGGAGGTCCCAGGTGGCTGGAGGTTGGCAAATGTGACGCCTATCTTCAAGAAGGGCTGGAAGGAGGATCCAGGGAACTACAGACCTGTCAGCCTGACCTCAGTACCGGGGAAGATTATGGAGTGGTTCATCTTGAGTGTGCTCACCAGGCATATGGAGGACAATCAGGGGGTCAGGCCCAGTCAGCATGGGTTCATGAAAGGCAGGTCTTCCCTAACCAACCTGATTTCTTTCTATGACGAGGTGACCTGCCTGGTAGATGAGGGAAAGGCTGTGGATGTTGTATACCTGGACTTCAGCAAAGCCTTCGACACAGTCTCCAACAGCATTCTCCTAGAGAAGCTGGTGGTTCATGGCCTAGATGGATGTACTCTCTGCTGTGTTAAAAACTGGCTGGGTGGCCGAGCCCAGAGAGTTGTGGTGAATGGAGTTAAATCCAGTTGGCAGCTGGTCACGAGTGGTGTCCCCCAGGGCTCAGTTCTAGGGCCAGTCTTGTTTAATATCTTTATCAACAACTTGGACGAGGGGATTGAGTGTGCCCTCAGTAAGTTTGCAGATTGCACCAAACTGGGTGGTAGTGTTGATCTGCTGGAGGGGAGGAGGGCTCTGCAGAGGGACCTGGACAGGCTGAATCAATGGGCCGAGGCCAGCTGTATGAGGTTCAATGAGGCCAAGTGCCGGGTCCTGCACTTTGGTCACAACAACCCCATGCAGCGCTACAGGCTTGAGGAAGAGTGGCTGGAAAGCTGCCTGGTGGAAAAAGACCTGGGGATACTGGTTGACAGCCAGCTGAATATGAGCCAGCAGTGTGCCCAGGTGGCCAAGAAGGCCAATGGCATCCTGGCTTGTGACCAGCAGGAGTAGGGAAGTGATGGTGCCCCTGTACTTGGTGCTGGTGAGGCCGCACCTCGAACACTGTGTTCAGTTTTGGGCCCCTCACTACAAGAAAGATGTTGCCTTGCTGGAACAGGTCCAGAGGAGAGCAACCAAGCTGCTGAGGGGTCTGGAACACAAGTCTGATGAGGAGCAGCTGAGGGAACTGGGGTTGTTTAGTCTGGAGAAGAGGAGGCTGAGGGGAGACCTTATCGCCCTCTACAACTACCTGAAAGGAGGTGGTAGTGAGGTGGGGGTTGGTCTCTTCTCCCTGGTGACGGATGATAGGATGAGGGGAAGTGGTCTGAAGTTGCGGTAGGGCAGGTTTAGGTTAGACATTAGGAAAAACTTCTTCACCGAGAGGGTTGTCAGGCTCTGGAATGGGCTGCCCAGGGAGGTGGTCAAGTCCCCATCCCTGGAGGTATTTAAAAGACGGGTAGATGAGGTGCTTAGGGACGTGGTTTAGAGGTGGGATGGCAGTGTTAGGTTAACGGTTGGACTTGATGATCTTAAAGGTCTTTTCCAACCTAGACGATTCTATGATTCTATGATTCTATATTCAAAACTGGAAACTCACACACTTCAGTTAATAACAGATCATCTGTCCATCCTGCAAGGATCTGATAAGACATTGCTGAACTGACAGGAATTCCATACAAGCCTTGTACTTCTCTCCTTCTTCCTATTCCCCAAGAGAATATCTTCTTGAATACCCCCTTCCCAAATTTTTCAGTGTATTTGTCTCATTATAGCTGGGAATTCAGAAAACAGCAATAGTTAGCTTTGTCTCATCAAGCAAACCTTGCCAGCAGGTTGGGGGCGGTGGTTCACCCCCTCTACAGTGCTCTTGTGAGACCCCACCTGGAGTACTGCATCCAGCTCTGGGGCGCACAGCACAAGAAGGACATGGAACTGGTAGAGTGAGTCCATAATTGGGACAGAAAAATTATCAGAGGGCTGGAACACCTGTGAAGAAAGGCTAAGATAGTTGGCGTTGCTTAGCCTGGAGAAGAGAATGCTCCAGGGAGACCTTATTGCTGCCTTTCAATACTTAAAGGGGGCTTATAAGAAAGATGGGGAAAGACTTTTTACCAAGGCCTGTAACGGCAGGGCAGGAAGGGATGGTTTTAAACTAAAAGAAGGTAGGTTTAGATTGAATATCAGGAAGAATTTTTTTATGATAGGGGTGGTGATACACTGAAACAGGTTGCCCACAGAATTTGTGGATGCCCCATCATGGAAATGTTCTAGGTCAGGTTGGATGGGGCTTTGAGCAACCTGATCTAGTAAAAGCTGTCCCTGCCCATAGAAGGGAGAGTAGACTAGATGATTTTTAAATGTCCCTTCCAATTCAAACCATTCTGATTATATGATAATCATGCTTTGTGTAAGAGACTGATTCTGATGAACACATCTCCTTTTCACTTTGTTCCCCAAGTTCTTCCATAAAAACAATTCCCTAAGAAGAAATGTGAGTGCTGCGTAGGAAGAAAGTTCTTTTCATAGTTCTCTCTACCTAGTTGCATTTTCTTCTCTATTGCTTACTGAAAAGGATAGGAAGCTTTCGTTTTACATCTCTCTCAGACTCATTTCCTGTCTATAACCTGACAGCTGGGTGGATTTGGCAATGCAGGTTCAATCCTGACAGCTGTTTCTTGTGGCAAGGTGAACATATTGTCATGCAGATCACCACTCTGCAGACCAGAGTATTTTCCAGAAGAAAGCAAGGCACTAGAAAGGATGCTAAGTTCCCAGGTTTCATTTTGGCATGCATTAAAAGGCATGTCCAGAGCACACAATCTGACCTAGGAGGTGGAAATGCCCCCTTGATTCTTCGATAAAACTGATGTAAAACTGATCCTTCAGTAAAACCAGATCACTGGCATTTGTTAGCTGAGTGTGTTTTGGGGAAAGCAAACAGATCTGATGGGAAAGCTTATTTTGTTATATCCAACAGCACAAAAAATGTTGAAAAAAACCTACAGGGCTACCCCATCTTCAATGAGGAAAATATGACTGCAGAATAAATTTGAACTCTGAATCTAAAGCTACAAAATATCAGAAATAATTCTGAGATTTTAAGCACACTTTGAAGTGCCTTTGATTCTTAATTGAATGTTAAGGCATAAAAAGGAGAAAGAAGATTGGGTGTTTCCCAAAGCCACTAACTAATAGGGAAGGGTAGGAAACAATAGATAAAGAAGAGATTTTCGTTGGAGTAATTTCCTGAATAGTGAAGCAGCTCAAAACGAACTGTTTTCTCCACCAAACTATTATTGGCTTGTGTGAGGTAGGAAGCTGTTATCTTGCTTGGCACGTTCTTCTCCCACATCTCATGTGAATTCATTGCTGTTGACACTAAGACAAGTAACAGTGAAAGCCTCCCATCATCATGTACCTAGTGAAGAAGGACTGGAATTTTGGCCGCCTCCTCTTCAAATGTTGTGCATTAATGGTGTTGTATTCTGACATTTTCTTGAAGTTTGTAAACATGAGTCTGCAGACTTTATGGAACTGCTAAATATGGTGCGGCACTGCCACCTGGATGGCAGTGAGGGATCTCAAGCCAAGAACCCATCACCATTCTCTAAAGAGGACAAAGAGAAGATAAAATGTGGTGCTTCTGTATCTGTATGGGAGCCCAGTGAAGATCTTCATAGTCCCACAAGGTGTATTTTGTTTGTACATTTTACCATAAATAAAAAATAAATAATAATAAAAAGTGTATTTAAACTGCTGTTTAAACAAAATATGTGTTATTTTTCTATAACTTACTTGGAGTTTCAGCACATGTACAGAAGGAAAACGGTCCATGATCATCAGTGTTAACATCCAATGTGAACATCTGCATCGTATTGTTGCCAGCAGTAAAAAGCTGCCAGGCCAAATAGCTGTAATAGCCAACTCCAGAACACAAAAAGGCCTCTTGCCTAGTAGATACACAGAAATTTCTTCTAACCTCTGGGCTTCTTCACTACCAAACAGTAGGATACCAACTTGAACAATGGATGCCCTGCTGCTGTCCCATATATCCCCAACTCCTGTGCCCTGAAATTGCTCCAGCTTGGCAAAATAGTGAAGCTACAATCACCCTCTTCCGTCTGTCCCTCTAGAAAGTAGGCCATCCCTCTGTTCTCTTACTGTTGGAGGTCTGGAAAATTACTGGTCATCCCAACAGCGTACTTCAAGTAGAGAAAGAAAACTGAAAGACCAAGCATCTACACAGTAATGGAATTATTACTTACTTTTTTTTCACAGGAAAAAAGTGCTCTTCAGAGGTAAAAAGAGACAAAAAATGTATACTTTGTGTGGAAACCAAAAAAGGAAGACACATGTGTGTAACGGACATTGATGTTTACAGCACCAATAGTGATTGCACCTGGAAACAATGCAAATATATATGTATGTAAGTATGTATTTTTGGAAGTGTATATGTACATTTTCAAGTATTGTTACATATACCTGTAGTTGAAGCTATTTTATATCTGTTTCCCTATAATAATACCCTTTGTTTTTCCACATTCGTAAAATTTGATATATAAATCATTCTATCTGCCTGGGAAAACAAATTCTGATGCTTTCTCAGAATTCCTCCTCTCTTTTTCTACTTTCTGCTGAACACATCCTTTCAGAAGACAGAGAGTATTCTAGCAGAAAACTTTCAAGAGATGTAGTAAATGAATATTATCAAAAGTAGAAAAGATTCCTAAAATAAATTGCATACGTGACATTGACACCAAAGAAGAAACTCTTAAGAAAAATTCACTGCAGCCAAATCTGAATAGACAAGTGACACACTAACAAACGACAGAAAATGAAAGTCACACACACAATGAAATGAAAACACTACCCATGCATAGCATGAAAACTCAGAAAATAAAGTGAAGGCAATAGGTAAGTGAATGCCATTTGGAAACGGAAAGACTGCTCTGATAAAACAAACAAACAAAACAGAACAAATGATAGTAAACTTTTAAACCTATGATTTATTGAATCAAATAATGTGATGATCCATGAGAATTATAATAACCAAAATCACATGAATTGTAAATAGATACCACTGGGGTTGACCTAAGCTGTCAACTGCCTTGAACATCAATGGTGTTTTCCAAATAATAACCAAGTCCAATCTTTTCCACATTTCCAAAAAGAAAAAAATCAATAGAATACATGAATAAACACACAAAGTTTTCAAGTGAAAAACGACAGTAAATCAACAAAATGTGCTAGGACTCACTCTGTATTCTTGCCACTATAGTTCTTGCCCTTTGTCTTATGCTAAGTTTCTGACCGGCCTGTTTCGACATATCTAAATTAAAAATGTTTTCTTTTCAGGAGCCCAGCTCTCCATGTAAAGCAACATTTGAACACACTAACATTAAATAAATAAGACAACAGCTTTTGCTACCAGTTCTTTCTCCTGCAAGTCAAAGTGAATTCAAACAAGCACTCAAGTTTTGACTGGTTGTTTTTCATAGCTGCTGCTTTTTCCCCCAGCTTGGTCTCTATCCCTTTCACCTTTCATGGTTCCTAATAGAAACATTTCAGTCTCCCTTGTTCTTTTGCTCTCCCACAGCTCATTAATGAATTTCACATCTGTCTACTGTTAGAAAAAGTAATGACAATGTTGCATGGATATTTTAGTGCATATGGAAGAGCTGCAAAATAAAAGAGAAGTCATGAGGGAAAAGAAAAAGTTTCTTATGGCTGCATTGCATGCATGTGGCTCTCCTAGTTACCTAGGAAATGGTTGTAAAGTGTAATATGACTGTCAGATTAATTCCCAGGGCTACAGACACAATTGAGTGTGATTGATGCAGACATATAATACACTAAAAATAAGTGATTAGCAGCCTGTTTTTAATTTTTAAAAAGAAAGAAAAGTAGTAAAACTAACATTTACAATACACTTTTCAAAGGTTTGTTGTGAAATAAATTCTGGATTATCAGGCTTACTTTGCTAGAGTGGCAAAAATCAATTCAGTTGCTGTAAAGGCAGATTTATGAAGTGTCTCAGATGGTAATCTGTAAAGTGTTGAAAATCACAGCATAAAAATATCATGACAAACAACAGAAGAGTGGAAGAGATTTGCTAAGTCATCAGCTCAAAAGTCTTACTATAAAAGGAAACTGTCATATGATCCTTCCCATAAATGCATCAAGCTTCAGTTTAAGAAAAGTTATATTTTTGTCTCCACTGCTCTTTTTATAAAACTGTTCCAGAAGCTTACTCTTCTCTAGGATAAGTATCCTCTACTGAATTAATATCTGCCCAGTTTACACTCATCGGTTCTGTTGCCAGTGTTACCCTTTGCTTAAATACTAATTCCCCAGGTTCTTCACCTGTTCCCATTTAAAATCTATGCCCCATGATATTAAGAAAATAGTCCATTGATTTAAAAACTGAGAACAAAATAGTAAGAAATAGAAGAGAGCTCTTCTGGTTGTTGTAGACTTCCACACGTTGTAAAACTGAATAATTAATATGCACTGGCCACAGTTGCTTATAAGTAGACTTCAGTTCTGAATGCATCTATTCATATATGCATACATTTTGCTTATAGACACACATTTTCCAGATAATTATATTCATTTTAAAATAGACCAGATGGCAGAGCTTGTCAAAATCTATTGGCTTTTTCTCCACTATTTTCTTTTTCAACTTATTTCTGTAATAAATTGCAAGAAAATCATTATCTTGATTTATATGTGACTCTATATACACATGTATAGACTGTTGAGGAAAATTAGCTGCTGTTAGAACATTGGATACAATCAGTATTATTAAAAACTGCTTTGCTCCAGAGAAATCATAGGAAGTACTTTTTCTGATATTTTGGAAGGAAGGAAATTATAAATATGTTTTGTAAGTGCAAAGTTATCACCTACAGGATGGGTCCTCAGAGGTCAATGATTCACATACAGGGAAAAAAACCCCACAATAACAGAAGCTCTTGGCATATATACACAGTTCTCCCTCTTTTTGTGTGTGTGCAGGCATTCATTCAATTACAGAATGCAGATGACATTTAAACTCAGCAAACTGCAATGCTAAACCATGGAGGCTGAAAGGCTATTGATGGCTGATGTGCACCAATCAACAAGCTTTCAGACTGCTTTCCCTTTAAACAACAGAGACTGCACTGCTCTGAGTGCTTAAGAGGAACAAAGTGTCACAGTGCTATGAAATCACAGGCATTAGATTTTATGCTCATTTATTAGGGAAAGAAGACATGTTAAACCAATGCAGCCTGGAGGTAGAGATTGGATGACTCATTAGACATCCCCATATTTAGCTGAGTAAGCCTAGTTATTTCAGTTATTCCTTTATCCTTGAGAATACCATTAGTCCAAGTTTCAGGTACAAAAGCTATTGATATGTATGGGGTTTTTTTCATGAAAAGCTATATGAATTAATTTTGCTGCCTTGTATCTCCAGGTGCTTTTTTAATGCTCAGTGAATAGGCAAATTCCAGTGAAAATGGGAAAGAGGAACAAACAAACTGACAGCACAAAGCTGTTTTGCCTTGTAAATCAGCTCAACAAAAAAAAAAAAGTGGAAAGATCAGTAGACTGGAACCAGTCAGTGACAGTAAGGAGATCAGTTCAACTGCTAGAGTAAAACTGCTGGCCCTAAGTGCAAGTGCCTGAAGTTACCCTGGAGCTCTGATCTCTCATACACAGCAAAGCACTAAACACAGAAACAATAAAACAACTCGGTGCCATCTTTTGGTTTACCAGGTCTTTGTTCTGTTCAACTCTGCTGTGGAAATCCCACATTCTCCTCATGCTGAATGGGGAGTACTTGATTTAAAAGGACTGATATGATGGCTACAGATTTGAACCTATGTTTATGTCCTTAAAGAAAGAGGAAAATTGTGATGGTGGAGCAAAAAAACCCAAACCTGGTTTTGGCTGGGATAGAGTTTTCTTTATAGAAGCTCATATTGTGTTGTGGTTTGGATTTGTGCTGAAAACACTGTTGATAACACAGGGATGTTTTAGTTACTGCTGAGCAGTGCTTACACAGAGTCAAGGCCTTTTCTATTTCTCACCCCACCCCACCAGCGAGGAGGCTGAGGGTGCACAAGAAGTTGTGAGGGGACAGAGCTGGGACAGCTGACCCCAACTGACCAAAGGGATATCCCACGCCATATGATGTCATGCTCAGTATATAAAGTGGGGAAAGAAGAAGGAAGGGGGGGACATTCAGAGTGATGGCATTTGTCTTCCCAAGTCACTGTTGTGCGTGATGGAGCCCTGCTTTCCTAAAGATAGCTGAACACCTGCCTGCTGACAGGAAGTAGGGAATGAATTCCTTGTTTTGCTTTGCTTGCGCTCATAGCTTTTGCTTTCCCTATTAAACTGTCTTTATCTCAACCCATGAGTTCTCTCACTTTTACCCTTCTGTTTCTCTCCCCCATCCCATTGTGGGGGGAGTGAGTGAGTGGCTGCATGGTGCTTAGTTGCCAGCTGGGGTTAAATCATAACACCAACAAGTAGGAAAAAAATTCCCAAACTCTAGAACAAGTGACTATGAGATCAGAGGATGGTATAGCTTTGGTGTCTGTAGGAGAGGATGTCCAGGCAGCAGCAGTGAAGAGGGAATCTGCTTAGGGTTACTATGTGATTTGGAAATCTTTCCTGTGTTTTAGCTGATTTGAGCTAAAATTCATTTTTGACCCTTGAAATGTCGAATTTAATGGAAGCTAAAACTTGGTGCAGTTTGAGTCCTAAGTGCCACAGGCTTGCCTTTTTTCGGAATGAACTAACAAGCACTGAGATTGCTATTTCTCTGAGACAGAAAATCTTAGGTAAATAATATCTCCATACCAACATGTGTCTTCATGGTTATGAAGAAATAAAAGCTCCAAATGCCAAAAGATGAGCAAAAAAAAGGTTTTGATTATATGTTCATGGGTTTTTCATAGCTAAATTTGACAATACTGCTCTGATTTCGTGTTCTGAGTAGCTTTTAAACTCCTAGATTACTTTACTACCTTGCGGTCATTTCTTTGTCAAGTAGCCCAGGAGTAAATAAGTATATGACATATCACAAAATGAAGAATCAGGTTACGTTTTTAAAAAGTCGTTGTCAAAGCAGACTGGTAGTATTCACTCTTTCTCTAAACTTTTATGTTGCCTTTTTTTTTTTAAGAGAAGCAAATGATTTTTGTGTCTATTATCAAACTAATTTCACTTTAATTTCCTTTCATCATGTTATTTTTTTATTTTACTACACAAAGAAGTGCCAATCTGATGGACAGTTCTTCATTTAAATCTGAATAAATCAGCATGTAAGTACCTATTTTTGTCAAATGTGGCTTCTACCAGCTCTATCATATTCAAATGTTTTGAGCTAGTATTAATTATTTTAGTTCACCCATTTTTCCTTCCTCTTTTGTTCTTTGGAAAAATAGCTGAGTACTTTCCTCAACTCTAAACAAGGACAAGACAAAGCATAATATTAAAACATTTGGTGCTATTATAAGAAAATCTTTGTCTTGAAGGCATAATGACTCGTAGCATGCAGAGTCTTTCTGGTTAGAAAGAAATAACTAAAAAAAAGAGCAGCCTCTCAGGTGCTAAATTAGCTTCTCAAGAGAGGTCATGATGTTCCAGGAAACAAAACCAGAAATGCACAGAAGTTTGGCAATCTTCAATAGACTGGTAACTTTAACAATGTGTAGCTGTCCTCTGAGGCAAATGAAGACAGTAGGCAACTTCAGAAAGTGACTTATACCATCTTAAAGAGGCAGGAATTAAGATCTTAACAGAGAACCGTCTAAAGAGACTGCTGGTAGAAACTAAAGATCAGAGTTTCTCTTCTTTGAAAATCAGGACTTGGCCAAGCAGCCTGACACATGTCCGCTCTCATGTCACTCTAGTTAGTTACATGGCTGGAGCACTCATCTGGATTAGGGAAAACAGGATTGATCCAGCTTTCCTCATAGTTCAGGGGAAGTGCAATTTGCTCTTCTACAAGCTCTCACCCTGCCCTTGTGAACATTTGCAGATACCAAGCTGTTGGGTTCCTATGTCAGACCCTGGAGGAGGATACCCCACATCCATCAGAACCAGGATGAAGCAGATCAGCACAATACCCCAGAATTTCACAGTGACTTTCCTTAGTTTATATATACATAATCCAGAATCATTCGCATTTGCCCCGCTTCTGTTCTGAGACCAGGAACTTCTCAGTGGCTACTAATATTTTGAAATGGTTGAAAAGAACCTAAGAGAAAACGAGTGCTACTGCAAAGACTCACAGTCAAAGGAGCTGCAGAAATTTATACCACCTGAGATTTTATTTGCATGAAGTTGAATGCACTGTGTTCCTTATTGATCTGATACTAGAAAAGGAAGAAAATGAAAGCAGACTTGTCTATTTTTCTCCACTAGGTAAATAATTTAATTCATAAACTCCCTTTAAGACAGCATCTTTCAGTCCATCTTATCTCATTTAGGTTTGCCCTAATATTGTTGAAGAGGCTGTGTTTGTGCTACACAGTCAGTTTCTGAAGAGATGTTTCTGCAGATTAAGGCAGAATATGAATCTAAAAGGTATCAGCCACACTTAAGTAACTTCAGGTGTGGCTTCAAAAGAATGACCTACCCAGGAAAAGAAATAGAAATAATTCTCCATACTTGAATCTTATTCTGCTTCTGAATGACTATGGGTTAATGGTAGCAAGTATGAACACCTTAGCAGGCAACCAGAGGTGAAGTGACACATTTTTTCTTCCTATTGAGAGAATTTGATTGAATATCCTTTTCTTAGGCTGAAAAATCATGTCTGTTGTTTTGATGGAGTGAAGACAAAAAATATGATTTTACCTTTGCAAGAGAAAAAAAAGAACATATTCTAGAAAAGCTGTGGAGAATCAGCAACAAGACACAGGTGGCAGCCGGTCCCAAGGGTATCATTGTTGTGCAATGGCATTGTGAACAAAAATAGACATAGAGAGGAGGCTTGGAAACAGAGAATACAGAATTTTTTAACAGAGAAGTCAGTTTTACTGTGGATCTCCCCCCACACTGACTAATCATTAAAAATAAAAAGAAGCTCCCTTTCCTGTCCCATACTCTATATTGTAAATTTTTTTAAATAATTTGAAAAAGTATTTTAAATCATAAATTTTCTGCTTGCCAGTCACATTGCCAAAAATAACAGTTTGTCCCTAATTTGCTTTAGAAAATACCTTTTTAAATTTATTTTTTTTTTACTGAGTATACATTTAGAAATGCAACTCGTAAATAAAATATCCACCTATTGCTAGTCTGAATTATGATTGCTGTTTTCCATTCCCAACCCATAAACCAAATATTTAAGCTGACAATATTGTAGTTCACCTCGTAAACCACAGTCTCCCATGCATGCAAAAAATAAATTGCTGGAGCTAATCTAAGTAACCTAACCTCCACTAACCTAAAAATATCTTCTTTACTATATTAAGATTTCCTGAAAATCCTTCCTGAAATAAAATTCTTAGAAAATTATGCTTTCCTTTGTGACAGAAGTGTTTGAATCAAAATTTTTTCAGTGTCTAAGTTACCAGTCATTTCAGTAGCACATACCATACTGAAGAAGTGCTTTTCTCCTGTCTTACATTCTAACTCCTCATTAATACACTCAAAATTATGTTTGCTATATCGAGAATTTCTTAATTGGGAATTTTCCTACAAAAATTCTGTCAATATTTTTCGTGGGAATATGGTACACAAATCATGTCTTAGTGGAAATTATTTTTTAATGTCCATAATTTTATGCTTACGAAGAAATTGTAAAATCATTATATTTCAATGTATCCTTCTTTAGAAAACAGGCACTTTCAATGACAAGGTACTCCATTCCGAAAATAAGTTGAGTTTCATTGTAATCTTTATAGAACTTTTTGGTTTTTAAAAGAAACAATTATCACAGCAGTCCTCTGGACATTTATTGAAGTCTCCAGGCAAAGGCTAAATTAAGTGCTCATCTCAAGCACCCTTACATCTCTCCAAATGACAAATGCCCCAGTTACAAAAATAAATTCCCAAACTTTCAGTTTTAAGTCTTGCAACTTATTAAGTTGTTTAAGTTTTATTGTATTTGTAAAGACTTCAACATAATACATAAGGAAAATCTGAGCTTGGATAAACACCTTGTTTTGGACACGGTATATCAAAAAGAAATATACAGGACAATCACCACAAAAACTGTAAGGTATTTACATGGAACATGCACCAAGGTACTGTACTTGTCCTGAATAATACTATGCAATGCTGGTAGAATCATAGAATCATTTAGGTTGGAAAAGACCTTTAAGATCATCAAGTCCAACCGTTAACCTAACACTGCCATCCCACCTCTAAACCATGTCCCTAAGCACCTCGCTACGCATCTTTTAAATACCTCCAGGGATGGAGACGACCACTTCCCTGGGCAGCCCGTTCCAATGCTCAACAACACTTTTGGTGAAGAAATCTTTCCTACTATCCAACCTAAACCTGACCTGGTGCAACTTCAGACCATTTCCCCTCGTCCTATCACCCGTTACCAGGGAGAAGAGGCCGACCCCCACCTTGCTACAGCCTCCTTTCAGGTAGTTGTAGAGGGCGATAAGGTCTCCCCTCAGCCTCCTCTTCTCCAGACTAAACAACCCCCGTTCCCTCAGCTGCTCCTCATCAGACTTGTGCTTCAGACCCCTCACCAGCTTTGTGGCTCTCCTCTGGACATGTTCTAGCAACGCAATGTCTTTCTTGTAGTGAGGGGCCCAAAACTGAACACAGTATTTGAGGTGCGGCCTCACCAGCACCGAGTACAGGGGCATGATCACTTCCCTACTCCTGCTGGCCACACTATTCCTGATACAAGCCAGGACGCCATTGGCCTTCTTGGCCACCTGGGCACACTGCTGGCTCATATTCAGCTGGCTGTCAACCAGCATCCCCAGGTCTTTTTCCGCCAGGCAGCTTTCCAACCACTCTTCCCCAAGCCAGTAGCGTTGCTTGGAATTGTTGTGACTGAACATGGGGTTGTTGTGACCAATTGCTGCCAGGCCAAAAAGAAGGCACACTTTGGCAATTTATCTAGACTAAAATTGCAACTATAATTGCTAATATGTATAATCCGGAATGGTTTCACACAAAGACAAGAATATTTACATGAACATACACACATGCCTGTAGCACAATAATTACTGTGTATATATATATATGTACAAAATATGTGCATAAGACCCATAGCCAGCTAGCAAATGTGTACTGTAATGTTTGAATATGTATTGAACACAAGGGAAGTGGTGGCTGAGAATCTGAATTCAAGTTGTTAACAGGGTAGAATATTCTGACTTTTGTTTAGCCAGCTGTATATCAGTGGTTTGCTGCTTGTCAGACTATATGAATAAAAAGCCCATAGCTGACAGTTCTGATACCAAGATGAGTGTCAGCTAGAGAGTTCAGCAGACCTTGGGTGATAGGAGGAGACAACCTGAAAGGAAAAGTCAAGATTTCAGTGGTGTGATTTGGAGCGGGGTGTTTGGAATGCTTCCTTTGCAGATTTCTTTCTCTACTAGGTCGTGAAGGAGTCGGAGTGAGCATCCCATTAAAAGACTGAACTGTGTTGAGAACAACGGTTCCCTGGAGGAATGCTAACCAAAGGGTCTCCCTCTTCATGGGCTCCTGTCTGGAAGAAAATTACAAGCTACAAGTTTCAGTAAAAATTAAGAAAAGTAAAAGCAATACATTTGTGTGTTGCAGGAGCTGATTTTAGGAAAGAAAGCAAAATGGGATAAGAACAAAAAAAAAAAAAACAGGTGGAAAGATGAGAAAACGTACAGAAAAAGACCAAAGCAGGTCTCATTCAGCCAATAAAAAAAAAAAAAGGGAAAATAAAAATGAGAGTATCAGGTTGCTTTGAAGAGACAATAAAATCTGAAACACATAGAAGACAACAAAGATATTCAAATCCTGTTCCTGTTCAGTCATCAACTGAAAAACTCTGGCGACAGCCCACTGTAAGCATCACAAGAATGCAGACAGACAATAAGATCTTATTAAATAATATTGATGAGGCAGTTAGACAAAACAGGGAGCTTCATGTGGCCATAGATCAGCAATGGAACCTTTAAAATGGGGGTAATGCAAAAATCCCCTACCTGACCAAGACTGATTTAGTTATTCTTTGGTAAGAAGAAAAACACTAGTAACACCAAATATATATATATATATATATTTAAGATACTGATTAAAAAGAGAAGACTGAAGTGAAATGGAAGCAGTTAAAAGTAAAATAATATAGTGTTAAAGACATAGGTAGCATTGCATAATATGACTGTAAAATTCTTATTATTGTAGGCAAGAAATGCTGCTCTGAGGATAAAAAAAGAGAAACACCAGAAATTCAACAGAATTTTCAAAAGCAGAAAGCTGTTCCTTTGTCACTAACAGTCTTAAAGACTATTTTCATGGAAATCAGCCTTTTCCTAAGATTAAAATAAGCAATTATGCTGGATGCTCCAGGCTTAATGACAATGGAATTTTAAATGTTAGGGTTTAAGAAAAAGCTGATGAAAATTGGAAAGACAGGGAATAATAAAAAGTCAGTGTACATGAGTTTATTCCACAGGAACAGGTTATATGCAAGTACAACTCTGTCTTATTAAACAACCGCTTACTTAAAAAAGTTAGGTTGTCAAAAGGGCTTTAGGTAGATAGCCCTGAAAAAAAAAAAGCAACCTGATGCATAGAAGTGAATGTGTGCCCATGTTGCGGGAAAGAAAGAGTGGAACTATTTTTTTTTTTATTATTTGCAACCCACATTTGAACTGGCTAAACTGTTCATGAAATTGCAGGAAGGAAGAAAGTGGAATAAAAAGTTTGGAAAGAACATGTGCTGGCAATTTGTTTTAAATAATTGATTTGTTCTAAAGCATACAGAGGTGATTTTTCTCCAACTCCCCTCCTCACTCATGTTAAGAAATTGTCTGTGAAAGGTGTCAGGTAAGCAATTAAGCCTGCTTCACTCTGTCACTGTGCTGCAGAAGAAAAGGCAAAAGAGACTAGAGTAAGATCATCTCTGTGCAGAAGCTTTTAAACTGAAAGAGAATGAAATGCTGTGTGTCTTCTTGTCTCCAAGGAGCAATAAAATGATGACTTCACAAGATAAAAAAGATCCCAGTAATGTACAGTAAGTTTAGGGTCTGTATATTTAATATATTTATTACTGAAAGTTCTCAACCAGGGACAAGAGTACATGCAAAACACAATTACTAAATTCATGGCAAGAAAACAGAGTTACTGCCAGCATGCAGTACAAAACTAATAGCTGATGCCACACCAAAACTAGCTTTGCATTTTGCATTTATGTATCTGGTGTGCATATATTTATATATGCAGACACACACTATTTTTATGTACATAATGCGGCCATTACTTGGTGGACGGTGGGGTCTATCCTCACAAGAACTTCATAAAACCCACTCAAATATTTATCATCCTGGCTTAACAGTGACATACAGCACTGACATTAGCTCAAAAGAGTTTTAAAGAACAACATCATAGAAAACAAGAGTGGTATAGATTATTCATTACCAAAATATTATTACTAGTAAAACAAAGACACTTAGTTGTTACAAGTTGGATAATAATAAAAATGGTGATCCTCTTTTAAAGGATCTTATTATTTAGTCATTTGCCTTTTGTGCACAACCTAACTTGCCATGTGTCCAGCTCTGTGCACACAGGAATAGCTTCCAAAATACCCAGTAAGGACTACTGTACAGGAACATTTTTGAGTAAAGAAACAGGTGCTATGTGGAGCATCTAACTGAGAGTCATCTCCCAAAATCATGCACCGTATATAAGTTAAATACATTTATCAAATTCATTGAAGTGTTTTTGCTAAAATTTAAAAATATGTGAGACGTATTATGAATTACTATAGAACTAAAATACAAAACTACAGATAAACTACTATGCTATTCAAAACACCTAGTTTTAGTATATATTTACCATATCTTATATACGGTTAGGTCAGCTAAAAGACTTTACAAGACTGAAGGTATCAGGCTTCTCAAAACTGAAGACAACTTAAAGTAAGAAAACAGGGAATTGACTTTAGCTATTTGAGAAGTATATTACAGGAAAAGTGATGGAGTGTTTGCTGTCTTTATTGAAAATGAAAAAAGAAAAAAGCCTGCTGAGGACATTCAGTTGACTAAAAAGTTTCAGGTACTTCAACTGAATAAAAGGCTGGCAGAATCCAGTTGCTAGACCCTAACAGTTTGGTTATCAGTATGCTGAGGTTTCTCTGCTTGTTATAATCCTGCACAAATGAAATCAAAATGTCACTTCTAGTTGAATTCCCTGATGGAGTGAATCTTAGGTAGCAGAAAGGCAGGCTTTGGAAGAAAAGCCAACAAAATGAGTGGACTTGCCTTCAGAAAGGAACTGAAGAACAGGATTTCCCACTGGATTTTTGTTGAGAGTTTTGAGCATAAACAAAATTGGTTTTAGAGGAATAAAATGAACTTACTTCAGTATTTTAGCTGTCACACCAGATGACTGTAAAAACTGTTGTTTTGTTCCTATGCTTTGATGAAAGTCTTTTTTTATAAAGTCTCATCTTGATGTAGTTCTTTTTGAATCAGAAAATTATTCTCCTATTAGCCTACTTTCATCATTTTGCACCTTTCATAGAATTCACCTCAAAAAGAAAATACAAAATGTTTATCATAAGCTGTGTAATAAAAAAGGTTGATCTTTTACTTGCAAAGTCCACCACTCAGAAATTAGGAAATCTGTATGCACTTTGTAGGCATTCTATGCCTGTTTTTTTCCACTCAATTCACTACCCAAGCGTGGAATGACTAATTAAATACCTTGTGTTTTGTGAGACATGTAGAAAACGATGTTGAGCTGAAGTTGTATGGGCTACAATGACTCATGACAAAGTTAAAGATAAATTCTGTGCAATGCAGCAACCTGTCCCCATTAGTCAGCAGGAAGAAGAACATACTGGCAGCACTTCTGCACACACTGCCTGCTCTCTGGCAGTAAGGGATGGTTCTTTCTGAAGTGGAAGAAATTAGATGGGTTCAGATGAAAAACCAGAAAAGAAGGAAAGCCTTCTTGCATGGTTTTCTTCCCCCCTCTTTCTCTCTACAGAAAAGTTCTGTTTTGGTTATGTGATATTTCAGTGTTTGGGGTGCTTTTATAAAACCATCATGTTGGCCACACAGTAGCGCCAGAGACTCCTGGATGATGGATAGAATCAGAAGAGTAAAAGTGAGAAAACTCATGGGTTGAGTCTAAAGACCATTTAATAGGTAAAGCAAATGCCGTGAGTGCAAGCAAAGCAAAACAAGGAATTCACTCCCTACTTGCCATGGGCAGGCAGGTGTTCACCCATCTCTAGGAAAGCAGGGCTCCATCACGCGTAATGGTGATTTGGGAAGATAAATGCCATCACTCCGAACATCTACCCCTTCCTTTTTCTTTCCCCACTTTATATACTGAGCAGGACGTCCTATGGTCTGGAATAGCCCTTTGGCCAGTTGGGGTCAGCTGTCCTGGCTGTGCCCCCTCCCAGCTCCTTGTGCACCTGGCAGAGCAGGGGAAAGCTGAAAAGTCCTTGACTGGTGTAAGCACTACCCAGCAACAACTAAACCATCAGTGTGTTATCAAGATTCTTCTAGTACTGAATCCAAACCAGAGAACTAAGCCAGCTACTAGGAAGAAAATTAACTCTGTCTCAGCCAAAACTAGGACATAGAGACAGAGAAAAGCAGCCTTTTGTGGTTGTTATTTTTAGTCCACTCTCAAAATGAAGACAAAGATGTTAATTTTTCTATACATCATCTGTAGCTTACAGAACAGTTTGTAAAGGAATATGCTTTCACACTGTGACTGTATAAAACCTCTAAAAGTATTTACATCTGATACATACTAAAATGAAGCATGTTCTGCCAACAATAAGCCAAAAAACCCCAAAGAATAATCTCAGGTTCTTCTGGTGTTTTTCTGGTCACCTGGTTATCCACCAACTGTAATTTACACCACTTATGCACAGTGGTTTCACTTCACACTTGTCCTGGTGAAGAAGAAAGACCAGGTCAACAAAACAAATTTATCCTTGTCATATCTGTCTTTTGTGTACTTCATACATGCAGCTATAAAGTGAACTTCCATGAGCATGTGGTAATTAATAATTTTTCATTCAGGCGATAGAAAAGAACTGGAGTTATCATCTGAATCTGATGCAAAAGATATAAGAGGTGAGATGACAACCTTCTGATGGCATTATGTGACTAACTTCATCATTATACTTTAATATTTTCTATAAAATTTCTCCTTACCATATACTTGTCAGATTAGAAAATATTATTTCCCAGTTTAAAGTTGGAAAGTTGGAAAAATAAGAAAAAAAATGTTTTACCCAGGATTCCGTAGTCCTAGAACAGTATCTTAGCTGCTGAGCCATATTTTCCACTCACTTAGAACTGTGTGTCTTCTGCAGAAACCTTAAAAACAGAAGTACCTGAACAGAACTTGAGTGTCAGTGACCTCAGAGAAGATGTACATTTGTTCTACCCCTTGTCAATGAAAGCTCTAGGAAAAAAAATTAAAGAACATTAAACTTCTCTCTCTGTTTTCAGTTCTAACATAGTAACAATATGCCATAAGCAACATTAATGCCTACTAAAAAGGTCTAAGAAAAACAAACAGTTACATAGTCAGTAGTCATTGTCAGGAAGAAAAAGTAGAGAGTAATATGGTAAAGAGGAGAGGAATAAGAATTGGACCTCAGATCATCATGAGTGGGTAAATTCACGAAACTAAAGCAGAAGTCTGCTGAAAGACGGTTAAATCATCTGTAATCTGAATGTTAAGCAAGTGTTTGTGAAGACTTTTTAAGAGCTTATATTATTATTATTTAATTTTTAAATTCTTACTCTGATGGGTGAAACCTTTGTGAGGGAAGACAACAGCTGTACTCATCTAAACATAAATTAAATCCTTATTCATAATAGTGGATTTTAAAAAATGTTTGAAAATAGAGAGAATAGAATAAAAGAGTTATTGTCCCCTTTTAAATCTTTAAATCTGAAACTTTTCCAATGAAAAAACAGTAGCACATTCAGCACCGTTAACTAACTGACCATGGTCATGAGCTGAAGGTTCAAAAAAGGTTGTCCCAAGCAAAAATTGAAGCAGTGAATGACCAAATCATGACACAGAAATTAGTGTGTGCTCAGTGAGGTTAGAGGAAGGAAAGGCATCAGTTCTCCTGAGCAGAGGAAGTAAATTACAACAAAGTTCACTTAACATACAAATCTCTATTGTCCCTGTTCAGATGACATTGCTACAGGAAATCAAACCTGTAGTAACTGCAGAAATCAATGTTAAGAACAAAAGTACTTACCGTAAAGTACAGATTTCCAAGATATCAGAAATTCCTAGCAGCACTTTCTATTGTTTGCATCGTTAGTAGTCCCCAAGGTCAGGAGTCCATGTAGTCTTCATTGTTATTGCTGTGGTTCATGTCAGCTTTTTCAAACTCTTTAGTTATCTGTCGTATGCTGAGAGGAGAAGTTCATTTGAAGACTAGTTTCAGCAAAATTTTAGATGGAACACAATACTAATGCCTCTGATACTAACTTATAAATTATTTAAAAGGTTAATTCCTGTTGAAAGCTCTCCAATAAAGCATTGTTTATTAATTGCCTTTGTTCATTCTGTCTTTAATAATAAAATAGGCACCATTAATAAATGTGGCTGTTCTGCCTTAGTCATTATGTCTGCCTCTAGAGCATGGGAAGAATTTTACTCAATTAAGCCAGCAGTCTTAATCAATGATCCTTTACAAAGTACATTCATTAAGATTTGGCCTAGTATCTGTTTCTCTTAAATGTACACTTTTTTAGGAATACCAGAATAAAATTATTTGGCATCAAACAATTGAGCAGATCTCTTTGTATATCATATACACAATCTGTTTTATGTGAGCTAGACCAGAATTATTGCACACTACACTAAGAAGTACATTGTGGGCACCTGAGTTTCTTTGATTAACCTTGTTATTAAAATCTATCACTCCAGTATGAAACACATGGCTTTGATCCAGGGAAGTGCAATTAATGTATCACACTACTGGCAGATTTGTTGCTAGAATAGAGATTTTTGATCTGATTGAAGTCAAGACATAGAAGATGAGGAATCACATACAGAACAGACATAAACCTCTCTTAATTTATCATCAGCATTTAAGACTAATTGATAGATAGTAATCCAATCAAATGTCCTACACAAAACAGCACACACTTGCTTTTTCTGTTTTATAGCTTTCTTCTGACAGGCAGTTCTCTAAATTATGTGCTTAAAAGAAAACAAAGAATTTTATGTAATTCTCAGATAATTAAAATCTGCCTCTTTAATCAAGTTTTAGAAGACATCATTTCCTGTGCTTCATTTGAGACTTAACCACATTGGCGTAGGTTGGATTACCTGCATTTAGAACTCTAAAAACATTAACACCCATAATTTTCTTGTGGTCATTTTTATTATTGAATGCTGAGAAATGTTGGTAGAGGACACGCTATACTAAGATTTAGTATGGACATAACAGCTAACAATGTTTAGGTTTATGGAGTGTATCTATCTGAGCTTTAGCGATAACTTGCATTATACTAATTAGTCAAAGATCTTTCTCAACACACAGTGTGTTCCTGAAAAACTGACAATAGATTCTGTGAAAATAATTGCTTCTGTCGTTGACTACACTAAAAGGATGCCTTAAGAAAAAGAATGTCAAGGTAAAAAAAGGAGTGTGAACTGCTTTGATATACCTTTGGGTAAAAGAATAATAGGACCAGGCAAAAGTCATCCTTAAAAGGAATTGGAATTAATTTCAGGATTGAGAGCAGATTTATATTGATTTAAAAATCCTTTTAAATGAATTTATCTTTCTCCCTCCCCCCCCTTAAGGATTTGAGGTATTACTGAGAAAATGTTTTTGCATAGCCATGGTCTTTTTTTTTTTTTTTTTTAACTTTGATCAAGAATTAAGAGTTTCAGAGCATTATAAAATATGAAGCTTAGAAAACATGGCAATCACACAGAAGGGAGAACACTTTGGAAAATTCCAGCTAGGATTTAAAATACAGTATCAATGATGGTCTCAATATTCGATTCTTCCTCCAAAAAGCCCCTGCCCACAGTATCCCGTGATGTAAAAAGTAACAGTAAAAAAGCAGAAACATAATCAATCTACTCTAGCAGAATTTTTATACTGAAATAGAATAAAATTCCCTAAACACCCTAACTCAAATGTAAACATTTAGCCACTGAACTGAGACTAACAGAGGGTCCAATATTTGTGAATATAACAATATTCATTAGTTCTGTGAATGAAGAGAAGTTATTACTCCTTCCTTTCACTGTGTAGCAAATTACTCTGATAATGGAGTTCTGAGGAAATGCATAACAGACTTTCAAGGTAAAATATGTTAGTCTCAGAAGGTTTGAGTTCTGGGATTTGGAGTAAGCTGCTTTGCCACCTACATTAGCAACTGAAATATAGAAGCAAAGGTCATGCTTTAAATAGCACAATAAAAAGTTCAGCCCCTTTTCCCTCCTATACAAATGTCTTCACATACATTTTATATTAGATGGAATTTTCTTTTCCCTTATTATTCAGGCTAAGAAAATGAGTTACTTTTTTAATGCAGCTCACTTTTTGTATACTGCAGTCCCCAGTTATTGTTACCAACAGAGAATATGCAAGCTTCAGCATAGTTATTTTCATTATACACTTAAAGTTTTCCAGGCTCTGTTCAAATTAATTTGCATTACCTATCTTCACATTTAATTCTAACAGGATTTTTCTCTTTGTGAGGTTCATATAGCACTAATTTTTAGAAGAATCTGCCCATACTAAGATCCCCAATAGAACTTCTAAACATGCATTAAATATGTTCAACTCTAATAGTAAAGTAGGAATCAAATTTTTAATAAAAGATGGGTTCTTAAAAAGGGAGAATAGCATCAGAATCGAAACCGTCCAAAACCAACTGTAAAACTAATCCTACAAAGTATATGTATGTTTTATTTTCTAAAGCAATAACTTAGGTGAAATAAAAGTCAACTAAAATGAACTTTACAGGGCATGAAAGAGAGAGAGGAGAGGGGAGAGGGATGATTTGCTTGTATTGTTCTCTAGTGACTGAAAAACAGTTTCTCTATATAGGAACTAGGATTTACCATTATTCTCTGTGGCTCATCTGTTTCCATAAACAAATACTTCAAATGTGCACAATAAATGACCTCTACAAACAAACATTCAGTCATGGTGCAATTTAAAATCCAATTTTCTTCTCCATGCTTCCACAAGCCAAATTAACTAAGATATAAACTGGTGAAGATGCTTATTGTTTCTTTTTTTTATTTTTCTTCTTCCTCCTGGATCTATTTATGAATTCTGTTAAACACATTCACAATAGTCATACTTACAAAATATTTGTTGTAACATGTTTCTCAATTGTTTGCCCTTCTCTCCCCCATACATATTTATTGTGTGACAGAAATACATGTATTTCTAGGGCATAAACTGAGATTGAGATGCAACTGTAAAACAGAAGGTGTAAAGCAGGATGACATACTAGTTTTATCATGAAAGAAAACACATTTGTTTTAATAGTCTGCAGACAAGGTTCAAAATACTTTAATCCTTACAAAGCTGTTACTACAAGAATTCTGCCAGTCTCTTTGAAGTGTTGATTACTTCTGCAAACAAGTATTAGTTTCAGTAGAGTTCATCAATCAGTTGGCCTAAATCTTCCATTTTCTTTCTTCATTTTTTCTAGATGTTGCCTTCCTGCAACACAGTGACATATTAAAATGTGATCATGGTCTAGATTAGAGTTTTTTAAAAGAACCCAAGAATAAATACTTCTCAGTATTTATCTTAGCTCAGATCACAGGCTTGATCTATGTCTTAATCCTGCAGAGATGCAGCTGTAGCTGCACTGGAAGTAAGGTATTTTAAAAAGTCATGTTCTGCTATTGTGGAATTCTTTCACTAACCAAAATAAATTTATTTTCAACACATCAGGACAACAATGACTTCTTGAAACTGAATAGTCCTGGAGGAAAGTGGAAAATAAACATAAGAATGGAAGAACAAACTAATCAAAACCCTGATCCAGAATTAACCTGCAGATTAATATGATGACTTGACTTGATTTAGCAAAATGCCTCCGTATAAATCTGTAAATGAAAAGACAGACAGCAGGAAGACTTATTTATCATAATAACAGGTTCTAATTCACCAGTTGCCCAAACTCATTACAATTATTTTATTCACTACGGTAAGGAACCTGTATTAGATTCCTACTTTCCCTAGCTTCTATTAGTTGTCAGTGGTGGGGTAGCACCAGTAGTATCATGTAGATCATGACTGCTGTATTTAATGGCTTTTAGTTATCTTTGGCAGTAAGAATTATGTGGTATTTTAAAAAAAGATAAAGAATACAACATTCCTTATGTATATGAAGCAAATAAGGAGACGCATCTTTAAATTAATTGTAGAAAATAAATTAAATTAAAATATGTGACCAGTAGAGCACAGGAAGTAGTCTTATAATCTTGGAAAACACCTGCCCCAGGATAATATGTCACGTTGTAGCTGAAACTGGATCAAAACAACCCCAAAACCACTGGAGATTCAAAATTAGGCTTGGAAAAGATAAGGAATTTGTAGAGTAGTGAGCCATGGGAAAATTGAAAGAGCTCTTGCTCTGAGAGAGATATTGAGAACCTACAGAGTGCTTCAAGAGAATGTTCATTACACACACTGGACTGCAGAATATGGAACACTACTGCTAGAGTAGACTGCAGAATAACAGCTAGAATTTTGTCAAGATATATTAATACTGTTTATTAAGGAATATTGCTATTAAATTTTGCCTCACAAGGCTGCTTTGGCATTACAAACCTTGATTTTGAGTTGCACAGCTCCAGGGAAGAAAGTTCATCAGAATCAGTTTTTTTGTTCAGAAACTGTGGAAAGTGTCAATGAATAACAAAAATCTTCTTATAGCACCTAAGATGCAGAATGATAATTGAACGGGATGTGCACTTGTTCAGATCCATATACTGAGCAATTCCAATAAATTAAATAGATATCATCATAGAAAAGCATCATTCTTAGTGCAATATTTGTTAAAGTGGTTCCTAGAAGGGTGTAAAAAATACGACTGCTGGTCAAGTGCTACAGATCTGAAGTTAGAAATATGTTTCCCCAAAGTGAAGACTCAGTCATACTCTAAGACACAATCATATTCTAAGCTTGCTTTCTGTTTGTATTGTGCTCCCTGGTATCACTCTAAATCACCAAAGATGTGAAAAAAGATTCCCACTGGTTGCTGTACTTTTGGATAAAGATGTAGCACAGAGTCTGCTAGGAAGGAGCTAAGTCTTTACATTTAGAGAAATACTCAGATGATGTTTAAAACATTTTATTTTTCTAGTATAATTAAATCAAAATGCTTACTTTATTTATCAGATCTCCCTTGAATGTGTCTTGAAAAATTTCATTAATCAGATCTATAGACTTCTAGGCTGATGACTACATTGGGAGTTTAATTTCTTTCAACTTAACATCTTTTTCTTTTATTCTTGCCTTTATGTTTTAATAAAAGAAACCTCTTGGGCCTGTCATTAAAATTTCAGTATATCCTAAAATATTTTTCAGTGGTAAATAAATATGACTTTTACCAAATATGGTAGAGACATTTCCTTACTTTTTTGCCAATGACGATTTAAACCACCTAAATTGCAAGAAACAGAAGTAACATGTTTATAAACCGGGGGGGGGGGGGGGGTGGGGGGGGAAGGGGGGTGGAAATCCTCCTATCACCATGCCAGCAAGTGATCTTTGACAATGCTTGTGCTGTTTTCATAAGAAGAGAATAGAGTCGTTTAGACTGGAGGTCTGTAATGTCTTTTTGAGAATGTGCTGAGACTAGACATAACCCACTGTGCTATGAAGTCTGAAAATGCAATTAAAACCAGCCCAGTTATGAAAGCAAGGTGTTAGCTTGTGTCCTGGTTTCAGCTGGTACAGAGTTAATTTTCTTCCTAGTAGCTGGTATGGTGCTGTGTTTTGGATTTAGTACTAGAAGAATGTTGATAACACACTGATGGGTTAGTTGTTGCTGGGTAGTGCTTAGACTGGCCAAGGACTTCTCAGCTCCCAGCTCTGCCAGGGGCACAAGAAGTTGGGAGGGGGCACAGCTACGACAGCTAACCCCAACTGGCCAAAAGGCTGTTCCAGACCATATGGCATCACGCTCAGTATATAAAGCAGAGAAAGAAGAAGGAAGGGGGGAACGTTCAGAGTGACATCGTTTGTCTTCCCAAGTAACTGTTACGTGTGATAGAGCCCTGCTGTCCTGGAGATGGCTGAACACCTGCCTGCCAATGGGAAGTGGTGAATTAATTCCTTGCTTTGCTTTGCTTGCGTGCATGACTTTTGCTTTCCCTATTAAACTGTCTTTATCACAACCCGCGAGTTTTTTCACTTTTACCCTTCTGTTTCTCTCCCCCATCCCATTGTGGGGGGAGTAAGCGAGCGGCTCTGTGGTGCTTAGTTGCGAGCCAGGGTAAAACCACGACAGCTTGCTTACACCAAAGGCCATAAACACCAAATATTTCAGCAAAGGATGAAATAACATCCTCATAATTAACTAGTTTTAAGAGCTTTGGCATGTCAACTGCACCTGGTATCCCTAAGTAATTTCACAACAGCAGATCTCCTATAAAAATCACCCTTTTGTATGATCACAAAATGCATAGTGCTTGAGGGAGAGAATGTAGAGATAGTAACACCTCTCCCTCACATTCCCAAAAGCTCACTGTCCTAAAAAGATTTATCAGCTTGAAGAACCTGATGTATACAGAAGCTCAGCACAAAGTCTCCCATCAGCATTTCAGATAATATTCATCACCCCATGAGGGCAAAGTATCAGCTGCAAAATAAAATCAATAGATCTTGAAAGATAACGACCATTTGTATGGTGCAAAACTGAAGTCCAGTTATGAGCAATCCAACCCATTAATGCAGTTACTTGCACGAATACAGAACCAACGGAATTACTAGCACCAGCGTGCAGTAAATGCAGAGGCTATAATGTCACTGAATGATTTTTATGTGAAGGTAAAATACCAGGATAAAATCTTCTCTTGCAGACCTCAGCTGCCACCAGAGATCTCAATACTAAAGCCTGATGATGAGTGTGGTGGATTGGCACATAAATCCCACTTATTTCTTCAGAACAAAGAACAATATCCTGTCCTAGTCATCATCTCACTGGACTGTACAAGAGAAGCTGTACTCTTCTTGCATCTAAAATAGGTTTCAGTTTCACTGTTTAGATATCTTCCTCTGTATCTGTTTCAGTCTTAATGATTTTTGAAGACTGGGTGATGACGTGATTAAAATAGGTTTCTTTCAGATGGAATTGTGTCAGCCTTCCATAAACAGAATATCTTTTTTTTTCCTTATCTTTTCTGGATATATCTTGCCCAGCTTAAAACAATTGCCTTTTTCACAGCCATGTGCTGTTCACAGCCAACAATTACTCCATAAGCAATTAATCAAGCAAGTCTAATTCCTATCCAGCTGCTTACACACAGTGAGCTCCAAGCCTATAGCTAAACGTCTTGTTATTAAAAATGACCCCTTTTAATTCATATTGATTACTGATCACTCTGTTATTATAGATTAAATTCCTATAGCATAGGAAGAAGCATATAGAATCCAATTCTACTTAGTATTAAGGAGACCACATTTGTGCAATTAATATATTTCATTATGAAAAGTGTATTTTCCTGCCACAGTCATTAATTAAAACAATATGGAAGATAACCCCCCCCAAAATGTATAAAGATTCTGCTATATTTTCCACCATATTACGAGCACAAGCTATGCTCATTTCTCTTTACATTTCTCATAGTTGTTATACTAATGCCCAGAACATAATGATTTGTCACATGGCAACACTAATAAATCCTATGTATTTCATCTATATAAAAATTAGTTCTTTTAACAAATAACACTAGAATGTATGAAAGTCTACCTTTGACGGGTCTGATTGTATTTAATCTAATTCCTAATTTAGGTCTGTACTTATTCCTCTTCCCAGTTCCTGAGGTCAGCATAAAGCCATCTCCCAGCTCTTTCTCACTCAGATCAAAATTTCTGTGTGGTTCTGAAAGTAAGTTAAGCTCCTAGACTGTAACACAGACAAAATAAAGTCTTCGGTTATTTCTAATTTTCACCTATCCTAGGCCTCTGAGATTAATCTTATTACAAATGTAATTGTTTTCCTATGCTCAGGAAAATGGGAAGTTGTAGTTTTACTGGTGAAAAATCTGAGATAAAACCATGGTGTTTTGTATGAATACATCACATGGATCCAGTCTAAACCCAGGATTTTCAATCTCAAGCAATTTTTTAAAAAGTGGAGGAGAGGTGGGTGTATGCAAGCAGTGGGACCTTCTGTCACTTGGACAATTTGAACTGAGTGGACTCAGTGGGATGTACTTCCTTCTATCACCTTTTGCTAATAGACAAATCTACTAAGTAAAAAAATGCTGGACCTTTGCCTTTGTAACAAGAGCTGAGGAAGCATATTTGTTGAAGGTCATATTCTGTAAGTAGACATATATAGACGGGTCAATTAAATGCATCAGACTCGATTTATAAAGCCATACAAGAAGAAAAAGTGAATGAAAATGGGTAAATAATCAAAAAAAGTTTAAAAACATGGTAAAACAGATACGAACATATAAATTGCATGTTTTTTTTCCAGCTAAACCACTGCTTTCATCAAACCAAACCAAAATCATTTTGATTGATGCAAAATTATTACTTCTTCCAAATTTTATTTTGATAACCATTTATTTACATAGTTATAGTTAACAATATCTTCAACATCCAGACATTAAAAAAAAAGTATATAAAATGCTATTTTTTTCTTTAATGTTGTTTCAGAAAGGCCACCTAGAGCTCATTTTCCACTTCTTAGCAGTTTTTCCAGCCTGAAAATGAAAGGAAAATACAGAACACCTCCCCACAAGGAAAATACTTTCTTCTCCCAATCATGAAAATTGCCAAGAGAAGTTGAACATATTTGGAAGCTCGGTCTTTGGTAGGGATTACAGGCCACAGAGATTTTTTTATTAAATCCCACTCGTGGGAAAGCTGTTCATCAACTTCACTCAGCCAAGTCACCTGGGCACTCCACACTGTTTTGAATGCTGCAAACTAAAACCTGCAACGAAGAATGACAAATAGAAGACAAAAATATAGCATATAATCGGGAAGATTATTCTCTTTCTATTCTTATCCTCTGCCTGCTCTTCCCTTTTCTCTCTCTAACAAAACCACTTTAACATGGACTGTGCCAAAAGTATTTGTACTTTAATTTTCAAATCTGTTTTCACAAGTATTTTTTTCTTTTTGTTTCCTTTCTACCTCAAAGAAATTAAATCCATTAATGGATGTATCATTATAGCTTTTCTTCACAACTTATTATACTTCAGTTCATCTGCTTTTTCATACCCCTATGAGTTATTTATAGCTCTTCTCATTTCAAATAGGTTTTGTTATTATGTAATGACACTTTCTTAATGTCGTGGTTTAACCCAGCTGGCAACTAAGCACCACGCAGCCGCTCGCTCACTCCCCCCCCTCCCTCAGTGGGATGGGGGAGAGAATCGGGAAAGGGAAAAAAGGTTAGAGCCGAGGGCTGAGATAAAGACAGTTTAATAAGAGAAAATAATAATAATAGTAATAATGAGAATGATAACAAAATATACAGAATATACAAAACAAATGATGCACAATGCAATTGCTCACCACCCGCCGACCGATGCCCAGCCCGTCCCGAGCAGCGATCAGTACCCGAGCGACCGACCGACCCACCAACCCCCCCGAGCATCTCGTTATATGGTATGGAATAGCTCTTTGGACAGTTTGGGTCCTAGCTGTGCTGTACTCCCAGCTTGTTATGCACCTGGCCGAGCAGGAGAAGCTCAAAAAGTCCTTGAGCAGTCTGAGCACTGCTTGGCAACAACTAAAAACATCAGTGTGTTATCAACATTCTTCTAGTCCTAAATCCAAAGCACAGCACTATGCTAGCTTCTGTGAAGAAAATTAACTCTATCCCAGCCGAAACCAGGACACTTAATAATTCTTTTTGATTGCAGAGTCATTCTACCTTCTGTCTTTTTTTTAAACTGTCAGATCACCTAATCTAAGCAAAAAACTTTTTTTTTCTCTCACGAGCATCACTTATTTTAAATCTTCCTGTCAAACCATGCCAATACTCAGCCTTCAGTCTGAAACTTTGCTAGCTGTTAGGTGACTGTCTAACCTGCCAGACAAGATCCATCCAAATCCAATTCTCTGCTTAAGGTCATGGGCATTAGAAGGTCTCCAGCATGACTTGCCACTTTCTCTCTAAGATTCATTAAATATGAGATTTTCAAGACCTGCTGTAGTGGCTCAGTCTGAATTTCCCTTCCTGGATTATTCCAGGCACCTTTACTTTGTCAAATCCTGAAACACATCTTTTTTATTGTTGTTTTCATTTCTGTTTCCACATAAAAACACAGAACGTTCAATTCCCAGACATTGTTCAGGCTAACCTCCCTCTTTCTACGAGACACTTTTCTGAGCAGACTGCTTCCTTGTGCTTCACACATGGATCACAGAAACCTTAGTGAAACATCTTGCTCTGCATCCATCAGTGAAGCTTATTTATCTGTGCCCAACGAGGACAGAGGGGACTGAACTTCAGTACTGAATCCCATCATGATCTGTCTGTTCAAACAAGTCAAGGTTGCCTCTCAAAATCAGCCTCAAACTCTGCCATCTCAGGTGGTGAGGTTTTGCCTTCCAGAGCAGTTAGTGTCAGAGTGCTAATTTGCAGGATACCTTTGTCTCCCGTAAGTCTGAAAGGGCTTAAGGAGGTTTCTCTAATTTGAGACTTCAAACCTTTTTGAAGCTGCAGAACTCTGTCATATAATGGACTTTTTATTAATCCCAACAGTAGCATTGGTCTTTTGTCACAGAAACAACCAAGTGACCTTCTAACAAAAAAGATTTCTCCTATGTTAGATCTGCCAGCTGTAACTGTACTGATGGAGGTTGTTGCCGTGACTTAAAATTGAGCAATGCTCATCTATCCAAGAAAAAGTTGCAGACTCCAAGCCTTGCAAATACCCACTGAATCTTAGTGCAGACCATCTCTTTTATTTACAGATGTTGTTTCTTAAATCACGTATGCTCTTGCTTTATGGATTAGTTGCCTGAGTGCTGTCCATCAACTTTCTGCACTTCTCACCAGCTGATGAGAAAAGACAGCAGAAAAGGAGAGCCTTAACTCATCTACCAGCCCTGTCAGTAATGAGCAATGAGCACAGGATTAAATGAATGGCTGTTGGCTGTGGCAGTTCTTGTAACGGTTCAGTTGTAAGGCAAATAAAGCAATTCCTAAACTGTGCACACTCCTTTAAAAGCTGTTTTATTGTAGTGAGCATTCAAAGGAATTCTCAGCTACAGAGAACCTTTTCTCTTCTGCTTTTTATTCTGCTCTTTGGCGAGCACTTTTGGACTCTGTTTTGAACTATTCCCAGTGCCTCATAGCTTTGTGACACTTTCATGGCTTTTACCTTCTCTGTCTCCATTCCCCAAAACCAGGCATTAGGAAAAGGGTACATGATTAGGGTTAATGTTAGTGTGTCTCTTCTAAACAGTGGAGATTATAGCAAACTAAAAATGAGTAACCAGAGGACTACATTGCCCTCAGTTATTGACTATGAGATGAGGCAAGTTAACCAAATCCTCTTTTTCTTAACTAATATTATGTATCATTATAAACAAAGAGTAAGTCACTTTCAGCTAAATCAAATCAGAGGAAGAACAAGTATAGATATATGCAGTTAAACAAATGTAATAAACTTAGCTAAGGTAATCTGGTGTAACTTTCTTGTGTAGGCATGCCAGTGACAGGAGAAATTGCTATGGTAAATTTAGTCTGATAGAATCTATTTCAAATTCATCCTAGGTTCATCCTCTGATTAAAGAATGAAGACCATTTAGCCCACCTAAGACTTTTCAAGATGAACCCAAAATATTAATTTCAATTATATGCATCTTCTCTATAAATATTCAGTGTAATGCTGGTGGGCTAGATATTGCGTAGCTTTCATTAAATTTTTCTGGTTATCTATGGGCAATCTATATGCATTTAGTGAAAATGAAGTTGCCCTTTAATCAGGCTAACTGTTAAATGCCTCTTGGTTTATTGACAGCTAAAATTACAGAAAACCACAACTTGGGAACTGTCAGATGTCCAAGGACTGGACTGAATGCTGTGAGCTAATCTGGCTGGAGCTGTATGTCAGAGATCATGAGAGAGCTGAGAAAGAGCAGCAGAAAAAGAGACATTGGTATGATGATCAGGCACAGCCTATAGACACAAATACATTTGGACAAAAAATTGACTAGAAAAAAGAACTGATTGATTCCTAATATGTTCAGAAACAACATTTTGCAAGATTTCATCAAAATTATGTAATTCCCAACAATTTCTTTTTCATAAAAACAATTAAATAGTCTCTAAGATATTGGACCAAGTGATGTAACAACATAATATGAATGCAATGGAAAGAATACATGAATAAATCAACATACATGTTAAAATATACCTTTATGTTTTCCTTAACACTTTTTATTTGTTTAAATAGTACCCATTTCATAGAATCATAGAATTGTAGAATCATTTGCTTGGAAAAGACCTTTAAGATCACTGTGTTTCAATGGCCAATGAAGTTATATTCCCATATTGAGAAGTAAAATGTAATTATTTTAAAGATTAAGCAATTAATTTAAGGTGCCACTAACAGTTGATGCATTTTCGGCAGACCCTATCCTCTGGCTAGCTGAAGGTTGTTTGTCATGCTTTTTGGCATGCTTTTTCACGGTTGGATGGTCTGTTTTGGCTGAATTTTTCAGGGTCTGTTTAGTGCAGTATGCCATAAATAAGAGATTTTTTTTATGTGTATATGACAACGAGGAAGCCTCCTCCTTCATAGCTGACTGATGCTTTATCACTGAGAACTTAGCAAAAAGCTTAACATCGTTTACGAACCACATTCCCAGAAAGGTCAGCAAAGTATGTAAGAGGGTCTGCATTCAGGGTTTACAGATTTTGTGTTTTGCTTTGAAGTTAGAGGAGAGGAAGGGAAGGTGAAAAGATAACTGAGACAATGCATGAATTAACATGAAGAGAGAGAAAGATAATTGCATCCAGAAGCCCTGAGATACCTTTTATATTCAGGTACATATGTATGTAGGTGCATGAGGGATGTTATTTTTACACACAGTGTCATTGGACATCATGTCTAGAAGAGAAAGCTTGAGGATGAGAGGTGTAGTCTAGTTAGAGGTGGCTGCAGATCACACTAGGATTTGAGAATATGAGGAAAAGGTTGAGTTGTACAATTCCATGCTTCCAGCTAAAACCTTTCATCATAGCTCATTGAAGCTGCTAGATGTAGCAGTACAGCCAAAAAAAGGAGCTTGCCCCTTTGCAAACTTTGGTCATGACACAAAATAGGAGAAAGGTATACTAGGGTGGAGTGCATGGCCACAGTCTTACAGGCATCACTACAGTGAGGGAAAATGGGATACCACACAAAAATAATTGGAAGTATCAAGGATCATGAATGTTAAGGTAATTTTCAGAGTGCAAGTCATGCATTTAAGCTATGTCAAAAAATAGGTACCTGTGTGATATGGGTGACTAATCAGAAGGGACTAAGCAAAATATTTTCTGTAATAATCTGACTGCCACCAACTGAAAATGACTAAGCAGAAAGATCACAACTTATTCCTGATTCTGAGCCAATGGTAAAATACAGACACAGTTGTGCATCTTATCAGGCAAGTATTTCTCACAAAGGTAGAAAAGCTTAAAAAAACCCTCAACCCTAAGTACCCCCTAAAGCCCCCAACTTCATGATCTTATGGGATTTTCCAGAATGTGGGAAAAAATTCAAAGAAATGTCTGTAATAACCTATGGCCAAGGGAGCCTATTTTATCAGGATTGATTATGATAGCTCAGAGGTATAAGGATTTAGCCCAATGAAACAAAGACTGAGAGGATATATAATTGTTTTCTATAAATACATTAGTATGGATAAATTGCAGAGAGGGAGAAAAGCTATTCAGGATGAGGAACAATGCTGGCAGAACAGCAAATGCATATTCAGTGCCCATGAATATACTCAGGCTGAACAGTCAGTGAAATGAGGGTCTGGAAAGCTTTCTGTGAGGAACCTTGGGGGGCCAAAAGCAAGCTCATTTTGTATGAAACTTGCAAAGTTTCTGAAAAATATTATGACATAAAAGCCTCCAAATGTGAGAGATTGTGCTAGATGAACCCTGAAATTCTTTTCAGACTTTGTTCTTATGTACATTAAACATAGCAACAGTTTGGGACTACAAAAACTAAAAGTAACGTTGTGACAATTTGGCAGATTCTTGTAGACATTGAGCAAGCTGAACAGGTTAAAGATAAAGGAAAAGCCTTTTTTTGTCAAAGTGTGTAAAATGAAAAGTCTGAACTGCTTAAATTTTTTTCCATCAAAACAACATTCAAATGGTAATTTCTTAAATTACATTATTTTGTAAAGTACATCCTGTCTCTGTAGAAAATGTTAAATTTGCATCAAAAATTTGAATCCTCACTTACCTTTTGATTTTCAGTTGTTAGTTTTTTGGGAGATCCATTGTACCATGTCATGAAAATAGGTAGCACATTAACACAAAACACAGATAACTGAGAAATGTAGGTGGTCTTAAACATAAGACAAAATTGCCTATTCCAGTTCTGATTCTGTATTTGTGATTAAGATGTGGTACATCTGAATTGCAGGCAGGATGGCTGATGTTTATTCCCTGGCAGCCTTCATCATATGGTAGGAATCAGGGTTCAATACTATTATCTCCTCCGGCACACATAAACAGTTCACAGCAAATACCTCCACAGGCTACTAGAGAATAAGCTGTATGTTCCCACCACCCCACAAAAGCTAAGTTGTGCTTCAGAAAGTCTGAATCTTTTGCATATATATATGCGATGCAAAATAAGAGATATTGAGCCAGTTGACTATTACCTAAAATATTGCTGAACACCAGTTGAACCACTGAAACTGTGTACATGCCCTTAGGTGCTAGAAACAGTGAGATGATTTGAATCATCTTTTAATCGCTGCATTATGTGTTGCTTGTATCACAAGCTGGTATATGGTGTTAAAGGAGTGCATACAGGTATGTATTGCAATTTGTTTGACATGGTAATCATGCCAGCTTTTGTAAGCTGATTGGGCCACACACAGCCCTTGTTGGGGACTGAAGGTGCTGGATGCAACCGGTTGCTGGGGGTGGGAACACACATGCCACATCAGGTAGCACCAAAAAAGAGAGACTGTATAGCTCAATTAGAGATTCTTGCTTGATTATGTGTCTAAATCCTATCAGGTTTTTTTTTTTATATGCATGTATATATAAAGAAAGAGATTGGAATACAAGAAGTATAGTATAGCATTTTCTCAAGGGCAGTAGATCTTTTTCTCACTTCAAAGGAAGGCTTTATTGTTGTCTTTTTAATAGCTGTATCTGACATGAATCACAACAGAACCAGGGACCAGCCAGTTCCTCTCCCAAGAGAACGATTAACCTTACTTGAGACAAATCTTGTTCTGTGTATGGCACCAACCTGAACACAGCAAAGGAAGTTGCACAACACTCTTAAATAACTCTTCTCTGTAAGTTCATGAGGAGCAACTCTTAAGGTAGCCAGGGACTTTGGAATCTCTTAAAATTCTCAGCTGTGTCTTTAAATTAGGAGGATGAATTAAATTAAATTAAAATGAAATGAGGTTAAAGCTTTTAATAATTTTTATTTGCTTGAGGAGCTGAGGCATTACTCAAGATTTCTTTGGCATGTGTATATAGACACTCACATTGCTGGATGGACTATCACAGTCAAGAAACTAATAATTGAGAAAATAAAATAAACCCAGGAAGAACACAGACATTTCTGATGTGAGATTGTTCTGTATTATCCATCTAAAGAAACCAATCATAGAAAAACAACAGTAATGAAAATATGGCATAGCCTGTTTTAAAAGAATCCCTAAACTGAAAATATTATTTGAGAGCAGAGTGGAAACAGGAATACTTCTGCAATGCTATACAGAAACCCACAATTGTTTTTCTTGCTTCTGTTTTCATTTGTTCAGTTAATATACGGAATACTGCTATGGTTTGTATTAAATCTCACTGAAATGCAGAAGACTATAACACTGTTTTAGGATAGGTGGCTAATAGACTTCTCTGAGGTGTAAGAGTGTCCCTTTCTCACATGCCATCACTGAACTGTAGTAGTTTGACAACAGTGAAATACCAGGAAAGAAGACATGAGAGAATACCTGCTTGGTCGAGAAAGTGAGAAAAATACCCCTTGTTGTTTTTTGATCCCTTTATCCAGAGAAAAAGAACTTCATAAACAATTTGTAAGTATTTAATATCTAACTCCATTAGGTATTTTCTTTCTGTAGTAAAAAGTCTTGCAGCTAGTCACCCGAACAAAAAGAAATAATCTACAAATAGCCATAGAGATGCATATAGAATTGAAAACAACTATCAGGTAATATCAGTGGTTAGATGAAGTCTCTAGAGAAACAGTATGATTAAGTGGTAAAGGGAAAATATGTTCTGACTTTCCCAAAAAGAAGTGACTATCAACCATCAGTGTTAGTTGAGCAACAAGAAGATATTTCCTGCCAAATGTGGTTGGGAAATTTCACATTAAATAAAATGTTTAACTACTTTTATATAATATATGGTGATAGCAAAGTCAGTCTGACATTCCTTGTCACAATTCCAAAATAACCTCGAGAGGTTAAGGCATTTCAGTGCCATTCTCTGTGCATATAGGTACTGAGATGTAGCTCTTGCCCTGGTGAACAGAGGGTCTAGTCAAAAAAAAAGAGACAACCTACTGGAGAATGGTAGGATATGGATTTACATAAAGATTAAATTGCTTTCAAAGGTCAGGCAGAAAATCTATGAAAAAAGTTATTTACATCTAGGTCTCCTCTAGTTTGACCTGAAGCCCTTTTAACCCTTTACCCACAACTTGCCTATTCTTGTAATAAATTAGAGAGTAACACTTTCTTCATTCACTAAAAAGTGCTGGTTATCTCTACATAGTGCTGGTTATCTCTAAATTTCTTACTATCTTCACTAATGCCTGGGCTTGACAAAATGGCTTTTCAAAAAGTTGTTGATAATGTGCTCATCACAGAAGTTCTTGAGTACACTCTACCACTGCATCATGTCTGAGAGACTTCCTACAGCGCAGTAACAAAATTCATATTTTCTTTCTTCTTTTATTCTTTTCCCAGAGTAGAAGCATACACAGGGAAGACTTTACTTTGCGGATTTTGGTTGGTTGGTGAAGTTTGAGGTGGAAAATGTTGTGGGTTTTTTTCTATTATATAAAAATATGTAATATATTTTTATATTCCAATATAAAAGATTAATGCAAAAGTCTGACAGAAATTTTCTACTACTTCATATGCCATGTTTCTAAAAATAACATACATACATGTAGTGATCACGATGTGTATTCACATGAGCAAAGGAGACATTGGAGATAAAGCTATTTTTGAGCTGTCAAGATAAACAGGGATTTACCGGCATTTAATTTCTTCTGTTACATTTATGGACTTTGAAATGCTTAAAGCAAGCTATCTCAATATTACATGGATCTTATTTCTGGCAGTTCATGCACAGCCTTATTGCTGTTTCATTATCACTTTCTGCTGTTACTCTGTTATTCAGTTGTTTTCATGGGAGGATAGATGTAGCATTTGAGAGTTGACAAGCCAATTTTTCAAGTTATGTTAAAAATCAATTTATAGAAAAGAAGTAAAGATTACTCCTCTCCAATGCCACTTCCTCAGTCTTGAAAAAATAATTAACTGGTCTTTTAATTTCCCTGGTAATGGTAAGTTGATGAGGGAATGAACTCAATGTGAGCAGTCCATTCAGCTGAAAGACACTTATTTTGGTGTTAGCAAATTTCACATAAATTTTATTTTGAGTACGCTACAAAGAGTAAATTACAATTTAACCTTTCTTTTTTTCTTCTCTACTATGGACTTCTGACACAGCTGGATCGTACACAGGGCAGTTACCACAGAGCAGATGACACGCAGCAAATTCACAACCATGCTTATATGGTTGCAATAACTCATACTGCATTTGCGTGATCTTCTAATAGCTTCCACGAGGAGCACAATTCTTCTACACCATTTTTTTAACCTTAGAGGTAGAAAATCTAGAAATAGTCAACAACAAATAAGCTGTGGTAAAGCAAATGATAAAAATTATTAATAGTCTTTCCATACATGTATTTGAACCAAATTGTTAGACTGGTGTTAATTTAAAAAAATAAAATGAATATCCAATCATCTCTACTGCATCTGGAGTTATGAAATAAAGATCATAGTTTAAAATAAAATCTTTAATTAAGTGTCCTAACAGAGAAATTGTGAAGTAAATACGGAAGCAGAGATGTAATGCAAACCAGCTCCAAAACAAAACAAAAAACCAACACTCCCTCTCCTCCAAAAAATCTAATTGGAAAGGCAAATGAACATAGCAAAGATAAAAGTGTAACAAACTGTTGATATAGAAGCTTTAATAGTTTCTTGCTGTGATGTCTTCTCAGACAGGCCTAGAAATTTGCATCACAGTGGGAGTTACAGAGAGATGATTGCTACTGTAGGATACAATACAGGGGTAAGTGTCTTTTGTATGTGGGTTCAGTGTCCAAACAGGATATGACTGCTTGCTTTATTGAAAGAAATTAATAACCCTTCTGACAGTAATCCTCAACATGACTTTAAAAAGCTTATTTACTAATTCAAATTAGTTTAGTTTTCTGGCTGACAGCTATTTAAAAAGATTAAACCAAATGTATCTAAACACAGCTTGTTGTGGTAAAACATGGATTGTCCTGCAGTTATTTACTAGAGTTAAGTACACTGGCATTCAGAAGACACAACATCTGAGCTTCATGTTGCCCCTTCCTTAATCTCTTCACTGATATGCCTTATCAATAGGAAACTCTTTCAAAGCTGGCTTCAAAGCTCAACTCTCTTAAGTGTTTCATAACGCTATCTGACATGACTGCTGTCTTCACCACCTCCCTCCGTTCTGGTCTCCACAGTCTCCCACAGCCTATAGTGTACCCTTATTCTTTCAGGGTCACAAAGTATGTTGGGGCCTTCTAGGAATTACTGCAGTAAAATGGTGAAACAATATTACAAAGTTATAAAAAAAAGGCCTGTAACCTACTTTGGGGGCTTTAGGGGAACATCTGTATGGATAAGTGAAGAGGATAGATGTGCATCAGCTATGCACAGTTTCCTGACTAGGATGTAGCTCCAGTTCAGAAGCTTCCTAGTGCAAACAGGAGGCAGCTTCACCAAGGTGAATGAAGAAAGCCATTGTCTACGGATGCCGAAACAGCCACTGTTGAGTTACTTTGTCTTTTCACATCACACACTTCTAGGCTGATGAACATCTGTTGAAATCAATGGTAAAACTCACATCAGCTAGATTCTCACCTTATACCTTCCAGGTATATTATGAAGCTTACACTCAATAAACAGTGATACAAATAAGCTATGCTGTTCAGAAAAATATTCATAAGTAACAACAACAAAAATTAATACAATTCTTACTTTGTACGCAGAGGATCCAATTTACAATATCAAATATTTGTCATAAGTACTTATAGCTACTGCTCCCTACAGTATTAAATAATCCTCACATTATTAGCCTCAATTAACAACAGCAGCAACAAAAAAACTAGCTAGAGTAATCGGATGGGAATATGAGGTCCTATTTAAAAAGAATGGACTCTCTCCATCTTCCCTTTCTCATGGTGGTCTGCATTTTCATTCCACATCACCCGAAGACATACCTCTGTGACAGCAATAGAAATAGATTTCAGCAGCAACAAGGGCAACCTTGGTGCTTTTAAAATTAAACCCACACCAATGATTTTTCCTAAAAACATAGGAAAAAGATGCCTGCTACCTGTGACCTTGTTTGACAAGTTGTCTATTTCTGAAATTTTATCACTGAGTTTTAAAACTTCACAGAGTTGGCAATGGAAAGGATAGCAGATTCTTAAACTTACTTGTAATGAAAGGTGTTGCATGGCAGTGATCTCTGATAACAGGAATAGTTTGCAAGGTTGCTGAAAACTGAGAAAGATACCAGATTTAATGTAATGCTTAAAACTATTATGTATCTGAGAGTACTGGACTTTTATTATATGCATTTCTCAATATGGATTTTCACTATCATTCTCAAATCCTCTCTTTTGTGGATTGAATTCATTATCTTTCTCAAATTCAGTGATAAAAATATCCACAAAAAATATCCTGAGCCATCAGTAGGTACCCTCCTGAAGCGTAGGCCTAGAACTAAAGCATGCACTTGCTCCTTTTATCCATGAAAAATAAACCTTTGGATTTTCATCCGTATAGACATGGTAGGAAAAAATTTGGAATACTGCCATTTTAAGGATAAGATAGTGCTCAATCTATAGCATGATATTATTTGTAGGCAATTTACTTATAAGATAGTGTCTCATCTATCAACTGAAATAAGAAAGCAGCAAAGCTTGGTGAGAATAAGACTTCACTTGTTACTCATTTGTGTCACAACAGAATTAAAATTTCTGCTCCTAAAACACAAAGCATCTGGGAGCATGGATCCTTTTAACTCAGACACCTCCCACCAAATACAGAAGATGCCATGCTACAAGGAAGCTGTAGAGACACCTGTTTCTATCATAACTTGTTCATGAATTAATGTCCTCCTTGGTGTTCTCCAGGATATGGAAACCCCTTGCAATTTCCCATGGTTGTAACAACAGTGGCTACAGGAATCTACAAACATGCTCACAAGAAAGAATCCATTTAAGCTTTATGGGTTTTCTCATTCCCCACCCACCTCCCTAATATTTTCTATTTGTTATTTTTATTTTAATAAGAAAATTTTACTTAACTTTTTTACATAAGTTGTATTGCTTTCATTTTTTTCTGATTTTTATGGGGCGTGATCTCAGCTGCAAATTCGTTTCCAAAAATATTCTCGACCCCCTGCTGACAAAGGGATCAGTGGTCAAGCTCTCTCCATAGTTATCCTTCATGCCAAAGGCAACTTTTCATCAAGGACCATGATGATGGGCAATAAAAACACTGTATTCTTCCCTTCCCATTGCCCCAGCCAAGGGAACATATGGGCAAGGAAGTCATATAGTTTCAGGCAAAGGTCAAAAAAGATTTTTTTTTTTTTTTACACCTAGAGCTAAACATAAATTAGGACAGCAAATATAGGCAGCAACATTTTTTCCACCAGTAGGGCCAACATTGCTGTGAAACAGGACAGGAATATGCTGTGAGACAAACTCTTGAACCCTGAGCAGGGAATAGGTTGTAGTAGCAGATGATAAACAGTGAGAACAGAAATAGCAGAAAGAAGGTCCTACAGTAACATTGATCCCACTCTGCCTGCACTCAAAGTATGACAAGGGAAAGAGTTAAGAACGTCCTTCTCCTTCAGTTGCCCAAGAGAAAGGTCATGATGCCTTTGAGTGGATCAGGGTGATCCCATCAGTGTTTGCTGTGTGTCAGCTTCCAGCTGCATCCAGAGTGAGAAATACTTCAGGCTTGGGTGTTACAGGGGCTGTTCGGCATAACAGTGTTGGTTGCCCTCTCCCTATTCCCACAATCAATTACCTGAAATTCTTGCTGCCACAAAAGTTTGCCTACATCCCTGCAACAACAGAACCTGACTTTCCATCCACACGTTAACCAGAAAACCCAGAATTCAACAGGGCTTTGAGACCAGCACCATCTCTCAACCTCTCAGTTCCCTAAACCTAAGGAACTGTTCATAACTGTCAAAGATCTCCAATGGATGTGGAGTCTGGGGGGAAGTCCTGGGAACTGAACTGTGTTCACTGTCAGAGCTCATTGAACACAGCCACATGGAGAGCCTTTATGCTTGCTGAAATATAGAAGATGGAGAAAATTGATTGTTACCATGATTGGTTGCCATCTAAGCCACTAAATTCTTGCATTCAAGGTAAAGGAGACCCCCACATCTAAAGCCCCAGCAACCCCTATATGCTTATGGGACAGGAAGACAAGTCAGCATGTTGCTGTTACAGTACTTCCACCATACCAACCCATATCATTCTGTGTCTGGGGATAGAAAGGGGTTATGAGGCAGGGATCTTGTATCATGGAGAGCCCTGAATGACTTTGAGAGACATAATACAACTTGCAGCAGACCAGGAATGTTCATCTCCTGTTTACAGACTTCAGAAAAATCTTATGGTTCACACAGCAAAAGCCACTTCCCACCCTAAACCCATAGAAAAGCAGTACACTTGTCTGCCTGGAATCTGCAGTGTAAGGTTGTTCATGGCCATAATGGCATGCAGGAGACTCCCTCATTCATGGGCAGCTTTATTTCAATGTAGAAGACAAAAAGGTTTTACTAATAAATTTCAGTAGAAATCTCAGCACAAGAAGATCTTACTAGAATTAGCAATTTAGTAATTAACAATTAGGAATTTAATAGATTTAGTAGGATGAAGATATTTTGGGGTTCTCAGATGGTTTTTTTTCAGGATGGGAGAACTGGAATAAGAAGTTGTGGCCTCACATTTTTCTTGGGGATGGGCTTTCTGGAAGACACCATAACCTTTCGATATTCTTTCTGTGGGACCATAATTCTGACTGAATTATGAGAGCTATTCTACCATAAAACCTTAGTTAATGGTAATACCTTAAAAAAACTCCCATAATGGAGAGGAAGTGAGGGCTTATAAAACATTATTTCCTGAAAAGAAAGAAAAAAGTTACCTTTTCTTTGAAAATGTTAGAATTAAAAATTTCATAAATGTTTTTTTAATCTTTCTACTGAAAACTGCTGGCATTTAAAATTACCTCCTAGAAAAAAGTTTTTTAAAATCATATTAGAATTCCTAAGAAATAGAAGACCTAAAATTAATTAATTCCATGAAGAAGTAATGAACTTGCAATCAAAATAAAGTATAAGAAATTCCTCTGTGTTCTTATTCTTGAGAAAAAATCCTGTAAGCATATGTTCTAGTTTTGGCTGGGATCGCATTAATTTTCTTCATAGTAAATTTTATGGTGATATGTTTTGGATTTGTGATAAAAACAGTGTTTGTAACACACCACTGTTTTAGTTATTGCTGAGCAGTGCTTTCACAGTGTCAAGCCCTTTTCTGCTTTACAGACCACCCCTCCAGCGAGGCTGGGGGTGCACAAGAAGTTGGGAGGGGGCACAGCTGGGACAGCTGACCTCATCTGACCAAAGGAATATTCCAGACCATATGACATCATCGTCAGTATGTAAAGCTGCAGGAAGAAAATGGAAGTGGGACATGTTTGGAGTGATGGCATTTGTCTTCCCAAGTCACCATAATGCATGATGGAGCCCTGCTTTCCTGGGGATGGCTGAATACCTGCCTGCCCGTGGGAAGTAGGGAATGAATTCTTTATCTTGCCTTGCTTGCATCCACAGCTTTTGCTTTACCTATTAAACTGTCTTCATCTCAACCCACGAGTTTTCTCACTTTTACTGTTCTGATTCTCTTACCCATCACACTGGTGGAGAGTGAGTGAGTGGCTCTGTGGGGCTTAGCTGACAGTTGGGGTTAAACCCCAACAGCATGAATAAGAGGAAAATTAGGAGCTGCAATCAGCAAAACATGTGCTTTGTCATCAGGCACATGACTATATCATTAAGAAAATGTTTATCAGCATCTCTAATTATTTGCTTAGTACAAATATAAACTGTGTGATGCATTCTTTGGTTAAGTGTATTTGTGACTCATTTTGAACTTACAAATATATTAGTCATAAAAATAATCTAATACCTATGAAAGCATGGTTATCACCATTCCAACCTTCAATGTTTACCCAACCAGCAAAACACTTAGAAGGCTACAGAGAAAATGTTTTGCCAGCTCTATAAGGCAGATTACAAATTCAGTCATGTCAAAATACGTCACTGGGGAACGTCTCTACTCCCAACATTCATCCACCCTATGGAAAAAACATGAAGAAAGATTTCTTGCAAGGTGTTCTTTGTATTTCATACTGCAAGAGTCAGGGGTACCAAACCGAGGACATAATGATGATGGTCTCAGCTTTGCCTGGCAACACCAAAAGGAATAGGTAGATTAGGTCTTAAGAAAAGGAGGGGCAAAATAGTCCAAAGTCCAGGGATAGAGGCCACTGTCTAGGGTGAAGTTAAAATTTGTCATATTTTCAGCTAACACAGGGAGGTGGCTAACTGTTATCATTTAGGATTTGGAGGCAGGGCTAGTGACCTGATGCTGATTTGAAACATCTCGTCAGAGTGGCAAGCTACCACTTTGCAATGGCTTGATGTAGGAAGCCCTGATACTCTCAGTACTTCATGGAAGATGACATTTGTAAATGTCTGTCTCAAAAACAAAGATAAAGGTACAGATTTGCAACACAACTGATATCAGGTAAGGTTCTATAGAGGGATCTGGATAGGCTGGATCAATGGGCTGTGGCCAATGAGGTTCAACAAGGTCAAGTGCCAGGTCCTGCACTTGGGTCACAACAACCCCATGCAACACTACAGGCTTGGGGAAGAGTGGCTGGAAGGTGGCTTGGCAGAGAGGGATCTAGGGGTACTGGTCAACAGCCAGCTGAATATGAGCCAGCAGTGTGCCCAGGTGGCCAAGAAGGCCAACAGCATCCTGGCTTGTATCAGGAATAGTGTGGCCAGCAGGAGTAGGGAAATGATCGTGCCCCTGTACTCTGCATTAGTGAGGCCGCACCTTGAATACTGTGTTCAGTGTTGGGCCTCTCATTACAAGAAGGACATTGAGGTGCTGGAGTGTGTCCAGAGAAGGGCAACAAAGCTGGTGAAGGGTCTGGAGCACAAGTCTGATGAGGAGCGGCTGAGGGAACTGGGGTTGTTTAGCTTGGAGAAGAGGAGGCTGAAGGCAGACCTTATCGCTCTTTAAAACTACCTGAAAGAAGGTTGTAGCAAGGTGGGTGTGAGTCTCTTCTCCCTAGTAAAAAGCAATAGGATGAGAGGAAATGGCCTCAAGTTGCACCAGGGGAGGTTTAGATTAGGTATTCGGAAAAGGGTTGTCAAGCATTGGAATGGGCTGCCTATGGAAGTGGTCAAGTCCCCATCCCTGAAGGTATGTAAAAGATGGGTAGAGGTGGTGCTTAGGGACATCGTTTAGTGGTGGGCTTGGCAGTGTTAGGTTAAGTTATTGAAATACCACAAGATTGCAAACTCCAGTTTTATTTATATTTATAGCTTGGCCATTACAGTAGTAATGAGAGCACAGTACTGGTAGGATAGGACAAACTTTGAATTCCTTCTGGAAAATGGTCACAACTTTGCCTCCACAAAGATAAATGTAGAAGATAGATGGAAGCTACAAAAATCCAGTGTAGGAATAAAGTTGAAAAAAATGCTTTATGTCCTGCTTTTGAGTCTGTGCTGTTTCTGTGCTGTTTCTGTAGAGCTATCATTAAGCTGAATGCAAATCAGGGTCACAGCCTAAGTGCTGAGGTTTAGCAAGCAGTTAAGGTACCCATGAGAAGGATCCGTCAAGGTTTGATATCATGAATATTCAGCGTTAACACCAGAATGGTGCTGGGGCTGGAACTTAATTTGGAAGTCACAGACTTTTTCACTGCTGCTCTACTTAGCAGACACATCTACAGCCTAATGTCTCCAGGTGAAGAATGTTGTTTGTTTGTGGGAAAACATTTTCAAAATAGCACATTGTCACTTCAGGTCAAGGGCCATTACAAAATTTCCTAATACATGTATGCTGTGTCTGAGGTGAGGACCCAGTGCACACCTCTGACACTTTGCAACCTCAGGATATGCAGCTATGACATACTGATGTCTCACAGCTACCACAGAGGTCAAACCAGGGCTCTTGCTGTATACAGTGCTCCTCAAAAGGATGCCAACAATGTCCGAGTGTTTCAAACCCAGACAACTTTAAGCTTTAGGGCAGAAGCAGTTCACTGAACACCTATTGCTGAGGGCTCAACAGTAAACTGTATGTTTGAAGAATAACCCTTCTCTGCCACGGGGAGTCCAATCACATCAATACAGGAAAAAAAAAAGAAAAAAAAAAAAGAAAAAAAAGAAAAGAAAATAAATTCTGCTTCTTTTTGGGTATTTCAAGATTTTTTCTTCTATAGAAAAGAAATCCCTAACAAATCAATAGGCACCTGATGTAAATTATCCAAAATCATTGTGAGAATGATTCTAACACAGGAAACACAGAGTGGTATAAAGGTACATACATATACATATATGTATGTTTGTGTACGTGTAAGTCAGTCATGTATGTTAAAATTACTTGTTTTCTTGTGCTCTCCTCTTATGGCAATATTAGCAGTGCCATTGTGAAAAAATATTTTTCCTCCAGTGCGATTCTCCCTGGTAACAGGTGATAGGATGAGGGGAAATGGTCTGAAGTTGCGCCAGGGCAGGTTTAGTTTAGACATTAGGAAAAATTTCTTCACTGAAAGGGTTGTCGAGCATTGAAAGGGGCTGTCCAGGGAAGTGGTTGAATCCCCATCCGTGGAGGTATTTAAAAGACGGGTAGACGAGGTGCTTAGGGACATGGTTTAGTGGTGGGATGGCAGTGTTAGGTTAACGGTTGAACCTGATGATCTAAAGGTCTTTTCCAACCTAAACAATTCCATGATTCTATGATTGGAACAGTCAAATTGTACAGCCATCTGTGACATTACAATTTCATGTTAAGACTATTATGACAGAAAACATTGAGTGTGAAAACCCCCAGCTGTTAGTGAGCAGTGGAAGTAGGGGACTTGCTTTAGAGAATAAACTTATTCATGTCAAAATCTTTTTAAAAAATGTTTGAATAAGAAAACATTTGATGCAAATCCAAATGACCAATGCCTCTCTCAGCCTGATTTTCTTTTGCATGTTAGATCAGCAGATTCCAGTAAGCAGCAGACTAGCTGAATTAATCACATTTTCCTTTCTGAGCTGGAGCACTCTTCTGCAGATAAACCTAGCTGATTATCAATCACCACAGCACTTTCAGGTGCTTCAGAGTCTGCTGAACCACTTATTAGGGTTTGCTTTTCCATGAGAGTGGAATATAGACAAATTCTGTTGCCTCTCAGGAAATCTTCATTAGTGAATTTTATAGATAAAGAAATATATCTATATAGTAATTTTAAGCATCTTCTGACAACAGTTAGTTGAAGTGACAGATACATAAGACAAACGTATTTTGGAATTAAAGTATGTACACATAGAAGAAGTTATAGTTCCATTATTCCCTTTCCTTTCCATTATTCCCTTTCCTTCCTTGTGTACTCACAATGGACCTCCCGTTTCAGAAGGAAGAAAGCAAAATTATGGACTCAGAGGCCAGGAGGTGCCTGCAGATAATGCAGGTGAGACCCTGGTCTAAGAGGAGCAGCAGGGAAATGCACCCCACTTGCTGTGGGACAGTGTCTGAGTGAGTACCTGTGCACTTTGGGCAAGCATTGTCCTCTTCTTATATGAGCCTTTTAAGATTTATACTGAGAAGGCAAATTGGTAAGGGGGAATGGCAAATGAGAACATTTCTGCAAAAGACAATGGTAGTTTTCATAAGACAGAATGGTGCAAAAAAGAGGGTACTAGACTCGTGACTTGGAGTCCTTACATCATTACCAGAAAGACAGCTAAGCTATACTTTTTTTTTTTTTTTAATGGTTTCAGTCTTTTTGGCAGTGGGAGAAATTATAAACCAAATGCTGGACAGAAAAAGCAAAAACAAAAACCAAAATCTATTAAAAAGCTAATGTGTCTTTGCCTGGTGACATTACCAGCACTAGCTATAACTGAATATACTGACTTTTTTTGTTTCCATAAGACAAAATGTAAGTTTCTTTTAATGTTTTTGGTTTATCAGCTTCACATTAGACTCATGTTTGGCAGTACTGCCAGTGTTTTCATTATGTTTTCCATAAATACTGTATGACGCATTCCATGTATATCATATGCCATATATACTAATTTGTTTTATGCACTCCAGTTGCTAGAGGACAATAAGAATTTTATATTCCCTTTGAAAAAAATTCTGCCTCTGGTCTAATATGAACATATCTTAAAGCCAATGTTCCTGATCTTTTACTGCAGCTTGTGTGACAGCTTTATCTACCTATTAAGAATATACCTACCTGAGAAATTACTCTCAAACTTGAACTTTTCATAGTGTATTTTCACCTCTAAGAAATTGGTTTAGAGCTGCATGAAGAGGTTACTAAAGCCTGAGGGAAAAATACTTAATGCTATTGTGCTGCAAAATTTATGTATTCGAATTTTAGGCAAGACCTTGGCAAGATCATATTGCCACCTTTTCACCCACTGCCCTTTTTTCCTGCACCCCATTGACATGAAACTTTTCAATTCAGACAGTTGCAGCATTGTAGTTCTAGTTACTATGGGGTTTCAACCTGAGGAACTGAATTCCCCAGCTATAAAACTCCAGATTATGAGTCTGTTCTTGCTCGAGCTATGCAGCATCAGACCTGAGCTTGACTTAGCTGCTGGCTCACATTAAACCTAGGAGCTGCAGTGCTGTTTGTAAATTGCAGAGAGAGATTTCTACAAAAAAAACAGTAATTAAGTACCCACTACAGACCAAGAACACAAAGATTTGCTCAAGGTGCCATTTTTGGGGGAAGAAATAAAAATGCGGTTCTAGAGGAACGACTAGATGTTTTGTTTTGTTTTTTTTCTTTTCCATTTCTAGCTGGGAGTGATTTAATCAGTTTATATTATTAGCCCCAAAATATCAAAAATTACTGCCAGCCATTGAACCTTAAACAATGCAGAGAACAGAGTGGGGTTTTTAATAGTGGCAAAAGTAATATTCTGAAACACTGACATCTCGTGGCATGCTGTAGAAATAACATTATCCTCCAGAGATGTTCTTGATGTACTTTTCTAAATGAAGGTCAAGCAGAACAGATGATGCAAAAGACTCAAAATATATCAACATTGTCAGTCTCATTTAAAAACCAAAACAGATAGATCTGCTTTCTAGCTATATCATTAACAAAGAACAGCATAGGATTAGTTCACAAAATACTAGGGTAAACGCCACAGTAAACAGTGATAAGATAAAATAGTTAAGAGTAATTTGTAATTACTTAGGAATAATTTTTCCATTTTCCACATTAATAAATTTGGCAGCCTATTAGGTAACCACAATGGGTTGTGTAATGCCAATAAACCACGTCAGTAACAGGTCACGTAATTAAAGAGCAAATAATCATCCTGGAAACCATGATGATGATTTTCAAGTGGTTTCATTACTGGGGTATATTACAAGGTGATTGCCATGAAGATAAAACAATAGTGTATTCTGGAACAAGAGGAAAATAATTTCCATACTGCCTACAGCGAGGAAGCTCGTTTCCCATTTCCACCTATTCAGAACCAGCCCCAGAGAAAAGTCCACTATGTCTGGTTATTCCAGACGTTCAGACAAATGACCAAAAAATCCTAAGAAAATTAGTTACAGTCACTTCCAATTGGTTTTTATTTGGTTTTACAACCTGACTACCTGCACTCCCATTAGCTACACTTATTTATTTCTCTGGTGGTGGTATTTAGACAGTCCTGTTAAAAGACCATGAAGCCTTCATTCTAGATAATTCAGCCATCTGATCTCCATTACATTTTAATGTTGTTTACATGAATTTCCTCTCTCCTCTGTTTCACCAATCTTGTCTTTTGACAGTAGCTGCCCAGGACAACATTTCCATTAGGCTAACTTAATTCTAATTGTGAGGCTTCCTTGTAGACTGCAAGAAATTTGTCGGATACAGGCTCCAGAAAGAAAATAAGTACAGACTGTACTAGAAATAAGTGTTCAGCATCACTCACTGCATATAACCCAAACTCATTGTTAGTGTAAGAACGTAAAACTGGGCTATAGGGTAGAACCAGAAGAACTGACAAGTTCCCTTAGCTTTGTCAGTTCTAGTCCAAATTCTGTTTGATATTGTAGCATTAGTTTTGTCAACAGCAAACAATCTGCTTTTCTTTGTTCTGGAGTTTTCTCTGCCATTTCATGGAGAAATGAAAGATCATCAGTATTTAATTACACAACTAACAGGAGCAAGCTGCTAAAGGCAAAAATTTGCAGTAAAACCAAGTAGGATCCTTTAAATCCTGATTAGAAGAAGGGAACATTTGAAGTGAAACCAATGCTACCAGCACTGGAGAAACCTAATTTTCTCCAGTCACTTCATGTTACAAGCTAGGAGAGCCCCAGATTTGTCACTGCCACCAAAAAATACAGAAACTGTTGTTATCAGAGTCACTTTCTTTTATCTGTCTGTGATTGGCAGCAAGGTTGGGAATTCTGCTAGCATAGAACTTCCTATGATCCTTACCTTCAAGATATCTAAGATGTACCTCAGAAGAACATAGAAGCTATAAACTTTGAAAAACAATTCAATTATCTGCCAAAATATATCTTTCTGCAAAGGATTCTTCGGTTTCAGGTATCACAATTTGGAAATGTCCTCCTTGGGCTGTTTTGCTCCACAAGTAACAGACACTGTTCAAACTTGTTGAAAAAGAGTAATAAGTAAAACTTTCTCAAAAACTAAAACTTTGAAGTTCCCACCCAGGAGAGAAAATGTGAGAATTGAGTGAGTATGATACTGTCTTAAAGCACTTTACAACTTTTTTTCTCAAACTAATTAGCCATATAATCCTAAATGCATCCATATTTCAAATCTGTTTTCCACAGTCCTCAACAGCATGATACATATTCTTTACATATACAGGTTAATAATGGTCTTTTCATATGCTTACCACTGCTGTGTCTGAAAAAGAGAAGTCCCACTTCATAGAGTATATTTCTTGTTCTCTTGTATACTGTCAGAACTATAATACGTCTTCCCTTGGACTGGGAAGACTTAGGTTTCAAGATATTTTTTTTCCTCTAAGCTGAATTTTCTGCTCAGAAAGTGAACTTTGCTTTCTGTGCAAAATGTAATGTGCTACAAGTCTTCTCAGACCTCACAAAGCCTTAACACTGAGTAAGAAGAAATAAACATTAACTATTCTTGTGAGCCCTTTTCAAAGTTTAATGTATTGATCAGAGTTCAAGTGCATTAACCATTTACCGTGTTTCTATGTTTTGCATCACTGCTCTAACTGTCACGTATATTTGAAATTTTGTCTTTGTATTTAAATAAAATATAGACCTGCTGAATGGAAGCAATGACCTAGTGACAGATAATAGAAAATTTACAGACTCCCTAGAGAAGCTGAATGCACTCAGATCCCTAAGGTTTGATGAGGTTCATGTAAGGTTGTTTGAAGACCATCCCAATCAGAATAAATCATGATGATCAAGGGAAGTCCCTGGCAATAAGAAAGAGTGAATTCTGCCCATTTCCAGGAAAAACAGGGAGGATCCAGATCAGCCTCACTTCAGTCCCTGGAAAGAACACAGCACAAACCTACTGGCAAGAGACTTTTCCAGGTGGTCTCACAGGACCTGTTGTCTGCTGTGTGTCAGGGGTCCAGAGACTACAGCTATCAAACCACCACCCTAGAAGAGATGTGCAGAGGGACAATGTTTGTAAATCCTCTTAATACAGTAGAATACAAAATCCAGTTTTGTTTAACATAGATGAAACTGATAAATATATTAATTTTACTGCAGCTAAAAAAATATTATGGCAGCTGAAAATCAAACATAAATATATGGAAATATTTTTTCTGATTAAAAAAATAATGAATGAGGACAAAAGTAGGAGATAATTGCAAACTGGACCACAGGAAGAATAAAAAATATTAGGAAAAATTACTTTCTTTAAGAAGTTACATAATGCAAGTGTTGAAAGAGGGAACATATTTGTTGCTTTGTTGAAATTTCTTGATACCTGCAAATTTTACCTCTGTGTCCTGCAAATCTTCCACAGGTTTTGACTGGCAAAGTACATGCTATTTAGGGTTCTTTTTCATTTGGATTTCAATAATGCAGAATATGATTCTACTTTTGTCATTCACAATAGATAGTCAACTGTTCAAGCTGGGAGAAAGAGCAGTGGCATAATGAAAAACTGAAAATAAATTCACTTATCCCTATTTCTTCCCTCTTCTCTTTTATGTGTATGTATATATAGAGAAAGAGTATGTTGCGAAAGAGGCATACTGATCTGTGCCAGTGAATGATATGCTGAGATCACTGCTTGAATAAATATACCGAGGAAAGAAAAATACATTTGCACTTCACACTAGAAAGTCCAATATTATAAGTTTCCTCTTCTCTCAACATGGTTTTCAGCTTTAACCCTATCTTTTCCTCTGGCAAATGCTGGAAATATGAGTTAAATATTGCTGTTTGGAAGACAAAATAATAAAAAAAGGCAATAAAAAATTGATGTCAGACAAAAGACAGAGGCGTGAAAGACCTCTGAGAAAAGGATGAGAAAAATCCCCAGAAAACTAAGTGAAGGTGTTGAATTCTTTCTATAGTTGCTCATGCTGAACAGTCCTAACTACTAAAGCTAGTTAAGCAGCATGCCACAAGGAAACTCTCACTTACTTCCAGGTGAACTCAGAGTGTGATACACTCATCCATTTTTTATGTCAGCTTTTGAGTGAGGTGCACTGGAAGGGCCAACTCTCTTCACAGAAGCCCAGCATGACTGGCTTAGTTAGACATATACATCCATACTGTAGTCCATTTAAAGTTAAGTTCCCAGCTGTCTTCTGATATCAGTAGAAACTTACACGCATAAATGCCACTGTGATACAGCCTTCATAAGCTTCAAAGATTCAGAAACAGGGTCTGATTGTACAAATCACTGAGACCCAGGTCCTCAGGGTATCTAGGCACTTACCTCCTGTTGAAGGGAATTAAACAAGAAGGCATCAGAAGGTGATGCTGAAACTCCTGCAGGCTTAATTAACATAACTGCTGAGGTTCATTTCAAGTCAGTGGTAGCTTTGGTCTTCAGCACGTCCTTTTCTCAGAACTTTAACTTCTAAATGAGTTTTAAAACTCACTCCTTCTCCACTAATCACAGATAAATTTGTGAATTCTCTTCACAAATACATTTCATTCTGATTTGTCTCCTGGCAGAAGACAATAACGTAGCACACACACTTTATGGTTTATGGAATAAATTTAGTTTCTGCTTTTCTGTTAAAGCAATTTGCTACTAATTACGCCCTAAAAGAAATAAAGCACACTTCCAATATTAAGCATTAAGAAATTACTAGAAACTGGAGAAAGTATAATTAAAGGTCAGTATTAAAAGTGAAAATGAGCATACATGTATACACAACTACATGGTTTCCAGCAAGATCCAAGCTACTTGTTTCTGCATTTACTTTCCTAAGCTCAGTAACAGGAATGTGTATGCATACGTTCTATCCTCCCCTCAGTTTCATTACAGTAGTACTTCCAGGTTAATTCCTAATCCTGTTCTCTCCTTTCTTCCTCCTCCTCACCACAAATTTCAATCATAAGACACTTACAGTGCTATTACAGCATGATAGCAAGCTCACACCCTTCCACCCGTGCACAGCTGTCTTCCTCCTTGGCTTGTCTTTTCAGATAGGGCATCACTGGCAGGAAGTACCTCATCTCTTTAATGAACTTGGACTTTAAACAGGAGTTGTGTGGAGCAGATTTCTCTTCTGTCAGAGTGAGACCCTTCATTCAAATTATTTATATGGATACCTATTTAAAAGTCTCTAATTATGGATTTGATGAAAACATTCCTTACTAGAGCATCTGTTGAATATCAGGAAAATGCTTAATTATGAAGTTGTTTAAAATGCAGAGGACTGGGTAAGTACATAATTAAGGAGTTATCATTCCCAACACAGTAAGGAAAAAAATGGCTTTGAATTCCATTAAGTAATCAAGGATTGATTAAATATCTAGTATAGTGCTTGGCTTATGAAGAATATTGTTGTGGAATTTTATGAGTCATTCATATACTTGGGCCATACGACTTGGTTCTAGTAAGAACTGTGAGTTTGGCTGGGAAACTCAATGAACACAAACATTTTATAATTTAAAATCTATACATTTATTCCCAACAGCTGTAATGAATGTTAGTTGATGCCCACTGCAGGTCCCAAAGGTACCTGTAATACTTGACTCTGAAAAACAAATTTACAAGAAAATAATTAATATCCTTGGGTTTGAACAGGTAATTTCAAAGTAAAATTGGAAATCAGATAGGATATTTAACACTGGATAGACTTCTTTGAATAATGCAACAGTTCAGAGATAACCCTAATTTCCTTTCAGAAAGAACAGTAAACCAGAACAGCTGCTTATAATGTACACACATAAGAGAAAAAAACAAGGAATTGGGCTTTTTCTTTAATAAAAGCATTTTAAAGACCACAGGAAAATATTTTTCTACAGTACAAACTCAATTCTTTGTGCACGAGGTTGTATCTCCTACTATAATAATAATAATGAATCTCTCAAAGAAAATTTTTATTGCTGGTGTTTTAAAAACTTGTACCATCTGACCTATTCTGTACACATAGTGAATAATTTGCAATGTCATTGCCTTTTCGGTTATACAAGATTTCTCATTCTCACTAACCATTATTTAGTAATATTTTAATAGCAAAATTAGCTAGTTATTAATAAGCACAAATCTTCAGGACTACATAAAGAAAAGAAACATTACTTGAGGATAATTCCAACAAGTTTCGTTGCTACTATTTTTTTTTCTCTGAAGTAGAATGGAAACAAAGGCTTTTTTTTTTTTTTTTCTTGCAGAAAAATCAGTTAGCTTTGAGTGTTAATAGATTGTTCTCCCTTGACCCGAAGTATGGCAATCAGTTGACCCAAGTCCTGGGAGCAAAACACACCAGCAAGGAATCAAAGGATATCTGATGAGCAGGGGCTGCTTCGCTTGCAGTGGCTGACAAAGTTACTCTCCCTGCTGTCCCCTCTACTCTCCATGAATGGATGCCTGACTTGTTTGTCAATCAGCTTTTAAACTGCCACAGTTAAGAGTAGAGCATTTTGCAGCTCACCAAAACTAGGGATGACTTATCTTTAAAATGCTATGTTATAATTGATGCTCCTATATCTGTGCATGGGGGATAGGGCAGACAGCTAGGGCTGTAACTGTCAGCATCTTTGATACAGATATTCCCCCTTGTCTGTCAGATGTTACAAAGTGGACCATTCACACAACTTTCTTATTCAGAGGAAGGAGGGTTAAAACCAAGTAAAATAGGTAGTCAGGCAGAGGAAAAAGCCCTTCCTGAACTTTAGAGTATGACTAGTTGAAGTTCTGAAACATGAGATTTTACTTTAATCATTATCTTAATAGACTTGCAAGTACTATAAGAATAAGACCAATAGAAGCAGCTCTTATTTTAAAGGAATGGGATGGCTAGAATAATCCACAGAAACTGATTTTAGGATAAATATTTTTTTTCTCTTTTGTCAGTTTTTGGGGTTTTTTTCCCTCTTTTGAAGTCTCAGAGAGTATTTACAGAGAATCATAGAATCATAGAATGTTTTGGGTTGGAAGGGACCCCTAGAGGTCATCTAGTCCAAGCCCCCTGCAGTGAGCAGGGACACCGCTAACTACATCAGGTTGCTCAGAGCCCCATCCAACCTGGCCTTGAATGTTTCCCAGGGATGGGGCCTCCACCACCTCTCTGGGCAACCCCTTCCAGTGTTTCACCACCCTCGTTGTAAAGAATTTCCTCCTTATATCCAGTCTAAACCTACCCTGCTTCAGTTTAAAACCATTACCCCTTGTCCTGTCACAGCTGGCCCTACTAAAAAGATTTTCCCCATCTTTCCTATAGGCCCCCTTTAAGTACTGAAAGGCCACAATCAGGTCTCCCCACAGCCTTCTCTTCTCCAGGCTGAACAAGCCCAACTCCCTCAGCCTGTCCTCATAAGAGAAGTGCTCCCGCCTCGGATCATTTTAGTAGCCCTATATCAAATATACCAAAGTGAAGTAGTTCAGTACTGTAGGGCTAAGGCTGTAGATCAAAAACAACAAAAAAAAATCCTCAAGAATGTCTAGCCTCCACAACAATAACAGAAGATACAGAATTCCTTATACAAGCCAAGTTTACCTTCAGTTCTCAGAAAATACATACTGTTCGTAGAGGCGATAAGGAAGAAACCTTCCCCACCACCTTTCCCAAACTGCTCTAGTATTAATTACCTTCATCAGGGCACTGTGACCTTGTTCCAGATTGCAGTTGCCTAATTTCAGTTTCTATCCCTTGGATTAAAAGCCTACTTTTTCCTACACTTGGGTATCATTCCTGTGTGCAACTAACTACAAGAAGTTAATACTCATTCCCTTTGTTAATGAGCAAACCCAACTGAGCTGCATAAGCCTCGATTATAAGACTTTTTCCAGTGTCGGCATTATTTTTTGAATCAGAAACTTGCATGAATTGAAGCTAACAAAGTTGGACTCTTTGTTCTGGCAGCAGTTTTACCAGTGCTGTACTCAGTGAGAAGATAATTTCTCAACTTCTGCTTGTAGTAAGACTCGTGATATTTTATTACAGCCATTTAATCAGGCAATTAAATTCTTCCAAGTATTACATTATTCAGAGTGTCTGCTTCACCAGTATGTGGATCATCCACAGCCTCCGGAAACACAGAAACTCATTGTCTAATCTGTTGAACTAGGATAGAAGAGGCACTCCTTAAGAGCTAGGGCTAGCCCATTTTACAGCTCCATTAACAAATTTAATAAAACTGTCAGCAAGCTATTTTGTAATTCATCCAGCCTCGTATCTTAGCATTATTAATTGTGATTTAATGGGACATCTTGTTCAGTATCTCAGACAAATCTGCTCATTTCACCCCCTGTTGGCTTTATGAAGCAAACTTGCAACTTTGGGTTTATTTGACAACAGTTATTGTAATGATTTCTTTCATCTGCCTTTTCAATAACCACAGCTAAATTATGTTGCAGAACAACCTTGTAAAGTAGGTATGTATATTTGTAAGTATCTGTGTTTTTAAAGGTGTATTATTTTTTTTTTTTAAATTTCAACTTGACAGTTTTGGTTTGTTTGTGTATGGAAGAAAGATATTTGGTTTTGCTGAGAGAGAAAAGACAGGAAGGAAATTTGTTGGAGGCAAAAACAAGTGAAAGACAATTAGATCAAGTATCATTGCAAGATCAGTGAATGACTCGTCAACAGAAAGGAAGCCATTTCACAGTGCAAACAGAAAACCTATACAGATGGGTCACAGTTTGAAAGTAACGGAGTAACTGTTAGAACTTAATGCTTTCTCTGCTGAATTACTTCAAGGAGTTGGTTTTAGGCTCTGCAGGAAAGAAGTCTCCATTACCCAGAGGTATCTTCAACAGACCCCAGTTTATACCAAATAAAGCTCCTTTAACATTCTTATGCTGATAGTCCCCAAGTGCTCTCCAGGAAATGGGTGTCACCTCTACACAACTAATGACTGTTACAACATAATCCCTTAAAACAAAAAATAGCCTGCAAGAACTACCACAGTAACAAAAGGTTTTAAGAATCAAGAAGCACCCACAGCACTGGCCATTACCACTACACACTGCAGCCTCTATCTTTGAAAGATAGCAGGGTCAAAAAAGCTGTTATCTAATTATTCTTTAGAACAAATTTCAGTAGTTTGCACTTCTTCAGCTTCCATCTGTGACCAGCTCAGGTCACTGAATCATGTGCTTGTCAGTAACCAAATGGTAAACTGACCAAATCTTTGCTTTACCTTCAACTCCATTGTTCTGGTGCCCCTTGCCAGAGCAGCATCCTCTTCCTTCACCTCCATTTCAAGGTTATCAGCTTATGTCCTCTCTTACTTCCTTTATAGGTTAATCTTGGTCAGATTCTGTCTCTAATATCCACTCTGGAGATGCCTCTTGTCTCTCTCTGTCAACAACTGAAGGCCCAACAAGTCACCTTTGTAAGAGCTTAGGTCAGCTCTCCCCAGTCAGCTGTATCAGGAAACTGGAGTCTCTTGACTTTCTAAAGAGCAAGTAGATTGTGGCTGAGCTCCTGCATTTGCTCTTGTTCTTCTGCTGTGCCACTGCTTTGTACCTTGGGCAATGTACATGCCCAAGCTGTCTGTTCTATTTCTTGTCCCTTCTTTCCAATATGAACTGTCTTCCTGAGCTTTGGCCCTGTTTCTGTAGTTCACCTTTGCTTCTTCAGTCTGTGTCCACTGCTTGACTTATGTTCTCCAGATCAGGTCTAAGCAGACCAATTTATTTTTTTTTTTATTAAAATGCACTAAAATAATCTTCTAAAAGTCCTTTTTTTTGTCCCACAAACATGAAGGTTAGGTCTCTAATTTCTGTTGCTGCAGGCTCCTCTTATCTCTGGCTCTTCTTATTGTTCAGATCCATTAGCTACTAACAAACAAAGAAAAAATCCTGAAATTATCTTGTCAGTCACACTTACCACACTTCATCAATGTAAACACCTACCTATCATTTCTTTTTTCCTTGTATAACAAATCTAAGGTTCTTTTCTTCACTTTCAGATCACTGCAGAAGTATTTTGCTTCTATTCTCTGCATTAAAACTCTTTATTTATACAGTGACACATGGCTAGGAGTCTGGTTTCCCACTTCACAAATACCTATTCTATTATCTATCACAGTATCCAGTGAATATTGAATTAATGCAAAGACATTTGCATTGAACAATTTCATGACGGTCCCCTGCCATTTTCTTTGAAATGTTATTCCAAGAATCATTTCCTGAAAGATTTTTACTAGTTACCTGGAGGTGAAAAACTATACGTGTATTTTTGCTGAACTTTACTAAATATGGCTATAACATAGGTGGATATATGTGTGTATACATATGTATGTATGTATGTTCATATGTAGATGCACACTTAAATACACCTTTAAGTATATATATGGCATACACATATGGAAGATAGCATACTTCGTTTGTTCATGTCTTCCCATACTTTTCATAGTGCTACTTGCCATGGAGACAGGAGAAAAAGGAAGTTAATATCACTATCCATGTTTATCATCAGTCTGCAATTTCCCTTGAGCCCTCTGTTCCTTGTCTTTTCGGTTCTCAGTACTTCAGAACACGGATCAGGTAGTACTGGATATCTTGACTCTGCCTAACACTGTGGCAGTGACCTCTGGGTGTTATGACAATATAAATAATAGTAGCAATGCCAATAGCAACTGAGAGAAAATAATTTTAAAATTACTGATCCAAGCAACACGAAATGCTGCTGACAGAGAAAAGGTTATGCGCATTCAAGTTTGCAAAAAAATGCATTACTTTAGGCCTACTGTGATGATGATTGTGATTTGATTTCCATTAAGGGAATTCACTGGAAAGCACTTAAGTCTATCATCAACCAAAATGAGACTTCAGAATCAAACTATAATTTAACAAATATAGACATGGAAATATCCACATTGAATACTCTTCCTTAGAGAAGTATCTGCTACATTTGGCATTTTGCAATATGTACTGATTTAATGGCAAAATACACACATACACTAATACTTAGTATAATAATGAATGGTCTTAATTGTCTCTTTTGTGCTCCTGAACGTAGCAGACATAGTGCTGACGGTTTCTTCTGATGAAGGGGATTAAAGAGAACTAAAGCACTGATATCGAGTGGTTTAGAAATACTCTTTGTCCAAGATCTTTTTAATATATGAATAGAAGAGAAGCTATTCACACACAAGATCCTACCAAACAAAAATGATGTTTGGACACACAAGAGAGGAAATCAGCTGCCTGACCCTCAGCTGTCATTTTAAGCAAATCTGCCATGAGTGAACATCCAACCATTAAGCATGCCAAGATAATAGCCAGAAAAAAAAGCTAAAATTATTAGGGTCCAGATGGTATTATAGGAAAAAACACATACCGGTATTTTGCATCGGGGTCACACTGTTGCCAGGCAATTTCATTGGTGTTAGCTCTCTGCCAGAGTAAGTAGAAAGGCAGGGTAAAGACAACGTATTAAATACCAAAAATATAATATGGTTGTTTCTAACGTTACCATTCTCTTGAAAACAGATTGATATCTACGCAAGCCACATGCCAAATTAGGGAACGACCACATTTTCTGCTCTCATTAGGATTATAGTTTAAAAGCTTGAGCATTAAAGCGGTAACTATTCACAAACAAAACAAGCAGAGTCTCTTTTTAGATCTTACAGACACCAGTGAGAACAGAAGGCTGGTGATAATGTCAAGAAATTAATTGCAAAAAAAATATTTATTTTTGTGTAACCAATGTTTCTATAAAATCTGTGCTCACCATTGAGTTTGGAAGAAAGATTATCTGCAATAAATGTATAAGCCTCTAATGAACTTGCTAAGAATTCAGAATTAAAGGTTTGGGGTTATGGGAATTCAAACAAACACCACAAATCTACTACTGCTTGAAGGAGAAATAATTGCAAAAAAATTACTATTTTCTTACTAAAAAATTATTTTTGGCAAGACTCACTATCATATGTCATTGATGGTATAATTTGTTTCCCATTCTCAAAGAAAATCTTTCTCAGAAGGGTTTCATATCTCATTTCCACCCTCATTCTTTCTGAGTACATGAAATGGCCAAAGTTAATTTCTGCCTTCTATAATCTCCTTCATACTACCAGAGTGGCAGGCACCTTCTGACACTAAATATGTATTTCTCCAAGCCATTACTTGTAATACATTTTGAAGATTATATTAAAAATATTGTTTCAGATTTTTCAAATGAAAAAGAGATGGACAGTAATGTTATTTCTGTATTAAAAAAAAAAAACCAGCTTTAAACAGCTGCATATCCCACTGCTTCAAAGAAAATAGTAAAGATGAATTGTTGCATATTATTGTGTTCAGCTGAAAATAACAAATATCTGAAGTACAAAAAATATTGTTTTCAGGCATATTTCATTACTTTTAAGAGGAAACTCTCATAGTACGGTTCTGTTACTGTGCCTGATTGTTTTCCTAAGAAGATAGTCTTACATTTCAGATGAAACAAAAAACATTCTGAGAAGAGTTTCCAAATGAATCAAAGGTCAGTTTCTTGGAGTGAGATCCCTTATTTTCATCATGCCAATATTATTTTAAAAGAAAATGTATTCATTATTATATTCTTTCCTTGATGTGCATCTTAATAATTTCCTTCAACATTTTGGGACATATGCATGACTATAAGGGGAAGAAGGAGTTTATACTTGTGTCTTTCAAAACTTGTATATAACTAAGAAAAAAAAATTATCAGGTGTTTGAAGGCTTACATAACACATGGAAAATAAAATTAATAAATCCTCTTCTCTATTATGGATCCTTTTTAAAAAAAAGATTGCACAAATATATACAATCATGTCAGGTTTTACTTCATTTGCCATACGAATTTTCATGACGTATATCCTGATTATCTCCTAGTTAAATAATGTAAGGTATAAGATACTGTAATAATCTATGACAAAAGTGTGCTAATACGCCAAAGTTATTTGAAAAGATTTGATTAACCTTTAGAACTAGTGAAATATCATTTGTACTGCCCTCACTTAAAAGTTACATGCAATAAGAGTGAAATACCAGAAAATGAAATGCTTTTTCCTAATCCTAAATTTTAAATGGAAATCCCAATTTTCAACTGACGTGCAAGATGACTGGCAGATTAGTAGGAAAACACTGGTAGTTGCATGTGCACCTTCTTGAAGGAAAGGTAATCTTTTAAACTGTGTTTAGTAAGAAATTGAAGAATTACTTAACTAGTATTCTGCTGAATTATGAATAAAGACTGATGTTCTCTATTTCTTTAGCATCTATAGATTTTTCTGTAAACATATTTAGCATTACAGAATGCTAAATGTAGAAAAATATAATAATGTACATACAGTGCACCATTTCCACTGGTGTAAATAATTTTTGCAAAAACATTCGTAGATTTTAATTATAAAAGCCTGATTAATTCATTTGAGCTTTGTCATACATTAAAAAAAGAATGAAAATACAACCAAGCATTGAAAGGTTTTGTGCAAGGATCTAAAAATTTTTCAGGAATCAATAAGGATAGAGAGAGGCTAAATACAGTATTACTCAAATCTTTAGTGCAAAGACTGTTTACAAGTTTATCTTAATCACTTCTGAAATTCTGCAGAGATGTTTCATTAAATACAAGTAGCATAAGTGTATGTTTAACATGCATGTATGAATCTATCTTGTTTACATATAGGCAGAGAAAAAGAAGCAAGGGAGAGGTAGATCTCTATGTAAGTATCTATATGTAGCTATACGGAAAAAAACAGTCTTTATGAAGGGTCATCTTGCTGGTAGGTCTCAAATTATGCAAGAATTTTCTAAGTAGAGGAACTAATCTGTTGTGTTAGTTCGCTGTTAAGTCTTGCTATCTTACTAACAAGCAAAATGTACCATTGAAGAACCCATGGTGTGCACCTACATTTGGGGTTCAAATCCACCTGGAAGCGTAATTAATAAATGTGCATGAGAGAGAGCTGGAAATCTTATTCTCATGTAAAAGTGCAATGGGGAGGATGTGTAGATGCATTTTTCTACATAGATAGTTAGTGTCTTATACACAGAGCATTAACAAGATCTTATCCCAAAATAAATAAATAAAATAAGAGGCAAAAGCATAAAAATTTGGAATAAAAATTTTCTTGAAATAGCTTACACAATGCTAAAAAAAAAAAAAAAAAAAAAAAAATTAGTCGTGCTTTTACAATAAATGATAAAAACTTACCCTAAATGCGTTAACTTCTGTCAGGAAATGTGAGGCCAGGAATGAAAAATCTCCAGTCATTTTCCCAAAAATAAAGCTTTCTCAGGCATTTCTCTGAATTATTTTTGAGAACTCTGTCCTGTGAGGTACCTAACTTCACAATATTTTTATGTTATTCAGTTCCCTCAGCCAACAAACACACCCTCACATCATTAAGCTGTCACAGCTCTTTCAATAAGATCAGTTTTTCAATTTTATGACACTAACAAGAAATGTCTGATTTAATATATTGCTTGTTAAAAGCAGATGAAAAAAAATATTTCTATCCCATGGACAAAGCGGTGGACTGACAAGACCACATTCTATTTCAAATATATTTCAAAGCTGCTAGCAAAATATCTGTAGTGCTCTGCATCAGTATGTATAATTTTTTGATTCCCCAGAGGACTGCTTCAGGAGCTGTCCTTTGACTATGAGACTATTCAATAATACTTTGACTCCACAGATTTGGCTTGCCAGCATTCTTTGTAGATTTTTCTGAGTCTGATAGGAAAACAAAGAACAGCTACTAACGTCCACCAGTTATTACAGTCCTCTCTTTACATTTCTCATAAGTGGGTACTGGAATATGACAGTAAAGATGAACATGAATCTCTCATGATTCAATAATGAGAGGAATAAAGATAGTGTGTTTTTTATCAATAACGGGACGAAACTTTGCAGTGAAATGTTTTGCACAGATTACAGAGACTTTGTTGAGCTTTATAAATTTCATATTTAAAGAGAGTTCTTCCCCTAACTTTTTCCCCCACCTCTGAAGCAAAGACACTCCAGAGATTTGACTGATTGATTTTATTTCAAATAAGCCGTAATCAGTATTCACTTTGGCAAATGTTACATAAATCATATAGCACTTAGAATTGCTTCATTTTTTAATACAAGGTGGCTTAACAAAACTTTTTATGCTAACTGGATAAAACGCAATTATTCAGCTAAGACATCACATTAAAAAAAAATTCTCTGTTTAAACTTTCAAGAGCGGATAAGAGGTAAGGGTTAAATAGTGGTTGAATTAAACATTATTGTCATGAGTGAAATAAAAATGAGTGGCAGGAATACTGCAGGAATTTCCCTACATTCAGATCCTCTTTCAGTCTGTAATTGCCTTTTCAAGGAAGCTAAAAGATGTGTAAAATACCAGAAGGTTATCTGTTCATTTGTAAAAACAAGCAAAACAAACAAAATCAAATAAATAAAGTGCCCACTAAGTGGGACAAAGGCATAGTTAGGGCACTATGCTTCCAGTAATCACAGAAGCCAAAACACAACAGTGCTTCAAGTCAAGTGTCAGTTACAGGACCTGTTTGATAAAAATAGAAATAATGCATGGGGAAAATGTAAAAATAGATAGAGGAAACTGAAAAATGTTTTAAAAGAAAAGTAAATATCAAAACAACTATATATATGTTAATGGTTGTTTTACAGTGGGTTTTTCTACTCTTAAAACCTAAAAACCTGTCATTAAAATAGAACATTGAGGCACACTTACTTCTTTATCTACTACTACAACTACTACAGTTAATGCCAGAATTTATCCTTAAAATAATATTAAAAACATCTTTCTTGACATCTTGACATATTTCTTTATAACACCTTTTTCATTACTTGAGGAAACAGGGTTCCCAGAAAAAAAAACCAAGAAACTGTGCATTTGCATTAATAAACGCAAATCAGACAAATCTCATTACCTATAGGCATTGAAAAATAAAAGCAAGATTGTGGCTTCACTGATACTACTGAAAACATTTCCATTGATTGTTCTTGTGTCAAGAAGCTTAATTCAAAAGGCATATACATAGACAATAGAAAACCATAGCCTCTGTCAAAATGCGGACAACATTCCCTGACTATAATTGTAAGAAAAATATTTTCAATTTTAAAGAATGTAAATACTGTCAATTCTTGCTGGATTCTTTGTTAATTATTAGTTAAAATGAAATTACTGATATTTTTCTGGATTAGGTGACAAAAATCAAGAATATTATTCTTTTCAGAGTAAACCTTCTATAAAGAACCACAAATGCATTCCAAAACTAAAATAACTTGGACTATATTTTTAGCCATGGATTTTTGGCTATTATTATCCTATCCAGCTTCTTAAAAACAAGATCTGGGCCAGACACGAGTCTGGTATAAAATTTCAACTAATGCCTCTGCTACAGATTCATGGGTATGCTGATATTTGTTTAAATACATATAAATTTGTAACATACTATTCACTCTTTATAAAAATGTTTCAAGGAATGAGGTTGTATGTTTTCCTTGTTCTTTGTCAAGTGATCAGTAATGTGGCAGCATGTGGAGAAGATGAGAATTACAAAGTTAGCAGTTTCCAGTAACCCAGTATGGTTGGTAGCATCTGCTTGATATATGAAGATCTGTCTAGTGAAAGACATTTTGTGTTCATATTGTTCCAGGAAGTATTCCAGGGTGTAATACTAGAAGAGAATGCTAATGAGCAATTACCGTGTCATTAAACATACATTTTGGGTAGCCACTGCATTACTCTGCCATGTTCCTGGCCCTGGCCTTCAACATTGGATGGATCCTGCTTTGAGTTGAAGGTAATCAACATTGTCCAATTGGGAAACTGAGACTGGGGGCCTCCTCAACTATATTACTGGTTCTATTATTCAGTTTCTGTGCAGTCCTCGTAATGCATTTAACATACTGCTTTCTGTTTCCCCATCTCTAAAATTAAGATAATAATTAGATACCTATTTCACAAGATTGCCTAAAGACTACTTAATATTTGCAAAATTCTTTCAGAATATAAAGCCCTGTATAAATGCTAATCATTCTTATTAAATTAGCTTGGTCCTGGGCTGGATGTGATAAACACACACTGGGGAAGAAGAAAGCTTTCAGTAGTCATAGGAGGAGTAGGGGAAATAAAAAGGAAAGGAAGAACATGAGTACAAGCAGGCATATCTGCTGGCTTATTCTCAGGGGTCAGTTTCTGTGGATCCTCATTCCGTTGATTAATGTGATTAAATACCTTATTTTTTTCAGTGGTGATTGTAAATAATTTTCTGAAGGAAAATTAACTTCTCCTGAGAAAGAAGAGGCAATGGTGCATTGCTATTCACTGTGTTCTTGCTGTTTTCTAATATTTCACTAGCTGGTGCAGTTGTCTCTGTGTTCCTTGTGGGTAGCCCACCCCCGCTTCTACCTCATGTGCACTTTCTTTTGCATTTGAGCTTCATTAAGAGCCCCAGGTTCTTCCTCACTGTCCCTCTGCCTTGCTGGTTTGATTTTCTGTGCATTGGAATGGGCTCTTGCGCCTTGAGGAGGATGTCCTTGAAGATCAAGCAACTCTCCCAGGTCTTTTGCCCTCTAGGGCAGTCTCTGGTGGGACCCTGCCAAGCAGATACCTGAACAAGCTGAAATATATTCTCCTGCAGTCCAGGGTTGTAGCCTGCTATTTATCTACCTCATCTCCCACAGGACATGATGACAGAACAGAAAGTTCAGCACACAGAGAACAAATAAATTAGTCTAGAGTATGGAAGCAGGTTAGCGCTGCTGCGTAAATTAGTAGCATATAACAGAAAGAAAAAGAAAAAAGAGACTGTAGAAAAATAGAAGAGATTAGGGATGGACAGGGTTAGATGAAGTGACGAATTTTCTTCATATGTTCATATTTACTGAATTTTAATCCTACTAGTGAAGAAGAGTGATTTAATTATACAACTTTATGGTTCGAGACATAACATTATTAAAGCCAGCATTTTAATAAATTGTTTTCGTTTTCTCTAGCCATCCAGCTATGATTATTTTTCCATTTGCATTTATGTAGAAATAGAAGAATAGTGTATAAATAAATGGATGAAGCTATTCTTTTAATCTCTAAAGTTATCAGAATATAAATATTATGAAAATGATACAGCATTTTTACTCTGGGCTCATGCTCTATTTACCACAGGCTGTGCTTCGTACTGCCTTTTTAATCTAGGTCATTGTAGAATTATTTTTAAGATTATCATCTGCATAGTACACACGTGGATTTGTTACACTTTGTTCTTTTGTATTTTTCTCACCTGACTGCTGAGATTTCTCATCTTTTTTTCTGATTCAAGTAATTGTAAGACCCTGTAAATCATCTTAACGGTAATTGCATCTCTTCTTGTAACACAGGCTTTCTTTGCAATGCTAGTGAGTATTAGCAAGTGCGATGATCTACTCCATGTCTCGTTCTATCTGCCCATAAACTTCTATAGGCACATGTTTTTTCAAACAAATCCCATCTCTTTTGTCTAAATCAAATTCCGTATATCACAACTATCATTGAAACTTCTGCTGTCTGGTTTTAGCAATAATGTAGTTTTATACAAGTGCTACTGACAAAAATATAAGCAGCACTATTAGATATCTCTGCCCTTTGACTTTATTTGCTTATATGAGGCTTCTTAATGTGATCTGTATATGCAATATTAGGAATTAGGATGATCATAGCTTTAGAATGACAGCAAAGCACCTTGTATGCTTTCGGTAGGTTGTAATTTTTTGGATGTTCCTTACCTGTGCAAGTGAGAATAAAGGAGAAATATTATGCTTCTCTAACAATATGCATTTGCCGTCAGGTGCCACAAAGATAAAACCATAAATCTTTAAAAATTGAGTAAAAGAACCAAGGTCCCCCACTGGGTTCTCTAACAAACATATAATTTTTTAACTGGGCATGCAGCACATGTCAGCCTATGAGCTATACATCAGCACTTTCAGATTATGTCTTCAGTGCTGTTTACAGGAATTACTAAGAAGGAACAACAATATGGTTAGATGGATGTAAACATTCTGTGGTTGCATTTCGTCTGGTAGTATCTTCCATTGACACTTATATGTATATTTACTGGAAGTATGTAAATTATTTGTAATTACAGATGGAAGGTTTACAGTGTAGCCACTGTCACATTTTTATGCCCTTTAAGTTGAATTTTCTTAAATTCTTTTCAAGTGATTCTGTTTTCCCCAAAAACTTGAATAAAATACCATACTTCCTGGAAATAAAAAAGGATGGTAGATGGAATTGTGGCAATATTCACAAAGAAATGTCTGCAGTCCTAAATCTCATCATAAAATTGAATTGGACAAGCCTTTGTTCCTAAGTCAATTAGAGATAGAACATCTGACAAATATCCTGAACAAACACTGTCATTGACTTCAGCAAAGTTTCCCAAAGGAAGAAAAGTTATTTGCATTTAAAGATTTTCACTTCATTTAAAATTTAAACAAAAGTTTAAGCTTAACAAAGATTGCAATCACTTAACAACCTTCTCTGACTTTGAAACAAAGTCATAAATTTTCTTCATATTACTCAAAGACATGCATAAAATCTTCCATCGATCATAAAAATGTCAAGCCCTTGCTGAAGCTTTTAAGACAGTTTTACTTTGGTGGGCTTTAATATAAAAATAGACATGCCTTTCCTCTAAATTTTGTGTGCTCTTTTAATCTGACTGATATCAAGAGGAGTGAGATAAGGATCTTCACAAATATATTTATTTTGTGGAGAGATGATAACAAAATTATTACCTCTGTTAAGAAACACAAGCTGAATAGCGTTGGATTAAGGACCAAAATATGATTACATTTTACTAAAAATCATAGCACAACTTTAATTCTAGCCTAGACAAAGACACACTCTAGATAATTTGCAATTATATGACTTCTGACCTTGGTCACAAACCATAAAAGTTAATGGGAATTTTGGCATGCACACCATGGTCATTAGATTGAGTTTTAAACGTTCTGGGAAAGTTCCAGCTAACATGGGAGTGGAATTATAAATTCTCCCTGATTATCCTACCATTTTCTTAACCTGTTGCATTATTCTACCTGGCTGAAAAAGTGCTTGAAGTCTCTTATTCCTCATTCAGATCTTATGACCATGACAGAGAATAAAATTTATAGTATACTATGCTCTTTGTTGATATTTTTTGTGATGTGAAACATTAGCAAAAATTCTAGTATGGGAATTTCCCTCTTTTACTTAAAATATAAGACTAATTTTAAGCTTTAATGATGGGGGGGCAGAGAATCTTTTAATTTATTGAGCTACTGTTTTTTTAACTAGCAATTCAGGTCTGATATGAGGTAAATGCTGATGTAAATTATGCATATGCTTCAATAGTTAGCACAATTAATACACAAATGGGAATGAAAAGTCAAAAGCTGTTTTGGGGATGATATTCCATGTCAAAATGTAATATTCTATCAATACTCCAGAGATAGTCCTAATGCCTTCACCTCTCCCTGGTTTGAGTTATTTCCCTCAATTTGCAACGGCTTAATTTCACATCTACTTATCGGAAGATACATTCTATATTTCATAGAAAAGCTGAAAAGACACAAAGCATTACTAAAGGACATGACAGAATAAGTACTGGTCACATTTGTCCAAAGCACAGAATCAGAAGCTACATTCAGGGAAGCAAATAGTTAAAGATGTATGCACACAGTTCACATTTTTTCCTTTGTGTTATGTGCAAAGAAGCATCAGCCTGAATCAGCTTATGCACTCCATGCATGACCCCAAGCAAGACTGGTGTCTCTATCCTGCTGTTTCACAGAGGCATCTGCAACCTCTTTGGCTCTAGTGCTTGCTTACAGGTGGGCCTAGTAAGACCAACTAATCTGGGCCTAGTAAGACCAACCAGTCTGGTGATGCTTTTCTGTTTGAACCCATGTCTCAATCAGAAAGTTTTGAGAGAAAGGCATGTTTGCCAAGTCTCTTTCAGTTTTTTTGAATTGAAGTTATTCACATTTTTTGAGGGTCAGTGGTCATTCTAATCACCATTTCTTTTTGTCATGTCTGGGGATTTGTGGCTGAGTGTTAGTGCATGTATGAATCTCTCAAGATAAAGCTTAACAAAATCTTACAGGGATGAACTAATTCCGTACTATAAATTTTATAGTACATTTGGACCTTTGGGCTGGAGGAAGTGAAATGCCAGCACACACAGTGGTGCACAACACAGCCTCTGCAGGCCCTGGCTGTGACTGAACAGTGTTGATAACATACCGACATATGGGCTTTGCTGAAGTGTGTTTGCACAGCACAATGTCTTTCACTTTTTCTCACTCTGGCCTCATCCTCCCACAGCAAATAAGCTGGGGGTGAAACTGAAATTTGGGTGGGACACAGCTGGCACAGCTGGTATGAATTAACCTAAGGGGTATTCCATACCATATAATGTTGTGGTCAGTGAGAAAAGCTGGGGGATGGTTCTGCTTTCTAGAAAGGGGCTAAATATGGGCTTGCTGATGGGAAGTAGTGAATGAGTGTTTCTTTTTTATTTGCTTGTGAGCCTAGTGTCCTGGTTTCAGCTGGGAGAGAGTTAATTTTTTTCCTAGTAGCTGGTATGGTGCTGTGTTTTGGATTTAGTACTAGAAGAATATTGATAACACACTGATGTTTTAGTTGTTGCTAAGTAGTGCTCAGACTACTCAAGGACTTCTTGAGCTTTTCCTGCTCAGCCAGGTGCATAACAAGCTGGGAGTACAGCACAGCTAGGACAGCTGACCCAAACTGTCCAAAGAGCTATTCCATACCACATAATGTCATGCTTGGGGGGGGTTAGTTGATCGGTCGCAGGGAGAGTGATCGCAGCTTGGAGAGTGATCACATCTTGGGAGGGGCTGGGCATCGGTCAGTGGGTGGTGAGCAACTGCATTGTGCATCACTTGTTTTATATATTCTGTGTATCCTCTTACCATTATTATTATTACTAATGTTTTCCTTCTCTCTTATTAAACTGTCTCTATCTCAACCCATGGGTCTTACTTTTTTTTTTTTAGCCCCAATTCTCTCCCCCATCCCACTGAGGGGGGGGGAGTGAGTGAGCGGCTGCGTGGTGCTTAGTTGCCAGCCAGGTTAAACCACAACACCCAGCTTTTGTTTTCCCTACTAAAGGTCACCACCTTGTTGCTGTTTCTGTGAAAAAATAACTGGAATGCATTGAGCTCTGCTTAGGGGTGGATGAAGAATGAGTTGAGAGCTTATGGCTAAGAATTAAGGGACAAGCTAATATGGGTGACACTGCTGTGGGTGTTTATGACAGGCCACCTGATCAGGAAGAGGAAGTTGATGAGGCCTTCTACAGACAGCTGAAAGTAGCCTTGTGATCACAGACCTTGGTTCTCATACTCTTCAGCCACACTGATATCTGCTGGAAAGACAATAAAGCTAGGCACACACAGTCCAGGAGGTTCCTGCAGAGCATTGATGATTACTTTTTGACACAAGTGGTGGAGGAGCCAATGAGGAGAGGTGTACTTCTGGACAACCTTGCAATAACAAACAAATAAGGACTAGTTGGGGATGTGAAGGTTGAGGGCAGCCTTGGCTGCAGTGACCATGAGATGGAGTTCAGGATCCTGCATGGAGGAAGCAGGACATTTAGTAGGATTACAAACCTGGACTTATAGAGTGTTAACTTTGGTATCTTCAAGGACCTACTTGGAGGAATCCCATGGGTTAGGGCTCTAGAATGTAGGGGGATCCAAGAGAGCTGGTTAATATTCAAACATCACTTCCTTCAAGCTCAAGATCAATTCATCCCTATGAGCAAGAAATCAAGCAAAGGGGACAGGATACCTGCATGGATGAGCAAGGAGCTTTGGCAAAACTCAGATGGAAGAAGGAAATTTACAGAATGTGGGAAAAGAGACAGGCCACCTGGGAGAAATATGGGAATACTGTCAGAGTATGCAGGGATGCAGTGAGGAAGGCTAAGGTCCACTTGGAATTAAATCTGGCACAGGATGTCAAGGACAACAAGAAGGGCTTCTTCAGGTACATCAGTAGTAAATCTGGCACAGGATGTCAAGGACAACAAGAAGGGCTTCTTCAGGTACATCAGTAGCAAAAGGAAGACCAGGGAAAATGTGGGCTGGCTGCTGAATGAGGTGGGTGCCCTGGTGGTGGAGGATACAGAAAAGGCAAAGTTACTGAATACCTTCTTTGCTTCAGTCTTCACTGCTAAGGTCAGCTCTCAAGAATCCCAGACCCTGGAGGTAGGAGAGAAAGTCTGGAGAAAGGAAGACTTTCCCTTGGTGAAGGAGGATCAGGTTAGAGATCATTTAAGCAAACTGGACACCCACAGATCTATGGGCCCCAATGGGATTCACCCATGAATACTGAGGGAGCTGGCAGATGTTATTGCTAAGCTACTCTCCATCATCTTTGAAAGGTTCTGGAAAACATGAGAGGTGCCTGAGGACGGGAGGAAAGCCAGCTTCACTCCAGTCTTCAAAAAGGGAAAGAGAAGGACCCATGAAACTACAGGCCAGTCAGCCTCACCTCCATCCCTGTAAAAGTGGTGGAATAGTTCATTTTCGATGTCATCTCTAAGCATGTGGAGGAAAAGGTGGTTATCAGGTGTAGCCACCATGGATTCACCAAGGGGAAATCATGCCTGACCAATCTGATAGTCTTCTATGATGTCATGACTGGCTGGGTAGATGAGGGGAGAGCAGTGGGTGTTGTCTACCTTGACTTCAGCAAGGCTTTTGACACCATCTCCCATAACATCCCAATAGATAAGCTCAAGAAGTGTGGGTTAGATGAGTGGACAGTGAGATGGATTGGGAACTGGCTGAATGGCAGAGCTCATAGGGTTGTGATCAGCTGTGCAGTCCAGCTGGAGGCCTGTGGCTAGCGGTGTTCCCCAGGGGTCAGTACTGGGTCCAGTCTTGTTCAACTTTTTCATCAATTACCTGGATGAAGGGACAGAGTGTACCCTCAGCAAGTTTGCTGATGATACAAAACTGGGAAGAGTGGCTGATGCACCAGATGGTTGTGCTGCCCATCAGTGAGGCCTGGACAAGCTGGAGAGTTAGGTGGAGAGGAACCTAATGAAGTTCAACAAGGGCGAGTGTGGGATCCTGCACCTAGGGAGGAATAACCCCATGCACAGGTACAGTTTAGGGGTTGACCTGCTGGAAAGCAGCTCTGCAGAGAAGGACCAAGGAGTCGTGGTGGGCAAGAAGTTAACCATGAGCCGGCAAAGTACCCTTGTTGCCAAGAAGACCAATGGTATCCTGGGGTGCATTAGGAAGCAGGTTGAGGGAGGTTATCCTCCCCCTCTACTCTATCCTGGGGAGACCACACCTGGAGTACTGTGTACCATTCTGGGCTCCCCAGTTCAAGAAAGACAAGAAACTACTGGAGAGAGTCCAGCAGAGGGCTACAAAGGTTATTATGGGACTGGAGCATCTCTCTGATGAGGAAAGGCTGAGTGAGCTGGGTCTGTTTAGCCTGGAGGAGACTGAGAGGGGATCTTATTAATGCTTAAGGGCAGGTGTCAGGAAGATGGGGCCAGACTCTTTTCAGTGGTGCCCAGTGACAGGATAAGAGGCAATGGGCACAAACTGAAGCACAGAAAGTTCCATCTGAATGTGAGGAGAAACTTCTTTACTTTAACAGTGACGGAGCACTGGAACAGGCTGCCCAGGGGGGTTGTGGAGTCTCCTTCTCTGGAGATATTCAAAACCTGCCTGGATGCGAACCTGTGCAATCTGCTATAGGAGAACCTGCTTTAGCAGGGGGGTTGGACTAGATGATCTCCAGAGGTCCCTTTCAACCCCAACCATTCTGTGATTCTGTGATTGATTCTGTGATTCTAAATGACCATTATCTCGATCCCCAAGTCGTCTTTCCTTCCTCCTATTTTCTCCCTGTGCTGCAGGAGAGGGGAGCAATTAAGCAGCTGTGTGGGTGCTCAGCTGTTCATGGAATCATAGAATCATTTGGTTGGAAAAGACCTTTAAGGTCATGGAGCCCAACCATATCTGTCCACTACTAAACCATGTCTCTAAGCACCTCGTCTACCCATCTTTTAAATACCCCCAGGGATGGGGACTTGACCACTTTCCTGGGTAGGCCACTCCAGTGCCTGATAACCCTTTCAGTTGACCAGGGTCAGCCCACCACAGAAAAACCCTTGTTGGGCCAAGACCTAATACCTACTACACATCTTCCAAGCATTGTTCTACTAAATGAAAGCAAATTTAGAATGTTGCTGAAGGCAGGAAAAAACGATTTTTTCCAATCTTACTCAGTGAAATCTCTATTTATTGAAAGGGAGATTTCTCAACTAAGTACCAAACCATGAATCCATGAGCAAAGGTGAATACAATACAGGAAGACAATGTATATCATTGTGTATATTTTAAATACTTGTTGCAGATATGTTCTCATGTTCTATTTTAGGAGTTACTTTCACAGTTTGCTTTCTCTTTTTTTTTTTTTTTTTTTAAACTATGCCAAACATTTACAACACTTTCTTACAGGTAATTGAATGCCTAGCTGTACCCTGAGGAGAGCATGCAAACAGAAAGAGAGGGTCACTAAAACTCTGACCTGCAGTAGAGCAGGAACAGAACTTACTCCTGCTAGGAGGTGGGAAGATAAATCCCAGAATGCAAAGCAGAATTGGAGTCTTCTTAACTCAGAAAACAGTCACCAAAGATGGCTAGGAGTATTTACTTAAAAAAAAAGGAGTGCTAAATAGGAGTTCAGAGACTTCAAAACTAAGTTCAGAAACTAAGGGAACCCAAGAGAAGAGATGACACAGCAATTCCTGGTCCTGATTGTCACAAAAAGTCACAAAGTAACCAAGAGTTCTTGTGTTGTGTCAATCAGAATGGAGAATTCATTCATGCGAACCACCAAATAATCACAAAAAGATGGAGAGCAATTCAGGTTAACTGAATGCAGTTGGTATCAAATTTAAGTGCAGTCCAAAAGCCCAACCATCTGTCATGATAATTTGACCTGAAAAATGATATTCAATTGTAAATAGCTTTTAAATTAAAACAAAGCCTAATAGATGTCAAGAACCTTAGACCTTATAATTCTATGTTTTCAGCATGGGTCAGATCAAAATTCAAATCTATATTCTTAAAATTTAGCCCGTCTCAAAACTTTTTCTTCTTTTTCCCTCTTGCAGGGTAAAAGGTAGAGAAATTGTTCATATGAAAAGGCTAAACAGCTTTGTTTATGAAGCCTTTTTCTCAAGCCATAATCCATACTACTCAAACCAGAAGGGAAGTGAAGTTTTTTGAACTGTCTCATCCCATTTCTGACTTACACTGATTTCTCTCTCTCTTGTGTTTTGTAGATGTTTACTTCTGAAGCTGCTAATGATGTGGAGTAGGATTTTCAAAATAGTCTTTTCATATTAATTTGCAAATAAAACCTAAAAGATACTTGACAGCTATGATATTTGGTAAAGAAATTACCTGGTAAACACAAAATACTTTCTACTATGCTGTACTCTGGTATTTATTTCTATTTTCTGAAAGCACCAATACTATGTACTGCAATTCCTCATAATTGCAGCAGTTTGCACTAAATTATACTTGTCTCATAAAAGTACAACAGTGTTAATTAGAGGGAGAAGCAATTACAGGTATGTACATTTCTGTTGTAAGGACTGCCAGTAAAATCCTTTTCTGAAAGCTCTTACAGCCAAGAAGACATAAAGAATTCATTATAAAGTTTCCTAACCTGTAGGTCACTACATTTACTCTAGTGTATTGCATTAAATCCAGTGGATTATAATAGACAGTTCTGTAGTAACAGATTGCATAGTCTTAAAAATATAAGCAGAACATTCACCTGCTGCAGCAGTATTCATTGAATTTCACTGAATTTATGAGAGCTATAAAGGAGCTAAAAGCTCCTTTCCAAGTATTTTTACTTACACACTTTCCTTTTGTTATACAAAATGGAAAATCAGAAAAGCCATTTCTCTCACCAGATAAAAGCTCCTGACACTCTAAGGCTTTTCTTGGAGGTCACAAGCCACCAAAATCCAAGCTCATAATTTCTTAAGTGTCACTAGGGGAATACCTGACTCCTGAAAGGGAAACACAACTAATTTGAGCAAGTAGCAGAGTATTCTTTTGTTCTATCACAAGAGACTTTCAAGACAATATACTGTAAGTATCAAACATGGAGACAAGGAAGAGAGCTGCAAGGCAATGTTCTGTAGGATGTTATAGCAAAATGGTACTTTCTGAGAAACAGCATGCTCACAACTACATATTTTTTTACTGACTGAAGAAACTGAAAAGACAAAGCTAATCTCTAAGACAAGTTAGAGCAGCTTTTGTTGCCTAAGCAAGATCAAAAGCAGACCAGATTCAAATGCTTAGGTCAGGCAAAAGCTGGAATAAGAATAAAGCTTTCCCTGCCCAGATTCCTCTCTATGCCCTAGCACAGTTAAAGGATATCTCAAGAACCCTCAAGTTTTGGAAAAACAAACACTATAGCAAGATAGATATAGTACATCTCAAATCTCCTTGATGCACAGCAAATCTCCTTGGGCTGTAAGATTCACACAATGGCATGATGTGGCAAAGTAGTTCGATCCTTGTGTTAACTCTTTTAACACTTGGATTTTGAGGACAGTAAACTTCACACACGGTGGGGTTTAGTAGAACAAAGCATGTTGCTTAGTTCCTGTGTCTCCTATTTGCCATGTCCTGAAGTAAAGTGTGCTTGAGCAAGGGTCCCACCTGCCCTGCTCAAACCTACTGCTTTTCCCCTCAGTACCAGCATCCTTACATACAGATGTATGCAGTGAAGAAGATATTGCCTGTCACAATGAACTAGTATTAAATATATATACGAACTAGTATTAAGTGTGTGTATATATATATTTATAAATATTTAGTATATATATGTGCCTACTTTTTCTGCATGAATTTTAGTATAATGACCATCAATGAACTGAATTATAAAAATTCCTCCTTTCTTTTTCATTTCTAAGATTTGAGCATCCCTATATGATTTAAATACCATATAAACCCTTTATTTTAAATGGAAAAGAACAGGCAGTAGTGTATGAGCGTGGGGAAAACCAACCACAACAACAACAAAACCAAAGCCTAAAACACAAACCCCAGAACGTTATTAGAAAGCATAAATTTCCCACAAATACATTTGTGGAAAGCTTGAAAGTGATTATTGTGATGCTTTACAACAAAAGGTTTATTTACTCTTATGAAATGTACATTTAAATTGTTCAAAAAGTGCTTTGGCATGTACTCTTTATATAAAGATTTCCCTTGGAGGAAACTAAGGAGCAGATGTATAACGCTATGAAGCAGAAATCCTAAAAAAGGTATATGCAGGTTGTTGAGTGAAAGAAGTGATAGAAAAAATCAGAAGGCCATCTACTATGCTAATGGTATACTCGATGATTTTGAATAATTAAATTTATTAACTCCCTAGAAATGAGAATATTACATGCAGAGCTGCCTGCAGTTACCATATGTTGGACAGCCACCTAATGTGATGATACTTCACAACATTCAAATGTTAAAAAGCATACTGCAGGGAAACACAGTTTTATGGAGTAATTCCATGAACAGCACAGGATTATAACTGAGCACCTGAGGGTGTGATTACATGGTAATAGAGGGTATATCTGCAATGGATGTGCAAGACATAGAGGTTGAATAAACCACCTCATCTGCTCCCTGGGGAAAGCAATGGGAGGGGGTAACTAAACACCTCAGCACCACTACTGCAAAAATTACAGTTCAACTACATGCAATTTATTATGAGAACAGATGGAGAATCCCAGTCCTATCAAGAAACAGATCTGGTGACTTCACTGAAAAATCAGTTGCAGGGGTCATGAGAAGAACAGCTGAAATTAAAGATTAATTGTTCAGGAAAGAATATAAGGGTAATGGAGAAACCTAAGAAGCCTGGATTGCCTAAGTAATGAGCTTTGCCAAGGTGGAGCATGAGATACGAACACTATACTGAAATGTATGAAGGTTTAATTTTTTAAGATACTTTTAATTTTTAATTGTCCATCATGCAGGGCAAGGACATTAATCTTTAGTTTTCCATCCACTAGGATGTTTTTTCCAAATATTTTCTAGCATCTCTGCTTTGTCTATAAGAGATCATTGCATGTACCATACAACCAAAAGTTTGTAGAAAACTTAGTTTTGATTTTCCTAACAGGTAAAACACTATGATGTTGGTTATTAAATAAGTCTGACTGATTATGTTTATAAGATGTTGAACTATAAATATGTATAAAGAAATGAACAGATATGCTAGTCTCGTCAAGTAGCCCTATGGCGACACTAGCATATCAACATGAGATAGATAAGTAAGTTCTGTAGAATTCCTGCTAACTTCACAGAAATACCAAGAGTGTAAAGCAGAGGAAAAGATCCCTTAAGTAGGGTACTCAGGGAAGTAGGGGAATCATTGAATATATTGCTGTCTGCTGCTATACATCAGTACCTGACTACGTATCAGTATCTAATATTCCAATGTCAGTGCTTAGTACTTCTGAAGAACAAGTCTGTCCTGAATTAGAACAGATAGTAACACAAAATATCTCATTCCTCCAGAAACACAAACATCTAAATCTAACATCTGTTTCACTTGAAGCAGAATGTGAACGGAATGGCGAGGGACTTGAGGGGACAACTGCAATCATTAGGGAGCTCTAACATTAGCAGTTCTGCAGGACTAAAGTGTATTTCCCCCAAAAAATGCCAAAGAGGTTTGCTTAGAAAACAGACACAGATGTTGCATTTATTTTTATTTCTTTAAAATATACTTTACAGCATATAATGAATTTTTAAATACTTAGTAATTTAGAATTCTGAGCAGTATTAAAGTAGTCTTTAAATGAGGATTTAAAAAAAAAGAAAGAATATCTATGGCCAGGCCCAGATACTTCCTGCAGTGGAATCCTAGGGAGATTCTCCTGCCCCAGAAAAAAATAGCCAGAGAAGAGATGCAGACCCTACACTGTATGGTAGTAACCTAGCACCATTAGTAATCAGGAAATAGCCTCCTTCCCACTGACTTCACTGGCATGTATCTTTGGTGTGACAGGTCCAGATCCTTGCGATCTTTTATTCTTAGACTCATCACCTAAACAAGTACATGAAAAGGACTTTAAGTTGTACATGTAAGTTTATTTGAACATAGAATCACCTCAGTTGGAAAAGACCTTTAAGATCATCGAGTCCAACCTTTAACCTAGCACTGCCATCCCACCACGAAACCATGTCCCTAAGCACCTCATCTATCCGTCTTTTAAATACCTCCAGGGATGAGGTCTCCGCCACCTCCCTGGGCAGCCCATTCCAGACCCTGACAACCCTCTTGGTGAAGAAGTTTTTCCTAATGTCTAGCCTAAACCTGCCCTGGCGCGGCTTCAAGCCATTCCCCTTCGTCCTATCATCTGTTACCAGGGAGAAGAGGCCGACCCCCACCTCACTACAGCCTCCTTTCAGGTAGTTGTAGAGGGCAATCAGGTCTCCCCTCAGGCTCTTCTTCTCCAGACTAAACAACCCCAGTTCCCTCAGCCGCTCCTCATATGGCTTGTGTTCCAGACCCCTCACCAGCTTAGTTGCTCTCCTCTGGACCTGTTCCAGCAAGGCAACATCTTTCTTGTAGTGAGGGGCCCAAAACAACACAGTGTTCGAGGTGCGGCCTCACCAGCACCGAGTACAGGGGCACCATCACTTCCCTACTCCTGCTGGCCACACTATTCCTGATACAGGCCAGGATGCCATTGGCCTTCTTGGCCACCTGGGCACACTGCTGGCTCATATTCAGCCGGCTGTCAACCAGTACCCCCAGGTCTTTTTCCACCAGGCAGCTTTCCAGCCACTCTTCCCCAAGCCCGTAGTGTTGCATGGGGTTGTTGTGACCAAAGTGCAGGACCCGGCACTTGGCCTTGTTGAACCTCATACAATTGGCCTCGGCCCATCGATCCAGCCTGTCCAGGTCTCTCTGCAGAGCCCTCCTCCCCTCCAGCAGATCAACACTCCCACTCAGTTTGGTGTCGTCTGCAAATTTACTGAGGGCACACTCAATCCCCTCATCCAGGTCATTGATAAAGATATTAATCAAGACTGGCCCTAAAACTGAGCCCTGGGGGACACCACTTGTGACCGGCCACCAACTGGATTTAGCTCCATTCACCACAACTCTCTGGGCTTGGCCATCCGAGCTAGAAACTTCACAGCTAAGAAACTTCACAGTGGGACAGAAGGGAACTAAAAGGGGGTTCCCACCTCTAGACCACCATGCTTCTGAGAATACAGTCTTGCTTTTCCTCCAGTCTTGTTTTTAGTCTAACAATATTTCTGTGGGTATTTAGGTAAGAGTAAACTCATATTAGTCCCCTCAACATATATGTGTCTGTATATATATATGTATATTCTTTTTTTTCCAACAGGTTTGCTTCCTGGTTTTCTGCCTTTCCTTGCAAGGCACCAGTCTTCTTCCTGTGTCTGAGTCTCAACCTCTACCTGTCCAGGTCAAAAAGCTTTTACTCCCCAAGCATACTCAGTCACATTCATCCTAGACTTAATATTCTCCTTTGCTCCAAGGTTTCAAGCAGTCAGGTGGAAAAGAGCAGGCAACTTTAATTTTCTACTGCCCAGCTTCAAAGCAGCATAATCCAGTAAGAAACAGCAAAAATGAAACACAGCTTGTGCTGCCCAATTTTTCCTGGAAACAGTTTATTGGGAAACAATTGGAAACAGTTGGTAACCCCTGATCTTTAGACTTGGTTAACTTTAATAGGATATTTTCCCACACCTCTATCTTCATTCAGTGAAAGTACTTCCTCCATATAGTACTAAACAGCAGTTGTAAGAGTACACCAGAAGATCATGGAGACTTCCATACTGCATCTCCACCTTACCCAAAGAGGTATTTAGGTAAGTCAAAAAAAGTTCTTGTCATTCTTTGGGAACAAAAATGTTGGCATAGCTTACAACTCTAGATTTTATAGACCTCTACATTTTTTTAATCAATTTGCAGTAAGTTTAACTAGAACAAAAGCAGAATGCAATTCTAAGGGTTCTAACACATGTTATTTTGGTTCCCCTTTGAACTTCAATATCTCTCTCAGAACTAGCCCAAGGGGCTTGCCTGCAGTTTGCTCTTTGCTGCCTGCACTAGTCCACTAAAGGAGTGTGACTAAGCAAGGGAAAAGAAAGCCGCTGGTTTGCCTTGTCCTGGCTGCAGTGCTCCACACCAGGTGGAGTCCTCCAAAAGGAGGGGAGTTGCGTGTGCCTCCCCAGGACTGCTGGAGCTGAGCTCCTATGATCAGAGAAGCTCTGGAGCGCAGCATGGGCCCAGCTCTAGCAAGCAAGGACCTAGCAGAGGCAACGAGGCTAGTGGAGTTCTGAGAGGTTTCAGTGAAGTCTCCGAGATAAAATAAAGACAGAGATTTTTCTGAGGACCTAAGGGAGACTGTATGGTTTCCTGAAACCTGGAAGCCATGGAAGCTGCAGGGTAAGAGTGGGAGACCTGGGGGATAGGATTCACCATCAAGCTGACCATGGCAGATGGCAGAATTATTTTCACATGCCTTTGCTTTTGTTTGGTGCTGAACAACACAAATGAGATTTCTTTAAGTAAAAAGACTCCTGAAAAAGTTTTAATTTATTTTCTAGACAGTCTGAAGAGCCAAAGCCTTTTTTGTGTTTTTCAGGTGCTAGCAGCTTGTGAGTTTTATTATAATTTATAAGGTCTCAGACAAAATATCAACTTTAGATTCAATCCTGAAGACATAATCCTGTCTGAAGGACTACGTATGAGCAATATTCTGTTGATGTCAGTAGGAATTCTTATGGCAAATATTATTCAGGCCATTAGCTTAATTCATTCCTACCCTTTTTATCTAAACTCAGTGGCTTCATGGTTTCATAGATTATGGAGCAAAGAACTGCAGAATGATCAAGGTTGTATATTTTCTAAAAAAACTCCCATGATCTCAAATCATTAAACCAAACAGCCCTTTTAAAAGTTTTAGATACAAGAATAATTCTAGTGAAAAAGATTCTTTATTATAAACAAATATATATCTTCCTTGTTGCTGTTGAGAATCTGATTTCAAGTGAGGCCACTACATTTCACTGAACAATTGCATGAGCAGAGCTATAAAGAGACATCTAATTCTTAATATTACCTTTATCTTCAGCTAATGAGCAAAAGCACACTTGGTGGCACTGTCTGTTGTCACAGATAGACATTAGACAGCCATCCTGTGCAAAGATAACTCATTATCATCAGTTAAGAAGATCAAACATGGTTACTTGTTTTATGTTCGCATAGTTTTTTGAGTGGTCACCATACTAGCAAATACTGATTAGTTCCTCTTTGTTTACTGTTTGTCTGGATAAGTTGGAGTGAATTATTAAATACCAAGATGCAGAATTGTTACCTAACCTTCCAATTTTGTGCACAGTTGAACAGCATGTTTCCTATGTACTTTGTGAAATAGATAATAATTTCTGACCTCTGTACTCATTTGCATAATAAGCAAAATTTAATGCACTGTTACAGTTGTTAATGGTCCATGTTTTAAGCCATCATTACATATGCCTGAAACTTCCTAATTAATGAATATGCAGTTAAAGATTAAAATAATGAGCACAATAATTAGGAATGAATCTTTATCTACCTTGTCTGAGTTAAAGTGAGACTTTCATGAATGTAACAGTCCAACTACAACTGAATTAATTTATTACACTGCTTAAAAGACTTCTAGGTTCACCATATGAATCAAGATGAAGAAAGATCATGTAACTTCAGAATTTCCCTTTGGAAGCTTGTATTGTAATTGACAAAGAAAATGGAGAAATACAGCTCTAAAAATTTGCCAATCAGTAAGCCAAAAAAAAAAAAAAGTGGAATGGTCCAGTTATTCTGAGATCTCAAAGAAAGTTGATACAGAAGGAGATATATATATATGTGTATATATATATATATGGAAACAAACAGGAGGAGTTGTAAGCTGTCGTGCTGCTAGAAAGCTACGACCTGATTGCCATTACAGAAACTTGGTGGGATGAATCCCACGACTGGAATATAGCTATTGATGGCTACAGGCTGTTCAGAAGGGACAGGCGAGGAAGGAGGGGTGGAGGCATTGCCCTTTACATCAAGAAATCCATACGTTATGAAGAGCTGTCCCTGAAGAACAGCCACAAGCAGGTTGAAAGCTTATGGATAAGAATCAGAGAGAGAGGCAGCAAAGGGAACCTAGTGGTTGGTGTCTACTACAGGCCGCCAGATCAAGAGCAGCCAACTGATGAAGCATTCTTCCTCCAACTCCGAGAGGCTTCGCGCTCACAGGCTCTCGTCCTGCTGGGGGACTTCAACCACCTCAACATCTTCTGGAAAACCAACACGGCAAGCTGTAGGCAATCCAGCAGGTTCCTTGAATGCATTGAGGACAACTTCTTAAGCCAGGTAATAGACACCCCTACCCGAGGGGATGTGATACCGGACCTGGTGGTCACCAATGCAAGTGAGCTCGTTGGAGATGTCAAAATCGGAGGCAGCCTGGGCTGCAGTGACCACGCGCTGGTGGAGCTCACGCTCCTGACGGACATGGGAATAATGAAGAGTATACTCAGGACCCTGAATTTTAGGAAAGCAAAATTCCAGCTCTTCAAGGAGATAGTCGGAAGGACTCCCTGGGAAACAGTCCTCAGGGACAGGGGAACAGAACAGAGCTGGCAGACCTTTAAGGATGTGATCCACAGAGCGCAAGAGCTCTCGATCCCTAGGTGTAAGAAATTGGGCAAAGAAGGGAAGAGACCAGCATGGCTGAGAAGAAACTTGCTGGTCAAACTAAGGAGGAAGAGGGAACTGCACAGGCAGTGGAAGCAGGGACAGGTATCCTGGGAAGAGTATAGGTATGCTGCCTAGTTTGTGTAGGGTTGGGTCAGGAAGGCCAAGGCTCAGCTGGAACTAAACTTGGCAAGGGACGCAAAGAATAATAAGGGTATCTACAGGTATATCAGCCAGAAAAGGATGGTGAAAGAAAGCATACCCCCACTGATGAGCGAGAACAGCAAGCTCGTAACAGGAGATGAGGAGAACGCTGAGGTACTCAACAACCTTTTTGCCTCAGTCTTCACTGGCAACTTCTGTCCTCACCCCTTCCAAGTCGATGACGGCATGAGGGAGACTGGGGGGGGTAAAACCCCTCCCACTGTAAGAGAAGGTCAGGTTCGTGACCACCTGAGGAACCTGAACGCACATAAGTCCATGGGACCTGATGAGATGCATCCCAGAGTCCTGAGGGAATTGGCCGATGTAGTCACCAAGCCACTCTCCATGATATTTGAAAAGTCATGGCAGTCAGGTGAAGTCCCAGTGACTGGAAGAAGGGAAACATTGTGCCCCCTTTTCAAAAAGGGTAGAAAAGAAGACCCTGGGAACTACCGACCTGTCAGCCTCACCTCTGTGCCTGGGAAGATCACGGAACAGATCCTCCTAGAAGCTATGCTAAGGCACATGGAGGCCAGGGAGGTGATTCAAGACATCCAGCATGGTTTCACCAAGGGCAAGTCCTGCCTGATGAACCTAGTGTCTTTCTATGATGGGGTGACAGCATCAGTGGACAAGGGAAAACCAACAGACGTCATCTATCTGGACTTCTGCAAAGCCTTTGACATGGTCCTCCACAACATCCTTCTCTCTAAATTGGAGAGCTATGGATTTGACGGGTGGACTGTTCGGTGGATAAGGAATTGGCTGCATGGTTGCATCCAGAGGGTAGTGGTCAATGTCTCGATGTCCGGATGGAGACCGGTGATGAGTGGTGTCCCTCAGGGGTCCGTGCTGGGACCGGTGCTGTTTAATATATTCATCAATGACATAGACAGTGAGATCGAGTGCACCCTCAGCAAGTTTGCAGATGACACCAAGCTGAGTGGTGCAGCTGATATGCCAGAAGGACGGGATGCCATCCAAAGAGACATGGACAAGCTGGAGAGGTGGGCCTGTGTGAACCTCGGGCCAAGTGCAAGGTCCTGCACCTGGGTCAGGGTAACCCCCAGTATCAGTACAGGCTGGGGGAAGAAAGGATTGAGAGCAGTCCTGCCGAGAGGGACTTGGGGGTACTGATGGACGAAGAGCTGGACATGAGCCGGCAATGTGCGCTGGCAGCCCAGAAGGCCAGCCGTACCCTGAGAGAAGCGTGGCCAGCAGTGCTGAGTTGTATTCTCTGATGTCACATATAACTATCCAATAGGCAGTTCAAGAGGATCAAAGGGCAAGGAAGGAAGGAAGGACCATGAGGGCAGCAAAGCTGGTGAGGGTTCTGGAGCACAAGTCTGATGAGGAGCGGCTGAGGGAACTGGGGTTGTTTAGCCTGCAGAAGAGGAGGCTGAGGGGAGACCTGATCGCCCTCTACAGCTACCTGAAGGGAGGTTGTGATGAAGTGGGTGTCCGTCTCTTCTGGCCTCAAGTTGCACCAGGGGAGTTTATTAGGAAAAATTTCTTCACTGGAAGAGTTATCAGGCACTGGCATGGGCTACCCAGGCAAATGGTCGAGTCCCCATCCCTGGAGGTATTTAAAAGATGGGTAGACAAGGTGCTTAGAGACTTGGTTTAGGAGTGGACAGATACGGTTGGGCTCAGTGGTCTTAAAGGTCTTTTCCAACCAAATGATTCTATGATTCTATGATCTAAAGAACATGTACATAATAAACTTTTATTTGCCACAAGCCACTGCATACTTTCAGGAGTGTATAACAAATTTAGCATCATTGAATCATAGAATGTTTTGGGTTGGAAGGGACCCCTAGAGGTCATTTAGCCCAACCCCCTTGCAGTGAGCAGGGACACCGCTAACTACATCAGGTTGCCCAGACCCCCATCCAACCTGATATTCCAGGGATGGAGCCTCCACTACCACTCTGGGCAACCTATTCCAGTGCTTTACCACTCTCATTGTGAAAAATTTCTTCCTTATATCCAGTCTAAACCTACCCTGCTTCAGTTTAAAACCATTACCCCTTGTCCTGTCACAGCTGGCCCTACTAAAAAGATTTTCCCCATCTTTCCTATAGGCCCCCTTTAAGTACTGAAAGGCCACAATCAGGTCTCCCCACAGCCTTCTCTTCTCCAGGCTGAACAAGCCCAACTCTCTCAGCCTGTCCTCATAAGAGAGGTGCTCCAGCCCTTGGATCATTTTTGTAGCCCTCCTCTGGACCCGCTCCAAGAGGTCCATGTCCTTCTTGTGCTGAGGGCTCCAGATCTGGATGCAGCACTCCAGGTGAGGTCTCACCAGAGCAGAGTAGAGGGGCAGAATCACCTCCCTCAACCTGCTGGCCACGCTTCTCCTGATGCAGCCCAGGGTACAGCTGGCCTTCTGGGCTGCCAGCGCACATTGCCGGCTCATGTCCAGCTCTTCGTCCATCAGTACCCCCAAGTCCCTCTCGGCAGGACTGCTCTCAATCCTTTCTTCCCCCAGCCTGTATTGATACCGGGGGTTACCCCGACCCAGGTGCAGGACCTTGCACTTGGCCCGAGGTTCACACAGGCCCACCTCTCCAGCTTGTCCATGTCTCTTTGGATGGCATCCCGTCCTTCTGGCATATCAGCTGCACCACTCAGCTTGGTGTCATCTGCAAACTTGCTGAGGGTGCACTCGATCTCACTGTCTATGTCATTGATGAATATATTAAACAGCACCGGTCCCAGCACGGACCCCTGAGGGACACCACTCATCACCGGTCTCCATCCGGACATCGAGACATTGACCACTACCCTCTGGATGCAACCATGCAGCCAATTCCTTATCCACCGAACAGTCCACCCGTCAAATCCATAGCTCTCCAATTTAGAGAGAAGGATGTTGTGGAGGACCATGTCAAAGGCTTTGCAGAAGTCCAGATAGATGACGTCTGTTGGTTTTCCCTTGTCCACTGATGCTGTCACCCCATCATAGAAAGACACTAGGTTCATCAGGCAGGACTTGCCCTTGGTGAAGCCATGCTGGATGTCTTGAATCACCTCCCTGGCCTCCATGTGCCTTAGCATAGCTTCTAGGAGGATCTGTTCCGTGATCTTCCCCGGCACTGGTCTTTCATCTCTGCAATGAAAGACCATATGGCATTATGATCTGAGGGCAAGAGATCACAACCATACTCAGTATGCTATATTCATTTTGTAGTAGGTGACCTGCAGAGTGAATACATTAAATACATTCTGGTTTATTAACAATTGGTTGTGTGCTCACAGTATCAGTATCAGTGTCACATACAAGCATACATCATCTCTTTTTGCATGCCTACTTCAGAGTTAGCTTAAATCAAATCAGCTTGAGGAACTGAACTGAGAAGTGACTTGAAGGTCTATTGACAAAGGCTAATGATAAATGGTAATGCACTCAGTTATGAGAAGTTGAAATGTGGTATATTTCCAGTATTCTTGTTAAATTTAGTTTTGACATCTTCATTTACATTCTGCAAGGGGGAATAGAAAACACATTAATGAAACTGACAGCTAAATTGGGAAATGTTGCAACAAGGACAGAGAAATAGCACAAAGGGAAATAGGGATTTGAAACAGAAAATAAAATGTGTTCAGAAATTTGCAGACCAAAACAAATAGGAATTTAATATTCCCTCCAAGGAAAACTGCAGAAGAAACTTCAAATTACCAGCGCAAGAGCATTTTAGATACTTAATTATAAGAGAATAAAGATGGTTGACTTTTTTTGATGCTCGAAATGCAGAAAAGTCTATCCATGTGTGACCATTCATCACTACGTGTTTGGATCACCTTATCTGTCCTCATATAGCAGGAAAGTTATATTTTTTCCTTAGTGCAGACAAAGCCATAATTAAACGTAACTAATTTATCAAACTTATTTTGATATATCCAAGAAAGACATTGAATTAGTAGATTGTGATAACTGACTGACAAGGAATATTACAACAGTCAAAGGTGTAGGTAAGTAGTTAGTGTGGGAGGTCATTAGAGCAGTCTGAAATTGTCCACTGAGAAATGTCAAGGAAGAAGGAGGTTCAAATTTCTACAAGAACATCAGGGAGTAAATTAGGTAAAATTATGAAACTGAAAATTCAGAACCAAGTCAGTACTTTCCAACAGTCAGGTCTATTAAACTTTGGGAATTGTCTCTCAATGAGAAGTAATGAGATTTCCATTACTCTGGCCAACTTGCATTAGACAAGCCAGTCCAATTTTACAACAGGGAATAATTGCAATGGCAGGGAGATGGACCAGATGACTCTAAAACCTCTTTTTCCATCCCTAGCTTTTACAACACAAAGGAAATCATCTGGAAATACAGATTGTAATGCGAAATGTCTTCTTCCTAATGGTTACTGTCCTGGTTTCAGCTGGGATAGAGTTAATTTTCTTCACAGAAGCTAGCGTAGTGCTGTGTTTTGGATTTAGTACTAGAAGAATGTTGATAACACACTGATGTTTTAGTTGTTGCCAAGTAGTGCTCAGACTACTCAAGGACTTTTTGAGCTTCTCCTGCTCGGCCAGGTGCATAACAAGCTGGGAGTACAGCACAGCTAGGACAGCTAACCCAAACTGTCCAAAGAGCTATTCCATACCATATAACGTCATGCTCGGGGGGGGGGGGGGGGGTTTGGGGGGGGTGATCGCTGCTCGGGGACTGATCGCTGCTCGGGGAGTGATCGCTGCTCGGGACGGGCTGGGCATCGGTCGGCGGGTGGTGAGCAATTGCATTGTGCATCATTCGTTTTGTATATTCTGTATATTCTGTTATCATTCTCATTATTACTATTATTATTTTCTCTTATTAAACTGTCTTTATCTCAGCCTTTGGCTCTAACCTTTTATTTTCTTCCCTATTCTCTCCCCCGTCCCACTGAGGGAGGGGCGGGAGTGAGCAAGCGGCTGCGTGGTGCTTGGTTGCCAGCCGGGTTAAACCACGACAGTTACAAATAAAGGCATTTTCCAGATAACGTCCTCTCCCTTTTATTTCTCTGCTCTGACTTCACATTATCACATATGTTTTTAAGAGAAACTAATAACATACATTTTAAAAGAAAAAAATAATACAGGGAAAAGAGCACTGAAAAGAATCACGCTGTGCCTAAAACTGTAAAATCATGTCTCACTAGCAAAAACAATGTTTCCTTTCATTTAAATCAGTTGTAGACAATGCAAATGAAAATTATATATATCCTATGGAAATTCAAATAAGTGTAAAAAAAGCAAAAGAAGCTGAAGAAAAACAGAAGAAAAAGGAAGAAAATCAATGCACTCAGTCACACACAAATTTAATTTTTTAAATGTTACAATCCACCTAAAATGTCTATATTTTGGATTTTTAATTTTTTTTTCACTAGAAAATATTATGCCCTACTGGAAGGACATTGAATACATTTGGGGTTGGGGTCCACTTTTGCAAGGCTATGTTTCTTTCTTTCTTTTAACTGCACCACAGACTCACTATTACACTGGGCAATAAGGCAGGTACATTCCCTGAATTCTGTGTGAACTCCACTTCATCAGTAATAGGAAAAAGAAAGTCAAATTTGGGGAAGTTTTCTAATATTACAGTATGTATAACAGTTTTCAGTGTAGATGGAGACATTGATGCTCAAAGTATCTGCTCTGGACATGTTTGTTCCCCTTCATTTGGTTAGATGAGTTTGCATTTTTTACAGGAGAATGTTTTTATAATCCTTACTTCCACATGTCTTGAAAATCTTAGTAGACTACCAGTTCTGTATTAGATACCATCTCATTTTCATGTATTTCATGTAGAAAAATAGATTAGATTCTCTACCCTAACCTTGGTATTATGATCTTTTGAATACTTTAGTAGGACTGAAAATAAGTCCTGTATTTTAAGTAGCACATTACTAGAAGACATGTTGAGATCCTCTTAGATCACAAATAATCTGCAGTGATATCTAGTAGTTTTTTCTGGCTAGTTTCATGCGCCTTTTTGTATCCTTACCCTTGTCTACATGTGTTTATATGTATAAAGTGCACATATATGTATATGTATAATAATAATGTAATGCTAATATGTATAATAATGTATTTAATTATATATAATAAGTATGTATATTATATATATGGCTTAAATATATTACTAGTCTAACACAAGTCCAACTATTCAGGTATCACTATATTTTATTGCAGAATTACTGCCAGTATTATCACTGGTTTTCATAATAAAATTCCTCTCTTCATCAGCTCAGTGATCTCAGAATAGGTCTGGAGATTTGATTACACATATATAACCGTGACAGCAAAGTCATTTGGATAGAAAACGTGCCACATGATGAGTCTTAACACATCAAATGCATTCCTCAGTTGTGTTTTCTGATCTTCAGAACACGGGTTTGAAAATGCTCTGATGTGTTACCAAGAAATTTCTTGTTTTGTGAGCTTGTGGAAAAGGAGGGTTCATATGCAAGTATAGATGCAAATGCTGGTTTTATATTTAAGTAGTGCAATAATGTTGTAAACTTTGGCATAACTCCTTAAAGCTCCAACAGTCAAGAAGCACATAAACATATAGTTAGGTACATCCATATTCTGATTTAAGCATGCATTTACGACCATTCACTTTGGCTATGCTGAAAGAAATGGAAGAAAAATATGCACAAAAATATGCAAGCTACTCAGCTTGCAAAAGGAGACAATGAGCTTCACACTCTCATTGGCTATTTAGCATGTTATTCTTTTATCTGAAGAAGACAAAAGGATATCAGGCCATTGGAAGAATGGTAAGTAAGGAACAAGTAATCCACCTTAATGCAAAAGATTTAACTTACAGCCTTTTCAAGTTTCTTTATCTTTTAAGCTTTTCTGAAGCTTCATCAGATTATCCATCTGTATAAGGATATGATACGGCTTACTATTCTTAACATCAGTTTCTTGATCTGTCTTGGGTTAATTTTTGGAAAATGCCTGCTGATATTATCAAATAGAGTGTGAGACACTGAAGAGATAAAACAACAGAAAAAAGTAGTGGTGGTAAACCAATTTTAAAAATTGGAGGCACACCTCCTATAAAACCATGTTAAGAAAAGAATATTGATGAGGCAATGAGAGAATCACAGGCTAACATGCACGGTGTCATTGTTATTTCTAGACAGCTTGAGTCATAAGTTATTCAAATTTCTAATAGCTATCCTTTACAACATAATAAAACTAAAACCTGCTCAGTAGCTGGCATCTAGCACAAACTGTTCCTGTTCAGAAATCCTGTAAATCTACATGTTTCCATTAAGGCCAAAAAAAGTAAAAAGAGTATTACAGAAAGCATTTCCATCTTCAGGAGTGTGCAATATATTTATTCACAAAGAGTACAACATAAGCCATTATGAAAAAGACAAGTAGATAGATTATTTTTGCTACAGGCACAATGTGCAAAAGTGTCTCAGCTCTTCAGCTTGCCAAGGTTGTGATCAGAAGATAGATGATCCATTTATATATAAGAAAGCAAGTACTTGATCATTATCCAAGTCTCACCAGACTATCTACCTAAAGAAAAGTACAGATCTGTAACAGATTTATCTAAGAACACACAAATTACTATCAGAATGAATAATTCCAAACTGACCAAAGCCACGAATAATAATTTGGATTCACTGTGGCGAAGATGATTGATTGCAATTTCTGCTGTATTAATCTTGACTGATCAGAGACAACATTAAGTAACACTACAGACTATACACAACTATCTGAGTTCCACTTTAATTTATAGTCTCCTGGTTTAGAGAAGAGATTTCTGTCAGCTAACACAAGTCTATAAAAAGGGGTCCCTACGTTGTGCAGAGAGTGAACTACAGCAGTTTAAAAGCTAAGCCATTTGTACAGAACAATGTATTAATCATGCTATAACACTTCCTTTTTCTCTTTACTTATGGACATACTCTGGAAAAACAGCTTTCTGTAGGGATTGTAAATTGAGTGAGATTGAGATTACTCTTCCTAAACATGTTCATTACAGTCTGTGTTCACATTTATGGTTCAACTTGTTAGGAGTATATAAAATTGTCTACAATTTCATTATAAATATTCATACAAACATTCTTACCATATATAACTTACAGGAACACCATAGGAACTGGGTTTGAGTGAAGTACCTCTCCAAATTTCCAACACATCCTCTTTAGGACTGCTAGAAAAAATAGTGTTCTCTCAGGTCAAAATATCATTCTGTTATTGTCAGTCCTAAACAAAAATGACAAAACTTAGAGCATGTGATGTGGGAAACTTCTTTAGAATCACTTCATTTTGATTTTGAGCAAAGTATGGCTTATTTTAGGTTTAACTCCAAATTAATCACTTGGCACAGAGCATCATGATTTGATTTCTAACCTGACTGCAATAAATGAAATAATTGACATTTACAATGACATTAAAAGTAACCTGTGATTTTACATTAAATCAGTTTATAATTTTCATTAAAATATCTCATGTGGGGTAATTTTGGATTATCAAAAACACCATGAAGTATGTTTCAAAACTTTCTTGGTCTTTGAAATCAGTGAAGACTATTCAACCTCTCCATTTTCTTTACTGCAAAATATGACTAGATCCTATGCATTACATTAAACATTAGCATTAGAAGGGAAATATTTTCTTAATGTGTATCTATGCTGGAAACAATAAATCTATTTGCACCATGTTGAATCAAGCAAAGATTAGCTTCAATTTAGTTATTTTTTTCTAACAGTAGTCGTGGAATTAACAGCTGACTGTGTCAGTGACTGCAACTTCACAGTTTCTTGACATTCCTAGTAAATTAAAGTACCTTGAAAACAGTACAGCTCATTTGTGGTTGCAATACAGACATACTCTCAGACCTTATTGTGACTGTTACCTTAATGGAGGATGTTCAGACCCCACTTGTACTGAGGCATAGAGAAACACCCTCCAGCCCCACCTGGACTGCAGGAGGAGCCCTGGGTAGGTACCATTCCTCCCCCGCAAACTCCTCTTGCATCCTGATTCCCATGTGATTTCCATCAACTTCATGGAATGAGAAAGGAGATGTGACATGACTTCCAGGTCCTTGATCTGATTGACCAGACAACTGGAGGACTTAATGTACATACATACTAATATACATACTAAACTTAAAGCTCCCTGACCTAGCTTAGGTAAACCTTGTGTGAGACAACAGCACTGAGGAACAAAGCTGTGATGCAGAGCATGGGTCTGCTTTACTTCTTCAGTAGTGCTAATCCACCGTCAAAAGCATATGGGTTCCTACCAATTCCTCTCTGAATTCTCACCTTTACTGTGTTGTATCACAGAATCACAGAATGGCAAGGGTTGGAAGGACTTTGGGAGATCATCTAGTCCAACCCTCCTGCTAAAGCAGGTTCACCCAGAGAATGTTACACAGGACTTCATCCAGGCGGGCTTTGAATATCTCCAGAGAAGGAGACTCCACAACCCCCCTGGGCAGCCTGTTCCAGTACTCCATCACCCTCAGAGTAAAGAAGTTTCTCCTCATATTCAACTGAAACCTCTTATGTTTCAGTTTGTACACATTGCCGCTTGTCCTGTCGCTGGGCACCACTGCAAAGAGTCTGGCGCCGTCCTCATGACATCCACCCTTAAGATATTTGTATGTATTGGTGAGGTCCCCTCTCAGTCTTCTCTTCTTCAGGCTGAACAAGCCCAACTCTCTCAGCCTTTCCTCATAGGAGAGATGCTCCCGTCCCTTTATCATCCTAGTTGCTCTCCTCTGGACTCTCTCTAGGAGTTCCTCATCTTTCTTGAACTGGGGAGCCCAGAAATGGACACAGTACTCCAGGTGGGGTCTCACCAGGGCAGAGTAGAGGGGGAGGAGAACCTCCCTCGACCTGCTGGCCACACTCCTCTTAATGCACCCCAGGATACCATTGGCCTTCTTGGCAACAAGGGCACGCTGCTGCCTCAGGGTCAGCTTGTCATCCACCAGGACTCCCAGGTCCCTCTCAGCAGAGCTGCTTCCCAGCGGGTCAGCCCCCAGCCTGTACTGGTGCATGGGGTTTGACCTCCCCAGGTGCAGCACTCGGCACTTGCCCTTGTTGAATTTCATCATGTTCCTCTCCACCCAACTCTCCAGCCTGTCCAGGTCTCACTGAATGGCAGCGCAGCCTGCCGGTGTATCAGCCACTCCTCCCAGTGTTGTGTTATCAGCGAACTTGCTGAGGGTACACTCTGTCCCCTTGTCCAGGTCATTGATGAACACGTTGAACAAGACTGGGCCGGGTACTGAGCCCTGGGGAACTCCACTAACTTCCGGCCTCCAATTGGACTCTGGCCCACTGATCAGAACCCTCTGAGCCCTGCCATTCAGCCAGTTCTCAATCCACCTCACTGTCCACTCATCCAACCCAATACTTCTTGAGCTTCCCTATGAGGATGTTATGGGAGACAGCATCAAAAGCCTTGCTGAAGTCAAGGTAGACAATATCCACCGCTCTCCTCTCGTCTACCCAGCCGGTCATGCCATCGTAGAAGGCTATCAGATTGGTCAGGCATGATTTCCCCTTGGTGAATCCATGCTGGGTACTCCTGATGATCTTCCTTTCATCTGTTTGCTTGGAGAGGACACCCAACCGGCCTGTAGTTCCCTGGGTCCTCCTTCTTGCCCTTTTTGAAGACTGGAGTGACACTGGCTATCTTCCAGTCCTCAGGCACCTCTCCTGTTCTCCACCACCTTTCATAGATGATGGGAAGTGGCTCAGCAATGTCGTCTGCCAGTTCCTTCAGCACTCGTGATGGCGCCCATGGATTTGTGGGTGTCCAGCTTCCTTAAAAGATCCCTAACCTGATCCACCTCGACCAAGGGAAGGTCGTCCTTTCTCCAAGCTTGCTTGCTTACCTGCAAGGACTACTGGGGAGCCTGAGGGCCAGCCTTGACCGTGAAGACTGAAGAAAAGAAGGCATTCAGTAGCTCCGCCTTCTCTGTATCTTCTGTCACCAGGGCACTCATTTCGTTCAGCAGCGGTCCCACATTACCCCTAGACTTACTTGAAGAAGCCCTTCTTGTTATCCTCGGTATCCTTTGCCAAACTTAGTTCCAGGTGAACCTTGGCCTTTCTAGTTGCTTCCCTACATGCTCTGGCAGCATTCCTGTATGCCTCCCAAGTGGCCTGACCCTCATTCCACATTCCACGGAGCTTACTCTTTTCTTTGAGTTTCGCTAGGAGCTCTTTGTTCATCCATGCAGGCCTCTTGCCTCATTTACTTGATTTCCTACTCACAGGGATGCACCGATCCTGAGCACGGAGGAAGAGCTGCTTAAATAGCAGCCAGCTCTCTTGGACTCCCCTACCTTCAAGAGCCTTAGCCCATGGAATTCTTCCAAGTAGGTCCCTGAAGAGGCCAAATTTAGCTCTCCTGAAGTCCAATGTTGTAGTCCTACTTGTTGTTCTGCTTCCACCTCTCAGAATCTGGAACTCCACCATCTGCAGCCAAGCCTGCCCCCTACCTTCACATCATCAACTAGTTCTTCTTTATTTGCCAGCACAAGGTCCAGTAGCGCTCCACTTCTTGTTGGGTCCTCTACCACCTGGGTCAAAAAGTTATCACTGATGTTCTGCAGGAACCTCCTGGACTGTGCGCACCTTGCTATGTGGTCCTTCCAGTTGATATCAGGATAGTTGAAGTCTCCCATGAGAACCAGGGCCTGAAATTTCAAGGCTACTTTTAGCTGTCTATAGAAGGCCTCGTCTACTTCCTCGTCCTGGTTGGGTGGTCTATGGTGAACACCCACCACAGTGTCACCCGTGCTGGCCTGCCCCTTAATTTTTACCCACAACCTTTCAACATGTTCTTCATCCGCTCCTGGGTAGAGTTCTATACATTCCAGTTGTTCCTTTACACAAAGAGCAACTCCACCGCCTTGCCTCGTAAGCCTGTCTTTCCTGAAAAGCACATAGCCATCGATGGCAGCGTTCCAGTCATGCGTGTTGTCCCACCATGTCTCTGTAATCGCGATGAGATCGTGGTCCCGCAACCACATACAGAACTCTAGCTCTTCCTGCTTGTTCCCCATGCTGCGCGTATTGGTGTAAAGGCATTTCAGCGAGGCAATTGAGCACCTAGGTTTCTCTGGAGGGATGAAAGAGGATCTGCCACAGCCAAGCCCACCTTTAGGGCAGTTGGTCTTTTGCTTCTTAAGTTGGGAGGCAGCTACGGCACATATATTGCTGCTCTGAACAGACACACTTGTTCCACCATCGGATGAGACTGCGACCTGACTGCACACCCCACCCCCCGAGTCCTTTAGTTTAAAGCCCGCCGTACCAGGTTGGCCAACCTACTGCCTAGGATTCCCCTGCCTCACCTAGAGAGGTGGACCCCATCCCTCCCTAACAGGTTGTAGTCACTGAAGAACGTCCCATTGTCATAAAAGCCAAAACCCTCACGACGGCACCAGCCACGTAGCCAGGAGTTAATGTACCTTATGCGCCTATTTCTGGCCGCCTCCTTCCCTCGAACTGGTAAGATGGAAGAAAAGATAACCTGGGCCCCAATGTTTTTCACTTGTACCCCCAGGGCTCAAAAGTTTTCTTTGTTTTTACCCATCTATGCCAAGTACTTTACTAAATATAGTTGATCTCTGGAACTGTGGATTTTCTTGGAATTAAATTGGCATGAAAGATCATATACATAAGACAAAAAAAACTTGGTTCTATGTCTTTTTCTTTGTTAAAAATACTTATAAAAGGTCCATCAGAATCACTCACACTGAAATACAGTATTACAGGCCCAGCTCACGTATGCTTTTCTTCCTGGCAACACATATTAAGAACAGAATGTTAATTCAAGCATAACATCCAGTGAACATGATTTTTGTTTTATATATAATGGGATGATTGTATCTATCCTTCCTCCTATAGCAGTTTGTCCTTCCCCACCAGTTCAGAAGCCTGATTTACTTTCCTTAGGAGTAGAATCAGTTCCCAAAGGGCTGTAATTACATCTCCAGAGAAGAATCAGAAAAGATCTTACAGATGGTACAGTGCAAGATGAGCTATTAGGAAGGAGGTTTCTACTATAACCTTCTGCATAGGTAGCTTGGAGCTTCCATTTCTTTGCTACTTTTCCAGTGCAAATCAGGTTACCTGTGAACTGAAGAAATTGATCTGACATGATGATTCAAAATTTGGGAAATGAGTTCTGCTTTTCTTCAGAACTCAGTGGTTAAGTGTAAAAATTCAAAACTTTCTTCACAGCTGAGCTTAGCTGGCAGCCATTCAGTATCTGAGGCACTGATAAGAAATGGTGATAAACTTCGGGAGCTTTTTCTTATTTCTAAGAAAAGGACCTTCCCCAAAGACTAGCTAATTGAGTGAACGGGAAGTAAATTTTCCAATATCTATGTATCACTTGTTCCATGCAGAAAGAAAACTTCAACCACAAACACCATAATGTCTTTTTTAATTATTGCTCCTAAACCCAATAACAAATCCAAGTGATTTTATACTTTTAAGTTTACTTTTTCATGCCATATATATGTACTATAAGGAATAATTTCCTGAATAAACTCTATATAACTCTATATAACACTGTTGTACCTAATTTCCCATAACAAAATAATAACATGATGAGTTCCTAGCTCAGAATATGTATCACTTATTCTGAATTATGCAGATATCTTTCTGTCACAAATGAGTGTCTTTATATAATTTGATTTAGTAGCAGTTTAGAATTTATTTGTGCTTTTATGGCAAATAACAGGATTATGATATTTTAACAGCACTCAGTCATCAGTCGATTAACAAAGTGATTCAACAAAATTTCTTTTAATTAAAACAGCAACTTAGTTAAAGATTTGAAGTTGGCAAGGTTCACTTTATTACTTCATGGAAGAAGTACACAAAGGAAAACTAAGTTACACTCGAGTTAGAATGATTCAGAGAGTGGATGCAGAGAATAAGGAGTACCCTCCCATTGAGTCACGAAGTTCAGAGTAGACCCCCTTGCTTTCTAGACTCCTTCTCAGAGAGGAGTCTAGGTGAGGCTAGGTCCAATCTTAGTCTCAGACTTGGTCAACAGGATAATACTTGTCTAGTAACAGTCTAAGCTTTATTCATAGTTTTAAGGTGGACCACAAGACTTTTAACAGCACTTAATCGTTGGCTAAATTAATGTTCACAGAGTGAGTCAACTATAATCACGACAGACTCACTTTGCAGTTAAATCACTCATTTACAGATTACTTAAATTGATTCACACATGCATAAACACAGACTTGATTGATTTTATATATATACACTTATATATATTATATATATATAAGCGCATATACCTGTCAAAAATTCCCCTTAAGTTCAGTGAAATATTTACATCAAATATCTTGGCATTTCTCAGCAGGCAAGGGTTGAGCCTCAGGGAGTGAAGTGTTTCAGTCCAGGATCCACTGTTGGTCTTTGGCAATGGATCTCCGATTTTTGCAAACTTGAGAGTTTGTGAGCTCTGAGACACATCCTGCTCAGAGGGAGATGCTGGTGGCAGCCCACTGCTGTTCAGGAGAGCTCAAAGGGCCTCACTTAGGACCACAATTTATAGGGTAGTGAGATGATTTGCTTTAGTCATTAGTAGACATTCATCCTGACCACAATCAGCTCAGTAATTACTGGAATGCCAGTAACAATGTACCGCTTTGCTTGGGTTATGACCCAGGTGAGATATGTTCCAAGGCAGTCAGGGGATAACTGATTGTTCCTGTTCTTGCTTTCCACCTTGATCAGTCAACCAGTGTTTCTATATGGACAGCGCTGCTCCCTGCTTCAGCCATGTAGGAGTTCCTGGTACAATTAAGGGGCGCTTAACCATCCAACTCATTACATAAAGGCCAAGGTCTGGTGGTAATTCCCGAAGTTGTAAAGCAGTCCAGGAAAGAAAAAGCGGGGGTGGGGGGGGGTGGGGGGGGAAGAGGTGGGAGGAGTAGTATGAGGTGAATGCACCATCATGCTTTCAAACTTTGGATGGTGATAAATATTTCCCATAAAAGTCCTTTTATTCATATAACTGATTCATTGAGTCTAGGAAAGAAAATAGTAATTAAATTTACTTTTGGAAAGGTTAGACTAGTCAAAGTACAAGATATTTTAAGCCATGTGTGTGGAATAGGATAAGCCTACGTATATATGAATATATAATATATGTATATAAGAACAAGGTTTTGTTTTTCTCATTTCTAAAGGATTTTTGTTAACAGAAGAAATCTGTAAAAGTACAAGTTTTGATTTTTTTTCATATAAGTATGAAAATATTTTTACTTGCAAGAAATATAATACTGAAAGAAATAGTTGAAGAATTGCAGGAAAATGAAGTATTGAAGTGATTAATGTGTTCCTAACTTCATACATGAGTTTCTGTCCAGTTTTATGTTCCTTAAATCTTCAGGATAAAGGCACCACTCTACAGCCTGAGATCCTAAATAAATTTTAATAGCCATTTCAGAAGGATAAAGTTTGCAATAACATATTTTCAGTGCTTTGTGGTCTTTATGCAAAGCATGATTCATACAAAAGAAAGTAAAAATTAATTTCTGACAATACAAACATGTACTGTAGGAAAGCCAAAATAGATTCAATGTAATTATTAAAGCTCTCCCAGGCAGAATGAGGGTAACATTATCAATACTGATGAAAAATCCATCCTTCTCAAGCATCTGTAGCACAGCCAGTGGGAGCTCTTTAAATAGATCTATCAGGTTGTATGCAGTTTCTGAAGTTTCTAGCTCTAACACTGCAATTCTTTAAGTAATTTCCAGTCACTTAGAATCTTAGAATCTTAGACACTGGAATTGTCTGTGCACTGAAAACTGTCCCTAAAACGAAGGTTTATACGAACTGTTACGCAATTAAGAAAAGAAGTTATTTATCTGGCAATTGTTCAGAGTTCTTTTCAATGAATTGTGTCTTCTGAAACTTGCCCACCATCCCACTATGGAAATTTTTGATTTCACAGGTGAAAGAAACCTAGATATTATATCCTCTTCCTCATGCAATGGATGAGAAATTTCAAGAAAAATACATGTTCAGTGGGTACTACTAGACAAAAAGTCTTTAATGCGGCCATTCAACAATGGAAGTCGTACATTGACAACATATTGCAAAGAACACTAAAAAGGTTAGAAATTATCAATTTTTGGGCTCTTTGAATAAAAGAAGTGAGGTATGTCAAATGGATAAACATAGAAGTTGTGGCTGCGACAGTACCACTTTAGAAGTTCACCAGTGCAGTGACTCTCATTACATCAGCTTTCATGTTACTGAAGAAGTGATTTCAAGTTTTGATGGCTTCCTGGAAACCCTCTTCTTGTACCAGGGAAGGTGCTACCATAACTTCTATTTTGTTCTTGGTTTTTTTTTCCTTAATTCTTCTAATGCAAGATTCAAGTTAAGTCCAGTAATTCATTGACTGACCTTGCTCTAGCCTGTCTTTATTGATCATATTATGTCTACTTTTCTGTACAACCAATTATTTAAGAGGAGGAATGGGTGCAAACATACAATTCAGTGTTGATGTGTCCCAGGTACAGATGGTTTCAGTTAAATCACAGAAGAAGCAGTTTTATTTCTGTAATATAGTTAATAGTAGGGAAAAAAATTATCTAGGAGTTTTTTCTTGCTTGAGAGAAGACATGTCATGTAGGAGTATTTGGCATTACTGAAGTCAAGTAAGTAAAGAATATTCTTATATTTGTATGACAGTAATGCCCAAAGGCACAAATTGTGAGATCAAGGCCTCACTGTGCTCAACAATGTGTGTATGCATACTAGGAAACAGTCCCCAAGCCCAAAAGCTAGCAGTATAAATAGTTAAAGCCAAAGAACAGAGAATTGAAATTATTTCTCTGTGGTAAGATAATAGAAGAGTAGCAAAATGAAGACAAAAATGCAGGTCTGCTGAATTCTAGATGAATCTTTTATAGCTATTAGATCACTCTAAAGCATTGTAGCTAATAGATTCAAGTAATAATATTGCTTTGGGACACAGATTTTCTCTAAGTATACTAGGAGTTCACTGCAGCTGCACAACAGAGCAATCATAATAAGCAAAATGAGATCTTATTTTAAAAACAGAAAACCATCCAGCATTTGAAACAAAAATGTTGCTAATTAATTACTTTTATTGTTAAACTTTTTAGTATTAATCTTTTTACAAATGGCAGCATCAAATTATTTGTACAGGTAAGAAGGTTCCATGCTCCTGAGAAATGTACCGTGAAACATACCTTTAGTTTAATACAGAAGATCAGGTGCATATCGTAAAACAAGCATCTTAAGCAGTGTGGAAGCATAGACTGTATGCCGATTACATTCACTGACTATTGTATTAAAGTGCATTACTATAATTCAGCTGGGTTTTCTTTCTTTATATATATCATTTATAGCGGAACATATTTGTGTTCCCTGATTGTGAAATAATGGCTTAGTGAGATCTATTAAAAATAACTACCAAACACAAACACATTCATAACAGAGTGACAACTATGTTGACAATTTAGCATAACAAAAGCTTAATCTACAGATGAGATTGGATATCTGTTTTCTCAGACCTTAACATACTCTGGGAAAATTCAATGCCAACTTTATACACAGATTTCACGCTGTGTTGTTTTCTTAACAACATGCTTATGCCAATAGAATTTCTTGAAGTGTTATTAGAAGACCTGAGCAACTTTTGAAGTGTTATTTGGTTTTCTCAGCTTATATGGGGAGAAAATGCAGAAGGTAGTATTATTTGCATATAAACACTTCCTAGGAACATACCAACAAAACTATATGGTAGGTATGCAGCTTAATTCAATACACAAAGTTATGACAGTTTCTGATGCTTCAGACTGTTATTAAGAAATATAACTTTGAGTATCTCCGTGCAGAACTGATGAACACTTTTCTTGGGTGAATTGCTTTCTATGTCACAGAAGCAGTGCACTGTATTGGGTTTGTGTGCAAGGTTTTGGTAGCAGGGGGTTACAGGGGTGGCTTCTGTGAGAAGCTGCTAGAAGCTTCCCTCATGTCTGTTAGATTCAATGCCTGCTGGCTCCAGGATGGACCTGCTGCTGGCCAAGTCCATGCTGGAACAGGTCTTCTGGCAGGACCTGTGGCCCCGTGGAGAGAGGAGCTCAGGCTGGAGCAATTAATGAAGAACTGTAGACCATGGGAAGGACTCATGGAGAAATTCATGGAGAACTGTCTCCTGTGGGAGGGACCCCATGCTGGAGCAGGGGCAGAGTGTGAGGAGTCCTCCCCCTGAGGAGGAAGGAGCGGCAGAGACAACGTGTGATGAACCAACAGCAGCCACCATTCCCCATCTCTCTGTGCCTCTGAGGGGGAGGAGGTAGAGAATTTGGGAGCAAGGTTAATCCTGGGAAGAAGAGAGGGTTGGGGTGAAGGTGTTTTAATATTTAGTTTTTATTTCTCATTACCCTGCTCTGATTTGTTTGGCAATAAATTAAACTAATTTCCCCAAGTCGAGTCTGTTTTGCCTGTAATTAGTGAATGATGTCTCCCTGTCTTTATCTTGACCCACGAGCCTTAGCCTTTCTCTCCTCTGTCCAGCTGAGGATGAGGAGTGATGCAGTGGCTTTGGTGGGCACCTGGCATCCAGACAGGGTCAATCCACCGCACACACTTAGATATGTATATTTGAAAACACTGTTAGTGCACCTAAGGTGCAAACAAAAAGTGGAAAATAAGCATCACTGTGCTTGTGTGTTTTCATCTAGAATAATATCCAGAGAGTATTATTCAACTTCATTCTAGAACACTAATGTTTTTAAAATCTGCTGTGTTTAAGAGCAGCAACAACTATAAAAAAAAACCCTCCAATTGTCTCCAGTTATAGTGTTAGCTATCCTGATAAATCTATGTATGTAAAAATGGTTTTCAGCTCCTCAGTCCTTTTTCTTCATTTCTTCATTCTCAATGATCAACTTTTAAAGATGAGGATACTGATTTCTTTTTAGACTGAAGATCATTAGCTGGAAAAAATGTGAACATGTTTAAGACATACAAAAAGACTTAACTAATGTTTAAGTAAGCCACAATAATGTAAAGTGTATCTTTTTACAGTAACAAAATTTGATATAAAAATGAGATATGGGGTTGGGAATACACAAAATGAAACAGAGGTAAATTCTCTCAGCGTGAATGAAGCCTTCAGCTCACATTGAAATAACAAGTATCCTCTAAAAAAGAAGCTGCTTTTGGGTGATGGTTTTACAGTATTAAATGTCATGGCGTCTTTCATTTTCTAAGTATCGACAATTTACAATCATAACCTTTGCCTGTGGGAAAAAGCTGGGTTTAGAAAGCTCCAGCCCTACTTTTCAGGCAGTTATTAATAAACAAGGAGAGAAAATGTGATGGATAAATTAATAAACCATAAGATTTTGCATATTCTTAAAGTGCCTTTATAATAACACTGGATATTCTTGCAATGCTCTTCAGTTAGATCAACACGCAAAGAGGTTCTTCAGGTTATTGACTCTTTTAATTTCACTAAATATAGAATAGAATAGAATCATAGAATCACTTTGGTTGGAAAAGACCATTAAGATCATCGAGTCCAACCTTTAACCTAACCCTGCCATCCCACCACTAAACCATGTCCTTAAGCACCTCATCTATCCGTCTTTTAAATACCTCCAGGGATGAGGACTCCACCACCTCCCTGGGCAGCCCATTCCAGAGCCTGACAACCCTCTCGGTGAAGAAGTTTTTCCTAATGTCTAGCCTAAACCCTCCCTGGCGCGGCTTCAAGCCATGGACCCCTTGTCCTATTGTCTGTTACCAGGGAGAAGAGGCCAACCCCCACCTCACTACAGCCTCCTGTCAGGCAATTGTAGAGGGTGATCAGGTCTCCCCTCAGGCTCTTCTTCTCCAGACTAAACAACCCCAGTTCCCTCAGCCGTTCCTCATATGGCTTGTGTTCCAGATCCCTCACCAGCTTGATTGCTCTCCTCTGGACATGTTCCAGCAAGGCAACATCTTTCTTGTAGTGAGGGGCCCAAAACTGAACACAGTGTTCGAGGTGCAGCCTCACCAGCACTGAGTACAGGGGCATGATCACTTCCCTACTCCTGCTGGCTACGTTATTCCTGATACAGGCCAGGATGCCTGTAAGTAGTAAGTAGTAGCATTAAACAAACTGCCCATCAAGTTTAAGTTTTAGGATATTATTTGCTTCTACTAATCTGGAAACTAAGAAAGTACTCACCTTGTGAGAATTATGCAAAAAGCATGAACCTTATAGATATATTTGTGTTTATTTTTCAGTAGGCTGGATTTCTGCAAGGCTTAAGATTTGTCTTTTTCTTTACTCTTCTCACATCTAATTTCTCACAATTCTGGGGATCTTTTTTCTACATCAACAGGACGATTAACTGCATACATCATTTGATGTAAACCCAAAATATTTTGGAGAGAATAGCCAGATCAAATATTAATCCAGACAATATGAAGTCTTTCATTTTGTGGTTAAAGGTTTGCCTGTTAGCTGTACTTTCAGATGCTACTGTCCCTGGATGATTACTACAGCAACCTGAAACAATGCAATACAATGTCCTCTAAGTACCTTACAGGCAAAAAAGCAATCCACAGTAAAATTTTATAGTATTTTGTCTATCAAGTCCAAGGTTGTGCTTCAGACTGCAGGCTGAAAAGGATACAGGAAGGAGATTGTCAACTGAGTGGCTTATGTTGTAGTTATGCTTGCAATATTTGTCTATTTTTGGTGGAGGGCTGCCTTGCTGTCCAGTTCTGTAGAATTAGTATATGAGATCAAAATGTGAACTTTATTCTCTTAAATAATATGGAAAGCTTTATATTTTTATGACTGTTTTTATGGTGCCAAAATAAGGATCTTTTAGCAGTAGAAATGTGATATTAAATGTTTTGCAACCTCATCTTTTAATTTCTCCAAGTCACTACAGGGTCAGAGATTTTCATCACAGAAGTAATCAGAGGCACTTTCTGATGAAGAGCAAGTAAACATCCTCATTTATTGCATGGGTGATGAGGCATATGACATTCATAGAAGTTTTCTGGTTAGGACTGCTGGAAAGATGAACTATACAACTGTAAAAAAGAAGTTTAATGAAAGCTTGGCAGGAAATGAAACTCAGTGGAACAGCAAGATTTTATGATGCAAAGCAGCATCAGGCCTGCTTTTACCACAACAGTGTATGCATTAGTAAAGCTGAACAACTGGGTAGTGTCCTCTTAGTTTGGGTTGTATCTGAATGAAGCCAGTAAACCCACAATTTTATCTGGGTCAGTTGCTAAGGAAAGCAGTCAAGAGAAGGTGTGATCAAAATTTTTTAAATATTTTTAAAAATAAAAAGTTATATTTAATTTTAAAATTACTTTTAAATAAGTATATTCTATTTTTGCACCTTACAAAAGTTGGAAAAGTCAAATTAAATAAAAGTGAAATTAGGTCCTTTGTGGAAATTAATTGCTTCTACTGATAGTCATCATGTTTTTCTCCACTGAATATTTTTCAGGATTTTGTTTTTAATTGACATTTTTCTACTTGTTTCACTAAAACAATATGCAAAAGCAGAGAAAAATCAGTAATGGAAGAGTGGTTCCAAGTCAGCTCTAGAAAGCAGTGATTAAATAAGAAATATATCTATAAGAGAGAAGACTAGACAATATACTGTTGAGTGATTGTGGTTTTATTAATTATAGATTAGCAATATTATCATTATAATACAATATCTTTCCATGAAAGCTCTGGATAGAGGCATTGTGTAATCTCTAGAATGTAAGTTTGTGTCTTTGAAAATATGCCAGGTAAAAGTAAGGGCTTCTTTTAATACTGAGAGTAACTCCAGTGATCTGCTTTTGCCTATATTCTGACTCCTGTCTACATGGGCAGAGTCTAATTGGAGGCCGGTAGTTAGAGGAGTTCCCCAGGGCTCAGTATCCGGCCCAGTCTTGTTCAACTTGTTCATCATAGAATAGAATCATAGAATGTTTTGGGTTGGAAGGGACCCCTAGAGGGCATCTAGTCCAAGCCCCCTGCAGTGAGCAGGGACACCGCTAGCTACATCAGGTTGCTCAGACCCCCATCCAACCTGGCCTTGAATGTTTCCAGGGATGGGGCCTCCACCACCTCTCTGGGCAACCTGTTCCAGTGTTTCACCACCCTCGTTGTAAAGAATTTCCTCCTTATATCCAATCTAAACCTACCCTGCTTCAGTTTAAAACCATTACCCCTTGTCCTGTCACAGCTGGCCCTACTAAAAAGATTTTCCCCATCTTTCCTATAGGCCCCCTTTAGATACTGAAAGGCTGTAATCAGGTCTCCCCACAGCCTTCTCTTCTCCAGGCTGAACAAGCCCAACTCTCTCAGCCTGTCCTCATAAGAGAGGTGCTGCAGCCCTCGGATCATTTTAGTAGCCCTCCTCTGGACCCGCTCCAACAGTTCCATGTCCTTCTTGTGCTGAGGGCTCCAGAGCTGGACGCAGTACTCCAGGTGAGGTCTCACCAGAGCAGAGTAGAGGGGCAGAATCACCTCCCTCGACCTGCTGGCCACGCTTCTCCTGATGCAGCCCAGGGTACGGTTGGCCTTCTGGGCCGCCAGCGCATATTGCCGGCTCATGTCCAGCTTTTCATCCACCAGCACAGCCAAGTCCCTCTCGGCAGGGCTGCTCTCGATCCTTTCTTCCCCCAGCCTGTACTGATACTGGGGGTTACCCCGACCCAGGTGCAGGACCTTGCACTTGGCCTTGTTGAACCTCATGAAGTTCACACAGGCCCACCTCTCCAGCCTGTCCAGGTCTCTCTGGATGACATCCCGTCCTTCTGGTGTGTCAACCGCACCACTCAGTTTGGTGTCGTCCGCAAACTTGCTGAGGGTGCATTCGATCTCACTGTCTATGTCATTGATGAATATATTGAACAGCACCGGTCCCAGTACGGACCCCTGAGGGACACCACTCATCACCAGTCTCCATCCGGACATCGAGACATTGACCACTACCCTCTGGATGCGGCCATCCAGCCAGTTCCTTATCCACCGAACAGTCCACCCATCAAATCCATAGCTCTCCAATTTAGAGAGAAGGATGTTGTGGGGGACCGTGTCAAAGGCTTTGCAGAAGTCCAGATAGATGACGTCTGTTGGTTTTCCCTTGTCCACTGATGCTGTCACACCATCATGGAAAGTCACTAGGTTCGTCAGGCAGGACTTGCCCTTGGTGAAGCCATGCTGGCTATCTCGAATTATCTCCCTGGCCTCCATGTGCCTTAGCATAGCTTCTAGGAGGATCTGTTCCATGATCTTCCCAGGCACAGAGGTGAGGCTGACAGGTCGGTAGTTCCCAGGGTCTTCCTTTCTACCCTTTTTGAAAATGGGCACAATGTTTCCCTTCTTCCAGTCACCGGGGACTTCACCTGACTGCCATGATTTTTCAAATATCATGGAGAGTGGCTTGGCAACTACATCGGCCAATTCCCTCAGGACTCTGGGATGCATCTCATCAGGTCCCATGGACTTACGTGCGTTCAGGTTCCTCAGGTGGTCACGAACCTGATCTTCTCCTACAGCAGGAAGGGTTTTGCCCTCCCGACCCCCCTCATGCCATCCATCAACTCGGGTGGGGTGAGGAGAGAGGTTCCCAGTGAAGACTGAGGCAAAAAAGTTGTTGAGTACCTCAGCCTTCTCTTCATCTGCTGTTACCAACTTGCCAGTCTCGCTCATCAGCAGGGGTACGCTTTCTTTAACCATCCTTTTCTGGCCGATATACCTGTAGAAACCCTTCTTGTTATTCTTTGCATCCCTAGCCAAGTTTAGCTCCAGCTGAGCCTTGGCTTTCCTGACCCCATTCCTACACAACCGGACCGTGTCCCTATACTCTTCCCAGGATGCCTGTCCCTGCTTCCACTGCCTGTGCAGTTCCCAGTTCAATGACCTGGACGAGGGGACAGAGTGTACCCTCAGCAAGTTCGCTGATAACACAACACTGGGAGGAGTGGCTGATACACCGGCAGGCTGCGCTGCCATTCAGTGGGACCTGGACAGGCTGGAGAGTTGGGTGGAGAGGAACATGATGAAATTCAACAAGGGCAAGTGCCGAGTGCTGCACCTGGGGAGGTCAAACCCCATGCACCAGTACAGGCTGGGGGCTGACCCGCTGGGAAGCAGCTCTGCTGAGAGGGACCTGGGAGTCCTGGTGGATGACAAGCTGACCCTGAGGCAGCAGCGTGCCCTTGTTGCCAAGAAGGCCAATGGTATCCTGGGGTGCATTAAGAGGAGTGTGGCCAGCAGGTCGAGGGAGGTTCTCCTCCCCCTCTACTCTGCCCTGGTGAGACCCCACCTGGAGTACTGTGTCCATTTCTGGGCTCCCCAGTTCAAGAAAGATGAGGAACTCCTAGAGAGAGTCCAGAGGAGAGCAACTAGGATGATAAAGGGACGGGAGCATCTCTCCTATGAGGAAAGGCTGAGAGAGTTGGGCTTGTTCAGCCTGAAGAAGAGAAGACTGAGAGGGGACCTCACCAATACATACAAATATCTTAAGGGTGGATGTCATGAGGACGGCGCCAGACTCTTTGCAGTGGTGCCCAGCGACAGGACAAGCGGCAATGTGTACAAACTGAAACATAAGAGGTTTCAGTTGAATATGAGGAGAAACTTCTTTACTCTGAGGGTGATGGAGTACTGGAACAGGCTGCCCAGGGGGGTTGTGGAGTCTCCTTCTCTGGAGATATTCAAAGCCCGCCTGGATGAAGTCCTGTGTAACATTCTCTGGGTGAACCTGCTTTAGCAGGAGGGTTGGACTAGATGATCTCCCAAGGTCCCTTCCAACCGTTGCGATTCTGTGATTCTGTGAAAGTACTTGCCTGCATGATTAAACCAGTGTACTTGTTTAAATCCAGTGAGGTATAGGAAAGTACTGATTTTTCCTCCTACACAATTTAATAGCAATATATTTTAATTTGATAATGCATATAAATGTATACTTAATACTGAATTTTCATCTTACCCCCCCACTATCATTGATTTCCTTGTGACAGTCACAACCATAAAAAACTAAATTATACCTCTGATTTTCCATAGCCATACACAAACATCTACTCTAGAATATTTTGGAAGCCACAGTTGTCAAGAAAAATGCTGTACTTGAAGATATTTCTTTTACTTGAACTCATCACTGGAATACTAAGCCTTGATGAAGATATTGATGCAATATATAATTTAACAAATGCCTGATACATCAGTATTATTATATACTGTTTTAACTCTAACTTATGAAATTTAAAGCAGAGTTATTTTCATGCTTTGACACAAATAACGTAAAATAAAATAAGTAAAAATTTTTAAAAACCTGCAATACTATAAGACATAACTCTAAAGAACTCTTTGCTTTTTCTTTTAAAATTTAATTATACAAGGGAAATACATAATTTATATTTCGGACCACAAAAATTTTGCAAATAAATTTGTTGTGTGGAAGAACATTTATAATAAACATTCTTATAGACACAAAACTTAAGGAAGGTTTTGCTTATAATCAAATATTACTTAAATGTAAACCTATAACAATACTACTGCTATGCTTTTCAGTGAAAGTCATGCTCAGATTACTTTATATCTCCAAGTTTACATCAAGAGTCTTTCTATTTAGCCTCATGTTTGCCAAAAATTCTTCCCATGTTCTTTGAAAGATCTGCAATTTCAAATACAAGTGTTATCCTTCTATCAGGACAACCGACCAGTTGTCTTAAGGCAACATCTAAATTTGATCTGTATGAATCTGTACAAATAGTTACAGCTCCCCACGTTTGCACTGTTAATATAAGAATTAATAATTAGGTACTGACCCCCCCCCCATAATTTCTAGAGTTTTCTTTCTATTTTTTCAAGATTCTCTATTAATTTTGTTCATTTGCTTTTTAAATTATAGTAATAAATATCCACTGATTTCATTTAAGTTAGTTCTGAATTAGCCATGTGTGAAATCTAAACGAGACTGCTTATCTATGGACACCTTGATGACACCCTATATTGTGAAACAGAGATTAAATATAGAAACACACAAATTAACATTTTAATATTGCCTACTCCCCAGTCTCAGTATTAGACTTTTTTTAAAGTCTGACAGAATACTGAAAAGTTTTAATGCTTCTAAATTTAAATAGAATGCTTAAAGTAAAAGTAGAAAATTTATTGTGGAAAATAATTTTATATGCAATGCAGACTATGAAGTCATATTTCAGATATAACTTTTGCACCACTTATATATATAATCATTGCAAGTTTGTTTATTCATTTATCATGTATCATACCTGAGTTTTACTATAGTTTTTTTTGAGATACTGCTTTTAAGAGCTGAATTTTCACATTTAGATCAATAAAGGATTGTACATGGCTTGCGGTGGCCGAACCTGAGTAATTAATAAAAACTTATTTGAAGCTACGTAATAAAATGTTTTTTTTCATAATCATAGTAGGAGCATTTGTAAGGTAAAATACTTTTTTGTGACTATATTATTCTTGCTTTTCCTGAAAATATATCATGTTAAAGCTTTTTTAACACTACAGAATGCTGAAATCATATTGAATATTGAATTCTGAAGTTTATTACAATGTTAATGTATTGACTTCATTCAATATATGAATTACATATTAGCTTTAGTGACTATTGCTTGTACTCTAATGATTCATGTTGCACATTAGTTTAAAATATTTTCATGCCAACTCTCAATATGTTCACCCCATTCTTCCTTTTTTATAACACTTTTTCTCTACAGTCATTAATTAAACAAATTGTCAGACTACAAATTTTGCCAAGATTTCTCCCAGGCTATAAATCATCTACATCAAAAAACTTAATCCACAAATGTCCTCCCATACAGCTACATATTTGCATTAACTAATGCTCTGCTTCTATCAAGTGTGCATCTGCAAAAAATTGCTTACTTCATTTTCACTAGTAATGTTTTTTTTGAACACTCAGCACAGTGTAGAAAAATTACATAATCTGATGAAACTTCCTTTACAGGAATGTTTTGTTATTGTTGTGTATTTTTTGTTTTGTTTTGCTTTTTTTAATAATATTTACACAAAGCTGGTCAAAGGTAAGGAAATGATTTATTTCCACTCACAGTAGGCTTTATTCGGAACAATTCTACCTTCAGGTAAGTATTCTTATAATTACAGAAGGGGATGTCCATAAAGAAAGTTGATATTACTTTTGGCTCCGTTAAAAAAAAAAAAAACAGCCAACAACCCAACCCTCACCTCCTCCCCGCAAAATTAAAAAAAAAATTACATTAAAAATTATACCTCTTCCAAGAATAATTGATTGATATACACTGCATTGCTCCTATGCCACAGTAGGTGGGATATGAGATTAATAAATATATACTGTAACATGTTTAAAGTGTCATAACTATGGAAGCATTTAACTCAGCTGCAAACATTGATTCAGTAGATATATATCAATGATTACCAAGGCTTATCTAATATTAAACATTTTCCAACTAACTCAGTAAGATATAAAATCAACAGAAATTAACATTTTCAATACAAAATGTAAAATCTTGGTCTGTTTTATAATACACCCTGCAGTGCCATAAAAAAAAAAAAAAATCTTTAGAGGACTCAATTTACAGAACTCAATAATTTCCTAAAATATTGTGTCTAATTAGAGAGCTGTGATGTGTCTTTACACAGACGTATGCATTAGTTTCAACGGGAATTCTTTAGCATGGTTCAACAGGAAGTTGACTTTTCATGTTTTTCTTTCTGATTGCAATATTTTCATTGCAATGTTAGTTGTACATGAGTGCAGATTTTTAAATGCCACATTTCTGACTTTTTGCTGCATAACAAGTGGATATTTGTGAATAAATGTATCTTTTGTGAAGATTTTGTGAATGAAGTTTGTGCATGTGCATCAATATCAATGTTAATTAGGTTATTTATGTTAATCATGCCATTATAAAGTAGAGTACTATAGTAATCAAATGGTGACAAAAGGTTAGAAAATAAATAAAGGAGGAAAGCAGCATAGATTTTATCATTTCAGGTGTAGCAAATGTGGCACAGCAGGTTTTTTGCATCCCTTTAAGAGATATCATGCCATCGAAGGTCTGTAAAAAGTGTGTTTGGGCATGCAGATATTAATGCCTAAATTCTGTTGACACGCTCTTGCTTGCACAGTAAAGCTCATTTACAATAAACTGCATCTATGCCACAGTGATATTGTAGCAGTGAGGTACTAAGTTTATAACAAAAGCACCATTATAACAGAAGCAATGTCTCCTGTTAGACAAACTGAAATAATGGGAAAGCAGGAAAGGTCTTGGGTGCACAGACCCTTCCTTGAAGTCGAATAAGCAGTCTTCAAAACTAGATCTTCAAGGCTGAGAACAACTGATTCAATTTTAACTGCAGTCTGTAGGTTAATAGGGGTTAGTGTGCTATATTGAATTTTGAAGGTGTAGCTTTTCCAGATTTTTGAAAGAGCACCACAACCTTTATATAATACATCTTTCAGAATATACCTGCATGTCCTTTGGAGAAATAAAAGACACAGTGCTTCTGGATTTGCTTAGCTAACCCTGATAACTGTATATAATCTTTGTAAACATACTAAAAATCCCATCTTGTAACAAAGTTAACTAGTATTTCTGATGAAAGACTGTTTCAGAATCTTGTACAGAGAGTCACAATATCAGAAAAGGCATTTGTTAAGGGCTCTACTTAGACGCTATGAATATGGACAAGACAAACAGTTGAGTTTTTGCTGTGTGTGAACCACGTGTGCACATGCACAGAAAGGAAAGCACCTGCTTAGGTCAATGCATAATTTTCATGCAAGTTTCGTTATACCTATGCACTCTCTTTTGAATACACGTGCAGAAATGGCAAGATCTCAGAAAGGGCTTTAAGTTTCTCACCATTAATTCTCAAGGAACTGTGCTACTCTACTATTTCAGTTTGACTCATAGAAATAAAACATCATAATGTTAATGTGGAAACAGAATAGAGCTTGTACAATGAAATCAAAGTCCTTTTCATAGTATCAAACTACAAAAAAATTTTTAAAAAGCATGTCACATACATAATTCTTTTCTAGAACTCTTGTTTAGAACAGTGCAATTCAAAGAAATGTGAATGTGCTTGAATTTCAAAAAGAACTTTCAGTTGCTGCTTGAACACTGAAGTTAAAGGATATACTATGCTCCTGACTTTTCTTCCTGGCTTCTTGACCAGAATGGAAAAAGTAAAAGAAAATTTGCAGCTCAACTTGTTGAACTAACATATAAGATGTTCTACATATATCTATATTCAATATATATTGAATTGTAAAGAGCTTTTAAGTACATTCTTTCATTATGTTTCTCACCTATCCATAATACTTACCTATACTGAAAGATAGTTATGCAGTAGATCCATATCATCATGAAAATATTTAGTCAGCATGTATATTTAAATCAAATATTTTAGTGCACATTTTATAATCAGCAGTACTACTAGATGCTTGGCAGATACAAAAATTTGGAAGCTATATACTCCACCAGATAGCTGCAGAAGTTGTTCATTTTCAGAAGAATAATATTCAACTTAGCTGATGTTTCTGCACTGTTATTATCATCTTTGCAAACTAGACAGTATCCCACTTCTATCCCAGTTAATTTCTTTCCATAGAGTCCCATACCATCCATGCATCCTTCCTGCCCAAGGTGAGCCTCCAGTTTATTTACCTACAGAAAGCAGAGGGAAGCGGGGTAGGAAAAAGATAGAAACTGAGATGAGAAGTATCATAACTTAGTGAACCACTGTTCTTAGTAAGACTAGAAAATAAAGCTTAAGAAATCCTCAAACCTTAAAACAATTTTAAACCCCAAAGCCCTCAGGGTGGGTCATCTATATTGTCACTATTTTTTTTTTTCCCATAACATATCTGTGTTCAATCTTTAATTTTCTTGCAATTATTGCACTTTGATTTATATTTGATGTCATTGTCCGTTCCATGAAAAATGAAAGACCTACCTGAAAGAGCTAGGCAGAATAGGTGTTACCTTCTGTTTTGAAATTTAGATTAAAACTGATTTATATTAGCAAAAGAACATGGCTATATCCCACTTCACAGTATGTGTGGTTCCTATTTTTCACAGCATTTAACAAAGTTGGTCTGGAAACTCTTTTATAACAGTTCCACATCAGAATATGAAGTGCGGGTCAAGACGCATTATTCTAGAAGAAATTTATAAAGATTTTTTTTCTCTGAATTTTAGTCCCAAAATTTTTATCTTGCAGGAATGCCAAATACTAACAAGCTTAATGAAATCTGTGTGTTGAAAGTGGAAACATATCTTTAAATACACTAGTCTGTTCTCAATACATTGCAATCAAGTCTTAGGATTTTTAATAACTTGCTGAAATAGTTCAAAATACAAAAGAGAAGTCATGCCTGTGATGCATATATATTTATTTTTTTTTCAGAGTTGAAACTTTCCATCAGCTCAGGATGTCTTCAGCACTGGAATACTAGGAACTCAAATACTAGGCACTCTGCAGCAGTCACACAGTTCTTAAAATCAGTAGTCACATAAGCCCTAACTATTCTACAGGAGACATGTCTCTCATAGCCATGACTGGCAAAGCAACTCTCTCTGACCAGATCTTTCTAGAAATTTCCCTGGGTCCCTGACCTTTAATACCTTTTATACATACATACGATGCTTTTGAAGAGCCAAGACAAGAAGGCGGCCTCATATTCTTCCTGACCTTGCTCCATGCATTCATACAACCAGGATCTCAAAGACCGAACACCCACTGGCAGGTTTCCTGAGAGATCTGAGGGCTGGCTTGGCTTGGCACATCCTGCTGATCTCACATGACTTTCAAGAAGGCAATGCTTGTGTCTGTCTAACAGGTACACCTCATCCCAGTTTTCTGTCCAACATCACCACAGTGCATGACAGAACAGGTTGACACATTTAAGTTAAAAGAGAGCATGGTCCCAAATTTTCTTCCCATGTGTAAGGTAATGGTTCTTAAAGTTTGTGCCTGAATGTTTGCATTGATCTATGTACTATGAATAGAAGATGACTTTTGAAACCGATAACACATTGGGCTCAGAGCTAACATACAATGTAGACCCTCATATCCATGGATTATCTTCAAAGCAAAACCAGACACCTCTGATGTGAGGACTGATGATGCAGGCATATGTTCCAAAAACGTCAGCCTTTATTCACTGGGACCTTTGACCACACCAGATGAAATACAAGCAGCAGCTATTCCAAGATATTCTGCTTACTGAAAAGGAGTGGAAAAGTTTTTCTCTGTGTTTATGGCCCATTTGTTACAGATAATAAGGAGTGTGGCATGTCCTCATCACTTTCAGGAAATTTCAGAGAATTTTCTCTGAAACTGAAATGCTAAAAAAGAAAAGGAAAAAAACTCAGTTCATTTTAGGGTCCAAAGCCACAAGTCAGTCAGATAATTTTGTCTTGACAGAAATGACCTTCAGCAGATCCTACAAGATATATGGAATAGTCCTTCCATTTAATAATTAAAGCCATTCCAAAAAGAAACATATCAGTTAAGTTATTCTTTCTTTCAGACAAATCACTTTTGAGAGAAAGGGTGCTGGCCTTAATAGAAAATTCAAATCTTGACCCAATAAAATATCTAGTTTAAAATAATTAGCAACTCTACACCTGTAAGATGGACCTGTGTAAAAAAATAAGAACTTTAAGCCAAACAAAAAACCCCATTAATAATAGACAAAAATACGTGTGATCTTATGTTTAGATGGCAGAAAGAATTTCTGGTCATTTTATGTCAGTAAAGACCCACCGTATGTCTAACAAGAGGCAGTTCATTAATCTGAGCTAGTAGGGCAGCTCCCAGTGCCTAATCAAGTACAAGGCAAATGCATTAAGATAAGTCACTCCATTCCCCATGTCTCAGTAAGAAAGAACCCTAATGGGCTTCAAAAACATACTGTTTTCTGAGATGTCAGACTATAGTTAAAACCTATCCTGAAGTGAATAAATAAAATTATCTTAAAGAAGCCCATTATCTTTTGAATATAAAGAATGGTGCAGTTGGGCACTCTGCTCACATACACTGCTAACAATTAAAAGGGGAACATCAGTAGATTTGCACTAATGGCAGTTTTCTGGTGGAAGCTCTAATTTGACAGAGCACTGTGCCTCAGAGACATAAAACCTTTTTTTTCTAAAATGGAAGCCTGAAATATGAATTTCCACTCTCTATCACAGATTATGAGGTATATATTGTTAGTGAAGACTACACATAGCTCTAAGACTCACAGAATTTTATTATATTTTTTTTCCCTTGGTGTGTTCTTATATGGTAATATGCTGCAACAGTTTAAACTGACTAGTGAGTCCACCCAGCAGTAATTCCCATTTACTATACTACATGGTATACAGGATTATTTTTCAGACTTCTGTGTTCTTAACAGCAAAATCAAGCTGGTTTATGTTTCAACATCTTCCACCACAGCAGTACTTAGAATTAGAAGTGGTATTAGAAGTTCATATGTTAAGTATGGTAACAAATCTAACTTATATATATTAAACTCTTTTCATGGCTTAAATGGGAATAAACTGATTCAATGTTGGTTTGGTTCATTTCAAATATATTTCTGCAGCACTGCAATCATTCAGATATTGAACGGCTGCAACCTGCCTGCCAGTTGCATACTGAATGTACAGAAAGCTGAAAAAGCATGAGTACACTAAGGGACAAAGAACAAAAATCATACTGAAACAGCACATTGCCTGGGCTTGGTAGAGATTTTTGTTACATTTGAAAAAGTTCTATTTATTTATAATGAATTTACATTTTTTCTGTTACTGAATACATTTAGAAATTACTTCTTCAAGTGCCAGTCTCTCCTTTTTACTGACCACAAAGTTACAAGGTTCATATATCTGACAAATAAAGCCAAGGATGGACATGCTTCTCCCTTTCAGCAAAGAAGGTGAAAAGTATCACAATATATTAATGTTGAGATTAATATTTAATGTTTACTTTTGAAACACTTATTACTACACCACATGGGTTCACCAATCAACAGTGTTTTCTAAGTCTATGTACTTTAGCCCTTTACATAAATACTCTTTCAAAATGCACACATTCTGAAACACAAACAATTTCAAATATGAAAGTTTAATTTTTTTGTTCTAGATTCCTTGAAACATTTCTCGTTTTCTCACATTTTTATCTTTTTTTGTTGTTGTTGTTATCACAGAAATGGAACTTTAACCTAAATCACCCTTGTATTTTGTTCTTGTTGAAATTTTTGCTCAAAAGTTATAAAATGGAAAGGATCCCATTAACCCTATTTCACTCAGCCGCATTGGGTTTTGTGCCTTTAACTTTGGTATCAAATTAACACAATCTGTTTTTCCCAATATGATCTATGTTTCCGCTATTGAGAATCATCAAGTAGCTGCACTGTGTATTGCCATGCATCCTTCTGCATGTCTACCAGTACATCTCTAATGAAAATGTGTGTTTACAGTGATAAGCATTTGCATTTGTACATAAGATTGCACACAGAGAGTAACTTGTATAAATACATCCAGAGTCAGAGCACTGAAACACTTTTCTCCTTTTTAATGTGAGAGAATTTCTTCCTCTTTATATGGTATTCATCAGAGCACTTTCTCTTCGTGTGCTGTTTTCTAAACTTCAACCTACACTATCATTCAACAACTGTAAATTGCATGTCACCTGTCTCAGTGCTTTGTTCTTTTCATAACTCTGTATCATGTAATTTACCCTAAACTTGCAATTTCAGATTCTCTGTGATGATGTACTTCTGGGAAAAAGAGTTTTCTGTAGAACAACAGTATTAGAAAGAAGCCAGAAAAGGAGAGAAAAGAAAAAGAATATGGAATTCTCTTATAATGACTTCAGTCAATTAGAATTAATCTTCCCTTTTCTGTTTCAGTCTTTGGAAAAATCTCATTAAATTGCACATCATTGTGTTTTCAGTGTTGATGTACTATTTACTTTTCTCTTTCCTTCAACAGAAATTTATCTAATAAATATTTTTTTGAGTTTGAAAACAAATTGGAAAAGCAAATGTGCAAATTCATTTGCATCTTACCTCAAATAATTGTAAAAGCCCTAGATGAGAACTTGGTATATTTACAGTTTACTCAGTTCGAGCTTCAAGCTCTTTCCAAGTCTGTGAAAATCATGAACTTCAGCAGTTCGTGCAGTTCATCAGTAGAAGTGTGTCAGGAAAAGAAGTTCCACATCTGCAGCAGAGTAAGAGGGATGCCTTCCATGGGTTCCATTGAATTAAAAAATAAAAGGAACTCCAGCCTTTTCCTAGATATGAACGCACTCACTTTCCCCAGCTCAGTGATGTTCTTTAGAAAACTTTTAAACTTAAGCATGTAGTTCCTTATTAAGACTACTTGTGCACAGGCATATGTAGAATTGGGCCCAGTGCTTCCACCTTTTCCTCAGAAGCTATTTCTATTCTGATTCTTTATTCTCCCCTCTCATTTCACTTAGATAATGTCTGAAGAACTTCAGAACTACAGCAAGTAACAGTGGGTTGGAGAGATTCTCTCAACACATCTCCATTCAAGCAACTTAGAAGGCAGAAACCTGGGTCATAACGACATCTTCCCTTTGCACCAAAGCCTGACTGCTTTCCTGTTAGAGTACTCACCCAAAAACGGTGCTGAAGGAGAAATGTTTCCTCCATTGTTAAAGAGCAGAGATTAAACTCAACTTTTCCTGGAATTACTCATGAGCTACCCCCAATTTTCTGGCAATGGGCAATAGGTGACTAATGGATGTAAAGAGGAGGAGGCATTTTCCTGGTTACCTGCTGAGAAGGTGGTCCCTGGTGCTCATGAGAGGTTTCTGGAAACTTCTTCCATACCACAGATCATAGCCCTTCAGGGTGATTTCCAGGGAGTTCTGGGAGGCAAGGCAAGATGGAATGTAAAACAGACAGTGAAACATGAGCCATAGGAGGCATTTGTACAGAAAGAACTGAGGAAGAGAAGCAGCCCTGTCTTGCAAAACAAAAGCCACGTTCGATGCTCCTGCCATATAGGAGGTTAACTGAGAGGCAAAACACAGGCTAGAACCCAGCCATCACTAGTAGGTGTGAGATAGAGCTCATACATACACAGCTACAGCACTTCCAAAAACGCATCCTACAAGTCTGTGCCTCTCTCTTCTGCAGTAACTGGCCTGTAATAGCTTAATCTAAGTTCACTAATAATGAAGAGACGTCATAATTCTTGACCCCATTGTTCTCTGATATCTTTCAGCCAGTCAGAAAACCACTGATTATTTCTCCTAGGAAAAGTTACTTCTTTCAGAGGATAATCATTAATCCTGTAAGTCAAGCTCTAGAGATCAGTAATGGCAATGTGAAAGCAAATATTATGACTTTATGGATGCTATTAGAGTCTATTTCTTATTATTAAACTTATTATTTTCAATGTATTTGTTGAAGGAAGACAGTGTTACAACATCCATAGCTTTATGACACAATTCAGGAAAACAAGAGATGTTTTGAAATTATGATCATTTGTTCTTTGTTAAGTAATAAGTATAGCAGTTTAAGGAATCTGAATGAAGCATGCAATGAAGTGACCAACACAGTATAAAAGCCTAACAGTGGATGCTCTAATGAACTCTCACAAATAATAAATAAACCCCTCATAAATTTAAATATATTACTGCAAACAACTCTCTGAACAAATGTGGAAAATTCCTACTGAATAAGTCTTTGTTTACAAAGAACTAAAAAAAAAAAGAAAAATTAGTCAAAGAAAGTCTGAGGACGGAATAGTTCCTCAAACTGTTATCAAGGAATATTTCCATTATCTCTACTCATTTTTTACTTCATTATTCTTTGAAATTCTGGGAATTCCAGTAAGCTATTATCTGACAGCCATGTGATGTTGGAAGAGGTCATGCACATATAAAGACATCTATAAATTTTATCATCACTAGCTCACATAATAACACATTCCTTTTTTCAAATTTCTTTTAGGTATGGGCTGTAGTGCAGTGATGTAAGAGGTTCCTTAAAAAGTAGCATCTCAACTGTCTCTTGTTATTCTGTGTCTGTCTATCTATCCAACCAGGCATCATATGACACTTTCAAAACACAGGCAACAGCCACTGCATAGTAGTTTCCTGTTCGTTTTGTCTGACTGGAGATCTTTCTTATCAATGTAAGAGTTTCTCAAAGGCTGACAGATTAGATCAAGTATTGACACTGACTTCTGCAAAAATGAGAAGGATAAAGCATTAGCTGAAGGAAGTCATTGTTCTTAATCATTCAAAGATGATGGGAAAATTATGATTATGATGATGACAGGGAACATACCCTATATGAATGAATCATTTACAAACTCTTTCTAAATTATGCTCTCCATATCCAAAGAGACTGATATGATACATTGCTTGTACACCTGCTTTCCTGCTATCGAAGGCTAATTCTTTTGGCATATCCTTTCCTCCAAGCAAATATTTATTAAGAAGTTTTCAGAAATAATTCTTACAATAACAAGAGACTTGAAATTCACTGAATATAGTGGGAAACAGAAAACATGTTCCATTTTGAAAAATGTGAATGAACAGCATTGTGAAAATTGGGAGGAAGGAAAAGATGTATGTTTGTAATTCAAGTGATTTATCATTCAATCCTCTTCACCTGTCTGGTTCCCAAGCATCAGCTCCATAAAAGCCATTTTCTAATGTTTGGTTTAACTTCTAAAAAGAATGAATTAAGCACTTTATAGTGTTTAGATAGCATCCATAGCACAATGCATGCAGAATACAGCACTAGCTTATTCTCTGCCAGCTGTTTATCAACTGGCAAGTTAAAAAAAAAAGTAAGTTAAAAATATTCACCCACATTAAATCTATAATGTTCATATTCAGGCATAAACCACAGAGATTTCATTAGAAATATTGTTTCATCTTTCACTTACAAGGAATTTGAATATATGTTCAATATAATACAATTTTCAGTAGCAAAAAAAAATCTGTGTTAAAATCTATTCTGTAAAAGCTCCATTCATCTCATAACTGAGAAGATGTGTAGCTGATATGATCCTAACTGTTATTGTGATAGATATATTTTCTCCATATTCAGCCAAAGAATTTCAGTCTTGCAGAAGTCAAATACATTTTGTTATGTTATTGACCCCTGTATATGCAACATACTCAATTGTGGTTTCAATTTGCTCATCTCAGTAATGGCACCTGTATAGCACCTAGGAATGTCTGTGAGATCTGAAAGATTGAAGATCTTAAAGCCATTTACCTCCATCATTCACTAGCACAAATTCAGTTTCACAGATATGGGTGAGAAGCCTATCTTGTTCTTCACAGACCCTTAACTCAGTTTCTGATTCCTGTACTCTTCTTATTAAGATAAGGGGTTTTTTAGTCATCTCTACTTTGAGATTACACAAAACATGACACCCAAATTAATTTCAGTCTTGGCAGAATCTGGAAACACATCTTTTCCCCAACATCACTCAAATAAAAAAACAACCAACCAAATAAATTAAAAATTAAGCCATGCGTATATGACAACTAGTTCAGGAGGAAGTGCCAATATCTAGAAACAGGAAAAGAAGTATAGTAATAATCACCTCTTCTTTGAAAATGCTCTGAAACCAAGCACTTTCTAAAGGACTGTCTGTGCTCCATCATCACAAAAATTAATTAAAACACAGGAAAGGTATTAAAAAAAAAACTAAAACAGGAATCTCCAGAAAATACAAAGCACTAAAAGTTATTGCCTACAGACAGAACAATAGACATGGAAAATCCTACTCAATGAGCCAAAGAGGAAAGTTTTTGAATGAAGTTGTCTTTTTATTTCTAATTAAACACAATTTTGGGTAAGTGCTTTCATGGTTAATTCTTGAAGAAGATAAACTTGTGCAAAACCACATAAACACCAGAACATAATTGGCATTTTTCTTAATTACAGCAGACTAGGTATCACTTCCACTAAAACTGTGATTTCATTAAATTTATAGGAATTGTCTTATGTTTATTGCATTTAAAAACTTACCTCTAGGAAGTAAGGAAAATAATGTTTTCAACATCTTTTTAAATATAATTTCCAAAAATGCAGTTCTCCAAAATATAATTGTTTAGACTGATCTTTTACTTGGCAACAGCAGCAGCAACTATAATTTGGCAGTTCAGATAAAATATTGAAAGAATCACCTATAATTTACTTATTTTCACCAAGTGCTCTAAGCTGGAACCTTCAGTGTATTCTAGAAGAAAATTGTGATAGGGTAATGAGAAATTATAATTTTTTGGAGTGACAGATCCACTTGAAAAGTCCAGTTGAAGGTGAAAAGAAAGATCTGCTCCTTCAAAGCTGTGATGAGCTTCACTTCAGGAGCAAACTGAAAATTCTTGAATACCACTTAGTGACTGCTTTTTCCCTCAGCTGCATTTTTATGTTGATTTTTTTTGGTATCTGAAATAATAAAAAAAAAAACTGGAAAAAGGAAAATTAGATCTAAATGACAGGTTTCACAAGAAAATGAAACATTTTTTAATGAGAATTAATCAAAAATTGGAGAAAATTCAAAACAGCACTCACCTCCATATATTATTTTTAAACAAGATGAAAACTGTTTGGAACTTAAAAAGAATGTCATGCAATTCTGTTACATTAGAGATGCCAGTAATATATTGTTGAGATCCTAGAAGCAGAATCCTTTCCTGAAAAGATTTTTCTATTTTGTTCAGTGTCAAGACACTTTGCCTTGACAAATCAAATATAATACTTCATGCAACACATAGTTAAGAAATTTTCTATCTTTCAGAAAAATGATAGCATTGCCATTAACTGAAAACAAAACAAAAAATACCTCATGACTGAAGCAAAGCAAGCAGAAGAAACAAAACCTGCTGAATAAAGCAAGGTAAACCAAGGAAATTAAAACAAAACAAACCAAAACAAACTAAATTGAAACAGACCTATGGCCCAGTTAATTTTTCAGCAGGAAACAAGAAGGAGAATTAATATTCCTTATTGCTAAACTCAAGGCAGCTATTTACCACTTTCTCTTGACACTACCAGAGAAAACCACAGGGACTGGAAATAAAACCTTTAAAGTAAGTGTTCCTTAAATAAACCTTCCTTACCCACCCCCCGCCCTTAATCTTTAAGCATTTTCTAATCTTTTCATAACTGTATACATAAATTCTAATGAATTTTTTTTACATTAATCTCCTTTGTCAAATTGAAGCTCTTAAAATCTCATCACTTTTCACCACACTTCCATGGTTATAGAACTGTGATAATATAATCTGAATTATTGGCAAAAATAATCCAGAAAATTCTAACTTTCCCAACTTGTCATAGTTAACTTACAAATTTCCTAAAACAGAGACTTATTGCATCTACAATAAATAGAGAGACTTTTTTGTATCTGTTGGTCAGGTGTATTACATTAAGGAAGCATTTATTACACAGGTAAATCTTGTCTACTTGGACCTCCAAATGGTTGTTCCAAGGTGTCCCAAACCCTTCAGAGGCTCCTAGGGAAATTACTGAGACACTGGGTAGAAATGAAGGTCCTAGAATAAATATGTAATAGGAAGTAATAAAAAGACAGTGGAAAAACTGTCTTTATTTGAGGTAGACGAAGGTCTTTGCTCTTTTACTGTTTTAAGGCCTGTACTGTTCAATACATTCATAAACACTATAGAGAAAGGAATGAAAAATGAGAGAACAGTAATAAAAGCAAGGGCTTATGAAGAACTGACTTATGAGGTTGACTGACTCAGCAGAGGAAATTGTAAGTAAAGTTACACGCATGGGGAAAACCAGTTTTAACTTCACAATAAAACAGTGAACTTTCAGATAATCATTATTATTCAGGAATGAAATCATAATAACCTGAAATAAAGTTGACCAGGCCTGAAATAAATCCAAAATAAATCCTTAAATTTTGCAGATACAATTTTTTTATTATCTGAGGGGTAGGAATTGCATTTAAATTCCAACTACTTCACTTTCTTCTGGCTTCTGAAAACAGTCTAACAGCAGTTTTTAAAAAATATAGTTTCCAAAAATACTTCACACTAAAAACAGACCAAAGGATTGCTCTGAAAAAGACAGTCAGGCTTTAAATTTCTATGAGCCACCACTGTTGAACTCTCAGCTGATATTGATGCTATAGAGCACTTGAACAGATATTTGAATCCTAGTTTCTACACAGAATTGAAGTTATTACAAAATTATCTACATAAGTTATAGTTCATTTGTCCGAAGACAAAACACCTAACTTGAAAATGCATCTACAACCCAGTAGCAGCTTAATGGTGAGCACCGCATGTTAAGGATGAAGTCATTATTGCATGCCATATGCATTGGATGTTTAGGAATCCAACAAATCAGATTCTTTGAGGTTTGTTTTCTTTCATTTGCCTTTAGCATTCTCTGTTTCTTGATTTTATACATGTTTCTGTATGGCTAGCAGAAATAGCCTTTCCACAGCACCAAACAATTTCTGAGTATTTTGAAAGGTGGAGCTGCAGTTCTCTTCTGAGATTCAGTTCTGACTTCTGGTCAGCTCAGGGAACAGTTGCATTAGTGTCTTCTTTCATTTTTTAGTGAGTATAGTTCCAATGCCATATAACATTGACCAGCGCAGAGTACTTGATTAAATCAACACTCATATAAGTCACATATGAGAAGCAGAAGTTACTTAAAAGGTAGGCTATGTGTAAACAGAAACTCCCCAACATAAAAATAAATTAAAAAAAAAAAAATACATGTAAAACTAACATAGGACTTAGCATTAGGACCGATTTCCTAACTTCAGAATATACCCCAATAACCTACATGTTGCGACTGATGAATTTAAGTTGGCAGCAGTTACTCAGAATGACAGGCAGGAGAGTTAGTGTTCACAAGCTTTTGAAATTCAAATATATTTGGAAATTATGTCAGAGCACCTTGTGAGAAGAAGACCTTGTAGAATCATCAGTGTCCACAGAAGGTGGCATGTATAATAGGTGTACCAATGCAATCCTCACATTCAGCCTTTGTTCATGATGCTCATATAAAAAAGAACTAGTTAGACCTTTGTTCATTTAACATTTGCTCACAGTAGAATAAAAGCACTTATTAGTGAATCTTCAGACAGCTTCATAAGAACTCTTCATACAACTGACAAAGTTTTTTTTTTATTTTTTTCACTCCTGCCAAATGAAAAGGTAAATTTATTACTATCTATAGAAAGTTTTTATTAGAAAAGCTGATGTTATGTGATATGACACATGCCAAGGCACTCCACCTCTTTGGGTGAGGTGATCCTTAAAATCAGGGTACTTCACGCTTACAATATTGCTGTCAGATACCTAAAAAGTAGCAGAAATTCACACAGAAGACCAGTTCAGGTCAGATGAAGGAAATGAAGTTCATGCTCAGGTAACGCAAGTGAGTAAACACACCAGATGTATTGGGATGTTCCTTCCACTAGAATTAAACAGAAAGGGTATGGGAGTCTGGTGAGACTCTTAAAAAGCAACAGGGAATGTGCATCTCTTGTGAGTTTTTGCTGGAATTTGGGGAGATCAGCAAGGGGAGAAGTGTTAAACACATTTACAAAATTACATTAGGATTCAATGCTTTATGTCAAGAGTACTAAGTAAAAACAACCAGGCAATGAAAGCACAAAGAATTGCTCCGGTGTGCCGCCTCTACCAGACTCAAAGATCTGTATTCTGTCATTCAGAGTCATAAAGACCCTGTGCCAGTGCCTGTATTCTGAATAATACCTCCTGCTAATGTTGGAATCCCTCAAAGAAATCTTCGTTTTAAAACCAACACTGGTTGTTTATTTTAGCCTTCTACAGGCTACTGAGTTTGACAAATGATGAAAGATGACACAGCTTTTAAACTCTGTACATTCAAGCCATGAATACTGGCAGGTAGTAAACTCTACCAGCTATGAAACACAGAGGCATTTCAATCACCTCAAGGTAGTGTCAGTGTACTTACATACAATTTTTCCAGGTCCATGTTGACTGAACCCAGAAAGCAATACATTTTAAATATAAACAATGTGAGAAAACTACTTTTCTTATTCATAAACAGTAAGTAATCTTTTGACTGTTAGTCATGATCACCAAACAGAACAATAGAATTCTAGAAATATGTACAAAGTTAGGGACAAATACTCTGCCCCCTTCAGAGTATGTAAAAGTTTTGTCAGAAAAAATACTCTTTCCAGTGTTGAAATAAATTTGGTACTGCAGTATGGCCAGAAAAAAAAAATCAAGCTGGTGCATTTCCTCTTGCCCTAGACACTATCAAATTTAAAAAAAGTTTACAAAATGACAAAATTAAACTTAATTCTTATGTAATAAGAGGAGCAATTCTGAGACTCAGTTTTCACTTAACCTGAAGCAGTATAAATCCATCTTGGATGGCAATATAAAACTGAGAGCCAGGTCCGTATTTCCTTTGTTCTTTTAGTCCCAATAGGATTCCATGGGTGTTAGTGTTCGGGGTGGGGTTGATTGCCGTGTACTGAAAATAAAGACTGACTGTAGACACAGCTAATTTGTGGCAGACAAAAGAATTAAGGAAATTATTTATGCCATATTTGACTTCTTACCTTCCTAAGAAAGTACCCAAAATACAGCAATATTCTTCTCCTAAACCCTACAGAACCATATGCATAGTACACATCCAGAGAAACATATACTATAAATTTTCATCAGATGAGAACAAATGAAATAAGGGCAAAGATAATTTGAAAGCTTTGGCTCTGTTTTCAGGTTAAAAGTTTTATCATTAAAAGGGCTACTTTGTATGCCATTAAATGGAAGAGCTATAATTGTACCAAATCATTTAAAGTTAGCTATTTCAGTATCCTGTTAGGAGACACTTCTTAAAAAAAAAATTGTAGTAATAAATGGTAATTTTTACAATTGAAACCTATTTGTGAAAATAAACTAGATAATTCACATATACATGGCATAATTTACTTCCATTATATATAGCACATTGTGTACTGCTGGTTCATAGCGAGCCACCTCTTCTAAAAATCAAGACACTGGCCTGCTCTCCAAGCATTCCTCGGGAAATCTGGGAGACATCTAATGCAATTAAGTGTATGGCAGATTTTGATCCTGGGAGATAATTTGTTCTCTTCTGTTCTTACTGCACTGACATCCCCATAATTATCTCAGGGGGGAATAAAATTAAAACAGAAATTTCAATATTCTTGTATAATGCTGATAACTTACAGGTTATGGATCAAAAGACAACACAGTCACCATGATTAAAAAAATGAGAGAATCCAATCCATGCACAGATTTTAGTCTTCTATAAAATTAATCCTTCATTTCTTCAGTTGATTCTACATTGACAATTATTTTTTTTTTTAATAAAGGCTGAAAAAAAACATCTCAACCTTAAAATCAATAACAGTTTTTGTATTGGGACCTGATTTTGTTACATAGTGACACATTTCCTGATGGAAAGAATTTTTATATGAGAATAGCAGTGTGCCACTCTCGTTACATTTACTTCAGAAAAGTGTTGGGAGAAAACCAAACCCAGTAGATTTTTCTGAAATATTGCTGGCAGATATATTTATATTTTTTTTTTAGATGAGATCCATAAATATTTTGCCTTCCTACCCTTGCCATTCTGTGATTCTGTGATTTGCATGAGTTCAAATTTTGATGGAATTTTTATTCAGAAGTCATTTTTGGTCCTTTGGATTCATGAAGTAGAATAGAAATGCCAAGCACACTTCCATTAAGTAAAATTTCTTATTTCCATTACCCTGTTGAAGCTTTTTTCTAGATAGCATCTTTACATGGTGGAAAGAAGAGGTATGACAAGTCCATAATATAGGTAGACTTGACAGAAAGAATCTTTACTGAAGAATTTTACTCAATTATATTCATCTGCTCTTCTTCATCATTCTTCTGCATAAGACAATTAAAATCAACAGTCATCCTGCATCTGGTTAGAGAAATGATTACCTCCACTGCATTCTACAAATGAAAGAAGACTTGATACAAAGAGAGCTACAGGCTACAGGCTGATAGGAATGACACACTAAATGATGTGCCAAGCTGATTAAATAAATCCTTCTTCAAATAGAAACAGTTATACAAAAAAGTGACAGATGTGTATTTTCTGCTGGGACATATACAACCATCTGGTCTTGTAATTTCCAGATGGAAGTTTCACATTAAGTTCTCACACTGAAATTCTAAGGTATTTGAAAGATCCGTGTTTTCCTCTTTTCAAGTATCTACAGGATAGATGAAGTGCTCTCAGCATTTACAGTTGTTGCTGACTAAGGAAAATTGAATTTTTACATAGTATGAGGTCTATTACATTGCCAAATATCGCCTTAATAAATTCATTCTATTAAAGGCTGCTGCATGATTAATGAAAATAGTATCTTCAAAGACATTTGCAGAAAGTCAGAATTCCACAGCTCATATCAAACTTTAATGAGACAATTAAGCCATAAAATTGTTTTCAGTCTTGCATTTGAGTTTAGTTGCTATATTTAACTTTACGCCATAAGGCATTCTCTCAAACTTGTCTTTTTACCGTTTCAGAACAACATAGAAACTAATATTGTAAACAAGGCGAGGACAAATATACGAGGACTAAGGACATTGCAAATTCCAGTTAGGGGTGAAGGACAAATGGAGATAGGTAACACCAAGCTAAACAGGCAAAATAATATGTAGATATATTAATAAAAGAAAGGTTAAAAACTCTGAGAAGCATATGCAGTTTAAACTCAAATATTTCACAAAGGTGGTTATAGTTGAACAATCCTATGCACATGTGCAAATAGTGGGTGACATCACAGAAATCTCTGAGAAATTCACAGACAAATGTTACCTCTTAAATTCCTCACACTATGAGATCAGGGATGAATAGAGTGTTTCTAAAATGTTTTCTATGATTTCCACCCAAGGAAGTTTGCACACACATGTTAATTTCAGATGAGGCTTTAGATCCTGAAGTTTCACAGTTATTGAATCTCAGATTTAGGGATCTGATTGTTGAGGTATGGGCAAAGAGAGAAACGATGTCTTGTCTCACATAGAGACAAGAGAGATACATGAGAGACATACAATCACTTTTCTTTTTTCCTCTTACATTTATATGATTCCAGATGATACTTTTGAATCTAGTTTAACGTAAACACAAACATCTTTTTCCACCAGCTCATTAGCACAAAAGCTGTCTCTCTGACTCAAAAATCAGTCCAGTTTTCCCTTTTATACTTTTACCACCCTCCAAACTCTCTCTGGAAGGCTTTGATCATGTGCCTTGCTTCAAAGAGCTCCAGCTTCTCTCACCGGTTGATATGAATTTCCCACTGGGGCACCTTGAAGATATCTTTCAAATTCATACTCAATATCAAGGTGACAGTTTTTCACATTATAAACCATTTAAAAAAAAATAATCTAGTAGACCCTTGTAACCTTGCTATGGTCAGAAAATAAACCTGGTTTTATAACACTGGATGTTTACAGATTTGATAGTTGGCACAACTACGAACAATAAATCCAGTGAAATCAGGTGCACAGCAGCTTGGATGCGGCTAGGATAGAGGGGGATCATTTAAAAATGGGGCTGAACTAGCTCAGGCTCCCAAGCCATATACAAGTGAGGTGGGTATTTCTTTTCAGTATAATCTGGGCCAGCACACAGCCTACATCTCCCCCAGAGAAGCTCTCCTGATTCAGGATTTGTGCGTCTTCTTTCAAAAAGCTGCAACTCCTAGGGACAGCTCTACCAATATGGGATCACAAAAATTGGAAACAGAATTACCTATTTGAGTTTTCTTCCCCCTCATCCTGACACCAGTTGTTTGACTGGTTGTTCAAACTGGTGACTCCCTTGTAAAGGAAAGGGGAATATACAGAGGTATGGAAATCCTTTACAATATCATAACTCCTGGCTGCAGAAGAGAACTGCAGGTGGTGATGACCATCTCGGTACTTAACACAGGGTTCACTTTGTGAATTCCATCCTAACTTAATGAGCCATGTAAGGCTCACAGCTTCCTTCAGTTACTATGGTTTGGAGAAGAACATGTGCTTCACATCAAAATCTTCTCTTTGAATTGTAAAAATTAGCATACAACATACTTGAGACTTCCTCTTGCCTGTCAACCCATGCTTGAGCTTCAGATCTCTTTCCCCTCTTCTTGTCCCTTCTATAGAGCATCATTTGGGCCACAGTTCCCTGTGAACCCTTGCAGTCTGTATAAATAAAGGTTTACTGTACCAATCAGCATGCTTGCAGACTAGCTGCATATTCAGGGTAATGACCTATAACTCAAAAACAGCTTGACTAATTTTCTTCTTACTTAGCAGAAAAACACAATTGGGAGTTATCCCACAAAAAATAATTACTAGATAACTACACAGTATTAAAACATTGGGAATCCAACCTAGGTTGCATAGTTTCAAAATCTGTGGCCCTGAGGTAGGATAAAACTCATTTGTAGTCCTAAAGTGTCTGCAGATATTATATTCTCTCTAAACTGCCACCAGAGGACAAATTGCTCATTCAATATTACACACACTATAATCATCACACTTGTAAACAATAATAATTATTAACTCTGGTAAATGATAAGCAGTTTTCTTCAACTGTAGTTAATGCTTAAAAAAATTCAACTAGGTGGATAGTTTGAAGCTGCTAATAGGAAATAAACACTGAAAGTAAGTTCAAGTCAGAAAACTTTAGCCACTTCTCTTGGCAATTGTTTTTTTTTTCCCAGAGGCTTTTTGGTTTTTATGATGTTGCTGAAAGTAACATGAACTTCAACACAAGCCTTTTTAACAAGGCACTTAACCAAGAAACTGCAGTATTTTGAAACTAAAATTACTTATTCAAAATGTAGTTCACCCTCTTTTAACTATATATCCTGTCACAATATGTAATATTAACAAGAGAAGATACGTTAAAAAATGATTCTAGCATTTTAAAAAGTACTTAATTTGGAATTGGACATTCCAACTGCTACTTCTGTTCCAGGGTATTGCAGATCTTAGCAGCAGTCTTGCCACATTTTTGGAAGGCTGCTGTAGCTGACATATTCCTGAGGACAGTTTGCTTTTAAGAAGACATCAGTCTGGACTTGCTGGATGTTTTCATCTTTATCACAGGGCACATAAGCCAAAGACAGTAAATTGTGGAGTACTGAGTACTCCAGGATTTTCATATGAAAATCAAGTTAGCAGGCAATATATAAATAAATAAATATAAAAAACAAATTATAGATGCTTTCTGAGTATTAAACATCAGTTGAAGACTGATAGTGAGGCAAAAGACAATAAAAATAGACAGAAAATGCAAATATGGGAAAGGTTATTATTTGTTTTCATGTCAAATACCTTTAACTACTTTCACTTATTTTTTAAATTTAATTCTCAGATTTTATGACCTTACACAGTTGTTTTGGATATGATTTGGCCTTTCCTGGTGTTGAAACTTGTTTGTGAACTCCAGTTATCACATTTTCTTTATCCTTAAATTCATTTCAAATACTTCATTACTTTTATATTGTTGATTTTAAGTAATTAAAACTATGAGCAGGCAAAAACCTAGAATCAAAACAATTAACTGACAATTTGTGAAAAGTGTACCTACCTTCATTACAGTATACCACACTTTCTCTCTATCAGCATTTTCAGGACTAAGACTTCACAAGAAGAAGGAAGAGACAAAAAGTTTTCAATTATTATTTGTTGCTTATAAAATCCTTTTAAAATTAATTTCTTCACAAATTCTTGGTCATAGCAATGTGACAGCAGCACATAGCATCTTTCAAGACCTTTTAGATTAAAAAAAACCCCATAATAGTGACAATATATTCTCATTAGAAATCACTATGTTCAGACTTAATAAGGTTAGCTTTAAATAAATAAAAATGGCAAAGCAGAAAAGGTTATGTGCTTTCTCTCTTCTGTCTCGGGGTCCACTAAATTATCTTTTATTTTACATTAAAATTATCCTTTTATTTTTCTCCTTTACATCACATTTTATGGCATAATAAGAAGGCATGGAAATATGAAAGGACACTCTTTGTTTAAACTGGAGTTTACTACTGAATCTTAGAATTTTTTACATAAGGTATTATTATTATACCCTGTTTGCCCCTGTTTCAGAAATTTTTGAGATTGAGTCTGATTAGATCAGCAGCAGAATGGCCAGTCCTTGGGCCCTGAAGTGAGACATTAAAATAATCACTTATATTCAGCTATATTACTCCCTCCCTGCAGCCAGAATACTTGTCCTCACCTTTAGGACAGTTTACAGTGCAGCTCAATCAGCAGTTCAAGAAGGAGTGATTCCTTCATATACTCATAGTGAATCTACCAGGATATTTGGAACGAAAAAGGTTGATATTTTCTTATCAACATTTTGGGTGTGCAGCTTTTACCTTGAAGGATTTCTGGATTTGAAGAAGTATAACCAGAAATTTAACATTAGGAAGCAGTATGGAAACATGCAGTGGATCGTAACTGCTTCTGATGGACGCTGTGGCTGTGAGGTGATAGATGCAGAATTCAGTTTTTTAGTTAATGACCATAACATGCATTGGAATGCACCAAGGCATTCTGAAAAATTGTCCCATGTAGAAAAGAAGACAGAGAATCTCAAATATGATTCAAGATGTGGAGGTTAAACTAAAGACAACTAAGCTCATTTATTTACTGATCTGTGGCAAGAGGCCATTTAATCATTCAGTGCAGAGCTGCTAAATGCTTTCCCTTTGAAGTGATGCGATGAAAAAGATTGATAAATGCCATCAGTTGAAGTCAAATTTTAGTCTTGTGTTAAGACTACCTCTCAGTGCTGCACTGTCCTGTCCTACTTTCCCTCTGTGCTTTGGCTGGTACACCAGTAAAGCATAAACACCAACAATATTTTTAATCCACATTTAGCTAACTCTGAGAATTCAGACAGTGAAAATTGAGTATAAGGAGTATTATGGGAGTTTAAATTGTTTAAAATTATAATTTCTCCCAATTTATATCTCAATATAGTGGTAAAATTCCTTAACCACAGTCATAATGGAATCATGGAAGTTATTAAACACTATACTAAATCTGAATTATAAACTGTAAGTACTACAAAATTAGCATTCCTTAGACAAAACTACAGTATCATAAACTTGATTACTGGTCTGCATCCTTGAGATGCTAAAACTTAATTACAGAAAGACACATTAGGGCTGGTCCCCCTTTTGCACCAGCAGTTATATCTTTGACCATAAGTACAAATTCATGCTCAGAGATGTGCCACGTAGTCTACGAAAATATATGTAAGCTATGGTAGAAAATCAGAACTTGACTGATATTTTCTAAAGTTATTTTCTAATTTTCTTGAGTTGAATACATTTTAATGGGTACAATTTCATGCATAATAAACCTCTGTAAATATAAAACTACAGCACTGGTTCATGAACAAATACATTTTTCATTCTTATGACCTTTGCAAATCTCCCTGATGTTCTCATAGTAGTATTACAAATGAATGCTAATATCCTCAGAAGGCAGCTACTGAAATATAGGAGATCTACATAGGACAAATATTAGGGATTGAATAGATGTATTTTGCGTCCAGCAGTAGGTTCCTCTTTAAACAGTTTATATAATAATTAGGTTAATATGTGCTTTAAAAACATGTAGTCTTAGTGAGGAAAATTTTTGTTTCACAACATTAAATATATTGCTTGACCAAGAGTAATCAGTTGTCACCAAACACAATCAGTATTTCCCTTCTTTAAAAAAAAAGGGGGTGGAGAAAGAGAAAAGAGCTGAAAAAAAATTTCCAAACCCAAATTTTCATGTACTCTTTAAAAGCATACTCAATTGCTATTTGCACCTGTGCCCTTAAAACGTCATCTAAACTGGAAAAACACATTATAAAGAAACATTTTTTAACAAACAAAAATATTAAGATAATATTAGGTTAGCTTACAAACAGCAATTGATTCACTTCATACAGCCCTGAAAACATTTCATCTTGACCCTGTCTTCCTGAAGGTGCTGTTCTGTGTGCTCCCTTAAGTCCTTCAGCTCAACAAAAAGCTCTCAAAATTTTAGTTGTATCATGTTTATTATGAAACCAGTCTTTCATAGGCATTGAAACCTTCTAAGCATGAAATAGTCCATGCTAAAGCCCCATAGTCTTGTTGAGAGCATGATACTTTTATGAACACTGTTATTTGCTATTTCAAGATCTTTCACAGCTACAAACAGAAACCAAAATCAACATTAGACTGCCTGGCTTCTGAACAAAAGAACCTGTATTACTTATAAGACTGGAAAAAATCAGGATATCACATGTTGAATTTAAATCTTTTATCTCACAAATGATTATACACCAAAGAAACTACTCATGCATTTTTTTATGATATAACTTCTTTCAAGATTAAGATCTACTCAATTAGAAAAAGTTATATGAACTAAAGAAAGTAAGAAGCAGTAAAAAATGAAGGTTGGGGTTTGAAAGCCTCCAATATACAGGTAAACTCCATTTTGTTTACTCATTGTAGTGCTATTCTGTTTCTGCTCAAAAACCTGAGAAATTTACTAACAGCTTTATTTTTTTTTTTCTCCTGTGAATGCATTTTCTTTGTAAACACAGATGGAATGATGTTTTGGAAATTTATATTGCATTCAAAGTATCACAAAGAAGAAATGCTAAATGTTGTTGCAATTTTGTATGGGGGAGAGCTGTGTGTCAAGGTCTCTCAGGCTGATATTCTATTTCTATGATGACAAGGTAATATTTAGGGTTTCAGCTTTGGTGGAAGCCTTTTCCTCCCTTTAGGGGAGTAGTTTCATTGTAAAACCAATTTCAGTTTCAGGTCTTCCAAGGTGTCTAGAGGATGGATGACAGGTCTGCTTGTTTGTTTTGACAGGAACAGTAAGTTCATTTTGGCTTGTGCATTTCTAAAAGTGTCAGTTTTCCACAAAGATTATTAGCAGTCCCTACAATACATGCTAAGGTGAATGAGCAGCTTAAACACACTGACCTATGTCACATGAAATTCATGGAAAGGCTGCAGACAACTTTACTTTTCTAGATGTGAATCAAGCTTTAGTAAATTTGCTAATCCACAGTAATATCTCTTCTACAAACATCCTAGTGAAGCACTTCTCACGTGGTACCCCAGGAACAATTACACGACAGCCTTGTTAATCAATGATTTCACAATTACACAGAACTTCATAAATTGCATTTTGCTTTTCTTTTTGAAAAGTTTTCTGAATTAAAGAAATAGTCTTCATTTTTGTTGCAAGCTGGTTTCTAAACTTGAGTCTGTCTCTTTTTCCTGCTACAGAAAGCTATTTTCAGCTCTTTTTATTCTGAGATAGAGGTCTTCGATTTTTAGTACAGTAAATTGCAACTATAAATTTGTATTGCATGTCAATATTTTCATTATAAAGTCAAAACACGCTTCTTTCATCACTAGAAGGAGACACTTCAAAGCTAATAGTAAAATTGACATTAAGGAGACATTAAGAAAGAAACAAGATAGTAGACAGGAGATCGGAGAATCAAATACAGGACCAATACATAAGGAAATGTGCATTAATTTGCAGCTGGCTGAAAAGTATATTATTGTCTCTTTAATGAAATAAATTAATAGCTTTGCTACTTTATTTAATGTGTCTATTTTTAAAAAATGTTGTAAGACTGAAGATGTTTATGGGTGTATTTTGAAGGAGATAAATCAAAAGAGAACAGCAAATTAAAGAGAAAACCTATACGGTCACAGAAAGGAACAAAAGGGATTATCCAGAGCAAGAAAAAAAATGTAAGCAGAACACGTAAAGAAAGAAAGCAAATAAAATGTGTAAATGTCAGATAGAAAGAAGAATAGAAAGAGTTTAGGAAGCTGAAGAAAGGGGGGGAAGAAGGGATTCACCTAGAATTAAATAAGCATTTTTGTAGCTCTTGCTTGACCAAAAAAATTCCTAAGAAAACTCATGGAAACAAAAAAGGATTTTGTATTACTCGTATTTTAGAGGAAGTTTCCATCAGTAAAATTGTAAAACCAAAGTCTTACTCAACCAATGGAGAACAGGATTGATCAGCAGTTGACTAAACTTAAAAGCAACTGTTTCAAATATATGAATATTCCTACCGGATGTTATCTACCTGGACTTCAGCAAAGCGTTTGACACAGTCTCCCATAGCATTCTCCTGGAGAAGCTGGCAGTTCATGGCCTAGATGGATGTACTCTTCGCTGGGTTAAAAACTGGCTGGATGGCCGAGCCCAGAGAGTCGTGGTGAATGGAGCTAAATCCAGTTGGCGGCCGGTCACAAGCGGTGTCCCCCAAGGTTCAGTTCTAGGGCCGGTCTTGTTTAATATCTTTATCAATGACCTGGATGAGGGGATTGAGTGTGCCCTCAGTAAATTTGCAGACGACACCAAACTGGGTGGGAGTGTTGATCTGCTGGAGGGGAGGAGGGCTCTGCAGAGGGACCTGGACAGGCTGGATCGATGGGCCGAGGCCAATTGTATGAGGTTCCACAAGGCCAAGTGCCGGGTCCAGCACTTGGGTCACAACAACCCCATGCAGCGCTACAGGCTGGGGCAAGAGTGGCTGGAAAGCTGCCTGGTGGAAAAAGACCTGGGGGTACTGGTTGACAGCCAGCTGAATATGAGCCAGCAGTGTGCCCAGGTGGCCAAGAAGGCCAATGGCATCCTGGCTTGTATCAGGAATAGTGTGGCCAGCAGGAGTAGGGAAGTGATCGTGCCCCTGTACTCGGTGCTGGTGAGGCCGCACCTCGAACACTGTGTTCAGTTTTGGGCCCCTCACTACAAGAAAGATGTTGCCTTGCTGGAACAGGTCCAGAGGAGAGCAACCAAGCTGGTGAGGGGTCTGGAACACAAGTCATACGAGGAGCGGCTGAGGGAACTGGGGTTGTTTAGTCTGGAGAAGAGGAGGCTGAGGGGAGACCTGATCGCCCTCTACAACTGCCTGACAGGAGGCTGTAGTGAGGTGGGGGTCGGCCTCTTCTCCCTGGTAACAGATGATAGGACGAGGGGGAATGGCTTGAAGCTGCGCCAGGGCAGGTTTAGGCTAGACATTAGGAAAAACTTCTTCACTGAGAGAGTTGTCAGGCTCTGGAATGGGCTGCCCAGGGAGGTGGTGGAGTCCTCATCCCTGGAGGTATTTAAAAGACGGATAGATGAGGTGCTTAAGGACATGGTTTCGTGGTGGGATGGCAGTGCTAGGTTAACGGTTGGAGTCGATGATCTTAAAGGTCTTTTCCAACCGAGGTGATTCTATGATTCTATGATTCTATGAATATATCTATCAGAATAGATTGGGTTATAAATTTTGTAATTGCCAAATTGCACTCACCGAATGTCTTGGGTAGCCAGTGGCTGAATTTTATAAATTGCATCCCAGCACAAACAATCTTTCTGACTTCCTTATAGATAGGATCTTCCAGTAAAGCAAATCTTTAGTATTTCTTATCATCAATTTTCTTAAAATGTCATATAGTGTATTCTCTGCATTATATCTGATGCCATATGTTTTGAATAGGACATTATTATGGCAGACAGTACTGTGGACATCCACATACTGTATAATGCTCATAATATATAACATTGTGCATCTACAGATTGCATGGAAGTTACCAGCACCAACTGGACAAATGTGTAAAAAGTCATACTACAGTACCCAGGGATGTTAGAAAAGAGAATAAATACTGTAAATAACTCTTTTCACACTCACTCCTCAAAGAAAAGTTGAGACATGGGGTGCTTATCATCCATAGTAAAAAGTATAGGATAAAGTAGGCAGAATTCAAAGTAGACTTTAAGCAAAGGCCGACACAGAATATGGAAATACTAAATGCATAAATACATATCTTCAGTATTTACAGAGAGAAAGATTTAAATGTTTATTAAAAGAATTTCATTACCGATATACTGTGTTCCTAGGACCAGGTCATGGTGACATCATAAGAAAGAAATGCCTTTTTAAGCCAATGCCAGCTCCCCCTTTTATCCTGTCATGAAGGAGATTTTTTTTTCCCATGCTTTACTATTCACAAAAAGGCTCTGATTTGTCACACTAAATTAATTGTAGTTTTCAGCATGCCTGGGAGACCAACATTACACACCTCAGGGGAAGGTCTAACACATTCCAAAGGCTTGAAATGTAAGCTTAACCTCGCAGTGTTGTAGTTAGCTCTGTACCTTTACATCAACTAACGTTTCACAGATTTCCTGTGTAATGGGATAATGGCAGTGTGAGGGGGGACACGGACCTCTCCATACAGAGCAGAGCTGGGGTTGAGGTGGTGACAACTGGGACTGGAATTACAGCAACGCCCTAGCCACAGATCTCTGAACACTAGTTTGTACAGCAGGTTCAACATAATTTTTCCAGCCAAGAAAGCTGAAAAGCAGCCAAGGAAATATTAAAGCCACGTTAGATCCTGTTTACAGATTTAACCACTCAAAAAGCTAAAAAAACCCCTCAACCATCAAGCCCAGCACTGCTAGCTCTATAGGATTGGGTATCTCAGCCGAAGCTAGCTTGAGCTGAAGTAATATTTTTGAGTAAAATGTAAACATGCTTTTAGATCTTAAAATTAGAAGTCTTTCTGCAATATATGTAAAGAACAACTTTTTGATTTTTTAATTCTTTACAGCAGATTTAATTCACTGAAGTAGAATTAATGCAGCAAAAAAATCAATGCTTATGAAACCCTTTCATTGATGAGCATGATTGCTATTTTCATCCTCATTATCACCAGAAATCAGTTTACAAAATGTCATTTATATTTTTTTTTCAGAAAACATTGCTGTACTTCCTTATGCCTTGTTTTTTGGACAAAACTGATTTCTTTTGCTGAGCACTTGGAAATAATATTATATGCATTTGCTCGCTTGAGTTTATGAATGGCTGAAGGCTGCCATTTCATTAAAGAACAAACTGAATTGTCAATGCCTCCAAGCTAACATGCAGCAACAGTATGGGACCATGTTAGCCTTTCATGCTAAAATTACAAAAGAGTATAATACTCATAATTTTCTGGGTTTTGGCAGGGAAACTAAAGACTACAATTTCACGCACATAAAAAAAAAACACAAAACCAAACCAAACCAAAAAAATCCCTATAGGAATGCTGCTGACATTGCCAAGCCTTGCTAACATTGTACTGTGTCAGGAAAATTTCTAGCAGAAACCAAAGTATTGTCACTGTTCTGCAAAAAGAAGGTCTGGTGGATAAATTTAAACAAATTTTCTTTTTTTTTGGGTATAGTCTTTATGGTTTCTTGCTCATGTTATAAAATCACGGGATACTGATTTTCTGTAGGTTGGCTCATCATGAGACAACACGAAGAAGCAATATGGGAGATGACTAGCAAATTCATAAGTACTGAAATATGTCTCCTGGCTTTGCTTAGTATCAGATACTGCAACTAAAACAAAACAAAACAACTCCACCACCACCACCAAAATCTCAAACATAGCCCCCCCCACACAAGAAAAACGAAAAACCACCAAACCCAAACTTGAACGGTTGCAGCTTACTGCTGACTTCTAAAGGGGATAATAATTTTTTTGACAATCATATTAAATTATCACACTTGCAGTTCAAGAAAGAGACAGGAATTAAGCAGAATAAAACTGAACAATTTCTGTTTAGCAAAGATAAAACAAATTCTTACTGTGGAAACAAATTTCTTCTTATGGAGTTAATTGCACTGTCAAATCTTCCGGTTGACATAAAGAATGGATGATTCAACATAGTTATCACTTGCTTGTCTATCTCGTGCTACTGCAAAAACAGGTTCATGGATCAAACAATTTCTCCCTTTAAAAAGTTGAAATTTTGTGTGACATATACAGCACTTCTGCACTCTCAAAGAGGAGCAAGTCTGAGAAGAGCAAAGAAAATTCAAAATCTCCTATTGATAGATGCAGAATGAAACTTTGGTATGAAAATCCCAGAATAAGTCTCATGGGGATGGTAAAGCAAGAGTCTTTTTAACCTTATGTAACTAATTCAGATTTGGTTAGGTGTCAAGAAAGGCAGTTGTCAGCATTATTGCTGTTTAATGATTTTCCTGAACAAATTTGCCTCCATCTTTCAGGAGAACATGTAGCTGTATTGCATACAGCACTAGAACCTCAGTACAATATAATAAACAGCAATTTTGGTATCAGGTAAGGGAATTGATCCAAGGTTTCTGCACCAAAACCCTAACAAAATCCCAGAAAACCCCAGGAGACCTTTTTTTTGAGAAAGCAGTGCATTTGTTATGGAGCAGACATAAACTGCTAAGTTTTTGATCATAACAGGTCTCTGCCTTATTGAAACTGATGAAAACTGTGTTCAAGGGACAGAGAAAATGACTTCTGAAACATCTGACATCTGGTTTTACAGAAATTAAGCAGTTTTTAAATGCTTTTACAATCTCTAGGAGAGACTCAACACCCTAAGAGATAAAACAAATAATAAACACATGAAATCTGTCAAAACACGTTCTGCCTCCCAGTTGCTTTTTGCTCCCTATTAATATCCAGGGACTATAGCTGTGCAGTACAATGTAAAAACTACATGAGAAAAAAATAGTTTGTTGTTTGTGGTTTTTTTCTGAGGTGATATACAGATTTGTATCGAATGTATTGAGTTCATTTGTGAGCTTTATAAAAAATTCAGGTATAGAGACAACAAAAACAGTTAAAAACCTGAGTTGTCCTGTGATATCCCCATCTCTCTGACATCAAAAAAATTACAAGAATCTCTGTATGAGTCCAACTAAAGAGCCATCCCACCCAGTGCTTTGTTTCCAACAATGGGTAATAGGTCTTGTCTGGAGCAAAGGAAATGTAAAAGGTTATTACCCTAGAACACCATCCTAAGCTCCTGCAATTTGTAGCTCAGTTTGGACTTCCTGACACAGAGCTTTATATTTCATAGCCTGATTTGATTTCTCTACCATGAGGAGACCCAACTGGAAAATTTCAAGCACCCATTCATCCTGGTGGAAGAAGTCCTACAGCTTAACTACTGCCTGGCTTATTCAGAGTCATTTCAAATTCGGGCATCTTTCAGAAAGTACTCAGCTTTCTGAAATTCTTCAGAGTTTTCTTCGCTGCCCTGAATAGCTTAATATATTTAACAAACTTTGTCACCTTACTATTCACCCCTTTACATATCATTTACATATATGTTAAACAGCACAAGTGACAGTCACTCTACGGGTGACTTTTTTCCAGTGTGAATGCATAAAAATTATTCTTATTCTCTGCTCTTTCTGCTCTTTCTTTTCTCTCTCTCTTCTTTTTTCTTTTTTTTTTTTTTTAAATCCATGTGAAAGTATTCCTTTTTACCTGCTTAACTAGTTTCCCTAAGAAACTTTGAAGGGGGAACTTTGCTAAAAGTCTTTTTGAAATCCAAGCAGCCTATACTAAATTATACATACGTCTTACTAGCATGAAAATACCTTCCTCACATGTCTGTATACCATGGAGACTCATTATTAAGCTACATGAAATGTAGCTCCAAAGAAGTCCAAGAGCAAACTGTATGAAGTAAGGGCACAATGCTATGTGAAGCAAAGTCGTCAGCAGCATATTCCCATTTGCCTTTGGTTCCTTTAGCCATTGAGTTATTGTTAAGATATAATTTGTAGAACTGAATGAATAAAGACATCAGCACTCACAGAGAGATTAGTAAAGCACATTCAGAAAAGTGTCCATTACAATAGTTACATGTTTTGAATCTTATTACGGCAGTGACCTTTGAATAGAAAAAAAAAAAAAAAATCTATACACTAGTATATAAAACATGAAAACATAATTAAGGAAAAACTTTCCCTGAAGTCTGTCTTGTTAAAGACAAAACACTTTCACTTGAGGAGAGAAAGAAGATGCAGTATATACTGTTGTGTATAGAGTATACAAATGCTTTTTTATTGACTCAAAAAAGGACTTACATGGTAATTTTAGTACAAATGCCAGCAATACCCCCTTTTGTTCTACAATGATTAACTCCAGTGATATTTTTTTCATTGTATAATACCCATTTGTCTGTTTTGTATTTGTCTCTTTCATCACTTTGTGACTTTTAAGAAGTAAATGGAGTTTGTTTGCTTATTAAGCAACTTCAGGTTTTAAACATCTTTCCATTGTCTTTAATGTTAAATTTTGTTTTTCAGAGATTTTCCTAGCATACATCCTCTGAAAATTACAGATCAGAGTTATTATCTCTAGATTTTTGGGCAGAAATGAGCAAGTATTTCAACTATACTAGAAACATGTCATAACTTGATTTTATGTCTATAGGAGTTTTACTAGGTAACTGTGTTAAAAATTTTACATTTGCTTTAAAAGGTGTTTAGTTGCAAAGCAGTATGTCCCTGGCTGGCTATCTGGTGTAATAATACAAGGTTCTGAAAACAGACACAAATTCCTTTTATATGACTTATTATATATAGCAACAGGAGAGGGACACATACTTAGTTAAGGTATAAGCTTGCAACATACTTGAAACACATTCATATCTTCCCAGCTGTGATAGTAAGGTTGCCCTCAGTTTACAAAGGAACTTGCTACTTTTTGTAACCAGAATGACAGTCCACAAATAAAACCAGACAAAATGTAAGTAAATTTTACCAAATTCTTTCTATTCTTTCATAAAAGGTATTTCAGAATAAAATTCATATTAAACCATTCCAAATTCTATGTTGAACAAAACATCACTGTAAGGATTTCTCAGATTTTGTTAAGGGAAGTGGTGAAAGAGAAGGGCTAGGCTGACTTTATCAACAGACAAAACAAAGGATTATGTGTATCATTTATCTCCATTCTCACTAAAATGTTAATCCCTGTGCTTCATGTGCACATTATAATTGCAATCCTGATTGCTCACTTGTAAGTGATGATAGCCCATGTGCTCCCCAAGGAACATTTGCATTCTTTCCAACTTCTAAACAAGTGAAAAGTCTTGTGTTTATTGTGATCGATAAATGCAAGCAGGGATGCAGAATTAAAGAAAAAAAATAAAGCGTTCTTTATGTGAATGCCATCTCTTAGCACATCTAAGTACCCTTGTCTAAATAGTTTTTATCCTTGCTATGGACCAAACTGCATAATCCAGTGCAGCTCACAAGATAATGTAAGTTGTTGTCACAGCAATGTTGATTTCAAAAGGTATACTGGAAAAATTTACAGCAGCCTAGTGAAGTTATTGGAGTGACAAAACAACCAAGATACATTGAAATAAGAAAGAGGAAAATGAGAGTAATAACACATTTTATCACGGTGTGTTTCCAGTCAAATTGCCATCACAGTATCTATTCTATTTATTTTCATCCGATCCCTGCCTCCACAAAATCACATAATGGTCCATAGTAAATTTGGGGGAATAATTGAGAGCTGACAGTGGTATTCGGTTGTTTGCTGTTAGAAACCTGATCATTTCCTCTCTCCCCAAATCACCATAGTTTAAAATATTCATATCCCATGATAATTATTCTATTTCAGAAATTTGTGAGAGTCCCTTATCTCAGAAAAAAATGGGGATAAAAATTATACTGGTGCATTAAATGGATCAGTGGGGTTGTTTTTATTAGCAGTTGTAAAAATGGTCGTGTGTTATCACAGTAAACATAGCTTTGTGGAAATATAAGAATAGAAAATGTGAGAAATGTGCACAGATGTATAAAGACTATCTCAAAACTCTGACACATTCACAAGAACTTATACCAAAAGGTATGACAAGTTTATCCACCAGTAACAGATATGAAAATCCAATAACTATTGTAAACCAGAAGAATCTGAAACCAAATCACCTCAGGACCTAGTTGGCCCTGCTTTGGTCTGTGGACTGGACTAGATGACCTCCAGGGGTTCTTTCCAGTCTAAAATATCACAGGTTTCTACAAAAAAACAAATTCTATTAGATAATTTTCATCAAGACCACTGAGGTCAACCTACCCCCGATTCTTAAATGTCAGACTTCCTTCTTACACTAAAACATGTGGTCCTTAGTCAGATGTTGCACACTGTCTCTCAGTGCTTGGGCATGGGACTGTTAGGATCCAATTTTGTTTGGATGAGAGGAAGGCCCCCTTGCTTTCCAGCCAACCTCAGATGAGTCTGGGAGGCTAGAGGCAGCTAGATCAGGTTTGATCCCTTCAAGCGAGATTAAGACACAAACGAGGTCAGATGTCATAAATCCACCCATTTATTAACTGTTCAGGGGAAAGAGAGAAAACAGCGATAAGAAAGGAAGGAAGGAAGGAAGGAAAGAGAGGAAATCAGGCTGGATAGAAGGGAGCAGACAGTCACCACCATGGATCCGCAGCATCCCGGGGACCATGCTTCTGGAGTCTTCAGTGATTGCACATGGAGTCTTCAGTGGTCTCCCACTAGGTCCCCCCTGCAGTCTGAGACTGCAGGCTTTTTCATAGAGCACAGTCCAGCATGTGCGCACACATTTCACACGCTTTACTTTTGGTGGGCTCTGTTTGCGCGCTTTCTTGTTGCTGGGCAGGGGCAGGGTTCTGCTCTCACACTTTTAAGTGGCAGCAAACTGCAAGGCTTGGTGGGCAGGTGGCCCCGCCTGGGTGTCCGCTGCTTCAGCAAGCCTGCAAGCCACCTTGCCTGCAGCAATGCTGATCTTCGAAGACCACCACACAAAGGAGCAAGCTTTGAGACAGTTAGCTGGCTATTCAGTCTCCCACAGGGACATAGGAGAGAAAATCAGAAATCAAGAGAGAGCAAGATTTTATCTCTGCAATAGAAGGAACAGATTTTAGAAAAGGGTACGGGTTTGGAAGAAGCCCTAAGAAGCCCTATACATTTTTTACATGCTTGAGGATTTGGGGTACCTCCCTGGTAATTTGTTCTACGTAAATTCCCTTTCTTCTCTTCTCTGCAATACAGTTCTCTACAATATAAATCCAGCTTACTAAAAAATTCACAATAAAGTAAAATAATAATAATTTAAAATTCATCTAAAGGATAAAAAGGTCCTCTGTTAGCTTTGGGTTGCACATTCACCTTCCCCAAGATGCTGATAGGTGGACTCACACTGGATGAGTGCTGGACCCCACGAGCAATGTGCAAGGTTTCAGTAGGTAACACAACTCAGCATCCATTGTGTGGAAATCAGCTTCTTAAAACATATTGAAGGACTGGTAATCTATGCTCATAGATCATTCTATATTTAATGATTTGAGAGGTTATATATAAAAGGTCTCTCTCTGAAGATCATTTATTTAATACAAGTTTTGCTTTCACCACTTTACAACATTTTATTTTGACAAATAACAGGTCAGTTTAGCCACATTATTAAAGAGAAACTTAACATAGACCTTATGGAGTTTTTGATTACTCTTGTAAAAGCTAGGTTTAAAATTGCTTGCATTCATAATTAGCTCTTACTGTCTAAAAAGATCCAGTCCAATAAAGACGAAATTGAAAGGCTATTCAATCCAGTGAATTGCTAAATCAGCTTTTCATCCCTAGAAAAAATTAAACAGCTTAATTTTAGAGACCACACTGTGTAGCAAGTGACAGGTTTTTAAGCACTGTGCACTGCATGCTTCAATATTCATGATATAATGAACTGTCACTTGCTAATGCTGATGGGCTTTATTGCTGGGTGGCATCTTGAAGAGATCAACACCTATGGTGAAGGAGAACAATAAGAGGATCTAGATGTAGAATCACATAATCAAAATATTTGCCTTTATTTAGGGCTTTCCATCTACTTAGTGTGTTGCAGACAAAGAAGTAACCTTTATAACAGAGAAAGAAAAAAGTGCACAGGACATTGATCATTTACACAGTCTGGCAGGTAGATTCTGTGTACAGCATCCAATTTTCTTGAGTCCCAGTGGTCTCCTTATTAAAATAAACTGATCTTCAGTCACCTTGAAAACATGGTGGCAATTCAAATTATTAATGGAAGCAATTAGAATCTGCATTATAATCAGGTAATCAGATCCTACTATAAATCCAGGTCTTGTTTCAGAATTGCATGGAGATTTCAAGTAATCCTACCAGGAACAACAGAATAAAGTTAGTTAACTTCTAAAAATATATCTGAGAAAATAAATACAAAATTGTTTACTAAACAAATAATTCTGGCTATATAATCATTCTGTGATTAGTTCCACTACATAGGCTTGGAAAGTCAAAAGATTTAAAAATCTAGCATTCAACATATTGAATTGCTTGTTAATTAGATGTTCCATTGAAAGTAACCCCCCACCCAACGAATTATTTTCTAATTTAGACTAAAATTATCAAGCAATTTACCATAACATCTAATTGCTATTTAACCAGGCCAAATTCTCAAGTACTGGACCCCTGCAGTTCCCAGAGCTTTCAATGGCAGATTGTGGCCCACCATGCAATTCACTATATCATAGAATCATAGAATCATAGAATGTTTTGGGTTGGAAGGGACCCCTAGAGGTCATCTAGTCCAACCCCCCTGCAGTGAGCAGGGACACCGCTAACTAGATCAGGTTGCTCAGAGCCCCATCCAACCTGGCCTTGAATGTTTCCAGGGATGGGGCCTCCACCACCTCTCTGGGCAACCTGTTCCAGTGTTTCACCACCCTCGTTGTAAAGAATTTCCTCCTTATATCCAATCTAAACCTACCCTGCTTCAGTTTAAAACCATTACCCCTTGTCCTGTCACAGCTGGCCCTACTAAAAAGATTTTCCCCATCTTTCCTATAGGCCCCCTTTAGGTACTGAAAGGCCATAATCAGGTCTCCCCGCAGCCTTCTCTTCTCCAGGCTGAACAAGACCAACTCTCTCAGCCTGTCCTCATAAGAGAGGTGCTCCAGCCCTCGGATCATTTTAGTAGCCCTCCTCTGGACCCGCTCCAAGAGTTCCATGTCCTTCTTGTGCTGAGGGCTCCAGAGCTGGACGCAGTGCTCCATGTGAGGTCTCACCAGAGCAGAGTAGAGGGGCAGAATCACCTCCCTTGACCTGCTGGCCACGCTTCTCCTGATGCAGCCCAGGGTACGGTTGGCCTTCTGGGCCGCCAGCGCACATTGCCGGCTCATGTCCAGCTTTTCATCCACCAGCACGCCCAAGTCCCTCTCGGCAGGGCTGCTCTCGATCCTTTTTTCCCCCAGCCTGTACTGATACTGGGGGTTGCCCTGACCCAGGTGCAGAACCTTGCACTTGGCCTTGTTGAACCTCATGAGGTTCACACAGGCCCACCTCTCCAGCCTGTCCAGGTCTCTCTGGATGACATCCCGTCCTTCTGGTGTGTCAACCGCACCACTCGTTTGGTGTCGTCCGCAAACTTGCGGAGGGTGCATTTGATCTCGCTAATTCATTGATGAATATATTAAACAGCACCGGTCCCAGTATGGACCCCTGAGGGACACCACTCGTCACCGGTCTCCATCCGGACATTGAGCCATTGACCACTACCCTCTGGATGCGGCCATCCAGCCAGTTGCTTATCCACCGAACAGTCCACCCGTCAAATCCATAGCTCTCCAATTTAGAGAGAAGGATGTTGTGGGGGACCGTGTCAAAGGCTTTGCAGAAGTCCAGATAGATGACATCCATTGGTTTTCCCTTGTCCACTGATGCTGTCACCCCATCATAGAAAGACACTAGGTTCGTCAGGCAGGACTTGCCCTTGGTGAAGCCATGCTGGCTATCTCAAATTATCTCCCTGGCCTCCATGTGCCTTAGCATAGCTTTTAGGAGGATCTGTTCCATGATCTTCCCAGGCACAGAGGTGAGGCTGACAGGTCGGTAGTTCCCAGGGTCTTCCTTTCTACCCTTTTTGAAAAGGGGCACAATGTTTCCCTTCTTCCAGTCACCGGGGACTTCACCTGACTGCCATGATTTTTCAAATATCATGGAGAGTGGCTTGGCAACTACATCGGCCAATTCCCTCAGGACTCTGGGATGCATCTCATCAGGTACCATGGACTTATGTGCATTCAGGTTCCTCAGGTGGTCACGAACCTGATCTTCTCCTACAGCAGGAAGGGTTTTTCCCTCCCGGCCCCCCTCATGCCATCCATCAACTCGGGTGGGGTGGGGAGAGAGGTTCCCAGTGAAGACTGAGGCAAAAAAGGTGTTGAGTACCTCAGCCTTCTCCTCATCTGCTGTTACCAGCGGGGGTCTCGCTCATCAGCGGGGGTACGCTTTCTTTAACCATCCTTTTCCGGCTGATATACCTGTAGAAACCCTTCTTGTTATTCTTTGCATCCCTAGCGAAGTTTAGCTCCAGCTGAGCCTTGGCTTTCCTGACCCCATTCCTACACAACCGGACCGCATCCGTATACTCTTCCCAGGATGCCTGTCCCTGCTTCGACTGTCTGTGCAGTTCCCTCTTCCTCCTTAGTTTGACCAGCGTCTCTTGTCTCAGCCATGCTGGTCTCTTCCCTTCTTTGCGCGATTTCTTACACCTGGGGATCGAGAGCTCTTGCGCTCTATGGATCACATCCTTAAAGATCTGCCGGCTCTGTTCTGTTCCCCTGTCCCTGAGGACCGTTTCCCAGGGAGTCCTTCCGACTATCTCCTTGAGGAGCTGGAAGTTTGGTTTCCTAAAATTCAGGGTCCTGACTATACTCTTCATTCTTACCATTTCCCTCTGGAGCATGAGCTCTACCAGCGCATGATCACTGCAACCCAAGCTGCCTCCGATCTTGACATTTCCGACGAGCTCACTTGCATTGGTGACCACCAGGTCCAGTATCGCATCCCCTCGGGTAGGGGTGTCTATTACCTGGCTTAAGAAGTTGTCCTCAATGCATTCAAGAAACCTGCTGGATTGCCTACAGCTTGCCATGTTGGTTTTCCAGCAGATGTCAGGGTGGTTGAAGTCCCCCAGCAAGACGAGAGCCTGCAAGCACGAAGCCTCCCGGAGTTGGAGGAAGAACGCTTCATCCGTCGGCTCCTCTTGATCTGGCGGTCTGTAGTAGACACCAACTACCAGGTTCCCTTTGTTGCCTCTCTCTCTGATTCTTATCCATAAGCTTTCGACCTGCTCGTGGCTATTCTTCAGGGCCAGCTCTTCACACTCTAATGATTTCTTGATGTAAAGGGCAACGCCTCCACCCCTCCTTCCTCGCCTGTCCCTTCTGAACAGCCTGTAGCCATCAATAGCTACATTCCAGTCGTGGGATTCATCCCACCAAGTTTCCGTAATGGCGATCAGGTTGTAGCTTTCTAGCAGCATGATAGCTTCCAACTCCTCTTGTTTGTTTCCCATGCTGCGCGCGTTTGTATAGAGGCATTATACCTACAAACAGGTTATATATCCTTGTGTTAAACAGCAGAAAACAGTGCCAAAGTATTACAAAGCTGATAAGGTCTTATTTTATAAAAACTTCTTGAGAATTGTTCACTCTAAAAAAAAATAATTATGTAGTAGTGTTGCAATCAAAATTAAGTTTTACCCTTAAACATTAATGCTATTTATTATTTGTATAACCAAAAACATTAGGGTAAACAATAATACGGTAAACCTTAATGAATGGCACAGTATTCCAGCTTAGAGTAATGCACAGTTCAAGGGAAATTAAGACTGAAAGCTAAAAAAGAAATACCAAACTATGGACACAAAGTAAGGGAGTATGTGGAGCACAATTGAAAGGGTCATGATATGTTATTTTTTTAAATATATGTATATAATATTGTATTCTATATAAAAAGAAGTTGCTTCCTTTCTTCTTTGGTGCTTTGTGATATAACAATGTAAGAGACAAGTTGAAAGGTTTAGCAAAGTCCTTCTTCAAAGTAACTCAATGAATGTATTCGATGCGCTGCGACATTTATGCAGAAAATAGGTAATTCTTGGTGAATACAACATGTCTTTATGCACTTATGAAGTAAGTGCATAAAGTAAGAAATCAAGCATGCAAAATTCATTCTCAACTATATTACTCATAAGCAGTAATGCATTAACAGTGCCATGTAATGAAAGTTTTTTCCTTTTTATATTTATACCTATAATACTTTTTTTTTTTCTTATTTTTCTTATTGTATTTATTTTATGCAGGCTAGGAACATGACCTTATGTAAATTTGATTGTACCTTTTTTTGGTCCAGGCAATCACAAACTGGTCCTTGGGTTGTGCTATAAAACGTGGCAAAGTGGAACAGGAGAAAAAAAAAAAAAGATACTAAAATAAAAATATTGTCCGGTCTCAGTTCTTCTGCTTTACTTTCAAATGATCTTCATATTATAATTTATGTTTATTATAGCAGCTATGATTAAGAAGTGTATAGACATATGTTAATAATGAAGTATTAAGCACCTTAAACTCATTAAAACCAAGAGAAGTCTTTATAACATTGTTAAGCCTGGGCACAAAATTTAAAATCTGGAAGAACTTGAGCATAATGATGCTTTATTGCTGCTTTACTAAGACAAGAGAGCTCTGGCTCCTTGTGAGGATATAGGAACCACATATTTACATCAGTCATGAATAAAAAAAATGTTCCTTCTCTGCACCTTCAAAAACACAATCTATTCCCTACGTTAGCTTGTCCAAAATTCAACCAAAGAAACACTCTGAAATCAAGACTTTGATGCATGATGGCAAGGTGAAAGAATATCTTTCTTTAGACTTGTTAGGGAAGTCTGCTGCCTCCTGGGGGCCCGGGTAAAAGATGTGAAGAGAAAACTTACTAACCTGCTACGGTCCTCAGATTACTGTCCATTATTGATTTTTAAGGTAGGTAGCAATGTTGCAACTAGAAGTCCGAGGGCAATCAAGAGAGACCTCAGGGCCTTGGGACAACTGGTTAAGGGATCAGGAGCACAAGTAGTGTTCTCCTCTATCCTTCCAGTTGCAAGGAATGATGAGAGAAGGAACGAGAGCCATTAGATCAATACCTGCCTCTGAGCCTGGTGTCACTAGCAGAATTTTGAGGTTTTTGTTCATAGGGTGGTCCATATGACACCAGGCCTGCTGGCGACAGATGGAGTACACCTGTCTCAAAGGGGGAAAAGGATCTTTGTACAGGAGTTAGCAGGACTCATTGAAAGAGCTTTAGACTAGATTTCAAGGGGGAAAGGGATAAAACCAGACTAGCTAGAGATAAGCCTGGGGGCAGCATGCCAAAGTCTGAAGGATGGTGTGCTAGTGAGGTCCTTAGGTCTGCATCTTAGTGAAGGCAGGGGATGGAGATCCATGAGGCAGCAAAGATGCAAGGGTTATTGATATGTTAGAAACCATGGAAGCACCTGAGAAAGGTGACATAGGAATTAGGGCTTCTTCCCCCAAAAAGGTGGCAGGATCAATAGCCTAACTGAAGTGCATCTACACCAATTTATGCAGCATGGGCAACAAACAGGAGGAGCGGTAAGCCATTGTGCAGCAGGAAAACTATGCTATAGTTGCCATGATGGAAACATAGTGGGATGACTCACAACTGGAGTGCTGTAATGGATGGTTATAAACTCTTCAGAAGGGATAGGCAATGAAGGAGAAAGGGTGAGGTAACCCTGTATGTTAGGGAGTGTTTTGATTGTCTAGAGCTTAATAATGGTGATGATAGTGTTGAGTGTATATGGGTAAGAATGAGGGGCAAGGCCAACAAGGAAAATAACATGGTGGGAGTCTGCTATAGGCCACCCCACCAGGATGAAGAGGCAGAAAAAAATATTCTATAAGCAGCTGGGAGAAGTCTCACAATCACTAGCCTTTGTTCTCTTGGGGGAATTCAACTTACCAGATGTCTGCTGGAAATACAATAGAGCAGAGTGGAAACAGTCTAGGAGGTTCACAGAGTGTGTGGAAGACAACTGCCTGACACAGTTGGTGAGGAAGGCACCCTGCTGAACCCACTGTTTGTGAACAGAGAAGACTTGTGGACGATGTAATGGTTGGAGGCTGTCTTGGGCATAGCGATCACAAAATAATAGTTTTCAATTCTTGGAGAAGTAAGGAGGGGGGTCAGCAGAACTGCCACCTTGGACTTCTGGAGAGCAGACTTTGGCTTGTTTAAGAGTCTGGTTGACAGGGTCTCTTGGGAGGCAGTCCTGAAGGGCAAAGGAGTCCAGGAAGGCTGGACACTGATTCTTCAAGAAGGAAGTCTTAAAGGTGCAGGAGCAGGCTGTCCCCATGTGCTGAAAGATGAGCCAGAAGGGAAGACCAGCCTGGCTGAACAGACACCTTTGGCTGAAACTCAGTCAAAAAAGGAGAGTTTATGACCTTTGTAAGAAGGGGCAGGAAACTCAGGAGGACTACAAGGATATTGTGAGGTTATGTAGGGAGAAAATTAGAAAGGCCATAGCCCAACTTGAACTTAATCTGGCTACTGCTGTAATAGACAATAAAAAATGTTTCTATAAATACATTAGCAACAAAAGGAGGGCTAAGGAGAATCTCCATCCTTTATTGGATCCAGGGGGAAGCACAGTGACAAAGGATGAGGAAAAGGTTGAGGTACTCAATGCCTTCTTTGCCTCAGTCTTTAACAGTGAGACCAGTTGTTCTTTGGGTACCCAGCCCCCTGAACTGGAAGACAAGGACAGGGAGCAGAATGAAGCCCCCACAGTCCGAGGGGAAATGGTTAGCAACCTGTTACACCACTTAGACACACACAAGTCTACGGGGCCAGATAGGCTCCACCCAAGGGTACTGAGGGAGCTGGTGGAAGTGCTCATCAAGCCCTTTGCCATCCTTTATCAGCAGTCCTGGCTAACTGGGGAGGTCCCAGTTGACTGGAAGTTAGCAAATGTGACACCCATGTACAAGAATGGCTGGAAGGAGAATCATTCAGGATCCTTCCTAAAGGCCTGTCAGCCTGATCTCAGTGCAGAGAAAAGTTATGGAGCAGATCATCTTAAGTGCCATCACACAGTACTTACAGGACAATGAGGTGATCAGGCCCAGCCAGCATGGGTTTATGGAAGGCAGGTCCTGCTTGACCAACCTGATCTCCTATGGCAAGGTGACACACTTAGTGGATGAGGGAAAGAGTGAATGTTGCCTACATAGACTTTAGTAAAGCCTTTGACACCATTTTCCACAACATTCTCCTAGAGCAGCTGGCTGCTCATGGCTTGGATGGGCATACCCTTTCCTGGGTAATAAACTGGCTGGATGGCTGAGCCCAGAGAGTTGTGGTCAAGGGAGTATAATCCAGCTGGCGGCTGGTCACAAGTGGTGTTCCCGAGGGCTGAGTATTGGAGCCAGTTCTCTTTAATATCTTTATCAATGATCTGGATGAGGGGATTGAGTGCACCTTCAGTAAGTTTGCAAATGACATCAAGTTGAATCTGCTTGAGGGTAAGAAGGCTCTGCAGAGAGACCTGGACAGGCTGGATCAGTGGGCCCAGGCCAGCTGTATGAGGTTCAGCAAGGCCGGGTCCTGCACTTGGGTCACGACAACCCCATGCAACGCTACAGGCTTGGGGAAGAGTGGCTGGAAAGCTGCCTGGCAGAAAAGGACCTGGGGGTATTGGTTGACAGCGGGCTGAATATGAGCCAGCAGTGTGCCCAGGTGGCCAAGAAGGCCAATGGTATCCTGGCTTGTACCAGGAATAGTGTGACCAGCAGGAGTAGGGAATTGATTGTGCCCCTGTACTCAGTACTGGTGAGGCTGCACCTTGAATACTGTGTTCAGTTTTGGGCCCCTCACTACAGGAAGGACATTGAGTTACTGGAGCATGTCCAGAGACAGGCAACAAAGCCGGTGAAGGGTCTGGGATTGTTTAGTCTGGAGAAGAGGAGGCTGAGGGGAGACCTTATTGCTCTCTACAACTACCTGAAAGGAGGGTGTAGTAAGGTGGGTGTCAGTCTCTTCTCCCAAGTAACAAGCAACAGGACAGGAGGAAATGGCCTCAAGTTGCACCAGGGGAGCTTTAGATTGGATATTAGGAAAAATTTCTTCACCGAAAGGGTTATCAAGCATTGGCAGAGGCTGCCCAGGGAGGTGGTTGAGTCACCATCCCAGGAGGTATTTAAAAGAAGGATAGATGAGGTGTTTAGGGACATGGTTTAGTGGTGGACTTGTCAGTGTTAGGTCTACATTTGGACTTGATCACCTTAAATGTCCTTTGCAACCTAAACAATTCTATGATAATATGGAGGACACCCATAGTTCTCCAGGTGAAATGTAGTGAAATGCAATAAAGATTCTTAATTTGCTGAAGTGCCAATGGCTGATCCTGCTCTTCTAAAAATAAAGTCCAAGAAAAATAGATGAGGAAGTAGAAGGAAAAAGGCAGCGTGGCTGGCTATAGCTGGGGTTAACAGTTTCCAGACTGGAAGCTTTGAAAACCTTGTTTTCTTTTGCAGTAGACCAAGTTTGCTCTGTTATAAAATAAGCTCATTCAGTAATAAGTTTTTAAGGTGTGCAAGACAAATAAACAGATTGAACAAGGAATAAATAACCATTGTGGAAAACAGGAGATAGGACAGAGACCAAGCCTCTCCTTACTACATGATTTGTCGTTGCAACTACAAGCTCCCTTCCCCCTAGCAAACAATAAAGTATAAATCACTTCATTCAATATAACACTTACTCTCATCTAAATGCTAATATTAAGAAGTAAAAATGTACATAAATAAGTACACATGCTTACATCCATAATTACGAATTAAAAGCAAAAGAACTCTAAACCTAACTCTCCAGTTTTAGCGGTGTTGGACAAAATGGAGCCACTATCATTCATAGTGCTGAAAAATTAAATTCTTGTCTATAATTCTTAGAAGAGAGAAAAAACGACTGAAACAGAATCTGTGCTGTTAACATTTCTTCCTTGTCATGAGTATTATATATGTCATAACACCTACATTTAAATATACAACTGGTTTGGTTTTTCTTTTTCTATTTTATGTGCATGCAATGGATGGTTTTGGGGGGCTAGATGGGCTGATAATGAAATGCATAATTATGTTTTGTCTTCCCTTAATCAGAAATTTTAAAAGTGTAGCAAATGGGAAATGAATCATAAGAAAGAAGGCTTTCAAAACTCAAGGCAATTCAGACTACCTTCAGTGCAAAACACTGCAACATACTGTCTAAGAAGGTATAAAACTGAATACTTCTTTCTGATGACAGCTTTTAATATGTTCGTATCAGCAAAATTATTTTCAGAAGATATGGGCACTGTATGACTGTGCCATCTGTGAACAAAAATTATTCAAACAGATTTTTTTTTAAGGATTTCACCAAGTCATTATCTGAAAACCTGCAGTGTGTCCAAATTGTTCTCATATTGCTGGCTTCAACACATCTCGAAAGATTCATCCTAACAAATCAAAGTTACTGACTGCACATACAGGTAATGATCATACCTCAGTGCCTGTCTGCTAAATATGCCTTTGCAAAAAAAGCACTTTACCAAATATGATTCTAGAATACATTTATGTGATTTTTCATTAATTCTTTTAGGTTACTTCTAGTTTTCCCTTATGGTGATCTTTGAAGCTGAGAGTAAAAGTTGTCCCTAAAATGCAGATTTTCGTGCCTCAGCACCAGTGAAATTCTTTTAAACACTGAATCATTTTAACCTGAATTTCCTGGTATTTGGTTTCAGGAACAGTACAGAAATCTTATACAGCATTTTAAGCCCAGGGTATTGATGGACCTACTCACCTTATTTTCATGTTTGTACTTTCTCTGCTAGTGTGCAATGGACACCATCTGGTAACCACATTTAATTGCCTTAGGAATCTGTAGTAAAATCTTTACAATGTTAATGGCTACAAGATTGGATTTATATATTTTAATGACACCTTTTTCATATGACTGTGAACAAAAAGGCAACACTCACTACGGAAACATTCAGATAGCCTGTATAGACTTAGCTCCCTGGAGACTAATAACTATTTATAATTCTCCCCCTATAAGAGCTATCCTATAAAATGAATTACTGTTAATTATGGTATCACAAACAAAAGACACTAATTTTGTGCTAGAGCAGTTCAGTAATGGCAATATATCATCAAGTGTAATGAGACTTTTCTCTAAGGTCTTAAGCAGCAATACTTTCAGCTGATGTTATAGCTGTAGATGTTCTAGAGGATTAATTTGAACTACATAAAATGTGTGCAAAACCTAATACTGATTATTGAAAGGGAAAAACAGAGACTAAAATGCAAATGAATTTAGCATTGGCATCCCTCTCTTGTTACTAGCTAGCAAGTATTCTTGGGAAACCATGCTTTAACTAGGAAAATACTGGAAATTTAAATGACCTTTAAGTTAGAGAGAGTTTGGCATTTATTACCTGGTGATAACTTGCCTTTTTCATACCTTTTTTAAATTCCCAAAAAATTTAATTGAAAAAAAGGATTTCCCCGGAACCTTCCATTCTTTGTGAAGAGGCATAAGGGGAATAAATTCTGATTTACAATATTAATTCTTCTATGTATCTGCCTCACACACTGATATGTACATTTCAATGCAAAATCTTTTCATTTTTTATTCATAACCTCTCAGCTAATCTACAGTGGGGATTTTTTAGTTTTTACTTCAGTTACTGAAACAAAATAGAGAGGTACCATAGACACAGAGATGAAGAGTCTGTTAAAATGAGGGGGGAAAAAAAGCATAATATCCTAAAAAATGCAATCTGCTTTAGAAGGAAATAAAAGCTGCTTTTTGCACACCAGTTGGTTGATTAATGATACAGCAAAAGAAAATTAAAAACCACAATATATAACAAGTAACAAGGAAACCATAAAGCAAGTTGAAGGACAAACAGATGGTGACTTCTATCATATTGTTTTAAAGCTGAGAAACTGCACTTCAGATTCTAATGATGCCAGTGATATGCATACTACAGTTACCTGAAATCCAGGCAAAGGAGCTCAAATTTAGATACAGGTTATTAGGGTGGAAATATAAGGTTAGTCAATTTGGGATGAAGAATAACTTTTTGGTGTCAAAAAATGACGACTTAAAATGACATAATATCGCATGGGTGCCAGAGATGTTTAAATCTAAGCTGGTATCTGTTAAAAACTACCCAGCCAGACGCAGTTATTATAGCTGGTAAAGATGATGAATGACCATACAAAGAATAAGAAAATGAAAAAAAAATACTAATTACTATACCACAACACCTTCAAATCTAGGCTTTAGTTTATGAACCGTTAAATAGTCCAGTAATATATATAGAAAAATATAAACAGAAGATTAGATATGCTTTTGGTGTCATTTGTATAATTTTTCTCCTTCAAATCTTTAAATAAATTTATATCTATATCTATATATATATTTAAATATATACTTATTGCTGTCCCAGCTTCTTGTGCACCCCCAGCCTACTCGTTGGTGGCGTGGGGTGAGAAGCAGAAAAGGACTTGACTCTGTGTAAGCACTGCTCAGCAATAACTAAAACATCATTGTGTTAGCAACACTGGTTTTATCACAAATCCAAAACATAGCACCATACAAGTTATTATGAAGAAAATTAACTCCATCCCAGCACAAACCAGTACACCCACCCATACTGATATGATAGAAAATACAGGCACAATAGCAACAGGAGTTGTTTTGGAAACTGATTGTTCTGATGGCTGGAGAGTTATTCAGGGTCATTGTACAACCACTGCTTTTTGTGTGAGTGCTGATGTTGCCAGTACTTTTCTCCTTTTCATCCCTGATTATCTTTCTCTTGTCTTTCTCATTTCCTTTTTGTAATTCTCTGTGCTTTTATTTTGTAATGAAATTCAAAATCAAAGATTTTATTCATTTGCTCAAACAAGTCAGTCCTAAAACATGGCTAACCAACTCTCTAAGCAGTACAATTAAAGTAGCTCTCACCAGGTATGATTCTCAGATTTTACAGTCGGAAGTGGAAATGCCATCTGTGACCCTTCTTAGCACTATATTTACTTTTCTCTCAGCAGTAGCAATGTTAATTCATACACTTTTGCAACTCATGAAATGCACAAATTTGTACTTTTTCTCATTGGTCATTCTCAAAACAAGTTTTCTTTGTAATTCTCATTACTAGTCAGTAGAACTATGCATACTGCAGTAGAGTATAAAATGGGCTATGTGGGTTTCTCTGAATGTGCTACCAAAGATACTCAGAGCACCACCCCTATATTTTGCAATGTTCAAAGAAAACTAATTAGCCCTATAGAGAAAAAAGCTACATGGACTCAGCAGAGCACTTTGGTGCTTGTCCTTAACAGCCCTACTGGACAAATTTAAATATGGTTTTATGACACTGTATTTCACTCCATCTGCATAACAGAAGGCTGTCCTGTACACTCTTCTGATCCAGCTCACATTGAGCAAACTTGCTAACTCTGTCATCAGAATATTTTTCCTTTTTATGCCAAGATCACTAGCAAAAATACCATGCATGACTATATACACATACTCCTATTACCTCAAAATATTCTTATGCAATCTCTATAAAGATTTTTTTCAAAATATGCGAAACACAGAGGCATGAAATACCATTTGCCTTCCACCTGCATCTTTGGTTGGCTTCAAGACAAGTCAGAAAATTCACTTTACCTTGTATACACTTTGTGTGTTACTATTATGGTACCAAGTGTCAGCAGTTAATTACACAGTTCATGCATTAAAGCATTAAAGTAATGGATTAAAAGGGAACAGTGAAAAAGCAGTACTTAAATAAACTGGCAAGAAGAGCATTTACCAATTTCCAATTTGTGGAGATGCTCACAAAACCCACCCTTGGCAAAATAGTTGAGAATGGGTCAGTGTCAGTGTAACAGGGTGCACAAATGAAACACCCAAAACAGTCTACGCTTCACCAGCACTGGTAATGCTGGAGATGAAGATAACCAACAGCTGGATTAAGCAGTAGCCAGGGAAAGACATTTTTAAAACAAAGGGGTCAGCCTGAAAAGAAGCATAAAGGAAGCACAAATATTTGCAATGAAGTGAGAGGAAGCCTGGGAGGGGAAACAGCAAAAGCTGGTTTGACATAGTTAGGGGATTGCAGGCCAATGCACCGGTACATGTGAAACCGGAACACTCATCTCCAGTGGGAGTGGTGGGCAAACAGGGGAACCCACTACTCCTGGAGAGGGGTTGGAGGGAGCTTATAACCCACACTGCTGGAGGAGTGAGGGTGATGCATGCATATAGCTTGAACAGACATGTATGAATAAAACTTTTTGGGATTAGCTATCAAAAGGGTGCTTAGAAACCTGTAGTCATTTTTAAAAGTATTTTGTAACTATCTAGTCTTGCAACTTCACTGCATTTTGAAAACATAACTTCCCTAAACTTTTAGGTATCTAGGGAGAAAGCGATCTCTGACAGAGCTGTCTATTTTTCATGTACACGCTAATCCACATAGTCCCTAGTAAATATTATGCTTCCAAGAGTAATGGAAAGCACAGGATGGCACCTGACACTCAGCATGCTTCTGAAGGTGCAAAAAGGCCTTATGAAAACCCCCAAATACTTCTGTACTACAACCCTTCATGCTTGAGCTTTCCCTCTCACTTGGGAGCACTCAGCACCCTCCTCTTGTCCTTCCAACCCTACCAGCTTCCAGTTCCTAACATACAAATGGCTTTCTTGCTATACCCAGGGGGCTTCTGATGCCTGTAGTCATTTTCCAGTTGTCACTTCTATTACCACCACACAGATACAGTGTCATTGGGACCACAGAGGTATGTGTGGTGCTTACATGCTGGAGACCTGCAGAGGGCCTGACAAGGTTAGACACTGTTGGATTTCATGCTTACAAACAGGAGAGCTGATTCTTTAAGGAACCCCATGTCTGAGAAATAGTGAAAAAGTCCAGAGCAATGGAATAGAAGAGGATCAGACTACAGAACATTTAAACAAAACAAACACACGCAAGTCCATGGGATGCACCCACAAGCACTAAGGGATCTTCTAGATGTTTTAGCGAGGCCACACAATTATCTTTGAAAGCTCGTGATGATCAGAAGAGGTTACTGAGGACTGGAAAAGAAGTCAATGTCACTCCTATCTTCAAGAAGGGCAAGAAGGAGGACCTGGGGAACTACAGACCAGTAAGCCTCACCTCGATCCCTAGGAAGGTGATGGAGCGAATAATCCTGGAAAATGTTCCTAGACATATTGACAAGAATGTGATTCAGAGTATTCAGCATAGATAGTGGAAGCATCACTCCTGACCAACCTGACAGCCTTCTACAATGAAATCTCTAGTTTGGTAGGTGAGGATAGTGAAGCTGACGTCATGTATCTTGACTTTAGCAAGGCTTTCATCAATGTCTATGATAACATCCTCATTGACTGATGAAATGTGGACCAGATAAATGGGCAGTGATGTGGACTTAATACTAGCTTAACTGCTGGGCTCAGAGTGTTATGGTCAAAGGCAGGAAGTGCAGAAGGAGGTCAGTCATTGGTTGTGCAGTCCAGCAATTGAAACTGGTTTCCAGCAGTTGAAACTGGTTTCAATACAGTTTAACGTCTCAGTTAATGACCTGGGTGATAGGACAGAGTGCACCCTCAGCAAGTTTGTAGATGATACAAAACTGGGAGGAGTGGTCAATAGACCACATGGCCATGTCATCACCCCGAGGGACCTCGTCTGGCTGGAGAAATGAGCCAACCAACAGTATCCTGGGCTGCATTAGGAAGATTCTTGCCAGCTAGTCTGAGGAAATGATCCTTCCCCTCCTTAATGCTGATGAAACCACATCTGGAGTACTGTGTCCAGTTCTGGGCCCCCCAGTACAAGAAAGACATGGACATCCTGAATTGAATTCAGCAAAGGGCCACAGAGATGATTAAGGCACTGGAGCACCTGTCATGTGAGGAGTGACTGAGAGAGCTGGTACCGCTCAGCCTGGAGAAGAGAAGGCTCAGGGAGATTTATCAATGTGTATAAATACTAATGGGATGGAGTAGAGACAATAATGCCAGACTCTTCTCAGTGGTGTCATGTGACAGGACAAAAGGCAATGAGTAGAAGTTGAAACACAGGAAAGTCCACCTGAACAAAAGGAGAAGTTTTTCAACTGTGAGGCGGATTGCTGGAAGAGGTTGCCCAGAGAAGTCACAGAGTCTCCATCTGTGAAAATATTCAAATCCCAACCACTGTCTAGATTTGAGCAGAGTTTTGGACTAGAAAAATCTCCAGTGGTCCCTTCTAACCTCAACTATTCTATGATACCAAAGTTACTTGAAAGTGTTAAGCCATTCTGCAACAGGAGAAGTCTACTGACATCCACCAAATTAACCTATTGAGCCTTATTCTGGTCACACATTTCCAGCAATATTCCCAAATATCTGTCCTCATATTTAGTGTTTTCCAAAGGCAGTAATAAGGGGACATTCACTGCTCTTGTTTGAGTTTAAATAATGAATTGTTGCTGTAGTCAGATGATATGAAAAAGTTATGCAACTCATTTATACCTAGAGATGATGCAATATATTTTTCCCTGTTTGTCTTCCAAAAAATTGCAAATTAGAACTGTATAAATAATTGTGCTTACTGTCAGCTGTGGCATTAACTCCAGGAGCAATCTACTCAGGAAGAAGGCAAGCCTGTTAAAGAGAATAGTATTAGTATGAGAGACAAAACTTATAATGGAGAGACAAGACTTACAATGTGACAATCAATAAATTAGTCACTGGAAATGGTGAGTGAATTTGTTCTCCACATGAATACTAATGAAAAAGGAGATACGAGCAAAACATTTTATTACCTGACAAATGATGATCTTAAGCAAGGCAGAGATTAATTTTTGCACTGTCCAGCATAATCCAAAATTTTGCAGAGCCCTCCTTTACCAAGCAGAAAAGTCTAGTTTGGCCCCAAATGTTATTTGGAGAAACATATCAACCAACAGTAAATGCTGGCCAAAGTTCCTCTGGCAGGTTGCAGGACAGAAAGAAAACAGTGTAAGAGTCAGGGAATTCTCTATATTTCTACAGGGACGTGTATAAATGAATGGTTGAAGTAGAGTGCAAAAAGGAAGGTGAGATAAGTGGCAGTCTGAGATAAGGCCCTGAAAAATATGTATCACCTATTGTCCTGTTTTACCTACTTGTTCTCACAATAGATTGCCTAAAGAAATGCAAACACTGATTGCCTGCAATATTTTCTCTCCCTTTGTCAAATCACAGTTGTGTAATCTTAGCTTCGGTTGGCTTTGATTAGCAACAAAAGCTATTACTAAACTATATTTATTTAAAAGCCATGCCTTGTTGATATGACAAGATTTTATGTATTCTGAACTTCATTATCAACAAAGCATGGAAAGGTAAACGTTTTATGTCCATGCTTTTATTTATTCACATCTTTTCAAGTATTACCTGAGGTGGAGTTTGTTCCTTAGATATATTTCTGTAGTGAACAAATTGCAAAACAACACAGAAAAGTCCATGAGATTTGTTGTTCAGTAACAAATGCAGCATGATAGGTTTGGCTTAACTTTGAGTCACTGGACTCCCAACACCATCCTCACATGGTGCTTACCTTCTACAATGAAGGTATGACACTTGATGGTGCTTAGAAAAAGTCCTGATTATAACATGACATGACAGGTAAAAGAATGTCCAGAAGTTACAATGAACCTAGATGCACCTAGTGACTTTCTATTTCTTCTTGTCCAGCAGTACAGGTTGAATAGAGTAAATTGGTTTGGTGAAGGAAAAAGAAGGGGCACAAAGTAGAAGAGGGTTTTGCTTATTGTCTTTGTAGACTACATGATCATCCCACTAAGTTCTTGGTTCACTCTTGGCTGAGGTTATTTAATTTCTCTGTGCTATCCTCTTTTCACAATTTTATTCATTTATTTTGTGCTCTTTCAAGTGGACTCGTCTTTTTTCTGCTTAGTTTATTAAAGCCAAATAAAATTGAATCATAACCTTATGACAAGTATAAATAAGAAAATATACTTTAAATTTGTGTTAAAGATAAAACTTCAAATTGGGATTTCAAAATAAAATGTGAATAATTCATATATGTATAATCAGATCAATATAAACTCATTCACAGTCAGGACTGGCCCACATCAGGGGCTGTATATTGACATATGCCCTGGTCAGACCCTCTTGGGTTCTGAGTCACCAGGGACCCATCCTCAAACAAATTCAGCCTTCTGTCATCTTTCATATCCAATGAATGGCTGAATAAAAAATACAGTTCATAAAAAACTTTTCCTTCATAAAAGCTCACATAGCTTCTCTTTTTCTTTTTTTTTTTTTTTTTTTTCTGAGATCAGAGAGATATGGGTAGTATCCACCCTGATGAAATGAACGTACTATACATTCAGAGAGCAAATGTGTACCATTTAATGGGAATGGCTTTGCATTTGTGTTAGAAACTTGGGTATCAATACAAGGAACATGAATACACTGAAGTGCAGTGCTCAGGAAGCCACTGGACACAGTCCTCTGAAATAGTGCATGTGATGTTGTCTGTACCCATCCTGTGCCCTAGGCTTCCCTTACCAGTTGCTGACAGAGAAAGGACTCACAGCTGGATGGATGTTTGGACTGACTGACTGTAGGTACCCTAATACTCCTAGCCAGTGAAGTCAATGAAGGACCACACTTATCTTCTTGTTTTACTTAAATGCTTATAATATACAACTGATGTTTAAGACAGGGGTCAGCAGTCCTCAGTTCTAACAGTAAGAGGATAAACAAGAACTCCATCTTGGCAGTGTGCCTGCGTCAGGCTTGATTCCCAGATTAGTCACTCATTCCCCTCCTTTAAAAAAGTGTCAAGGATACCAGAGTACCTCTGCTCCTAGTGGTACACCTGTATGATACCATGCACTCACAGTTGTGGCTAAAAATCCATATATTTAGCATACAACTATGTCTCGCTGTTAATGTCATCACCCTTTGTATTATTTTATGCTCATTACACTTGGTTTGAGATTATAAACAAGAGGAAGATTTGTTTACTTGTTAAGAGGCTTTTTTATGTTTGTTTTGCTCCAGGCAAAATAGCTTTGTTTCTTTGTTGGCTGAGTAAGTGTGACAGCTACTGAAAAAAAAACTTATACGCATCCCTACTAAGCAATTTTTTCTGTGAAGCTGAATTAGAATATACTTTTAGTACAATATGGTTTCAACGGGGTTTTAATGATTCTTTTTTTGTACTTGCTCTGCTAGTTTGCAGAAGGGTGATATGGGGCCTCTAACTATTATAGAATAGTTTTTTGTTTGTTTGTTTTTCAGAAGTGACATCCCTGTTAGGAAATATGGCCTAACTGTGATACAGCAGTGTAAATTCTCTGGGTGAGCCACATGGAAAACAGGCTGCTTTTTTTTTTTTTTTTTCAGTGAATAAATATTTAAAAACGAAAGCTTCCTAGCTGAGTTATCTTTCAAAAATATTTTTGTGAAGTAACAGCCATACATCTGGTAACAACATCATTATGAAAACTGCACATTTAAAAACATACTTGATAAGAATTTAGAACCCAAGTGTAAGTACAAGACTTATCTTACATATTTTGCATTATAGGCATACTCATATTGTCCTTGAATGTAAAGGATGAATATTTAATCATAACAAGCCATTTTCATTAGTCATTTTAAACAACCTTGTTTATAATGTCCATATATTTTAAAAGATATTCTTAAATGGGAAATGTCAACTAATCAGAACTTTGGATATTTGAGGTAGATTAGTAATAAATATTCTTGAGAAGAATATTGGATGCACAGCCTGAAGGGAGAACATAGTCTCTTAATTCTCTTTTTGGAGAGCAAGCAGTTTGCTCCTTTCCAAAGAGACTGAAAAGTTTATGTTATTTTTATAATATAAGTGTTACCAATCAACTCCTTCTGTTGATTTTAGGAATATGTGTGCACTACGTGCCCCCAGGGGATGGGATTTTGCTCTGCAGTGACACAAGTACAGGTTCACAGTGTGTTTGTATTAGTGCAGTAAATATTAGCTGATCAGTTAAAACCATGGAAACTTATGAACTCACAACTATATCAACACTGTAATATTTGTGTCACTCTGGCTTGACTTATTGAGTAAGCACATTAAAAGCAAAGAAGAGAGGATAAAGCAACTTCAGCATCACATAAAAAGGCATAAGGTATGTAGGGGAAACTCTCTACCAAGTAACAGAGTGTGGGCTTCTTTATAACGGAAGCAATAGGCAAAAATACCTTTGTTATCTCCTCTGTGTTCAGGTATCAGGAAGGATTTGAAGCTAAAGGACAAAATATTTTGCCCTGAGGATCTGTAGGGTAACAGAAAAGCTGTATAGAGACGGCTGCCCCAAGACACTCTTTTGCTGCTGGGAATGCCTCTTGAATATTCAGCTTCAAGGACAAGGCAACAGTGATCTGTAAGTCTCTGAACCCTTCCTCCTGAATCATGTATTTTGGCCTCTGATGGTGGCTGTTCACTGACATATCCTTAGGCTCAATAGCATCACTTTTCTTTAGAAGAGTTCTATAATATTTTCATGTATCAATGACTATTAGTGAAAGAAGAATTTGGCATGTCAGACTTAATGCTCCAATTAATGTCTAATCCTGAATTAAACTTTTTATAACCTCTTCATTGTTTTTCTTTTGTAATCCCATAATTTGAAAAATACAACAAACAAATATACAGTTTTCACTAAGTGTTACATAACTTTTATTCTGGAGCTTTTAGAGCACTTACAAAGTCTGCATAATTCCTAGCTGCTATCAATTAATTGAATATTGAAACAATCTTCATGGAGATACTCTAGTTTAGTGATTGCACCTTGGAAATATGGGCTTTTTACAAGAATATTACAACAACAAATGTTATCTTTGGTAAACTATTTAAAGCCTTACTTCCTCTTCAGTGTTACCGCAGAAAAAAAGATTTTTCACAATTTCCCTGTAACAGCAGGATATTTCAAGGAGATGGAAAGCTTTTACTACATCCTGAAATTTGCTTTATTTTTAAAATAGCTTAACTTGAAGACCCTGAAGAAAATATATTTCAGCAGCATTTTTTATCCATAGGTGTCTTCATAGCTAGTTTCTTTTAGAATTAGTCAAATAGGAAAAAATCTACTATCTATACACAACAATTGTCCCTCCCAAACATATGGACATGTGAAGTATAGTAGTCATAGAGTTACCAAAGGCAAAGTCCTGTTTGAAAATAAACAACATTCAAATGAACCCCATTTACTTGATACGTATACAAATTATCTTGAGCAAAGAATTTCCTTCTGCTGTGCAGGTGAAATAAACAGTATTCTTGGGGTTGCGTACACATCTTACATTTCTGAGATAATACAAGGTTCTGTGGAGAAGGGGGAAAAAGGTAAGAATAGAGTAGCTGTTAAAACATATCTCAAAATAGGTATGTTGGTGTTTTTTCTTAGTGTGACCTTAAAACATAACCAGTTTATTAACAAAAATGGGGTAATTTAATCTTAAATTCAATCTTAAAACTGATTTTTTATGTAGCCAAATTCTAAAAAGTGGATGCTTTTAAGTAATAGTCTTAGTGTCATTATAACTGGATTAATAATAAACCTTTGATTAGACTGTCAAGATATTAATTAGACTAACAAAATTATTGGCTTTGCATGTAAGGTGTGTCTCATTTGTCCAGATAAATCATACAAGTTGCAGCATAAGAACTGTTGAATGTGGGCAACCTAACCTGTAATTTGGATGCAAGAAGATGGTTTGTACCTTCCCAACAATTCTATAATCATGCTTCTGCATATTTTTCAGTGTTCAAGTCTAAAAGTGACACATCCTATTTTCATGAGTTATGGATTTTCTTGTTTACGTATTTTATAAAACAACAGTCACCAGTGCAACAGTATATTATACACACTCCAAAGAACAAAAAAACCTGTTCAAGAAGTTACACTGATGTGAATTCACATTTGTTACTGACAATACTGATTACATTCAGTGTTCATTTTTCACTGTTATAGTAAACGATATGTGCTTTCTATGCTTTTTAAATATAAACTTTTGGACATCAAAATGGAAAAGGAAAGTGAGTTAACCTTTTTAGATATAAAGCATCTTTGTTTGTATATTCCTATCACTAAAAATTCTTCATGACAAAGTATAGATTTTTTTCTTTAAAAAATATTTCCAACAGTTCCATTTACAAAAATCCTATATTTTGTATCGAGTTTTAGTAACAATTTTTATGGTGTTTTTAATAATATTTTCACAGGAGAAAAAAATATTTCAAACCCATAAAAATGGAAATAATTTAAAGCTTTCCCCATGTCTGCACTGGTATACAATTTCAAAAACATGATTTGCCATTAACTTCATAATCTGTGTAATTTTACCAGCCCACCAATATTAATTATGGATTAGGATTTTATCGTACCTTTGACAGGCTGTAGAAAACATTAATTGGCTCAAAAGAAATTTCGCTATATTCCAATGGTTGTTCGTGGACTAGAAAGTCAGAAAACTGCTCTGAGCTGTAGTCAGAGTGATGTTGTACTGTATAATTAATCATTGGATGTCTAGTTCATTTTTAACAAGTCTTTTTAAAAGGGAGGGTGTTATATTTATTCTTTTCTGGCTGCAGCACTTTTCTTATCTTGGCCTATGATAGTTTAAAACAGCAGAAAAATTGCAGTCCCTTTTTGGGTCATGTTTCAACTTGAAACGAAAGTGGGGATAGAGAGGGTTGCTTGAGGAAGAAGCTTTCAAAGCAGAACTTTTAATTAACATTTTAATGTCCTAATAAACTATCAAAAGAGTAAGTACTTTAAAAATCCATTGATGAAAATGAAAAGTCTTCCTTAAAAAAACTCACAAAAATAGGTTGACATTAAATTAAATATTGCTGGTAATCACCTCTCACCTTAAGCTAAATTAATTTGAACATAATTGAATTTATGATTAAAGGCTTTAGAAACCTTTTTTTCAATTAAAATGTAGAAGGTTCAGATAATTCCAGTAGCTATTATAAATTTCAAAATATATTGTATTTTTCAGTACTTTTTGCTGTGGACAATAAACATTAAGATTTTTTTAATCTTTCATTAAAATCAAAAACTTTTTAGATTTCCAATACCATACCACCAACAAATGTTTTCAAAGACTCTTAGTTGGGTGGTGCATGCTTAATCTGAATGCAGGAAGTCTGGATAATTTGGAAGCTACAGACTGAAGTTCTGCTTACTCTGCACAAAACAACGTCCTTGATGAGTCAGCTCCAGGACTGAGGGAGACTGCTTCAAAGTCACCTCATCTGATCACAGCAATAGTTCATCAGTCCTGTGTCCTGTTCCAGACAACTGGTGCCAGACCTTGGGAAGGAGAAACCCTGTAATGTGAAATAAATTCTTCAGAAGTGAAGCAACTTCCTAATCTCATGCAGCTGGTAGCTGACATTTTCTGAACATTGACTCTTTTTTTTTTTTTTTCTTTTTTTTTTCTCTACCTCCCTACCTCATAAAAATGACCACTTAAACCAGTGTGTTGCTAACTACAGGTACCTATCTCCTGGTTGGCTTAGAGAATGAAAAAAGTGACTATTTTTGGATGAAAAATGCCATGGAAACATGCACTGACATACTGATGTTGGGTTGCAAAAATTTCCCACTGATCGAGATCACAGATAATTCCTTAGTAAAGTCTTGTTTGAAATAGGTCAGACCTAAAAAAGAAATGTTCTTTAAAAACAACAACTTTAATGGCAAGTTGCCTGTAAGTTCTTGTAAATTTGAGCCTAGAATATTAGCCACCAGGTGCAAACTTTTAATAGGAATGTTCATAGAATCACATGGTTTGGGTTGGAAGGGACCTTTAAAGATCATCTAGTACACCTTCCCTGCCACAGGCAGCGACATCTTCCACTAGATCGTTTTGCTCAAAGCCCTGTCCAACCTGACCTTGAACACTTCCAAGGAGGGGGCATCCACAACTTCACCGGGCAACCTGTTCCAGTGTCTCACCACTCTCAGTGTAAAAAATTTCTTCCTTATCTCCAAACTACCCTCTAAACCTTAGGTCTAAACCTACCCTCTTGCAGTTTAAAACTATTGCCCCTTGTACTGTCATTACAGCCCTTGGTAAAAAGAAAAAAAAAAAAAAGTGTCTCTGTTTCTTTTATAAGACCCCTTTACATATTCAGAGGTCTCCCCAAAGCCGCCTCTTCTTCGAGCTCAACAAGTCCAACTCTCAGTCTTTCTTCAGAGAAGAGGTGTTCCACCCCTCTGATCATTACTGTGGCCCTCCTCTGGACCCACTCTGTCAGGTCCACGTCTGTCTCGTAGTGGGGGCCCCAGAGCTGGATACAATACTCCAGGTGGGGTCTCATGAGAGCCCCGGATATGGTTGGCTTTCTGGGCTTCAAACGCACATTGCCAGCTCATGTCCAATTTTCATCCACCAGTGTCCCCTAGTTCTTTTCTGTAGATCTGCTCTCAACCCATTCATCACCTAGTCTGTATTCGTATAAGGGATTGCCCTGCCCCAGGTGCAGGACCTTGCAATCAGCTCTGTTGAATCTGGATATGTATGAGAAAAGCGCTGCTATTCCTACTGCTGGTGCTTCCTCCACATAGGAATAAGCGTAAGTTCACTTTATGCTTCTTCCAGGTAAGAGGAAGAATATTCCGTTCCAGGTCAGTGGAAGAAATTAACTGAAATAATGGCCATAACTTTACTGCCCATTCGAGCAACTTAAATTGTGGTCAACTATACTGTACTCTGGAGAGGAAAGAGATGCAGGGAATGGTTTTTTTGGTCTCTACCACTGCACAGCTGGTAGATGCAGCCTGCCTCCGTACAGTTTGGAGGCCTGAAGAGGTCTTTACATTGGATGTTTGTTTAATTCACTTCTGAAAAGTAGTTTTTGTAGGGATGCAAAAATAGATCTTCCTGGGTGATGGGCTAATTCTTACTTAATGCTTCGTTGAGATTCCAGATTGAAAAGAAATTAAGGTAAACATCAAATCCCACTGTTTAAAATGTCAAATGTGCCTAGTGTTCAGATGAATGGCAGCTCTCAGCAGAGACCACTTTCCCTCTACAACACAGACTCACTTAGGGAGAGGCTTATCCGAACCCTTCGTACACTGATTTATTTTCCTGAGAGCTACCATTTGGCTTTAAGAACCCTTTCTTCTATAGAACAATTTCACTCATATGGTAAATATTTTCTTACAAATGTCAGATAAGAAAAGAAAAATTTCTAAAAGGTGTGTTTAATTATGTCTTGCATTATTTCACAGTGATAAGGCTGGCCTTGAGTTTGAAGGCTAAATTCTCAAGTTCTATCAACATCAAAAACTACTTGACTGAACAGCCATGAACTTTACCGATATTTTTGTGATGTTCTTCATCAAAGCCTGGTATGATGAATTCTGGATTGTCCATCTAAAAGAAATGTGTTGAGATAATAAGGTCAGTCTGATTTCTATTGTTCTCAGATAGTTAGGAGTCCCAAAAGTACAGCTTTTTAGAAATTCACAGATTTTAATACAGTTATTCTGAGAAGTTTTACACCCTCTAACAGACAGAAAACTAAGGCACTGTGGCTAAAGATGCATGAACAATTCAATTCTGCTTCACAAGTTTCCTCGGATTAGTTGTGCCATGATAACTGCCTGCTTTTCTGCTCTTACTTTATGTCAAAGAAATTTTGTCTAATTTGTCATGCAATAAAAAAGAATTATGGTGCATTGCAGGATTTTGCATTTACAGTTATCACATATAAGCTGATGGATGGTATCTTGCTATGATGCTACGGTTTGTGATCAAATTGTGATAGATAAATCAATTTTCCATCTGAACCTTGACTTGCCTTGATTTGACAAATGAATCTGTAGCAGAACAGCAATGTACTGTTACCCTCTCCAATCCCAACAGTGTCTAGATTATTTAGTATTTGTCTTTAAGGAACATTTCCATGCTTAAATAGCTTTTACAAATTCTTCAATAAATCCATTCCCACTGGAAAAGGAGACCTATGTTTAAGAATTCTTTTTATCTTAATTATTTTAAAGGAAAAAGTTAAATCTAGGAAAATGTTTTACAAAACTTTCCCACAACATGGTTTCCTTTGGAATCTCATCCTTTCCTTTGCTACACATTGGAAGAATAATGCCTTCTTCTCTTATAGTGACTCAGTTTTGAAGTTGGAACATTATTAGAGTGAAATAAATACATAAGGAAATATAAAATAGCAAAATTTAAAGTTGTCATTCTTTGAATATTTTAGGTTTGCTGTGGACTTAAAATTAAAATCTTACTGTTTTCCAAAACCTAGTCTCATCTCAATACATTTGCATAGTTTCCATTACAATTAACAAGGATTGCATGTACATATTGACATCACAACAGAACCCTAAAGATATATTAGCAATCCCAAGCTGTACCAACTGTTAATGTCTCTTTTGCTGGGATAGCACCACTACTACAGCATGCTTTGATGGACCACATGATGCTCTGTTTTCTCCAGTATTCACTTCTGATCCTAGAATTTTGTAAGGATCAAGACAAGGATGTAGGCATTATTTTTTTATTGCAGTAAGCTTTAAGAGTCTCAAAATGTCAACAGTAATACAACAAAGTTTAACGTACAGATATGTTTTCTACTTTTACTCACTCACAAATTGCTTAAGAATTTACAGATGTTTATACATGTGATCAGGTGTAGTGGAAACACTTGGGTGCTTTGTTAAATTGGGAAAATCCTTCTTGTGCTGAGGATTTCTTGATAATATTGAGAACAATCCTAGATGTTTAGAAATAGGTGTTAAAATGTTGACTAAGTTCAGGGACTGCCTGGGCAGGAATTCCCACAGGGCTTTGGAAAATTATGGTTTTGTAACTATGGAGCCAAAGGAGCAACTATGACAAATTTAAGCTATGAATTATTTCCAGATCTGGAGAAAGAAAAAGATCCTGAAAGTGCCTTCTTGACTTTCATAAATAATTTACCGTCAATAGAAAAACACTTGCATAAGATAAAGTGTCCCTTTATTTTTTTTCCCCTTGAAAAATATTGACACCATTAAACAGTGATATAGACAGGAAAGAACAAAAATGAAGTTAAGATAATTTAAGCACAAAAACTTAAAATAACACAAAGTGAAATGTGATATTTGATCCTTACATCTGCTAGAAGTCATCCTCCTCTTTGTTGGATTCTGCACCTAGGATGGAGTAACGCCAGGCACAAGTATAAATTGGGAGAGGAGTGTCTGGAGAGCAGCCCTGCAGAAAGGGATCTGGGGTTGCTCGATGACAGCAGGCTCACTATGAGCCAGCAGTGAGCCCTGGCAGCCAAGGGGGCAAATCCCATCCTGGGGTGCATCAAACACAGCATCACCAGCCAGTCAAAAGAGGTGATTATCCCACTGTGTTGAGGGTTGGTGCAGCCCCACCATGAGTACTGTGTGCAGTTCCAGGCCACACAATTTAAGAAGGATGTGAAGGTCCTTGAATGTATCCAGAGGAGGGCAATAAAGCTGGAGAGAGTTCTGGAAGGCATGTCCTGTGAGGAGCAGCTAAGGACTCTGGGTTTGTTTGGTTTGGAGGAAAGGAGGCTGAGGGGCAACCTCATTGCTCTCTACAGCTTCCTGAGGAGGAGACAAGGGGAGGGAGGTGCTGAGCTGTTCTCCCTGGGATCAGGACATATGGGAACTGTTCAAAGCTGCATCAGACTGGACATTAGGAAACATTTCTGTACCAAGAGAGCGATCAAACACTGGAAGAGGCTTCCTAGAGAGGTGGTCAATGCCCCAATCCCATCAGTGTTTGAGAAGCATTTGGACAATGCCCTTAACAACATGCTTTAACTTCTGGTCATCCCTAAATAGGTCAGGTAGTTGGAGTGGATGATCATTGTAGGTCCCTTCCAATTGAACTATTCTTTTCTATTCTATTCTATTCTATTCTATTCTATTCTATTCTATTCTATTCTATTTGTCACCAAACTTGGCTCAGTTTTGGTCTTCATTTTCCTCATTCCAAATCCTGTAACAGTGCTAAGAGTTCCTACTTTTTCCTGGTTTACTTTGAACACAGTTTAGCCTTATTCTTCCCCAGCACCTATTTTTTCTCAATTATCTTTTTTTTTCTAATACCTTTTACACTTCAATTCTATTTGAACAAATACTATTCAGTGTGTCATTTTTTCTGTTCAAAGGTGAGACACGTGCCAAAAAAGCTCAAGCAAAAATCTTCTTGTCTTTATTTAAGTAACCCAATTAAAAGTAATCTTCACAGTTCCCAAAGCACTGTATAGAATAAAAATAGCATTATATTGAACTTGCTTTTTGAAACCTACAACCTCTTTAGTGATTGCACGTGAGAAAAACTTCCAGCTGGACAACTGGTTGTTGTGCAGAAGTCTAAAGGATAGAAGATATAGAATCATAGAATCATAGAATTGTTTAGGTTGGAAAAGACCTTTAAGATCATCAAATCCACTAAACCATGTCCCTAAGCACCTCATCTGCCCACTTTTTAAATAGCTCCAGGGATGGGGACTCGACTACTTCCCTGGGCAGCCTGTTCAAATGTTTGACAACCATTTCATTGAAAAAATTTTTCCTAATGTCTATTCTAAACCTCCCCTGGCATAACTTCAGACCATTTCCCCTCGTCCTATTGCCCACTACCAGGGAGAAGAGGCCAACCCCCACCTCACTACAGCCTCCTTTCAGGTAGCTGTAGAGGGCGACAAGATCTCCCTTCAGCCTCCTCTTCTCCAGACTAAACAACCCCAGTTCAGCCGCTCCTCGTATGACTTGTGTTCCAGACCCCTCTGGGGTGGCTCTCCTCTGGACATGCTCCAGCAAGGCAACATCTTTCTTGTAGTGAGGGGCCCAAAACTGAACACAGTGTTCGAGGTGCGGCCTCACCAGCACCGAGTACAGGGGCACGATCACTTCCCTACTCCTGCTGGCTACGTTATTCCTGATACAAGCCAGGATGCCATTGGCCTTCTTGGCCACCTGGGCACACTGCTGGCTCATATTCAGCCAGCTATCGACCAATACCCCCAGGTCCTTTTCTGCCAGGCAGCTTTCCAGCCACTCTTCCCCAAGCCTGTAGCGCTGCATGGGGTTGTTGTGACCCAAGTGCAGGACCCAGCACTGAGCCTCGTTGAATCTCATACAGTTGGCCTTGGCCCACTGATCCAGCCTGTCCAGATCTCTCTGCAGAGCCTTCCTACCCTCCAGCAGATTGACACTCCCACCCAACTTGGTGTCGTTTGCAAACTTACCAAGGGTGCACTCAATCTCCTCATCCAGGTCGTTGATAGAGATATTAAACAGAACTGGCTCCAATACTGAGCCCTGGGGAACAATACTTGTGACCAGCTGCCAGCTGGATTTGACTCCCTTGACAACTCTCTGGGCTCAGCCATCCAGCCAGTTTATTACCCAGGAAAGGGTATGCCCATCCAAGCCATGAGCAGCCAGCTGCTCTAGGAGAATGTTGTGGAAAATGGTGTCAAAGGCTTTATTAGAGTCTGTGTAGATAACATTCACAGACTTTTCCTCATCCACTAAGTGTGTCACCTTGCCATAGGAGATCAGGTTGGTCAAGTAGGACCTGCCTTCCATAAACCCATGCTGGCTGGGCCTGATCACCTCATTGTCCTGCGTATATCTGGACATATTTTTCAGTCACTGTGAAACAAAATGATCCTTCATAAACTGATAGGTAAAACCCAGTGCTCTACATAGAATTTTTAAAACCAAATCACATGAAAAAATGAAAAACCTTTAAATGTTAATATAGAAATATATTTACAAACTTAAAAAATGGTTAATTTTTCTTAATATTTGTTATCTGTCACTGTGCAAAATATTAGTATATACTGATTACATTTTTTAGGCAACAAAACTGAGGTTCTAAAGTCATTAATGATTAATATATCACCTCCTCCTTAGTAGTGCATTTTTATCTAACGTGAGTCTCTCTTTTGTTTTCGAACAGCCAGTCTATCTTCCTGATTTTTATTCTAATATACTGCAGGATGTTAAGATGTTGTGTCAATCTCATCTATTCAGGGTTAATCATATCAGAGAAGATAAGGAGGTCTGGTTGGTTTTGGTTTTGGTTTTGCTTCATTTTCTATTTTGACAATTTCTGATGACAGGGACCTCTACCCACACAAACTGCTAGTGCAGACATACCAAACAGCTATCTGTATTAGTAAAAATGCTTGGAAATAGTATAAGCTTGATTTGTAAATTCATACCAAGACAGAGCTTGTGCACCTTAGGTATGAGATACAAAACCATACTGAAGCATCTTGCATGCAGCTTAAGTAGATTTTGAGCCCCTCAGTTCAGTAGAAAGATTCAAAAAGTCTCCTAAACCCACTCAGCACTCGAGATATCACAGCTGCTGAAATTTCCTCAGGTGCCCAAACTTCTGCCACTGCACACTCCCCAAAGCACCATTTTCTTAATATGGCTGATCATACAAGCCTAAAATATGGCCCGCATCCAGCCTAAAACAGTCTAGGATCTGTAAACAGGTTCTAATACCCCCTTTACCCTCTGCAAAGCTTGAAATATGAGGTATGACAAAAGCACGTGTAACAGAGAGCCAGTGTGGAGTTCAGCTCAAAGTAGTGGTGTGACAGCTTTGCTCTGACAACCCTGCAGAAAGGAAAGGAAGGAAAAGGAAAAGGAAGAGGAAGAGGAAGAAGGAAATGGAAAAGGAAGAAGGAAAGGGAAAGGGAAAGGGGAAAGAAAAGGGAAAGGGAAAGGGAAAGGGAAAGGGAAAGGGAAAGGGAAAGGGAAAGGGAAAGGGAAAGGGAAAGGGAGAGGAAAGGGAAAGGGAATAGGAAAGGGAAAGGGAAAGGGAAAGGGAAAGGGAAAGGGAAGGGAAAGGGAAAGGGAAAGGGAAAGGGAAAGGGAAAGGGAAAGGGAAAGGGAAAGGGAAGGATCCCATCATTAGTTAATACATTGTACCCAAGTATATGACATAAGTTTCTGAGGAAAAAGAGAGTGACTCAAAATCACAGTTACACTGAATGGCTGCAGCTACAGGTTACAATTTCCACACAGAACCTAAGCCCAGGTATGACACACACTCCTCTTTAGCACTTTCTAACATCTTGGACAGGCGTGGTGGCACGTAACACATTAGCTACTAGAAATCACAGCTTTTGGCACTCATTTGATTCACGTTACCGCACAGTGAATTCAGTGCTTTAACTGCTACTGGGAATTATATTTTGAAGCTGATTTCCTAAACATTTTCACTGGTTTTGGCTGGCATAGAGTTACTTTTCTTCATCGTAGCTTGTATGGTGCTATGGTTTTGATTTGTGATGAAAACAGTGTTGATAACACACCGACATTATTGATGAAGTCAGCTAACTCAGTGTGCATACTGACTTTGAATGCCCCTTGCTATTCAGTTTCTTTTTAAAACAGCTACTCTTGAATGGGAAGAATGTGAGTAAGGTTCATGTTAGCAACTTTTCCAGTGCTAAAGATGATTATCACATAATCTGCCTATTTTTTGTGTTCTCTCTATTCCCTACCTCCCTATTTTCAGCATCAGCTAGCCAGTTCCAGCTGTATTGCGGTGTGTTGACCTTGGCTGAATGCCAGGTGCCACCAAGCTGCTCTATCACTCCCCTCTTCAGCAGGACAGGCAGGGAGAGAACGAGATGGAAAAGGAAGAAAACTCATGGGTCAAGATAAAGGCAATTTAATAAAAAAGCAAAAGCAAAGGCCATGCGCGGTAGCAAAAGGAAAAGAAGATTTTATTCTCTACTTCCCATTAGCAGGCGATGTCCGGCCACTTCCTGGGAAGTATGGCTTCAGTACGCATAGTTGTTGCTCTGGAAGACAAAATGTCATAAAAGACAAATGCCCCCCCTGCTCTTCTTTTTCCCTTAGTTTTTATATCTGAGCTGACACCATATGGTATGGAATATCCCTTTGGTTCGTTCGGGTGAGGTGTCTTGGCTACGTACCCTCCCAAGATCTTCCCCTCTTCCAACCCACTGGTGGTGGTGGGGTAATGTTGGAGACAGAGCCTTGATGCTGTGCAAGCACTACTCAGCAGTAGCCAAAACTTTGGTGCGTTATCAACACCTTTCTATATACCTATAGAAAGCACAGCACTATGCAGCTTGACCCAATCTAGGTATGAATTTAATTGTTTAGCTAAGGCAATTGTTCAGTGGTATCCAATACATTGTGGATCATGAAGATGAGTCAGGAACAACAAAAGGAGATACAATATGTGCCTACCCAGCATTCAAAATCTCTCCAGTTTAGGGAGGTGTCTAAATGTTTCTGAATTAACTGTTTCCAAGTGATTTAAGTGAATATATCAGCAAAAAGACCATAAATAAAGTCAGCTCATCCTCGCAGATACCATGAGGAGAAGAAAAGAAATGAAAAGTCTTTGACTAAAAATACTTGATACCCAAAACCCCACAATGTACCATTTGTACAAACAGGATATCTTTCCGTTTCCCTTTTCCCTGCTGTTCACAGTGGCTGTCTAAAAGCCCACTGCTAAAAAAAAAAGCGAAGCTGATTCCTATCAGCCTTTACTTTCTTCAACTAAGCAGAAAAAGCAGCTGATGAGCTTATTATTTTACTAATGAAGCTCATTTAAATCTGTGCTTACTTGCATAGCAACTTAGACTAAAAGAGAGAAGACGACAAGATATGTAAAACTTGTTCAGGCCTGGTGTTGGTCAATGCAATTTTTTTTTTTCCAAGGGTAAATAAGTCTTGAAATCATTAGATCATTTGGAAACCTGGAGATAATTTCCTTACAGTTCCATGGGAGCCATAGCTGTGTAAAGCCATAGTTACCTATGCATCTATAAAAGTCACCATACTGCACTTCCTGAGAGCAAGATACCAGGAAGGATTTGAAAGTCTGTGATTTACAGTGATGACCCATATCTTTAAGTAATAGTAAAATAAAGAAGAATAGGTTTTAAACAACATGGCTGGAGCTATCCAAACTGTGCATCAGCCAGTCATTAAAAAAAAAAAAAAAAAAAAGAGTGTACACTTTTCAGCATATATCCTTTAAAATATTCCTGTATTTCCACTCTTTACCATCACACACACTTTTATAAAACATCTCCCAATATAAGAATATCTACTATATTATATAAACAAGGGATATTACTGAACAGTTCAGAGATAAAGAACAGATACCCTCACTTGTAAATAAGCAGGGCTCCACTTAATTACTGAGCTTATAATAACAAGGGAGCAAAGAAAACAACAAGGCTTGTCTGGCGGACTCCTGCCTAGTTTTAACTTGTGGTCTGCTTTTAAAGTAGCACAAACACAAATGTGGACATTCTTCAAAGCTTTCATATTACAGTATTTTAAATATTTAAATTCAGGGACACTGCTGACTAAATCCACAGAAGTGATTGAAAAAGTTTGGAAAACTTTATCAAAGGGAGCCTTCTTAAAAATCTACAAAAGACTAGAGAAAAAAGAAAATTCCTTCAGAAGTAGACAACAATAATTTAGCATGACATGTAATAAGAAAAAGTATCTATTTACAATTTTGGGTGACCCAGCAGAATATACACTAGGCAAATTTACAGACCTAAATCAATTGTAACTTAACTGCATAAGACACTGAAGAGGCAGAGCCACACCACTCTCCATGCTGCTGACATTGAGTTCACTCGCTCCTAGGGCTTCTTTCTATATGATGTTCAGCTACACATATTGCCTCATCTTGCTGGGATCCTTCTTTGTAAGTTAAAATCATGCAGATGAAAAAGAATCTATACCTACTTGCCTGAATTCAGGAGAAGGGGGTGACTGCATGGCAACTCCGGCAAGGAGAACCTGAAGGCTTTCAGACCTGTTTAGTCTCATTGCTGCTATGACAGCAACTGGTACGCTGACAAAACTGAACACTTGCATGGTCTTCCAGCAAAACAGGGTACAATAAGAATACCACAGACATAAATGATATTAAAAGTATAATGTTACCATGAGATTTTTGGAATGTGGATCTTTTTCTCCTTTTACTCCACTTACTTTCTTTTAAACCGTATGTGTATGTACATATATGGTGTAAAATACTTTCTTGAATGGTCACAATATAAATGGTCATAATCCACATATATAACTCAAATAATGACTTTAAAGAATTAATTTTAGTGTAACTTTTCCCAGATTTTTTTTAACTTATAACAACTATAACATGAAATAATTCTGTTCTCAGAACAGTATTAAAGTGTTTCTGATGGTAGAAATTTTCTTGAGAAGTTTACAGCAACTCAAGGGGATTACAAGGCAGACAAATCCCTGGATTGTTGAGTCATTGGTGGGCAAAACTGGGACAGAAAGACGTGGTTAGAAAGCAGCCCAGACTCTCTTTCATCCTCTCAGTTGTCCAGATGGAACAGTGGTTACCAAAAACCACTCAAGACATTTAAGATATACATGTTCAAAAAAAGTAGCATGATGACATCAAATATCACATAATTTCTAAACCTTTAGGCAGGGCAGCAGAATGTTTTAAGGAGCAATGATTGGGAATGAGATCTCTCGCTTGCCTTGTGCCCTCCTATTCCTCAACAGATAATATCTCAGTGCGGGATCAGACTTACCAATGTAGGATTTCAACAGAGTGGCCATGAAGATGTTCAAACAGCACTGATGCCCTCCTCCTTTCCTACCCCCATGCAGCTTCATGTGCACTGGGCCTGTACACACCGTGCTTCTGCTCAGCCCCAGCACTTTATGTCGGAGAAGGAGCATCACTGTGGGGAGAGACAGAAATGGGCAGACTATCATCCATCAACTTAATCCATCTGCTGGATCTGTTCCAGCCATGTCAGAGCAGTTCAAAGATACCTGCCAGCATGTCAAATATTTTACAGCTGTCCAAGAACACGCTCCCTGAGAGGCCCCATTGTTTTGACCTGCAAAGTGTTGTCATGATACCCCTAGACAGATCCCAGCAGGAACTGCATGTGCTCCCCCACAGGAATAAATACTCTGCATCAGGCCAAGCAATCCTGAGTGTTGTGCAATTATCCTGTACTCCAGCCAGGTCCCAGTAATAAATATACCAAAATTTACACAAAAAACCTGAGTCTTTTATTCTTAACATTGCTTTGCAACATATCAGGGAGTTGTTCTTAAGCATAAATGTAGTCACAGATGTCAGATTGGGTCATCCTAAACTGCAGTGATTCAGCAGACATTGCAACAAATTTTAGGCACCAAGAACCATGTTTCTGCTCCACTGCAGAACGAATTATCTATTTTTGCCAGAAAGTTTATTCAACCTATTTGTCTGACCTAGAGAATTACCCCTCTCTAAACCAACACTGGCCCTGTGTTACATTTGCTTTGGCCATTAAACAAATAAGACCTGCTCAGAACGCTGGTTGGGAGAGTCCCTTGGGAGATAGTCCTGAAGGGCAAAGGGGTCCAGGAAGGCTGGGTGTTTTTCAAGGAAGAAGTCTTAAAGGCACAGGAGCAGGCTGTCCCCATGTGCCGTAAGACGAATCGGCGGGGAAGACGACCGGCCTGGCTGGACAGAGGACTACTAGTGCGACTAAGGGAAAAAAGGAGAGCTTACCAGCTCTGGAAGAAGGGGCAGGCAACCCAAGAAGAGTACAGGGACCTTGTCAGGTTATGCAGAGAGGAGATTAGAAAGGCAAAAGCCCAGCTGGAATTTAACCTGGCCACTGTTATAAGGGATAATAAGAAGAGTTTTTATAAATATGTTAACAGCAAAAAGAGAGCCAGGGAGAACCTCCATCCACTAGTGGATGCAAGGGGGAACATTGCCACTAAGGATGAGGAAAAGGCTGAGATACTCAACGCCTTCCTTGCCTCGGTCTTTAATGGCCCGACAAGTTATCCCCAGGGTACCCAGCCTCCTGAGCTGGAAGATGGGGACAGAGAGTGGAATGAACCCCCCATAATCCAGGAGGAAGCAGTCTTTGACCTGCTATGCCACCTGGACATCCACAAGTCTATGGGGCCGGATGGGATCCACCCAAGAGTGCTGAAGGAGCTGGCAGAGGAGCTTGCCAAGCCACTCTCTATCATTTATCAGCAGTCCTGGAGAACAGGGGAGGTCCCAGATGACTGGAGGTTGGCAAATGTGACGCCTATCTTCAAGAAGGGCCGGAAGGAGGATCCGGGGAACTACAGACCAGTCAGCCTAACCTCGGTACCGGGGAAGATTATGGAGCGGTTTATCTTGAGTGTGCTCACCAGGCACATGGAGGACAATCAGGGGATCAGGCCCAGTCAGCATGGGTTCACGAAAGGCAAGTCTTGCCTAACCAACCTGATTTCCTTCTATGACCAGGTGACCCGCCTGGTAGATGAGGGAAAGGCTGTGGATGTTGTCTACCTGGACTTCAGCAAAGCCTTCGACACAGTCTCCCATAGCATTCTCGTGGAGAAGCTGGCAGTTCATGGCCTAGATGGATGTACTCTTCGCTGGGTTAAAAACTGGCTGCATGGGCGAGCCCAGAGAGTCGTGGTGAATGGAGCTAAATCCAGCTGGCGGCCGGTCACAAGCGGTGTCCCCCAGGGCTCAGTCCTAGGGCCAGTCTTGTTTAATATCTTTATCAATGACCTGGATGAGGGGATTGAGTGTGCCCTCAGTAAATTTGCAGATGACACCAAACTGGGTGGGAGTGTTGATCTGCTGGAGGGGAGGAGGGCTCTGCAGAGGGACCTGGACAGGCTGGATCGATGGGCCGAGGCCAATTGTATGAGGTTCCACAAGGCCAAGTGCCGGGTCCAGCACTTGGGTCACAACAACCCCATGCAGCGCTACAGGCTGGGGCAAGAGTGGCTGGAAAGCTGCCTGGTGGAAAAAGACCTGGGGGTACTGATTGACAGCCGGCTGAATATGAGCCAGCAGTGTGCCCAGGTGGCCAAGAAGGCCAATGGCATCCTGGCTTGTATCAGGAATAGTGTGGCCAGCAGGAGTAGGGAAGTGATCGTGCCCCTGTACTCGGTGCTGGTGAGGCTGCACCTCGAACACTGTGTTCAGTTTTGGGCCCCTCACTACAAGAAAGATGTTGCCTTGCTGGAACAGGTCCAGAGGAGAGCAACCAAGCTGGTGAGGGGTCTGGAACACAAGTCATACGAGGAGCGGCTGAGGGAACTGGGGTTGTTTAGTCTGGAGAAGAGGAGGCTGAAGGGAGACCTGATCGCCCTCTACAACTACCTGAAAGGAGGCTGTAGCGAGGTGGGGGTCGGCCTCTTCTCCCTGGTAACAGATGATAGGACGAGGGGGAATGGCTTGAAGCTGCACCAGGGCAGGTTTAGGCTAGACATTAGGAAAAACTTCTTCACCGAGAGGGTTGTCAGGCTCTGGAATGGGCTGCCGAGTGAGGTGGTGGAGTCCTCATCCCTGGAGGTCTTTAAAAGAAGGATAGATGAGGTGCTTAGGGACATGGTTTCGTGGTGGGATGGCAGTGCTAGGTTAACGGTTGGAGTCGATGATCTTAAAGGTCTTTTCCAACCGAGGTGATTCTATGATTCTATGATTCTATGATTCTATGATTCTAGTGTGCTTGATCTCACTAATTACAAACTCCCGTAATGGAGGAAATGAGTACATGACCTCATATACATTTTATATATATGGGGTGTGTGTATATATATATATATACACCCCCAATCCAATATCCTGCATGGAAAATACTAAATATGCTATGTTTAGGAAGATTTTAGTTGTAATATATTTTTCTGGAGTTTTGGGGTAAGGCTAGGTTGTTTGGGGGAGGAGATGTTTTAAATTAGCCTGCAGAGTCTTCGTTTTTAACCAACAGAGTATTCTGCCTGTAGTAGCTTTTGACTTATTTTGCTTTGGCTGGAGCCCATTATGAATTCTGTCTGTAATTCCTACCCATGAAACCTTCGATTGCCACCTAGGGATTTCTACCTCTGAGAGAACTAGAAACAGCTTTGATCACAGCTGTCAATGCACTAACATTGTTCTTTCTGTGAGACCATAACTCTGATCTTACATTATAATTCATTTCTGGATTTAAGCCACATACTGACTCTATAAGGACTGTCAGCAGCTAACAGGCTGGCTCACAGGAACCAAAGGAGAAAACAGCAGTGCCTTCTCTCACTCAGTAAGCATTTCCCTGTTTAAGATCAGCAGCGTCCCAAGACACTGTTTTCAACATGGACAGAAAACACGTAGGACGGTGGGGATGCCAACACTTAGACATAAAGACAGGAATAATCACTGTTAGAAAAGTGACTTCATAGAGCTAAGCATAGTAAAGCTTACAGAGTTGTGAAAATGACTGTATGTGAATGAGGCAGGGATTTGCCTTTCCCTCAGAAATCCTAAATTATACAACAACCCTTACCAACATAAAACCACCAATAAACACAGAAGAAAGCTCCAATATTATATGTGTTGAATTTCATCTTGGAAAACATTCCTGGTTTCCATTCATATGAAGGGAGCCTTGGGCTACTTGATTCTCAGTTTGGGCACATGGTGCCCAAATAAACAAGCAATTCCACTTCCTGTTGTCCCAACCCCGAAAAATATGTATGGTAGCCTGAATACAACTGGGTATGTGAATTACAGAATTGAATAATAAAGATAAATGAAACACAGTGCTACACCAAAACAAGGAAATTACATGTTCAGTAGAACAAATGCCACTGAAACAACATTTTATATGTTATTCTGTATTGGCAGATGTTAATCATTGAATATTTATCTTGAAAACTTTTGAAAAGCATTTTAAAAATTAATGATGACTTTGGGGTTCACGTTGCAGTACAAGTATAGATTTCAAGTTTCTGTTGTAAAACTAGAGCAAAGCCAAATATTACTTCCCATTACATAGAGATGTTCATGTTAGTGAAATGTAGTTAACTGATGAGAATATTTTAAGGCCATACTATTGTCAAAATTATTTCTTGAATCTTTCTGTGTCATGACATAATAATTCTACCATAAAAGACCTCATAACAAGCTGTGCTATAGGGCAAATACCATATTTCCAATGTATCATTCTTACAATCCTTGTTAGCTTTATTTTCTAATAGATGCAGTCAAAATAGTCTTTTTTGCTGAGCTGTGTATATCTGAGCATGCATCTGACATAGATGCAAACATTTATAAAGATGACATTGAAAATATTGAAATAGTACTTAAAAACTGATGCAAGGTTCCTTCTAATGTGTTTCACTTCCATGTACCAATTATAATGTATTCTGCTATGTACGAGATTTTGGCCATGTTTGTCATAAAAATTTCAAGAATGGCAAAATCAGAAATATTATCCCTGTTTTCCAAGGGAGAAACTATGCACAAAGAGTTGACTGGCTGGTAAACAGGAAGATTGACAAAAAGAGTTAAGAGAGCTAGAGTTTGCATAGACAAAAGGCCTTATGTAGGCATAATTTTTTGTATGCTCCATGTGACTTCATAATATAGATACTAAATCTGGGAGAAGAAGGCAGAATTGATTTTGTGAAGGATTTAAAAGCTTGTTTTCATTTTAATGATGCAAGAAATTCCAAAATACTTTAGTCATCTACAAAGGAAAATAAATTTTTAAATATTTACATTTCTTTTCCTGTCCTTTGAAATATGTTTGCTCTCAAAATCTATATCTATTTCGGTTGTAAATATTTCAACAATGTTTTATCTTGTGCAATATAAAATAATAATAAATTTTAAATACGATGTCGGTTTGAAATGAACATTTTGAAATATCTCATGTTGCTGAAATTGAAATGTCCTCAAACATGTCATGATGCACTTCCTACTCATGGAAGAGCCACAATGATTAAGGGACTGGAGCACTTCTCACCTGAGGAAAGGCTGAGAGAGCTGGGGCTGTTCAGCCTGGAGAAGAGAAGGCTCTGAGGGGATCTTATCAATGTATATAAATATCTGAAGATATTTAGCTACAAAGAAGACAGAGCCAGGTTCTTTTCAGTCGTGCCCAGTGACAGGACAAGAGGCATAAACTGAAAATCAGGAGTTTCCCTCTGAACATCAGCAAAGACATTTTTTTTGAGAGTGACTGAGCACACATTGCCCAGAGAAGCTGTGGAGTCTCCATCCTTGGAGATATTCAAAAGCCATCTAGACATGGTCCTGGGCAACTGGCTTGAGGTGGCCCTGTTGGACCAGATGACCTCCAGAGGTCATTTCCAACCTCAATAATTCTGTGATTCTGTGAAAAACGCTTATTCTCTGCTGGGAAAAAGTTCAATTAAGATGTTATTAATGGCTCTAATAAGGGCAAATTATGGGCCCTTAATTGCAACCTCATGACGGGTTACTCTTTCTCCAGTTTGGCAGTATTCCTGACAAATAACATCATGCTTTGGGGGAAAAAACCTGCTGATATTTTGGATGTAATAAACTTTTTTTTTTTATTAGATAACTGGTAGAGTTAGAAAAACAGACAAGCTTATGTGTAAGGAAATCTTTATTTTGGATTTAAAGAGAAGCTTCATATTTCAAAGCTAAATATGCATGAAATAGTGTCTTAGAGTCGAATTAAATTCATAGCAGGTCATCCCTGAGAGAAGAATTGGAGCAGAAAGGGATATTAAATGAGGAAAAGGAAAAAGAAAGAATGGAGTAGTAACTTCTGAGAGAAGAAATAAACCAGCATGTAACATGGAAATATGACTTTAATGTGCCATAAAATCATTATCATACTGTAATTGTTTAGTCTTTGGTAATTAACAGAGTAAGGAATTATTTTTCTTGGTGTCGTGGTTTAACCCGGCTGGCAACTAAGCACCATGCAGCCGCTCGCTCACTCCCCCCCCTCCCTCAGTGGGATGGGGGAGAGAATCGGGAAGGAGAAAAAGGTTAGAGCCAAGGGCTGAGATAAAGACAGTTTAATAAGAGAAAATAATAATAATAGTAATGATGAGAATGATAACAAAATATACAGAATATACAAAACGAATGATGCACAATGCAATTGCTCACCACCCACCGACCAATGCCCAGCCCGTCCCGAGCAGCGATCAGTACCCGAGCAGCGATCACTCTCCCTGCGACCAACCGACCGACTAAACCCCCCTCCCCCGAGCATGATGTTATACGGTATGGAATAGCTCTTTGGTCAGTTTGGGTTAGCTGTCCTAGCTGTGCTGTACTCCCAGCTTGTTATGCACCTGGCCGAGCAGGAGAAGCTCAAAAAGTCCTTGAACAGTCTGAGCACTACTGGCAACAACTAAAAACATCAGTGTGTTATCAACATTCTTCTGGCACTAAATCCAAAGCACAGCACTATGCTAGCTTCTGTGAAGAAAATTAACTCTATTCCAGCCGAAACCAGGACACTTGGGTTTGTTTCACTGTTGATTTTTTTCATGTCTCCTTCCTTACTTTTTTACCACCATCTCTGATGTTCACAAGTGCTTGAGAAGTGTCATTGTCAGGGTACAAGATACTGCAACTGTAAAAGAGTGTTTCTGTACTATGAAAATATGCTTCTTATCAATCTTTTTAGCAAGGATCTTTTGTATCTCTTGTAAAGCCAAATAGAATGTAAATATTGGAATTAACATCAGTACCATTTATGTTGTTACTTAACAAGTAAAGGTAGGTGAAGTAGATTCTTTTATACAGTGAAATTATCAGTCAGTTACTCATCAGATTTTTTGGTTCCACTGGTAAAAACTGGAAAATAAGGTGTATAATTCTTATTCTCATTAAGCTGTTGGACTCACAATCAAAGTCTTTACTTTTCCTATTCTTTTATTTCAGCCGTCACACTCAACTGCATCCAGACTGTCTTTGATGCAACACTTTTTTTTTTTTTCCCTCCAAAAAGAACTACAGCATTTCAGCTCTTTCTTTAATGTGATAATAGGACTTTTATCTGAGTCATTGTAATTTTAGGCTTTCTCCTGTCTTCTACCCAATGCACCCTTTATCCTAGAAAATGCTTCTTCTGAGATTTAGAATGTTGAAACTCATATTGCAGGTCTTCTGTTTTTCTATTGTTTTTCTTCCTGTCCCAACCACATAGTCATGAATAAATTTTTTAATAGTATACGCATTTCTCAGAAGCAGGGTGCTTAGTACTTAGGCGAATACATTTCCCTGGTACAGCCAAGCCTGTGCAGGCAGAGAGCAAGGCTGCTTTTCACTTTGGCTGTGACCATATGAGGAAGAGGCAGAACTACTCAGAGGTGTTTGGCTTGGTGAACTTAGGCACAGCTATGAAAGCTGTATACCTCTTCCCAGTGACAGCAAGCCCGTTGGTTAGCTCTGACAGTTGCAATCCTTAGCTTTTAGGCTGTGTCATTAACTCAGTGCTCCCTTAATGACATTATCTCATCCTTCTGCATACAGTACACTTTTCCATAAATCGCTCATTTCCAACTGTCAGTAGAAACTGCTGCTTCTGCTTCTGAATTTTCCTGTGTAAGTCTGCATTTCGTTGGCATCCCCTCTGGGACATAGAGTGCATTTGGAAAGGTATCCTTCAGGGGCCTCCTTGAAGATCCAGATTTATTGCAATGTTCCTGTAACGTGCCATGCAATTTTAGAACGCATCGCTGACACTTATACTGCCTGTTATACTTTTAAAACACTCAAAACCAATCAAAATTCACTTCACTCTTTATTATGCATGCTTTCCATATTGTTTCAATATACTATCTCATCATTGTCTTGACTGAATCCTTGGGACATTTCCCCATGTGTTTATACATCAAATGCCAAAGTTAGGATTAGTGGCTGCCACCCAAAATACTGTCTTTTTCCACCATTATTATGTTTCAGTGAGAAAGAGCAGGACAGGATCGGCCCCTGACATGATTGTGTAGTAATTCATTTGGAACATAAGAACTGTGGTTAGATATGATTGATTTAAATGTATAGCTGGTTCTTGAAAAGAAATCTGTGACCAAGTCTTGTTTTAGTGGTGGTAGGACATCCAGGTGCATTTTGGAAGACCTTATATTCAAAGGAGTTTTGCCACCTTAAAAACTGGGGAAAGCTTATTCCAGGAAGGAAAACAGTATTTATTTATTTATTTATTTATTTATTTATTTATTTCAAGCTCTTCCTGGTTAGCATGCTAGCTAATTAGGCTTCAGTTTTCAGTACCATAATTTTTTTTCTTTCATTCTACTTAATCATGTGCTTTTAATCAGGACTTCACAGAAATTTTGGGTCATGCTGTTTCATCCTTTCATGTATCACCCTCAGAATAGGATGTTACTTCATTGCAGCACGCTAAAATGAGCCTCATTAACCTGTTTCATGCAATGGTTGACATTCAGAAGCAGTATCAGTTCTAAATTTTGAAACTCTGCCAAAATATTCAAGCTTGCATGTATAAAGTTGGGTTTCTCAAATTGTAGCTGAAATTTCCAGATCAAAGCAACATCATTTATAGTGAGCTCAGTGTCTTTAGATATCAAGGTATTAAAATTATTGCCTTGCCTTTATAGTAAGTAGGCAGTTTCTATGTTCTCATACAGTCAGAACAGTAACTGTTTTCAATTATTTATGAGGAAACTTCCTGACTATTCTTAATTTTTAAAATGTCAAAAAACTGTGACAGTGCCATATTTCAGAAAAAAAGGTTCAACTCACCATTGATAAATTTCTGTTGAAGTTTTGATGTTAGCAAACAGTAGTAGGCATGGGAGGACATTTTACTGACTTCTGCAGTGCATTACATTCTTATGCACTGCATTTCTCTTGTTTACAGCTGTCCAAATCCTGCTAATACCACAAATAGTTTGATAACAGGTGATTTTTCTGTACTGCCTCCTAAAAATATAATTTTTAAACCATGAAACCAATCCTGAAAAATGTTTTCTGCTCTCCCACAAGTCCTTATCAGGACAGGCAAAATGTACATTTAATATACACTCCAGAACCAACTGGGAAGAGTAAAAATTGGATCTGATTTATTTGTTTACCATCCTGAAAGCAAAATGATAAACTACTGGGACACTCATACTGCCCTTGCATCATCCCAAACATGCTGCGGCTAAGCTATTTGAGGTCTCAGAGCAGTGAGAGGAGCACTGTGTCTGCAGGAGCATCTGTCTGAGGCTGGGAAGTGAATTTAGAAAACAGAGGTCAAAGTTGTCTGGAGATGGTGAAGAGACAATAAAAACAACTGAAAGGGGTTTAATGGGACTGGGAAGGCTATGTCATTTTCCTCTGATTTTTTCTCTGGCAGTGGGTAGTAGGTAGTGGGCATTGGACGCTTTTTACTAATAAGAGGATGAAAAGTACGCCAATATTTTAAAGAACTATTAGGGAATAAGGTTTCAGATTACATTTGATGGAAAAAGTGACTGTAATGCAAATGTTTCTTTTTAGTGAGCAAGAGATTTTAAGAAACCTATATGGTGTTACTCTAGAAAGCAGTTGTCCTCTTTATTCCGGAAAACAATGAACATTAAACAGAAGTTCCCACTAATGGTTTAGTTTGTAAATTATCTGCATTTGTCAAAAGCTTGTGCCAGGTTTTCTCCTTCAACTGATCCCAGCTCTAGCTGCTTACCATCACTACAACAAACATTATCTCATGTATAGTCTGTTATTGTCTTGCTTGATGAAAGTAAGAAAAAAAAAATAAAAAAACCCCTACCATATATTTTACTGGGCTATCAAAAATGGTGTTAGCCAAGGTTAGTGTACCTTTTTAGAAAACTGATATAGAATTGTCATGTTTTCTGAATTTGTTCTTTTATCCTCTGAAACCACTTGAAATGTAAAATATTTAATAACAATTTTTTGTAAAAATATTATAAACGAAACAGAAAGTAGTTCACATTTACCTTTCCTCTTGCAGTTCTGATAAAACTGAAATAAGGTTTTTTGCACAGCTCATTAGTACCTGTCCCTGACTAATGTTTATCTTTTTTAGATGAACGAGTACATCAGAAATATGTTGTAGAGGTGTACTGCAAGTGATTATAGGGAGAAAATTATATCAGGATTGCTTAGTTCACCAGCCTAAAAATCAGTGATGTCATTAATAATCTCAGGATAAACAAGCTCAGAAAGCTTTTAACAAGTGCGTTTTGGCTGTTTTGCTAGAAAGTGACTTCATTTGCAATTTTAACTGTACACAACATTAACAGCAGCCTGTGAATATATTTCTATCCTGCTGTAGCAATAGCTTCACACCAAAATAGTCTTTAAAAGTAAATGTTTCAGGGTAAATGTTATTTTCTCAGTATCATCTGGAGTAAAAAGATTCTTCACATATAATCCCTTTTCTTTACACTGGTGGGCAATTTTAATTCCCCTACAGTTCAAATTTCCTTTTTTTCAAAGAACTTATGGTGAGAAAAGTATTCTGTAAAAAACTTTTTTTTTTGGACCATTTCTGTGGCTGAAGGTTTTAAAATAAAGAGCTGACTCATTTTCCATCCTGAGATTGTTCTTCTCCTTTTTAGTCACATATTTTGAAACTTGCCAGTGCTGCTGCTGACACTAAGGAGTAAGGAGAATGGTTGACACCTCTAGAGCACAACAGGGATGAAATCAGGTGGGGATATTACATCTAGTGGATTTAACATCCTTGGAGATATTCAAAAACCATCTGGACATGATCCTGGGCAACCGGCTCTATGTGGCCCTGCTTGAGCAGGGGCACTGGACCATATGACCTTCAGAGGTCCCTTCCAGCCTCAACTACCAAATTCCTCCGAGTGCCAAGCTATATTCTAAAAACCAAAGAATGATCATTATTATCACCATACCTATTGCCTGAACAACTTCAGGTTTTCCTAGTGTAGTTTTCTGATTGTTATTAATTTAATTGGCAAGAGTATATATAAGATTTAACTGGATTCCAGGCTCAACTACGAAGGTACTGTGTTATCATTAGAAGGCCTGTTCTGAAAAGCTGGCAGTGAAAGGCAGGTGATAGAGTGAAGACAGGTACAGTCAGATATTACAGAAGTGCATATATACTTACATAGATAGCAATTATAAAAGGTACTGGTTTTTAAATAAAATCTTTTTTTTTCTTTCAAAGACAGTATTTTATGAAAAAAACCCCTCTTTCCTAAAACTAGAACATCAATAAAATAAAAAGGGTAGTGAGATTACTACTTTTCTAGTGATCAGAGCTGGAGATTGGAAAGGTGTTGATCTACTGTGTGAATTTTGTTCTTGTACAGATAACTGCAAAGACAAATTGCAGCAAAGCAAAAACCATGCATGTCAGACACAATTATCTTTTATTCACACAGTTAGCTTTCTTATAATCAAATAAATGTGTGTTTAAGGAAAAAAAAATCAGATTAGATTCTTTCCACTGATTAAATATAGATGACATGGAATGAATACTTTACCTTTTTCACTTAATCATTTATAAAATTTTTCAAAATAAATTGATTTTTTTGTACAATACATTATTCAAAATAGTTTCTCTGGAAAAAAAACAACGATGCATGCTCATAATCTCATTGCTAGTTTCTTCTCCACTATCAGTGGTCATCTGCAAATACATCACTTGATGAAAAGTCACAGTCATTCTAAAAAAAACATTTAACTACCGGAAAAAAACCTGCAACATAATACCCTCTAACATTCCTCCTTTTCCCCACAAAGTTATTACTTAAGTAAATGATCTTGTTTCATATTATAAAGCCTTCTAGATGTCCTCTAGGGGTCCCTTCCAACCCAAAATATTCTATGATTCTATGATCTATAAGTGAACAAAGAAAGAAAGGATTTTAGGTCAAGTAATTGTCCACTGACTGGTAACAATCAGACTTAAAAGAAATACATAAAGAAAAAAAATTATAAAACAGTGCTTTCTTTCCAGCTTCTTCATAAGCAAGACTTAGAAAGCTTTTAAAATACATTTCTAGTTTTGTTGTGTACCTGTGGAAAGAAAATAAATAATTTTTTTTCACTCTGATGGAATTATGTATACCCTATAGAATTAAGAATTCTCAAAAAAAAATGTCAAGCTTGAGATACATGGGGTGACAAAGGCATAAAATTAGCCACAGATATCAAGATACATCACTAACGCCTTGCAGGTCAAATTGAAACTTCTAATAAACTGCAGAGTAACATGCTGGAAAGTAAAAAAAAAAAAAAAAAAAAAAAAAAAAGACAAACCAAGCATTGTTGCAAGTTGTAGAAAACCAAGAGGATGCAAAGCTGTAATTAAACTGCAATGGGAATTGTATGGCAATAATTCAAAGTTCAGGTTGCTGTCTTAGTCATTCTTGTGCCAGTTATTTGTGGAGGACAGAAGGTGGGAGGAAGTTGTCACCAACCTTCACCTTTCCTCATTCCTTCAGAGATGGGGAGAAGGGGCTCATTAACCAAACCCATATCAACAAACCAGACATCTGTCTTTGAGCAAATCATCTCAATACCCTAAATAATCCACAGGATAGAAACAGGCAACTTTGGTGGCTGAGTACCCTGTTCTGAACTAGATATCTAAAATAGGTTGAACGCATGCCTAGTTCCTAAGTTGCCCAGGGAAGTGGTCAAGTCTCCATCCCTGGAGGCATTTAAAAGACGGGTAGTTGAGGTTCTTAGGGACATGGTTTAGTGGTGGGATTGCAGTGTTAGGTTAACGGTTGGTCTTGATGATCTTAAAGGTCTTTTCCAACCTAAACATTTCTATGATTCTAAGTTGACATTACCTAAAAATCTCTGGTTTTCTCCATTGCCTGTAAAGAGTTCCTAGCACCACTAGTTCAGATGTTAATAGCTAATTTGTGACTGTACAAGGGAAATGACTATGCTGCCAGGAGCACTCAGCACCTGTAGCAGATGCCTTTCTGTAACTCTTCCAACTTTAATTTGCAACAGAGAGACATGTTCCTAAATCCCTTGTAGAAGGTTTGTTGCCAGCAGGAGTTAAATGCAACAAATTTTGTCTAACTGATATAGCCAAATGGTTTCCTGACAACATGCCAGTTCCATCCTGACAGCATCCAAAACTATATGCGCTACTTAAAGAAAAATCTCGATTCAAAATCACCTGTGAAAACCACACCTTCCATTTCTTGGTACAGAATTCCAGTTACAATCCTGAAAGATCTCTCTTCACCAGCCTCTTTTTAATTATTTAAAAATGAATTATTTTAAAAATAAAAAACTAACATTAAATAACACTTAAATCCCTATCAGAAAATAATATAATATTTTATACAGTTGTCAACTGTTGTGGCTTCTGAGCATTAATAGCAAACTTCCTATCGTAATTTCTGAAATCTGGCAGCTTCCTTGAATCTCTTCTTTTTGCAGCCCAAAACCAATTCTTGAAGGGTTAGCTTTGTGTCAGAAATCATGAGAGCTGCATCACTAACCTGCCACTGGGTCCTTCCCTCTTACTTCATGCACTGGGACACTTAACAGGTCTCAGGAATTCACTTCTTTGCGGGGAGGGAGGGTAGGTGAGAGCGGAATGAGTCAATCTGTATTCTGCTACTCTCTCTCCCTTTATGCTTCAGTGGCTGTATTTTTATCTACATCAAAGGGCTTTGCTTTGCTTTCTCACCTCAGTTCCCTCCTCTTTTGTGCTAAGATGGGAGTGAAGAACTCAGCATGCTGAGAAGTGAATTCCAAAGGGAACAACATCTGTTCTTTTAACTATTGGTAAACAGATTCCTATTAGAAACATTTGTACATTTTTCTGCTGCTTTTTAAGTACTCTGAGCAAGAATTAACTCTTTGTTATCACAAGCAGAATACATAGTCAAACAAGCAGATAAAGCATGAAAAAATAACTGTAGCTGTCTTTCACAAATATGAAGATTATATAGGTGATTGGAGGTGGGAGTTTCACTTGAATGATGGAAAGCCTTTTTAAAATAGAATGGTTTATTACAGTGATTCTCTGATAGCAGTTAGGGCCTGGATTTGTCACCTCTGTGTACAATCTGTATACAAACAGTCTCCTCAACCTATAGTACCTTATCCCCAAGATGCCATATGATTTATCCTGCTTATGAATAGGAATTAAATATTCTTTTTTTTTCCAAGTTGCCTTTCTCTATTCTAAAAAAATCTATTTTTGTAAAAAATGTGGCCATTTTCCACCTTTTTAACCAAGTTTAGGATTAACTGAGGTCCAAGATCTGTAGAAGACTGGCTCATGAATTTCAGCTATGCACAGTATGTGATGGCCAACAAAGAACTTGTCAAGAGTAAATCTTGTCAAACGATCGAAGTAACAGACCTTGTGAAGAGGGAAAAAGCAAAAGGACTACAGGTTACAGCTTTGCTACAGCTTTTGACACAGCCCTCAGATAACATTGTCATATGCAGTCTTTCAAAACACAGCTAGGGTTCCCAGATATAGTTTACTGTCAGTGATTTCTGCTCCTGTGCCTCCTACTTCAATGCTAGGCCAAAAGCAGATGATCCTCAGGTTCTTTTTCACCTCCAAAACCTATGATTCACCTATATGATTTACCCTTTCTCAACAACAGCAGCTCTGTGATTTCTGGAGGTAAAGGCAGAGGAAAGAGATCAAGAGTTGCCTTTTTGTGCTGTATAGCCCCTGTCATTTAGATGGCAGTCATCTATGTAATGTAGCACCAAAGTACCTTGCAAGTATCCAAGAGAGAAAAATCTACAAGTTCTAGTTTTCTTGAGAAATACTGTGTACAAGACTCCAATAAGAGGGGCAGAAGCAGCTCTTCAAGGAGCAGCCATGCCTTCAGTGCCACTCCTCCCTGTGCACAGTGATGCAAAAGCAGCTGGGAGGCAAACACAGATACAGAAATACATCATTCAGTTTTGTTTGCTGCCCAAGTGGTCCTTTCCTCCAGGGAAACAGTGGGGGCGACCTGTGGCCTGGAAAATTATTCTATAAGATGAATGCAAAACTTGTTTGTAAACAATCTGTGGTCACAAACAGGAGGATGTACTGAGAGGATTGTACAGGAACTGTTCCTTGTCCAGCGCTGATCTGAGTATGCTTTTTAATTTGAAAACTGGGAAGGAATGTAAATCTGGAATCAAAATATTTTTGACAAATTTCCTCTGAAATAAAAGGATAGAATCAGATGGGGACAGTTACGTATCAGTACACTTACATTGTACATATAAAGTGCTGCAAAGAAATATAAGTAGGAATACCATATATGAGATACGAAGAAATCCTCTACTCAGCATGGCTGAGGCCTAATTAGGGTACTAGGTAAAGAAATTGTAAAAAGTCTAGAGAATAATATGAAAGGGGACTGGAGGTCTAGAAAACACATCCTTTTAGAAAATACTGGGTTTATAATCCAGCAGAAAAAGAGAAGAAAACCAACCAACTAACCAACCAAGATATTATACTAGTACACTAGCCTTCAAAATGTAAAAGATCACCAAAAAGCAAAAATAAATTGTTTTTCCTAATTCTTGTGGCTAGAAGAAAAAGTAGTCTTAAAAGCACTAGATTAGATTATCAAAGGTTAAGGAACACCCTTCCCTAGACATTTTTAATAAAAAATGAAACAAACTTCAGTGAACCACTGTTCATATATGGATGGTTGTTCTCATGCTGCCCTGGCTTTCTCTGTGTTGACTTTGGTAGGCCTGCTTCTGCTCAGAATTAAACTGTGAAATCACTGAATTAAACTCAGACCCACAAGGCATCCTACATGACTTTCCTTCCTCCTAAGCAGTCCCTTCATGTTTGCATCATGCCTAGTTCATTATGCACACCATATACATCTTATTATTAAAAATGAATGTGTACTGCCTCAGGACGTCTGCATCCATAATGCCACCCACTAGTGAAGATGTGAATAAGGATCAGCTCAGAGTCATCTGTGACCTGTGCATGGGGCATCATGTGGGAGACAATTCTTTATACCATGCCACCATTGACCAATGGAGGCATCCTAAACCAGCTGCAACCTATGTATTCATCTACTCCCAAATGGGTACATCCAGTTCTAGAGTACGGTACCTCTTCAGTCAGCTGGCAAGCAGACCTGCCTGAGGAACAACCCCAGTAGGACAAAGAGCACCAGCCCAGATTCCTACAGGCTTTAAGTTACAGTCCCCCAGCTCCTGCAAGGGAAGGGAAATTTGCAAAGCAGTATGCCAGCCAGTCCTGCATTTAATTGAAAGTACGGTAGCCTGAGTTACCATACACCTGAGTACCTTACAAAATTTCCTCTATCATTCCCATAGTAAACAAGCCAGTTTCCCCCACATGCATCAATGTCATACTATCATCTAGACCCTCTTTATAGATATGTGGTAATGTATGCACAAACATCTGGGACTTTCTGTGTACTCTGAAACTACAGAAAATCTCTGAAATTACCTCTTTATTACATACAGCCTCAGGTAGCAAAGCAAAGATTGTGCTTGGAGCTCCTCAGTTCACAAGGAGAAATTAGAGGGGTGCCTATGATAGGAACCAAGTCCAGCTTTGAGACTGGACAACTGAAAAACATAAACACCTCCCAACCAGCTCAAACAATTGAATTTGAACAATAACACAAAGAAGGAAGCATTTTGACTGATATAAAAACAGGGTTGCCAAATAAATAACATTATTAACTTTAACCTTCCCAAGGAGGGAAGGAGATAAGAGACAGAGAAAAAGACCAAATAGAAAACAAACCAAAACATTATATGGGGCAGTATCTTAGAAAAAGCTTTAGGGTCTTTTAATTGAGAAATATGTTTGCCATGTGTTCATAGTTGTTATCAAAATCTATAAAAAGTCACAAATCAGCCCATCCCATTTAAGATTCCTTCAATTAAAATGTGAGTTTGAGCAATGTCTTCATTCTGTAAAACCTGTATTTATGAGAACAAGTACAGATTTTATTGAATCAACCATCTATATTATAAATATTGGGCATAAAATAGGTAATTACCATATAACTTGCAGACAAATTTGAATTAAATATTGATCCATCCAAACTCCTAACAGCCAGAAAACAGCCCAATTGTCATGGATATTGAAGACCCTAATGGTTTAGATGAATACTATAATGCACACAAAGGCAGGTTATACAGCATTAAAAAAATAGAACACAGGGTTCCAGGGTTATTTGTTGGAAGTTGTAAAAAATATAGTGACAGCTGCAAGTTAAAATCTAATATATAATAGCTAAGTCTGAGCAGCACACTGTTGAGAGCAGTGATTAACACTTGGATGAATGAAGCCAATTTCTAACCCTTCTGGTAGAGATGAAGTGCATCAAGTGAACAGGGAGAAGGTGACAGTATTAATGTTATTTTTTCTAATTGATAGCACTATGTGTGGTGGCTGGTTGGTGGGCAGTTTTGCTTTTTCTTTTCCTCAGAGCCTTGAGAATAAACAAATTAACTAGAAGCTTTCTGCCTAGCTAATGCTATGACAGGAAAATATATAACAGAAAACATAGGTCTCTATTCTGACTTCCAAAGTGTACTGCAGATATCCAGAAACTGTAATAACTTTATGAGTTACAGGAACAGCCAGATGTCTTTACACTACATTCTTCTTCTGCCTGGATTAGTTCACTTTCCAAACACTATATAATGGAAGATTTGCATATTCTCTGCTGTACTAAACCAAAAGGGGCATAATTTGACCTGTATTAAACAGCCAGCTTTTCTGCATTATCAGGAACAAGCAGACCTGATGTAAATACAACAAATTCAAATCACATTAAAGCTGAGATAAAATGACTCTGCTTTGCTGAATAGTGTCTGCATGTAACTGGTTGGTAAATCTTTTACTTTCTCAGTGCTGTGATGGTAAAGCAGGTAAATGAATACTCCAGTAAACTGCATTTGCAATCCACTTTTTCTTTTCCCACAGCACTTTCATCCATGAATACGTTGGCTTGGGAACTGCTTTTACTGATGATTTCTAACACCTTGGCTTTGACTGAAGGCTGGACTGAGAACAAACTTCCCTCATATTATGCCTCCAACTTAACAGCTGACCACTGAGAGCTACCAACTAAATCAAGTTTTTCAATGAGTTGATTACCCATCAGTCAGTTTCTTCATTTATTCTTTTCATTTAGACATTTCATTTCCATAGATTGCTTGCAAGAACATCAGATAAAAGTGTGTGAAAGATAGCGTGGGAAGTTAAAGTGCCATCCACTACTTCTGCCCTGGCCAGGAGGACTGACAACAGGTCACAAGAAATATGATAGCTGAACTCTATCAATAGTTGAAAAATCTGTTCCTATCCCCTAGGTGCTTATAGATCAACTGTTAAAACATTTGCTTCAGGAAATCTGCGTTCTGAAATGTTGAAATTAGCCTAATTAGTACACAGTTCTGAGAGTCCTGGGTTTTTTTCAAACAGAATTATGGACATATAAACCTTTATACCTTTCATGTTCTCCACAATTTCTTGGGTAATTTGGTTAATCATTCCACATCACATTTTGGCTTAAATTCTTGAAGAGCTCTGGGATACATTTTACTGGGTCCCTGATCAACAGAACACCATTAAATTTGTCTGCTTATTATCTTCAATCAAGTCTTTCCCTAATCTGGTCTATGTGCACATTACTATTAAGAGTATTAAGTTTTCCATCATAAAAAGATGAACCTAAGCTCCATAGGTTCATGCTTTTCACATTTAATGCATTAATCACATCAATGCTAAAGCAGTCTTCATCAGAACCTGAAATGCTCAAAGCTTTTATTTCTAAGTTGATCAGAGTCAACAAATTTGGATTTTTTTTACACAGAAACTGTTCAATGTCAAAGTTGTATTGAACAATATTTTGTCATTTGTGCATAATGTGAAATGGAGTGTCACAAATTTCCCAAAAATATGAACATGAGCAAGAGTAGTTATGCTTAATGATTAAAATTTTAAGGGAAGCCAATGAAAGCAGCAGCAGAAAGGATCACCTTATGCAGTCCTTTTTCAAAATTAAGCAACTAGGTGTAAATCACAGAGAATCAAATAATTTCTCATTGGTTCATAAGTCCAATCACATTTGGCCAAACTGCATGATTTTCAGTGAGTATAAACTAAATGTGGCAGGCTGTGAATAAATGGTTTTGCACTTGGGTAATATATTTTTGATTATTTTAATTTTTAATAACTAAATATCGCTGTTTAGCTATTGAGGGTCATCAGAGTGAGTTTTCTATACTGAATTACAGGTTTTGCAGATTTTAAAGCTCTTCAAAACCATTTCTTGAAATCTTCCAAATTTGGTTATTATTCAAAGCGTGTAAAAAGAGAAAAAAAAATCAGCTGAAATACAACAGAATTAATAATACAGATAATCTACTAATAGATGTTAGAATCCTGTGCAATTATAATATTTTTAAATATCTTGCCAATTAACATAATTTATGCTTTTAAAACCACTGGAAATTTAAAAAAAAAAGTTTTGACTAAGTGTGTGGGGAGCATTTTTTTCCTCCTAATGAAGCTTCTTTTCTAACCGTTAGATTCAAAAAACCACAACATGATTCGCATCAGCTGGTAAAATTGATTCTGAGAGGAATAAGTTGGATTTGAGTGCTGAGCATTTAATTTCAAAAGTATTAGCCTGCTGGTCAAAATATTGTGCACTGTCCTGTCTAGCAAATTAAAGTAATACTATTTTTGTAGGAGGGGATTATTATTTTTTTCTAAGGTTAAAATGCTGCCCAGAGCTGATACCACTGAAGCTGAGGACAATATTTACTGGGATCAGATTTTCATGCAAGGCATTTGCATACGCATAAGAAGCCTCCTGCAGATCGTCTTCATCACTCTTTGTTCTTGAATTATCAGGTAGAAATTGGTATTTTTAATTTAGGTTCCCTGTGTGGTCACAAATTGACAAATCTGTGGGAATGTAAAATAACCAAGGTAAGTGATCATCACTGTATTTGGGAAAAGAACAAATTAAGTAGCTTTCTTTGCTCCTGCAAAATGAGCACTATAGCCCAACAAAATTGTTCTTCCAAGAATCATGTCATACAAACCTTAAACATGGAAGTTTCATTTCATCTTTTATATTGCTGTATAATTTCAAAAGGAGAATTGAGGTGTTCACTGAGGGGTAGATGGTTTTCTAGTCCTCAGAGCTGGGAGGAATGTATTGAGTTCTTAAAATAAGTTGGGAACTCATTTATGTAATTGCAAGAAGGTTCATAAAAGCATCTTTGGTAAAGAAAAAGACTGTAAAATGAACAAAAAAAATTTAGTCCCTGTCCTTTTATAACCTCTTCTGGATTTTGTAGCTACAGAAACAGGCAGAGGGTCCTTCCATCTTCTAGGATAAACTTGAGCATTCTTTTTCCCAATGTTTTGGTATGCTTTATGAAAGTATATTAAGTGTCTTATGTATATTTTGATGTTAGGTTTGGTTTTGGAGATCAGGTTTGGGGGAATTTGGGGTTTTGGTTGTGGGTTTTTTAGGGGGTTTATTTCTGTATTGGGCAAATATTCAATGGATAGGTTAGCTTTATTCTTTTTAAACAAATGAGTTAATGCTGCTGTTTTCTGACGTGATATCCTCAGCTTTCAGTATAGAAAGATCAGATTTCTGTTATCAAAATAAAGTGTACTATTTAAACCTACTTGGAAATGTTTGTCTCCTTAGTAGAAGCATGATTTTGACAGAGACATTTGACCTTAAGTTTTAACAAGAATTTTTTGCCATATCTTAATTTGGAAGCAATAAATTGTTCATCAGTTTACTGTTATACAAATAAAGGAAAAAGAGAGGACAGTAGCAATGATTATCCTTCCTGTTAATGAATAATGGCTTGAAACTAAGTAGGAAAAGGCACAGAGCAGAGACGTCCTTTACTGTGTCTCCCAAGAAGAGATTTACACCCATGAAGACAGAACACCACACTATAAAACTAAAACTATCATTTCATTTCAACCGAAAATAACAGAAAAAGACATTAAAAAATAGGAGCTACTTAGTTTCTTATGTAGATATTATGCAATTTAACATTTCTGCGATTCTAGTTTCATCCCTCTACCTGATCACTTTGCAGACACACCACAGGCAAGGGGGATGGCTTCCTTTTCTTCTTGAAGAAACAGTTATTCCAGAATGACTTAGAAACCAGTGTGCTTTTATTCATCTCCATATGTGTACACACACATTCACTATGCACACTTTTTTTTTTTCTCTGACCCCACTCTTGCACATATCTTTTCAGTTACAGAAAGCTGCAATAGACTTCTGGAGTATGTTAAGATCAAAAGACTTTTCTTACTATGCCAGGTGATGTAACTGCACAAAAACCTGATAGTGGTCTAATTTTTGTATAGAATGTTCTCTCCTTTTCAAGACACTACTATATTCATTAACCTCTTATGCTCACCATCAAGTTATGGCATCACCTTTCAGATATCTGAAATCCAGTAGCTGGATTACCCAGTTAAACTTCCTGATGGATGCTAAGCCAGCACTCATTTCACAAGTTTAGAAACCGGGATTCCAAAACTAACACAATTCTCAAAATAGCACGGTCATTTTTGCAAGGTGCTCAGACCGGCAATCATGTTTTGCTAACCCTAAATTTGCTCCCTGAAGATGCAGTTCAGGTGCCTCTGCACTGCCTTCCTTACCCTAAACCCATATGAAGCCCTGCCAATACACACACTCCAGGTCTGACAATATTTATTTGGCTGCATGTAGCACTGTGCTGCCTGATAGACCCAGCCTACATGCTGAATCTTCTGCATCCTCTAGCTGCTGATTCCAAACAACTGTACAGGAGTCAGCAAACACGTAGGAAGGCACTGAGACAAAATGAAAGGGCTTGGGTGGATCTCACTTTATGTGCTGGGAAGATAGTAAAGGTAGGGTTCAGCTCACCTAGCTTTGGATGTTTATAATACTGATCTTTGCATTCAGAAATGGGAAACAGACTTCGGATCATTACCGAATTAATTTCTAGGAGATAAACATTCCAAACTTTGGAAATGCAGGTAAAAAAAAAAAAAAAGCTTGATTTCTCATTCCAGGCTCACACCATGGTTTGGGATTAAGACACTATCAGTACCTCCTGGCACCAACAGGTGTCAATGCATATCTGTTGATACCAATAGGTGTTGATACCTTCCATAGGCACCATGGATACTGGTACTGACAGCTGTTAACACCTATCTGAAGGCAATGACATTTGTCAATGCCTGTGGCTCCATCTCAGACAGCAGGTATTTTTGACCCATGTAGTCCCGGCTCTGCTTAGATTAAAAGTTTTAACTCAGGTCTTAAAAAATACTAGCATTCATCTCTTAATAAGAATTAATAACTCAACTCTTATTGCTGAATGCAGCTGCTTAATCTAATGAACATGCTTGCTTAAAAATAAAAATATAAAACCTATGATACTTATAATAAGAAACACAATTTCTATTAAACAAGGATCTCTGTTACATTCAAAGATATTTGAAGGTGTAACGAGACATGTGAAGGACATCACTGTTTACCATGGCTCAATCATCTCCACAGAGTGGATAATAAAAAAACCCACTTTGTTTTTATTCCTCCTCTCTACAAAAAAAAAAAAAAAAAAAAAGTATTCAGTCCTGTGATAATTCCTTTTTCACAGTTGTTTGATCATATCTTCCACATTATTTTTTTTTTTTAAGAAGTGGTGCTTAGTGGTATCTGCAAAGAAAAATAGTTTTCTGAGGCAACCTGCTTTCCTTCAGCAGTGCATTGTGTGCTGATCGTTTCAGAACATTCATGTCCTCTTTTCATTTCAGTGAAGGAAGTAATTTATTCCATTGTACGTGGCTCTCTCCCACCCTCCTCACTTCCTCTTTTGCCCTTTATTTTATTGAGCCATGCTCTGTGTATTTCTATTTAACAGCCATAACAAAACCCCAGTTCTCTCCTTTAATACATTTGCCTCTTGTGAGAGCCGGACATTGCAAACCAGCCCCCTGCGAGCCACCTGCTGCACAAGAAATCAAGCAGGAGGAGGTCAACCTATAAACCACAAAATGACTCTGTGTGAAACTGCCGCTCACAACTTTGCAGCTTTGCAGCGCTGCAGAAGCACAGTGGGTCTACTCTAAATTTGGCAGTGAAGTCTACTAGAAGGTCAGCGCACTCTTGCTATGCATTCATTCTCTGCATTTTCCCCCTGAAGAAACCACCTCGAAACAACTGATGCCACTGTACATATATATAGTGTATACACAAAGAATAACAGTCTACTGTATCAGGCTCTTGAATCTTGTGAGCTAATTTACCTTAGCTTCAAAATAACTGCAGGCCAAATTAAAGCTGTGTTACAGTAGAACAGCAACAGCGCATGCTGTATCTGAATACCCTCGGGTGAGAACAGAGCAATGGGAATTCTGTTTTCTAACAAAGGCTAGTTGAAAAAAAGCCTGGTTTACCCCACATTAGTCATTTGTACCCACTGACAGTGGCATTCAGAAAAATCAACAATTAGAAGGATTAGGAAAACTGTGAAAAAGACAATAATACAATTTTGGATCATGGCTTTGTAATTGTAATGCACAAGAATATCTAAGTTGATTTTATAATTAAATTAATTTAACAATTAAACAATTAGTTTAACAATTTAACAATTAAAATAGAACTTAAAGTGTTGTTAGGATATTCAATTCCAACTGATAATTTTTTTGTATATCTGGGCTATATTTCAGCAAACATTGCAAAGAGAAAAATACAGGCACATTCCTTATCAATAGTAACAGAAGACCTAATGAGGAAAAAAGAACATGTACAACACTGAAAACATATTCCTTAATCAAGGCAAATCAGAGATATATTGAAAAAACATCATAGCAATGTTTTTCTCTTGATTCAGAGATATTTTTTTTACTTTTTTTTAACAGTGAGTGAATTAGATGTTTACATTTTTATATCTGTATGTATTCAGATAACTGTCACAATTTTCAATTCTGTCTGTGTTTGTTATAGTACAAAACTGTAAGCACAGACATAAAACACTCAACAGTTGCATCACAGAACAAATAAGCAGATTTCTCAAATAAAACCACAGGGGTCAGCATTAGCTGAAATGAGAACGTGTAACACTATGTAACATATTAGTGTTTGCCTGCAGCCTATATACAAATCTTACGCTATGCATGCATTTAACTTTAAGCATGTGTTAAACTGTACTTTAGATTGATGTCAGTTTAAATTAAAAAAGTCATCTTCATACTTACATTTACTGACTATTGAAACTCATTAAATATGCCCACCTTAATCTATCCTTCCTGCTCTCTTTCCACTTTGGAGATCAATATTTTTCTTCATTATGAAAACATAGGTTAAAGCAGGTAGAAGAAGGGAACTGTGGTGAATGGAGTTAAATCCAGTTGGCAGCTGGTCACAAATGGTGTTCCTCAGGGCTCAGTATTGGGGCCAGTCTTGTTTGATACCTTTATCAATGACCTGGACAAGGAGATTGAGTGCACCCTCAATATGTTTGCAGACAACACCAAATTGGGCAGGAGTGTCAATCTGCTGGAGGGTAGGAAGGCTCTGCAGAGAGATCTGGACAGTCTGGATCAGTGGGCTGAGGCCAACTGTATGAGGTTCAACAAGGCCAAGTGCCGGGTCCTGCACTTGGATCACAACAACCCCATGCAATGCTACGGGCTTGGGGAAGAGTGGCTGGAAAGCTGCCTGGAAGAAAAGGACCTGGGGGTACTGGTTGACAGCTGGCTGAATATAAGCCAGCAGTGTGCCCAGGTGGCCAAGAAGGCCAACACCATGCTGGCTTGTATCAGGAATAGTGTGGCCAGCAGGAGTAGGGAAATGATCGTGCCCCTGTACTCGGCACTGGTGAGGCTGCACCTCAAATACTGTGTTCAGTGTTGGGCCTCTCATTACAAGAAGGACATTGAGGTGCTGGAGTGTGTCCAGAGAAAGGCAACAAAGCTGGTGAAGGGTCTGGAGTACAAGTCTTATGAGGAACAGCTGAGGGAACTGGGGTTGTTTAGTCTGGAGAAGAGGGGGCTCAGGGGAGAGACCTTATCGCCCTCTACAACTACCTAATAGGAGGTTGTAGCGAGGTGGGTATTGGTCTCTTTTTCGCAAGTAACAAATGATAGGACAAGAGGAAATGGCCTCAAAGTGTGTCAGGGGATGTTTGGATTTGATATTAGGAAAAATTTCTTTATTGAAAGAGTGGTCAAACATTGGAAGAGGCTGTCCAGAGAGGTGGTGGAATCACCATCCCCGTAAGTGTTCAAAAAAGGTGTAGAAGTGGCACTTTGGGATATGGTGGTGTTGGGTTGACCAGTGGACTTCATGATCTTGGAGGTCTTTTCCAACCTTAATGATTCTATGATTCTATGAAATGGCAGGAGGGCAGTAAAGACAAAAAGAAGAAAGCAGACCAATGCCTTACGGTGCTGAATACCTCCTATGAACTTCTGTATGTTCATGGAAGGGCCCAGTGGCACTTCAGTATTGATGTACAAGTCCTGACAGGCTGGAATTGGGACAGAAGAGGGGAACTAGAAGCATTAACATGACTCAGGGCTCGGTCTGAGCCCTAGACTCTAAACCACAGGCCCACATTTCCCAAAAGAACAGAAACACTAGGAATCTGAAGTCTTCTGAACTCTCAGTTTTAGAGCACCACCTTGACATGAAATTACAGAAATTAGAAAACGGCCAGAGACAAAAAGGGAACTGAAAGAGAAAAGGGAATATGATTGCCAACTTGTATGCATACTTCTCTCACAAAAACTTTGATACAACACTCTAAGATGGATCCACTGTTTATCCTGTATTTATAATGCTGACATTTAAAGAAATCCACTCCAATTTTATGTTCATACCTAACAGTAAAACTAACATGAGAATTAAGCACAAACACACATTGACAGCTTATGCAAAACTATCAGCCATTTCAGAATAAAACCATTTAATAACAGTTCCACCCCCATTTACTTCTCATTTTAGGGGTCTGGTTATTGGGAAGGGGAAATTGTAAATTTGTTTCTTTCCAGGAAGATGATGATATCAGTTGTTCCTAAAAATGATCAGAGGCTCCATTAATCTTATCGTCTTTCAAAAAAATATCCAATTATCTTCTTTCAGGTACACAGTGGGAACTCAAATACCACATGACACTGCTTGAACACTCAGATGACAAAAGAGCTGAAAGACTCAGCATATTTCATTCCTGGGATCAGTGCACAGGCTAACACAAAACCAGGCACACCTGAAATTGCAGTGGTCTTGGTGAATTAAAAAAGAGAAGCCAGGAACTATCTCTGTTAATTACAGTTTAGAGAGCTTGGAGTTAATCCAGGTGATTAACCACATGCTTAGTCTACCCTGGGCCTGAGCATTTCCATAGAGAAACATCCTGCTTTGCCATACCCCTCCTGGTGTTTGCATTCGCCCGCCGGCACCTGCAAGCACAGCTCCCTGTCACTTCTGGGGAACAGTTGAGCCCTCTTCCCTTGCCAAACAGGCCAGACTGTATAAGAGATTCTGTGACTAATTTCCCTTTTCCTGCCACCAGACAGATGGGCTCCAGACCAAACTGCAGCATAACCTGGTCTCTAACCTGTACATCCACCCACATATATTCAAGGCTAGCTGAGCATCTCCCAAATTCCATTAGCCTTTGGCAAAGGCAGGCAAAGATGCAGAGAAGTCTGGGTTTCTTCTCTACTAAAGACATCTTGTGCCTATGAACTTCTCACTTTACTCCATCCCCTGGATAAGACAGAATTTGTTTTGCATTTTGTTTTTTAAGATTCAAAAAATAAAGGTATAATTTGCCTCCAGTTTTGTTCCTCAGTCTAATGTGCTGTTAAGGAGAGATGCTTCAATTTTCTTTCCACTGCTAATGAAGCAAGTGAGTATTTGGCTTGCTTCTTCAATCAGAGCTCTAATAATTGAAAGGAAAAAGATTGAACAATACAAGAGAGCTCTTAGAAGATGAATGTCCTGGCATGTCCCCAGCCTCATTGTTTTGTAAACAAGCTAGGCAAATTCCAAGCCTATAGGCTGAATTGCACAATAAAACCAAGATGGTTTACTCAATATCAATACAACTATTTAGAGAGTTAATTGTTATTAAATGTGAGAATATCTTCATCAAGAAAATTTGTGTTTTACAAATCTTGTGTTTTATGTTTGAGTAGAGTCTAAGTCAATTCTATCCATGGAAAATCAAAAATTTTGAGGTTATGACACTGATGTGATGAAAACTGCCTGTAACAAGAACTGCTTTGATACAGGTAATCATCACATTGTAAAGAGGATTTTGGCACAGAGTCCAAACAAGGCATGGAGAACAGTTAACATCAGTGACTGTAGCCCAAAGAAGTAATGAATCAAATCTGATAGAAAGCGCTTTCCTCAGCTGCAGGTAGAGGGAGATGGAAAAAGCAATGTATTTCCAAACCAAAGCAAAAGTTCAAAGGAGATTCAGAAAAGGAAAAATGGCTTAAGCTCACAGAATTACACAAGAAGCTTTATGACGAAAGATTAAAGGTATGCCTGTTCTGCTGGCTGAACAATCAGCTGTACTCAGAAAAGGAAATCTGAAACAAAGAGAAGACCACAAGTTTATGTACTTCTCTCAATAATCTTACATAAGTGATACCAATACAAAACTGACATACAAGAAATAGATTATTACAAAGAAACTTTATCTTTTTTTAATCTCTTGACATGAAAAAAGATCACTAGAAAAAATGATTGATATTATTATAGCTTTAATGCAAAAAATGTTTTCTGCTTAGTGTTGATTTTCATGGCAAACTTTTATTGTGTTCTTTTAAAAGAAAGCTTTCCTCCATAACACCAGGCTTAGATTAAGTCTACTACAACTACTTTGGATGGTCGGGTAGTTTAAGTTCTCAATTTCCTTTAAGTGAGATTATGGGGACCATAACCACCTAAGTAAACAGTGTTTTATATGCAGTGGAAAAGAAAGGAAGAATTGGAAGATTATTTAAATTGCATTCTTAAAGGGGTGCTCCTTCTCATAACATTTATGGGTCTTTTTAACAGCTGCAGTTTGCAAATGTAAGAAGGCAGCGCACTGGGTGAAAAGTTTTGGTTAAAAGGGTCCATATGAACTGGTACTGTGTTCAAAATCCAGGGAGAAAACAGATCATCTGGAGACACAGTACCCCAACATGAGATTTTGACTCTAAAAGGGTCCCAGCCTGTTTCATTATGTGCCCAAGAGAAATTCAGATTCCTCTATAATGTCTGTCACTATTTCCGCATAATTTAAAATTACTCATCTACAATGAGTGATCAGAACCAGGTCCCACCAGCAGCTCTCAAAGCGCAGGTACCCTTTTACTTCTGTGTGTCTGCATAGTCCTTCTCTCCTTTAGAGACAAACTAGTTAGAAGAGAAAAATAGCTGTTCTTTTGCTTGTATAACTACCACTGTTTTGCAGTAGGACAGCAAGAGCCTGTAAAACAAACCAAGCAACAACTTGTACCTTTTCCATGGATTTGCTGAACAGCAGATATATGGCTATAGGGAAATTATTTCTGTAGATTTCTACATTCATAAATTCTTCTCAAATGTGGCAGAGAGCAAATTTTCTATTACCTCAGACACAGCCATGACATGTTTTCTACTGCTACTTAGAAAATAATTACATATGCTAAATCCCTATGTTTGCATAGTCTCCTTTTGGCTTCCATTCAGACATACGGAAAAGATTTACAGCTCAGAACTACAGGTTATCTTATACAGTGCCAATAGCAACACTTCTATTAAGAAAACAACTGCAATCACTTCAGTGAGGTTACAGAATTTTCTGGAGTAAAAAAAAAAGAATAAAGTCAAAGTCACAAAATAGCTATCAACTAAAAGGTCATTCCTATTTTTCTTCACTCACTATTCCTCAGGCAATAAAATTCCATCATAGTAATGTACTTCATTTGCACATTTTATCATTTCTGCTCATATATTTGGCAGTTCATTTAGAAACGAATTTGGATCAACTTTTAGCTTTTCATAGAAGTTCTGAAAAGATAGATTATTGGTCAAGTTTCAAGCAAGTCAAGACATATTTTGTTCCTAAACCACCGCCATAATTTCAGCATCAACCAAATTGCTGACAGGGATGCCTAGACACCTATTAAGTCCAGAGACCAAGAGAGCTGCTAAAAGTCAGAAACAAACAATAGCATTTTAATGTGGTTCATGGGACAGCTTCATTACAGCCTATTGATGAATGGGAGATACAAGCAAAACCTCCAGCCATCACACTCACACTTGTTCAGGAGGAACAAGTGATGATGCAGCGAGACAATTCAGGGCATCAATAAATGGCAGTTACCTTAGGAGTATAAATATTTTGAAAACTATGTATTAAATATTGATTACTTATAGCTAATTGTTATAATACACAGACTGGAATGTTATTGCAGCTGATGCTTAGGGAGTAAAATTGCAGGCTTTTGATACTGATATGTTAATCTGGCTCACATCATCTTCTATGTGAGAGCCTAGCAGTCCAGACAAGACATGACCTGTTCTGGAAATCATTTGCTCTCTAGATCCACAAGAGCCTGATTTTCCCTTTCTGGGAGTATTCTTGCAGGTGCAGATAGCAGAGGTGGAAGACTGAAGAGTGTGGGTCCCAGTCAGACTATATTTCATTTTAAACAGAGATAATTAGTATGCCTGATTTTCTATTAACATGTTCCCATTGGTATCACAGGTGCTTACACAGCCAGTGTAGTTTCCGAGTATGTTGAGATAATGTTGAATTCAGAAGAAATCATAGCATCTAAAATTCATTACCTTTATTAATAACATTTCATAATCTTTTGTTACAGGATCATTATTCAAGTCCTATATATGTTGTAAGATATACATAGACAAACAGTATCTTCAAAAATTCCTGTGAAGTGAATGCTAATTTGGGCCCCTAATTTTTACATTTTTCTTCCTAATTTGTTTGATGTAATTTTTTCAAAGTCATAGGCTGATTTTTCATACAGGAAGAAAATTACTGGTAACAATCAAAATAAAAACTGAACCCCAAAATGCATGAGTTCTCTAAAAAGAGCTGAAATGACTGACACATGCGGAACAGCATTTAACTGAGGTAGGTTATAATGCAGCACTTTGGGAAGAGCATCCCTCCATTAGCAGAACCCCTGTAAAGCAAAAATTAAACAATTTACTGTCTCAGCATGTATAATAACATTCTGCAAGCCATCACCAGCTGTAATTCTCAAATCTATAAAACAGATACAAGATATATCAACACTAAGGTACATAACTGTTCAATAGGCCACTTGTTTCTGGATGTCTTAGTTGCACCCGAGTTAGCAGGTTGCCAGTTATACATAGACTGAGATGAAATGAGAAGTTTACTTTGTGTTACATCTCTTAAAATCTGTTCTCCGAATTCTTAAAAAAAATAAATATCAGTACTTTATTGTTATTTGCTCTACTGTGTAAGGCATACAGAGGGGGGATAGCTGAAGACTCAATCCTCTGGCTTGGAATTAGCCCAGACCACCTGGCATCATCCCAAGCCTCTATCTCAGGGCACTTAAACAGCAGCAACTGAGCAGAGAAGAGGGGGGAAAAAAGTACAGAAGATTCATGAAAACAGTAAATTCAATGAGACTTCAAAGACAGTGAATTACTAGCTGCAATTTAATCTTATCTGAAGGTCAGAGCAAGCCTATGGTTTATAGATCACGTGAAAATTGATTCCAGTTTCTGTCAATTTGTTATTCTAAGTATTTGATGAATGAGCCAAATAATATATTTTCTCCTAATGCAATTTTTTATTTTTTGACTTCTATTACATGTGGGGTCTGACCTGGACAGAACAGTGGCTTCCTCAGAGGCAGACTGACTTTTGGTATTAGCAGTCTCTCTTTGTCCATAGGTAGCTACTTCTGCTGTCATAAAGATCTTAGGCATAAACTTGTGTGAAATGACTGGTCCCAGTTTGTGCTATGTTTACAAATGGAAAAGTAAAATATGTAAGAATCAAAAAATTCACCAGAATTCAAAGCAATACTTTTAATAGTATCTTTTCAATAAAGCAATAACATCTCTTACTAATGGACAAAGCTGAAAAAAATGAGAAGAAACATTAAAAGGTATATATAAACATATAATATATGTATTGATTTTAAACACACAGGTGTTAAGTTATTTAGTTCTCACAAGTAAAAAAGAACACTTAGAATGTGAAAAAAAGGGTTTAAATTAAGATTGACATTGTCAATTTTCCCCATTTTCATATTTTATGAATATAAATGAATAGTTTCTCTCTGCCCTGATAGAAAAAAAATTAATCATCTGTATTTTATTGAAGACTTCTTCCTCCTGACAGGACAGAGGTAGCGGAAGAGTTAAAATTTTAACTATTTTCCTTGAATTGCCAAGTACTGAAATACAGACTCATCCCCACCTTGTTTTTAACTGGGGGTAGAGGGAGGGAAACCCTCCACAAAATTTTGTTGAAATTCTTAATTTGAATTATATAACTTCTTAAAACATAATGTTTTCATATATTAAAAATACACATTGCTGGGAACTCTTTAATACTGCAATGCACATTCTGTCTGCTGTATGCAGTTTACCCTCAGTTGATGTAGAAGTCAGAGACATGGTGGATGAACGTGGAAGAAAGGGGAGGGGAAGTATGCCTGCTAATGAAAGGAGTTGGAATAGGACCCAAGAGGACTGATTTCTACTCTTGTCACTTTTACAGGCTTTTGTGTGTGTGTGTGTGATTGATATCAAGAAAAGCATTTAAGTGAAGGACTGCACCGAATCTACATGGGCAGACCTGATTCCTCTTCATGTACTTTTCTACACAATAACTGATTAGATTGGACCTTTTAGCAAATAAGAGGGCTATACAGATCACATGTATGGCATTGACAGTCAAAAGCTATTGCTTTTCAGGGTTTATAAGCCATGAATGATTCTCTCACGTAAGCATACATATCAGAGAGACTTTCCACGTGCTTTCAGTATCATCCCACATAAAGTGCAATAAGAACAACAAATCAAAGGACAAGCTCTGCAAATACCACCTTGGGGGTGACTTCTTGTATTTGCAGAGACTGCTCCAGGATATGAAGCTGATTTCATTTGATAGCTAGTTTTTGTAACACAGGACTGAAAAATCACGGCTTACCAGCAGTAAAATCAGAAAAGTAGGCAAAAAAAAATAATCCAGAAATCCCTGCTGTGCACATTTTTAATTTGCTAGTTTAAGAGATGAGATCTTCCAGACAAGACGGTGCAGTCCTACACATTTGTACAAGAGCCTGGGAATAAAAATACTCCTGCAGCAAACAGATAGCAGTTATTTTCCTTTGATAGAAATTTTTATCTTTTAAACACACTGGGGAAGAAATCTCCAAAGTCACATAAACAGAAAGCTATTTACCATTTAGACTTATCAGTGTTTACCTGTAACATCACATGCTATGGTTTATTTCCCATTCCACAGAGCACTACTGCTTCGTGAGAGCCCAGGCTGCCAGCCCAGATTTTCTGCCTTCACCCTTTGGAAGGGTAACATCTGACTCTTACTCCAAGCATCTTCATTTTTTTGGACACTGCCTACTAGAAGGGGGAAATGGTACCTACACAGGATCAAATTTGTAACAAAAGAAAGAAAACTGATTTCTTTTCTTAAAAGCATCTTACTACCTTGAATGTATCATTAGACGCAGCTTTGTGTGGGATGCTCTTTTCCTGAAATCACAGCCTAAAAGTTACAATGTGAAACAGAGAAACTTGAAATTTAATAGTTATATATATTTTGGAGTTTAATTACCAATAATTCTCTGAGAACTGAACTTCAGAATAGATTCCTGTTATTCAGTAAATCAAACATCTCTGAAGTCTATCAATATTTTTAACTTATGCTTTCTGTAAACCAATCTGACTAGTCTTCCGAGCTTGTATGAAAAATGCTTGCAATCAAAATTACTGAATAACTTTGTTCAAATGCTTAAACTTTAGTAAAATCGTATGCCCTTACCTGCATCAGCTCTGTAGATATTTTATGAGCAAAATGTATTAAGCATTCACTTCTATGAGTATACAGCTGCTTCCTTGAGCCACCACAACATATATCATTCTTTTGTACTCTCTTTACTGAGCACTCTGGGCTTGAAATGTAAAAGATGCCACTATACTGCTCTTTATAATCTATTTCCATCTCAAGAATTTACATCTGTAACATGCAGCTTCCTCCTCTCACTTACTTGTGACCTAGTAAAGGCATCACATAGATGAAAGTTAGTTTATTTTTCCCAGCTGCATCAGTAGTTAAAATGAAAGATATTGCCTACCTGAATAAGATCTGTTACATCCTTAGACCATCATGACCACAACATCCTACTTTATTTTAAGAAGTACAGTCAACTTGTAAAAATAAATATTGTTTACTTCTATTCTACAATAATACCTTGAGGTGTAGAGCCAGTTCTGGTGAAGGAAACAAAATAAAAATCTGTAACTCTAAAAAAGCCCAAACATTGAGCGTCTTTAAAAAATGTATTCAGTTCTCAGAATTAATATTGCCCAAAGCTATACTGGCCTGCTCAAATCCCTGATATTTTGACAACACCACTTTTTTAAAAAAATATTTATATTTCTTAATGAAAATGAATCATGCTTCATTCAAAGCAACAGGCTTATTCAAAGTTACCTTATGCTAGTTAAAATTATTCTTTTCAAAAACCTTTTGACAATCTTTGTTGTGGTAATAGGGTTTAGAGAAGTCTTAATGCTTCACAATGGTAAGCACCACAGCACTTGTCCATAGTATCTAGAGAATGTAGGTAGGATTTCTGTGTTACCTCTGTGGTTACCCTCCTGGCCCCATTCCTTCCAGCGTTATGGGGAGCCACAGCTGTGACATGAGTTTGTCACCAAGGTTCTTACAAAGTACAGATGAGCTACTACAGCACTTTTCAGTGAGATATGGCCACTTTTTGTGCCAGCACAAGACTAACCCCCACCAAACAGAAAAATGTTTCTACAGCGTTAACCCCAGAACTAGCTCACCCACATAGAGTAGAAGGGGTCAGTGGCAGGAAAAGATGAGTTCTTAGGGTAAAAAAAAAGCAAGTGACTCAGCCACCCAACCAATATTTTGAGGTTCTAGCTTTGTCTTAGCTGAACTTGCATCAATTTTTGTTGTGCTTCAGATCTTCACTTTTAAAACTAATGTGATGGTTTATACTTTACTATTTTGTTAGGAATATAAAAAACATTTTTTCCTTCTTAAAAACAAAACAAAAATGGAAAAAAGAAAATAAATGGACCAATATTTTAATGTCCTATGTCAAAGACTGAAGGAAAAATCTAGGGCCTCGACACATGCAAACTAAGCCCAACTTGTAAAGACTACACAGGCGTTAATCACAAAGTACTAGAAACAGTCTGGATGACAAAGTAAATACCTGCTGACAAAAATGATTTGAAAAGCCTTCACTTTGCAATTTAAATGTCCATGCAAGCTTAGTAGAAAACACATGACAAAATCTACTGACATTTCTGGAGCAACGGTAGAGAGGACCAAAATTTTGGCAGTCCAGATAACTACAATGGGGCTCTGGAATTGACAACAACAAAATAGCATACACAAAAATGCATGAACTGCTTTGAGCTTTTCCTTTTAATTGCCTTCTGACCAGTGGGAGTTCTCACCTGTATCACAGGTAGGGATTTGGGGATCTTGCATATAATACCACAAGAAAAGACCAAAATCAGAGGTGTTTCAGCATGAACTTTTCTACAATATAACCTAGACTCTTCTCCTGCAAAGCCAAAACCTTTCCTGATGACTTCCACTACCCCTGAGCCAATGAATTTTCAAGGTCTTGTTGTTTTCTTCCCTTAGCAACAGCAGACAAGTTTTTGCTTGTTCACTGGTGATTGCTTTGAAAGAGAAATGGAAAGCATAAAGAGCAATGTGTACCTGCTGGGTGTTGAGACAGCTGAGAGGCACCAAATAGTCTTAGTTACTGGAAATCTGTGCACCAAAGCATCCTGACAGCAGACCAGGACAATACTCTACACCTCTCATGGTAGCTGCAACACCCAGTCAGCATCATGGCTCAGTCCCAGATAGGGACTTCTGCTAGGGAGAGTAACTGGTTTCCAGAGTCCCCGACACCTCATTCACAGCCCCCAGAACAGATCCAGGGGTTTCAAAACCTCTCATGGGAAGCACTTTCAGGCCAGATGGAGAGAGAAGCCCAGCATTAAAACTGCCCACCTCCTTTCTTCACATTTTTGATAGCAGCCAATTCTTCTCTCCCTGATGGGTTGTACCTGTCCCCACAGCCAGGCAGCTCCTGCAGGAACTTACTTAGTCCATGGCAGGAGATTTAAGAGAGGAGCACTGATGACCTCATTGCCAGCACCTGTGGGGCTTTTAGATTTTAGAGCCAGGACCTTAAGTTCCCCTTGCCAAGTCCTTTGCAGGGAGTGTCCTTTCTGGCTTGTGGATCCAATTATTGTCAATGGGTTAACATGGAGTGCAACAAAACAATACATTTTTCTTCAATAAGCCTATTTAATAAGAAATCCTGACAGCAAGTTGAAAGTAGATCACTTGAGAAATGTAACATCTAATCATTTGAGAAATGTAACATCTAAGGACTTCTTTTCTTTATAGATCTTTTAAAAAAATCACATATAATAGAAGACTTACAAACCTGAAATTTGTATGCAGTTAGAAGGAGAGAGACTTTAATGGAAAATTTCCACCAAGTGGTTTATTTCCAGAGTGCCAAGCACAAAAAGCTTCATCTGAGATCAATAAAGACTTCTGGTACATCTCATTTCAGGTAATTAAACCTTGCATGACTTCTTTGAGAATATTCTGTGGTGCTTTATTCTGTTTTTTAGTTGTTTTCAGACTATCCCAATTTCCACAGAATTTGTTTTTATGGTATTTGTTTCTTTCCACTAGCCACTCTAAGAAATTAGTTTTCAGGCTAGGGTTTGTTAATATACAATGAACATTTCCATGCAATTTTGTGTAGAGGAATCTAAAAAGTAAGAGGTTATTTTTGCTGTCACTTGGCTGGATGAAAGACTTTTGTCCTGAAGAATAATGGTTGTCAAGTATCTAATGGAAAATAGCAAAAAATTAATGCTGTGCTTTCAATATAGCAAAAACAGTCTTTGAACTTACATTTGAAATTCTTTCCAAAATAGGGACATTTTACAAATAACTGGCAATCACCTAAATAGCTAGGGATAATAAATGATCTAAAGAATAACAGTGAGCCAATTCTGCGGTTTTGTTTCGAAATATATTTCAGTGTCTGTTGTATCGCTGACTCTTAAAGTGGAAGTATGTAAGTTCTTGCTACTTTGCAGTTACAAAGAGCAAAATAACCTATTGACTAACTTACAGCTGATGTCCACTGAGTTGTTGGGCAGATTCCAAATGATGTCAATGTCTGTTGAAAGTGGCCTTCTGTATCCAGTGGAAAATTTGAGAACAAACGTTACATTTTTCAGGTCTACCATTGTGGGCAAGAGACTACCACAAGTTAGAGTTACTTAGTCTTGTAAGATTTAGCCAACATGAGAGGTAACTTTCACACCTCAGTCTGGGTGTGCCCCACACATACCACTCGTTGCATATGATCTGCTGAGTGCATCCAGAGTCGCACAATACGTCTGAGGCATGTAAGCCAGAACAATTGTGCATACGAACAACATGTGCTATAGGAAACACCAAACCTCTTATTTTTGGTCCTTCCAAAGTGGAGAGGTCTGAGAGAGAGCATCTTTGAATATTACAGATATTACCTGCTTGCATTATTTTCTCAGCTTACATTATTTTCTCAGCTTACATCTACCTCATTTTCTTAAAAACTTCACCTGACAACTGAAACACGGCCTTTCACAGATCACATTCACTCAATGACAAACAAGGCACAACCAATTTTTGTTCATAAGGTGTCAGGGCAGCAGTGGTAGAAAGACATAAGGAGCTGATGCGGACAGACAGTTATTGAAACTGCCAGCTACTGGGAGTTGCACCGGTGTGTCAAGAGAACATGCTACTCCATTTCCCCAAAGAAACTGGGTAGATTTCCTGCCGGTGCTGAAAGAAATTATAAACTTGGCAACTCAGAGTTTATAAGGTAGGACCCATGTCCCTTCCTGCTGTTTTATTACTTGTAGTCTCCTTGAGTTTGGTTCTATCACTTAGACCTCCTCTTTGAAATTCAGTAGACAAGACTGTGATAAAAATTATGTCATGCTGAATGTCTTAAATGTGACTTTGTGAAAAACGCAGGAAGGAAGTATTCTGTGCATAAAACCCAATGTCAGCAACTGGACAGATTTCTACATTATTAATACTTAAAAAAAAAAAAGTAACTTGAAAGAAATGCTTTTAAATATTTAATCACAGACTTATTGGGCTATACCTCATATATATATGTGCATTATTAGATACCGTATTTCTTCATGTGAACAAAAGGCAGAGGCTATGATACATAAGGATGATAGACTATATGAACTATGAAAGGTCAGGTCTAAAGTATTATTTGATATTTGCTAGAATCCATCATTTTCTTTCAGGAAGGAGAAGAAACCAACACAGATCAGTTTTATCCAGTCTGCTGAGTTTATTTCCTATCCCTTTCTTATTCTCTGCCTCCAGAAATAATAAACTGGTTGTATCTACTGACATTTTTCTGGAAGATTGATCTTCTCAGTCACACAGATCTTGCAAACATAATACCAGCTTGCATTTATATAGCTCATTTCATCTCAAAGAATCCCCAAACCTTTTACAAATTCAATGTAGTGGAATATATACTCATCCCACACTGAACACGGCCATCCAGGACAGCGAACACTATGTGACTAGATAATATCGGTTTAAGACAGGAAGTAAGAAAGAATATTGTATCACCTTAAAAATTCAAAACATAATTTAACATGGCTGAATATCATTAAAACTACACACCATATCTCCTTGTTTTCTAATTAATGAAAGCTAAGGACCCTTCACAGGGTGGAAAAACTCCACCAGGCAGTGGCATTAAAACTATAAGAATGCCCTTACTGGGCAGACCAGGAGCCCTTCTAATGCTGCATTTTGTTTCTGAGACAAGTAAGTGCCTAGAAGAGAATTTAACAACAAAGGGGTCTCATAATCCTGCTCCCCTAGGTCTTGTTCAGCCTGAAGGAGGGTCAGGGAGTTCCTGAGCCAAAATAACAACTTATTTAATAACCCTCCAGAGTTTTCCCTTGCAGACTTGCCCAGTTCCTCTTCATACCCATATGCTTTTTTTTTTTCATTGTTATCTCTGGCTCCCTGAAGAAAGATGTCCCAAGCTTAATTTTAAGCAATTTTCACACAGTGAAAACTCTCAAAGTTCACTTGGCATGAACCCCAAACCAAGTTATATCTATTACCTACCACTTTTATTTGATGCCCCTTCCTTCTTTTATCAAAAGAAACAGTTAACTCATTCCTTAATGACTTTCTCCACAATAGCTAAGATTTTAGAGGTCTCTATTATATCTCTCCTCAATCTGTCTCTCTTCTTCAACCAAAAAATCATATTCTCTTTATTAATTTCTCTGACTGTTGTTATTCCATACTTTCAGCTGTGGCTGCTGCCCATTCTTGCTATCTTCTCCAGTTTTACCACATTGGTTTTAGATGGGAGAAATTTGAATTGCACTCACTGGTCAGCTTACAAGGACACCAGAGCTTTACCTATTATAATACATTATTATCTAATAATAATATTTCCCATTTTGACTTCTATTTCTTATTTAGCATGTTTTGAATAAACTTGAGCTGTGAAAAATCTCCCAGTTATGAAGATGACATAAACATTTTGAAGAGCAGTCGTTATCCACTGTAGCACCGCAAAGCTCCCTGTCTCAGGACCTGCAGATCCTGGCTCACCCCATGCAGGACACAGCACTGCCCTGCAAACAGCCGGGAATAGCACAGCCAGGGGGAAATAGGGAGGAGGAGGAGGAGGTCTGTAGCAAGGAAGAGTGCTGGACAACATGGGTTGGCAATCCCGAAAACTGTGACTGCTTCAGCCTGTGCAGGGATCAAGCCCTGGAAGTCAAGAATAAGAAATGACTGAGTTTCCAGTCATACCACTGAGTTTTCTCCCTCTATGTATGTAAGATCTTTCATCTTTTTTTTTTTTTTTTCCCATGAACACATTTCTTATAGATGCTTAATCATTTTTATAACAGCATTTATCATTTGTCATTTTCCAGAATGAAGAGATCACAGAGTACCTCAGGCATGTTTTCACCAAAGCATTGCAGACAGGCACTATCATTTGTCTGGTGATGTGTTATCTCTCTGTATTTAAAATTGGTCACACGATTTCCTTTCTTCCCTGCAACATGCTTCCACTTTTTCCTTTGCCTTACTGCATTTTGTACTTATAACCATTCTGATGTCCACTTTTAAAACCTCAGATATTTACATTTCTGATCTTCACATAGTTCCATCTGACCTAACCCTGTCCTTTTTTTTCCAACTATCTTGTCCTGCTCTTTTTCCTACCTAACCTGCATTATTTTTCAGCTTTCCAATTAGACTGCTGCACAACTCAAGTTGATATATTCCTGCCTCTACTATACAAATTTGTGTGCTTCCTCCTATACCATTAATGGACAAATCAAAAAAGTGTGAACTTAACACCAGCTCCAGCCAACTTTCCTCCCTTGCCTTCACCATTATATGCCACTACTTAGTTTCATTATGCCTTTTTTTTTTTGCTTCTCTGCCAGTATTAATTCCATGTTACAGTACTGTCCTAGTTTCGGCTGGGACAGAGTTAATTTTCTTCCTAGTAGCTGGCATAGTGCTCTGGTTTGGATTTAGCAGCAGAAGAATGTTGGTAACACCCTGATGGTTTAGTTGTTGCTAAGCAGGGCTTACACCAGACAAAGACTTTTCAGCTTCCCCTGCTCTGCCAGGGGCACAAGGAGCTGGGAGGGGGCACAGCCAGGACAGCTGACCCCAACTGGCCAAAGGGCTGTTCCAGACCATATGATGTCCTGCTCAGTATAGAAACTGGGGGCAGAAGAGGGAAGGGGGGGACGTTCAGAGTGATGATATGTCTTCCGGCCAAGGCCAAGACCTTATGGTGATTTCCCAAGTCACCATTATGCGCGATGGAGCCCTGCTGTCCTGGAGATGGCTGAACACCTGCCTGCCAATGGGAAGTGGTGAATGGATTCCTTGCTTTGCTTTGCTTGTGCGCATGGCTTTTGCTTTCCCTATTAAACTGTCTTTATCTCAACCCATGAGTTTTCTCACTTTTACCCTTCCTATTTTCTCCTCCATCGCACCGTGGGGGAGTGAGCGAGGGGCTGCGTGGTGCTTGGTTGCCAGCTGGGGTTAAACCACGACAAGTACTCAAAGTATCAGCCAATTTGGATTTTTTTTTTTTTTTTTTAAGAGGATTCATGTGTACTTTGGAAGCCACAAGTGATGTTTTCCCTGCTAAGCACTTAGCACTTCTCTAGCACTTCTCATCCTTCAGAAGAGCCTCATGCAACCCTTTCATGGTAAAATAGCATCACATTTGTGATTCAGTATTCAGTAAGACAATTTTCCTAGTCATAAGGATAGAAGTAGTTCCATTAGAGGCAAATGATCAGAGTAGGGCACACACCTAAATGCCAATTAATTGTGAAAATGTACAAGTTTAAGAGGTTTTTTACTTTAATTACAAAGTTCACCTGAAAATGTATACTAGAAATCTTTGTATGCTATTCTTTGTGCAGTGTCTTAGAAAGCCATCTGACTCCAGTACTATTCCTTAATACAGCCTTGACCCATCCTCCCTAAAACCTGGGGAGCGGGGGAAAACCCACGTAGTACTGAGTGTTTTCCTTTTCAGAGCTCATTCTGGTGGCCTAGGGGGCAGTGATATTCACCTAAGGTCCCTGTGACTGGGTGGAGCCACACAAAAGGCAGACCCTGAGGTATTGTCCAAAACAGGCTTCCCAGTCCTACTGTTTGCTGGGCTCCAGCTCATTCACCTCCAACTAACCGTGTGTATGTACCACCAGTATAAGAGGCGCATGCTGAGGATGCTAAGGGACATGAAGATGCTAAAGGAATGAGGATGTTAAGGGACATATCATAGCTAGCACACCCTGGGGACATGCACAGTGGTGCAATTCCCACGTGACCATAAAATGAGGATTATGTTTTATTCTTAGTCATCTCTTATTCAGGACAATATGAGAACAGAAACAGCATTATATTCAGATTCATTAGGGCAAAGTAATCAACCAAGAAAAAATGTGAATACACTAAAAGTTATTTTCTAAAAACTTGAAAACTTACCAATGTATAAATGTAATTTAAGGCTTATTTTTGCATATGTTTATATAAATATGTTGGAAATAAAGAAAAAGAGATACAAGTGTTCTAAATAAATATTGTTTGTGCCTAAAGAGGGCAGAGAGAATAATTAGTTTATTTTGTATATGTATTGTTCGTGAATTAAAATGCTGATTACAGTACAATCCATAGATACCAATGGCAAATCACAGGTTTACAGTGTTCAAATCCTCTAGTTTCTTTAAGGTGACTGATGGGATTTCTCATATCTTGTTCAGCATCAAATTTGTTGAGAAGAATGAGAAATTGATTCGTTCTTATCTTCCCATCATAGGGAAGTGCTGGGGAAAGGAGAGAAGTGGTTTGTTTTGGTTTAGTATGTAATGTGCTGGTACTTCATGTCTCTTAAAATGGAGAACAATGTGCTGATGATAAGAATAGAAGAAAGAGCAACAGCTGCACCTGATAGAAATTCCACATTCTGGTAATTAAATCCACAGCGTTGTCTGCCAGAACTTTCTCTTCTTCATTCCATAAAATCCCTGTCATTCACGGGTGCTTAAATGCAGCTATACATATACAGCTTCTGTGGCACCATCTGCACAAGTAAGTGACTTTGAAATGTTATTTTTCAGAAACATCACAGATAAAATGGGGTAATTCTTATCAGGAAAATATTAAGAAGATACATCATCTCATCATGCACCTTTCAGGTAGGGACACCACACAGAGCACCCACTGCTCACCACAACAAATGAATTCATCCTCACCTCTGAATTTAGCTGCATACAAATTAGAGCAACAAACTGAGAGACTGAAATACTTTATAATCTGCTTGTAATGGCAATTGGAATTAAAAGTAATCACAACAATGAAAGAAAGAGCTAGATAAGTGAAAACAGTAGGGCTTGTGGGTTGTTCATATGCCCAGACTGCTTTTAAAGAGTGTCAGTCATTACATTATCCCCTAAATACTATTTGGAAAAAGATTGACTGTTTTATGTTAACCATTTTAGATTAAACAAGTAATTATTAAACTTGCTTCTCTGACAGCTCATGGTCACAGCTTGAATAAAGCTCTCCTTTCCACAATTTCAGCTAATCTTTAGTTTGAAGGAGAACATTTTGTGCTAAGTCAAAGAAAAGCACAAGTTTCTGTTTTCTTTTATCCAAATCCTAAAAGCAAAAAAAAAAAAAAAATCTATAGCAGGATTGTACTTACATTTTAAAATGTCTTTTACTTTGCTCCTCAAAAGTTTGAGTTAATCAAAAGGTAAGGAATTCAAATTCATCCTCACTACCTCAACATCAATATGGTGAATAGCTTTTGAAAAGTTAGCAGTCTACAGAACTAGGGAAAGAACTCAGATTTATCATTAATGCAGGAATGACCCAGCTTATTAAGGGGATGTATCTTTCACCTCCTCATTGGTTTTCTATTCTTACTTGACTGCTACTGGAAGAGCTGATAAATCTCAAGAGATGCTTCTCAGACACCAGTAGTGTGAACTCTGATAACCCATTAACACAGCACAGTTCTGAATCATTAGATGCAGCATGGAAATTCACTTTTTAGGGGAAAAGAAAAAATATAAAACTCAAAAAGCACTAACTTTTTACTTTGGGGTTGCTCAGATCCTCTCATGAAACTAGTAATCCTGTTAATTACAGGAAATTGTACAAATTTAACAGAGTTCAAATACAAAGTGGTTTCTATCTCATTTCCCAAAGCCATTCCCAAACACTCATTACCAGTCATAAGAACACTGCTATGACTACTACGGTTTTGTAGCTATTTGGGGATTAAAGACATGAAATAAAACAACAGCATATATTACATGTATGAAATTACTCAAATATATGCTATAAATCAACAACAAGAACATTACTGACTTGAGCAGGCACTGTCTTTTGACATAAAAATGAGTAAACAGAACCACATTCCTAATGCATCACTTAAAAAATAGCTTTGAATTTTTGGTCAACTTGTGCAATGACCTCTTTACATTTAAAGACTGTCTCTCTTTATCCTAGAAGCCTATGCATTCCAAATCATACCTCTTTGGATTGTCTACTTTTATTTTTACTATGCTCTTTCTCAGAGAATACTGACTATTAATTAACACTGTTCAATTATTCCAGGTGAGCAGCTGATATTTTATTTGCAACCATTTGTGCCTTTGACTTTCTTCTCTGGCATGTTGAAAGAAGTTTTCAGGTATTTTATCACAACTTAGAAAAGTGAAAACTAGGGGATTTTTTGCATTTGTTTCTCGTCTAAGTCAAAATATGTTTGTCAGATCTAACGACTCTTAAATCAGTCCAAAGAATGAACACCATTTTGAAGCATCAATATCATGCAGCTTTTTCAGGAACTGGGGACTAGCAGCACTTTAGCTATCAGAATTCATGAATCCCGTGGAAAGATTCGTGATGCATAAATTACCTAGATATCAACATGTTTATAATTACTTGTTAGCTAAAAAGCTTTTACAATACGCACATGAAGCTGAAGACCTTTATTGGCACATCAAAATATTTTTCACTAAAAGCATATTTTTAGAGAAGAAAAAGAAAATTTTATGTAGAAGATGCTGCTGCCTCCAAAGTACTCAAGTACTGATTCCTCCCTTTTGCCTAAAATAAGTGGTTATTCCCAACAGATGGCACTGCAGAACATATGTAATTTTCAAAGTAATAGTGTGTGTGACTTCTTAGGAAATCAGAGAGGTTGCCTACTCCATTCACACCGTCCTTGCTCCCATGAGACCCCTGATTCAGCCTTCTGCCTCCCTCCCTTCACGTCCTGTCATCATCATAGGCTGGACTCCAAAGGAGCTATTTATTATTTTGACTGCTAAATTAGCATACAGAGCAATCTCCTTGTAAGCCAGGACATGAGATAAAATTTAATAAAGATTTTCTGTATTAACTTCAAATTAAGTCATTCCTTTGTTGGAATTAAGTCAGCTTGCAACTTAGGGAAGTAGTCATTTAGATAAATGAAGAGCTTAGCCTGAATCATGTAAAATAAAGGTTTCTATTCTTAAATATTTTGATCATCTAATGCTAAAAAAGATATTAACTTGATAAGATATACAGGCAGAGTCAGATTTTTTTTTTTTTCTTTTTTTGTGAGGGAGTAATTGAAATACAATTTGGTTTGTAGAACACCTGTTATTTTCATTCACTAGATACCATTTTCCATCAAAATGTCATGCATGGCAATGCCTGTTATTGGTTGCAGGACAAACAGTTCTTTATTAGACCTACTCAAGAAATCTGTAGTCTTCTCCATCTGTGAGATACCATTCTTTCATTTTCATTATTATTCAAGCAGCAAGAGCTGAGAGTAGTCTCATTGGAATATTCTTGAACTCAGAGGTCAGCCAACTCTTAGTTTCAAGAGAAGATATTTGTTTAACTTAAAGGTATGAGATAGTAGAGCTTCACAGCATATAAGAGTCTGAAGAGGCTATCGTGCAATCAGAAGAGCATGAAATATAAAACTCCCCCAAGACAATCAGAAATCCAGAGGGGCTTGATGAGAAATAGGTTGCTATATGGGTCAAAAAGAAGTCACAGGTCAATTGGAATTTTTGTAGGAGGGAATAGCAAGGTTGTGTTGAAGTTTCAAGCCATAAATGTTGAGTCCTGGTTAAGACTATGAAGTCTAAGAAGTCCCCAAAGCCTTAAAAAAGAAAAAAAAAAAAAGAAAAAAGAGAAAGAAACAAACCTAAACTAAACAAACAACAAGAAAATAAGGAAGCCCTCCCAACTTACTCAAATGTAATCTGTGAATATTTGCTAGCAATAAAGAAGTACTTGGTGTTTGCAGAACAACATTTTTTCCATTTTGTTGCTTTAGGATTTTTCCCTTGAGGAAATGAAGCTACCAGACATATAACCCAGGCTGTTCTCTAAATCTTTCCTGACAGCATCTCCTGTGTATAACACTCCTGATAAATTTTGCCTTCCAATAAGAAACTTGGTAGTATTCAAAACACATTTAGGTCCATTTCTGTAGTTATGGAAGTGTCTATTAATGCAAGGTTAGAATCAATTCAAAAGACCTGTAAAGTTGAAGAATGTTAACCCTACCTTATATCACCTCTAACTAGAGCTACAAGGAACAACTGAGATAACTGAATCATGAAGTGTGATTGTACTGAAGTGATGATGTCAACAACAACAACAAAAAAGGTTTCACAAAGGCTTTTGTCACATCTATATTTCATAAATCAGACAGTCAGTTCTACATTAATTTTTAAATAGTCTGTGCTTGCCCTTCCACAGCATTTAGAGTAATGAATGCAAGTAGCAAATAGAGAGGTAACTCAAAAGTGCTTTTGACAACCCTAATTTTCAAACACCCAATCTAGTCATACAAATACTTACTACAAACAGAGCTGCAAGGTCAGAGTGTCCAGATGCTACCAGCTTAACTGACAGCTTCATTGTCCTTCTGCATGTGTTAGTGGTTTTGGTTTAGTTTGGTTTGTGGGGGGTTTTAATTAGCAATTCAAATAAAGAAAAAGCAGTTAATAATGATAGAATCATTTAGGTTGGAAAAGACCTTTAAGATCATTGAGTCCAACCTTTAACCTAACACTGCCATACCACCACTAAACCATGTCCCAAAGTACCTCGTCTACCCATATTTTAAATGCCTCCAGGGATGGAGACTCGACCACTTCCCCGGGCAGCCCATTCCAATGCTTGAAAACCCTTTCATTGAAAAATTTTTTCCTAATGTCTAACCTAAACCTCCCCTGGTGCAACTTCAGACCATTTTCTCTCGTCCTATTGCCCATTACCAAGGAGAAGAAACTGACCCCCACCTCGCTACAGCCTCCTTTCAGGCAGCTGTAGAGGGCGATAAGGTCTCCCCTCAGCCCCCTCTTCTCCAAGCTAAACAACCCCAGTTCCCTCAGCCGCTCCTCATAAGCCTTGTGCTCCAGACCCCTCACCAGCTTTGTTGCTCTCCTCTGGACATGTTCCAGCAACTCAACGTCTTACTTGTAGTGAGCGGCCCAAAACTGAACACAATAATATCAGAATTATGAAAGTCACTTCTTTTATACAAATAGTATATACTTTACATATACAATATTAAAATGTGCATCATATATACAATAACTTTGATATAAATACCTATTTATTATATAGTTATAAAAATCATTACAGTTGCTTTAAACAGTCTTCTAAACTCAAGCCTGTTTATCTTTCTGGAAAAACTACCAAAGTCTTCTGTGACTACTGTGCATCTCTGGGTAAGTAGTGTATATATTCTGGGGCATCTGTGTACTTGCAAGCTATCTATAAGTATCACATAACAATTTCTCTGATGTTTTAAAACAGCCTTTGCCTGGACTACTTGTTAAACTACTTGCATTTCAATTATCCAACTGTTAGGGAATCAGCTTGGAACAGCTGATTATGTTCAGCTTCTCAGATAAAATTTCTGCTTTGTTCAGCTTTTGTTGCCTGACCATTTACATATTATTTATTCTTCCCATATCATATATCTGTATGAGAGTAGAGATGTAGTGTGAAGAACATTCAAACCTGAAGAACGTAACTATGGCGTGGTATTAAAGACCTGTGATACACACTTACAATCAATGTTGAACAATCTGTATATATTTTCCCCACTAGCAAATCAAACTAACTCATTCAGCAGTGAAATTCACTTAGTGACTGGAATTAGAAGGATACCGACATCACATCATCAAGCAGTCAGGTGAAGAGCACAGTGGTAACATATGTATGCACACAAAAGCAAGAATGCTTTAGATTTCAAATGTCTGGTATATTGGAGCCTTGACAGGAAAAGAAGGAAAGGCTTTTCCTGGGATCACTTGATTTTATTTCATTAGGACATATTCAAAAGCCAAAAGGGCTAATAGTTCTTATTTAAATAATCCAAACCTGTTCATGTTGACAAGGCAGCAGGACCATAGACACTCTGCTGATTATCACTGCATGCTTGGCACAGTACATGAGGGATGCTTTATGTGAGCACCACAAGTCTGCCTGTCACTGATCTAGACTAGGACAACTTATTTGCAAGACTGGTGATGGCTGTGTCACATGCAATATAGGCCATTTTAGGCAACCATCAGACCTGCAACAGAGATGTATGTATTTTACTCTCATGTATATAAGAAAACTGCCTGGTGAAGAAAGCATGTTGGCTTTAAGTTTGGTGACTGAAGAAAGAAAGTCATGTGATAAAATTGACAGTATATTTAATGAATATTTTATCCTTCTCTTCTGAAATATTTACAAAACACACATTTTCCTCCTATTTCAAAGAAAAATAAGTATGTGAGGGAAAAATCTGCTAAAGCTGTGTAGTTCCTGTGACAACATTGACTTGATTGCTAGATTTTATGCCAAAATTATACAGGATCACTTAGCAGCATAAGGGATTGCAATATGTCAGAGAAGGTGCAATTAATGTGACTTATCACTTTTAAAAGCATTCGTAGTGGTAAGATAATCAAGTCACAACTAACAGATATTTTAGGGTCACAGGACTGCTACCACCAATCCTGTCAGTGTTTGATATCAGTCACTGGAGAGACACCAAACCTACAGCAGGAGTCACAAACAGCCTGAGGGCAACCACAGCATCCCTCTCAAGTATGCAAACTACAGACATGACAAATGTCCGATGTGAAAGGTAAAAGAAGGGCCACTATTTGTATGTGACCTCGACTCCATGGAAAAGAGAAAAATGCATTCCTATGACACATTCTGATGACAACATCTACCTGTACCATTAGATCACGGTCAGTCACATATTAACCCATGAAATGGTCATCTGAGAGAAGTGACAGAGGTATGTTTTGAATCAATTAATAGAAACCATAGAATCACAGAATCATAGAATGGTTTGTGTTGGAGGGCACCTTTAAAGGTCATTTAGTCCAACCCCCATGAATATCTTCAGCTAGATCAGGTTGCTCAAAACCCTGTCCAGCCTGACCTTGAGTGTTTCCAGGGACAGAGCATCCACATCCTCTCTGGCAAGCTGTTCCAGTGTTTCATCATACTCATATTAAAAAATTTCTTCCTTATTTTTAGTCTGAATCTACCTTCCTTTAGTTTAAAACCATTGCCCTTTTTCCTATCGCTATAGGCCCTACTAAAAAGTTTGTCCCCATCTTTCTTATAAACCCTCTTTAAGTATTGAAAGGATGCAACAAGGTCTCCCTGAAGCCTTCTCTTCTTCATCCCAAGCATCTAACAGAATGCTGCACCAGATACTTCATATTTGCTCTGCATATGAACAAATACAAGTTTGAAAGAACAGAAAAATTTTCCTAAGCAGCTTCGCAAAAGCCAGTACTCAACTTGATAAAAGCAAGCTTGAAGAACTGCTAATCCTGTCAATATCACTGCACCCAATAAGCATTATTTCAGCACAAGAAATCCAGTAGGTAAATTTCTAAACAGCATGACCATGCTCCAGCAGAGCAGATGTATGGCCCATGTCCAAGGAAGCATTTAGTACAACCAAGATGATCTTCAAATTTATTCCTGGTTTAGCCATTTTCAAACCTGAGCAAACCAGCCAACTCTTTGGGTAGGAAAATTAAAGCTTTCTATGAAAACTTTTCATTTTTTGTATGTCCTAGTTTAAAGTAAAAAAAAAATGGAAAAAAAAAAGTAATAAAGCTGACCTGTTTTTTCTAATGGGAAAATGATTTTGAATTTACTAAATCCTTTGTTATTCCCTAAGTCCTTTTTTTCTTTTTATGTTTTGCTGCTGAAAAATCAAGGAAAGGGATACAGGGGCTGAGAAATTAGTGTGTTTCAAAATTTTTTTATGTAAAGAATAACATCTTTTTTTAGCAAAAACATAAGTTAAAATTAATTAAAATTTTACCAGCTCTGCAAATAATTATTCTGCTATAATAAAGCTGACCTGGCATGGCTTACTGACCTAATCATTTATCCATATGCTTGTACATATGTTTATCCTTACCTACACTCAGACACTGTGTTGTTCTATATTGAATGCATTATAAGATTCATTCAGGTGTTGTTTGGTTTGTCTTCTTCCTGCTAATGGTAATACATCTGAGTAACTAGTGAAGTGTCGAGTGAAGTGGTGTAAGATCAAATCACAGGACATCATCAATTTGGATGGAAGTTTTTTTGAAAGGTGCAGAATACAGTTTGGAAAGTAAAGACTCCTTTGTCCTAGCTTCACTACTGTTGGATGAAATTTTGATCTATTAATCCACAGGGGCATGCTCACTTTTGACAGCAGCAAGCTGCCAGAAAATTTCAGTGATAATGTACATCTTTATTAAAATTAAAAAAGGAAAAATTCTGCACGGGTACACTAACTTGTCCCCTAAAAGATGCAAGTTCAGGTGGCATATGAAATAATTTTCTGTATGGAGAAATTAATTTCTGGGAAAAAGCTAGCGGTATGTTTGGAGGGGGCTTCTTCACTCCAGTAGTCAGACAAGTAACAGAACTGTTGTACCTCTGAGGTGGTTTTCTTCTCATGAAGGTTACTATCAATGGGAAAAAAGCAAAAAGCTTTAAAAAATAGAGTAAAATAAATCTCTAGACAACTTTATAAAAGGTGTTTATCTCTCTTCTTTCCATGTTATTCTTTATTCTGGACTTTCTTTCCTAATCAGACCAAAATCTTCCAGGAACATGTGGCTTAATATAAATTACTTCAACAAATATTTTCCTTTCCCTTTAGATTCAACTATGAGAAAAATACTTGTTTGTTTGATCAAAAAGAAAAAGCAACTAGACAGCTTTACCTCCTTCACACTTGCAGGTAAAAGGGAATTTTGAGATACGTACTGTGTTTGTGCCACCAGCATTTCAGCTATGGCTACATATCAGTTCCCTTTCAGATAACACCAGCTTCTTTTGTCCAGCAGTATGAGAAACTCAGATTGCCTATGCTACGCTAGAGAAAGAACTCATAAATTAATCACCACCTTCTGTTGATGTAGAAGAAATAGGAGCACCACAGACAGTGGAATTTCCATCAAGCAGCACATTTAGAAAACAATACATAGAGGTACAATGGAGCAATATTAGTCATTTACATGCTTACCTTTTGAATATATTTAGAAAAAAAAAGAAAATATTAGGATGGCAAACCTCATTATCTGGAATCCACAACTTGTTGAAATAGTTACCCACAAAGATGCAGAGCTGCATCAGTAACAATGAGAGAGAAGAAAAGTGTGCATGTAGGGTAATAAAACAGCTAAGAAAGGGTCACAAGGCAAAAATGTAGCAAAAGCATTTATTGTGAACATTAAAGAAAAGTTCATAGAATCATAGAATGTTTTGGATTGGAAGGGACCTTTAGAGGTCATTTAGCCCAACCCCCTGCAGTGAGCAGGGGCACCGCTAACTACATCAGGTTGCTCAGAGCCCCGTCCAAGCTGGCCTTGAATGTTTCCCAGGGATGGGGCCTCCACTACCTCTCTGGGCAACGTGTTCCAGTGTTTCACTACCCTCATTGTAAAGAATTTCTTCCTTATATCCAGTCTAAACCTACCCTGCTTCAGTTTAAAACCATTACCCCTTGTCCTGTCACAGCTGGCCCTACTAAAAAGATTGTCCCTGTTACTCCTTTTGAAGTTATTAAGGCCACTTCAGCCTTGCCTAATTGCCCAGATACTCTGTCTGTGACAGATGAGAGAGACGGCTCATTACTCAGCAAAGCTTATGGCAGAAGCAGGAGCAGGTAAAATACTGGTGGAATTTGAACCCTCTTGAGCTTTAATAAGTGTTCATGGTTAAAGAGTATACTTTGAATAAACTTTAAAGCAGGGGTGGGGCCTCAGTCTTGCTAAAATTCCAGTACATGCTCCCACAGCATTCAGAGGCAGTAAAAAGGTTACTTCTCTTTCCATAATTTTAGGGCACTGCTCTGAGACATCTCTATTTTCATAACTCCTTGACCTCCTCTTACTACCACCCTTACCTAACTTTTTCATCTTATCTGTTTCCTCTTGAAGGAAACACTACTTCACTCTACTTTTTTTTTTTTTTTAGTTTTTTTTAGAAATATGTGTGTATACTTTTATAACTTAGAAGCCTGCTTGCTACAAGACTATTAAAATGCATTGGTTATGAAAGAATGCAAAAGCAATGGCAAGCACTGCTGTCCCATCCCAGGAAGGTCAGACGTGATAAATGGGCACTAAATTCCCCACAGAAATATTTTTTTTCAGTTCTACTGTTTTAGGTCTTTAAAGTCTTTGCCTCAGAGAAGAGAGGGCTGTAGAAAAAGTACATCCAGGTAGTACAAAAATGTCATTACCATGCAATAGTGACTGATTCCAATACAGTCTGAGGGATGTCCTCAAAAGGGGAGAAGTAAGTTTGACTAAGCTTTATTTTTTCAGGAACTTGGAGCAATTGCTCTTCCTATGGCTGTGCCCACTTGGAAAAAACAAGGCAATGCACAGGAAATGTACACCTACTCCCAGGAACAGATAAAGAAGGAGGTAGCTGACAATACTGTCATATGCACAGAAAATGTGAACATTATGAGGAATAAAAAAACTGTGGATGTCTAAGACTTTTGACAGTTGCTGTGTTTTAAAGAAAGTTGTTCCTTTCCATTTTTATCAAAGAGATTTTTCTTAGTCTCAGTCCTATATCCAATAATGTGGGAGATTATCTTCCCTTCTCTTGGTGGAACAGAGTAAGGGCAAGGGGAGATCTCAGTGGGATCAAGTGCATGGCAGGGTGGATACTCTGTTAAGGATCTAGTGTGTACCACATGGCTTGTGAGCCATGTACTTATCCACAGTATTTGCTTCAGGTGTAGGAGGGAGAGAGGAGGAAAAAGGCAGAGTGCCTGGACAGAGAGTTGTGAACACACTGAGGGGTGCTGCTCAAGGATAGGCATGGCAGTTCTCAATGTCACGCTCAAGAACTGACTGATAAAGTTCCAAGCAAGACAAAGACTGATTTTTCATTCAACTTTTAATCTTCACTTGAATCTTCTATTTGAGTTCTAATGTAGGGATGGATAAGTAGGGTCACAGTGAGTTTTCCCATTCTTCTTTGAGAAGATCATGAACTCAAAGCTCAAATGCATTTCTCTCTCTAAAAATCTTAAAAATCTGGAAATGGGAACATGACAAAATGCAGTGTCCTTGTTTCTTCCTTAGGCAGTGAGAGTTGATGATCAGCCGTCAGAGAACTCACAGAGAAGCTTCCTGTTTCTAATCTTTACTTTTCCATGGATGTTAACTCCGCAATTGTTTTATGGAAAAAAAAAAGTCAAATATAGTCAAAAGTATACAAATGGGTTCGGTTTAAAAAATATATTTTCTTCATAAAGCATCTAGAAGCCTCAACTCAACTTGTGCAAGCAGAGGTCTGCAACACCTCTCTCTATCACGAGGCTTATTGTCCATAATTCACTGCCTCAAAGATCTCTCTTCTTATACAGACATTTCAGCCACAGCATCATCTTAACAATAATAACAATAAAAGGTGTCAAAAAGTATCACAGAGTGCTTTCCTAAAGATAAAGTGATGAAGAGACAAGACCTTCTTTCTTTGCATAAAATACAATTTCGGAGGTTTGTAAGCATTATGAGGCTTGAAATCTTAAAATTATTTCTGCTAAGTGGACACTAATTTGATGCGCATTGTCTTGTTGACAAATGCAGCTAGTCACAGAAGCTTTTTTTTCCTAATTGAAGAACTGATGGTCTGCAAATGATTCCATATTTCCTTTCACCTTAACTTCTTCCTTATTAAAAAGCAGAGAAAGCTGAGAAAATAGGGATTCTTCAGAAAAGAAACAATATTCTGCACAAACTCAGACAAGGAATTTCAGACATAATAAATTAGAAAACATCCTGTTGAGAATAGCTATCACCTCCAGATGACCCTGGGTCCTGAGCTCTGCCAATGTACAAAACAAGTACCATACACAGGAGAACACAGAAGTACTCTCATTAGTAAATCAATAGAGCAAATGGATGAAGTTTTCTGACTTTAAAATTAATGCTGGAAATCCACATCATTAACTTGTAATGGGATTTTCTATGATCTGTGTTCTCAAGCTAGTCTTCAAATGTGCATCAATAGTTATGAAGAAAAGCCAGTATACAAATTTTAACCCATTATACAACCAACTATATCACTAATAACAAAGGCTACCTTTTTCTTCACTTTTCCATGAGGGCAAAATACATATGAACCACTCCTATTTCAGGTAAAAGGAATACCCTACCAAGACTTCCACTAATAAAAAGTTAGCTCCTTTCATTATGAGATAGAGTTTAACCCTATTTTGTTTTAAATTAATACTATTAGGTCATTACCTGATACAGAATTTATGCTCATCCTTTATCCTTTATGTTGCTTTGAGAAATAGAAATATTTCTGAGGAAATGTAATGTTCTAACACCACCCACAAAATCAGTCCATGCAATCAGTTCAGCTATAAATCTTTAACAAAAAAGAGGAAAGAAAAAAAAAAAAGGAAGAGAGACAGAGGCAGATAGAACTGTTCCTGCATATATAAGGAATTATCAAAGTCAGAAGAAATCTTTATGCTGAAGTCACACTCAAGCTCCATTCTTGGATCCTGAAGAAACTGCTTTGAAGTTAAGATGTATTAGACCATGAGGACTCAAAGTAGGCACTGGGAAATGAAATCACTATCTCTGACTTATTAATATGACACTTTTCTTTAATGCAATTCATTTAATGCTTTTTTATATATAAAAGTTGAAATAATCCCATCATTTAGTTAAAAGAATAAACCTACAGCAGCTACTGTAACTGGTTTGGTTTTGTTTTGGTTTTTTTTTCCCCAGCTATAAAGCAAAGGAATTAAAGAAATATCAGGAGTTTAAAAGTTCAGCAGCTTCATCACATTTCTGAAGCTGGCACAAAGCATATTTTTATCCAAGTGACAGTAATTACTTCAGTAGTCATTTCAGGTTCTTGCACAATTCTAGGACTGTACCACCCTTCCACAAAAATTTGCAGTGTTTACATGATCAGATCACGAAGGAATGATCTCTTAGTTTCCAATGCCAAATACAGAAAAAGAGCCAATATATCAAACAGTTTTACATCTAGTGAAGACAAGATTAGGATTTGGATACACTTCTTAGCTACTTTTCAGCTTTAACCATTAGAAAAATTCCATATGGTATGTAAGAAACTGTTAAGAAATTGCTCTGCATCTTCATGTAATTTGTCAATGGAGCATAGAGCTCTGCATGACTGCGAGAGATGAATTTGAAGATCTGCAGCCATGGGAGTTGCACTCCCTCTACACTGCCTGATGGAAACAGGTGGGGAAAAAAAAAAAAAATCAATGCCACAATCGAGAAAGAAGGAAGGAACTGAAGTGCCCTATTCTTGTCAAATTTTGACACTATAAATTTTAAGCAAAACCAACTTCACCTAAGCCAGCTATCAGTAAACTATCAAGGGGAAAATATTGTAAAGATCTATTACAATAAGTAGCTTCCTTTCTCCCCTCTTTGGAAATTAGCGGAGTCCCCAGTGCCTGATCCCACAGCATGGGAGAAACAGAGAGTCCTCTCACAGTGACTTGAGTTTTTGCATCATGAGCCTAATAGGAAACCTGGCTGGGGTCAGGGATGCATTTCCCATCTCCAACCACCATCCTTCCCTTCCCTTGGGCAGAGGCTAAAACAAAAACATTGTGCTACAACCTCCCAGGGACTGGGAGGTAGAAGCCCCAGGTGAGATCCCAGTGAGGCAGCCAGCTCCAGCTGGCATGCATGACCTTTGGGACCTCCCTCAAAATACCCAGGAGAGCCCTCTGTGTGGAACAGACCTGAACGAATAACTTTGCAAGACCATTGGAGTAATATATGTGGATATTCTCCTTAGAAATTGCATGACCTTCACTGTTACTTCACACTATACAGCCATCTTATTGCATAAAGAGATTATCTTTTAGTATTTTAATAATAATAATTATAATACCAAGAGAGCTAGTGAATTAAGGCTCTCATCAATAGTACTATTCTATAGAAACCATTTAAAATAAATTACATGAACTCAACTCAGCAAAATCAGAGGTGAAATCCAACTCTTGACTCTGAGTCCAGACTGGATCTGCTACAGGTTCAACATTTCCACTTATAGAGATGCCATTTTGCTTCATGAAACTCATCTGCTATTTATGTCAACAAGAATATTAATAAGTTGCTGTTGACTCATCTCCCAAAGGTGCTGGGAAGTGAAATAACCATTTGAGATGTACTTTGAGATCATAAAAAGACGTTCGATTATTCCAATTTAACATAATTAGTGCTCACTCTGATCTATGCATCTTATTTTATACAAATAAAATCATACAAATATATAAATTCTTATCTTTATTTTATTTATACCTTCAATTGTATACTGGTAAAATATATATGGCATACAGTTTTTTCTCCCAGCAGTGTGGAACTGCTTGACACGATTGAATAGGACTAGCCCTGCAGACCAAATAGAGCTTAATAGCAAGCGCAGTCTGTATGTTTGACACAAAAAGATCAAGAAAATCATCTCTCAAAAAGCATCTCAAATTTTTCCTTATCAGCTAATGAGTTTTAGCTCAAGTTCAAGAGTTTTGTTCAGTATCTGGGTACTAATAGATCAACTAACTACCTATTGAACTATTAAAAAAACAGGTTAAAAAGATAAAGGACAATACATACCAAGGAGCGCTACATGTAACCTTCAGAAGAATACAAGCAAGTTTATACAGTTACATATATCACTTGCCACAAAAAACTAATCCAGTGAAAATTTTACCAAAGCTAAAAATGAAATATTTCAACATAAGATGCAGCAAGTGGCATGAACTAAGCATGCACAAAATATTTATTACAAATATATTCCTCAATTTTATAAAGTAATGCTATCAACATGTCCTGGTTTTGGCTGGGATAGAGTTAATTTTCCTCCTAGTAGCTGGCATAGTGCTGTGATTTGGATTCAGTACTAGAAGAGTGTTGATAACACACTGATGGTTTAGTTGTTGCTAAGCAGTGCTTACACCAGTCAAGGACTTTTCAGCTTCCCCTGCTCTGCCAGGGGCACAAGAAGCTGGGAGGGGGCACAGCCAGGACAGCTGACCCCAACTGGCCAAAGGGCTATGCCAGACCGTATGACGTCATGTTCAGTATATAAACTGGGGGAAGTTGGCCAGGGGGTAACAATCTCTGTTCAGGGACTGGCTGGGCATCAGTCAGCGTGTAGTAAGCGGTTGCATCACTTTTTCTTTCCTAGGTTTTGTTTCTTTCTCTGTCTTGTTGTTTTCCTTTTCTTCATCATCATCATCACCATCATCATATAATAATAATAATAGTAATAGTAATAATAATAATAAACATAAACCCTGTTCTTATCTCAACCCATGAGTTTTCTTACTTTCAGTCTTCCAGTTCTCTCCCCAATCCCAGGGGAGGGTGAGTGAGCAGCTGTGTGGTGCTTAGCTGCCGGCTGTGGCTGAACCACTACACAGCAGTTTACAATGCAACAGTTTAGCCATATAGAAAAAGTCAAAATTGTTTGACTTTGTTTTGGGGACAGAGTGCACTGAATGTTTTCCGGATATATGCAGATCAGTTGGAGTTTTTTCCCCCAACATTTGTGGCCACTTCCTGAGACAACTTCACCCTTCTGCTGAGAAGCAGCAAAATTCTGGTGTCTGGAAGGTATCCTAGTGCAGACATCCATTTCATTCAGGGTATCCAGTAACCTCAGCACTCATTAAACTAAAAGTTACTGCACGTTGGCTGCTCCAAGTTAACTCTCCACACGCATGATCTTCTGCAGGTCACCCTACAGTAAACAGCAAGCAGCTGAGGGATAGTTATCTCTCACTGCAAGATATCTGTCCTCTTCCAAACATAAGGAGAAGGAGAGGCAAACAGACATTTACCTCACAGAGCTGACAGGTGGTGACTCAACATTTGCTCTATCTTGTTTGTTTACACTAAACGCTACAACACACAGCGTAGGCCAACTCTTCTGAAGTTGTCACTAATTAGCAAGATGACAGTCAATCCCAAAAGTTCCTCCAAACGACTTCCAAGCATAGATAAAGAAGCACAGAGTGAAGTCTTATCTGTGGAAATTTCTTGCTAATCACAACTGAGAAACAAAACAACAAACCCAAAACTTTCTCAAAAACTAACTGGAGCATAGGTAATGAAAAAGAGCTTGAAACTGGTAAAAAATTTCCAGACAATCTGTTGAAGTGAAAGTACTTGGCATACAATGAGTAAAAAACTGCTCTTGATTCTTGCCTTCCAAAGTCCTGAAGTACAACTTATTCTGTATATAACCAGAAGCGAATATATATTCAGGAAGGACTAGAAATGAAGGAGTTGAGACTTTCCCCCTTCCCTCTTTATATACTGGCATACGGGATTTTCTACACATCTCAGTGTCCTGGTTTCATCTGGGACAGTTAATTTTCTTTCCTGTCAAGGACTTCACAGCTTCCCATGCTCTGCCAGGTGCACAAGCTGAAAGGGGACAGCTGAACCAAACTGGCCAAAGGGACCATATGACATCATGCTCAGTATATAAGCTGGGTGAAGAAGAAGGAAGGGGGGGATGTTCAGAGTGATGGTGTTAGTCTTCCCAAGTTATGATTATGCATGATGGAGACCTGCTTTCCTGGAGATGGCTGAACACCCACCTACCCATGGGAAGTAGGGAATGAATCCCTTGTTTTGCTTTGCTTGCATGCATGTGGCTTTTTCTTTACCTACTAAACTGCCTTTATCTCCACCCAAGAGTTTTCTCACTTTTACTCTTCTGATTCTCTCCCCCATCGCACCGCGGGGGAGCGAGCGAGTGGCTGTGTGGGGCTGAGTTGCCAGCTGGGGTTAAACAACACCACCACTCAGGTAGAGCAGACTCCTCCATGTAAATGCCATGAGGGTAGGGATTGCATCTGCTCAGATGCATCCTCCTCCAAGGGGTAACAGTGAAGCAACACCCCAGTTTAGCAGTGTTGGCAGCACTACAGTGTCAGTAGCTAAGTAGTGCAGAGAAAGAAAATACTTGTGTGGTGTCTGTAAGCTAAGGGGATCAGAAAATGATAGTATCTTTACATCCACTCTCAGTTATTCTGACAACTGTGGTCAGAAGTAACAGCAGCACAAAACCAAGAGAAATTAATGGTCAAAAATAAAGACAGCAAGGTAGATTCTATACATGTTTTTCTCGACCACAGGTCATCGGTAAAAGTGTACTAGAATATATGAATACCTGAGTGGGTGTCTTATTTTTATTTTTTTGCCTGGATTTGCACACGCACACACACACATAACTTCGTACTTTGCATAAGGATAAATCCTTAGAAGTAGAAAGACAGTCACTGAACAGAACAATCACTTGTTCTCCCTGGCACACTTGGGACTACCACCCATATTTACCTTATTTTTACTCTTTATTTATATAAAGGGAACTGTGATAATTACAATGACTTAGGGATATCCACTTCAGAACAAATTATCAATAAGCATGTTTATTTTCACATTTTATAGAAGAGAACATGGAACAGAGCACCCTAAACCAACACTGCAGACACTAGCTTCAAGGAAAAGAGCAGTTCTCGTCCCTGAAGTGCCTTCCAGGACTGAACAGTATGCACTTGCTGACAGACGCCAAACCATGATAACCAGTTCAGTCTCCAGTCCCTAGACTAGATGAGGTAGCGCAGGTTCAATAAACCCTGTAGTATTTCATCCTCCATAAAAAGAGAAACTCGTAATTTAAAAGATTTTGGTTTCTGCTAATGTAAAGCAGTGAAAACTTATCAAATCTATGTCTATGTTTGATCAGAGCAATGTGATTCATAGATGCCAGAAAATCTCACTATCGTGCACCACTGTACAATTTGCATCTTTTTTCATTTGCTATCACACGCACTCTAATAAGATCATTTCTGCTTCAGTTTCCTGAGTGGGAGTTCCCTAAGGACTGGATTTCATTATCAGTTTTGATGGCTGAATGCTTTCAACCTTCAGCTTACATCCGGACAAAGCATACAGTGAAGAATAATACAATAAATGTCCTATCATCACTTAGTGACAAAGTACAATGGTCTACTCATTGTATGCTTTTCAATTTTACAGAATACTTGGTTGTGTCATACATCACAGTCTTTATTTTTCATATTTCTCATCTCAGTCATTTAAAATCCATTAGCCAAATCCCCACACTCCTAAAGCTGCTTTAAAAACAGTTATTTTGAAAATAAATTAATTCTAAATTACTTCTATGTGCTTGTGATCTGTCATGTCTCTCAAGTTCAAATGCCTTAGGTTTTACATATAGACATGAGGGTTTCATTTAAAAACTCAGAAAGGAGAGTCTGGGAACTGGGACTTCAATCAAGACAATAATTGCCCTTTTTAAAGAATAAGGCATGGTGACAATTGCCTCTTGTTTCTTTGCTCACCCAAAGGACTCCAGTCATGCGTAGGTTTAATCCAACCAAACCAAACAAAATTAAGCAACAAAATTTAAAATAGAAGTCCAACCAAGTGGTAAAGTATATCAGAAACTCAGGAGACACAACCCATCATAAAAAGTAATGTCTAGAGTAAAACTGAGCCACTCATAGTTGAAGCTATAATGATTAATCTATGGAATAAATATCTTTAATGTTGGGAGTGTAAATCATTTAGCCTTTCCCTCCCCACAGTAAGAGAAAGAGACACTCAAATATGAGGGCAAGGAGAAGACAAGACTCTAAACTCATGCATATTTTTCCTCTAAGCTTTTGTGTATTTTTCAAAAAGAGGATACTAAGACATCTTCCTCAAACAAGTATTTGAAGGATATTGTGAATAAGCTAACTCAAAATATTTTGGCCCTTAAATTGTGAGAGGTAGATAGTGCTCAGATATCCAACAGCACATTAATCTGAACACTGACTTCAGAAAGAGAGGTCTGTATTCCAATTCCTCCCCTGACTTTGTCCATTTCAGCATGTGAAATGTCTCTCCCTGTCTCTCTAACCTCTCTCATGAAAAGCCTATGCTAGAAAAAACATTTTTTAACAAACAAACAAATTAAAAAAAAACCCCACATGAATCCCCAATAAGTCATACAAAATAGATTACTTGTTCTGGGGATACCATTAAAAAAAGAGCACATCTACACTTTTTCCAGGAAGTCATCTGTCAAATGTGTTTTCATCACAAAACAATCTGGTAAGAAACTAGAAAATTTCAATGAAAACAGAATATATGTTGCTGTTATAAAGAGCAATTCTTCAATGGCAGTCATAACATTCATACTAGCAAATTAAGTGGTCTTGGAAATGTTCCCAGACACTTAGGCCAAATGGTCTGGAGCAGTCCCAATCTATGCTTATGAGCTGCCTTAGCATCCAAAACTGAGTGGCTTAATGCCCACTCCACTCCCACTAGGAATTGTCCCTGGAACATTTTAACTGCTTTACCATACACTGAGGAATTGTTTTTGAGAAGACTAGTTTAAATAGTTTAGAAGTACAGTCAGGAATGATCCTGGTCACTCTTTTCCCAGAGCAAATCATCATACTAAAAAAGGACCTTTTACACACGGTTCCTAGGATTAGCTGATCTGAAGCACCATTTCCCTTTTGGGTTTTGCACTTGAGAAGGTGGTAAAGCAGCAGAACAAGATCTGAGAAGGGTAATAAGTACAGTCAGATTTCAAGGACACAGTCCATCAACAGATATTTAAAATGTCTAGGCTAGAAAAGTCTAAAAGGAGACATCACTGTAACTTTTAAGACTGACACAGGCAAATTATGTTGCAGTTCTGCTATGGATAGGTCAGTAAGTAGTAGGTGTAATTTCTGACATAGAAGATATTTAAGCTACACCTTAAACAAAAAAGGAAGATTGCTAAACACTTGTCTACACAGCAAATTTCTTGATGGAATAAAATCCATCACTGGAGGTTTGTAAATAAGATTAGGCAGACATTTGTTGGGAATGGTTTAGGTAGGGTTAGAGTTACCTGCAGATAGATGGATCAGACTTTTTCAGCTCTACTCCACCCCTGTTTCTTATTATCTACTTTGTTTTTTTTCTTTTTTTCCCTAGGTTCTTCAAGATAACAGTCCAGAAAAGATACAGCTAATGTCACTGCAAAGCAAAAAAATCTATACCTGTACATAATTTTCCCTTATTTCATTTGGAAGTAGAACTCTTAAGCATGTGGCAAGAAATGAATAAAACAAAAATGCAACTACTTTTTTTTTTAATAACACAGTAACTTTTTTTTATTTTAAGAAAGTTAACTTCATTTAAGTTTTTTTATTCTTCTTTGTAGTTTAGGGACACAGACCTCCCAGGAGACAAACCATCTGTCCAACACTGGCAACACATATCACCCTTAGAGTATCATCCTATTTCAACAAAGTTGAATAAACAAAATGAGTTACTGCATTTTTTTTTTACTCCTAAGTCTTAGGGGGACCAAGTGTGTGTTGAAACAAGGATTAAACTAACAAGCAAAATACCATCAGGAAACTTTTCCAAGTACATTTGAAGGGTACAATAGAGCAAAAATACCAAAAGACACATTTTATTATTTGTATTTCCATGTAACTCCTCTCTCTGTTTCTAGCTCCATCTTCACCACATTCTCTAATAACAACACACACCCTCTCTGAATTGGGCCAGTCTTGCTGCCTCTACACTCTGCTTCAACTTTTTGCAAGTCTTTAGAGGGTCACTTGGAGTTTTCCCAGCTGAGATTGCTTGACCTTGTCCCTTTTGCAGACTTAATCATGTTATTTCTAACCTGCAAAGTGACTTTCTTAAGATTGGCATCTTCAGTGCTGTATTAGGGTAGCTTTAGAGTAATTGGTTAAAACTGAGGCGTTCCATTCCTGTTTGCACAGCAATCCCCAAAAATAAGGTGCCATAACCATCCAAGGAGTTATACATCAGTTTAATTGAGTGCCCTTATGTCTCACCCTTTTCTGTGCTTCAAAGTCAGATGAATCCCTTGGTGAACATGAGTTCCCAACATTTCCCGGCTCTGTGATTGTTACACTGATGCAAAAGAGAATGAAATGCATCTGGTTGAAGGTGAAAATATCTTATTCCTGGCTGCCCAGTAGCTTCATGAATTGTGGGCTGAGCTAAGGATATTCCGACCAAGCATACGAAGGGGTTGGAGGGAAACTGAGGACAACTGAGAAGAACCAGTGACCCATAGGCTTGGAAGATCGAGGGACCAGGATGCATGACCAGACTGCTGTTACCCAAGACACCCTTCATGCAACCATTTTTCTTTGGGTAGCAGCCTGACTGCTCCCAGGAGAGTAGAAACTTCAAAATCCAACTTTCAAAGGCTGTGAGGCTTTTGAACATGGCCAAATAAAATCCCCTGCAAAGAAAAACTTAAGCCAACATAAAACCAAATATATATTCAGTATTGTTCTTGGAAAGATTTTGGATCCCTTGGCCACAGCCTTGAAAATTCTCAATAATTATGCCACTTCCAAAAGACAAAATACAGATTATATGATAAACAGTTCTCATCATATAGAAGAGTCAACATAAATCAGGTGTAAGGCCTTCACAATGTTTTCTGTATATACTTCAGCTACGAAAAGTTATTTTAAAAAATGTTCTCTTTTTCATTTCTCATTTTTTTAAAAAGAACATACTGACATTGATAGAATTAGAATCAAGCATCAATTAAATTTCTGACCTTGAAAATGTTACAGAAGTAATGCCATGAATATATTAAGCATTTTTCACTCATCTCAGCAGGCACGATGCTATGAATTATGTAAAAACGAGCATGAATTTTTCAAAGCAATAGATGTGACACCACTATATGGTGAAAACAAAGTACTTACATTAAATAAGACATGCAGTTGGTCCAAACTAATGTGAGGTAAACAGTCTTCTTTTAAAATATTTATCAGATAGAAAAGATTCCATAGCTACAATTTGCAGTATGCATTTTGTAAACAATCTTCTTCCATAGTATTGAATGTGGTTATTCTGATGCTAATATTTTAGCATGTTGACAGCCAGGACACATTTCACCATTACTAGAGTCAGGCCACTAAAGTATTCGTGTATGTGTGGACTGTGTGTATTTCACAATTTTATTCAATTTGCAGGAGATCAGAAGGAAAAAAAAAAAAAAAAATAATGTCACAGAACCGAACTTTTAACCTCCTTTTAACAGTTAAAGAAATGTAAATGATAACTTTAATTTTAAAAGGCTTTCTTGTAACTAAAAGATTACTAGACCACTGAAAATATTATCTAATAGACAGCAATTTTATACCTGCCTTTTAAGGAATAAGAGTTACATAACCACTCCTTTCTCAGGAGCACCACTTCACCCTAGTAAGGGCAGTCATACTGCCCAGCAAAACAAAACAAAATGAAAAATAGGTCTCTTTTCTTCAGAGATTAGGTTTTGGTCTGAAAAAGCAAGAGGATGATAAAATATTGGTATCACAGTCAAAATGGCCATCATTAAAATAATATCCAATTTCTCAGTAACCAATTTTGGTTAAACATTTTTTTATACTTCAGAGTATGTTCCCCAGCACATATGAGAGCAAGTAGTTTTCTAGATTCATTTTTAAGAATAATTCCTCTTTCAAATGTACGTTGGGCATTTAGAAACATCTTCATAACTTGGATGTAGGCTGCTCAGTGACTGCAGACATCATCAATATTTTACGCCAAAATAATTTATCATTTTTAAAAAATTATTCTTGTACTTAAGAGCCTACAAGAGCAAAATACACTACAGTTGAAAATAAGTGAATGACAGCACATTCTGCGTTTGGAGTATAAAATAATACAAATGCTTACTAATAATTTGATTAAAGCATGTATTGACTGATGAGAGATTGTCAGGAGTTACATGCTAAACATGTATATACACAAAAGAACAAAAAGAATGATGCTATTCCATTAGGATAAAGTTGAAATGAATCCCAAAGACTTGTTGAGTAAAAACAAAGCTGTAAGTCTTTAAAGAAATGCAGTCAGAATCATATGAAATGGCTCTAAATAAATTATTTTTTTATCAAGAATTCTGGAAAATAAGTGATTTCTAAGCTCAACTCTGGCCATATTTTAGTGATTCACATAAAGAAGCAACTTCTTATCTGCATATATATATATATATACATATTATATATAGGTATATTAAAAATGCATTTATAGACACATATATATACAATTATACATATATACATAATGCAATACAAACACATTTATACAGTACACAATTATGTATAGTCCCTGTGCAACAGATAGCCATTCAAATTCAGTTACATTTAAGCCACTGTGATTTACTGGACTGTTTAGCCCAGTGAAGAGAAAACTCAAGGGAGGATCTCATCCATGTATATAATACCTGATGATATTTAGCTTCAAAGATGACAGAGCCAGGCTCCTTTCAGTGGTGTCCAGTGACAGGATCAGAGGCAATGGGCACAAAGTGAAACACAGGAGGTTCCCCCTGAACATCAGGAAACACTCTTTGACCAAGCACTTGCACAGGTTGCCCACAGAGGTTGTGGAATCTGCATCCCTGGAGATAGTCAAAAGCTTCTAGACATGGTCTTGGGCAACTGGCTTGAGGTGGCCCTGCTTGAGCAGGGAGATTGGACCAGATGTCCTGTAGAGGTCCCTTCCAACCTCAATCATTCTATGATTCTGTGATTACAATGTCTTTTGCAGTTTCAAAGACAAAGGGTATCTGCAGTACAATTCCTATCAGAAAGAATAGATCCATCAGAAATATATTTATGTAAGATATCATTCAACATGGAGATCAATATTTTAAAAATGTATCTAGATGTCAAAATTTTGAGAAATTTCTTAACTCTGTGGCACTAATTACCATTTTCATAGAAATTTATAGTGCAATATGTTTTTAGTTTGAAGAAGTGATCATGTTTAGTGTTGTTAGAACACTGAGGCTATATGCCTAATTAAGAATGCAATTCTCAGAAAAGTGGGGTAATAAATTTAATGGCACATATTTGTGTAATTAATGATAGCATTGATTTTCAGTAGTTTAGCTTTTGATGCTGGGTTACTGTTACGTATTGTTTTAGCATGGTGCTAGAAATATTCATCATGAGCAACAAGCAAAATAATTAGTTTTGAGACAGAGGAACTGAGGCTGTAAATATTGAGATAGCGACACAAGGTTTTAAGAAAATGCCTGAGGGATATGTAACACAAATCAACCTCGTGGAAATTCTCATCCCAAAATGTGTTCTACTTCTTGTAGCGTACCAAGGGCTCTCACAGAAACTCAAGATAGGAAAAAACCTTCCAGTACATTCCTGGATAGATATCACTCATTTGCTAAAGGACATACGCACACTGCTACCCATATAAAACCATTTCTCATCACTCAGTCCTCCAGTCGCTGGGCCCAGGTTGCAGGATCATGACCATGTTACTGAGCACTACCTTACCATCCGGCAACACTAATCTAAACTATTAAGGCAGGCCAGGAGAGCACAATTTAATTTCTGACAAAGTGGCTGTAGCACGCAATATTTCTAGGAAGATTTTATTCTTTCTTTTCACTTTTTATATTACCACAAGAAGAACAATACAAGGCTTTGAACCTGGGGAATGGATGTGAATTATAGTCCAGGGTACAATGGTCAGACTCCCCACCCAGTTCCACTTGTGCTCATACCCTGCAGAAGGTGGTGAAAACAGGAATCATTTGTCACCAAAAGAGAGCTCATATAATTTTCACCCAAATTTAGTATCTTGCCCACTTTTACCAGCTGGCCTAATTAAGAAAGAAAGAAGGACGGAAGGAAGGAAAGAAGAAAAAGAAAGAAGGAAAGCATTCTGCTTCTGCTAGTATATAGTTACATTAAAACCTCGTTTAACCTAGACACATGCACACAAGCTATTAACATCCCAGGGAAGGCAAAGACAAAATGAGTAAAACCTCATTAATCCTCTCCACCAGTCTGTATGATGACATAACAGAATTCTGAAAGCTAGTTCAGGACAGGCAGAAAATCTTTTAAAAGGTATTTTTATTCTGGGCAAGAGAATTACATTGTTTTGTTGTAAGAAAAGCTCTTCCCATTAAAGCAAGTCTTTGAGATTATAAGGGAAACAGCCGTGACACATTTCCTACTGAACTCGAGCCAATATGTAATATTGAATATTGATTTTTTTTTGCGCCATGGGACACTTGCTGATGTATTCTTGGAAGCATTAAAGGAAAACCAAAAAAAAAAGAAATTAAATTAAGTCCTGGCCTGGTTAAAATCAAAGGCAAGATTCCCACCAATTTTGTCAGTGGCAGGATTTCAATCCCAGGCCTCTGCTCTGCCTTTGGTCTATTTTCATCTACATTTGTTGGACTTAATTACACACACTTCAATTAAGTTAAATGTGAAGGAATACTTGGTAATCTTAACTAATTTAATTTATTGTTTTTCTGTTTGCTAGTTGCAAAGTCATTGGAGATTGATTTTTTTTTTTTTTTTTTTTTTTTTTAAGCCTACAAGCCATGTAACCTTCTGCAGTTTTGGAAAGTATCATCTGATTTTCATGGATGTATTCTTTAACTGAAAGCACTGATTTAAAGACAAGTAGAAGTTACAGTTAAATCCTGGACGGGGTCATAGCTTGGAATAAAAATGAGCCATTGGAGTCCAGGCTGACATAAAAATAGGATAGAGAAATTACTGCTATATTGGAACAAAGCATTCCTATACAGGGAAAAAATACACAATTTACTGTCTGTAGTTAAGTATGTGAAAGATTAATACAGTGTAAACAGGTGAAAAACAAATGTGAGCATTTATAGAGAAACATTAAAATACATTTAGTGGTCCTATCACAAAAATGAATTTTTTTTTCACCTCAATGCTGTCTTTCACTGGGAATAAAAGGGAAGAAGGGGGTTGCTATTGCTGCAAAGAGCCTACTTTCAATAAAAATTAAGTTTTCCACAGGATGTTGAAAAGCAAAAGTATTTGAGTGAAAATTTCTAACTGAATATTTCCTGGTATTTAGATGTCTTTTATTTATTTTATTTATAATTATTATCATTCTTTTAGATAAAGAGATCAGCATTTTACAGCTGGCTGCTCTCACAAAACCAACTCGTGGGACTGGTCTTTCCCAACAGAGATACTAAACACTGCCCGGGAGCCCTCTGGAAGGTTCCTCGTGGTGCTGGGTCCTAATATCGCCCCTATTCTGCTATAAAACTTGTTACATACACCCACTGAAGGTATGTTCTTCTTCACATAGCCAAAGTGTGATTCTCATGCATAACCATACTCAATAAAATGTAAAAGTTTTGTCTAATCTTTGCTTTGAAGAGAATAATAAGTTTTCTTTAATATGAGATAGCAACTAGCTGCATCCCACTTTCTGTATACTGAATATAAATGATTTTTTTAAAAAACACACACGGTTTGTAAGTAGAAAATTAATTAAAACTTTTTTCAAACATGTAAGAAGGGATTCTTGTATGTCTCATTAGAAACTGATTCAGCTCTATTTATGGAAGATCTGCACAGCGTAGATCAGTTAGTTCCCTGCAACAGGAATTAATTATTCTGAGTTTATGGCAGTAAAGTAGTTAGCATACACAAACCCATCTTGCCAGAGCACTCTTCCACTCTAACTCATCCCAGCTTGAAGAAAAGGATCCAACAAAAAACATGCCTGACGGACTGATAGCAAACACTGGACTTTCATCAACCCCGCTTCCAGGAAACAGTAAGATCTCTTTCTTACATAGCTCCAGTAACATCATCTAACACCTTTGCAACAAGGCACTTCCTCAGTTTAGAGATATTTGGAAAACTTGTAGTGGTTTTCAGGTCCATTAACAATTTTGGAAATAAACACAAGATTATGCATTACTTAAATACTTCCCCAACAAAGCAAAAACAGAAAATGGACTTTCATTCAAGATGCAGTTAACAAAGCACTATATAGAAGGCAAGACTGCAGTCAAATGAACTGGAGAATACGATGCACTAACGAATTTCTTATGACAAGTGATTTATAGCTGCTCGGTTAAAAATTCATACGTGCTTTATAACCATTTTTTTTGCACCATCTTCATTTTCATCCTCAGAGATAATTTACTCCTGAAACATCTCAATAAGCAATAAACACATGATAAACTAAAAGTTATTGCAGCTGAAACTGTAGAAAAGTTGGTGCTTTGGAAAGCTGCCAGCCCTGATGAATCAGTTCAGACAACTTGCATTGATTAATGTTTGTGTTAGAAGAGACTATTCCAGAGTTTGCTTTGTGATCCAGCAGAGATCAGAAGGCACTATATGGTCTTTTAAAATGCATTAGGATCAGTTGAAATATGTTTAACATTACAATGGAAACTATAAGAGTCACTAGAGATTAAAGCATATACTCTGAATGCCATGCTGTCCTTGGCATTAACAGGAATCATGCATGTGGGATTGGGAAAATATCTTTACACTATCTACAGTTTTCAAACTGACTGCAATAAAATATTAAAGCTTCTTATTAGTATAAAACCATTAATGGTGGTAAACTAAAATGGTAGTACCACTAAAAGTGGTAACTTTTAGTTCAGTTCATCAGACCATAATATTCTCTGAAATACTGTAACCACAATGATTCAAAAGCTAGAGAATGAAGCAGCAGATGTACTAAACTAGAATGTGATGTAATGTAAATGTAACCTGCATTCTTCATATCTTCATTAACTGACATATTTTCAGAAAAATTAGCATTACAAAAATTTAAGCAATGTTTGTAAATATTTCACTCAATGCAATGCAACAGCTTCTTTTATAGCAATATGTTTTATTAATACATTTTAACTGGTATTATAATGTTATATAGCATGGGGTTTTTGAGAAATAAGTCTCTTTCATAGAGGTTTTTCCAGTAGATAATTACACAGATGGCTTTCAGTAACAGCACCTCTTTCACAATCGGATTATGTTTCTATCTATATCTATCCCTGACATACACCTGGTCTGGATGCAAGTTTTACTGGAGTCAAACATACATCACAGCAGACGAAAGAAAAGGAATGAGGAGAAAAAAAAGGAAAAAAAAGGAGAAAAAAAAAGAAAAAAGAGTCCTGGCCTCCCGATTTTACTCCATTAAAACTTTTAGACTGCCAAGAAAATTCTTAGCTTTTCACTCTGCTGCTATTCTAGTACCAATAAAGTAAATACACCAAATTAAATTCTCCTTAGTGTGCATTTTTTGCACTTAACTGTATTTCCAAGAACCAAGGGCTTTTATCGCCAACAAAGAAAATTTTACATTTCATCAGACTAAAAATAATCTGAAAAAATAGCTTGAAAAGGATATTATTTGTTGAATCTGCCCATTTCATAGTTCAGCTATTTGTCCTTTTTTCCATTGCAGCACATGTAATTCATGTACATGAAGTTCTGTGCAATTCTGTTTCACTCTTCTTCCATTCTCCTTTCTCCTCAAAGTACTTTTTTGAGTATTCACAACTGAACATGAAAAGTCCCAAATTCCTTTGAAATTTCATTTTTACTAAATTAAACTTGATTATCTCAATATTTTTTCAGACAGACACACTCCTAACACACAATAAATAAAAATTACAGAATTCTTATCAGCTTTTTTTAGACCTCAGAACACTTATAAAAATATAGTCTTGTCTGATCAAGAATATCAGTTCTGTGATAGTCTCTAATACAGAGATCTAACAGGATTGATTATCTTAATGCTTTTGTACATCAGCATCCAGCTTCAGAGTTGTAAAAAAAGATGTTTATGAAACCAATGCAAACTTCTCTGTAGAAAAAATACAATTTCTCATACAGATTTTTTTTCCCCTTAAAATTGTATTGTCACACAGAAAAAAAGGTCCTCTTCTTCAACAACCAGATACTGAACTGGCAGAACTGATGAGGCCCCTAATTCTGAAGCAATTGTTGCAGCTCACTTTTATCAACCATACTAAAGACTTTTAATATTGAATGTGGTGCTGTCATCTAAGGAAGCTGACTGCACTGATAGCGATTATTTCATGAAGTTTCCTAACATAGATATATTTTCTAGTGCTTCTTGAAAACTTAGAAAGAGACAGTGAAATTGCTAAAACTTGGCAGCCAATATGCAACTTCCTTTACAGGATAATTTGATAACTATCTTGCTTGGGATCTGCCTTATTCGAGCCACTAAACTATTTCACTGCAGATCAGACATATTTATGTATCCCAAGCTCTTTAAATTCCCCTGAATAGAGAAAGGAGGACTCTTTTCAAAGCCTCACAGATGGCCCAAAAGCAGGAGGCTTGTAAATAACAGCCCTTCTAAAGGCTGATCCAGTAGCTGCGTAGTTTCAGCAACTCAGAAGGTAGTAATCATCTCCTTTGTGAACTGCTGCTCATCTCTAATGCAGGGCTGAGGGATGCAAGGAAGAAAAACTTCTGAAATGATACAAGGCTTGATAAGGCAAGTTTAGGACTAAGTGAAATTAGCATGAAGTGGATGTGAAAACAGAAGAATTTCCAATGGTAATTTTAGGGATATTGCCAGTGGCTGTGTAGAGAGATGTATCAAGTGGCTTAATGCTTTTGACAAGAAGTTTCTCAACTTTTGGACCTTCAACTGGAGTCTGGAAAACTAAATTTATTAGGAACTTTATTAAGTACAAAATCAAAACCAAATAGCTGTTGCTTTTAACACAAATCCAGAGAGTTATAACAGATCACACCTGGAAATTAATCAAGGCATCGTATTATTGTTATAAATAAATAAATAGATACGTAGGTAGCTAAATAGCACACTGAGATACCTAAACTGGAATGTTTTGTGCAACACAGAGAAGTTAATTGTTCACTCTGCAACAAGAATAGGTTCAACTGATAACACTAAAACTTCAGGAAAGGTGTGGTCAGAAAATTATGTAAATTGTAATCTGGGAAATATGGCCTGTAAAAAAAACATTGGGAAAATTAGGATTACTTAGTTTGAGAAGTTTGAGAAAGGATGTGATAAATGTAAAAATATTTAAAATGACTGCTAATACATGGAGAGAAATATATTCCACCTCAGAACGTGAGAGAGCATTAAAAAATTACCTCAAAATGCAGCAAGAATAATTTATATGGGGATAAGAAAACAACATCTAATCTTAAGGACTTTATTGAATAGATTGCTTGTTAGGCTTGTGGAATATTCACTGCTAAAGGCTGAAACCTCTGCCTTCACCAGTACCTGCTGGGGGCTGAGCAGCTAGAAAGCAGTCTTGCAGAAAGGGACCTGGGGGTCCTGTTGGACACCAAGTTGAACATGAGCCAGCAATGTGCCCTCACAGCAAAGAAGACTAATGGTGTCCTGGGTTGTATTAGACAAAGTACTGCTGGCAGGTCAAGGGAGGTGATCCTTCCCCTGTCCTCAGCACTGGTGAGGCCACACCTGGAGCATTTCTCTATCCAGTTCTGGGCTCTCCAATACAAAAGAGATATAGAACTACTGAAAAGGGTAGCAAAGGGCCACTAAGATGATGAAGAGACTGGAACACCTCTCCTGTGAAGAAAGGCTGAGAGAACTGGGACTGCTAGAGGAAAGAAGGCCTGGGCGGAATCTCACTCATGTACATAAATACCTGAACATATTTATCTGCAAAGATGACAGTGCCAGGCTCCTTTCAGTGGTGCCCAGTGACAACCAGAGGCAATGGGCACAGACTGAAACACAGGACGTTCCCTCTCAACATCAGGAAACACCCTTTGACTGTGAGGGTGACTGAGCACTGGCACAGGTTGCCCAGGGAGGTTGTGGAGTCTCCATTCTTCTCCTCCCTTGAAGATACACAGAAGCCATCTGGACATAGTCCTGGGCAAGCAGCTCTAGGTGGCCCTGCTTGAGGAGGTGGCATTGACCAGATGACCCCGAGTTCCCTTGCAATCTCAGCCATTCTCTGATTCTGTGATTCTACAAAAACAAAAGATGAGTTGAACATCTATTCGAGATGATCTAGACCAGATAAAATGGTTTTCAAAGCACTGGAGTTAAACTTCACAGGCACTTGGACTGGTTTCAAGATCAAAGAGGTACAATCATTAAAAGTAGAGAGATACCAAATCACCAGAATATTTGCCATTTATGATTTCCCCTGCCATTTATCCTTTTAAATTTTTTTCCACATATATTTTCTGGCTTTCTGTATTTAATAGGATTACTCTACAGGACTAGTTTACATAACCGGTATCCAGATTAAGTATAGAGATTTCCTATTCAAATTAACAATTATTTGAGAATCATGGCCTGGGTATATGGCCTTGGTTAACTGCTTTTTACTAGTCCAAGGCTGGTATTTCACAGAGAAATACAGGGTTTTTGAACAGCTTTCTGATGGGATTACTGCTTGAGAGAAATGGAAGTGGTTCTGATGTTTTTTTCTTTTGTTTTGATTATAATAATTTTTAAAAGGCAAGTAATCCCACTCTTTCTTCCTTTTAACTGCTACCTCAGCTGGAGTGATCGCTTTAGCACCCTTGACTTTTCACTGTGCTCATTTTACAGTTCTTTTCAGTTTTGCAGCTCTATAATTAAGCAACAGCACAAAGCCAGTAAATGACATTGGCTTCCTTTTATAAACTATAGATTTTTCTTGAGTATTGCATGCTTATCTACCTCCTACTCATATGCTATAGGGGTTTTTTTCCATGGTCTGTGTATGAGAAGGAAACCATCTGTATTTATCAAAATCTGTCTGATTCATATCTCTACCGGCACTACTTGTAGTTTCATGAGAGGCTCAACACACTGACAACCTTTACTCTTCTTTATGCAGTGACTCTACACAGCCAAATCCTGTTCATCATAAGATGAGCCTAACACCTTCAAAAATATTCATATGACAGAGGTGAGAAGAATGCATCCTTGTCTGTAAGTAGATACAAATTATTGTGCTTGTCATGAAATATTCATATGTCTACAATAAAATAGTTTTATGGAGGAACACTTCCACTTCACTGCTTTTGCAACCAAAAAGTTGTTTACTATTCCATTAACTCCAGGTCTGAGAACATTATGCAACCATTAAAAAGCTACACCTCAGACACATTTCTAATGGGCTGGTATTTATAGACAATAAGTAGGGCCAGAGTTTTGTCACAGTAAATTATACATGAAACAGTCTAGCCATGGGAGAAAAAAAAGGCAAGTGTCACAAATTGCTAGTAAAACTGCCAGAGCTCACAGCCTGCATTTTAATCAAAATATACTTTATTTCATAATAAAAATTGATTAAAAATGTTTAACTAAATGTTTAACAAAATTTAAAACTGCTGCTATAAATTACTTTTGGCATGCAGATGGGAAATAAGAACAGCTTTTCTGCTGCACCTTTGCCAGAGAAGACCATGTTTTAAACTAACAGTGCTCAGTAACCTGTTATCTAACTTGAGGGAAACAGCAGCTGAGAGCTACCAAACAAGTATTGAATTTTAGATAAGGTTTTTCAACAAAAATAAATTAAGCACAGAAATATTGATATTCCACTTTTATGCAAGTATGCATATGATGTCTCTGCTATTCATGAGGGTCGGTTTTCAAATGTGCACAAATACATTATATACATTTTAAATTATTTCTGAAGAGAGGGAGCACACACACGAAAAATATTCTACCACCACAGGCATAAACTTTTTTAGAAAAGGTGATGGAATGTACACTCATTATTTTGCAGCAGAAACCACCAGAATCCACTGAAATTCACACCCTTTCACTGACTGGAAGAAATATTTAATTTAGCCCTTACATTTGACCTCGGTCTTGTAGTCAGGTCCAGCAAGATCCTATCCTTCAGCATATGGGACAATAAAGCATGCTAGTGCAGAAGAAACCAGATGGAAGACCTTGTCCAATACACTACCACACACTACTTGCCTGGAAAATTATGTCCTGCTGATTGATGCTTGTGGAAGTCAGCTTATGGTTTGTACTGCCACCTTAAAATGGCATAGCTATAATGTGTTACTGGTAATGAAATCAAATCCTTCTATCCTCTCAAGGCAGCATGCCTAATCTGCAGAGCCTCGATTCACTAGACTTCACCATTGAGGCAGAAGAGTTGTCACTCCACCACTTTGGAAACATTACAATACTATAATCTGCCGAGAGTAATACACTAAGGAGCACTGAAAGACACATTCCTTGCACTTCGTTAACACAGCACATAAAGGCTCGTGGGTAGGCCCACATGCCAACTACACAGGGCAATTATACACAGTTGTTGCATGATTTATGAAGAGAGGAGGGAGGGAATTTTCGACAAATAACTACTGTGTTCCGCTAGGAGTTGTCAAACATGGGTCTCTTCTCCACTCCAAGGTAATGCAAAACTTGCCATCTGCCATCTTGCGCTATTTTCTTTCCATTCCACTTCAGAAGGTTTTTTCTGTGCTACTGATTTACACTGACTTTTTTTGCTGATAAAACTTTTTACCTCAGTTGCAAAAGAGGTAAATCTGTCTCAGTCGACGTACATGACAAACAATCCTTTTTATTTTTAATTTATATACTAAGAACTATATTGACCTTGAAACTGTAAGAGGTGTGAGAACTCCTTTCCAACTTAAATCCTGAACTAGAGAACAATTTCCATCATGTTTCTGAAGAAAAATGTTCAGGGACAGAGTTACTCAGATTTAGCTCAAACATTACTTTTTAAGTGTTTCTGTATGTTTGTACCTACATACACATATTAACTGACCATACAGAAATACCCTGCTTGTAAGGGTGAAATTTTGCTGGAAAGATGTGGTCCCCAAATGCTCTGTGGTTCCCAGATGCTTTAAATTGAAAACCTGGGTTCATCTTAGAGTTCCTTAAGGTAAGCAACATTCATTTATTTATTTACTTACTTACTTACTTACTTTTACATTACCAAGATTTGTAAGGACTTATTTAATTCCAGAACCTTAAATAGAGATTTTGCTTTTCCTCCTTGGACCACAATCTATTCCTCAATAGCAGAAACATTAGGGTTAGCTAAATGAGGATATAAGGATGAAAAAAAAAAAATAATTAAAAAAAAAAGTTTCTTCCTATTGAGCATATGCTCAGACTAGAACTGCAAAGCAAGATCTTTTCTGTAGGTTCTCCAAACAACTTGGAAAACAGAGGAGGAAGGTGACACCTTCATTTTTCATAAATTGGTCTCAATTCTTGTCATAGTGTAAGAGAAGGGAAGCCTTATCCTACTTTTCCCTATGCAGTCAATTGAAAAGTTCCTGAAAAGGTGCATAAATGAGCATGCAAATCTCTCTGCTATTAGAGAAACCACTGATCAGTCATACAGTGAAGGGATAAAAAGGATTTTGGCACAGCCTCCTCCTCCACTTCCTTCACTATGGCTAAGAAAATACCTTAAAAATGTCAATGTACTGCTGCAGTTACTTAGGTACCCCAGTATATTTCCCAAAATAAAATTTACAATTATGTCATACTTACATTTTCCATGAAAAAGTTTGCCCCCTGGTGTCCATGGTGACTCAGACACCTCAGGGTTACCTTATGAAGTCTTAGAGGCATTTTTCTGTTGAAGTCAATGAAAATCTAGTTCACTGAGAATTCATCAAAGACAGCAAGACACTATCTGGTCATGAAATACGAATGTTATTAATTATAGAGGAAATTATTTTAACTAACTTGGTTTGGTTTGCTATTTGTTTTTAATAATTCCCACTGTGAGTTTCTAGTGTGTGTATATGCATATATGTATGTGTATGTGTGTGTGTGCACAGACATGTGTCTTTCCCATATTTCCTGATGTGGTTTAATTTAATAAAAATATGTGGAGGAAAAAAAAAGTTGACTTAAACTATCATTCAAGGCTTTTAATCACTTTTTAATTCTGATACTATATAGAGTCATCAATACAATACCTCACAGAGGGGTGATTCACATGACCCAGGGGACAATGTTTTGTTTTATTCTGTTAATAATAAGGATTGTAAACCACAGAAAACAGAACAGAAACATTTCAACAGGATTGGGATTTTTTTTCAAGGGGAATTCTGTATATTTGTACCTGTATGCAAGATTTAGAATGGATCATATTTACAGCTGCTTTTGCAGGTGACATTGCAAACATTTAAGTGAGTTACTATTGTCACTCTCCTGACTAAACTGACAATTACTTTTCTAACATTAAACATTTATCAGCCAACAGAAATACAACAGTTATCATTCACAGCAGTTTATCTTCCACTGAATTTGTAATTATTATTTTTCAGTACTTGAAAAAATACAATAAATAAAAATGCATAGCAAAACCTTATGAGGTGTTATAATAATGGATTCTGTTACAGGGTAATTAACAACACATTATTATAGAAAACTTTCAATCTCATTCATGTAGTCAGCCAAACCAACCTTTTGTATTTCAATTAATCTTAGCATCAAATGTTAAAGTTGTGCCCTGTGCTGACACTCAGTTGAAATAAACAGCATAAAAGTCCCAACTGCATGGGTAGATAATTGTTCATCAGTGTTGTGAACAAACTACTTCATACAGGATGACTGACTTCAAAATACTGAATCCCCATCTGGTGAGACCTAATGAGCAATGGAGAGGTTTGAAGGTAATGAAGCAAGTCCCTTTTTGGCAGATGTTACTTGACAGCTGCATCTTGGGATCCTAGCAGCACTACTGCTGCCTCATATTAATATCTTCTTGAAAATACCATGATGAATCTTGCGGAAAACAGAGGACCCTTTTCTTTTCAATGGGCTGCATTTTATGTCACTCCTCTCATATCTAATCCACTTAATAAGTTTTGATTTCCAAAGACTGTTCAAAGTTTATTGAACCGTGCTTTTTCAAATGCTTTAGCTCATGCTTTAGCCCACATGCTGCAGGATGAATCCCTGCAGCAAATAAAACTGATCTAACAAGCATGTCAAGGTGTTTGTTTTAATTTTTTTCCGCTAAGGCAACAGGGAAGACACATGGTTTTGGATCACCACTCATCACATGCATCTTGTGGCATACACAGGCCGCACAGGGTCTCAAGTGAGCTCCACAACGCTCTATTCTTGCTACATGCTGTTCAGCTGTTCTTCACTCTCCCAGGGGAAAAATTCCTGATGCTGCTACCTGAATGGCACAAGTGGCCCCAAGGTAAGCTGCTTTTAAATATCAGGTGCATCACTGCGCACCCCATCTCTCACAAGAATGGAGTAAGGGCAGCTGCTGGACTGAGAAGCCATCTGAAACTACAAAAAGGAAAGGCAGAGGTGTTTCTTCCAGCCACTAGCTCCACCAAAAATCTGTCCTGTTGCCCACAAAAAAAGCCTACCCCACAATAACATGCCCAGGATGTTATTGTTAATCTTTTCAGCATTAAATAAGATAACAAAAATTCAGAAGTACATTCTCTTCTATTAGGAAATTAAAGGGCCACAATCAGTTTGTGTTTTATTGGCCTAATTATGGTAGTACAATTAAGAATAAGAGAATCCCAACGCATACTACAACACATATACAAAGCGGTCAACATCAATACTTTTGTTTGTTATATACTGAATATCAAATTAATACAAAGTTCCTAGCTTGATCCTCCAAACTCTTAGAGGTGCTGAACTGGAATCTTAGATAGAGGCAGTCTAAGCTGTAAGCCCTTCCAGAAAAGTTGTTATCCTTGGTGGTAATGAGAGAACCAATGGAAAGTAACTACTGATGGAGGTCAGGGACTTGCAGCAGCTGTAGAATTTCCTTATTAAAAAAGCAGAAATTTGAATTAACTCATATTAACTATAATGCCAACCTCATTCTATAGCTGTTTAAAGGATTTTTGGGGTAATGCCCAATGTGAAACACTAAGAATTCCTGATGAGAGGAATCACTCTAATGTTTCCAGGTCCCTCTCCCTTATATCCAAATCGCTTTCCCTTGTAGTGGAACTTACCAGCTATATGTTATGGCCAAAGGATTTTTTTCCAGAAGATGCATGTATTTTTGCTTTAGGAACTTTATGGAATTCCTCCTCTTATCGATCAGCATTTGCAGCTCTGTTCTACTCTTTTTGTGTACTAGGAGTAGCTCTTTAAGGACCCTGCTTTTTGTGTCCCTTTACACAGCATCCTATGGACTTGCAGTTATCTGCTTCTCTAAGAAATCTGAAATTTGTTTTACAGATTTTCTAAAGGAGATTATTCGTTATTTTTTGCTTCAAAAAAAGAGCAGTTTTTTGCTTCTTTGCAATCCAAGAGGGACAGAATTATCAAAATAAATGTAGCTTTGTAAGCTTTAGTAGTGTTGACACAGTAAGAAAGTGAATTGTTAAACCAAAGTCTCTCAACAAGCTGTTCTGCATAAATGAATTAAAATGAAACATTTCTTTAACCTTTGCAGGTAATTTAATTTTTTTAAGTACCTGAACAATTACAAGTTTGCATAAATAATGTAAAGGTTTACATAGATAAATGACATCTGATAGGTTGAACATATTCAATAAAATATATACATGAAGAAGAAAAGGCATCATCAAGTTCGCAGAATTTCTTTTGTACAGTTGAGTATATTTTCGTCTCTATAAAAAACCAGAAAGTTAAAAAATACACATGGAGTGACCAGGTAGGTACAGGGGTTTTTAGGCTAATTAGTTATCATCCTCTCCATAGACAACTCCCCTTTGTTTTTTAGATAACCACTCATATAGACATATAAGAATATTTTTGATGATTCCTTGATTAACAGCCAACAAAGTAGGGAGCAGAGAGAGGGCCAGGGCATGCTCACACTTTTCTGACCTAGAACATGGCCAGGAGCAACAACTTCAGACGCAGCCACAGCAACAGTGCTCAGGAGCCCTGGCAGAACCCAACAGACACCAGAAGAGTAAGCAAAACATCTCCCAACAGCTAATCGTCCAGTTTTCTCAGAGGAAAATTCACTCATCACCTAATGGTGTGCAGGTGGCCAGATACATCTCACTCTGTGCCACTGAGCAGCTTTAAGTACATATCCTTCCTAACCTCTCTCATTGCTCTGGGCACAGCTATCACCAAGACAAAACACCAGTCACTGCCTTTGCTCGGGCAAGAGCAGGACTTGCCAGTACAGTCTTAAAACCCTTCTTCATGCAAATCTGTAAAATGAATTGTGCCAGAGACTCGAAGTCCCAAGCTAGGTAGTATGATGCAAGAAAGACAAAATCCTTTATAAGATGAATGTTCCTAATAGCCGCTAAGAGACAGAACAGAAAGAATTGAAAAACTTTTCTAGATTTTGTATCTGCAAATATCTCCTTTAGACCAAAGGGAGAAAAAACACATTTCTAATGTATGACCTCACTTTTTTTTGTAACTATCTGCAAGATAAAAATGTGGCTCAGTTGAAAAAGACCTGATGCTTTATTGCATTTCTTTGCTGATACCATCCTTAGACAATTGTTTGCCTGTTCATCTATCAAGGGAATTCCAATGAGAACATTCAGATCCTTTATTTTATTCCAGCACCTTCATAACAATCATAGCGCACATTACACTGTAGTGCTGCAAATTTCAGTCCAGTTTTTTCACTTTCTTTTCATGGTGAGTCTACAAGGAAGTATTGTTCAAGTGCTATCTCACAAATTAATAACTACCAGAGGCTTGCTTTGTTTCTCTTTCTTTGACTCTTCAGACTTCAACTTTCTATACCTGCTTTTAAAGTGTTTTATGAGAAGTATCATTATGTAACGTTAAATGTCAACATATCCAAGTTATTTCTGACTCAGGGTCTATTATATTCAGTGCAAAAATTTGTACCAATGTGAACGTATTTGAGGCCCACTCATTACTCTTTGTGGCAATTATGAGCTCTAGAAGACAGTATAATCATGAACCCAAAAAACCTCACAGGTTTTGTACTCCATTACAACTTCCCTGCTGATCTCCATCTGTTCCACAGATAATGAATAGTCTTTTCTTTCAAGCACTCTCTTTTATCAGCATAGTTTTTGTTTTTTTTACTTTTGCAGATTTTATCTTGGACTTCTTGAGAGGTGTGGTTTGGTGTTTTGTTTTTTTACTTTTTTCTGTTAAGGAAAGGTGAGAGGAATGGCTCCTGGCCCAAAGCTTATCTGTTGCTTGCTTTCTTTTTCCCAAGCCAAGCATCTGGTCAATAAAAAATAAACTAAAAAAACCCCCGAACTTAGGCTATGTTGGCACCCTCATTGTCACAACTACTCTGGTGACAGCTTAAAGCAGCTGCAGATGGCAGCCACTTATATAGCAGCTTCACTGCCTGCAGCCCTTGCTGCAAAACAAAACAGGCTTAGGTGCTCCAGTCCAGCTGGATTTATCAGATCAGGTGGAGCACCGTGCCAGTTACTGCAATTCCAAAACTGCTGCAATCATCAAGCCCTGCTGGACACATACTGGCAGCCTACAGATTACTTTAGAGCTTCACTGCATTTCTCTTCACAGGATGATTAGGCCAGGCAGTACAAGAGCACAAGCGGCTCTGCACAAACCAGCTCAGATCCAGCCCAACAGGTACTGGGCCAGGCCAAGCTGAAGAAGCCCAGCCAGACCTGCACCGGCTCCATGTAGAGCCCCTTGGATGTGCCTGCATCACTCTGCCCAGTGCCTGTGAGAATCAGGCATTGCCTGATGTTGGTGAAATGCCTGCAGTTCCAGCAGGACCGGTGCATGCCGGAGACGTGCCACTGCTGGCACTGTTCTGCCGTGCGGTCCTGCAGAGCACGCTTGTCTCATGGGATTGCCCTTCTGACAGTAGGAAACAGGACATGACTAACACGGCACTCCTGCAGAGAGATGAACAGGTTCTGCACTCCCCACAACCTCCATGCTCAGCTCTCATGTATTTTAAAATGTTCTTTGGGAGATGATCTGAAAAAGAGGACAAACTTGAACTCTTACGGATCAAAGCCAAGAACACATTCCATAGGCAAGCAGTTCCAAAAAAAAGACTACCTTGTTAGCTCTTCTATTTTATGCCAGCCACACATAAACAGACCTACTCAGTTCTCCTCCCACAATTAGTAAAAAGTACACCTACACCAGAAAGTACATTACAAACCTGAATTTCAAAGTGCGCAAAAGAAGGCACATAACATCATCCCTGTCTCACTGCTGCCTAAATTAAGATGAAATAGCTTGTTCAGCACTGAAGAAAAAGATGAGTGGCAGAGAAAGGACTTTTTTCTGATGCAGAATGAAATGCTCCATCCACTGAACCATGCCATATGCATCAGCTTGCTTTATTTCAGATGCACTTGACCACCCAACTGTTTCAGGTTTGTCATTTTCTTAGGAAGGAGAGAGAAAAAGAAATGAAGGGAAGAAAACAAACAAGTGAGGAATAAAGCAGGCGTAAAAAAAAAGAATGCTCTGAGAAGAAGGGTTAAGTAAGGAAAGAAAACCAAGAGTACCTGATGAATGTAAAGGAAACAGTTTAGCTGCAACAGCTCTAGCTATAAGCAGAGTGCATCAGCCTGGCCAAAGCACAGGGCTTATGCCATTAGCTTGCTTTCAGATCCTGAAAGAACAATGTATTCCTTAGAGATTAAGAAAAAACCACATCACCTAAGGTCCCAGGGTTAATTGCTAACAAAGACCATCCACCGGTGCGTCCCCTGCTGTCTCAACACTCCTGTGTCAATGCAGAAGGCTGGAAGCACTCATTCAAGCATATATCAGTGTATCATTAGAAGCGGAGGCTCCTGCTTTCTCTGCCTGAATAGATGAATTTGGGAATTATCCATGAAGATAACAGGAATGCATTATCAGCTCTAAATTTGCCAAGTATTCTCACTGTGGCGGCTGTGTAAATTTATTCCAAGTTTCAGTAGTACCTTAATCCTTCAAGTAGCACCTAATTTAATATCCTGATTCATTACCTGAAACAAGCAGGAGAAATCAGGTTTTGAAGGAACAAAACTCACAGACAGTAGCAATAAATGACAGTCTCATCATATTTTTCATCCCCAGGTCTCATAATTTAATTTTTTAAAAAAGACTAAGGAGCCTTTTGAAGTCCACATAAGTCAAGAGGGATACTGCAGAGTCTGTGAACATTTTGGTGGTCACTGAACAAAATCAACTAACCAACCAATCAAAAACATCCAAAAAAACAGAGAAAAGAAAACTCTATACCCTACAACTTTGCTCCAACTCTTCATTCATATTAAAAAATATTGCCCAAGTGAAATTGAAACACAGTGTTCACCTTAATCTACTGGGTCTGTTGGTTTGGATCCTCTTTAGAGGTTTTGTCTTCACAAAAAAATTTGAATTTTTTTAGGTTTTGTCCAGTTCAGAACATTTACGCAAATCTCAGGTTTCTATTTAGACTTCTTTTTCTAGATCAACAGACATTAAAGTAAAAAGACCAAAACAAAGGTGGTAAGTAGAAGTTGAAGGACATACCAGCAGAAAAGAGAGAGATATATACTATTAATAGAATTAATATCATTTCAGGTATTTTTTAATGGGGCTTGCGTACTTTGCTGTAGGCTCATGTTCAAACTACTTTGCATTGTGATTATTTTCAAGTAAAGATAAAAACAAAGACAATAAAAATGATGAAGCCTGACCAGGGTTTTGGCAAAGTATGTATAGAACTTTTGATTTAATAGGAAGTGATTTTGCAGCTGTTACAATTGCTATACACCAGACACGCAGGAGATACAGTTGCGCTGACTTCACTTAAATCGGCAATACACACAGTTGGAATCTTACGTTGGAGTCTACCTGCTCTAAGACTCATAGTAGCTACTATATCACTCATTTGGCAATATCAACATGCCAATCATTATTATTATTATTATTATTGTTGTTGTTATTGTTATTGTTATTATTCTTCATACACTTTTCTTATATTCCCTATTATGCAACCACATTAATGCACAATTTGTAACTTTTTTTATAAACTAAAACCTGAAAACATAATTCAAATATATCATTATATAGACATATCCTAATCTCAAGAATTAGAACACCCGTAAATTAATCCAAAATATCTTCATCAACAGCCAGATAAATCATAAAATTTAATCTGAATCTTTGGATGCTTAAGGTTAGCAAGTCAGCTAGTGAGGTAGAGTTGGAAACCACAACTGATTCAGCTGCAGAGCCATTTTCAAATGGATCACAAGAAGTTATAAACTCCTTTTAGCTTTCTGTAGCAGATAAGCAATGCGCTGACACACACAGAGAGCACAAAACCAGAAAAAATATGAATCTTCTGAAATGGAGATAGAATATTTATCCCTACTGACTCTTCCAGTCATAGTTCCCTGCATTTGGAGCAATATTTTGTTATCTCTGTAACTCCTAGGAAAGTATTCTTTACCAACTGGCACATATGGCACTATATAACACAGTTGCCCTAGCTCATGAAAACAAGAGTTTCATTGTAGATGTTCTGCCAAAGGGGTGTAAAGCCCAGACTGCAGCGCAATTAGACACATCACAGGTGACACACTTGGCTCTGAAAAGGGGAAAATGACATTTTTTCAACACATGAGCACTTTATGCCAACTGCTTCATTCACAGGCATCTTCTGCCAGAAAGCCTGAAAGGCATTTTTTGTCCCACTGGGATTGCAGCGTAGGAAGATGGAATAAAACAGAAATAAATATTATATTCAGAACTGAGAAGCTTGGCTAAACCAAAATGGGCAGTGCTGGACACAGGTAAAGGGTATATCTGAAAAACAGAAAATGGCAGTAAAAAGAGTTATGCTACCTGGACAGTTTCTTGTTCATTCCTGCCAGTACCATTTGAAAGAGGGCAGTCGCAGAAATAACACTGCTGAGAAGTCTTGAGCACAAAATCACCCCACACAGGGACACATGCCTTTTGACAGCAACCTAGAGAGAAAAGTCCACTGGCTTTGCCAACATTTTTGACACTGCCAAAGAAAAGAGGCAAATTTTCAATCATTTGTGACTTAGAAAAACAATATTATTATTATCAGCAGGGAGAGAATCAGCTTCCCTGCTAATGGAAAAGCAGAACACAAACCTTGCTCTGCAGGGAGCAGCAGGAGGGTATCCAAAAGGTTCCTGGTAAGGAGAGTGCTCACTCTTGACCTCTCAAGCAACAGGGATTGGAGAACACCGCTTAGACAGATTTTCTCACCAGCAGAACTCAGACTGCAAATAGAAGCTCTTTTCTAACCCTTAGTTTATCCTCATGTAACTCCAGTCACCTCCATAGTATGTCCTGTTGTCTCAAATATACATCTTACATGTGTTGTGTGGTCACTACATGCAAGAGCAAGAAACATGGAAAAATGTGGCTATGAGTGTTTCTATTGCCTCCCCACACTTCCACCACAAGAAAAGAGAAGGAATTTAAATGTCTAGTCAGTATAGTCCCAGTTAGCTCCCCAACTACATTTGGCATCATTCGAATCACGCAGCTCTGGCCCGGCTGAAGGGATGCCTAGCAGTCTTTGCTCACCCTTGCCTAAGATAACTCCTGAACTCCCTGGTAAAGGGAGTTTGAAATGCAGGTCTCAGATTGGACAGCATCACTTTTACAGAGCCTACAGCTTCCTGAGGTCTGGCAGTAGGATCTGTTAACCCATCACTGTTTGCTGTGGGTAGAGACTGCAACATTTCTATAATGTGCTGGGAAGAGAGGTAGCTTGGATAAGAAAAGCCTCATGAAGATGTTTTTGTGGTTCTAAAATGTGCAAGGAAGACACAAGAATATAGGGTCTAAAACTTGGATTGCCATCATACATATTATCAGAAGGTGACATTACTTGAAAGAGAAAGATCAAGAGCAATTCTCAGGCCTCTAAAATAAGTGCCTGCAAATAATTAAATAGCCAGTTTGGGTTTGGAGGTCTTGGTTTTGGTTTTGGTTTGGTTTGGTTTTTTTAAGATTAGGATATCAGACACACTTCTTTATTTTTCTAGCAGACATGATACAGTTGCAATGGAGAAATCACTTGCTTGGCAACAGAAGCATAGAACTCTTAATTTTGTGAGTTTCTTTAATATAACTAGGAACTTATTCACTAAAAACAGATCTGGAAACTTCCTGGGTTTATATTGTACTGAAAAAAAAAAAAACCAAACCCAAACCCAAAAAACCCAAACAAATCAAAACTCAAAATCCAAAGGGAATTGGAGTGACTGCAAGTTTTTCCCAACATAAATTTTAATTACTTTTGCTTAACCTCAAAAGTGGCCACAACGTCCCTTATGCAAATGGAAAGGAGCACAAACTAAAGAAGATAACTTGTTTAAGATAGGTAAACAAGGGCTGACCTTGCCAGGGAGGTAGGTGGTGGCTGCAGGAAGCCCTCTGTTCCACTGCTCAGCGGGATTCATCCCTGAATTTAAGCCCTCACATCAGTTCAAAAATGGCACAAACAAGGCCAGAGGGCTTCAGATCCATCCTTATCTGGATCATTTTCCTACAGTTCCAACAAAGAAACACTACATATGTTTGGATGGTCAACAAGGCAGATATCCTGCTAGGATTCTATTATAGACCACCCAACCAGGATGAAGAGGTAGACAAAGCATTCTACAAGCGACTGGCAGAAGTCTCACAATTGCTAGCCCTTGTTCTCATGGGGGACTTCAACTTATCAGACATCTGCTGGAAATACAACACAGCAGAGAAGAAACAGTCTAGAATGTTCCTGGAGTCTGTGGAAGGTGACTTTCTGGCACAGCTGGTGAGTGAGCCTACCAGGGGAGGTGCCTTGCTTGACCTGCTGTTTACAAACAGAGAAGGACTGGTGGGAGATGTGATGGTCAGAGGCTGTCTTGGGCTTAGCGACCATTAAATGATAGAGTTCTCGATTCTTGGCAAAGTAGGAGAGGGGTCAGCAAAACCACCACCATGGACTTCCAGAGGGCAGACTTTGGCCTGTTCAGGACACTGGTTGAGAGAGTCCCTTGGGAGACAGTCCTGAAGGGCAAAGGGGTCCAGGAAGGCCGGGCATTCTTCAAGAAGGAAGTCTTAAAGGCACAGGAGCAGGCTGTCCCTATGTGCTGTAAGATGAAACAGTAGGGAAGATGACCGGCCTGGCTGAACAGGGAGCTTTTGCTGGGACTCAGGAAAAAAGGATAGTTTACCGCTTTTGGAAGAAGGAGCAGGCAACTCAAGAAGAGTACAGGGATCTTGTTAGGTCATGTAGAGATTAAATTAAAAAGGCAAAAACCCAGCTAGTACTCAATCTGGCCACTGTTGTAAGAGATAACAGAAAATGTTTTTACAAATACATTAATAACAAAACAAGAGCTGAGGAGAATCTCCATCCTTTATTGGATGCAGCAGGGAACATTGCCACCAAGGATGAGGAAAAAGCTGAGGCACTTAATGCCACCTTTGCCTCAGTCTTTAATAGTCCAACTAGTTATCCCCAGGGTATTCAGCCCCCTGAGCTGGAAGACAGGGACGGAGAGCATAATAAACCCCCCATAATCCAGGAGGAAGCCGTTAATGACCTGCTACGCCACCTGGACACTCACAAGTCTATGAGGCTGGATGGGATCCACCTGAGAGTCCTGAGGAAGCTGGTGGAGAAGCTTGTCAAACCACTCTCCACCATTTATCAGCAGTCCTGGTTAACAGAGGAGGTCCCATACGACTGAAGGCTTGTCAATGTGACGCCCACCTACAAGAAGGGACAGAAGGAGGATCTGGGGAACTACAGGCCTGTCAGCCCGCCCTTGGTACCAGGGAAGATTATGGAGTGGTTCATACTGAGTGCACTCACCAGGCATGTGCAGGACAACCAGGGGATCAGGCCCAGCCAGCATGGGTTCATGAAAGGCAGGTCCTGCCTGACCAACCAGATCTCCTTCTATGACCAGGTGACCCGCCTAGTGGATGAGGGAAAAGCTGTGGAAGTTATCTACCTGGACTTCAGCAAAGCCTTTGACACCATTTGCCACAGGATTCTCCTAGGGAAGCTGGCAGCTCATGGCTTAGACAGGTGTACTCTGCTGGGTAAAATACTGGCTGGATGGCTGAGCCCAGAGACTTGTGGTGAATGAAGTCAAATCCAGTTGGCAGCACAAGCAGTGCTCCCCAGGGCTCAATTATGGGGCCAGTCTTGTTTAATATTTTTATCAATGGTCAAGGGGATCAAGTACATCCTCAGTAAGTTTGCAGATGACAACAAATTGGGTGGGACTGTCAATCTGCTGGAGGGTAGGAAGGCTCTGCAGAGAGATCTGGACAGGCTGCATCAGTGGGCCAAGGCCAACTGTATGAGGTTCAACAAGGCCAAGTGCCGGGTCCTGCACTTGGGTCATAACAACCCTATGAAATGCTACAGGCTTGTGGAAGGTGGCCGGAAAGCTGCCTGGCTGAAAAGCATCTGTGGGTACTGGTTGACAGCAGGCTGAATATGAGCTGCATCCTGGCTTGTATCAGGAATAGTGTGGCCAGCAGGACTGGGGAAGTGATCGTGCCCCTGTACTCTGCACTGGTGAGGCTGCACCTCAAATACTGTGTTCAGTTTTGGGCCTCTCACTACAAGAAAGACATTGCATAGCTGGAGCATGTCCAGAGGAGAGCAACAAAGCTAGTGAAGGGTCTGGAGCACAAGTCTTATGAGGAGCAGCTGAGGGAACTGGGGTTGTTTAGCTGGGAGAAGAGGAGGCTGAGGGGAGACCTTATCGCCCTCTACAGCTACCTGAATGGAGGTAGCGAGGTGGGGGTTGGTCTCTTCTCCCAAGTAACAAGCAATAGGACGAGAGGAAATGGCCTCAAATTGTGTCAGGGGATGCTGGGATTTGATATTAGGAAAAATTTCTTTATTGAAAGAGTGGTCAAACATTGGAACAGGCTGCCCAGAGAGGTGGTGGAGTCACCATCCCTGGAGGTGTTCAAAAAACGTGTAGATGTGGCACTTATGGGACATGGTTTAGTAGGCATGGTGGTGTTGGATTGACAGTTGAACTTGATGATCTTGGAGGTCTTTTCCTACCTTAATGATTCTATGATCCTATGATTCTATGTGTCCTTACTGTCCTTACCCTTCCCAACAGTATACAGCTTTAAATTGCTGCAAACAAGAGGCATCTCAGGAAAAGTTTTTAAGATAATTGGTTTCTCATTTTTATTTGCACAAGTCTTCTTTGTAAAGCGTTGTGATCAAGGTACTCTGTGAATGATGAATATGAAGGGAGACTGCATGGGATTCATTACTGTTTACAGGAAGGTTCATAATGGAACCAAATCATGTCACCATTGACATTTTTCCTATCTCTACTCATTTAACATACAGGAAGAAAGTCAAGGACAGGAAATTAAATAAAAAAGGAATAGCTGAGCTCCTTCCTTCATTGTACTTAGACAAACTGAATAATATGGAGTCATTTACTGTGAAACAGGGCAATAAGTCAACAAATGCTAATGAATCTCCACAGGTTTTACACCATTATATTTTCTATAGTCTGTATTTGTGTCCTTTCTGAAGCCTTGTGCTAGCAGTAAAGGCAGAAGACTTCATATTTTGAAGCAGCACTAGAGGTTTGAGCCTGCTGTGTTGAACAACTTCTCAAATTGCTGGGAATGAGAGCAGCTTTAGTAGTTCCCATACAAAATTTAAATCTGTATTTCAAGTGGCATTTCAATTGCCACTGAGCTGCTGCGCAGACCAAGTGGACAGAACAAGAATTCTTCATCTCCTTGATTATTTCCTCAATGGTTTTTGAGTCATTCTGTGTAGTATAGCTGCACATTTTCAGCATATGGGCAAAACTGAGTACATAAATAAGAGAATAACAGTAAACAAACATTGCAAACACAGTGTTCACAAACATGCTCAGTCACAAGGATGGGATGCCTCTTAGAGGAGCAATAAGCTATATTAAAATTGAAAGGGAACCTTAGAAAACATCTTCTGGTGCATGTGGAGTACACCTTCTTTATACATCCTAATCATGCACGCAGTGGTCTCAGGGAGGGGTGTGACCCTCATCCCCAAAGTCCGCAGTGAGTAGCTGGAGCTGACACGGTGCAGCTGCCTGCACCACCCAGCTGCAGCAGAGCCTTTCAGCATGGGATCTTTCACCTCTGCCAAGACAGTCTTGTGTCTCTTGAAACTGCCCCCACTAGTTTTGCACCCGAGTGAAACACTGCTCAAAAAACAGCTGCTTGGAAAATAGGTTCCTAAAACACTCACTGACCTAAATTTCAATAGAAGAGATTAACCATTTAAATCCTCAGCTACAAGCCTATGTTCTTCTCCCTCAGCGAGAGCCCTGTCTCCTAGAGAATCTCCGTAGTCCTTGGTTCTTACACTGGGGACAAGCTACCCTCCTGAATTCACCAGGTCCTGCTTACCACTTGCTGGTCTAAAGCATTTTTCCCTTTGAGAATTTGGCATTGGTGGCCAAGACCAGCAGGCTTGTTCCACAACTGGAACAAGTAATTTTCAGAAAAGTGACACTAGCATAAAAGCCAGCCTACATGCACTTATTTTTCATCTCCCTGTATACTTTGCCATGAGACAAAAGGAATGACTCTCCTCTGGGGATAAGGGAGCAAACCAACATTTATCTTCCTAATGCCTGCTCCAATCTTCTTGTATGTGCACAACTATCCTCATCCCAATTTTTTTGTTTCAGACTGTTTTGGTGATTGAGCTGGACAGTAGGACAGAATCACTGAAGGTAGCTGATTTCTCTAGGGATTTTATTCCCCATAAAGAGGTAGAGTGCAGAAATCCCTGAGCTTATGCTGGATGACCATGCAGACCATGCCATTCAGCCCCATGAAGGTAGTCAGGCACATAGCTCAAAAGCAGTACGGCTGTTTTTAAGGAGATGTGTAGAAGTTCATAAACCCAGCTGTCCCCATACTTATTCAAGGATCTCTGCTGTGCTCCTGCTGAGCTGCAACATTTGCCTGATTAATGTTTTTTGGTATGAGCTAGCAGAGAGTGATTACCTTTCTCTATTTCTTTAGGCAGCAAGGCTACCTCTGCTACCAGGACATCTGTAAGTGTTTAGGGGACATTTCGTCTCAGGCAGAGGATCCAGGAACTTTGTTCACCAAAGAGTGTTGTTAGATCATGGCCCCAGGGCCCCACTTGCCAGTTAAGGTTCAGACTCAAGTTATCGCAGTATTATTTGGATCCAGACTTTTGTTAATTTTACTTTGAGATGGGAAGAAAAAGGAAAAAAAAAAAAAAGGAAGAGCTATTATTGCTGTTAACCACTCCTTAGCTCCATTTCTGAAACACCAGAGATGAATACTGACCACAATTTCCTAGCAGCTGCTTATATTTTGAGCAGAAAAAGAGCAACCCTTCCAGTGGCAGCATCAGAGCACTCCCTTGTAATCCAGGATTTCAGGGCTCCTGTTTCAGTGTAGCAGGTTGTGGCCCCCAGGTGCAAAACTTCAAGCAATTATAGATGAGATACTGTCCTGCAGGATCTGCTCAGGTCATCCAACGCACATATTTAGGATTCCTGTAGTTTCCCACTCCTTTTCAGCTTTCCTCCTCAACTTTAAGTTTATTGGCTACCTACCCAATTTTTCCAGCTCCTCAGCCTGGTTTCAGGAGAAGAATTAAAACAGACACAGTGTGTTTTACCTCAGAGCACTGAGTGCTGTGTTTTTATCTACTCTCTCCAAAAAAAGAAAATCAGAAAATCTATAAAGCTCAGAGGGAAAAAGAACCCAAACTCATCCAGGTATTTCCTGAGAATCTGTCTGAAACTAAAAAGACTAAACAGAAAAAAAAGTTGAACAAAAGCATTAGAAAAATTTATGTCCCAAAACATACTATATTTATTACATTCTATTTTTCATATATTAGCACCAGCAAATAAAACTCATTACAAGAAAACTGCATAAACTCATGGTTTACAGAATTTACCTTGTTTTAATTTTGGCAATAAATCCTAGTACTAATAGTTATTAGGAAAGGAAAAACAAAATTAAAAAGAGAACTATAGCCTGGAAAGACTTTGGAATTAAAAGAAAATCTGTTCTTTACTTGGTAGAGAGTGTTAGTGAGAAAATACAGCATTAATGAGTGATAAAATATAGCATTAATGAACAAGCCTGTTTTGCATTAGACAGCACAATGTTTTTGCCACAAACACAAATTAAAGTATTTGTTTCTAGTGTAGAAATCTATCCTATCAATTTGTCCTCAGAGGCTCTGTTCTCTTACTCCTCAGGGTGTCTGGCTGTTGGAAAAGAAACAACGTTGATTTAAAGCTCAATTCTGCAAGACTGTTAATTGTGGGAGTGGATCTTACTCACAAAATCATCCCCGTGAAGCTAATGGAAATACCTGTGTGCATAAGAATTAGAGCTGGCTGGGAATTATTTTTTTTTCTTTCTTTCTTTCTTTCTTTCTTTTCCCCTGGAAACAATTTTTTGCATGGATACTGCAATTTTTGAGGAAAAATATGAGGTTTTTTACACTGAACTTTCAGTAAGTTATCTTTTTACTAGCCAGGCTGGAAGAGAGCAAGAACAGGAGCTGGAAACTTGACTGTGCTCAGAAACACGCACAGCAGTACTTTTCTGAGGCACGTCCCCCTCAGGCTCTCAGATGAAGTGTTCTGCCTTTTATAAAACACTCAGTTATTCACAGGGCTTGAGAAAAAGAGATGGAGCAGTCAGGGTGCATGTCTGAGACGCCAGGGTCCCTCGCTGAGGTACCCGGACAATACGTACCTCCACATGTGGTAAAGCGGCTGGAAAGAGAGGAAGGCCTGAGAGGGGCAACTTCCACCCTGGCCTAATTTCTAATCTAGAAATTAAAGAACTTGTCTAGCAAGTGGGAAAAATCTTTAGCAGAGGCTTGGTCACAGTCTTGCATCTCCCATATTAAAACAAATTTTTAAAAGTACATTTTCTGTGGGGAGGAGTGTTTTGGCTGGTATCTGCTTCTTTCACAGGTTTGGAAAGGGATTTTCCACACAGCTTTGCACACAGAGGCTTGGGCTTAAAGGACAGCTTTTGTCTTATACTCACAGAGTACACAGTCCAGCAAAGGTCTGCTCACAGGGCTAGGGGCCTGGAAAAACTACAATTACATTCTGTTTCAGTAGAGGCAAGAATAGGACATTCACATTTGTCATTGCAAAAAGTTCTGCTTGCTCCAGAATACAATTTCAAAGTTATGATGAAGAATAAAATACCCCATTTCCTCCATGTTAACCCATTCCTGCTCTGGTCATTCTGTTAAATCAGCACTAGCAATATGCTTTTCCGTGCCTTTGTGGCAGGCACTTAATGCCAGATCATGACCCTTCAGCAGCAGGTTCTTCCTAATGTCTGAGATGAGATAGATACCTTTTCATTGACAAGCCCAACCCTCTGCATTTCTTTGTCTGCTGCTTATGAGTTCTCACTCCTTGCTTGGAAGGATGGTGATATTTAGTATTCGACTGTAATCACATAAACAGACCTTTGTTCTTTACTGTTTGCCACTAAACTGCTTGCGATTTAACCTGCAAACAGCTTTATGCATAACCAACACAGAGAGATGCTGTCCTGGTTTCGGCTGGGATAGAGTTAATTTTTCTTCACAGAAGCTAGCATAGTGCTGTGCTTTGGATTTAGTACTAGAAGAATGTTGATAACACGCTGATGTTTTTAGTTGTTGCCAAGCAGTGCTCAGACTGCTCAAGGACTTTTTGAGCTTCTCCTGCTCGGCCAGGTGCATAACAAGCTGGGAGTACAGCACAGCTAGGACCCAAACTGTCCAAAGAGCTATTCCATACCATATAACGTCATGCTCGGGAGGGGGTTAGTCGGTCGGGTCGGTCGCGTCGATCGGTCGGTCGCGGGCAGGGTGGTCGCAGCTCGGGCTGTGTGATCACAGCTCGGGGGGAGTGATCGCGGCTCGGGACGGGCTGGGCATCGGTCAGCGGGTGGTGAGCAATTGCATTGTGCATCACTTGTTTTATATATTCTGTATATTTTCTTACCATTATTATTATTATTATTATTATTATCATCATTATTGTTATTCTTCTCTCTTATTAAACTGTCTCTATCTCAACCCACGGGTCTTACTTTTTTTTCCTTTTCTCTGATTCTCTCCCCCATCCCACTGAGGGAGGGGGGGGAGTGAGCGAGCGGCTGCGTGGTGCTTAGTTGCCAGCCAGGTTAAACCACGACAGACTGTAACTGTAATTGTAACTGTGAATCAGAGACAAGATAAATTTAAGAATGTACTACCATGTGCTGTCAGACAACTTCATCTACCCTTACGATGCACCGGTCCGAAGCACGTTCAGTCTGAGATGTAGCACAGCACTGACAAGCGAGGTGTAACCTAATTTAAACATGTTTGCAGGTCCAGCCACAGAACTGAGAGCACATCAGAAATCCAAAAGCTTTCTCTGCTGCTCCAGCAAGTCCTGCAGCCTGCACTGACCCAGGTCTCTCAGCTAGCATACTACCAGTGGCCAAGCCAGCTGGATTAAAAACAGGAAAGCTCCAATATTGTCCTAAGTCCTACATGTGTACATATATACACCTGTATGCACATACAGACTAGTAACATAGCTTTTAGTTCAGTTTTTTTTTGTGTTATCCACGCATGCAAGAAGCTAGAGTTGTGGTTTTTTAGTAGTTATACTAACCTTTGAATATTTTTTATGGTTTAACTTATTAAAGTTGAAAGGTCTTTTCACGATCAGAGAAAAACAAGCTCTTCTATAACTACAAATTCTTTGAGAAGACAAATATTAAGGATTACGCTGCTATTACTTTTAGGACTCACTTCACAGTCCAATGCTATGTTAGGGATGTGTGAGCTGCTTCTGAAACAAAGCATGTTTCTATAGGCATAGCACAGCGTTACACAGTGATAAACTGAGTCCCATTCAAGAAGAAACACAACTTCATCAGCAAGGTCTTGGATCAATGGTAAGTGCAATCAAACTCCTGACAGGAGGAACGGGGGTTTTTTATGACCATCACATACTTGTACTCAATACAGATGAGCTTTCCTATCAACGTCTGCTGTAGAGAAAAAGGATTGATCTAATTAAAGCAGAGGATCTGGGAGTGATGCATTCAAGTCTCCTCATCTGGGATAGATTTGCTGTGGGATGTGGCCAATGGCAAAGTCTTTCTATGCTTAAGATTCCCATTTCTAGAAAGTGGAGAAGTAGCTTTTTCATTTCTTCCAGGGATTTTGTGCAGATAAATGTGTGGTACTTACAAGTGTCGCATAAGAATGTAAAACAGAGTCTGAACAACAGCCTCAAGAAGATGATCATGATACTTATTCTTTTAAAGCAAGGATATTAAATCAGTCAAGCAGAAGTATATCATTAAACTATTCTTCTTTTCAAGGTTGTAAGTAAGATCATTCCCCTGAAGGTGACTTGTCAGGAACATATGCATTCTCTGTAAGCTACCAATCTCTATTTGCAGTTTGTTAAATATTACTGATAATAGAATCAAGGCATTTATGCCTCAAAATGTGGTATTTTCAACAGCTACCCACAGAATCACCTACCTGTCAAATTTTCCCATTGTGCACCAAGAAGAAATAAGGTAAGAGGAACAGGATTTTTCTTCCCTAATCTTATAGCACAAACATTTAAATCTGAGCTAGTCACCCAAGGCTTCCTTTCAAGTCCATGTCATGAATACATTCCTTCTAGCATGTGATTCATCTCATGCTAAAGCAGACAACTAAAAATAGGTCAGATCTGCAGACTAGGAGGGTTTTTACTTCTGTCAATGGCAGCATGAGGAGCTTGCCTAAAAAGGTCTATACAGTGTCCCACCATGTATCAATTTTGTCTCATTGTTTTGCGTAGGCCATCTTTATCTCATTTCTCCTGCAGTATTTAGAAAGTCTTTTAGCATAGTCTAAAATAACAGTTTCCCAAAATGTAACAGGTTTAGAAAGAATATTAAATACAGATTACACCTTTTCCCTCCTATGAGATGAATGTTTGTCATGCAAATTAATTGTACTAAAATTTTCTGGAGCTTGAGTTTGTCCTACATAGCTAGATTAAGAATAGAGAAAGTTTAAATGCCATGCTGGTCTTTTTCTTCCTTCTGAAGTAGCAGATGTTCCTGTTTCCATAAGAATGTTGTGTTTCCTGACGCCAGGTTATTCGAAGTATGGGAGAATAAAAGAGTATCTGGCATCCCAAAATTACTCTCTTTTTGATAAACACATTTTTTTCCAAGTTGCTTAAAAAAAATAAGTCTACAACTTCTCTTCACAGGGCTCATACTTGTATGTGCAGCTCTATGTATATGGGAAGGCTTCTCCACCCTCTCCAAGGAAAAGGTTAAAAGCACAGCTTGCCCACAAGCACAACACTGAGGAATCAAAGACTTGCTCAGCAATTTCATAAGCAACAAGAAGATACCTGCACAAGAATAAAGCTCTGTCAATAATAATTAAGAGTAAGTTACATTCTGATAGCTTTAAAAAACAACAACAACAACACGTATTTTGCCCGTGAATATTGGGATTTAAGAAAGCACTTGTGCCTTAAACAGAGAACAGCTTCCAGAAGTCTTGATAAATTTTCCTAATTTAACTTCAGTGATCAATAACATGTTTTCAGTGGAGGCATCTTGGGAAGACCTACTTAATGAGCAATCACATTCACCACAAATACACTCTTATTAGTAGTTACTTTATAAACAATTACTTCTGAAATGAAAGACATGAGTAAAATTACATTTAAACCATTGCCATTAAGATACCAAAGAGGACCTTAAAATGAACTGAACAGGAAAGACATCAGATGTTTTTGTGGCTTTTTTGCATAGCACTAATGGAAGAAAGAAAACAGAATTTTAGTTACAGAGCAGTAGCACAGGCCTGCTTGTTGTTTTTACAGTCTTTTAGAGAATAAAAGAAAAGAAGTGATGTTTTTAATCCATTTTAGAATGGAACAGAGAAAGGGAATGGATCTGATGTTTTTGTCCTTGTTAAATGTCCAACAACTTCTCCTTTTATTGACAAACCTCTTCATATGTTCAAGAGATCTTAAGAACTTGTGAACTTCCAAGAAAAAGCAATGCAACTTCCTCAAGGTATGAGCTACATTAAAAAGGCCATTATCACTTTCTTCAAATAGCTGGATGAAACCAGCTGAACTTTATCTCACAAGAAGCCCAGGCTGCATCAGTAGGAGGAACCTGACATGTTCCTGATGCCCCAGGCAGAGGAGCCACCCAGCATCTGGAAACCATTTCCAATGCATCCCAGATGTGCTCTGTGCTGCTTCTCGTACTGGGTGTGGGTGCCCAGGTGCTGGCAGAGGGGGGCTCTGTAGGGATGGTCTCTGTGAGGAGAGGCCAGGGCTGCCCAATGCCAGGCACAGCCGGCTCCAGTGGACCTACTGCAGGGCACAGATGAGCCCATCGGCAATACTGCTGGCTCCACTGTGGTAACAGAGGATAAGAGAAGATAAAAAGTGCTGCACAGCATCTGTGAGAGAGGAGTGAGAAAAATCTGGGTGAAACAGCCCTGCAGACACCAAGGCTAGAGAAGGAGGGGAGGAGATGCTCCAGGCGCCAGAGCAAGGATTCCCCTGTAGCCCCTGGAGGACCCACACTGGATCCAATGAATATTCCCAAAGGACTGTAGCCCTTGGAGAGCCCATGCTGGAGCAGGGGAAAAGTGTGGGGAGGAAGGAGCGGCAGAGAGGAGCCTGAGCCCAAGCCCCCATTCCCTACCCACTGCCATGCCACTTGGGGTGTGGAGGGGTTAGAGGAACCTGCAGTGAAAGAGTGAAGTTAAGCCTGTGGCAGGGGAGAGGACAGGTCCTAGCTTAGTGTTTGTCCTTTTATTTACCACTACCTGAATTAGTAAGTACATTTTTATTTTAATTGACAGTTTTCCCTATGTTGAATCTGTTTTGCCTGTGGTGGTAATTGGTAAGCAATCTCCCTGTCTTTACCTCAACACAGAACGCTTCTGTTCTTCCTATTTTCTCCCCTTGTCCTGCTAAGGGAGGAAAGTGAGAGAGCAGCTGGGTGGGTGCTTGGCTGTTAACCCACCACATTTCTCTACTTCTGGCTAAACAGAAGTAAATAAAATATAGACATTTCTGTCCATTATTCAAATTTTGACCTTCACCATTCACTAATTTAAGGATTTGGTCCTTTCAGTCTTCAGTAATAGCTGTATTACTCACTGAAGTCCACATACACAGACTGTGGTAAGATAATACATGCAATACTTTGAACAAGTCCTGAATATCCAGCACAGAGGAACAGAGGTAAAACAGTGGCTTCACACTACCACCAAAACTGCAGACAGGTCCCAACTTAATTTAAAAGTAATCTGAAAGATGCAGTATGTCAAGCAAGGATCACCAAAGCTTGAGAACATGCTGCTCACACATCATTTTTCTACACTGAATTAGAAGGGGCAATAGAGAAACCAATTTGGGCATTTTCTGCCTTTTTCTCCTCCACCAAAGGGGAATCTTGGAGCAGTCGGTGAGGTAGATTTAGCAGTAGCTCTGTTGGCAAAGCTGTAGTAGAATATTTTAGTCTTGAAAGTCATACTTTTATCTGCTGTAAAACAAAAGTGATGGAAAAAATGTTCTTGGAAGGTCTCTTGCTTTGGTGGTGTGTAGCCACATGAGGATGCAACAAAGGATTTAGACATCAGTATCTTTTTAAGAACCCAGTGGTTTGGTCCAGTATTTCACAAGAATTTAGTATGCATGCACACACACATACACATGCCTTATACATTTGCTGATCTCTAATTTCTTTCTCCTTTTGACAGAGCTGTACAATAAATGAGAAAGGGTAACAGGCAGAATTACCACACAAGAGAGATGAACTGGAAAAATGGATAATGGAGTTTATGTTCATAATTTACATTCAATTTGCAACTTCATTCAGAACTCCAGCCCGATAGCCAGTTACAGTCTGTTCAAGTGAGTTAGATAAAAGATTTTTATTATTACTGTTGAACAATCTCTCAGCTTGCCTGTAAATAAAAGTATTTGCTTTGTTAAAAACTGTTGAATTCCCTCTAGGTAATGAACCATTTGTAGCACAATCTGTCCTCACTAATAAAAAGAAATGCCTGAACAGGAAATTTTATTGGTAGAACAGCAGCATCAGTGTTGGTACTTCTCAAGTTTGCAATTATGGAAAAGAATCTGTCCAGAAAAACAAACTTCAAACCTAAACTTAATAAAGCTGAAGAGGAGAAGAAAACAAAACCAAACACACACCTCCACTCCCTCTGCAGAGAAAAAAGAATTTCCAAACAGTTTCAACCGGCTTTCAAAATGCACTTTTGTAATTTGTTACCAAGAAAAGTGAAATAATCCTAAGCATTTACAGTACACCACCAAATATTTTCTCTCCTGGTTTCAGCTGGGGTAGAGTTAATTTTCTTCCTAGTAACTGCCATAGTGCTGTGGTTTGGATTTAGACCTAGAAGAATGTTGGTAACACACTGATGGTTTAATTGTTGCTAAGCAGGGCTTACACCAGTCATGGACTTTTCAGCTTCCCCTGCTTTGCCAGGGCACAAGAAGCTGGGACGGGGCACAGCCAGGACAGCTGACCCCAACTGGCCAAAGAGCTGTTCCATAACATATGGCATCATGCTCAGTATATAAACTGTGGAGAGTTTGCCAGGGGGCAGTGATTGCTGTTCAGGGACTGTCTGGGCACCATCAGCAGGTGGTGAGCAGTTGCATCACTTGTTTTTTCCACTTTTTTTTTTCTCTCTCTGTCTTGTTATTTTCCTTTTCTGTTATTATTGTTGTTATTATTGTTGTTATTATTGTTGTCACTATCGTCATCATTATTATTAAATTATTAAACTGTCCTTATCTCACCCCACAAGTTTTCTTACTTTTACCCTTTGGATTCTCACCCTCATCCCACTGGGGAGAGTGAGCAAGTGGCTGTGTGGTGCTCAGTTGCTGGCTGCAGCTAAACCACAACACTTTTAAACAACGTTTCAATTCTGGGAAATATGCATTTCTGCATATCATTCCAGCAAAAAGTTTTAAATCAGTTCCGCTTTTCAGTTCTCACATCTGGGGAAAAATATACTCCCCTAACTGGCAGGGAGGCTTATAGGGTCCCCTCAACCTGCTGCCATCTACCCAGCATGGAAGGGACAGGCACATGGACTGTAACCCTCATCTTTGCAAACATTCCTGCTTTATCAGGAATTTCTGGATGCTGAAACTGCTCCCTTAACTTTTATCCTTAGACCCATGATCTGCAGCAGTGGGAATATGGGAGGCCCTTGTTCACAATAAGCCATATATTTCACTCCAATCTTCTGCCTGCACCTCTCCCGTCCCTTTCTTGCCCCCTAGTGATTGTTTCATGCCTACATTTTTGTTCTTCAACTATGGTTCAACTCATAAAAGGAACCTTTTCACTATTGAGAAGCCATTTTCTAGAGAAATTTTACAGCAAAAAAAGCCTTACCATTCAGCCGCCTAGAATATGAGAAGTGGTGGGACCTAAATAGGTCTTTGCTATCGATACAATCTATACTTTCTGGTATACATAACACTTCCTCTCTATCACGAAGATCAGTTTGCTTCAGCTGTAATCATAAATCTGTAATGAAGACTCAGTCAAATTGTGAATATGCTACACCACCTACAAATGATTGCAAATCCACATGCATCCTGGCTCTGGCATTCAGTAGAGATGGACTTCGTCACATCTCCCATATAACTGTGTGTGTGAGCTGGCGCAGGCAGGACTCAAGAACAACCACAAAACCACGGATGAAATGCAAAGAGTGAATTTATTTTCGCTATGTCACCAACTGGGGGATCCCTGAAGCAGCACCTGGGCAGAGGCACATAGGCGGGAACGCAGGCACCGCGGAGCTTGGTCCATGCTAGAGGATCACCAAACCTGCTGGTTTCACCCGTTTCTCAGGGATTCGTGCAGGCCTAATTTACCACTGTGCATTGATCTTTGGCACAGCAGGGCAGGAATCTCAAGCATGTTCGATAGGGTGCCTCTAAGCCTATCACAGGCCTATGTTATCTGAACACAGATGCTCTACTTGGCTGACACACAAGGCCAAACAACAATTAGTAGGATGTGTGTGGTTTTCAACACCCCAGCTCAAGTCACTTGAGCGTGTTTACACTCATCCTTGCCAATCTCCCGTTATTTTCCCACACTGTGTAAGTATTTTAGTCACAAAATTTGACTTTTCCTCCAGAGCCAGCCTGAAGGATGTTCAAAACTGTGCAAACTGAAACTTGGAAGAGGGCTGTAAACACAAATGGAGAAGTGATTAGGTGAGCACAACTCCTTCTTCATTTACTGGGAACTCATTCTTGCAAAGCATTTACTTGCAAGACTAAACAGCAGGTTTAAAGCTAACTCTCAGATCTCTTTTTATTGCTCACACGGCACATAAAGAAAAGCTCAGATACTCTGCATAAAAGCAGGATCCATTTTCCATATTCCTTCCCTTACAGAGCAATGCAAAACCGACTCATACTCCAAAAGCTGTAGTTCTGAATGATCAAATGCAGCAAATAGCCAACAGTCCTAAAGCAGCTTCACTAAATACACATTCAGTGACCAAAAGCTTGCTCTAAAGTTCAGTCCCCAGCAACAACTACGCAGTGGAGTCCCGTATGCTTATCTAGGGAAAACATATTGCATAGTGCACATTCCTGTCTCATGGTCCTATTAAAAGGAATGCAAATATAGCTGCAATCCTGCCCTAGAGACCCACTAATTTGCATTTTTTCCTCATAGAATAATTTTGACTTATCAGCATGACTGTAAGTTATCTGACACTTGAGGCGATATGGTGAACTCCTCCTCAGAATTGCTTTTAGGAACTGGCAGAACCCTTGATTTACCCTGTTACTAAGTACCTAGTATGCCAACCCCAACCAACAATTTAGAGCAAAATTTGGGGTCTGGGCTACAAACTTATTTTTCCTCCATTCATCAGAGGAATGCACTTCAGCACACACTTTTTCCAGGTCACTTGCCAAAGCAAAGCTTTTAAACAAATGCTTTATATATGTTATTATAACTTCAAGGATTTATCTATAAAATTTTAAAGTTCATGTTATACTTTAAGGTCAAATTAGAACCTTTTTGGTATAAGAAGGATACGTTTTACATATCTTTCTCCTCGTTTGTATTTTTACATACAAGACTTCATAGATTGACTTCAAAATTTGACTTTAAAATAAGAATTAATATTACAGTGCATTAGGCATTCTTGTGGCTTTTCCAGCCATTGGTCAAAGTTGGAAAAAATCCCTTAGTTTTCCATCATGCCAGATCCAAAGGTACTACAGACTAGAATTTGAATGCAGTGCACCATTCAGACTACAACATAAAGGACTTGATTTCTAGCTCAGACCTATACTTAAAAGGCATACAATTTAAGTATGAACATAGTCAAGACACAAACATCTCTTTTGTGCTTGCCTCACTTAAAATTAAGATTTAGGAGCCTGTAAACACTGCCTGTAGAAGCAAGGACAACTTGCTGTTTAAAATAGAGGATAAAATACAGACAGAGAGCAGTCTTTACTTATCTTTTCTCTTCCCCTTTATTTCTATCTGCATGTGGCTGCAGCCTTTAACCTGTTCAAGCTCCATTTCTTTACAGGATGACATTTGGATTGTGCTGGTAATTAGCCTGGGGAGGCAAAGACTAATGACCCCAATTACTGCTGGAGGCACAGCTGGAGAGCCTTAAAAGCTAAAGTTTATCAGAGTGTGTGCGGGGGGTGGAAGGTGTTAAAATACAAACAGAACAGCTTTTCTCGAGCTAAGACACATAAATAGGGTTGCAGTGTTCTTGCTATGCATTGTAAATTGAAGTTCTTCTTCGGGAAAAAAGCAGGGGTTTGCATCCAAAGCAAAGGGGTTTTTTAAGCAATCCAAATGTCCAAGATGGGCTGATGACAAGAAGAATTTTTGAGAAACATAAGGATCATATCAAAAATGGCCAAGTATTCAAAAGCACCTTTTACTTCTTTAACTGTGTAGCCCTGCAATAGATTATTGCCACTGCTAGTAACAGAGCACAGTCTTGTACTGAGTTTGCAAGGCCTCTGGACTGCTACATCTGAGCTTTCCTTCACCTGCCCATGGCTTTGTTTTACTTGATTTAGCTGTGACAGCAATCTCTCTGGATGACATGGTGTCTACAGCTAACCTGTTTTACTCATGTTTGTTGTATAGTACAGCCCTAGTTTTATATAGATAGCAATAACAGGCAGTTAGTGTTGGGAGAATAAGATATTTATGATTTTCACACAATGCTGGAGTGCAGAGAAATGCAGTCCTGGTATGAGAGCAGAGGCCTGGCACTGGATATAACCAGGAGCTGCAGAGCAGTGAAGAAAAAGAACAATGTAGAAGTGTTGGCAAACATGCAACTGGTGGATCCCCCATGGATTGTAGGAGAGGAAACCAGTAACATGATCATCATATTCCTCCATGATCCTCCAGATCAGAGTGACACGCCGTATCGCCCCTCCACACACCAAACACTAGACTGAAGCCGCTGAACTTTGGACTCAACAGAGTAGGGGAAGGGTGAGCACAACCCCCGGAAATGGGGTTGTATGTTGCAATTTTAATAGTATTGTTACTGTTATTGTGACATTTTCTGTATCAGTATTCTGATTATACTATTCTTTGTTTTTCTGTACAGTTAGACAGCCTAATGATGGTGCTTGAATTAGACTACTAGTATTTTCACTATACTTACACTAAGTTCTTAGCTTCACAGATACATAGATATAAATATATGTGTATGCCATATATATATCTTTTTATTTTTATATTTATTTATATATACCGTGTGCTTCCATTCCCCATAAACAAGATTCTGAGCATAACACTTCATAGTTTATTAAAACACTATACCTGAATTCTTTACTGATAGTTGTTTGCTACACAACACACCTCATGATAGTTCAAATCAGCCAATTCTTAGCAACATTACACCTCTATTACTGTTGCACAGTTGGACATCTTGCCTTTCTGACCATCCAAAATGCATGCCTTGCCCTTCTGACCTCCTGCAAAGACATCCAGGAGCACAGAGTGCAAGGACTGTCTAGTAGCAGAGGTCTTGCAGGGACTATTCAAGGCTGGCACTGTCTGCTTCTTGTAACTTCATACTTAAAAATACCAGAAGAGTTATAATAGAAGTATTAGCAGAAATCATTCACAAATCTCTTTACTAAAGAGCAAGATAGGATTCCATTTCCTCTGAGAATATGACTATTTTCAAAAAGAAAACAGGCACTCCACTTGTTGTATCATAATTGAAATCTGAGTAAAATTTTATGTGAGCTTGTATGGGACTACAGTCTAAAATACGTGCTTAATTTTACACCTCATTATGTGTTCATATTCTTCTAAGCATATAGGAACTCTCCTCCCCAGAACTCAGTCCAACTGTATGTTTGGCTTCTGTTTCTGCAGAAATGTCCCGTGTGGAGCACACAGGCGCCAGCCATGCCCAGTCCAGGAGCGCAGTGAATATGTGCTCGCCTCAGGCCCACCACGCACACAAAATTTGCGCTGCACAAGAGATGCTCTTCATTTTTCTCAGAGGAAAGATCACTCCAAGCCCAGGGCAAAGATTAGCTCTGCATGTCCTAAACCCAGCTACAAGGATCAGTTGTGCAGCATGTAACTCCATTCTAAACCTCCGTTGGGAAAGCTGCTTTTGGGAGATGGGCTCTATCACGGTTCCCAGGCTATGGTGAGGCACAAACATAGAGGATGGCACCATCTTCCTAGACGTATTTTTTATTTTGCTATCAGAAGTGTAGTATTCCTTTGAAGCACCACACCAGTTCCATTGTCTGTAATGAGACCTTTCATGTGTGAGAAGCGTGCATGGAGCATGCGTAACTATAAGCAACATTAGGGGCTTTGTATTTCAAAGATAAGAGAACTTGAAAATATACCTCAGTAACATTTTTATAATATTTCCTCTTTACATTTGGTGAAATGGTAATAATCCATTTCAAGACCCAGAAAAAAATACAAATAGATAGCTAACTTTTTCTTTTCCATTTGGAGATAGGATTTCTCTGAGTATTAATATACTTTTTTGGCTCACTGAACTTTAAGTATTTTCTGGGAATAAATGGACCCCATGCATGTGTAGTTTTATAGTTACATGCATGTTCAGTCTGATCAATTCAGCTGATCATGACCACACAGTGATGGCCAAAGCTACGAACAAATTAAAAGCACACTCTACAGCTTAGTCCTTACTCTGAAATAACATCTCCAGGAACGAAAGCATTGCAGGTAAGCAAAACAGGTGGGCTAAATACTGTACACAGGCAAGATCAGCACAAGAAAGGGGAGGGGAAATCATATTTAATTTCATTTTCTCCTCTGCATTGGATTGGACTGAATTCACATAGTCACCTAAGGATAAAATGTTAGTAAATATGCGCACTTAAGAATCTATATATGCAGAGGTAAAAAAGTTAGCTGACACGTTCCTAGGAGTACATGTTCTTCCTAATCTCTCCGATTTCTCCTGCAACACAGCCCCTTAGCCAGTACTGTAAAAACTTTTGTCGTTTCATGCAGCTGAACTGCTCATTAGTGCGGTAGTTGATAGCGTTGCAGAAGGCAGCACACATACTGTGTCAGAGCGGAAGATAAGAAAGAAAATGAAAGTAGTAATTTTCTTTTGCTCGGGCTTTTTCTCCACTTTGATGTGATTTGTGAGAATGCGCTTAGTAATTTGATAGCATTCTTATTTTCCCCAGTCAAGTTCCAGCAGTACTTTAACAGTGCCCCAGGGTGCCCGTCACTCTCTGACATCTGTTACAGTTGAAGGCCATCAGCTGGGTTTGCATGCCGAAAACAAATTCTCAGTGGGTTCTGCAATTTCTCTGCGCTGGTGCTGTGCAGCAAAGTAGTACCTATTGATCACTGACTGGAACTGCGGTAGGTCAACAATTACTGCTGATGGGAGCTCTCCCGCGCCTCGGTGGAGCAGCATGAGTTTGCGTTGCTCTAAATAAGCAGGTGGAGGGGAGGGTACTTGGGTCTATGAGACAAGGAAAGGCTCTGCCCCTGAGAAGTACTTTTATAAACAAAGAAACTTTCAAGCACTTGAACATATAAAAATAAAACCACTTTATCTAATACAGATTATCCATCTGGCACAGGGGAAAAAAAAAAAGGAAAGAGACCAGGAAAATTGAAACTTACACGAGACTAAATTAAACATCTACATTAAAAAGTCAGAGATGATAACGAATCATTCACAAACTCTCTCAGTACTCCATCCTACATCTGATGTTTCAAATACAAACACACACACAAGGAATTAAAGAGGTACTAATGTATCTGAAAAGGACTAAAATAATTTCTGCTTAGAAGTGAAGCTATTTTAGGTGGTGTTTCTTCCCTTCTCTTTTACAACATTACAAGATTTTGCAACTTCAGTCAATTCAATTCCACACTACGGTGAAAAATTACCATGCTAATTGTAGGTAGGAGAATTGTAGGTGATTGCACTCTTTTAAACAGCGCTACACAGATTTAGACACTTGGGGTTTTTTGAGAGAAAATAGAGAGCATGAAATTCAAGCCAGAAATTTGGCAATTATGCGGAATAACACATTACTTTGTATCAGAGGAGGTAATACATAAATGTCAAGCCAGTCTCACTGCCCGGAGCCTTGGTATTAGATTTGATTTCCCAAACAAAGATGTTTCAGCCTTGGTTACTAAGACAGAGTGCAAATGGCCACCGGCAAGTACCTTGAATGAATGCAATTTGTGAAACTTCACTGTCAAGCCTGTTGGACAGTTAACAAATCTGAGTTCTATCTCTCTATCTCCTTCACTCTGGAGAGAAATGGTGTTTAAAGTATATGCTCTACCAACCATGCCAAATGGACTGCTGCCAGGAACAGGACCAGGAAAGCTGTTCTCAAGTTCCCTGGGCCAGCTCACACGTGCTTCTGTCTCTACCCAGTATGACCAAGGTCTCTTTTTCTTGCCCCCGACACCCCCTGGCAGGAGGAGACTCCTCTCCTGCCAGGCTACACGACCACCAGCGCTGGGAGCTGCTGCCTGGGGGAGGAGTTCCAGAGGGGCCAGGGTTCCCTCACCTCCCCCCCACCTCTTCATCTCCAGTCTCCCAAATAAACCTGAACTCACAAAAAAATGCAAGTCCTCTCCTCTCTGAGCAGAAATGATACTTTGCCTCTGAAGTAACCCATAACACACCTTGTACTGGTACATCTGGTAAAGGGATATGAATAAACACTGTCTTAATCTTGTAAGCTGCTCATGAACAGAGCAGACGCTCAGTCTACCGCATTCATGTTTTCGCCAACTCTATTCCCATTTCAACATGAAAAGGAGACTAAAGAACAAACACACACACAGAGACTTTCTTCTACAAACAGAAAACTCCCTTCATCTGAAGAGTCTTTGCCACTCATACCATGACACACTGAGGATGCATTTGCTTCATGGCACCTCAGCAGAGAGCAGGGAGGGGGGTAAACACCACAGGCAGGAGTTAAGCAATGGTGTTTTTCCATCAACAAGCAAGAAAAAATTAACCAGAAACATATATAAATAGGAAAAAAAATATTTTTTTCAAATCATAGCAGACAGTTTTAAAGTTGGAGGCTACACCTGAGATATCAGAAACGCCTAGAAAATAACAGGACAAATAACTGATAAAATCAAATCTGAAATTTATGAAAGCGCAGGCAAGAGCTGTTTGAATTACACCAGTATGACTTAGGCAAAGGGGCTAAAGCATTTCTAACAGTGCCTCTTTCCACTAATTACAGATGCTACATGGAATTAAACCATGGAAACAGTCTTGCTGCTTTCAAAGAACGAACATGATCTGAAACTTGTAATAAGAAAGAAAGAAAGAAGCAGAATAACAGATGAAGTAGAATGAAAAGGCTTGTGGATTCAGTCATACCCAGACAAATAGTTGTTAATAACTATAATATTTAAGATCCTCTCTTTTGGAACAATAACAATGTGGTGCTTCCCCTGCATTGCTTAAAACTTTGAAAGCATAAAAAGTACAGCAGGGTATAAATTTTTTTTCTCCTAGATATGTGTCTATTTGTTTCACATTCAGCAGTTCTCTACCATCACTGAATACATAAAAACCTCTTTTCCACATCTCTATAAAAGCTGTTTTGCCATCCTGTGTTTAAAATGACACAACGAAGTGCAAGTAACTTGCGACACAGTTCTAGTGCTGATACACCAGTGGCAGCAAGCCAATTATATGAGTGTTAAACAAGTCAAATGCAGACGCAAGCAATTTATTCAATCAACTTATAAACTGATCAGGCTGCATTTTCCCTCTTTTGCTGCAGGCATTTCTGAAATAAATTTGCCACGTGCAACCACAAACACTATTTTTATGGCCTCTGATTATAATCTCCTCGTGCTTTTCTGCTTCTAGGCTCTAATTCTTCACATTCACTATCATGTCTCCAGTATCCAAATGCTTCAGTTTAGCCTAAACTTTTCCTTATAAAAATTTAATTGCTTGCTTTGTCAAGCCTTAACTCTGGATACCACGGGAATTTACCACTGCAGATCTGCTGCACGTCTATGTTGTTGTCTTCCAATACCATATTATCTCTTCAACAACCTTAGCTTGCTTGCAAAATATTCTATGTTTTCTACCTCCTTGTGAAGCTCTTTATAAGCCTCACTTTCATGTGCTTTGGGGTTTGAGGGGTGTGTTTGGTTTTTTATTCTTGTTGTTTTTCGAATCTTATTCAGTTTATCTTACTCAAATCTCTCTTGCCCAGTTAAACAAAAAGAAAGCAATCAAATAACCCCGGAAACCTTTTTGTTCTCATCACCATTAACACCTCATTCTTTCATTCGGTTAGTTTCATAGTTTTATTTCTTTCTGGCACCCAGCAGCAGGATGCATGCTGGTTCACCCACAGTTTCAGATCTATCCAAAGACAATCTGCAATAATGGAAGAATGGCTCTGAATTCTTCTTCCTTTGCCATTACTACATAAAAACACATGCAACGTGATCAGCAACACAGAATTTTAAAATGTAGTTAATGACATTTTTTTTAGCCTTTACTTGGAAGCTGCTTTTAATAGTATAAACCAAGACCAGTCACTTCATTAAGAATTTAAAAATATATAAATAAAAGCTATGTTTTCATATTCACAGAAAATAATACCCTGATAGAAGTTGTATTTATTTTATTTAGGTATCACTTCTAGACTGCTTCTGTTTTCTTTTCCCACCTTTTGATTAAGAGAATTGACAGGTTATATAAGTGTAAGCCTTTTGAGTGGTGTAAAAACCCACTGGATTTCTCACACTGCTTGTAACAGCCAAGCAAAGACAGAGAAAGTATAAGCTTAGCAAATGTTAAATTGCTCTGTGAAAACGGGTTCTGTGTGAACACTGAGCAAAGTTTCCCATTTAGCTCCCTAATGAGCAAAAAGAAAAAGAATTTGAAAAATCAAATTCTTATCTGTCAGGTAATCTGCATAATATGCATTTTTAGGTCTCTGCAACACTGCAAAGAACTACCATATGGACTAATGCTGCTAATCCTACTTGAGACTACAAAAGTAATGAGACAATTTAAGTAAGCCAGGGGATAAGCTGTGCGCTTCTGTGTGATGCTGAGTTTCATGAATAAAAAGGAACGAGAATTACCGTTAGCAGCCTTTGTAAAAGTAGCAGAAATACTCCTAAGAAAGGAAAAGCAATTGAAATTGCATGAAGTGCATGCCACAAAGTATATGAATATCTGGAGAGAAGCAAAAATTGTATTTAAACTGGATAAATGCAGTGTCGCTTGCTCTTTTGCAGTTTAAATTGCAATGCAGTTCTAAATCAGTCAGATAATTTAAAAGAAAAAAGAATAATGGAGTCTGTTTCCATATCACTGGCTACACGTAAAGCACATTTTGCTGAAGTAATCCAATTATTCATGCTACTATTTAATTTGATAGCATGCTGCCTCCAACTAATTATCGGAAAACTGGGACAGGTGTAGTTCCATAAGAATTACGCTGGTACCAGCAGCTAAAATTCAAATACCATGCAGAAACCAGCAATGGAACACTTCATTCCTGGCTAGTGTTACTTACTGGCATAAAGCTTTTGCTCAGAGGTACTCGGGCCCCAGCAGTTCCTCTGATGACTCTTATTCTGGTGATTTCAGATTTTATCTTCTCAGATACCTGGCAGACACCTGGCTTGTGCCAGAGGTGATGAGCTACACCTTAGCTACCCCAATTCCTAGCGTGACATTTAGGGCAAACAGTCAAAAGGGAGTTTTGCTGGTCCATCAGCAGGTGAGGCTGCAGTATAGAACTCACTTTGGTGAGCTCAAGCTGCCATAGCCCAATCAATCAGGTGTTGCCTGTGAGGGACCTGGACCTTAGCTGACCAAATCTCTGGAGACAGTGTCTGCTGTAGTGGCTCACACAGCACTCCTCTGGACCTTACATTTTAGTAGACTGTGACATGATAAACATGGCTGCTGTCAACAGATTAAGGAAAAAGAGGAAGATGTAAGAGTTCCCCAGAGACTGTTAATATTCTATTTTTAAACCTCATTTTTACTAATGGGACTATATTTTATGTAGCACAGGTAAAATGTATCATATATTTTTATTTGGGATCCAGTATGACTTCTGGTAGTCTCTGACAAAGTTTCCATTTGACTCAGCAGAACAGGCCTGCATCCTATAAGTGGCTTTTTTTTTTCCTTTTTTATCTTTTTGTTTCCTTTTGGGAGAACAGGCAGTAATTTTTAAACAACTTTAGGACCCTGTATAGGCATAGGGTTCTGCAAGAAAACATTTACCAAACTAGCTGATAAGCCAGAGTCCTACCAATATTTTTAAAAATTCAAGTTGAAAGGAAAAGCAATTCTTTCCCTTCCATCAAGTTAAAACTTTTTTTTTAAAAAAAAAAGATGTCAAATAGGAAAATTTCATGTGTCATAGAAGCCAAATATTCTGTCACAGCTCTGAAATGTATCTCTTGTCAAAAGTACAAGAGAGATATTTGTTGCTAGGGGTGTGTTATATATCAGGTCTTCCTAAATAATCTGAGAAAACATGCTGAAGCCTTGAAAATCTACTCTTTAGTTCCTTGTTCATATTCATCCATTCAGTCTGGTAAGTCACCTTCTCCCTGACGGACTGCTATTAACAATTAAGATAATTATTGCAGCAGTGCTACTTTCATGCAGACCCACAGCCTTCGACCTTTTTCTCTTCAGTCCAAATGACTGATAAATTTTTCTCTCTTTATCTTTTTTTTAAAGATCCAACCATTTCTTTCTGAAACTTAATATTTCTAGTCATAATGAAAGAAATTCTTTTAGCCTTGCTTATTAAGACACAATTTTCCCATGAAGAGACATTTAAGAAAATTGAACCTTCAGTTTTTATAGGATCCTATCCTCGGGTATTTCTATCCTATCACTAGATATTTTCTGTGTGTTAGTCTAAACACACAAATTACAACTTACACTTCTGGCTACTGAAAGTACGGACTTGAGTCCAAGAGATTTTCAAGTAAAATTCTCTAGTCTATTAAGACTGTATTTTATTTTGCTTCCACATTCTTCCCCTACAAAAGTGGTGGCTAAGTCTGTTTTAAGAACATGGACCTGCAAAGACTGACAAAGTAACTGTAGTTGCAGATGGAGAGATGTGGCCTTTGGCGTTGTGTGTGTACACAAAGCAGGCGTTTGCAATTTGGTATGCAGATTTGGGGAGTCTGATATGATATTTATTGTCCCAAAATCTGCATCAGGCTCTAAAAAGATCATCAAAAAGGTCACAAGGAATAAATAAAAAGAAAGAACAACAGCAAAGGCATGTTGCACTTGGCTTTGCTGAAAAGCAACAGGAGCATAGTGGAGTCAGTAAGAAAATATTTCCCCCTTCAAATGTAATAAGGCAGTATTTTTTGAAAGAAAACTCTGCAATACAAGGCAGTTTCGCACAGACCAGCACTGCTATGGTGGGCATTGGTGCTTACCCCTTTACAGAAATCAAAGGGACAGAACCAGCTGCATCCTCTGTGTTTCCTTCTTTTGCTTTTTCTGTACTTTCTGTCCCACTTTTCACCATGTGAACTTTATTTTAAACAGGAATTTTCTTCTAGACTTGCTTACCCACAAAGGTTAAGACATGAATGAATACAAGATAGTAAGCATGGCAGTCATTAGAAATCCTAGCCTATCCAGAGAAACTGCCTAAAAAATTGAATTTGAGGCAATTGCCACAAGCCCTACCCAAACTGTGATCTGTGAATATGCTAGTTATTACCTCAGGCTGTAAGCGCTGTTACTCGAAGCTGAATGAATTGTCAGGCATTAACACCATTACAGTAGCATACACTAATGAGATCTGTACTTACACTAAATCTGTTTGGATCTCCTTCCATTAAGTGAAAGACATGAACCTAGGAAAATTTGTATGTGATTTTTTTCCCATTATTATTTTAAAAAAAAAAAAAGAAAAAAAAAAATACTGAAAATATTTTGTAAGTTAGTGAACTGATTAGAAATTTGAAAGCTCACCCTTCTAATAGTTTTATAGTCCTTTCTTTTCCCATTATTGACAGTGAACTTATTAACACTGTTCCTTGTAAACCATTAAAAAACCTCTACTGATACTTCCTTCATATGCTCAGAAATCTTGCCTTTAAATACAGAGAATTAAAAAGCTTATATTTAAAAAAATCCCAAGATTACCATCCATTCCCAACTACTATCCAACTCCATCCCTTTATGATGAGATAATTCTCAAAATAACTTCTCCGCTAGTCTTTTGTTGATCCTCAGAGGAAGGTTTGCCCCAAGTCTTATGAGGAGGGGCTGAGGGAACTGGGGTTGTTTAGCCTGGAGAAAAGGAGGTTGAGAGGAGACCTCATCACTCTCTACAACTGCCTGAAAGGAGGCTGTAGTGAGGTGGGGGTTGATCTTTTCTGCCAAGTAACAAGTGATAGGACGAGAGGAAGTGGCTTCAAGTTGCGCCAGGGGAGGTTTAGACTGGACATTAGGAAAAATTTATTCACTGAAAGGATTGTCAAACATTGGCACAGGCTGCCCAGAGAGGTGGTGGAGTCACCATTCCTGAAGGCATTTAAAAGACAGGTAGATGTGGTGCTTAGACACATAGTTTAGTGGCGGACTTGGCAGTGTTAAGTTTATGGTTGGATTTGATGATCTTGGAGGTCTTTTCCAACCTAAATGATTCCATGATTTTATGATGCTATGGACCTCCCTAGTGAATATTCACGCCAGAACCCGTTCATTCAGACACCTAGGAGCCCATCTGCAGCACCACTGCCCTGACTCTTCAACATGTTTGTAGCCACCAAGACAGCACCAGTACCCTCCATGGTGCCTTCTGTTCAATGAATTTCAATAAAAGACTTTAAACCACATTATCTCAGTTTTGCAGAGGAAGATGTGTGCACGTACAATCATTCACCATCAGCTGTAGTGGGTGATGACTACCCAGTCATCAGCTAAGGCTAGCTGAGAAACATGAAATGGAAAGTCCTGTAGGATCAGACCGACAGTGCAATCAGCACAGAATTTGTCTACAATTGGACCAGTATTAAAAAAAAAATAATCTAATCACAGACAGATGTGATAACACATCTATCAATATTTAGAAACTGGATAACAGCCTGATACACAAAGTTTTCTCCTTCTTATACCAAAAAGCAGCCCACCCACCTCAAAAAGACTGTAGAAATTAGTCCAAGAGCCTTATGTCATTTATATATTCCATAGACCTGTCTTCAACTCTACTCAGTAACAAATTCAATATCAATAAAAATACTGTTAAAGGAATTTATTAAATGGTGAATTCATAACAACATAACATTGATACCCAGAAACTCAGACGTTTATAGTTTTATAGATCATTACCAGCTAGCGTGGTAAATGACAATTTTTGAATGATGCTCTGAAATAACATTTTTTAAGTAATTTCCAGTGAACTACATAAAAATGAAAATAAACTGCACTTATCCCTATTCTATGCCATAAAATCCATTCTCAGTTTATTTTGTGGAACACAAATATACATAAAAGAAAGGGAGCATAAAAATGCAGTATATTGTCCTACAAGCATAGTAAAATTGGAAAGCTTTGCTAAAATATTTTTCTTTCTCCACTGAAAGCATTCTCTCACCAAGTCCTGAGGTTCCTCTTCTATCCGTCTCTCCTTGCACATTTTAAATGAGATGTTGCTGGCTGTGTATTGCAAAAGGAAATGTGTCATTAAATTCTTTTCAAAGTGACATTGCTGAGCGTGTTGGAATTATTTTCTGTGCTCTTCATGAATGACAGGCTGCGCGTCCCAGGCATCAGCTGTGCACAGTTCATTAGTGCTACAACTGCAGTAAATCAGATGACTGTTTCACAGGGCCCCCCCCCCCCCCTTTTTTTTTTAAGAAAACAAGTTGTCAGCCAAGGAAAAGAATGAAAAATAGATTATTAAGAGGCATGGAGACCTTCACAATAAACTTTTCTAAACAGGGCAAAATGGAGAGTGGGAAATTGTTTGCTGGAAATGGTTTGCTGGAAAATTCCTCTATTTTTCCTTCATAATTTGTGTAGGTTTTTAGGAAAATCTAACACAGGCTCAGGAGCATCCGATATCTGGAAAAGGTACACAGAGACACTTTGCTTGGAGGAAGCATTCTTGAAGTTTCCTTACATGTATTCACATATAGATATACATACACACAAACACTTTAAATTTGATTTGTAATTACTATTTCAGGCAGTGGCTTCATTGCATTACCAGTAGCTCAGTTTTCTCTAATGGTTTGCTGTATAACTAGATTTTCATGAATGGAAATGTAACCAGTAGATAAAGTCTGACATGGACCCCAGTATGTTGCAAGCACAAGTCTTGTTTATGTGGAACCATCCTGAAGATTAGTTACCCTTACACTAAAGGATTGGATATTCCTTACCAAAATTTCTGGACAAAACATTTTCAAAAGGTAGAGGGGAATGTTTTGAAAAATGGTCTATTAGTTTTCTAAAACCAATTTGTCAAGTTTAAACGAGAACTCATGAATCCTTTCAGAAACTCTTAGAATCGGGATAGGGTGTTGGAGGGGACAGCAGACTTCCCATCTGCCGGATCATACTGCTAAGGACTACAGAATGAGATGTAAACAACTACATACAGAAGTTTTAAGCATAAACGTGCCTGGTTTCTGTATGTGTTTGCCAAAGCATCCTGCTTCTCCTGAGATATATTTGACAACTTCTCCCACAACCCAGGACACTGACAGTACTAAAGCAACCATATGATACCATACATCAAAATACACACTTAATGAACAGGAGCATGCCACTTTTGTTAGCACGCTCCATCAAAGAAATGACTGGAATCCAAACATCACTTGATCTTTCTGAAGGGCCTCAAAACTGAACATCTGCCACCCCTACTATAATATTCTTACGTTGTCTTTACCTTTCCCTTTCAATTTTGGAGAGGTAAGACACCAGAATTGTTCATAACAAACTTCAAACCGCAAAGCAAAAGGTGATAGCCTGGATAGACACCACCCATGCATCCTTTGTCTCTGAAGTCAGCTCAGGTAAGCTCATGACAAGAGACTGCTAAGTTATTGGGAGACTCATAATTAATACACTAAAAAAAAAATAAATTCATTATTGAATGGCTATCAGTGAGTGGCAGGTTTGACAAGACATCAGGTGGAGAGGAGTTGATGAAGAATGCAGACTCTGTTCAGGAAAGCACGTATCAAATTGGGTCCAAGCTCACATTTCTACAACTGAGTACTTTCATAAGGATCTCACAAAACCTCCTTTTTTTGGCCATGCTGAAAGGGTTTCCAGCTCTAAGAGCAACCAAACAAAATGAAAGAACCCACACACACACACTTGATTAAAGTTTTAGGCTTATCATCCAATATGCAAAAAACAAAGCTGTATTTGATCACCATTCCTGCTAACAAAAACTTGATCCAATAAAATGCACAGGTTAACAGCTGGAATGAGAACTGCCAAATCTCAGGCAAAAACTTTGTCCTTGACAAAGCAGAACTTATTTCCTCAAGGTGGAAAAAGTATCTTAAAAACTAACCTTATTCTTTGTACATTTGGATTCATTTCTTTACAGGAATAGGTAAACTCTTCATTTCTACACCAAGCAAAAAATGCCATAAATAGATCAAATATATATCTGACACAATCCAAGTGAGAGAAATGCATCCTAAAATATATTAAAGGAATGTTAAAATATAAAAAAAAAATCCTTTTAACCAGTAATTAAAATTTATGTCTGAGAAAGCATCACCTATATTCAAATGACAACCAAGCATTGCACTTATTTATTCAACTTTTTCTTTAGTTGTTGTTTATACTTTATATACATACCTGTACAACTCACCAGAGAATTGCACAACTTATTGCAACAATACACAGCACTCAGCTGAAACAGTTGAGACGTTAGACTCTTTCTTAGCAAGCAGTCACTTTGCATGTAAAAAACCCTGATTCATTATCAGAATTTCTTAAATCTCCCAAAGTCCTGATCCATTTCAAAAAGCAAGACATTTTGTATTTTATACCCTTTAGGTCGATAAGGGAACTCATGCTCTTTGAGGGACTTTAATGGTAAGTCACATGCACGTATAACTACGTTAATATTGAAGATAGAGGATAAGATTTCAAGCAGATACAGTTCTGCATTCAGCTTATTTAGCTTATGCTGAAACAGCCCTAGTTTTGATTACTTTGACAGAATAAGGTTATAGCTTAAATTAATAAATAAAGTAAACAGGGTCAATTAAATGCATACAAACCTTTCCCTAGTGTGCTTGTAGGTACATTTGCAGTACTGAGTAACTTTTTTCTTATGGTAAGTAAGCAGATCTGTTCCAGAGCAGAGCTTTTATCACATGTATCTTTCTTCAGGTCACATGCCTGAAAAATGGTGCACTGTGGGAGTTCAAGGCATTGCTTATAATACATTGCAAACCTTTGTTACCATTAAATTAATCTAAATACTTTAAATCTCTCCTCTCCAAGAAGTTTTAATTTTCTATGCACATTCCACCTTCTATGGAACACATGATCTTAACTCTCTTTTAAGATCCCATATTAGTGCTGTGCAGAACACTGATTAATTATACAGCACCAATGATAAAGACAACTACCAAGATAAAACCACGCTCTGCCTTGTGGAAGGTATGCAACAGTAATGATTATTAGGGTAGATTCCCCACATGCAGGAGCCTGCAGGGGACTGGTGCCCTCCCAAACGACACAACTTTTGACAAAAAAAAACCTCATGGTTTTTTTTACATTACCCATGATGCAAAAGAAATTGCACTTGGACACTGATGGTCCTAGCCAACATTTTAGTAAGCAACATCTTCTCCAGATAAACCAGAACTGCAAAACACATCCACCAAGGGAAAGGGAGGTTTCAGTGATTTTCTTTACAGCCTTTTCACCCGCTCTCTTCTATACTGTATATATAATATGTTCCCAGTGCTACTCCATCCCCTCTGCCACACATTTCTTTCAGCTGTGGGCATCATCTGACCAGGTCCCTGGCTCTGCCTGGGCAAGCCACGCTGCTCAGGAAACTGGCAGCATTTACATAGGACCTCACTGCCTTCCACAGAAGAGGCTCCTGCATGGAGGAGTGGTAGGCAGGATCTGGCCTTAGACTGTAACTGGTGCATGGACTGTGCAACAAGCTGGCATGTGGGCCCTTCATGAATGATTAGTGACTTGAACAGTACAAACACCAATAGCAATGTTTTCATAGAATCATAGAATGTTTTGGGTTGGAAGGGACCCCTAGAGGTCATTTAGCCCAACCCCCTGCCGTGAGCAGGGACACCACTAACTAGATCAGGTTGCTCAGAGCCCCGTCCAACCTGGCCTTGAATGTTTCCAGGGATGGGGCCTCCACCACCTCTCTGGGCAACCCGTTCCAGTGTTTCACCACCCTCGTTGTAAAGAATTTCTTCCTTATATCCAGTCTAAACCTACCCTGCTTCAGTTTAAAACCATTACCCCTTGTCCTGTCACAGCTGGCCCTACTAAAAAGATTTTCCCCATCTTTCCTATAGGCCCCCTTTAAGTACTGAAAGGCCGCAATCAGGTCTCCCCTCAGCCTCCTCTTCTCCAGGCTGAACAAGCCCAACTCTCTCAGCCTGTCCTCATAAGAGAGGTGCTCCAGCCCTCGGATCATTTTTGTAGCCTTCCGCTGGACCCGGTCCAACAGTTCCATGTCCTTCTTGTGCTGAGGGCTCCAGAGCTGGATGCAGTACTCCAGGTAAGGTGTCACCAGAGCAGAGTAGAGGGGCAGAATCACCTCCCTCGACCTGCTGGCCACGCTTCTCCTGATGCAGCCCAGAATACGGTTGGCCTTCTGGGTTGCCAGCGCACATTGCCGGCTCATGTCCAGCTTTTCATCCACCAGCACGCCCAAGTCCCTCTCAGCAGGGCTGCTCTCGATCTTTTTTTCCCCCAGCCTGTACTGATACTGGGGGTTACCCCGACCCAGGTGCAGGACCTTGCACTTGGCCTTGTTGAACCTCATGAGGTTCACACAGGCCCACCTCTCCAGCCTGTCCAGGTCTCTCTGGATGACATCCCATCCTTCTGGTGTGTCAACTGCACTACTCAGTTTGGTGTCATCCGCAAACTTGCTGAGGGTGCATTCCATCTCGCTGTCTAGGTCATTGATGAAAACGTTAAACAGCACCGATCCCAGTACGGACCCCTGAGGGACACCACTCGTCACCGGTCTCCATCCAGACATTGAGCCATTGACCACTACCCTCTGGATGCGACCATCCAGCCAGTTCCTTATCCACCGAACAGTCCACCCACCAAATCCATAGCTCTCCAATTTAGAGAGAAGGATGTTGTGGGGGACTGTGTCAAAGGCTTTGCAGAAGTCCAGATAGATGACATCCATTGGTTTTCCCTTGTCCACTGTTGTTGTCACACCATCATAGAAAGTCACTAGGTTCATCAGGCAGGACTTGCCCTTGGTGAAGCCATGCTGACTATCTCAAATTATCTCCCTGGCCTCCACGTGCTTTAGCATAGCTTCTAGGAGGATCTGTTCCATGATCTTCCCAGGCACAGAGGTGAAGCTGACAGGTCGGTAGTTCCCAGGATCTTCCTTTCTACCCTTTTTGAAAAGGGGCACGTTTCCCTTTTTCCAGTCACCGGGGACTTCACCTGGCTGCTATGTCTTTTCAAATATCATGGAGAGTGGCTTGGCGACTACATGAGCCAATTCCCTCAGGACTCTGGGATGCATCTCATCAGGTCCCATGGACTTATGTGCGTTCAGGTTCCTCAGGTGGCCACGAACCTGATCTTCTCCTACAGTGGGAGGGGTTTGCCCTCCCGGTCCCCCTCATGCCATCCATCAATTTGGGAGGGGTGAGGAGAGAGGTTGCCAGAGAAGACTGAGGCAAAAAAGTTGTTGAGTACCTCAGCCTTCTCCTCATCTGCTGTTACCAGCTTGCCTGTTTTGTTGTAATTCATCAATTAATTCCAATATAATCCACAGATGACTTAATTTCTTAAGGCCTCCAGCATTCAGCTGTAGGTAGGTGCAGTGACTGTAAATTGCTCTTTTTTTTTTCCTTTAGGAGAAATAAGCGGGTGAGTTAGGATGAAATTTTGATTGATCTGAGCTTCAGGAAAGAGAATTTGAAGGAACAACACACAGTGTTAAGGCTATAAAACTTACAGCAGCTTCAGGTAATACACTGTATTTGAGAAGATTAATTCAGTTGTGATCAAATCCAACACAAAGTTCTTTCATTCCCATTTAATTTCCAGGCACTCATTGTTCACCCACTTAATAAACTGCCACTTGCTTCCCAGGCTCCAAAAAAGCATCAGGCAGATCGCTATCAAGGCTATAAAGACAAAAACAATGATTACAAAGTTCTCAGTGTTGTGGTAACTCTTTCCTGAAGGCAAACTAGCACAACTTCTGACTCGGGTCATCCCGTCCACACACACACAGAATTGGGCAGGCAAATAGATTGTGTTTGGCTACAGCAGTTTTAATCAATCACAATCAAACTAATTTTGATTTTAAACCGTTCACAAAGACATGGCAGGCCTAAAAACTTAATCACTTACAAGCTCATACTCTGAAATAATAGTCATTTGGTAATCCCATGCTGCTGTAATCATTAGCCAGTGTTCATATTACTCTCCCACAAAACCAGCATTTCCAAGCATCCCCTTCTGATGTACGAACATAAGGAGAGCAAAAATTACATGTGGGAACCTTAACTAAGTGACAGCAGAAGTAATCAAGCTGAAAAACATCTGCCATTACTGGCTGTGCAGTGAAGTTTGCTTTAAAAATCTTCAGTGTAGGAAGCTTATCTCAGGAGCACAGAAAAAGTTATCCTGGCTTAGCAGCAAGGAGGAACCAGCAAAACCCAAACCTTCAAATACACATGAGCCTTCTCCACCAGCGATCGCACTGTGTGGCCTCATTGGATGAACCTGCCATCCAATATGCTTCATCTCCCTGTGTATGAAGACATTTCCTACTATTTGTATTGTCACGGTATCTTTTTTATTCAGCCAGGACACCTGAGCACCATGTGATGTAGCCACACGGTGTGGGAAATGAGCTCTTCTCATTTAAGCAGACAATTTTCTGTTTCTGATGCACTTTCATCTTTGATATTTCCAGATATTCAAATATTTTGAGATTCTGCTCATGCACCGAGACAGTTTCCCCCTTCCCACTGTTCCCAACTCCATTTCTCCTTGCCACTCAACCTCTTCCAGCCCAGGCATCACCTGTGGTCTGACCCTTCCCTGAAACTGGGCTGAGCAAGGGCATTACCCTGTGGCCTGGGGTAACATCTGAGGAAGACGCCTGCAAGCCTGCACAGAGACTTTTCAGAGGGAAAGGAGAGGCAGAGGAAGAGCTTCTCCTCACGTGAAAAATAATGAAAACCAGGCTGGACAACACAGCTGCAGATGTACCTACAGGGCAAATGTTGCTGATGCCAAACTGTCTTGCAAGAGGAGAACAGTCAAACAGTCCACCTTCAAAGTTCCTCAGAGATAATATCAATCTCAGGATGGGACCAGCAAGAAGCTATTTAGATGCAGAGCGTAAAAGCTACATCACATTCTCTGCAGCCTGGGCAGGCAAACATCTTCCCCTGTTCCTTCCCAATGAGAAGGAACTAGGACAAAACCAGCTTGCTGACTTGGTTTGCCCTGCACCAGGATCAAGACCCAGCTGTGTAAGGTCTCATTTAAATAAGAAAGCGCTTCTTGTAGTGTAGCAGCCCTTCTTGTAAAAGCATTTGCCAAAGGGGTTCAGTGGCGCAAAGCATGTTTTCCCGATGGGTAAGCTGAGGCACGGGCTTCTGACATGTACAGTCACCAGCAGACCACTGAACAAGCCTCCAATTCTCCCCAGATTTCTTGCATCCCTCTTGCAAAGAAAGGCTGTTTGTTTGGATCCACTGGCAAATTTGAAGTTTATGGCTAGATCCACTAAACAGCTGAGATCTCACGGTTTTAGCATTGTGTAGTATTCCCTAATTTTTGGACATATTGCACACAGATTATACGCACTCCTACTGCTGGGCAACATGTTAAAGTTTTAAGAAGAAAATTTTGGAGACAGGCTCTTTTTTTTCAGCTTTGCATTTTGATAGAAATAGACTGGCATCATCAGAGGAAATTAGTAACATTCCCTTGGACCACAGTGTAGAGCATCTTTATTCACAGTCTCTTGCTGGGGCCCACACCAAAGCGATATTCCACAGCAGCCCCCTCCCTGCCTCCAGTCAGCCCCTTGTTTAACTGCAGATCTAAAGGGAAGCAGGGTACCCTGCATTAAGAGCTCTCCCTCCCCCTGTTTCTGTGAGGCCCCCAAATCAAGGCTGGGGCCAGGCAACCCACAAAGGCCAGGCATAGTATTCAGCTAAAAGGAACTGCTGAAGAAAAGGTGGGACTGAAAGGTGGGTCTGAAATTTTACAGTTTTAGGAACAGGGTATTTCATTGAGTCCTACCATTTATCTTCACCAAGACTGAAAGGGCTGAGCGTTCACCTGATGGATGCTTGTGCTGCTCCTTTCTCATGAAAAAAAAGAAGTGCCAAGGTCAGCTCTTTCTTTCTTCTGTAGTTGAATTACTACAGGAATTGTTTTCCAATATTTTCTCTGCTCCCTTGAAGGAAACATGCTGTGCTGGTGAGAGACGGGGTGGGCATGCTGAGCCCTGGCTGGGGAAGGGCCAGCCAGTCCCCACAAGGAGTTGCGGCTGGTGCCTGAATTGGCACCCTGTGGCTGCCATTGAGTTCATCCCACTCCCTTTTCAGGGGCAGTCACAGCCCTTTTCCCCCTCCCTGACCTCTGCATATCTGCTTTGACCTGTTTACAGTCAGAACTGTCTCCATTTTTGTGGCTCCATCCATGCCCAGTTCCCACCATGTTACCCTCTTCCCCCAAGAACTGTGTTTAAAGACGTCTCAGACAAAACTTTGTCTCCCCTTTTTGGATAGAAAACCTACCTGGCTTTTCCTGGATTTAGTTTGTTTCTTGTGAGGGTGCTTAAAATAAGATATTTAAATACACACTGGTTTGCAGGTTGAAATTCAAGTCCCTTCTCTCCCCAGTGACCCATTTTTTTTTTCTATTGTATCCGACCTAATGTTTCCTGAATTACTCCATTAAAATGAAAATAATTTCAGTTGAGGAGACTCAGAAGAACCACATTTCATCTTCCACACAGAATAAACTACAGCTCAAAAGTTAGCACATTCAAAAGACAAAGAGGATTTTCAAAGACTCTGATCTAGCACAGAAGTGCAAGGGTATCACATACATTCCGTGAGCTGCTGCTCAGCGTTTTTTTCTTCCTTTGAGATCTTACATACATTTTAGATTGGACCCCAAAAGCAAGAGAGCTGCAGAACCAAGGGGTTTCAATGTGAACAACACCAAGCTGCTCTAGACATAGACTTGTGTCAGTGAAATGTTATAAGCATCTGAATACATTTTCTTGCCATCCTCTGTTCTTTGGACAGATTTGGGAGAATGAATTGTTATCCCTTTTAGTCAGACTAGGTCAGAAACCAAGCAAGGCTGTGCTATAGCAGCCCAACCACCACTTCCCAGAGCCAACAGGTCCCGCTGGGGCTTCTGGAGGCTTAGAAAACCTCAGGAGTTTCCCACGCAGGGTATGAGAATCAGCAGCTTGCTCTTCCAAGCTACAATACTCTCAATGCCATTTTGCATCTTCTCTTTCATTGCTGTTCATTAGTCCCACTCCCTCTCACCCTCTCCTACTAGCAGAAACCCAGAGCAAACCAGGTACATCACTTGTGCCTGTTACAGTTCCTTCTCACCTTCCAGCCTTCCTCCTCCTCACATCCTAGTGAAACCTTCATGCTCCTATGAAGGCTCTATTTTGCATACTTCAATCCAGAAAAAGCTTCACTTCAAATTGGAATGAATTTGTGTATGGAAAAATAAAATGTAAAAACTAATGTGACATGAAACTGGCTACACACTACTTGCATGCTGTATTCCTTTCCTACACACTTCTTTGTCTTATACTATAAAATCCTCAGAGACAGGACTTTTCTTTGGAACAGTAACATCCAGTATTTATTGGAGGGGATGTCAGAACTCCTATTGACTTGAATGGAATCAGGATTTCAACTTTTTCAGTTACTCCCAAGTAGACTGCTGCTCTTTATCAAAATACATTAGTTATATTTGCAACTGCTAGCACACTGATGTTATAGGTAAAATCCAAGTCCAAAATGTGTATTTTTAAAGAGGTAAAGTTTCTAGAATATTTCTAGAATGTCTATATTTATTTCTAGTATGTCAGAGAACAATACAGTAAGCCTCTTGTTCAGCTGTTTTCATTAATAATTTTATTGTCTGTTCTTAGCCATATCCCCAAGCACTAACTAGGAAATTGCTTTGACACAGAGCTTTAAAAATTGTCAAAGCAGCATACCCGGCATCTTTGCCATTCTTGCTTGTGACCAAACACTTTTAATAGCCTTTTCAATCTCCCTTTTTTTTATATTGATTCAGAAATCTCCAAGCAACTTAGCAGCAAAGCAAGGCTGCACCATTAGAGGCAACTGACTTACAAAAGTGATCACCCCGGGGGCGGGGGGGGGGGGGGGAAGGGGCAGGGAGGGTGTGAAGAAAAACAAGTTTTGAATCTAACATAAAGCACATGCAAGCAAATACAGATTTCACTCTATGGTGCTAAGACCATAGTGGGGCTTTTTTTCCCCAAAAAAGTGTTAAATAGGTAAGTGATACCTAGGATCTTGCTTTTTTGCAGAAGCCACACATCCAAGAACTTGTGGGGAACAGCATGGGATTCACAGCTGTCAACATGAACATGAAAACTAATTCAACCAGCCATAAATATTGCAAACTAAGAAGAAAAGACAGCTGTTGTTCACTTCCATCAATTCTTCCAACACAGGAGTTCGATCTACTTACCCGTCACAGGGGAATGTTCATTGAAAACCTTTGTCTTCCTGGTTTTGAGAGAGCACTTGCATCCGCATCTTTTGCCGCCTGCAATAGCATCACTCACCTTCTCCGAGGTCCAAAGCCTAATTCAGCAGGAGTGTTCTGAGCTTTCAGGACAAACTGAACCGGGGAATACCTGCTCAGTGATCCTTGTTGGGATTTAGATGATGACTGAGTGATATTAAACACCATGGCAAGCAGGTGGGAACTGGAGGTAGCAGTTGAGTTGAGAAGCTATAGACATACAAGTTTTTATTTAAAGGTGCCTCAAGTGGCAGCTGGGCACTCTTCTGTGGATCTTTACCTATATGATTTGCAAGTCCTTTTATTTTTTGTATTTCCCTCAAAAGTATCTTGTAACTCCATTATCCACTCATGTTCAACATTTCACCTGTGATCAATTCCAAGAGACGACATTCTCTTCCCAGCATCACATACAGGCAGTGGCTTGCAATTAGTGACCAATGCAGTCCACGGACTAGGGAGAAGGTGAAAGATCAGTAGTGGATAAAAGAGCAATGTTACTATGACAGAACTAAATCTGTCTCACACACAATTGCTACAACCACTGGAGAGAACAGGACATTAGTGTGATGATTTTCATAGCAGTAAAAGGGGGTAATATGTTTACAGGAAAATAGTTACATCAGAATTTATTATTAATCTCAAGTTAGTATCACATCATTGTCACTCCCCAGAACATCAGTTACCTCCCCCTCTCCACCAAAAAGAGGAGGTATTTTTGTGCTCAAGGAGAAAAAAAAAAAAATACTCATTGATTTTTTAACCCAATTTATTGAAGTGAGATAAGGTCTGGAGATGCATGTCATTATTAAAAGTATTTAGAGAGGGTTAAAGAAAACCTAAAATCCCAGTTTCTGGATATGGGAGAAGTCGCTGAGTGCAGGTACTTAAGATGATGATGCTGTAACAGCTTTCTGCAACATATTCACACAATCCCCATTTTAGAGACTGTCTGAGAGTAGAAAAGAGGAGCTGTGGAAGGAAGCACTAGAGGTTTTCATACGGAGATGGGTTGTTACCCCTTTCCCACGTCTCAGCATGTACAAGCTCTGGTCTGAAAGCTGTTAGGTAGCACTCTGCGTGCCTTGTCCTATTTGAGCTAACAAGCCTGCCAACCTTTGCATCCATGCAAAACCGCACTCTGGCCTTTGAAAATTCAGCGTTCATGTCCTCCCTCTGCTATCACAATAGTTTAGAAATGTGTTTTGTTTTTCAAGAGAAGTTGAACTGCATCCGAGCAAGATTGTTGCCAACACGCATCTCGGCACTGGCATCAGTAGCAAAGCTGAGATCATGCTGTGGAAACAGTATGACAGATCGGTTTGTCTCATGCTTCAAATATGACACTTGCTTTTTTGGCCACCGTTTCATATTTTTCCCAATTTTCAGAAGTAAATCAGCAACTACCAGAGACTGTAAACTCTCAGGACTGCAAACCTGCCAGTTCGCATAATCCAGAGGCTTGGACAGCTAGCTTGGCTGTTGCTGCAAACACTGAAAGTAGGACTGGGACCTGTTTGTGGCATAGCTGGGATCTGGGATGGACAAACTCTTGCTGGGGCCCTCGGCAGCAGAGCAGCAAACATCCCTCCAAGGTGCTCCCCATCAGGTTACACTGCTTTCTCTGGGAAATGTCCTGCTGGGGCCAGGCTTTAGGGCCACTTGCTTGATAACATTTAATGCGTACTTGCTGCACAACAACTACCTCCCTCCCAGCCAATGCCCCTGCAACACACACTGCTCTCCACCTCGGGAGACGAGCAGCAGCGCTGCGCAGCAGCCAGGCACAGCAGCAGCCGGCCTGCTGTGTTACATAGGTCTAGAAGAGAAGAGTCACACACAGGTATGGATGCTATCACGCATGGCAGTTTTCTACACAGCCATGCTTTCCTCACATGCCCAAATGTCCAATCTTCACATATTGTCTCAAGTAAGTATTAGAACAAAATCCAAAACATCTCTGGCAGCTTAAGACATCCAATGCCCGTTACGCAGCTTGTCAAGCCCTTACAGACCCTTCTCCAGAGTGGTACCTTACGTTTCTATGAATGGAAGGCTTTACCCACATCAGCAACTCTGGAAAGGTCTCAGCTTGCATTAATGCACACCCTAGAAGCAGCCTATCATACTATACCCTTAAAAAAGAGATTTCAGTGGTGTATTTAGAAAAATTGTAAAAGGACTCCGTAGGATTCTACAGCTTTCAGGTACGTATCTAAGGAAGCTACTCAAAGAAATATTTCATTATAAAACATCAATGTAGATATGATATTATTTTCTTTTCTACCAGTTGTGCCAGCACACCCAAAGCTTAGTTTCCCGTGGGGCAATACTGCCCTCTTTTGGTGCAATCTATTATGCACAATGCTTTTGATACAATCCCTCAGCAAGGTTAGAAAGTGTTTTTTAAGGTGCACTATTTTTTTTGTTTTGTAGAAAACCAACCCGCTGAGTTTTGAAAAAAACGCCACAAACTAAACCAAAGTAGGTCCTACAAATAACAGTTCTGTAGGATGTTGATCTAAAAAGGCTGCTACTGTTGACAGATTATTGAAGCCAACTTTACAGAATTTGTCAAACAGTACAAAAATACTGCATTGTATGTTTGCTCTTACTGATTACGGCACAAATATGCACTGTATCATTTAATAGAGACACAAACTGAAAGCCAGGACAAATACGAATTTAATTTAGAAAGACTAAACCCAGGTATTTGGAGGGATTAAAATACTACTGAGCAAAAATCTCCTTTCAAGCTAGCATACAAAGATTATTGTTTGGACAGACCTGGGAACTGGGAGAAATTAAAATATTTTGAAACAGGAATCAAAACTTCTTGCTAAATCTTTTAAGATATAAACTGATCTGTTGCTGTTTATTTACCAGTCACTTCCGCCTATACAAACTTCCCACCTCTCACTCCTCCCTTCATTCCTGCTCCTGACCCAACCCTAAAAAAAATGCTGTTTGATCACTTGAGAGATATGAAAGCTTGTTTTCACCCTTGTGTAACCCTGTAATATGGAACTGACATTGCCAATAGCAGGCCATACACTTTATACCGTTTGCAAGGCCTCTGGACTTGCTACATCTGAGTTTTCCCCGACCTGCTTGTAGCTTTTACTCAGTTGAGCTCTGACAGCAATCTTTTCACTTGGCCTGGTGTCTATTGATAACCTGTTTCACTCATGTTTATCTTCTAGTTTTATATAGGTAACAAGCACTTATTGTTGGCAGAATATTTATTATTCTGACACAATGCCACAGTGCAGAGAAATGTGGCCGAGAGTGGAGGCCCAGAGAAGTGGGGACATAGGAGGCAGGGTAAGTGAGTATTAGCATGGGATGGCAAGAGATGGGGCCCATGTGTGGTACTGGAGATCCCACAGCTGTGAACAGCTCTCTAACATTGTCAGTTTAAAAAAAAAAAAAACAAACCAATAAACAAAAAAAAACCAACAAAAAACCCACTCCCCAAAAACCAAACCATAGGCACAAACCTTGACAAAACTGGTCTTAGGGGCAACAAAATATAGTACTTAACATGTGGAGACTATCATATATAGTAAGCTTGGACACCAGCTGGAGCTACAGAACAATGAAGAAAGCAGATGCAAAAGCACACCCTCCAACACAAACATGACTCTCAAGTTGGTCCCGGGAGAGTAAGAAGGAACCAGCAACGTCAACAAAATATTCCCCCCATGAAGGACTGCAGAGGCGCAGAACGCTGCACTACCCTCTCCAGCAGTCACAAGCTGTGGATTTGACAGTCAGGAGAAGGGAGGTTGAGCGTAACTCCAAGAGAACGAACAGAAACAAAGAAGCGCACATGCTCCAATTTTAATTGTATTACTGTGATTTATTTTTTTTTCCTCTATAGAAGTACTCTAACTACACTATCCTAAAATATTTAGATCTAGACTAACCGTGATTCTTAGACTGCCAAGACCTCTACCTATAGCTCCCCCTGCCTACAACAGTGATTTTGAGTCCAACACTTCCAAAAGAGAAAAACTACCTACCCCTTTCTAGGAAGCAGGGGTTAGTGAGCCTCTAGATCTTAACCAGGAATCAGGTTGTCAGTAAAAATGACCACTTCAGCCACAATAGTTTCTAACAGAAGATGGAAAGAGTCTCTATCTTGGACACCCAGGTTGTCATACAGATTTGTAATTAAGATCTGCAATTCATCAACACAATTATAAAAGTGAAAGTCTAAAGTAAGGCTCCCAGACCAGTTGGTTTCCTTACTTAAATGGTTCAATTTTCAGAAACATTACATTAATAGAAGCCACTAGTCTTCAAAATCAAAGCATACAGAAACCTGATAAAACTGAATACACTGGTTCAGGAACTCAAAAGTATGTCAGAGGAAAAAACCTAACAGACAAAGGGTAGATCAACAAAAAAACCCTGTAGGTCTATTTGCCTGCAAGGAACATTTCTCAGTTTGTGAAGATCAGCCATGTGTACTGAAGATACTTGAAGTAGGGCAGTCAAGTAAACAGTGGAGTGGTAGGATGGTTCAATGTTGTCCTAAATCAGGAAACCCTAATGAATTACTTTTCAGTCAGGAGGAGGATGTTAGCAAAATGGCAAGGAAATGCTCATAAAAATTTAAAAAAAGCACATACACTTTTACCCTCTCCTTCCAGCCTATGATCATCATGGCTGCTTGTGAATGCATGAAGGGAAAGACGACAATTCAGTTCTTTCTGCAGTGCTTTTGCTTCTCTCCAGCACTGAAGTATTTTGCAAAAAATCTTGGCAAGGTGTTACATAGATTCCTAGGTCACAGCAGCAGAAGATGGAGCTTTAACAAGGAGGTGTAAGTTCCCTCAGTTCCCCTGACAAATTGATGAAAAGCATCACAGAATACAGAGGATGACAATCGGAAGACTCTCAAAAGAAAGTGTTATGATCATGTTAAAAAGCGTTGATAAATCAGTGTTAGATTCTTGGTTGCATACTGACCATAAACATGGTGCAAGGCTGTGGCTAAACAAGGCGGCTTTACTTGAACAGAGTAATTCCAGGCATCATCATGTACGCAGTAGAGCTACAGAAGCCAGAGACAGGCACTTACCAAATCAGCCACCTAGATTTTACAAAGGACATAAAGAAACACACAACTGTAAAGCTTTACTGTTCCACTAACACACCAATGACCTTCTCAAAACAAGTTTACAGAAAGGACCTCATACATGATTCAAGTTAGTCAAAGTAATTAGCAGCTCATTAAGGTGGAGTTCTGTATAGGCCTCTAAAGAATACAGCACATAGCTCCTTTATCTTTTATAACTGATTAGTAAATCAAACAAACATAGCTTTCAATTTTACTCAATTACTTGAATGATGAAAGGAGACACTCTTGAGGAGATCGGGATTAGTAATTAATGAGTTAAACCAGTTTTAATCAGGACATAGCACATATGATTACCTATTTGTTTTCACACTGACATGTAAAGATGCATTTTAAAATAAGTAGTTTAGAGAAAAAATGCTAGGATTTAATAAAAAGAAATAAGATAGTTTAAGTTGCCAGTACTTAAACAAGCAAGAGACAATGCTCAGCTGAAGAGGGCTGTTCAGGTTCATTTCAATGAACACTGTTTCCCAAGTTTTGGGGAGGCAGCAGTTCAGTTTTTCCTGAACAAGACAGGACTGTAAAACCACAGGTCTTCTGAAAAGACTGCACCGGTCTCAAGATCTCCTCCAGACCAGAGCAGATAAAACCCCCTGGCAATTCCAATTCATCACACCTTTCCTTACAGGGACCACAATTACAGTATTGCTAGTCGGCTCAGTCTACCCACCTTGTACTTTTCCTGTAACTGCTAACAAGGTAAGGCTGCATCAAGATGGAGTTTCGATATGAGTGTGACTTGCTAGTTGCTCACCACCCTTGCTTTCTTCCCTCAGAGTTTTCCTTATTTATTTTGACCTAGATAGTTGCTCTGTTGAGGGTGAAAACAAATCTTAGTATTTAGAAACAAAACCCATGAAACTGTTCTTGAGTATATAGCTCAAATACAGCTTCTGAGCTCTCCAGAAGAAATTAACTCTCCACTTGAGTACTTCAAAAGTAGCACGGGGCCCAAAATAGCTTTCCCGTGTCAAGAGTAACATCTCATCTTCCAACCTTTGCAAAAATTCAAAATTTAGCAAGAAGATGTATTACTCTATTTCTGAAATTCAAGAATAGCCTTTATTAATAAGATACTGACCTAACTATGAACAAACCTATCTGAATTTCCAAATAACTGAGAATACTTGCACATAAACACAGAAATTCAAGCAAGCAGAAACCACCGAAAAAACCATTTTATTGCAACAATGTCCCCATCATCAACTGAGATGGCAAAAATTAAGTTTTAATTCGTTTTGCATTTCTACCTTTTTATTTATGCAAATATAAATTCAAGAGTGTAAAATAAATCCACATATAAACACAGAAGAAACATTCTCTTTCAGTGACTCAAAAAACTTACATACTGAAGAATCACGACAAGTCATCCGCTGTCCATTTTTCCAAGTACACAGGCGTGAAAGAATGCAGAAATTTATTCTCCAAAAGCACCCTGTATAGAGTCCTTAAAGTATTTAAGTAATATTTATCAATCTCATACTCTTGAGCTTATGGATGTAGATTCCAAGAAAAGAAGAGACAAAAAACATCTCAAACTTCAGATTACTCAAGCTCCATCTAAAATAATCCATTTAAACCAAGATTATGTTCAATTCTTATAGCTGAAGCATCACAATTACTTTATTAGTATCATTATTTTGGAAAACTATTTCTTATTAGTTTTTCCTTCCTTTAAAATAAAGTCAGAATATTTATTTCAAATAGTTTTGTTTACTTATGCTGTAAATATATTGCGGAAAGTAACTCCACATGCTGGTAAAACAGGCCTTCATGAAGTTCCACTTAAACGTTACTATGATGTGCCTTAAAAAACAGGGACTAAAGCATTAAATGCACCATAAAGAGTCAGTGTCATGGGATTATGTATCATCTTCCTTCTCAGATCCAACAAAATGCTTATATATTTTGAAGTCAGTATTGGACTGTTAGACCACATGAATATTGGCTGGTTAGAAATACTTGGACTAGGACCATTTACTGTTTTAGAAAGATGTGATTATTTTGTTTTATTGTTATGACACAAAAAAAAGTTACCAATATTATAAAATGTATCGTGCAGGATATTTCAAGAGGAATGTTTTTCACTGGGTCCAATGGGCAGATGTTTCCAATGATTGTGGCTTTTAATGCATATCATGCCAAGTTCTTAATAAACAGTGTTTTCCCTCATGGTTATGTTACAACAGAGAGTGAAGAAATTAACATGGTAAAAGCAAACAAAGTTAAAAATGAGAACTGCAAGTAACTTCACAACTAGAAGAGGAAAAAATCATAGAAGGATTTAAGTCAGCACTATTGTGGGTCCCCACAGTTGCACTGCTACTCTTAGGTTTCCAAAAGATGCATATGATTTTATAAATATTTTTGTGCTAAGAGCCATGCTCAGAAACAAAATATAGGCTAGCACAAGTCTACCTTCTCGGAGATGCATGTTAAGTATAAAACTCACTTACTAAAGTGCATTTGCTGAACAAATTCTAACTTCTACTATTATAGCTATCCCAGTAAGCAATACAAACTAAACTTCGTTGAAATTCTAACTCTACTTAAAAGCAGTAAATATAGATGACTGATATTTAAATTACAATCTTGTATTACCAAACATTTTGACTCAATGCTGTGAGCTGTAGAAATAAACAAAAAGTACTATCCTAAACTTCCTACAAATGAGGAAGTGACTCTAGTTAGAAGTACCTAAAGTGTAGAATGGAGTTAAATATAAGCAGAGCTGAAGTAAGCATCGTTTTGCTTCTTACTCAATATGATGTTTCTTTAAGGCTCTGAGAGAAGCTGTTACTTTTCAAGATCTTTTGGCAAAAGATATAAATGCAGAAGTAGCAGGGTCATCTGACATTTCAGAACTCGTATTTTCATATTTCATTAAAGCCAGCTCATTCAGTGTCTGTATACATTTATTGCACTTGTGTTGTTGGAATACATCTATACCAACATAGTAATAATGATTGCAACAAAGCCATAGTAAAATAAACTTTAAAAGGGTCTGATTCTGACATTAGAGGATAAGTGTCTGCATGTTTAAAATGTTCCCCTAGTAATAATAAATACAGACAAATTGCTCAAGTCAGATGCACATGTTTAACAATTATTTAGCATATATAAAATTTCACTCATCCTTTTATCAATACAAATCTGTTAGGGATCAAAAGAGACTTACCATGCAAAATATTGATTAGTGCTGCATAATGGAATATATATTTCTATCAGAGTTAAAACAGCATTTTCAAAATTTAAAGAAAAATAGATTTTTAAAAAGGGATTCTACTGTTGAACGTAAGTCTTCCTTGTAGCAAAGACAAGATAGAAACAAGTTACAATTTATCGCTGTACTTCAGTCTTGATGAAAGACTAATAATAATTTGTCCACCTACTTCTTAATAAATGCTACATTTTCAAGAATAAAGGAACTATCAGTAGGCATTATTTCTACTTAAAACAAGTTATTTCTCTCTGTAATAGGTCAAGTATGCTTTTAAAGATTCAGGTAATGGTAGACTCATAATTTTCTCTCTCAACAGATTTCGAGGAGGCTCTTCTGGCTTCAAGGCCTCACTGTGATCTTTATCCTCCTCCTCTTTGTTATCATCTTCCATTCTTTCATCTTCTTCACTATCTAGAGGCTGAGGAATGAGCTGATTACCAACAAATACATAGGTGTTAATCCTGCGTCTACGACATCTCCTGCGTTTTCGTTTCGGAGGAGCCTTCTGAGCAATACCCTTGGCTTTCATCTCCTCATTTATGAAGTTTCTAAGGGTGCGTCTAATATATATTCGAGCTAGGTCCTGGAGATTCCTAACAGCACATGGAGCTAAAATGAAAGAAAGGTAAGTTATATTAAATTAAATTTCCCTCTAGCAAAAAAAAAAAAAAATTAGCTGCAAGGCAGTAAGATTGGTGTTCAAGAACACTTGAAATTTTAGTACAATATGCAAATGAAACAAGGGTAGATGGAGCCACCTTGACAAACCCTGTGGCACAGTCCAAGAAATGAAGAAGGCTTTTGACAGATGTGTAAGAGAAGTAGAAAGTATGAACAGATCACTAAAATACATTTAAGAAAGCATACAACAAATACTGTCACCTTTTAGCACCTGGCAAGTCTTGGGACCTACTGCTGACACTGTTTTAAGATCCTGCTGCTGGGCAACAATTTCTACCCCTGTGTCACATTTGTTTAGGCAAGTGCCTTTTTTCTTCTTCCCTCTTCTACTCACTGTGGTTTTCCTTACTTCCTACTGAACCCAACTGATGAGGGAGGGCCATGTCAATTTTACAGCTGACCAATAAGGTAAGTCACCCATATCTTTGCGTCAGAAAAGGAGTCAAAATTACTTAAGTCCTGAAGAAAAAAAAAAAAACAAGTAACAAGAAGCCAAAAGCCACATATTTTCCAGTGACAGACAGGTAGGTAATAACTAAGTATTATGGGCTGGTAGATGCCTGCCCTAGATGAGCTACGGCTGGCTAATTCCAAGGAAAACAGAAACAAAAAAGCACACCAACCAAAACTGCAGCCTCTTCAACTTTCTTGCTTGTCATTTTTCTTCCTATACAAAGTAGCATAGAAATAATAGGGACTACAGCAAGGAAGAAGTTAGAGAAGAAATAATTTTGATAACTACATTTCCAATACTGCATTCAGCTTAAAAAACACTCAATGTATTTCAAACAAAATCTATTGTTTCATACACTGACTTCAGTTAGTTGATAGTTAACTCATATTTGAGACAGAAAGGATCCTTATGACTGGCAATACTGATTTGAGATAATGCCAACAGAGATAAAAAAACCAAGCCCCATCTGTTTAATATAAAATCAATTCAAAATTCAAGAACAATACCCTATCTAACCATCCAAAACACACGTATAAGGTCAGGCTACACAAGCCATGATTGCAGATTGTATGCTAGTCATGGTAAATGCAAGCACAAGGCATATAAAGTTGAAGTAACAGACTAGCAGGCATTCGTCCCATGTACAGAACTGTGTAAGAGATACTTTATAAAATCAGAACAAAAAAAAAATATTTCCTTCAAAAGATTGAACAAAATTTTGAAACACTGCATCCTGAAAAAGGTGTAAAAGCAGTAAGCTCTCAGCTTTCTTATCCTGTAAGAAAATATAAGACAACCATATTATTTTTATTCTAGTTATGACTGATTATATTCTATCTGATTTTGAAGACAACATCTAAAATGTTTAAAGACAAAGTAAGCTTCTCACACTCACATTCCAGATCATAAGCTATAATTGGTAACTACCCGCAGTTCGTAACACATAATGGAAGTCAAGGCCTAAAGCTTCTGCACTTCTGTTCAGAAATCCCAGAGACACACATAGCACAAAGAAAACGAGCCTTTAGGAAGCTTTGCACTTGATGCATCAAAAAAAAAAAATGCTTGATAGTCAGGAAGGATAGTTAGGAAGTCCTACAATGAGACAGTCAGAAAGCTTTCTTATGCAGGTAATATAAAATCTTTCTGAATACAGAACTACTCAGGAGGGCACCCAGGGAAGGCTCCAAGTAACAGAACTAGCCTTAAGTTCCACTGATATTCACGGATTTAAACCAAATTGACCAAGAAATACAACTCACTTTTGATTAGTGATCTTCTCAAATTTGCTTGATGTTTAAACATTACACTTGAGGGTAACCAAACTTAAAAATATAGTAAAATTTAACTGAATCTAAGAAGTTTCATCTTTTCTCCTTCATCATGATTACATAAAGAAAATTAGACTTCAATAAAATCTGTCATTGTGACTTAGCGGTAATGTACTGGGCTCAAGATCAAAGTTTTTAGTATATACAGTATACTGTGGGTCAACACAAGTTTACTTCCCCCCACTAAGTTAAGCAGGAAGCTATGCAACCACATTAACATCCTGCTCAAATGTAAGACTTTACTGAGATGCAAAATACTTACTTTACCAATGCTAGTGGTGCCTGACCATTACCACACAGCTTACAGTCTACCCAAAGATGGAGTTCATCCTTGCTTGCAATGTGCCACACAGGTGTAACCACTCGGTGTTGCATAAGCCATCTTAAATCATTTACACATAACATGAGAATCTGGATGGTGTTTACTGCCAATCTGTCTTAGCTTCTCTCCTAAAAGTATTACTCAAACTATTCACAGTAAGGATTTTTTTTTAAAATGAGAAGAACATGATGCAACTTAAAATGTTATGTTTAATGTCTACTTCCTTCCAATTGTCTAGCAGCAGTGAATTGTGTCCTAACCAATAACTAAGTTGGTAAAATGACCCTTTTAGCAACACCTCTGTAGTCTTCCATAAGAAAAAGATTCTACTTTGAGAAAGACTGCCTGACAGATATTTTACTAAGCCCTATGTAAATATGAGTTATAACTGTAGTCTATATATAACATTATGTATGTGTCAGAAGGCATTCAAGGGCTGTCCAAAGTGTGGCACAGACTCCATGTTTACTTAGCAGTTATAACTGCAATTTCTCGCTAAAGGTTACAGAATAATAATGTTTACTGTACTACAATTTACAGGTGTGTGGATGTGAAACAAATAGACATTATTATAAAAGAGGAATTAGCTAGAATTTTTATTTCTTGAGCCTAAGATCACTACTTTTTTTATACCCCCCCCTTTTTTTAAGCTTCATGATAAAACTAGAGCAGCCTGAGCAGTAGAAAGAAACGTATCTTACTGCTTTCATTTTACAATACAATTTCAAGATGCTAATTTGTATGGTGGTTTTGTTTTTTTTTTTAAAGAGTGCCAACGTAGTAGCACATTTGCATGTTATTTTCCTCTTCTCACTAAAGAGTAATTTTGAAATTATTATATTAAGCTCCTTACAGGAAACATCTTTATTGTACTACAGTTCAGTTCTGAATGCTACTGGTCTGCACTATTTTCATTCTGAAAATTCAGGAACGGTGATGGAGAACACTTGAAAATCCTTCTCCATCTTCTAGGGAATTAAGACTGTATAAAATCAGATCACCAAAAAGTTTGACAAGCCACCTCTGTATTTCACTGTTAGACATGATTTAGCCTATCTATTACACACTATATCTAATTCAAATAACATAGGAAAAAAATAATCTTGTATTAACAAGTCCTAGAAGCTATGCTAAGACACATGGAGGACAGGGAGGTGATTTGAGATAGCCAGCATGGCTTCACCAAGGGCAAGTCCTGCCTGACCAACCCAGTGGCCTTCTATGATGGAGTGACCACATCAGTAGACAAGGGAAGAGCTATGAATGTCATCTGTCTGGACTTCTGTAAGGTCTTTGACACAGCCCCCCACAACATCCTTCTCTCTAAATTAAAGAGATATGGACTTGAGGGATGGACTATTCAGTGGATAAGGAATTTGCTGGATGGTCGCATCCAGAGAGTAGTGGTCAACAACTCAATGTCCAGATGGACATCAGTGATGACTGGTGTCCCTCAGGGGTCTATACTAGGACTAGTGGGACAGCAGGATCGACTGTAGCCTCAGAAAGTTTACAGATGACACCAAGCTGAGTGGTGCGGTTGACACACCTGAGGGACAGGATGCCATGCAGAGGGACCTCGACAAGCTGGAGAGGTGGGCCTGTGTGAAACTCATGAGGTTCAACAAGGCCAAGTGCAAGGTCCTGCATCTAGGTCAGGGGCAACCCCCAGTATCACCACAGGCTGGGGGATGAAAGCACTGAAAGCAGCCCTGCTGAGAGGGACTTGGGGGTACTGATGGATGAAAAGCTGGACATGAGCCAGCAATGTGCACTTGCAGCCCAGAAGGGCCAACCGTACCCTGGGCTGCATCAAGAGAAGCGTGGCCGGCATGTCAAGGGAGGTGATTCTGCCCCTCTAATCCGCTCTGGTGAGACCCTACCTGGAGTACTGCGTCCAGCTCTGGAGCCCTCAGCACAGAAAAGACATGGACCTGTTGAAGCAGATTCAGAAAAGGGCCACGAAAACGATCAGAGTGCTGGAGCACCTCTCCTATGAGGAAAGGCTGAGAGTTGGGGTGGTTCAGCCTGGAGAAGAGAAGGCTCAGGGGAGACCTTACTGCAGCCTTTCAGTACTTAAAGAGGGCTTATAGGGAAGATAGGGACAGACTTTTTAATAGGGCCTGTAGCAACAGGACAAGAGGTAATAGTTTTAAACTAAAAGAAGGTAGATTCAGACTAGATATAAGTAAGAAATTTTTTACGATGAGGGTGGTGAAACACTGGAACAGGTTGCCTAGAGAGGTAGTAGATGCCCCATCCCTGGAAACATTCAAGGCCAGGTTGGACGGGGCTCTGAGCAACCTGATCTAGTTAGTGGTGTCCATGCTCATTGCAGGCAGGGAGGTGGGAGGGAGAGTGGGGTGTTGAACTAGATGACCTTTGAAGGTCCCTTCCAGCCCAAACTATGATTCTAAGTTAATTTTGGGAAATAACTTCTGAGGTATCAAAAAGCAAGTGTTAAAGCAACCAAAGTTAATTACGTAATCAGTTCTTTTGCAGAAATAAAGGAAAGGATCATCTATACTTTGAACAAAAAAAAAGTAAAGGTAGCTATAATAAGGTACTATCCTTGGCAAGCTCACACACACTCAAAATTAATAGGCAGATCACTAGTTACAGGCAATGCAATCTGACAGGACATTCTGGACTCCTGAAGGGTTTATCCCTGTTTCACAGTTAAAAAAGGACAGGGGGAATCATATCCCTTTGGTTACATGTTAACAGAACAAAACAGGAGAGAAAAGCTGTTATCTTCTAGGCTCTTTGTTGGGTTTATTTAAGTTCCCACATGTTACTGAAGCTCTGTGTATGACTCTACTCCTAGCCCTGACTACCCTGACAGAAAATGTCAACTCTTTCTCCACTACTTTTTTCCCCTTCTCCTCATCATGCTATTTTATCATCTTGGCAACAGATGTACTTGCAAAGACTTTCTAAATACCTTTATTAACCTAATTCAAAGCATTGCAGCTAGAAAGCCATACCCAATGACTACCAAAAAACAGCTAGGCATGACTGTATCAGTTGCAGGCAGATGCGAGCACACTCAGTTATTAATATCCTATAGCACCACAGCTGCAGTTTAGACCTGTTCCTTCCATTACAGGGGGAAGAGAATACTTTTCTCTAGGAGACCATCAGAAAGTTAGCACTCCTGACAGACCTAATATTAGCTTGCTACTTTATCTATCCCTCACTAGAAAGAGAAACCGAATCTAAAAGGAAAAGAAGTCTGGAAAAAGAAGCTGGGAACGTTGTATAATTTTAATTCAGGATATTAATTGTTTAGCAACACGGAACATGCACCAGGACCAAAAAAATGTAGTAGTGAGCTACTGCTTTGCTAAACTGTATGTTCTGTTCTATCATACTATGCCTGGATAGCATAGCCTCCCCATTTCCAGACCACCACAGCAGGCACTATAACAACCCATCAAGCCAAAGGCAGAGAGCACAAATGACACTTACGCAGTCCCACAGTGTCATGTTTGCCGTTGTCATTTCTGTTTGGTTGTACTAGTGGAGCAAATGAAACAGCAAGGATATTTTTACTTTCCCACGTGTTCTGTCCCGTTCTCAAGATTTGTGTTAGCTGCATAAAAACAAAACCAGAATAAATCCGTGGTTACAGTTTTGTCATATTTAATACTATTCAGATTTGTGTTCAAAACACACTGCTATTTTGATTTGCTTCAAAATGAATTTATAAAGGCTGTTTTATGAACAGAAAGACTTCTGTATTCCTTGAAATACTGGTCGCTACAGTACTGAATAAGGCTCTTTGGCAATGGGAAGAGATGCAGCTGGAAAATTAAGGTCCAAAGTAAGTTTTGCTTTCTTGATTTTTCCAAAAGATCATAGAATACCTTAGATTGTAATCAACCTCTGGAGTCCTACCTCCTGCTTAAACAAGACCAACTTCAAAGTTAAATCAGACAACTCAGAAGCTTTTCCGATGAAGCTAAAAAAAGTCTTGTAGGACTGAGATTTGCCAACCTGACTAGGCAACCTGAAAGAGTGTTCAGCCACTCTCATTATGAAAAATTGTTTCCTCTACATGCAGGCAGAATGCCCCTTTGTAACATTCTTCTTTCAGTTCAGTTTCAGCAAGGAGAATTGGAGTCCTATCTACTAAGTAAATTCTCCACCCCTTTAGGAAGCCAAGTCAGGAATTAAACGTTCCTTTACTGGTTTCTTTGCAGGCTAAATTAACACAAATCTTTCAGCTGTTCCTTATACCTTACATGGTCTAGCCCCCTAAGCATTTGCATATAAAGTAGAAATATTCACGTTTTCGATTTTGGTTTCAAATCATGACTATTTTTAAGTTGGATTCCATCAGTTTCAACTGACAATATCTTAGTCCAATAAATACTGAAAAAATATTTATGGAACCGAATCATGCAGGCTATGTTTAAATCACTTTGGTATGTTGAGAAAGCAGATACATAATGGGATAATTCTTTTTGGAAGATAAAGGAACTAACATGTTTATCACAATCAGCATTTTAGTCATTATCTATATTTAGGAGGACATCAACTTAAATCACATAATGTCTTTCTCAATTTCCCTATTAGTAAAACAGGGAGAATAATACTTACCTTTGTAAAGCCTTTTGAGATCTAAGGATGAAAAGCGATAAAAGGGCGAAGTATTATTAAAATAATACACCTGTCTGAAAAACGTTTAATCTAACATGGAAAAGCAACACTGAAAACTGCTGGAAATAAGTCATGTTTTTTCCTTCAGTTTTTTCCTCCCCTTACCATGTCCCACTAATCACCACTATTTCAAATTCCTCTGAAATAAATTCTCTTTGTTTAGAGGGTGGTTTCTCTGTTTTGAAGTACTGACTGAAAACGTCTGTGTAGCAGAGACTTCAAAGCAGTTCTGGGACTGGTATAATACACTGAAAATACTATTTATAGAGTTCTAGTTTCACTGAAGAAATAGTTTTGCCACAGACTTTGTTGGAAGCAGGATACTGATGCTCTCCTACAAGCTTAAGGGCGAAAAGTTCAAGACTTCATTAAAAAGACTAATATCTGCTTAACTGTAGCAATACACTGAATCAAGATATCATTAGTTGAACATTAACTTAGTCAAACATACATTTATAGGCATTCTTTAAATTTTCTATTTCTCATACTAAAAGATAAAAAGGGGAAATTGCAACTAAGTCACCTGATCTTCTATAGGCATTACTAAAATGCCTCCAACTTTCAATAAAATTTTCATGTAGTTTTCATGATCTTTCTGGACTCCAGCTCCACAGTAAATCCGGTCATATTGATGACTGTCTGAGGCTATTTCCAAACAATTACCAACCACAAAGGCAGGTTCACAGAACTCAAATCTAAGGGGAAGAAAAAAAAGAAAAGACGGGACACATTTCAAATTAAGATTTTTAAGAAAAGCCACTCCAGCTAAAGACAGGAAAGTATTTTTCATATCTTCACTTATTTAATGAAAAAAGATTAGCATACATACATTAAAAGTCTGTATTATGGCAGTACTACTTTGAAAATAATCTGGTTTTTTCTGCTACATCAGGGACCAAAGAAAAATTCTTAAGCAGTTATAATTATGTATTGTGCAAAACTGAAAAGGCCTCGAAGCATCAGACTTCCTAATTGCAAGCAAATAGATTTGTCTAAAGAAACCTTACAAGCCATACAGTGAAAGTGCCCTTAAAATAGTACATTTATCAACAATGTGCAATATCCAGGCTGTTGAACAAATATTGAAAATTCATTTCCTAACAGTGCTCCTCCATTTTTGAATTAGGTTTTTTTAAAAAGGCTAATTTTCCTCTACCTCCCAATGTTCCACCATGAGCTCAATCCACTTTTCCCCAAATAAGGAAATTAATGGAAAAGTCTGTCACTTTTTGGCCACATATAAAGCAAGGGTTAAAAAAAAAAAAAAAAAAAAATTATCTCAGAAGCATCTGTTCTAATCTGCATCAGTAAGCGGACCTAAGTTTATAACAGAATTGCAAGGACTATGAGTACTCTTTGTCACCACATAAAATACTGAAGGAAAATATGTATAGGATAGAGCTTTATTGCCAAAGCTGCATATATTCTCCATTACACTGATATTTTCTGACATTTTTCAAATCTCTGCAGCATCTTAGTGCTCCAGCCATTAACGCCATAATAAATGTAGTTTACCTTTTTGTAAAAAAAATTCCTTCAGCAAATAACTTTACATTTTCCCCAAGCACTTTAAAACTAAGAAGTTACACAACGGCTCATAGAAAGGATTTATGTTTTCCTTAGAAAAAAATATGAAGTGAAACCTTGTTGTTGCATGAAATAGTTCATAAACTTATAAACTTCATCTGGCAGTATTGAAATCCAATGCATCTCAAACTTCATCCAGAAGGAATTAATTTTTCTAAGAACTTCTTCAAATAGATGCAGCCATTTTATGAACTTTACAGCTAACTGTCATTAGAAAAGTTTCTTTTTACTTGGCTAGCAGTAGCAAATCCCAGTACAACACCCGACAACATTCAAATCAATATTTCTTCAGTTACAGTGAAGCTTGGCAGCTTTCACTGCTTAGGGATGCTGCCTATAAGGCTTGGCCGACTTTCCTATCTACAGCACTGCCATTAACAAATCAGAATTCTATTAAACTGAAGTTTTTGCTTTAAGTATATTTTTTCCCCCAAGATGGGATGTTTTATCTTGAAAATAATGCAATGCTTCCTTCTTTGACCAGTCACAGACAGACCCCAGAATCCTTTACCAACTACTGCATAGCTCTCATGCTGTATGTGGCCAACAGTCCATAACATAGTTTCCTCATCCAAATCCAGAGGAAAAATTGAAAACTACCAACACCACTTGTAGACTAAAAAGAAAAAAGGGAGAAGAAGGGGGAGTGGGGAACAACTGCCTTGTGCACACAACTGGGCAGCTAGCCCAAACTCAATTGTGGTTGAAATAACTTCAGATTAACACAGAAAGACCTAGAAAGATATTAGGCAACGTTAAATGCTGGGAAATGAAATGAAAACGAAACCCAAGGCACTGATCACGTTACTGAAGATGCGATCTCATTTTATAAGCACTTAGACTATCATGTATTTTTCTACATTCAGTAAAGGTCAATCAGGCAGTTCATGCTATAGTTTTAATTTCAGGTTGCCTATAGTTTAAATCAAGCATCGCCACACCAATTTAATTTGAAAGTTTGAGCAAAGTACCTTTGTGGGCTTCAAAAATATGATAGGAAGGGGTGGCACGCAGGGAGAGAGATAATATGGTACTTCTCTAAAATGCAGTTTTAAATCGTAAGGCAGTCCCTGGTTAGTTTTAGAAAAATGAAGACAGCCTGCCTGCCTAACCTGGCAACCTTCACAACTTCTGATCTTCTCAGAATGCTCCTCTAAAAGCTGACAAGCTTATTACCAGATATTCCTAAACTGCTTCCTCTACTAGAAACGATCCTAAAGCTCATGAAGCCACTGGTCATACCCTCTTAAACAAGCAGGAACACCAAACTCCCCAAGTAAGCAAAAATACAAGACTACAAAACCCACAAAACATTCCCCAGACACAAAATACTCTATACATGAGCTGTGGATGAAAATCACTAGTGGTCTTAAATACAGTAGAAGTTGAAGATAATTTCTCATTTAGCTCCACAGCTTGCAACCAGAAGGGCACAAAGTGCAAATGAAGGCACAAAAGCAACTTCCTATTACACCTATATGAATGAGATGTGTTAAGCACTAGAGAACAACTCTGTCTACAGGCACTTTAAATTGGCTGGACTGTGTTCCACATGATTAGCAGAGTTTTGTGGAAACATGAGGCTTATGACCAAAACAGCTACTTATTTTTTAGTCCATTTACTTCAGAAAATACCTTCTTTGCAACATAGCTTCCCCTAGTTTCAACCCATTTTGTCATCAGCAAGAGTTTCCTGAAAGACTAATTTCCTAGACCACAGGGGACATGTAATTCCTGAATACATCTATCTGGACTTCTGCAAAGCCTTTGACGCGGTCCCCCACAACATCCTTCTCTCTAAATTGGAGAGCTATGGATTTGATGGGTGGACTGTTTGGTGGATAAGGAACTGGTTGGATGGTCGGATCCAGAGGGTAGTGGTCAATGGCTCGATGTCTGGATGGAGACCGGTGACGAGTGGTGTCCCTCAGGGGTCCGTACTGGGACCAGTGATGTTTGTTTTCATCAATGACTTAGACAGCGAGATTGAGTGTACCCTCAGCAAGTTTGCGGATGACACCAAACTGAGTAGTGCGGTTGACACACCAGAAGGACGGGATATCATCCAGAGAGACCTGGACAGGCTGGAGAGGTGGGCCTGTGTGAACCTCATGAGGTTCAACAAGGCCAAGTGCAAGGTCATGCACCTGGGTCAGGGCAACCCCCAGTATCAGTACAGGCAGGAGGAAAAAAAGGATCGAGAGCAGCCCTGCTGAGAGGGACTTGGGTGTGCTGGTGGATGAAAAGCTGGACATGAGCTGGCAATGTGTGCTGGCAACCCAGAAGGCCAACCCTTCCCTGGGCTGCATCGGGAGAAGCATGGCCAGCAGGTCGAGGGAGGTGATTCTGTCCCTTGCTCTGCTCTGGTGAGACCCCACCTGGAGCACTGCATCCAGCTCTGGAGCCCAGCACAAGGAGGACATGGAACTGTTGGAGCGGGTCCAGAGGAGGGCTACAAAAATGATCCGAGGGCTGGAGCACCTCTCTTATGAGGACAGGCTGAGAGAGTTGGGCTTGTTCAGCCTGGAGAAGAGGAGGCTGAGGGGAGACCTGATTGCGGCCTTTCAGTACTTAAAGGGGGCCTATAGGAAAGATGGGGAAAATATTTTTAATAGGGCCAGCTGTGACAGGACAAGGGGTAATGGTTTTAAACTAAAACAGGGTAGGTTTAGATTGGATATAAGGAGGAAATTCTTTACAATGAGGGTGGTGAAACACTGGAACGGGTTGCCCAGAGAGGTGGTGGAGGCCCCATCCCTGGAAACATTCAAGACCAGGTTGGACGGGGCTCTGAGCAACCTGATCTAGTTAGCGGTATCCCTGCTCACTGCAGGGGGGTTGGACTAGATGACCTCTAGGGGTCCCTTCCAACCCCAAACATTCTATGATTCTATGACAAGACATCTCTTTAGTCCATGTCAGGTGAAAAACAAGGGGGTCTATTCAGCTCACCTGGCTATGTAATGGTAACACCCAGCTAGCCTGCACTGGTATTGTAGCTGCCCACTCAAACACAGGCAGTTCAAGAATTGCCTTTAACTTCCCGTTACCCAGAAAGCTAAATAAAAGTATATGGAAGAAACTACCTCTGGTCACAGTAACTTGCGAATTCAAAAGGCAATCCTCTTCATTTGTGCTTCCCACAGAACCAACTGCTTCACGTGTTACTGTATAAGCAGTGACAAAATACTAGAAATAAAGGCATACAGAGTTCATACAGTGGAGTATTATGGACTTTTCAAACCTAGTTAAGTTGTACAACAGTGAATCTTACTCCTCCAAACTCCCCTGTAGAGAAAACCTCACCAGTGATACAACAAGATTCTTTCCCCACTCCCTGAATCTTCAGCTAATTCCATTTTCACAAACACACAGGCACCTCTGAATCAGAAAGAACTGATAAAGGCATGTACCCTTTTCTTGTATTTATCTAATCCAGTAATTTGTGACAACCTTCCATCAAAGACTAAAGTATAATTTTGAGAATTTTTCTAGTAAAGTGCCCTAATATTTTTCAAAATAAGCAAAGTTCAGTTCAGTTTTACTTAAGTATAAGAGACTCCATCATTTGATCAGTAAATGATCTAAAACTTAAATACAAAGTTCCACAAACACAAGGGAGTAAGCAATCTTAAGTACACCTGCCAACAGCATCACAAGCTTGTTAGTCTTACAGTACGAAAATAGTATCAACTACATTGTTTTACAATGGAACTTGACCTAATCAAACCCAAATTCTTTTAGTCTTAGCTGTCACTATATCCAACAAGTTGATTTCATTCCTATTGCCTTTGGGATATCAAAGCATATCAAATATTCAATTTCCTTCTGTGTTACACTGAGCTATCGTTTATTAGATTAATGACACTGCTGAAAAGAAATGGTTTATTGCTTTAACATGCAGTATTGACAAACACATAAGCTACCTATCAAAATGAGGTAATATTTCTCTTGCATCTTTTTTTTTTTAGTTCCTGAGTTGAAATGGATATAAGAAATGCCAAGTGTTTTTTACCATTTGTTCACCTCTATCAAATGGCCAGGGTGGCCTTACAGACCATTACATAGGTAATATGAAAAAACCCTCTTATTTTATACATGACATACCAAAAAAGGGAAAACAATGTGCTGTAACAATCTGGAAAAGTTTTCATCACATTAGGTTAGTTGAATCTTGTATCTTGATTACAAGAGAACCAACAGGCAAAAGAACAGAAATTAAGAGTTCCCATTATAGATAATATAGCAACAGAAAATTCCTGTTTGAACCAGCATTTGCTATAGGATAAATTTAAGCACACACAGATCATTTTTAGCAATGGCGCAAGGTAATCAAGCGGTTTCAAGCACACAAAACATCTGTTGACCTGATTCTGCCCTTTCATCTTCTGCATTTCTGTAATCTGTCTCTCAAGGATGGGTGTTGTTTCAAGTTCATCCACAACACAGCCACAGTACTCTTCTTCCAGCTGAACAAAATAAATTCTACAGAAAATTTGAAGTGCATTTGTCTTCGCTGCAGCGACTTAAGAAAATTATCAACTAACAGATTGTTACTGCCGATGTTCTTTTAAGTAAGATTCCCCATATATATCAACTCAATGAAGTATTACTGTTGTAATAAAATGAACATCCATTTAAAAAAAACACATTTATAGCAAATAACTAAGATTAAAGTTTGTTGCTCTTGTATCCATATCCACCAATCTAGTATTTGTGTGATAACAAGATATAAAAAAAAAAAGAGCGTAGTACAATAACCTACTCTGATAGCAAGGGGTTTTTTTACAAAGGGATTCATTGATTGATCCTACCATGACACCCACCCACAGAACCTACCCTTTACTACTTCCAAATCTGAAGATGTACAGGATGCTTCTTGGGCTCAGCTTGCCTATATATACAACCTTCATGAATGCAGGATGTCTCTTGAAGATGAAACTAGATGCAAGTAGGCATGAATTGGTTTTTTTTTAAAGTGGTATACATACTTGATTCTTTAAAAAAGAACAAGTTCAATGAAATTGGGGGAGAAAAATGAAGTAATGTGAAGGAAAAAATCTTCAACATCCACAGCCTTGTGTCCGAAGGAAACAGTAAAACATGTTACAAGATTCTTTAAAAAAAAAGTAATACTAAGGAACCACTTAAACTACTTATACCTGTCTTTTGCCAAGAGAAAAAAACATTATTCTTAAAACCAGCATCACTCCAGCTACATTTTATACCTCTCAACTACTACATTCATATCAGAATATCATCTAACAGTGCACTTCTGCCTATCCCTATACTTCCTAACGACACTCGTATCTCAGCTTGCTTCTCACAGCCCTTACAGAAAGAAAACCCATTTCAGTATGAATTTTGTATACTGTTTTCCCAGCCACACGCATTTCCTTTAGTCAGCCAACTCCAACCCTCCAAGAAGTCTGAAATCTCATTCAGTACCATCAAGCTGCTCCAAGTAATTCCCCTCTGATAGGAAATTTCTTTAAATTTATGGCACAAAGGACTACTCTTCAACTTTAACAATGTGTAAGAAAAGGCTGGCAAGTTGTTAACACTTGCCACTTGAACTGCAGTGACACTACATTGGAACAAAGAATTCAAAAGCATTGCAAGGCAAATTTCACACGTAACTCTTAATGGAAAAAACCACAAGTTTTAATACATATTCCAAAACAGAATAATAAACCCAGTGTAACAACTCATGAAATTAGCTTTACATCAAACTTCCCTTAAACCAAATACACTAATAACCAGACATTGAAATGAATCTGCAAAATGCATAGACTCTGAAAACATATGATGAAACATTAAACTATTTTTACTGCTGTGACAAGGAAATAACACTTAGCTCTGTCCAACACTAATATAAAGCTGTCCTAATTATAATATACCGCTGACCACATTTTTAGCAAAAGGACCCCTCAGGATTGGGGAAAAAGGGGGGGAATAAGTTGGAAATTTAAAAAAACAAAAACAGTTCTGGCAGATCGGTTTAGAAGTTTCTTACTCTTTTCACCAAAAAAAAAAAAAAAAAAAAAAAAAGCCTTCCACAGCTACAGCAACTGAAGAGTAAGGTTCTCCTGTTGTTATTTTAAGACACAGACTGAAAAGCTACAAATAATTTTATCTAGGAAGTTCTGGCTCCTTTGTCCACTTGCATTAAAAAGACAAGACTCTCAGAGCTTCTCCTATGTCAAACATAAGAACTTCATAAATCAGTAATCTTACTCCAAATACTCCTAGAACCTGTTTAAACACTAATGTATTCACTGAAAGAAACCTTGAAGCAGCTTTCAGATCATTTTGTCAACTTTTCAGGTTTTGAACTGATATAAAACTTATCTTCTTTGAAAACCACAGATGAAGGTCAGTACTTACATGACTTTGTGTGATATAACATGCCACGAGAACATGCAACAGAATAATGAAATACTTTGCGATTTCTATGCCTCATTAGCCTTTCTCATTTTACTTGACTGCAAAAGTGCTTTAGAACTAGTATCCATCAGATTTAAAGGTACTCGTTATATATTTCAGGAAAAGGTTTTCCGATTTTTCTCACTAAATTCCTGTGTTATATCCTGTCAGTGATGTCCATTTAAGATTAATCACTAGCTGAGAAACTTAAAACCTGCATCAGTCAATAAAATTAAAAAGTATTTTTTAAAAAGTGTTAATTCTTTTCCTATTAAGTAGGACAATAGCATGGCAGCAAAACGGCAAGTTCTCTCCACTTTTTTTGGTATTTTTTCTCCATTGTTCATTCCATTTTGTTTACGCATTTTTTCAAGCTCTCTGAACTAGTCTTTGGTTCATGTTCATGGATTGCTAGCCTGTTTTGTTGAAGAGTTACAGACATTTTACCTACTATTAGTATTGTTATTTGAAGACCTTCTGCATGTACACTACAAACATCAAAATAAACAAAGAAATAAAAATATTAAATCTTCAAAAACAAAATCCACAATGGCAACTTTTAAGTCCTTTGAATCCAATTACAATAATAGTAATTTTAATCATCATTAGAGTAACAGCCAAAAGCGATGCTGGCTTTTTTCTCCTGTTCAGGAATTTTGTCTTGAACATTTTTTCAGCTTCCAGGCAATGTTGTAGGACAGTAAGTGAGAAACCTGTATTTCTACTTTGCTTGTATTTGTCATCTGTCTTTGAATAAAATTGTCTTGGTTCTTCTATCGTATGACCTTAGCTATCTTGTTTATAATTTCTGATATTCACCTCATCAGTTTCACTGAAGTGGACCAAACCACACTACTCAATTATTTACAAAGAAAAATTCGAACACTGGTTCTTAAAAATACTTACAACTAGCTTCACTCTCCCTTCAACACTGCTTTACAAAATTTAAATTCCATTATGTACTATTTCTAAACTTTAGTGGTAAAATGAAGAATTACATTGAAGGAGTAGTTTGAATTCCAAGTGAATTTTAAGAAAAGTGGACAGGAACAGGGAGGCGAGAAAAAATTCCTGTCACTTCAGTTTATTGTCAGGGCCCTGACACATCCACGGATGCAAGTCTGGAAAACAACTTACAAAAACAGAAGAGTATTTCCTTTCTTTATACTGAAGAAGAAGAATGGTTTTATAGGTTGAAATTGTCATATTTTATACCAGGGGGTTTTGTGAAGCAAGAAATTTTATAGGAACCATGTGCTGGGCACAAATGGTCTAAACACTATCAAAACTTGTAGCAATGAGAGATTTCCAAAGAAAGGCATTGTCCACCATGTGACTGATTTATTTATTTCTAAAAGATATTTTACATGTGGTTCTGAGAGGACAAGAATACATATTTCTGCAACTATCAAATACTTTAAAAATGCTGATTTAGTTCCTTCCTAGGTAAGAGATTCAAGTGCCATTTTTTGAGCCTTCTGGTTTATGAGGCGAAGGATTAGAAATAGTACTTCTCTTCAGTATCTCTAAATCAAAAAGGGATATTCTAAAAGCCTATTTTCCATTCCTTTTTGTTTAACCTAACCTCTGGCATCAAAGAATCCCACTGGAATTCTTGTAGTCCCTGTATTGTTCTGATTAGACTAAACCTCAACAAGAATTCATTCACCACTAAAAACCCCCATCATCTACACTATTTGAAACTAAGACTAAGTTATCAGTGAGATTTGAACTGAGAAAGCCATCAGTGAGTTTTGGAGGCAGTTTGCTTTTCCTGCTTAAATTTCTACTGCAATCATTACCCAGCTGCACAGGCAGGAAAGAGCTTTATCTTCTTTGTGTGTATACAAGGAACTTTCCGTTTCAAATGTGCTTTAATGAAAAGAAAGTGAGCCTTCAGAGTCCTAGCAGACACCCTGAAGTTTTGTGAAGACAAGTAAATATTGGGAAGTTGGAAGATTAAGCTTACTATTTTTCAATACCAACACAATCTACTACAGGACTTCAGGAAGAAGTTTCACCCATAACAGTTATCCCAGAAGTAGTACTAGGGTTCTTGTCACTTACCATTGAAGTGGTTTCTTTTGATCCTGAGAAGGGTTGGTGAGTTTCTTTCACAGCAGGGACTTCACCAGCTTACCCAGGTTTGGTTTTTGATAGGGTGCTAGAAGATGGGCAACCTAGCCTTGCCCTGTGGCTCTCTCTCCGAGCTGGATATTCTAGGTCTAGAAGTTGACTGGGAGCAGAAAAGACAACACATTCCCCTTCAATAAACAGGTGAAGCGGGGCCTGATACTTGCACATATGTGTTTTAGATAGAGCCTTCTTAAGGAATGATTTTTTTTTTCCCTTAATTGGCATGCATTCCCTGAAGGTTTTAAGAATGAGAGAGCCTTACAAGTATTTCACACTCAGACAGAGAACTTCCTTTAGTCTATACCTAAAATCTTTGTACATCAACCATGACAACACTTTCAGATGGCACTTCTCCTTTGCTTCTACCGGCAAATATACATTGTCAAGTAAAATCAAGGCAGCATTTTACCACTCAATAAACAACTCCACCTCCATTTAGATGAAAACTTTTTATAGATTGGTAGGATATGGATACAGATACAAGTGATTACTGGAATTATTTCTGAAACAGGTACCTGAAAAGCTTTTCCTCCAATGAACAGTTCAAGAGGCCAAACTGAGAGAAGCCAACCTACTAGTAGACAACCCCCCTTTAGGCAGAGTGTCTCAAACTCTTCTGGACATGCTATTTTTACATTGCTTCCAGCCTTTGGTCAAGCACCTACCCCAATCATAGAAAAGTAAGTCTTTAATTACATTTCAACAACATTCTTATCAGGAATCAAGAAAAAAAAGGTTATATTATACCACACAACACTGGATCATTCCCCCATAGAAATGGCATCAAAGCAATATTCCATCCTGCTTTATCAGGCAAAAACCCACTTAAATCATCATGACCCAAGTCCACACAGAAGTCAGATGCAAAGACAGTGGGCTGTTGCTCTAAGCAAAGGAACACCACAAAGTTACAAAGTGTTTATTCAGGATCTAGGTTGAAGCTCTTCAAGTACCTACCCGTAAGGTTAAAACCCCTGCTTTTTGTTGAAAAAGGAGAGTGCTTTAAATATTCAGACCAAAGAGCATTACACACTAAGGAAAAGACGCAGGGAAGTGGCAATGCAAAGTTTTACAGAATTCCCCATCCGCATAACTGCATTACTGTCAGGAAAAAGGACTGTGGTCTCCGTGCTCCTGTCCCCCATTAAAGGGGAGTTCCTGTGCCTTGTTAGAGGCTGCTGGCAAGCGTAAGGAGTATTTCCCCACAACACACACATACCCACTCAATTAGCTTCATTCATACCAGTCTGCCACATAAAATCTATTTTCAAACAGTAAGGATGCCTGCTAGGTCTACACCAGTGTTTAACAGTAGACAGACACCGCACACCTTTTTCTTGAGTGGTTTTTCGTAGGAATACTAAGCTGACCAAATCAACAGTTAAATTCAGATGCCACAATCCACACAATTTTGGGTAAATATCTTTCACTTATAAATGAAGATGCAGGAAAAAATTACTGAAATAAGAATCAAAACCAGACTTACTGTCCCAGAGCATGTTATTTAGAGGCAGATTAAAATTCAAGACGTGCCATATAAATTCATTTATGTTAAAAAAAAAAATATAGAACGACTCCATCACAGAAACACACATCATCTTCATTAACTACATTAAAATACAAAGTATTTTCAAAGAAAGCAGTTAACCAGAATCAGCTATGCAGACAAGTTACAAATCCCACCATAAAACACAAAATCTAACCAGCCAATCAGTATCATGTCAGCTACAGTGCAGCTATTACCAAGGAGATCTGTATTAAAAAGCACTTTCATAGAAGTATAATTTTTGTTAGGTTGTTTCTGTAGCCATTGCTTAGTATTTTACTGTTGCGAGGAAAAGATGGATTGTTAAACAGCATATGCCAAGATATAATATAAAAATTAGTGATAAAAGTATAAATCATATTCACCAACTTTCTGACATTTTCCCCCTCATTGGAATAACACCGTATAACTAAAGATCAATTTAACTATCATTGTAAATAGCACACAGAATTTATAACGGCGTCCCCACAGCTTATCTTTGTTGACTTAGGGGAAAATACACCTCTTCTCCTTTAAGAATATTTAGATCATTTACTACATATGATCACTTAGTTCCTTCAAACACAATATACATACAGCACTGATACTCACTTATGTGAAGTTTAGCAACTTGATTGTGTTTTTTTCCAGTTACTGATGTTTTAAAGTGTAAACCCCAGTGTTCTGATATTCATTTACATAAATATCCTAATCAGATTTTGTTTAAATGATAACAACATTTCCTTGCTATCCCTTCTCTTAATGTCTCTTAATTTCTGCACATAAACTTATCACCAGATTGGAAAGACACTTCAATCAAAACCAGCTTTTTGTATGCCTGAATACACACACCCATAGGAAGGCGGGAATATGGGTATGCACGGGAATTGGTTAGTGGACAGGTACATCTAAATTACGAGTCAATAATGCAATATTAGTAATGATCAGAAGTGACCACATTTCACTTTTTTTTTTAAGACAGATTATATAAAATGCACCATAAAGTTCTAGACTGAATCTATTTTTATTTGGTTTGGCTTCTGTATGTATTAACCTCAGCTAACAAGTTCTTGTATTAAAATGAAGACAGTAGTAATGACACGTAGTATTTCCTCTTACATAATTTTATTTATTCTAATGGGGGAAACATAGCACTAAAATCATCTAGTCAATATCAGAAGTACAGAATTGAATTCAGATACAGGTTAATACTAGGATGATACTTTAAACTTAGCATTATACTCTAATTAAAGAGCCTTCTGTTACTTAGGAGCAGGAGGAAGGCCTGTGGTCAGATAAGAGCTCCAGATGTTTGGGGTATGGAAAAAAGTGGATTGAGCTCCAGCCAACGTAACAAAGAGCACGGCAGTTCATAAGGCACGTTACAACAAAGGTAATGGGATAGAAAGAATTTTCTCTGCTGTCCGCTGGGAAGAGAACAGGTGTAGGACTTGCAATTCTTAGGCTACTCCTACAACTCAAAAGCTTTTCTGCCTTTCCAGAAGCTACCTTATAATGACTGTTGGAAAACTTACTGCCTGTAACGGAAAAAGTCTTTTACGGAGAACAGCCCTAGCAAGAACCTTCTTTCCCCTTTCACAGAGACAGAGAGGTTCGAGATCCAGATTCTTAGGGGCCAACTTAAAACTAATAAAAAATTGTTGAGTAGGTAGAACCAATAAGGTTTGAAGCCCTGTAACCCAGAAGTATAACAGTAAAAATGAGTGGTGCATGAGCAGACGAATACTCCTAAGTCCATCTCTTCAGGTAATAAACATGAAGACAATCAGATAAATTTACTCATGTCTAGATCAACAGTGGTAGATTAGAAAAAAGTTAATACTGTACAGATAACTGATGTCCAGTTACATAATAAAACTTAAAAGATACAAATTACTCTGTACATGCAAAGACACCTGCACATCACGTCAGTCTCTATGTATGTATGTATATATGCATCTACATGCACATATATACGTATGTACGTATGTATACACACCACCAAAATGCAGGGAAATCAACTTTAGTTAAATATTACACAGCAGCAATATTCCCACACTTCTAAAGCGTGCTTTCTTAAGCCTTAACTTACCTCATGAACTAGTGTCACAAACTGGAAGTTTTATGTTTTGGTTGCGTGATGCCATTCTTTTCCCCTCCCTAAACTCGTAAGCAATGATGCACTCAGTTTAAAAAAAAAATGTCGCTGCAAAATGAACTAGACAAATGAGATACTTACTTATCAAAGCTATCACTATATTTTATGAAGCTCTCCAATTTTTCCTTGGCATATTCTACCACATCTGAATGAAGCTCTATTCCATGATTTATCCCAAAAGGTCCTGTAAATAAAAACAGCAGGGTTTTTTGTGGTTTTTTTTTTTTCTTTAAGCACAGCACAACCACATGGAACAGCATTATACCTTTCATCTGTGAAAGCACTAACATCATATAAAACACAAAGTATCCCAACACCACTAGACAAAGTTTTTTATTACGAATGCCTTTTCCTTTTAACAGGGACAGAACTATGGCAAAACAGTTTTGTAGAATGAATTTTCTTCATAAGCATGCAGAAAAAGATTAAACTGACTACCTTGTCAGGGCAACTTCTTTTTCAATGCAGTATGTAGTTGGAATACAACAATTTCAAATTATCATTTAGTCTGTATTTTAGTATCTAAATTTTGAAAAGTTTTCTTATAGCAAAATTTTCAGCTTTTGACAATTTAGAGATTGGGTATTATATCCCTGAGCTACATCTGCTCTTCTATTTTGCAGGTTCCAAAATCAGAAGCCTGGTCCCGATTTACTTATGTAGTAATTAATTTCCATCTAGAACACGGAAATTGACCACATTGTGTTCACATCACAATTCTATCATAGTTGCAACACTGCTTTCCTACAATCAAATCCAAGTATATTTCCAAGTCAATTTGTGTGCCAGAAGTTAAAGCTATTTTTCAGGAACAAGAAGAAATCATGAGACAGTATTATGAGGATTATTCATATCAGGAAGGACTCTGAATCAGATAGTCACATTTTCTGGGGGGATTCTATATTTAACATGAACTCATAGCCCAGGGACTTTAGTCATTGGAGCATAGAATTGGAAAAGGGAGAGGAAGGGGGAAGAAGAGAAAGTAAACATCAATAAGATTAGACAAAACTTGTATTTATATCCTCTACTGCATTCTGAACCTTTCCTAAATATTTAGCTCAAAGATGTTAGTCCAATGAAACAGAATTCAATTTGTCTTTTCTAGGACACTGGTTAACAAAACAGACCTAGGGTTACTGAGAAAGGTTTCATTTTACTGCAAGAAAAAAAAAAAAATAGTATATGCCACTAAGCTGGCTAGCAACTGCAATTCTTCACGTAATTTAAAACATTTTCTACTAGGTGAAATAAAACCAATCATTTACCACAGGCAGTACTCGTAAGACCTCTCTGATGACAGGCAAGAGGTAGATCATCCAAGGGATGTTCTTAGAACTTGTGAAAACGTGTACCTCCTGTTGACACTCATACCTACTGTAAATTTAGTTTATTATCTATCACATTAAGAAAAGCATTAGCATAGGCAATCCCTTCCTAGCTGTTTCATTATTCAATGTTCCCTTGCACAGTAATAGGCTATGACATTTCTAACCAGTGTAGTTACAGTTCTACAGCATCCAGGATCATCCAAAGTATGTTTTCTTTAATTAAAAATGATGACTCATTTAACATATTTTAAAAATAAACAAAGAAAAAACCTGTGTCGGTTGCCCCAACAGCTTGAAATTATATCTATGAAAGCAAGACACCACCTCATCGTGATACACCATACACACCTAATTTGAACAGAAATATGAGAAACATGCTCTCTTCTTTCATCAGCAAAGTCACAGCTGTATATTTAAGCAGAGAGTCAGTCATTCTAAAAATGTGAAACCAACTTCTCTGTTACTCTCCAAAGTCAACTGGCCTCTTTCAGCATAATGAGCTAGCAATTCCACCAACTAGGCTGAACTACATTTACATTTTGGCAGTATCAATAACAGTTAATTTAATCTCTATGACATGTGGGTTTGGGGTTTTTTTTGTTTGTTTTGTTTCTTGGTGGTTTTTTTTGTTTTTTACGATGTTGCTATACTTACAAGAATTTATAAGTTTCAAATTATTTGCTAATTTTATCTAGTCATTTTGACACTGCCAATGTGGCAGAAATACTACTCACTACATCGTCAAATTTAGAGAGATTCAACTACTGTCAAAAACAACATGGTTCTCTGTTACTAATTGCAGTGCACACTGAAATTGGTTTAAAAAATATGAGCTTTTAAAGATATATATGGTTTATGTGTCAGAAAATTACTTCTGTTTTTGTTAAAGCAGCTGTTCCCTGGCTTAAAACAAAAACTAAAATAAAGAAGAATGATGTAAGCAGTAATTTTATCAAAGGCAGCAAAGTAAGAAAATAAAGGCACACGAGCTGTGTGTGTACCTCAGCCTAGCACTGAAACCACATCACAACACTAAGCAGCACTACAGAAACATGGAAAGTCTGCTTCTGTAAGCAGCTCAGCAGTCACTGCTCCAGGCTCCTCAGCACTGCTAGAGAAGTATCAGCACCTGAGCTGGCTCTGTGGAAACCCGAGTGTAACCGTGCTCCTCGGGGGCTGTCAGCCAATCTCACCCTCAGCAGAAGACACGTCTTTTCCTGTTCATTTTCTTCAACTCCATATATCATATTCTGAAGGATAGGAAATTCTGCTTGATAAGGAGAGGTCAAGCCCAGGAGCATTCAACAGCCAACCAGCAGCCACTCAAAACAGGTTAGATAAATACACAGATACAAGTGCAATATACATAAGCCACAATTTCTCTTTCAAACATCATAGTTAAGAAAGAATAATGAAATAACAAAGCTTTCCACAAGGCAGAGAAGTAAATGAATACCATTACTCACTACCCTGAGCAAACATCTTAGAGAAAAAAAATGCAGTAATATTTACTAATTGTTTTAATACTGAAATAGAACACTGAACTTAAATTACAGTCTAATTAGAAATATCTACACTCTCAAAGAGTAACACTCTTGAAAATGGCAAAGCAGCACTCTATTAAAGTAGCATCTCTTTTTTTAATTTTTACCTGTGAATTAACATAATTCCTGTTTCCACAAGAGAACAGCAGAATCTGTTTAATTTATTGGTATTAACTGGAATAAAACACACTGCCAGAGATGCCAACAAATGAATTTGTTATGCACTAGATGACAGAAAGATGACAGAAAGTAACTAAACTAATTGAAAATTAAGAAAACAACACTTCACCCCACAGTTGTGTACATAAATAAATATATGCAAAATCTGTATATTACCTGTCAGCAAGGTTTCTGCAACCAAGGAAACATGAAAACTCCACGTAATACAGTCAATAAAATTATATCTATGAAAACTACATACTAAAATAAATGAAGTTATTTCATGTAATGAAATTTGTTTGTAAAAACAAACATTATTTGTTGGTACACACGCTCTGTATTCTAAATACTGGGGAGAGGGATGAGAACTAAAGCATTTCTCTCGCTGAGCTAAGTTTTAAAATATAAATGTAGACAGCAAGATTTCATTCCACCTTTTTTCCCCTAGAGGAAATGTATTTGAAAACAGAAGAAAAAAACCACACTGCTAATCTGTTAAAACAGTTTTAAAAACCTACAGACCTGCAGTGCTTAAACAGTCTTACCAGTCTACATCCCAAAACTTTTCACTAATAAAATGATTAAATAAATGTATTTTAAAATAATTGTTTGCACACTGATATTTATTTTTCAATTAAGTTTCTTCATTAGCCTTACAATTTAGACTTCTTTTTCCACAAACTGAAGATCAAAACAGTAACCTAGATTAAGGGCATAAACACGGTGCAAATGCAGACTAAAATTTTCATCCTCAAAAACTGTTCCTCTATGCCTTTTCCTTTTAAGCCAGAAAAGGACTGTTTCCTTTCAAATTAGAATTTTAGACTACAGAAAGGCAAACAGGAACAACTTCCAAAACACTCCATGAAATGTCACTGAACAGCACTGTCAGTGAACAGCTTGTAAATAACATACAGCATTTTAACAACATCTCTCGAATACCCAGTCTTAAGTATAATACTGTTGCTTTTAAAGAAGTAGAAGTAAAGTTTTATAGGGCTTGTATAATCTTCTAAAAATATGCAGAAACACCGTATTAAAATAAAACGTTCAAGTTACCTAATATTAATCCCACCATTGTACTCAAGTATCCGGTTCCACTACCCAGATTTAGAAAAGATAATCCAGGCTGAAGCTTCAGTGCTTCCATGACTTCGGAATAAATGCAAGGTGCTGACAAGTGTATATTTCCATGCTTCCAGGCCAAGTCTTTATAAGCATTGTCCCTGTATCCTTCCAGATAATAATCACCACGATCAATTGCTCTGAAGGCTTGCTCCACACTCTCAGTGCGAATGTACTGAGCTTCTTTCAAGTTATCAATTAAGTCATCGTTGTCTTCTCCAGCACTCACAGCTCCTCCCATGTTGAATTTCTATGATAATTCAATTAGTTTGCAAAATACATTAGGAGGAGAGTTTTCCCAAAAGTGTAAGTATGTAATGGATTCTCAGTTCTTCTTTCAGAAGCACATCACAAACAAATCCTGGAAAATAGATACATTTATGTAACTTAAGTTTCAAAAGACAAACAAATCAACAACTATTAGAGGGTGATGAAATATTGTTTGTATTGGATCATTTTACTAAGCAGAACTGTGAAGAGTCAGAACAGCTAGTATTTAATAAAAATTCTGCCCTTCAGATTTGAACTCTATCCAGTATTTTTCGGCTTAGCTTTAATATGTGAACATGGACTGTCTACATTAGCAAGCAGTGCAGTGCAAGAGTTTACACACACTAAAAACAGTGCTAAGAATCTGTTACCCATATTATATATACTTGAGAGGGACAGAAACTGCCTTTGGACTAGTTCTAGTCCCATCCCAAGAACTAAATGCCCAACAGCAGTCCGAGCATGTACCAACTTAGTTAAATTTGAAAGGAACTGGGTTTACATGTTCTGACATCACCCCATAGTGGGAGACAAAGCAAGGTGAGTAGTGATGTCTAGAAGATGCTTTTCAGATGTTCACTTTTGAGGTGAACCAGAGTACTGGTGCAGACACGATCACACGTTGCTCAGTTCTCGATTCAGCACAGGAAACCCCTCCGGGCATCCGAGCACCTCCTAATGCCTGCCGTATTCACTAGAGGATTATGAATTCCTTAAGTACATAGAAGTTTTCAACAGCTGGCCAGCTCTCAAGTGACTAGCGAGTTTCATGAATTCTACACAGCATGTTCACTTCAAAATAATTCCTCCAGATCTGTACTTTATCTGCAGGTGCTACATTATCACTAAACTCACAAAATTCATATGTTAACATTTTTAATGCTGCATGAACTACCAGTAAAATAGCAACAGAAGACTGGAAGAAAGGGAAACAAAAAAGTTTAATCCACCACTTCTAGATGAATAGAGTACCCACAGTGAGCTACTTATTAACATTAATTACAAAGCCAACTTAGATAGCCAAAAGTAGAAAAATACCGTCATGAATCTTGGTGCACATTCTCGGTAACCTAGTCAAAGGAAAAAAAAAAAAAAAAAAAAAGACACACTCACCCCTGACTCTTTAATTGCACTGATGAGTAACACCTTTTAAAAAAATTCCACCTGCCTCTTCAAACAAACATATTTCACCGAGCATTCTTTTTAGAATTATGAATGCAATTCAGCAAATTCCTGTTTTGTACATGCCTATTTGTGCAAATTTGTGAGTCAGGAATTCACAAACACAATCCAGATGCCCAAGGTCATATGAAGTCGGTTCCTAAGTTTACACTGTGGGCATCACCACAACACAATTTTTATGGTTAAACACTTTAAATGAAGAATCTTCTTAGAACACTAATGAATCCCTTTCCACATGTTTAACAGGTCTCTATCAAGACTACTAATAAACCTGTCCAGAAAACCAAATGGAAATGTCCAGAAACTACAAGCAACTTCAAATTTGGTGGTTCCCCCCTTCCTCCCCCCCCCCCCCCGCAACACCAAAGACTTTTGGAGTTTGAACCATTTTCCTGAAGGATTAAACTCCAAACAGCAATGTTTCTAAAGTAAAGCACTGAAACACCCTTGCAAATATAAAAAAATGTGCTCACATGCTGGACTGTAGTCCAATGACTTGTTCAGAATCAAGAGTACTAAACTAAAGATCAGTTCCAAGCAGAAAGGGCATATGTAAAGATGCACATAACGCTAAATAAGGGAAAACTATGATTAAACTTTGAAATCTGTTTTGGCCTGCTATCTTCTTCTTGCTTTAAAAAGTTTTCACAACACCGAACAGTTATCCAACACCGAAGTTGTACAATTTATATCCTTCCCCTTTTCTAGGTGGCCATCACAAAACAGTCTTCAACAAAGGAAACCTCATTTCTGTTTGCAGTTCTGGCAGAAGTGCTTCTTTATCCTTGTCTTCCATTAATTTACATAAAACACCAAGTCACTAATTCACTAATGAAGATGAATAACCGTATAGTACCAGTGCTAAGATACACAGCTAGGTTTAAAATTTCAAGCACACAAGCTCAAAGTACCAGATCATACAGTCACAATTCTTCTCCTTAACTACGAACATACTTAAAAAAGAAGCGGGGGCGGGGGGGGGGGGGGCGGCCCAGAGGTGGGAGGCACAGAATGCTGTGGGCTCCTACAGCCCTGGTAAAATCATCTGTGGCATTGACGACTGCTGACCACTCGGCTGTGTGCTTCTGTCTGAAACAAACCCAATTCTCACTGACATCCTGGAGTGGAAAGAGGTAAAAAGTCACCAGGCACAATTATCAACCAGCAGGAAAACCTTGAAAGTAGAAAAATGGCACTTCTCAACATCCTAGTGCTCCAGAATTGCACAGGAACATCCCTTTCTATTTGTTTTTAATCCACCACTAAACTAAGGGACAATTTAAACAGGAAATTGTGGAACTTGAGAGCGGTTTTTTAAAGTAAAAAATAATTTGTAAAAATATTCCAGCCCTGCTCATTTGTCTGTACTTGCATCACACCTAAAAGTTCAATGAACTACTGAATCAAATGATAGTTAACGGGTTATATAATCTACAGTGCCTAAGTAATAGTTTTGGCCATCCCTTCATCCTAAAAAGTTTGTGATTACCTTGAGATGTGTCTGGAAAGAAATGTAACTAAGAAGTAAATATGAGAACTGTGTTTCTTGAAGACTAATGCAGCTGCTACATTTGAGAAACAGAAATAGCACTTCCTGCCCACCTGCAGAGTGCATTCACCACCTCGCACCAGCAGATGGAGAACTTCACCAACTATCCGCACTCAACTGGTGAGCAGGCAAAACCACAAACGGCTCAGATGGGAAAAGGCTATTCTTCCAACCTGAAGCTTTATCGTTTCTATCAAAAAGTCTTTTATTAGTTTCATATAATTTTTTCCCCGTAAATAACATTGTGTGATTTCAATATAGTCATTACACTAAAACAGAATTAATTTCTTCAAGTATTTTGTAATTTTATATTCTCGGTATTACCTGACTTTGTTCCTGTAGCTTCTCAAGATTTTCTACTGATGACACCCACCAAGTGTTTCACCTTCATTAATGGCTATCACACAGAATCTCAAAGGCAAAAGTCTGGTACACAGCATGACATTGTGGGAAGCAGGGGAGAAAACAAAAACAAGAGAGCCTTCTCTCCAGAAAAGGATGCTTATACAGCAGAACAGGGCAGCTAGGTGGAAGTGTGGTTGATGGTTACATCTTATTCTAATATACTCTGCACCAGCTGAAAAAGGGGACATTAGGTAGAGACAGTGATCTCATTTGCTTTTTAGATACCTTGATTTTCATTTGCTTTTGTTAATCAACTATGGTGCTCTACTTTGGCCTGTACAGCTACAGCAGCATTTTTGCTTACCTGAAGTGGAAAGCATTTTTGTTAAAAAACAAAAAAGAACACCCTAGGAAGTTAAAGAAATAGATCTTTTCAAGAAAAGTGACCTATTGTGCTGCAGAGAAATATTTTGTGATGTTTCACTTCCCTTTCATGTTTGTAAGCTTTTACCTTATAAAATTACTTGCTTCTAACAGAGGCAATAGATGCGTGAAGTCAGATACATCTTCTACTATTTTAAACAGACAAAAGAAACCACCTCAACAAGCTATTTTAGCCTCCTTGTGGCAGCTGTCCCAGGACCAAGAAAAAGGCAGCAGAGCATGCTATGTAAAACTTTCTATGTAGCTGCAAAGCTCACAGAAAGCATCCTGTGAAGCTCACCCATACCTAATCGAAACACATGCAGTTCACAAAGGGCACAAAAAGCATTCTGATGCCTGTTACACCAAGAAGCACAGAAATGTCAGAAGAAAGGGGAAGGGTGCGTAACATAAACAAAATGCACCAACTGGCTTTAGCCTTAGGAATCTTTGGAATACAGAAGCCAACAGAAATTGTGAAAGTTAAAATTTCAATGTAGTCTTGAATAAGAAAGTTCATTCATTGATTAAAACCAACAACAATTAAAAAAGAAAAACCTGTTTCGCATTCCACACTACTCATGAATTTATTTTTTAAAGTTGGAACATTCATCTTGAAGTTTCTTATATTCACAATAAAAATGAAGTGTCAACACACTTTGAAACTTCTGTAAAAATCCACACAACTGTATCACAACACTTCTGACCTGTTTCTGACCTAACTTGTAACCAATTTTATTGGAATCCCTTATCATAAATAATTTCTGATTTTTTTTAATAGTGTCATATTAGTTGAACAGGTGTTCTTCAGCCATGCACATCTAAGAAGTGCTGACAATTTCAGTGCATTTTAATTCTTCACCATTTTATAAGCTATGCAAAACTCTTATCTGAGAAGTTTGTAACCAGATGTAAGGTTCATCAAGTTTTTTTTGCCAGCTCTCAAAGGGACCTAAGTTTTGCACGTTTCAGAACTTTTACAGATACATTTGCACTCCAGGTTAATTCCTTAGATCACAAAGTACTGCACACTCTCTTAAATGCAGATCATGCTAGCAAGGTATCCAGTTAATTTGACAGACAAAACTTTGCCTTTGCTAAATCCATACAATGTCAAGTATCTTACAAATTTAGTATCTTGTAACACTGAGAGATCCTGACTCTGCATAGATGACTCTTTAAAAATACAGGTTATTTGAGGCTACTAACTTGACTCTATTTTGTTTCAAAGGGTGAAAAATTGAAGAGAAAACATAACAAATGGGATCAGCCATATTTCAAGTCTCCTCCTCAGAACTATTTTCAGTAAGGTATCAGCTTGGAGCACACCATAACACCCTGAATCGAGACTGTGATACATTACTTTAAACTCATAGATGACATACAAAATTGCTTGATGAACCTTCCCCCTTACCCAGGAGGAAAGGAGAGTGAAGAGACAACAACAAACGACTGAGCTACTCCTTAATACAGACATAGGAGTCAGCTGTTAAGTTTCCCCAAAAAGGAGTATTCTGTGAGAGGCAATAGGAGATATACCACAAATGCACACAACAGCTTGAAACACTTCAGTCCATTTAACAGTTTCAGTTTACTCATGGCAGAAGTCAGCAACACCACTCTCATCAGCAGAAGTTTAAAGTTTCCCAGGCCACCAACCAAGTGTTAGGTCTACTTCTGTTCAGGCTCAATGCATGCCGCTCCTGTAGCAATAATGAACTCAGGATCATGTTTTGCCTGCCCTTGTCCCATCCAGCAATTCCTACAACAAAAGGACTCCATTTTAAGTTTAGCTTCCCCTTTCCTCCCAAGTATTGTAACAGTGCTGCCCAAGAGGAAATTCAACTCCAAACTGCAGAGCAGAGTCTAAGATTTCAGTGGGACCTTTTGAATAAGCAGAATGACTGATTACTATCTGAAACGGAAAGAGAGATTGTAACATTAGCTTCACCAAGCAAAGGCTGGGGGAAACCAAATTACAAACTGGAGGTAATTGTAGTAGGGGACTATAAAAATCAGAATAAACTGTGGGGGACAGAGGTATTTCAGAATGAAGTCTTTACAAACATTTTTTAAACTTTTATACCTATGCCTTGTTGTTAAACCGCTACTAAAAGCAATTAAAAGTCTATATGCTTTGGAAAAGAAGATGCTACTTGAACTGCCTTCTCTTCCCACAGCTACTTGTTTTGTCACTCCAAATACTTTAGAGAGAAGGAAAAATGTTGTTTTCAGGTTACAGTAACATACTACTTGGCGCATTAAGGTAAACTCTATTGGAAACACTGCACATTTCTGAAGTCTATACTTTAGACTCATCTCACTCAAAAACATTCACTCCTAACCTACTGTTCAGTGGATCATTTCAAGAAGCTTTTCAAGTTAAGCAGAAACAAGTACAAAAACATGTACAGTCAGCCCTCCAATGTAATGCACTCCACAAAGCATACTTCAAGGTCCTTTGTAACACAGCAGTGGAACAAGGAACAGACCACATGATTAAAGTTAAGCCAAATTAATGTAAACAGCTACAACTACTGACTTAACCTGAATTGCATTGACCTACTTGGGCAGAAAATGTTTGTCAAGTGTGATGTAAGCTTAAGCCCTGATCCTCCTGTTCAGGCCTTCAAGAGCTGTTTATACAAGATTCCAGGTGTGTGCTTGCTCTCACTCTTCTTTCCTCCACCTCCAGTCACCTGAACACACCAAACAGCACCTGGTACTGCATTTCTCTCAGAAGATCCACTGATGCTTACAGCACTCCAAAAGTGTATGAGCAGTGACAAGCTGTCCTGGTTTTGGCTGGGATAGTTAATTTTCCTCCTAGTAGCTTGTATAGTGCTGTGGTTTGGATTTAGCATGAGAATAATGTTGATAACACACTGATGGCTTAGTTGTTGCTAAGCGGTCCTTATACTAAATCAAGGACTTTTCAGCTTCCCATGCTCTGCCAGCAAGGAAGTGCACAAGAAGCTGGGAGGGGGCACAGCCCAGACAGGGGACCCAAGACAGCCAAAGGGGTATTCCATACCATATGACATCATGCTCAGCATATAAATTGGGAGGAGTTCATTCGGGGGGGCAGTGATGACTGCTCTGGGACTGGCTGGGCATCAGTCAGCAGTTGGTAAGCAATTGCATCACTTGTTTTTCCTAGGTTTTGTTTCTCTCTCTTTGTTGTTCTCCTTTTCATTACAATTTATTATTATTTCATTCCAATCATTAAACTCTTCTGCTCTCAACCCATGAGTTTTCTTACTTTTACCCTTCTGATTCTCTCCCCCCTCCCACCGGTCGGGGAGGATGAGCGAGTGACTGTGTGGTGCTTGGTTGCCAGCTGATGTTAAAACACAACACAAGCACATCAACGCAGATTTCATGATCAAATGACCTTAACCTTGGTAGTTACACAAGGGTATAATTTTTGGGCCAACCTTACTGAATGTCTACTGAATCTTTTTGACTTTTTTTTAAACAGAGACAGTTCATGAAAACTTAAGTAAAAAATAATAAAACAACATAACATTTTGTTGGTTGTCCACCCAGGCAAAAAAAACACGCTACTTTTTTTTTTTTCCTTCTTCTTTGGACTGGGATACATTCTTCTCCCAGTCTATATTGTCTTCTATACTCAATTTGTTTTTCTCATCTGAAATTCTACCTTCTTCACATGACAGCAAGGATCGAATGCTGAAAGGAACATTTTCTATATACCCTTTCTATATGCCAGACCTGTTTTCAGGTATGCTGATAAAGACTTTAAAAGTCATTACCTTTGTATTAACAAAGCATAGCAAAGAATCCTACACATTTCCTGGATGGAACTTTTAATGCATAGCTTAACACCACATCCTGACTCACTTCTCCTTGCTGCTTAAAATCTGGGCCACCAAAAAATGTTTGCAAACCTGATCCTCTCAGGCTTCAGAGTTTCTTCTTCAAAGTCTCCCACCTGTGACACCACAAACATGTTCTGAATGACTACTTCAAAACAAAGAAATAAGAGTTCACCATTTCCACCCAAAATAACTAGCAGTGTACTTTGCCATACTGCAGTGAAACCTAGAGTACAGGAGGTATAAATCTATATCCACTAAGTACCAATCTATACCCTCAGAAAGTAAGTCCTCAGCTGTGCTCTTTATCTATTTAGGGCTATGCTTATTATTCTCCAATAGTCATCACTATGGTCACCGCAGACCCAGCTTCAGGGTTCACATCCTGGAATGCCCTCTGGGCCACTAACTGACGCCTCTTAATTATATCCTGCAAAAACTCCCTGCTGAGAGACAGGAAAGCTGTCTCATTGCCCTAGTTTAGTGACTCCATCACTAGTAAAGACTAGCTGTTGGTCATCTGCACAAAATTACTTCCTCCTAACCCCCCACCTCAAATACATGGGATCTTTGGGATTTTCCTACCTGCAGCCATTTTGAATCTAGTAATCTTATGTTACAAAAAGCTTTAAATTGGGAAGAAGCACAGAAACACTCCCTTCTCTTAAAAGAATTTGCTAGTATCTAATTTCACATAAGTTTTAATTTAGCCAGTATCTGCCATAAAACTTTTATTAAGAAGTGCTCTTATTTGTAAAATGAAAAATCCTCCATGGATGAAAGGCTGATGAGATGATAAGCAGCTCTGGAATACTCTGATTAGCCCGTCTCATGAGATTGTAAGCACCTGACACTATTACCTGTGCAGAAGACATTAGTCTCTCAGGCATAAAGAGTTTGTCCAGCGTTAATAATCAGTTGCTGTTCAGTCCCCAGAACCAGCTCCTCTTTGTATTCTGCAGCAGGTAAAGAGAAGCACTGATAAGGAAATAGCCTCATTCTCCAAAGCAGCAAGATGCTGTTACCTAGTATCATCAGAAAAAACAAAGAACTAAAATTTGTTATGTGTCAGTTCAGTGATACTGTCTACAAGATTTAAAAAAAAATAAAAATTATTTCAGTAATTTCAGAGAGCAGCATTAACTGCTAAGAAAAATCTGAATACCTGATTGACAATGACAAGAACTGATGTGTATGGCAGCAGCATACGACACAGCTTGAGTAGTGGAACTAGACAGTTCCTGGTAATAGTACTTGATCAGAGTAGCATGGCATGCTTTTTTCACAGTATGCAGTGATAATATGTCAACAAAACAATAGTTGCCAGTCTGTTGCTTACCATTAGAGATCAGCTATATGCAAACTGGTGATTACACCTCAAGAGGTTTTATGTATACGTTTACGAGTGCATGAACACTAGCTCTGCCCTGATTCTGTTTACCCTATAGTATCTCACCAACTTTCAGAACAATTAACATTGCTCCTCTACCCACACCAAAAAGTTTGGTGGTGCTTGTTTGTAAGACACTACATAAAACGGTCTCATCTCTGAGGAACCTAAGATGGGTTAGTGACCTGTCAAAGTTCCACTAAAAGATCTCATAAGCAAAGGATGTCAGCTTAACCCAATGTCCAACATACAGAAAATCCTCTATCCTTCCTCAGACAGCAGTGTCCATGAAAGAACCCAGCAGTTCCCTTATAGTACACTCCTTAAAGATCTCAGGTCCTGAGAGGTGTGCCTACAGCTCTGCCCATTCCCACACTACAACCATTTTAAGTCTGTCCAGTACAAACTAGTCTGTACTGCTGTATCACAAACTGGCTGGGAGAAAGGGGAAAGAAGAGAAGCTTCTCTGGAGGGCCTAACAGACCCAAACAGACCCACAGAAACAGGAGGTGCCAAGGTAATAGTGGCTTGCTCACTGGCAAACTAAAATATCAGAACTTCGTAAGACATGTATGAATCAGTGATGCTCAATACATACAGATGTCTGATATTCACTCAATCTGTATCATGCACCTGTTTTTCAGAAGAGAAACTGCTGTCTGTGCACATATTTCACAGGAATTAGCGAGCTACAGAATGACCAGGCTGCAAAACTCATTGCCACAATAAACAGCTTTGTACATGGGTATTTAACAGAGAATACTCATTTCAAGCATGTTTATATAAACCGTAACAGTTGAATGTTAAGAATTAGAAGAGCTGTAGAGACACATCTTAAAAAAAAAACAGTTTTGGAATATCTAATTCTTTTTATGCTGAAAAGGCATTACAGAATACAAGTGACACAAACATTTCTGCAAATTTCAACATTATCCTGATCATAAGCCAACTAAGACACCTTAACATAAAGGACAAGCCAAATACTCAACATTTTTAAAACAAAACCTTTTTCTCTTCATGAAAGGAAATGCTTAATAATTTAGTTTGTGGTGACCAGAAGGTAACAAACCACAGGAAAATATGATGCTCCTTTAGTTTCAGTATCACCTTCAGAAAGCAACCAATAACAGCGGGGGGGTGGGGGAATCATAGAATGTTTTGGGTTGGAAGGGACCCCTAGAGGTCATCTAGTCCAATCCCCCTGCAGTGAGCAGGGACACCGCTAACTAGATCAGGTTGCTCAGAGCCCCGTCCAACCTGGCCTTGAATGTTTCCAGGGATGGGGCCTCCACCACCTCTCTGGGCAACCTGAGAATCTTCTTTTATAATGAAATACAAAGCAGGTTTAGTACAAGAACTGAAACATGCTTTCCTAACCTTTGATCACAAATGTAGTTTCTGCAGCTACAGTCTTCATCAGATCAAGTCACAGTTCATATAATTTTGAGTAGGTTAAATGTGGCCCGTAACAAAATATTCACTATTTCAGCCAGTGCTAAAGTTCAAAAGCTTATTGCACATAAACATTTCAAGTTATTTAAATAACTCACTTCCAGCAGCAACAGAACAACATATGCCTGTTGCCTTTAGCAAAAGAAAATAGAAATGAGGTCAAGTGTAAAAATAGAAGATGGTTACATTCCTGACACTTGAAACCTCATCTTAGAGCTATGCATCTACTGCAGTCTCTAACAAAAAAAAAAAAAAAACCACCAGGCCCAAATAAAAACAAAAATATCAATCAACTTTATCAAGCTCCAAGTGCACTAAAGCCTTTGGGTTTTCTGATCTTCAGAAATATATCTAGAAGCATCAAAATAGCATGCAATATTCACAGCATAAACAACTTTTAATACTGTACGATCAAAATATTTACTCTCACAGCCTGAGAACCTTCAACTTTTATTTGTGTGCCCCCTTCTTACGAGATGCTAAATAAATTAAAAGTTCAAGTCCTGATCCTGTTTACTAGATTCTTAAAATAGCCCAGTGCCATACAACAGCATGTTTTGAGAAGTTACTTTATTACTTAGGCCTGTAATCTTCAAGAAGCATGAGTAAGGCCTACTCTGTTTCCTGCTTTTCTTCCTCAGAACCACGATACCAAATTCTTCAACCAGTGCAATCTTCCAGAAGCATCACACTGGATTCACCAATTTTTTCAAGTGTAACTTGTCTACTCAAACACATGCACACTAACAGCTACTTTTGATTTTATCTTGTCAAAAAAAGTGATTGATATCACTTGCACACAACTGTCTTCTTTTTAATCCCCAAATCTTGCATGCCTCCAAGCATTTCACACTTTAAGGCCCATGTCATAATCTGCCTCATTCTCAAGACACAGTATAAACACACTCTAAAATGACATGACTTTGTCCATAAATCCCTATTTTGTAAGATAGCCAATGCCTACTTTATATAAAACAGAGATTAACTATCCCTTCATGGTTCTTACCAAAGAAAAGTGACGATTTATCAAAATTTTCAAAGCATGGAAGTATGAAGTAAATATGTTTTAAAAATCTAGCAAAAGAAGTCTCTACACAAATGCCAGTCATCGGGGAGGAAACCAAACCAAACAACTCCTTATTTTACAATTTAAAAGGTTACATACGGCATTAGTACTGTTACCAAAGGCTGTTCCACAAAATTTCATGTAATCATTCTAGCATTCTCCCTGTTGCTATTAAAATACACTACACCTCGAGGTAACATTTCAAAGTATTGCTTTTGTAACAGTATCACTTTAATTCACGTCTCTGTGGCCAGCCAGTAACTTCTACAATAAATTTTCAACTGTGCTTGCAAACAATTAAACAGATTATTTGCCAGCACATAAAGTTAACACTGTTAGTTTATGTGATAAAAAGCTATTCTGCACAGACAAAGGAGCAGACAGGCACACTTGCAGGTGGGGGAACTCACCGAAAAGCCCTGACCCAGACACTCCGAGGGCTATCACATTGGCTCGCCCCATGTCCCCACCACCACTGGGCCTCTCCAGGGCACTTTTCAGATTGAGAGGTGTTACTGCTTACAGGGCTCCCAGATTTATTATGGGATGCAGGAAAGGCACTTAGGGATTGCAAGAAGTCCTGTTATGGGGTGTTTAGGGGAGAAACCAAAGGTGCGGAAAGGGAGGGACCAAAGTGGCTCGGGGAGGACCAAGCATCAGAAAACAGAGGGCTATGATGACAAGAGGGACAGGTCACCTGTGAACAGGGTGCAGGTCAGTACATGTATCTAGCTGTACTCTCCCCCAAAACACCACTGTCTGCCCATTTATCTCCTTTTGTAACTCCTTTCCTGGGACTCTGCTCAGTGTACACGTGTGTCTATATGACAAGTGGAGTCAGACCACAGGTCACAAGGGCTCATCGATCTGTGGTGCCAGCAGAAGAGGGGGTGAGCTTTTGCAGGTCAGAGTGTGATCACAGGGAGTACCAAGCTGGACTAGCCAGAAGACTGGCCTGGGAACCAGGGACAGGGCAAACTGTCCAAGTGAGGCAACTGAAGAAGTTGGCTGCTGGAGGAAAAACAGGGGTCCAAGTGAGCTGGAGAACCTGTGGTGTTTGGGGCAGGGGTAGCTGAGCATAAGTGTGTGTGCGCAAGAGGCAACAGACCCAAGGACTAGTTTCAGGGTAGAATGGGTGTCTAAACCCAGCAACTAGAAGGATCCATGCATGCATTTGCCACTAGCAGCCATTCAGCTTGACCATCCAGAAAGGGCAACTGGGTAAGGCCATTGGCACTGTTTATGCTTGCATTAGCACTATGTTTTCTGCATTCATGTGGTGGCCAACTGTGTGTTTATATACGTACATGCTGAATACATGTGTGTGTGCTACTGAGAATATGTGCTTAGCCTCACTACTGGCTGGGCCTGGGGGCCATGCATGCCTGAACTAAGAACTAGAAATACTTGAACAGAACCCCTTATAGGCCTTCTTTAAAAGCCAAAAACAAAGCACATTTTTAACTTGAAAATGTTTCTGTACTGTTGTTTTTCTTCATTTCCAGGTGTGAATCAAGTCCTATTACAAACACAGCTCCAAAGTTATGATTTATGTACAGTACAAACAACAGGAGATGTGGTCTGGGGGAGGATTTAGAGCATTTCAGAAAGCTTCAGTGACCATTTCAAGATATTCATTCAAACATTTCACCAAGTGGAAGCTGGAAACCTTTTATTATTGCTTGATGTAGCAGCTGTGCACTTGCACAGCATATCTTCATCCCCATAATCCTACCCCATCAGGGTTTTTTCAGTCACACAAAGCACGTGGTTTTTACCTGAGAAAAGTGCAGTTTACAGATGTAACACAAGAGGCTGCTACAGTCACGTAACCTGCCTTAGCTATAGCATGAACTCCAGTTTACCCAGAGCATCCCAGAATGGAGAAGCCAAATCCTACACTGAGTTTTTATGACAACTGAATTACTCCAGAAAACATCACAATCTCAGGAAACTTGGCAGTAATGAGTCTTAGTCATAATGAATGCATAATTAACTAAAGTAAATAAGCAGAGAATAAGGCCTATGGGATTTATAATGTTGCAACCATCAGCTTGGCAACTCCTCTTTTCTGTGTTCTTCCAGTTTCATTGACCTCCTGACTGCAATAATGCCAAATTTAGAGTTTCTTGAAGAAAGAACACAGCAAAGCTTAAGAAACTGGACAGCGGGTGACTACACTGAATGGAAACAAAACCACAGCTCATTCTCAAAAGGGTAAAGGCAAGAGTTTTGCAAATAAACAGCAGGGTCACATGCCTCAGCAGAAGAGCCAGCAAAACCCCACCTGCCAGAATCCAACACAAAGTAAGTGCTGGAACACAAACAAGAGTAAACAAGAACTTCATGGGTCTCAGACAAAGATCTTCAGATGGAAATCACATGCTTTAAGGGAAAACTGATGCCCTACTAGAAATACAGCATTCCTACTTACATGAAATTTTAAGTACTGCAGGAATATTAAACGTTTTGTTTTGTATGCTGAAATTAAGAGTCTCCTTTAATGAACTTCAGAGTTCATTCTTTCAGCAATGCTAACTTGCATACATTTTAGCCACAACTATGAAGCAAAAACATTTGTGGTGAAAGTGAGATTACCAGGATACGGGGTCCGACTCTTATCTTTTTCAACTTCGATACATAGACCATTACATAGCACAGTGGTCCTGACTGGGTTGAGGAGTATTACTTGGTTTTTTCTTTCAAATATTTGTCGTCAAGAAAACGACATGGTAATTCCCAAGTATCCGCTTATAACATTTGCTACAGAAATAACACAAATAAATTCTCAGAATAGTAACCACTTCTCATTTTCTCCCAACCACATGGTCCCAATTCCTCTTTCAGTGTTAAAACAACCTTTTATAGGAATCAAGCCTTTCATCTGGGACAGGGAGACCACAGGCATATCAATTGCTGGATGTGATTCACTAACTGACTATTACCATAAAAAATTCAAATGACTTTATCACTCCACTTACAGAAGCCACACATTGATGCAGGTATCTCTTTTTGGAGAAGCAGCTTTTTTTCATTTTTTAAAAAAAATATGAACAAAGAATTAGAAAGACGCATCATCTCTGCAATGTTCTCTTTGAAACTGAGTTCCCTTTCACACCTGAAGACAATAGAAACTGATAGTAAATACTACTTGTTTTGCTTGAAGGATAGTACCAACACTCACACTTTGACTAGTTACATTCAGGGGTGTTTTGTCTTTACTATGTTACTGCCTGCTGCCTATAACTACATCTTAAACTACTATTGTGTAAGAACTCTGATTTGACTCTAACTCCTACCACTAAATCTATAAAAACATTTGTAGACATCAGCAGGGGAAAAGAAAGAAATCTTCCCAGTGACAGTCAGATGCCTCCTGGTAGAACATAACCAGTATCACAAAGTTGTTGCTATTCATCCTGAAAATAGTTTTCAAGATTGCTTGATTTAGCATTAGAAATATGCATCTATCACTTAGAACTTTAACAAGCCAATTGTTAAAAAAAAAAGGAAGAAATCATGATTACCAACATCTTTAATAAGCATTATCTATTTAAAAACCATGCAAAGAAAAGGTTTTGTAGTAGTAACAGCAAGCCTTTGATACTTGCTATGTGATTCAGGTGCTTAAATGCAGACCTCCAGTGCCATTTTAGGTGTTCATGCTAACTGTAAGCTACTCGGCCTAAAATATAGCAGCAATTAGTGTTAACACAACAGAAAGCTCTTCTGCCCACATCCTGTCCTTGCCTCCCCACAAATAAGCGAGAAGAGCTGTTGTTGTTGTCTGATTTAAGACTCCTAGATAGAACACAAACCGCATAAAGCTTAGGGAGATGTCTTTTGAAAGGAATGCAACAGTTGGAACTGGAAAAGCAACCAGATAAAAAGTTAAGACATCATCAGCCACCAAAAAGACTCGTAAGAAAAGAGACCAGAAGAACAAACCTGGAGACACTCTGACTTGTAACCGGAACTGAATGTGCAGTCTGTCATCATCAGGTTCTAAAAACTCTCAGGACAGAAATCATGTTCACAGTCACTGTGCTGCCACACAACTGGTTGGTTGTGCACATATTCCTTGTGCATGCGTGTATATAAACACACACATCTCCAGTAAAGCATGCATGTTAGCAACCAAGACAAAGGCTGTCCCTTCTCAAACTGCTCAGCTACCTCTATTTAGATTTATCCTGCCTGGCATTTCCCCCCCCCCCCCCCTTTTTTTTTTTTTTTTAACTTCAGAAGAATGCAGGCCTTCAGTAAACCCTATTTTGTATCTAACAGCTCCATCAAATGAGTTATAACTCCTTCTTTCTTATAATCGCCCTTTTAACCAAATGCAAGATTCCAAACAGCCCATGTCGGTATCAAATCACTTGCTCTAAGCCTCTTAGTTTTTAAATCTAATTTTAAGGTTTTGTTGGCAAGTTCTGGATTGTTTCCTCAAATGAGTTTTTAAAACATTAATTCCACTTGTCTTCTTTTACATCCTAGAACACTGCAAATCCAAATTCAGCATTTGTTTTGCAACTGTATGCTGAGCAAATACTACTTGGACAAAAAAAAAAAAGAGTGAAATGCAAAACTTGAAAGAAATTCTAAGCCTCAATATTTTGTCACAATATCTTAGATCTCCAACTCTGTGCAACTTATAGAACTCAATGTTCTGCACTTGTAACAATGTAGATCTTTACATCCTTTCCTCACTAAACACTACACAAAACAAAGCCAGAACTCCAAAATCAGCCTTCATTAAATGCATATTCTAAGCAGTGAGCTCCAAGGGGTTTTTTTGCCACAAGACAGCCCTCTAACCAGAGGAAAAGTTTACTCCTGCTCCACAGTCACCTCCCCACCCTACAACTCCTCCACATGAGAACACACCAAAATCTGTAGCCTGAAAGTTACCATGGTCACTCCTGATGGTACCTCTAAACTATTTTAGGGCTGTGGAGTTTGGGGGCTTGTTTTATGAACTGCTCTGTGATGACTTCTAAACCAGTGTTTCCTCCTCACAATGAAGTACAACTTCTATTTTTGTACTTCAATTTAAAGGACTGATAAAATTCACTGAGAAGTCACATACCAGTTGCAGTCACAACGTACAAGTGATAGACCCTACAGTTGCTCTCTAGCTACAACTTCCAGTATTTCTTCCTTTCAGAAGTAAGTTTCTTAGGACTAACTGCTATTTTCAAAGACATCTTTAATTTCAGTTTACTTTTACTTCTTACTTTCAAGGTTTCCAATAAACTTCTGATCAGAAGTACATTTAACAAGAATCCACACACATATATTCATTCCTCAGGATTTCAAGCTCCTTGGGTTTAGTTAACATTACTGCCAACTTCACAGTAGCAACACTAACCCTGAAACATGAAGGTAGCATGATGTACCAGTACAAAAAGGACAGAGAACTAACACCACTGTTCTGAATGGCAGCCAGCTAATCTTTCAGTGCTGCAAAAAATTATATTCAGCATCCTAAGCTGCTACAAATCCTATTCTTTCCTCAAGGCCCAGAAGTCCAGCTCAATTTTCTTTAAACAACATAGCAGCAGCAACTGCTTTAAGAGCTTGCATTAAGCAGGCCTGAAGGCTGTCATTAACACCCAGGGCACACAAGTAAGTCCCTAAGGAACTGGAGCAGAGAAGTTATTTCCTGATGTTTTAAAGTAATTATGCCCAGAATATCTAACAAACTACTTGACTTTACTTCCTAGAACTCTGTAAGAGAAAGAAATGGAACAGTGTGATCACGATACCGCAAAGCAGATACATTAAAAGAATTGTCCATCCAAAAAATCCACACTCAGTTGGAGAAGATGAAGCATACACATCAACTTCTGACCCTACCAGAAGATTCCTGGAGTGCCTTAGGCCAGTCACATACCTTATTATTCATTTGCAAAACAAAATCGTACATATATTTCCAAAACAAAATTGTACATATATTCTTCCCACTTTCGCTTTGAGAAATTTACATTCCAAGTAGGTGAAATAAATGAGATAATACTCGATGATGTTTGCATTCAAGAGTGCCAAGTGCTGTAGACTTCAACGCACTTTTCTTACACAGAGAACTAATTAATCATCAGCTACTGAGCATCGCTTTCAGTTCAGCAGGGTAAAATAGCAGATCTCTGCGACATTCCTGCTGAAAATGGGAACAAAGCAGGAAATGAAAAGAAAGGTACGTGTAAAGACACTTCTCATCCAGAAACAATGACTGTATTCTCAGGTGTTTCTCACCACGCACTGAAGACTGGGATGAGCATTCCCACACTACCTATTTCAGAATTGCTCTTAATGTACTTGTTTTGGGGAAACTCTTAGAACTCCTGGCATAAACCTTTCTGGAACACTGCATAGAAAAGTTATCTTGCCTGTATTGAGTTTCGGGAGCATCTCTGGGGAAAACAACCTCTACTACTAACCATGTCTTGCAGTAGTTAACTTCAAATTTGATCTTTGTGTTACTGTTTCTTCTTTCAAGTTTGCCTAAAAAAACTCATAGGCAACATGGTCTTTAGAGACTTCCACCTGCAGTGGTATCATGCCTAAGCCCACCTTTAGCTTCAGAATGCACACTTACCATCTCAAAGCAACCACACTTCAAGTTTACAAACACACAGCCAAGTGACTGCTCTGGTATGGTCCAGCACAGGCACAGAAAACTACAATACATATCTGGCAGTCAGGTTCTATTCTTAGTCTCCCGTTAGAAGCCTCTTCAAAAGGAGCTGCTGCAGCTTGGGGCAGTCACTGACAGGCAAACAGAAGACTGAGCAATAAAAATCACCAAACTGCCAAGATTAGGACTACAAAAATGGCAAGACTTCATAAATTTATAAATAGAGTACTGCAAAATTGAAACTGGCTGGTCAAATATCTAAAGCAAGTCATGAAACAAAGTCTGAGATTGGATGAAGACAACCCAGAGATAAAGCCAATTACGAGAGGCAGAAAGATTTTTACAAGGATTCTGGAGTAAAGATCAGGGATTATTGCAGGGAAGGAACCTAATCTTGCACAGACCCAGCGATAACATTTGGCTGTCCAGTATTACATACTTTTTTCCCCATTTCTGTGATTGCATGACATTCTCCTCACTGCAGACCTCCCAACAACATTCAATTGTTTTTCCTTGCATCTCTGCGGGACACTGACTGTTGTCAAGAACATCTGGCTAAGTGTCCGTCTCCACAGCCCTCATTGTGGCTCTCTAACCTCACTCATGTACTTCTTACATTCTTATCATTATATTTATTCACCCAAAGTCAGTTAAAATACAAACAGATCTTTCACACATTTTTAAGACCTACATATCCAAAATATTTTTCAAATACTATTCCACCTACATATCCAAAATATTTTTCAAATTGTCCCAGGAAATCAGGCAGGAGTTCTGCAGAAGACAGCTCCATTTATCCAAGCCTGATTTGTTCCACAGATGGTCTGCCCCAGTGCCCAGAGTAAGGTAAGGGTCCTGTGAGGAAAGAAAAACGTATCACACAATTATGGTTACAAAGGCATTCTCACAATACACTCTCATCACTTACCAACTTTAAGCATTAGAATTTTTGCATCTTGCATCTTAAAAGCGTTCTCTGTAGGACAGAGGGCATATGGTCAAGAGGGATCGGGTGTCTTCATTAATTCACTGAATTGTTGACTATCCTTACCTGAGCCTTTTCTCTGCGTGTCTCAGTGCTCACTGTTCATTATCAGAAGAAACCTCACTTACTTGCTAAAGTCTGCAGTTCAACTGTGCTTGACTTTTACTTAACAGAGTAAAAAAAACACCCACTAGGAAAACAGTAGCGACATGGGCACTGGTAAGTACCTCAAGGACACAGGCATTCTCGACACACTGCAGCAGTTCAGTGCTTCCATCTCCTCTCTCACAGACCCTGAAGATGTTTTCCTTCGTCTTCCGCCAAGAAAAATGAACACACGCACCCCCCTCCTTCCACCACAGGAGGTTTTTCTTTTTTTCCTTTTGCTGTCAAAGACGACAGAGCTGTACAAAGCAGGCCCAGGCTGCTGACTGCGTATCAAATAAATGCCAAGATTCCTTCCCCCTCTGCCCTCCCTTCCCCTTCCTCCAACTTCACCGCGAGCCGCTGACAACTGCCGAGGCAGGGGGGAGGAGGGCGACGAGGGAGGAAAAGCAAGACCTGCACACGCACAGGAGAAGAAGGCGGCCCGAGGTTTCGGGCCGACGAGGAGTCACATCAACCGCAGACCGCGTCTCTGCTACAGGCAGACGTGACCCAGGACGCCTCCCCCAAAGAGATAGCAACAAAGAAAACAGCGAGGGGAGGAGGTGGCTGCCCCGGAGCCAGTTCCTACTCCTCCCCTTACGCTGCTCGCAGCCAAAACAGAGACCACAATGTAAACAGAGACAAAATGTGCGTTTATGGCAAAGCGGGGGCAGCGGCAGCCTTCTCCTTCCCCCGCGGCCGCCGCCAGTAAGGCTCACCGGCCCCTACCGCGGCTACGGGGCGAAAAGCGAAGTTCCCCTGCGTTTTACACACTTCATTGATGTAAACAAAGTATTTCCCCCTCACTGCTGCCGCACCACCTCCTCTCCTGAAAGACGAGATACCCTTCCCTTAGCCCACAGGTTTTTCTTGGAAACAAAACACGATTTTGTCCCACGCTCCCTTTTGCCTCCCCCAAAACGGCTCGGCCGGGAAGACGCAGCCCCCACAAGACCCAGAGGTTATAAGGGCTCGGGAGAGCGAAAAAAAAAAAAAAAAAAATAAAAGTAAGCTGCCGTTCTCACCGCATTTCCTCACAGGCAAAAACCACCCCGCCGTCACGGGGAGGAGGCAGGCCGCGGCGCCGCTGCGGGGGACGAGCGCTGTCCTCACCGTGCCTCTTCCCCCCCGCCGCCCCCCGCCCGGATCTCCAGGCTGGAACCTTCTCTCTCGTCCCCCTCCCCTCACACCTGCCCCGGGCCCGCGGCAGCTACACCGGCCACCTCGCCTCCCGACCCTTTCTGGGACAGAGATTATTTAATTACGCAGGCGGCGCAAGGGCGCGGGGGGCGGACCGGGAGGCTCGGGCTGCCGCGGGCGGCCGCGCTCTCCCCCAGTCCCGCGGCTCCCCACCCCGCAGCGGCGAGCGGCAGCAAGCCCTCGCCCCGTCCCGGCTGCGCGGAAACAACCTTCCCCCTCCCCCCGCCGCGCCTCAGGCGGGCGCGCGCCTGCGTGCGGGGTCAACGGACCACGGGAACCGGAGCGCCCGGGGAGGCGAGGAGAGGGCAGGGGGCCGGCGGGCCGCGCTCGCTCCCCCTTGCAAACCCGCCGCAACCCGCCGTCCCGCCTGCCCAACGGCGGCCTCCGCGCCGCAGAGCGCAGCCGGGGAGCGCAGTTCTGCCCGCCCCCCCCACCTCCTCCCCGCGGGACACTCACCCGTTCTTGCAGCGCGGCCCGGGCCCTGCGCGGGGCGGCAGCGGCGAGGCCCGCCTGGGGGGGAGAAACCTAGGCGGGAGAGCGCTCCGGCCGCCCGCGCGGAGCGCAGCGGGGGCGATCGCCGAGGGAGCGGGCGCCGGCGGGAGCGGAGGTCGGCGCGCCCCCGGGGTGACCCTCCCCGGGCCCGCACGTCGGAGGGGTCCGGGGCCGCGGCCGCCGCTGGTGTCGGTGAGGGACGGGGAGGGGAGGAGGGGCCCCAACAGCTGAGAGGATGTAAACAGAAGGTCACGTGACCCCGCGCCCGCGGGCGGCCGAACCCCCTCCGCGCCGGGGCCGGCTGGGAGGGGGGGTGGGGCGAAGGCGAGCCGCTCCGCTGCGGCCCGTGATTGGCCGCGCTTTGCCAGCCCGAGAGCCAATGGGAGGCCGGCGTTCCGGCGCTCGTCACCAGTCGCCTGGGGACGCGGGGATCCTTCTGCTGGCGGTGGCGCCCGGCCGCAGGCGCGCCCCTCCCCCACCCGGTGGAAACCCCCTCCCGGGCCTGGCCCGCGCCGGGCCGCCGCGCCCGCCTCCCCGCCGCCCGCGGCAGGGCGTCGCTTGTCTCCCGTGAGCCGCTGAGGAAGGAAAACAGGACCGGGTTCTCGCACTGGAGGGACAGGCGGGGCAACACAGACCCCCGCGTGGCGGGGCGGAGCAGCGGCAGCGCCGGAGGGCGGAGGAGGGAAGGCAGCTGCTCGGGCCCGGGTTTCGGGTTTTAAAAACTGCGCAAGGTGCCCCGGCGCCCGTCCGAAATTGCTCTGCTGTCACCGGGCCTACCTAATTCTGTGCCGTTGTTGGCCTTTCTCCGACGAGCAAGGGCGAGGGGGAGGCCGCGGCGTCTTCCCAAATCCCGCTCCTGTCGGGCCTCTCGCAAGGGGAGTCTGAAAGTGGCGCTGCCCCCCCCCTCCGAGAGAAGGGGCTGGATGTTGGCGATGCTCTGAAGGATGAGATAGTTTGTACAACTGCAGGGATCCCAAGGAAAGCTCAGAGGAATTTGGGAAAGGAGGAAGTACTGTGGAACAGTCGGGGCTAAGTGGGGGTCGAGGCAGCCTGGGGCCCCGGTGCAGACGGGTGAAGCCCGAGGTGATCGGCAGTATTGGGTCATTCTAAGCCCTGGTCTCAAGTGAGGTTTCGAAGGCGTTGCCTCATGTTCGGTTTCAAAGAGGGCCGGAGGAACGACAGGAGATTTTGGGGGGTCAGAGAGCGGGGCAAGTAGGCTGCTTCTGGTGTTTTGAAGAATTGAAAGTACACAGTGTCAGGACTTGCAGCAGCTTAGCTAATCGGTTTTCCATCGAGGAAAGGAATGAGAAACACCAGAGATGGGTATCAGAAAATGGATGATATTCACACTTGTGGAACAGTAAGTTCATGTTCACCAAATGGTCAGACAAAAGGTGTAGCTTTTATGGATTTCGGGCTACTGGATATGAAAACCCAAAGCTCTAGAGTGGATGTTATAATAAAAACAGCAATTTAGTAACTTGGTGACATTTACAAAGATAATTTAATCTGGAGTGGTTTAAGCATTGAGAGTTTTACGAAATGCAGCTGAGAGGCATAAAGTTTTGAGCTTTAGCCAAAGTTTGAGTACTGGTGGAACAGGATTTCTAAGTAAAAGCCCTGAGAAATTAACTACTCAAAAATGTAGCTGGTAAGAGGCCAGGAGTGAGTATTACTCTGTTGGGGGGTAGAATTAGTTAATACCTGCAGCACACGATGGTTGTAGATGGCAACAACTGAGGTGGAGATAATTGTAAGGGGGAGAGTTTCGCTAGGCTATGACTGAGAAATAATTCTGTCTTCTGTTAGCTGGACTGAGGGATTTAAGTAGTTCTACAATTGCCATACTGTTACTGCTGTTACTGCTGTAACTTGCATGAGAGGAATGGAGGGGAGGAGAAACAAATAAATTCCATTTTTACATTGAAATATGCCTTGCCTTCAGATAGTAAACTTAAATAATTTTTGCTGGCTTTGAATATTGAGTATTTTTTTAATTAAGAATTTTAAACAGATGGAATAAGTATGTATAATTCCCTGCCTATTGTATGTATGAGTGTTTCCTGGTTTTCATTCCCGCTCTTTCCATCACATCCTAGATCTTCTCATGCATGACCAACTCATATTCATTACCTGTCAGGCAAGGGGCACTTAATCAGTATTCACTCAGGACAGAAGTTATGGCCATATTTTGGTCATTTCATTTTAAGAGAACTTTCTGATATTTTTTTTCGTGTGAATTACCATGTTATGCTTGAACTGATACCATTTTTTTTCCATTTACAGTGGACGTTGGACATCCAGTTAGGAAGGTCATTCTGCCATCTTCTCTCAGAGCTGAAAAGAAGCTTCAGCATTCAGGTTTAGCAGAAAATTTTACTCAAACATGTACAATTCTCCAAATCTACTCTAAATCCTGTCATCCATCGTCAAACCAGAAGTAAGGTACACATTTTCTATTGCAGTATCTAACTTCTGTGGCTTGATGTGAAAGATATTTGTTGTCACATTGCTTAAGACTTGCATAATTTGGGCAACCTTTCTTTTCATTCTTGAAAAATGTATCTCGGCTTAAGTATTAACATGATAGACCCATCAAAGCTCTGTATAAATTAGCTGGGTTCAAAACCCATGTAGAGCACTTCTTAATCGAAGCACAGTGAACATCATTTCACCCTCATAAAACAATGGGTTGTGTAGGCTAGTGTGCCCCCAAAACTTCATTATTCTATAAAAGTTTGGTGGTTTTTTACTCTCTCTGCAGATTTAAGCATTATTTATTCTTTCAATACTGTGTTCTCATACACTGTTTTGTCATGATCATGCAGATGGAGACTGAACTAGGTGAAAGACTCCAGTTTGTTTTCATTCTGTGCTTCTGGCAAAGGTTATAACATTCAGATGCCCAATAGAAAAATATGTATTCAAGACTGCCATTTTTTTAGCTAAATTTGAAATTTGCTATTAGGGATAATTAAGGTTAAGTACTGAGAGTTAACTGCTACCATACTGAAAAAAAATTAGATATGCGCAGCAAATTATAATGAAAACTATTCCAAATAAAGATGATTCATATATATTGAGTAGTTGGATGTATTTAATTTCTTATTTATGTAGAAAAAAGTTGCTCTTTAGACTAAAACAGCATTTTGACCTTCCCAAAAATGGCATTACATTAAAAGTAGAGTGGTGCCAACTGGATTCCTGGAATGCAAGCCTGTTAAGATAAAACTAACAAATGCATATTTTACACTGCTTATATTTTTGCACATCTCAGTTTAGTTAATGAAAACTGTTTACATATCATTGCATTTCAGTTGGCTTGATTTGAGTCAGTTTCAACTTTATGTTCTATGTCATTGAATAACTGTTTTAAAATATTTTCAAGTGCTACAGGACATATATACAAAACAAGTATTTTTCTTGAAAAAATATTTTTAGAGAGTGGTGCCATTATGGCAATTGAATAAAGTTAAAACTTGTAAAATTTTTCACAGAATTTTAGTTGACAGTGTTTAAAATCTTTTTGATGTTCTACAATATAGTCCAATTTTAAAAATAATGGTTTGATGGATTTCTTAAGGTTTAGATTTCTTAAGTATTATCCATTCCAACTAAGAATTTCTTCACTTGTTTGTTTAGCTATGGAAAGCTAATGCAAGGAGAAGGATATGAGAGACCTACACTACACCTTAGCTCTATTTCTAATTAGTTATTTCACGTTGTGCATTCATTTGAATGTTGAAACAACATTTTAGAAAATATTCATAACACTATCATTTTGAAACAGTGATCATTTTCCAATTCTCTCTTTTGTAGTTAATGAAATGGGATTTTTCTGGTAATTTTTCATGCTATCTTTCCTTTTTTGCCTTGGCTATTGTGTTAGATGAGTGAAAAAGGCACTGTGTGCAAAAGACATGGAAACAAATCCTAATGTAGCTGGTTTAATTATGGATATTTATTGTTCTGTGGGTTACATGCCATTTGTTTTCCCTACTGACAAACATCTGAAGAAGTGTTCTGAATGTCAGCACTTAACTTCTTCAACCACATTTGTTATAACTAGTATCTAGGTATATAGAGGTTCAGTCAGCTTGAGAAAAAATAATTAAGAAGTAACTGATGGTGGCCCTGAGATCTAAACAGTCAGAATTCCTTCTTTATTGGAAGTTACTTCTGCCTGAGTTTTTCAGTTGATGCTTTTTGAAGGCCATAAAATTAAATAAAAAAATAAAACAGGGATGTAGTGTTGGGTCTGCACGTAGTCCAGAAAGCCCATGTAAAAAAAATACCCCAATAGTGTAGTAGAATAGAGAGAAACCAATGTAGGATGTGTTACAATCAAAATACTATGGAAATGTAAATAGATAACCTGATCCATAAAGCTGTGGTTAAATTTCTGTTTAAAGCATAGATCCTCTCTGTATATTCAGATTAATTGGCTTGAGTGGGATGATACAAGGATCTGGGTAAGTAGTACTCATTATTACATCATAGGCAGACAAAAATTGAAAGTAATTTTTAAAATAACTCGGATTATAAATTTCTAATCCAGCAAATAATTCCAGCTGTTACTGGTTCAAATGAATAAAATAATTGTTAAAGATGTAATATTGCCAATTCTTGCTTTTTTTTTCTCACATAGTTTTCCTTACTGAAAACACCTGTCATCTTTCCCTGTATCAATGCAGCAGGAACAAAAAGTTGTCTTTGAAAAGATAATAGGACCAGAGTTTTCAGAGTTAATAGTAGTTGCTGTTTCTGTTTATTACTCCTGTCAGAGGGACAATACATGGCCAATGTAGCACAGTCATTAGAAACTAAAAATGTTGGAGCCGAAGAACTTCAGCTGAAGAACTGGACAAAGGGTTTCACCAAGAGCAGCTATAAGTAGGTGTCCTGGTTTCGGCTGGGATAGAGTTAATTTTCTTCACAGAAGCTAGCATAGTGCTGTGCTTTGGATTTAGTGCCAGAAGAATGTTGATAACACGCTGATGTTTTTAGTTGTTGCCAAGCAGTGCTCAGACTGCTCAAGGACTTTTTGAGCTTCTCCTGCTCGGCCAGGTGCATAACAAGCTGGGAGTACAGCACAGCTAGGACCCAAACTGTCCAAAGAGCTATTCCATACCATATAACGAGATGCTCGGGGGGGTTGGTGGGTCGGTCGGTCGCGGGGGGAGTGATCGCTGCTCGGGTACTGATCGCTGCTCGGGACGGGCTGGGCATCGGTCGGCGGGTGGTGAGCAATTGCATTGTGCATCATTCGTTTTGTATATTCTGTATATTTTGTTATCATTCTCATTATTACTATTATTATTATTTTCTTGTATTAAACTGTCTTTATCTCAGCCCTTGGCTCTAACCTTTTTTCCCTTTCCCGATTCTCTCCCCCATCCCACTGAGGGGGGGGGGGGAGTGAGCGAGTGGCTGCGTGGTGCTTAGTTGCCAGCCGGGTTAAACCACGACAGTAGGATCAGAAGAATCCATTGTTTTCTGATCTTATTGTTAGTCCAATGTTTAGACTGATGTGGAGATAAGAAGCTGCTGCTTTCCTTCCACAAAATAAAAAAAGAAGTGTCTTCATACTGAAACTACACTGAACACTCATATACTTTATGTTTAAAACTTAGAACTTCCGGTGAGTCTTTGTGTAACATCCTGTTTCTCGTTCATTTTACATGTAACTAATTTCTTCTGTAGTTTCCACAGTCTTTTTAGACTTCCTTCCCCCAATCTGATCTCATTCTGCTCTTTTGTTTCATCTTTAATTATCAAGCATTTTAAAATTATAGTTGATTTACTATGTATGTTTTGTACAACTCATATTGAGATCTTCCTGATATTCTTGCCTTCGTACAGTATATACATGGAGCTCTTTCTTTGTCTTTCTAATTTTTCTTTTCATTGCCGCCTTTCCTTTATTTTTGGTAGATTTTCTTTCTTGACAAGCTTTGACTGGTCAGTTTTACAGGTGTAGAACACAAAAAACATGTGCTACAGAAGTAGCAGTTACAGTATTCAGACATTGTCCTCTGCTCCCCACAGTAGATATCACTTCTGGCAATTGGATACAGTGAGCACGTACTTCATGCTGTATGATATGTTGTCATTGGCATAGCTTGTTTCAGGAAGAGAGCTCTGAAATGGAGAAGTGCTGCAGTGGCTTTCTCCTCTTTTGCAGACCTGGTCTTCCCACATTAACATCTTGTCTCAGAGCAGAAAATACTTTAATATTGAGAAAATTATAAGTAACACAAAGGGAAAATTAATGAAATAAGTGCTGGAAAGCAGTTTCTCTTACCCTTCATATTTGACCTGCCTATCATACTTTTAAAATGTATTTTTGCATTCTTAGCTTCCAGATATGGAGCGTACCTTCAGTGGCTCTCATCTGCATCCCAGCAGCCGTCTCTTCATCATTTCCAAAGATTTATAGTAAATAGCATTGAAGTTCCCAGAAGGGAACTGAATCAGCCCCCCCAGAGTGCCAAACCCAAGCTGAGCCCATTCAGGTGCACATGGAGCACCAGCCCACTCCTAGTTAAGCTGTAATGGACTAGTCTGACTGCACAGTCACATGCCTATTGTAACCACCAGTTCTGATGAGTAGCAAAACATAAAGCTGGTTCCGTAGGCTGTTGGTGTGAAGCTCTGAAACCGGAATGCAGCTATGCTGCTTTCAGGTGTGGCCTGGCTCTGGAAGTAGTTCAGTCACATTTGTATGGTGTTGCTTTGACAGGTGAAACTTGAAAGATTTCACCTGTAAGACTGGTAAGATCTACATATGAAAGCTATAATGTCTCTACATCTTTGGCCTTGTTAACCTGCAATTGGGGTAAACAAACCCAGTAGAACGGTCTTAGATAAAAGTGGTTATATGCTGATCAAGCTTTAGATCAGAACAGTGTCTCCCAAAAGCTCCAGAGCTATTTGATTGAAAAAGGCACCTTTAAAAGGAGTAAATCATCATTAACTCCAGGCCATGTCTGTAGATTTTAAAATACACTCTTCATAGAATCACAGAATACCAGGTTGGAAGGGATCTCAAGGATTATCTGATCCAACCTTTCTAGGCAAGAGCACAGTCTAGACAAGATGGCCCAGCACACTGTCTAGCTGAGTCTTAAAAGTGTCCAGTGCAGCAGAGTCAAGCATATCCCTGGGAGATTATTCCAATGGTTGAATGTTCTCATTGGGAAAAATTTTCCCCTTATGTCCAGTTGGAATCTCCCCAACAGTAACTTGTGTCCATTACCCCTTGTCCTCTCCATGTGACTCCTTGTAAAAAGAGAGTCTCCATCTTCTTTGTAACTACCCTTTAAGTACTGGTACATGGTGATGAGATCACCTCTAAGCCTCCTTTTCTCTAGGCTGAACAAACCCAGTTCTCTCAGCCTATCCTCATATGGCAGGCTTCCCAGTCCTTTGATCATCTTGGTGGCCCTTCTCTGCACCCCCTCCAGCCTGTCCACAACTTTTTTGTATAATGGGGACCAGAACTGTACACAGTATTCCAGGTGTGGCCTGACAAGTGCTGAGCAGAGTGGGATAATGACTTCTTTATCTCTACTGGCGATGCCCTATTTGATGCAACCCAACATCCTATTGGCCTTCTTGGCCGCAGCAGCACACTGCTCACTAGTATTGAGCTTTTTGTCTACCAGGACCCCCAGGTCCCTTTCTACAGAGCTGCTCTCCAGCCAGGTGGATTCCAGTCTGCGCTGCACACAGAATCGGTTCCAAATAAAATGTGTTGGGGTTTGAGTCACCTACATTTATTTGGGATGCCTGTAATCTATCCATGCATCCCAACTCTCATGCACCGTTGAAGTGATCGCAACTCTTACCTGCTTTATCAGAGGAAATGTGATACAGTAGTAGCATCTATACAAAGGAAATGTCTTCTTTTGTTGCCCTGAGTAAGCAGGAATAGCAGTGATAATTACCAAAAGTGATAAACTTGCATACCTCTGGTTAGGGGAGTGCAGGAGGCTTTCTTCCCTTGCTACGGCATCCTCTGCTAGGGTGGTGGTAGCACTCTCGGGTGTCCTGGAGCAGTCGTGTTGGGAGTGCTCCTGGCTCCAGGCAAAGGATGGCTCAGAGCCAGAAGTAGTATTTTAACTTTAAGAACGTAAGTTATGCTCAGTTCATATTTTTAAAACATTGAAAGCACATGCTAGAAAGAAAATATATATTTTAACTTAAAGGTGAAAATGACTGAAATGAAATGAGAAATTAAATTAAATATGTGGCCATATATACTGGTCTCAAAGATGTGTCTCTCATGATCAGCTGTCTGGCCTTCTTCAGATTACATTTCCAATTTACTGCTCGTGCCTTCGTGTTTTTGTCTTCTGTTAATAACAAGCCTGAGATCGTAGCAACAGAAGGGTTCCAGTGGCCTGTAGTCGCTGATAAGTATATAACCAAGTGTTGTTCATAAACATAACAAACTGATCTCATCTAGGTAACAGTTGACATACTATAAAATCAAATCTAGCCACTCAATCATGTTAAAAAATCTTTTAGAATTTGGTACCAAGACAAGTGTTTGTCATTTAGTTTTCATGTGTAGAAGTAACCTATTAATCTGTAATGACATTTTACAAATAATAGAGTATATTAAGCCATTCTTCTCTTTCAAAAGTTTATGGATACCTACTTTCATTACTTTTTTTTTCCATGACCCATGATGGGAAAAGAAATTTCTTCCTTCAGTTTTTCTGTTTTCAACCATTTGTAACTTGTCTCAGAGGTATATTTGGATGCAAAATGAATGTGTCAGCAAAAAGTGTCATATATTATCACCTCTGTCCTACGTTGATTGTAAACTGCAAGCACGAGACATTTTCCATGGAAATATGTTGATTTGTCTCTGGCTGTAACTGACAGTGAGTCAACAACAGACTGTGTCATCTTTTGCTTAAATCAATAGGGTGTTTTGCTAAATTTAAAATGCTATTTTCTTTAGCAGCAACACAGTCCTTCGAACTGAGAAAAATTATATGCCACCATTATTAATAGTTTGAAGCCAAACAGTCTATGAGCTTCCCTTGAATGAGTCACGTTAAAAGGAAGTTAATGTATTTTGTGTCTTAAATAATAGCAAATATTTTATTCTGAAATTAATAAATGTTGTAAATTTGCCTATAATTTTGCTGATTTTGTTAATCAAACATGGAATAATATGTATTTTAATTTATATGAATTAACACTTAACTTGTAGAGCCTCTCATCTGTGTATGGGCTAATAATACACTATTGTTAGTCCTCTTACTATCATTACTCATCTGGCCTATGTGCAATAATTTCAGAAGCTTTTAAGACCAACCGTCGTCTTAGAGTGACAATCTATTAGGTATCTATTTCTTATATGCTGCTTTTATCTTTAAGTAGAAAAAATGAGGAAAGCTCTCTGCATGTTGTAAATATGTCAAAAATCCAAATGTCTCTAGCTTCATTTCTAACACATTTAATATTTTGGCAAAGTGAGAAGGTTAACTTTACATTGTTTTTTTCCTAGGAGAATGTGAATCTCTTAATAGGACTGAGTTGTTACAGACATTAATTTAGTGTTGGTTTGGACTGTACAAAACCATCCTTTACCAACAGGCTTCCAAAAAGACAAGGAAACAATCTTTTCTTGTGTAGAGATCATTAAAATTAACATGCTGGGGTTTTTTAACTTCGTAGGATATAATATTCTTCATGTTAAGTATTTTTTTATAAGAAACAGAATACATTAAATCCAACAGAATTACCAGATATGTGCTTAATATTCAGCATGCAGATTGCTTTTAAAAGGTCTTCTAACAGAACATAATCTTTTCTTTTAGTCTCATCCAAACTCCTGATGCTTTCCAAATAAAACAACTAATATTTTTCTCCAAATTTGGCAGAGGTTTTACATTTTATTTTTTTTTTTTCTTGTTTTTGCTTTTTGGGTGATGCAGTTGACTATTGTTAAGTCTTTGATACATGTGCAGATGGCTGGGGCAGTAAAAGTGAAAATTCATAACTGTGTCTGAGGAGTGCATTATTTATTAAGTTACATGAAACGAGATTGTTAAGGGAGATGTAAAGCATCTCTGGAACAGATCTGTTCTCATCCAATTAATTAGAGTGCTTTCCTAGAATCCCTCATCTGTGATTGTACACCACACCTTTAGCTACATAGTAGAAGAAATTAAATGACCTGAATATTCTCCCCTGTTTTATTCTTCCAGCTCTTGGAGCAATCAATGGTGAGAAAGGTAAAAATTATGAGAGGTTAACTAGGTAAGATACCGCCATTGAAATTAATTGAATATGGCTATGGGGAACAATATGCATATGAGTGAACTATATGACATTTTAAAGCATTGAGTTAGTTTCACACCTTTATGGCATATAAAGGTAGTAAGGGGAAGATTAAGGAAGAGTGAAGGAAAGAAGATGGATAAAAGGACAAGGCAGGAAACAATGGATGAGAGAGAAGAAAAAGGGTATGACATGAAAGCAGGATCTGCAAAGTTCCAGAACGTTGCAGAAAATAGCTAATGAGAATAGTGCAAAACAAAGCTAAAGATGTAAACTTTTTTTTTTTTCTTTTTGACTACACAAATCTCTCTCTGGCCATTTCTTCAGCTATTTCCACTAGTACTAGCTGTAAGATATTTTGTGCCTTCAGCTATTCTCGTACAAAGCTGTATAGATTGAAGCACAGCTAGACCCCAGTGTCTGCATCATGGAGGAAGCATCACTAGCATATTTTGGAAAGGTTCTGAAAAGCAAGAGCAGCTAAAGAAAAAAGAAAAGAAAAAAGATACTGAAGGCAAATCTTGTAAAGTGAAGTATGCTGATAGTGAGAGTGGTAGACTTGGGCTCCTCCGCGCATACCTATTTGCCTGATACACTGAGTGCTTTCAGGTGCCTCACTTCTAAGAGAGATTCACTTTTGACAGGAATGGTGGCCACTGAGTACCAGGGAGCAGCAAGAGCAGGACTCTAAGGTTAAAGGCAAACTAGGAGCTGAGAGCAGCCACAGCACAGGATGAGCAGTGCCCTCATTGCCAGGGCATGGTCCAAGAGCACCTGAGCTGGATAAGCAAAGCAGGGTGGTAATGGCAACAGATCCTATGAACGGTCCAGGGATCATAAGGCAAAAGCAGGGCAACAAACCAGATCTAAGGCAAACCCAGGAAATCCAAACAGCAATGCAGGAATGTGGATGGTAGATAACACCTACATCATAGGACAACCTGGGGCTAAATGGATCTTCTGGGGCCATGGACAGGGGTTGGGGCTCATCAGGGCCATTACAGCCTGTTGGTGCGCTCAGCCCTGACATCGAGCTTTTCAACTGATCAAGCCCAAATGGAGCTCTTTCATGACATAACCTGGCAGGCCAAACTTTGCAGTGAATACACGAGTACAGGGTGTAATAACCAGGTTAAGATTGTACTGATTAGTCATGTTTAAGGTACACCAAGTTAAAAAGCTTCTTATTGTTTCAGGTGACCTTAGGGTCTCTTGTAGAAATTACATGGCCAATTGTTGTGATAACAAATAGGTTTGTGATCTTTCTCAGTTGTTTTATTTGGCCTAACGCATATATCTTAATGTTCAAGACAAGGGCAATAAGCAGTCCAGCGCTTGTGTTAAGCCTTGAGTAAATGCCAAAGGCCAATGTTTTCCCCTTACTGTATATCGGTAATAGTGGAAGATCTTGTTAAAGCCAACCCATTCTTGCGTGCAACTACGGGATTGAGCATTTTGTACTCTGGAAGATCTGAGTAAGAGCCTAAGTCTCCACCCTTTAAATCACGTGAAAGATTGTTTCATCTTGATTCCTGGCTGTTCGCCATTTTCTACTAACCTGAAGAAATAAAAAAAACCCTAAATAATCAAATATTTGGCAGTAAAGCAACTATAAATCTTCATAGGGATTATATGCCTTTAACTGTTTTACTCAATCTTTACTTTTTCATATAATTACATGGAAAGAAAAAAATTCATTAAAGAAAACCCAGGTATGAGAGAGGAAGATTTATTTGATTGGGGTTTTTATAGTGTGAAAATTACTCTGCTGAAGTCTGCAACTTCTCAAGTAAAATAACAGCCTGAAATCAGTGGGGCTACATCCAAGTGTGAGGCTGTACTTGACATGACTTTTCTTCTTGTGTGTATGGGTTGAGCCTTTCAGTGGCAAGAAAATCATCAGTGGACTCTGAGATACAAAAGTATAAATGTATTCTGCTAACATTATGCTGTACATTGTAGCAATGGCAGAAGTTGATCCTGGAACAATTAAAAGCTCAGTATATTAAAGAAAAATAATACAGTTATTTATTTTATATGTTAAGTTTGCTTATCTATGACTTAATACCCTGGTACTGAATCAGGCAAAAATGTGAAGAGATTACAAACCTCTTTTTCCTTCACCAAGGAATGAACTGTATTTAACTGAATTGCTGTCTTTTTTGCATTTTCTGGGATCTAATCAATCAGTATCTGCACTCATGAAAATGTTTTCCAGTGTATAGGCAAAAATGTGTTAATATTAGAGAATGCCTGCTAATTATTCCTATTGGCTTTCCTGTTTTTGAAGTACGTATCTAGCTAATTTTTAGGTGTTTCAGTGCTTCGCATAACCTTTTCCTATTGAAAAAAATAGAACTCAAAGCATACTCTAGATTACAGGTAAATCTATCTGTGGCAGGTAAACATGCAGATTTAGATCGTGCCAGCATCAACTTAGATGAACGAGCAAAGTTTACGCTTAAATCTCACTTTGGCTTCTAAGTAGTCAGTAATTGCAGAGCCCTGCTGATTTAACACTCTTGTTCTTGAGAAAGAAGGCTTATGATGCAGAATGGGAAATGAAGCTGAAGAACCTTCCTTTCTGTAAGAAAGTAACTGATACTTTTTTTCAATGTGTTTTAATTCACCTGAATAAAGCCACCTGTATTTTTGGCATATAATAGCAAACTGAACCCATAATGAACACAAAGTTAGTGATTAAGACCTATGAATAGAATAACATCCAAATGGTTTCAAGTCTCTAGGGCAGTAGAAGCCACTAGAAACTGCCCAGCATGAAAATAAGCATGTAGCTAAAACATGTATGACAAATGAAATTATTTGGTATCCAACTGGGTTCATGGGGTTTCTTCATATATGTCTATATTCAGGATAAAATTGCACAGATACATAAAAAAACCAGAAAGACCCCACACAACTAGGCTATTTAATCACATTCCACTTTGTTCATACACATCCTTTACCATTAAAAAAAATTATCATAGAATGTTTTGGGTTGGAAGGGACCCCTAGAGGTCACCTAGTCCAACCCCATAGCTACTGCATAGTTCTTCATACATTTTATGACAGTCTTCTACCTTCCAAAAGTTGCCAGAATCTTTGGAGGAATGTTTAGGAATATAAAAGAAAAAGGAATTGCAGTATTTTCCTGAACCTCAACTGTGAGGGAGGGTAGAAGCAACTTATTTTCTGGAATAATGCACTAGAAACAGATTTTAGAAAGCCACAATGAAACATGCATCATAGACGTCTAAGAGTTGTTCTGGATAATTCTACAAATGGCACTCTTTCTTGGATTCTAGTTTAGGATTTTTTTCTTCTCTGTTATGACACAGAAGCAACTTTAGACATTGCTCAATCCAACTTTAAGCCAGATCCTTAAAAATTTCTGTGAAATCTCTTGCTTAGAACTTGTGTGCCCTTTAGACCTTCACTGTCAGGGTAACTTCAATTCCTTGTGTAATGTGGGTATGCTGCTGTTGCAAGTTCATCTAGCCAAGTGACCCTGAGGCTTTTTTTGTGGCCTTTCACTTGGTACTATCTTTACTATCACTGACATTAATAAAGTCAATGTATTACCTTTCTTTATTCTGACTTTCTACCCTGCAGCCAGGAAGGATCATTTCGGAAGATAACAGTAGCTCTTCTTTATTCTGGTGATTAAATGTAAGAGAAGTTTTACTGAACCTTCATCTAATTCATTCACTGACCCTTTTCAAACATTAGAATTAATTTCCTTTATCATAGGCTAATCAGTTTTCCGCAACAGAAACAAACTAAGTATGTGGTTCTAGTGTTTGTATGGCTTTTTTAAACTAATTTAGCTGTTGCAGAAGAGCAACACCATTCATCACAATTAGAACTTGGGAATCAGAGCACAATGAGATACTGAGAGTCCAGACTGTAATAAGTACTTGATTTGTGACTCAGAGCTGCAGGGGACTGTTATGTCTGAAGACATTTATAGTTCAAGGATGAAATACGCTCTTCATTTCACAGAAAGGGAAAGACATGGAAACATGGAAAGATAAAGACCCAGCATTCTAATTAAATATAAATATATATATAATTAAGAAAGTTTTTACATGATGGTTATTATTTTTATTATTTAAGCACCCTCTAAATATTCCTAATGTTATTCTTGCACACTATTTTTTTTTTCTTTGCACTGGTCACAGGGGCCCAGTAACACCCAAAGGTGGTGATACTGCAGAGGTCAGTAATATTCAAAATATCTTCATTATTTCCTCTGCCTAATAGAGTGTGAATTCTTTGGGAACAGGGAATGTCATTATATGGTTTTATTACTGCATCTCACCTGTGTAGCTCAGCTATCACAAATGCTCCCTTTTAATAGATGAAATGGCTTCTGACCTTATGATATTGATGTAATAATCTTTCTGCTGACAACTCTTCTGATTTTGCAAGAGTTACTTTCAGAAACACGGTCATTGGTTAGTGCAAAGGAAGAAGGGAGTTATGTTGCACTACTAACTGTTGCTAATCTTCAGTGGGACCTTGGATCTGTCATAAAATAAGTTTCCTATATAACAAAAAATTCTCTGAAGCACCTTATTTATGTCAGCACCGTATTGAGGAAAGTTTATTAAAAAACTGCAGACAGATTTGTGTTTAGTCAGCGTCCTGCTGTTGTTTGCCTCCCATCAGGGATGTTAACACCAGAGAGCTTGATTTCTTTAGTTTATTTTTAGATTATTTTTCTTCACAGTGTACTTACTAGAGCAGCATTGTAATTCTAGCAAAACCCAAAAGCTCCCAGACCTGAAACACTACAAAATGGTTGGGAAGAACCTAAAATAAACCAGTGATATGAATTTTATAGAGATTCTTCCTCCTTCAAACAGAAGGTAGGCTCTATTTCTCACAAAAGACTCGGGTCTGCCAATCAATTCGTATGAATAAACACCTTTACCCATAGCGAAAATAAAGGACTGTGGCATTCATTACTTCTGCCCACTCTTGTTGTATTTAATACCAAAGACTTTAATGGAAGTTGAAGGATAATTTTAATACAATTAAATAACAGTGAAGTAATGATACTTTTCATTCCCATAGCTTTTCGATTTAAAGATAATTATTTTCCCAGATCTCTGTAGAATAGGCATGTATCATTCTCCTTTTTTTATACTTAGTACAATGAAGCACAGCAAGGTTAAGTAAATTTCTCAGAATAAGAAAAAAAATAAGGAAAACCAAGAATAGTACTCTAATTTCTTGTCATCTTGTTCTGTTCTGTTTTCACAAGATCAGCCTTTATTAAGTTGTCATTTGAAGCACCTTTTAACAGCCATAATACCCATGAAGGATTTAAATGAGAGGCTTCTAAAGTTCATTGAGGAGATATAAAAAGCATTGCATGGAAGATGTGTCTTGTCAGGTATACACAGTTTAAAGTCCCTGTCATGCTGCTTTGTTGGATGCAAACTTCTTGTGGACTTTCTTTTCATGACTGGAACGCTCACCAAAACAAAACCAAAATTGTCCTTATATAGGAGCAACAGCCAACTTTTGGTACTGCTGGGTTCCTCTAAGGCCAATTTTCCTTGCTGCTATGGGGAGCCTGAAATACTGGTGATGTCCTCTGGTAGCTTTTGTACTACAAGCTTTACATTTTTTACAAGGTGCAGGAGAGTGATATGTAATTCGTGACATGCAGGGACACAGCTCTTAGCTTTTCTTTGGACCCTGTTTTACTTGCTTGTGTCTGGTTATGGGGAGTTGGGCAAAACAGGGTTATCCACAATTTTTTTTCATTCTTTGATAGATCTTAGCCAGATTTTGGAGACTTCAAAGTGAAATCACTAGAAGCAAAACAGTCTTCTGGCAAAATTGTATGATAGATACCCAGTTTAGGCAGCTTTAAAAGAAAAATCATAATCAACACTTAAATTCAGTGTTTTATCTGTGGAAAAAAAGTACTTTAATATTAAACTGTAAAAGCAGAACCAAATGGTTCCTGAATTGAGTAAAAAATTGCAATCCTGACATTTCTATTTAGGTTTGTCTTTAGGGGGATGGCATTTGGATGAGTTCAAAAGCTGTTTTCATGAGTTTTTGCAAATTTCTTCTACAGCAAATTTAGCTACTTTCACTAGGCATCACTGCAAGTTGCCAGGAAAATGTCAGAATTCTTCTCAGTAAATCTGTTTCTACAAATTTGTCCCAGGTAGAAAAAAAACATTTTTGCAAAGAAAATGAGTCTTCTGACTAAAGGAAAAAAAAAACTAGTGATTTGGAAAGATTTTGGAAAGAAAACCCTAAAAAACCTTTTTGTTGAAGGCTATTTAATTTTGTCTGTGTGAATTTTTCAGAATATTATTTGTATCCTTGTAGTAAGTCTACTGTTTACTGATCTAATCACTGGTAAGAAAAAATGCTTTGCAATCTCCAAAATATTTTTGTGATAGATGAGGATGAAAAGCTTGCTACACTGTACAAAAGAACATTTTTTCTGTAATTAAATGTTTCTCTCTAATATTTTCGTTGTCTGTTTTGTATCTTGTAGGTTAGCAAGCGCTGCGGTCGGTGCTTAAATTTAACTCAGTACAGTTGCATCTCACACTGTGAAAACAACTGTACAAAATTAGTTATTCCTTGAAGTCCTGCGTGCTGCTGCTGAGGCATACTGCTGATGGGTGGACCCCAGCCTACTGTGGGTAGACCAGAGCTGCCTGCATGCAAAGCCTCGTACGCTGGCTCCCCAAAGTGGCAACACTGAGGAAGCATTGTGAAAAAATACTAGAGTAATTCTGGTAGGACTTGAAAATAAAATCTGACTCCATCTCTAACAGTAGGGTTTTTTTTCTGGGAGACTATCACAGTACTTCAATTTTAGGACTGTAAATAAGGAGTGCTTTGCTGACAGTGACTCCAGATATATTACAGTTTAGTTATCAGACTGTATGCCTTACTCACCAGAGGTCTTAACCCTCTACTGTTAGAATGCCTGGTACTGTAAGGAGAGGAATGCTCAATACTTCCTCAGTAAACATGTAGACTGTGCTTGAAAGGTCTCCAAGATGCAGTATGAGGTTCAAGGCAAATACTGCATTCTAAATACATAAAGGAATTGTGATGCTGTGTTTGCATCTCTCTCTTTGTTGAATGAAACACTCCTGGGTGGATTTTCATTTTGGGAAAGAGTTTTTGCTTGTATCAGGAATAGTGTGGCCAGCAGGAGTAAGGAAGTGATCGTGCGCCCCTGTACTCGGCACTGGTGAGGCCACACCTCGAATACTGTGTTCAGTTTTGGGCCCCTCAGTACAGGAAAGACGTTGCGTTGCTGGAGCATGTCCAGAGGAGAGCAATGAAGCTGGTGAGGGGTCTGGAGCACAAGTCATAAGAGGAGCAGCTGAGGCAACTGGGGCTGTTTAGCCTGGAGAAGAGGAGGCTGAGGGGAGACCTTACCGCCCTCTACAACTGCCTGACAGGAGGCTGTAATGAGGTGGGAGTTGGTCTCTTCTCCCGGGTAACGGGTGATAGGACAAGGGGAAATGGCCTCAAGTTGCACCAGGGGAGGTTTATGTTGGACATTAGGAAAATTTTTTCATTGAAAGGGTTGTTGAGCTGTGGAACAGGCTGCCCAGGGAAGTGGTTGAGTCCCCATCCCTGGAGGTATTTAAAAGATGGGTGGATGAAGATCTTAGGGACATGGTTTAGTGGTGGTGGCAGTCTTAGGTTAATGGTTGGACTTGATGATTTGATTCTATAATTCTGTGAATCACAAGTTTAGACATTGCTTGGAAAGCATGTATTCAGAAAGAACACAGTTTGATCACAAAAATAGACACTTTTTATTAGGAATTTCCATGTCTAATTCTAACATAGGAGACCTGAGTACAGATTCTGTTGCAAAACCTCTGTTGCTAGGCTGGCTTCTGTCAGAATCTATATGCTTTTTTTCTGCAAACTTGTGAAGTCATCTTCCCATTGAGTGCAGAACCCTGACTTAGATTGCAGTTCTAGGGCTAGTCAAGCTTCCAGGTCCACTGCTCCAGGGACTTAGTGAAGGTCATTCAGGATCTGTGTCAATAAGGTACACTAGAATGTGTCACAGATGGGAAGGAGAAATATGTAGACATTTCTGTTCGTTTAGAAAAGGATTGTGTCTGCAAGCATAATGCCATAAGTTTTCCTTCTCAGAAGTTTTCTAAGTAGAGAAATGTCAAAAGGCAAAACCCTAAGGGAACCATTCTGGTATGATGTCTTTTATATTTAAAGATAGTGTTCAGGAGATGCAATACACTTGTTAAAAGGGTAGGTGTTTTAATCTGAAGTGAAAAATGGAAGGCATTCTGTAAAAGACTTGAAAACAAATTCATCACTTCACACATTAGGCTATCTAGAGATGAGATTTTGGCACAGCGGTTGAGGATAAATGGCATGTCTATTTGATCAAAGAAGTTTTTGGAGATTAGCTGAATATTAAATATGTAAATATACTCGCCTCTAACAGGTATGTAATTGGCAAGAATGATCAAAGTATTCTTTCAAATCTCTAGACAGATACTAAGTATGCATTTTCCAGTGTTAACAATTGCACTACTTTTTTTTTTCCTTTTTACCAGAGCATCCTCATCTGCTCTTCTTGGGGAAAAAAATCACACTGATAAAGATGACTTCTTTTGAAAGGCTGAAAGAGGAACATTTGTTGTGATATATTGATCCTTTGGAAGCAGCTGATAGTAGCAAAGCTCACTCCATCACTCAGGAGTCTGACAACCCTGGCAACAGGCTGGCCAAACTGCACGAATCTGGTTTTTGCAGTGCTTATATCCCTGTGCTAGCAGCTGTTACCATACTATTAGCCTTCTGAGGTCCTCATGTAACCTCCTGAAACTTATATGGGCTCCATGCTCTGAGACTACCTGCCAAATATTTAAAAAAAGAATCATCATCACCTCTCTCTTTCTTTTCATTTTCCACCTGGGGGAGAAACAGCTTGATTAGTTTGGGTGATGATAGGAAGCTGGAGGAAATCCAATCATAATTTTTCAGTCTGAAGGATTTATTTCCTTTCATTTCATTCATTTCCATTCAGCTGAAGGTAATGAGGTTATGATGGGTTTTGCTTAGGTACACTATAGCTTTAAATTGGTGATTCTGATGAAGTTGCATAAACTGGAGTATAATGCAGTTTCTTCCCCCAGAGATACGGTGGCTCAGCAGCGAAGACATGCAGTGATTTTCTTCTTTTTTCTCTTTTTTTTCTCTCCCAACTAAAGCACACAAGAACAGATCTGCTGAGTAGGAAGTGCTATTTTTACATAATCACTTTTCAAACCAGAGCATCACTGTAGACATTTTGAAGAGACCAAACTAAGCATCCTAGCAGTCACTTCTTCTCCAGCTGCAAAACTACATATGAGAAGCTGTAGTGTAGGTCATTTAATAATTTAATAGTCTCCTCTTTGTCTGTTCTGCTGTCAAGCAGCTGAAGTATTTTCTGATAAGTGTTCTTCACATTTCTGGGGTTAACCATCCAGAAATTCCTTGCTTACATACAAACAGTTTATGATTGCCAGAAAGAGATTTTTGAATTGTAGGTACCTAAAAAATAATGTAAACATGATTATTTTGTTTTGAAAATTCTTTTTAATTTACTGGGGTGCATTACTATAACATCTGAGCATCTAATTTATTCTCATAATCAGTCCTTTGAGATAGAGAGATGTCATTATTGTTATCCTCATTATACAGATGAGAAGTGTTTTGCTTAAAGCCATCCAGGACCTGCATAAAAGAGAAGGGAGCTAAAACCATCTTTCATATCTCAATCTGAATTGTTCAATTGCTAACGAAGTAGCAAACATGATTAAAGTGCTTGTTTACAAGCTGATGCAGAGGCAACTCTCCCTTGATCATGATAGTGACTCCTATCCTCTCACCTCTTTTTTAGACTCCCTCCAGCTGCTGCCAGTGACCTGCAGTTCCTATTCTTGGCACCAGTAGTAGTGGCAGCATATTTTTCCCCATGTGGGTTACACTAAATTTCTCTTTTGTCCAGGCTTTGCTATAATCTGGGATGACTCTTAGCAAGTCCCTTCTATCTATTGTCTATCAAAAAGAAAAAAATGGTGTTAAAAGTGAAAAAAAAAAAGCCTCCCCCAACTGCATTCATAAATCATAGATCTGATAAGGATGTAGTGACTCTAACTATTCAAAACATTTATTGAAAGCCGACCTTTTGGCTAGAGAGCATAACTTTTCAGTAAGTTTATTACTGGTTAAGATATGGATGAAAATTTATCATATATATGCTTAGTCTTTATAATTTCTGCAGAAGTTTTTACTTAAGAAACATTGGCTGACATGAGGCAAATTAACCTCTTTGCATGCCAACTGCATGGGTTACACACTGTTTGTAATATGCACTTGTGATTTAAAAAAAAGGAGTTTCAAAAAAGCAGTAGGAAATGTAAGGTATTTTTAAGGCTTTCTGCTACCTCTTCCTTCCAACATGAAGGATGATATATTTTTTTTTTATCCTGAGAGCAGTCTCCTTGACTTTGATAGCTCAAATTTCAGAGCACCTGCATAAGCTTTTACAGCAGTGTAGCATGGGACTGCAGGGCCCATATCCCGGAATGGGCTTTGAGCTGAGTTCTAGTTCACTGCCTTACACACTTTGTGGACAGAAGTCACTAAACATCAGTGCACTTAAATTCACTCAAAGCACTTTTTTGCTTGCGTTACAGAGTGTTTTACATTTTAAATACTGTCATTATTAACCTTAGAGTTTGCATTAATATTGGCCCATAGTTTCTCATGAATATATATTTCACTTGTCAGGACAGCTGCTTTCAAGACCAATTAGCCTTTGCTTTCTAGCACAGTCCTTCCTGTTTGTAGAGCAGCCTAGATGATGTTGAAAGTTGAGATTGTTTTAGGCCTAGCTGGACAAGGACTTTTCTAATCTATGACCAACAAAGTGTTTTGCTGAGTTCTGAAACAAGCAGAAGGAAAACATACACAAAGTGTCAGTGTGTCATCTGTACACATGTCTCTGGGCATTTATCCTTTTTTTGGAAAGACATTTTTCCTCTGGTCCACTGAAGCAGAAGGAAGTAGTATTTTAATTTTAGGACTGGAATTTTTGCTTCCAAATGTTAGATTTCTGATATGCACATTATTATAAGCTATTAATTTGCTATGCCAGTAAGGAAGCAAAACCACGCTGGATGAACAGGCAAGTGAGTGCATCCTAACTAGTAATGATATTCTGTAAGTCACCTGGGAAAGTACCCAATGGACTTGTGATATCCAAGCCATAGATTTAAGTCACTGCCTTGTAAACAAACAAATAATTATTAAGTTATGTTTACATTCTAAGATCTAAAGTTACGTACTCATCTACAACTTGAAGAGCTGCAATGCTTTGTATAATAAAAAGATCATTGGCTGCTATATTCTTTACATCTTTGTGTAAAAAACAGTGTTCCACTGAAGAAATTACTTTTCATTCTTACTATTTGATGACTTACCTACATTTTAGGTCTTTTCTTACATAACAAAGTTTCGTTAACATCAATGATAATCCAGAATTTTTCTAGAAAGAAATGTATTGTTTTACATTTTGATTTAGTAAGCTTTGTTTTTAATTTAAGTAATATGTTTCCCTAGGCTGAATTAAAAACAGATACTTTATTATAGTATCATAGAATCATTTGGTTGGAAAAGACCTTTAAGATCATCAAGTCCGACCGTACCTGTCCGCTACTAAACCATGTCTCTATGCACGTTGTCCACCCATCTTTTAAATACCTCCAGGGATGGTGACTCAACCACTTCCCTGGGCACCCTTCCAGTGCCTGATAACCCTTTCAGTGAAAAAATTTTTCCTAATATCTAATCTAAACCTCCCCTGGTGCAACTTGAGGCCATTTCCCCTTGTCCTATCGCATGTTACTGGGGAGAAGAGGCTGACCCCCTCCTCACTACAGCCTCGTTTTAGGTAGTTGTAGAGGGTGATAAGGTCTCCCCTCAGCCTCCTCTTCTCCAGACTAAACAACCCCAGTTCCCTCAGACACTCCTTGTAAGACTTGTGCTCCAGACCTCTCACTGGATTTGTTGCCCTTCTCTGGACCTGCTCCAGCGCCTCAATGTCCTTCTTGTAGTGAGGAGCCCAAAACTGAACACAGTGTTCGAGGTGCGGCCTTACCAGTGCCAAGTACAGAGGTGCATGATCACTTCCCTACTACTGCTGGTCACACTGTTTCTGGTACAAGCCAGGATGCCATTGGCCTTGTTGGCCACCTGTGTACACTGCTGGCTCATGTTCAGTTGGCTGTTGACCAGTAACCCCAGATACCTCTCTGCCAAGCAGCTTTCCAGCCACTCTTCCCCAAGCCTGTAGTGTTGCATAGGGCAGTTGTGACTCAAGTGCAGAACCTGGCGCTTGGCCTTGTTGAACCTCATACAACTGGCCTTGGCCCATTGATCCAGCCTGTCCACGTCCCTCTGTAGAGCCTTCCTGCCCCCAAGCAGATAAACACTTCCACCCAGCTTAGTGTCATCTGCAGACTTGCTGAGGGTACACTCAGTCCCTTCATCTGAGTTGTTGATAAAGATGTTAAACAGAACTGGCCCCAACATTGAGCCCTGGGGAACACCACTTGTGGCCAGATGTCAACTGGATTTAACTCCATTCACCACCACTGTTTGGGCCCAGTCATCCAGCCAGTTTTTAACCTAGCAAAGACTATGCCTGTCCAAGCCATGGGCAGCCAATTTCTCCAGGAGAATGCTGAGGGAAATGGTGTCAAAGGCTTTACTAAGGTCCAGGTACACTACACCTACAGCTTTTCCCTTGTCCACTAAGTGTGTCACCTTGTCATAGAAGGAGATACCCTCATTTACCCTATTTTTTTTATTTTTTCTTTTTTAAAAAAGAACATTCTAACAAATTATTAGTACAGTAAACTGAGGAAGGTTATATTGGATTATCTGGTAACACATAATTATGCATTGATGCATTGGTATGTGAACTCTCCTGTTGTATTTCTTTCCCTGAAGACCCTACTTCTATCTCAAGAACAGAAATACAACAGTATTATGACGGAGCAAGATATTACTTGGTAGAAAAATGTTTGTGAGATAACTTCTTTTCAAATCTCAAGATGGACAATTTGTTATTTCATGGTAAAGTTTTTTTCATGTGTGAAATCAAGGGATCATTACAAATGCTGCTAAAACCGTCAGACTTTGAAAAAAATTAAATGCAAAGGTTAAGCCAATTGCAATGAAAAGCTGCACTGAACTATGACAAATGCTGTTTTCTTTGTGTTTTCCCCAGTCATTGTCTTTCAGTTCTAGTGACTGTGTTCATTTTGCTTGATTTATAGAAAATTACAATTTATAGATATAAATTCAGAGGCTGCCTACATGTTAAGCTCTTTGAGATTAGAAAAACAATCAGGATCCTTATACAAGATTGCAGACTCATAAAATGAAAGCAAGAAAGGTTTATTTTTCTAATAGAATTTTTAAATTACTAATGTACTGTGTGATGTTTCTATAACTAATGATATCCAAAAGGCTGGCTCCTCAGCTGATGGAATTCAGTATTACTTGATGTTAGTAAAGCAAAATCCACATAAACACCTGGCTGCTAAGTAGAAAAAGGCTGCAGTGCGTTAGCTAAGCAGTAGGAGAAATGAAAACAAAAACTATGCAATGAATTGATTAAAAAAAAAGCATACTCTTCTTAGTTTTTCCTCAGATTCATCTGTTTTGAAGGAAAAATATATTTTCGGTTCTAATAGTTTAGTTTCACTCTTTGTTTACAAGTGAGAACTAATTTACTATTTTTTCCCAGTAAAGGACCCACTGGAATGAATGAGCACTTGAGAAATATCTGATGGACCCTGTGGTTGGGATATTTTGGTTTGTATTAAGCTTTTGATTAGTTATATAAAATGTCCAATATCCTAAGGAGGCTAGAAAAAGAATTTCCCCTTCCTTTCAAATTTTTTCTCAGTCTGCATTTTATTGAGGCATGTAATGCCCTCTGCTGGTGCACAACTTTTATGTCAAGATAAAGTACTGGAAAAAGTGGGAATTAGCAGTTGGGAGCACATCCTTTCTTCCCGTCTGATTTATAGCTCAGTAACAGAGCTATTCTAGCTATGTACAGTTTTGATAACTCTTTTGGCAAGCGGTTGAGGTTAGTAGTGAGGTTTTATTCAGAGCTGCTTCAAAGAGGTACGAAGCTCTTGCAGCCCTGCTGTGGGTGAGCTGTACTGCCCTTGGAACAGGTAAAACTCCCGCCAGTGCTGGAGCAGAGCTAAGGTCAGATTGTAGCCTGAATTGCACTGTCGTAGGACTAGAAAGAAATCACATGCAGAATTTAAGCCTGTGTGTCACTATTGCACAAAGAGGACGAGATAACAAAGAAAGGATTTAATCCTGGTAATATGCATCAGTGGCCTATCTCTGGCATTTTTTCAAAGCTCATCTCAACCGGGACCCTAGCAGCTGAACAGTTCTGTTGCTGCCAGAGATAAGAAAGTTTTTAAATTATTCTTAAACCTTATTCATGCTTTTTATACCTAATACATTTTCTTAAAAGGAACTGCTGTGAATCTTTTTTGGCATAGTTATCAGAACCGGACAGTAGAAATATTTTATTTTACCCCAACAGATATACATACAGGAAGAAGAGTTACCCAGCTAGTGTTTTGTGAAAGTTTTCATTTTTCTAGGAGAGGAGATGAAAAGATGATTGAAAAGATGATGAATGGAGAAAGGGCATAGGCAACCTCTCCTTCCCCCTCCAATCCCATCTACCTGATACTCTCTTTGAAAAACAGTAAGTATAGGTGGTCATGGAAAAATAAAGAAAAATATATTTCAAGTAGTAACTGGAAACGGACTTCAAGCTACAAGTCTTTGGCCATTTTATTCCTGTGATGTTCCAAAAGGCAATAGTTTGTACACTCTATCAGCATCAAAAGGAAACAGAGATGTACCTGATAGACAGATAGATAAATTGATAATTTTTCTTGACCCAAGTTTTTAAACATAGTATTTGCATATAGCTTTATAAATCTACTGGCTTTCTAACAGAGAAGTCACTTTCCTATGTCAAAGACCATTAATCTTAAAACTTGCTAACCTATTAGCAAGACATAGAAGGAAAAGGAAAAAAGTCCACAACATTTATAACTTACAGGATTCCAGCAGGAAGAGTGGATACATGAGGCTTTGTAAAAATTCAGACGTTCTGTTTTGTTCCACTCCAGCTGTATTGAAACACTGCTGCTGCTGAAAGGTGTTGAGGTTATCTAACATAAACCAATCTAGACACTAAAGACATTTTTGCCTTTGGTTAGATTGTTAGTGACAGTGTTGTGGGTTGCAAAGGGCTGATTGTGAAATCAGGCGAACAACAATAATGCAGAAAGTTCATTTTAACATGACAGAGCTGACTGCAGGCTTATTATAAATACCAGCTCCATATAAAGAAAGGCAGAAGGGAATCGACTTCAGTATCCCCAGCTGTTTTTATTCCTGGAGGTGACAGACATGCATACACAAAGTGAAAATAAAAGATTATAAATAAAAGTAACTCTTGCTTATAAAGGGTCAAACTTGTTTCACCCAAACACATTTTTTATTGAAAATTATTTAAAAACCCCACAACATTCCAGTTACTTAACTTTTACATCCTTTTGACTGAAAACCATTCTATACATTCAAAAAACAATCTTGTTTTAGATCACAACTGTCCTATTACTGTGAGTACCCTGCTTGTGTCTTTAAGATCTCTCACAGAAATTCCTGTGAACACCCTGTTTTGGTGGTTAACCTGAGATGTACTGAAAAAGCTATGGTCCATTTTTAAGTGACTGAATGTACTTCAATTTTTGAAAGTCTTAAGGCAGCTCTCTGCCAGAATAGTTATTGTAGATAGCTTGCCCCACACAACACATCTTCAGGTATGACAACCAGTTTGGTTTTTTGAGGGGCACAAGTTCATTCTGACTGCTCTGAACTGAGTAAAAACTGCATAGCCATATAAGATGAAGACAAGACTGAGGCAGCATACCATTTCAGAGCCAATTCAAGTAAGTTCTCACCACCCTCAAGCTGCCACATATTCTGTACATGTGGCAATTGAATAGTTATTTCTCTTACTTAAAGCTAGCACAGTAACACTGGACTATGCTTTCTTGCCGCTGGAAGCCTTTGATGGTTTTGTAAATGTATATATAAACATCAAATAACAAATGTAATGAGTGATCCATCTAACCCATTCTCAAGCCATTAGCTCTGGCTATTTGTGGGGATGAAGACAAGAGGATCTAGAACTTCCTACCTGGAAACCGCAGCAGAAGTTGTCCACAAATGTAGTTGAAGGCATTCAGTATCATCTACAGCAGGTGTGAGGCCCCAGAAATTGAAGGCATGACTTCCAGAGTTATGTGGATGCCACTTGGCATGGCAATCTGAATTGGATCTGAAAAATCAGGAGGCTACTGGGATAGCAGAACAGTGACAACTTCATCCTATGGTAAATCCTTCATCAAAGACAATACTAATGAAATCTGAAGAGGCTAGTTCAGGAAAGGCTAGGGGAAATGGAAACTCATGGCACACATTACAGTTCAAATGAGTAATTGCAATCTAGATTCTATTTTGTGGCTTACCAACTTCTGGGGTTTGGAACACGTAATTTATTTTTTGAAAAGGTTGGTTGCATTTATAGGGCATTCTGTCCCTGGATAATTTTATTGACAACAGGTATGCGGTTAAACCTGCAGTTTCTCAGACAGTATTGTATTGATTACCTTTCACCTTTTATTTTATACTCCTTAAAAATCAAATCACCTAAAGAACATTAAGGAGTAAACTGACTTTCAATTGCATGCCTTTTTATTATGCTAGGTGCTTTGGATTAGTGGCATGTCAGTTTGTGGAGTGTGTTTATAGCTTCCTCTATTACTGTACCTCCATAATATCTAAAAAAAGGGAAGCTGTGGTCTTGCAAAAAAATAGCAGATCAGTTTAGAGATTGCTATTCACTCTGCAGAGAGCTTCATTGAAATAACGTATGATTAAGTTCATGGAGTGGGGTCAGACACTAGTGAAAAAATAAATAGTTGTTTAAAACAAAACAGTGTGCTAATGAAGTATGTAAACCAAAGAGAAACAAGGTGCAAATTTAACTGACAATCCTGAACAAGAACAAAGTACAATGTGGAACAAATTAAGAGAATTATAGGTGGTATGCAAAACAAAAAAGAGGGGGAAAATACTCACAAATAAAAATCAGACTGTATCTTAAAGCAGATTAAAGTCAACCAGGCCAGAATTGATACAAAAGGAAAAAACAGAACCATAGATGGTACTAGTATATGGTGAGCTGTACTTTAGTCACAAAACCTGAAGTGTAGGAAGACAATATTTGTGTCATCAATTTAATATTTTTATTGCTACACAACTCCTACCCCTTGCCACAGCCCTGTTTGTTTTCTCTTCCTCATCTAGTTTTCCTGACCTCTCTCACTTCATGTTCTGTGGGAAGTGATGGCCCTCGCTTACAGGGCTTGCAGTTCATCACGAGAGGAGAGAAGGCATGAGAAATGCCAATATCTTAATCAAGGACCCAGTGATCTGCAAGAGGGTGTCATTTGGCCAGGGTCAAGCTTTCGGGTTATTCAGCATCCTCAGACCAATGCCGTGTGGTCTTAAACTATCTGTGTTTAAGACAGGTGATACCTTAAACTACCCAGGACCTCAGTGAAGGTGCAATATGGGTTCTCAAGTCTGTCTCCCAGGGCTGGTGTTTCTTTTCCAGCCACTAACTGCACTAGGCCCCAGCAGGTGACAGGATGGAGGAGGAAGATGAATCACTGGATTCTGCTGCCATGGACTGACTTATCTCTGACTTATCTCTGAAACAACTGATGCGTCCTCCCAGAGATGTAGCCTGCAGCCCCCGCTCTGGGACTGCTTCCTAACACGAGGCCTCTGCTCCCTCCACCTCCCATGAACATCATCTTTGTCAGCACGCAGTCCAGTGCACCCCAAGCTGACTATTAGTAAGATGACTGAGGATATGTTAATCCCTAAAGACTTTGCATATGCAGCTCGTCATATTGGAACATTATTTTTAGTCTCTCATAGTAGCTCCTGGGTAGACCTACGTGACTAATCACAAAAGCAGAACAGCAAAACTTACTGTGCCTCTTGTGCACCTTCGTTGTTTCCCATCTGCTTGGCTCTGTGTAAACAGCACATGCTGATGAGCATATGGCTCAGGCAGGGTGAGACCTGGAGGTGGGAGAATACCCCAGCAGAGCAAAGTGCTTCCTACACTGGAGCTGGGTGAACCTCGGAAGGGCAAAAATCCTAACTTTTTACTCATTTACCAACAGTCAGAAAAACTTTTATTTCCTTTTATATAAAAATAATTGGGTTTGTTTTTTTTTTTTTTTGTTAAAAAGGAAAAATAAACAAGTAGTAGAGATGATAATAGAATAAGGCTCCTACCCGGCAGCATTTTTCACCCTGTGCACTGGCAGGCTGACTGGCCTAGAAATTCCCTTTTGGTGTTTAAGTCCTGTGCAAGCTGCCCCTGGCACCCCAGCAGTCCCAACAGACCCGTCTTGCGTTGGCTCAGATATTGTGCCCTGCCACCCCCCCCAGCTCCGACTGCGTTGTGGGTGAAGGGCCAGTGAGCACCAATACTAAGGCCCTGACAAAAATGCAAAAAGCACACCGGTATTTTTTGATTCCTATCAGCATGCCAGAGAGATTAACTTCGTTACAAGACCACTAGGTGGCAATTTAGCAGCCCTGTTTTAAACATTTAATGTATTCGATTTCTTTATTGCATTAGACACAAACTCGATGAATGGCAAATGAACAAAGTTCTGGAAAATCTGTACTGGCTGTTCCTGCCAAATATATTGAAGTCTTTGTGCTTACTGTACCCCTCTCTGATGTTCATTAAATTCAGAGAGTGCCTCTGAATGCCTCGGTGAACACCTCCAGCCAGGTGACAGGACAGGGGATTCTTCATTATCATGGAAAAATAAGAGTCCTTCTAACTCTTTAATGTATACTTGAAGTTGCTTGCTATATGATTTGTAGCCACGTATGCTGTGAGGAGACTGACCCTGTCCCCAGCCATAGCTATATGATCATGAGGTAGCTGTCTGCGTACACTGCAGGTGAATTTACATAGCAGCACACCGAAGACAGCAGGGGAGCAGTTATTTTCATTACAAACACTATACAACTGATAGAAAAAAAAAGCATAATCCATGTAACAAAACACATACAAAAGCTACACACAGGAGCAACGTTCTGATTACATACCCCTTCACTTTTCAGACAATATTCATTTTTAGTCCCTGTCTTCAGTATTGAGAGTTTTTATGGATTTTACTTATCAGCAAAGTGGCGTTCAAATGACTGATCCCAGAACTTTTGTGAAAAGCATTCTTAGTAGCGCCCACGTTTTATGATTCAATAAGGAGACTTACAAAGTATTTTTTTTCCAGTGATCTCAAATGGCACACACTAAAAGCAGTGAGCTTTTGATGTGCTGACATTTGTTTCCCCCCCCCAAAAAAAAATAAAAGAGCAATAGCATATTGTAAAATTTCAGCCTTCAGAATCTAAAAATAGAGGAAATGTAAAAAAAATAATTACTTGAAGTCAGAAATCAACAAGACAATATGTAGTGCTTCTGTAGCTTCAAAACAGGCTGACTCAGAAGCTAATGTTTTGGTAGAAAAGGTCAAGAAGAAAACGGTTTGTGATTCTCAGTGATCTTTATATTAAGTGACTCAGGTCTCCAATTACAGAGCTGCTGCTTGATGCAAAAAAAATCAGCCAGTCTGTTAATAACAGAAAATATTGCAAGTGAGCACAGCCTACAATTACAGGGTGCAGGGAGTGGGGACAGAAGAAATAAAATGGATGGAAAGTAATTAAGGGTTTTGTGAAGAGTCCCTCAATCCAGACGAAAAATAGAGCAAAAGATGCTGCCAGGTAACACAGTTGGAGGAACCAAATTTGTCAATAAATAACTGTATGAATAATAGAGAGATAAATACAATTCTAGCATTTCTTTCTTCTGGACCCCCTTTTGATTGTGCCTTTGTTCTTTAAAGGATCTGAGAAGGGGATTCTCAATAGCTTATAAATAAATAAAAATATATAAAAAATATAAATTGATAAACAATTTTCATATCTACTCGCAGCTCTTGGACAGTGTTACCTGCTAGAAATCCCAGTGCCATCAACTGAGGAAGTGTACTGAAAGGTACCAAAGTACTAAAAGATATTACAGTATGTTTAGTTGTTGTAATATTGGCATTGTTCTACGGGGGTTCTTGTCTTATTCCTCTGTAACTAAGAGGCTCGACCAGCACTGCCCAGTAACAACCAGCTGGAGCAGCTACTGTGCTCTGCTGGTGAGAGGGGGCTGCTGCCAACTCCCGTGCCCTCCCATAAGTCCTCCAAAGGAGCTGAGGCCTCTCAAGTAAAGCTGCTTCCTGACTGTCCTGGTTTCGGCTGGGATAGAGTTAATTTTCTTCACAGAAGCTAGCATAGTGCTGTGCTTTGGATTTAGTGCCAGAAGAATGTTGATAACACGCTGATGTTTTTAGTTGTTGCCAAGTAGTGCTCAGACTGCTCAAGGACTTTTTGAGCTTCTCCTGCTCGGCCAGGTGCATAACAAGCTGGGAGTACAGCACAGCTAGGACCCAAACTGTCCAAAGAGCTATTCCATACCATATAACGAGATGCTCGGGGGGGTTGGTGGGTCGGTCGGTCGCGGGGGGAGTGATCGCTGCTCGGGTACTGATCGTGGCTCGGGACGGGCTGGGCATCGGTCGGCGGGTGGTGAGCAATTGCATTGTGCATCATTCGTTTTGTATATTCTGTATATTTTGTTATCATTCTCATTATTACTATTATTATTATTTTCTCGTATTAAACTGTCTTTATCTCAGCCCTTGGCTCTAACCTTTTTTCCCCTTCCCGATTCTCTCCCCCATCCCACTGAGGGAGGGGGGGGGGGGAGTGAGCGAGCGGCTGCGTGGTGCTTAGTTGCCAGCCGGGTTAAACCACGACACTGACTTCTGTTAAAAAAATGGGCTTTTGTTCTTTGTGCTTTGAAGCATAGGAAAGCCTTAAATATATATGGTATTATAAAAACTTCGCCCCACCCCCCACAATGCTTTTTACAGCCTAGGGGGGAAAAAGTCACACAAGCTCTCTCCCGTGGTTTTGTTGAGCAACAGGTAGAGGGGAAGCTGAACAGAAGCTGTGAAGCTCTCTGGCGAAGGCTTTCCTTATTGGATACTGCATCTTCATGTCAAGTAGTTGTTAATTACACTTGAAAAGGCTCGTATTTGAAAATTTTCTTAGAAAAACTCAGTTACAAGCATGAAAGTATTTATGCTTGTTTATTTCCCATGTGCAAACTGAGAAGCTTCATGTTCGGTCGGTAACCAGTAGCAGTAGGAACCTACTTTCCATAAAAAAGTCTTAAAAAATTCTTTCATCCCAGAGAGTATTCTAAAAGTAAACATTTTTCTTTACTCTGAGGAAAATGTGTGGGGATTTTTGTTTTGTTTTTATCAAATAAGTGGATTTTGATTCCTGGCAGCTGGTTGTTTGGGCTTTTTTTTAACAAAAATTTGAAGTTTCATGACATTATCATTTTGACAAAGTAATAATTTTCAAACACTCTTTTTTTCCCTTTAAGCCAAGACAAGTCAGTATATATAGGCATTTCTAGACTTCTAGCTTTAAAACACCCCTTTTTAATTCATTTTTACAGAACTGCTGTGTTATTTGTTACTTTTATTATTTTTCTCTTTAAGTCAAAAAGAAATAACCAATCAATAACTTTTATTTTTTATCTGAAACTCATAAAAAAAATCCCTCAAATGCACTGTTATCTAAATAACATACTTAAAACCAGAACTATGAATAGAAATTAAAGGCTATAGAGTAATTTTTTTTCTCATTTTTGTGAATTATACCAGTTGACTTCCTACTTTATAGCTGTCTTTTATCTTCCAGCAGTGACACCCACCATCTGACTTATGATCTCTCCACAGGAAGTCATTGAGTGACACAATAGAGTTAATGAATTGGTCTTTCACCTCCAAAAACCTGATCTAAATGCTAGCCTGAGATAATGAGCATGATGGAGTTCAGTAATGTCAGCAGAGTATTAACTTCTGTTTAAAGGAAGAATGAGCACTGGCAGGAAAATGGATTTTAAGAGAGATTTGGAGCAATTGCACCTGCATGCATTATGGCAACTCTAGCCTTCCTTCATTAGAGTCATATTCACATTATCTCTCTGCCATTTGAATAGAATTTGGCAGAGGTTTATCTGCAGAGAGGATCATTTATCAGGGATCTTTCTAGATATTTAAGTTCACTGCCACTGCAATATCTAAGCACCACACCTTCAGTACTTGGCAGTTCAATGTCAGGGTGGATCTATACAGAGAATAAGAGACGAGCACTTAACCAGTCAACAGTCATTTTTCTTATCACAGACATACATTATGGCAGTATATTTCAGGAAAAAAACCACTATCATCTGGTAAGCACTGGGTTAACTGCAGAATTCAGCAGGACTGACAGAATGTTCCCCTTCCCAGTGCAGAAAGGCCAAATGCAATTTATTTCACTGAGGATCCCTGTCTCTGCTGACAGTGGATTATTGTAATGCACCGGAGGCCTTTAGCACCTATAAAGGTAAGTCCCTTGTTCCTTTTTGGAAGGACTGGTCAGAGGTCAGCAACACCTTTCCAAGCACTTTGTCATTCACAGATGTACTACAAACTGTCAAACCACCTGGCCAAAGACAAAAAAAATGTCTTCAAGTTTGTTGGCATATTTCCACTTTCTTTCCAGCTCTCACTCTTTCTTGTTCCAGATGGATCCCACCTGTGTTCTCGTGGGTCACTTTTCTCAGTCCAGAATGGGAAGCATCTCCCATACTTTTCCCAAATTCTTGAGAGGTTTGTAGCTGTGCTCATGCAGTCATGCTGTTACTTATCTTAAGGCAACTGCAAAAAGTACACTGTCTGGTGTAAAACGATCCATGTGCCCATACCAAATGCGCCCCCTCCCCCCCCTCATTTCCAAGCTTCCACAGGCTCTCCAAAACAGAGAGGATGGTCTAGTTGTCTTGTCAGTTAAGACAGTGTTTCCTCTGAAAAGCAGCAGCACAATGACAGATTGTGGTGTCAGTCGGTTATTCTCAATCTGCACTTTTGATTTCACTTCTGGTCACAGCACTAGAAAGAGCAGCTGCCTGCCAGTGAGCAATGGGGAAGGCTGCCACTCCCTAGCTGGAGCTACATCAAGAAGCCAAGCAAAAGAAGAAAATCCCAAGCAGTAAACCCCAGAACTCATCACTACTGGCAAAAATAAGTCTGAAACATGTAAAACCCTGACACAACAGCAACAGTCATCCCCTCCCCACTTTTATCCCCACTGAGTTTCTTTCCCTGTGAACTTCATGTGTCTTGGGGGAGAGACAGTAATTTTCCCAAGTGCTCCACAAAACTCTACAGGAGAATCAGGCTGTCAGAGCTAGCAGGGTAACTGCACTGTTGCCCTTGCTCTGATTTCTTTCCCTTACAGAATAAAATTCAAGCTTTCACCTTAAAAAAAGTCCAACCCAACCCAACCCAAATGAAACCAAACCAAACACACAAATCAGGTATTTACAAACTGACCACTGAAACTTTTCAAGGTAATGAAACACTGAATACCTTAGAGAAACTAGGATTTTAGAATAGTGAAATAGTTGGTACCAGCAGGTTGTCCTGGTTTCGGCTGGGATAGAGTTAATTTTCTTCATAGTAGCTAGCACAGTGCTGTGTTTTGGATTTAGGACTAGAAGAATGTTGATAACACACTGATATTTTTAGTTGTTGCCAAGTAGTGCTCAGACTGCTCAAGGACTTTTTGAGCTTCTCCTGCTCGGCCAGGTGCATAACAAGCTGGGAGTACAGCACAGCACAGCTAGGACCCAAACTGACCAAAGAGCTATTCCATACCATCATGCTCGGGGGGGGTTAGTCAGTCGGTTGGTCACGGGCAGAGTGGTCGCAGCTAGGGCAGTGTGATTGTGGATCGGGAGGAGTGATCGCGGCTCGGGACAGGCTGGGCATCGGTCAGCGGGTGGTGAGCAATTGCATTGTGCATCACTTGTTTTATATATTCTGTATATTTTCTTACCATTATAATTATTATTATTATTATTGTTGTTGTTGGTATTCTTCTCTCTTATTAAACAGTATTTTCTGTTCACAATTATATTTCAAGATATAGCTATCCAGGGTTATCTCATGTCCGGATATGCTCAGAGCAAAATAAAAAATGGCAAAGCCACATTTTACATGGTGCTCTGGTCAGGTTAATAAACCTTGCAAGCTTTCCAAATAGTATGTCATTGTACATGAGCAGGCCTTGCCACCTCAAGCACAATGTCATCTTAAATATTGTTATGTATCTTCTGCATCTTTGAAGATTTGTGTCCAGTCAGCTGAAAACACCGAGTGACCAGGCTCATTTTCATCTGCAGAATACCAAGTAACCTACCCTAAAAAAACCTGTATTTGTGCCAAAACCATGTACACAGAAATGGTAGCTCTATTTCCAAGCTTTAGGTTTGTTTTTAAGCAAGCTAAGAAAAATAGCTTTATTTTAAAATCAGCAACTGTGTCTATAAAAATGTGCAATACACCAGAAGCACATTTAAATAGCCTTATGTGAATGTCCTGTGTACATAACCTTATTTGCACGAAGGACTAGCAGGTTTCTGCTTTTTGTGACCATATACATGGTGGAAAACTGACCAGATTAATGTTCACCTGTCAAGCTGAGATCTCAGGTACACTAATAGGTGTTTTAATGACCAGTGTAAACAATGCCCCGGTTTTCAGCCAGCAGTGAAATGTGTCTGAACCTGTAAAACAGGAATGGAATATAGGCTGTGTTTGTAGGATGTTGAGGATAGGAATAAGGGAAAGGCAAGCAGGACTTCTAAAGCATTGCTAGAATGTTTCCTATACCCGAAGTCAACCACAAAACCCAGGATAATGTACTTTTAAACTTTCTTAAGTAGCGCAGCACACCCTGTTTCTTAGGGGAAGAAACCTAGCTCAGCAGGTTTGTGCTATGGTAATTAGGCTGCTGCCAGCTAGCAGGCAGCTCTCTAAAACCACCCAGCAGTTAAGGAAGAGGCTGCAATGCAGGTATAGATTGGCTACACTTCCTGCAGTAAGGGTACTTGAAAGCACGTATTTCATATGCTCAGGCAGAAATCTACCCAGAATTTTTCTGCCCTGGGAGAAATTCCCATTTTTGTGAACTTAGAAGTCTCCACAATTCAGGTAGAGAAACAGAAACTAGCTGTGAGGAGTTCAGAGATTTCATTTAAACTTTATTCATGTGGATATTATTCATGTGGAATTCCTGGGAAATGCAGAACAGTTCATTTGCCAGTTTTCAGACCTAACCAAACTGAAGAGACCTGCAGGACCTCACCCCAGACCTAGACCACAGCATTTAGCTAAGAGTGCCAGTGGTGATTTTTGAGCAACCTCTCCTAGCTAAAAATAGGCAACTCTGTTTTCAGGATTCGAGAGTGTCCTGGTTTCAGCTGGGATACAGTTAATTTTCTTCACAGAAGCTAGCATAGTGCTGTGCTTTGGATTTAGTGCCAGAAGAATGTTGATAACACGCTGATGTTTTTAGTTGTTGCCAAGCAGTGCTCAGACTGCTCAAGGACTTTTTGAGCTTCTCCTGCTCGGCCAGGTGCATAACAAGCTGGGAGTACAGCACAGCTAGGACCCAAACTGTCCAAAGAGCTATTCCATACCATATAATGTCATGCCCGGGGGGGGTGGGTTTAGTCGGTCGGTCGGTCGCGGGGGGAGTGATCGCTGCTTGGGTACTGATCGCTGCTCGGGACGGGCTGGGCATTGGTCGGCGGGTGGTGAGCAATTGCATTGTGCATCATTCGTTTTGTATATTCTGTATATTTTGTTATCATTCTCATTATTACTATTATTATTATTTTCTCGTATTAAACTGTCTTTATCTCAGCCCTCATCTCTAACCTTTTTCTCCTTCCCAATTCTCTCCCCCATCCCACTGAGGGAGGGTGGGGGGGGAGTGAGCGAGCGGCTGCGTGGTGCTTAGTTGCCAGCCGGGTTAAACCACGACAGAGAGACAGGTTGCAGTCATGACTGGGTAAGAACAAGAATGTTTTCCTGTAATAAATAGGAAAATCTGCACTGGCCTCCAGAATGAAGATTTAGAGAAGAACCTCCCAAGCTGCTGGAAGGAGAAAACAGAAGCTTCTGCCTCTTCAGTTTACTGTATCAGAGACATGGAGATAGGTTAGTTTTGTTATTACTAATATTGGTATTGCCATAATGCAACATGCATGTACCTTGGAGTTTCCAGAATTTTAAGCAGACATTCAGCATCCAGCCTCCAAAAAGTCCTAGGCTACTCTTTAATATATATTTTTAAAAGGAAAAATACTCAGGAGCCTAGTTAATACTAAATCTCTTTCTGTTGCATACAGAAATGTAAAGTCAGAGAAATGATATTTTTTACAGTATGGTTCCTTTACCTGAAAATACATCCATTTTCAGATGATAAAGACCTTGAGAAAAGCGAATGAAAGACAATATATTAAGTTTTCTAGACATTTGACTGGCAGTGCTTTCGATGGAGAAGTACGCTTTCAATTCTTTCTAAATTCGGGAAGACAATAGATCTGAAAGGAACACTGCTAGTAATTCTGTGGTCTAGATTTTGACCTTTACAGTCATACAGTTTGCTATTTTTAATTTACATTCAAGTCAATTGAATTCCACTTTGAGGACAGAAAACAGATCAGAAATATGCAGTGTGGTTTCAAAAACTTCTTTGAAGTGAAATTTGACTCATGAGGGTACTACTACTGGGTTTGGTGCTTGAACTGTCTGAAGAGTTTCCTAACCAGATTTATTGCAAATAATTTCTTAAAACCCAGTCCTGTCTAGAACATGAAAAAAAAAACCAAAACAGAGGAAACGAATACTAAGAGGGAAAAATAAAACTAAAGAATCTGATTACACTTAATAACATAGAAAGTTAAGGTTAATGGTGTCTTTTCCAGTTATTTAGAAAGGAGAGATAATTGTAACCCAAGTAATGCCTGTTATGGCTAGTGTTAAGGGGAAAATAATGGAGGTTTTAAGAATTTGGAGAAAAAAAATGTCTTATTCCTGAAAATAAACCAAAGCTACTGTCTGCATTGTATACGGTATAACAATAGCATGCCGTGGGACATTTCATGAGAGAGCAACATAACACGATGCTTGTATGTCATGTTGATACTGCTCCCTTGTCTGAAAGCTCATGGCCTGGTGGTACCTTGGCCCAGGAAGGGACAGTGCCATTCATTGCAGAATCAATTACACTGGTAAAATTCCATTTAATGGAACTGTTAAAATCTGACTCTGCTACATAGAAGGGAAATACATATGTATGCATTTTAACTTGAGTATTCAACTTCTTTCTCACTTCCTTCACATGGAAAAACATTATCACCCCACTGTCCCATGTCTCATGAATCAATTTTGTCACCACATTTTTTCATTGCTGGAAAAAAGGAATCAAAGTCCCTGCCTAAATTTAAAACTTCCTTGCCTTTACTATAGGCTTCTCAATATAAAGAAAATCTTAGCCTCCTCAACAAGTAAAAAATTCTAGAAAGATGCTTTTAATCTGAGTTTAGGAACCATGTTCATATGGTTTTCTGCTTTACAACAGTTGGTAAACATAAGGGCTAAGCTAAGCTTGAAGAGCTTGTGTGGCTTTTGCAAACTACAAAGACAACTTGGTTTTCCACATTACACAGAGAGGAAGCAAAACCATTTATGTGGCAAGGGGAAGAAAATAGGCAGGAAATAGACAAACCCAAACAAGAGAAATAGGGACACTAGAAAGTCAAATAGATTTCTGGGAGCCCTTTGTCCTGAGTGCATCATCTAAACTGATTCTTCCTCAGAGAGCTGGCACAGCCTGCCCTGTCCCTGCTACCTGCGGGTGGTGCTTCAGAGTCCCAGGAGGTGAGGAGCAGCTCCAGCCAAAGCCAGAGTACCCAGCAGCGCTGCTCCAATGCTGCAGAGCAGCAGTGCTGAGTCTGTCCCCTGACTTTTGCCACCAGAAGTTGCTGAGGGACTGCAGTCCTCACATGAGTGGGCATATCACCTTTGCCTCTGGGCTGGAGGATGAACATGAACATCTCCCTTTGGTGAACTCTGGGCAGCGCCTGTCGGTTGGGGAAGGCCCATTTGGAGATTTGCATTGTTATGATTAAGAATGGTCTTTGACATTGAGAACTTAGAAATGAGAATTTCAGAAATAAGGCAGATTTTCTGCATGGAGGTGAAGCAAACGCTTGTTTTGCTGCATGTCCCCCACCATCAGACTATCTCAAAGTACTTGCCAAGTACCTGGGTTAGTTGAGGAATTAAATGAGATGGCCAAGTGAGTGGCTTCAAATGTCTGTCACACATCAGAATAGGTGAGAGAGTGGGGTGAAATCAGAAGCAAGCTCAGGAAAAATGCTTTGTTCCAGTACCATTTTATAGGTGTGGCAAAATGCTTGATTATACAGTCCAGAGGCAAGAAGGGGAAATACTCCAGCTGTCAGGGCTGTTCCTTCATAGGCAGAGCTAACAACTAGCAGAGATGCTGTGATCAAATACCTAGGAAAATCCCTGAGAGTGAAGGTGAGTATTTGTATAGATCCATACACACATTCCATTTACTTTACTTTTTTTTTTTTTTTTAAGGGCAGCCATATGGACATTTGAGTGCTTCCTGCTAACGGTATATATGTGATGCCTGTGATCATCATCCTGGAACAGGAAAATTGGAACTTAGAAAGGATTTTGTTAATAAGCCTTTTCTAAACGACACTTTTACAGTCCACCTCTCAAAGGAGTACAGTGCCAACTTTGTTGTGAGGCAGATGGTAGTGAAAAAGGTGGATGTGACTCTGATCATTTAGCAGGGAAATTAATTTATGTGATACTAACCAGCCTCCAAATTGGGTTTATTGGCTCATTACAGTTTCTCCAAAATGCCAAAGCTTTATGTTTTAAAGAAGCTGAAGGTTATTTTCAGAATATTTTTAAGGGGGGGGGGGGAGAAAATTGACTGAATGAGGATCTGTATTAAAGGTAAGATAACAACTTTTATGCAACTCCAGATGAAGGACTTTGCAGATCAGCCAAGGAATGTTGAGGAAATTCTCCTTTCTGGTAGTAAAATGTGTCTTTATCCATCCTTGGCTGCTCTAATATGAATATTATTAGTTTATTGGCATTGTACTTCTGATATTGATACACATTTCATTGAACAAAATACACCACAGCCTAGAGTTAACAGCATATAGGTATGTCACAATTTCTATTTATAAACAAATCTTTTTGATCCCCTTATAGCAGAATAACTCCATGTCTATTTAGTTTACTAAAGAGAAAAAAGTGAGGATGAAAGTTGGACAGGAAAATGAAGATTGCTGTTTACCTTTCAGTGTTTTACATCAGATGGGTAATTTTTATATGGCACTTAAAAAGTTCATTCATGGCTATGGAGAACATTACAAAGAACGTAGGAGGTAACTAATGGGCACACTTTATAGCTTTAATTTCACTAATTTCTGTTTGTGAGTAATAAATCAATGTCTATCGTCATTTCATCGTATTTCTTATCCCATATTGGCGTGTTAATTTTTTTTCCCAAGTGCTATGCTATATCTCGTCATCAACACAAGAGTGCATATTTTATCACTGCTTGTTGCAGTCCATGGCACACAGGTATCCTAAGGATGATTAGAAGCCTTTAGTACCGGCCTGCCTGAGGAAACCATTAATAGTATTTCTGGATCTGATGCTTTAAACTTCATTGTTTCACTTCCTTCGAAGTAGCTATTTGTGCTTGTAAACGATCTAAGCTGAAGACGATTTTATGTAATGCATTTTGATATACAATCTGATGAGATTTGTAAAGATTCCTTAAATTTTAGTCCTGAAGTTTTATTAGGTTGCTTTAGTAAACTGTTATCTCTAATAATCTTTTGACATTTCCTGTAATATGCACACTACAAAACTTATAAAATGCTAGTCTGTAATTTCATTTTAGACCTCTTTCCTTAGTTTGTGTTTACCTTAGTATAAATTATTTTAGTGGTACAAAATTGATTTCCAATAGATTTTTTCAAGAAAAGGGATATTTTAGCCTTTCTATTTTCATCACAATTATTTTTTCTAACTTTGTGGAGCAGAGACTTTAAAAATATGAGCAGTTTGTATCCAGACACACCTGCACAGAAGCACCAGTCGTGATGTGGGTAATATTCCCAGATTAAGCTAACTCCTTCATATCCATTGGATGGGCTTTTTATAGGTCCTATGCTGCAACCTGAAATTTGCAGGATGCACATGATTGCTCTAGCCACTTGAAACAGGGACACTCTCATGGTTGCCTTGTTTTCATTTTATGATCTGATCTTTATCAGCAGGAAAAGAATCATAGAAAATTCCCCAAAATGACAAGATGCTGAGAGCCAGAAGCCTGTTGTTTGTGGCTTTTGAAAGTTTGAGGAAGGGCTACTTATATTATCAGATCACTTCAGGCTCCTTTTAAAATAAGGACCAAAAATTTGTGATTTTTTTGGAAGAGGAAATGTTTCACAGGCACTCAGATGTGTCTTCTATTACATTTCAGTCCTGTACTAATACTCATTTGCTCCAGAACAGATTGTCAGTAATTAGTTCAAATAAATACCTGCTATGGAGTTTAGGAAATCCTCCAGAAGGACTTGGCTAGAATGAAGGTGTTCCAAATCCCAAATTGAGACCTAAAATAGTGCTTCCTAATCCTGAAGATATTTGTGTTTGATAGCTGCAACCCTGTTTGACTTGGAAATTTTCAAGGCAACTAGAGCTCTGCTTCTGCTCCCCAGAAATGCTTTTAATTGTGCAATTCATCATGTCTCCCACCCAGAATATTGTTAGGATCCAAAAATTAAGTTTGACTTCACTTCACCCTGAGTCTGCCAGCCTGATTGGGTTTTTCAGAAAGTCTTGCACATGGGATGTCCCCACAAAAACAGCTGTGATCACTTTATATATTAAATGGGAGGAAGTGGTAAAAGGCGTGCCAAAGCTTAGAGGTCAGAGCATCTCTGTAGGTAACAGCCACACACCTCCTTTACAGGGAATCATCCCCTCCCCTCATGAGCATTACATGCTCAAGATAAAACTGCTTTTCTCCCAGTCCTGCTGCAGGTGGCAGCTGTAGATCAGAGTGCTTGAGGTGGTCAAAATACATTGGGCTAATAATAAGAAGAATTTCCTCCCTGTTGGTTCAGCTTTCCTTTAACCTTCCAATTTATGCTGGAGACCTCTACCTGTTACAGTTGCCCAACTTCTTCCAAAAATCAATATGGCTGTAAACTTCTAAAGGGCAATTAGAGACAAAAAAATGCAAAGCCTGGTGAAATGAAATGGAGCAAGGGAAGAAAAAGGCTGGTTATCAAACATTTTCCAATAGTGCTATTGGACTGTAGAGAAGCTCCCTGTGAAAAGCTGTAGCATTCCAGTGATCTGAAGAAAATACAGTTGTGGTAAACAAGGGCTGCATCTTGCACTTAGTTAACCCTGGCAATGAGATGAGTGGGAATTATTAGGACTTGAAAAAAACCTAATGCCCTCTTGCATGCCCCAGGACACACCACAAGTGGGAAGTGGAAGCATGCTTGATTTATGGCTCCCCACAAAGCATTAATCCAAAAAGTTATAAATATGAACCCTCATTAATCTTCTCTCCTACAGTAGGCAGCTACCAAATTAGAAGATTCTGAGGCTGAGTTTAAAATTTATGTTAAAAAATTTTATTAGGGAAAAAAGAAGTTTTGATAACCTAGGTTGGTGGTCCCCAAGTGTTTTCCTTTTACAATCCTGCTTTTGATTGCTGGTCCTGGTTTCTATCAAACTAACATAGGTGGCTGAGAATTAAGTGCTGCAGCCTTCTTTAAGACTGAGAAGAACATGTGCTGCTATCCATGGGACAGGCTTCTGTGGCAATAATTCTATTTTATTAAAGATTATCCCATTATATACCCATCCTGGTAGTAATTTGAAGGAGAATGGAGACAGAGGAGAACACTTATTTTTTCTAGATAGAGACATTGTGGGCCAACTGTCCAGACTAGAGCTATCCAACAGTGCTATGAACACAAAGCGTGTGGCAGGACTAACCAGAAAGCACAATTTCCATCCACACCAGCTCATGGCGTAACAACTTCACTGGTCTTTCCCCAGGTCAGAATGTTTTCTTCCTGCTTTCATCAAAAAACGTGCAGGATGAGGCTTGAAAAAGTCACTCCTTACTCTAAAATAAAAAAATGACTGAAAAGCAGAAAACAGGTAATTTTCAGTGCAGACCAGACAACTTCTCTCCTCCTTGCCTGTGAGGTAATTAAGGGCTGACTTTGAATGCTAAGATCTGAGCCTCTCCAGATTTTGAGGTGGAACCTTGAGGAATTCAGTGACCAACACCCCAAAACATGGCAGATAGTGGCTTACACTTTAGGGTGGAAAAAATGCAAATGAAAGAGCCTGTTACATAAAATGTTGCAGGCTTTCCGCTCCCCATAAATCCATGGCAGTTGCAAGTGTTCACTGCCTAGAAAAGCTAAGTAGACCTATGATATTGTACTCTCAGATCCCACGGGAACATTCTGCTGGATAGTATAATTGATTCAGTACTCAGTGTGAACCCTCTGGATCAGAAAGTCTGCACACCCTTTCCAACGATTATTCCTTTCCTATTCAAATGCTAATCTCCACTTGCAATATGATATTCTCATTTGATTAAAAAATTATCAAATACTTTAAAACAACTTTGAAAAATCCAATAACCATATTCTGGATGATCATAATTCTAATAGATCATCTGTTTGTTAAAAGGTCTGTGGCATTTCATAAAGTCCAGATGACACTTTTTGTGTCTTTTGGTAGTCATTGCCGCTCCATTTTTTAAGTGACTATTTGAGGTATGTCAAAGATGGACTTTCAGAAAATGGCAACCTTTTTTCTAGGAAGTCAGATCTGTTTAAAATGGGTTACTTTAGGTACCCAAGAACATTTGCAGAGAGATTCCTGAAGCATTCCTACAATAAGCAGCACAGTGAAAAGATGCACTCACCATTTACATGGCATCGTTTAGGCACAAGGTCCAACAAGGTTTACTTTCTGGCTGCAGTAGGCCCACGCTGATAACTCATAGAATTATTATTTCTCCTCGTGCTTTACAACATTGCAGTTCTGGGATTGTGAACATCCAAGGAAGAACAAGGTGGATTCCTTGCTGGTGCTGTAGGGAGCCCTCTGCAGACACATCAGAGCAGCTGCCTGTAGAGCCAGTCTCTGTCTGCTGTCACTGGTGACATGCTAGAGCTAGTAGGATGAGGTGCATCAAGCTACCCACTTCCCACTGGATCAAGCCCAGTTGCTGAGGCTTGCCTTAGCACTACAGCCCATCGTGACACATGTACTGGGAAGATGGTTTCCTTCAGAGCAGTGCGTGATTTGAACTTGCTCCTTTTGCAAGTGTCGTGCTTCAACAGTGCCTATCAGTCTACCCCTGAAGATAAAGAGTTGGCTGCTCCGGGAACCATGTACAAATGTGCCTCTGCAGGACCCCACTCATGTCCCAAAGCGCTGGCAGTGAGCCAGCACTAAAGAGCCCAGCTAGCACCATGCCACTTTTTTTTTGGTAGAAATTCTTGGACATCTCTACTTCTCCTGGTATTCTGCTGTTTTGCTGTTATACTACTATTCTAGTAGTCTGTGATCCCTTGTGCTTTTTTGCAATATCCATGTTAGCTCTTTCCCCATCCCATTATTGCTTGTGCCCTAGTCCAAAATTACAACACTGGCAATAGTAGCTCTGAAGTTAATTTTTCTTATTTAACCCCAAGAAAGAATATTAACCATGTTTTTTTCATTGTCAGGGACATACACTATCAAAGTCCTTAAACCTGAGTATTTATTTACCTTGGTATATAAGGTTGACTGTTTGCTGACATTAGGAAAGACATGGGAGTCTATTCGTTTGTGAGGTTTTTTCATATGTATCCTGGCTTTGTTAAATGGGCTAAAGCCAACTAAATTCTTGACTGTCAATCACCCATTGTCTTGGTTCATTACACAACCCATTTCTTAAGGCTCACCACAGCAGGAATTGTTTTCATTTTTGTTCTACTAATGGAACCTGATTTGGAAAAACTCCATGGAAGTCATTTAAGGAGCCTTAGCTTCAAATAAAAAATACAAAACAATTTACTTCCCAGTGGGGAAAAATGTGCGTTGGAGAAAGAAAAAGGCAGCGAAAGAAAGAAATGCAGATAGATATAGAATCACAACTCAGTCCAGAGTGTGGGAGCCCAAAACACTGCAGGAGTAATCCATGTAATGAACCAACAGTCTGAGAAACCCACAGGGAGTTTCCAAAACATTTTCCCTTTGGAGAAGATAAAAATAATTTCCATAAGAATTATAGTCAGGGGCTTATAACCAACACAAAGATAGTATACTATGGTTTTAGCCAACTGTTTCTCTGCTGTGGCTGAATAAAAGTTGGTAAAGCCCCACGCCTGTTCCCAGATAACGGACTTTGTTCTGGCGCTCACACAGTAGAAATACCTTTGTTTCAAGTCCTGTTGTCACCTCCCTAAAAAGGGTCACTTTCTATCTGTCTAGATATCTTGACACACATGGATAAATTTACAGGTGACATATCACTACAATGTTGGGGGTTTTTTGTTCTGAGATGTGCTTGACAAAGATTCATGGCATTATAGAAAAGTTTTAATTTGACCTTTTCTCTTTTAATAAATTTCCTACAAACAATTCTGTTGGGTTTTTTTTCATATTCATTTTTTCAAATATTCCTTAGTATAGGCTTTGCAGCAGAAGCAGGACATGCACAAATTGCAATTCACTCTCTCTAACTCTGTAACTAGCTTTTGGTTTTAGGTTCATGGATACTCAGAACTGTAGTATCAAAACAAAATTTGTCAACAAATTTTTGCTTTCAAGGATTAATTCTCAGAAAAAAAGTCAGGAAAGCATGACAGTTCTAAGGATTATAAAGTTATGGTTAAACAGTTATATTATTACCAATGAAAACAAAGCACAGCATTCAGTGTAACTAGATTGCCAAGAGTTTCATGTTTCTTGTGAATTCTGTGAATTACTATGGCTTTTTTAAAAACAATGGTAGCACTGGCAAAAGCATGTAACATAGCCAGAATTTAAAAACTAAGTAGGCAGGTCAGTCAAAGCTGGTGTTGAAAGAAAAGCAGTGAGCACTGAAATATTTGAATCCTTTTCTTAAGGTGGTGGTTGGAAACCATGAGGAAAAGAGTTAAAAAAAAAAACCCAAACCAGACTCTCTTCACTACTTTCTGATCAACCTATTAAAGGCCAAGCAAAAATTCTTCCACACTAAGAAAAAATGGGAATTTCTTTATGTCCAGCTCCTCCACTGGACTGACAAATCTGATGCTGAACTTCCATTCCCTTGGTGAGGACCCTTTTGCAGGTCCTCATACTGGGCAAGGTCCTTCAGTGTGTCTTTGGACCATGACACCACCACCTACCCCCCAACGATAAAGTTCTGTGTTCAGCAAATCCAGATGGATTCACAAGCCAAGGATATGAGATAATTAACCTTGAAATCTGTTTCTGTCCTCTTACTTTGAAGTCCCATATTCCCAGTTGTCAGAAAGTACAGGTAGTAATGCTGCTGAAAACATGAGTGAGTACTTTCTGTGCTTAATGCAACCAAGGTCATTCTCTCTAGAGTACCTGCTGTGACTGTGGAAGGATACGTTGCCTAAGGCTTTGGACTCAAGGAGAAAGAGTTTGCAAAACTCAGTTATATTGGTATTAATAGAATACAGCCAGATGGTGCAGTCATCAATAATCTAAAAATATCCCTGGTGCATAGTCAAAAGCAAAGTAGCATGAAAATTTAAGTAAAAAAATTGCACTCACCAATGATGTCCTAAAAAACCTTTAATGGCAAGTCACCCTATGTTTGCTGAAAGGTCAATGCATACATACAGTGAAAGTCTTTTGCAAAAGGGATTTATTCAGAAATACAGATTTTTGAGATGAGAAGTGATTAAAAGAGAATCTTACCATTACCTGACTGATTTTAATGTCATGTTCTTATGCAACTGAGAATAAATACTTTATACAGTGCTTTAAGCGACACCAAATTTTTATTGGAAAAATGCATTCATGCTTCTATATACACAGCCCTCTAATGAGTCAAAATTCCTCTGACAAGCCTGATTCATCATTCTCATGTGGGTTTTGATATTGTCTGTACACCCTCATGCAGAACGGGCAAGAATTTACCACTCTGATCTGGTCCTATTTGTGCAACTGTTGACACCTGTCTAGGGTACAGTGGAAATCAAAGGCAACTTTTATTTATATCTATGATATATATTTATTTATATTTATATATAAAGATATGAAACTACTGCAAGTAATATATACATATATATACACATACATATATTTGCAAGCAGTGCCATCTGCATAGAAATAGTTTTAGTCCTCAGCTGCTACATATTTGCATTACTATGAACCTCTCCATCTAAGTCTGTGGTAGGTAGCTGAATGAAAGAGGGTAAAATAAGCACCATAGCAAACATTTATTGCAATGTTTATTAAAATGATAATAAGATTATTAATATTTTTATAGACAATTATTAGCAAGTAGTCCACACATGAGACTTAGCAACTACTTAATGCAAGCTTTAAATTTAGCAACATTAAACAGGAAAAAGATATTTACATATTTACACATTTTTAAAAAACCTTACCTGGACATAATCTGAAGTTTTGTTTTTCTCTGGGACCACGGGAGGAAACACCACCAAAATTAAATCAGTTTTCTCTTTGCTAATCCCCAAAGAATAAAGCTGATACAGCATTTTTTATTCTGTGCACATAAGCTATTTTTTCACTAACTTAGTCTCCTTGTAGTACATGTCAAAAGGCAAGTAGGATGGGTTTTGTTGCTTTTTTTTCCCCCACAGGTATTCCCTAACAATGAATTTGGGAGCTTTTGTTCTACGCAAATGCAAAGATCTACTGTACGGCTTCAGAGATCTACATGCACAAGCTTTGTAGAAGAAAGAGTAGACAGAATTTCTCAGGGCATATTGACTTCTATGAGACCAAGCATCTCTTAAGTAACAGGAGAAGCAAATGGAACAAGACATGGCAGGAGATTATACTTGTCAAGTGGAGGAAAGAGCAAAACTGTCTGCCACAAAGCCACCTCAGCCCCGCGACTGCCTGTATGACTCAAAGAGACCGCAACTTAGACCAATAGTGCTTAAAGCAGTGACATACAGGAAAGACTCAATAAATCTTCAGAACAGGAGATCTAAGAAAAATCTTCTTTGGGTTTTTTTTTGTCTTGGCTCACTTTTCCCCCCTGCTTTGTACTACCAACCTTCTCACAGGTTCCCCTTCTCAGAGGCAGCTCTGGTTTGGGTTGCCACACAGGCTGCAGGAGAGAACAAAGCACATTGCTTTGGCAGTGGTGGCTTTCCTAAAGTGTCAAAAATTATCTTTTTAAGGGGAATAGACACCACGAAAATGGGATGTGAGGTGGAGGTTGGGATGTAGAGTTTGGGGCATGCTGGAGATGACAATACGTATAGCATATTCACATATGCGACCATAAAAGGGGCCCAAATTATTAAAGAAAAAAGCCCAGTTTTAAAATGTTTGAGAGCTGCTAAGAAAGGCATTTGAAGGAAATGAGTAGATATGCAAAGGCTGCTTTTGGTCAAGAGAGCAGGCAACTAAGCAATAGTAAGACAAGGCGTTCTGCCCAGCATCATATCCCACCGCAGGTGCATCTTATGGAAATCCAGTAACATCAGAAGCGTGTACAAAAATAAGAGTTGTGCTGTTTTCTCAGTGGTTGTAACTAACACCTGAATCTGGTCCAAATTTATCCAGTTATCCAGTTTATCCAATGACCTTCAACAGCTGCTTCTGAGGATGATATTCACTTCTTTTCCTGAAAACTATTCATTCCTTAAATCATTTCAGAGTAGGAAGGAGCACATCATGGAAGACAAAAGACTAGCATCACCCAAAATGGAGGTAAAACATATCATTTTTATAAGCCTTTATTATTTTTTCATACAGAAATAAGACTTGGGGTGTTGGGAGTGTTCTTACAGTAAAATACATCAGTTATAAACCACCGGAGGCTTCTTTTTGGCATCACCCAAGAAAACAATTTAAAAGGCCAAGATATCCTCATTGCCAATCAAGTGACCAGACCACTGATCAGAGATACTTCGAAAATATGTCAGTTTTATATGTTAAAAAAAAAAATTAGAAGGAACACACTATGTTTTTTTTCTAAAGCCAATGAAATCCTATTCATTTTAAAGTGATTCATTGGAAAAGCCCAAACACCAATATGGTTTTGGTCCTGTTTTGTGCTTCCTTTTTATTTAGACAGATGGTGGTACTCTTATTTCTATGAATAATTTTTATTCATGCATACTTCAGGAATAATTCCACAAAGTTAACAGTGGTACTTGGGAAGGAAATCACTTCGCAGCAGCCCTCTTTTAAGTGTAAGTTTTTCAAAGTGACTTAGGATCCTACATAATTTTCAAAAGTGATTTAAGCCCCCCTAGCCTAGTTTCCTCACAGCCAGCAAGATTTAGGATTTGAAGGGATTTATTTAGATGGTTTTCGGTGTTGTTTGGCAGAGGAGCACAGCACAGCTCCTTGGCCGCTCACAGATTGGTATTTCAGCACCAACTTGAGTGCCTGTTTGCAGCTTGGGATCCCTACACGGGAATTGTTAAGCTTGTAAGAAAGGGATTTTCAGCTTTTTAAGGCAAACAGCTGAGCAGGGAGCTGCCTAAATTAGCCAATAGTGCAAGGCTGAAGAATGGGGCTTATGTGTCTAAGCAACTGATGTGATGCCAGTTTAGAGGTGGCTCCCCTCACCCTGGATCCTTGGCTGCGAGCTCTCTGCTGGATGCGGGCACCGCAGCCAAGTCAACTACTTAAGCAGCCTGTGCCCTAGTTGTCAAAACCTCTGCCTGTCTTGAAGGCCATCTCTGCTGAGCTTATTCTGTTATTCCTATTATCCCTCAGCCATCACATAGGCTGGAGTTGGGCTTTCCTTCCACCTAGAGGTGGCCTGTATTTATTTTTCTGCCTGTGGTCCTGGGAGAGAACATGCCTCAAGCATGCTGCTGGATGGTAAGACACTGATGAAAGGACTGGTTGGTATCCAGGCTAAAACCCCGGTGTCAGGGCTTGCAGGACCTCTGTTTGAGGCAGGGCTCAGAGCAGCTCACTACTGTGGTGCTGAAGTTGTGATTAGGCTGATTTGAATGCATCGGATAGCAGCAAGCAGGAAGGTATTATTACTGATTTGCAATGATGGTTTCACCGTGGTGTGCTTTTAAAACTCTCAGAGAAGCCTCTTCAGGTGCTTAACTTGGTCTTATGGTCTGGCTCGAAGGAAATTAATTGGTTTTGAAAATAGGATTTTTTGTCATAACCTATTTATGCTGATCACTCTAAAGGTGATCAGTATCATGTCAGCATAAGTAACTAAATATTTAAGTATCTAAATATTTCTGTGAATCTGAATCTTACATGCTTTAAAAAAATCATGAGTGCCTATCAGCATCCTCTAATACTTAAATATCCTTACAAACTTAGCCCATAGCTCCCCTGAAACTTGGTTTTGTTTAACTGGAAGGAAGTTGTTGTAGGTATCTAAACGTCAGTTCACAGACTGAACACTGAATAATCAGAAACATATTCAAAAAAGTCTAGAAAGAAATTCTCCTGAGTTAGCTGTTAAGCTATTAACTATTGAGACGGCTGCAATTTCTATTTTAAGTTTCGTTCTAATGGAGCATGGCTTTTTTATTTCACAGTTTGCTTTGAAGTCCTGCCACCTATTGGTTTATCAGAGCAACGATCAGATCAGCTGGATTTCTCCCTGTGAAACCACAAAGGAAAATGTATCTCACCACATTAAACCCATAAGCAGTAAGAAATTAATAAGTGATCAGAAGTAATTTAGCCCCTTTGCAACTGACAGACAATTTTCTAGTGCTATATTAGCACTCCATCTGGACAAGACAACTGCTAAACTTTAGTTTCTGTCCATTTGAATTTGGAAAAAAAGCCCAACCCTCTTCAAAGACAGAAACACTGAAGCCCTGGAATCTTATTGAAAGGATTTGTAGACTTCCCTAGAAAAGCATACATATGTTTATTGATGTAAAATAGGTTTAAATATACAGATATGCATGCACTACATTTACTCATTTTGAGCCAAGTTGCACATAAATAACTCATTTCATAGCTGCAAACAGATCAATCATTCTGCCTTTATTTGCAAGTGCATTCTTCTACACATGATGCACTGTGAGAATATTTTAGAATTCTCTTTTAGCTTACGTTTTCCTGGTACCAGATTATTTTCAGGGTCCTTACTGCACACTCAAAAACTGTTTATAATGTCAAGAGCATTTGGGGAATGACAGCAGAGCAGAGAGAAGCTAAGAGGTACATGAGCAGTGCAGGACAAAAGTCTAAGGTGTAAGGAGTAAGCAACAACTGTATGGAAGTAGGAGTGAAAACTGGATGAAAAACTGTTTATTTCTAGGCCTTCTGGTGCTGAGACTTTTGAAATTTTATTAGGAAAGTGAGAATTTTTCAAGACATAGCTGAACCTGCTTTTAACCTTAACTTTTCTTAAGGCTTTGTTCAGGAGATGCTTCACTCTTGGATAGTTACCTTTGTCACCTCCGATACCCGATTTCTGCCTGGTGTCCTCCAGGGCAGAATAAAACAACAAACCACCTGAGGAGAAGAGTTTTGCATCTAATGAGGGCCAGCCAACCCGCCAGCCAGCCCGCTGCTTTCCCTGCTAGTACCAAAGCAGTGCAGGCAAGGAGGATTGCGCAGAGGAAGCAATGATCGACTTGTCACAGCTGCAACATAGGCTGCATAAAATAAGGCATCATTGTCAACATAGCTTGCCCTGACAACTCAAGCAAGTTGTGTTGTGATTATTCATGCAAAAGGGTCTGGATGGAGAAGACAAAATATTTTAAGAAAAGGGCTTGAAAAATATATCACCAACAAGAAACTTCCAATCTGTTAACGGTTCTTTAAATATTGGGGACATGAAACTGCTTAATTCACAAGCCTTGCTGTCTTCTGTTCATTATTTTGTGTACCCAAAAGAATTCACTAAAGTGCACTCCACACGATGACAGTGTGACAAGGGCCAATTTGTGAATAACTTGTCAACAGCTTGAATGAAACTCTAGAAATCCATAACAGGTGCTCGATAGCTATAATCGAGTGACAGATGGATTAGATACATGAAACCACAACAAACTGACTGAATGGGAGAGGGAGAGAGAATGAGGGTGAGAGTGGGGGAGGTTCATTAACTATAGAAGAGAGCAAAAATACATGAATTATTAAAGAAGCGGCATGAGCCAATTTGTGTGTATGCTTCCTGCTCATCTTCAGCAGGCCTGGGAAGAGGAGAGGAGCTACTACACACACAGCAGCAATGGTCTAATATCTTGACTCTAGGCAGGGATGTACCAGAGCTTGGCACTGGCCTTGATTGCAGAAATCACTGTTATATTTTACTACACGCAGAAGAGCTGATTCAGCAGCATACTTCAGCGCACGCCTTGCTGCAAGTGTGTGAATAGCGCCATTAAGGTCAGCGGAACAACTGTGTTCAACTCACACTAACGCGTTTAAGCATCTTGCCGAATTTTTGTTCTCTGTTGTGGGACTTAAGATACAAGGGGATGAAGCTAATATCAATTTCTACAAGCTCCCTGGATCCCTGGGGACCCCAGCAGGGTGCCCACAACGCCATTGATGCCTGACATCCTGTGCTTTAAGCACCCGGCATCATCGGTAGGTGCCTGCTGCTCATACACCTTTGCTATGTATGTCAGAAAATTGTATTTAGGCTCAGCAAGGGCCAATTCTTAGTCTGTGCCCAGCCTGCATTTTCTACCTGGCCCTGACATGCAGGCAGGAGCAGGGCTCCCATTACCACTCTTCAGCTCACTCTCTCCCTCTCCAATGAGTTTTCCTTTAAATTAATTTTTTCCTTTAAATTAAACCTTCCATTTCCTTATTTTCCTCCTGTGTACATTGCATAGTGCCACAATCTCAGATTTGCAATCATTCTATCCAAACAATGCTTTTCCACAGCTACCTATTAAGGGAACAAGCAAAACCTTGACAGCTGGTTTGCTTTTATAGAGTGACCTATCGGGTTTTTTCCTCACAAATCTTGCTGTGCCTAGTATCTTCCCTCAGAGAAAAATTTGTGAAATTTTGGAACCTGTTTAGATAATGAATAAAATAGATACTGAATATTTCAGGTGCAAAAACAAGACTTGCTGTTGGTAACAAACCACTAGTAACTCGATTTCTATTCTCTTCACCACAAATGTCATGTAAACGCACAAACCAAACTACTGCTTAGAAAAGGAATTTGCTGTGTAGTCATTACTGTACCAGAAAACCCCGTGATAACAAAATACAGCCATTTTATGAAAAGATACAGGATGTGAACATCCGACATAGTTTAATCTTCTTGTACTTTGGCATAATTCTTATGTTTTATGATATATTAACTACTGCCATAGTCCAGGCTGCTCTGTTTACCTGGGATGAGACGGTGCTCTCTGGCTGCATGGACAGTGATCCCCAAAATGTCACACTAGCATGCTCATATTCACAACTTAACCTTGAAACAACAAATTCCAAGTGTCAGAATTAACACAAGGAAAGCACTGTTTCATTCCTGAATGCCTCTCAGCTCCTACCAATGAAGAAGAAAGTTGAGCTCATAGATCCAGAATGTAGGGAAAAGGCAGTCCTGTACAAGCACACAAGGCTTATGCATTAATTAAATCCCATTTTATCTCATTTAAGCTTTACTTCACAGGCTTTCTGTGGTGCATAGCTCCTTGCCTTGGGTGAGAGAAAGATTTATTGTAAGCTTTTTTTTTCTTTTTTTCTCTTTTTTTTTTGTCCCCTGGCTGCAATAGTGTTCATATAAAGATATGACCAAGAGGCTGAAAGAGCATAAGATAAGAGATGAAAAGATCATGAGCTCTGATAAGGATACTCAGCTGTCACCACTAACCTGGTGGTAAGTAGCGATATAATGGCTAATGCCACTGTCTAAGATAGAGCAGGCAGGCACGTGTAAGGAGCAATAAAAGCATATTAAAGCAAATTGCAAATCCATAGAGAATCAATCATATTTCAGTCTCTGGAAGAGTTTTGGTGCCTGGGGTAGTTCTTAATCATTGCTTCTATAGAAGAAAAACTGAGACTGGAAAAATTGACCTTAGAAAAAGTTTCCTGCTCAGTAAGTAAATTTCCTAATCTTGTTCAGATCTGACTAAATGATCCTCTGTTTTGGCTGAGAAGCCTATTTTATGTATATTAGCCTTGGATCTAGCAGGGTTGCCCTTCTCCAAAGTTAAAAAAACCCAAACTGATTGCATGCTCTTATGACTATCCCTCCTTTGTAATGCACACTGTAATTATCACCGTGTAGAGAATTTTGCCTGTCTACTCCACAGCTGCTTGTGGGTGAAACAGCAACTCTAACATGAGCGAGTGCACAGATGTTCAGCTATTGAATCACTTCTTTGCAATCCAGGCCTGACAATAATTTGGATGTCAGTGATCTTCAAGCATCTGATCCAGTGTTGGCTTTTTTATTTTAAGAAATCAAATCAAACTTTGGCCTTGTGGATTTTAAGATTTTAAAGAACTGAAGCAAAAAAGTGAACCTCCATGACAATTGTGTGGACTGTGAGAGACTGGCAATTGCACTGTGGAGCTTCAAGCTTATTTTCAATCTCTCTGTTTGCCTAATCTTTGAGGAACATCAGTAACACAAAGTAGGCAATGGGCTGCTTTCACTGGAATAAGCATTTATTGAACAAGCACTGGGCAATGTTTTGGAATTTTTTTTTTTTTTTTTTTGTAGCTGGTAAGCCAGGTACAAAAGCTCTGTCTGAACTCCCCAAGATTTTGTGAATGGCTGTGCCACTGATTTACACTTAATATCTCACTGAGAGCATCCTAGGTACCTCTGCAGGTTTCACTCCAGTCTACTGCTAACAGCAAGATGAAAGGAACATTATTAGTCCCCCCCATTTCACACATGGAAGGTGAGACAGAAGAAGCACCAGCTTCTTCACAGTTGCAGATTCATGCACTTTTGTAAACAAATGGCAGACAAATGCCTGCACAAATATTTCCGTTCTTCACAAATAGAAGTGAGAATTTGCAGATGCACCATTTGCACATAGTAAACTGTTTGAAGTGTAAACAGTGTTTAAACTGTGTGGATTTGTTTTTCAGACTCATCCTGTTAAGAGACTCCTCCCAGATCTGTAGGTTGTAAGTGTTGGAGCTGTAAGGAGAGTACCTTTTCCCTGGCATAATGACAGCAGCTGTTGAAAGGGGTGTTCACTTGATTGGATACTATAAACAGAAACCAGAGACAATCTGAAATGCTTCACATTCCAACTTTTTTTCCATCCACTCATGTACATGATTAAGCTCCTAGTAGCCCATATGAACAACTGAAGGACTTTAGAAAGCCTTTCCTCTAGCTTAAATAACTTTTTACTTTAGCTGATCTCACCAGAGGACATCAATTTCTCCACAGTTTGATTAGGGTTAGTACTTTCAGCTTGAGACAGAAGGGAAAAGGAATAGAAATATCACACAAAAAGTTTCCTGCATAATTCACCACCTTCCCAGCCAACTCCTGTATACAATTTCCATGTGAAAATAAAGGAAGCACGAGAACACAGTTTTCACCCCAAAACATTTCTTACAGAGATTGTGTATTCTGGCCAGAAAAAAACAAAAGCATTATAAAACCTTCCATTAAAAGACTCATTCTTTATTATTAGCATGTACCACTGATGTAGGGATTCACCCTAAATAAGGACTGGGTCTAGGTTCTGAATTTACAAAAGTTGTTTTTCAAAGTCCATGAAGCCAACCATAATAAGCGTGACCAGACATCCTTATATTTAAGCCTGAAGTTGAAAGCTGCCCTTAAGCAAAAATCCATGTGTAGGTTGTAATTTCTAGGTCAGTTTGAGAGCTGGAATAGCAATACTTTGCTGGTTCCTACGTTTCAGTGTTCGAGCGGTTCCTGTGTTACTGGGGTGCATGCACAGAAGCGTGTTAGGAGAGGTGATGCACAAACTTCATATTCATTTTCAGCTCTTCTGCATCTTTCTGGGATACCTTAACTTACTGACTGGCTTCGACATTGCATCTTACTCTGAAGTGGACAAGAAATCTAAAGGATGAAAGAGCTGAATCAGATATCAAAGATAAGTGTTTATTCTGTAGGGGAAAGAGAGAGATAGTATTAAAATTTTGGAAGCTGAATGCTTGTGCCCCCAAGCCAACGCTGTACGTTCAGCAGCAGGCTGTCACACCCTAATTGCTAGTACCCCTTTGTGAATCAACATCTCCAAGAAGCCAATTCTCCGTGATGCTTCTTTAATATACATCTTCTCATTTGCCCCACGTATATTTCAGTTTGCCATCTGATAATTGGAATTGTGTGGGTAGCAGCCGGTACCATCTGGCTTGTTAATAAGTAGAGGATAAAAATGTCTAATGCCTTGCTCTACATAAATACAAGAATTACCCTACAAATAAACAGCTCCCTAAAACCTCAACTGGTGAGAACAAAAGAAAATAATGTGGTCTTAGCTCATTAAAAAACCCTGAAGAGAGAACGAGAGAGCAGTGGGAAAGCCTCATCACTTCTCATCTGAAGTTTTAGTGTAACTAAAACATATGGGAAAAATAATGCAAAATTAAACGTGATAATGCACTTTTCACACCAAAACATATTGGGCCACTATACAAATAGATGCAATTAAAACTGCTGCGTTCAGGAGCCAAAACCTAAGCTGAATAAGTACAGTACAATTAAAGTTTTTGATTTAAAACCAGTGAAAGATTTATCATAATGAACCTCAGAATTGAGATAATATGACTTGGGGGCATCAAAGCTAAGCTATAGAAAGCCACATGTCCTACAACGTGGAGTTAGAATTGGAAGACTGACATGAGCAGATTTTAGGGCACAGAAAGGCTTACAAGTTCATTTGCATGTGAATGGCCAAGACCATGCAAAATCTTGCATGTAAACAGTGCGGTATTGTAATCAATACTTTAATTAACAGGAAGGCAGTGCAAAGCTGTCTGCATTGGGGAAATAAACTCTGATCCCGTAGGCTGGATGCGAAAGCCGTGCTGTTGTCTTTGGAACCTGCTGGAACTTGTACAGCGCCTTATCTGAAAGGCCTCATACGCATCGCGACAATGTCCTCTAATCTGGTAATAAAAAGGGCATCACGAACGGCGGCAGCCAGGCTCAGCCAGCAATGGCTGCAGTCACGCTATGCTCCCAAGATGGTGAAAGGCGATTTAAGCCTCTTGCAGAAAAAAAAAAAGTGGGGTTGCCTCCAGCCTGGCCTACATAGGGAGTGGGGGGAGAGGAGGGAAATGCAGCTGGGCGGCTGCTACCTGGCTGGGGACCGCAGCACCCGGGGAGGTGCTAAGAGGCTGAGGAGGAAAGGCATGCAGCAAGCACCTTGGCTCTGCCCCCGCCACCAGCCACCCCCTACGAAATCTCAGCCTGCGAAAGCAGACGCACTGGCACTTGGAGGTTTGCGCTGCTGGGGATTTTCCGCAGCAAGGCTTTGGCTGTCCAGCAGGTGCTGTGAGAGAAATTCACCCTCGTTCTGCCAGACCGAAACCCATCTCGGGGTGAGTCAGAGCCCAGAGGTGGCGTGCATTTCCCCAGGAAGCAGAGTTGGTAACACTACTCATGATCATACCATAGCAAGCTGAAGAGGGTATTTGGCAAAATGGGAAAAGGTCCACATTTGGGAAACCGACCAGTTCTCTACTGGGTAGAGCTGATGTAGCCTGGCACCCGGTGGACTCCTGTGGACTTCTGCCCTGTGCCCCAACCCCATCGCTGTCACTATAAACACGGGAGCTATAGTCACTGCTTGCCAACCTGCTTTCTTGCTCAAATATTCATACTCATGCATAAGACTTGTACCGTTTATGTCCTTTGACACCGCACAAGAGTGCAGTTCTCTGGCCAACCTTGCACTAACCCTTGCTGTTAGTCTGGGTAGTACGTTGTGCTGATCAGGAGCCAGCCTTGCCAAACAGAATCTGTAACAGCTGAGCCTCCCTCCTCTTCCCTCTTATGGTGAATCATAATTTTGCTCTCATAGCAATCAGCTGATTTTTCACAAAATCTGTAGGAGCTCCATTATCTCAATAAAAATGCATCTGCTTTTGTAGACTTTGCTTCTGTTGTTTTGAAATTAACTCCTGCATTTTGAAAATTTAGTTTCAGACTGACCAGCAGCACTAACTGGAAGATATCTTCAAGGAAAACAATGTAAAAAACATAGGAATAAAACGAGAACTGTAATAATGCCTTAGGAGGAGAAAAAAAAAAAAGAGCTAAATTGAGATGATGGGCTGTGCGTAAGGGCTGGTTGCATTTGAAATAGGAAATGTGGGGATTTCTAGTGAACCTGTGGCATACAGAGAGGAGCCAGTTCTGGCAGCAGGGCAGCAGATCCGAACACCTTAGCTGGTACCATGCAGCACCTCTAAAACGCAGGGGGTGAAGTGATTGCATCAGAGTTACAATGACTGCCATCAAGGCATTTAATGTATAGTGCGATATTGCAGATATCCCCCAACAAACACAGCAATTACTACTGTGAAATTGATAGCATACTGCCAGTCATATAGTAACAGCTACTATATGCTCTTACACGTGTGCTCTGGCTCTTTCTCTCTCACTGTATATGCACACATGTACTGCATGCTCCTATGTAAGACTGGCGCTGCTCATTCCCAATATATTTCAGAGTCTTCTTGTTTCACAGATGTAAAAACAGAGCTAGAATCAAGTGTCTTGCCCAGAGTTACCCAAAAGGCTGAGTAGGGCCTAGAGCTGGGTTTCCTGAGGTGCCGTTTTGTCTTGTGCCAGCCGGGACACAAAAGGCATCCCCCCCCCCGCAGCCTGCAGCACCGATGCTCTGCGTGCAGTGCCTCTGCCACACATTGCTGCGCAAAGACCTCAGCTCTTCAGCCTGTGGAGGTGGCACTGCATTTTTTGCTCTGAAGGAATTTGATTTACACACGTTTTCCCAGTAGGTTTTTATGAGATTTTTAAAACCTTCGTTCCTTCCCTAAGATCCCTTTGACCAGACATCAGGATTGAAGAAACTGACTGTCTCGCAGTTCTCGGCAATTTCCTCCCAAGGGAACTAAGCTCATCCTGCTTCTAAAGGATCAAACGAATTTCATCCCAATAAATTTGAAATCAGCATAGAACCTGGCTCCTAATCCAGATTTTGCTTATTGTGTCAGAAGTAAGGAGGGGGTGCACATGAGATGGTACATATGACTGTAATTAAAGATTGCAGGCCAGATACTTTAAGCCCCAGCTCCAGCTTTAGCAGAAATGACAGGGAACTGGACAGATGATATCTTCAGTTAAATAAAGAATGAGGTTCGGGCCTTAGTTTTTTCTTCTTGTTTTATTTTCTGTCAGAACCATAAAAAAAGTGTGCACAGACAGTAAAAGAGGAATTCAACAAGGGTCAGAATTAGGCTTGGGGTAACATGAATGGTGTTTTATTCTTGAATATCTGGGATGGGTACAAGTACCTACCTGGAATTTTGTGGTGCACCATACATGCAAAAAGCTGTTAAAAAGATACATATAACAATTCTATGAAATAACAATATGAAAATTTAGTAGCTAGTCATTTGGATTGTCCAGAGAAGGGAATTTTGAAAAGGCCCTGCTGGGCACCAAAGTCTGGTGTTGGGCATCAAAGGCTGGTTTGGAAAAATCTTGTGCAGTAAGTGTTTTATGAGCAGATAGCAGCAACCTAAATAGTAATTGTTATCACATAACTGAAAAGTCCTGAGATTTACTTGGACAACGTCCCTGGGAACATTTGTTAAGAATGAAATGAGGTTGAAGCAATTTGTACCATGAAGTCAGACAGGAAATCAGACTAATCCTTGATGAAATTATGTGTAAGCTTGGCTGTCTAAGACTTAATAGAGCAAAAGAGACAGAAGAAAACCAAGCCAGAATGAGATATTGAAAGGTACTGAAACTAGGTCACTGCCCTATATTACACAAAAGCTAAACGGAGCTCTATCATCCCACAGTATCCTGAGCAAGATGTACAAAGGACTTTGTCTGGTGCAAATCTCCTAGCACCGTCCAAGCTATACAGCTGCATAAATCATAAAGAAACTTTAAGCACAGCAGAAATGCCAAGACAGGTAGAATATATAGCACTGAAGGAACACGGGAGGAAATAAAGGGGATGACTTCTGTCATAACTCTGCATCATTGCGTGGTAACTAATTCCCATCAAGAAATCCTGTGACTTATTAAAAAAAAAAAAAAAAAAAAAAGTACGATATGAGTAGAATGAAGGGGCTGAGTGGAAAAGCCGTCACATAATTAGATAGATACACTAAGCCAGCAGGGAAGAAGAGGTGATTAATTAGTAAATAGAAATAAGATTTCAGCAGAAAACAGAATCTGTTTTCCAGACTCTAGACTCAAAAACCTCTGTCACGATTAGTTAAGAGACAGGATAGACTTTCTGAGCTGATAGGACAGCAAATGTTGACTGTTCTTGCTCTCCTTCCTTCTCTTTGATATTTAAACTTCAATTCCATTCAAGTTAATTCAGTCAATGGAATTCATATATTTTTACTGAAATAATCACTTCTCCCCCTTCTATAGGCACAGATACAGAACAATTATTAAAAACGGGAACTTCAGAAGATGGAAATGGTTTGAAAAGTTATTTCAAGCACAATGTTTTTTGTTGTTTTGGGTTTTTTTTCCCCCCATGGCTTACATTAGTTTAGTAATGAATATAGCATAACTGTTTACATTATTCTTTTTTAATGGAGAAAGACCATCATTTCAACACTGAAATAAACATTATCAGAGCAAGTTGTTTAAAGTTGAATGGAGGAACAGTCTTCATGTAATACTAATTTAATCAATTAACTATGGATACCATATTTCCTATCCAAAAACACTAGGAAAAGTATTTCTTTGCTCACAGTCCCTGTCTCAGATCGCTGGAAACACTTGAGAGTACAGCATTGTTTTCTTAGGAGTACATAGAGCTGTCATACCACTGCCCTCCCCTGATCTTACAAAAAGCAGATAATCATAATTAGTACAGATATTTAAAAAATGAGCTGTGGGGAGCTGCCTGTCTGACAATAAGGCCTTCTAAATTCGTAATTTGAATTTAGGCGCTCAGACAAAATCAAAATGTTGGCCTGAGTCTTTATCTGTTTAGCACATTGCTAAGGGAGACCTGTTTCTGCTTCACCTGTGATGTGGGAGAAGAGACGAGATCTCCCATTAGTGCCTGCTGACCTGAAGATCTACAGTTAAAGTTAAACAGTAATTTTAAAGGACCCTGAAAAAAAAAATTATATTTGTTAAGAAATATTAAGAAATATTACTGAATTAACTATTAATTGCTCACAAACCAGTTCATGCTGTCGGTGGACAAGTGTCCTAGAGCAGAGAAAACTCTGAACCCCAGTGGAGCAGACCTTGCCAGGACAAGTCTGTCTCCACCCCAGTTCTTTGCTGGCTGTGCAGCTCCAAACTCAGCAAGATTTGTGAATATCCAGGATTAATGTCATGATACAAATTTTGAACCTCTGCTCTATTTAAATGCAGGACACATCAGTTTTTCTAGTGTCAGAGTCCATTTTGGTTATCTAACAATCTCTATTCAAATAAATAATTGCCAGCTACTTTATGGGCTTTACATTTACCTTATTTTCTAAATGAAATTTATTCTTGGTCTATTCATGGGAAGTTGGAATCTGAGACAAGAAATGCTCCTGAAGCCATTAGCATGCATCCTAAATAAAACTGGCCTGTTTTCGCTACAATGAACAGTGAAAAAAAATCCATTAGATACTGGAAATATTGTCTTTCTAAAGCCAGCAGATTTTTATTTGTGCAACATCTAAGCACTGCAAATCTCAGCAGAAAATTGCACTGGAACAGTGGGCGTTTCCGAACTGCTGGAAACTTTACAATGGCTTTTATGTTTAAACATCATTTAGCAGCTGTTAAAGGTCAGCACAAATCCTGTACTTTATCAGTATAAATGAAGTCTACAACTGCCAAGAAAAGAATGCACTAAATAATGCAGTGATTATTGTCTTGATGTTTTTTTCTTTTAGAAGTGAAAAGGACCTCTTCAGCAGTTCCAATTTTCTCCTCCTTATTTCAAGTTGACAAAGTAAAACACTAATTAAATTATTTATAGCAGAAATGTACTTAGAGGGATGACACATTTTGTACACAAAGCAAATAAAACACCTGACACATGGTATAGTGCCAGGTGCAGTTAAGGAAGTGTAATACAAGTCCACATCTAGAAGCTAAAAAACCCAACAAAGTTGCTGCAATGTTTCATTATCAATTTTATTTCCTACCATACACCAAATGTACAGCACAGAACACAATTTTGTTGTTTTGATGTAAGAAATATTAATTGTATGAAGAAACAGTATACAAACTACTCCAAATTAAAAAATGCATACATCATTGCTTTTTACAAAAGGTCTAATTTACAGTTTAGCTCATCAATGCATTTAAACACAAAAAAAGAAAAACAAAAAGAAAAAAAATCAGTGCACGTTACAAAACACATCAAGTACAAGGGAGGCAAATAAATACAAACATACTTCACAGAACATCCTGAGCAAACAACCAAACACAGATAAATTAACCTGAAGCCATAGTAAATCATAATAATAAATACATAGGTCAGTAAGAGATTTTTTTTTTACTTAAATAAAATATATAACAAATTTGTTAAAATATTTAGTAAATTAAATTTTAGTCTTTGTAATGAGTGAACTCATTTCGTATGCATTTAACAAGCATAACAAATGCTTGCTTTTTGTTTTTTAGCAAGAACAATAACTTTGATAGCAAATTTTTGTTTGGTGTCCTCCTATTTATATCAGACAGCACATATGGTAGCTTTTGAAAAATCGATTTAAAAATAAACACAGCTCCTAAGAACATACATTTTCCCCTCTCTAAACTAAGATTGGAGAGTTGAATCAACCCTCAAACAAAAAGCAAGCCCCATCTAATGTAGAACAGTGACCACAGTGCATGAGAGTTGAATCACTTTTGAATAGTACTTTTGTGCAGGAACAGTAATAATATAACTGTATATGTCAAGCCTGTGAATGCCATCATATTCAATCTAAATATAAATGAGGCTAATAAAAATAAACACTTTCATCATAGCACGGAAAAATTAAACGCACGCTAGATCCATGTATACATTTACACTGAGGCACATATGCACATGAGGTGTGTGTGCATACAAAAAAGGCAGTTTAGCTGGTTGTTTATACCTTTTTCTTAAAAAAAATAAATATAAAAAAAACTTTTGAAACAATGCTTAATTACTTACAATCCCTGAAATAGACATTGCCTCTGTTATAGCAACCACTAATTTCTGACGGATTCAGAAGTTCCACACCCAGGCTAACCAGATACCGAGGCGCATGCCGGCACCTCAGCTCAAGTGCTCGTCTGTCCCCACCTCTGTCTGTCTGTCCGCTCTGTAGCACTTGGTACCCTACTGAAAGACTGGTAACGAATTTAGTATATCAGCCTAGTCTTAGTGAATAAGGATGGGAGAAACCAGTCACGGTGTTGCTGCCATTCGTTCAAAGAGAAAAGCAACCACCACGCTGGAGTGCTATTATTCCCCTCCAGACCGCTGCTTTCTCAGCTGCCCTTAAGTTCAAACCAGTATTAAATGCCATTTCAGGGGAGATGTGTTCGATTTGTTATGTACAAAGCTTTCAGCTTGGGATGCATTTGCGTTTTTCAAATCCAAATCCATAGCAATACTGGTCACTTGGTTAAAACCTCCGCGCCTCGTACTAAAAAAAGTACCAGTCCTATCAAATTACCCTTCTTGTTTAGAGATAATTGTCAATTCCCATGAGCTAACTCTGAAAAAAACTGCAGTGGTAAAATAAATCTGAAGTTCTCTTGAAACATTTTAAATAATCATTCGCATAGGCTAAATCACACAGCCAAGTCAAGTGCTTTGCTGATTGCTATATTTCATTATTGCTAACGTATTCTTTAACACACTGTTTTCCAGCATACTGTGCTTTTAAGAGCCCAAGTCCCCCACTAGTGGGCACCATTTATCTTCTCATTCCATGCATCTTCACATCTCATGTTACCGCAAACCCATTTCTGATACAAAGCCATTATAAAAAAGCAGGATGTGAGGAAAATAAAACTAGAACCACGGTTCAGTCATTTGTTACTTTCATAGTTTTTTTTTTCTTCCTGTACAAACCCAGCAAGTTATTTAATTTACAGTATAACTTTTCAGTCTATTTAAAATCCCATTGGAAAATAAATTAATAAACACATTTGTAAAAATATGGCAGGCCGCAAAAATGCTGTTAAAAGATAAAAAAAAACCTCTTTGATTAGAAATAAATAAAAAATATAAAAAATAGTTGCACACACTTTTTACATTCACTTTACAAAAACTGAGTGCAAAAGAAGAAAAAAAAAGAAATTGTACTGAAATAAATACAATATACTAACAGAGTGCATTGCTGTTAATACAAATAGTCTGTTGTGGTTTTATTCTTTTTTTTTTATGTCAGCTGGGAAAAAATTAGTGCAATGTTGCAATTGTAAATGCAGCATGGCAACCTACACCCCTTAGCAGTACATGAACTCCTAACAGATCCATCTGGAGTTTACTGCTGTTAAGTAATTTCTGTTGCCCAGCAGCTTTCACATCCTACACATGGATGCCCTTCACTGCCTGTTTGATACTTTCCAGCAGAGCTTTGCATTCGGGGGAATAGTCCCGTTCCAGATTGCTGTACATGTCTGTGAGTGTATTTACATATGCTTCGAAATTCTGCTCACTGATTGGCCCCTAAACGAAGACAAAACAGATTATAATTGTAGGAGAGAAAATTAAGGCCAAAAAACCCCAAACACCCAACCCCAAAGTATGGAAAAGCAGCAATATGGCAACTGGGGAGAATTCGTAAGCAGGGCAGACATCCAAATTAATGGAGGGCTTGTAGAAATGAAGGGAGTTGCATATGCCAGGGGAACAACACATCCAGGCAGGAAAAGGGGTTGAAGATATTATTGCTGGTGTAACTTCCTTTTTTACTGTGGCCTGTGTGGTCCTGGGATTGTGGCTGACATCCCCGTAACTGTCCTCACCTGATCTCCTCTGGAGACCCAAGTACCTTTGTGGATTTGGCCTGCATTTGCAAGTTAAGACATCAAGGATGTGGAGTTTTTGAGAAGAGAGAGCTTTGCTGGCTCTAGAAAAATCACCTGTATGAAACAGGTTAAAGTTTTGACCCAGGAGCACAGTAAAGAAGGGTTCTCGGTGTGAAGTTTTCACTCTTTGTGCAGGGTGGATGTTCAGGTTGGGAGGGAGGAGGGAAAAGCCTGGCCTGTGCAGTGCAGGGCAGGGCAGAGACACCAGGGCTGGCTCAGTCCTAGAAGCGACTGTGCCTGCTATCACAGAGATTTCATGATCCAGCATCTCTGCAAAGTAAATTAGGCTAAAAGAGCGCTCTCTGCTAATGCAGCTCCAGTGCTCCTGCTGGTCCCTGAGCTTGCTCATCTACTTCAGGTGCTGGCAAAACAGTCTCAAAGAAGGTGCAAAGCTGCTGGCTGTGGTCTTACCATCTGTGGAAGCTGAATGTCAGCGAGGCTGGAGATGAGGGCTTGGCTTAAGCCAGCTAACTCCTTCAGCAGGCTCTCGTTGTTCTGCTCTATGAGTTTGTTCTCTTCTTCTATTGTTTTCAAATTGCTCTCCATAGATGTGATCTAAAAGACACAGGCAGGCACAAACTCACAGACAGACCCTTGGCAGCGTTGTAACTGCAGTTTGAACCCAAAATGGCAGTCACCTGATTATGAGAGGGTCCACGAGAGACCTGAAACTCAGGTATGTTTATTTTAGGATAGACATAGCTGCTCCACAGAATATTCAGAGCAAGGAAGGGATTGCATTCACTCTGAATTGAGGGACTTTGCTGCTGGTTCATGGAGAAACCGTGTGGCAGAGAGGCACTGGAGGGTGCCCCATGGCAGGAGGAGGGAACCGAGCTCAGTGGGGAAGGTTGGTGTGGAGCTGGGATGGAGAGCATGGCCGCAGGGCTGGCAGAGGGCAGGAGAAAGGAGGCTGATGTTTACACTGCTGTCCTGCTCTTACAGCATCCCTGCTGATCAACCACAATAGCAAGGGCACGGGGATTAGCTGTTGTGCTACTTCCCTGCCCCACTCCTGGGTGGAGGGTAGAGCTGTGGCCTGGCTGGGATTAGAATCAGGGTTAGAGCTGGAAACAATAAGAGAAAAATAGAGTGGAAGAGAAATTGAGAGGTTGAGCACATAACCATCATCGCGAAGATGATCTCCAACCAACAGAATGGAAATGAGGGGTTTGGAAAGAGCAGGAAAAAGCATCTGAGGTAGCAAAATGGTATCTTTTTAGCGCGAGAGCACTGGGAATATTCTCAGCCATGAAGGTTTATACGTCAAAAGCAGTGCTGAAAAACCGAAGGCAGCAACGGCAGGGCCTGGTTCCCTGCTGCCCATCTCCTTGCCCCAGAGCGGGCAGTGGGGCAGCAGGGCAGGGCAGCACCAAGGGCTGCCACCCCTCTGCCGGCCAGGGCTCTGCACGGCAGGGAGTGATAGGGTCATGTCCATGGTCGTTATGCCCACCCTCTCCTCATCAGGATGCAAATCTCTGCACTACTTTAATGTCTCTTGCTGTGGCCACTTCACTTCCCTTCCTGTGTGACACTGTCACACATCAAAACCATTCCCAGGGGCAGGAAACCCCTTTTTGCCTGCCTGAGATCCCCTACAGCCTCTCCTCTGGAGGGTGCTCACAGCAGCCTAACTAGCCTGGACTAGACTAAAAGGAGACAGAGCAAGACATGTAGGGGATGTGTTGCTTCAGCTGTAGTTCAGTTCAGGCTTTGCTGGTCAGACCGCCTTCACCGGGGAGCAAGTCAGAGGAGAAGAAATCTGACTGCATAAATTGGGTGATCTGTGTGCAAACAGCACAGCGATCACCAGAGAGAACTGAAACACGTGTCCTGAGACCCTGACCACACCCCCCCACACTCCCTCACTGCAGTGCAATTTGGGATGGATATCCCCACAACCTTTGCAGTGTGAAGCCAGATCATTTAGATCCAGCTCAGGTGGCATGAAGTTCACCCTTATATAGATCCTACACATGGTGGTTGTTAGAAAAGTAGCATGAATCAACAACATACACTCCAGTGTGGTTCAAACACAGAGGGGTATGGTTACACTGAGATTGTTTTAGATCAGTTTAGACTTCTATTTAGTTCCCAGATATCATTTAGGAACTTTTTTCTTGGACTCTTATTCCTAAAATATCGAGCAAGCTTCTGTTCTTGCTTTTACCTAGTCTGCCCAGGTGAACTCCCAGGTGCATATAGGAGTGTCTGTATGAACATATTCAGCTAACTCCATAGAACCACTATCAGCATGTTAAAGCCAATTTAACCTCTCCAATATACAAAAGAATGAAAGCAAAAGACTTTTCCATAGGTCCTGTCAAACTCATCTGTTACACAAATTAGCAAAAGGCATCCATTCTTTACCAGGTGTTGCCTGGAGGAAAAACTCAAACTATTTGAATAACTGACAGTATGTGAACTGAACTAGGGAGATTTCCTTAGGTACACATAAGAACCAAGTCACCTCGCATTAGGAGTTAGAGTGTGCTGGCGAGAGGCAATATCCTCCCTAAAAACCACAGTCATGGGATTCTGCACAGTTTGGTCAACAGAGTTTCGGTCAACAAAGGCAAATGAATGTTTTGTTTGGTAAATACGTTTTTGCTGCTTGTCAAGATTAGCTCCAAACTGCCCTGAATTTGTCATTCACCAGATCTTTAAGACAATACCCAGGAATCTGCTGTTTATTTACAGAAAACAAAGACAAATTTCACAAAAAAGGGTGTAGGATTTCGGTACTTTTAAGTGCCACAGAGTGATGGGAAAACAAGTGCACAGGAGACTAACTGTTTAAACGTAGTGTTTACATAGCATTTGATTTATTTATTTTGCTTAAACAGAGCATAAGAAAAGGTAAATCTTTCAAGTCGATGTCATACCTGGGTTTGAAGTTTCATCATGTCAGCTTCAATTTTAAGATTGGATTCATTCAGTTCTTTTATTTCCTCATCCAAGTGTCTGATTTCTTCATCACTCTCAATACCTGCAAATAGTTGAAAATACCAATATCAGATTTAAAGTGTCCACATGTAAATGGGCGTATGAGTAACAAGCTGCATTACCTGCTACTGAACAAGAGGAAGATAACAAGCTTTTGATCAAATGATTGATCCTTAAATTGCCTCTTACTTTGCTTTCACTGTCAAAATTGTTTCCTAGCTGTAAAACATCTATATGGGCTGAAATATAGAAGGGGCTTTCTAAGCCTTTGTGCAATTCTTTTTTCCACTGCAACATGCAACTAAAAGCTGGAGGGTACAGAAAGGAAAAATCGCCCAGAAAGAGGAAAGTTTATCATAAAACATGAGGGGGTATTTACAATGGGGTTTTTGCCATTTTAAAAGAAATGTAACAGCAACCCTTTGATTTCGCAGGGAGCACCCCAGGGCAACATCTCCACTAGTATAATTGCTGACTTTAGTAAGCTCATCTGTACCTGCTTCTAATCTTCCAAGAAGTTCTGTGGGGCAAATCTCTGTGCAGAATAACTTCAAGCAGCACAGCCTCACTTACATGTGTTATATAGTGAAATTTAAATAACAGCAAAAGGAAAATTATCAGAAAGCTGACAAGCATTACAGAAAAAAAAAAAAAGGAAGGAAGACTTTTACATCCCCACAACTTATACAGCAAAGAAAAAAAAAATCAGGTCTTTAATGAAAGCCTTGTCCTGTAAAATACTGAGCAGCTACAGGTGCTGGCAGTACATAGAATCATGGAATTGTCTAGGTTGGAAAAGACCTTTAAGATCATCAAGTCCAACTGTTAAGATAATCGTGTTCCTCTTTCTACTTAGAATCACTCTGAGACCAACCCTGTCCAGTGATTTGTGCCACTGTTGTTACTGCTTTAAAACCTAGAGCCCTGAGCTGAGTCTACTGGGAAGCCAGCCTGGGAAACCTGTAAACACCAGTCCCTGCCCCACTGAAAACATAGACACGTGGAAGCAAATGCCTTTGCCCAGCGTAGCACAACTGTTTTGCTCAGCAGCCGGAGGCATAAAGACTAAGTTCCCTGAATCCTGGCTCAATGCCCAACTTCCTAAAGCATGTGGTATAAGAAAGGAGACTTCTACATATTTCCCCCTATAACTAGTTGGTAATTGTTTCTTTACACTCGGGTTAGCAAAATTGTCCAACTACTGCATGGATACTAAACCATGTAGTATTCAAGTTAGGGAGAGGAGTTCATTTCTGCATTCAATATTTTTCCCTTCTTACCTTAGTCATCAGATAGCTAAGTCCTCCTGATCTGTAACTAATAATTTGTTAGTTATAACAATATTGAAAGCATCTCCAAATCAAAAAATAATGCTCTGAGACAAGATGAGAGCATACTCTCCATGTTGAGTTATCATGATGTAAATGAGAATAATTTTGCAATCTCTTATGCAAAGATTTTTGTTATTCAAGATTTGTTATTGCTAGAGACAACTGAAAGGAGTGAGAAATAATACCAGAATGGCATAAAGGAGCATAAGTATAAATGGGAGTCAGGGCCCTTCTATCTAAATAGATGTCATCATCTTTTACAAATCTCCTTACCACCGCTTGCTTTAAGCTTGATAGTCATTAATTCTTCCGAAATTTTGCCCTTTTTTATGGCTTGTGCATTCAGAGGACAACCAGACAGGCTGAAACAGATAGGGAAAAAAACATTAGCACCCACTTGAAAATGACAACAATCCTTTCAGGCAATATTATCATGCACTTGGACCGACCTCTGTACCTAAGGTCACATCAGTATCTCCAATATAGCACAGCTTTGGGGAATGACATAACTCATAAAGAGCCATTTAACTGTATATTCCAGCTTGAAAATTGGCACAGAAATTTCAACCTTTAAGTAAACAACTCTTAAGCTTATTTCAGAACAATCAAACTAGCAGTGGCAGCTACTGTTAATTGATGTGAAGATGCATTTACAGGATTCTTGAAGTTCCAAAACTTATAAATAAAAAGTCTCTATTGTTTTTACTGAGGGCTTGTGCTCCAGAGGAGAGGGGCAGTGTGGTCCTTTAAGATGGCAAGTTTGCTATCCTAAAAACCAATTAGTTAATGGGATGATTTCTGTGGTGCACAACTATTGTATCATTTTATTAATACATAATAATGATCAATACAATAATAACTCTGGATATTCCTTATAGACTGTAATAGCTTTTTTGAATGGTTCTATTATATAGTCAGTTTGCTTTTTAACCACTGTTCACCACATTAAATTACATTTTGCTATTTCAATGCTTACAATTTCATCAGCTGGTAATTATCTGAGGCAATTTTTATAGCCCACTAAAGGGCTAAGACGAATTGCACTGTCTTAATACTATCTTTATAAATAACAAAGAAGAAATACCCATATGCTGAAGAACTGGCAGAAGGATTTGTATTCAGACATAGCCAAGTAAGGAGTGAAGGAAAATTTTGTTCCACGGGAAAATGGTTGATTTTTATGTGTGTGTAAAAATTAAAAACAAAAATCCTAACAGACCTGGTGTTTCCACATGGGGAAAAAAAAAAAAAAAAAGCTATAGAGGAAAAGATGCTAGTTTTCCAGTTCTAAAATGATGCTTAATATCTCTGCCCAGAGCAGAGGATGTCTCTGGAAGAATGTCTCAAAGCCATGGGTTACATGTTGGGTTTCAAATGTCTTAGGAAAGGGTATCATATCACAAAGCTGTATTTACTACCTCATTTTATCTAATGTGATCTTGAGTGCGATCCAGCCTTGTGTAAGGACAGAAATCATCTGTAGTATGAGTTGCAACCAGCTAACATACTATTTGTGTTATTTGCTTAATTACCCCCAATTTACAATAGTGCCCTAATATAAAGACTTTAACACGGGATGTAGAACATAAAGTTAGGTTAACAGTGGACTCTGAATTTGTTCAAACACCTTGGACATTCTTGTATTGAAGAAGTTGGTTCAGAGTGTTAGAAAGAAAGCAAAGAAGGTACAGAATATAGACTTAATGCCTATTACAGACAGAAGTCCAAACTTTGCCAGGTATTAATTCAGATTCTATAGCCAGATTCTTTGAGTAATATTGATTGAACACTGTCAAATTATACTAGTGATATATAAAATCATAGTGTTTATTGTTACTGCTTATATGTGTGATTCCTGCTTTGTAAGGACAGTTTTCTTTGAAAATTGTTATAACTTCAAACTTGTGTAATCCATACGAGTTCTACATATTTACTTCTTTTTGTGTGGTTCTAGCTATTTAAATATAAAGTTTATGAAAACAGCTTTTCCACTGGTAGAAAGATGAAATGAATGCAGCCATTGCTCTTGCTAAATCTTTTTGGGTGACATTTCAATGATATTTGCATTTTCTGTGAAAGATATGCAGATACAACTCCCTGTTTGCCTAGGAAAGAACTCTGTTACATTTTAAACCATATAGAAACTGTGCTAATCTGAAGAAAAGACCTTGGAGAGTCACACTGCAATGGGAACATAGAAAAAGAGTAAAAAGTTGATCCCAGTTCTCTGAAAGTTATTCTGATCCATATTACTTCAGCTGCAATGTAAACTATGTTGTTACTTAAAAGACTTCAGCACAATTTATTCAGACTGTAACCTCACATGTTGCCAATTCAACAGTGGAATGTTAAGGAAAAATAAAAAGAGAAAACACAAAGTTATACCTTCTGTGGGTGACAAAAACATTATTAACATGACCCAGCCCGTTGCAGCCTGGCAAAGGACAGTGTGGCAGCTCTTGTTTGTTCAGTTTCCAGGATAGTGAAGACCCATTGACAGGACTCTCCTTCTGTCTCTTGGCAGCCAAAGGACAACCAGAAGCAGTGCGATGAGAAGTGTATTTACCTGATATGTGACCTTGGCCATCACAGCCTATCACTGGGCATCTACAGAAACACAGCAAAAGAACCCCCGTTTTCACTGGAGAGAGCAGGCGAAGACAGTCTCAAGAAAGTCCGAGAAAATAATTCCAGCTGCCTGTGCCACTTTGCATTAATGGATTAAGGCTCGGTCCCCGCAGGCACGCTGTACCTGAGCATCTAATTCACGCCAAGCTGAGTTATGGGGGTTCAGCTGATTTTAAGATTAGGCAATTTAAAATACAGCCATAGAGCATAAGAAACTAAAACATTCATTTAGATAGTATTTTGCTAGAAAAGAAAATTAAAATTCTATCACAGACAATAAATCACACGTCTACAAGCATATGGAAAGTCAACATTCTCTCCTCTCTATCCAGGTTTCTGGCATGAAGCAGTGGGTGGGTTCCTGTACCTGGAAAACTTGTATCATCTCATGCAAATACTTGTAAAAAAAGGTTTGGGATTTTTTTGCACTGCTCTGTCAGTGTTATGCAGCCTCTAATGTATCATTAGCAAGTATTAAGAACAACAGTGCATGCAATTAAATCTTCCTATCTATATTCTGGCAGTTATCATGTGCTTTCAGGTCAGGAAAGTAGTGAATCTCTACAAGTTTCCAGTTGTCACTTTAAGTGAAATTTTAATTTATTTATAGAGAAAGACATGAGATATATTTAAGTTCTCTGGGACATATTTTTAAGGTGTCACTCTGATTTAATTAGCTGACATGTTAAGATTTCACTACAGGCAGAAATAATTTGTTTTCCTTCATTTTGCCAAATTTTCCAACCTCCATAGCACTGTTTAAAATAATTGGACCACTGCAGGCAGATACAGCAATCCTTCCTCACTGTTCAGGCTCCAAGGTGATGGACTCCACCAGCTTTGCTAGAAGCAGAAACACTTGGTTCAACTCCAGCTCTAGGCCATATTCTCCTGTGGCTCAGATTAACTGGGGTGTCTCTTATGATGCCTCAAGTCCTGAGCTCTTACGGGCTTCTCCCCCCCTTCACTGGTGGTAGACCTCTGCTTTTGTACTCACTTAAGTTCAGGGTCTTCTTTTTCTTCCTTGGTAGGAGTCACTTTGATACCTCCTTTCCTGGCACGAGGACAACCAGATAAGCTGAAAGAAGCACACAGAAGAAAAGCCACCTCTTTCTGCTGCTGCTTGCCAAGAACCCCGAGCGCTGCAGCCCCGTGCGATCAGGGTGGTTGTTACCTTCTGTGGGATGCATAGTTCCCTGTCACGTGGCCAGAGCCATCACAGCCAGGTGTTGGGCACCTATGGAATAATACAGGGAGCTTTCAAAATACGACTTCAAAGGTACACAGTAAATAACGTGTACATTCTACATTTTGTCTAGGGTGGAAGAAAGAACAGCAGAGCTTTTCTTGAATAATTAAAACTAGTTTTTGCTGTTTTTTTTTTTTTTAAATGAGCAGACTCCTTTCATATTTCTTTTTTTTATAACAGAGTTTTAGTTGATTGAATATGTAAATTTTTAAAAAAAAAGCAGCTTGATATATATTTGTAAATTTACTGTTATCTGTTTGTTTGTTATCCTTCTGATGTTTTCAGGTACAGCTATAAATAAGCACTTTGCCAGTATTTACAGAAGGGGAAACGGAAGCAGAGAAGCAGTTTTACTTTTGGGCATCAGTAGATGATAGCCAGAATTTGAATTTAATAATTTGTATTAGCACTGTAAGCATATAACAGGACCATATCTTTCTAGCACTGGTTTCAATTGGGTATTCAGCTCGGCAACTGGATTATGCTTATGTCTCATAGTTAAGGGGTTTCTGTGTGTGTGCAACAAACAAGCCTTTCCAAGTATGAATGTTTAATACTAAAACATCCATACAATGAAAAGAAACAAACCTGCCTGCTACTGTGGTTTTGCCAGTGGTCTGGGAGGGTGGGTTTCTTGCTTGCTGGTCATACATGAAGAATGTGCTCCAAAAGCCCTCTGGAGTCAGTAGATCTTTCCACTGACTTCCATGGGGTTTGGAGCAGGACCTCCCACCTCAGATGTTCAGATTTTTTTTATTTTTTTTTTTTAATTTAAGGCTATTGTATTTCTCGTGTGGGTTATTCTTTTGGGTTTTTAAAAGAAGAGAAACACACCTCAGCACACAAAGCAGCACAAACAAAAATATTTAGCTTTAAAAGTTGTGCCAGACATTTCTATGTTTCTGTATTATACAGCACAAAGTTCTTCGCTAAACATCCCTAAGGGCCTTTTGGATGCTATGATTTTTACAGAGAATCAGACTTACAGGAAGAGTTGTGCCAAGTAATCTTGCAATGAACCATTAAGGAAACTTGCATTGTTCAATAATCTTAAGGGTCTCAGTTGTTACCGAATTTTCCTGAGGTGAGGAGATGGGCGACTTAATCTAGTCATTGGTAGGCTGACATGCAAAACACCTGCAAATGTAATTGTAATATCACATCTGAGTGTGCAGGTGTATCTCTTCACAGAATATTTAAAACTATTTTTCTGCGAACAATTAATTTGTCAAAAATGTGATTTCTTTTGGACATGACCAAATTTATTCACTGATTCAAGTATAATTCAGCAAATAATTTCAACTGAAGAAAGGGGAGACTTTTTTTTTTAAAGATAATGTCAAAACATTTCATGATGACATTTTCTGAACAAAATATTTTGGCAGAACGACATGCCTCACACTGACAGCAAAGGTAGAGTTGTGGGTTGCAGAGTGCCAGATATGCTTGACTGTGTAGAGCTAAATGTTGACCTGTCTGAGTGTGGGACAAGGACTGGGCACAATGTTATGTGGAGCGGGCAGCAAGGGCAGATGTCTGGAGAGTGTGAATGCTCACAAGTAAATCCAGAACACCTGCCAAATACTATGGGTATTAATTCTGGCTACTTGTTTTATCAGATGATGACAGATGGAAGAGCTGTCCGCATAGACTGGACGTGGATTTTAATTCAGTAAGAGCTCTTTGTGAGAGACATTCAGATCTTGATTCTGAGAGTTATGGACTTAAAAAAGACATTGAACTAAATTTCAATCTCCCCATCGGTATTTACTACTTCTGGCAGCAGTTAGATTTCACAATCAGATTAGAGTCTAAGGTAGTCTTGAGGTCATTAAAGATTTGAGGCTGAGGCATTATCAATACTGATGAAAATATAAGATGATATTTCAGGTGGACTACTGACAAATTAGTAAGAAGCTTCACTAGCAAGACTGCTAAACTTGACCACTGGGGTGGGTTTTTCCAAATATTGGTTATATCTTTGTATGGATTGTGAAATTCCACAATACAAGATACACCAACAATATATTGCCTTACAGTCAGTAATAGTGTGGATCTTCATCAGCTTTTAACTGGCTGATGAGTTTGGACTGGTGCCCCAGCTTAGGGAGTCATCCTCTGGTTTGGATTCCTGTGCAGAGCCAAGAAAATCAGATTTACATTGGAGGGCCAGAGGCCTCAGGAGCTCAAGCTAAAAGTTGTCAACTCTCAAGTGGGTGTAGGTTACAGATTCTTTTACAATTCATCAAGTTTGTTCTCCAAGAAGACAAATCTCTGTGATTTCACACAGAAATTCTTGTAACTGTGCACTGAGTACCTGCTATTTTGTTCCCTTATCTGACAGGGTTGCTTTATCTTTAGGTAAATGAACTACAACTGCACGTAAAATTGATACACTGAGCTGCAGATCTAGGAACATTTCTGCTGCTTTTAATCCCTGGAAAGCTCACAGAGATGATTGGATATGAACTTTATTTAAGGCAAACCCACAGAGGTCAGCTGAGAAGACTCTTGACTGAAATATGTCATGCTGCCTATGGAATAAGCATCAGTATAAACATGTGAAACCTATCTAGAAGTACTGCCAGAATCTCTCCTAAAATTGACATAAAACCACTGAAACAACTTGTCTAAGGATAGGACTGACTACCTATTCCTTAAAGTTTCCAAACTGTAAGTAAATATATTTCTACAGTACTCTTTTAAAATTCCTTAAGTCTTGATAAGCAGCTCTTTGGTGAAACAGGATAATCGGTCATAATTCTCCCCTATAGCTGTAAAATCTAAGTCATTGTCAACTTTAGTATGTTTTAATTTGACCACCTTAGATTGCTCTGTGCAAGCAAGAATCCTTAGATAAAAATTTCTTGAATCTGACTCAAAGGCTCACTTTCTGAACAGATCTTCCTTATTTCCAAACTGTAGATCACATGGAAGCCTTGTATCTCTGCTGGCTTAGAGTTTCATAATTAAAGCCAAAATCATATCTTGATTCTGGCAAATTAAATGTGAATAACATTTGGAAAAAATACACAGCTTTTTCATATTCATGCCTAACTACATGAGGGTACTTTTGTGGCCTGATTCTATGAGCATTTATGTCCTCTGTTCACGTAGCAATTGTAAAATCAACTATTGATGCCACTGCACTGTACAAGTGCAGGCATGATTGTGGGTTTTGGCGCATGATTTCATTTAGCCAGTACTTATCAAAAGCAGAGGTTTGTTTAAAATTCACCTGAAAAAGTTTGCAGGAAGCTAAAATAAAGTGGTACATTTGTGGAAAATAATTTTATTTAGCCCTTTTTCCTTTTGCAAATTGTCTGTGAACAGATTTTGATTTTTGCTCTTTTTCTAGTTAATTGAAATTAAATGCTAAGTGCGTTATGCAACATATTTCTGTCTGTGAAATGTTCATGAACTTTGACTTTGTCTTTCACAACTCACTTATTATACATGCGTACAGTGTGCGGTTTGTCATTTAAGTCATATGCTGTTGCTCCTCTTTCCTTATGGCATGACCAAAACTCTAGAAGCTTTAGTGGAAAAATAACCATATTGATATGCAAATTTCCTTATTCACACATGAATATGGGGGGGGGACACACGCTGCATGAGGAGCAACTATTCAAAATATTTGTGTGAGTGTCTATGTATGGCAGAAAGCCAATGAAAGCAGGGACAAATATATATGACTCAGCAAATGATTTCAAATTTGTCAGCATTTTCGCAAATCAGTTCCTTGCTTCTTGTGATGCTCTTTTTAAAACAAACTGAACCTAAATTTTATACCTCTGAGACTCGGCGATGAAAAAACTGAAGCATTGTGCCAGTGTGTCCGTTTACCTACTGGCTTTGGGAAGTGCTTTGAACAGTTGCCCATATAAATGGCCTTTCTTTCCCATTTTGCTGCATCTCCAGCAGGTTCAACTCCATAGCTGCCATCAGCTCAGCATTTTGTTTATAATTCAAGTCATTGGACTAGAAGATGAGACCACTAACATTTGATCTGAAGAAGCTAACTTGTGACTAAACACCGAGTCAAGCCTAAACGTAGTCGCTCCTACTATTAATACCATAAGAACAGCATAATAGTGCCATGATCAGGTTTTCTTTTCTTCTATCTGGACTAGGGATGAACCTAAAGGACAGAAAGGACAGTCACGGGATTCTCCCCTTTTTACACGCATTCATGAGTTTTTCCAAGCCATCTATTATGGGATCCAATTTACAAGTTGCAGAGGGAAAGCTATGAAAGAACTCTAATTATCCTTTCCTCTTCCCCACATCCTTATTGACAAAGCCAATTCAATAACTAGATGACTGGTTGCCAGTGCCTCTCTTGACTACAGATTTTTGAAATATTCATATGTCCCTATACATCTGTCTATATAGCAGAGCCTGCACAGTCCTTTTGTAAGTGACATTTCATGGTGAGAATTATGCCAGCACAAAATCATATGACTTGATGTCTGCTTCAGTGACATTAAACTCATAGTATATGGTAGTGAATGATAAAAATGATTTGCAGGAGTTCTGATCTTGTTTTTAGATTTATTCTAAGTAGATTTATTTCTAACAAAATAATTCTAATTTATTCTAACTAGATCAGACTGAGTTATTTGCCAGATCTGTCTTACATGTGTGATATTTTCTATTTCTCTCTGATTCAGAAATACTGTGAGAGCAACATCTCTCCTAGTGTTTATAATTTTTCCCCCACGTCCTGATGAATTCATGAAAATGCAGGGGTACAAAAATGAAGAAAGAAAAATGGAGAAAACTAAACTCTATTTCACTCAAAAACTTTCAAACCAATTCACTTCAAACCTTGGACAAAGGTTTGACGTAACTCAGAGCAAGTCAAATGAACAGCTACATTAATGTAGGGAACGTGTTGATCAAGGATAAATATCAATAACATTTGTGATATTATCAATACTTACTTAAGCTCCTGAGAGTTAGCAGCCATAAGGGATTTTAATGTCTTGTCAGCTAATGGGCACCCAGAAACACTGAAAAGGAATGATGTGAAATGTCTTACTAAACCAGAACATTTTTTTTCTTAAAACAGCAACCTCCAGACAATCTATGACTTAGAATGAGATCCTCAAATATTTGCTTTTGGCAAAGGAGGAGCAGCCAATATCAGGCTGTAGTTCTTAAATTACCAGAAAGATACACAATCAGGGCCAAAGGTTTCTAAGCCCCTGTAAAGCTTTCCATGGGAAGGCAGTGGTACACAGAGTCCTTCCTTTATTTTGCCTATGTGAAGGGCAGTAGAGCATCTGGTCCACATGGCTGGCAAAAGGCAGAAACTTCTTCTATCCCGCTCCCAAAATAAAAGGCAGGAAATCATTGTTTCAGCCCCTAGGTTGACAGTAGGGTATTCTGAGGAAAATATTCAGCATCCTCAGATTACGTTAACAGATCTGTGAATTTCAAAGCCATCCATGGAGATATTGGCAGAAACCTCATTAAAATCCATTGCAGAAGCATCTGTGCAGAGAGTGCTTGTACACTTAGGGAAATGAAAACTTCACTAAAGGACTTATCTACAGGTCTCAGCTAAGACATGCAGCTAAAGTAATAAGCATCTGCTGCTTAACTCCATTCAGTCTACTGAGCCCAGAACTTCACAAAATATAACCAAACCAGGAAAACCAACCACATTTCTGTATGGAGTATTTTCTGCAAATTACTTTTGAATACTTATCTATGGTTAGTATAAAAATGTTCAAAGACAACAATAGCTAAAAGTAGCTCTATTTCCTGCTTGAGGCTTCCTGTTGTTTCTTACCTGCGGTGTGAGGCATAGTTTCCTGTTACATGACCACTACCATCACATCCTGGAGTTGGACAGCTATGAAAAGAAGATGCAATAAGAAATTAGAGTATGTATAATACACCACAGAGCTCAACCTACCCCACAGTGAATTACGTAATGATCCTTAGGGCAATCACATTCATCATTACACATCCCAACACTATCATGACACTACAAGAAAATTAGAAAATCTTACACGACGCTTCTAGTTTTCAGTTGTTGCTTGAAGCATAGACGGAAAAAGTTTTCCTACTTCCACCATGAAAATAACTCAAAACCTTATTTTTTAATCTATATAATGTGAAACAGCCATGCTTTGCATAGATTTTTTGGTTACGACTTGGGTTCTTTAAAGGACAGTTTCATTAGTGGTACCAAATTTTGACAATTCATAAATATTAGGGAGGAAGTTTCTGATCTGACCTCTTGTATAACACAGGCCAGACAACAGTAATATTCAAAATATTTCCCTCAAATTCTGACTCAAATAAGGCACTTTCTTTAGAAACACATCCAATATTCATTTGCTGAGGTAAGTGAAAAATTAAGTGTTCGGTTGGTTGCAAAACAGAAAGCACATCGAGCTCACACAGCTGAAGTTCAGAATGAGCACAAAAGTTTCCCAAAGTGTTTCTCAGCTGAACTGAGAAGTGGTACAAAGGTGGTGCACATTTAGCACAACAAATATGACCCTTTATGCCAAGAGGTGGAGGTATGTTTGATCTGGAGAAGATGTCAGAGCTTCTCTTTTTCCTCAGCCCATCTTCAGTCATAGCACTGAGCTCATTTATCAAATTGGGACACAGTCCCCTGCAAGAGGGCAAAGATATCAGGAAATGCAATTGTGCATGGAGGGGGAGGGGGAGGTGAATTAAGTACACCTTTCTATAGCATTTTGCACTGCTAACACCAACCCTTCAGAGTCGACTTGTAAAGAGCTGTATCTTCTTTCACTGGGCCCATGGATAAGAAGGGCAAGCAGAAACTGGAAAAAAACTTTTAGATGGTGCTGCATAGTAATGAGTAAAGGGTACCTGAGATCCTCGCCTGGCTATTTTCTCTAAGCTGGCAGAGTGCTAGGAATTTTTTCAAATCTGTAAAGAAGCCTTAGGAAGACATCAGCCTCATTTTCACAGCCCAGTTCAACCTGAGCAATGCAGTGGTGGGCAAGAGAATTAAGGTGGAAAAATAGAAAGCACATGCTAGGGGGTGGTATTTATAGATTAATTCACTGCAACTGAGCTAACCATGTCAGAAATTTTTTTTTCTGCAAGTGCTTATGTCATTTTAAAAACTTCCTCATGATGGAGCCACCTGTATTGAATTGTTCTGCACATGTTCTGAGCAAAATGGGATCACAGAAATGCAGTCTGCTCCCTATATTACCTATAGATTCTTCCCATAAATTAAAACTATTTCTTATTTAATTTTCTGGACAGCTACATTTTAGATACCTTTTTTACTCATGTTTGAAAATAGTACAGTAAAACCACTGTAAGCTGATCACTGCACTTGTAAATACTCTGGGAATTATTATTTAGGAGAGTAAAAAAGTATCTTGCAAATATCTCAAAACAGGTCAATATCACAAAGGAATAAATATTACAGAAGAAAAGCCATTAGTCTTCAGGAAATAAACTGTCAGTGATTTTTGTATGCATTTGTTTTAGAAGAGGCAGAGTAAACCTGACCTGTAGCAATTTAGGTCATGAACTACAACTGCAGATATAATGTGGAGAGTAGACAACATGCAGACTGCGCGGCATGAGGGGAAAGAATCACTCTTCACAGCAGCTTGCCCCAGGGAAATGTAATTTCTAGAGACAGAGGCGGATCTAACTGATTCAGTGCCACTGAGTCTGGGGAGCAGGACACAAGGTGACGGGATGCGACTAATTTATTTATGGGTGAGCCTGCAGTGATACGTTATAGGCTATCATCGCTAAGCGACACGGAGTGTACTTATCTAGAGAGACCTACTCTGGCTTGGGACAGAAAGAAAAGTCCTAATAGACTATTACAGTGAAAACACTCTGTTGATATCAAAATGGTGTTGACATGAAGAGCCTAGATGAGATTTTAAAAAGTGCCTGGTGTTGTGAGTTGGTTGGGACAATTTTACTGGAAGGATTCTAAACTGAAACAAGCTGCTGCATGCAGAAAGATTTAGCAGAATTATCCTGTTTTCTTCACAGTTTTAAATAGTAAAGTTTTGGAGCTTAAGGCAGAGCAAGTGAGTCTCCATACTTGGGAAACGAGGGTATTCTCCCAGAGTGTGAATTTGTGCATCCACTGGATTTTCAGCAGGGCAGAATAACTAACTCTGCTTTGAAGAAAGCAGATGAAGGTCTTAAAAATAGATTTGGTACAGGTTGGAAAACCCTGGGGCAGCTCCTGTCTTGTGTTTTATCTTTTTATGAACTTTGCCTGTTTCCTATCTTGAGAAATCCCCAGCACTTCTTCACAAAATCTCAACATTGGATCTATAATGATGATTGTTCAAATAAAGTTTATCTAATTATCTAAGCATTATCACAGCCAATCTGTAGCACACTGGAACCTGTGTGGTTTGTAGAAGGAGCTGTTGCCCATTTGTTACCTATCTGTCTGAGGAATAAGGAGTGATATCCAGTATAACAGTCATGAATCTGTCCAGACGCCCAGGCTTACCCTGGCTTGTCTCAGTTCCAAACCTCACGTCTACCTGGTTGCATAGACACAACAGGGGACTAACTACCCTCAGTGAACTGTCATGGAAGTCTCCCTGCTCAGCTCCTGCAAATCTACTCCAAACCAGCACTCAGAACAGTGTGGTAGTCAGTCTTTAGCAGGGCAGAGGAAAACATGGTGTTTTTTGTGACTCACGTGATGAGTTCCTTTTTGAGATCTCTTGAATGGAGCTTGGGTTTAGGACTTGGTATTGAGACATCTCCTGGATACTTCTTTTCCTCCATGTTTTCCGGAGAGGTCACTGCATCTTTCTGAAATATTAGATGAGAATGTGACAAAAGGAAGGTTTCAGTCGTCGAGGCCCCTCACATATACAACAAATAACTTGCTCTGGCAAGAAGAGAATCTCTTGGAAAACATTAAAATAAAAAGACTTAAGAAATGATGGAGAGAGATGAAGAAAGTTTAGTACATCATAATTTCACGATCTAATAGGTAGACTTTTAAAAATATTGAACTGTATAATGGTGGAAATATTTCTGAAGGGTGTTGCTGTACATAGGGAAAATTTGGTTTAGACCAAGGAAAAATACACAGAGAAAATAAAAGCAGTTGTTGAATATATAGAGCCAAACAAGACTTCAGCTAGTATGTTATTTTTTCTGCGCAAGTACATCACTGAGTTTTGTATGGAATTGAAGTGAGTAACATTGTGCTATCAATTAAAAAATTACAATCATAAATTAAAAACCCCTATTGTACATAAACATATGTAAATGCAAAGCTTTTTAGAAGTGAATGACGTGTTATCTTATTCAAAGAGCAGATTCTTGTTAAAATAAAAATCACAAGAATAAAACCACTTTGAAATTTTATTCATAGCAGGCTGCTAAGTGTAGTTCTTGATTTCACTGCTACAGTGCTGTTTGATGAGCGGTATGGAACCGTAAGTATTCAGTCCCTTGGGAAGGCATTTTTGAAATCTGGATTCCTGAAAGGAAATTACATTTCTGTTTTCTGAAAAACCTTCTTTGATAACTTCAAATTAGCTTGATTTATACTGTTTTGAGAATCAATGCCTTCAATTATTATTATTTTTATGAAGGATAAGTATTTGCTTTCTGAAGGGATGCTCTGTGGATATTGTGTCATTCAAGAATTCTCCAAAGTGCATAGCATCAATTATCAAATCTGTATTAATCCCTTCTGGGACTTCATGTTGGTTTTGTGACTCCATTCCAATACTCAGGTAGGCATTGCCCAGAGATTACTGTCTGTAGGAGTGGAAACTGCTCCCTGTAGTTGAGGGGAGAAGCTCCCAGCTCCTGCTAAACTCACAGGGCTGGTGCCATAGACGCTCTGGGCTTGTGCAGCTGAGGAACGTGCCAGGACAGAGGGGCAGGGATGTCTGCAGAGCTGTTAACACAAAGCAGAGGGCTGAGGAGAATCTGGACTGAAAATGGAGATTGTGCCTAACGGGACTTGTAAGCACTGCGGGGGTGTTTCTTCTGATAAAGCTTCCATATGGTCCTCAATTCTGGCAGCTCATCTTTGCCTGTTTGGAGACTGGATCCTCAATATGACTTCCTTCTGCTTTCTGGTACTGGCTACCTACTGCCTACTGAGGAAACTCACGCTACACATACATATAGAAACCATGCCATATTATTGCTATATCAATTACTACTGATTTTTGCAACCACATTTGTGGGGTTAGTTTTTCTCGGAATAATCTCATCTCTACAAATATAGAAAGCAAAAATACACATATTCAGCTTTTCTAAACACTCTTTCATAGTAATTATCGAGTAATTATTTTAAATAAAAAAATCCTGATATACTTCAGGCTTTTAGAATTTTATTTCTAAAGGAAAACTTCAGAAAAGGAGCAACAGAGAAAATTAAAAACAACGATAAGTATTGTTAAATGTTAATACAGGAATAATAAATAGTTGAAAGTCCTGGAAACAGGGAAACAAAAATGCTAAAAACCAAAAATGGAAAAATGAATGCCAGCTTTGTTCAAGATTCAAGAAACCTCAAAGACTGTTTTCCAACATGGAGTTAAATCCTCTTTGTAGTGGCATAAGGGGGTGTTTTTGCCATTGCAATCTGCAGAATGGGGATTCTAGTTCCTGACTGACTCTGTCCACAAGTTCTCACCTGCTTTTCTTATATACACATAAATGCAAGCTCCTACAGGGATCATCACCAGTGTAAGTCACTGTAAAAATCAAAAGCTCCCAGAAGCAGCAACAAAATGGTGGACCCTCTGTTGCCAGCTGCAAGGGGTCTGATGTCAAAATAACTTCAAAAAAACACATGTAGGGTGGTTTCCATTTAATGTTATGGAGGTTGAAGAAGGCTGGCTTATCACTTTTGTCTCTATCAGCTACCTCTGATAGGCTACATCTGTTTCACTGAACTGAGGACCAATGCTTTGTTTCTAAAAATTTAGTGCATGCCTCAGCTGGATGCAAACTGTATCAAGACCAGGCACATATCAGCCTGCTCCACTTCTTGTCAGAGGTCCAACTGAGAGGACCCTGGAGTAGAGGGTGGTGGAAAGACCACCACTCCACTTGGATCTTGAACCATGTGATGTACCTCAGAATTTACCTGCAGCAAACAAGAGTAGCTGTAACTGTTCGTGCTGCAGGGTTTATTAATATTTTCATATATATAGCTTGTGTTCTTTATCTCAGATGAAAGACATCTCTTGATCTTTTACTGGTGGTGGACCAGAAACCTGTTTGTGTGAGTTTTTCATCATGTCACTGGCTGATACCTGCTGCACAGAGAGGACTGATTGAGAATTATGTATATCAAGGCTTGACAAAATACTACAGCACTGCAGTTCACAGCTTCATTTAATGATGTTTCACTGAATCAGTTAACAAAAATAAGATTGCAAGAGGAAGGTTGACATGAGTACATCTACAGCCACCAGCATAACTGATACCAGAGGGTTTATAATTACAGTATTTTCATTATTTATCTTTAAAATAATTTTTTTTTTCCCAATCTTAATTGTGAATTTACTGGGTTAACATAGTAAGATTTGTAATTTTGTTAAAACAAATAGCTATACACACATACATACATACACAAACACCTACAATATCGTAATAATTGCTCTTTTGAAAAATAAAAAATCTAATAAGGATGAAAGTGCGAATTCAGCCTGTTTCCTAGTTAACATCCATTAGCATATTTCCCTGGAATGCGGGACACGTATAGACATTTAAACAGGTAATTTCTCCAGCACTGTCTTAGCATCTTGTGGAACACCTGGTATTATTCAAGCAGCATGACACCTTCAGATGTGTAGAAGCTGCAAAAGGAAGACAGTGCAAAGGGAATGAAGGCAGGATACTGAAACTCTGCCTTTCTAGGACCTTGCATCAGTACATGTGTCCCAAAAGGGGCTGCATCTGTCTGAAATGAGTAGATTGGACCTGAAGACCAAATAATTTTTGGTCCTCCGCACTTAGGACTGAGCACAGATCATCATGCCTTGGCTTGTGTACTTCTCCAATGATTTAGCTTTAGAGGGAAAGGTAATCCTTTGGGAAAACACCCTTAGCACTTCCCACTTTTTGGTCTGTTAGGTGATGATCATCACAGCTAGTCATGTCCAATCATATGCATAATTTTTCTTTTATCCCATTTGAACAGATTTATAACTAATTATTATTAAAATTCTGAAAAATTCCAGACTAAAAGGAAAATCAGAACCAGCCCAATCAGTCCAAAAGCTACTATTTTCTGCAAAGAGCATGTGTGTATTCACGCATGCACACTACAGAGAGAAAGCAAGCAATGAAACTCCATTAATGTACAGATGGAAGTTTATATTGATTTCAGCAAAGACCAGAACATAATGGTAACATGAATAACAGATAATAGCATCTGGCACTTTTAACATTTTTAAGCCCTGAAATCTTTGGAGAACTGACAGTTGAACTAACTGACAGCTCTAGTTATTTCTCGGCGCTTTCCTTTTGGAGAGATTTTGAGCTTTTTCCAAATTCAGATTTTTTTTTTTAAGGGGGCATCTGGACAGGCTATTTCACTGAGAGAGAGAGAGACAATATTTTCTGGAAATTACCACCAAAATTAAGCAACTGTTGTGCATATGAACCAGATAACAATGAATTAGAAATAGATATAATCAGTCATTTTCTTTGCATGAGGATAACTGCCAGTCTTCGATGTGCAAAACAGAGCCTCTGGCCCTGAGATCACTGGACATTTCAACACTCCCTGGAATGGCAAAAGCTCGCAGCAGAGGTCTGGGGCCAGATCCTTGGTTAGGGACAAACTTCACAGTGTCAAAACACCAAGTGCAAGGAGCAAGATGGCCCGAATGTGGATCTTTATGTCCTGTCGGGTAGCCCGCTGACGCCTCCAGCTCTCTGTAAGGGAGAGGGAAGCAGCCAGCCACCCATTGAGGCCTTCCAAAAGTCGAGCAGGCACTGGGGGACACACAGAGGTGCTCCTGCCATAGCTCTTTCACTGAGCTGCGGTGGCAGCAGGGAGGAGGAGCAGCAGGACAGGCCCCTTGCCAAGTCTTCCACGCTGACGGATCCCCTGCAGCAAGGCGGTTCTCTCAAAGCTGGATGTGCTTGCATATTATGCGGCATGAATGGGGAAGAGCCTGAGCTCTCAGCCTACTGCCTTGTGTCACATCCACTCCAAAACCCTGATACAGGGATTGTGCTCTCATTGCTGAGCTAAGGAACATCATCAGCCCCACAGAGGTGACCACAAAGTGCTCTTCAAGAGAACCCAGCCTCCAGGAAATGATCCACCGTGGTGCAAACTGTCTCAGAGGTATCATTATGATAGTGCTGACAGGTTTTTTTCTTCACACAACTGAACTGTCTTTTATTTCCAGGTATTTATGGAATAGGAGGCCTGGCTCCCCTAACCTCAACCCTTAATAAATTTATCCCTGTCTCTGTCTTCTTGAAGTGCCAGTTTAGATATTTGAACAAAAGATAATTTTGTAATAAATATAATGTTCGAATGCTATTATTTGATATATAAAAACAAATAGGGAGGAAATGTATTTGAAGCTGAATAAAAACCTCCAAATTGGGACATCTTTTTTTCTGCTTCAGAAAGCTATCACTCAGCCTTGTCTATGTTAATTACCAAGATTTTATCTAATTAACCTTCAAAGGTGCTGATGGTCCCTTCCTGATTTAAGAAAAATGCAAGCAATCCATATTCTGACAGCCAAGCTTAAGAGAAAAAAAACAAAACCAAACTTGCCAGCAAAATAGAAGAATAGGAAGGAAAGGAGACTATGCTGCCGCGTTGCCAAGATAGGATAAAAAGATGTGAAAGAGCAAAACAGAAACAAAACCAAAATTAAGACAACTATCATCTTGGAAGTGGCAGTCTAGAAGATTAGCCATAAAAGTTGGAAAGTTACTAAATAAAAATATTTGCAGAAATTTTAGTTGCTCATCTTTGATCCTGCAACTGCATTTTCATGTTTGGGCTTTTACATTTCCTAGGACAGCTTGAAAAGGGAAGACACCTGTTTATACTTATCTAGTGTATCTATGCTGTTTCATTATGGAATAAAAAGTATCACAATTAGTGGAAATTATGTACATAACCTCCTGTGTTACTTGTAACCAAAACCTTCAGGAATTCCTAACAAGCTTTTATTTCTGAATTTGTGCTTCCAGACTGGCTTCTGAACCACTAGAATCACTTGAGAGATCTAAGACTCGGTGGCAGAGATTTCTTGAAGTATGTTAAATGTAAAATAAAAAGTTTTCCACTGAAAAAATATTGCAGGCAAAGGTCTAAGTATATGTTCAAATACTGAGATAATGAATTATCTAGAATTATAGGGAGTTGGCATGAAAAAATTACTTTATGCTTCAGCATGAAAAACTGTCTTTTTTTCCTTTTTTTTTTTCCTTCTTTTTTTTGAGTGATCCCTAGGTCATTTGGATGTATGTGCTACAGGATTGAGCCATTAGGAAGAAAGTTTTAAAAAACACCTCTAGTTGTAGATAGCTTTGATTTCCTTATCTTAGAGACTTATAGGCATTCACAACCCATGCTGAAAACAACTGTTGTTGACTTCAACCTCTGAAGTAGGGTCTGAGAGCAAGATTTTTCAATGTAAGTAGTGATTTTTTATGCCACATCTGAGAGGGCATTAAAGCCAACACATTGTTCACAGACGTCTCCCTGTGCAGATTGATTCCCTTTAAACCGCATCAGATTGATCATGCCAAAGATCATCATATGGCCACTCATCCAAGGGAAAATGTCACTCAGAAACTGAAAAAAATACCTCTTTTTCTTCTTCTTTCCTGCCATGGGTCTTGCTGTAGTTGATTGGCGTATCCCAGCCTTCCTGTTCACAAAGAGCCTGGTAGAAGGCTGCATTTACCAGGATGCTGCTTGTTTTGAAAGGAGAAGAGGAAGGAGTGGGAAGTGCTGTGCTGGAAGAAGTGAGAGGCATAACTTTGTCTTGGCTTCGGTTCTTTTTCATGCTCAAATCCAGAGTGCCATTTTCATCCACTTCTATCTCAGCTCCCTGACAGGCAACAGGAAACAGAGACATGTTTAGCTACGGACATGGTGAGGCTGCAACATAACCATGTGGTGCTTTTAAAGGATAAATATAAATGAACGCTTTTATTTAAATTTATCTGAATCTAAAACCAGCTTTTCGATTTATATCAGTTAATGTCCAACTCTTAGGCAGACTTAAGAGTAGCTTCAGTAATGGTATCCCTGCATCTCAGCTTAAACATAGTAAGTAGAATTTAAATAAGATGCCTCTAAACCATAACCTATACACCCTAAATCTAGTTTTATTTAAAAAAAGTTTAGCTTTAAATCTTCTTGATCTTTTCACTCTTACAGAGAACTATGACCCCAATTCACAGTTAAAAGCATTAATGCATTGTTTAGGTCATCAACAGCATTACTCTTACATATTCTCCCTTCCCCCCACATCCCAGAAATATTACAACATCTGCATCATGGGGGAGAGAAGGAGGGGGGAAGAAATATGCCTAAAAGTAGCACAGTAGGAGAAATTTTCACTAGGGTTTTGTACATCACTCGAAATAACATATTGCCTTAATCATAGTTTGGCTAGGCCACTAAGGTCTGCAGAGACCACTAGACTGGGAGCCACAGGAGGATCTTTAGGAGGTTCTCCTTGATGGAGACCTTCAGCATGAGTTAACAAAGCCTCTGCTACCTGGGAAATACAGCAAGGAGCAGTCTCTGATTGCAAGGGTGTGTGCAGTTTGGGGAGAGACCAACTTCTCTTTCCAGGCTGGGAGAAGCTCTCAGAGCAGCTCCTGCTCACAAGAAGGGGCAAGTGCTGCTTAGCTGTACAAGAACAACAAGGGAAGGAAAGCTCACTGCTCTGCCTTACCCTGTCTGACCACAGAAGAAAAGTACAAACTCCTCTTCTTGGAATGATGGAAACCTCCTGAAAGTGCAACTTACTAATTGAAGCAACAAAAATTTTCCCCTTACGCTCAGTATGCAACACTGCATATTGACATATTGTGCATATAAGGGTAAGTATAAGACCAGTCCTTTCTATTGCCAACAATTACTGAAGTCAAGTAGGGGAAGAGGTGAAAGAGGTGGCTTCTAGAGGAGCACTTGGTAGTCTAGTTCTGTGTGTTGCTCTGAATAAGATGGAAAACATTCAAAGACTATAGAGATAAATAACAACAACATAGGTCTACACACATAGAATGCTGTAACTAACACTGCTCTGTGTCTCCCTGTTATTGTCATCACTACTATTTTTTATTTGCATCACCACAAAGCTCAGATACCACTTGGGGATTTGGGACTAGATATGTTAAGCGCTGTATAAATGTAGTAGACAGTCATATAAACCCAGATTGAGACTTCCTAATCTGAGTAACATAAAAGTAAACCTGTAGTGGAAGTGAATCACCTAGATGCTCTGTTGTAAATGGAAAAGAGACGGGTAAGTCCAGGGGGCAAGTTTTTCCATCTGTCTTAGACCTCTTCCACAAGAAGAGATGAGATGCTAGTGGGAAGAGTCCCTTTCTCTTTCTTCCCATTAACTATTGCTGGAGCTTGATGATTAGTCAACCATTTAATGGTTAAAGATAGAGCAGTGAAATCTATCCTTGCTTGAGGATCTTAAAAACAGTTGTGGTGAAACAGGGAATTCTTCCCCTGTGCTGAAAGTCTGGCATGGCCACCCCACTTGGACTGAAGGCACACGCTTCCTTCATGCAGCCTCGTCTTCTGTCACTGCCAGTGTTGAGTCATTTAAAGGTAAAATGTCTCTGATGAAATCTTTCTAATCAGAAGGAAAATGTTGGTAAAAGTTGAAAATTCAAGGCCCAACGATCTCTCCTCACGCAGGCATCCTGAATCCATTTTGTATCCATGGGCCTAAGACAGATGCCCACCTAGACTGAAGCACTACCAAGCCATCTGCTTGCCCCCAGTTCAGAAACTCAGCACCTCTTATGTTTGCTTCTCCTGCATAGCAAAGTTCACATTTTCAATCATGCAGCTTAAAGAGAGAGATGTTTTATTATATTTATGGGAAGTAAATACACTTCTAATATGTTCATACTAAGACGCTTTGGTTATATCTTTCTGCCCCTTTTTAGTAAATAGTTTAATCTCCTGTGATAGTTTTAAGCCCTGAATTTGACAGTGCAGCTTATCCTGGATAATAACTTAGTAACCACAACATCTTATGCCATCTGTATAATATCAAATACATTTTTTTAATAAACCTTAGTTACAAAAATCCAAGATATTAACTATATCAGTGCCAAACACGCACTCCAGGATCTGACAATATAACTCTGCCATGATCGCCCCAGTGTTTTTTGGCTTCATAGTTGATATGTAACTATAGCAATGAAACAGAGCTACAGTAATCAAGTTTAATGACCAATGTAAAGTAAAATGCTAAATATTGTAGTTGCTGACATTTTTCATAATAAAAAAACTTGGGTTAAGTCTGCACAACCAACATTCACATAAAATTCCAGACCTCTGTGACAGATGGCTTAGGAAAGGAGGCCATGTGACTGGGCTGCAGTAGTTTTATAGTGCAAAACCCATAAATAGTGCAGATTCTCTGTCACTGACAACATTTCAACTACTCAGAAGGCAACAGCAACAACAAAAAGGACCAAAATCAATCAAGGTCCCCTCCTTGATGAAACTGTATGTTGAAAAATATCGGGAAACGTATCATCTCTGAGTAACAGATACCATTAGCCACAATAAGGAGCCCTGGATGATAAACAGAACATTTACTAACACGGATATTCAAAGCTTCCTCAGCTCCTCCCTGAAATTCACGTAGAAGTTGCGTTGTCCAACATGCACCTAATTCTGCTCAGGGAAGGCTGGGTTGTGTGCCTGTGAAGTAGCATACAGATGGGATTTAAGTGAGCTCACAGATGCACACAACAATTAAATATAGTCATGGAAAAAAATATCCTCTTTTGCCCATTGCAGGATGGATCACACGTTTACAGCATGCCTTTTTATTCAGAATGGTATAAAAGTGCTATCGCTTTGTTGCCTTCATAGCAAACTCCAAATGGCAGAGCAAAAAGAGAGAATAGTCAGAGACAGTGCTCCAGTTTTCATTCCTACTCTCATCCCACCCTCCTCTCAATATGTCTTCTTTGCTTGTTTTACCACATTTATTTTTACATTAATTTTAAAATGGAACTAAATAGACAAAAATGGCAAATGGCAAAAAATGCTAGAGCGGTGCTATGACATGCTGACAGAAAATGGCACTTACTAAGCTTAGCTCAGACTTGTAAAGGCTGTGTTCCCCTCAGTGAAGGCAAGATCTTATTACTGTCAACTCTAGTGCATGTGTGAACAGGCCTATATTTACCCATTTATCATGACGTATTTAAAATATAGCTACCAAAACAATGTAAAATGTTCTGATTCTTCCTTAAAAATGTAAGCAAAATAAAGATACAAATGTATCTTATTATTTCCTAAATTACATTAATTTTTAGCTGTGTACATCTTTTAAGCCTGATTTTGATCTTATTTGCATTTACACTGGTGTAAACCAGGAAAAAATTCACTGAAACAATGAAGAAAAATCAATGAGGATGAGGGGATACACATGACAATTAAATTCAGGTTACTCCTTATCTACTCCCCCATCAGTGATGGTGTAATCACCCCCACAGCTTTTACAAGCAGCTGGAAAAAGGATTCCAGAATAAAAAATGACAGAAAAATGACTGAAGCATATTTTCTTTATTCTAAGATCTATTCAGTGAAAAGATAAGGTACAAGTAGTACTCTACTATGAATATATAAATATGTAAACAAAAAAAAAAGGTCTCTATCCTCTTCGGGTGTTTTGTGCTTTCAAGTCAAGCTTTTTCAGCCTCCTTTATTTTATGACATAAATATTACAGATTTTTTTTCTAGTACATTATTAAGTCTTGTCCTTAGAATTGAACTACATCAGCTAGGACAATAAAGGATGTTGGGTTTTGTGATAAATTACTTCTGCATTTTTTCATATGCTTTTGGTCCATTTGATCACTCACAACATTTAATACTCTGCAGTGTGTCTCCAGTAACGATTACAAGTTAAGCTTTATCTCAGCTGGATCAGAAAGAGTGAACTATTATGTCTGCATGAATCTTATTTCAAAACTGTGACCTCAGGGAGATTGTATCATTACATATAAGGGGGTTTTGTGTTCTTTGGTTGGCATCAGCCGTACAACTTACTACTTAAGTAAGTCCAAAGAAACAACATTATCAATGGTTTTGCATTCCCACTAGCAGCTCAGTCTGGTTTGGAAAGCTCAAAAGGGCTCTTCAGTTCTGGTATTGGGAATAACTCTGGAACTAATATCTTTCCATGTGTATGAATATTATTCTTAATGCAACTCCATCCCAAAAGTACAATCTTTTCTATTCCCAGCCGAGAAAAGTACATACACACGGTCCTCAATTCTTCAGACTTAGATTTAAGCAATTGAGTTCTTTTGCGGCAAACTAAAATACTAATCTGTGTCAAAATAAGAAAACTTGTAACTGCCCAACAACATCTGAGACGAAAATGAAGTCACGATTTCAGCCCAGAGCAATCCTCAAATTCAAAAAAGCCAGCCAAAAATGTACTCAAGGAGCAATATGCACAGCAGTATAACAGGATGGTACCTAGTGATATTCTTGGCTGATTTTTCACCCTGTATTTAGGCTTTAAGGTATTTGGAGTAAAGGACTGCCTGAGAAATGTGCTGAGTAGTAACTACATTGTTGAAATAATTGATGTAATTATCACCATCATCAATATCCAAGAATGGAGAGATGACATAATTTTGTTCAAAAACAGAATTTGAACTTTAAACATTTTTAGCAAGTGTCATTTTTTGTTTTCTTTCAAGGCATAGTGTGCATATGCCATTTTGTCTAAACAGGTGGGAAAACCACCAAAACAGTCAACAAAATGTTTGGCAAGCAGTAGTGATGAGCATACAGATAAACTGTATTGCTTGCAGCTACCTCTGTGAGACGTGAATGTGGTGAGGGCTGCAAGCGGGGGAGATCTCTGGATGTTCTGATGATGTAGACCTTGCATGGTGCTAGAAACTGCAGGCTAAGCCTTCTAGGGGAGTCCTTCTGGTTACTTTGATGGGAGTTGAATGAAGCTACATAAGCTGCAAATCAAATGCAGACCAGGGGACTGGTTTGGGGTTCAGACTGCATGAGAATGGGCTGATCAGGATTATATTCAAGGGAACAGTTTATGACAGTACGAGGTGTCTGCACCTGTGGGGTTGAATGGCTTAGACAATGTAACGTTAATTTGGCATTAGTTATTTTTTAAAACAGTATCACCAAGGTATCTGATGATCTCAGTATTTTGCATGGAGAAACCTTAGGATCCATTTTAGTACCTATTTCAGAATAAATTTATTCTTTAAATTGCTTAATTTATAAATTCAGAATTTTAATCTGGAAGTACTTGGCAGATTACCTTCATACATTAGATCTCTCTGAAGTTTTGCTTACCAATGGTACTGCTAATGTGTATGTCTAATCACTCTCACAACAATTTTCTCCCTTTTTTTGGCTTAGACTCTCCCTTTTGAACTAATATGTAGAGAATGTGAGATATGTATCTGAAAATCCATTAAATTAATGAAATTTGGAACTGTGCTGTAAAAAATACTTTTTCATTTAAGTATTATCTATATTTCCAGAAAAGTGAACATTCGAGGTAAAACATCCAACTCTTACTAAAAAATGGACAATTCTCTGGAGGTCAAGAAATAAAATTTGAGAGACAGAAAGAAAAAAAAAACCTTCAGGAATACTCTGGTGCTAAACAATGTTTTGATGTTTCCTCACCTGTTTAAGCAAAGCGACATATGCACTCCTTGAGCAAACAGGAGAAAATGACACTTGCTTGAAACGTTTGAAGTTCAAGTTCTGATTTTAAAACTTAGAAGCACAACATTTTTACAGCTCTGACAATTGTGTAACTTGCAAAGGATTTCCTGCACTCTGCAGCCCCAGTGGCCCTTGCTCTACCACCACACTGCCTCCCACCTGCAAAGTGTCACGGCTTGGATTGCTGGGAAGCTACCTGATGCTCATATAAAAGCAAACACCTTTACAGTCAGGAGCTTTAATCTGCTAAAGTCTGGAAGATGCTGATCACATTTTCTTGGGCAAAGGAGTGAAGGAATGTGGCAAGATGGAGGGCTTAGAGGTCTGATACTATGGGGCTCTGAACACAGCCACGCACCACAGGTGTGCTATCAGGAGTAGAAAAGGGCAATCATTAACTCTCTAGTCATCTGTTAATGCTGCATTATTTGAGTCCAAACACTGATAAATTCTCAAGAGAGAATGATCTAAAAATATGTGAGATATTCTAGCAGTTAAACATTTGCCTTTGTGGCCAATACCAGCCACAAAACAATTCAGAAACATTGATAAATAGATGGTGGACTCTTTTAAAACTAGCCTTATTTTTTGCTTCATATTTTGAAATAAGAAAGCATCTTCATTGAAGAGAGTCTAGAGATTTGTTTCCACAGTTTTTTTGTTTGAGTCTTGTATGACAAAAGTAATAAATAGCCAAAACCAAATAAAAATGGATTTTGTGCGGTTTTGGCGACCAAATCTGTTTGGGGCTTACTTGCCTGTGTTCTGGCCAGAAGCTAATTCTGATTCTTGTGTCAGATGTTTTGTAGCAGTATGCCCTCCAGAAAGTCTGGCAAAAGTGGAGGCAGGCAGATAGCAAGGTATGCAGGTGATTTTCTTTTAGGCTAGATTTCTGGCTGTGAAAAAGAAGTCAGCTATGTGCCCCAAGTGTCCCTCCACATCGTTACTATTATGTTCACTTCCATTCTGACCTTCCCCATGCTTTGGCAACTGTGAAGCAGGTATGGAGGAGAAAATCTTTGGGTTATGTCTGGTCCCTTTACTGCTCTTCTCTGGCAAGAAAGTCTATTGCTGAGGTCAGCCAAAGGCTGCGGCAGCAATTTAATCCAGCCATTGGCATCAGTTTCCATTTCCCTGCTAGAAGAAGTCACTATTGAAGACCAATGGAAGGAGCTTTCTGCAGCATATATCAGGGACGGATCTGTTATCTGGAAAAGGTTCCATGAGCCATCTTTGGGACAGATAATGTCTGCATTATGGGGGATGCATGTGGACACGCTCTAAAAAGTCTATTCTGGGGCATCACACAATATCAGTTTCAAGATCCAAGACTTTGCAAGTGCAAGTCAGAGGCAGCAAAGTAGGGGATACCACCTAACGAGGTGTTACACTGGTGGTAAAATAAGTGGTTCCCCTCAAAGAGTAATAGCTGACCTCTTAGCAACAGTGAATGAAGGACCAAACAAATTGTAAACCAACAGCTGTGGAAACCACCTCTATCCAGACTGAGCATGGTGCTACAGTAGACAAGGTAGAGTGACACAGACTTGCAAAGAAATAGGTCATCTGTCTTTGGAAGCACATATCGAGACTCAGAGTCCTACAGTAGAAACACACCTGCTACTTTGTGTTTTGATAAAAATACCTCTTTTCACTCCCCAATGACTTCTTCTCAAGTTCTTCTAATGGCACCCTCTCATCTACACAGAGCTTTTAAAAGTTTCACTGCAGTGGAATATGTCTGACTCTAATACAAATAATAAACAACAGTACTCCCACAGGCATGGTCATCAGAAGAAAATCCGGTCTATTTTCATCAGCAGTATAATACTATGTAATGGCTTAGAAAATAAGGCTCATAGCTCACAAAGTACCATTTGTAAATCATAAAGATCTGTGAGGAAATGCAGAGCAGAAACCAAAACATGAAAGCCACACAAACATCTACTATATTAGGCAGCTTTCCATTACGACAGACTTGCCCAAATTATCTATCTCCAAACGCTGTGGGCCTGATTCTCCTCACTTTCCAGCAGAAAGGAGAATTTCACCAAAATCAGTTGTTATTTCCCTCCCTACACCTTGTCAAACTGTCACGAGCTCCAAAGACAACAGACTCAATAGGTGTAGTTCTGTTCCATTGCTAGAAAATATTGCCTCGATTAATCTAAAGATTTATTTTTTTTAAATCAGCCTCCAAAACAATCACTCATGGCAGATTTCAGACAGAGAAAAATTCCCCCTTTAAACAGATCTAACTCATCATCCACCACAGATTGTTGCTGGATTTCAAATATCCTTCTTTTTTCCTCCCACAAAACTCTCCCCTTGTATTTAGGGCTCAATTATGAAAAGAGTAACAACATAATTCCCGCTATTTATTTATTTTTATCAGAACTGGTCACTACATTACTGATTCTTTTTCTCTGTCTCTCTTCAAAAGAGCATGCAAACAGAAGCCTCCTTTTTGGGGATTTAATGCAGTCACTAACATGAAAGACAGTTGATTCGCACAGTTCAGTAGCTAGCACACCCTCCAGGTTCTTGGACTACCCTACCTTGGCAGACAGACTCTGTGGTTTGTTGGAGAGGATCTCTGCTGCTTCCCTGCAGCGGGTGGAAAGGTTCAGGATAGCAGCAGCTGCTGCTATGTGGGTGTCTTCACTACATTGACCGTAGCTATAAGAGTTGGCATGGCAAGGGCTCTGTGTGTGGGCGCTAGCACTAGGCAGTCGATTAGAAAATTTCACTGGATTTGAAAAATGCTTTGCTGTTGAAGAGAGATTTGATTAGCAATTGCACATATGAGATTTCCCCCATTAAATAGTTTTGTTTCTCAGACTACAATTTCATACAATAAAATATTCAAATACATTTAAAACAATCCATTTCCTATTGGCAGTAAGGGTTTGCTGTAAAAATGGCTTCAGAAACATTGATAATTTAATTTTTACCCCACAAATACACATCTTTCAACAAAGCATCTGAGATTCAGACAGATTTTACTTGTTCTTTACTCAGGCATTAAAAGCAATGATGTCTAAGGAAAGACCGAACAAGCATTAGTGTGTTATCCATCGTGACATGACAACAACGGTGGGCAAATACAATTGTAAACGTATCCTTATAAAGGCTTCCTCTTGAAGCTCTATTGTGTAAAAAACCAACAGTGACTTGTCCAGTCTTAGCTAAAACAACACTGCTTACCCTACTTAAACGAATAAGTCTGTTATTTAAATAGCTTTGCTTATGTGAGTAAGGAGAACTAGACCAGGCTCTTGAATGAACCAGAGCAATCAGATAAGAGCATTACCTGTTAGGAATATTCAGTCCTGATTTTCTGGAAATTTTTAGAAATTTAGGTGCACCCTTTAATGAATTAAAAAAAAAATATGACAGTGAACCTTCAGAATAAAACTCATCTCAGCTCATTGTCTTATGTTGGCTGTCATTTGGAATAATACACAGATTTACTAGGCACAAAGAGGTTAGCTGAGAATGACAAACTAACAGGTGAACAGAAAAGCACCTTTACAGACAGAAGTGGTGTGTTTGGTTCTTTGTTTTCTGCTCCATCAGCAGCACTTACTCTAAAACAGGTAGAAAGAACTCTGCTCCCTGTTCTGGATTTTGGAGCTTGAGATGTCATTAACTGTTGCAGGGAAAACACAACACCATGATCTCAGCTCTCAGCAAGCAATAATCGCTTCTTTTGTTTGTAGCTCCCACAGTGTCCTACAAAGATAAACTAAGCAAAATCCAATTTCTCAGCCTACACCCAGATACATCAAGAACATTTCTGCGTGTGGCCATCTGCTCACTCCATAAAGATCTGAGCCCCAAGGCACTGGATCCCTTTGGACGCAGAGCTTTGGCTGAGTGCATTTTAACACTAAGAGCTACACAAGACAGCGAAGAACTCCTTTCTTCAAACTTGGGATGCTCTAAGAGAAATGCTTGTTTGTGTGCACTGACTGTAGCCGAATGCCATATTCAGGTTTTCTAAGTACTGGAGGCATCTCAGTAGCGCAATACATAAAAGCCTCGTGATTCAGTTCTACCTTTCTCCAGTTCAAATGAAGAAGGATTTATCTACCCTGCTGTGAACCTGTAGTACAAGCAAGAGGGTCTACATTTTCAGCAGTTACTACAGCTAACTTCAAATTATATTTAGAGAGCAAAAACATGCATTTTCCATTACCCACCCTAAAAGATAAAAAAAAAAAAAGCAGGCTATGAAGGGCGCATGTTTTGTTAACAAATCAAGTTTGTAAGTGCAGAATCCACAGAGAGCTGATGATGGGCTTTTGGCTAGCTACATATTTACATAGGACACTGAACCAATCACTACGTCATCAGCTTCTTATTGCTAACTTTTGTATATCTGCATAGTTAAAGCACTCACCTGCTTTTTTATTTTCCCCTTTCCATTAAAATAATAGCTGCACACTGCAGTCTTTGCAAAAACAACAGGCTGTAAACTTCAGCCCTGGTATGCATTATACATAAATTGCATATGTATGGATTTACATTTGTATAAAAACAGTTCAATCAATTTTTCTTTGAAATGAACCTGTGAAATAGACATACATCTGTGCAAAGAGACAGTTAACAGGGAATATTCAGTTTTACAAACAAAATTGGAAAATCTGCCACCCAAGAAGCTGGCAATGCACGTATTTGCTTTCATTTGAACAAGCCTATTTTCCAGGCCAGATAAATATCTACTTTTAATTTGCAATTTTAAAAAGCGTATTTATATATATACAGAAACACATATATATCTGTGTGCATGTATTCAGACACATACACAATTAAATATATAAATACACAAATTTTATAAATATATAAAACATATAATATGATATAGGATTAGAAGTATATTATACTATGTTATATTATGTTATGTTATATAGTATATGTATATATACATATATAATTTTTTTGCTTTTCTGTTCACCTTACTCTGAATGTTCTCCTTTGTTGGGATAAGTGGGATGAAATTTGCTTTCCGTTACTAATTTTTTTTGTCATGAACAAAAGAAAAAACAACTAAAGGGTCTTTTGTCACATTTTTTTGGATCTATTTTCTTCTGAACCCAAATGTGGTGCAATTAAACCCTTTTTTTCCATTTCCCTCATTGCAAGAGAAGCGTTTGTTTCTTTGAAATAAAGAGTATTTTATAATGGTCAATAAAATGGCAGAATCTTGCTGAAGTTTCCCATGCAGGTTGTGAAGAGCATCTGCAAGAAATAATCAGTGTTCACACAGTGATATCTCGTTTGTATGGAGTAGTACCTCAGCAAATTTGTAAGCGAGGCAAGCAGAGGAATCTTGATAATGATGATGCATTTGATACGTCTGCACTCCAAATATGATGCAGTACAGAAATGAGATATCAAAACTAATTCAACCCAGGTCTGGAAGAAATACAGCTGAGGCACATGGTCATCTAGGAGGAATAATGCCTGTATGGATGCATCTAAAAGGTATCTGAAATGCCTCTTAAAACCTAACTTGGATTTCTCTGTGCTACAATTCATTATGCCTTGTGCAGATACATTCCATGGGACTTCTCATAGCAGCATTCTATCACATAAAGATATCACAATTTAGCCAAGGAAGAAGGAAACAGATAAGCCACAAAACATTCCTCTTTACTCCTCTTTTCCCCTGCAATTGTTTTTAAAAGACACATCAAAAAAGTAAAACTTATACTGACATTATTTATCATTCTAGAATTCTATATTTAGCAAACTTGTGATTATATTTAGCATTCTGACCACAAGTGGCTAAAGATGTTTCCTACAGAGACTTTTTGAATTCCAGAAGTTTGAAAGCAGGACAAGCAAAAAAAAAAAAAGTCATTGACATTTTGCCCATTTTCAGAGAGATAATGGAATTTCAAGCTTACATTCAAGGAACTGGGGTGGTTTTCGTCCTTGTGCCACAGGTGCTGTTGTGCGTTTGCCAAAGACTTGTGCATCAAAGCTGGCATAATCAAATGGTACTTTCCCAAACTTCTCCTGTTCTTTCACCAGGGTGGCTCTAGAGGAGGTGACTGGCTGTGAAGTTCTGTAATTGTACTGAGATACCTCCGGCTGCTTTGCTAAATTTGTCCTGCAGAGAAGAGGAAAAGGATGAGTAAGACAAGAATATCTTTAAATAACCTTTTATTGAAAAATAGGATACAGTTGCATCTCGGTATCAGAAAGTGTGCTGTTATCCCATGTGAAACTTACTGGTAGGTGTATACAAGAAATAAATAACATAAAGATGGTGTTTAACCTAGTAGTCAAGGAATAGTATGACTTCACACAAGTTCAAAGCTGAGGAAATAAAAAAATCTCGTATTTTGTAGTAACGGTGTGGGCTATTTACAAGAAAGATACTCACTTAATTCTAGATTACCACTGTAGCATGGTGCTTCCTTTATTTCTAAAAATTGTCTGGATTTTTGCTAGTCAAAGGACTTGCAGTTTTATGGATCGCTATTGTTCTTGCTTTACTGTGAATGAGTATGGTATAAATACAAGATGATCCAAAATAATTGCTTCTGTTATTTGGGAGGAACGAATGATTTATGGTGTGTTATTCCATTTAGTTACTGTTCAGTAACTACTTGTCTTTAGTAATTTCCTAAGGACTTTTCATACGTAGAGTTAAGACCCGTGCAGTTGGCAGACACATGGACATAATATTCTGTAATGGCTCTGAAGGAACCATTAGAGCTGATCATGTCAATAATCCACAAATTAAAGTGTCCCCAAATAGACCTGAATATAATAGGTTGTAATGGTCGTGGTGCCAATGATGTGCAAATTATGCATGTCTGTAGGGTCCACATAACTCTCAAACAAAATACAATTGCAATAAAAAATGTTTCCCCTTTTTGGTGCCATTGTATAAAAAATAAATTAAACTAATTAAACCAACAAACTTAAAGAAACTCAAAACATTAATTATTCAATGGTAGGGAAACAGAATGATCAGAATTCTCAACCCTTTCAGATAACATGCTACTTACTGGATCACTGGAAGATTCCTCTGAAAAGAGTCACAAAAGAAATGAGGACTGAGCTGCTAAAGTGCAATAAGGTCAAAGGGGTCGTGTTTCAGTGGCCAAAATATTGTAACAATGGAACAGATCTTGAAAGATAGGAGATTTGGTTTACAAGACAAAAGGCAGACAGACATCTGAGAACCGTTGATTAGGCTATTTGTGCTGAAGTGAGATTTAGTAGAATATATTTGATTGCTTTTCAAAAGATACGTCTGTTGTCTTTAATGTCAGCCACATGCACAAGAACCAACAGAAAGCTGCTTGTTAATTTTGAGATACAGTCAAGTTATTTAGTTTTTCAGAGGTTCATCTTGGAAAAGCAAGTTGCCCCTGTAGCTAACATCTGAAATGGGGGAAAGAGCTGAGGACCGATCAACACAGTTTGTGCAGAAATACTTTGGAGAGACTAGTTTGTGAGGGCTCCTACCTGTGAGTCTGATCATGGCACTGCCCAGCTTTTGGAGACTCGAGCTGGTTCTTTTCCTGGGACATTGCTAACTTTTCAGCTGCAGCAATTGGACAACCAGAAAGGCTGTTTAAAAGAAAAATGAAGAAAAGAAACAAGAAAAAAGAAAAGTTAAAGTGAAATCTTAAGTAAAGGAAATGTGTGCTGTGGAACCCAATGACTTTGAACTTGTCTGGTGCCCTGTGCATCTATGCAAGCTGATGCTATTGTGGCCCAGATTCATCTGTTTTTCAACCCTTAATGCAAAACCGTGAAATCTGTGCATTTGAGGTGATATATCTGGAAACTGAATCATGTGGGAGTTTTCCACAGCTCTGCTTTGATGTCTTGCGGCTGGCAAGTCACTAGTAAATTTTTTGACAATTGACATTTGCTTTATCAGCTAAACCATGCATATTAACCTCCTACTGATTAAAAAGAAAGTGAATTTGGGGAAAAACCAGGGGTATGTGAAAGACTGTTACCAAAGAACACATTTTGTCATTTCAAGTTTTGCTTCCTTTTTTTTTTTTATTTTTTATTTGCTTTATAACTTTAGAACATGCTTTCTTATCCTATTCATGAATCGCTTATGATACAACTAATGTGCTGCAAAGACGGCTGGGGATTTAAAACAGGAAACACAATGAAAAAAATATTTATTGATTACTTATATATTCTTGTAGATGACCTTGTGATCTCTCTGGTAAAGATTACAGATAGTAACACAGTGTGATAATCCCTGATTTTTGTGCCCTCCTACAATAATCAATCAGCCAATAAATCACCAACAAAAAAGAAAATCCACAAAAATTCAGTTCAACAGAGAAAGTTGGTTCTGAAAATTTTCTGTCCCAAGTTTGATTGTAAGATTGACATTATATTTTTCCAGAAGCACTATAATGCAGTATTTTGGCTTGCTTTCTTCAGCAGAAAGCGAGACAAGAGCCGTGCCGACAGCAGTGGCTTGCTGGAGACAGAGTGTGTCAACTCTCTGCCTCACCTGTAGCCTGGCTGTGATTCCCCAGCTGCCTGTCTGGAAGGCTTTCCTCAATTTTACTTTCTCCCTGCGGGCAGCAAGTTAAACAGACAAGAGCGTTCCAAGTGGGAAGATGACATTCCTGAGGATAATAAATGGAGTTCGTTTTTACAGGAATTCTAATGTATCCCTGTTTTGCTATAAGGGAATGTACCTGGATAGGAAGATCCTGCCAAGGACTACCGTGTCTGTGGTGCAAAGCAAAGAGTCTTTGGCTTCTGCTGGGTTTTCCCAGCAATAATAATGTTCATTCCTACCCCTTTTATATGATGGTGTTTCACTGTGAAGACTGTAATGAAATTGCAGTTTGAATTCTCATCTCTGAAAAATACTAGTGGAATTTGCCATCCTCAGTGCTGCCGCCATTTTTTATTAATTAAACATGATTATTTCATTATAAATAATACGGGCTACCCTTGCAGTTCATAGGCATTCTGCACTGTAGTACATAAATTCTAATTCCAAGACTTGTCCATCAATTTACTCCCAAGTACATGTTAAATGGACATGAACTTTTCTGAACTACCTTCTGTGTGTGTTGCGATTGCTGTTGACATGCCCTCTTCCAGTGCATCCTGGCGTGGGGCACTTTAAAACATTTTCATGCATGGCAAGAACTAAAGAGGAATAAGAAAAAAAAAAAGTGATAATAACATACATCAATTAAAAATGCATACATTAAAAAATATGAACATTTTTTCTTTGGACTCAGATCCTCAATCCTGTCACATTTCGACCACAAAAGAAAAGTATAAGCAAAGGACCTACAACACAGCAAGGCTGGTGCCTCCAGCATATACCTGTTTATCCCTACATTGCTCTAGTGTGGCTTTCCACACACACATCATTGGTTCTGTGGACTTCAAAACAAAAAAAGGCAGAAGTTTGCAAGGATGTTACATCATGAAGCCCTTTGCCCTCTGGTTCATACACCACTGACACAGTACATGTACATTTCTCATGCCCTTTGATGTGGATCATTTTTGTTAAGACTGAGATGTATGTCTGTGTAAAACAGAATACCTCTTTGTATGTGTGTCCTCATGACTTCAGTACTGCATTTCGCCCTTGGGTGAACAGTGCTTCAGAAAAGCTGACTGTTCAGTCAACTGGTTTGTTCTGTCAGGAACCAAATTATAATTTTTTTTTTTTTTTTTTTTTTGCCGCAGGACAGAACAATATTGGAAGTTATAATTAAAAGGATTTTAATTTTAATTTTTAGAAACTTAATGTTGCTAAGGCCTTCCAAGTGCAACAGCCTGCTTAATTCAGCAGATGTTTCCACAAATACAGTTTAGTACCAGATTAAAAAAAGGGAGAGCTACAGTTAGGAACAGAACATCGGTGAAGTGCAAGTATCCTTTAATTTGTTGTTATGCATGCCACCACAAAAACCAATCTGACTAACTAGGTTGTTTAAATGAATAGTTTCACATTAGGTTTTGGCTTATTATGCAGCATTTCATTGCATCACATTGCAGGATTACACACACACACCAACCAATGTAATCAGATCAGCACAGTTAGAAATAAGTGGGGAAATTCAGGCTAGACTGGACAAAAGAGGGTTAGCACAATACAGTCATACAGGAGGGACGTGCTGTGGACCAACGCTGGGATATACTGATGGAAGTAACTTTTTTGAGCTCAGTGTTAAGAGGGACACTGGAAACATCTCTGAATAAGCATGCCCAGGCCTCTCAGTTATTGGCAATGAAAACCGGCAGCCTCAGTGTGTGATTACTGCAAATCAGGTCACAGCTCTGAAACAAGCAGGTGATTTCTGTGCTGCATGCCTTAGCAAAGGCATGGGCAAGCAAGGTCTTGAAGATTCATAAGATTACAGTGTGCGGGTCTGCTGGCAGGGTGGGAATAGTTTGGCCCTGATCTTATTCTTCCCCAGGCCACCTGAGCAGCCTAACGTTGTTTGTAACACTACTGCTAAGGAGCACCTGAGCTTCACAAGTGTGGGAAGTAGGACTGTGACGAAAAGCTGGAGGGCAAAGAAGGTGTGATGGTTCCTCTCTCAGCCTCATTCTGCAGTCTCACCCAGGAAAAGTGGGATTCTTTTCCAGCATGAGCAGACACTACCCACAATACCAGGCCAGATCCAGTTGTTATTCTGGACTGCAGGGTGATGATACTCACTTTCTAGTGGCACTCTAACTTTGTGTGGACAGCCTGAGAGACTGCGGTGGTGAGGGTACAGCCCAGTCACGTGCCCTGTGCCATCACATCCTGGGATGGGACATTTGGTTTCTCTCTTTTCAGGCCTGGGTGAATCTGCAGAGAAATCAGATAAGGATTTTGTCTGGGTTTAGCCCCTGCCTGCACTCAGCCGAGTGATCCTAGCAGCGTGACGCTCTCTATCTTGTACTTCAGATGTAATTCCCACATAAAATTTTGGGAGACGTATGTGATTTAAGCATCACTTTAGGTTTTCACAGTGTCCTTTAAACAGTGGCTTACCCCTCCCAATATGTTATTTATGTGCTAAACTATATAGCTTTAGGATTGCAGTGTCATTTACTCCATTCAGAGCCTCAAACGGGACAGAAGCCACAATCCAATAAGCCAGAAAACTGGCAGCATCAGCCAGCAGCAAGATCTATAAAGGAATAAATAAAAAAGCAGAAACAATCTTTTGCTCTGTTAATGTCAGACTCCAGGAAGCTGGGACAACCAAATAAAAGCTGAGGTGTGAAACAAACAAACAAACAAACAAAAAGCATTTCAACCAGAAGCCATTCCTTAAATATCGCAGATCTCTAGGCTGTAGGTTCTTTGTTAGGAAACTGAATACATGCCACTTTACATTTGAGAGGCAAGGCAAGCAGCTCCCTCTGGTACACATGGCAATGCCGCTTTGTGGAGCAGCCCACAAAGACAGTGAAAACATGGAGCAGCCGATACCCTTTGAAAGGCGAGGTCTCAGCCCAGCCCCACAGCTACCACTCTGTAATGGCCGCAGTGCATTCCCAATTTTTGTTTCAAGCGCCTAGAATTGTGCAAGAAGCACTGGTCAGAAAGCCTTTATTTGATTTCTAGTGGAGGATCAAACGTCTGGGCGAGAAAGGAACGAATTCTGATCCAGAAATTCTCTTGTGAGAAATCTGGAGGAAGTGGCCGCATAAATTGCTGAGGATGGTTTGAGCTCCATCTGTGATTGGCTGCCAACAGCATTCGGCGCTAGGGGAGAGAACAGCTGCAGCCAGCACAGGGAGCAGCCTCCTTCAAGCTCGTTTTGTTGGACCGCGAGGTAGGACGTGCTTAGGGACAGGATCGCCAGAGACAGCTGAGGGTTAAACTTCCTGGCAAGACTTTAGGTTAAAAAAAAAAAAAAAAAAGAAAAAGAAATAGGGAGGAAAGAAAATAGACTGAGCATCAACAGGAGACCGCGTGCTTTTTAGAATCACTGCAAATGGCAAGCGCTGCAATAGTGGACAGAAAATAAAGAGGGACCCTGAAATATGATTTGATTTTCCCCCCACTAATTGGAAAGGTTTATCATTAAAAAGATGGAAAAATATAAATTTAAGCCATGTGTTTCTGACGTAGCGTCCAAGAAAGAAAATTAAGAGCTGATGGATTCAATGGTGGATTTTTTAGAAAGAAAACCCAGTTAATTATGTAAAGTGAAAAAATCATGTGCCTGATACTATGTTGACTAAAATCATACGGTGTTTATACAATCTGAACAAAGCCTAGTTTGTTCCTCCATGAGTGTTACCTCTGAACTCACCTGCAAACTACAGCTAATAATAAAATGAGGCAAACCAGGAAGGGCCAGATTCTGCCATGCTTACCATCACTGCTCCTTCCTATGTGTGCTGCGAGAGAGTCACACTGACACCAACGTGAACCTGGTGAAGATAGCTAGTCTCAGGATAAGATAAGGTATCGGTAAAATTCTTGCATATACCATTGTCGTCTGAGCAAATAAAGGTTCATGTAGTTTGGCAAGGAGGTAGGCTAATACTGTGCATGCACAGCTTAAGACATGCTAGTAAAAAGACTGCTTGAGACAGAAAAATGAGATGCATGTATATTCTTCCCAAATACTATAAGAAACATTTTACAGTTGCAACTCCTAAAAAAACTTGTCAGTTATCTTATACACTAAATGCTTCAGACAACTAAATTACTATGATATTTGCAGTGTCCACAGGGACTACACTAAAGTAACTCTAGAAATACCAAAGTAAATTGTTTATCAAAAGCAGAAACTGAAGCAATGCTGGGGTGACCTCAGTATATTTGGAGTCCCGAAAGGAAAAGTCAAAGGACAGACGAATGTATCATTACTTACTACAGCAGGGAGTGTGCTTATAAAATGACATCTCTTGATGTTCTGTAATTATCCTCAGTTGAGGAGTTTCATACGAGACAGCCCAGTTTACAAATCAAACCCAAATCTTCTAAATCTCCACTTCTGGAAGCCTGATTAAGTACCAAAAATGGAGCAATGTTCCTATGGCTTTGTAGGATGCCACAAACCATCAGAAACAATAAAGGTTTTGGAACTTACTGGTAATTCTGCTGATGGTGAATGAGGCAGAAGAGCACGGCTTGTGCTTTCCTGGCTCAGAAGCACTGGCTGCAGCAAAATATAATGTTGATACGTGAAGTAGACTGAACTCAGAAAACACATGGCTTAGGAATTAGGTAGTATGTTTGGAAGAGGCCAATTTTTCACCCTAACCTTTCCTTAAGCACGTTTTAATGCCTTCTCTTTTGGCTGCTGAAATTTAGGAGGTATGTATTAACGCCCTATGGAGGAGGAGGTAGAGGAGGAGGAAAAGGAGGAGGAGTGTCAGTGCCAGCTACACAGCCCTTTTAGTACCCATTACTGATCATTTCACATAGTGGTTTGGCAGGAAGCCAAGTACCTAGCGTTTAACCTGGTTAGATGTAAGGCACTAGTGTGAAGGTACATAATTAACAAAATTACCAGCTAAATTCCAGATTCTTTACTGTTGCTATAAAACCCAGCTCAGAATCCTCTATCAGTCACAGGATAAATGCTTAAGCCAGTAAGAACAGCCAAAAATACTTCCTTACGTTTGTTGCTAAATATCTGTCTCCCACCAATATCAATAACTTTGGTTTGCCTCCTTTCCCCTGCTAGATGCTCCAGGAGAAACCTATCCAGTTCCTTGTAGGTGCTGTGAAACACGTGCCCTTGCTCTGCCTGCAGAGCGATTGCCTGTTCTAGCAAACTCAAGTTCCCTTTTGTTTTGTCCAGCTCTACCGACACTTCTGTGGTTTCTGACAGGCACTCATTGTCGTCTTCTTCACTTTCAGGGAAGGCATTCTGAATTCTCTTCTCGAAAGGATCTGGGTGAGACTCCTGGGGTGCTCTTAGCTCTGTTGCTGAGTCACAAAGTGTTTCACAAGGGCCAAATTCTACCTCTTCCTTCTTAATTTCCGGGACTTCCAGGATGCTAGGTTGATTACACTCTACAATATACTTCTGAGTTACATGGGGCTTTACAGTAGTTTCTTCAGAGAAATTTGAGGAGCTGTCCCACTCGTTGTCCATAATTTCAGAGTTACTTTCATTTTCCTCAGATGAACAGTATTTTGGATCAGAAATAACAGTCTTTTCCTTTCCTTCAGCTGAGTTAATCATGTAACATTCATCAGTGTCATCACTTTCTGTTTTTAAGGATTGAATGCCGCTATCATTTAGATTTTCTGCCACTGTTTGACTGGGTGTATCTTTTGCTAATTTCCCCATGTTCATCAAAGATTTAGCCACAGCATCTTGATAGCTGGAGTAATCTTTTTGTTGACTGGAATTTTCTTGTCCACCTGAATGAAGGGTTTCCTCAGATGACTTTGGAGTACTTTCCTCTGCGTGAGAAAAAAGCAAGAGAGAAATATGTAATAACAACTTCCTTTTGTATCTTGTAGAAGTGATATGAAGATATTTACTTGCCAATCACCATTTGTTTACTCAAAGGTACTCTGAAATTATTGAATTCATACCTGGGCTGTGTTTGAAATGACTGCTTGTAGCATCAGGAAAAGCCCTTCTAAGATTATATCTACTTTACATTATAACTCCAAAGCTATATGAGAAATAGATATGTTGCCATTTTCCACTGATGGTGAAGACATATATTATCTTAGAACACATGCACATTCATATACATTAATATAAATATAACATACCATAGATAGATACTATCACATATATACACACAATCGATATAATATATGCATATATGTATATACAAGCACGCACGCGCACACACACTTTAAAATTCTTCTGGTCTATTTTCACTATTCTTTCAGCTAAGATTCCCAAATATTTTCTCAAATTATACCCTAATTGCTTTCCCAGTCACCCCAGATCCCATGAAAGACCTTGATGGAAAAAACCTCAGTACTTCGCAAAGGGCAAGCTCCTGGTCACCATTGCAATTGCCACATTAAGTGATAGATCAGGTCATGCACAGGGAAACAGAAATGGTTGTTATGTACAGACTCATAAAGGACTTGTTAAAGACACCACTGAAGTGCATCCTGTCTTTATAAACATCTTTCTTCAGAAGAAAAGCAGCAGCCAGCAGGTAATAGAGGCTGCATGTAGGAGAGGTTGTCGGTGTGGAAGACAATATGCCTTTTGTATCTCATTTAATTTTTTATAAACATTTCCTCTGACAAGGACACTCAAAAATACATCTCCATCATCTTCCTTTCTGGTAATTATCTCTCTCAAATCAACACTGGTTTGCCAGGATCAAGTAAATATTGCCATAGTAACTAAAAGCATTTTTGGATGAAGGGAAGAATTTAGTCACAACACTAGCCCCTTCAATAATGCTGATTATAGGGTACATACTTTTGTTGGGATCTATTCAACATAAACTGAAAAATTTAACATTTTACTTCCTAGAAAGGAGGATGAATAAACAAGCACAGACTTTTCATAAGATGTGTCTGTCCTCTCCTGAATCAGAAGAACTCCAGGTTTAAATAATAAATTAAGCATAGTCTAAAATGCAAATGAAGTTTCTCTCAATAACACAGCGAGCTATTAAGAGAAAGTGTAAAGGGTTATGAAATTTTAAAGTATTATGAACTACAGAAAACAAATAAAAAGCATTTTCAGTGAATATGTCCAATTCATTGAACTATTCTCTCAATCCACTTAACTACCCACATGTGTACAATAATGATTTATAGACATTATACCTAATTATGCATATTTGGGCTGTGTTAGAGTGCCTAACAAAAGCTCTAGAAAGCAACAATTACCTCTGTTGCTTAGCTACATAGTTTAAAATATTCCTATTAAGTGCAGATTATTGTGGAGGGGAAAAGGGGGACAAAAATGCACATGTGCACCACAATGCATTTCACTTTACTGCTGCCAAACTGTTAGCATTTTGGGTCACTTCCAGTTTACATAATTGTTTGGTTCAACTGTTTGTTATATGTTAAAAGAAAATATTGATTAATTCTTATTCTTCTTCAGAAAATTGGACTCATGCAGGGAGAGGTGGCCTTGTGCATTGTGTGCATAAAGTTGTGTTTAAAAAAAATGTCTGTAAACGTTAGTGTAACTTTTTAGCAGCTGGTCTAGTACCACACACATTGCAGTATTCTGAATAAAGAAGTCTGCTGTCTTTTCACATCTCAGCAAGTAAGAATGATGATTTGGCCCTATAATCAACTTTAGTTAAATGTGTTTTTATTATTTGCTCTTCTGCCATTTGGAAAATAACAGAATCCCATCAGTGGGTCATTTCAAAAAGTAAGAAGTTCTAGTTTTAAAAGAAATCTCCCACCCTTCAAAACAAAACAAAACAGAACAAAACAAACTTGATAATAATAACAGGTCATTTTAGTTATTTTTCTGTGTGAAAGATGAAAAACAATATAAATGCACAATAACATAATTTTGCTCCTTAAATAATCAGCAATTTTTAAATGCAATGTTTAAAAATTTGTTGTTGAACCAGTCTTAACGGTTCAGCTGTCCCAGCTTTGCTTTTCACTTCTACAGGCTGTAAATTTACTTTAAAAATAATCAAAACTCAGCTTAGTTTACAGTTGCATCAATCCATGAACTGAAGCATTAACTGATCAACGGACAAGCATCACGAGTTCGTAATAAAATGAGCAATATTACACTAAGAAATAAGAAATAAACTTACATACCCATACCAGCTGTATACTTTAGCTGAAATTTGTTTTATTGAAATTTGTGTTTAGTTATTTTTTGCAAGATTAATGCAAAAGTGATAGGTTGCTTTATCACTGACACAAGCAGGTCGGGAGGAATCTTACTGGTATCAAATAAATCTTTTAGAAATCAAGTGGGTTTTTTTCTTTTTTCTGAAGGTGCAAATGGGGTTCCTCTACATTTATATCATGGCCCAACACCTGCCCTTTTTAAAAAAAAGAACCAGCTAAATAAGTTAGGTTCATCTGTATAAAGCACAAGTTCTACTTCTATACCTATCATAGTATTTCCCCTTCGGCAAGTTCTTCAAGCTGTGCAGCGGGCAGACACAAGGGAAAGAAAAACACACTGCTGAGGGCAGCTCTGGATGGCCAGGAACCAGGCCGAATCGATACAAGAAAAATTAGCTAAGATCTATACAACTCAAAAAAAAAAACCCACCCCAAAACAAACCTAAAGAAAATCTCTTACTCAAACAGCTTTCCTTCTGGTATTAGGAGATAGAAATACTCCTTGTGGGCTAGACAGGCACTGAGAACCATGGAGATGGTTCATTTTCTTGATGAATTTAGCTTAGTAATGTCACCCAAAATTAATTAATTAATGTTCTGTTTGAAGAGGTAGCTCCCTTCTAGGCTTTCACACTGGTGGGATGAAGACCCTTGGAAGAGACTCCTCCTATAAGACTTACAGGTCACAACTGGCTGAAATCTTTGCTGTATAGAAATAATACAAAGACCTCCCCTGATTTTGGTAGAATCAGGATTTGACTCTTTAATCTGAAAGACAGCTGCTGCCTTCTTCTCTGTGTTTTACAGTATTCACATGTATAAACCTGGGGGGGAGTGGGGGTGGGAGGGGGTTGTTCTGTTTTTAAGGAAATTCTGTTTAGAGTGGATAAAGATATAAATTCCTAATCTCACTTCATCATAGAATCATAGAACATCGCAGGTTGGAATGGACTCTGAAAGATCATCTGGTCTAAGCTTTTGTAGGAAAGGGAGCCTAGATAAGATTATCTAGCACCCTGTCCTTCCAAAATATTTGATAAGAAGAAACTGAGTGGAAAAAATATTACCTTTAAACTCCCGTAGCAACCAGCAACTGAGTGGAATATAAGTTCATTCTGTTTTCATATTATCTATGATTACTAATTTCCCAGTGCCAGTTCACATTGCTTTTATCTTGACATTTGCTATCTACTGAGGACTCCTCCCTTTAAAACAAATGCAGAGTGTATTCCACTGATATCTTCTCACTTGCCTGGTTAATGATTTCTGTAGGACTTCTTAAACAAATATGTGACAGCCAATTTAGTTTGATACTTTTTGTTCATTTTGAATATACACAAACCTATATTAGAAAGAAAGAGCAATAAAGACATACTGTAGCTATATTTTTCTGTCTCCTCATCGTCCTTCCATATTTTCCAGCATACTTGTTGTAGAAGTTTCTATAAATTGTTGGACACGTTTGGCTTAGCAGAGTTGGAATAACAAGTATAAAAGTGCTGAGTCCAATAATCGTGTTAAACAGAACACACGTAACAGTCACATGCATGAAATTGCTTTGCTAAATGTTAAAGTCAACAATGTTTGCTAAGCATTTTTTTTTCTTCCTAAGAGCTCTATATATTCCAGTGAAAATCTGCTCTTCATAAATGTGTTTTTCTCAGTGGTGGGCTTAACCTTGTTCTTTGACAGAGCTAGTGGAGAAGCAGATGCTGCACCGTATCTGACCTGCTGCAGTAGTTGTCTCTCTGTGTGACCTACAAAGCATTTACTAGACCCCAGGAGGAGTTATTGTACAAAATAATTGGAAGTACGATAGTTAAACCTAAACAGAAATGCACCATTCCAACTCTGTCAGAAGTCAAACACAATTCTACACACTTTTTGAAAATAGTTTGCTATCTCCCTTCCTGTGGAATTCAGGTTCAAGCGGAGCCACACTGCGCGACTACCTGGAGTTGAGCTGCTTTCGAGGACACTGATCTCTTCCTGTAAATCTGTCCTGTCTTCATTTTCTTCTTTGCATTCCACGCTGGGGCTATAGTGGCGGGGTTTCATTAACAGGGACTTCCTTTTGTTAACGGGAACGCCCGATACCTGTTCTTCAGCTTTTCTCTTCTTAGCCATGGAGCATTTGTAGGCACTGCAATGACCAGTCGGCAATGACAGAGAAAAAAAGTGGGAGAAATGAGGGGTGAATTGTTTAAAAAATAGCATCATCTTCTAGTTTAATTCTAAGTATAAAAGTGAGGACTGACAAAATATTAATTCTCTTGCAGTTTTAGCAAGTTGTGTTTAGTGGATATTTAATTTTAGCTCATGTACTTGAAGTTCAGGGCACAGGCAAGTCCCATTTCTTTTCACTGCTGCCAAAATCTGTTTAGAGGAAGGGGAATGAGGAGAAAAACAAACCCCAATACCTCATAACCCCAAATCCTTAATCCTAAATAAACATATGCTAATCTAAGCCTTGCTCTGCAGTAAAATAAATACAACCAGGAAAGGTTGAACAAAATTGTAGTCTGGGTTGATAATCCAGAGAAACAGCTAATTGGAAAAATATACCACCAGTTACACTACAACATCCTGAGCTCCTTTACCTTTACATCAGTGTGGCTATCCAATCACACACCTTGCGTTCAACAGCATAAAACCTGTGTGAAACACACTGTACCTTCAGAATATTTTGCAATACTGGTCCCTCTTTCAATATCAGTCCCAAGCGTTGGTTTCATTTCATTAACTCCAGCCATAAATGCCTAGTTTAAGCTCTTCTCAGGTCCCTATACAGGCTCTGGAAAATGGCTTCTCCAGAGGGTAATTCATCCCACTTAAAACTAGATCTATCTGATAAACAGGGTCAGCCATCCCCTGAAAAAGGCCTTGCCCAGTCTAGACAACCAACATGAGAAAACAGGGCAGTATTTTAAAGAGGAAGATTTTTAGCAGATTTATATACTTCCTTCAGCTCCTAGAAGTTCCACGTACTGATCTGCACGTTAATTTGCTTCTACATATATTTAGCAAAGCCTTTGCTGCCATGCAGCTGATCTGTATGGCATACAGGTGCTACGTCATATGACACCTCATTAAGGAAGCCTGAACCTTCAACACTTTTTTTAATAACTTTTTGTGTAAGTGATTTGGCATGATTTCATTCTTCCCTCACAAACAGTATTCTAAGGAATTTATGTAGTATGAATAATAGTGCTCATATCTGTCAGAGATGAAAAAACTACATATATGAATCTGTGTAATCCACTCAATGGTTTCTTGACCTTAGGCACTCCCAGGGTGTATTACAAATCTACACGATGCCCTTAGGTGTTGGATTTTGTGTTTGGCTCACTGACTTAGCTGCAAGATTTGCAAAAAATCCGTATATGCAGAGAACTCCTATTGGTTACACATATTACAAGCTCAACAGCATAAATTAATCCTTCCAAGGTATCTTATGTGCACTAAATTGGCTCAGGTTCTGATTGTTTTGGATGAAAGCATATGACTAACTTGAGCTTTTTGTTAAAAAAAAAATACCCATTTTTGGCTAAGCACCTCTTTGGCAATCCATCATTGCAAACATGAAGGACATAGAAATATGAAGAGCTGCACTTTAGGGGGAATGTTAACATTCTACCATACATATCTTAAGCACAGTGGATATTCTTGATCTTCTGAAAGCTAAAATGCTATGGGCATCAGGAATACTGGAAACCATGCACCTGCTGTAATTGAATATATTATGGCTTCTGTGTTATTTCTCTGTTTACGAATAGAGAATAACATTAATATCATATTAAAGGTCAGTAGCACAATGGTATAAGCGTCCCCTTGGAAATGATGCTCATATAACAGACATCAGGGATGGATTAGTGAGGAAAAATAGGCATAATTTATTTCTAAGAAAATACAATCAAGAGTTTCTTAACTCATATTTGTGAAAGGCAGTTCAAACCATTCATGTTCTTTCAGGAAAACTGAATAAATGACAAACGTTTGAAAACCCTTCACACACAATTGTTTTTGTCAATGAAAACCTTCACTAGGTTTGCCTTTGATCTTCCTCATTTATTTGTAAAGCTTCAAGTTTACCTCCAGTAGCTACTGTGAGAGTGTTTAGGGCAAGATGAATTTCCAGTGTTTAATTCCCCTTTGACGAAGCTACAGCTGTTTCTTACACAAGCATAATTAATAGATTTTTAGAAGAGAAGACCTAATTAGATCATCTAGTATGTCCTCCTGTGCAACACAGGTCACAGAACTTCACCTAGCTCTTCAGCTTTAATCCTGTAATTTGTGTGACTACTGTGTATCATCTTCCAGTCAAGTTAAGGGAAAACATGGTAAGACAATAAATTGGTTGCTGTATTCTTGATCACTAAGTACAATCTTTTTCTAGCAGCATGATGTTATAAGCCCACTACTGTGGGCTGGCACAACAGCTATTAAACATGCTGTTTTTTCACCACAACTGTGAAAGATAGCCCAACTCAGATGTCAGCAGACCAGTCGGGACGAGCACAGGAGTACTGCTGCCACCTGCCACCTGCAGATCTGCTCTGAGAAACGAGAGCGCAAGGATCCCACTTGACTGTAACTACCACAGTTCACAGGAATAAGTCAAAAACTGCTGCACCAAGGTTAGGACAGCAGGCCCACAAATGTGCCTTGGGAGCACATGCTCACGTTAGAAAGTTTCTCCTCTATGAAAGACTGAAACACCAGCTTGTCCTTATCATATATGTTTCCGTACGCAAGCGCCCAGTCACCCAGATTTCCTCTGTAGTTCCCATCATTTTAAAATAAGCAAATGAATGAGATTCAACTTTAAGTAAAATCATTCCTGATGCCTTCCACTCTGATTACAGGAAGATGACAAAACGCAGTTGTTGCGTCTTTCCTAGGAAGTACAAATTGCTCTCCAAAGGCCAGGAAGATATTTTTCAACTCCAGCAGAATACACTCTTGCTTTTACCGGTGACTTTTTAAACTGTTGGTTGTGAGTTATAACTGGAATCTATTAGTTTGCAAGAGCCAATTTAAAGATCTACCATTTACCAGCAATTCCCCTTCTTTTCTACATAACAGTGTTTAAAAGTGAAAATGAAAATAAAACGAGAAAAACAACTTCACAAGTAGTAGCTTTTTCAAGTACTTACACATGATTTGTTAAGTATTTCATAACGGACACTGGGAATTTAACTACTATGAAAAGAATATATTTATGCCTTTGTAACATTCGTGGCATGTCAAATTCACCTTTGTATTAAAAAGTTTCTATTTCTCTCTTTTGTTTATGTACATGTACACATACACATACGTTAGCACAGATTTGTCAAGCTGTAGTTTGTCAAATGGTAAACCTATAATTTAGCTTCTCTATTACTCATCTCATAAATTCAACGTCTAATAGTTTTGTTGCTATTTATCAATGGCCTGCTTGTTGTCATGGAACACTGATTCAGCTGTCAAGGTTATTTGGTAATCTGAGGCTCATAAAACTGGAGAAGTTTTTTTTGTTATGAGCCAAAAGCCAATATGTAGGTTTTTTTTCCCAATTAAACTGTACTTAAATTTTACGAATAATAAATCATTTTAGTACTATCTATAATGAGCAGATTTTTTATTGGGTTTTTTTTAATCAATGACTCAGTTACCAAAACCAGTCAGTTGTGTCAGAGCCAAGAGGTTAAAATCTAAGACATGTAAGACCTCGTTGCATGTGTTGAAAAAGAACCCTTTATAAATCTTTCATATGTATTTCACACCTAAACAATTTTGGGGAATTTCTGGGTCCTTCTCTTTCCTTTATTTCTGCTTAGAATATATGTTGGATGGTGTGAGTAAACACTGGTAGTACACAGGCAGAGCCATGCATTGGCTCCCTACCACAAAGCAATACCTCAGAAGAAAGAGGTTTTAAGCAGTCCTAAACACATACAGCTTTTCCTACTGCTAAAAATAGTCATGCTCATCTTTTTTTTTTGTAATTGGCTTATCTAAGTGATATGTTTGTCAGGCCTTTAACCTGACCTTTAACCACTTTGTAGCCACCGAGGATTTTTTGTTGTTAATCTGTTGGCAAGACTTCCAGATCTCTGGGGATTTTTTTCTTACTCACAGCAACCTGCAGATTGGCAAAGCATGATAACAGAGCAAAGAATTGCCACAGTGGGCAAAACCAGGGGTACGTTCAGCCTGACGACTGGTTTTTGCTAATGCCTATAATGGATGCCAGGTGAAATAATAAGAACAGAACACACTGCATCTCATGTACACTCCTTAGCTTCAAGAGAGAAAATGAGTGTCTTTGAATATCAAGGCACTTACATTTATTGTCTGACATTATTTAAGGAGCTCACTCCTCATGTGAGTTTGCACTAGAATAATTAACAGAACACTTTAGTTTGTGGAGAAAATAATTTAAAATTCTTAACCTGAATTGCCTTTTGACTGTTTGCTTAACTATACCACAAAAGTAAGCGTTAGACTATTGAATTACCTTTAAAGGGGACATCATCTGATCTGTAGAACCATTTAATTTCACACCAGTAGTTACAAGGAGAACGTTAGCCTAACTAGTCCTTAATCATATTGTGATTAAAGATGTTGCCAGATGCTTTAAGCAATGATCTGGTTTTGTTCACAAACTTTCAGATGCCCTAGGACACTTTGGAAGTCAAATACTGCATTTTCCTTACAGGAGGGAAAAGTTGGTATTCAAAGATTCAGGGACACTTGTCACTCAGAGTTGAACCAGTAGCTTACAAATGTCTCTCATGGTTGGGCCTTCTTCTAAGAATTTTAAGACTGTACTGAATCAGAGCTACATAAAAGGAACAGAAATTCCGAATGTCTCCCCACCTTATTCCTCTTCTATATCAGCTTGTTCTCTAAGAAACAGGTGAGCTGGATTTTGTTTAACTGTCTAGCACAATGGCTTCCAAAGGTGTAGGCTATAGCTGAAACTATCTGAACCCCCCAAAAAAAGGTTTGAGAAAGGAGCTGGAATCTCAGAGTCCAAAGAAAGAGAGCATTGGTAGTCGGACCACTGCAATTGAAAACCCAAACGAGTGCTGTTAATTACAGCAGCTTCAGATGAACAACAGTGGTTAGGGAGGAAGGTGGAGAGTGACTATGACTCAACTGTTTACTTTGTCTTCAGGTTAAGACAGTCAGATTTATGTTCCTTCTCCTTAACTAACCCTCATTGTTTGCAAAGAGTGTGTGTAAATTTTATAGCTCAGTGGAAGTGGGAGTGATGGTGTTCTCAGCTCAGGTTGCTCTAAACACGAGAACAGACAGAAAGAAGGTATTAATATACTGTCTCATAGCCAGAAGTTGGATCCTCCACAGAAAGACTGAAAATCCACACCAGTCGGGTCTGCAAGGCCCAGGGTCGTGTTTCCAATGCCATGAAATTACTTACAGAATATAAAAGAATTCATATATTCTAACTATATATAAAGACAAATCCTAGATTCAGAAAACAAATAGAAGCTACTTTTCAAAGACATGGATTAGTCATAGTTTTTATACATAGAGAGACAAGCATTTTTTCTAAAAGGAAGAAAGTAAATTGCACCTCTTCAGACCATGGATACTGGAATATAAATCTACACGGTTATATCCTTGGAAAAATGACAACTAAACAGTAATTCCATTTACTGCATTCTGTTCTAAAATTCATATAGGTGCTAGATGCAAAACTAAGCAAAGTCTCTCAAAGGACATAAAGAAAATGGCTTGTGTATTAAATAAGGACTTCTTGATCAATTTCTTATTTTATTTTTTTTAAGGAAGATATTTGATGAGATGTTTTTCTTCAGTGAGAACGACAGTTCACAAGAAGACTCTAATGACTTCACCCCCTCTCTGTCCCCATCAACTGTCATTCTTAGAAAGAACTGTAAGTTTTACAGTACCTTCTATCTTGCCTGCTGCGTGGACTGCATACATTCTCAAGATTTCTACAAGACTGTATTCTGACAGTCCATCATGAAATACACTTGCCATTTGCAAACATTTTTCTACTCAGTGGGATATGAAAGTATGCTTACAGATGTTTTGTATCATGTCCATGAATTTCCCCCTGAATAGTGGAACATGCTGGGGCACAGGCTAATGAAATGACCATTCTACCCATCTAAAAAAGCAAAAGTAGGAAAGATTTGGGAATTGCCATGCGTGGAGAAATTGCACATGTCCAGAAGCAATTGCTTGCTTTACAAGTTATAGGTGGCAATACACAGACTAGCTGAAGAACTCAAGGAGCAAGACTGTGTAACTGAGAAATTGTAATCAATGGTTGAGCTAGAGTTCACTGGCAGTCTAAGATTGAGTTAAACCAGAAAAAATTATTTTAAATTATTCTTATACATATTAAAATATTCAAACATTATGCCAATGAACACTTATGGGTTTATGTGAAGATATTAAAAAAGCCTTTTTTTTAACAGAACTCTGATGTGAGTTTTTGCAGATAAAATTTTGCAGGCTCATCACTGACAATAAGCTAAACATGTATTTGCCTTGTTTCTAATGTGGGGTCAGAGTTATTGACGTTAATGTTTTCTTGTATTTTGTAAAGTAAGCCAAGCCATGGTGACTTTTAGACAGTCTACAACATTTGGACTTCTTGACGGTGTGTGTTGTATTTCACAGATTCACCTTAAGTGATGAAAAATAATCTGGAAAATAGCTCCAGCTGGGAAATTCTGAAAAAATATTTCAGAGAGAATTCATAGGTAAAAGTAATTTCCTACCATCAAAAACTTTAAGCATTAAAATTGGAAGAACTTAAACCAATAAAATGTGTCCAAAAAAATTGCTCATCATTTAGACTCAGTGAATTGGCTGTAATAGAAGCTCAGAACTAGCATGACTCACTTACTCCAAAGATAATTAAAGAAAATCTGACTGCTTCTCATTTTTTAACATCACACACAACACAAAAAATGCATTTCACCCCTTTCTAACAAACTCATACACTTGGTTTACAAGTTGTATTTGTGAAAGGGACGGGGTTTTTCCTGTGCACTGTAGCAATCATGCCAGGGTTAAAGGGGTTTCTACAAACAGAAAAATTTGCTGCCATACATGGCCAATGCTCTTTTTCTAAAATGCCAGAGTTGTGAGAAGTTCAGTCCAGAGCTGAACCAAGATGAAAGGAATGTACATGGGGTATAGATGGGAGGAAAGATAAAAGGGAAATTCGTATTTATGAACACTAATATAGAGCAAAATAAGCTCAGTAACTTGGGGGTACTGAAGTGTCTGTCTATATACACAAATGAAAGGTTTGTCTAGGAAAAAAGGAACAGACCTGGACACATAATAAAGTAGAGAAAATATGGTATTATAATTGAAAGCTGGCTGGAATATGATACTAAAAGATATATTTTATTTTATAAAGACATATAAGAAAAGCAAAGGAGCTGCCACAGCCTTGTTGGTGAAAGAGGATTTACTAGCCCCCATAAGAAGAGGCTGGGGACAAATGGGTAATGGTGTTGAGTCATTATGTACTGAGCTTGGAGATGTTTCAGACAGTAAACTAAATGTTATAGGCCACCTGACCAAAAAGAACAACTGGACTGTGAAATGATTGAGCAAATAAAAAGAAGCACGTAAAAAGAGTGGAGCAATGGTAAGTCAGCAATAACATAGGAAAAGGCATGCAGTTATGGTGAAATCTACCCATGCCTCAAGCTGTGATGCCTGAGGCTAAAGGACAACGATTTCAGGCTGCAATAAGCTCATGAAATGGCACCATTTTTTTAAAACTTTTTTTTTTTTTAATTCTCGTCTACTATTTTAGCAGGGTTCTTCCAACAGGAAAAGCAACTCAGAGAAGGACAGTACAGATTTAAATTCTCCAGTTTTCTTGTTTTCTGTTTACAAGATTGTAGGAACATAAGGATATTCAGATAATATAAAATATAGCGCACATAAACCCTCTAATTGAAATACTATGTTAATTAAACAGATGACTTCTCCACGGTGTCATCCTATAGCTCATAGATCAAGAACTCTATATGGCTAGAGTTGCATATTTGGATCCTTTTCTAACAGGTAACTTATTTTTAATAAAAGCCAGTTTGGAGGAAACTTAAGTTTTATTGTGTGGACCTCAAGAAGTTCTTACACTCAGTAATATGAATGAATGCCCAAGATCTGGGCCAAATCCAGCCTCCGTAGCCTCTTTTTCATTTACTCACTCAATCTGGCCAGGTTGAGTAGGTCAATAAATTCCAGTGGGACCCAAGCCAAGAATTTGGCTTAGAAGGGATTAAATTTCTAGGCAAATCTACAGATCATCCACACAACCTTTGCATCCAGAAAGCCTTGCACATGAGTAGTCAGCCTGCTAAAACCAGCAAATACGTAAATAAAAAGCATACTGGTAACTACAGTCTGGCTAGCAAAGACGTAAAGAAGATAAGCTTTGTTGTTTTGGTTTTTTGACAACAGTCAATGGAACTGTAAGCAATTCATTGTCAGGGGCCAGTACCTCCCTTTAATGTATCGGGAGGTCCCATGGCTGCATTCTTTCCCCTTCCTTGCTGTCTCCAGGCTGACCACAGTCTGTTTCAGCTTGCTTTTGCTTGGCTAAATCCACCCTTGACATCAGTCAGACAGAGCAATTCAGCCAGCCATAATATTTAACTCATGATTGATATACATGAGGCAGAAGTCACTGGTTGGCATTTCAATGTCTATATGGCTTGTGGTCATCTACAGAGAAAAGATCTGCCATAAGAGGAAAAAAAAAAAACATTTGGGGCTATAATGTTCTGAAGCATTCTGTCACCCAGCAAAAGGCATTAAAGCATAGGCAACTCTAAATTCCTGTGTAGGGTTGGGAGGGTAATATTTACTGTGTGCTGATGAACACAGAAATTGTGATGGGGAAGACTCCTGTAATATGTTAAATAACGTACAAGTTTCTGTTCAAGGCAAGGAACATTCTAAGATGCAATAAGCTCTCAGGTAGAAAAAAACTTCAAATAACTATCTGGCAGTTTAGCAGCCACCGTTAAAATGATGTGGATTTGACATATATTACAAACCTATTACAGAAAAGTGTATGTTGAAAATAATTAATCATTGCCTTTTTTATACATTAAATGGAGGCTTCAAGTAATTGTAAAACCACAAAGAGAAGAACAAAGAGAAAAGAGGCACTGAGACTGAAAGTGTTGGCTAGAAATGAACACAGTAGATGTTAAAAGAGGCCTGTAATATGCTAGAAATTTAGCCAATGCATTTGTTATTAAGAAAGCTATAAAAGTCACCTATAAAGCAAATGCACCTAAAGTATCAGCTAAAGCAAACTAAATTGGACCTTTTAAAGGTCATGAATCAATCCAAGAGGAAAAGGTAGAGGTCACAGTGCATAGATCAAAGGTTTTAATGTCTACAGGAATTAGGCCAATGATTCACCATAATTAACAATTCCAACCACAGGTGTCTCAAAAGGAGTATGAGATACAGTTCCTATTTCAACCATCTTAATGGTTATTACAACAGTTCACTAAATAGTTAAGTCAAATAACTAATTTCTTTTCACAGAAACATTGACAACAATGGAAGAGAGGAGAGGAGAGGAGAGGAGAGGAGAGGAGAGGAGAGGAGAGGAGAGGAGAGGAGAGATGTAGATTTCACAATTTGATGGCAAATTAGAGAAGGACTAGAAGATGAAGGGAGCAACTTAGACACAACAGACCTATAAATTTGATTGCCATCACAATTTATGTTAATGCTTGGTTTATTAGTTATGATGAGAATGTTTGACATACAGGATATAATAATAAGGATAAGTGAATTCCAGCACTATTATTTTATTAGTTCTGTGACCAGCATATACTTACCTTTGCCTCACAATAAACTGCGCCATGTACTGATTGTTCAGTGTTTGTTTATGCTTGACTGTTAAATGTTTTGTATCAAACATTAATTACATAATCATTTTTCCTTAGCATAAAACAGATTTCCACAGATTCTTTGAGGGGAGTACTGACTAGCACACCAGCCTAAATTCCTTAAGAACCTAACAGTGTGGTCAGAAAAGAGTAAGAAATGAACAAGATATATTGGGAATTTAAGAAAGTATGATTGATGACAACATGACAGCCTTGATTATACCAGAAATCATGGAGTAAAAGGCAGAAGTTAATATTTTCAAAGCCCCATAATTATTTAAATTTCTACAATGGCTAGGGCAGAAGGAAGTTCCTTTTCCAAACTAGGAAGCAAGCAGTAGTTAAGAGCAGTACTCTTAACTCATCATTCTGTTACCAGACCTTGGGAATAGGTACTCTTAAGATTAATGCCTATTGCTTAACTGAAGATCGGTTGTCAATAGAAACAGTGTGACACAGATCTTTGTCTCAGGTGAAATGTCTGATCTAGGTCTATCATGGAGAAATATTTGAATGAGAAGTTGGCATAACTGTCCCCAGCCAGTTACCATGATAGGGAACATTGAGGAGGAGAGATAGGAATGTATGCTGTCAACACCCAATCTTCAATTGCAAAAAAGACTTTTTGTCAAGCTCGGAAATGTCTGCACAAAATCAGGATAAATAACCTGGCAGTAAATACAACTACTGTCCATCTTCATTTAGCATTTACCACTACATCTATACAGACTCAGGGACACACTTTGCTTCAGCAGAGCACATTAAGGACTGCAAGGGTCCTACACTCTCTGCCAGTGGGAGACAGATGAGTCACCAGGACACACAAGAGTCCACCTCAGTTCTATTCCAAATGTGCTTATTCAGGATTATGACAAATGTGCTTTTTCCCAGCAGTTTCCAGAAAATCTTGAATCTACAACACACTCCTGTGGAAACAGAAGCCAAGCCCAAAGGGCAAACCTGAGGGTTTTTCCAGATGCAGGCTAGGAACAAGCAGCTTTCTCAGCCTCTGTCTCACTTTTAAGCGGTGCTATGGGCTTAGCATCCTGTGAAGGCAAGAGCTACACAAATCAATCATAATCTCAGTTTTTACTGAGGAACATCTCTGAGCTTTTTTGTGTGATTTTTTTTTTTCATGTGCCCACTTCTTCTACCATCTAAGTACTGCTTTCACCTCTTTCTCAGGTCATCTGCCAGACCACTGCTTTCTTTCCATACAAATACTTCTTAAAAACCTGCTTATTTTGTGAAGCTCACAAAAAAAGTTAGCAATGAATCATTGCTTTCTAAATGCTGCTAGGCATGCACGGTCCTTTTCATTCATGCTATGAACTTTTCCTGAGTGGCCAAATCATCTTCTGTCTATCAAACTGTCTACCATCATTCCATTACTGTATGAAACTAGAGTTCAGATATCAATGGATACATATAATCTACAAGTACTTAGAGTAAACCAGCAAAATATTCAAGATTGTAGAATAAATAATAACCACTTCAGTTAGCAAAATGCTTTTTAGTATGCTGCCAATTTTGTTATTTATAATGACATACCTCTCAAACATTTTGGATAAAGTTAAGGAATACATTTTAGTAACATAAACCTTCTGAAATACTTCAGTACCATCGACTGCAGGGTTGCTTTGCTGGTTTCTCACCCTCATAATCAAGAGACAGCAGCAAAGGGTGAAGTGTCCAGTTAGTCCTTCTATCAATAGACATCCCGACAGCTCTGCTCTATTAATTCCCTCTCTTCTAAAACATTCAAGATACTCATATCTCTATACATTCACATTGAACAGTTCAACTTGTCTGAATATCTAAAATGTCTCACAACATCTGGAACAAGAGTTCGAGATAAAAAGTAACTTTCCTTACTTTTGAAGAAATGGTCCTTTTGAAGAAATGATCCAACACTACAGAGAGTAAGGTGAGGTGTAACTATTCCCACCAAAGAGCAGGACCATTCTGTATGACTTGAAACACCAGTGTCTTGTGGAGTCTTCAATAATTATTAGTGACAGAAGCCAGAAAGACTTGGTTTCACCTGTATCTAACCCAGAAAATGTACCCTTTCTATTCAGGTATGGATTTAGCCAAACTGATCAATGCTTTTGCAATTCCATGCTTGGATCAATCCAATTTGCTCTTCCTTGGTCTGACCCAGATGCCACTCCATAACCTACAGATGGTTCATTGTACTGTATCCCATCTGTTAAATAGAACACAGTAATGAGAATACATCACACCAATATTCCTCACATCCCTTTGGTTCTCATTCCAGTCCTGAACACAGCTGAAGGTCCTGGTCCTTTCAGTGGCCCATGACTAAATCACCTAAGAGAAGACCTCTTCTTTCTGCTTCTTGCACAAGATGGATACAACAGAGATATTATGCCCAAAAAGTATCAGATTCAAACTTGAATGTATGGGACAGAGATCTCCTGGCTTCAGCACTCACTTCTACCACATATTGTGTTTTGCTAGTTTAGCTTGTGATAAGATTCACCTCTTCCGGTGGATAGTTTAGCTACTAATGAAATCACCACAGCACTACATTTCTAAATGAAAAATTAAACCATGTTGTTCATAAGTAAGTAAGACTGGAAGGAGAAACAGTTCTTTTTGAAGGACTTACTAAGTTTAGCATATTATGCTTCAACACTACAACATATACAGTAAATATAGTAGATATAGTAGAAAAAGTCTATAAATCTGAACTAATAACACTGCAATATTATTAATATTCATGTATAAAGAAAATTATTTATATGATATTGAATTTTTAATTCCTTAAGGCATATAATTACATGATATACATGCAAGTTTGACACTTAAATAGGAGTTCTGTGTAGATGTTCAGTATCTGGAAGAAAAGTACTGTCCTCTGAAAACTCAGTGCAGTGCAAGAGAATTTTTAGTTATTTCACTAAACAGAAAAAAAATTAAAACCCAACTTGGCCTTTATGGTGATTTTTTCTGAAAATATACTTTTTATGCAGAAAGGTGGTCCTGTTTCTCAGGAAGAGATAGATGATAGCAAAACCTTTAGCCAGATTTCTGGGTGAAATCTTGGCTTTCTTGAAATCAATAGATTTTTTGGCATTGAATTCCATTAGGCAAGAACACAACCCCTGAAATTTAGAAGAGGGAAATTTTCATGCATTATTGAGTCTAATTGGTTATTTCAACTCTTTTGTTTTTCATTTATTTCATTCTCTACTTTTGTGAAACACAACTTGCAGAATAAGAAAAGGCTAACAAATGCTCTAGAACCAATCAATGTTACGAAACTAATAACAATACAATATGAGCTTATGTAGTGCCTTTCATGTAGAAGTATCCCAAGGCACTTTGTAACAGAAACTCAATAAGGAGTGCAAAAGTGCTTTGTCAGATAGGATAAGCCAGGGGAAAAGGGGAAATTAATTAAGCATGGATTTAAATTTCTCAGCCAACATAGCATTTAGAACCTTGGTCAGAAAAGGCAGTGGTTCCAATATCTGTATCCAGGGAACACAACAGAGTATTTCAGTCTTTAACTCTTGAGGAATGTTCAATAGTTTTTCCACAATAATATGGTTATGAGTAATAGGAGTGCAGTTCATAGGCTACATTTCATGCCTCTCTTACTCTAGTTTTTCATAAACAAATATATTCATAAAAGTTGATCACCTGACTTGTCTGCCAGTAAAGTCACTTGACTGAGGAGATACCAAATATGGAATTTGGTACTGTAGAAATTACAGATAACAAGTTAGGGACTGGGCAATGGCTTTGTTGGCTGTTTAGCTCACTGTTTTAAACCAAAGTATGTTTCTTTATGAAGGTAGTCCACACCTCTGACAGAGAGAGTAGTATTTTACACAGTAGTTCCTAAGGTAGCATGTATTTCATCGGGAAAAGCAAAATTGCTTGGGAAAAGCTATAGTAGTTGAAAATGCATAAATTACAGCTTCCCTGATGTTGCAGAAACTTGCACATCCTCTATTTCTCAAACATTTTTCTCTTAGGAACACATGGACCATCCTCATTTTTGGATGACTGCCTCTTCGGATTAATGCATCCTTCTGGTGCATAAATTACGGATGCACAGAGGGAAAAAGGAGAAGCACTAAATCTCAGGAAACCGAAGCTGTACAGAAAAATGAGGTTCACAGTAGAACTGAATGAGGGACTCACCATGAATAATTTATCCAAAAAGTTAGCCTCCACTTCTGTTCATGGAGTATCTATAAGAAGCTTATAATTTCCTCAGTTTTATTATAAACCAAAACCTTAAAATATTATATGTCTTCACTACAAATAACTTCCTGTAAATATTTCATGTCCTATCTTAAGATCAAGGGGCATTTTGATTGATCAAATAAATCACATGATGATGTTTCTGTTCCCTAGGTGGATGAACCCACAAGCACACACTTCAGATGCCTTCCATGGTTAAGAAAACAACTCAGTAGCATGTGACACAAAGTGAGTGCAGGCAAAATGCAACTCTTAAGAACTCTTAAGAGTTTTTGCAAAAATATTTTCAGCATTTATAATGCAGTTATAGTCCATTGTGATTTGCATTAATAACTCTAGGAATTTGCAGCTACCTGTAAATATTTTCCTTGGGGAACATAAAGAGTGAACTTATCCCAGGGAGAACTTGAATTTGATGGTACCTATTCTTGTTTGAAGATTTGGTACCGAATAATATACCAGTCTTTCCAGGTATTGTTCAAAGCTGTTGGACCAGTTATTACGAGTTGATGCACACATTAGTAAGATTGAAGTAGTAATGTTAAACTTTTACTAGATTATTGGTGATCTGAAATATCCTTGCAGAATTTATGGCCCATGGCAGAATGGACAGCCATGCTTTATGCAAATTCAAAAAAGTACTCTCTGCTACTTCAGTAAAATACGGAACCTCAGCAAGTACTTGAGGAAAAATGAGCCATTAGTATATTTAGAATTCACAGCAGTATAGGAGTATATCAGTTTTCCAAAAGCCATCTAATAAAAACTTATAAAGGTTAATATCTCTTAGAATGTTCAGATGTTAAAATACTGTAATATTTATCACAGGAAAAAGAAGACTGAAGACTGATCAGAAACTATACTCTTGTTATGTGCCCTGACACAGGCTGAAGATAAAGACAGCTTACCAGAATCCTGCCCACTTTGCATTGCTTTTGATTATGCTTGCATAATTAATGCTAACATTTTGCTTTTATTTTTTGTATATTTAAAAAGTGAATCTGCACCAAGTACCCTTTGTCAGATCTGTGCTAAATCTCTACATAATTCATCATTTGCTGGATTCTCAGTTTTATAGCAATACCACTGGTATGAATTTATCAATATAATTAGAAAATAAAACTGAAAAAATAAACAATGCGAGTTCTTACCTGAGCTCTTGAGCTATAGAGTCCACTTGAACTGTTAATGAAAGCAGGAAAGAATGAATTAGTTTACACTTCCAGACTTGTGCTTTCTGCAACCTTGCACCTGCCTATCTGTGATGACAGAGGAGCGGCTATCAAAACACAGGTGATAATTTCAGGCTAACCACAGGACTGTAGCTGCTAGAGGCAAATGTTAACTGAACATATAATTCTCACAGTTATTTTAGGATGCATAAAACCTGAAGTATGATGTTCAGTGGAACAATAAGAAAAATAATGAGAAAAAATAAAAGTAAAAGAGAAGGCACTCGTTTTTATTGAAAATAGAATGAAAAATCTCTGCTTTTTCTGAATTTTAATTCAATTTGGGAATGACAAAGGCTGGTGTTTACAAATACCTGCCCACACAAGCATATACAGCATATTGACAAAGCCAACTGGTGGTTCTAAGGATTACTGATATTGCACAGGCAACTTCTGTTGTTTCACCTCTGAGAAAATGTTCCTGATCTATGAAATCTTACAGATGTGAGTGCATGTGTATAAAAAGTATAGAGAAAGAAAATACATAAGTTTTAAAAACGTATTATTAGCTTTTGGAATGAAAAGGGTATGAATCCCCTATTAAATACAATTAAAGTCTGCTAAGCCAGCCAAACTGTTTTAACCAACAGAGAAGATGTACCCTAGTGCTGAGGTGTGAATAACTTCACTGTTCAATAACTTTGTTCGAGTCCTCTGTTCTGTTTTTTAGAAAGGCTTGTCTGTATTTATCCTCTTGTCTATGATCAGTTTGTGGCAGTCCCACTCACTTCCTCTCTCTTTTCCTAAGTGAAGTCTGGCACTTTTCACCTCTTTGGCTATTTGAAACTAGAGAACTAAGCCAAACCACACTTTAATTTTTTCATTCTGATCACAGCTTGGAGCTGAAGGCACAATATTAACAACCCAGAACGACTGAGTTGTGACAATGAATCAAACTAGTCTGTTTTGCACAATCATGAGAGTGCACAATTCACATTAAAATCAGAGTGAAAGATGGGTGCTTTGCACCTCTGAGAATAGTCATAAGCAAAAATGCTCACAGGACAGGCAAAACTTTGACATTTATTTTTAAGTATCTCCATTTTTCACTCATTATCAAGAGTCACAAAAAGTGTTATGAATTAAAATAAAAAGTTATTTTCCTGGAAGGGCTGTATTGCTAGTCAATCATGTTTTCCAGATGTTGAGATCATTAAGGGCCTGTTTATCTCTCAGTACTGCATTTCCATCTGTTCCTTACAAAAAGAGAGGAATAGCTGGGAACTATGTCATAACTTTGCAAAATGAAACATGAGTACTTAAAAAAAGCACGGGCTTCTCCTCTGATGCATACACCTGCACCTTTTGATTAAAGTAAATTTACTTCTGGACCATTTATGCAGCTAATTTACAGGTAATTAATGGCAAAGACAGAACATTCAATTGGCTGAGACAAAGTTTTGTACATTATTTTGAAAGCATCCATTCAATATTGCCTAGCTCTACTCCCCATGGAAAATCTTTGTTTGCATAACAAAAAGCATAACCTTTATTTTCTTTGAGAAATAGCTCAATGAAAATAGCATAGAGTAGATTTTTTTCTACTTTTCTTTAAACCATAGCTAATAACATCGTGCCTCTTAATGCCAGTAGTCTGTGTCCTGCCTTGATTAAAAAAGCAGCCCTAAGGAAGCTACACACTCTCTTACGGCACATTAGGGACTGTGCACAGGAACTATCATATTTCATGGTGTGCTGGGCACAGGGTCGTGGAACGCGCTTGCTAACTCACCCTTGGTTCCTTTTGAGCGTGTGCGCAGCTTTTTATTTTCCCCATCTGCATCCATCTGTAATATTAACACAAAGTCTTTAATTCATTCCTTTTGCCATTGAGGAAAAAAAGTCTCCAGTGCTTTTTTTCACATTTCCAAAGTCTAGACAGTAATAGAAAGAAGAATAATCATGCCTTACTAATCTTGTCAAAGAGATAAAAAGCCATCTGTGAGTATCTAGTAAATACCTAGGAGATACCTTTAATGATACAGATTTGTTTAATAAACTGATGGTTATGAGTGACTCTGCAACATTTAATGACAAGGTCTACAGGTGTTAGCTGAAGGCATAAAGTTAGAAACAGCAGTGCTGCAAGTGCTGCTTTAGGCATCCACCTCCTGGAAGGAAAGGTCCCAGAAAGCCACAATGCCTACAGGCATTCTGTATTATTGTTGTAACTGAACCGTATCTTAATAGCTGCATTGGAACCTGTGTTTCTGACAACTTCATCCTTAAAATGTGAAACCCTCTTGCTTGAAAGTGCATAATTGCACAGGTACAGCTTTGAAATACTTCACCACTTAATCAACTACTTTTTACAGAAGTTTTTGTCAGAGGCAGTTACAGATTTGTGTGAGTTTTTGCGACAATATAGTGTCCAGGTTTGTATTTCACACAAATAAAAAAAAAAACCAAACAACCAAAAAATCCAACCCCCCAAAATGTCAGCTGTTGCCATAAGATTTCTAACTGAAATAAGAGAGACCTTGCAAGATCAGCTGTCCTCATGGCACTTTTGGCTACATCTAAACCAGCACTGGAAATATGCACTTCTGGTCTTGGATCTGACCCAGACCCATAATTGTAGGGGCAGGTTTTCAGTCCATGGATTTTATTACAAACCCCTGAAATTCAAAGAGATTAAGATTTCATGCTCTATTGTGGAGAGCTGCAGTGACATACAACAGGTTGTAGAACAGTGTAATTTTCACCATGTTCATGGAGGCAAACTCTTTCTTCTTTCTAAAAGTAACTCAATTTTTATGTAAGGAAGACTCTATCATAAGGAATTTTTGTTTAGGTGAAAGATCAGGAACTTTGGAATTCTTCTTCAGTCTATTGTAGCATCTTACTATCTATCTTTGCTTTGAATCTTGGTTTCTCTGTAAAATGGTGATGATCAAATGCATTGTAGACAAAGCAACTCCCATGTGCTTCTGCAGATCAATATGCAGGAACAAATGCCAACACCAGCATCTGATTTATATAACTGTGTTCGGTAATATGTTGATGAATTCTGTGGATACCAGAAGTTGCCTATGCCTGGCATCTTTCCCTGCAAAAGTTTGCAAGATAAAACCCAATGTCAACAGAAGATCCTTTTGGAGAATTGGCAGCAGTGATTTGCCCCACAAAGGGAAGAAGTACAAAGGTCTGTTTCTGCCTTTTTCCATTTATAGAGTTTGAAGATCTGAGGATGCTTTATTTTTAGCTTTATATGACTCAGATAACTGAGATGTTTTGAAGGTCTTATCTGAAAGAACATTGCAGAATATGACAAAATTGTCCTGAGAAAGAAAAAGAGTAAAGTCAGCCTTTCGAGGGGAGAAAAAACATTTTTCTAATTTCCTGGGGTTTTTTTGTTTGTTGTTATGTATGGTTACACATTATATACAGTTACTGGAATCAAAATACCTATTTGCAGGAGAGAACACAAGCATTTGAAAAGGGTATTTGTGTACTTGAAGAACTCTAATTCTAGAACACAGGTTAGCAATATCTGAAATGAAAGTATAAATTGATAGAAATGCATCTCAAAGCCAGACAATGATATCTTTTCTCTGTTTAAATTTACATCTGATGTTGATTATTAGCAGGGAAGGAATATAAGTGGCTTGTGTTTACGTAGCGGGGCTGATGGCAGCCTTTACTTGTTACTATCCTTAAAACCTGGAGAACGAGTTTTTGCAATGTGACTGCAATGGTAATGGGAAACATGGCTCTGTTCTCTGATGCTGAGTTGTGATTGAAGGCACTGACCTGCCATAGACTTATAATAGGGGAGCAGGTGTGGCAATGATGGACTTTAATTTCCTTTAATAAACCTTTTATGTGCCACACTTTTACTGCCATTCTATGCTCTCCAAGGTCCTGCACATAATAGGTTCATTACTTTTGATTACTATAGTCTATTGAGACAAACAACTCCAGAACACACTATATATTATGTTCAGTTAAACCAATATAGACTATTTATCCACTGTGCATTATTTCACCTCCAACTCTACAGACAAAATTAACAACAGCTCCTGTAAGCTAAAACTATTAAAACCACTGGTACTCCTTTGTCATCATTTCATAATAAATACCACACCAATCACAGTGCTGCTCTTTTAATTATGAAACAAAAAGTGTCCACTGCTTCTACTGAACAGCAGTTACTTCGGTCTAAATAGCACGTTACATTGTGATGAATATTTAAAAATGGCACAATGAGTGAAAACCAACAATAAAACCAACGCAGGTGATTTTTCCATTGATTTTCTTTCCTTGTAATAATTGGAAACTACGAGAGACGTTTAATCAACTCAAACGTAAAATTTATAGGACTATTTAGCCTGGCATATACCACTATTAAAATAATCATCATGTCTGTGTTGCATAAAGAACACCTTAACTTAAAAAAAGTCCCATGCATTAGCTTGAAAATTATACAAAGGTAACTGAATAAAACTGTGACATCTTATAAGTGTGTTAGCAAAAAGACCTCTCTTGCTCAAAATTTAAATGTAATATCTTTGAGTTTTCATATGTCTTTCGGAGACTGCCCGATACTGAAAAAAGTGAACAAAGTTTCTCACTTCTGATTTTTTATCTACATAGTGATCATTTTACATGAAATTACAGCCACAGATAGTCAGCAAGACGCATTCAAACTTTTAAACCACTCATGGAACAACAAAAGAATTGAACTCTAAGTGAGAAATTCCATCCAAAGTTTTTAGAGGTAATTGTTATCAAAGTGTTAATTTGTGACACATCTCATTACTGCTGCGTACTGTCAAGATTGAATGGATTCTGGAAGGTACTTCATGCTCCCAAAGCCAGGGATGGTCAGCCCTCCTTCTCAGTACATATGTTGCCTTGAGACAAGAAGCCATAAGGGATAAATAGAATGGTCATATCTACACAAAATCCTCACATGGTGTCTCACCACTGATTTTTTAGCCATCAGGACCATTGGCATAATATCTAAGTGCTTGCCAGGAAAATGTTATTGAAAGTTGCAGTCCCATATTTTTTAAGGGCAAGCTTCACAAAAATGATGACAAGTGAATAGCGAAACTAATCACACTTTAAGTTTGTGTCTTATACCTAGATTCTCTGGTTTATGGGTTTTAAACCCTTCTAAACATTTTCTTTTCAAAATTAGTTGAAACTAGATAATGGGCTCGAAAGGAATTGGTGGGAGCTATACAGAAAAACAGTAACAGAAGGGTAGCAGCTATGCAGTCCCAAATCATTAGGCAATCAGGTTAAGAAATAAATGACTGTCTTAGTGTTGCTTCAGTTTCATCATTTCTGTGACGTGAAAATTTATTGACGATGTTGAATTATTTTCTGAAAGCATGTTCCAACAAATCTCACTAAGGTTACGGATGCTTTCTGTCTGACTTCAAGAATTCCAATGTGATCCCCCCTCCACCTTTCCTTCAATGTTGGTTAGAGACTTAAGGGTAAGTCAATAGCTAGATCTCAGAAAACTGACTGGAGTCACTGATGATACTATAAATTCTGCTTGGCTGGAACTGGAGTAACTTGCTATGTGACTGCTACAGGGTATTCATGTTTCTCCAGATGAATTTACTGGTGGAATAGCAGCAATCATACTTTCTGAGAAAACTATTTTAGAGTTCCTGGCTGCAGAAACCGAATGTTACTTACTCTGTTTGCACCATCCCACTGCAGTGAGCGGACTCGAGAGCAGCACCTGGAAATACTTCCCTGAGTGAAAGAATCAGGATTTGGCTCTGAGTTTGGGTTTTTTTGTGCCTGGAGTCTATCTGTGCACGTGTGTGGGTACTGATATTATAATGGGATCCAAGAATATGACTAACAGCTGAAAATAGGGCATGTGCAATAAGTGATAATAATAACAATAACTATAATAATAACTATTTCAGTTCACTTGCACATTTTAATTCTGAATTTCAGAAACTACATTGATACTACTGTCTTGGTAAGGTAGCTTCATAGCACATTACTGTGAAATAAACTATGACTTGGGGAAGCCAGAGCTGCTGACATAGATAAAAGTGAAATGCACCTTCTGGAAAGAGCTAATGTAAGAGCTGTGCACTTTCTAATTTCTATTGTAATCTTTGTACAAGCATGACTTTCCCTGAGTGGGTTTCACACTCCTAGAGTGGCAGTCTGTTTTCTTTTGAGTAACTAGCTAGAGGAAAAATCACCAGTGTATCTAGAGCTAAGGGGTATGAAAGTTGACATTTTGTTGTGATTTTCCAACTAAAAGTTATGTCTGATTTTTTAAATGAAATCTGGCAAACAACTTCTCTAGAACAAACTTCAAATGATTTTGAGAGGTCTGAAAAAAGAATAGCTTTTCTCTACTATTTTTAGTTTGTAAACTACTTAAGTTTTTATAAACGCAACAGCTATATCTGTCACTAGACTAATGAACCTAGCTGGGGAAAAAAAAAAACAACAAACCTTGATGGTGTTTAAGGCACACAGATCCATCCTTAAGTCTCAAACACAAGCCATACATTTCAAAGTTGAAGTCAGACACTGCTAAGTACTACAAACACGGCTGTGCTGTACTGTGTCCCAAGGTGACACAACACTGTGTGCGCCTCTTTGTACAATAAATAGTACCCTCAGAGCAAGTTCTTTGGTGCTTTTGGTACTTGTATTTTAATATTTCTTTTCAATAACTAATTTAAGAATCTAACACATAAAAAGAGAATAATGTTACAATGAAAAAGATTTTTTAAAGTCATTCTGAAAGCAAGATTTCCTATAGCCTGTCCAGAAGTACGGAGCACTGTTTGGCTGTCTGTGTATATAAGTGTGCTGACTGCATCTTTCTGTCACTCTATGATAGCTTTTTGTAATATGAAGTATTAATGGCAGACTGATGGTGAGACCTATGGAGTGAGAAGGAAAGGCAAAGTACACATATAGCAACTTCAAGATAAAGCTTAGCTTATCCAAAATCCAAACACAAAATTTTTAGGGACATTGCTTGTACGGTGGCTCAAGTTTCTTGTTCTTCTTCTTTTTTTAATAACATGTTGATGGCCAGAAAGGAGAAAAAATATTTACAAAATAGTTGTTCTTAAAAACTATTACTGAAAATATGCCTGTTTTGTAATTTTGATTTTTCTTAACCAAGAAATCATCTCATTTTTATTTCTGAAATTTTTGCTTTAGTTTACACAACGCTATTCCTGATTTCTCTAGGAGAAAGTTGAATAACATGTAAATAATTGGTTCAGATGTATTTGTTTCTCAGGAATTAAAATAAGTAAGTACATCTACTGAATGCAAACTTTAAAGCATGTTTATAACACATATAAATCATCAACAATTTGGCATTTTGTAGTGTGGTTGAATGGCATTCATATTTTTGAGAAGTAGACGTTTTTTATATTGAAGTCACTACTTGAAAATATGCAGCGACAAAATAAACCTTAAATCAGAGGCAAGCCTGAATAGCTTTGTAATGAGGATGATTTATTTTGATTCTCACTTCTGATTTCTGAGTTGTCACTGCTGTTGTATACTTCATCCATGCAACTTTGCACAACTGGCAGTGCTGAATATAAACCAAAGCCATATGTTTATGTCCTTTTGCCAAACGACTACAGCAAATAGTTCTATTATTCCCTTAGGTAACCAACGTGTGCCAAGTATTTCTATTAGTCTGCTTTACCAAGGCTTTAGAGGGCAGAGTCACAGCTTTATGAAATTAAGGGGCAACTGCTAGCTTTTTAAATTTAGAGAAAATTTATATAGTCTACCACGCTGAAATGCAGCTCAACACAAGCTGATGCGTAAACCTACTTTCTGGAGGCTTTTTTTCCTTGATTTTTACGTTTGACATAGTTCAATGTCTTGTTTCCTGGGCTACTATGTGCAAAATATAACTTTTTAGAAGAAAGAAAGTGTCAATATTCAAAAAGAAAAAAAGGTTTGACACCTTGAGATCTTTTACAAATACACTGAAGTTTTTATCCCACCCAATTGATATATAGTTAAAAAACCTCAATAAGCATTATATAAAAAAAAAAAATCACAAATAATCTATCCCTCACAGATTAAATTTAAGCAGTACATTATGAAATACATCCTGACTCCTGAAGTCATATAGATTCAAAGATAGTTGTGTTCCTGTCAGTATATAATGCTAACAGAGTGTAGTTCTGGAACTTAAAAACTAGAATTTCTAGGTATTTACAAAGATTTGTATCTTTTTCAATTGTTCAATATTTTTATACCTGGCTGTTAAAGACTGCTGTTCTTAAAACAGCAGATGCTATGCGAGAAAAATATTCATAGTGCATGAGACACTACACATGAAAACATGTGGCATTCTAGTATTGATATAGAGATCTATTTTGACTCAAATTCATTTTTGTAAATAAATTATCCCACCTTTGCGTGTTTCCAGATGAAAATATGTGCAGATTCCAAAGGAACAAATTCGTCACTCAGTCCAAGGTGCCTTGCCCGATTTAACAGATAATCCTGAAATTCATTCTCTGAAAAAGAAAAAAAAGCCACAAGAGAAAACCAAAACCCAGATTTACTAAATAAAACATAGATGAAACAGGACACTCTTTAAATCAAATGGACAAATAATCCTGGTGCATTTTTTTCTTGTGTGGTTTTTCAAAGAGGTGGTATAGAAGCATCAATGAAGCTTCTAGAAGGCAGAAAGAATGGCAGTTTCTCTTTTGTTATGGTACTTTCTTTATATTGTTAATGCCCTTTCTGACAGCTTATGAAATAGACCTGGTCTAAGAAAAGTTTTTTTGTCTTGCACAGACAAAAATGTACAGTTTCTATATGTAGAAATCCTTAGTCAAATGTTTTTCCTGCATCAGAACTCCTTTGACTGAGTAGGATGGTTCAGTACATGATGTAAAATAAATGAGAAACATTTTAAAATATTTTAATAATAGCAGAAAACCCATCAGTTTTATTTTTTTTCTGATTTTGAATATCAGTGTTTAAAGTTTGACAGGCTGATAATCTCACCAGAAGCAAACTGAAGGAAATCCTTGACATCTTTCCATGATCAATTTTTATTCTTTTCTGTGAGGAAACTCCCACTAAATCAACAGTAACAGTGAGGGAAGAAGACCTATAGAAGTTTATATATGACTGTAAAATACTGAGGGCCTTGTATTCACAAATAATGAATACCCAAACCTTTCAAACACTTAAAGTTGTAGGCACTTGCAATGCCTACAGCGTGAGCTGTTATTATGGGCAGGCATTATTTTAAAATCACTCCTGCCACTAGAGACCAAAATAGAAAAATTTTACTATCACTTGCAACTTCAAAGGTCCTTTTCAAATAGTATCCAGTGTACTTAGTAAAATAGAGCTATTCATTCAACGTATTCCAATTAGAACAAAGTTTGCAGATAAACTTTTGGAACTTGAAGGTGAAACTTTATCCATTTAAAGATATCTAATGAAGTTTTGTCAGTAAAATTTGTAATGTTACATTTCTGAAATTGGAAAGGCTTGTTCTAAACAGATTCTCAGGGAAGCTAGAGTTTATTTAGTGAGTAATTTCTGCTTGATTCCCAATAGATAGAATATTAGTTGCATCCCATCAGTAATTTTTAATTAAAATAAGTAAGCTTTTATCAAATAGCAAAACATACAACAGATGCAAGATGATAAAGAAGGGAGAAAACCCAGAACAAAACAGCCCAATACGGAAAAAATTTTTTAAGCAGTTTTCAGCCAATATGTTGCTGGAAAAAGATGTGTATCCTCAAAGGTCTCTTTCCCCATTATTCTATTTCAACATTCATGAAAAAAACAAAACAAAACAAAAGGAGTCTTAAAGCTTTCTACCTGCCTCTTCCTCTTTGTTCAAAACACACTAACCTAAAACAAAAGATTTCTGAGAATGGTGAACAAAGCTCTTTCTAAAGCTTAAAACTTAGCAGTTTTTGCCTAAAATCCTATCATGTTATGTATTTATTAGCAATATATTTTTCATTTATTTTCTCAAAGATTGCCAATAAAGAACTAAATCACATAAGGGAGTAGCTGCAAACCCTTTGAGTTCCCTAATGTCAAACTCATTAGCATCCGAATAACCACACAGCAGCACATCATCTGCACAATTGCAATTTTTTACTACTTTTAATAGCGTTTCTCAAAGGGCTCATTTTCAACTTTCTTCAGTGGTTAGTTGCTTCTCTGGGGAAAAGGAGCTTCCTGACGCTCACAGCTTCCACTCAACAACCAGGCCGTTTGCTGTCAGAAGCATCAGCCCTCTGCCCTAACCCCATCTGCTGTCTCTCTCATCCTAAGGGACCGAGAGTTAAGACAGCACAGCTGAGATCCACTTGGAAAAGTGCACAAAGGACAGGAAAATATATAAAACTTTTCACATTTAACTTTACATAATAAGCTAATACATAGAAAATCCTCCTCTTAAGAAAAGGAGTCTGGGCTGGGTCAGGGCTGGGGGGCAGGTTTTAAAATTGTACTGGAAAACTACATGCAACAGTGCCATTTGCTATTTTACTCCCATCTGCCTTGCATGCGACATCATCAGCTATCTTTGTAAAGCAGAAAGTGCTATAGCAGGACAAAAGCAAGACTTTATATAAAGCACAAAACCTGAACCCCTCTTCTATGTTCAGTCACAACAGCAGTTACTGGTTAATAAGTTTAAATGTGCTATTTTCTATTTCTTTCACGTAACAGGGTGCTGGCTGCCATACAGCTGATTCGTGGGTGAGTACCCGCATTTGAAGATATGGTGTTTCATAAGAAGTCTAATACAATGTCATGCATCTGTCATGTTAGAAACAGGGTGTGTAGGATTATGCTGTGTCATGGGATGTGACATACCCTTAATGGAATATAAACTATGTGTCACCCCTGTTCACACTCCAAGAAGCAACTTACATTTCAAATATAAGTGCTGGGATCTGCTACTTCAGGTAGAAAACAAGAGTTAATGCTGATTTCACAGTAACATCAAGATCTTATACAACAAGTTATTGAGAAACACTTTAGTATATTTTATTAATTATAAAATTAATCATGGGCCAAATTTTGAGGCTTTGCAAGAAGGCCAGATAAAAGTCTGCAATGCAAACTGGAAAAATTAAGGTCTCAGCCTCAAGAGTCCATCAAGAACATGTATCTAGGTTATTGGCAACTTTGATGATAAGATCATTGTTGATGGAAATCAGGTAGAACTAACTTATTTGCCAGTCAAAGTTCTTTGGTGGGATCACTCCCCTTAAGTCCACATGTAACTTCATTTGGCCCAACCTATTCATAGCTTGCATTAACTCATTTGTCTGTTTTACTAAAGAATTCAAAAAGATTTACAGATTACAAATTATGCCTACACTTAACTCCCTATATATATGAAAAGAATTTTTTTAATCCTGAAGGTGAAGTTTGCCTGCCTACAAAGAAAACCTTCATCCTTTTCAACCAGCACCTCAATACAACTGGAATAATAAACTTTACAAACCCACAAGGATGGAATAAATGAGTTGCTTGATTTGTCAATGTAACGGTTCAGTGAAGTCACCTGGAACCTTTGCAATTCATTTTTTGGTTTATAGCCATTTCCAGTGCAAAATGATTTTGTACTGACTCTGAAGTGCCATCCTACTGATATCCATGAGTCATACCAGGATACTGATGTGAATCACCATTTGGGCCCTGATCCTCGACATCAGATGTGTGTGAAAAATCCCTTCAAGCAACCGTTCTTGTTGACCCATTGTCTATGGGTAAAAGTCCACTCATTCAGGTCAGATTACTAGAAAGTTCTTGAGGATTTAATAATGAGAAAAGACCTATTCTACAGACAAAAATTATCTCACCAGAAGTCTGAGGTTATATTCTCTGTCAGAACTGCAGTACACAAAGCTGTACTACATCTGTAAAACACCCCAACAACTTTTTTTGAGCATAATGGATATCATTTCCAACAGATGAATTTCATTTTCTCTCATTTACCACATCATAGTTGATATATTGCAAATATGAAAATGAATGATCACAACAGTTTGTGATTTGTTATCTCAGAATGGAAATAATAGCTAAGGAAACAAAATCCAATGTGCTCACCACTGTGATCCCTGAACATTTTTCGTGTTTCTACAGTGACAGTGATTTTTCTTTCTCAAGACAAAATAACGCAACATTGTTTAGTATTTGAGAAAAAATATGTGAAAGCAAAAGATGCCATTACAAATGAATGAAGATATACTGAGATCTTGACTGCACTCAAATCTTTATCCCACACAGGCTGAAGTATGTGAGTTTACACATTAAATTCTGCACAAACTTATGGGCCACCTCAGTGAGACCCTTAAGCACGTGTGTAATGCTCAGCCCATGAGTAACCAAATGAATTTAATTTGGCCTTCTGAAACTTCACTTTAACACCCTCACTGCAGAACACATGGGCAGTCTTGGAAATCTGAAGGCATCTACTTGAAAACATAATTTTTATATAATTTGAGCTTCAGAAAGCAGTTTCCTTGGGGCAGAGTACTCCTCTTTGCACTTGTTTTATTAAGTGCAGGGTACACATGAAACAGAATTATTGCTGCCTTGACTATTGCATTTTCTTTCCCAACTATAAGGCTAAACTTTATCTTACTTAGTTCCAGCCTGAGATGAACAGGAGGCTATGTTACCAGTGCAAGACAGCCCACTGACACAGGTAGTTGTCCTTCCAGTACCTGTAAAAACGCATCCTTTGCACTCATTCTCTCTTTTAAACATGGCAGTAATTCCAATGCCATGTGAGAGATCATGTTTCACCTAGCAGAAGGGTTTAACTTTCACCTGATTTAAGGAACAAACTATCCCTCAAAGATGCCTGAGGCTTTGCTGTAATTAACATAACTGCATTTAGATGCTATTCAAGACCGATAATTCCAACACCTTGTGAAAAAAAAAAAAAAAAAAAGGTTGCATGCTGTAAACATTATAAACATATTCAAATAAGCTTAACACAATCTGCCATGCTTATTTCTGCCTAGATCATGGACCAGCGAAATGGTTAATGCAAATGGATTTATAATTTGCTTTGGGGGGCCAGTTTCTTCTCCTTATTTATTAGCCCAGCTGATGGGGCAGATTTGATGAGGCACTTCTGGAATAATTGAGTCATCACACAAAGAAGGCTGCTAGCATTCAGAGTGGTTTTATCAGCAGCAAGCAGGCCTGATTACTGACAATTACACTCTGATCCGGTGATGGAGGAGAAAGAGCCAACGAGTGGGAAATGTCCGTGTTTCTATCCAGGAATAATTTCTACATTCATTTTACATGCTAAGTGTTTCCTATCTCTGCATAATAAACTGTAAACAGGAATAGATGGCACAATGTCCCTTAATATTTCCTGGTAATGAAGACACAAATGTACAGTGAGTGCTGATAAATATAGATGAAACATAAGCTATTCTCTGAGTCTGTATTGTTACCTTTAAAATAAATGCATTTTGGTGGTAAAAGCATAATCATAGCTAATGCAAAAAAATGACAGAAGATTGAAGCTGTCCTTGTAACTACACAGAAACTTTGCAAAAGTCCTGTTAATCACTGCTGCTCTAGAGGCTCATAAGCTGAAGGTGATATATGGGAAAGAACATTATTTTGTTTCTCAATAGTCAACTACGTAGGAACTCCTTTGCTTTGACACAGTAAAGGAGAGCAACAGCAGTGACCTCCATTAACACTTCAGGGATAGAGCACATCTCAATGCTAAACTGAAAAACAATGAAGCTGGTCCTAGAAGACATCTTCACTATGATAAATTCTCATTTCCCTCTCATCAGCCTTAAGATAGTGTTTATAATGAATAATAGAGCTAGACCGTGGATTTCATGAGTTGTGTTTAGCAATGTAATATTGCCTTTAGGACATTATTTTTTTAGCAGGCAAGATGCTGTAAAATGTTGGTTATTAACAAAATGCTGAAAGCAGAACTTTGGAAAAATCTATTTCTTCTCTGACTCAGGAAAAAAAAACAGGGAAACAGACATAGTGAAGAGTCGAAATGTAATTTTGTGTTTGTTGATGGGCAATTATAGATTTCAGCTGGAAAATGTTAATGCCCTAGTCTAGGGAGAGTTTTTCTTTTTTAGAGTTGATCAGGCATGAAATACTGAATAATAAACTTCTGCATGCTTGTTTATTCCTTTTCCTCTTTTTAAACTAATTCATAGCTTCAAAAGAACTAAAAGTTATTCTCTGTTCTCCTGCAGTAACTATGGTAACTATGTTTCATTAAAGTAGCCACTTAACTTCAAGGCTTGTGTTACAATGATATGCATTATTTTGAGTAAAACCACACCATAACAACCTTATGATTTCAGAGCAATTTAAAAGAAAGTTCAAAGAGCATGTGTCATTGACTCTGGAACACAGGATTTGTTTTCTTTGAAAACAAACTTTACTCTTTTTCAGCCTGGATGACTTTTCCTGCATGGAGTCACCTCTGTTGCAAGGCACTGGTGGCGGGGGGGGACGGGGACTGCTACTGACTTCAGCAAAAGGTGACCATGCTCCACTCATCAAAGGGCTACTTAACAGTTTTGCAGGATTGAGGCCAGGGGGAGACACCTGAGCACACAGGTCAGTGTAACTAAGAGCAGCGAAAGGGCGGTGGTGTTACACAGTTATAGCCTCCTTCAACATCAGGAAGATTCTTGTCCAGCTCTGGTATTGCCACATGCCTGGTGTTTAGCCACCACCGTTACAGTCCTTGTACTGTTACGTGGTTTCCAACAAGCGGGTTAGGAATCAATGTGTTTAAAGGACAATTTTAGAGGGGTGCTGTTATGGTTGCATTGAACCTCTACAGAAGTGCTGGAGCTGATTAGATTCAGTAAAAGTGGTCCCTGCTCAAATACTTACAGGCTTAATCTAGGTTACTATATTTCTTCCCTGTGATTTCTGACTGTTCCAGCCAAATTTTTGGGGACTGGTTTAATAGCCAGAATTAGGACATCGTAATTCTTATGCTGGACAAAACCCATGGCTAATTAGCTCATTGAACATTCTCCGACATGGAGTTAAAAGGAACAATGAACCTAAAAATACAAACTATTTTTATAAAAAGAAATATAACTACCATTCTGATATCCTGTGCATTCATGCTCCCCTTTCTGAACAACAAGCTCTCTTCATTAAGCATGACAGACATGTTCCAAGAAAGGGAAAGTCACACAAAGGGAAGAAGTGTGCCTTCCCTCAACATGCAAATCACATATGTTCATTAACTTCAAGAGTGCCATGTGAAGTACAGTCTGCCACCATCTAAAAGACTTGTAATGACCCTAACTGCTAAAGATAATGGGGCTTGCTTGCACTACTGCACTGCCCTGGAGATCCCGGGAACATGCTGAAGAGCACAGGAAAAAACAAACCAAGAACAAAAATACTCCCTTGAAAAACAAAGTGACAAAAACATTAGCTAATATTTATCAGAAATCAAAATGTGCAGGTAAAATGACCACTGGGACAGACTTCCTACCTGAAAAGGTTTAGCTTTGCAAATGTTTGGATCAGGTGTGTGGATCCAGGAAAAGGGTGTTCAGTCTGTTCAAAGTTATGCTAAGAGGTCAGTGGCAACAGAGATGGCAATTTAAATTATCTTTTCAGGGCCTTTTATGATTCAGAGTGGGGCAAAGGTTATTTCCTAAAATAGCACCTCTCTTCAGTCATAGACATAAAAAGAAGGCACCATGATTGAGCAAATAATTGGGAAAAAAAAGGGATTCTGGAACTCTCTTCCTGCATCTGCCACTGATCCATTCTGTGACCTTCAGGAAGACTCTTCACCTTTCAGCTAAATGAAGATAATGACGTAGAGTGCTATGAAGTGCTTTTCTGCATTTCTAGCCATGTTTTAAGGTAGTGAATATTATTTTCATCCTCATGCATTTATCAGTTTAATAGCTGCTCATGCTTTCACTTCCTCTGAAACTCAACCCAATACTTTAAGAGTATGTTACCACTTGGGATTTCCAAGAAAAAACCTTTCCTCTTTCTCTTCAAGTTTTTTACTAAAAAAAAAGTAAACAAATAAGAAAGGACAGTTCTAAGAAGAATGGTTACTAACTAATGCATGAGGAATGGCAAAATAATTTAAAACACATTTCTGTTCTCAACATATTAGGCAGTCCTGAGGCAACTGCACTCTTGGCATGTCAGGTCTTTATCTTAAAAATCTGTTTCACCTGTTTTCCTATAAAGAGAAACTTTGTCCTAGGAAATATCTTTAACCATTTTACTTTGAATGTTATTGCTCTCAATGTTGAAAATGTCAATAGGGTGTGTGTATATCTATCTATCTATAAATTTATGTCCTTTTATATATGTTTGTGATAACATTAAGTTCAAATATTGTACCCAGCAAGCTTTGTATTTAATTTAAAAGAGACTGAAAGAGAAAAGTTTCTTTCAACATGAGCATATTAGATGTGTGCTAAGAAAATGGCCCATTGTACCACTAAAAAATACTGAGTTAAAAGTAATGCTACAGAAACATATCTTTGTAATATTATTTTATATTAGTAAATAATAATAATTCATTATTCATCCTATTCCAGCAAATTTGACTTAAGCAAGATGAAAAAAATCCTCCTATGGAGAGATATCTTACAAACTTTATCACTTTAAACACAGTTTCCCTCCAGGCTCCCTACTGTAAGCCTGGCTCTGCTGAAAACAGCCAGAACAACCTCATGGACCTCAGTAATGCATGTTATTTGCATGTGGAAGCAGTCACATGCACTGGGTATTAACCACACAGGTATACCAGAAGATCTTACAAAGTAAGATGATTAAAAATTATTTTGGATATGACAGCTGTAAATAATAAACAGCAGTTTAGAAATTCCAACCTCTCATTAATGAAATTTTGCGATTTTAGTTGATATTTATGTCATTCTTGATAAGTGGGTCTGTATCAGATGTCTGAATATATATGTAATAGGCTAGCTTGTTTGGATGTCACATTAAATCATGGGTTGTGCCTCTTCTGTTGGCACCTCAAACGCCAAGATATGTGCAGAAAAAGGAGCGGGCTGTGGGGTGGCTTTCATGCTCAGGGCATAATCCTTTTTTTAATACGCTGTGCTCACCTACGCCAGGAGACAGATTTTTGTTTCTTTTGAAGAGGTCTGAATCATTTTGCATCAGAACTATGCCCTGATACAAGAAGTAGTAGCTCTGACTTTTAAATAATCAGCCTCACTAAAGGCGCCATTATGGCAACCAACAATGTTCTACCTTAAATCATTTTGACAATGCATTCTCTGCACTGCCCATAGACTTGGAGGGCGTCCTCACAACATTCAAAGCTAGGACAATATTCATGGTTAAGAAAAGTCCAGAAGCAGCCAAACAGGTGTGTACTTCGCTCAGAAAAGGCCTTTTTAGATAGAAGACCTTTTGTACACTAGTTCTAGCCTAGGCCCCTTTTAGGGGCCACACCTGAGAGAGAAAGTGAATTATCAATGACATTTTTTTAAAGAATCAGTGGTTTAACACTAATTTCTAATCAGATCCTACAGAAAGGAACAGCTCGCATGGCAGCTGTACTTTTCCCAGGGTTAATTACCTTTCACTGCTCTCTACTAATGAGTCAGCTGTTCCTGTCATCACACAACTACACTGTGTTCATCTGTAGCTCTAGCTGTGGACAAACACAGTAGCTAGAGCCCTGTTTACATATTGGTGAGGTTTGTTGTGCAAAGAATTTGCAAAGCAGTTTAAAAAAAATTATATATAACTCCTTCCATTCCCATGTCTCTTTTCATGGAAACAACTGTATTTTTTTCAGGCAGCACTATGTTCTCAAGGTTACTGAATTAATCAACAAGACTAGAAATCTAAGGACATGAAAACTAATGAAAATTCATTTTTTGTAATATTGCATAATAGTTTATATAAGGAAGATTAGATCTGTGTACCTGTCTAGCTTGTTTTAGCTGATTGTTGGGTGAGAATGTTTATTTATAACTTGCTGGTCTATGAACTAGAAAACTTCTTTATAAAATATGTTTTAAGCAATAGAAGAGATAATACTGCAAAAATTAATGCACTTAAGGAAAAAGTTTTTATTATTTTTATGGCAAACTCTAATGAGACAATGATTTAAGGCTTTCAGTAGCCTGTTAATGTTTTATATAATTCTAGAAGGTAATTCAATAGCAAGTAAACAGAACATGTAATTTGCTAGCCAGGGTGAACAGGAGGTATTCTTCATAGCTGGGTAAGATCAAGAGTGATCCTCATATATGTCACTTTTATATGTCCTCTTTAAGGACTGTATAAAACTTGGGGGGGATTTAGAAAAGCTAACTTTAATAACAGGGAGGGGACTCACACCTAGCTTCCTTTTATTGTCAAGAAAGTAAGGGCACGGGCTCCTCCATGGCAGCAGCGAGCACCTACAGTTAGCTACTAGTAGTTATTCCAGCTTTCTTGTGGGAGGCTATGAAAGCTATGGCTAAAGATTGGCATTGTGGCAGAGCTTCCAAAGCTCAAGTCCTGTTTGGGTCAACAATCACAAAATGTTTGCTTTCCATATAACTCTAGGACTTTAAACTGACACTGTCTTCAAAACATGATTCTATGCTAAAATTTTCTATATGGAGGTTGCCCTGATCTGAGCAGATTTCCCCGAGGTAAGAGCTGTAAGTGTTACCAGAGAAAGCAAATTTTCACCATACGCCAAAGGGACACCACAGAGTGCATGTTACGTGAGAATAAGCTCAACTACTTGCAGTTGTATCTGCAACAGGCTTGTTCATGAAGATATTATTTGAGGCTGAATTCCTTGCTAGCTGTCACATGAGATAATGGTACCTGGCAAATCTAAGGCATGAATACGGTCTTCTGAATATGATGACAGAGGAAGTAAGTTAAGCTTTCCAGGTCCAGATTAACCTTGCAGGACTGGAAGCTCAAAATATGATAAATTTGTTTTTGAAAATATCAAGACAAAAGCACCACGGGATTTCAAGGGATCACTTGAATAGTCATCTGGGAAATGAACGTTTCCTTTGAAAGTTACTATAATGAACCACCTCTTTCTTTCAGGCACCTGGAGTTCTACAAGCTGTATTGACAACCTCAGATGCTCTGACCAATGAGAAAATGTAAGTTGTGTGTTTATGGGCTTTTAAAAGCAGATATTTATTTATCACTCTATTAGAAGCAATTCTCCTGCTTGGTTTTGGAATTTTATGTGAATTTCCTGAAGGTGCATTAACTGGGCTTAATGATTCACAGAAACCTCTGATTACTCAAGTCAGGCCAGGGAAAACTGTTATTATGTAATGCCCATTTTGTCTCAGATTCTCCCTCTGCTCAAGAGGTTACTCCTTCTTCCAACACACTGTACCTCACTCTCTCTTAATGTTAAAACCCCCCAAAAAACCAAACAGGGATAGCATGGGCATTCTCCTTCTACTCAAAGGTCTTCACAAATTACTGACTTGTCTTTTTCTGAGTTCTCAAGATGCTTTCTTCATCCACAGGTAGGAAAACTGGGAACACATCCTCTCCATGTGGTGAAGAAGAAAACCTTTGGGCTGACTAGTCTGCTTAACTTGAACTCGGTCAGTAACAGGGTTTACTAGCTCTCTGTTAGAAATAGACTTCATGCTGTACACTGAAGCAGCTGGGATTCTTGAAGGCAGCTTCTCTAAATAGCCTTTTGGGTTGATGATAGTCTTACTGTGGGGATCCCTCTTGGAGGTTCAGATGGGAGAAGACATAACAAATAGTGTCTCTGAAAAATTTACAGCCAGAAATCATGATATCTTTGGTACTGTGCCCACTAACTTGACTTCTTCAGTTTTAAAATATCACCAAAATAGCCATGCAACTTCTAAATTTAAAAGATCATCAAGCAACTACAAATAAATACCAAAACCCCACAAATAAATAGGGAAGCAAGCTGTATGACCTGAAGGGTATCCACAATGCTGAACTTGCTTTTTGAAGGCTGGCACTCATTGATTGAAAACAACTTGCACTTCTGCAACATTACAGTATTATTCCCTGTGATCACAAAATCGTAGCACATTATTCACATTAATAACAATAAAAATGAGTGGTATTACTTATGTTGTTGCTATAAATACCATTGGGCCCAAAGCATTCAGGGCTAAAGCTAGTTATTCTCTCATGCTGTTCAAAATGAGCTGGGGATATTTAAGAAGACACTTTTTAATGACAGCCACTAAAATGTTGATTGTGAGGAAGAAAACTGTGAGACTATCATACGTGAGCAGGTTAAGCTTTTCAGCATAAATATTAAATCAGTCTAAAGGGTTATGTTTATTGAACTGGTGTCAATTTATACCATAATGAACTTTACATGTGCACAATTTTGGGCATGATTTTCATTGACTTTGAGTCTCATCTGTGGAAGTGCTACTGGAGATACATAGTTACTAACCCTTTGTAAAACTCATTGTTACAAAATTAGATCAAGCTGCGAGTAATCTTACAGCAGAGTCTACTGCTGTGGCTATCCTCCCCTCAGGGAAAGAGTATGAAAAGGCAAAGGACTGTCAGAGACCTAGCTATGGCTCCCTGCTTCCAAGGCCAACCTGTGCCTCCCATGGTATAGATTAGGGTAGTGTATGGCTACATGCTGTTCCATACGGACCATCCACTATGTAAGGGTTAGCACAGCTTAGTGGAGCTCCATCCAGCTCTGATCCCCAAAGGAATTCTGAGTTGCCAACACAGAAATACAATTTAAGCATTTTGCCTCGATCTGAAGAAACTTTGAAAATCTGTCCCTAGAGCTTTAAAAGATGAAGATTTGTTTTTTTTAAAAAAGTCACACCTATGTGCTAAAGCTATAGGTATGATAAATAATCCTCTAAAAATCAAAATTTGTGTCATCAAATCTGTTCAGACACAGAAAAAAATACTTGAAATCTGTGCAAAGCATGCACAGTAACTGAAATTTTGAACTGAAATCTTGCTTGTAGTTTTTATGATAGCATGAGAGACACTGAATTGCTATAATCACTCACAGAAATATCGCAAAACTGTCATCTAATCTACCCTTCTATTACCTTGAAGCTTCAGAAACAGAGTCTTGAAAGCCTGAGGAGAGGGAGAAATCATAGAGGCACCCCTAAAAATGCCTACAGAGTCCGAGTAGTGACCAAGGGGTGAAAGAAAAAAGCTGAGTATGCTATTATCAGCAGTGTTAAAAAAATTCCAACTGGTTTAATGTAGAAATCTCTACTGTATTTTGAAATGAATGGATATTGTTAAATCTTTACAGCTCGTTTCTTCTTACTTTTTAAGAATTAGTTTTGAGAAAATTAGTTTTGAGAAAAGAAACTCTTCTTTGAAAAGAAATGTAATGACTAAGAACAAAGTAGGGAATTGCCCTCTTCCTTTTTGTAAATACCACATTTCAGGGGCAAAATTCGGTGCTCTGAGCTAAATATTCAGTTTTTCTATTCTGCTCTTCATTAATTTCTGAGCACACACCAAGTTTCGTCAACGCCATGTATATGCAAGAGGAAACTTTTGGTCTAAGGTATACCATATTATTCACATCACTGTCTTGTATGGAATTGTGAGAAATAGTAAGTTTATGTGGAGACAATATATAAGAAGAAATTAAATCCAGTTTGTAGGATGGACAGGAAAGACAGGATTCACCTCCCTAACTTTATGTGCCTGAAATGTGGATATATATTTCTGAGTTAGTAACCCCTGGCTTTCCATAGTCTCCAAGTAGCCTGCAGCCATTTCTGCTGCTGTGTAGATGTGTGATACATCTTACTTATTTCATACACCTACTTCAGAATGAGATTAATTGCATCCAAGAAAAGTCTCTTTCTTTCCGTTGACTGTAAAGGGAATCTGGCTGGCTGGCTCAGGTCTACGCACTTCCATTGCACACATGGACATTTCACCAGAGGACTCCTAACCAAGAAACCTATGGCAATTGCTGAGAAGCATCTTACAGCTTAAATAGCACATACGCTATGTGGCTCTGAGATGTATTTTAAAATAGAAATGAAAAAGCAGGAGAAATAAAGTAGGGAACTGTCCTCCAGGAACGAAGGCAGTGCCAGTCCTTGTAGGAAAGAACTGGCAAACGAAATGAAGCTGACGAATAAATAAAAGAGAGCACTAGTGGATGGTATAAATTAAAGAAAAGGACAGTTAGCCACAGCTTTGACATGAGCAGTGTGGCTTCAGAATGACAGGATTACCCAGTGTCAAGAGGCAGAGAAAGAAAAAGGTCAGCATGATATGGCAAATATTTCTTTATCTAGATATAGAAGAATGAAGACAATTGAATTCTAAACACAACAGAGGGAAACTGAACTCTAACAGTTGTTATGGACTGAAATACCACCTTTTTTAATATTTGGACTGGACAATATTTTATGAAGGAATAAAAGTTTTCTTGATAAGTAAACATGTCACATGGATTGATGTCTGATAAATGGGATGTGTCTCTGTTTAAACTATTATTATCTGATACAGAATACAGTTGTTTTATTAAGTCTAAGTTTGCTATTTAAGCTTATCTGTTTTTCTTCCTTGGTTTATTTTGAACTATTGTACACTTGAGAAACCTGATGTCACCAATGACAGTGGGTCTGCAGTTAATTCTTTTTTTGGTTTGTTTTAACCACACATAAAGCCACATGCCCCGATCTATTTTGTGTCTTCTGTTCAGTGCCAAGTTTTAAACCACAAAATTAAAGAAGTTAAAATCCAAATTTTTCTAGCAACTTTTGCTGGCCTCTGGGAGCCAACAACAAGAGCCAGATTTTCAAAAATGAAAATGTTATTGTGCCTACACAGCCTGCCACAAACATGCCCTTTTGTGAGCATGTAAGGTGAGTGTTTAGGCAAAGAATTATTGACAGAATCGTTTCCTTGATTTGTAAGTGCCAAGCAGGGCTTTTTCACATGCAGTGAAACCTAGTTTAAAAAAAAATAATTTTATGTCTTGTTTTTTGTATTTTGTATATTTACTCCACAGAAAAAAAAGTCTTGTGAGTAAAATTCACCATATCCAAACAAAAGACTGGCAGCTTAAGTAAGTATATGAACAGGGGGAAGGGAGACTTATTTCCTGAGTTTCAACAGATGTCATACTTAATTGGTTGTGAAATAAACCAGAGCTACTCTCGGCCTGTTTCCCTAGTTTCAGCTGTGAAGACACTTTCAAACATGTGCATTTCCCTCCTGCTTGTCATAATGAGGGTGTGGGGTGAGAATCAAACCTCCAAAAGGAGTAAAGCAGCACGCATGCTGTATACAGGCCTTCAGATACACTAATTAAACAGAAGTGAGAGTTGCATCTTTTGTTCCTGTGAGATACACGCCAATACAACATTAAGCAAGGCAGTTCTGTTGAGGGGTGATTGTCTTTGCCTTCTGCTAATATCAGGAAGCCACTGGACTATATCATTCTGCATCAAGTTTTTCTACCTTCATATATCCACTCTCTAAAACACACTTTTTCCTAACTCCAAGCGTTAATAATATCCTACAACTTGGTGAAATGTGATCATTTTTGTATTATGACAGAGCATCTCCTAGCTTTTTTTTCCCTTGTGTATGTTTTCTGCTAGAAGCAGCAGAGTAACACCACATGTAACACAACAAAACCAGCAGCAACAAAAAAGGTACAATTGTCAAGTATAAAACAGCTTGGCTAAACATGGTGAAGGACACAAGAAAATGGAGAACAAGACTTCACATAGGCAAAAAGCCCAAACATTTGTAACTGTGGGTAACCACCAGTCGATGGTAGGCTAATATAAATACAGGCATACATTTTTAAAGGACTAGGGCAAAGAATGTTAGCCAGTCATTTTATGCCTTAATGTATGTAGCCCTCAAAATTAAAATGCTCTTTGAGCTTCATGGGTAAAAGCTAAATATGTGATAGGTGTCTCTCTCTGAAACTCAGTACGACCAAGTTAAAATAAAAAAAAAAAAAAGAGAGAAAAGAGTGTTAGTTAAAACATTTCAAATAGAAATGTAATGGGAATTGCGTAAAAAGAAAAATTAAGGCCAAGGTCAAATATGTTTAATTTACCTGTGACTACCAAACCGAACAATATTTGTTCTTTTAGTTTAGACTTGGAACCCAGATCCCAGGAGTGCTAGGAGAGAGCTTTAATCCCTAGAAAAAATTCAAATTCCCAAAGTGCGTGATGGAAACCAGCATAATCCTTCCTGAAGTCAGAAATAAAACAGAAAATACTTTCTTTGCTATTAAAAAAAGAGCAGTTATCATGATCTTTATTCTTTTAATGTTTTACAGGTCTGACTTTCGGCAGATGACCTCTCTTGTTTGTCCCTACATGTTTTCCAAAATATAAAAGTGAAATAGAGTCCCAAGGGCACTGTACTTGAAAGGTTATGAGAGTTAGAGAATTTTAACCATGCCTGCCAAATCAGCAGATGGCTTGTGATTATAATTATATGCATCAATAAAACGAATAATCTTTACAAAATTTGAATTTCTACTAAAGTAAGGGATTTAGTAAGCAGATGCAACAGAATGCATTTTCTTTAACCCTTTTTGTAGACAGTACTGTTTCTCACAAAAATAATGGGAAGGCTCTCCATAAAGTAGCTTGACCATACACTTGAGCCTTAAATATGTTTCTTTTGACCAAGTGTCAATGTTATTTAGAGTGATTCATGCATTCAGTTGCACTTTGTTCACTAAATGTCTAATGCCTATATATAGGATGATTTCCATCAGACCCATACTTCAAAACGGTGTTTAATTTTATAAAATGTTAGAGTTACAATGAAAATGTCATGTGTACTCAGTCTCTTAATTTGTATTGCTATGGTAGTTCTTTCCGTTCAGGATTTGGTGACTTTCCATATATTGTATGAACGCTGAGTTAACCACATTTTTAGTGAAGAAAATATTTTTTCCCCAAACGTGGGAAATTTATTAATTGGTTTGTGGGTTTTTTTTAATCACAATAAATTGAATTATATAAAAAAAATAAATTAATACAAAAATCACAGCCTTGGATTCTATGACCACTGTCCTTACTTTCAAACTTCCTTTTGTAACAAGATCTAGACTGTGTATGTTTGATCGTGTCAAACTTCTGCCCAAAGTAGGATAAAATCACACAGTAGAAAAATTAAACAAAACAAACAAAAGGCCCCCTAAGCCCAATCTATTTCTGGACTACATCATAAAAGTGCTATTTGAAGACATGATGGAATTATACTCTTCTGATATAGGAAGGAATAAAATATTTGAGAACAGTAATAAATATGTTTTCAAAAAAGTCACTGTTTGGGATTCTGTACCAGCCTCCCTACAGTACTTCAACATTTATTTTTATTCAAACATTTAAATGTGAACTTTTATGTGAAGAAGGTGTTTGTGCTGGTTTTTTTAACTACCATAGCATCGCTGATGTATAGAGTGCAAAACGCTATTTTGATGCTCATTAAAAAGTGGATTTTTACTTCAGAAATAACAGAGCCACTATTCTATACCATGTAAATCCTTCTTAGCATAAAGATTATTGACCTGACAGTCCATAACAGTGCCTTTGGAGCCATTACTACTTTGTTGTGCCAATCCAGCTGCTGTACATGTGCTCTAAACTGGGAGGGGGGACAACACTGAAGGTGTTAAATTTTTTTCTGAGATTTAGGGAACTGATCTAGTAACACTTACTATCACCTGAAGAAACACTGATAAGAAGAAATTGAGATCTCCAATGCTCGCATGAAATGATATTTTGGAAAAATTCTAAAGCATTTTATTTTTTTAACCTAATGCTTCATGGAGCAGAGTTCAAATATATGCTTTTAAATGAAAAGCAAGTTCCTTTTAAGGAAAGTTCCTTAATGGAGGGAAAAGTTCACATATGAAACCAAACCTGAAAAATGATGATCTAGCAAATGTTACCTGAGTCTATTAAGCAAATCAATAAACGCCTCATCTTCAAAACACTTACACACCTGCTTTACTGTATTGAAGCAAGGCATCGACCTCACCCCAGTGGAATCACTCATGAGTACAAATGTTTTTGTAAGTGTTCACCTACCCAAGAAGGTAAGCCCCATTTTCACTATAAAGTAACTTTAACTGTTAGGTTATCACCTTTTTTGAACAAGAAATCTGTCATTTGGAAAGACAAAAGTTGCTGGTATTAGAAGTCTTCCACGAACATAAATGAGAGCAATTCTCCTCCAAAGAGATTTTATGTAAGTACTAAAAAAAGTTAAGAGGGAGACAATCTTTTTTACGACTAATTAAACAGTATCTTTAGTCTGAAATTATTTAAGATAATTACATTTCAGAAGCACTGATTCTGCTTATGCAGTCTTTAATAATCCACAACTATGCGTACAAGTGACCCAGTCCCAGTTATATATGTATACTTCCAAAATTAATGAGTTAAGGAACGTAGATTTTGGTCTAGGTGCTCCAAATAGATACGGATGTAGTAGAATATAAAGTTTACTCTACAAGTTACTCGCTATGTTTTATTCTGGAGTGACAGAGCCAGGCCTTCAGGAGGATTGCCTGTGACTGACCTTGCAGATACTTGCTTATCAGAAATACCAGATATTTTGGGATTACTGGCTTGAAAATCTATAAGCACGCAAAAAAATGAATTAGAATTGTTCAAATCAACTGTGTAATGCCATAAAGTTTTTCAGATCCATATGCACAGCTGATACTGGTGTCCTCTGAAACTGAGCACAAGGATACATGCAAAGGCCTCTTACTTGTAAGGTCAAAAAAGTCTAATGAAAAGTGGTTTCTAAAAATCTAGTGTATTATGCAGTTTATCAGGGAGATCAGATGAATAGCTTTAGTTATCAGAAATCAAGTTTTATTTGCCTCTTGTCTTAAGTGTACTAAAGAACTGACAGGCAAGAGAAAAAATAATGAGGCTATGAAAAACTCCTGAAACTTACTGTGGCTCAATCTGTCGGATTACAGCAGCAGTATGATTTCTGTAGCACTGCTGCATGTGCATAACCCTCATGAAATCACTCTCTACTTTTAATAGGATAAAGGACAGCTGAACTTATTAATTAATGTGGTGAATGCTGAAATATCAAATACCCTTTACTCTCATTCACATGGGTATGTAAAAAGCATGATGACTGTGTGATAGGGACATGCTTATTTTTAAGAGCTGTGGTGATGCACCTGAACATAAAATATCCTCAAATTTTACCTGTTAAAATTAACTGAAAACTTATTACCAATTAGCAAAGTTCAAAGCAAAACTGTGTCGTAATGCTGTAGCTTTCTGAATCTCTGCTGATCTAGCAATTAGGTATGAATTATAGGACTTCGCTGAGAAAGCAAGCTTGTTTTCTGATGCCTGCATGTCTCATATTTTCTGAGGTAACCAAAGGAAAACATGTTGCTGAGATGCACGCACCTTAAAAACATGGAAAATAAAATTAAATACAAAATTTTACTCAAGTTTTTTTTACTTCCTCATTAAATTTTCTAAGTTGGAAATATTGGGAAATGAAAAAGCAGGCACAACTCTTATAGTTTCAATAAACTGGGATACTATATAGGTAAACGTTGTTGTTTGCCTATGTACACTTTTTATATAAATACGCACATGTGGATTTGTATATATGCATGCACACACACACCTTTGCCAGGGATCACCAAACACATATGTTAAAATATCACATTTTGTCTTAGTTTCTATAAGCTGTGATGATACTTCTATTGTCCATGCAGTAAAAAAGATGTCCCCGGGTAAGCGACATATCGTAGTGAACTGACTTCTGTGACCTATGAAGAGTTTTAAGTGAACAGGTTATCCTGACAGGTCTAAATACATATGTATTGACAAGTGTTTTTCCAAATTAAATAACTCTTCCAAAACAAACAAAACCAACAAAAAAGCCTGTAATGCAGGCTGATATCTAAACCCCACTTCTTTAACTGTATTTGAGAAAGCATTCTTAAAACATATGGTTTTCAGTGGTCTGGGGGGACGGGGGGGAGAAGCATTACTTAAACACAGGACTATAATATTTTTTTAATGCAAACAAGACTTTCTGGCAACTTCCTGTTGCCATTTTTCAGCAAAATAAAAGGTCCTGAGATACTGAACTGAAACACTGCTAGAAAAGATTTTATCACTGGATGCACAGGCGGGCACCTGCTATTCTAATATATCAGCTGAATATTTTGCTGCTGTGCAAAGAAAATAGGTAATGACTGTGTAACTGTTCAACAGGAATCTTCAACTCTTTAATTTCAGCTCACGTAAAAGACAACACTGAGAGAGACATCACGTAAAAATCAGTTTTAAAAAACACCCCAAAATTATAGTAAAAACTTCATTTCTATCTGCATAGTTGTAAAAGCTGTACCAGGTATTTAGGGGCGTAAGTAGCTGGCTAGTGGATTTAAATGTATATTCATACATATAACACATTCTCAGCAGGTTTTTACAGAGAAGTAAAAAGAAACTTTCTGTCTGTAAAGTTCATCAGACATTAATGTACATCTGAGGCAGTGCTTATTTTGTGGCAGTTCTTACGAAGAATATTTCTTTCATTACACTATAATTACAATATCCAGTTCACAAAACACAGTTTCACCTTACTTTCGGAATTCCAGAAACTTTTGTAAGCTGGCACATCAGACAGAGAGAGAAAAGGAAACAAACAAACAAGAAACAAACCCAACCTTGATTCCAGAGACATTTTTCTCCCCTTCGTGAAGTGACAGGGAGAAAAAAAAAAAAATCCCTTCATTATGACCTACTTGTCTAGAAACGGACTTTCAACCCCATAGTTAGGCTAAGATTTGCTCTACTTTCTCCCTAGGGCATAATTGTCAGACTGACTTACCGTGTGCCTTTTAGCCTTTGTTCTGCCTCTCACGCTGACATCAGGGAAGCAGTGATGTAGAATAAAGCAGGGGTGGGCTAGGTTAGTCCACTGTTTGTGTCGTTGTGTGGTGTGCAGGGACACTCTGTGATACTCTAGTGAGCTGCTAAGCTTTTTTTGTAGGCTTTGTGTCATTTACTTAACGACCAATCTCATTAGCTGCCAGGGTACAATGGGCTGATGCATTTTCTATGTACATACTCTACACAGTGACCCTCAAGGTTGCCGAAGGTCTATTTAATCAGTCAAAATGCTGAATATATTTGCAGTAAATCACTAAAAAAAAGTACGGGACCACAGAGGTATCTCATGAGGGTTTACTCTTTCCTGGGCGTTATTTGCAGGTAATAAAGCGATAGGAGATGTAGGCAAAAGCAAGGGCAAAGAAGGGAAAAGGGCATTCACTGGGTTTGCACTGGTCACCTTTAATTTAGGAAACCTTGGGGGCCCTGCATATCAGTGTGTCTCTGCTTGTTAATTTCTCCATGCAGTTCATGCTTCAGAGTAATCATGTTATCACAATTAAACCCCTTTAAATAAGAAAAGCAGCACTAACAAAATACACAGGCTTTCACACATTGGGGAGGGGATGTGTGTGTGTGTGTGTGGGGTGATATTTATTTATTAACTTCCTTACTACAGGCAACCTCAGGGCTGGCATATTTGCATTTCTAACCTCTCGTCAGTTACAAGGTAAAACCCTTTTAACTCTTATGAAAAATGAAATGCTGAAAAGCCCTATGAATCACGACAGCTGTCCATAAGTAACAGGGAGAGTTCTATTGTCCAACTTGTCCCTGGATAAAATGAATACTTTACAGCAGAGGCTGTTCAGCTTGGCTAAAGAGTATGGGGAGAAGGGGAGGAGGTCACTGGAGATTTCGCACACTAATTTAATCTGGGAAAAGGACAGGCACTGCATCTCACTTGAACAGACTGGCGGCAATCTGGGCTCCCACAGAACTATCTCCTTTTGCCTGTGCTCTATTTATTCCTTATCTCTGTTTACCAACCGCTAGGTCCCTTTCATTCACACCACGAGGCCGTTCTCCTACTATCAGTCAGCAGCTGACACTGTGGAAGAGCCTCAAAGGCAAAAAAAAAGGGATCAAAACTAAACCAAAGCTGTATAAACAATGCAACAGTAGAAGTAAATGCATAAATCCTAATTCTTAACCCAACCCACAGGGTGCGAACAGAACCTTTATAGTAAATCCAACAAACCCACCACAGTGAGCTATGGGCTACAGAGGAAATGGAAAAAGCCAAATATCATTCATGAAATCACCATCTCAAGCAGAAACACTGAAAATAGGCATTGGCAGATATTTAACTGGTTTCAGGATAACAGGTTCATCAGTCCTATGTATCCCTTAGCAAGTAAGGAGGCACAACATTTACCTGTGTGCCTGGTATAAGGTGAACAAGAGCCCTTGCCACTTGACCATCTCACAGTTCGAAAGCCTTAGATAACTTTGCACTCACTGCTTGTGAGTTAGAATAAAAGAAGTAGAGGCAACAGCTTTTTAAAAAAAATCTGTGTCTGGAGGTTGTGGTAATTTTGATAGCTTTATATCTAGAGTTTAAATGTCAAGTTATTATTGAAGCATTTGTCCAATTAATTTTGCCTTTAAAACTCTGGATATTTCAATATTCCCCTTTCTCAGTCCTTAACTTAGATTTTTCCGTCTTACTCTTGTACAAGTTTTTAGCACTTATTATGAAACAAAATGGGTGGGGACAGGGAAGAAAAGGTGAAGCTTGTGACAAGTAGAAAAGTAAAGGAAAGTAATAAACCCTACATTTGACATTCTGGTTTGGATTATGATGGTGACTTAACTGTTCTCAAGTATATTTTTTTAATTTCAATGGTACGGTATTTTGTATGCTTAAATTGACTTAATAGGAAAGAAGTTGCAAATATTCACAGAAAGAGAACAATATTGTTTCAGTGAAACATTCCAGCTTCTTAAACCTACATGATCTGTAACTCTCAAAGTAGGGATGTTCCTCCCAGGAAAGGAGATATGCTTTCAGAACTGTTGTCAAGTTTTTGAGACATAAAATAATTGGTTAATAATCAATATATTGTCAACTGCCTGATCAAGATCATTATAACAATAACAAAGAAAATGTTCCTCATTATCAAAGATGATCAACTGGACCTAATTTCAGTTTTGATTTCCACCTATGTGCATTATGAGCAATGAAGTCTTTACTACTTGGATCCTTTTTTCCAAATGAATTAATGAATTAAATTTATCCTTTCACCAGCTGCTAGGCAGCAGATGGAACCATTTCTGAAGCCTTGTTGAATTCAATCCATAAAACTCATTTCCTAGGATTAGCAGTCCAAAGTTTCTTTTAATGTTTATATACCGCTTGGGATTTTGAATTTCATGATGTTAAACTTTCAATTTAACTATTTTTTTCATTTCATATCAAACAAATATGATCGTTTGGATTTCTATAGCTTTGTAACCACACATTTCAGGTCACATAAGGACAAGAATTCATTTCAAAAGCAATCAAGTAATGCAAGATTGGGATCTGGGGGGTTTTTTTTGTTTGTTTGTTTTGTTTACATTGCAGCACTACCATAGAAACCATTTGTGTTCTACTCAAAGATTAATTTAGACTGGAAAAGTTTTATTGTCTGTAACTTTGACAAAACCCCTTCACATAAAAATTTAGTTTTAATAAGCAGTTTGTGAAAGTTGTTTTGATTTGAGGGTGTATTTGCTATTCACAGAAACATGATATGCTCCTGAAGTAAGTTTTCATACGCATATTTTTTGAATAGCTAATTTCAATATAAGGCTTATCTAGTTTTGAGGGAAAAAAAAAGCAGTAGCGAATGGTGGCAGTTTTGTGAACACTTCAGTAAACAATTTTTTTCTGTACAGTACCAGGAAATATTAATCAGCTGCAGTACCCTGGACAGCTCCTTTTCTTTCATTTTCGGTTTTCTTACCTCTGCTACACACCTCTGAACAATGACCAGAGACTGTTACTGCAATTTCATTCACAGAGGTCCCTATTTGTAGATCTCTGAACGAATGAAATTATAATTAAACAAAGTTTCTACTTATTAGAAACTGACAAAAAAAAAGCAAAAAAAAAAAAATACGCCCTCTCCCGTTCACCTTTCAAAGGCGTATTATATTAAAAGTCCCAGGAATAAAACCTCATGATGTCAAAGTCTTCCTGTTATTCAACAAAGTAAATAAAACAAAAAAAAAAAAAGTGATTCGTTGTTGTGTATAACAGTGATTTCCGCTAATTTGGCACAAGAAATCTATATTAATCTAATAATGCAGTAAGCCAAGAAGGCCACATAATAATAATTACCATTGAGTAATTGAATATTTAGAAGGAGGAGGAAAAAAAAGGAAGACTGGTAATCTTAGCCTGCAGGCATGAAAGTAGTATAATACGCAGATGATATTTACAAGTAAAAATAAAATGCTCCAAACAGGGAAGTTAGGAGGCAAAGCCTATGTTTAGAAATTCCTCAATCTGAATCTGGATAATCTGTTAGCCACCTGATAGCAGAAATATATTATTGTCTCAGAGAAATCTTTCATCACAAATGCTGTAATTTTTCCCAAGAATTACAAAACCATTGCACAGCCAAACCAAAGACACATCTACGCAATTAACTTAACTAATTTAATTGACAAAAGAGATAATAAATGGTCATTCTGAATCCTAAAAAGATCCTTAACTGACAAAGTTCACCCCATACAGTTTAAGGCTAAAATCTGGGATTTGCACTTTTATAATCTATTAAATGAAAAATTCAGAGCACCTTGCAGAAGATCGTCTTGCTATTTACATATGAAGGAAGACAAACATCTGAACTAAGTGCTTTGTTAAAGACAAAAGAAAGTCAGAGAGAGAGAGAGAGACCTATTGCTGATCAGAGTGTTAAACAGACTTTCTCTAACATCAAATGCTATTTCATAAAAATCATCCTCCTGCAAAATGTTGTCCCAGAAGGTCCATTTCATTCTTCAACCTTGCCTGATATTACTGTCATTTAACTTTCTAAAGATTTTCCTGACACAGACATTCATTCTGAAGTACAGTATTCGCTTTTTTAATCAGAAGCTCTCAATTCACACTCTGAATACCAAATAATTTAGAGGACTGAAATGTCATGCTTTGAAAGACCCTTTTTCACTTCGAGTAATGCTATTAAATATATTGATCAGCAATCTTCATCTTAAAAACATTACGCATGATTTTAAAGCATTCTAAAACATCATGAGAAAGCTCTTTGGTGTGTAATACATAACTGCAAGTGAACCTGCATCTATCGAACAGTTCCTACAAATACACTGGTCCCACTCTCTCCCTCTCCCGTCTCATTTTTTTCCCCTCTCTTTTTTTCAATGGTAGTAGTTAAGTTCGGTAACTTTTCAAAATGAGAGGAAAAGTGTCCTTGTGATCATTTCCTCAAATCAAATAGCTAGAGCTGCAAATTTGCACAATTCTAAAATGTATATGAACAAAGGCTTTACTGAAGCAGTATAAATGCAATTACACCATGACATTTTATTCAGAAAGCTTTCTCAAAGCAGTTACAAGTAGCTATTTTTTAATTGAGGCCCAAAATAGCATTTAAGATAATGACCAAGCATACATTGTGGAAGAAACAGCATTAGTGTCATTTAAACAAAAAGAAAAGTTTGCACAGAGCATTTTAAACATGGATTAAAACCCCTCAAACTTCTTAATACAAATCTCTCAAGCTTTCAACATTGATATATGGACAGGATTTTTTGCTTTTTGCAAAATAAGATCACAAGCAATAGAAAAGACAGAAAGTTACTAACAGTACAAGTTGCTTAAACATCAATGGATTCAGAATAGTGTGAAAAAGTTGTTAAACTTACTTTATTTTTGTTTCCAAAACTTATATGTTTCTCCTCCCTTGTGTGCTGAACTGTGCACTAAAGCTGTGTCTTTGAAAGGTAGTTCCCATGATATGACATCCAGTGCCTTTGACTGCCTAGAGATAAGCACCTGCGTTTGTGTCCCCTCTTTACGTCACACCTCCCTATTCAAACCTTCTCAATATGATTCACATTTGCACATCAACAGCCTCATGCGCATACACAGATTTTTTTCGGCTCTGGGCCCAAAACTTTCACTTTAATTTTCATCACATGATTGCTGTGGCATATGTCCTTCCAAACCTCCCATATATCAGTCATCATGCAAATGAGATGGAATATCACTCCTCTGCAGCAGATGGCCAGGGATGATAACAATGGCTCAACAGAGGAGATTCAATGTCCCTGACTTTATCGCCACGGCAACAACAACCTAAAATATATGTAATGGAAGTGGTGCTTATTAATTTTGCAGGCTCGAGTGTTCTGATTTTGTGAGTGAATGGGCTGAGTTAAAAAGGGGGCTGTGTCCTCCTGCCTCTAGAAGACTATCTATAAAAGCCAGGGACCTGGAAATTATTTTCAGTGACTAAGAAGGCAACAGCCTAGCAATTATTTGAGTAATTAGGTGTAATTCCTCCCTGTAGGCCTTGTACCCTCCTGTGCTTGTTTCACAGAAGCTCGCGAATTAGACAGGCACAGATACTGAAAAGAAAAGTGCCTCAAGATATAGCAGGAGAGCTTGCAGGAACTAAGCTTCAGTGATATGACACTTGGCCTCCACCAGGCTTGGTAAACACAAGCCCCAAGCCATAAGTAAATAGAGGCCCCACTCCACAAACACAGACCAATTAAAATTACAAAGGCAGCCACACTTCTGGGTGGGGCTGGGGGAAGCTTTATTCTGCCATGGTCTCACTGTGAGTTGCACACATAATGGTCTCCTAGTTCAGAGCACCAAGTACTGTATTTCCATTGCTATCTGTCACTATCAAACCGAAGCACAAGGCTCTCTTCAGGCTGTGAATTTCTCCCTAGGGATTTATCATGTGCCTTGAAGGAAATGTTTCAAAGTGAATTTTCTGTGTGTCGTCTTCTAAATGCAAACCAGGGAGAAGAAATAAATGCAGCAATTTGCTATTTATCTTCAACAGATTAGCAGGAAGGAGTGGGGATCACTGTTTTACCTCTGAGCAAACAAAATATCCACAGCCTCTCTTCATCCCAATCATGCCACAGCTTTCAAGTCCTCTAATATTTTGAGCATGTGAGTAACCATTTGATTCCTCAGAAATCAAGTTCAGCTATGAACTCTATGTTAACTAAGAAACTGTAAGTACAGAAACTGTACGTGTCTTTTGTTCTTTTCCCCAGGGGACACCTTAGAAAAATGGAGAATCCTTTGTCTCCCTCTGCAGTAGAGGGGAGGATGTTTAAGTAAAACTGGCAAAACACTCTGGGAAATGTTGGCTCCATCTTGTGCTAGGGATTTCGTGCAGAACTGGACCAAGGGCTTGTTACCACTCACAGGAAAGAATTCCTCAAAACTGATGAGGCAGTTGAAAGTAATTTTCAGTCCTCTCCTTGGAGCCCACACACCTTGAGCACAAGTGGCGTGTAAATTTGAAGCCAGAGAGGAGACATCAAGTGGCATTACAGAATGGTGGCAAAGCAGAATGGTGACACAACGCTTGAAGCAAGTGATAGGAAACTCCATAGGCAGTGATGGGCCTGTGGATCCTCCTCCTATTTTGGCAGGGCTCAACATCACCTCGGCATTGCTCGTGTTCTGTATTAGCATTTCCAGTGGTCAATTTTTACGAAGGTAAAACTTCCATTTAAAAAAAATGCAGGCACATTTCTGTTGCGCACCAATACTGTAAACTTCCAGAACTATTATGTATTTATCACAATCACACACCTGTACAGCGCCCAGCACTTTCAGCTTCTGACCTAGTAACGGATGCTACCAGAATACAAATGTTCGGTACTGAATGATCTTTCCTTTCCACTAACAAAAAATCTTCTAAATGTAAAAATAATGTATGGCTGGTTTAACCAAGTAAAAACCAGAAGTGTTTCTTTTCTGTCTTTAGTATTGCCAACACTTATTAGCTACCAACAGAAGTATTTAAAATACAAAACCAAATGTAAAGTAAAGCTTATTGTTCATCTTTACCCCATACTGCTGTGTGGAGTTTGCAATTACATTTTCCAAATATATGATACTGATGAGTTTTATTTTCCTGTTTCAGAAAAGCTCACCTGAAGTGAAAACCTGAACTTTTATTTTTGGGGTTTTTGGTTGTGTGTGTCTGTGTGTGCATGCTTGTGCAATAGGATTCTAGAATTGTACATGTCCACATTCCTTAATTCTGTACATTTCATTCTCCACCCTGCTAATTTGGGAATAACTCATGAATGTGGCTGTTATGGTGAGCTGAAGAGATAAGCGTGGTCCACGCCTATGCAATGCTCTGAAGCTCCTTGTCATGGATCTGTAGTTGGATAGAAAGCCAACACACAGAGTACTATAGGAATGATGTTTTCCTGACAGCTTGTGTTATTTATGGGACTGGTCACTGTCTTCTGAACCAGATGGAGCTTTTTTCCTAGGTTTTTTTTTTATTTTATTTTTTGTATGATCTGCTGTGCATGGCCCTAAATGATCATGAAGTGAGATTGGCATTTAGGTCACTGTCTTCATATTTTAGAGTGTTAAGTGTAGTCCTGGGTGGTCAACTGTCTAATTTATCTTAAAGGTGCAGCTGATTTAACAAAGCTATTCAGATCCTTTCACATCATGGGAAGAACATGGGATGAGGGGATGAGTAAAATTTGTAGATACAGATTATCTGTTCCTGATACTTATCGGTATGGTTGTAGTGCTATACATATTAAAAACTGCTTATTGAAAAAAGGGTTTGGAAGGTATTATTTCTTACATTCCACTGCAATACATAAATAAGAAAAAAAAATCTTTGTCATTAAATCAATCCTAAGTAAGTTCAGATTCAACAGAACTTTGCTTTTTGCATGGTTTAATGACAAGTAAGTAATGACAAACTGGCAAAGACTGGATTGTTTGTATTGAGAATTCATTTAAAAAGCACAATATGTACTTAGGATGTAAGTACTTCAAAGTTAGTAAAACTTTAAGTTGCAACAGTCATCCTGTTTTGACCCTTTAAGCAATAAGAGGTTCAAAGTTTACAAGGATAACAAGAAAAGGATAAAGAAAGGGTTAAGTTATCCCTCAAACTGTTCACTTAAGAAAAAATGAAATCTAATAGGAGAATGATTACTTGTTGCACAAATGAAACAAATGTGCATGTAGCAGTAGCTACCATTCAGACTTGCAGTGGTAAGAAATTGTGCAGGTCTAATATGAATGCTCAGGTACAAGACTTTGTATTCTCCTATTGATAAATAAAATACTCTTCAAAGAGCATAAACAAAATTGTAAATTAATGGTTGTAATATACTAGATAGACCACAGCAAAGACTGACAGAGAAAGCTTCCTTGTAGACTGTACAGCAGTTATTTGGCAGTTATTCAAGCTCAAGGGAAATTTCAAAACCACCACAGAACTTTAAATTAGTGCTATAAACATTGTACTAAATATTACTAAAGTTTTCAATGTTTTCACTTGAATTTAGCTTATCTTCACAGTTAGGAAGAAGAGACTGGTACAATAAAAAAAGAAAGTTTTCATTTCTCTGCAGAAATAAATGTACTCTTATTATTCCTACATCTTGCTAAATGATATTCCAGATCTATTTTTAAAAGACAGAATTTATTTCCAAAAAATAGCCCCAGAGGAAAAATAAATAGTAAAATAATTATAAAAAACTTCAATATAATTTTAAGAACAGCTACTACCTCAGCAGAATCATAACTGAATATTCTGGAAATGGAAAGGTATCAAAGAAATCAAAGAGGTTACATGAGACAAACTGGATAACAAGCAATATGGAAGATGAAACTTGATTCTTCATGAAGAGATAAGGGAATGAAATATTCTCTGCTGGTGCCAGTAAATTCATTGTACGTGTTGGCATCATCAAGCACCAAGTGCAGAGTCATTATAGACAATAGCATTGCCAAAGTTGCCAAACCCATGTAGCACCTGGTTGAATAAAAATAATAAATCAGCCTGGAGTGAGTTATGTTAGCAGGCTCGTGCTGAGGAAAACTGCCAGATATATACATAGCAGAAAAACTACAAGTAATTAAGCATTCAACTTTAAAATGACATTTTGAAAATGTACTAACCAAGTTTGTACAACATATTACTTCAAAAGTGTCAATTCAGTGAAGTAAAATGGATGAAAAAGAAGATGCCTGACCTAATATTAACAAGGGAATGATTATCCAAATAAAATTATATTTTGGCTCATGGGAATGTTAAGGTTTTCAGCATGTTCTCTATGAAATACTCTATTCACTGAAATAGCAGAAAGATTTCCTCTTCTTTCTAGCCATCATCTTTCCTAAAAGTTTACTTAACAGTACCCTAGAAAAAGCCAGTAAATTTTGGAGTACTCCTTTCCTGCCAAGAGATTCTACCACAAAACCTGAAACCAGACATTTCAGGTGTGTTTTCTCAAAGCCTCATTGTGCAGGCATGCACCCAATTCTCTTAGGCTTTCTATAAAGATACTCAAGGGATTGTGGACAATGGTCCACTTAAAGGATGTAAGAAAGTCCTTAATGGGTTTTGGTTTTGGGTTTGTACCTCACTGAAAGGGAGATAAGAATATTACAGGCTGATCTAAAACTGGGAAATGAAAATATTTTTCTCTTTGCAGTCTTATTTACTTTAATATATAGCCTTAATAAGTAACTGAAAGCAGTTATTTAATAAGTACTGAAAATTAGGTGTAGGTGATGTCAAATATGGATTAAGCCTTTCAAAAAATCCTGTAATAAGGCTAAATATTAAGAGTAACAAATTTTCTCAGCTCTTGCTGCTAATTAAAAAAACCTCTCAATCACATCTTTCTCCTAATCATTGTATTATTAAATGCATAAATAAAAAACCAATAGTCATATTGCTGTTGTGGTAAGAAACCTTCCGTCATGGATACAGCCAGATTTTCCATTGCAATTTAGCTGATCAGCCAGAAAAATCCTTTTGAGTCACAATGTCAGATCATGTCATAATGAGTAGTTTTCAAGTTATTGAATGTCTGGACTCAAAAAAACAAAATGATGCTGTTTAGGTCAACCTTACTTTAGAAAGTTTTCGACTTCCAAATTACCGATCTGATTGCTGCCTATTTTATGTCATTCCTGCCTTTCACACACCATCACAATTGTTGTTAGAAGTAGGGGTGACACCTTTAACAGGTCCAGTGTTAGCCTCTGAAAACTTCATCACTAGTATTTGTAGCATCATACTAAATCTTGTTTGGGAAAATCATTTTTTCCAACAAAGTAAATGAGACCTGGAAATCTTAACACAAAGCTCATTTATCTCACTCTCCATGTAGTCTTGAGAAGTACAAACCTCAATATAGCTGTATAAATATCCTGAGATGTGTCTTTCCCTCAGTTCCCCTCATATCTTTCCTTACAGCCTTTTCACTAAAGCCCACCTGCGGCCCTCCAAGTAAGAGCATTCCAGGTTTTCTTCAGGAAGCATCCCTTCTCTGATTTGTACTTGTCTTCAGTCAAGGTCCTGCCTCTGTTTCTCACACTCCACTGTTTTTCCAGATTAGAGAAGTCAACAGATAAACAATCATCTGCTGAACACCTGCCTTTCAGCCTAAGTTCTTGTCCTCAGACCTCCCCAGGCTTCCAGCCATGGTTTTTCAGATTTTTTTTATTCTGACAGCCATGTCTTGGGAAAGGGCCTAGGCAACCTCTTCTGCTACTCTCTCAGCAACACACACGGAAGTCCAACAGTTATTGCCAGCAATGTCTTACCTGATCCCTGACAGCTGCTTCCTTCAGGGAAAGCCTGCACATCGTTTTCTGTTCTCTTCTCTGTTTATGTACAGCACATACTTATTATTCAAAGAAAAGCCTAATGGCATTCTAGAAACAGTGATCTTGGTGTTTGTGGGTTTTAAGAAGTCTGAATGGCAAAGCAAAACTCAAATAGGTCTGAACATTAATTATCACACTGAAAACAGCCAGTTAAAAAAAGAATTTAAGTATCTTGTGTGGATGTAAAGAGAGAAAATACTGGCATCTTTTTCCTTCTTTCACTCTCAAGTATTTTGGCACAGGATTAGTACTTTTCCCGCCGGCTCCTAAATTTTTAGAATTTATTTTATAGATCTATCCCACTGAAAACAGTCTGATTTGTTCAGGAGAACCATCTTTCTAGTACAGATTTTTCTATTATATTTTTTAAACCTTGTCAGATTTCATTGTTTGTTAAAATCTCTACATTTATAGTGTATTTTTTTAATAATATTGCAATAGTCTTGCTAAACCTTGAATAACCTTACAGAGTTTGAACAGTTTGTTCAAAGAGTCAATTTATACCGTAAGACACACAGTGATCATCAATGGACATCTTAAGCATTGCATGAAGAGAACCCCAAGTCAGATTCAACTGTATATGCAATATTGCATGTACATAATCACAGTTGGATCTAAATTTACATTCTGATGCATCTTGTCAGCATTTAAAATATTGTACTAACACAATAAATAATTATAATACTTAATATTATAACTTAGTATACAACAAACGTTGGACTGTCCAAATCACTATACATAGGTATATGCAAAATAATTTTGGGTTTTGTGTATGTATATGCACATGTGTATTTTATATATATGCATAAACACATATGTGCAGCAGGGAAGAAAAAACCTTATTCTTTCTAACACTGAAGAGATTGTTTGAACAGAATTGAAATAGTACTATAAACCTTGTCTAAACAGTTTACACAAAAGTAAGGAAGAGCCATAAGAATACGTTTTTTCTCAGTAGTGAGAGAGATCTGCAAGAATGCCAGGTCTTTAATCATAAAGAATTTAAAATGCTTAGATCCAGAATGGGATAACAACTCTCTGAAAAAAGAGGGAAGTATGTTTCCATGGACTATGCTTGCTGTCTTTTCTTACACAGTTTGTTGAACAGCCCACATGGCCAGAGGCTATGCTGGACCTAATCCTAGGAAATGAGCCAAACATATTAAATAAGGCTGAATGCTGGGAGTGGCTAGTGTTCACCACAATGTCATTAGGCAATCGCTAGATTGCAGTAAGTAGCCCTCAGTAACTAAGTATATGTTTTCTTCCGGCCTTTCTAAAAGCAGTCGTTTAGTTTAATACTCAGTCATTCCCACTGGGCTGGAAATTTCAAGAATATGTGGAGAGCTCCAGAAACTAAACACGTGCTCAGCAGCTCCAGGTAGACTGACATGTGCTTTATACTTCACTTTGAAAAGGTTGATCAGATTGCCCAATCCTACATCTGTACAAGTCACCAACAAAGTATTATTGTCATCACCAAGCGAAAAATTAGGCCCATCCTTCCTAACAGAGAAAAGACAACGGGACTGTTTTGCTAAATTATTTGTAAATAATTTCAACTAATAAGGGCAGATATGGTAGCAACAAAAAACCCAAAAGTTTTGGATCAGGCTAATTTTTTCTTAGTGACTTAAACTTTGTAACTGTTAAGCAATTTTTCCTCAATTTCACACACAAAAAAAGTAAAAATAAAACCTAATCCTCCCACCTCACCAAATAAACAAAAAATCCTCATCTATTTTTCTTTTCTTTTGGAGAAAATATGGCAATTTGTATTCCAATTTTTCAAGCCAAAGTTACAGAGGGCTAAAATAGGGCTTTATAATGGAAGTTGATTGCAACCCTAACTATAGAGGGGCTACTGCGTTTCCATAATAAAGAGCTGCGCATTTCCAAGGAGAGGAGGAGAATACTGCTCTGTGTGACTTCTTGTAATCTTGCTTCTTTAAATTAAGGTTGTGTCTCTGTAACTTTCTTAGTTCTTTTGAGCATAAAGTTTGATATTTCGCTTCATGTGGTTTTAATTTTGATCTAGCACACGATATTTTCCTGTTGATACATTTTAGAAATGGGGAAAAAATATGAAGCTTTGCACTTTGGCAGAGCTGTGATCCTAATTTAGTTTGTTTTTTCTTTTGCTTTTTTGCATGAATCATATAAAAAGGCCATGCAGGCTAAAGCAGCAATTTAAACATATTTGGATTTAGTTTGCTTGCTTTGTATTGTCTTCTTGCTTAACGGTAGAATAATTTTTGGCTGTTTAAATTTCAGTCTGGAATGAGTGCTGGCTGTTTTTCCTTTTTCTGGGCAAAAAATGGGGGAAACCACAGAGGCAGTGTCAGGAATGTAAACTGTGATCATAATAACCAGTGCCCAGGTATGAGATTATTAGCCTCAGTTTCTATTGCACAAAGGTTTAACTAGCATTAAATGTTTTTCAGTTGGCTGGATGCTTCACCACCATTAAAGGCTGCTGAAAAATGACCAACAGCAAGTAAAAGAATGAGATTATGTAGGCATAAATTTAAATTGTTTTTAAATATTTAAAAGTTCAATTGTTTTTTTCCAGTGTGATCGAGGGAGTGTGAAAGACATGAGATTTGACAAAATGAACATCCACGGAGCAAAGATTTAAGTGCGTATAAATCCAGACATTTGCCCTGGTATCCAAAACTTTGATGTAGATTCAACTCTATTCTTATCTATTGTTCCATTGCTATTAATATCTGCAAAATCCCATCAAGCTAGCAATTGAGTTATGTCTATGATTAGTGAACCTAACACTTTTAAATGCTTTCATTATACTAATAGGTCAGAGCATTCTTCCAAATTTAAGAGCCTTGTATTAAGGCATTAAATTTAAGAGCCTAGAGCCTACCATACTTACACACACCCCTGCTGAGTATAAAGGCTCTCACCTTTTTAGGGACACTAGGCAAAAAAACTTCACTTGTACAATAGAGGGTTTTTTTTTTCTCATAGACTGAAAACTCTTTGGAGCAGAACTATTAATACACCAATGAGTACTGCAAAAAGACTCAGGCATTTTCATTCACTTCTGTGATGTTAAAATCTTAAGTGACTATGGAGGAAATTAGTTTAAAAATTTAATTCTCACACACATACATATTAATTGAAATGATGGAAAAAAGAACTGTATCTGAAGACAAAATTTACTTCAAAAATATTTTAGCATCTAAAAGGTCTGAAAGACAATCCACGCTGAATTTTGAAACCTGATTCTATAGTGTCTCCTAACATTACTGCCTAGACATATAACACATGTATTTTCTTACCATGTATTCATGAGTATTGTCTTTCATGCTAAACTTATCACTTCCAAATATTACTGAAAACAGTAATATAGTTGTTCAAATATATTGCTCAGAAAATAAGAATATGGCATTTCACATTTGGAAAGGGTGTTCTTACTAGTGAAAAAAACTGGAATCATGTGTATTTGCTTATCCAGGAAGAATATTTTCTTTCTGTTTTAGGCAGTCAAAGTCAGAATAAAAAAATATATCAGGTCTTGAACAAGCAGTGAAACTTGTTTTTCTCTTCAAATCTATGTGTGAATAAACATGTGAAAGACCATTTACTAGTTATAAAACATTAAAACACACATGGACGATATTACACCTTTCCTTTTTATAAATCAGTTCTACATGCAGAATTTTTTAACACTTTATATACTGTATCTAAAACATAGTTTTATGTAGTAAATGTAGAAGAAATGCCTGTTTATATATATTCCACACTGAATTCCCATTTCCATAAAAAAAAATAGCATGACTCAAATTATGAGGGTAAAGAATTAAGTCCCTTGAATAAAAAAAAGTGTCATTTTTCCTTTTCAAACAAAATGCACAAAATAGGTAATTGAAGAAATGTACATTCAGATGATATTATTTATATGTGAAGCTAGTGTATCTTCCAGATTGTCAAAAAGAAGTAGCAAATGTAGTATAAGATTCACACTAGTTAAAAATCCAGATCTTCATAGTTCAACCTTGCATTAAGAAAATAAGTACAAATGCAATTCTTTGAATCAAGATTTATTGCTCATTTATTCAAATGAGTGTAAAAATTCAAGATATAAAACACTATGATTTCCATCTTTCTATACTCCCCTAGGTTCTGCAAGAGTTGCCTAAAATATTATGATTTAAGCTCTGTAGACCTCTAACTCCATAGAGTGCACTGATATTAAATCTAAATTGAGTAAGGACAGAAAAAACTGCCAGACTGTGAATGGGTCAACCGATATTTTTAATTCTGCTTAGTAGGTGCCATTGACCGAAAACCAAAATAAAATCACAAATGCACCAGGAATGCAGTAAAAATGGAGCTTTTGATTAATTGTTTTCCTAATTTACTTACTAAAGATATAACTAATTTTATAATGTTTTAAAGCATCCATATGCATTCATTTGCACACTGCTGTATTTAGATAGTCAGTTAAGGACAGAAATTTTGGTGGGGTAAGCACTGTCAAACACAGAACAAGAACCAAAGAGCCCCTAAGTTCCGGTATAATGTCTTCACAAAAAGTCATCTTCAAATAAATCCATGATCAGAGTTAAATCCATTAAAGGCAGAAAATACACATCTAGGTCTTTAACGTCTTGTTTAATTACTTAGGAGGTCTTGTTCATATTATTCTGTTCTTTGTCTTGGAGGCTTAAACTTTCTACAAGTAAACTGTACATCCAGGAGTTTAAAACACACCTACCTCATTCATACAGCCCACTAGACCTTCTGTCACTAAGAAAGGCCTGTCACTGGGACTTTAACACATTTCAGTGTGGCTGACAGCATTCCTAGGAAAAAAGTGCAGTTCATTGTCATGTATTGACTGGGAAGGGCAGACCACTAACTCTTAACGGCTAGTTTGAGTGTTACAACCAGTCTGAAAAGATGTTCTCAAAGAATAATAAAGACAAAGTAGTCACTTTCTATTAAAAGAACAAAATAATTAAGGGTTTTGGGGACAGTACCAACATCTTAATAGTATTTTCAAAAATCAGTTGATAGCCACTGCTTGTTAAAGAGAACAGGTTTAGTGTGCTAGCTGCAAGATAAATGATTTAGCAGTTACTCACTTTTAAGTTCCCACATGGAGCATTGAAAAGGGCTAGCTGACCTTACACACTATTCAAACAGCAATGCTGAGACCCAGTGCAGAAGTGTTACCTAACAAACTCAGAATTTCTTTTCTTTCATTAACTCTAGACCTTAAACATAATAGACATTTTTTTTTTGTGGCTTAAAAGTATATAAGCATCTGTTAGCAGAAGCTCTTTATTTCACATAACAAGAGAATTCTGTTTATAATGTGTCACCAGCTGCTCAGTCAAAATGGGTTCTATTAGAACTAATTTAATTTTACATAAGTTGATCTATTTGCATTCTGAGTCTCCAGTTAAACGACTAGGTACTATTTTGTAGACTGATCCCGCTTCAAGCCTCAGTGTATGGACAATGCTTAATCAGTGTGTACATCAGGAAATAAACATAATCAGCAAGTGCACTAATTAAGCCAGGGAAATTTTGCAACATGCATACGCTGTATGGATTAACAAGGCAATTCATTAGAAAACTTAATTATGGAATATTATATTTTCCGTACATTTTATTTTATGATGCTTCAGATGAGTTTTCTCTAAATACAGAAGCCATCCACACTTCTCAAAGTAGACAGTGAGATCCTTTTAACTCAAGCACATCTGTGTAGCCTCTAGTCTGGAAGCCTCTATGGAAAACATGCTTTGTTATCTCCAGCCAGATAACCTGATATGCTCTCTTAAACAAGTGGTTGCTAATCAAATGTTAAGATGCAGATAATTGAAAAAATAAATACAAAATAAAACATATAGATAAAAATGTCATTTGGTGATTTGGAGCCTCTCCTCATCCTTAAAACCAGCTTTTATTGTGTTTATTTCAGAAAAATGAATGAATAAACACCTAGGGCTTGAGATACAGCACTCAGGTTCTAATGAAAAAAGCTTCCATTGAACTCAGCATGCTTCAAGCTTTCAGTAAAACTGGCTGCAAAACTCCAGTCGGAAGTAGAGATGTCAATAAATTCCAAACATGCATGGTGGTAAATATATGGGCTCTTCTTCTCTGGCAAACAACCCCGCTTAGTTGACTCCTAACAGAAGTTCACATCCTACCACACAGCTTCACGTAAACTTCTTGCTGAAGGGGTTCTGCATGTGGAATAAAGAAGGCTGGTCTCACTGGAAATACAGGGAAACCAACTAAGCAGTTTGTATCAACATAAGTGGACTTTACACAAAGCACTTTATCCATCAGATAGAAGTATTATCACACAACTGACTTCATCTGGAGTTGTTATGTACTGACAGAGGAAGACTCAGGAGGTCAGCATAGCTGTCTTCTGGGTAGCCAAGAAATAGGTTATTTCAGAGCTGCACATTAGTAAACTCATTGTATTACTTCTAAGCCTTGCACATACAGCTTTCACTTTACAGAGAAGACTACCATGATTTTAAATAATGGTGAAGTGGTTCCTGCAGCACCTTCTGAAGATGGAGACTGGCACTGTTTCCAGCAGTAAAAGGACACATAACTGTGCTTAGGAAATAAGAAATATTTAACAGGATAGAAAGCTTATGTAAATCTGCTCATCTGTCAGGCACTCCACATCCAGATAGTCCAAAAACATCCCTTGAGCACCTGTACATTTGGCTCATTATTCCAATGTGTGAATGGGAGAAAAAGAGTTGAAAGTCCCTTAGCACATTCTTTTTAAACCCTTGGTTAATGTACCTGGGAAGGAGGTTTCTACATAGGCAGAAAAACACAGACCATCTCCTGTCTAACATGATACAAGACATCCTCGTTGCCCTTTTAGGAACTCACTCTATGCTCCATTTCCATCCTTATCTCAAAATCTCTTTGGGGAGGTGCACATACATTTTCAGCTCAATAGACGAAATCTGCATAAACCATCAGCAGATTCAGTGATGGGAAATATTCTAGCCATCACAAGAATGGGTGAAATGATGTTATGATCTTTGCCATTACCATAGCCAAGCTTATTTCTTGGTGTGGCTCAAGTCCAAATATTAATTTAGTTTAGGTCCAACGGAAAGGATGAAGTCTGAATGGGCACACTTACATGTTTTCCTTTTACCACAGTACAGGACAAAGTCTGTTCTTGTTTTGCCATGCTTCGGATGTAAAATATTAGTTTGAACTGCCAGGGTTGCCTGCCCCTTGCTATCTGTCATATGAAGTGGAATAAGTCTGTTGAAGCTTGAACGTTACTTTACATTAAGATGAGTCAAGTCTATGGGTTTAACTGTAAACCTGTAAAATACTGTCAAATAAGAGTTACACTCTGGTCTGTTGCTAGCAGAAACGCCAAGCAGTGCCCATACTAGGATGGTCCTTGGCATCTGCATGAGTCATAAACGTATCTTTTGGCCACTGCTTCATTTATTGCTCATTATGTTTGTTGTGGACTGGTAAAGGCAGATATAAATAGAAAAATGCTTACGTAATATGATGGACAGATTTTGTTTAAACATTTTCAATAGCCTAGCCAAAACCTGACAAAGTATCTATTATTGGCATCTGAAAATTCCCATCCCATAAAGGATTATTCATGTATACTTAGGCCACAATTACCATTTTATTTGTGGCAACAGGCATAAAAAAAAAAAAAAAAAAAAAAGAATAGAAAACCAGGGGCTAATATATTCAGTGAAAGCACTTAGTAGATAATAAATATTCATGTAGGGGACACAGGGCTTAACAGCACAATAAAAATGCATTCCCAAAACAGAGGCCAGATCACTTAAATGAGATGGAAAAGGATATGTGACAGCACCAAACCCTTGTCCAGAGTTCTGACCTAAAGGCAATGAAATAAGTGAATTGACGATCTGGGTGAAGCTTTTGTTGTTGAGAGCAATAATTCACATATTCTTTGTATGAACATGACAAGAGAAAATTACTTTTGCATCCAGTTCTTCCTTCTGTCCTAAATCGGCCTATGATACAGCTCAAGTTTCTTAAAAGGACATTGGTCATCATCATAGTCCAACAGTATAGAAAAGAAAAGATTAAAGTTCTGAAACTTCCCTAATCCTGCAGTAATACTTCTTTTTACATCACAGATCATACTTAGTGCTTTCTTGAGACCACTAAATTATGATATTGCCTGGCTTTTCATTTTAGTTAAAAAATAAAATAAGATGCCTTTTTATAAAGTTCACTTGAAGTATAAATTAATTTGCATTAGTTTATCAGTTACAAAGTATATTTGCCTTTGAGCAATGACTTTGTCACATCATCAAGTCATGGAAAATTCAATCTGTCACAGGCTGAAGGGCCAAACTATAATAACTTATTTATTCCAGCATCACAAAGGGAGATACAGGAAATTATATTGGCAGTAAATTATTTCTCTCAAATCTTAACAGTTAGAGGAAGAATTTGGAAGAATTGCTGATGTCACAAAGCGTAGAGGTCATACTGAGCAAGTGTGGACCAAACTATTATTCCACTTGGCTGTATGCTATAAAATATAAGATTATCAGAGACTTGTTTCAGGGACACTTTTTCTAGTGATATTATCTTAGGTCTGAGTTGCCAGCAATGGTGATAAACAGCAGCTGCTTGCATCTAAACAATATAAATTGTCAGATTCTCAAATTTTACAAAACTCTTAAGAAATAATTGTTAACACAAGCCTTCATAGGGCCTGAAGATTTTGTTCAGAGCTGTGGTATTGTTAACTGGGTTTATACATAACCACACATATATATATAACTGCTGTACAATAGATATTATCCTGAACTACACAACTAGAGGATTGTCCTGTCCTGGTAAAATTATACAGCCAGGTAGAAATGTCTATCAATGTAGTTGTGAATGGAAAGATTGCAGAACTGGTTTAAATCAGACACACCTGGTTTAAGCCTGTGCCTGAACTTAACTCCAATAGTTAATCAGTGAATTTTTCAAACCCACCAGCTGAACTATCTCACTGACATCCTGTAATCGACCCATATTTGCACATATAAATAAATATTTCGGGCACGCAAGATACAGAATTTCCAGATGCCAAATGCCGACATTTGAAAATGTGGCCCTAAGTGTCATATACTACCCTTGATTGATGCACACAGATCAAAATGACTTCAGAGAGAGTTCTACACACAGATTGAGGGTAAGATATGGCTGCAATAAAATGAACATTAATCTATAAACAGTGTTGTTCTCTACCATAGGGCAATGATAGATTCACCATAAACCTTTTCCATCTGTCAAGTGCACTGCAGCGTTCTTGTGCCTATACTAATATTCTTTCATATATATAACAGTGGTTTTTGAACACCATGCCAGACCAAAACCAAAATATACCAAATAAAAATAGAGGTGAAAAAATGCAGGAAACTGGCTTGAAAAAAAAAAAAAAAGACTGACTGTAACTTGCAAATGAATCTGCCTTTAGGCTGTACAATGAATTCCAACTAATAGCATTAACATCACTAAAATACAAATATTGGGAGTTTATTTTTTTAAATGATTGTCTACAGTTATTAATATTAGAGAAGAGAGAGCATATGTTAAACCACTGGCAGAATCATGGTTCAGAGAAAATGGTCAACCTCCATACCAACAGTAGAGAAGTGAGGACAACAGTACTCTCCTCATCCGCTCCATTAGGTTTATTCCTCAGTTTATCTTAGTGTTAAATTGAAGATGAAACATGGTGTGAACATACAAAAGTTTTTACTTTTACAGAAAACATCTCGAAACAAGTTCATGGCATAGGTAATATTTATATACAAAATGTAATTTTTATTTATCATTTAAAGAGCTGGTTAATAAAAACCAAATTAAAAATGTGAATATAATTAAACATTATTTGACTATCTATACAACTAATTGAATAATGGAAACATTTATTCACCAATAATACATTCATCTATCTACAGAAGAAAGGATACAATTTGTAAATTAGACCTACATTAAAAGGATCTGATGAATATCTGTAATATTGTCCAAAATTTTTGTTATTGTTACGAAGAATTAGAAAGCTTACTGAAATAATATTGTCATTTACAATGACAGACCCTCAAAAGGGAAATAATTTGGCTAGAACATACTCGTATCATTAATCCACTGTATATTTAACTTGATGAATGGGATGACATTTCAAAGCACAGAAGGAAGAATAATCTCATATTTTAGGTGGAGAACCAAGAACCAGATGACCTGAAAACTACTTGTAGTCTTACCATCAATTATTTTCGCAGGGTTTTCACCTCCCTACCTGGAAATGACTTGTTTCTGAGCTAATTACTTTCACCTTAGGAAAAGCTATGAGCTTTATTCACAGTCCAGTGAATAACTGAGTACCCTTAACTACCTTTGAGTTAGGGCGACTGTAGTAACACAGGTATAATTAACTGAGGCTCAGAAGAATAGAATGCTTGAAAGAAACAATATTCTTACAAGGTATCTCATTTCAGCTCCTTGAGGGTCCCTGTGAGGGGAGCTTTCACCAGTGAGTGAAATCGATGATTAAGTGCGAATAACTTTAGCGATTGTTGATGTTACTTGACACTTTACAAAAATAATCAGCCTGAAACACAGGAAACCAAAGTGGTTGGAAGCACAAACATAAAGCTGTGAAAACCATCCTCAGCTGGTGTTTTATGCAGTCTTCGAGTTCACTTAGCCAGTACAGGAACTGAGGTGATGAAGCAGCAGGGAATAAATCCCTTCCTTCAGGAATCTCAGTTTATCAAAAATGCCAAGTTCCCGATATCCTTACCTATGAGCAAACACCAGGCTTTGGAAGATGCAGCATGCCTTCATTATTGTGTTATTTTGTATTAAGGCACAATACCAAATGTCAACAAGAAAAATCAGCTTGAAGTTAGTGTTTTAACCTTCTTTGTTCTGACAGAAATGGAATTTCCCCCCACACCTTTTCCTTTCAAATAGAATTCATGCAAAACTGGCCACTTCAGTGAAGCATTTTGACTTTGACAGAACTGCACATTCTCTGAGCGGCAATACTGGTCAGCCCTTAGCTATAAAGCTGCATATAAATGAATGACGTGAACTAGCTCGCAAAACCAAAAACTGAATTTTAATACAGCCCTGTACTTTTTTCTGTACCTTCTTCTTCAGACTACAGTATAATAAAGTACAGGTGATGAATATTTATTCAACCCTGATTATACTTGAACTGCATTAGGTACTTTAGATTAAAGCTCTGTTGTTTCTACTGCCAATTCTCGTGCATGGTAATTTTTTGCGTTTTAGATCTTTTGATTTACACATAAAGCTATATTTATGATAATATCTGCCTTATTAACCCTCTTTTCTGTTCTACATTCTATTCATGGTGGTATTGTATTCATGCAGTGGGTTATTATTTTACAAACTTGCCTTATTTACTATAAATGTAGAAATTACTATTATTAACTATGCATTCAGTACAAAACTTAGCTATTCAGACTGAAAGTAAGCTCTTATTCTGCTTTAAATATTCCACTGTCAAGAACCTGGACAAGTTTATTTTTATTTTTTAATTAATAGAGAGATGAAGCTCTTGTTATTGTGCAGTAAAAAGTAGTGGTGTCTCCACAAACAATGCAGGATCCTACAAGGTACTAACAACTGGAAACCTGACTATGCAATACCTTTAGATGCCAAGAATGTGACTTACTGAAGCCGTACACTTAGTAATGCATCTGGGAAGGCCACCCAGATGTCATCCATTCCCTCCAAAATGTTGTTTCCTTAACCAGTCCCATGAGAGTCCATTTGACTTACAGACTTGGTTAAGAAGATATTGGTGAGAGGGAAATTTCCAGGTTAGATACAGGTTGGTATGATTAGGTGGGAGGCATAAATTATACAGCTAGGTAGCTGCTCTATCAGGTAATGCCTCATGAGCTGGTGTTACAGGGAAGGATAAGAGTAAAGTCATCTAAGTCCCACTGCAGCAAGTTTGCTTATGATTGTCTATTGACCATATGAACAAAACAAGCCCTCAGTGTTTTTTCTCAGCTTTTTTTTTTTTTTTTTTTTTTTTTTTATGGCATACTAGACAGAGGAACAAGCATCTCTGCTAGACATCGTCATCTGCTAACCTGAGCCTAAAGTTACCATTCACAGATCTAAACAGAAAAGAGGAAACTCATCTACATCAACCAGTTCAGCGCTGAGGAAGACATTGCTTCCCAGCTCCAAACAACAACAAGCGCAATGGCAAAGAGCAAGCACAAAGCCCACTGTAAACTGGGTAAGAACAGAGCAGAGTAAAAGTGTTGTCTCCACCCAAGTACACCATAGATTATCTATTTTCCATCCTTTTCATACAAGTTACCAGGGAGGTGGTAGCATTTTACTGCCACCATAACCAAAATTTTGGGAAAAAAATCCCAAAGAGACAATGGACAGGAAAGAACACACTGAAGAAGGTATGACCAGATTCCTCCTCCTGGTGTGATATGTGCTCTTTCTTCTTCTTCTTATCTCTCCATTTATCTTCCTTCCTCCCCACACAGACAGGTTACAAAGATTATTAAAGTATAAGGACAAGAAAAACAGAATTTGGCATATACAGAGAAAAGCCTGGGTAAGCACCCTGCAACCAGACAATAAGTATCATGCCAGGATCATCTGATAATCTTGCAAGATCTTACTTTCAGTGCATGCAATAAAATGCTTTCAAGGTACAAGCATATCTGTGTCTGTTGCAAACCACGTACAGGCTTGCTAGACTGCCAACGCTAACACGGAATGTTTTCTTATGACTGTGCATCAGTCAGCATCAGTTCCTTCAACCAAAATTATCATGGTGCACTACAGGACCAATGAAACAAAGTAACAATGTTAAAAATTACATTCTCTGGAAACAGAACTATGTGAGAAGTGAAATGGTGTACGAAACGTCCATACCAAGGGACATATTTCTGAAGAGTGCATTTCAGCACTCCCTCAAGAGAGCTGTCACCCCACTGCAGCTGAGCAACTTAAGAGCGCAAGTCCATTTGGACACTCAGCTTGTCTTAGAGCAACAAAAATGACAAAGAAAAGCCACAAACGATGGCTTATAAAGAGCGTGGAAGACCTTGAACATCCTCAGAGACCAAGCCAGCTAGTCAATTATCATCCCTCAAGAGGCAATTTCTTTCATGAGAAAAAATGCAGAGTAACCAGCTTGATGATGCTGTATCTTAGGTACAAAGAACTTCAGAAACTCACCACAAATGAAATATTAATGAGGTAGTGGATCCTAGAGAACTCAAACTGTATACGCTACCAGAAATTAAATTGTTAAATATTTTGGCTAACCGCCATTTCAGTGATCATTAGTCTGAAATATTTGGCTAGTAAATTCAGTATCTTTAATTTTAATCAGATTTGAGTGTTTGCAAATGATGCAGCTGTTGCTATAAAGATAATTAAATAACCAAATAGCCAACAACTTTAATTTTGGGGTTTTTTTTGTGAGATTTGAAGATTAGAGTTATTTGCAAACTCCTCAGACCCCACTGCTGTCAGTACTGAAAAAGGAACAACTTCAATGCATGATCTATGTGAAATACATTTGCTGTCTTAGTCCAGTTCCAAACAAAGTGTGACAGACCCCACAAATCTCACCATAATAACAGGCATCTTTGTTTTCATTCTCAGCAGAAAGCCAAAAGAATCTACAGAAACATAATTATGCACCTCTCCTCCTTACAATGGGTCCCACTATGGGAAAAGCAAGTTAATGGCATGGATCAGGAAGAAGGAATTCACAGTTCTCACTATCTGTACTGACTTGTTTTATTTGTTTGTTAGTAGTGGACAACACATCTGACTCTCAAGCTGCCATCATCCCTCTACATCAAGTTGTGGAATTACAAAAAGGGATACTTTTCCTATTTTGATTATGACAAATGTACCGAGTCACATTCTGCTCTCACTGCAAATCAATATATATTCAAAGGAAATCAACTGACTCCAGTAGAGTTACCCCAGATTTGTCTTGGCATAGTGGTTGTGATCACTGGCTGTACTGGCTGCTGATGATCTTTGGCTTGGGAGGCCAATCTATTCCTAGTCTTTACTATCAGAAACGGCAAAATATTTATCAGAAAATAATACAAGGTACAACTCTCTCCTCAAATTTGTGGTGGGTTACTTATATTACACTTAAATACACTATCTTGAAATAAGATTCCCATAATGGACTGTAACTTACAGGTACTACCCTGAGGGATAGTCTATTGGAGAGAAGTCCAGGAAGCATTAAATCCTATGGGGAAAAAAAAGTTGCTTATGCAATCGTGGATAATGTTTCTACGCTCCAAGTACAGTTGCCTTGTTTGCATACATGTGACTTCGGTAGATATTCATGCTCAGCCCACGGTGTGGTAGCCCAGAAAAGGTCAAATCCTTAAAAATTCTTTGGTGTCTCTGTAAAGCAGCACAAGGCACAGCATGAAATATTCCAGGAAGTGTAGATATAACCTGACTCATTGGTGATGATATTTTGATTCAAGAAAAACAGGAGATTTTTATGCAAGACTCACCTTCAAAATCATACAGAATCTCTCACTGACACTGACATGAAAGTCAAAAACATGTCCTAGATGTCACCAGGGTAGTCACATTTTTTTTGCTGCATTTGTATGCTAATCACATAAGAAGCAAAAATAGGCTTAGATTGGAAATCAAAGATTGGTTGTATACAGGTAATAGAGTGCTCAAATGCTTTATTTAAAGATAGAAGGCTCTTGAACCAGACTTTATTATTGAACTAAGACTATCTATCCTTTTTGACACTTTTTAAATTAAGTTCTTCCTCTAATTTATGTTTTTGTCAGCTTTCCTCCCTTACCTGGCTTTAAACTGATTTTTTTCTCTCGAAGTAATAAACTACTTCGGAGAGGAGAGAAAAAAATTTTAATGACCCTACGAATTCAGATTAACAAAATGGATCATTTGTATACAGCTGTAGAATTATGAAACCTTTTGAAGTAGAGAGAGTCTATAGCATTTTACAGCAATACACTGCTCCTACACATTGCCACAAAATTCTTGTTAGTGTCCCCTACATTTTCAATTCTTGGCATGCTTAAGCAGGACCACATCCCTTTGGTGCGAAATTAGGAGGTCAAAGTTAAACCAAAGGGATAATGTTGAGGTCAAAACCATCAATGTATTCTTTTTTTTAATGCTGTGATGGATAAACCCCAGCAGCCCTTGTACCGAAGCAGCAAACAAAAGCCTGGGTGAGCCTGGATTTGCACCACCAGTCATGTTTGACTCTTTACTGGCTGCTCAATCTGCCTCCTTATTATTGCTAATCCAACCTGCTTCCCAGCATGGTCTGCATCCCGTCTGACTTCAGCAGAGACACAGGGAGCTGGTTCAGACAAACAGAGCAGGGTAGCAGCTGCAGCCTGATGAGTGGTGGCAGCCAGATAATCTACTGTGATGTCTTGTTGGAGAAAATTTGGGACAATGTAATTTCCCCAGTATGACATGAAACCCTTGTCAGAGTAACATGAGTACACCCAGCCTTCGGATGCTGTAAGCAATTATTTGTTTCTCTATTACAAGAATTAAGATTGTACATGCTTGCTTATAAGGTGGCTTCAAATTTTCAATAGTCCATGCATTAAAAATACAAATACAGATTGAAAAGATGAACTATCTATTGAAGAGGAAAATGATAGCAGGTCATACTGCTTCCCTGTTTCCCTTCTGTCTCTTTCCATCTCCAATGTGATCTTAATCCTTCCTCTCACTGGGTCATGCCGCAGGCATTTTTTTTTTGAGACTCCTTTGAAAGTAAACAAAAGTGAAATGATTTTTTTAAAAAACAGGAGTTGCTGATGTGAAAAGTCATCTTGTTTTCCTCCATTAAATAGAGTTGCATTCATGAGGTTGCACAAACATCTACTTCTCATGTTCACTTTCAAAATGGCATCTTATTTTGGCATGTCTTGCATGGTTCCTGATTTAGCATGAGAAAGAGAAATACAGGTTTTAAGAGCTCTAAATTTTTACAGAACAAGGCTTCATTGAAGTATTTTTGTTCAGAGAAACATCCAACAATGGCTTTAATGGAGACACTAGTTCCAAACTGGTCCCTCTGTGGACATTCTCTTTCCATATTAGAATACATTTTCAATATAAAAAATAAGTATACTCAACTATAATTTAAACAGCAATGACACAGGATCCTAACTTGCCTCAGAGTGTCTTTTCAACTTTAAGTAAAGTTTCTATGACTGGCTGAAACTCACATTCCATCCCTAGATTTTTCAGCAGAAGTTCATTCAAGCACATTTTTCAGAATTATTTTGTACTAATAGCTGTATGCTGTTTTCATACAAATTTTATTCATCTTTGGCCTTCAAAATTTAAGTAAATGTAAAACAATACTTCCAGCAAAGACTATGAATGTCCTGTATGATTCATTGTTGCAAATTACATTTACATCTCAGATTATTTCTAAAAGTTTTTCTGTGAGTACACCTCCTAAGATACAATTCCAGTACTGCTATTTTTTTACTTTCTAATATTGGAACTATCTGACTCTGGTATGGCATAGAAGTAATCTGTCCCATCTGTCCAAGTTTTCCTCCTTAGAAACTGGACTACGAGGATGGATGGGAGAGCTGAAGCCTACTGTGATTTTAGTCTGGACCTGGAAGTTCACAAGCCCTACTGGGTCTGATGATATGGAAGCAGCCTACGTTCATCGTTCTCATTTCTCTGCCCATACCCACATAAAAAGAGAGGCCTAAGTATCCCCTAAATGCCAGACACACAAATAAAGGTTTAGTAACCTGTGTAAATAGCTTAATTTAAAAACAAATGCTGAAAGTGTGCAATGCTCATTACAACTAATGAAAATTCAGTGAATGAAACTTAAATGTAGTTTAGGTACTTTGATCTAAAGCTTAAGAAATTAACTTTTGCTTCTGAAAGTTGTGAGAGCTAAAAAAAGAATACACTCAAGTTCTCTGTTTATCTGTAGAAGAAGTAAACATTGATTTCAGAACCTGCCTAAGCTCTTCCAGCCTACATGCTTCAGATGTGTTTTACCAGCATGTTACTCAAGTCTTTCCTGGTTTGGATTTGATGATTGAGACTTCTCAATACATGGATGCTGTCATTTGGGGGGAAACAAGGACATGGAAGTAAATTAATATTGAGTGTAGCTGTATTTGCAGTGGTGAACACGGAGTAGAAAGCACTGTACGTTTATGGTGGTCATTACAATGAATAGAGAGAGAAGAGAGAAAAATGAGTAAATGCAACTTACTTCATTACTATACAGTTACTAGTAGCATAGTTCCTTTTTTTTTTGTTGTATACCACCCTTTATCTCATTTGTAGAAACTGAATTCGTTAATCTTTAACGAAAGTTACCACTAGATTCTCCCTAAAATGCTCAAGTATGGAGCCAAGCCAAGGGAGATCTCAAACTTAAAAGCAGATTTCTGCTGCAGAAACAGTTATCTTTGAGAAGAAAAGATTGGAACCAATATGACTTCATCAGTTGTAACAGCAATTTAGATAACTAAGTATTTACAAAGAAAGGACCATGAGGCGTATTTATGCATTATAGATGCTGCTCTCCATCTCCCCATGAGTGCTGACTTCTGAATGAAATCAAAGAGTCTGGTGCTACTGAAGCGATTGAATTAATACTTCTGGGGCTGAACAGATCTGTCAGGAAGAGAGACAATGCCATAGAGTGTCATTGTCTTTTCCACTTCATTATTGATTCTCTGTCAGCATACAGTGCCCCTGCCTCACTGCATGGTGCGCACCGGTGTCATGTGCCATGTTTAACACCTGGGCTCATGATAACTGAAAAAATGCAACTCGACAGTGCTTGTCACTGCATTAGCTGTACCAGAAATATCATTTATTCTTTCTTTCAAAAAAAAAAGGGTGTGTGTGTGTAATAAAATGGTTTCTTGGTGGGGGTTTTTGAGCCATTACAGTAGTTAACTACAAATATTATCAATTTGCTTAATTAGCATTGACCTGTAACATGGCTGATGGTAAATTCTACTATGAATAGCATGCTATGCTATATGCTATATTATGTTATATTACACCTATACTATCTCTTGTGCAGACAAGGAAACTCTCGGTTGAATTTTTGAGGAAGAATACCTGTCACACTCACACACACAAACACACAGTGCAAAGGTATCATTATTCAGCAAAAAATATGATCTTTTACCATTGTAGGAAGATTTACGTCAAGTGTCATGCATACAGAATGCCCAGTGAGGCCAAGAGAAATTACACATCTGATCATAATTAACAAAGTGCATGCCCTAGCGTCATAACTGCGAGGCAGCCTTGCTGTGTGACTTGGGATGTTAGTTACTAGGCATGCATGTGCTTTTGGAATGGGTAACAGCATATTTCCAGATTAACCTGACATGCAGTTAGCATATGATACTAGGCTAGTTGTTTTAAAAGTGTTGAAAATTTGTCCGAGCTAGAAGGGCAATATCCACGATACATCACTAAAACCCACATACCTTCAGATAACCCCCAGTCAGGCTCATTCACATCAGTGTTGCTGGGCAAAGTGCATTTGAAAATAAAAGCGCATTTTACTCAGATCATGTGCAAGTCATCGCAGAGGACATCCTCCGTTGGCACATGAAGGAGCCGTGCTTGTCGTTGAGCTCTTGATTTGTATTCTATTCAATATGTTTTCTCAGTTCCACAGTTATGCTTCATGTTCATGGTATTGTGATGCTTGGAATATAGAAAAGCTAGGTCTCATTTTTCTTTCGTATAGTATAATGGGAGTGGTGATGGCAAAGTAATTATGCTTCTGGGTTGCCGTGTAGATATCATTAGTATTAGTAACAGAGATACAATGTGTAAAGCTGCCGAGATATTTAATGCCATCTCTGTTAGTGACAACAAAACAGCAATATAGTTGCATTCAGTTTGTTCACACACCCAATTATTACAATGTAGTGTGTGTCACAGGATGTTAGAGTATTTCAGGATTTTCATTAAGGTTTCTCTTTTAGTATGTTGCAAGGTGATCTTAATCATTTGCTTTTGTCTCAAAGCAGATACATGAAATCTCAATTCAAATGTGAATTTCATTTCTGTCTGTGAGCGTTTGCCAGAATAAGTGAAAAAAGGTAGATACCACTTGCTTTACTGCAGTAACTAATAGGTATCTTTAAGTTAAACTTTTCTCCAGTGGATCCTCCAATATGAGACCACCTAGGGCAAATCTGGATGTGAGGAATAGTACCAGGAAGGAAATATGATTCAAAGGAGTCACAGTTCCCTGTCCAGCCATGCATGGATGGGGAGAAAAAAGGCTGGCAACTTGTAAAGGCCTGTTGCCATATACTCTCTGCCAATGGAGGAGAATGAACAGACCTATGCAGTCACAGGTAAATGCCTCTGGGTGGAACAACCTGTGAAGCCAGAGGGAAAACTCACGGTGCAGAGTACAATATTTCCTCTTCCTCCTGTGTTCAGGGGACAGTCTGGCATCTGCGACATGAATCAGGATGTAAGAAGAGCTTTGGGTGTTACAAACCCACCTTTTCAGTAGATGGCTAGCACAATGACACTGAAAAGGTTTGAAGGAGACTCCTTGAAGAGTCCACATTGACATTTTTATCACTGCTTAGAAACACAGCTTGTGGGTTTTTTATATTTTAGTTTGTATGTTTCATAGATTTTTAATCAGGATGTGTGAATAAAGTAGAATAATAAAAGTGGTGGAGTAGTTACTTTGGTTAATTTCACCTTAGTTTCTTAAAAAGTATGAAATACAGTGTTTGCCTCGCTCATTTATAAAAATGGCAAAATAGACAAGCATATTTGAAAAAAAAAAAAACCTGAAAGATTAGTGAAATCACATAAATTGTTTGAAAACTTTTGAACAGTTTTGGACAAATACTTCCTTTAATCTGAGAACATGGTTTTAAGTAAACTTAATGGATTAGTTTTAAGCTACTCAGTCTTTTCAATAAGGTTTCATTGAAGTTATCATCCCTTTTCAAAGGGGAAATTAGTCATTCTGCTGGTTCTGAAGGAGAAAAGATGTGATTACACATACATGTCTTGTTCATCCGCCTGTAGGTAGCTTCTTCATTAGAGAGGCACAAACTAATTTCAATGAACCATCTTTTATACACCAAATGTGTAAGATCACCTGCTGTTTGCTGTTAGATCAGTTTTAAAACATTTGTTGTAAAGTGTGGTAAAATGATTTTTAAACAGTCAGGAGCTGCTTTAGATGTGACTTTAGAAGGAAATATTTGGCAATAGCTGGGAGATGTGAAACAGCCGTTTAATGAACACACTGGGAAGAATCTCATCCTTTACCACCATCCACTGAGTCATGTTCAGTGATGGATTTAATGTTCAGAACTCCAATTGGCATCAGGGAGATTTGATCAAAACACTACTGTTATGATCACATAAGTTTAAAGACCATGTCTGTAAGTTAGATAATGAGGGCTGTATTGTTAAATCAGTTACTTTGTCTCTTCTGGTATCTGTGATGAGACTAAAAATTGGGAGTTATCATGATGTTCCCTTTACAACAAATACAGAAATGTTTTTTTGACATGTTGAAGGAATTAGATAATGCATGAATCTGCAGGATTGCAGTTACTGAGGAGTCTCTCAAAAAGCTTTTTTGCAGTTGGCATTAATTAAAAAACCAACAAAAAGGTTAACCTGTGCATTAAAATTCAAAATTGTACCAGAAATGGCCCCATAATACATGTTCGAAATCTTTGAGCAATTTGCATTCTAAGGGATTTTACAAGGAATTATTTGGCAGGGCTAAAAACAATTATTTGCAGCATCATTTGTTCTAAAAAGTTGAAAATAGCCCTAGATATATTTCACTAACTGTATGAGACTACAGTATTGAACCACCTATGTATGATACCCTGCTTTATCTGTGACCTATAACTACTACACCTGAAAGGGCTCAAAGAATTCTATACCTTTGCTTGGAAACTGTAAAATATTTCATTAAGGAAAATCTTCTGAAACCCTGATAAAGTACCTAATTAGGCCTTGAAGGATGAGACACAATTAACTCCAAGCCTCTATATTAACTTCCACAGCAGAAAGTCTTATTAAATCTCCATGAACTGCTATAGATGTCTTCTGCTAGAACACTTCCAGAGAATGCATGCCATACAAGGGTTTCAGAACAGGTTTTATAGGAATCTTAGTCCTGGTCCCAGCAAAATATTTCATTATATTCTCAGTTACATAAAGGCCAATCCTGCAATGCTTATGTAGAATAAATTTCTGTAGGAAAAGACTAGGTAAGTACAACGTCGTCATTATTTGACCCAAGTAGCATAAAAAATTCAAGGGAAAAGAAGAGCTATATACAGAGTGCAACAAAGTTGAAATTTGTAGCCTGAAGATAGTTAAAATGAGAAATGAAGGCTGAGGTAAAATAGATGCTATCATTATCATCACCTTTGATTAAAATCTGCCAAGAACTGTTTAGCATTAACACAAACACAAAAAGATGGAGACTGAATTAAGATTTTGTTGGTATTCACATGAAAATGAAATAAAAAAATGGTGTGAAAGATATTACACAAAATCCCTACCGAATCAGTAAAACGTAACATGAAAAGAGACCTCAGCATGTGCTTGCGTAAGCATCCAAAAGCCAAAGGACACATTTTTCCCCCATGTTAAAAAGGGGGGGGGGGAAATGGTTGACTAGAGGTAGAATATGTGCATTATCTTTGTTTAACAGGTTAGAATATTCTCCTGGCTGGAAGCTCCCTGGCATATGTGAGGGTGAATCAGGACATGTAATTCTCAGCAGTTTCACAACTTGGTGGCACACTGCCAGAAGAGCCAGCAGGTCATTGATTGTTACTGGGGAATCCCCTGACAGTTCCAACCCCCAGGAAAAGAGAAGGAAGGCTGGGCAGCCAGCCAGGACTTCACTCCTGCAAAAACCCCAAATGCCACTCTCTGACTAGTTATGCAGGAACCATTCAAACCTTAGGTACTGTTGGCACCCATGATATTCACCATAAACCAGCGAGAGAAAGGACATAGAGTTTACTTAAAGGTTTAAACTGTGAGCTGGTGTTAAGATGTGTGTCTTTACTCGACTCAGAGCTATAATTCTTTACACTGACAAGACTACTGCTTCAAAGGGGCATACTAATACCTTCTAGGACACACCTTCTATAGAATGAGTATATACTGTTATGTGTTACCTGAACCCATAAACCAAATTATTGAATAATCTGACTACCTTTATGTGACAGTAAGACAAGTGATTTAGCCAGTGGTTGTCACTCTGATCACTTCAGTGCTGTGTGACATACCCAATGGGCATGTGAAATGTATTCCTTTGATGCAGGTGGATGTATAGGTTACTGTACATTTTGATATTCCATCCAAATGAATGAACAATTTATTCAAAGCTGCTGACACTGCTGGGTTGTGCTTCTATCCTCACAGCACTGAAAAGGTTAACAGTGATTTTTCATCAAAACAGCTTATGCGTCATAGAAATACAGCGTCATGTGTCTCCGCATAAATGGCAGCAAGGAGAAAAGTCAATAATTATTTTAAAACATGACTGACAAAAGAGACCACTTCCTGGTTTGCATAACACCTTGTTTGCTCAGCAACTGCAAAGGAACAAAGGATCTCCCTGACGAGTTGGGTTCTTCAGTCTAATTTCTTTGCCTCATCCCTTTAACATACTCACTTTTCCAAACAAGTTCAGGTGTCGAGAGCCACTGAGTTCTCCATGCAAGACTCAGAATAAAATGCTAAATATTTCCATAGAGCAAAATTTCAAGACACATCTCCAAGAGTGCAGATGAGAATTATAAGAATAAAATAATCTGGCTATATGCCTGGGAAAATCGTCCATAAAGTATTCCTTAAGCAGTCAATGAAAGCAGAAAAATGAGATGAATGTTACTTTATAAGACTGAATTACTTTTTGAAGTCACTGGGTGCTTCTTTACAGTTCTGGAGTATCTTGGGAGAGATGGTTATCTCGGGAGAGATGGTCTTCTCATGAGGTGTCTAATACCATCATCTAAACCAGCCAGTTGATGGGGTCTTTCTTTGGACTACTAAACTACCTTGTAATAACTGATCTGGAAATACTGAACTGTAGACATCAGTTAAATCTTCAGAGAAATGTAGAAATACAAAGAAAAACTGTTACTAAACACTGAAAAGTTATGGGTTGCTATTGCTTATTACCATGGAAACAGACTAATTAACAATTTCTTACAGTTAAAAATCAATTCTCAGCACAAGAGCATGTGTTTCAGCTCAACATTTCATTCCATTCAACTCCCCATTGAAAGTAAGTAAAGATTTCATTCGAGGTGGTGTAACTATATTCACTTACAAAGCCAGTGATAGACAAACAGAGGTAACAGGCCAGTGGTAGCTTCTTCACTTGCATCTGGCTGCAGACAGTGGAGCGTACCTAGAGCTTTGGCTATTCAGAAGTCCAGATTCAAAATACGACTGATTGTTGCTGATGCAAAATAAAGAGTTTCCTTAGGAATACTTAGAATTTTTCGGCAAGAATTGAACTCATTATGCCAGGATGTAGACCCTTCATATCTTAGCGATGCATTTTCAGGGTCATGGAATTAGAAAACTTTTGAATAAACAAACCTTGTGTTTAAGCTTTATATAAGCTAGTTTCCTGGAGTTTTGCTATTAATCAGCACACAGACAAATCCCCACCTCCCATTTTATTACCGTTTTGTGTAGCATGGAAAGAGTGACTGATGACTGTAGTTTTCTAAAGATGGCTGGAAATAATTTGACTTCAGAACTTTACACTGAGAATCTATTAAAAGCTTATTACCTGCATTAAAAGCAAACTGCAAACGCTGTCTTTGATTTCATCTTCAACATCAATATCAGAACCTGAAGGTCTACCTTTCTCTTCACCTAAACTGTAGCTACAATATGGTTACTCCCCTTACTGCCTTAGAAATGTTGTGCCAGAGAAAAATCACAGTAACACACTCTGCAACATCAGTGTTGGAACTAAGCAGCCAACCAGAAAAAGAAGCAGAGAACATAAGCCCTATTGCATTTCTCCTAAACCTAGTTCTCAAGTCTCTTCCATTCAGCAGTTAGCCCCCTCCCTCCCCTCCCCCCTCCCAAACCCTCTGCATTGACATGGTACCAAAACTGCTGTTGGCATCACCTTGGCAGCTGATTTCAGGCTTGAGCACACATAGCGGAGGAGAAGTCAGACCACAATTCCAGGTACAGCTGCGGATGGCGACTCAGTCCCTCTCTATAAGAGCATTTGGTCGACTCACATGATCCACTAAGTGCCAGTGAAACCAGACAATAAAGGACTTCACCTTCTGCAGATTTTCTGAGAATCATCTGAATAAAGTGACAAAATCAGCTTTTTCTGAGATGTAAAGTCAAGGACAAACTAAACTCTCTGGTGGAAATATGAGGGAGAAACCTAGAAAAGCAACCTGTGAAGGGATCAACAGAAAGTGATACCCCAGAAAAAAAATGAGAACATTGAAATGTAAAATATCCTACAGGCAGCACCATGTAGCTAGTCCTATTTACAATGGTGTGCAAGCACAAAAAAAACATGTAGCCCACTTATGCAATTAAGGCTTGGCAATTTGATGAAAATATCATGGAACAGAATTGATGTGAATTTGAGCACCCTGCCAGCTCATTGGGATGGAATTGGCAGTCAGGGGAAGAGACGGGTGGTGTGATGTGCACGCATGAGCCTGCAAAGGCAAACTCTGGGCTCCAGGGCAATTGCCAGAAGTTGGTTGTCCTGCAGGAAAACAGGGATTTTAACAATAGTTAAGCTCTCAAGGGAGGTCGGTTTTTCCAGGCTTCGGATAATTAAAGAAAAAATAGTGGGGGATAGATGTATTACTAACCTCTAACGCTCATAATGCCCACATAGAATTAGAAACATTGTTGTCACACAGTTAGTGACAAATTAAATGATTTTTTTGTCCTGGAAGAAAATGTATTTAGTTGCAAAACTTTATGCACTTCACAGTAATGGTTACATTTATGGTGGTTAAATGCTTCTTCAGATTATCTCACTTAATACTAAATAAAAACCAAATTCATCACACAGCACTTTGCATATGCATAATTTTCTTCAGTGATTTCAAATCTATGCTAGATGCTAAAGGAACCACTGAAGTGATTAAATCAGTTGCACGTCTAAACATTTGCAGAAATTACTTCAAGCACATGAAGAAAAAAATTATAACATAAAAGACCAGTAGGATTTATGAAACACTACTTTAGGATTTAAAGTTATAGTATTGTGTTTCAGAAAGAACGAGGAAGTCTCCCAGATAACAGAACAATTATTATAATAATATTGTCTACCAAATATTTTCTCTACTAGGAAGCTTTTTTCTCCACAAAGAAGCAACAACTGACCATTCTTGTAACAGATTTGGCACAGCACGCAAAGACAATGAAAAGTTAATTATATGCTGATGTAATAAATGTTCAGGCATCCTGAAAAATAGTCTTGTACTACATTTCATTTCAAAAAGGGGTCTATTTTATAAGGATATTTTTTACTAGGATTCATTACTTACTGTCAGATAGCAAGCACTTACTGTCAGGCCTCACATTGTGCATATTACTGTATGATAGCAGAATGGTCACAATTCTGCAAAAGCTTATAAATTGTGCCAATAACTGGACTTGCTAGTCAAACCCAATTAACTTCTAACACCAGTTTGCCTAGTAAAGCATCCACTTAGTCAGAATTCATTTGTGCTTTAAAACTGATGTATCATACAGTTTTTGAAAAGTATTATTTTTTCAGTGTGCCATTAGAATTAAGAAAATATACACAGCAGATTAGAAATTCTAAAGTTACAAATAAAATTAAGCTGCATACTTAGGGTTTACAACATTTGAATGTGCTTTGAGTACACAGCATTTTGAAACATCAAGCAGTTCTCAGCTTCCTGCTGTGTCCCATATAGAGTCTCCATCACTATCATCAGTCATGCATAAAATAATTGTTTTTCTGCTCTTACAATAGGACCAAGAAAACCCTGCATTCTGGTTGAAATGAAAATGAAGGCAACATGAGTAATCACATCATGATGGGTCAGCTGTTGTGTAGCGAACATCCTTAAAAGCAGTTCAATAATGGTACCTTTAACTAAATGTTTATTTACATAATCGTACAGGTAAAAATGTCTAAATAAAAAAAAAAGCAATATCATTTTAAAAGACGTTTTGAATTAATTACTCAGAAAATCAGTGATGAAAAGATTCTTGACAGTGTCTATAAAAATGGTAGCAAGATATTTACAAAGAAGAAAAAAACCCACAAATTTACACACCTGAGAGAGCATGAATGAAGAAATGAAGAATTAGTATTAAAGTTTCTGTTAAATACTGAATTGCATTGTGACACAGTCAAAGGAAACTGAACACCAGTTATTTTGATTTTTTTTCCCCCGAGGTATATTTGAAATAAACACATTTTATTTGAACAGCCCATTGTTGCTTAATCTATTACCAGAGAAGCATTTCAGTAAATTTTTTAATTGGTATTCTGCTTTCACTCTGACTATGGAAATGTTGCTGTGTATCCTAATAAAACATTGCAAGTCAGTGAATCAAAATATATTCCAGTTATTGAAAAAGTAAAAAAAAAAATCGATTAGAAATAAAATAATTTCCCCTCTCTCTCCATGAGGTAACAGCAGGTCAGTGATGCAGAATATAAATATTACAGTTTCTAGTTCTTCATACAATGGTACATTCAGATCCTACATCTGAAGTGCAGATCAGAAAAGATTTAATTACATTAGAGGACTCTGCTATTGGCTTGCTGTGAATTTGACTCAAGTTGGCTGTTCAATTTGGTTTATAACTCCTTGACAGAACTATTTGGCCTTGACCCTTGAAATGCTTAAGTATGTGCATTGCTTTACACATGTAAATTGTTCCCTTAAACTCAAGTCAATTTAAGTATGCGAGAAAGTGTTTGGAGGATAAGAGATGAACATTTTTAAAAGCACCTCAGCGGTGTGAAGAAAAAAGCAAACATCATACTGTTATATATAAATACAGTGATGGAAAGTCAGTGTACAAATAGGAGTGTCATGTTAGATTCATGAAGTCATCCTTCCACTCTACTTGGTTCTGGCTGTATCACATGGAGGTTTTGGCAAAGAGATGTAGATTGACTGGGAAGAGTCCAGAGGAAAGCAACAGCAATGAGTTAAGTTTAGAAAACATTATTCAGAAATAAAGATTGAAGAAACTGAGTTTGCTTGATCTGGACAAGTGAGACATTTCAGAGAATGCAGGTTATTTGGTGGAGTTTTACAAGCTTTATGTGAGACAATACCCTCAAGTACAGGACATTGGTGGGTAGGTTCACAGCGACAAGGATACATGACACATCTTCAAAACTCTTCTCTATATATTTTTTGTGTGTGAAATCCACAAAAATCCCACTTAGGTGCTCAAGAGATTAGAATAAAAATGCCCAAATAGTTTCTGATTTTGCTTTTGACTTGTCAAAATTCTATAATCTACTAATTTCTCCTTTGTGATAGAATTAATTAAATCTCCAAGTAGCATTCCAAACTACACTTAGATTTGTTGTTACAAACAGCTGTTTTTCATATAGATGGGGGAAAGAAAAAAAAAAGCCAACCAGTTATTTTGTTTTCCTTTTCTAGGTGTTTTTTCTCGTTTGTAGGAAAAGAAATGCCTCTGAGGTAACTAATTTGATCACAACTGTGGTGAGTCACTCCCAACATATTAACTATGGATTACTGGAGTTTAATATTCTTACTTACATAGATTAGGAGGAGACCAAAAATGAACAGAATGGGGATGCCTATCCCTAATTATCTTTATTATGACAGAGAATAATTGTTTTAAGTTGCAAGGTTATCGCTTATGAAATGGTTGTGTATAAAATATTGACATTACAGGGATACTGTATTTTGACTGTTAGCATGGTGCATGCCGTCTGTATGAAACATAAGATCTGGCAAAACAAAAATGTTTTTCTAAGAGATTTACAAAATGACAAGTTTTTTATTATTATTTAAGCAATCCTAAAGATGGAGTAAATACATATTTTCTTGTAATTGTATTCCAAGAGCGAATGCCTCAGTAGCAACATTAATCAAGAAAAATCTGTAATCTGTGCTATTTATCATGTAATTAAAATGATAAAAAGCCGGTAAATAGGAGGGAACTGACTGTCTGAAAAGAGCTACAAGTAGGCAGATATCCAACACATGCTCCTACAATGGAAATCATAATGTACAGCTAATGCATTTAATAATTTTTAAAATTCTGAAAGCAAACAAGTACAATGTATATGGAAATATCCAGCTACTGAGAGCACTGAAAGAACTGAGAGTTCCAGCTATGGATTTTTCCTTTTGCAATTCCTGCAATGTGCTTGAAATCTACCTGGGTTTTATTCAAGCCTATATAAACCACTGTGCTCCAGCTATATTGCTATCTTCCTTTCTTGTGTTCTTGTGTCCCCCTTTAGCTCAGTACATATTGCAGGCCATCCTATTATTCTACAGCACCTCACCGTTCATATTTTATGCTTTGTGGTAGGAAGGTGTTCACATTTAAGCTAGATTAGTTAAGTGCTTTGGACTTCAAAGAAGAGTTACCCTTCCCCAGGCAACCACCGGAGAGTGGTCAGTCTCCAGAAGGTGACTTGAAGCACTTTAGATGCCTTGCATGATGTAATATGAAAACTATCTTTGATATCTCCTACCTGAAAAATCAAAATTATCTTTGATATCAAATAATGTTATAGGATTATTTTCAGGCAGCCAAAGAATGAAAGAAAAAAAAAAAAAAAGATTTTGAAAAGAGACATATGGAGACAACAGGAAAATACTTCAGGAAACCTGAAGGTGATATCTGATTCAGGCCAACAATTTCAAACTATGCCTTTTACAAGCCAGGCACTGAACACACTTCCTAGACAGCTTCTCTTTAAGTGACGGAGTATATAACTACTTATACCACTTTAATAATTCTAGTTTGGTGCTGGTGGATGGGACGGTGGCACAGTAGATGTTTCTGAAAAAGGCAGACAAGGTGTTTCTACATTAATAAATGCAGACAAATTTCTACTTAAGAGTTTCATTGTTACTATGGCACTCTGTAGATCTAGAATGAATATATCTTCCCTTACACATTAACAAACAGGTAAAGGAGCTCTCATCTGTTCATACCTTTTCATGTAGATACACTATAATTCCCTCTTAATGACATGCTTGAAGCACAGAACTACCCAGGTTCCAGCCCTGAGTCAAAATCAGCCAGAAGGAAGGTCAATCTGGTACTACACACCCATGAGGAACTCCCCAATTTTGGGGATGTTAGGTATTCGAAGTTGAAGGTCTGCTGCATCTCCACTTTCATCAAAGTTTACTCCTGACAAATGTATTGTCTGAATTTTGCTCCTAACAGAAATTTTGGTTACCACAAATCCCTGTTTTCCAATGAATGAGTCCTTGAGAAGTTATGATGGTCTCTAGGTATGGTCCTGCTCATGCTCAATGGACTTCATGGTGAGAGACTGTGGCTCACACGAAGACCCAGTGTAGTCTGTTGTCATTATTGCCCCAATGTAGTCAATGACAGGATTACTTCTGTTTTAAATACTACATAATTAGCCTTTGAGAGCATAATTATTAAGGATGTCATATTGAGCTGTGGGTGTATTCAACACAGACACATTTCAAAGAGTTTCTTCTCAAAGTTCTGAAACTCCTCAAAAATGTTCCAATTAATATCTTATTACTAATTTCTTTTCTTCTGCTTCAATCCAAATGGTTTATTTGAGCTCGACTGTTGAAAACCTAACTGTAGGGGACCCTATACATCAAGGAAACATTCAATGTTTCCTTAAGATTATATCACAAATTGGAAGGCAAATTACAATATAAATGCAAACAACATATGCTATAAGCAAACAGGAAACTGCCAGAATTACAGTAATTCATGAAAATAACAAGCTATTGATCTGTTGAATCTAATCAAAGAGCCTAACAATTGACTAAACATTTGGTATCCCATTTTAATCTTTGTATGAACAGAGCTGTTGTTAAAACTTATTTACATGTACCCCATTTCAATACATACTGTATAGTTAAATAAGAATGAACATTTCTAGGGAGAAAATGGAAAAAAATTGTATGTTTGCATGCTCACTTCAACTGAATGAAGTAGAAATATGATGGGGGAAACACAGGTCTTTGTGGGTGTGTTGTCATGATTGTAAATTACTTCCCTCTTCAGACTGTACCACAGAGTTTTTTTCCTGCTTTGGTTTTCTTTTTTTTTTTCAGGGGAAAAAAAAGAGCAAAATGGTGGGCACCAAAGGATTATACCCAAAATATGAACCACAAGAAACATCCCTGATTCTCAAGCAGTGTGATAAAGAAGGGTTTGTATACACAAGCACATACTAGTTTAAATGGAAGATCCACGTTTGCTGATCTGTACAAGACCAAAAAAGCAAAATCATGGCTTAATTATGAATTTAAAAGGTTAAGGCAATAAGAAGGCACAAGTTATATACAGCAGGAGTTAAAGTTAGTTGCTGTTTTTGAATAAGTATGTGTCTAATTGTACATTTACCCATGTGCTTCTAAGATAAAAGTTACTGTAAGAATCTCAAAGTGTTTTCAATGAATTCAACCCCTCCATCTAGCACTGGCCTAGGGATACATACTAGATATATTACATGAAGAAGTAAAACAGGCTTTTTTTAAACTGCCAAATAAAGCTTCAGGGAAGTCTAGTTTTACTATCAGATTTTACAAAGCACTGTGCCTTAAACTAGCCCCAGATGCACAGTTCAGGTTCATGAACCTCATCTCTCCTTCCTACTTTATATGAGGTGATAATATCTTTTATTCACAAAACTGCGAAAGATGTCCTTGAATGTACCAACCATAGACATCTATATCGTTAAGCCTTGATTATAAAATTCTCCCCCAAGATCTGATAGTCAGAGACCAATCCAACTTTTACAAAGTTTCATTAGCTCTGGAAAAATTGTCTCCATCATAGCAGCCAAACCAACTTACTTAGAACCTCTGCGCTAGGTCACTACTTACCAGTCATAACGCAAGGGCAGATTTGATCTATCAACTTTTGTTAGAGATTAAAACCAGGAACATGTCTGGATTTATTATAGTTATTTTTGTATTGTAGTAGAGGCTAGAGACCTCAGCTGTGGGTGGTGGAGCCTGGGAGAAGCCCATTTAATGAGGCACTATGCATACCATTAAAAGACAATCCCTGTCTCTAAAAGTACGTTGCACTGTGATGGGGCTCTGTACTTGTTTTCTATAAAGAAGTCCTTCTAGGTACCTATTTAGCCACATATCTGGAGAAGAAGGAACTATACTTACACATAGAGCAAGAGAGAATGTGATGAGGCAGACAGATGGGGGAGCACTGTGCACCAGGGAGGTTTATGATAAGTGTAACATAAAGCAATTAATCACTGAAACATACATTTCTGGGGAAAAAAAGTTAATAGTAAATTTTCAGTGGTACAGTCCTGCTTTTCCAACCTGTTCAAATACTTATAATTTAAAATTAACAATCTGGTTGCATTCATAAAGGTCATGAAAATATTTGTAGTTCAGGCCTCTTCACATTAACTGCAAGGCGACTTGGCACTGCTGTCAGGAATGCTTTTATACCAATAAGGTACTCTTAGGTGCTGCTACTAGACAAGTATGATTGTGCTAATGAAGTATCTGCAGGAGGGGGAAAACTGCCATTTCATATAGATGATACTATAATGTTTCTGCTTAAGCCAGTGAAATAATTTCCTCATTTATTACAATAGCTGTAATTATAATAGCTGTATCATCATTAATAGCTCTATAATAGCTGTGCAGTTATTAATACTGAGGTACAAAATCAATTTAAATTGTCAGAACTTTTGTTATTATCCAGCAGTTATTAAGACGCCTTTTACCTACAACTTTAATTTGCCCCTTAGGAATACTGAAGAGTTGGACTTGTGGATATAGAATGGAAGATAACAAAATCACTGAAGTAAATTCTAATTTTTCAGAAAGTTTCAGAATAACTTCAGGACATCGTTTTCAACCCTTTTGTATTACAAACTCACATGAGTTCAGCAAAGCTGCCCGTTTAGGCACTGCAAAAGGCAGAGTGGCCTGCTGTGATAGTCCTAATGGCCGCACCTAGAAATCTGCCTGTTCTGCCATTCTCTTCTCCCTTTGCTGCTTTCTCCTTTAGTGAAGCTGTTAGGATTTTTTTATTCTGGTAAGTGGAATCTAATGAGTGATGTACAACCTGATTTTCTCGATGAATCAATAAACTGCTCTACCCTGTAAGACCTGATGCTTTTCGTTTGTAGCAGAGCAGGAACACAACGTTGTGGAATTGTGCTGAACAATCCACCTACCTCCCGAAGCAGAATGGCTTCACCATCTCTTTTGAAGGCACTGGATGCTCAGATTTCTCACCTGTCACACGAATTTGAATTCATCAGCCCTGCACACAAAATGCTAGTATTCAGTGTTACTGGAAGAGAACATGTCCAGTCACATTGTAAAAAGGGTCTGTATTTTGGTCAAATCAAAGGTTGCATTCAGTTGCGTATGAAAGAATGTGGCTCCAGTCATGAGAGGACACAACAGCACCATTACACATCAGGAACTCTTCTTTGAATGAAAAGCATGTAGCTGGGTCACATGAGGAACGTAACTTGTATTCATGTATAGGGGTAGACATGAAGAACTTTGGAAAAAGGAGGCCAGGAGCAAACAGCCATAAAAATTCATCTAGACAACAATTCGCTCTCTACCCCTGTCTGAAGAGATCCAAGGAAAGAGAATGATGATGAAAGCTGTGAGTCAAATTACTTTTTTTTTTTCTAGTAGCCTGCATCCAGTATGAGGGACATTCTCCCAGGAAACGGATCAGACACCTTTGTACAGATAATCCGTTAGAAATCAGAACTGTATCAAAGGACATAAATATCTCCTATCATTAAGTTTCATATTTAGATTTTAACTTTCAGACTATGGTTCTGATATAAATTGACAAATAGGATTCTTTATGAATCAGAAATCAAGATTACTGCATTTGTATTCATTCCTATTCTAAGACTGCAGTGAGTATGTCTTGGAATAAACGTCTTAACCACATCTCAAGGACAGTACAATCTTATGCTCATACGTATTAAAGCAGGAATAGACATGTGCCATGTGGTTGGGACTGGCCCCATGCATTATGGTGCCTAAATTGAACAGAAAAATTACCACTGAGTGGTGTTATCTCACACCAGAAGAAGCAAGAAACAGTAGTGCAGGTCAGAGAGTAGTTTTGCATGGGGTAGAGAAATTTGCTATGTTGGGGCTGCTATGCCGGCAATTTATTCCGTGTTTTATTTAATTCACTATGGTTGCCTTGTCTTTTGCCTTTTGACATCCAAGATTCACAGGCCCATAATGACATGCATTAGTTAATTAGTTAATGTTTCTAAAGCACTTTGAAAATGTAAAGCACTATTCTGTGCACTACATATGAGAAATTGATATGAGGATGCATTTAACTGTGGGAGTGGGAAATATACTTTTCAGATATGGTAATAGGGGAGAGATAAATATTTTTGTATAATTGAGCTAGACTGTATTCTTCTCCCTGTAAATATATGAGAGATTTGTTTGTGTCACACCATGCAGCTACGGCATCATTTAGTTTATATAAGCAGAAAAACACTACTCACTTGCTCATTGGAAAGAACACTACAAATCTGTGGCTATGTGTAAAAGATACACAGGGTTATGCACTATGAGAGCAGAAAATTGTTGAGACTATAGACCAATATAGTACACATATGCTTTATAGACATAATATGAGATTGCCTGGCATTTTTTTTTAGTGCTGTAGGACAGTACTTACTATTCATTTTGTAGTGAGGAGAGGGCTAAAGGGGAGCAAGAATAAAAGAATGGGAAAATTTTCTGTAGATTTATTTTTCCTGACTGCAATAGTCTTTAAGTTACAAAGGCTTTTTTTGAAGGATCAACTGAGCCGAGGTGCAAGGTGCAACATTCAAGATGTAGGCACCTGTGTGCTGGAAATTGTAAAAACCCTAAAGACGTATGCATATGGCACAGTGCACTGATGTGCCTGAGTTAGATATGGAAATTGTACATGAGGATGTGACCAGCAGGTACATAAAAAACATGAATGTGCTATCAGCCGGTGCATCAGCCACACTGATATAGGGCTGGTGATATTCGGTTCAGATTCCAGTACTAGAAAGTTTTGGCAGCTCCATGCAGGATAGCAGTATGTCATGTAGATATAGTATAAAAAAGAATTAAAAGTCCCATTAAACATTTAGGTGTTTCTAGTACAGAAGTCAGCCTATTAACATGCATTTTTCCCAAACAACCACCTCTGTGTTCTAGATTCACCGGGAACTGATGAGACCAGATAAGATTCTTTTTATCTTATCCCTGAAGATAAAAGGTGCAATTGTTAGGCAATTGGTAAATAATTTGCAGCAGTTACAGTAGAACGGGTGCACACCCTGTGTCAACAACAACACACAGTTAGGTTACCCAATCTCATGTTCTACCTGAAAGTCCATGAAGAAAAACAAAGACGGGTGCCTGCACCCACAGAAAGTAGGTTCAATACAGTCTTCTAAGTGAGACTTGACCACTCTTAAAACTCAGAATCTGATTTCTCAGAAAATTTGCAGCTTCCTTTTAAGCCCACACTGCAAGGAGCAACAGAAAGCCATTTATGAGAAAATAGAAAGAAGGGGAAAAGTCAAAACAACTAATAATCCAGGAAATGTCAAAGATATTAAAATATTCTTTTTCATTACAGTGAAATTATTTTGGCTTTATTTTTGTGAAGTAGAATCTTGTAATTTGGAAAAAAATACTGTGTAGGTGCAGATCAATGTCTTGATTTAGGTAAATTTAGCTGCCATGTATCTGTCCATCCCCCGCTATGCTTCCATTTCATTAGATGAGCAGCTTCTGATGGAGAAACATTTAAACCTTTTTTTCTAACAGATCAACTCATCAAAACTATTTTACATTAGTAGAATATGAAAGTATATCACAGAGAGTTTGCAATTAGTAAGTACAACAATGCTAGGTTTATTAAATGCTTTTTGATCCTTAGGGTTCTTCAGTGTCAAAGTGAATGTACAAACTACACTGACTCATGCTACATCTTCCTGTGTAACATTAATTCTACCCTCTCACTTCCACCTTCTCACACAGTTAAAGATTGATGGCTTTTGCACATAGTGTCTTCAGTCCTCACTTTATTTAAAAGCTGAAGATGGACCTGATCTTTGTTAAGCACATCAGGTTGTACCTATATTTTCAGTTCACTTTTTGGTAAGGAGAGAGAAAAATCAGACTCTACGGCAGCCACTGGCTAGGTTTCCATTTCCTTCAGTGGGGTCAGGATTTTTCCCTTTAAATTTTTGGAATTATTATTTTTTCCAGAAGCATCAAAGCCTTCCTGTGGGCATTGGTAGAACTTGGTTTTTACATCTGGTAGCAGGCAGGACATGTTCATCTAGTGGCAACAAGGGTAGGTATGTTCCATATGCTATACACATATCTTTTCAGATATAAAGAAACTATTTTGCAATTTTAGGAGCATCTCTTGATAGTCTATTCTTTCCAGGTTACTTCATAATAGTGATGGATGTACCACTTTTTATTTCCTCTCATGCTGTTTAAAAACAGGCTGTTGCCTGCTATGCTTTCCTACAAGTGCTATTTGCTCAGTACCTTAACCACTCAACAAGCATTTTCAGTCTTCCCTCAAGCTAAGAAATACATTTATGAAACTGCTAATACTGAAGAATACAGGGGTGGAAATTCTTGACTGAGGAGTACCAACGTAAACCTTCTAAAACAGTTAATATATAATAATTTTTCCTAGTGCAAAAAATTGGTTCAGTTTTGCAAAGGAATATCGATTGATAGGTTGACAGTTTTTAAATAACAGACAATTCTGAAAATGTATAGTGGAAGTTTCTTTCTCAGCACTTTTATAGCAAACAGATAAAACAGTGGACACCTACAGTTACACTGAGTCACTCTTTTATTTTGAAAAATTTTGAAGCAGATGACCATGATCACCTAGACCACAGCAACAAATGTTATACTAGGGGAAGGAAGGGTAGGCAAGGCCTGCAGTTTTCCTCTGTCTGTATCGCTAGAGCTGCTTTATTACCAGCCCAGCAAAGCTGTTTTAGAGTCACCTTCTCCAAGTTAAACCACATCTACCTTTCTTTTCTTGCTGTGAACTACTACGTATAGTCAACCTGTCTATCTGTGCAAAGAAAGACACTAGCCTTTCAACTGTGATATATCATATTTTATCGTGTGCTTTTCCTGCACCACTCAATTCATTACATCTGTTACAGTTCATCCATGATTGGAGATTGTAATATATCTGTTATTCTTGGGCAGAAATCCATTGTAAATATGCTGCCAGATTCTACAAAGATATTCTGTAAACATCTCTGGAACAAATAAAAGACCTTTTTCTGGAGGCAATCGCATTCTCTGTCTTAAGACTACCCTGTCTTAAGACTAGCCAAGCTCAATTGTATACATACCTTTCCTAGAAGGTATTAGGATACAAAGCACTGTCCTAAACATTTTTGATGTACCTTTCTGATGTGATGCTGACCCAGACTATAAGCAGGTAACTTTACAGTAGCAGATGTTTCAGCATGTATCTGTGCAGTAAGAAGGAAGAGGGTAAGAGGTGTAAATAATTAATAATAGTTGGGTATCACAGACTAGTGGTGCTAAAGAGTGGATGGTACAAGAATGATACCACCATTGTGAATTCTGAGAATCCGTGATACTCATCACATGAATTTAAGTGACAGACTCTGTAGAAGGTGCTCTTTAGTATGGCATTATAGACCATTGTGGAGAAAAAGCTGTTTAAAAAAAGAACAGTGGTCAAGAATTTCTGTGATAAATAATATTTTGGGATCTATACTACCAGACAAGCAATGCAGTAACAAAGGCCCTTGATGATGGCAATCCCATTGCATAAAATCTATTCATCTCTCTTCTAGCTGGTTCCTTACTCGCTCTAGATTTCCCTCTTAATACAATAGCCAATGATTTCCCATCCTCTCTGAAGTCCAGTCAAATCAGACTAACTTGCATTTCTCTTATCCAAAAAATTAATTATCTTATCTGAGATAGATAATAGATTGATCTGACATGTTATGTCATCCCTTTGTTTTATGGTGTTTACTTCCACTTCTACTACATCTTCAATAGTTTCTAAGTTTTTGCCTGATTGAGTCACACTGGAAAGTCCATACTTGCCTAAGTTACCTATTTTCTTTCTTATCTTAAATGTAGTTATTATTTATATTACCCTGCAATTTTGTGGTGCCACTCAGATTTGTTATCACATTCTGTCTGATTGTGATTTTATATTCCAATGTTTTGGGAATGATGTCATCTTCTCTCCCTGCCTCCTGTACACACATACACTAAGCTCAGTGAGCTTTGTTTTGGCAAGCCTGTCTTTGCTTTTGTGCTCAGCATTAGTCCCATTAAAAACTGAAACAGATACCAGTTTTGAATTTGTTCTAGGTAAAAGATAATTTTAAGCATACGGCAACCTTCTTCCTTCTTTGTCCTCTGTTAAGGAAGGAAGGAACTTCTTTCTAAAGCAAAACTCAGATTGATTTTCAGTTTTGCCTCATCCCAGTGTTTTCTATTCAACAAAGGACAGGATTTTTTGTTGTTTTGTCTTTCCCCCTTATACGTTTTCTGCTTAAAGTTAATGTTCTTTTAAGATTCATTATTCAGAAAAGAATTTGGAAGCATTACTGAGAGCTTTTCTTCTTTGACTGGAGTGTGAATTCCAGGGAATTTTTACACCTTTGACTGGGAAAACTTTAGCTTCTTACAGATGTAAGTTCCTGAGCTGGTGATTCCAGTTGATTTACCTTAATTTCTTAATTTTTTTCCTTTTGTAATTGAAAACACATACGTAATAAGGCTAAGCTAAATTGCAGCAGCAGTTCCAAATTTCTGAATAGTTATTTAGAAAGTTTATACTTTTAATTTTTATTATTCAGCATAAAAATAAGATATTCTGTGTAATCTTTCATGTTTATGAGAAATTAGAAGCATTGATAGTACATCTTTTTCCTACTGTATCTTTCTGCCAGAACTCCTAGATGGGATTATCTTGCCATCACAGCTAATTGATAACGAACACAGGTGTGTGTGTTTTCTCTTGAATCAGAGTTAGTCATAGATGTCATAGAAATCAAAATCTTTCATTTGTAGCTTGATCTAATAAAATACAATTACAATACCGTCAGCATGGAGGAATCTCCCACACAGCCCGGTGAGCACCCTGGGGGGTATGTTTTAAGCTTGGTGCACAGTAAATTAGCCACTAAGCACCCATTAATGCTAATGAGAGCTCCATGGTTAATTTCCTGAGCACTGTGCTGAAAAGGTACCTGTAGGTATTGGTTTTAAGCCTGGCTACCATACATTTAGACTAATAAAATGTACTGTAAAAAGTGAACAGACCATCTAATTCAACCATTAAAGCTGTCCTTACACTGTAATTTACACAAAGCAAGTCATTCTGCCAAATAAAATAAGATCAATGTGGATTAATAGGAGACACTTTTCAAATACAGAGCAACTATAATATTTGTATACAAGAGGCAAATCAAGTATGCAAAAGAAACCACAAAATATGTTTTAAGACTGTGATTAAAGCTCTTCTGCTCTGATAACTATAGTCATCAGACACAATGGGACAAATTTCTAATGAGCAGCATGAAGTTATTATAACTGAATCTGTCAGTTCCATTGAAGTTATATATCTGTCATTATTTTCATTGTTTATCCCATTTCAGTGGTGTAAATCACTTAGCTGAAGTTTCTGTTGTCTTTTCAACTGTGTTTTGAATGTTTATAATTCAAGATATAATGACAAAACCTAAGTGGAAGGTGCAGCTGTTACATTCTTAACTGATGTGTTTCCAACTTGTGCTACAGCAGCCATCTCTGATTACACCAGCATTAGCTAAGTTGTCCATAAGATGAGACAATGCTATTAAGCAAAAGGATCAAATCTCGAGGAAATGTTTTGTAATTTCATTAAAGTGGAATATAATTTTTCTTCCCATGCGTTGGTCAGGACACGTAGGACACCAGTCCCAGAAACACTTAGAATTTAAATAGCTTTAACTTAATTAAAAATGAAATACATTTTAAAATAGCTTGCTTAGATATAGATAAATGTTGATCGTGTTTATATTTGTATGATGGTCAGGTAGTACCTCTGCCGACTCACACTCATCTCTCCATAATTAAGCTCTGGTTCCTTAGTCCTTAGTGCTGAATGTACAAAGACAGAGAAACCCTCAAATGTGGTGTTTCTTTCTATGGCCAGTTCTCTACCACTGCTCTGGTGATTTGGAACTGGCAATCCCATCCTCAAGCTCCTTGAAAATTTTCCATCAGAGAAAGAGAGAAGGAAGGTTTTTAACATTTTACTTTCATTCTGAATGTATTTCTTCAGTTCCATACATTACAAACAGCCTGTTTCTGTTTTCCTCTGGCTTACCATGGCCACATTTTTAATTGTTAAGATTCTCTCAGTGTAGAAAAGAACACACGTGTGTTATTCTAATTGCAGAGGTAATTATTTTCCCGTCTGCCAGAAAATGAAAAGTGCTACTATGGAATCTTCAACAATTGCCCAACGTATAAGCAAATCCATTGATTTTATTTTTTATTTCTTATACCATAGCACTAAGCAGTGAACAGGACCACCGTGCCGGTGGAGTATAAATGAAGAGTCTCCCCCAGAAATTTACAACACAACCTCAACATAAATAACTCAGTGGAAGGTTGTTGGTAGAAACTAACATAGCTTCACTAGTGGGCTTCAGTTATTACATACATCATTCTGTGCTCACACAAACTGTGATAGTTTTGCAGTCTGCACAAAATCTACAGTAAAAATACCCAATAGCCAGATTCACTCAGATATACATTTGGACAATCAAGTTACCAGCTGAAACCATTTTCAAAACCATGACACTTAATCATGTTTAAATACATTTAATTGGCTTAATTTTGTACAACTTCTCTATTAGGTACTAAGTAAAGTCCTAGTAAGTTCAGTGGATATACAATTAATATAATGTTGGGACCCTAAGAGGCGTTTGGATTACCGTTCGATGTGTATTTGGAGGTGCCCTATTTTTGAAAATTCAGTGTACAAATCTTATAGTGAGGGTGAGAGCCCTGGATTTTCAGTGTCATCTCCAAAAGGCTTTTTAAAAGGCTTATTGGTTAGCAGCTGTGCACGGAGTGAACCATCATGGTTTTATGCACATAAAGAATCCTTAGACTTCACATTAATGTCACCCCTTTTAAACTCAGTCATGCTATTCAATTTCTTTAATGCACGAAGTTAGGGAAGCATACACAGCTACAGATCTCTCTCTCATGGTAGAAGAAACAAATAAACAAATATTCAGCCTACAATTCTCCTTACTAGTTCCACCCCCCACCCCCTCAAGTCACATCTCTGCCCAAGTAATTTCAACTGTAAATGAATGTTTGATAAATAATCGGATACTGAAATGCCAGTTTGTGACACCTCTATCTGTACTACCATCTGATTGCTAACAAAATTTTCAGATAGGTTCTCTTCACTTTTTAAAATGTTCCTTCTGCCATATTTTTCCCCATACCTGCTTTCTAGTAAGTCAAGCACAAATTAGCCAATTTTCCTTCCCTTAAGCATGCACAGAGATGCTCTAGAATCTTAGTTTAACTTGTCCTAAAATGATTGAAGAGAATAGGGATTCAAGGGGTTGATCAAAGCTACTATCTTTACCTTTAAAATACTCAAATGAGTGTTCATCAGATTTTTGCTTTCAGATCAAAGTGATACAGTACATGAAGCATTTCATCTACAATAATGCAAAGGTGCCCTCTGGGAAAAAGAGGCTAGATTTTCCATGTTCATGCTCAGCCATCCTCTAGATTATGTTGCAAGGCAAAAATTCAGGATGTTAGTCACACTTCAGGTTTCTCACACCAGGTTAGATTTTTCCATGTGTGCATGGACCGAATGCCAATTATATAACTAATCCACAAATAAAGCTGATTCTCTAGCTTTACAAATACAAGTATAGGTGATCAAATAGAATTCTATAATAATAAACACCAAGAAAATTTAATATTCCTTGTCTGAAACCATATCTGTTTCTTAAGGCTCTCCAGACATGTAACAGTAAAGCATAACTATTTTAATAAACTTAACAGCAAAAAGATGCTGAAACACAAGCTTGTGAAAAAATATATTTGGGAGCAAGGAGTAAAATGTAGATTATTCTTCCAACAACAAACTATTTCCAGGACGCTGCATCAGAGAATACTGAATAGTTTATTCTTTTCAGAAGATAAAAGGCAAAATAAAGACATAGCAATTCTTCCGCAGGAAGCATAAACTCAGTGAAGGCTAGAGTATTTCTTAGCAGTACATGCTATACCACTTGACAGCAAAAGGGAAAAAAAAAATGCTGGCACTTAAAACTGGCAGTGTAGCTATCCATTTAAAACCCTGTATCAGATTACCAATACCATGTGATGTCTTATATAAAGCTGGATAACATTCATGATCAGTTTGTATCCAGTACAAAGCTCCTCATAAATAAATAGGGCTAGAGGCATGTTTTGATGGCAGAGGGCATCATACTGCTCTGTTCTTATTGAAAGATGGCCCTGGTTTAGTAAAGATATGTTTTGTTGGCAAAAAGTCTGCTATCATCTGGTTAAGTGGAAGGATGTTCAGACACGAAGCTGAAGCAAACATTTTAGCTTAATCTTGAAGGCAAGTGATTTACTTTGTAGCATTTCAAGGCTATTTATTTTACAGTACAGCAGCTTGTTTACCTGGAATCAGTGTGACTCACAAAATCTTGTTAAAATGGAATATTAGGAGAAGAGAGAAAAATAAAAAAAAAGGAGGAAGAAACAGAGAAAAAGTTAGGAGGAGTTAGAAATATAAGTAGAAGAAGAAATAATGATTTAAAGAGGAGGAATGTTAGAGTATAGGAATATATCAAGTAAACATAAATTTAACTTTATCTTCCATTTGAACCCTTTAATGGAGCCCTTGCTTACTCTGGCCAGCAGTTTCTCTTGCAAATAGCTTCATAGGCATCAGTGGGACAATTTCTGAGAGTTAGTGCATTTTTATGTCAGTAAGAAGTGGACTATATAGTCTTTCAGATGATAATTAACAGAAATGACTACAGAGTAGTCCGAAGGAAGAGAATATGTATTCTGTAAACTCAAATATCAGAGTACTGGAAAGGCGGGGTTGTTTTAACCACTGGGAACCTAGCATTAATCAGTCTTTTAATACATTTCCATTTATTTCACACACACACAAATCTTATTTTTTGTTATTTCACCCATTATTTTTCTCCAATGAAGTTGATTAATTACAGAAAATTTTAAGTCTTAGACCTTCCCTTCCCTCCTGTTCCCCCACATACACCTCTTTTTTTCCACTAATGAATGGGAAATCATAGTGCAGCTACTATTTTAAATTCAAGAAACTATTAGTCTAGAAAGACACTGCTCAACATATCTACAGGCAGTCAACATTGCAGCTTTTATAGTCATGCTTCAAGCTGTTCTTTCCTACAGCAACCTGATTGGCTATATTTTCCTATGTTACACAGACATGGCTGCATATTTATCTACAAGTTTAGCCTATGATTTTGTGGAGACACCTTCACTGAATTATCTAGATCCTCATAAAATCTGCCAGTAATATTACAAAAAAATCTAACTTTGATATAAGCTTCAGTTAAGGAAATATTAAATAGTCTCTTAGTCTCAAAGTCAGATTTCTGGAAATACATATATACAACAATGACTGCCTTAACATTTATCTCATCTGAAAGATAATTTCATTTCAGATTTCTATATTAATATTACATTTTGCAAGACATTTTCAATATGTACTCTACACCTCCCCAGTCTCTCACATTTTTTTGGCTTAGCTTGTTTTATGTGATAGTTTTGCTGTGTAACTGGTTTGCTGTTGCAGCACAGTGAATCAGTGATAGAGTACATGACAGCTGAGGATCTGTTTTTCCATTTTCAGCAACCAGAGATAGTGACACTATCCTTAAAAAGGGTGCCTTTGATGTACAAGTTAAAGATGCCTCTGTCACCACAAGCCAATGACCAAAAGCCATCATTTCTTCATCATTTGTATGCAGGTGTGACATCCTCCATCTGTCTCTGTTGCCAGTTACCGAGTAATCACAGGATTTAGGGAAAACATGTAGGTAGATGGAAGAAAGACAGAAGACCTGTACAAAGGATGGATTACTCTCTCATCATCACTGATTGCAGTATTAACTGGTGGAATGGAAATACAACTAACAGACAGAAGAAAAGGATTCAGAGCGGTGAGGGGAAAAATGAAATAATCCCACAGAGAGCCCATTGCTGGGCAAATTGATCTCAGTCACATGCAGAAGCTGTGCTGTGAGGTTCACGTGTGAGGCTGTCAACCACATGAAAAACTATTTTTCCTACCACCGAAGACTACCACAAGAACAGGTTTTAAAATCAGTTGTTGGACTGCTTACTGGGTTAGGCTAAAGAGACTAATCAAGCTCTGTCTATACTAGTTCTTATACAGAACAACTGATTCCAACTGGTTCACGGTCTCCCCTTCCACATTATTCAGTACTGTAACCACGAATTTCCTCAAAGTGCTTTTCCTGCTCAGTACATAGAGAACACCTCAACAGCACAGAACTCTCTTCATGTGCAATATCCTATGTTGTCGCTAAAATCAAGTAACATGTATTTTAATTTAGGGCTTCAACCTTGTTAAAAGAACTCAAAATTAGCAGTTAATAATGTCTAATTCTCTTTTTCCTGCATATTCAATGACAATTTACCATTTTACCTAGGCAGCAGTTTGAAGTCCCCCATTAGTGGAGGAGTAAAGTGAACATAGGAGGGTTATATGTGAATGCTACATAAATGAGACCAAGTTTCCCCTAACATCTAAGTACAAAGCATCAGAAATGCATTAACAATAAAAATAACTTGCAAAGACAGAACAATGCAATGGCATTAAATAATATGTGCAGACATACTAAGAAAGAAAATTGGTGGAGAAGCAGAAAGTTGCAGATCATCTATTAGTCACAACTCAGAACCACTTTAGGAGGTGCCAGGTGTGGCTCACAGGAAACTGAAGCCTCTTTTCCTGTGGGGCCTTCAGAAGTCACAGGTGATTTAGTAGCAATAAATTGTGTTTCAGCAGACAAAAGGAGGAATGGGTTTGCCTAATGGATCTTACAATGAATGTCATGAGTGGAATCCCCAAGCAGGTTAGGGGTGACGTGATTGCATCTTTCCAAAGATCAAACATGCCTAGAGACATTAGGGAGTTAGTGGTTAAATCCACTGATTGGAATCTGGAAAGTCATGGATAGGGAAAGACAGTTTATCTGCTGGCAGTATGGAAATCCTGGCTAGAACAGAACTGATGAAAAACGCAAGGGTGCTGTCCTATTTCTTCATAAATGCAGATGATCATAAAGCTACATGGAAAACTGATCCAGATCTTGGTGGACACTGGTGTTGACAGGTCTTTTGAAGAGCCTTGTGTGGAACCACAAAGGTGGATTTCTTTTCCATGAGAAAACTAATGGATTGTTCCCGTAGATCAGACAACTCAGGAAAAGGCTGCAGCTATGAAGAAATTATAGCAACAGGAAAATATAGTAGGAGGAAGGCCTGGCACAAGGAGTTTCACCATACCAGAGGCCTAACAGGTAAGAATGTCTTCAGTGACAGAAAACAATTGAGGATTCTAGCTGGGCTATGCATCTACATATAGTAATACCTGAATAGAGGGGTCCTGAACCTTTAGTAAGCACATGCAGAGACAGGAGTCTTATGTACAGAAAGCAACTGTTCCTGAGCTAGTCTTTTCAGATGACCACCATCTCCTGTCTCATGTTCCCAAGGACATGTAGTTAGTTATTGACCCATTTGGATGTTCTACAAAGCTCTTTAGACTTACAGTTCCTTTAGCAGAAGTACAAATTCAATCAGAACCAGATAAAGTTGATTCTTTATCTGGTTCAGGGTAATGAAAAAAACCCTTGGTTGTCTGCATTTCAGATGCAACCCTGCAGATGCAAGGGTAGATGATGGTAGTATGGTATATTGGCTTGGTTAGTAATAAGGTAATGTCTAGGGAATGGATATGATGATGATCCACAAAGGAGGGCCGTCACATAACACTTGTCTCTACTGTGCCTCACAGTTGGGAGATTTAGGTTGCATATCCTTGATAGGCATAACCTTGCTATTATGCGCTCCCACCAGCTCAGTCCCCGGGCTCTTCTGTGATTAACTGAATAATTCCATTTGCAGGACATGATACCTAGCTCTGCAGTTCTGGGGCACGGTACATTACTGGCACCGAAGTTATGATAATCACAGCTGAATGGTCATGTAGCTTGTCTACATGATGACACAACCCCTCAGGTCACTATTTGCAGAGGGCTCCAATGAGAAGCTCAAACATTACATAACCTTAAAGCTAATCTTATGTAACAAATAGACTTTTGTGGCAGAAGATTACTTCTCTGTCCTGGCAAACTTGGATAATATCTTTATTGTTGTACCGAACTGTGGCTATGAACTCTATAAAGCAAAAGAAAGAAAAGCAAATAAAAAATAAGCACTCAATAATATCCCATCTCCTCTGTGGTGTACCTCTGTACCAGCTTCTGCTCTCACCTAAAAATTTATAAAATATCTTTTACAAAAAAGAGATACTGAAGCTTTTATGGTAGTTTTGAGAAGATATGTCATCTTCACGCTGACTGGAGCAGGGAAAAACAACTTAGAAAACTGCTTTTTCATGGAGTAGGTGAGCAATAATCCATCAGGAACAAATTGTGATACTGCCAGAGCAAATGCAGGAAAAAAAATTCAGAACCGTCACAGAGCTAATTCAAATTGAAGGGTATTAAACAGGATTTGCCCACAACTAGCTTGCACATTTTCTACACTGCATTCTTAAAAATATTCCTTCAAGATGTGCAACTATGAGACTAAATTGATGACACTCTTTCAAATATCACAAAAAGAAAGGAAAAAAAATTGCACGGGGTATGAAAGATTATTGCCAAACATACTGCCATGAGATTTTCAGATTTCAATCATATGTTTAAGTATTACATTCAGGGTTGAAAATATATGCATTCCTTCACAAAAATGCCTATACAGAGTTTCACCATTGCTGTTTGGGTCCCTGATCTTCAAAACTGCTAAGTATTCAACAGCATTAAAAGCGAATGAAAAAAGAAGATTTCCAAACCAGACATGGATATTGTTATATGGACTTCAACTTACTTTCTTCTCAAGCCCAAGCTCACTCAGTTACATGTTGTGGATGGATATTTTATAGTTGATGTTTTTACTGCAAACTGGAAATGCCAGATTTAAAATGACTGAAAGGAACAAAAGAATTTTTGCCTTTTCTACTTCTCAGTCATGAATATGCCATCATAATCTCTTTTCTTTTTACTATACAGCTTTATTTCAATATGATAAAGAAGCCTTTTCTAGATATGAAAATGTTGTTGATAATTGCTTTTTTTATTTATGAAATTTTAAAATCTCCCTCCCAGGTCTTTATTCTCATCCTGCAGAAATCTGATTGGTAGGTATACCCACCCCAGAAACTATCCCTGTTAGAACCCAGCTATATGATACGGAATATGCTTCCCTTCCTCATGGTCACATTGATAAAAGCACAGAATGCACAGTCTTGCTATGTATGAGAAGTTATACAGGTAACCTATCTTTCCACAGAGGGCTTACAAAGGCGTTATTACTTTCTATAAAATATTTTAAAATCCTTTTTAAAATCCTTTTTAACTGTTAGGATTATATAAATTGATAGTTAGAAAAGGGTGCTTTTGATTCTCAGATGTCTCTCTGAAATTTGCCACTAGTTTGATGTGACTACAGCTAAACTGTGAGGTTCATTTCATGCATTTCTTTAATAGGCACAAAAATTTAAGTGAGGGATCCTCATGATTTCATGAGATAAATGAACAATACTAAATTGTTCTTTGCTATCATGATATCATGTCTGTTGATTGTTAGGTTCACAGACCTTCAAAAAACTTAAAAATTGCAAGTGCCCAAGTGTTGCACACTTTTCCATTTGCTCGGCATTTGTTTTGCTGTTCTATTGATCCAGAAGGCAACATTTCTTGTGCAACAGTAGCCTGTCCTTTTTCCCCACACCCGCCGCACAGTGCCGATGAAGTCAGCAGGAATGGGATGTGCCACACAGCTCCAGGCTGCCAGACATGGGCCAGCAGGCTCCTACAACCGGGGCTGCATTTATTACACCCTGTTTTACAGGAGGCATTGCTTTGCTGGGAACAACTTCTGCTTCCAGTAGAGCGGGAGCTCAGGTAGCAGGAGATGCGGCATTTTTCAGAGGAAACGGTTCTCCTTTTTACCAAGCATCTTGATACTAGCAAACAAAGCTAGCAAGCTTGTTCCAAAATGAAGCTTGCAGGCTGAGAGGAAGAGCATTTACAATATGGAATTGATCCATTTTAAGCGTTCTAGTTGGCAAACGCATTAAAGAAAAAAAAAAAAAAAAAAGATTAGAGTCTGCAACAGATAATCTGGCATGAATCAAGAATGATATTTTGTAGGTGGGCCCAGCACAAAGCAAGGTCCATTAGGCTCAAAGGACACTGCAACAGAACAATGGAAGCAGACAGGAAGTCTGCACTAATAAATATGCCCATTGGGCCAGTGCCACTGCCTAGCATGGCATAGATACATACAGAAGGATTATACACTAAATAGTGCAAACACAGTCCAGTCCATCTGTCATAAACATTAAGTCCAAAGGCCACAGGTGCAGATGGCACTAAAAAGTAAAAATTACACCCAGACAGAGACCACTTCATGTAATATGGAGAAGAAAAAAACCCCAGCAAAACAAAACAAAACAAAAATCCAGTGATTTGTTTCCAATCAATAAATGTTCTCAGAATGTCCTTGGCAATCTCTACCTCCTCCTTTCCCTCTCTCATTGTACATGTGTACCATACATTTTATTTCAAAAAAGTACTTTGAGCACTCAGGACCATTTTTTATTCAGTTAAATAATTATCTACTTCATATTTGGGCAAAAACCCAAATAATTTAAAGTAAGATTCAGTCCTTCATTTTAGAGTTTTGAGAATAGGATATGTTTTCCTTTTGGAGATGGAATCTCTTAGGCTCCAGGTATATCTTGTTTGAGGAATGTTCACATACTAAAAAGATTAATAGAAAGGAGAAAAATGTGCTTCTCTCTCTTGTAGTCTGGGTAAACAGAAAGGAAAGTTGCATCCTGCAAAGTCCAAAAAGAAGCAAAGAATCTCTGCTCTTTAGTCGTGTTACATAACACTTGTACATGACGCTGATTTCTCATGCTGAAGTATCTTTAATATGTTCACTACATCTCTGTAGATTATGTACATAATGATGTCTGCACACCACAGAAAACACCTTATAGAGGGGTTTAATTTGCTATAGTTTTCTTCTTTCGCAGTCACCACAAGCTAATAACCAAATATCCAGGGCTAACTGGGAGAAGATGACTAAAAAAGGGCTCTTAAGAATAGTCCATCCAAGTGAAATGAGTCCCCAGATAAAACACTGGCACTCCAAGATTTTACCTTTAGTTACCACATCAGCTGTATCTCAAACCTGTGGAAATCAGAATTTCAAGTTTGTCCTTTTTCAGCCATTCCTTGATGCAGCTGTAGCATTTGTACAAGCACTTCTCAGGTTGTCAACTGATTAAATGAGGGATGCCAATTCTTTAGCAGCACTTACAAAAGAGTTTTAAAACTATAACCAAATGCAATATATCTTTGATGGAGTGTTGGACAGTGTTAGATCCCTGGTTTAACAAAGAAACAAAAGCCATCCAAGAATATCATCATATTCCCACTGTATAATTCCATTGAAATTCTTGTCAGCCCTAGTGTTGTTTCAGAAGCAGAAGTAGTTTTACTAATACAAAAATCTCTAGAACTTTTTTTTTCACTACAAGAACAAACATTATTTTTTCCTCATTAGTCAGCATTGTCCATTGTGCCTCATTCAGTTCACTCATGAAATCTGACCTCTAGAAATCACTGAATAAACCTGATGCCTTTGTGATAGCACTAGCCATAAGATTATATAAACAGGTAAATAGGATGTGCTACATTTTTCTCTTTCTTCTGGACAGATTTTTTGTTACTGGACAGCAGACACTATAATCACAGAAATGATTACGCACACTACTTTTTTGTTGTACTTGCAGCCAAGTACTCTAAAGATTTAATAATACAGAAATGAGTAAACTGAATGTTATTTCCAAAATATTAAAGAAGCATTCAAAACACCAAGTTCTACAGTTCTTAATTTTTAAGAGGTATATACCCACTAAGCAATGGTTCAAGTATGATCTCTACAAGAGATAACAATGGGCAGCACCAATCTCATTTTTCTAAAGTCTCAAATTAAAACCATTTAGGAAAGTGTTTTTTGTTTGTTTGGGGTTTTTTTAAGATTAAAAAGTGCGAACAGTGATTTTGAAGACCTATTTCTTTACATAATACCAGAGGATTATAGTATTCCAGTTGTGATTTTTGCCTTCCAGCTGTGGTGGGGTTCAGTCTCTTATAACCAGAGCACATTCCCATTTGATTAACAGATGACTACCTGAAGTCATCTGGGTTAGCCATGGATTAGAACTAGGGACTTTTCCAAGCATCCAGATTCCAAGGGCTTATTCCCACCCTGATGTTGCATCAATAGCTGTAACTTCAGCTGCTCCTACTTGCTCTGCTTCCCACTGTCCTCAGTGATCAGGAACAATGAGAAGAAAGCTTCCTCTTTCATTGACTAGGCCTGCTTGTGCAACTCTGAGCAGAGGAGACCTTGCTCTGCCGTATCTCAAGCCAGCCAACTCTCATACAGCCACCACAGGAATAAATAAATCTGACACCATACCCGGCCTTGCAGCAAGGCTTACTGATCACAGTCACTGTGGTGACACCTGCTCACACAGTGTCAGATTACTGGTTTCCTATTAGCTTGGAACTTAGGCAGAGTTTGCTCCCATTTCCATTCATGTGCTGTAACTCCCAAGTAGCCCTGACAGACAGGTTCCTGTGCCAGGATGTATGGAAGTAACCTAAAGAGGTTTCATCCATCCATCCATCCATCACTAGCTGTCATCCCCCATGCCCTTATCTCCTATTCCCTTCACCCCAATAGTGGGAACACACATGGTCCTGAATGCTCTGAGCTCCTCCAAAGGGGTTGTATTTTGTCCTCATTCCCTCTGAAGGTCTGCATCATGGTATCACCACTGCCTTGTGATCTGAAGCAGGGGGGGGTCAGGAATAACTGAACACATCAGAGGAAACATGCACTCACCTCTAGCCAGGTGAAAAGGAACATCAAAAATTAGAACAGGAAAAGGTGAGAAATAGAAAAAGTGATTAAAAGTCATGTAAGTCCTGTGAGCAGTGCTGCCTGATGGGTAGTCTTGCATTTGATCAGCACAACCTGAGTGAGGACAACAAACCAAACTTCTAAACATACATTACATGTATCAAACTTGCTTCTGAAATCAGGAGCAAGCTAGTTGGGGAGAGGTGCTTTCCCTGGCCTAACAGTAGAATATCTGGATGGGATAGATTGAACATTCTGGTACCACCCCGTTGGTGTCCATTCCAGGGTTGATGACATTGGTATACTCCCAGCCACTTCCTAATATCTTTGGGAGTACAAGATTGAATACAATGTATTCCACATGCCCAAGCACAATCAAATCAAACCAAGGCACAGTTCAGAATCCATAGTCCACCAGTTCCCTACCACCAGCATTCACCATCCTGGCCAAACACTCAGACTCAGTACATTTCCAGTACCCCAGGAGCAATGGCAAGGACTGCTTCACAGGAAGAATCCTTCCAGCAGGCACAGGAGGTCCAGAGACCTGGATAAACTGTCAGATTACATATCTGGTATGCCATTTTTTTTGTATTTTCCATTATTATCCATGTGAAAAAAATACTGTGCCCTTACAAAGTAGTGTAGCACTGCATCTACTGGCTAACTGTAAGAAAATCTCTTGCAACATTCAGAGATTCATTAGAGCAACTTAACAACCCAAGCTCACCTGATGCATGGGAATGTGTGAGCTTCCTCAGGAGTCAAGAGGTGCTATTCACATACAAGGAAAATGTTATTTCAAAAGTTGCAATACTATTATTTTCTCAGGATTGCTCTGCCCAAACATGATTTTTTTCCTGCAGTCATCTCTTCTCCAGATTAAACAAGCGCTGCCTTCTTGGAGTCCCTTCACAGGGCATATGCTCCTGCCTCCTACCATCTTTGTAGCTCTCCACTGAACTTGCTCCAGTTGATCAACATCTGTCTTGTATGGGGATACCCAGAACTGGATGCAATGTTCTAGGTGTGGCCTAATTAATACCAAGTAAAGGGAAATAGCAGCTTCATTTTATCAACTAGCTATTCTGCTGTTGATATAGTCCAGTGCTTCGTTAGCCTTCATCACTGTCAGCATACGACGTTTAACCTGTTGTCTACCATACGACGTTTAACCTGTTGTCTACCAAGATACCTCTGAATTTATTCAACAGGATGGATTTCTGGGCAGTCCCCTGAGGAACTCAGGTATCAAGGCAGAGTATGAACCCCTAGCCACTACCCTTTAAGCGTGATGATCCATCCAGTTTTCTACTCATCTAGTAGTCCATCCATCTACTCCATGACAACTCTGCTTGAATATAAGTATGTTGTGGGAGATTGTGATGAAAACTTTGCTAAAGTCAAAGCAGATGACATCCCCTGCTCCCTTAGCCATGAATCCAGTCAGTCCAGTAATGTCATCATAGAATGAATTGCTTTGGTCAGGAATTAAAATCCATGCTACTCCAAATCACTTCTTTGCAAGAGAACTTGGTATAAGCATACCAGGTATAAGCATTCACAATCTCCATGGTCATCTTTACCACCAACATTAAGCTACCAGAAAATCTTTACTCATACATTTTCTCTGAAGTAGTATAAATCTGCTAGCAAAGTGGAATATTTTTGACACATGCAATCACATGATTAACACTTCTATAGGAGCACTTCTAATGAAATTATTACTGAGAAAAATAGATAAAATATTCCTGTGAGTCAGGTTCATGGGAAATGACATGTGTTTCTGCTTCATGCTGTTTAAAGCTGCAGTTAATATTTTTTAAGACTTTTACCCATATTCCATCTAATTTTAATTAAACATTTTCCTAAGTTTAACATCTTAATTACTGGAACAAAATTTATGTCAATATGAACTTGTTGAGATCATAAAAAAATATTAATGAACTCACAAGTATTATCTTCCTGCAGAAATTTCTTAATGTTCTGTACATATTCATGTACATGTGTATATATATATATAATATGAATGTATTGATAAAAAATATGTATAAACATAGGTAAAATTTTTTCAGAAAGGCACATTTTTTCTGGACAAACATAAACCCCCCAAAGAATAGTCAAATAATGTAGTCAAAGAACATTGCTATTCATTGTATTTTTACAGTATTGGGAAAACCTAGCGCATACGATTTAAATTGAGATTTATCCTTAAAGTACAAAAGGAAAAAGTAAGACTATGTACTTGTTAAGTATTTTCTATTCTATGAATCCTATTCTTAATATACCCTTGCAGTACATTGAGTAGTCACAAACATTTACTATGGAAGATCTTTTTGGTGTATTACAATTTGTTCATAAAAGAGTTATTCTGTAGAGTAGAGCCAAACATAAGTTTCACTTTTAGAAGAGACTTGTTAAAAACATAAAGATCTTGAGAAACAACTTTGTAAACATGAATACGTATTACAAAAACTGAATTCATATCTATTTGTTTTACAGTTAAGGTGATAGTGTAAATATTGACCTCTTAGAAATACATAGGTATAAGAGAAATGATTGAGACATTTTCTATGAAAAGGAAGTGATATTCAGAGCTTCTAGAAAGACTTAACTCCACCTATACCTCAAGTTTAATGTTGACATTATAAAGGCTACAGGTCCTCAGCCTCAGATCACCCCATACAACCAGTTCTTTTCTGTTACTGGGATACGTAAGACACAGAAGTACAAGGCTTCAGCATCCTATTGATGTCTGGGAAGTAAAGAACATCAAGGAGAGACTGGAGTCTGTGAGAAAGTGAGGAAATGAAAAAGAAAAGCCTAATATTGACTTGAACTACACAGCAAAAGGACAGGTAACAAATTCACAATAGAACTCCAGGATAAAGTGAAAAAACCCCAAACCCAGCTATACCATCCAACCTAATATAGTCAGGGAAAAGCACCATTCCTCATCTCTTAAGCACCTTAGGAACAAAGTTGCCTCCATAGATATGCTTCACTAAAATGGTAGAACCACCAAAAATGAGGCTGTTATATTGACGTTTTCTTGTGATAGAGAGTACATTTCCCAGGAGTATTCCCATTCCTTAGGCTGTCCTTTTATTCCTGAAATGGGTGAAATATCTATCTTTTTTTCTCCCTGTGGAATGTTTGAAATTAAAATCTATTTGCCTACATTTATAATTCTAATTTATTGGCTCTGATTTATTATAGGTTATTTTGCAATCTGCAGATTGATAATGTAATTACAGGTAAGGAACCTTAATTTATTCAATTGCTGGTGCAAATGCCACAGTTTCCTTTTTTATATGAAGAGATTTTCACTAGTGCTGCTATCTCGATTACTGATCACCACTGACTGAATTAGTACTATTCCCATCTGGACACAAGCCCACAATTTTTTTCATATGTGCTTAAACAGAACACACAGCTTTATAGTTAAATGACAGATATCTCCATATCAGGTAATGCAAAAATGTTGGAAGTCACCCCTGCACACACATACACTAAGAAGAGAGAAACTTATTATTGACTTAAACAAACATAAACCCTAGCTATATAGTGGTAGGATAATTTAACTATCCATAGCTACTTTGCAGGGAAGAATTTTTAAAAAACAGCAAACAAATAAATCAAAGACATCAGAAAAGAGGGGCAAAATGAGAATATAATGTTATCATACCTGTAAGAATATATGAATGTAATATCACAATCAAGAAAATATCAAATATTAATCTACCAAGAGACTGAGAACTTCAGCGATAAGATAGACCTTCTGTTCCTTAATCATGAACAGCTCTGTTGTAATCTTATATCTTTGGTCTGGATACAGATAAGAATAGCAAACTCCTAGCATAACATTATACTTGATTGAACAACACATTTCCAACAACATTATTTTTGGTCCCTGAATTTTGGGGGTTTATATCCCATATGCTATAGAAAAAAAGCACACCAGATGTTCAGGAAATTCAACTTGTAAACAAACTTAACTGAAGCAATAGAAATACTTGAACTTTTGGATTTCGACATTGACTGGCTAAAAACCAGAGCTTTTAATATTATAAGAACCACATTAACTTCAACCTTGACACTACTTTTCAGGAAATGTATTTGAGGAGGAGGGCTTGCTCCCAAAAACAACTAATGGAGAATATCAGCTACTGTAACTGAGCAGTTGCACTGTGGCTCAGCAAAATACAGCTTCTCACACCCTTTTCACCCAACAAAAATGAGAGAGATGTGAGAAAGGCAAAAGGAAAATATCATGTGCCAAAATGGTATGGACATCAGAAGTTTACCTGGGGAAAGAAGGTGACTTTGATTTTCAGATTCAAGCCTATTCTCTCAAAACACAAGCAAAGCCAAGAGTGAAATCAGTACTAGAAGTTGTTTCTCCATTACCCTTTAAATGAAGAAGAACTGAAGTTAATTGAATGGAATTGAAACCAAGCCTTTGGTAAGAAATTTGGACTCAAAAAGGAAATTGTCATTTAACATGCCATCACTTGTATGCCACACTGTTAGACTGGACCCTGTGTTATGGAAGAAAGGAAATTATTTCTGAGTTTCCTTTGCCTCAGGGAAAAAAATGTTGAAACAAGCCTGTAGATCTCCTGGTTTAACTGCTGATTCAAGCATCAAGACTTTCACTGACTTCGCCAGAACCAGGATTTTACAGTACACCTGGAAAGGAAGATCTTTCTGCAAGATCTGTGATGTGATGTTACAGTGGCAAAAGTGTGGAAAAAACATATCACGGGTCAGATATGCAACAGCAATTTGTGACATCTCTCTCCTTCCTACCTCAGTTTATACTGTTGAAAGCTGTTACAGTTATCAGAGAATCCCTCCCTTGCAGTAATCTGGGGATTTAAAATCACTCCTCTGAACTTGTGTTCACACTTACACCATCTAACCCTACTGGCACACAACACAAGTGGCCGTGAGAAAGCGTTGTGGAGTCTCTGTCTAGTACTTATCACTTTTAAGTGCATGATAAAGCACATAAAAAGAAAGTAAGGTTTCCAGTGCCTCCATAATCAATTTAAAAATGAGTGTGAAAGGTAAGCAGAATAAGTGAAGATTAAAAAAAATTTTCTCCATTTATATCGTTCTATTCTCTCTGAATATACTGGTAAATTTCTCCTGAAGCTCATAGAGAGCACATGTAAGTCAGTATTGAAATCAAAATAGAACATACCATCTTTATCTGGTAATATTTTTTTTTTTTTAATTCTTTAATATTCAACAATTACAATTTAATAGCAAGGTAGTTTTCAAAGTACTTAGTTAAAGTGCAAGGAAACAGAATGGGCAAGGGCAGGTTGCTCTTTCTAGATCCGCAGAAAGCAGCTTAAACAGAAGCTTTTCAGAGATGAGCTTTTGCAGCTAATATATGTTGAAGGATCTTTTCATACACTGACTATACGCGGCGATTCTTTTCCTTGCTTTAAATCACAAAAGGAAACCACGAGAAAACAATGGCTTTAAAAAGTGAAACAAAAGATAATTCAACTTTATATACAGAGTCTGTCTGCCTCTCCCTCTCACTCTGTACATAAGTGTATGTACACAAAGACAAGACCTTCAAAACAACACTTAATGATAATTATCCAAACTTGTTACCTAAAATGAGAAAAATTCTTTTTGTTACTTTGCCTTTAAGTATGTGAAAACTTGGTTCCTGAAAGTTACCCTCTTTCTCCTAATTTTTTACAATGGAACCATCAGCTAGATGCATTTGTCACTGCAATATATGTAATAAGGATTACACATTAGCTTCAATAATGATTCCACAAAATAAGGTTTCCAACATCTCTCTGCAAGCTATAACATGCTATAAAATGCATGTTGTTGCTTAAATTACTCTGTTTAAGCAGTCTGTCATTATCATATTATCCCAAGTACCTTTGATCTATCTTCCGAAGAGGACAGGGATATTGACTGTAAGCCACTGTAAGCCATTACCGCATTTTAAAGGAAAAGTTAAAGATTGAAAGTAGAGAATAAATACACAAAGCTTTGGCACTCCACTTCCATTTCAGCACTCTGTACTGACCTCTACTGGTTTATCCATTGTAGCTTTCATAAATATTAAACAGCTTCCTTTTATCGAACTTTTGCTCTCACTTGTTCAAATTCAGGGATAAAGTAAACTGTAGCCCCACCCTGCCAACTTCTCCCTGACTGAAGGTCAAAAAGCGATCAAACTTCCAACTATTGGTGGTGGTGGGCGAGACACTATGAAAAATCATCAGTTAAAAAAACCCTAACAGTACATATGCAGCAGTAGAAAGATGTTAAAATCTTAACACTTTGGGTGTATTTTTTATGACTGAATATTTTATCACACTTTTTTTTTTATTCAGCTGCTGTCTCGTGTCTGCATCATTAGCGGTTTGGTATATAAAATCTGGGTTTTTATGGTACAATACCCAGCATCCGATCCACGACAAGGACCAGAACTATTACTGCAACACAAATACCAAAGTTGTGAATATAAATTCATCATCTTCAATCATCCCCATTTGACAGACTTCTGCTTCAGAGAACACGCTTGTCTCTAGAAGCTTCTTCAGAAGAAATATTTGCTCTAATTAGGACAGAGCTGGCAGCTTATCTACCACATGCCAGTAGATCAAAGTACAGTAGCAAGTTTGACATTATAAAAGTATCACTGTAAATGCTTTGCCAAACTAAAGTCATTACCCTGTCTCACTGGGAGCGGCAATGCGCTCATGGCATGTTTTATACTACTAAATGAAGTTCAACCCATCCACTTTCTAACTGATCACAAGGAAAAACAAATCTCTAGTTCTTTATGTGCTTTACAGTAAAGAGCAACTCTAGTTAGTCATAAGTAAATGAGCAAACTTTTCCATCCTCATTTACCAAAGAATGCTTTCATTATCAGTAGCACTCAAAACTTTCCAATTTTAAAGGCCTATTTTTAGAATTCTTTGTTGTGCAAGTCTTTAAGTATGAATATTGTTTTACATATCGTGAGAACTTCATTTCCTCTCACTGCTCTATCAGTGACTCCAAACAATTTTTTTCTTTTTTTTTTTTGTAAGTCACCTGTACTGGTGGAAAATAACAACAATTGTTGACCACAGAAACAATGAAGCTTTGTTGTTCTGTTGTTATACATAGTAAAGCAGATCACACATTGTTAATTTGGTTTCAGAACAGCAAGGTGCCTATTTTTCATGAAGCTACTTTGTGCAATAATGCATTTTTCTTTCATTTTTCATAAAAACCTCTGCAGATCATGAATAGAAACAAATCACTCAGATCCTTCAGCATGAATCTATAATATTTTTATACTGTATAAATAAATATCTGAACTACACCTGTGTGTTTTGTGGGGTTTTTTTTAAATCATCTCCCCCTGACTTTTTGAACACTGAGATTTCTCTTCTTTTACCGCCGCTGAGCCTTGCATCACTACACTCTAATGCTGTCAGTGCTTCAAACCGACAGCATCACACTAAAGAAACCCTGAGAGCCACTAGCACACAGGGCTTTCCCCCACCAAGGCAGAAAGTTGCCGGGTGTCCCCGCCACCAGCGGCCGCGTTTCCCTGGCTGCTGCCCAGCAGAGGGAGGAGAGGGGGTGCCCACGAAGCCCCACATCCCCCCAGGGCACCACATCCCCCTTTGCTCCAAGTAAAACAGAAGCGGCGGCCCCAGTTTTAATGCCTGTGATGAAAACCCACACATGATCTTACCCAGAAAACACAGTGATACTGGTTTGGGCTGTTTTTTCCTTCTTACCTTTACCTAGTGATTGAGTACGGGGATCCAGAAGGTTGCTGTTGCCTGGTCTTGCTGGGTTTGCCACCGCTCTGATTCTTGCACTGCTGCTTCTAGGACTTGGATGAACAACTGGATCTGATCTGCTTATTCTATTCTGTTGTTAGAAAGAAAACATTTTGACATTCTGTCACTAGAGCTGGGCCTTTGCTCAACACGTTAAAGCAAGTACAGTACATAATTGTTCTGAGATTTGCAAATCATCATCTTTTTCCGTAAGTGGGAAATAGAAAATCTTATTAAGACTTCCTATAACTTGCGAAGGAGTGAAAGACACTGATTTTCATTGAACAAGGTGTTGACTGGATCACCGTGAAACCACCTTCTTTCTAAGAGGCATTTTAAAGCAGTACTTTTGGTCAGCTCTGTGCAAAATATTCCACAACAGCCCCAATAACTTTTTTCCTTACCTCTGGTATCCCAGTGAGGTCACATTCTGTTAAAAACATCCTGTCAAGCTTGGTACAAAAGGGCTCCAAAGAATCAGAATGCAGAAGCTATGCAACTTGCTGACTAACTTTGCTCTGTGTTATTTACCAACCACACAAAGAAAATGCTGTCTATTCAAAACACAGTTCAAAACTCTCTTCACAGAAAGTGAGTGAACAAACAGTCCCATGTCTGATGCTGTAGTCACATCTCCCATGAGGCCCGGTGATAGCTCTGGGGCATGGGACGGAGTGACACCACCAGCAGTCACTACAAGGCACTTTTGTAAACAAGTTGTGTGTGTGCACAGAGGAGGAGAAGGAGGAGGAGGCGGGTGTTACTTTTTCTCTGTCTTAACATTAAGCTATGTTTGCTCTAGCATCTCAGAACTTCAGTCTTGCTTAATCTACCAGGTGCATTTGCTCTAGCACTTGCATGATATTTTCCTCACTATAACCTTTGTTTTCTTCCAGAAGAAAGAAAAAAGGAGAACACCTGGAACTAGTGCAGGATCTAGATTTGGAAATCTGGAGCCAGGTTAAGCAGCAGAAGCTAATTCAGAGTCTCTCAGAACCGTCACAGAAACAGACAAAGAAACTCAGTGGCTTACCCTACTTCACACCCAGCAAAATTCAAAACACCTGTGGCAAGACTCTTGCTTTGGTTTCTTAAAGAAATAGGCCTCAATTAGAAAAGTCATACCCAAGTTTCAGGTGTTCAGTATTCCCAAAATTCAAAGTGGGGATTCTGACCCAACTGTATGACTTTGCCTCATTATACAGCTGAATTCATAAAGCAATTTGGGATTGCTCTAAAAATCAGAGGAACTTCAGATTTTGCATTTCAGTTTGATAATTTCAAATATTCCTAAAATCGTAAAGTCTCTCCACCCACTTTCATTATTTTAAACCCATTTATTCTTTGAAAACTCTTACTCCACTAGTCACAAAGCCACATTTTGACAAGTAAGCAGAAATTTCTTCAACTCTCCATAGGAAGAGAAGTAGCATTGCTTCCAGTACTGGCCACTGGCCTCTGCTCATATCAAGCTACTCCAGTGCTTTTCTTTATACTTACAATAAATCACAGACAACAACTATTTCCACAAGTGGAAAGATGAAAAATTGTTCTCATTGATCTCTTTGTAATTTTGTTCTTTAACTGTCAGACCAGCATTGGAATCCTCTTTCTGCCACCCGATGCAAACCATCCTTCTTTCTTACCTACATGGCAGCCCTTGCCATGCTCGCATTTTTTTTTACAACTTCCTAGTAAATATTTTTTCTTATGCTTTCAAAGGTCTAAAAGACAGGTGTTATAAAACACCTGTCATGTATGTTTGTGAGAGGACAATGTGAGGCACGGTGACGTTATGTTGTAACATAAACACTAGGCTGCTTTTCCTTTTGAGGGGTCTGGTTCTGCAGCGTAAATGTGTATCCTGATCTCATCCAAAGTAAAATACCTTTATAAACTTTTACAGGTTTGTGACTCAGGTTCTTCCAAATCTTTATCCCAGGAGCAAAGCTTATTCCAGGTATGATATAAAGGACATTCCACTGCTGATATACTTTAACAGCTGAATGATTCATGACCAATAATTGGATGTCAAAAGTATAGCTTTTAAAAATCTAAAATTTTTCTAGAAATGCACAAAACCTTAAATTACCTAGCTGTATTTCTTTTATCAATACTTGAAAATAATGCCTTTAAAATATGAATGGTGAATGATCTTGCAAGTAGAATAGTCTAAGTATCCCTCAGGACTTTTAAAACAAAAGTGATTGTTTCTCAGTACGCAACAAACATCCAGTCTTCAGTCAGAGCCTGGAGTTGTGCCTTGTCAACCGGTACCATTCTCCAAAAGTAACCACTTACAGAGATCAAGTGAACCTTCACTTCTGCTTAATACTGAAGATACTACAACAGTTTCTCTTGCTTTTTAATGTAGACTTCAAAAAGCACTGCAGCCATAGGAAGTTGTCCACTGATCTTTGTGTATTATTTGTTTTATTTTTATTCCAAGTTTACATTCCAGCTCTTCTCATCTCACTAAAACTATTAATATATGATAGAACAGTGTACATATATTCTTCCTCTTTCCCAATAACCTCAATGTTCCACTTAATGATCCATATCTCAGGAACATATGCCCTGCCTACTAAAATACTGCAGTATACAGTAGGTAAGTTATTTCCACAATATCACCATTAGGTCAGAAAGTTTGTAATCCCTGTTTTATTCACTGGTAAGACCTCAGTTAGGTCTTCCTCTTAAGCCTTTTCTGAGCTCTAGCACCTATTTTTGAATAGATCAAAACCAGCATGCAGAAGGCTGTACACACGAACAAAGTCCACAGAACTTTAAGCCTCCTAAATCCAAATACCTGACTGATTTTCTCTTCTCTATTACTCATCCTGTGACTAGATTTTGAAAGGTACAACTTGCTTTTGTAGGGAAATCTACAAAACTACATGAGTTAAAGGAGTCTAGCATTTTAGAATTGTGTTCAGATCATACTCTTTTTCCATATTTTGTATAAGAGAAAGAGACAAGCATATGGGTTATTTTGTTAAAATCAGCAATACCATTTCAAAAAGGGCAAAAAGTGAAAATGTCACTGCGCTATGGAGGCATTTTCACGTTCTCTTTTTTTTGTGCTGTGGGTACATTTCTGTTCCAGTGGCTTTGACATGCCTCAGATTACGAAGATGTGGAAGATCTTTTTGACATTTGCAACCTGACATTCCATGTCCCACACATAAAACAGCACTCATTGAAGAGCACCCATTAGGCACTGTCCTTCCTTTGGAGCCTGATTGGAGATGGACAGCTCTCCCTTGATTTTCTGAGGTCTGGACTGTCACCTTGACAAGGAGTATCAGATTCTTTTATTTGTGAGTCTCAAAACTGAGACAGCAACGTCATGCTCAGATTCTGAGGAATTCCTCCCATCTACCTCTTGCAATCTATTAATTTGTTAACAATACCAACAGCAGTCTATATGTATGCTTTCCAAAAATTACCATATACTTCAGTCTCACGGAGAAAGAAGATTAAAAAGTTTAAGTTTTGATATTGATTCGCTAAATGTAGGTCACATGGGAGCCAAGATGTGAATGTAATAATGCATTTAATGGCAAAGACTCTTCTCTCTCTCTCCCCAACAGCCCCACCAGGGAAATGAGACCAAGCAAGATTGATACTAATTATGCACACAGAGGAGCCCTAGCTGTAATCTCCAGCCTTCTGCAGAATTCTCTGTGGATGACAGGCAGAGTTGGCAAACAGAAGTGGAAGGGGGTAGAAAGAAAGAAACAAAATGCTTTTTCTGGCTAGTCACACAATATACTCAGCACTTAAAAAATCCAATCTAAATGCACAAAAAAAAAAGCAGGCGGGCTATGCAAAAAACATTTAGTTACGTGTCTAATAACTCTAATGTTGGATACAAACCCATCACATGCTTCCATCAGGTGGTTTAAACAAATAAAACAAAAGATTTTAAAAATCCCATGCTTCCCCCTTTTCCAAGTAATTACCATTAGTTACAGTTGGGGGTGATGTTGCAGAGAGGGGTGGAGGGACCGAGGTGAATTTGAAACAGATAAAAGCTGGGTAAACCACTCCAGTAGTCAGGCTCATGCAAAAGTACTTAACCAGAAACAAATGCTGCTGATGCTTTTGTTCTGGTCTTTCACTGAAGCTTATTCTGCCTTCTGATGTGCCTCCTATAGGTTGCCTCTGCCAGGCAACTGTGCATGTGCTCACAGTCCCAACTGCTAGCACCACATTTATTTATTTATTTTCAATCCAAATAAACTCTTAATGACTTAACATAAAACATTTGGATTTTTTTTTTTTTTTGATGCACACTAAATAATAAAAAAGCCAGAAGCACAATAGGCCATAAGGGAATGAAAGGGATGATTGTTCAAAGCCCTATTAAAAGGTTTGTTGCTTTATTTATATATTTTTTAACAACACAATTTCAAAGCCTTTGAAAGAAGACTCCTCCTCCCCAGTTGCCTGCCAAGATAGTACTTAGCTGAGGGAGGGAGTGGCTGGTCTTTAAAAGATGATGGTATCTATTAGAGAGCGAGAGAAAGAGAGATACATAAAAAGGCTTTCCCAAAAACAGTTGTCCAGAAGGGCCAATGAAAAGAAACAAAAGGTATGAGATGAGGATTAAATGGAAAGAAGATGGGAACATTAAAACAGAGAACGCTGAGGGAGAGGAGATTTTTAAAGCAAAAATGGTTCTGTTAAGGTCCTTTTAGTTATTCTGTTATACTAACCATGCTCCATATTTAGGCATCTGTCAGGTAGTAATTGTGAAGCACTTCACAAGAATTAACTCTGACAGCCCTCTTTCATGAGGTAGGTGAGGGACAGAGACCACTTGCGTGCAGGCAGAGACCAGGCTGTGCAGCTGGTTTCCATGGAACACCAGAAAACTCTTTCACAGCACACCGCGTTTGCTCTGGCTGGGACTTTTCACAGCTCATGGCAGCACTCCTAGAAATTAGGAATGACGTATCCCTCTTTTGGGTATGACAAGTCTCCTGTGCAGTTAAGGAGGAAGTGCGAAGAGCTCTACCTTTCCTGGTGGGAACAGTCAGCTACACCAGTTTGCACTACCATTGGGCTCTGAGGCAGCCTAATCACTAAAGTGATGCAGAAAATGTGGATACTTCCCATCTATTAAGAGGAAAAAATAAGCTAGTGCAAGAGGATGTTTTCACTGCAGCTTCACTGCAACAACAACAAAAGCCTCCTGAGGACAGCTGTATGAGAAACACCTCTACTTCAGAACTGAAATTTCATCCTGTGAAACTAAATGTAACTTTCATTTTCATTTACATGTTTTTGACATGAAACACTTGTTTCAGTGGAAATTTCTTTTCACCATCCTGAAAAGCCATGGGATCCTTAACACCTGAAGCAATTGTGACCTTTGTTTCTCACTGGCTGGAAGGAAGGAACCTAGCAGTGCATCCCTCACCAGCATCAGGCGAGGCAGAGCAGAAGAGGCACACCAGTCCCTCCCCTGCTTGGATGGGGCATCCTCCCCATCCAAGCACTGACGCTGCGTATGAGACTTAGAAAGGCTACAGCTGAACAGACAACAGTAGTGCCTACAACCACAGGCATGAGCCTCCTAGAAGAAAGGATCAAAAGTGCTATTTCTCACAGCTGTAAAGATCCACTTTCTTCAGTGGCACATCAGCATGCTTTAAAATGTAAGGCTATGTGTGTGACACACAGTATATGATCTTCCCCTTAATGTCCAAATAGGCTACTTAAACCCATTAGATGTCTCCAATGAATTCTGTGGGTAGCGAGTGTTCATGGTGAAGGTGTTCATTTCAGAAATCCTCATTTTAAAACACGGTTTGCTTGAACTAATCATAATCTAATTAAAACACAATATGGGAACTGCATTTTGAAGTGCCATTAGCAGAAGAGAGACCATCTTGCTATGGGTAATCAGAGAGTCCCTGAGGATGAAGGAGCCAACACCTGACTCACTAGATGTACAGAAAAGTCTCATGAGTTTTACAGAGCACTGAGATGTGAGGGTGATGCTGGTTTTATTCAGCTACAGAGAAAGCCATCTCTTTTGGGTTTGAGAAGAGCTTGGGCTGCCACCCAGTGGAGGCAGGTACTAATTTTGTACTGATTTAGCTTCACAGTCACAGTAGGAGAACCAGCTCTCTGACTCTCCAGGTAACAGCAGAAAAAGGAACACCTTAACGGTGTTATTGCTTCTTGCACACCACTTATTCAGGATCAACATATTCCATCTACAAGTTCAAACATGGCTTTTGTAAATGCTAACCTAGGATCTTAGAGTCAGACTGAAATTTTGTCTCACGTATTGGCAGTAATAGTTTTTGTAGGACAACATTAGACTGATTGTTGAACAAACTTCCTAAACAAATAATGTCAATATACTGGTTATACTATACTAAGGTTTCAGCCATAATATAACTTCTCTTCTACATTTTCTTTGGCAGTCTTGTTGCTATTTATGACCAAATATATGGCTTTTACACAGATGGGATCACTTGTAATGTAATTTTACTAGCAAAAAATGGAAATTGCCTTATGGGAATATACAGCAAGAGCAGAGGACATCCTTATAAAACATCTAGATCAGAGCTGAAGTACTGCCAGGACAGATGAGAAATAAGTGTTAACCCCCACTTACTGGCAATTAAACAAAAATTAGGCACAGTTCGACATCTAGACTGACTTATATAGTTGCTACATTATTTTTCTCTCTAGTAACTCCCATCTGGCACTCTGCCCTGTTCCAAGAACTAGCATAAGCCCACTTCCTGACTGGTTTTCTTTTTAGGCATCTTTTACTGCATGTCAAATAGTATTTCAAACATTCTTCATGTGTACAAGAACCAGAAAGTGGAACTTACCAGGGACAAAAGAAAAGGAACTAGTTTCTTACCTAGCTGTGAATGGGGACAAATTGATAATACCAAAAAGTTTTTCACATATTAAACGTATTAAAACTGCTTACTTCCATTTAGATTTTGTCTTCTCATAATCAAAATGGCTTTTCTCACATATTTAGAAATGGAAAAAAGAGAAATAAGTTATTATAAGAATGCTTATAATAGTTGCTGAGTATTCAGGCTTACAAAAGGAGTGAGATAACTGTAATACCCTCAAAAATGGAGAGTTCTGATCCTAAAACACCTAAACTGCTCACAGCATAACCCACACCTAGTCAGTGGTCTCATGCTAATTTAGATATTATCCTATTTCTCTCACCTGCAATGCCCGATCCTGGAAACCCCAATTCTCAGACCAGGTGTGTTAGATTTTGCAGAATGCTTCTGGTAACTTGGGATTTTCCCCTTCTTTGTCTGACAGGTGTGTAAATGCTTTATGTCTGACTGCAAATAAGATCACTTCCCTTGCAGGCATTACTCTTGTTTTCAAATCTGCACTTTATCTGACTTAGAACAAGTGATACTTAGATTTCTGAAATGCCTTTAATTACCAGAGTTGGAATCCTATACTTGCTCATTAGCAGCCTCTTCTGTTAAAAACTATTCTACTTATGATAATTATTTACCAGACAAGATTACATTTGCCTACTTTATAGATGCATGGTTAAGGCATTCACCTGGGACACAGAAACTTCAGATTTGTCTCTGTTGTAATAAGACAGTGTTTCGAAGCCCATCTCTCATTATTTCAAGGAGATGCCTTTTATGTCGTGTTGTTTAAAAAACCCACACCACCACAAAGCCAGAAAAGGTTCCCAGGAGCATCTCTTCTGAGTCAGGTTACAGAATATGAGGACACATCTTTTCCTGGCCTGTAAGAGAACAGGTGAGTCCTTAGGACTGCAGCTAGAGAAACGGGTAGAAAACTCTTTGGCCCAAAGTCAACGGACATTTTCCCTTGCTAGCTGTGTTGTTTCTAAAGTCTGGAAAAAACAGCATTTCAAAGACTTTCTTTGTTATTTTGAAACAGGAGACAAACTCTGTGACTGCACTGATCACTGGATGTGTAGTTATTCTGTCCTAACCACTGATCTACAAGGACAGATGTTATTTAGGCATCTAAGAGTTTGCTGATGATGAATTCTGCATGGTGATCAGCCTCATGTTTGAAGGACAGGTCTGTGCCTTCACTTCCTTCTGAACCATACTTTCTGGTTGCACAACATCTTTAGCAGACTTGGCACTTGCAAACATTTTATTACCTTTGGGCACTCTTTATATTCAGCTACATAGCAGCGGTTTCTTAAGATCTGGTTTGTTTTTCCAAAGGCAGTTATTCTTGAAGAAGCCCACTTTGAACAGAGACAACTATATTGCTTTTTGCCTTTGCTGTGCTTTGTGTTCATCTCCAGCCTCTTAGGAGATGTGATGCACACTTGGTAACGCTCCGTCCTGTTTGCCTGGGCAACAAGTCCACTTAGGTAACTCTGTTCAAGAATGTGGTCTATCAAACTACTGCTTGGATGTATCCCTTATCAGTCACTTTTGCAAGACAGTGAATATGTACAGGATTGAAGATATTCAGCATTCTGTATAACATGGGCTTTAATAACAGGAACAACTATATATTACTTCCTTAGATAGCTTTTTACACTCCTGGATCTTCACTAAAAGTTGACACTATATACCACTATACACTGAGGTAGGGTCCTCAGTTTTCCTGAAGGCTCCTTAAGCTTTGAGATGATGCCTGCCATTCCTCAGAAAAATTATATTCCTCCACTTAATAGGCAAGCACTTTGGACTACTCAGTGTGTAAAACCTGTTAGAGAAACAAGCCAAAACTGACGGATCTTGATGAGTCAATAGACCATTCATTCCCCAGGATTTCAAAACCAGAAGCTAAAATTAAATGAGACTAAACCAAACCAAACCAAAATGTTTAAGAACAAAGCAAAAACAGATTTTGAAGGGTTTTTCTTAGATTTCTGAAATTGCTTTGGTTTTTGAAGCTTAAACACATCTCTGTTGCAGGTGCAGATCAGAGACACCTGACTTGGTACTTGTTACAGCAATCTTGGGAAGAGAAGTCCTAGGAGGGATGTTGCAGGGACATTTGAGTAAGCTGTATACAAGCCACCTTGTTCCAAACACAGGATGGCAGGGTTTGTCAAGTATGACACAGAGCCATAAACTCTTCTTTCTGTGAGAAAATGGAGATCCTCATATTAACTGGACCTTAAAAGTTGGGACTGAGTATGTTACAAGAAAACAAAATTCAAAGTTATCCTTGTTAACATTTAATTAGTTTTTGAGGAAGAGTACAGTACAAACCCAGGGAGTTTAATTCTGGCCAAAATTTTAACTTGAAGCTGTCACTGCATCTCTAGGAAAATCCTTAATAGTTCAATTAAAATGTTACACAAACTGAGCATTAAAAAATGAATAGCAATGGGCGAATCTGAAACCAGGAAAGGCTGTGATCTTTGCCAACAGTTCTGATTAACTTCTCATCAAAATATTTTCATGCCACAAGAGGGAGACACAGGCACATAATTCCTTCATGAAAAATGAAACAAAAGCCTTAACATCCTGAAAATGACATTTACCAGGAAAACTGTCTAACCCATTTGCTCTCTCATGAACACAGTGCCAGCTCTGGAATAGAACAGGCTGGCATAGAGGAGTTTCTACTCCACACCAGCAAATTCTATAAAACAGAATTAAAATTCAGGGACATTAGACTTTCACTGAGGTACAAGACGGGTATGCAGAAACTTTCTAAGTAACACTCCAAGGAAATAATATAAAAGCTGCACATCTAAGATTTTATCTGAAAAGAAGAGTTTGTCCTAGGAATTTAGATGTGGAAAAGATGAGTTAGTTCCCATTAAATTGATCTCACTATTGTATAAACTAGATTAGTTATGGGACCAGTATTTTATTTTAGCCATAAGGGAAAGGATTTAAAACTGCCGTGATAAGAAAGAATGCTTCTATAACTGTAAGAGAAAAAAAAGTTCAGCTAGATGCGTGATGCTGGTAATATAAGTATCAACTTTCATAATTAGTCATTTGTACATAAACTTCTCTTAATGGAACAGCTCCCAGTCTTCAAGAATACAGAACCACTCAGCATGTGGATAATTCTAAAGCTGGTTTGCCTCAAGGCAACACCTTGCAATTCATTTCTCCACCATTTTTGTAGCTGGACTGCCAGTCAAATGAATTTTACCATTTTTTGTTCTTCAGCACTGTATTATATCTCAGTTGTGTTAAATATTTCACAAAACAGATTAAAAGATGCACTACATATCTTGAAGCATTTGCAAACTAGTATCAATCATGATATAAACTGAAGTAAGGAAACACTGATGTATTGGACAGCTGTGTTGACAACAACACATGAATTCAATCAATCAATTCAGCACTGGTACTTGACAAGGGTGAATTAGAGAAAGTACTTGTTGTGGCAGCTGTTGAAACTCATATCTGTGTAATTTCTAACAATCTAAACTGATGAAAGAACACAACAGGAAAGAAAGAGGAATGCAAGACAGAAAGCAGAAAAGGTAGAAAGCAAAACAAGCACTGCTAATATGAGTTATTCAGAAACTAAGGCAACCCCTTCCCTGCAGTCATCACATTGAGCTTAATCTTAAAATTATTTTATATTCCACTGTTCTTCAAGAGAATTATGCTCTCTGTAAAAATCAGTACAGAGATAACATGGGGCAATGTTCAACAATTTTGTGTTTGAAAACATAACAAAAGCAGTTTGTCTTGTATATTATTTCAATACAGAACCCCCCCTTCATTTTATAGGTCAACTGCAATAGACCCGTGTTTCTTTTAAAAGGGACATAAACTGTGGTGTTATTCAACATGTTCTCAAAGGTCCTTAACAAAATAAGTTACTCTGCCTTGAAAAAGCATTTGTTAACAGTGAAATAAATCAGCTTCTTGAAAGAAATCCTTGCAGATTTTTGATATAATTCCAGGTCAGGATTTGTTGTATTACTGCAGTGGATTTCAAAGAGGCCAATAACTATTGAAAGCTGAAACTAAGGGCTGAATGGAAAGATATGTTTTGTCTTGACAGAAACACATGAAGGTGAAGGGGAGAAAGAAGACAAGTAATGCAGCTCCATCAGGACCAACTTTTTTTAATGGGAATGGCTGGTTTTGAAACCTCTTGAAACACTTCATTTTGAAATTGAAGCCAGTGATAGTAAAAGAGTACAGAGAAAACTTCTTTGGTCAATTTAAGTTTTCAAGATTTCCATTTGTAATTAAGATTTTTTCTTTACTGAGAAAAAATATTTCAGACGAGCTCTACACTGCTTTTGCAAGCATGCACTTATGCGGTTGTGTTCAAACAGAGAACCTGACAAATAAGGTAGTGCCCTGTGATGCAAACAATAATGTGACGTTTATGGAAGTTTCACTCTGTAAACACTAGAGCAGAGGCTACTAGTAGCGTCAGCAGAAACACTACAAAGCTATAAAATCCAATGGCAATTATAAAGAATCCAAAATAAATATTAGACCAAAAATGAGAGAGAGGATAAGTGAATTATGACCAAAAGCCCTAGGTCCTCAGAACCCAAACTTGCGTCTGAGTTTCATAAATGTACTCTGCCTCTAAAAAGAAAAAAAACCCCTTTTTTTTAAACTTTAGAACACTATAATCTGAAAAAAAACCCCATGAATTTAGATGTAATTTTGAGACCTATAACTAGATATTACAGACAAATTATATCTGTAATCCCTAATGGCTGCTCCTTCATTTTATTTTTTTCCTACCAAGGAGCATTCACACGTACTACAAATCTTAAACACAGCCTCCCCAAGATGTGATAGAAAGCAGTGAGGAACTGTGAATAGATAAAAAGGCAGCAATCCCTATGTATAACGTCAATCCCCTACTGACTCTAGAAATCCCCTTTATTTGCTTATGAAGAACCCACATTTCTTTCCTTTGGTGGGTTTTTCTTGGCTTCCATAAAGTTTTCCAGACCCATGGAGCACCCTAAAATAGATCAGTGCTCCGTTTCACCAGAAAGAGCCATTTCATATTCCTTTCCACCGTTCTTCCAACCTATGTTAGGTTTACTTCTCATCTAGCAAAATCTCTAGCCTTTCCTCACCAACTGAAGAGGCACAAAGGTAGGCATCCTACAAGCTACAATTAGGAGCTGATGACCCATAAGGTTTCCTTACTGCACCATCAACGTAAGTGGAGCTATATATCAAGTTATTGCCAAGAAGCTACCCAGTTATGTGCTCAGCCAAACACAAGAAATGGATTAAAAAAAAAAACCCATACTGAATGTTGAAAATATCTGCTTTTAACTACTTCAGGGTTGAACGCTGTGCTAGCAAGTTTATCACAGCTTTTATAAAGCCATTTGGTATCCAATTCTACCTGTATTTTAGGCCCAGGATTCCAGGCTTCTGCTGTAGCTGCCATTTGTTTCCTTCCTTTTCCATCAAGCTTGAAGAAAGTTTCCCAGGGCCTTTTCTAAAAGCATTTCTTCAAAATCTGGGGCTGAGAAAACACAAAGCAGAATGAAACATTTATAACGCTCGCTTTCATCCCTGATGAATTAAATAATTTTTTTTTTTTTTTCCAAGTTATGTCTCTTTTGCACATGACAGTAATTGGGGAGGGATCTCCTTGTCTTTACCTCAAGCCAAAAGCTTTTTCACTGTGTTTTCCCCCTGTCCCTGATCTTGTTGAGGAGAGGGGAGGGATAGAGTGGCTGGGTGGGTATCTGGCAGCCAGCCAAGGTCAATGCACCGCAATCACTGTCTCACTTAAGAAAAATGCAGCAGGAAAAATCATAGCACATCTGCAGTATGACTCCATGTGTCCATTAATATATCTTCTTTTCTCCCAATATATAAATGCATAGCAATGCAATGGTACCCCAGAAAACACAGTAAGGCAACTAATAATAGATTCCCAGGCTGTTCTGGCATCCACTATGAAATTCTGTGCAGGATAGACCTTATAGCTTTTTGACCAACTTAGAAAGAGTTCCTGAAGTGTTATTTTGAAAGATAGTGTTAAGTGAGTAACAGTCTAAAGACAAGTAAATCTTTGAGTAAAACTTTGCTCAAAAGTTTGATAAACCTAATAATTAGAGGAACACACATCTTTACTGACATGTCAAAGCCCCACATAGCTTCTTAGGCACCCTTACCTACCCATACATTGTAGCATAGCCATCATATTTATAACAAAAGTAAGAAAACAAAATTTATTACATTAATTAACATTATACTGAAATATTATTTCTTCCTTTTGGGTGAAATTCACACAGCCATTCCTTGGTAACATAGCCTGTGTAACACCAGACCATATACAGGGATGTGAGTGTGAGAGACATATGAGAATGCAATACCCAAAAGGGAATACCCAAACAGAGCTGCCTGAGAGGGTGTTTGCCCAAGCCCTGGTAACTTTAAAGAGGAAATAAACAATGATCAAGCTTCATAGGACAACTCTCAGATGGAGGACACAGTAACCAGGAGGTCATTTGGGCTTTTAAGAAAAGGAGTCAGCTTGACAAGATGTAGAAGAGGCACGAACATTTGTGATTGTGGGGAGAGACCTGGGAGTGGGAAAGCACTGAGGGCAGAAACCAAACTGTGTCTGACACTGTCAGGAGTCACCTTGCTGCGATTGTGACCCTGTCTAGGCCTGATACAGCATCCTCTCCATCTCGTGCAGAGAGCAGGCTGTGCTCCAGCTGGCAGGCTGACAGTATGGGGTGCAGTAGCAGAAGGACGCACAGCTCAGGGTGCATGTGGGAACTCAGGGAGTGTCATCTCACCAGCACACAGATTAGCAGATTGTAGGGAACTGCACAACGCAGGAGCAAACCCATCTCCAGAAGGGTAAGCAAACAGGGAAACATACGCTTCTAGTGAGCATGGGCATGTGACTAACCATTCGTATAATGTATGTATATAGGGAGGGAAGAAACATGTGTGCAAGGTCACAGATTTTTGGCATTACTTTTAAAAATGGTATTTAGAACCTTGCAAGCATTCATTAACATTTTGTAAGTATCAAGTGAGGCATATCTGCTGTACCACTGGCATTGATCCTGAATCAGTTCATTGATTTCCAGTTAACTATATGTCATTAATGAATCAGAAAATGTTTCATTCCTGATTTGATTTAAACCACATGAATTGATAATTTTCCTATGATAACTTTCTATATGAAGAGAAGAACCTGAGCAGAATTGCTGGACAAACTCCATATATTAATGATTCACATGTGATTCAACTGCTCCACGTGCATATCTAAACTGATTTTAGTTAAAAGATAGCAAGGCTAAAGGACTTGGCACTGTGGGATCATAGAATCATAGAATCACTTTGGTTGGAAAAGACCTTTAAGGTCATCGAGTCCAACCATTAACCTAGCACTGCCATCCCACCACTAAACCATGTCCCTAAGCACCTCATCTATCCTTCTTTTAAAGACCTCCAGGGATGAGGCCTCCACCACCTCCCTGGGCAGCCCATTCCAGAGCCTGACAACCCTCTCGGTGAAGAAGTTTTTCCTAATGTCTAGACTAAACCTGCCCTGGCGCAGCTTCAAGCCATTCCCCCTCGTCCTATCGTCTGTTACCAGGGAGAAGAGGCCGACCCCCACCTCACTACAGCCTCCTGTCAGGCAGATCAGGTGATCAGGTCTCCCCTCAGCCTCCTCTTCTCCAGACTAAACAACCCCAGTTCCCTCAGCCGTTCCTCGTATGACTTGTGCTCCAGACCCCTCACCAGCTTGGTTGCTCTCCTCTGGGCATGTTCCAGCAATGCAACATCTTTCTTGTAGTGAGGGGCCCAAAACTGAACACAGTATTCGAGGTGCGGCCTCACCAGCACTGAGTACAGGGGCACAATCACTTCCCTACTCCTGCTGGTCACGCTGTTCCTGATACAAGCCAGGATGCCATTGGCCTTCTTGGCCACCTGGGCACACTACTGGATGGATGATGCCAGGCTGAATCAAAAGCCTAGAAAAGGAAATGCTGGAGTATTTTTCTCTATTTCTGTGGTCAAGGCAAAATGTTAGACCTTGAGTAGCCTTGCCTCAAAATTTCAGGCTCCTTGGCCACCTTCTGCCTTGGTTCTCTGAGGCACAGTCTTGTCTTGTGACCTAAAGATAGTCAGAGTTGCATTCTTTGCAAATATCAAGCATAAAACCCAACCTGCACTGCAGATCTATCTCCCTGTTTTAATTTCTTACTGGAAGACTGTTAGTTCTGAACACTCTCACTCAGCAGAAGTTTGCCATCTTCAGGACACCCAGTGAAACTCTGAACCCTTTGTCCTTGTAGCCCCCAAAAGGTTTGAATGAAGAAAATGGGTATCAAGAACAAAAGCAAAACCCAATGACAGAACAACAGAGTGGGCACGGAAGGGGAAAAAAAAAGTTATTTCTAGAGAAAGCTATTGTCTACTAATAAAATCCATCAGATACAGCAAATGCTTTAGAAATTAGCTCTCAGATATTCAGGGCCAGTGCATTTGTATACTCATCTAAAATCTAAAATGAATACATACTCCATGTATAGAAAATCCACTTGAGGTAGAAGGCAGCTGTGGGGTGGAGCAGACTCCTATAACTGCTGTGGATCCTCCTTCCTCCCATGTGATGACTAGCAGTACTTTTAAGTCTGAAGAAGTAGAATCATAGAATCATAGAATGTTTTGGGTTGGAAGGGACTGCTAGAGGTCATCTAGTCCAACCCCCCGGCAGTGAGCAGGGACACCACTAACTAGATCAGGTTGCTCAGAGCCCCATCCAACCTGACCTTGAATGCTTCCGGGGATGGGGCCTCCACTACCTCTCTGGGCAACCTGTTCCAGTGTTTCACCACCCTCATTTCAAAGAATTTCCTCCTTATATCCAGTCTAAACCTACCCTGCTTCAGTTTAAAACCATTACCCCTTGTCCTGTCACAGCTGGCCCTACTAAAAAGATTCTCCCCATCTTTCCCATAGGCCCCCTTTAGGTATTGAAAGGCCACAATCAGGTCTGCCCGCAGCCTTCTCTTCTCCAGGCTGAACAAGCCCAACTCTCTCAGCCTGGTCTCATAGGAGAGGTCCTCCAGCCCTCGGATCATTTTTGTGGCCCTCCTCTGGACCCGCTCCAACAGTTCCATGTCCTTCTTGCGCTGAGGGCTCCAGAGCTGGACGCAGGGCTCCAGGTGAGGTCTCACCAGAGCAGAGTAGAGGGGCAGAATCACCTCCCTCGACCTGCTGGCCACGCTTCTCCTGATGCAGCCCAGGGTATGGTTGGCCTTCTGGGCTGCCAGCGCACATTGCCGGCTCATGTCCAGCTTTTCATCCACCAGTACCCCCAAGTCCCTCTCAGCAGGGCTGCTCTCGATCCTTTCTTCCCCCAGCCTGTATTGATACGGGGGTTACCCCGACCCAGGTGCAGGACCTTGCACTTGGCCTTGTTGAACCTCATGAGGTTCACACAGGCCCACCTCTCCAGCTTGTCCAGGTCTCTCTGGATGACATCCCGTCCTTCTGGTGTGTCAACCGCACCACTCAGCTTGGTGTCATCCGCAAACTTGCTGAGGGTGCACTCGATCCTGCTGTCTAGGTCATTGATGAAAACGTTAAACAGCACCGGTCCCAGTACTCCAAAGACTCAGCTGAATTCATATCCCCCCACACTCCACAGCAGAGAGGTGAAAGACTTCAGACTTACACTGTCAGCAGCAAAATAGGAGTGCAGGATTCGAGTGCCCTTTGGTGGTAGAGGGGAAGAGAGGTCGTATCCCTTTATTACTGAGCACAGTGAGACAATCTGTGAATAGATATTAATATATCTATTCTCACCATTTCAAAATTGACTGGTGGAATCACCACATGTATCTGTTGCAAGCCCTGCTCATGCAGTAGCTCTGAGTCAGTGTAATTTTGAGCTAACAGGCTGTGATAGTGACTAGGGCCTTACTAATAACTCCCGTAAACAAACTACTGGCAGTGAGAGTAACAGAGCCAGACTTTGATGAAAGGGGTTAGGGAAGAACCTAAGAATAATAGGTGAGGCAGGGAATTAGCATCTTTTTAATCATGACCCCAGTTACAACTCAAGACAAATGACATCCTTTAATACAACACCAGGTGCCAAGTGTGACTACTTTAAATTTCACCCTCAAAGGAGCTGACAATAATTTCTGGGCTTTGTGACAGTAGTTATTAATTTTTCACCTTATGATTAACTTCTCTGAAGTTGAGACACTACAAAGACGTTTTACATTAATATGGGCACATAATAAAGGCACTTCTGCCAGTGAGATTACATTAAGAAATACAGAAAACATACTGGAGTGTGTTGGTTTGATACACAACCATGTTCAGTGCTTTCATACATATGCAGGATTTTTTCTTCGGCATATTTATACACAGAGACATGTACATACACAAGTGACTATTCAACACTAAGTCCTCAGGTCCTAGTGGATCATTTTCTTATTTTTTCCTGCATTCTTCAGCTTTAATTTTTCTGTGAAAATTACAGATTTCTCACACAAGCAGAACTACTCCGTCGCTTACTTAAAGAGTAAAGAGACTGGGCCTTCAGCAGAAACCCTGTATGCATTTCTACGTGACAACACTTTAGTCGCTATTTTTCAGGTCAAGTTCTGTTGCTTAAAGCAAAGTAACAGTGATTTTTTTATTTTTTTTTGCCAGCTGAGATTGCAAATCTTATACTCTCAAAGGAAGTTTGCCAAATTTCAGCTGATGGCATATAGAATACAGAAAAGTTGGTTACATTCAGAAGGTTGTGCAGGTATTTATGTTCTGCCAAAATAAGCTAGAGATTTACATTTCATGTGATTCTGCTTTACTCTTTCCTGTCGTTCTGATCATCTCTTAGTTGTCATGAAGGAAGAACAAGTCACAGAAGTCTTGGAATGGAAATACAAAAGTGTTTTTGTTGTTGTTGTTCTTGTTGTTGTTGCTTTTTTATTTCAGAAAACCCTTTACTGTTTCTTTGCCTCTACTAACACTACTCAGAAGCAGCAGAGGAAGATGGAGCATTTGGAAGGATCAGGAAGAGAGAAGCAAGGAAAGTGACAAACTATTCTCTTTTAAGGGCATAGTTGAATGCTCCCTTCCAGAGGTTGCAGAGAGCACCCAACCTAGTTAATGCTGAAAAACCATTTTAACCCAGACACCCTAGTTTACTTGTTCACATTTTAGACATTCCTGTGGTTTGCAAGGACATTTGTTTGGGATTGTATCTTAACAACTAGGAGATTACAAATACCTCACTACATTCTTTGCTTTCCAGCATCTAACAATATTATATTCCCTAGGAATGTCACATCTGACACTTTGGAATGCATTATAATTTGAGAAGTGTTTTTGTTTCATCCCTGATGTTACAATAGAAATAGCCGATGTGATCACCTTATGCCATTTGTTTTTAATGAAAGGATTCCTTCGTTGTGCTGTTTTCATAGCATTGCTCCCTACAAGATTCCTAAGAAATCTGGAAGAAAATTCACTGTAAAACATTTTTCAGTTTAATCTCTCTGTTTGTACAAAACTTCATTTGCTTTTAAAAACAACACTCATGTAAAATATTTCTTATTAAGTTTGGAGGGTTTTTGTAAAAATAAAAGTTTCCAGTGTAAAACCAAAAAAAAATCCAGACTCTATTTAACAGCATCACATCCGAGAAGAAGAGAAAGAATAAAGCCCAGACTTTTAGTGTGTCTTTTGTCCTCAGTTGTTTATGGATGCAACATAAAATTCAGCTGTCTTCATGAAAAGGCTACCTTGGCTTTTGTCATTGTAATGCTGTAACATCCAGTACTGAAAAAAACAGAAACACCACCATGTTGTGAAATGCAAATACACCACCATTAACTTTAAAAAGTCACAAGATTTTTTTTAAAAGAACTTTGTGGCACTCAACTATTTTCCACCATTAAAAAAATTATTGATACCAAACATTAATGAAAGAGATAATCACTGAAGTGTGTATATATTACTAATTGTAGTTCACAACCACAGTTCACAGCAACAATTACAAAAAAAAGTTTTCTTTCTGTACAAGATCAAGTACAGCTTTAACAAATGTGATTGAGCATTTACCTAAATGATATCTGAGTTATCTAATGGTTCAATGTGTAATGTAGTAATATGAGTTTGCATAGGCCAATTTCTATCAACAAATACACATTGGTGCATGGGCTTTTTTCCCCCACACTGTATAAAGTGTATTTCAAAGAAAGAAAACTAACTCAAAATAACAAGGCACCAGGAATATCTCTGGTTTCTGACACTTCTGTTGTTTAAAGGTTTATGTATCAGATTTGCACCTTACTACACTACCACTTCAAGAGTATTCATTTTGTACCACTGAAGACTTATCGAGCACTACACATATTGGAATTCATTATATGATTTAAAGTTAAAGCTTTAATTAAAGTTATGCTGTGAACAAAAGATATTGATTAAGCAAGAATTTGGTCTTGACAAATTACACTTGCCATAATTTCTTTAAGATCAGTACTTTTAAAACAATTTACAAAGCCAGAATTAAAGAGATGAATTTCAAAGGTCTTAACAAAACTTTCAGCCTCCAGCTTATACAAGTAATCCCCAGGAAACAATACAGTGAAAACAATAACTGGAAGCATGGCTCCAAATCCGGGGGTCGAGGTGACATTGATGTCTGTGAATAGCAAAGTACATGTCTGTCTGATATGAAAACCAGAATCTCCACTATTGCACCATCTTGCAAAAAGAAGGAACCTTAAAAGCACTTCTCCAAAACAAATGATCCCTGTAAGTTCTTTCACACTGTGAGTCTCCAGAAAAAGGACAATTTTAAATCTTCTTCTCACGGAAGAAAGTATTTGTGAGAAAGTGATTTCTAGTACAAGATGTTAACCAAAAGATTTTTCGCTACAGCCTACCTTAGCTGAGACAATAAATGAAGTCTTTTAAGAGAGAGGATAAGAGTGGCCCTACCTGCTTACAGAGAGGTACATTGGAATAGAGAAAAACCTGGCTCAGAAAGCTCTAAGGTATTTATAGCCAGGTCCTCTCAGTGCTGAGAGGCGTGGAGCGTCTGCCATGCTTACCTCCACCACCACAGCTGCAAGTAAGTGGAGTCTACATCTCCCATCTGTTTACCTCTCAGGAAGAAATAGTCCCTTCCCCTTCCAAGCATCTGCTAGAGCAACCAAAACAGACTCTGATAAAAACATTGCAGCCAAACTGGTCATGAAGAGGTTCAGCAAAGGCACAGATTACAAGTATCTTTTTTTTCTCTTCAGCTGTGATACTGCAGGAGGGAAGAGACAAGGTATCCCCTTCCCACAGGACCAGACAGCAAGGACTGCCCACTGCATTGACCAGAAAGATGGCCTAAAAGACTGAGCAATCACTTAGTGAGATAGGCCCTCCAAAATCCGCCCTAGACAGAGGACATAGGCAAGCCTGTATTCACCACATTTTCCAAATGCAAAAGAATCTAGCTGTAAACAGGGAGGGATGTCTCTACTTGCAGCAGGCAGACACATGATGTCATGTCTCCAACTTTGGCATCCAACAGTTTAGGGAGAAACCACTGAAACAGCTAGTGGATTCACAGCATCTCTGTCACCTTGTCAAAGCACATTAGATGCCTGCCAGAGTCAGGATATACACCCATCACACTTCTGAAGAGCATGCATTTTGGGCAGAAGTGTTTACAAATGGACTCTACCAGTTCCTTAATGAATTTATGCCAAAAATCTATCCAGCTCTTTAAATGCACACAAATCAAAACCCAGGTTAAACAGGATACCTAAGAGTAAGAAACAGTGAAATAAAAATTATAAAAATATAACATCGTACATCATGAACAAAAGCTACAGAAGCTTTTATCCCTAGGGAAGATGAACCAATATATTCATGACCACTCTCTAGAGCAATGCATAGCATCTCTTGGTTCAGTAAGACAGCAAGGATGGACCTTGCTTACCTTTGCCTTCTACACAGTCATCATGCATGTCTAAGGCACAGAAGAAAACCAGAGATGGAGGTGGCCCAACACTGTTTCTGCTTTTCTCTGTAACAGTAAACTCTGGTTGTCTTGCTCTCTCAGGGCTTCAGAGCCTCTTTGTTAGATGATGGGACCTATCCTATTCAGAATTCTTCTACACCCCATGAAATATTATCTGTTGTGTTTTCCTTGCCAGTTATGCCACCTTTATTATCTCATCAGTTAAATAGGTTAAAAGTTCATCAGCTTTATTTAGATGCCATATAAAGGTGAATGTTTCTCCCAAGAATGAGGTAAGAGTAATTATTTGCAATATGTTGATCCTAAATAAAGCACTGACTGTCACCTGTCTGTAAAGAGGAAGTTGCAGTGATAAACAGTGGCAAGATGGAACATTAACCATGGAAGTTGCTTTACAGGAAGAACACGAATCATATGTCAAGACAAAATCTGTCCATTACTTATCCTGTCATTAATCTTGTTATCTTGTTACCTTTGAGGGATAAAGAACAATAAAATACTGAACACTGAGGCAGAACTCAACTGTTACGTCCTTTGACCTCTGCAGAAGTTTATATCATTCAAGTTCATTGCCTCTTCTCCTACATAACACCTGGGAGATAAGAATGGAAACCGACACAGTGGTGCCGTTCACACCACTCATGCATATGAGTAAGCATTGTACAAGGGATGCCAATAGTTAGGACCTGACAAAGGACATTTACGGTACAAATACCAAAATAAAACAATGATTCTCTGCTGTGTCAGGATTTACTGGTCTAACAAGAGGGAGGTAGTAGCAATGAGTTATTTTGAAAGTAGTTCAACACATTTAGAAAGAAATAAATTCTGTTTGACACTGCAGTGTGCATTTAAGTCTGTGCAAAGTATAAACACTCATGTCTTGACATTTATTTCCCTGTCTCAGCATTTGGCTCCTTTTGCAAAGAGCTTCTCAACACAATCAAGATTACCTCTGAAAGGGCGATTCTGAGGAGACTGACAGGAGTTTGGATATAAGGCAAAATGATGCACTCAGGGAGTTTGTTTCTACCTGGAATTTCAGTCAACTTTGTTTAGGTTTTCAAGAAGGAAAGTCATCAAAGTCAGAGAGGTTTTGTCTTTTGTTTTTTTAAGCAGGACCAAGGACTAGCAGAACAATTGCCAATGCCTGAAGAGACCAAATACCATACAACGAACCCTGTGAAGTGAGGTTAAAAGGCAGTTACGTGTTCCCTTTTGAACACTTAGCATCCAGGCCTAAAAGGCAGTAAAACAAGGTAAAAGTCAGGTAATATAAAAAAATATGTAGAAGCCAAAAGAGTTAAAACAGTCACAGTGAGATAACTAAAAAAAAATTGAATTTTACAGGAACAGGGTAGTTTAGAGGAACTAAACTCCGGAGGGAGAATTTAGTTAAGAAAAGCTGATGTTAGGATTGGGAGGTGTTTGAAATCCTTGTTCTTACAGTGAAGCCAGGTGACAAACCAGAAAGGAAAGAGACTATTTCAGCAATTAAATACTGCAGCACTGGACATTATGGATACAAATACATGTGTGAGTAGAAAAGCAAAGCCCAGGCTTAGAAGGCAGGTGGTGCTGAAGTATTATTCATTGAGGTGACCTTGAGCTGAGGCAGCTGCTACTTTCCTGGAATACAAATTCGAATCATTCACATTTCTGACCTGGCTGGCAAATTGTAATACTTCATCCTGCTGCTGTCTGATGTCAGAGGAGATGGAATTTCCTGACTGCTCCCTTCAAACACCCACTAAAAGAAATGGCACTTAACATCGCCACTTAGCTGCCCACACCAGCAGATGGAAGTTGTTGAAACCTACAATTTTACATAGAGACAGGACAGATACTGATTGCTCCCTGACAAAGATGAGGGAGTTTAATGAAGCTCGTTTGGGAAACAGCCTTAGATGGAAGAAGCGAATCCACTCATACTGTGGCAGGCTACTGTCTCAAAACCCCATATCCCAGAATATGGTGGTGAAATCTTGTAGGAAGGCACTGATTCCAGCTGACTCATCTCCACCTTAGCAGATGGAAGAGGACAGTACTCTCAGCAGAGTGAGAGTTCAGAAAGAGAGCATCTACAAGAAAGAATTAATAGCTTGCTAAATAGGATAAAATTGTACATGTACTATTTCTGCTAATTTTGGCATTTTATGGGATTATTTAGAAAAGCTAAACTTTCTAAGGGTATTGATTTTGAACTCTGATATTAGGAAGTCTGCTAGTATCTAGCATAAATTCTGCCCATTAACATTTTGTTGGCATGGTCATTAAGAGAGCACAACCAATAACAAAATGTGAAGCAGAGACAAGACTGTACATAAATGACTGGTGTGTGAGTGGGGGCACGTCATGAGAGAGATCATAACAGAGTTGGAAATTTTGTCTAAGCGTATTGTACAGAGATGGTAACTTCCCCACTTCTCAAACAGAATCAGATCAGATAGGGAAGGTGCTTTTATTTCAGCCACTTTCCCATTTTATTCTCTACCAAAGGTAAAGTGATAGAAAGAACATGTCATGGATCTAGCTGGAGGGTGCAGAAAGGCATCCTTCACATTAGAATCATTATTATCATTATTTTACAAGTCATAAAGCAGTATCCACTGCTCAACTTCAAGGGTCCTAAAGAATTATTAATCTGTAAGTAAAATTAACATTTTTGAGATTCTGCGCAGTATGACGAGGAAGATTTTCCAAGGCAAAAAGTGAATAGGTGCAGGTGACAGAGCATGGTACTGTTTCCATCTTCATAGGATTGGTATTTTCCCCTTAGCCCCGTACTGAATTCAGCCCCAGTGCTGTGTCTCTGGGCACAACTAACATAGATTGAAAGACTTGCACTTAGCCTATTTCTGTAAAAGCATCTTGAACAGAGAAGGAAGCATACTGAACACATATTTAACAGTGCTGTAGCTGGGATTTTTTATAATGATGCAAAATCCATAAAGTTGCCCTTGCCAAAGTAGTGAACATCATTTCATCTTCAGTTATAGTGCAGATAGGAGAGTCAATAACTCAGAATTGATTTAAAAAAAAAAAAAAAAAAGAGCTATTTTGTTTTGCAAAATATTGCTGCCATGCAAAACTCAGACCAGATATCTCTGATCTCATTTTATTTGGACTTGAGGTTTTGGAGTCTCCTGTGCAACTAAACTGTCCTCTGCCCAAAATTGGAGAAAACTGAATATAACCATGCCTGCTTCTTTATCATCCTCATAGTCACTTGATCCAAGAATTGCCAGGAGTGGCATCTCCAACCAGTCATGAAATTACAATGTTTTGGACATATTCTTGTGGAAGAAAAATTCAAAAGAATTATTTTTAAGACAACCATCTAGTCATTCTTGAGAAAATTCACCATCTTTATGGTGTGTACATGTGATAATACAAATTAACCTCCTCAATAGCTCCAATCATTCATCTGTTATCATATATTAAAAAAAAAAAATATTGTTGGCAATTCCACTGAAAGCTGATTAAAATTCTAGGGGAGCACAATCTGCAAATATTCTTTATTGTGAAAGATGGGATAGTTTTCTCTGAGAGACATTCTGGACAAACATTTTTCTGAAGATACCCACAAAGAAAACTTGCACCTTGAGTGTGAGAAAAGGTCTTTTTAATTTCTCAAACTAATTGAAAGAAATGGTCACTGGAGGATAACTCACCCTCTCACATATTGACAGGTTTTTATGTGGGACTGCAGCACAGTGACAGAAAGAACTTCAAAAAAGGAGGGCCATTCATTTCACTTTGAAAATCCTACTTTTGTATTTCTGTTCTGTAGCAACAGGCTGCACACACTGTCTGAGCCTCTGCCTTAATTCCAAGAGAAAGGTTTCTGCTGTCACCCATCAAACTTAAAAATTAAAATAAGCACAGCTTTCCTTCACTGATATCCAAGGGGGAAGTTACCACTCCAGCACCATAGGTCATATGTTCATTCATTCTGAATGTATAAAATTTCCTATCTGGATGTACGTAACAGCTTTTACTTACAATTACCTACAAATACCAAAGACAGTGTTAAAATCTCTGTCATGTAATTATAAAATCACCAGGTTGCTATGTTTCATATTAACTTTTCCCCTTCTTTCTTTAGCATTTTCCCCTGGCTCCCACCTTCTTTTAAACAGCTGTAATAACACCATTTCACACTAAATTTCTTTTCTTTTAAAAAGAAAAAAAAGTCTTACTTGTTAGAAGTTAGAAAAACATCTCCAAGGGCACGGTGATATTATGTGGAAGGGAAGTTTATAGTGACAAACTTTTGAAGAACTCTGATCTTAAAACCTGACCCTTACACAGACACACACACACAAAAGTTTCCACAAACTTTGAACTCATGTGACCAACTTTATCCTCAGCAGCAGCTTCTCCTTTTCTCATGTACTCGTATTCAAAACTTCCACTCCAATGTACACAGATTTACTTACTGCATGCAGGTTACTTTGCATTTATTTCCTCCTTGTGTTCTTTATTGTTTACTTCTAGTCCTCTAGCTCTGCAAATACTTAGATACGTGAATGCAGTACACTACTTACCTAAGCATTTTCTCCCAAATAACTGTAATCTTTTGGGGATTATATTTTAGGAAAGTAGAAACAATAGCACTAATTAAAAATTGATTTTCCATTGGACTTGATGATCGTAAAAGTCTTTTTCAACCTAAATGATTCTATGATTCTATGATTTTATTAAAATATTCCAGGCAAAATAGAAGATAAAATCCATGACACCTTTTTGGGATAATATCTTTCTAAGCTGCCTTAAAAGTGGGCTTTGAAATCTGAAAGTCAAATGTAAATGTCTCCTTGATATTATCTTGGATTCAATATTGAATATGTTTTAGAAATTTTCATTTTAATAGTTCAGTTAATACTTGATTTTATAGTTGTTTTATGCAAAATATAAATTTTTCCTCAAAAAATCCTCTTGTTTTTATGTTCTTCAGAACTTCCTCCCACTATCTTTTTCTTGTCAAGCCTGTTGTGATTATTTTAAGGTCTTCAGACAAATATGGGGCTGAAAAAAGTTAATGAACTGTGAATTTCAAATGTTATTAGGCATATGTTGAGTGCATTTTTTTAAATAGTAGAACTATGGTTTGACTTCACCTGGCGGGTTTTAGTGTCCATGTCTTTCTATAGTAATTAGCACAAAATTCCTGTCTCACACATACACTGTAATAATGTATTCTGTTTTGGGGAACTCTTCTTATGTCCAAACTGGTCTACACCAGAATTTAAACATCAGCACAGCACATCGTATGAGTATACAGTAACATAATTAGAGGGGAAAAAATATATACATTCATACGTCCTTATTCATATATACTAATTAGAATTGCCTCTCTCAGATTTTCTTATTAAGCCATGGCTAAAACTAGTCATAGTCTATCACAGCATTACATTTAACAATTTAGTCCAGAAAAATGTCTACAATATCTACAAATGCTCAGAATGATTTAGAAGTGACTTTTCTGTTATAGTTTGATATAAAATCTACACAAGTAGGAATTTCTCCATTGACAATGCTGGAATAGGCTCCTTGAGAAGAGTTTCCCTTCCTACAACACTTTGCTTCTGTGTTGGAAAGTGCACAGGAACAAGTTTCAGCACTTGTACTTTGTGTATCGTAGGCACCCTGCTTATACAAATACTGTAAATTACCATTTGTTTTCCTGAAAGTGACATATATGAAGAACCAGAATTTGAAGAGTAATACCTGAAATTCTGTATTACTTCCTCCTTGCTCCAGCGCTCTGATTATATTTAGACTCTTATTAGTCATATTGGGCACAGACTCTGAATATACTTTACACATAAAGAGAGGAACACTAACAATTTTTTACTAGTTTTTTCATGAGAGGAATGTTGTAACAAATCTCAAACAAAGATACTAAATTTAAAAGGTTTTGCACCCTCCCTTGTCCTCCACCCTCAAAGGCTTTCATTTATAGTGTTTTCTTACAGATAAAATATGGGAAGTAATCTTTAATCTCTAAAAACAAACATTTAGGTGAGCCTGTGGGACCAAACATACCCCCCCCCCCCAAACAAGTCTTCTGGGTGTATTTTTTAATGAAATATGAAATAAACAATACACATGAAAAAAAAAATTGTCTTATCGCTCCCTCTGCTTTGGTAAAAGCTCTAGGCTGCCAGCAACTTTCAGTTTCGTGCTTATCTCAGGCAAACATCTATGTGTTTGCTTATCTCAAACACAAATAAAAGATGTCACAAATTAAGGGTCAGGTTAGAGGCTTTTCAGAGTGTTGTCGACAAAATGAGACTATCCCACAAACACAACTTAGCAGAAATATGTGCTCTATTAATTAACAGAAAAATGAAACAAATGTTTCAGCTACTGAGAAATATCAAAGGCTAAAAAAGGCTTTTAATCTATGGTTTTCTAATTTCTTCACAGGTTAAAATGGATTTAATATCTACATTTCTGTTCTGTCAAATGCACATTCTTGAAAGCAACTGAGAGGAGAGAACTGGTCAAACAAAATTCCCAGTCTTCAGCCCTGAGGGTCTTTAAATTGAAGATGAACCTATAAGGTAATGAGAGGAACATTTTGGAAGGCTGGACACCAGGAACAGAGTGGGCCAGTGTATAATGAATTTACTGAGAGTCATGCACTTGGGAAGTTTGAAAAACACACTTGAAATATACTAAAATCAATGGCAATCAGGAATTAGGAAATACCCCTTCATGTAACAGCCAAAGCATCCATCTGCTTTCTGGAACATTTGCATGAAGAGTTTTGCATTGATGGTGGTGTCGTGCTCAGTGTTTGCGTCTGCAACATTTGTTCAAAAATCATGTTTTGTAGCATGATTAAAGTCCCGGTGTAGTGCTGGCTATGACCGAATGATCACTGACATAACACTCAGCGGAAATAATTGATGGTGGAAAAACTTGACCTTCTGAGTAACGCTACTGGGAATGGCTGACAGAGTAAGACTTATAAGTATTATTGGCAGAAGGGAACTGGTCTGATAATATCTCTTCTAACCTTCAGCAACCAAAATTCCCAGCTCTCTGCAGATTTATACTGTGGGCATTAGTGTTGGCATATATCACTGTGATTGCCCTATGTCACACGCAATAGTGACTGTCCTGAAGTCATAAATAGGAACAAGAGCAACAGGCCTCGCTGCATGACGAGCACAATATAGTAACAACCACATAATTAGGGTGTTAGAACTCACTGAAAAAGAGAGGGTGGAACTTTAAATTAAAATCTGCATTAAATAAAAGTTCCTGAAGGGACACTTAAAAGTAACAGTGATAGCAGCTGCAAAAATAGATGAACAGAAAACACCAAGCAATCGTAAATTAGTAAAATGGAAGAGTGAGAAACAAGAAGCGGAGCAAGTATTGCTGTGAAGTAAAAACATGCTCATGCAGTAGTGAAAGATAAAAATGAGGAAACGAATAAATGTCAACCAGTTGTAGATTTTGCTTCTAGAAAGGACATGATAGAAAGCAAGAACTACCAGTACAATGGAGATAAACATTTAAATCCCAGGTGTTTGCTTATAAATGTTACACATCACTTGAAATGGAATTACACAGAAATGTTTTTGTAAAGTATGCAGTCTGTACTCATACTGATGTTTTTTAAGGTAAGGCAAAATAAATGATTGCTAATAATACTGCACAACTCAGGTGCATGCACATGTGAAGATGAATACAAGCTGCAAAGATTAAACTTTGAATTCAAAAGTGGATTCAAAACTGATCAACATAAACCACACATATACAAATTTCATTAAAATCACTCCTAAATATGTTTAGGAAAAACCCATACTTTAAAACTGTGAGATAAACAAACAGGCCTGCCTGCTGTATTATTTCTGTTCTGCTCCTATGTTCCCATAGAATTTTTGTTGCGGTGGACTAGAGCATTTTTGTGAAAGCACCTGACAGCTTCTGAGGTGTCTGAGCTTTTGTGGGAGTTGGAGAGAGAAGGAAGTGAAATGTTATTCTGGGGGGAAGTGGCTCTGTCAGCAGCAGGCTGTATTCTTACCCTCACTACCTGTGCTAAGCCGTGCAAAACAAAACCTCAAAATTGTGGATCAGATTCTCCAGCCTATTACAGCTACTACAGAACCACTTCTCAAAAATCCCAAAAGAAGTAATTTTTTGTAAGCTAGGAATGAAATATGATCACTCTCTCCAGTCTCTTTGAAAAAAAGTTGTAGCAAGGTACATCAACTTACAAAAGGCACCCTAAGATCACAGGACAAGAAGTACAATATCCTCCACAGTTATTAAAAGTCTTTCAGATTTTGCCCGGGAATCAAGGTGCCAGAGATCAGAACCCGCAACTGTCAAGTCATTACCTCAAAGAGAGAAGAAAGTAGTAGAAATACATTGGTATAAATCCCCTTTCTTGCTGATGGGAAATTACCCAATGCAGCCCAGAAAATAAAACCGCTGATAATGAAATGGACTTAGACATAGTGTCCTGGTTTTATCTTCAGCAATTTCAAAATGGGAGTCCAGAATTATACAACCAGAATCATAGCTGGAACAAAATATGCATTATTATGTTTTCTAACTCAGGCACCAGAGAACATCTTGGTAACATTAACCATATATAAGTTCTTCCCTTTCTTACAGGCACATTATTTCCTTTTTGGGGTTTTGGGGAACTGGCAATACTCTAAGGAAGTGGAGTAATGGAAGGGTCAAATAAATGATAAAATTTTCTGAATCTTCAATTTCATTTACCTAGCCCTCCAAAATACTAATTATATAAATTAATTAGACATTAAAAATTCAATTTAGTCCATTACAAACTATTAAATTAAAAATAAAATTTACTAGAGGAGATAAAACTTTCTATTTCTTGTGGCTAAAATTAACACACAACCCTCTTCACGATCTCTAATTATTCCTGCTTTGCAAGGAGGAGGGAGGGATTCATCCCTTTGCTTACCTATTTGGCAACAGTGCTGCAGCAGACCTGTTCTGTGGCCAGACTTACTCAAGCGTGTAGATGGGAGAAGCATCTGTACACTCCTTCTCTTTTAAATATGCACTTTGAGTTAATTTTCTCAGGTATGACCTCCATTCTCCCTCCTCAAAGGCTGGTGGTTCTATCGCTAGCTTAAAATGAAATGCTATTCTCTCAGGTCTGCAGCCAAAGAGGGGTACAAAATGCCAATGTCTCTGACTGTGCCCTTCAGAGGCAATGAAGTAGACAGAAAAATGAGGACATTACATACTCGGTTGGCCATCCCTTCTCCCTGACAGCTGCATAATCTTACTTCAGTTAGAGTTACAGTTAAAGATATTATAAAAAAAAAAAAAAAAGAACAAATACCCCTCCTGTTACTTTGCCCCATCACACCATGAAAGAAGGCAACTTTTTCAATACAAACAGATTTAACGCAGTAAAGAAAGCACACTTTTATGCCACTTTTTGTATTTAAAAATCTTTTTCTTTCCTGGTGAGTCAGTGGAACTCTTAGCCCTTCTGAGTTGTTCTTTTGCTAATTTATGGCATGTTTATCTGTCCTGGTTTCGGCTGGGATAGAGTTAATTTTCTTCACAGAAGCTAGCATAGTGCTGTGCTTTGGATTTAGTACTAGAAGAATGTTGATAACACACTGATGTTTTCAGTTGTTGCCAAGCAGTGCTCAGACTGCTCAAGGACTTTTTGAGCTTCTCCTGCTCGGCCAGGTGCATAACAAGCTGGGAGTACAGCACAGCTAGGACCCAAACTGTCCAAAGAGCTATTCCATACCATATAACGTCATGCTCGGGGGGGTTGGTGGGTCGGTCGGTCGCTCGGGTACTGATCGCTGCTCGGGACGGGCTGGGCATCGGTCGGCGGGTGGTGAGCAATTGCATTGTGCATCATTCATTTTGTATATTCTGTATATTTTGTTATCATTCTCATTATTACTATTATTATTATTTTCTCTTATTAAACTGTCTTTATCTCAGCCCTCGGCTCTAACCTTTTTTCCCCTTCCCGATTCTCTCCCCCATCCCACTGAGGGAGGGGGGGGAGTGAGCGAGCGGCTGCGTGGTGCTTAGTTGCCAGCTGGGTTAAACCACGACATTATCTGATTTACTTATGGAAGGCACTGTAGAGAGGCAGATTTTCTTCTCTAAGACATAAATTCTTCTCTGGCCTGTAATTCTGAATTGTTCCCCTTAGTAAAATATCAGACAGAATTCCTTAGTTTAGTTTAACAATCAAGTGCACCAAGGTTCCTGATTTGGGGTTGAGATACAGACAGATTTTAATTTCTTCTACACTTATATACAAATTATTGTTTTCAGTTCAAGGAACACTGTGATCAGAAAAGGCTTGGAGTAAAAGAGAAGAGCCAAATATAGAGCTAGCATGAAGTCTACCTGCTCTTAAAATTATTACATATATATATAAAGACAGCATACAGCTTAAGGTTAACATATGCCATTGATATTGTAACACGCTCACAAAGTTTTCCTGAAAAATTTTTTAAGATCCTTAATGTATACATAGTTAGAAAATGAGAAAAAACCCTAATTTGTGAAAGACTCCAAAACACTTCCTTTCTTTACTAAAGTCAGATAGAAACTAAATACCAGATATTCATCAGTAATCCCAAAGAAACACAGAAAATATAAAACTTTTAGTTAGAAAATTAATCAGGAAAAGGCATACATTGGAAACATTGGAAACATCAGATAACACTAAAAAAAAAAGTGGTCTTGTATTTTCTTGATTTTAAAGCAGAATGAAGATAAGGGCTCCGTGACAGATATGCATAAAAACTTGTACTACTCTGATATGTGTTTACTTTTAGAATTAAAGAATTATGCATTTCCTGCTGTCAGTAAAGAAATCAGGATCATAAAACTTTAAATACCAACTTTTTATATCCCTCTTAAGGATACCACAAGCCATTCTTAACAGCAAACCAAATCTTGTAGCAACAGTTTATAAATAGTATTATAAATAGTATTAATTCCATTTCACTCATTTTCTGCTTTGTAGTGTGGGATTTGGGGTTTCTGAATTTTTCAAGATTACTCTTATTGTTGACAAAGTGTGCCTGGCACAGTTCCAGCTCATTTCTTCTTCCATCAAAAACTCATTTTCTGTAACTGTTGTGGTTTAACCCCAGGCAGCAACTCAGCCCCACACAGCCACTCGCTCACTCCCCACTGGTGGGATGGGGGAGAGAATTGGAAGGGTAAAAGTGATAAAATTTGTGGGTTGAGATAAGGACAGTTTAATAAGTAAAGTAAAAGCTGCACATACAAGCAAAGCAAAACAAGGAATTCATTCACATGGGTAGGCAGGTGTTCAGCCATCCCCAGGAAAGCAGGGCTCCATCACACGTACTTGGGAAGACAAGGCTGAGAGAGTTGGGCTTGTTCAGCCTGGAGAAGAGAAGGCTGCGGGCAGACCTGATTGCGGCCTTCCAGTACTTAAAGGGGGCCTATAGGAAAGACAGGGAAAATGTTTTTAGTAGGGACAGCTATGACAGGACAAGGGGTAATGGTTTTAAATTAAACCAGGGAAGGTTTAGACTGGATATAAGGAGGAAATTCTTTACAATGAGGGTGATGAAACACTGGAATGGGTTGCCCAGAGAGGTAGTGGAGGCCCCATCCCTGGAAGCATTCAAGGCCAGGTTGGACGGGGCTCTGAGCAACCTGATCTAGTTAGTGGTGTCCCTGCTCACTGCAGGGGGGTTGGACTAGATGACCTCTAGGGGTCCCTTCCAACCCAAAACATTCTATGATTCTATGAAATGCCATCACTCCAAACATATCCCCCTCCTTCCTTCCTCTCCCCCCAGATTTATATGCTGGGCATGACATCATATGGTATGGAATAGCCCTTTGGTCAGTTGGGGTCAGCGGTCCCAGCTGTGCCCCCTCCCAGCTTCTTGTGCACCCCCAGCCCACTCACTGGTGGGGTGAGAAGCAGAAAAAGCCTTGACTCTGTGTAAGCGCTGCTCAGCAATAACTAAACCATCCTTGTACTATCATCACTGTTTTCAGCACAAATCCAAAACATAGCACCATACTAGCCACTATGAAAAAAATTAACTCTATCCCAGCCAAAACAGCATAGTAATGTTTCTTCCTATTTATTTCTGCCACTCTAGTACTCATATACACACAGGGAAGAGTGACATTAGGTTATGCAATTGTTACCACAACGATGCAGAGTGCATAGATTTAAAGAGTAGAATGCTTAAGAGCAAAACTTAATGGAACTAAGTAATATTAAAATTCAACCTTCATTTTTAATGAGGGCCAGTGCGTAGTGAGAAAATATGCAACAAGATTGATAAATTAATTACATTAATGAATATTTAAAACCTCTATCTACTGAGCTGAGCACTTCTGAAATTAAGTGTCAAACTCTACCTCTCTAGCAAGGGGTGTGGTGGGATACTTTCATTTATGTTTGGTCATTCCTCTTTGAATGTTCAGAGTATATTTAATTATATTTAGTACATTTAGGCACTGGAGTCGCTAGATAATCACCAGAGAGTGCCATTATATAGGGTGTTGTAAGTTCCTTTTCTCAGAATGTTATTGCTAAAGGGCTTCTGACAAAATTCTGCAGTGCTGGTGGGCCAGCATAAGCTCCTTAGGGGCAGCTATGCAAAACAGCAGGGAAGATCACTCCCAGCATCAGCCTTCCTAGTCAGAGTCAAACACTGGTAGCAATGGCATGTAGGCTGAGGTTGCAAAGGCAACTGTGGCCTGGAATAATGTTTTGGATCATATGTGTGCATGAACTGGTGTATACAGATTGAACAAGCAAGCTTCATTAAAATTATGATTCTTTTCACCTAAATGAATTCTTGTTCTACCATCTGTAATACAAAGGATACAAGTTATTGGGTTATTTGTTAGGTATTTGCATTCTGCAGATGCCTGGCAATTGTTTGTAATTGCAAGTTAATTGCAGAACCACCATTAGTAGCTCATACAACCTCTTCTATACACAGATGCTACTAAGTTTCCAAGCTGATGGTGTAGAAGGAAGAGACTGAACAACCTTCCACATTGTGGATAGGATCCTCCTAGAGACAAATTCTCAAATAAAAAAAGAAAGACCTGTTTTAAAGAGAGAACTTCCCCTGCCCAAATTTGCTTTAGCTATTTACATTCTGGACAAAACAGAGAGGTTTTTCAAAAGGATATTAAAGCTATTTTTATTGGAATGAAAATCACTTTGGAGTTACACATTAGTGAAAGTTACTCACAGTTCTCTTAGACAAGTTAATCTCCATAAAAAATTATTGTTATTTACTTAGGCTTACTGAAGGCAAGATACTCCTTAATGGCTTCTACAGTAAAAGAAATTAAATCTGCAGTATAAATATAAGGAAGTTATTTATGATTGTCTATATGAACACACCAGACCGCACAGGCAGCATAAAGATTATCGTGCAAAGGAAAAAACTGGTACAACTATAGAAAACATCTCAGATGGAAAGCAGAAAATTAAAGTAATAATTTCTGAACAGAGGTTATTTTTTACTCTAGCATCTCCTCAAATGCTATCTCAATAATTTTCATGGGCCTCAGGAAAAGGTGAAATACTTGTACTTGAAGTAAGCATATAGGTTGGGAAGGTGATGGTTTCTCTTACAGCAGTGGAAGGATCATGGAATGTCAAAAGGTAATCCCGCTCTGTAAAAAACTAGATAAAGCAATAGCACTTTCCTGCTCTGCTTTTATCCTGAACCACTTAAAAATGGCTTAACAGCACATTTAGTTCTTGGTAAGACCAACATTCAATTGCCTGTTCAGACTGAGAAGATTTGTAACACCATCTTCCAAGCAGATACATTGATGACTGGACTCTGTTTCAGTGACAAGGTAATAACGTATGAAAAAGGTCTGAACCCTATATATCTCCTCCATGGCAACATCCTAGCCATGAAACTTAAGAATCATGCTTGTTCTTAACAATTAAATACTTCTCAGGGTAAGTGAGATTAATCTTGTTAAGTCATCTTAAAATTAATAACCTCAGCACAAGAACTGGCAGCACACCATCCTAGAATATTTCGTAACACAGGAATTCTCCTGGTTGCAACATGGATGTTTATGGAAAAGTATTTATCCTTTCAGATGATCAAAAATAAGAGTGGGTTATAATTAAACGTAACAGCTCTACAGGTTTTTCCTTCCCAGTGTTTTATTTCTGTTCCAGAACAGAAACTGCTTGATAATGACTACATTTACCCTTTAATGGGCTAGCTCATTCAGACCTTATACACCAGAGAAGAAGCCATCTGCAGTATACATAGGTTGTAGTCTCAATACCGTAACAAAGTGTCAGGATGAAAAAAATCTTATATGTGCATAATAGATTTATTTTGCAAAACATGATATTTAAAAGTAAATACAGATCTGCTTTTATCAAACTATTGCCTTTTTGCTATATACATCATTAACATGCATTGTGCCTGTAAGAATATAATAAAAACATACATATTCACTTTTCATTTGAACCCAAGCACAGGAGTTCCATAAAATTTTGGCTTGGATTTAATAAACCTCTCTTTCATTCTCAAAGCTGTCATGTGAGCATGCATGGGAGGAGGAAGGATGAACAACCTGAGTTTTAGGACAATATTAAAGACTAGAAGAATGCTGATAATACACCGATGCTTTTAGTTTTTACTAAATAGTGCTTACACCAGTCAAGGACTTCTCAGCTTCCCCTGCTCTGTCAGGTGCACAAGAAGCTGGGAGGGGGCACAGCCAGGACAGCTGACCCCAACTGGCCAAAGGGCTGTTCCAGACCATGTGATGTCCTGCTCAGTATATAAACTGGGGGAAGAAGAAGGAAGGGGAGAATGTTTGGAGTGATGGCATTTGTCTTCCCAAGTCACCATTACGCATGATGGAGCCCTGCTTTCCTGGAGATGGCTGAACGCCTGCCTGTCCATGGGAAGCAGTGAATGAATTCCTTGCTTTGCTTTGCTTGCACGCACAGCTTTTGCCTTCCCTATTAAACTGTCTTTATCTCAACCCATGGGTTTTCTCACTTTTACTCTTCTGATCCTCTTCCCCATCCTATTGTGGGGAGAGTGAGCGAGTGGCTGTGTGGGGCTTAGCTGCCGGCCGGGGTTAAACCACGACAGTTCTCAAAGGAGAGCTCACCACAGTAAGACAAAATCTCAGTTCAGAAAGATCTGAAGATGTTAGAAGCTCTTCCAATTGCACATATGCATTTATTTACAGTAAGCAAGTAACATATAGAAAATTAATCAAAATATACTAATTTTTAATCCCCTGACTTGTGGACCAATCTCTTTAAACAGTAAAGGTAATGAACTCAAACCCCCAAAGCTGCTAAATATTGATTCATTTATAAACAGTCTGCTAATTCTGTCTTGGCTGTCTTGGTTTCCTTCTTTAAGCATCAGTGTGTTTCCACAGCACTTACCAGTCAAAGCCCTGGAACCAAAGAACAAGTGCATGTATTTGAACATAGTGTGAAATAACTCTGGGTCAAAAGTTAAACCAGTCATCATAGGATTTAAAATAACAATTTTTAAAAGTATGTTTTGCAACCTAGTTCACTTTGATAATTTCTTACTTTTGAGATATATCAAAATATTGGCCACTGTAGCCTAAAGTGATTTAATTAATTTGGGTGTTTCCATTTAACCAAAGTTTTAGACATTCCAGCTGGAAAGGTTTTTTGTTGGTTGTTGGTTGGTTGATTGGATTTTAATTTTCTTAGTGAGGCCAATTATTCCTTTTTGAAATCATAATTTTATCCATGTGACCTAACTGCTTTCATGATAATAAATCAAAATATTGCAGGGAATACAAGCACCACAGAAAGCACAATGAAGACATTTTTCATACGGACACTATTAGTAATAATAAGAAAGGAGAAACTAAGCCATTAAACATAAGCAGCCTTGCCTGAACAGAAGAGTCATCACCATTTCCATGAACTGCTAGCAGGCCTTCAACAGGGTCTTCTAATTCATATTTCCCTGGCTACGAAATTAGTGCAATGTACTATTGTTGGAGACTATGCATTGCAACACATGAAATACCTTCATATAAAGCATAAAGTGGGGAGAGTACCTACAACTTTGTTAGATCAAAACTGTTTAAGCAGATTACCTTCTGTGCTCATCCCTTTCAAATCAATGTAGAAGTATTTCCAGATGTCAGAAACAGTTTGGTGGAAGAACTGAATTCAATTTTAATTATTTCTAAGGAGAAAATGCAATATTCATTTGTAGTTGCCAACACATAGATGAAGGGTTTTTAATTGGATTATAGCAATTATGTAATTTTTGTCATGAATTCTTTGGAATTCTTTTGTACTTAAACAGTATTTATAACTAATATTAAAGCAATGGGACGTTTGAGAAAGCAATGTTTCGCTTCCTTCATTTTTAAATGAAAATGAAACAAAATCATAACAAGAATTGTAAAATATTCCTTCACTAGAGTTCTTATATTTGATTTTCAACATCATACCTGTTGTAGACCAGTAAGTTATACTATAAAGAAGGCACTAGAGTTTAATGTAATAGTTGAGCTGATGGTAAAAATTCATCTTCAGGTTTTCTTCTGTGAAAGTATAACAGAAAAAAAATGTTTCCATTATCTAGATGATTTGCTTATTAGGGTCACTCAAAATACACCTCAGCAACAAAGGTCGCCATCATGATTCTCATGAGGAGGCACTCAGGAAGGACACATACCATAATTTTCACATCAGCTCTTTTTTTTTTCAGGAAACTCCTTTTCCACTTGTCCAATTTGTTGCTTTGCCTTGCAGCAGCATGTAGTTACAATTTTCTTCTGTATTCAGTTTATCTGAAAGCTGTCTCAGATGTACTCTTTACAGTTACACTCTTAGCCCTAAGACTAATAAATCAAGGAATAGCAATATTTTGCAGCTGAATTCATACCTTGTAGAAAGTGTAGTAGGAAGATTTAATGTCCAGTTTACAAGGCAGGTTTTTTTCCTTCCACAGGTGATTTCACTGAGTACACAGGGTTTCTTTTCATGAAAATGTTTTGGCTTTTGCCTATATGCAAAACCTGAGAGCTTACTGTTTCACTGGTTTTGCATATCCAGCTGCCATTTAAGAGCCACAGGCAGTAGTCATCAAACATATTGCAACTGTCTAGCATGGACTTCTTTCATAGTATCTGTAAACTCAGTGAGGATCAAGTTTTAATATTAAACATGAGATCACTATTCTTATTAATGGAAAATATTCTTTTTTTTTATATACTGATGTCAGTCCATTTTTCTTGAGAGTCATTCTCTTGATGGATAGAGTAGGCAGATACTGTATTTTCCTACAACTTCCTTACATGTTTATACATGACAAAGTGCACATGAAAATGACATGGAAAGTCTTTAGTAAAAGCCATTACTATTTTGCATGCTAAAAATAGAGAAAAGCAATGTTGTAAACTACCACAGAACACCACTGATAAAGAATATGGTTTGATCAAACTGAAAAAAGCAATTTCCTCCTAACTTTATGTTACAGTATATCTAACTGGAAAAGGGCAAGGAACCTCAAGCTATAACTGGCTGGTTTTGTTATGTATGTTTTTAATGTACACACTGATATATTATATAAGGTCCAGTGAAAGATGCTTTCTTCAGTGAGGAATACCAAATAGCCACCTAATAAAAAAGAGAAGCAAAAGCATGGTTACTAACCAGGAAAGTCATAAGATGATTCTTCCTATAGTAAAAAACTTCTATCTCCTATGTAAGCTGCAGGAAGCAGCAGCAACACTGCCTAGGAAGCTTGAAAGGGGAGACTGGGTGTAAAAGCTAAGATACCCTCCAAGAGGAAGGAGGAGTGCAGAGACTGAGACCCTGAGTATAACTGGACCAAGACGGAAAGAGATTTATGAGATCGGAATAAAAAGAGGCTTTACTTGGTACAAGAAAATTAAACACAGATTTTCTACAATTTATGTACCTGTATCACCTTGCAAAGTTACAGATGTTTGTAACTATGTTTTCTCTTTTAGTTGTTGCAAATAAATACTTGTATATATAATTAGACTTTAACCTGACTTTGGATAAAGTACTGTTCTTCAAGTTTGAAAACAAACCATGTCCTGCATCCAAGGCTGTGGTGAATCATTCATCCAAGGCTGTGGTGAATCCTTCATCTAAGGCTGTGGAAAATCCTTCATCCAGGCCTGTGGCACAAGTGCTCTTTACAGCGCTCCCTGCACAAGCCAAGCAAAGGCCAAACGATGGGTGAGCACCCCAAGGTGTCTTCCAGTGGCTCCTAGTGACACCGAAAGCTCCCCTGCATTCATCAGAATCACCTGAGGGTCACAAGGAGAGTGCCCCAGGGACTCCAAGCTGTGTTGTTGTGTACCTAAATTCAGTTATTAGAATTTCCTAGCAATATAAATTTGAATTAGATTTACGTTTGATTTATTCCATCATAATCTAACTTTTAATTCTGTGGAGATAAACACTTTCTCTACTACTGCAGACCATAAGTACATGGCATATAGCATAGATACACAATTTTTTAGAATACTGATGTTAGCAGAATTCTCATCTCCTAAAAGCCATAATTAAGGAACTAAGAAAAAAAAAAAAAGTTTCAGTATTTCTATTGTTCATCTTTTGAACCTTTAGGCCATGTTTTAAGGCTTATTCCTGCAATCATGAAGTCTAGAAATTGATATCTGAGACTTTCCTGCTATTGCTGAAAATGCATTTTTAAACAAGAGGTGCAAAACTGGAAGGCGTTGTTAAATCATAGATAATAAACATAACAAAACATAGACAGAACATAACACTCCACCACATCTTTTTCACCCACATATGAATAAAAGCATTTTCCGTTGCTAAATTCACTAATTGAAAGCCTACATACAGTCCTGACATTTTGCACTTCTGCAATAGGTCTGAAGTTTGCCTTGCATGTGCAACACTGATCAATTTATAATGCAAACAAAAGACAAAGGACCACATATGCCACTTGCTGAGATACACATTTATTGTGTTGACACAATACAGACAGTGTTATTTCTTCCTCATTTATTAAGCATTTCACTGTAATTACTAAAAGATATTGTATCATCATGGAGCGGTTAGGAATGCTTTAAAACTGAAATATTTAAAGTGTGCTAAAAGTACATTTAGAGAATGAAGAAGGATGTTTCCATATTTCTAATAGAAGAGTATAACAAGTGTTGATAAAACGCTGTTCTATTTTATTCAGAACAGGCGCACATTAATCATCGGTAATTTATAGTCTGCATGACTAATGTAATTGGTCACAAGAAAGTAACATTTTATATCTTCTCTCACTCAGCATTAATTATCAACTGCTTTAATCTGAAATAACCTTCCTATAGAAAAGAAAAATCTCTGAGTCTATAAACCAGATCTTTTTGTATTGTCTTCTGAGCATTATTACTAAATTAGGATTTTTGATCATTATTTATTATATAAATGAGCTATCAAACAACACGTGGGCAGTAACAGTTTCATTTCATGTCACTTTGAAAATATAATGTAAACAAAATTTAATATATAATATTACTCCAACTCTGTTGGAGCCCAGCCTAGGAGGTGAACTCTGAAAGGAAAATTTGTATTTGCAGAAATGCAAACCAAAAACTACTGGGTTCACTAGCCAGAAAACACTACTTCTGTTGCTGTCATGGCCTTAACACAAATCAGTTTCTAAGTTCATAAGGATTTAGGAACCAGTAGCTGGCCTGAGAACTCTGGCTTATGGTGTACGGATGGTTAATTTTAGCTCCTAGAATGACTCATTATTAATAATTCCTTAGGGTGAAACTGAAGAAAATAATTCAATCAAAAGGCTGAACTTCAGTAATAGAATACAAAATACTTCAAGGGTCTACATTAAGTTTTATTGTGGTTCCCTGCCTAAAAGGCTAATATTATGCTACGGTTTCCTTGCTTTTAACATAAGACTCAGATATATACATATTTCAAGGCTTTGACTCTATGCATGAAACTATAATCTTTTTCCCTTAGAAATTATATGTATAATAATGAACAGTAAAAAACCAAAAGCTTACTCAAGAAGAATAGCATATTCTTCTTGAAACCTTTGCACAATAGAAAGTTTAAAAATATCAAATCCTCAACTTCCTTGAGAAGCTCAGTAAAAACTTGGTAGAGTCTGACAGTCATCCAATTTATAAAACCTTTCTCCTCCATCTTGAGCTTCTTTTCACTCCAAGGTTAAGTTTACTTGCTGTTGCCAAACCAAGAGACAAAGAAACAAACAAAAATTTGTTTGAAAATAGTTTGTCTGTTCAGAGAGAAAAGATAATTGTGGAGCAATACAACAAATATATTTTCAGGAACAATCTACATTTCCACATAAAAAATACACTTGGTAGCAGAACTGCACATTTCTCGATGAGGGTACAATATTTCCACAGATTAAGTTCACTACAACTTGTTAGCACAAAAAATGCATAAACCTAATTAGGTTTCTGGACCTTTGTTGTTGTTGTTTGGGTTCCCCCCCCCCCCCAAATCTATATGAAATTATCTGAATAAAAGTACAAAGTAAACCACAGCAAGACAAATGCTGAATCAGTACCACCAGTCCAACACAGACGAGTGCCTTATCTAAGATATTAATCCAGATCAAAGCCCCTGTACTGGGTACAATTCCTTTACTGCACAATGCTGTACAAGTTTAAGTACAATGCCACACTTATACTGGGAAAATAAAGAGCCAAACTATGAAACCTCCTATTCTTACAACTCAGGGAACAGAGTAGTGAGAAAGATGAAAATAAAGATAAAAGCCCCCCAAGAGGTAACTAGATGGCTCCTCTCTCCCAACAAGAACAAACTGAGAAGTAGAAAGGTGTGTATGTGTGCATGGTCAGCCTATCTCCATCAGTACACGTGGCACGAGAGCCCCCTTGCCCTGAGTAACTAGGTCCACTGCCTCCCTCCAAGGTTGGGTGCCAGGAGGAACAAGCAGCTGGCAAAGCACCTGGGGTTGCCACTGCAAGTGTGGCTGGAGAGCTGAGTTGAGTAACTTGTCAAACCATTTGAATCCCTAATATCAACTTGCAAACTAATTTTCAGGGTCTGGAGACCATCTGGAATTTCCCCTGTTTCTGACCAGCATTGCCTTTGTTGTGGTTTGACTTTTAAAAAAAAAAAGTCTGCCTGCCCTTTAAAAAGCCATCCCTACTCCTTAGAAATCTGTTGAAGATTTGGATACATTGCTTATTTAAAACTAAAGGGAGTGGGGCAGAAAATGCGGACCCGATCTTAGGAAACCTTCACCATAAAGCATCCCCCTTTACACTGCCTGCTTCAACCAGGAGTCACAGATGAGTCTCTAAACGTGATCACAGCAGCAGTACAGGTGACAAGAATTTTGATGGGAAATACTAAACCTCATATGAGGTTACATCACATCTGTCTCCGGATTCCCCGTGCCTGTGGGTATTGGGCTTCACTGGCCAAAGGAGAAAACCCCTTTCCACTAAATGAATCCCAACCGAGTGGCGCCACTAGAGGGAGAGCTGACCATACTTATTAACACGATCAAGCTACCTTCTACTTAGTGGTACCACTGGCTGGTTGGGGGAGGTGGAGGCAAAAAACCAAACCCTTCGACTCCAAAGACCATCCCAACTAAAAATAAGAATGCGACAAACATTCGTGTAGGCTAGATTATGTCAAACATTTTGGAGAATGACAGAAAAAAAGGCAGAAGGGCTTTTAAAGAGCTTTTCCACCTACTGCTAGCAAGACCAGATTCATTTATTGCTCTCCAGGCAAGTATATGTTGAGCTGTTCTTAACAAGCCCAGAGACAGTAACTGGAGTTTCTGGATAGAAAATCATTTTTTTTGAGATCACAGGAGCCTATTTCACGGTTTAATATTCCTCTATTCTGGAAATTTGTTTTCTTCCTGATAATCTAAACATTCCTCTGAGTCATTTAAGGTCAAGACCCCTCTACATCCTTTCCACAGTGTCTGTGGAGAAGATTTGGTACTTCTCTCTCTCTTTTTTAGCAACTTTTAAAGTTTTTAAGGGTGTTATCAGATCTCCCCCCAGTCTTCTCCAGTGTAAACCATCCTAAATCCTGCAATTGGTTCCTATGCTTGGCCATTTCTAGAGCCCTGATTGTTCTCACTGCTCCTCAACTCAACATTCTCTCGGTGAACAACATCTTTCTTAAACCACATGCCTCCGAATGCAGCCATCAGTCTTTATACACACCACTGATTGTTGTTACCTGGGTGAGATTCAGTATATTTGACTAATTAGATTTGTACCTGGAAAAAAAAAATACTGTTCTCTACAGGAAAGGTCATACAAATGTTACTTTATTCTTAAAGGGAGTTTGAATTCCTAATACAATGATAACTGCATATTTGGTAATTACTTCCAAAAGTATTGGCCAATAGTAGAAACAGAAAAGACCCTTTCAGAGTCAAATTCAGTGAGTAATTTTAAAACTGTGTGCCCCTCCCTCAATTTATGTACACTCGCATAAGAGATAACAGGTTTTATTTTTATCAGGTATCCATTGCTTACGAACAGTGTATTCAGCAACTGTGACAAAATGCTTCTCACAGTCAAAGTACTATACTAATTTCTTCCCCTCTATGCAAAAGGCCTATTAGGTTCTGGAGGAAATCTAGATTATTCTAATCTAGCTAGTTCCTGACAAGTCCATAGTTTTATTTCCGAGGTGCCTGTCAATGATTTTATCCAATTTTTTTTCCCCAGGAATTAAGTTGAGCATTCTTCTTATTTCCAGCATTGCTTTTTGAAACTTCAGTGAATCTCAGCAGGTCAAGTGATTATTAGATCAAGCAATTATTCTCTAATTTATTATTTTCCTATACCCACTAGTATTTTTACCTCTGCTTCTGACAATGTGTCGGATGCCTGATGAGAGCAAAAGATCCTCAGCAGGCAAATCTCTCTTCCCTTACTTTCTAGCATGTGCCTGAGAAATACCTCTTGTTATTATTTTGTAAGTCAAAAGCTGGTGGTAAAAGGGGAGTATTCCCTCCCTGACAGTGAAAACTGTAACAATCAGCATCTGATTGTTGATCTTGGGGAACAGTTGAAACTTGAGTGTCATGGGAAGCAAGAATTTGAGACTGGAACAACTGAGTGAAGGAAAAATTCTTAATGATACTGGTGGAAATTCACCAGGAGAGGGGGAAAAAAAATACAATTCCTAATGAAGAAAGAATGATTAAACGGCCACTCACGCTCCTTAAGAAATTAATGGCACTAAGATTTCCAGGAAGCTGTCCAACAAATCAGGAAAGAGTGATGAGAAGTTGTGGATTTTTTTGAAATTTAGAAATAAAATCATACTCGCTTCCTAAACAGCAATCCCACCCTGTGCACTTAAAATTGTATTCAATTATTATGGATAAAAGACACATACAAAAAATCCCAAACCAAACCAAACAAAAAAGCCACACCAGTGTCGAAGTCCTGCTGAAGCCCAAAAAGCCAACATTTATTTCTGCTGTTCTGAATGGCAGAAACCTGTGAACTGTCTAGAACCTCTTCTGAGAAAAAAAACACGTAAACAGTCTTCCTCATTTGCACATTTGTCATGCTTTTAGGTTTGCTCTTTTTAAAAACTACATTAAGAATAACAGAGTATGTCAGCTCATCATTCTTTTTCTGTAAGCCACTTTTAACATCAAGCATCACATTTTAGCTTAATATTCTGAAAAGCTTTCCTGTCAGAAGAATGATTTATTATTTAAGCATATTTTCTTTCTTTGATTTTTACCTTTACAAAAATCATTGTTGTGGAATTCCTCCCTTTATATAGGTTGAAATCCATCATAAAATCATAAAAACACTCTTTCTTTTAAATCTGATTCCCCAAGAATGCTGACATTTAAGAATTTTGGAAGGTGAATAATAATCTCTTTTTCATTTTGGCTATTCAAGATGGCCAAATTCTCCTGAAAAGAGCTCAGGAGGTTTTTGGCTCAGCCAAAACCAAACAAGAATCTTGTCTGATTTAGCCTTAAACTGACAGAAATATTAACCTAAAGCTGATCCAAAGCAAAATGCTGTATTTATATCTCTTTCTTATTAAAACCTAAGACTAGTCAGAACAATTCTCTATTCATGATACTATTGTTTCAGGGGATTTAGATGGTGCCTTCTGTAATCTTATTCCACAAAAGCAAGAGCTGATAGTATTTATATGCTTTTGAAATTTCATGTTTTATTTATGTTATTTGTGTATTATACTTCTGGGCTACTGTGATATCAGCCCTTGGGAAAATTAAACCCTTTTGCTGAACAGACTCCAAAATAGGTTTGGAAAGCACTACCACAGTCCATGTTTACTGAAATATCACCCTTATTACTTTTTTTCCATTATTAGTAGGATCAGTGATGGATTTGGCTGCATCTGGAGCAAGGATTTAGCTTTCTAATTTAAAGAATGATAAGCAAGGGGAAGATAAACAGCTATGCAAGAGAACAAGGTAACGTGTTTTTGCCATTTTTTGGCATTAGTTTAACCATTGCCAATATGGTGAACGGAGGGGGTCACACAACTGTCAGCAAGGAACAGATGGACTAAACAGCAGCAGAATATTTTAAACAGTTTAGAATATTATTACAAAAGTCAAAGGGTCTACAGAGTGGTATTGGGGAGTGGGGGAAGGACATGGACAGGGAACTAACTGGTATTTTGAAATTGTTCAGCAGGTGGTTAACATTACCTGGTACATGTGATGTAAGACATTGCATTAGAGGAAAAGGTGATGCATGGCTGGCAGGAGTTACTGCCAAAAGCAACTTCTGCACAGACTTTCCTACCCACTCTTGTTCCACAAAAAAGTTTTCGGTCATTTGTTACTGTGGAGTTCATGTTCATGCCAGTGGGCAGACCAGAGGTGAAACTTTCATGCGGGTACCCAAAATGCAAGTGAGTGGCTGATAGGTACACTTGTTAAAAGAGGTCCCTTGCAGGGAAAGTAGCATGTGTTGATGTTTCTACCATTTCAGCCCATTCTGATTCGAATACTTGTAAGAAAGAATTGCTTACAATTGTTGTCGAGCTCACCTATATGGTTTTAGTACCATATTGTGTAATTTTAGACTCAAAGAAAGTCACTGCAACCTTTATTTAAACATATGAGCCAGACTGATCTTCTCAGCCAATGTCCCCAGATATAATATACAGAAATATAAAAGAATAAATATTATAGAAAACAGGAATTTATTCTGGGAATTCTTATAAAAAGAACACATTTTGTGACACAAAACACACCATTGCACCCACTTATGTAATATTTATTTAATGGGACCTTCCCCAGCAGTTTGGAAGAAGATTCTCTGCTCCAAAACTTGGATGTAAATTTTATTCAGATTTCTAGTCCTCCTAAGAAATTCAGCAGCTGTTCAGCCCACCTCCCTATTATTGCCAGTTCTTTGCAGGAATTGTGAGAAATATGGAATCTCTTTTCTTTTTAAAATGGGAGTGTCCTTTAAATTCCCTGTGGTTTTCTTATTTTCAGCATCACATTTCTAAAGATGGAAAGTTTTCCTCAAAAATCTTCCTTCCAACAACCCTATGCGTTAGGACTTTCCTATAAATACTGGCATTCAGGCCCATTTGCTTTTTTTTAAAAAAGAAACTAATTCTTCCAATTCACCACCGTTCCAAAACTGGCAGTCAATAAACAATAAAAATGATTATACAGAGGGAGTGACAGACTGGAGTGAAATATTCCAGAGCTTAGTTCACCTGTAGTCAGGCTTAAGTAATTATTTCTATCTGTCTCCTGATTCATTAAAAATAGGAATTATGTTGTACTTTGGCCATAAAATAAATAACTATCGAGTAGATCAGGGGAAAAGTTCTCAAGGCAACCTTGCTACCAGCCAGGATATCACAGTTGTTGAGTCATGAAAATTATAAAAAGATAAAATATCTCACTTGTTAACAACATTTCTTTTACTAATGAAGAAACATTTATTATCTGATTCTCAATTGTTCTAGACAAGAGTTTAAAGCACAAACATGAAACTTAGCAAAAGAAACATTATTTAAAGATTTGTTCCTATTTTCATGCTGTAAAAGGAACCTGGCCTTGGCATTTTCCATCACAAAACCAATAGGAAGTGTGGCATATAAATTACAGTTTTGAAAGTTTCTACATTGTTAAAAGAGACTGTAAAGGTAGACTTAATATCCAATATATTTGAAAAAAAATATGGTAACTAATGGAAAATACATTGCCTTATTGATTTAGTGTCAAAGACCATTAAATCATTTTCCTGTACAATACTTTTCTTTAAGTAAAAGTGTTGTTTGGTTGTTTAATACTAAATAAGATATGGTTACAAAACCCTGATTCATAACACGATTTTACACAGGATGAAAGAAATAGAATCTTCTTCTTTTATGTGTTTAAATATTGAGTTAATTACATCAATGCCATTTGAAATTTCACTTATATGGGAGTGATAAAACAGTGCTGAATGCAAATGCGGAAAAGAACTGCTAAATTATCTATTGCATTTTGAGTATGCATAGGGTTGAGGAAGCCATTTCAGTTAAAACAAATTCACTGCTTCCTCAGAAGTGTCTTTAATAGATTCTAAGCATATTTGGGATAGAAACTATGACAAGATTTGCAGAGTAAAAATAATTAATGGAATAAACATGTTCACCTTAAGTTAAAGCACTAGAAAGTTCTTGTCTGCTTTTTTTTTTTCTCTAGTCCAAAATGTTGGCATTTTCTTGAAAAAAAAAAACAAACAAAGGACAAATTGTTCATGGTTTAGGCTGGGGACTAGGACTGCCTTTCCACCTCAGCCTGCAGCTTTCTGGTAAAGACCCCCACAGAACACAGGAGCTTCTCTTAGATGATGGCAAACTAATCCATAGGAAAGCCCTGTTCTTCAGACAGGACAGGTGAGTGCTTTCAGGCGCTGCTACTGACTTTGTTCCATGTTTTAATGACTAAACTTTTACCAAAACCTCTATATAAAACTCCTAAGATGTAGTACACTGTGGAATAGCCCTAACCAAAGGAGTTAATGAAGGATCTGAAATGATACTTCAGATTTTGGATTCTCACCTTAGAGATAAGAAACATGAGTTTAAACAAACTCCTTTCATCATTTGGACCAGGGATCTGAATCATGACCTCCCACCCCCACACAAGGTTATTACTAGTCATAAGAAAAAACATCAAGCAAGCTAAAATTGCTTTCAGCCAAGCATGTAGAAAACTTGATTTGTAGACCTTTGCCAGTAAATTTTAAAATATTTTTAAAGTGTCCACTTCACCCAAATAACATCTCCACTAATTTAGAGGTGTTTTGTCTGACTAAGTGCACAGGATGTCAAAATATTCCTTTCTTGTTGGTTGACAAGCACTTGGATATATATGGAACCTGGAAGTCTGAAAGACAGAAAAATAAAACTTTAGGAATTTACATATGCCAGTGAAATGTACTGTAGTAATTGTTCTCGTAATCCTGGTCATTGTGCAGTAAACTACAAATTATGAATCACGTACTCTATTTCCTTGTGACTTGGAAGAATGCCATTTGTACATTTAAGTCAGTCTCTTCCCAATATCTACTTTGGTTATCTGGATAGAAGGAAAGCATGTTGCAATTAATGTTTTGTTTAGTGTTATGCACAGGACACTTCTCAAGGAATCTGAAATACTGAAAAATGTAAATTAAGTTCTTAAGAACATTTATTTGCTTGAGCATGTCTGCATAATCCAAAAGAATGTTGACCAATACATCTACCTTTGGTTAAAACCACTGGGCTGAATGAGCAAGGTCTCTGAGACTGTCAGGCTGACTTCCCAGCTACTGCCAATAACCGTATTGCTCACTAAGCCCTATTCTTACAAAACAGTTTATCTCTGTCCTTTTTATTCTTATTAGAAGATTGTTTTGGAACCTCACTGCTCTGATAACTGTATAGTGTCGTTTAGTTTTCAGGCTGAAGTAATTTCTGATGAATTTGCACATAGTTCTTGGTGTGCCAGTTGCATCTTATCTCATATACCTTATCTTCCACTAATGTATTTTTAGACAGTGTTTAAAAAATTAAATTTTATAAGGATCTGGTCAAACAAGAACATCCAGCTCTTTTCCCTGCTTCACCCTAACAGCCCTTCCCCACACTTAATCCAAGCTGAGTTCCTCTTTCTTATTAACGGCCATAATCTTGCAGAGCATTTCAGAGGAACTCACATCTGTCTTTTCTATAGTTAGGCTACATGTGCCTATCTCTGCTGAGGTAAATAGAAATTGAATTTACTACTCTCATGGCACTATGACATGACTCATGCTCACAAGACAACTGAATCACTGCTTCATATCCTTCTCTCCAGCTGCTGAAAGCCAAAAAGCTCCTGCTTTACATCTGTTCTTAGTAACTTTTCAGTTTAAATATGACATTTTATACTAATCACTTTTATTCCATTTCTATTCCTTGAGGATTCAAGATCATCTAGATATTAGTTATCTTTGAGATCTCAGATGTCCTTTACATTGATCACACTTCCTAGCCCTGCATCCTTAGAAAATTTCACTGGCACTCTCTGTATGTGAAAATAACAGAGTTAAGCTCCCTGAGGATTCTGTTTAATAATATTTTTTTCTTCCAATCAATACTCATTTTTCAGTACTGCCAGCTTTTCCCTCCTCATTAGTCATTCCTCATAACAGACTGAAGTTTTGACCACAGCAGCTTAAAAACGTAATGAGACAAAGCTTTAGGGAAGGTTAATATTTTTCACTCAGTCAACCGAACTGAGCAGGGGTATAAAGGGAAACACACAGCAATCACAACACTCAGGAAAAGACAACCTTCTCTTCTCATTATTCAAGAACAGGCTTTGCGTATCTCAAAATACACCAAACACAACAGTTTCTCCAACAGAACTTTACATATGTTCCACTTCTTCCGGTGAACAGTACCTCCCTTATTGTAGCTCAGACTGGCAGATCTATTGCATCCCTCCATTACTGTCATTTTGTGTATGTAAAATTGTCAGCATTTATTTAATAAACAATAAATGCCCCCCTTGACATAAAAAGGTAAAGATAAACCAAATAATTTGGTCCTTAATTTTCAACTTAATTCTTTTCATTAGAAAGATGGAAATATCCTTCAAATTACCAGTTACTTCTGCAGTTCCTTTTCATGAATGTTTAGTTAGAAATATATAAAAGTTGTAATATGAATTTTTCAACACAGTTGGTTTATTCCTCACCCCTTTCCAACCAGGATCAATCTGCCCTGTACTGCACAGTCCACTACATAATTATGCTATCTCCTCCCATTTTCTCTAGTGTGAAATAAACTTATCAACAGCATGTGAATAGCATAGGTCTTTCAAAGAAAGGCTACTTTTGGTCAAAGAATGGGGAGGGAAAGATAGAGAGGGCAGGGCACAAAGAAAGACCTTGCTTTGCTCTGGGTAGACCATTTTTTTCTTTCATAATGAACTGCTACATTCCTTTGACTACTGGCTAGGTTAGGGACTGAAGGAAGAAGCATGTTAGCACTGTATTGGGTTGGCCTTTTTTTGTTTTTAAGGAGAGAATCTGTGGGAGAAAAACATGTTATTTTCATATCTAGTCATACGCATACTGAAACATTGTTCTTCTAAACGGGACTTAACCATGTTTGTTTTCCTATTTTCCTTCACTATCTGGTACTCAAATTTCAGGAGCATATTTCTATTTCCCATTGATTTGTAACATTTAACACATTTTAACACTTGAAATTAAGTCCTGACAGAGGTACTTACACATCTGAAAATACATAAAAAACATGTGAATTTAATAAGTATATAACTACCTCTAGAACTAACTGTTAGGCAGTCCAAGAAAGATATTATTCCTTAAACACCTGCAAAAATAAATCTGAATATTATTTACCATGTACTCCTTATGTTTTACTTCCAGCATTTTAAATGACAAACAGCCCATTCAAAGCTATATTGCTCCCTATCATATTCCATGATAGTAAATAGGAAGGTTATTTAAAAAAAAAAGTCAAGAATTATTCATTCTAGTGTTTCTACATTTACTTCATTTTTCAAAAAATCTTGTCAACAAGCATTAGTAGTCAGTACATTAGAACTCAGTTGTTACATTAGTACTCAGTCTATAGAAACTCAGAATAAACAGGGAATATGTAAGCTCTGCCAATCAAATTTCAATGGCTTCCTTTAGAGATGCCACAGAGTGTCTGCTTGGGTAGCTTTATACAACATGACATGAAACAGAACCCAGCTACCTTTTTCTCACACCATCAACAGCCACCAAAAAAAACTATAGCTAAAATCTTCAATGAATCTGGGATCCATGGTAAGCCCATTAGAGTTCATGACAAAGTTACACGAATAAAGACTGGCTAAAACCCTTGCCACACTGAGTACTAACATCCTCTAACAGCAGTACTCCAGCTCACAACTTGGAAAAAAACCTGACAATGGCCTTGAAAATAATCCATAACTTGGTAACAAATACTGAAGGATGGTGAGGAGGTAAGTAATCATTCAGTCTGGAGTTGGTGGAAAATAAATATAATTTTAATAACATATATTGATGTTGTAAATATTGTGGGTTTTTTAAACAAATGTCAAAATGATTACTGCAATGGATCTAAAATTACACTAACAGCAGTTCAGCTGTGCCTGATTTTTTTTCTACAGAATGCCAAAACTCAGCTTCATGTTTTCACAGCTCTGCTCCAGCCTATTGCCAAACTGATTGGCAGTTCTCTCACTGTGGACATTAGCAATGTAGCTGATAGTTTCAGTGAAAGTTTTGTCCAATAGAAAGAATGAGGAGGTAGTTATGTTGATTCATATAAATTTTTCTTCTTTGGTATCTGGTTTTATTAAAACTCAACTACATTCAAAATATTTTGTAAAAAAGAAATATATTTTTCTTGATGAGACTTTTAAGTATCCTATTCCAACACAGAGTCCAGATTTTACTCAGCTCATCTCCTTTCACATTTAATTACCATGTTCTACATTCTAAACCTTAAGAAATTACCAAACAAAATCACAAGAAACAGTAGATGATAACAAAACTTGCAAAATTTGCTAGAATGGTCTAAAGACATATTTCTTGTGTGGCCAACATCTAAATACCCATCAGTAAATGTATCTTTCTTTTATTTGATACTAACTTATACTTACCATTTACTCAAATTTTCACCAGAACCGGTACATATGAAACTCGAGATACTGGCAGTCATCTTCTCCTAATCTCATGTCATTGGTTCTGTATTCATTTCCTTTCCTGTCTTTACCATCTCAGTCACAACTCACTACATGCAATTGGTATGAATCTTATGCAAAGCCTCTGGTGTTAGTGCATGATAGTTCTTGCTGTTTGGAACATTGGCTTGTCTGAAATGCACTCAGACTTTGAGTGTTTGCATGGACAGATGCTCATAGATATTCTGCTGTCATGGGGCTTTTTGATCCTTTTCAGAAGTCCATTTAGACTTGCTATTCAACTAGCACAAATGAGCTGAATGTCTGTGTCATGGTTTAACCCTGGCTGGCAAACAAGCACCACACAGGCGTTCACTCACCCTCACCACCTCCTGGTGGGATGGGGGAGAGAATCTGAATAGCAGAAGTAAGAAAACTCACAGGTTGAGATAAGAATAGTTTAATAATTTAAATAAATTAAAATAGTAATAATAATCATAGTAATTAAAAAATGTCATTAAAAGGAAAACAATGAGAGAGAGGGGAACAAAACCCAGGAAAAACAAGTGATGCAACCGCTCACCACCCATTGACCTCTGCCCAGCCAGCCCCTAAGCAGCAACCACTGCCCCCCAGCCAGCTCCCCCCAGTTTCTATACTGAGCATGACGTCCTATGGTCTGGAATAGCCCTTTGGACAGTTGGGGTCAGCTGTCCTGGCTGTGCCCCCTCCCAGCTCCTTGTGCACCTGGCAGAGCAGGGGAAGCTGAAAAGTCCCTGACTGGTGTAAGCACTGCTCAGCAACAACTAAACCATCAGTGTGTTATCAACATTCGTCTCATGCTAAATCCAAACCACAACACTATGCCAGCTACTAGGAAGAAAATTAACTCTATCCCAGCCAAAACCAGGACAGTCTGGCAACTCCACTGACATTTTCTCCCTCTTCACAAACACTAGAAAAAGGGTGATTCCACCCAGTATTTATACTGCAATCAAGAAATACAGCTCTTAGAAGTTAAAGTCTATAAATGTATGAAGAGCAAAAAACCTCAACACAGGGCCCAAACCAATCTAAAGGGAAAACATTATGGCCTTTGTAAAGATGAAGTAAGCTAATTTTGCTCTGAGGAGTAACCTTCACAGCAGCAAAGCAAGTATTTTTTATTTAAAAAACCAGCAAGTTCTAGAAGTGTTCAAAGAAATACTCATTGAGTAAGTGAGAGGTTTGAGAATTGCAATAAACTTTCTTGGTTTTGGTACCTTTACAATCCACTCGTGCTTACCATAGAGCATATTCAAAACAGAAATGAGTTTCTAATTGGGCAACCTGGTGCAATTCCTTTCCTTTCCACTGAGTCTGCAACTTGGGTAGAGCCATGAATTAGAGCTTGAGGGTGCATTTGTTCACATGTTCTTTTAATAATTTAGAGATTAAATCAAGTTGGCAACTCAGTGCTCGGCAAGAGATTACAATAGATCTCAGAACATTCTTGCTCAAGGGTGGCCTTCTGCTTGTCTGAACATCTTAAGCTGAAGCTGCCTGAACAGACTGTGCTGTTTCTGGAAGGGTAGTACTGCAGTGCTTTCCAGGTACACAGAAATTGCCATTTTTGTCATAGTATGACATCTTGTGGACTGCTGGTAGTACTACGAAAGGACTCACTGTTCTTAACCTAAATATTACTCACATCAAGTAAACTAGTACATGGAGTGTCTGTCTGTTTCTTTTAAAGCTGACTGGGTCATATACACAGCTGTCATCTATTTATGGATAAAAAGCATTTCAGAGGATAAGCTTGTGAGAAAGGAGATACATAGGCAAAACCTATTTAACGTACAGGCACTAAGCCCTGTGATGGCAATGTGCAAGGCTCAGGATAGGAGAGAGTGCCTTTGGCCACTCAGCACCTTACTGTCAAGGGGCAGGCTTCCAAGACTGGCTCATTCCCATCTCCAGCCTACTTTTTTTCTTAACCCAGTTTCTGGCAAGCACTCGGAAAAAATGGTAAGGGTCCTTTGACATGTTGCCTGGCAGACAGGTGGTAGGTCTCTCTTTCCAAACCTCTGAGGAATGAAGAATAGGAAAGGACAGACAATACTGAAGAATTTGAGGGGTATTTTCCCCTCATTGTTAGAAATGGAGATTATTCAGGATTATTTTATGGTTTAGAACATGACTAAAAAGCTTGCTTACAAGACATGAGCTTGCCTGATTGTATCACTGGCCCTCATCACTTCCTCCTGAGTAACAATTATGGAAAAAAATCTGATCATTAAGCTGTCTGACTACATTCGAATACATCCCCATATATAGTTCATTTAAATCTTTCCTAACTGACATATTCAAGGAAAACCTGATGCTTTATTTCAAATAACAAGACAGCACTGAATTATGAGCCAGCCTAGAAGTTGAACTGTATGAAATCTATATAGTCTTTTTTTCACAGGAACAGAAGCCAATAGTTTTAGACAAAATGGTTTTTTGCTCTCAGACACCTTTGTTGCTTTTGCATTTTGCACACGGGGTCTTCAAATCTACCCTTTGTTTCAGGCCACCTGTTAGCTCTTGAGATGTAAGAATATGCCATACACTGTTCCAAAGAGCAAGATATTGTGAAGTGTTAATATGGACAAGGAAAGAGAAAGGAAGCTGTACTTTACAAAAAACCCCAATAAGAACCATCACTATCATTATTTAGATGATATTCTAAAAAACAAGTATCATGAACAGATGCATTCCACTGAAATTATGAGACATACCTGAGGGTGGATGACTGAGGTAGTCTTTAGACTTTTCCTCCACAGTTGAACTTACCTTTACATTTTTGACTAAGCAGGGAAATGCCAAAAGGCTCTGAGAATTTAGTGGGAGTTTCTTATTCTAATTTTATGGGTTTGTGAGAGGTGGAAATTCTGGCTGGGTATACAGCCTCTGGATCCCTAGTCTAAACAAAGGGAAATTCCAAAGCTTTCTCTTCTCCATAAATTTAATATATTCTTCTTTTTAGTGAAAAGATACATCAGCTTAAGAATGGCTTTCAAGTTAAAGTTGCAGCAAGTACAGAGCAAATTCTTCAAAACTAGGATAAAATAAGGGGTCGGATTCAGCCCAAGATTAAAACCTTGTTGATAGTGAGTACATCTCCACAGTACTGGAAGCCCAGCCAGCTATTATGCTTTAGAAAGCTAAATTCAGCTGTCAGTCTCAAGCTGAATCCCATGCTATACTGGACACAGAGAAAAAGATGTATAACTTGTTAAATAACTGTCAGTGCTGTACCAATTTTGCAGACACATAGTTTAAAGATGACCAAAAAAATCACCAGGCTAATAAAGTACAGTATCAGCATTAGATGTGAGCAAAAGAAGAGAAAGGCAAAAGAAGAGAAAGGCAAAAGAAGAGAAAGGCAAAAGAAGAGAAAGGCAAAAGAAGAGAAAGGCAAAAGAAGAGAAAGGCAAAAGAAGAGAAAGGCAAAAGAAGAGAAAGGCAAAAGAAGAGAAAGGCAAAAGAAGAGAAAGGCAAAAGAAGAGATTTCTTTTCAAGGACATGCTACCAAAGTAATTGTACTTGGTTGAATTTGACCCACATTGCATATTAAGCCTGGCACAAACAAGTATGAACATAAGGAGAGCTAAGAATGATGACGTAAAACACTAAATCTAGCCTTCAGTGGAATCTACCAGCCTCACAGGATCAAAAGCCGAGCTCTGGAAACTGGGGTAAAACTAGCCTTTTTCAAATATTTGAAAAACTACAATGGTATAAAATCACTTTGACGCCCTGCCTTAGCCATCCTTTCTAGTTCTTAAGTGGTTGCTGAAGGAAGAGAAGCAAAAAAAAAGTCATGTCCCATAGCTTATACATATTTTTTACTAGCAGGCAGGTGGAAGTTAAATACTTGTGTCTATAAAAAAAGCAAAGGTAATGACTTAGGAATTAATAAAATGATAAAGACCAGAAATATTACACATGAAGTGTTCATTAATTATTAAAAAAATAACACAGTGCAGTTCAACCTCCATATTTCTTCCCTTCTTTCCTTTTCCGTTATTTTTATTGGTTCTGCTGATCATTCATGCTTTCTGTCCCGCTCCCCAACTGCTGGCTGCAGTTTGCACTGACCATTGGACTTGATCAGACCACTGTGTTAGCTGTAAGGTCTAAAGAACATGAAATAATTTTATTGCTACTCCTAGTGCTACATGTCTTCTGTGACCTGCGAAGATCTGAACCTGTATCGCCATTTCAGAAGTAGATTTCCCAATAAATTCAGAAGGGGTGCAACACCTCCCTGAGGCAGATAAGTCAGGGGTGTGTACCCCCTCAGCTGCCCACTAGCCAGCACAGACTGACTCAGTGCCTTGGAGAGAGTCAAGGCTGTAATTCTGAGCAACTTGCTGAAGACAAGCCATCAGATCAGCTCTTCAGGATCCTGGGTAAAGGGGTGTGCTCTGAATCTATGTGTGCATAAATGTCTTCTGAGAAAGAAAGAGGCTTGGAAAGGCCTGAGAGATAGCAAGTATTTGCGAGAGAGGGTATTGGTAGTTGAGCAGTGTGCAGTCTGTAGCTGAGTTCTTTAGGAAAGTACTGGGGGCATATGGATACAGAGAAGAGGAGGAGTTGGGTTGTACAGAATGTGGGGAGGGAAAGAGATGGCTGATAACTATCTCTCAATCCAAAGTGTGTCTCATGGATAAAAGTTCACTGTCTGTTATCAGCTGCTACAAGCAGCTTTTACTAGGCAGTCACCAAAAAAGGAAAACAGACGAATACATTTCCAACAGTTAGCTGCTCCAAGGACCAGAATGAAGCCATGTACAACATTACAGCAGTGCATCAACCCCAAAATAGATTCTTGTTCACAAGCATTTCTACTTTGCAGTACCCAGGTGCTATCTACTGCATACTTTCACAGGGTATGCTTCCTTCTGGTAAACCAAAGTCTTGGAAATGTTTGGAATTTAGCACAATTAGTTTACTGGTGGAGACATGCTTAATATAGACATGCTTAAAATCCCAATCATTAAAAAAAAATCCAATAAAATTCTAAAGTCTTCTACGGTTTCTATAAGAAACGGTAAACTAAATGGTTAACACCAAGGGGAAAAACATCCCTTTATCTAGAACTGAATTCCATGCAAGAGGAACAAAATTAATCTAGACAACATAACACTTAAAGTTGAAGGACACCTTCTGATTTCAGAGAAAAAAAGATCTTGTATATTCTTGAGCACTATCTGTACGGTATACATAGAATCATAGGATCAGTTATGTTGGAAAACACATATAAGATCACTAGGTCCAACCATTAACCAAGCACTGCCAAGTCCACCACTAAAGCATGTCCCTAAGCACCACATCCATACATCTTTTAAATACCTCCGGGGATGGGGACTCAACCACTTCCCTGGGCAGCCCGTTCCAATGCTTGACCACCTTTTCAGTGAAGAAATTTTTCCTAATATCCAATCTAAACCTCCCGTGGTGCAACTTGAGGCCATTTCCTCTTGTCCTATCACTTGTTACTTGGCAGAAAAGACCAAACCCCACCTCACTACAGCCTCCTTTCAGGTAGTTGTGGAGGGAGATAAGGTCTCCCCTGAGCCTCCTTTTCTCCAGACTGAGCAACCACAGTTCTCTCAGCCACTCCTCATAAGACTTGTGCTCTAGACACAAGTTGCCTTAATTCATTATTTCACTCTTCTGAACCGGTATCGAATGCCAGATCAAGTTGTACTTCATTTGCTTATCATTTATATGAGGTCAAAGCCAATGTTTACCTTTGCATGACTGTGGAGCCTATGGCTTTGTTCTAAATTCCTGACCAACAATTGTTTTTAAATGCTTATAATCAAATAATTTTGGTTTTATTTTTTTAAAAAGCAAGACACCGCTGTCTAGAACTACAGAGAAAATGATTGCTATAACATTTGGACAATGACTGTTTCTGTCTGCATTTAAGGAGCAGATCCTATGCATTGCAGTAGGTCAGGAGTACCATATAAATCATTTTTCACCAAAAAAAAAAAAGAACTAAAATTGTGTAGACATCTCCTGTCTGACAGAGGTAGCCAGAAATGACAGAATGAACTTGACGATCTTTCCCAAATTAGTTAAATCACTCCCACATGTTACTGTGCATTTTTTTATCTTGGCTATCAAAATTGTACAAGCTTTGGTTTAGGCCTAGTAAGGAAGAGATCGCTCTTACACAAACGTGTTTTACACCTGAGTCATTTGTGATCAAACCATTTAGTCTTAATTGTTTGTTTTAAAACCAGGTCTTAACTACATTAGGAAAAATGTGGTTCTGTTAGCGGACACAGACCAGGCTTGAGTCATTACAAAAGATGTAAACAAACTGGATAGAGTCCAGAGAAGAGTAATAAAAATTATAAGAGTTGCAGAAAATGACCTATGAGGAAAGGTTGAAATAATGGAGCTTGTTTAGTCTAGAAGAGTAAAGACTGAACTGGAACATGATCACAGTCTTCAGATATGTATAATGCCCTTTCTATAGAGGACAATGATCAACTGTTGCCTATGCTCACCAAGGACAGTGTGAGCAATAATTTACAAAATTTGCAACAAAGGAGATTAAAGTTTGATATTAAGGACAGGTCTCTAACTAGAGCTAGCTAAATCACAGGATTCCTGGCTTAGAGAAGTTTCAAAAGGCTTTTCAAGAGTAAATTGAAGTTTTGGACTGAATCAAAATACTAAAAACAGTACTGTAAAAATTCATAGCATTAAGGCAAAAGACAATCAGTCAAGAAGGATTAAATACGATACAATTTATCTTAGAGAGAACTTTCTCATAGTTGCTTTAAAATTCTATTAAACAATTAAAACCAGTTTTACTGTGCAGAAAACTGTCTTGTAATATTTTAATATTGCACAAATGTGCAGTTCATTATGGAGAACATGTTAAAGCAGTTTATTTACTAAATAACACTGCCTTATTGTCATTTAAACTTACATAAACACACTGGGAATATAAATGACATAAGAATCCCTTATATACCTTGTAAGACTCATCTGTTTTATCACTAAAGATAAAATTTGCATTAGACACAACAGGCCTACATAACTTTTAGAGGAGCTCTATACATGAAAGATTTAAAGAGCTCCACAGGTAGGAAACCAGGCAAAACCCAACCAGACCAGTATTTTAATTTTCCAGCAGTAACTGCAGCACCTCCTCTTCACAAAGTATTTAACATAATGAGTTTTCTGGTGGAACATAAAAAGTATTTTTGTTTTCACAAGGGTCTACATATAAGAAAGCCTAAAAATACCATTAAAAAGATGTAAGATAAAAGAGACTTACATATTTGCAAAAGCTGAAAGAAACTTAGGACACAACAATTATTTTACTAGATAATTTTGGTGACTTGTAAGTAGATTGCTATAGGTGATGGAACATCCTCAGCTGGAGAGTTCATCTGAAATATATCTGCCCAAATTACTGACAAATGCATCTCTAATTCATTCCAGCTGTGGATCTGGCCCACTGTCTTTGAGCTAAATCCTCCCTTAAGAATGGCATACATTGTCATGCTGAAGTCGTTGTAGAGTTGTTTTTCCAGACTTGAAAAATCCTAAGTTATTCATCAGACCTCCATATTCAGACATTGGACAATATGGTATAGAGGTATACTATACAAAATTCAGCAACTCCACTCTACATTAAAAAATAAAAATTTTCAGCAGTAACTGTGTATATAAAATGAAAAATATGTACTAGCTCTTAATTGTCTGTGTGTATGGACACAGATGGTTGTGAAGAGCTAGTTGGTTAAAAAGTTGGTTCCTTGGTAGTTTAGCACATATTGGAACTGAGTGAAGGACCTATTATCCATTAAAAATTTTCCTGTGAATGTGAATCACAGAAATTGATATAGTGACTATCCCTGCTTTTTCTTGACTTTTTCTTGATGCTATTTCTGTTACTAGTTTATTCTCTTCTTTTAAGTTGTCACTCATATGTTTTGTCTTACTTTCTTCTCTAAAGAAACAAATTCTTTTATTCAGAAATAGAGAGGGAATCCAATGGCAACTAAAAGTTTGAAATGTACCTGCTTAAACTTGTTTCTCACAGTAAGTTTCCCATAGCTGATGGAAAGGGCTATAAATTCATGAAGGCTAAGGGGGCACCTATGACCAGCTATGTTCCTTGAAGGACCATAGCACAACAAGCTGAACAAAGGCAGACAGATATCACCCCTCAGAAACAACTTCTCTTTTTACATTTAAATGTTATCATCAAAATCTGTATTTCTACTTTCATTGCAGTTTAAGATTACTTCATCCCTGAATATTATGGGATGGTAGTCATATGTATCACAGAGAATCTGCGTCCACGTAAAGAATTGGATGCAGTTTTGAAGGTTATGTAAACGCATTCAAAAAGACTGTCGGTTTCCTGCATGCATCATATTTTAGCTGTAGCTTATTAAAGCTCAATTATTCATCTAATGAATGCTTCCACTAATTAGTTCAGCTAAAGGAATCCAGAGTTTACTTGACATTTATGGTATTATTGTATTGTATTTATAAGATGAAAAAGATCACAATGTGACAGTTTAGGGCATTTATTACCTATTTTAATACTGACATCATCAATACCATGGTTAGGGCTGGTTTTGACAAGGCTGGTCTTGGTATAGGGTACACTGTCAGTTATTCTATAAATTAATATATGTTATGCATTCTTAACAATGTATTCACATCACCACACTGCCTTAGGGGTATGCGAAAAAAACAGGGACTCAGCTCAATGAGATACAAACGTAACTTTAAACAGAGATGTACTGTGAATCTCTTAAATAGTGTGTCACTAGTAATGTGGATGCAGAAGGATCCACATGTTTGAGCTAAGGCAGATGAATGCAATTACAGCTTGCTGTGTTATTTCCAGGATTCTTAGTGCCAGATCTCCAACAACAACTGTACCTACATAATAAGGAATATATTTCATCCCCAAAAATCAAGAATTTATTTCTGTAGCCAGCCCAATTTTACTGATAAAACCAAGAAGGTACAATAATTCAAGTAGTGTCCTGGACTAGGGGATTCCTTATGCATTCTTTCTTAAGATTTGAAAATTGGTCATTTGTTAAACTATGCTGCCTTTTGACAGGTTTCTATTCAATAATTTTATTGAAAATGCTCATTTTCACCTATCTCCATATGAATATATCCTCATGGATATATTAATCTGCATTACTTTTGTTTCTTTCTAAGAATTTTAACCCTATACTACTAAAGTCAATGTATAAAGGATATGGCTTATAAAACTGGAGTAGTAATGAGAAAAAGAAAGAAAACACAAAACCTAACTATGTTACCCCTCACCCCTCCGAATATAGACTGGATACCACCCAATACATCCCAGAGTCCTGAGGGAATTGGCTGATGTAGTCACCAAGCCACTCCCCATCATATTTGAAAAGTCATGGCAGTCAGGTGAAGTCCCTGGGGACTGGAAGAAGGGAAACGTTGTGCCCATTTTCAAAAAGGGTAGAAAGGAAGACCCTGGGAACTACCGACCTGTCAGCCTCACCTCTGTGCCTGGGAAGATCATGGAACAGATCCTCCTAGAAGCTATGCTAAGGCACATGGAGGCCAGGGAGATAATTCAAGATAGCCAGCATGGCTTCACCAAGGGCAAGTCCTGCCTGACAAACCTAGTGGCTTTCTATGATGGTGTGACAGCATCAGTGGACAAGGGAAAACCAATGGATGTTATCTATCTGGACTTCTGAAAAGCCTTTGACACCGTCCCCCACAACATCCTTCTCTCTAAATTGGAGAGCTATGGATTTGACAGGTGGACTGTTCGGTGGATAAGGAACTGGCTGGATGGCCGCATCCAGAGGGTAGTGGTCAGCAGCTCGATGTCCGGATGGAGACCGGTGACGAGTGGTGTCCCTCAGGGGTCCGTACTGGGACCGGTGCTGTTTAATATATCCATCAATGACTTAGACAGTGAGATCGAATGCACCCTCAGCAAGTTTGCGGACGACACCAAACTGAGTGGTGCGGTTGACACACCAGAAGGACGGGATGTCATCCAGAGAGACCTGGACAAGCTGGAGAGGTGGGCCTGTGTGAACCTCATGAGGTTCAACAAGGCCAAGTGCTAGGTCATGCACCTGGGTTCGGGGAACCCCCAGTATCAGTACAGGCTGGGGGAAGAAAGGATCGAGAGCAGCCCTGCTGAGAGGGACTTGGGCATGCTGGTGGATGAAAAGCTGGACATGAGCCGGCAATGTGCGCTGGCAACCCAGAAGGCCAACCGTACCCTGGGCTGCATCAGGAGAAGCGTGGCCAGCAGGTCGAGGGAGGTGATTCTGCCCCTCTACTCTGCTCTGGTGGGACCTCACCTAGAGTACTGCGTCCAGCTCTGGAGCCCTCAGCACAAGAAGGACATGGAACTGTTGGAGCGGGTCCAGAGGAGGGCTACAACAATGATTCAAGGGCTGGAGCACCTCTCTTATGAGGACAGGCTGAGAGAGTTGGGCCTGTTCAGCCTGGAGAAGAGAAGGCTGCGGGCAGACCTGATTACGGCCTTTCAGTATCTAAAAGGGGCCTATAGGAAAGATGGGGAAAATCTTTTTAGTAGGGCCAGCTGTGACAGGACAAGGGGTAATAGTTTTAAACTGAAGCAGGGTAGGTTTAGACTGGATATAAGGAGGAAATTCTTTACAATGAGGGTGGTAAAACACTGGAACGGGTTGCCCAGAGAGGTGGTGGAGGCCCCATCCCTGGGAACATTCAAAGCCAGGTTGGATGGGGCTCTGAGCAACCTGATCTAGTTAGTGGTGTCCCTGCTCACTGCAGGGGGGTTGGACTAGATGACCTCTAGCGGTCCCTTCCAACCCAAAACATTCCATGATTCTATGATTCAATACAGAATTAATTATTTAGACATGTAACTACTACAAAAGGTGATCTTGGAATCATCACAGGCAGTTCTTTAGAAATTTTAGTCCAGTTCTCAAAATAGTAAATAAGATATTATGAATCAAAAACTGGACAGTATGAAAAACATTATGAAGATGGATCTGTGTGGCAGATGAATCTTCAAAACTTTTCTACAAATATTGGTTAGCTTTCTATAAATTTATTTTTATTCCTGTAGTAATGTACATATAAAAGCTTTGAACCTATGCTTTGCCTTACACTTTGGGAGTCCTCACAATAGCCCTGTCTCCAAGGATGTACACACAACACCACACACACAGAGCTATTGGTTTGCAGTTAGCCAGGCTGATTACTGAAGATTGAAGATTGCTGACAGATCAAGAGTTTAAGAAACATATATTAACATTCATTCTAAAGGGGTACATCTACAAAGAAGACATGGTATTAGGACTAAAGGGTATCTGATAATGTAATTAGCAGGCAAATTAAGTAGATCTGTATTCCAACTTAAGAAAAGTGGCGGACCTGCAAGTATTTCTTACTGCTCAGAGAGCAAGCTATTTCACATCTTTCACTTTCTTAGTCTTGTTCAAAGGATTGAACTAGAAGTCTTTAAGTTATTGAAGAGCCACTTATGTTACAGAGTAAGAAGGGAGGATGAAAAGATTACATGCAGGTGGAATAAATCTGTCACATGAAAAAAGGAAGCTATTTAACTGAACATTAGAGCCAATTTGAACCCTGAATAACCTGTGGTGCTTTCTCAAAGGCTGGAACATGGTTCTCCAGGAAAGCTAATAAAGATAACTTCTAATATCAGTAGCAGTAGGAAATTGGAATAGAAGCTACTGTCTGGAAGCTCAATTCTTTTTAGAAGTAGGATTCAGGGAAGAAACTAAGTTGCAAACAGATAAGAGAAGCTGCCTCTTCAGTTATGCTGTCCATTAGAGTCTACATTTTAGGTCCTTAAAGGTGGCAAATGCCAGAGAAGCTTTAGCCAGTGTCTAAAAAGAAGTGCTTTGGCAGTCTAATCATCTCTGTATAGGTAGTTACTGATTCATTTTGCATGATTTTGGGATGCATATCTGCCTGTAAATGTTGGAGGAAGTACTGATTTGATTAAAAACTAGATCTGCCAAACTATCACTGTTTTGGAAGATACTTCACAACCAATGGCACAGGATGTTTTAATCATCATTATATCATCATATATAATCACACTGATTCTTTGAGAATCACCATCAGCAGATGACTAAATAGTAAATCACTGGGTTTGGGAAAGCCTCTGTTGCAAGGGTCTTTGCAGTTTAGTCATCAGCTGGACTGGATGAGACACTCCAAAGCGCTGTTTTGCTCAATTCTTACACGCAGCTGGTTTGTGGTCCTCCATGACCACTTCATGATCTGTCCCTACTGCTTACCTTAAGCTATGTATTAAAAATCTTATACCTATCTTACCTATGTACAAAAGACTGTCCTGCATAACCATTTCTACATCTGCAGGAACAGTTTGTCCTGACTTCTTGCAAGCACAGTTTGATCAGCAGGAACCACCTGGGGGTGTTTCTGGGGCTGCCAGAGTCTCCACACAGGATGTCAATCAACGCATTTAAGAATAAAGGAAGTCCTATCAGGGGCTGCCTGTGGGAATCTTCAGGACAGCCCAAAATTCCCACCTGGAGAGTTCCAGTAACAGTTAGTCAAGTATTTCCTGTGAAAGTAGCTACAAGTTCAGTCAATCACTTTGCCTCAAGTCAGGCTAGCATCCCATCTACACGATGACTAGATGGGGAATTCCTGCACTACCCAGGGAAATAACAACCTAAATGCACAGGGTGTGTACTCAGGCACAGCCCTTATAGCCAGCTGCACCACAGCTATAGTTATAGGACAGACATAGAAGTCATCCTTCCATCACACTTACAACTTAAATTCTGCAGTTCTACAGCTCTTCCACAGGTAACACTTCCTTTTCCACATGTGTACTGGTATAATGTGATGTATGCATTATTTCATCTTAGATCTCAAAACAGACTACCATAGTATCATGTAGTTTCAACATTTTTCATCTGGATTTGGAAAAATACCTTTATCACTTCCTGGGGGCACAAACTGTATTTTCATCTTTCCTACTCCTTGGTAAGCAAATGCTAACAACTTAATTAAATGGCAGGACCACCTCTCTGAAAGTTACTGTTCCCAATATTCATTTGTGCTGGTTTAAATGTGAAAGCAACTGCCTGTTACACTGACAAACATTATCACCGGGAATTTCCCATCAGTCCTGATCCAGGCATAGTCTTATTTTATAGTTACAATTTAGATTAATTTGGGAACACAGTTCTTTGGCAAAGTATTTGTAGTGCTAGTATACACCAAGTATAATACTAAGGTACAAGGTAAGAAACTGTGTTCCAAGATATAGTGCAAATAATATTTAAAATTACCTTCTTCTTTATTCTATTCTTTAAAGTTTGTGCTAATTCCTTCCCACATATCCTATGTCTGTGTGACCTGTCCTTTTTCTACAGCTGCGTCAATGAAAATCGATTTTATTTATCTAGAAAAACATGCTTTCTACCACGACTAGACTTTAGTGTGACTGCTTGACTATTTCGTAGTGTTGACTACCGGGTTCTTTATCTTTCTTCTAAAAGAACAGTCCAGTACCAACAGCAAATCTTACAATCCTTTTTTTCTTTAACAGATGTGATTCTGCTGACAGAAATTCAGAATTTGCATATCTTTAAGTTTAATATTTAAATTTCTTGGAACTTTTCCCCACACTTAATCTTAAATAACTGTTAAGTCTCCAAAACTATTTGCAGATCTATCTCCCTGATGTCTACCAAAAGTTGTTTTACATTTTCTGGTGAATATGTGCCAGAGAATTCTGAGTCACATTCTTCTATATAGGTTTCATGAAACACTTTTATACTAGAATAGCCAACTGTGATGTGATTACCACTAGATAAAAAAAAAATAAAATTTAAATTGCAAAATTGGAAAATCTTAACTTTACAAGAAGACTGTATCTGTATCCTGTTCCTGTATCATATGTATCACATCGCAAAAAACCAATCTATACTCTTGCAGATTTCTTGCCACGTGCAGAGAATCTCCCTGCAACTTCTAAGAGACACAGTTGGGATTAACAGACAATTAACATGCCAATTCCAATGTCATTCAATAAAACATTACACCTAAAAATCAGTTCCTTAGCATGCTTCCAGAATACAAAACTATAAACAGATTCAGAAAGGAGGAGAGCTATTAATGTCAAGTTTTTAATTAGATCTATTTTCTTCATGAAAACAGGCTTATACTACACGTGGATTGGCAGGCAACTTTTTATCAACACATTTTTGTCTCATCCACTCTTGGTCAGACTGCACTCAGAAAACGCAAATTGACCAGCCAGCCATCAAATAACCTGATATGCTCTGATAGCTTCAGCCTTGTATTCTACTCTGTAAAAGCAGAGAATAGGAAGCAAAGGGCAGGAAGGTATCTGCAGTGCTCCAAGCATTAGTCAGGGTTGATAAATAAAAATCTTTAGTGTCTCGCTCTCCTATTTTATTTGTGCATATTTAATACAGATAGATAAATGATAGATTGGCAAATCTCTTCAAATACGATATCTTGTTTGGTTTTAATTTGTTTAATTACTCTTTTCTTTTAATGTTTTTCTAAGTGATCTAGTTTTAGCTGGCAAACAACATCCAAAACTGCCTTTTCAGCCAGTGACTTCAGTGAATCCAATTTTTCCCCTTGAACATTACGGAACTCACAAATCCTGCCTCTTGGAGCCATATACTCTTTAGAAAGGTTGTAAAATCTCTTTGTGGACAAGCACAGAAGGAAAACATTCTAAAAGTGCTTTTCCCAAATAGTAGATTAAAGCGCATGAAACCAAAGGTTTGGTTAAGCAGTAGAATCTCTCTGTAAATGCTGTGCTACTGCATCAGAGGCCACTTGTGAAAAAAAAAAATAAATCAAGGCTATACTTTCTCTTCCTTCTCTTTTTACAAAGGCTTGGGAAGAAGTACTGCTAGAGTGCTCTGAAGGAAAAGATTAAAAGTAGTCAGTAGCCTATTTTTCAACAGTGAGCAGCAAGAGCTTTTAAGAGTATAAAAACAGAGCTCAATATGGAGACTTAAAGCCAATTTAAAAATAAAATAATTTGCATTCGTTTGCTGAATTCAGCTAATAATTCTTATTATTCACAAATAGCTTGTCTTCTTGACACATATTTTTGAAAAGGACACAAAAAGAAGCCAAAACACTTAACTGAAGATTTTTAATCTGCTGTTTCATTCCCACAGCCAGTTGTCCCAAATCACTTTCTCCATTCTAAAATAAGATTACTGACTTGGTGAATGAGGGGAAAGCAGTGGTAGTTGTGTATTTCAACTTCAGTAAGTTTTTTGACACTGTTTCCCACAACACCCTCACAGACAAACTGAGGAAGTAGAGACAAGATAAGCAGCCAGTGAGGTGGACTGAAAACTGCCAGGCTCAAAAGGTTGTGATCAGCACCACAAGGTACATCTGGAAGCCAAGCAATAGTGGTGTCCCACAGGGGTTGAAAGTGGGTCCAAACCAGTTTAATGTCTTCATCAATGACATGGGTGGTGGGACAGAGTGCACCCTCAGCAAGTTTGCAGATGATACAAAATGGGGAGAAGTGGTTGATAAACCAGATGGATGTGCTGCCATTCAGATGATCCTCAACAGAATGGAGAAATGGTTTGATAGGAATGTCAGGAAGTTCAGCAGGAGGAACTGCAAAGTCCTGCACCTGCACCAGACACCAGTCCAGGCTGGGGGCTGATGGGCAGGAGAGCAGCTTTGCAGAAAAGGACCTAGACGTTCTGGTGGACAAGCTGAACATGAGCCAACAATGTGTCCTTGCAGAAAATAAGGCCACAATATCTTGGACTGCATTAGGGAGAGCATTGTCAGTGCTTCCAGAGCATTAACAGAAGTGATTACTGCCCTCGGCAAAGGGGAGACACAAGTGCAGTAGTGTGTCCCGTTCTGAACTCCCCAGGACAAGAAAGAGATGGACATACTGGAGCAAGTCCAGTGAAGGAACATGAAGATAATGAAGGCATTAGAGCATCTGTTAAAACAAGAAGAGGCTGAGAGAACTGGGATTGTTTAACCTGGAGAACAGAAGGCTCAAGGGGGGATCTTACCAATGTGTAACTACTTGATGGGGTGGATAAAGAAGATGGAGCGAGGCTATTCTCAGAAGTACCTAGTGACAGGAAAAGAAGCAATAGGCACAAATTGCTATACAGAAAATTCCACTTAAATATAAGAAAATATTTTGTTATTGTGAGGGTGGTCAAGCACTGGAACAGGTTGTCCAGGGAAGCTGTAGAGTTTCCATCTTTGGAGATATTCAAAACTCAGCTGGACAGAGTCTTGGGCAACCTGCTCTAGTTGACTGGGTTTTAAGCAGGTAAGTTGCTCTCCAGAAGTTCCCTCCATCCTCAACCACACTGTGATTCTGGTTTCTGCTACAGGTTCCTCTGACCTGGGAGAACTGCTGACTTTGTGTTTAGACTGTTAAATATGACTTAGCATAAGCCGTTCTAAGCTTAAAAACAAGACCACTAGAAGAGAAAGTAGAGAGAAGAGCTAAAGAGAATCAGACATCACACATAACATGCAGTGGAAACTATATATAATGAAGCTCAAGCTAAGATATTTATAATTGATTGAACGGTAGCCAAAAGACTTCATGAAAGATGTCCTGTGATCCTCAGACACTAAAGGACTGCCTGGACACCTGACCTGTAAAATTGTTCATCAATGTAGACCAAGACAGAAATGACATTCATAAATACAGTAGTTTTAGTGTATGTGGTATTGGTTTCCCAGGTCTTTAGCAAACTTAAACATGTAATGAACCAGGGTTTAGCAACATGGTCCCTCTTGAAGCAAAAAAGGTTAACTAGGGTTGAGATCTGACTACTCCTTGCAAACAAACAACAAAGTAAGATTGTTTTGAAGTCAACCTCATATTCTAAAATGTTTTATTATAAACAATTTGGCTGCATCACTTGAAAGTAATTTATTTGTTTCCAGGTTCATTGGAACTTTTTTAGAAGACCATGTTGTAGTTCATTGGAGTACATGAAGATGAAACAATGAAGTTAATACATGCAGATATGGTCTTCCTTGTTCTTCTCTTAATAAAAAAAGGATAGGGTACTATAATTTCATACTAATAACCTCCCTGCAAATGATTTTGTGCAGATAGGTTTAGCTAGTTTGCAAGCCTTTTCTAGTTTTCTATCTGTTTTCCAGTATTGCTTGTAGTAAATTGGTGTACTAATAACAACAATTAAAAAAAAAACAAACAACAAAACAACTGGTGGAGGAGATACAAACAAGTCAAGTCGATACAAAGGATCTACTAGTGAGCACCAGCACCGTACCTTGGCAGGATTTGGCTTCATCTTTTGTGATGTGAGAGTTTGTTATTAAGTCTGTGGATTTTCCCCAAGAACACATCATTAAAGTGATGGGGAAATGAGTACAAGCCAACAGCAAGTTTCATCCCAACACGAAGCATTTCTAATGAAACAGAGCAGTAACGAAAGTACACAGACAGATCGTATAACTAAATTGACTACAATGGACTTTCAAAAAGTTTTCAAACACAATTTAGGGTATTGAATAGCCTTTTTATTTTATGACAGAAATACATCAATCATCTGAGAATTTGACAGACATTAATTTTGGAGACCAGAAATAAGTAGTGCTTCACCTAGTGATGACATATACTAATCAACACAAGGATTGACGAGAAAAACATGTGCATCAAACACAATCCTGCTTAGTAATGCATTATATTAATTGAGAATAAGATTTTTTTTTATATTTATTTATTTATGACTACCACTGTGTATGGATTCCCTTCTCAAAATGACAACTTTAGGAATTACTGAGGGCAGGGAAAGCAGAAAAAAGAATGGAAATAACTGTACTTGTATCATTTCTGTGCCTCCAAGCAACAGTATCAGGTTGGTGTTTAATACTGTTCAGGATCTCACACATGAACAGAACTGCTTGAACATGAGATTCTCATCCCAGCCTAACAGGCAGGTAAGATATTCAAGTTGTGGGAAGCAGGTGCTACATTGCAAATTCAACAACAACCTACTCCCAACAACTCTTATCTGCGCCGTGCACAAGCTCTCAACTATGGGAATCATACTATTAAGCAGACCCTAAGAGATGCATGCTGGAGGTATTCTGCCACATTTTCCAAAAAGGAAAACCTCGTGACTTGAATTCTTGTATAGATAGTCTGTGAACATTGCAAAGGGAAAAAAAATTCAGACTGTTTACCCCATAATTCTATGCAGCATAAAGAAGTTAAGAGATATCAACAAGCCTCCTTAACTACTGGCATGACCTCTAGATCATGTAGAAAGTAATAACTGTTGCCCCATTATAGCAGCGTTGTAATGCTTACAAAGAAAAAGAAAAAAGGTGTAATTTTATACGCATCACCATTCAAGAAGAAGTAATTTCTTTTATCTCCTCCATTAATGTAGCAGAGTCAAAGAAAGATGGAGAATATTGGCACTGCCAGCTGGAAAGCTTCTTCATGATTTTTTTAGCATATTTGTCTTTCACCTTTTCATCTGAAGGGCCATGATTTCTTCCCATTTATGATAGAAAGACTAGTAGGTGAACCAAGCATGTTACTACCACTGTAAAGTTTAACTTTAAATCACACCTTATCATTGTGTCCCAAGAAGCAATTGCATAGTACAGATTCTAAGTCAAAAGCACCTACTTTACCTACTCATTCCTAAGACTGGTCCTGATCTTAGCTACTGCAAGGACATCTTTTGTATGCTTATTTGCTAGATCAAAATGGTTTATCAGGTCTTCTTGCCTTCTTAGTTATTATACTGTTCATTTTTTGGTGACTGAGTGAATGAATGAACAAAAAGAAAAGAAAGCAAGTAAAGGGAGGACAATATTTCAAGAGTAAATTCAACAGGATAAAAAGCCAAGTGGTACTGATTAAGGAGTCCTACATCTGTCATTAGTTAGAATCAAGGCACTAGGTAAGAGTTGTTTCAGTGGAGTCAGGAGACTGCAGAGGGCCTGGAGGATTTAGCATGTCATTTGTACTTTATGCAACCTTTTTTATAAGATTAGAAAAGAAAGATGAACTGGTAGCTGGACCTGAACTGGGACAGCTTGTTAGTATAAAAACATCAAAGAGATCTAAAATGCTTTTATTCTGAGGCAAAGAAGAGAGAAAGTCTGAGCAAGGAATAGGAGAGATAATAGTCATGAGAGAGATCAGGTGGAGGGATAAAATCAGTGGAGCATAAGATTGGATTAGATACCAGATTAGCATCTGTGATGAGGAGAGGGAAGGCAAGACAAAGGTAAGAAGAAAGTTACTTAACAGTTTATCAATTTGCTCTTGGAAGAAGATGGTTAGGTCTTCTGAAAAGAGAGAAACACATTCATTCTTCACATCTTCCTCTGGTCCTGCCTCTATGCCATGAAAGAGCAAAGTGAGGATAAATAGGGGTTTGGGCTTAGAATTTGGCAACACACTTAAGAACAGTCAAAGCAAGGTCACCCAATTTGAGTTTTCCACAACGTTAATAAAAAAAGGAGAGGAAATAGTTATGAGAGGTGAATTTGTAATGACTTTGGCAAGGTGACTTGTAATAAAGAGGGAGTTAAAAAAGATCAGCAGTTGCACTGATTAACTATAGGAGAAAATGACTGTGCTAAGTACTGATGGAAGAAAGTGGAGAGTGGGGTATTAAAGGAGGTCAGAGCATAAAAAGAACTCTAACAAGGATAAGCTAGTAGTGGCAGGAGCTCAGTGAAAGGATTTGAAAAGGTTTCATAGCTGAAAGAATTGGAGAGGAAGAACTGAGTTACTGAGAGATGAGAGATAAAAGTGCTAAGTGCGAAAAATTTTAGCAAAAGGTGCTTTCAGTAAGCAGAAATAATAAGAAATAATTCTCAGCTACAAGTAAAGAGATTAAATTGAGGAAACAAGGCAGTTCAGAGATCTGATGGGTCATCTACGTGGAAGATAAAAATTACTAAGCAATGAACTAGGGAGATGATGAAGGAAAAAAAAATAAACTAACAAAAATCAAAGAAGATTTTTCTAGTCTGTGCTTCTTCTAATGTTTAAAATAATTTCCAAGTTGCTGTTATATAGTTTCAAAACACTGGATAATAAGAAGAGACTAGACAAGACCACAGTGACAGATGGAGACATCAACACAAATGATATTATGCCATGATGTCACTGACTGAACAGTAAGACTTGTTTGAATGAGAATTTTGCAGCAGATTATACCTTTATCATTGCAGACAATTCAAAGTGCCTCCGCATTATAAATTATAATTTTGCTTGATCAGTGGAAAATTCAGTAGTCTATACCTATGAAGTTTATTTTCTTTCCTGTTGATATCTCTAAATTTCTAGTATCTTTCTCAATATCTACAACTGCTGCCTTGCAGAGAAACTTGTATCATCAGTTTGCAGAATTTATCGGAAGCACAAGAGACCACTGTTTGGCTGTCTTAGATTATGAATTGAATACAAGAAGATAGAGTGAAAAACTGACATAAGATAATGTGTTAGGCACTAAAGATGAACCATGCAGTGACTGAACTGGGAATTTAACTGCAACTGATAGTTCAAAAATTAAGCAGGAGATAGTTCTATCCTCTTCCAGACACTGTGATCACAAACTTCCTTTCCTTAGGAAATCAGGAACCCTAAACTTCTGCCCTATTCTTTACAAACCCAAAGAGTAAATTGGCTATATGCATCTAACACTGCTTAATCAGATCACAGACAAATTGTTGCACAGTATTTATTCCTCAAAGGAATACAGAAGTATTTTTAAGTACTAGAGAATACTAGCATTTACTTATAATAAATAGTATATATTTTTGTATTTTAGTGTAGCCTTTCCTTTGACTTTCTGAGCTCATCTTAGAAATACCTGATGTCCCTAAAACTGCTGAAGAACATTTTTGTTCATCTTAGAAATTTTTCATAAAAAAGTACAAAAGCTTTTACCTGAATATCTCATCAAATAAGTTCCTTAAAAGATGGTCTAAAAGGCTGTATCTCATCGCTCCAGTCATTTATTTAGACCATACTATCCACTGAAACTAGTGTGGCTGGGTCATGTTATCATACCCTACAGTTATGGATATTTATTTTATGGTTCCCTTTAAGCTAGAAGCACAAGTTTCCATTACAGATCCAGCCATTATGCCTTGGAAGCCTAATCCTTGTTGTAACTCATTTAGGGAGGTATTCACAAGGACAAGCTGTGATTTAAGACTTTTTTTTATTAGGCTTCTCTCTGGTGAGCGGAGAAAGAGGAGGTCATTCAGAACCTTTTTCAAAACAGGTACTCAACTGTAGGAGTTCAGAGTTGTTTGACTAGCTGAGGTGCTAGCCAAATGTGTTCTGAAAAGAGGATGTAAGGTTTGGTCTTTCACTGCTGGCTTTCTCTGTTTCAGTGCTGTAAACTTTTGGAATAGTTCACAAGGTTAGTTTGACCTCCTGTTCCTTAGCAGCCAAAGAAAACAGTAATCGCACACTATTCTACCTAGCATGCTGAAATTGAATGGAGAAACTAAAGAACAAATGTGAAACCTACTATATATTTTATTCAGTTTTCTATTCCACAGCAGCAGTTACATGTGGACATGTGTGAGATTTTTAGTTTGTTTGTTTTGAATGTAATGCTTCAATGCTTCAATGTAATGTAGTTTAGTTTCTTAAAAATTAATTATGGGTTTTGTGAATGTGCACATTTTCTAATTGCTCTTAATGGTTTGTAGCTCTTTGGAGATCACCTCATTTTTCAGCTCACACTTCTCAGCTTCATGGTCTTTAGCTGGGTATGTGTCACATCACATCTGTTCTACTTTCCCATCTGAGGGAGGAATCTCTTTAAATATGGTATTAATGAACAGCAAGCAACCCCGTTTATCAGCAATTATGTTTGTTTGTGTGTTAATACAAAGAAAAGCCATTTTTTAAAACTTTTACAAAATCCTGTTCACCTCAGTTTTGCAAAGCAGTCTATTGTAAGAAAATATGAATGGAAGACACACAAATTCTGACCTACACTTCCATGCATGAGACTTCCCAAAACAATGACAGGAATGCCAGGATAACTTATAAGGCAATACTATATCAAGTGCTTTGTGATGGATACTTCCACAGCCCTAGGCTGTGTCCCTGTGATTGTAACCTGGGGTATGTAATTGAAAACACAGGGCACTAGTAAAAGCACAGGAGTCCTCCTGGTGCAGTGCAGGACTTTATTGAGTACTCGCCGGAAGGCTGTGCTGCCATTCAGCAGGACCTGGACAGGCTGGAGAGTTGGGTGGAGAGGAACCTGATGAATTTCAACAAGGGCAAGTGTTGAGTGCTGCACCTGGGGAGGTCAAACCCCACGCACGAGTACAGGCTGGGGGCTGACCTCCTGGAAAGCAGCTCTGCCGAGAGCAACCTGGGAGTCCTGGTGGACGACAAGCTGACCATAAGCCAGCAGTGTGCCCTTGTTGCCAAGAAGGCCAATGGTATCCTGGGGTGCATTAAGAGGAGTGTGGCCAGCAGGTCGAGGAAGGTTATCCTCGCCCTCTACTCTGCCCTGGTGAGACCCCACCTGGAGTACTGTGTCCAGTTCTGGGCTCCCCAGTTCAAGAAAGATGAGGAACTCCTAGAGAGAGTCCAGAGGAGGGCAACAAAGATGATTAGGGGACTGGAGCATCTCCCCTATGAGGAAAGGCTGAGAGAGTTGGGCTTGTTCCTCAGAACAGTCCATTCCAAGGTGAACAAAGTCATGTGAACATGGGAGAAGGCAAGTATGCATGAACATGTTGCTCCTCACTGATATCAAACACTAGAAGGAAGTACACGGAAGGTGGAAGCAGAGACACACTTTGTGGGATGAATGCAAGGACATTGCCATCTACCAAAGATGGGAGCAGCAGGGAGGTCCCTGCTGACCGGAAGCCAGCCAATGTTATTCCAATTTACAAGAAGGGTGTGAGGGAAGACCCAGGCATTTACAAAATAATGCAATCATCAGGCACAGTCAACATGGATTCACAAAGGGAAAGTCCTGTTTAAATAATTTCATAACCTTCTATGATAAGGTCACCAGTCTGGTGGATGAAGGGAAGGCAATGGATGTAGTTTTTCTGGATTTTAGTAAGGTTTTTGATACTGGCCCTCACGGCATCCTTCTGGACAAGTTGTACAACTGTGAGATGAGCGGATTCCCGGTGTGCTGGGTGAAGAACTGGCTGAAGGTCAGAGACCAAAGGGTTGTATCCAATAGATTACATTACCAATATTTATAACTGAAAATAAATATTGTACTGATTTCTAGTAAAACTTGTAATGATAAACTGGTTTAGAATCTTTGACAAACTGAATATGGACACGCGCATTTCCTAAAAAGAAAGAGAAAAAAGCAGTTGTGATTGGCAAATGTATTATCTACTTAAGATTGTAATTTGATTACCATTGTGGGTTACTTTTGTTAAACTTTCAAATAGAAGAACATTTAAAATTTATCTGAGACACCATTTGAAAACTGCCATATTTACTTATCTAATGATAAAAAGCAAAAGGAATTTGCAACTATGACTGAATAGCTATTCATTCATGTATTGTTCATGTATGCACATGAATGTGAGCTTCTGAAATGCATTTGCTTTGAAAACTAAAATGTTTGTAAAAATATGTTTTCTTGTAAGCTTTTACACTAACTACAAGCTGAATTTTCTGTTCCTTAGCCAATGAATATCACTTACCTATTTCTTAGCAGGATGTGTTGTTCCTACACATTATCTGCCAAACTATCTGGCATGTTTCCAGTCACAGGGAGACCCAAAATCTGCTAGTTAATTTTTGTGGACTTGGCACCTATGCATATTTGCCTGTAAAAATATGGTTTCTTCCTTCCTTCATTTATTTATTTCCTGACTTTAATGGTTTTGGTTAAAACATTAGTGTAAGTGCCAGAGAAGTTATTGCTTGAAACAAAAATGTTATGACCTGGAGATTCAAAATATCAAGAGGGCATGTATTTTTATGTAATTTGAAGACAACTATTCCTTAGCTTCAAATGATTCTAAGGAGGCTCTGCAGAAGGATCTGGACAGGCTGGATTGATGGGCTGAGGTTTAACACGGCCAAGCGCTGGGTCCTGCACTTGGATCACAACAACCCCATGCAACGCTATAGGTGTGGGGAAGAGTGGCTGGAAAGCTGCATGGCAGAAAAGGACCTGGGGGTGCTGGTTGACAGCCAGCTGAATATGAGCCAGCAGTGTGCCCAGGTAGCCAAGAAGGCCAACAGCATCCTGGCTTGTATCAGGAATAGTGCAGCCAGCAGGAACAGGGAAGTGGTCGTGCCCCTGTACTCGGCACTGGTGAGGCCGCACCTTGAATACTGTGTTCAGTTTTGGGCCCCTCACTACAAGAAGGACATTGAGGTGCTGGAGCATGTCCAGAGAAGAACAAAGAAGGTGGTGAAGGGTCTGGAGCACAAGTCTTACAAGGAGCGGCTGAGGGAACTGGGTTTGTTTAGTCTGGAGAAAAGGAGGCTGAGGGGAGACCTTATTGCCCTCTACAACTGCCTGAAAGGAGACTGTAGTGAGGTGGGTGTTGGTCTCTTCTCCCAGGTAACAAGCAATAGGATGAGAGGAAATGGCCTCAAAGTGTGTCAGGGGATGTTTGGATTGGATATTAGGAAAAATTTCTTTATTGAAAGAGTGGTCAAGTATTGGAACAGGCTGCCCAGAGAGGTGGTGGAGACACCTGGAGGCGTTCAAAAAAACATGTAGATATGGAACTTTGGGACATAGTTTAGTAGGCATGGTGGTGTTGGTTTGACAGTTAGTCTTGATGATCTTGGGGGTCTTTTCCAACATTAATTATTCTATGATTCTATTCTATGATTCTAAATGCATATAGTCCTATCCTCACAGTTTGCAAAAAAACTTGTGTTTTTAGAAAATTGCACTGTTGAGATTATTGTATAAAAGCCATGAGTACCAACTGAAATGAAACCTTAGTCTTACAGAAAATATATGAACAAAGTTTACCTTCTTTTAATACTGCAAATTCACAGTTGTAGTATGTCTGTGCTTTGCAAATTTCTTGAAGACTAGTACTGATAGGATTAGACGCAGGCATGGGTGAAGTAGACAGCTGCCTGGGCAGCAAGGCATTTACTTCTCCTGGTGGTACCAAGAGGGTGATACCTGGGATGGTTCTGCAGTCTAGCTCCTGATGATGCAGTGTGGAGAGGAAGGAAGAGCAGGATCCTACTAGTCAGCTAACATGAGCCTGGTTCTGCCTCTTTCTCAGCAAGGGTACACCCAGTCCAAATCTTTTGCCTCTCTAGCTCTGTAGCTGCAACCTGGAAGAATGTGTGAGACCAGCTGATGAAGATGAGTAAAAGTCAGGGATGGGAGAGAAAAAGGAAGACCACCATTAGAGGAGATGGGAGGGCATTTGGGGGGGTTGGGCAAGAAAGAGATGAAAGTCCTGAGTTCTACAAGGGCAGAGGAATTTATAAGGGAGAGTAAATACCCACCCCACACTTGGTTGCTCCCAAACCCTGTCCTAAGTGAAGCCTACCAGGGCTCTTCCATCACAGAAAATCCAGTTTGCTACTGTTAGAAGTTTGAAATCCTCCTCCTCACCTAGCTCTCACTCAAAAACCTACCAACCTTTTTCAGACTGTCTGTCTTTATCACTGTACTACAACCCCCATCAGCCTCTTCACCAAATCATATATTACATTTCAGCACTACAGTGGGGTGGATTTTCCTGAGGTACTGAAGCAAACATGAAATACATGTTTAATACTCAGGATCTATGCTGTCAGTTAATAAAAAAATAACTGCCCTCTGGTCTCCACAAAAGTGACTCTTCCACCTCCTGTCTCTTCCAGCCTCTGCTGAATCTCGGGACATGGAGCTGCAAGTTCTTCCACTGCTTAACTGACACAGTTGTAGAATAAGTGCTAGATTGGGATAAGGGCTCAAAGGGAAAAAGTGATTCAACCGTGCAAAAGTGTTAACGTATTATCTGCCTGGGAGTTTTGGTAGTTTGTTTGAAATCTACGGATGACTACTCCTTGTCAGGACTCAATTTCATTTCCCTTTTTGTTCTGTGCTCATTTCAGCTTTTAAATGCACTTCCTTTTATAGTTGAAGTTTGCAAGGAATTTAGAAAAGCACATATGTGTCAATGATATGAAGCTAAGAACCTCCCAGACCTGCTCTCTGCCATGCAGAGGAATTTTGATGAGGTTTATAAGCTTCACAACCTATTGAAAGAGACACTGATGTGGGGAACAAGAGTAGGAAGGAGAACACAAAAAGTTAAAAATGGATGTGTGGTAAGGCTGGAAGCAGGCTGAATAATAAAAGCCATCTTATACTGCTCAGTTGAGGAAGAGATCAGAAGGACTGGGTGACTTGCAGACCTTCAAAGTGGGAGGGAAATGACAGACCAGCTGAACTGATAGGAAGGCCTGATCCACAAGAGTAAAATGAAGGTCACACATCTCCAGAAGATGAGGTGTGAGGGGAAGCTGTTGCAGATCAAATCTCTGCTGCTATGGATAAGGGAGATAAGCATATCTCCCTAAGATAAACTTTTTAAGCAGGAGATAAAATTTTGAAAGAAACCTTGGTTTCCTTGGTTTATTCTTGCCAGTATTTGGGCAAAAAAAGTTGAGTCCCTGAAGGTGACTGCAAGCCACAATAATATGCTGATGTCTCCAGAAGAAACTAGAGGTGGATTAGTCAAGCTCCTTGAGTCAGTGTATTTCTTTCTTCCACAAAATACCAGTGCTTACTCCTGAGTGTCTCCACAGATGGACATCAGCAGTAACATTTTCACTACCTCCTCTGTGGCTGGCTCCTGCACCCTAGTTGGTTTCAAGCTTAAGGCAGGTCCACAGGCCACAGCTCCTATTCTGCAGAGCTGCCCAAAGAAAACAACCTGCTCTTCTCTGTTAAACACAAAATCATCATCAGGTAAGGTTAGTAAGTGTTCTCTCCCATACTTCTCCAAGATGTGGTGGACAAGTTTTCAAGCTCTACTTTGGGCTCAGGACTCCGGATGAGCTACTTCTCACAGGATATTTATGTGGTTATCCTGCAGACACCCAGGTACATATTGGCTTGATCACTTACATTCTTCAATGGAGACTTGCATAATTATTTTGAGGAGTTGCAAGTCTCCTGTCACTTTAGCCTTCACAGGTGCTTTGACCTGGATATCTTTTGCCAGGAGCACAGCTGTTCTCTAGGTCTCAGGTCATTCTTCAGAAGAATCTCATCTCTGAATGTCCTCCTGGCCTGTGAAGAATCATAAAATCATAGAATGCTTTGGGTTGGAAGGGACTTTTAAAGATCATCTAGTCCAACCCCCCTGCAGTGAGCAGGGGCATCCTCAACTAGATCAGGTTGCTCAGAGCCCTGTCCAGCCTGACCTTGAATGTTTCCAGGGATGGGACACCTACAACTGTAGATGTAGTAGCTGTGATGCTACAAAATCATATTGGATGATATTTCTGGATTACATGAAAGCATATATTTAATTCAATAAGATCTGTAAAACTTGCAATTCTTTAAACTGTATCTGGGAAGGAAGTTATTTTAAGTAGGCTAAGGAGTACTGGCAGTTATACATTAGAGCATAACTGCTGCCCTGTAATTAAAAATTATTATAAACAAGACTTCAAATAATTTTTAAAATAATACTAGGCCCTGTTCCAAACACATGCTCATGTTGCTGCTGAAGTAAAGGTAAATGAAAAAGCCCTTTTGATACAGGGTTTCCTATGGCTATTTTGCAAAGGCCTGTGAATGACAAAAAGTAAAGCTAGGAAGCAGCAGGCAATAAGAACAACGCCTGGGGACCTCACCCTGATAAGCTCTCTGAACTGAGTTCCCATGAGAATGAGATTCTGTCTCCTTCTTCATTCATTCAGTGCTTGGGGAAGACAAAAATAGTTGTAAATTAATTCCTAGTAAATGAACAGCACTGTCAAAACCCAGTGTATTCATTCAATGATAACTTCCTTTTCCAAACTGGAAATATCCATGGTGCAAAATTTTTAGGTGACATACTTCTTTTAAAATTACACTGTTTACAACATGCCAGAATCTTTAATTTACTGTCTTGTTTGGGTTTGCTATTTCTTTACAAGTTCCATGGTGTTCTGATGTTAGTGTATTTTGAATAAGAGATGCAAATTATCCTCACCGTCTACTCTTCCCTGGTGAGACCACACCTGGAGTACTGTGTCCAGTTCTGGGTTCAAAAAAGATGAGGAACTCCTAGAGAAAGTACATAGGAGGGTAGCAAAGATGATGAGGGGACTGGAGCATCTCCCCTATGAGGAAAGGCTGAGAGAGCTGGGCTTGTTTAGCCTGAAGAAGAGAAGGCTGAGAGGGGAACTCATCAACATGTACAAATATCTTAATGGTGGATGTCATGAGGACGGAGCCAGACTCTTCTCAATGATGCCCAGTGCCAGGACAAGGGGCAATGGGCACAAACTGAAGCATAAGAGGTTTCACTTGAACATGAGGAAGAACTTCCTTACTTTGAGGGTGACATAGCACTGGAACAGGCTGCCCAGGAGGGTTGTGGAGTCTCCTTCCCTGGAGATATTCAAAGTCCACCTGGATGATGTCCTGTGCAACCTGCTCTAGGTGAGCCTGCTTTAGCAGGAGGGTTGGACTGGATGATCTTCCGAGGTCCCTTCCAACGCTTGCCATTCTGTGATTCTGTGAAATGTATTCTTTCCTTCTCTTACACTAGTAATGAAGGAGGTAAATTCTGCTGTCCCACATGGGTAATCACATATAGGTATGATATAGGCCTTTTTTCATTTGAGTTACAAGATGCAGGCCTCTATTTTGTATCGGAATTCACGTTTTCCCTGATCTATGGGAATTTTTTATGTATGTTTTCCATTACTCACCAAATGTGCTGTTTTATATGTGCTTTTTTTAAGCGATTCAGTTTTTAGATCACACTCCTTGCAGTGCCTGTTTTTTTTCCCTTTGCCTCACTTCCGTAAGTGCTAACTCTTAAGGAATACATGCATGAAAAAAACCCGACTTCCTCATAGGCTGTGACCTTTCACGCATAATATAAATTCACATATTATGATTATAGTATAGTTATAGTCATTCAAAAGTACTGCAGAGAGCTATTTGACATTATTGTATATAGAGTGAGGGCAAAGGGAGTTGAGCTACAAAGAGAACCAACTGTTTTTATTAATGCACAATTTCATAACTAGCCATTTTGTTGAAGCATAACATACATCTTGGGAGCTGATGTATTTGCGTTAGACATTTGTAAATCTAACTAAGCATAAACGCTTGACTTCAAAGCATTCCTGTGAGGGAATGATCATATTTTAACAAAATGCTCAAAAAGACTCGTCTTTTTGTTTGAAATAGTTATACCTGAGGGAAGAAGTGTATTACAAGCTATTCTCCTGAATATTCGTATATATGAATGTATATTGCTTTGTCTGGCTAAAAAATATGAAATTAGGTAAACATAATCTAGAGATGAGTACTTCAGGGACCTGATCTTTGTTATTAGCCAGCACTAGAAAACTGTTTGTTTACAAACAAACAAGCAAACAAATACTCCAAAGTTTTAGCTTTTGCATTCTCACTAGATACTTAAATTGACAACAGCAGCTTCAAGACCAAGATGCATAATTATGTTTCTGTGCATTATCCGAGACACAGTAAATTATATATACACATATAGTCCATGGGAAAAGAAGAGATAAAGCCATTAGTTTGGAAGTTTTATTGAGTCATCTTGCAATAAAGTTGACAAATTTTACCTATTCTTTTCGCTGAAGCATGCACAGGGGTTAGGTAGTATGCCTCATCTGACAGGCAGAAATGTAGTAATCCTCAAATTTACTAGAGCTGCTAAATTGGGCTGTTAAATATAGTCCATATCATGCAGCATTCTTAGCTTGGAAGCAGGCCTGACAGTCCCACCAATTTCAATAACCATTTGTTAAAAACGCTAATCATCTGCTTTGGAGGATGTGCTGGATATGTAGAAATCCAGAAAGAATGTCCACTGTATGCTGAGAGCAGCTCTACCACAGCTGTGCTCAGAAGTTTGACTAAAGCTATGGATGTGTATCCCATTTTTATAATGAGACTGGTGTGGAGGAAGGATTGGACTTGAGCAATTGATTTGCAAACTGAGGTGTGCCTTAGGTTTGCTCTGAAATTTACCACATTTTAATGGTAGGAGCACAGGCAAACATGTCTTAAGATAAACTAACTTACGAACTTCTGTTTCTAGGTGCTGAAGATGACCACAGAGATGTGTTTGAAAGAAGTGATAAAGGAGAGGGAGAAAGTGATTTTGTGAATATGTGGTAGACACTAGTGAACAGGACAGGAGGATAAAGCACTGCAGTAAGAATTGGTGACACTGGAAAGTAGATAGGTCTCCACTACTTACTGGTGCAAATCAAAGAACAGAGGACCATAGTTTGAATACGCCACCCTTTGGGTACAGTATGCAAGTCTACTTACAAGGGAAATTCACAATAAAAAGAATTCCAGTGTACCAAACTCCCGTTAAAAATTTAAAAGAAGGAAATAATGAGATGTTCAGTTTCAGAATCTCTAATCTCTGATGTTGTCCTTCAGTTAACTCTTGAAACTCATCTTTTTGCTAATATTTTGGCTTCAGAATACTGGGAATCATACAGGGGTGTTCCAAAAATACATATGTTATCTGGTGCTGGTCTACTTTATGTCAATACTTGGTTTATTGACTTGATACAATTAAGCCAGATTGATTTGGATTCCTATTCTATTTAAGAATTTAAGAATGTCTCTTATCATGATAGCATCAGGGATCTTCATTAACAAGATACCAGCTGATTTAAGAAACTTAAAGCTTTTCATGGGTTCATCGAGCCTTGAAATTACAGCAGTGCATTTTTGTATGCCTCTGCTAATGTTAGCTTAGCATTACTGTTTGCAAGACACATGGAACAACAACAAAAAAAAACTTTATTGTTGAGAGACAGAGAAACAGAAAAAAAAAGGGTCTTTGTCTCTTTTTTCTATTAATCCACATACAAAGACTTAACCATCCTGAAAGACATCACTACCTCCAAAAAGCAACATTCTACCCAGTCTGTCAAGCATACTATATGAGTAAGTTAAAACTGAGAATATAAAGTTAGGGTTAGCAATACCTGGCTATGGTGATTAAGCAGGACTTTGAGATATAACTAGGAATATGTTGGGTTTGGTTTGGTTTTGTTTTAATTTAGCAACAGAGAAACACACAAGTAGTGAAGTAACTCAGGAAAAAGAGATTCACTTGTTTCTTAACTGGATTGTTAACATCATATTGTAACATAGCATAAGTAGTAGCAGTAATAGTAATTGGGCTGGGATTCTTAGGACTAAATGTAGGTGTCTTCCATGTAAGTGTCTAAACATGGCCAAGTCGTTTCAATCTCCTCAATTTCCAGCATAGACCACTGATATAGGACTATTGGTGATTGTTCAACTCATCCTGAAGTAAGTGATAACACTGATAAACCACATCCTGATCACCAGAGATGATACCGAATAAATAGATCTCCCTTGACTATAATGGGAGCTTCAATACATGGCTTAGATGTAGGCACCTACATTATAAACATTAAATTTAAGTGAGATTAATCTCATCTTAATCACATTGTTGAAGGCCTTGTGAGATAACTTTACAAAGTACTTGAAGATGATCAGAGGGCTGGAACACCTCTCCTATGAAGACAGGCTGATACAGTTGGGGTTGTTGAGGAGAGGAGAGCAGAGGAGAGAGAAGAGAGAAGGCAAGGCTCCAGAGAGACCTTATAGCAGCCTTCCAGTACTTGATGGGGACCTACAAGAAAGCTGGAGAGGGACTTTTTACAAGGGCATGCAGTGATAAGACAAGGGGTAATGGCTTTAAACTGTAGATTTAGATTAGATATAAGGAAGAAATTCTTCACTATGAAGATGATGAGGCACTGGAACAGGTTGTCCAAAGAAGCTGTGGATGACCCATCCCTGGAAGTGTTCAAGGCCAGGTTGGATGGGGCTTTGAGCATCCTGGTCTAGTGGAAGGTGTGCCTGCCCATGGCAGGGGAGTTGGAACTAGATGTTCTTTAGGGTTTCTGCCAACCCAACCCATTCTATGATTCTATGTGGCTACTATGGTTCCTACTCTAGCATCCTCAAAGATAATAAATCACTTCCAAATGCAGATGTAACTTGCACCCTAACAATGGTGGTGTGTCCCAACCACTCAGAGATGCTCTCTTCATCCTAGTGGTTTTTCAGTCATCTTCTACCCACAGGACTTCTAAAGCTGCTATTTGAATAGAAGTGCAGGATCTTGCTCTCCTGTTCGCAGTCTGTGACAAATCATCATCCATATATGTAATATTAATAAAATACAGAAAATTGATTAAAAGCATTATAACCTCTTTGCCTTCTGGTGTATAAGGCTCAAATGTCAAACAGTAAATAGAAAAATACTCTGTAAAACAACCATAATGTTATTGGAAGAAATTTAAATATGGCATGTATAAAACAGAAAAAATGAAGCCACAAGGTTACAGTAATCTCTGCTGAAGAAACTGTTTCTTCAGATATACATTCTGCTGAATTGACAGTGTTCTTGGCAAGCACATTTGCAGTCTGAGAAGTGAGAACAGAGATCTGCTTATTCTTAATTCTACCCTATTCCCCTTTAGTCACTCTCTAGTTGCCCTCATTCTTCTTGTTCACTACAGCAGGTCAAAAAAAAGTTTTGGCTGCTGTAAATTTCAACACAAATCCCAAATCTGTTTATCCCTGCTATTTCCACCTTTATGAGCTTTACAGATTCTACCTTTCAATTACTTACAGATGGTTCTATTCTGTAATCCAGCTACTACCAAATACTTCCTTCCCATCAGATTTTACTGGGAAGTGCTGAAGCATCTCCAGGATTTACCAAAAAATTCCCAGTGAAACTGACTGTCTTCCAAGGCCTACAGGTGTTAGAATGAATGCACAAGTTTAATACTGTTTGTATGGCTTATTCACATAAATACCTCAAAAGAGTCAGAACTGGCATAAACAAATAAGCCAGGAGCCTCCATAGCTGTTTATTAATGATTTCTTATTTCAATGGTTACTTTGTTCAGAGAATCAGTACATAATGGTCTTTAGTGATGGGTGTGAAGAGTCAGGCTTTTGATTTCTCCCACTTTCCAGTAGTGGTTAGGTTCTAATTCTCTTTTGAAGAAACCAGTTGTGATTGGAAATTAGATCTAATTCAGCTAAGTTATGAAGGGAATGTGCTGAAAATGGGCCTGCCAAGTGAACATCATGATACCCCTTGGTGACACATGGCTTCTTTTTCAGTCAGACCATAAACTGTACATGTGACAATCTCTTATGCTCAAATGCATAGTGCTCCATCAGTCACTGGATTTTGCTGCTTGAATAATTCAAAGTACAGTCCTTGCTTCACAAACTAAATGAGGAACAGCATGATTTTATTCAAAAAAAAGGAGAAAAATCATGGAATATTCTTCAGAACCTAACAGCAGCCTCTGTAGCATCTGCAAAAAATTTGCATGGAAGGAAAGTAACTACTCATGTATGTGCTCCCATGTAAATCAGCCGCTGGCCATCAGGGTTTGGGGTGGTCCATTTAGGCCATCTTTATCTGTCTGGTCTATTCATTATACAAAAATCTCTGGAGTCAGCAAGCAGAAGCAGGCAGCATGGAGGGGCAGTGAGCAGCTTAGTTCTGTCTCCCTCTAAGAATGTATCACAATTCTCAAAATTCTACAAAAATATTGTGCAGTTGAAGGGTCAATTGTTGGTGGATTAGCACTTAACTCCCTGGAATAGTGACACAGGAATGAGCTCATTAACAACAATATTTATTCCTGGAACCGGGTGTAGAGACAGACACTCTCCTGCTGCTCAGTTTTGCTTCCCTCCTGCAGTAATTCCCCTACCCCATACATTCAATTTTGTTAGACCGTGGTCATCTGGCAGGAGTTTCACCTTTAGCAGCTGTTGCTGGATGTGCCACACACAGATCCAGCCAGCACACTGTAGACTCATACCGTCTTCAAGGTCCAGTTGTGTTGCTTGGATAATGCACATTCCCCAGATGCTTGTTGCTTCTCTCCTCTTCCTCCATCTCCCAACCCTCCTCTGCTATATACAATGTACTGCTGGAAGGCATTCTGGGACCTCTTGGTAATCTTTTCAGGCAAATTTATCCAGATTACTTTGTTATTTTCCTCATCAAATTGAGCTGACCCTGGTGATTTTGTCAACAACACTTCTTAAAAGTTCTTAAAAAAAATGGGAGAACAATCTACTCCACACAGTTTAGAAAAATGAACATCTTTAAGGCTACAATTTCTGTTCAAGTTATTTTTACCCGCTCTTTAAATTACTAGCTGGAAATGAGCTAAAAAATTAGATATATGGTCAAATGGTAAATTGCAGGTTGAAAAACTTTTTCAGGTAAATAAATATCTTTTTAAACAATCAGTGACTCAAATCAGGGAAATATATAAAAAGTAGATGTGAATTGGATGAAAAAATAGGTTAGTTGGAAGAAATCTCTCATATTTGTATACTACACAAATTATTAAAAATAATAAAACATTATAGAAAATACATTGAGACATGAAATTCAGAAGCTTTTAAAACCTTTAACAAATAAGAAATTATCCAATTGAGAATATAATTTCAATGGAATTAGCAGTATTAGGGACAGTTAGATACGACTGAGAAAACAAAATGCTTGCCAAGTAGATCTGGTGAGCCTAATTATTTAAACCAGAGCCATAGAAATAAACACAGGAAAATGCATGCATTAACAGTCAACAGAAGGCAGGCATATGGGTAATATACTTAAAATATAGAAAAAATCTAAACAACGCAATCTATCATACCATGTTGGAAGAATCTTCAAATACCAGCAATGCTTGCATAGTTTCAAGTTTGTGGTTGTTTTTTTTTTAAATCGTATTGTTCACTATTGGATACCCAAGTTTAAAAGTACCCTCCTCTTCCTGCAGGGTAACAGTCTCACAAGCATTGAATGATGCATCAAAAGTTTGGAAAGAGACACTTCTTTTGCTTTTACCCTCAACAAAATAACTTTTCTTTTCTCTAACTTAACAGTCCCTTTGACTAAGGGAGAGTCCTCCCTCCGCAACACAGGCACAATCAATTTAAAAGCTTAAAGGCAGATTATAACTGTTTAGTGGTGAAGGGGTCGGTGGGTTGTTTGGTCTCCTAGATCTGAGTTCCCTGTCGTTTGGGAGTAATCAATGCACCCTAATCATGTTTGTTCTGCTGCTGTGGGAATGGCATTGCATGCTGTCAGGCTACCGAGATGATTTTAATAGTCATCGATATATAGGATAAGAGTTTAGCTCTGCTGAAGTTTGGACTGTAATGTGTTTCTTGTAATGGAAACAATTACAAAAGAAAAACACAAGACAAGAAAAACCAATTTTAGACTATGATTATCAATTCATGGCTATTTGAAGAGCCTCATCCTCTCAGCTAAAAGTGAGGCTGGCCATTTAACCTTTCCTCTCTTCTTGTGTCTCTCATGGCACATAAAGCTCTGAGAGCTGCCTGTTTCCCCTTCCTGTTATTAAAAGATGGATTTTCCTCTTAGTGTGTAGGCCTATGAGGGGCAGAAAGCAGTGCTTTTCTATCCTTCAGACTCTGCTTCCCATTTACTTATCCCTTGTAAGAAATACGATGACGTTTACAAATTGGTACTTCAACAGATTTGTTCATTTTCTACTCCCAAACTTCACTAATATTCCTATTGCATTTGCTTAACTTAGACCATTTCTTCCTGCTTGCCTGCTGTCTCCATGACCAGTTAGTGAAGAACCATGAATTGGACTATATGACCCCAAAGGTCCCTTCAGAATTCAGCTAGCCTGAAAACACCACTAAATATCACACTTTGAAGAACAGTGCTTATAATAATCTTATTAAACTCTAAAATATTGGAAAATTACATACTTAACAAGTCCCTGTGTTACTTCTGTAACACGGAAGTAGTTGAAACTAAAATTCTGAATAAAACAAGTCTGGTAAGCATCTTGTTTTCATGATTACTGAACCCACCCAGGGCTGGCTTATTTTGTTTATGGATTGTCCCAAATTGCATAGGTACCCATGGACACCTACATCTCCTCTCCAGTTTGTTTGCCTGAGGAAACAGAAAATCAAAAGTGGATTACAACTGAATCAAACCAGCTTACTCTTCTATCCCTAGGAAAATGTAATTACACATTTCCTCTATATATGAATTTACAGCCAAGCTATACTTGATGCTTTGACAAAAATTTTTCTCAGTATGAAGCATGGTGCTGTTGTCCTCCTAGAGTTTAGTAATCCTATCTTTCCTGTACAACAACCGTGCGGCCAAATTGTATGCTCATAAAAACATGGTCCAAAAATACATGCAGCTTCACACTTTGAGTAAATAGTAAAATAATATTTTTCCTACAGTATGTATTTTGGATTTTTTCCACCGTTAAAAATCCATTTATTAACTTTTTATTCTCTCTAAATCTGAACATCCAGCTAAAGTTTTACATTATCGATTCACAGTCTGATTGTATTATCTGGGACTACTGTGCCAAATTCACCTGTATGCACATCCATTTCCCCTGAACTACATCCTCAGCTCTTGCCTTACAAGAAGAAGTTTAGAATTTAGCTTTCTGGGGTTTCAGGAATTAATACGTTTTTCACAAATCTGTTTTATTGGAATGTGATGGCTGTATTTCTTTGATCCTTCAAGACCAGACAGCCACCACACACTACGAAAGAAAAGAAAAACTCACTTTCTTCTAACCAGGACTCTTCAAGTTCTTGCAGATTTCCTGCTTTAACAGGCGGTTAATTCACAATATATTTTATAAACACTGTATGGTGGTCTTGCAGAGTCATGTCTGCTTAGCATAAATAGCTGACTGTCTCATGTCTAAAAAGCTGTAAAAGCATGTCATAGGAGAAAAGGACTGCACGGATTCATGTCACTGGAAAAAGATTTTTAATCGAGCTGCATAACATGAAGCTGTACCATTTTTGTTTTACTAACACTTCCCCTTCCTTCAGGTGTAAGTGTGCAACTAGGGGCAGATAAATCCTTTTGTCTGAGATACTTCTACATCACTTTGCACAGTGCCTTAGGTTTGTGATCAGATGATACCTGAGAGCATGTTTCTTGTGAAACTATGGTTGTGTTTTTCTTTTTCAAGAGTAAAAAAAAGGAAATATTTCTTTTTCTCTGAGTACGTTCAATGTTCACTGTTCTATTTGGATCCAATCTGTTGTGTGTTTCGAAGCTGCATTGCAAATTGTGAATTAGCCACACTACCATGTGAAGGACAGTTTCCTGATGGTGGGAAAGAGCTTAAAAGAATAACAGCTCTCAAGATTTAAGTGGTGCTGCAGGGTATTAAGCTCCATAGAAGAGTTTGAACATGTCAGAAGTGTCAGGTACTTTATATTCATGGACAATTTCACAAAGGAGTTGATCGTGCTGTCCTTAGGTTACGAAAGGCAATGGGAATGACATGGTTACCAGTTTAAAGAGTTTGTAGAACTGGGCCTGTCATGCTGGCTGTTATAGAGCTCTTTGGATTGAAGTGTTTTAAGGCAAACATTCTTGTAAGTATTTGCTATTAAATTGTTTAATAAAGACCACATTGTGCTTTTAGCCAAGCCCCATAATGTTCTCAAAATAATGAAAATTTGCATGAAAGCCTTGGGGCAAAATGCTAAGCTGATATAAGTTACAACATCTATTGTAGGATTTAACCCTGGGTAATTAAGTAGAGTTGGCATAACGGGAAGAAACAGATTTACCACTCAGCTAAATAAACCTGTGTCAGGGAAATAACTGCTGAACTTTTCTTCTTAATATTTTTCCCAAAACCATATGCAGTACCTTGTTTCACTGAAATTAAAAGAAAGCTGGGTATCCTATATACTAACACAGAAAATTACAGGTGGGTTTCTAGCACCTTTTTCTTTTAAATTCCTGGTTGCAACTCTTGCATGTCATATGAAGAAATGTGCAGATCATTAAAAGCTACAAGTTATTCCAGTTTGAGGCTTATTCATTATCTCTAAGTGAAGCTGTCCCACTTTGTGCGAAAAACCTACCACACCACACCAGCAACTCGAGATGTGACATCACTGAATGAGTTTGGTTTTTCTCCATGCAATTAGCCCACCCCTAAATGGAACAGTTTCAAGCAAAAGAGCTGAGTGACCCTGTCCACATACAACTTTGCCCTCTAACTTGGCATTGGGGAATATGAATTTGGCAATGAAGAGTATGAATCATCCCAAGAAACTGAGTGATTTCAGACTGGGCCTTAGAGTGATCAGAACTGACCTAAGAGGTTGTATTTTTCTCCCCTGTTGTGTTTTATTTGGGGATAAGCATTATATACTTATCTAACAGAATGCCTCTCTTCTCCACAGGGTCCACAGAAACATACATAAATCTACCCCACACATTTGCCTAAGACATCTGAGAGTTCCTCTGCCAGCTCTCCGAGCTCACAGACACAAGCCAGCTGTGGCCTGGAAGCTATAGATCCATTTTATCGTGGCCTTCTGCCCAAACTAAAACATCTTGCCTCAGCAGAGCTGTGTTAATGCCTAGATGGCTTCTGGACTGCAGCTGGTAAACATGGCCAGCTGCAGTACGGGCAGCACAGGATCACTTGGCTATGTGTTTCCCTCAGCTATTTAGGTTAATGGAGTTCACCCGTTCTGTCAAGATTTCAACAGTGCTGTATGTGCCAAGCAATAGACAGGCATGCACCCCTGGGAGCTGCCTGCTGAAAACTCTAACCTGTAGAAATTCAGTCCTCCCCAGGCACAGGAAAGGGCTTGGGTGCCAGGTAAGTGCTTAGGACAAGAGCATTTTTGCGTCCTTTGTGCATATAGTCCATAGTCTTGTGAAGCAGATGAATAACCTTAGACTTAAGGCACATTAATCCATTATAACCTTGAATAGCATTTAGACTAGTTTTTATAAACTAGTGTATTCTACTCAGCCTAATTAGGTGATTAATGATGCAAATTTAGAGAAAATGTCAAATTGTTAAAACCTGTTTTATTTCCACCCAGTTTGTGCACAACTACTGCATATACTTCAGAGACTACATATGGTAGAAATGCTCTTGGTTTTCAGAATCTTCCCAGACAAGACAAGCTGACATTTCCAATACACTGTCTGAATAATTCTGAATACAGAGTCAGTTGGGGGGGAGATATATTTGGTTCTGATTTAAAAAAAATTTGCATGAAGCCAACACACTATCCTAGTCACATGACTGACAAGAATTAAATATTTATTTTTTCTGGCTGGGACAATTCTACCAACTATTCTGGGATTTTATTTGCAAGTTTCAGATTCAAGTCTGTCAGTGACCTGATTAAGCAGTAATTCATTTATTCACAATTTAGGTGGATTAATGAAAACAAAGATCAATGCCTATGGATACTTGTATGATAGTGTAATTGCTTAGTAGATCACAAGCATTTCATATAGGCCTTAGATTACTGGTGGAATGCTATTTGCTTATATGGATGTATTGTTGCCCTGATATATATTATGAATGTGATCAAATACATACTTGGTACATTATATTAACAAGATAGTAATGAAATAAATCACAGAAGTGTATTATTGTACTTAGCAGCAATGGTGTAACGTGACTAAAGTTTGGATGGGCATCAGAAAATCTCAGATGTCTGAGTAGGCAGCATTTGTAATCTAAGCCGTGTGCATACCATTCTTAGTGCTGTGCTTGAGGAAAAAACAGAGTAATTTCTACTACACCATGACTGATATATAAGTTATTGCTGTCATTATCACTTTGCTATTTTGAATAACTTCTAAGGATGCCATTGCAAAGAATTCAGACACTTTATATTTCCTGCATGATGAGGCATGCAGAAAAGATAGGTAGAATGGTCATACATTTTAAAACAGACATTTTAAAATGTCTGTGCATACTCAAACACTACTTGGGTAACACCATAAATATTTGAAAATTCACTGATTAGATTACTCAGTGGAGTTCACCGATCTTTTCCCATTATTTTCTATATTCGTATGTCTGATAAAGTCATATGCATAGAAGCAGCATATCTGCGTATACTACCTGAAATAGATACAGCACAGGTTTTCAACAGATGTTTATCTTTGTTTTAGTCTGTTCTCTAATGCAAGACAAATTGTAGTTTTCCTTACACTACCAAGTGACAAGAAGATATTACTATTCAAAATAACTTGTTCATTCCCTGAAGACAAGATGATTAAAAATATAAATTAAATGTCAAAACATGACTAGTCAGCTGACAACGACCAAACTTTCTGTGCAAAGGAATTTTTTTAAATTTTCAAAAATACATTTTCACTTTGTTGCTCCTGAATATAAATGCTTTAATACTAGGCAGGTTCATTTAGCTGTACCAGTATATGTAGACACCTAAGATTCCAGATCTATACACATGCAAAACCAATAAACCCCCCGCCAGTACTACTCTACTAGTAACCTACTCAAATATGAAATATTATTTCTATTTATAAAACAATTTTTGATAACTAGAGAATAAATATAATTTTGATTTAGATATGCAACATAATTTCATTAGACCTTGACTAGCTGTAATCAATATCGTGGGCCAAAGCTGATCTTGATTATGGGAAGATATTCAAGTCATACTACTAAACTAAATCTATGTAAGTGAATAAGATTTTGATCCCAACTTGGTACTACTAACAAGCAAGTGTTTTAACAATAGGAGGTGTAGTACCATTTTAGATACCCACAGGTATCTGGTATGCATTGGGCTACAAATATGAAAGAGGACCTATGAGGAACCTCATATTTCTGGATTTGGGACCAGGTAGGATAACCAAGGGCATCTAGAATGATGTGGGATTGCTATCTCTGGCTCACCTTCTTCATGGCATGCAAGAGGAATCATGCTTAAATACATCACTATAGAAACATCTATATCTTAATATTTAAGAGATTGCTCCAAATATTTCAATAATATTGATGAAATAAAAAATGAAAAGCTAGTTAGAACATGCTAGTTGCTTTTATGTTACAGCTGTAGGTTTGATAAAATACATTTTGAAAAACAAATGGAGAAAATACAGACAAAATCCATAGGAATTCTTCTTCACTTCAGCGGAAACAAAAATTCACACAATCCCTCCAAGCGTTCTTTTTAAGCATTGTTACTTTTTTCTTTCCTCATACATGGAAGTGTATGATTATTTTGCTGCCCTGATCATATGCGTGAAAACACACTTTAATCAGGAAACTTTAGACCACTTTGTAATTAGTTTACCTTCAGCTTTGCCACTGCTTGTGTTTGAGTCTCTGTCACAGTTTCAGCTCAGGTATTAATTCTTCTTTGATTATTTGATTTTAATAATCCTTAATTTTAGGTGTGCTGCAAGTAATACAAACATTATTCTGCAGCTTTATTTGCTGCTACTATCTGAAAAGATACCAACTGGTGCCCTTCCATCAACATGTACCCAAACATAACAGTATACCTTAATTTCCATTGGCATTTTAGCACTGCTACTTTACTGTCATATTTCTTTCATATTCATGGTCAAATTTCTGGAGTACAGTTTTATTTTAGTCAAATAAGCTCAATACATTATAAACACTTGTGGACACAAATAGAGTTTGAACATTTCATCAAGCTGGCATACATTTTATCAAGCTCACATACCTGGTCCCAGGGGTTTGACTACTGGACTTTGAAATACAAAAATGATTGAGTGAATTGGCAGTCTAAGAAGGTAAATATGACAATGACTTCGCAGGACACCAGTAGTAGTGAGACAGAATTGAAAATAAACTGCTAATCAGACTCAGAAACATAACCCTATGTGAGGTGGTTTAGAGAAAGAAACAGATTATTGAGCAATGAATATCTTAAAGAATGGATTCCTACTGAGTCATGGAAAGCATTGCTCTCCTACTGTTTCTTATGTTCCCATGCTATTATGAGCTTAAAAGGATAAATTTTGAAAGATACAAATATAGAGATATTTTGTGTGTTCTACTATTAAGCACTGTAGAGACGATGCTTGTGGGCCTAGAACTACAACTCTGGACAAAGCACAGGCCTTATTACAGAACAGGCACCAAGCAAAAGTGCTCCAATGACTTTGATCCACAAGATCCTGGAGCAGCCAGCAGCAGTTTCTTCCTCATGCCATTACTCTCCAAATTACCTCTATGTGTTTGCAGTTTGAACAGGGAAGAAAGCATGGCCAGGAAATTTTGCAAAAGTCTTGTGATCCCATCAGCCTGCCCCTAGGCAAGGGAGTGCAAGTGCAATCACTCTTTAGCTCCAATTACTGCTGTAGATTGGGAAGAGGGACTGGAGGGGACTGGGAGAGGGTTTGGGAAGAGGACTTGAGCCAAGGAAAAGAGCAAGGCATCTATCTCCAGACCCCTGTGGAGACAGTTGAGGAGCTGAGGAATAAGTCCACTGTATGCAAAAGTTTAATCTTATCCATCTTCTACATTTTTTATGTAATCAAAATGAGCTCTTCAATAGCATGTGCAATCCCGAATGTCTTATTAACCAAAATAACGAGAGACATTGCTTGCCAACTGTGTTTTTCCAATCTCCCTCAGCTCAGCTCTGCACCATCTGTCTTTAAATCATAAATATACTAATAACATTTATACTTTCAAGTTCTTTTCACCTGGGCTTGCTGATCTCTGTGTTATCTTTGATTATTTTTTGATGTTGCTTGTCACCCACTCATCAACTGCTGTTGTTGAACTATCACACAGAAAATAAAGACATTTAAATGAAATTAATGTACAGTTCCTTGGACCCCTTATAAACTCACATACAGACCTTTTTGTGTATAGCACATTGTATTGATATCCCACTATTTTGAATCATAGACTCATATCCAGCTCAAGTCCAATGCACAGACCAGGTGCAGCAAACAGAAATAAGCTCTGTTATAAGCTTCTGAGAGCAGAATTTAGTTCAGAAGCAAAGATTTTTAGGTGATGGTATCCATTTTCTGATAGCAGGAGTGTTCCCTACAATATATTTTTCTAAGTATTTGTTCAATTAACATTTAAATATTCAAGCAGAAAGGCTTCCACTGTATTTCTTGGGAAATTATTCTACAGAAATCTCTACAAAATGAAAACTCGAATGAACTCAGTTCATTATTTTCCTTTAGTTTTTATTTTTTTCCTCATTCCCCAATTTGAAACAAAAGATGCTCATACAAACGCTAAAAAATTTAGGAGGCTGTTTTATCACTCAATGGTTTTAACACTACATTGTTTTTAAAACACTTCACTGTCTACTCTAGCTCCAAGCCAGCTTCTGAAGAGAGAAGCAAAGCAGGAAAAATAAGAGGCTGAAGAATGTCAAACAGAGAAAATCCTCTTGGCCTCTTTATACCTTCCTGTCAATACTTCTAGGGCCAGATTTAGCACATGACCCATCCTAGAAAGTCTGCTTCTGACATGGCAATATTTCCTCTGCAGATACAGTGTAGGGATATATACACCTGCATAATAAGGAGAAGCAAAATAGATACCCTAAAGTAGAAAAGATACAGAACAAGCAGAGAAGCTGGGACGCTGAAAAAAGACTGAAATAAAAGGCCAGAAGAAAGGTTGGCCTTAGCAGAACATACCCAAATATTTATATTCACTCCCTATGGAAGAACACACATGTTGTATCCTCCTTATTCACAGTGAAGCCAGTATGTCTTTTTTAGCATATGTGCCCACTTATCATCTCCATGATAGTGTAAGCAAAAAGATAGCTATGTAAAAACAGAAAAGGAAGAGAAAACTCAGTGTAATTCTCTCCCTACTTTTCAAGCAATACTCCTTCCACCTAATAAGGTTGCAATTTCAGCTGTCTTTCCTAAGTTTGCTTTTGGTGGCAAACATAGCTTATTCTACAAAGAGCACTACCAAAGCTGCTGGCATGTATTCTTCTACTGTTCTTCATAGTTAGTATTTTTCAAATTGTTTTAGAAATTTTCATAAGCAAAATCCCACATCAGCCACATACAAAGGCCTATTGAGAAGATCTTCATATATGAACTGGTGACACAATATTAAAGACAACAAATTAAGAAAAGCACTGATGGGTAAACATCTATAGAAGAGATAGAAAATGAAAGACCATTGCCTCGTATGTGTGATGGTTTGCTCAGATTTACTGTATTTATTTTGAATGATATTTTTTAACATTACTGTTATACTATTTTCATCTTATTAACTTATTCCATGCTCAAATGTTTATTGTGGTATAATTAATCCCCTGAGAAGTAAGTAAAGCCTACAGCACTTAGGCAGATTTCAGATTTATATCCTTGCCAAAGTAATCATAACAATATTAATTCAAAGCCTGGTTTCTAGGCCTGAATTAGAAGAGAAGGAAACCAATGACTTGTGGTTCAAATCAGTCTTGAGATATACACATATCTTCCAACAAAGTCTATATTGTTTTCCTCTGTACAAAATTTTAAATTGTGTATTCATGTATTATTTTCTTATGTTTTGGTTTCATTCTGAAAGCTATAGATCTGGGTTCAAGCCATTTATCCCTAAACTTAAAAAACCCCAACTTTTAAACATCCTTCCAGTACTGAAATTGCAACTGCTGTTTCACAGACCTAAACTGCTTTTCAGTTTTGGTTTTTCTTGTTCTCAACAGCTAACTAGGGCCTGGCTGATCTGGGCCTCCCTCACCTGGCCAGAACAGACTTTCACATAGCTTTCAGGAAAGGTCTGATTTCCCACAGTCCTACACAAGGCCTGGGAAGTGCTGAGCCAAGCCAAAATTTCTTCCCTCACCAGAGACTATTCCAAACTTGATATTTGAGATTCAGGTCTACACGTCTCAAATTTTTCAGAGAAAATGGTCCTTCCACCAAATAATAAACTTCTTGAAAAACTTCACAGAAGACAAGAGGGCTTTACAAAGAAAGCTGGCATTACCAGCTCTGCAAATCTCTTTTCCACCACATAAAATGGTTATGACAATAGCACAAAGTCTTTTCCTTCTATATAATGAGTTGTTGGATTATACAGATTTCTCTTGAGATTTTCCATATTGTTAACTGCATTGAAAACAAATTCTGTATCAGTTCTAAAATATAATGTAAATTGAAAGGTTAAAGTTAATTTCTTCTTCTGCTTAGTAATTGAAACAAAGCTCAGATGCCAGGAGTTCAAATAAAGCTCAAGCACCTGGAGTGGCAAAACAACCTTTTTAGGTAGGAATAGGGATTTCTAGTTCAGTCTGGAGATAAGAAAATCACAGCCAAGGAAAAAAATGAGAAAAGGCAGGAAAAAGAAGGGGTTTCGTCATGAAACAAAAAGTAGTACATGTCCAAAACTGAATGTGTCAAAACCCCAAAGTAGATATGTGTTGTCAAGGGGCAGTGTTTACCAATGACACCTATGTTGTCTCTCCTCCTCCCTTGTGTAGTGTGACATGGGGAATGGCTCAGTCGTGTAAGAGCAGCAGTTGCATGGTTCCATAGCCACCCATCCATACAGCAGCACCCAGTTCTGCAGAAAATGGGAGCTTCAGACAGTCTTGATCCTGGGAGCTGGAGTTCAAGTGATTTATATCTCTAACTGAGCAGTGTTCAGACTCTGTTGCCTGTGAAGCATCATGTTTTTCCTCCTCATTGACCCACTGAAATTCATCATAGAAAACCATATGTGCAAAGTTTAAAATAAATGTATTTGCTTTACCCTTCAACTATTTAATTTACATTTTAAAGCATATTTTTACAATAGGAGTTTCTAAACTCTCCCCAATATATATTTTTTAAAAAATGCTAGCTGAGTAAAAATTCAAGGAGTATGAGTCATTGCTGCTCTGTAGCAAATTTCCTGATGCCTCTCAAATGAAGTCATTGAGACACACAAGCGATTTGCTTTATAACTTTAGGCAGAGAATGTAATAAGCCAGTCTCTTCACACTTGCTTTACAGCAAATGGAGAGAAACTGTGCTCTAAAACAACATACAGTGGAACTTACCTTTCTCCCTTTACCACTAAGAGAACCTAAGGTAAGTATGAAAGGTTAGGTAGTAGAAAAACTCCCCATAGACTTCTTACAAAACAGTGGTAAAGCTAAGGGCTGAAGAACTGGTTTTCATTGAAAAACAAGCAAAAGAAAGCAAACAAACAGTGACCCATCCACACACATGCACACTGAGACAGGTGAGCCAGGCACTACCCTGCAATTGCGACTCAAAAGCACAAGCCCTTTCCTGGAGTCAGATTTTGCCACCAGCCTATTCCTTTCCATTACAAAGCACAAGGTGCAAGGATGCAATTTTATCAAGCTCCAGTAGATGAAAATGCTTTATCTTCCACACAACTCGCCCCCAAATCTATATTACTGCCTCACTTTTTCTTACTAGATTTGAATCCATACCTATTGCTCACAGGATTCCTCAGTGTGGGTAGCTTTCTCTCTCTATTTGAATTAATTTCACTACACAATAAACTAAAAGAGTTCATTAGGATACAGAAAGGCAACTATGAGAATAACCAACAGTCCAGGCACTTACATTGGGTAGACGACAGAGGTTAGTCTTCCCATTAACGATAATTTCATATACAAGGTACAGCAGAGCCTAGAGACAAAAGCATGGCCCAGGCAGATGGAAGAGGTTGCTTCAGGTCTGTTTTCCGATCAGCTCCATGTTTGAAATATGGGCATGCAGCATCAATGGAGCAGTAATACCATTGCTTGCTACAGGTATTCCATTAAGATTTTTGGCCTTTTCCAGGTTTAGCAGATTCATTATAAATACTATGTGGTCTTGGTGGCTATGGAAATACTGTGAGGTAAGATTTTATGTACCTCAGAAACATACTAATTTCCAGGGCTGGCAGCAGCTAAAAAGTGACTTTGAGGATCTAAAGAACAAATGTAGGCCCCTAAGTCCTCATTATCTCTGCATTTCCAATTCCTAGAGGTATAATACAGTTAACATATAGATTTTCTACCTCAAAAATTTAATTGTGAGGATGAATAAATTAAAAACTAGGAAGTACTCAGATGCCACAGTAAAAAATAAATGTTTCAATCTACTGCAAATAGATTCAGTTTTTCCTTCACCATTTAACTTGATTTATAATGAATATTTTAAAAATTAATTTGTATGAGCGTTTTTAAAAAAAAAAGTGATGTACATATGACAATATATAAATCACAGAAATATTAACTGGAAGGAACTTCTGTAGGTCTAGTCCAATCTCTCAGAACTGGGCTATTGCCAACACTAAATCATGTCTGTAAATATAGAGGTCAGATCTAGACCACAGAGATGTGTATGCATATGCATATACATTTGTATGTGTATCTGCAAGATTACTATCCTGGTTTTGGCTGGCACAGAGATAATTTTCTTCCTAGTAGCTGGCACAGTGCTGTGGTTTGGATTTAGCATGAGAAGAAAGTTGATAACACACTGATGGTTTAGCTGTTGCTAACTAGGGCTTACACCAGTCAAGGACTTTTCAGCTTCCCCTGCTTTGCCAGGTGCACAAGAAGCTGGGAGGGGGCACAGCCAGGACAGCTGACCCCAACTTGCTTTGTATATTATTTTATTTTTATTGTTATTATTATTATTGTTGTTATTTTACTTTATTTCAATTATTAAGCTGTTCTTATCTCAACCCATGAGTTTTCTCACTTTTACTCTTCCAATTCTCTCCCCCATCCCACTGCAGGTGGGGGAGTGAGCAAGGGGCTGCATGGTGCTTAGTTGCTGGCTGGGGTTAAACCACAACAATTACTGATGGGTAAGCATGCAGAAAACAAGTAGAGGAGAAAACAGTAAGATATGAGGGATGCTAAGTATACAAAGCAAACCTGAAGGCCCAGGTAATCTGGAAGGCTGTTGCTGCAGTAAAAGGCCAGTGGTGATCCTAATACAAGAGCATCCCTGAGCAGTGTCCTCAAATAGTTCTGGCTGACAACAAAACAGAAGGCACAAGTACAACTGAAAAGCACAAGTTCTGCACAGCTTACGGAAAGCGGTGTATGGAACTACTCATATATTGCACACAAAGTTGTTTAATGATATGCTAAAAACCATCTTATGCTATTCTTGCAGTTTTCTGACATGTCAGAATATCCTTCATAAGGCAATGCACTCAACCCTGATGATCCAGAGCACTGGAGCAATCTGTGTAACTGGAGTAATTGGTTTTCAAATCACACCTGTGCTACAGAATAGAGCATTTTCCTAAGTGATAGTCTATATAATTATCCTTAAGATCAAAGGGTCAGGATATATGTGTTGCTATTGCAGAATTGGTCTGGCACGGAGAATGTTGCGGACAAGTACTGTTGAGTGCCAGATGGCATAAATGCAATGCTAATGTGATATTCTTCTTCTGTACATAACTGTAGCTTCACATTCTTTGAAGACACACACCACTGATGTGAATTAGTGCAAATCTGCCCCCTGCAGTCACATGGCTCTTGCGAACATGGCCTTCATGTCTCTCCTCATGTTTTATATCAGCTGATCCTTGTCATGATTCAGATATACAAAGGCTATATGGCGCAGATCTCTGGCATGCAGGGACTCAGATTTGGCCAAATGGGAAGCAGACCATGCAGGACACAGAGAGAAGGTCGCTTTCATCCCAAGCCAAGGCTGTGGGAACTGTTCTAGACATTACCAACCTTTATGTAGAAGAAGTTCAGCATGGAAGAAGATGCATAGCCTGTTCCATGACAGCCAAGGTAAACAGTGTTAGCAGGACTCCCTTATTTCTGTATTTTTGTATTCAACATCAGAAACATTTGCCTATGTGATGGTGACATATATAAATTCAGTGTATAAAATACCACCTTGCTATTCACTGACAATACTTTAATGTCGCGAGTGATCCTCTCCTGTAGCGAACAGTTAGGTCAAAGATTGTTATATTTCTTTTTTAGGTATGTCATATTAAGGGGAGGAAGGCAGAAAAAAAAATCAGAAAACTATTTTAAAATACCAGAAGACTTTATTTTTTACAAAATTATTGGGTTGGCCTTTTTATTCATAGCTTTGTTTTCATCCTCAGACAATTTAGTGTCACAGTATAGCAAGAATTCCTGGGCATTTGGTAGTTTGGATCAGTCCAGAGAGACAGTGCCTCTTCCATTTCTCTCTCCATAGCAATTTCACAGGGCTCACATAGCTGCTCATAGTCAGCCAGAAAACACACACATGAAGTATAGCATTAGAATAATGCTGGGAAAGCATGGAAGTGTTTTACATATTTTTAAACAAAAAAGAAACATTCACTGTATTCTGTCAACTTCAGAAAAAGTTCAGTTACACAGAACAGTTGTTTCCTCTACCTGATCTCCTGTCACATACACAGCTACTAAAAGCCAAAACCAAAACAATATGTGTCATTCCCTACTAACTCAGTCATATGACAGGGATATTTGGCTTGTTCATGCCTATTCTGTGCCTACAACAAAGCTGTCAAGAAAGAGCCTTAATTTTAATAGTTTAGCGAATAGGGGAGGAGAAGTGTGAATCAAGATCGTTTTTATTGTTTACCCTGGAATAACAGAGTGGTTTCCAATAGAAGTGTCTTTCAGCTGAAATTTCAGATACATCAAGGTTATTTCTATGGTATAAGTACACTATCAATACAACTGCATTTTCTTGTGGAAAAGGGCAGGCCTATCACGTTTTATAGGACTACCTAATTATAGAGTATAGCTGTTGCCAATCTCCTCCTGAAGTCCTATTTAGAAAGAAACAGGCAGAGTGAAAAGCATAGGGTTTAAGGCCAGAAAGGATCATTAGATTATCCAATATTTTATGTCTTGCAGGCCAAGACATCTTAATATGTTTACCTACTCACTAAGCCCAATAATTTATGAATTAACCTAGTACATTTTCCAGAAAATCCTCCATCTTCAATTCTTTCCTGATGTGTCCAGAGAATCCAACATACCTCGATAGATTAACTTTTTGAACAGATGATTGGTGATTAGGGTCATTCAAAATCTCAATTGGCATAACACCAGCTTCCAGATTTTGGTCTTTGTTGTACCTTTCCCTACAAATTTATTAAATCCCTTTGTGCCTTTCCCTTGGGAAAGTAATTAAACCTGGAAATCTATTCATTACTTGGTAGCCTTTAAAAATCAACTAGGCAGACTGAGCCCTTTAATTCTGTCATTTTAACATATACTTTCCAGCTCCCAGATATTTGTATTCCTTCCCTGCTCTCTCTCCACTTATGCAACAAATCTACATACCTTGGAGCTGTACAGGTAAGATACAGATATGGAGCTACAAAGATAAGATAAACACTGTGATGTAACATATTACAAAGGTAACACCACTTTTGTCTCTCAGTAAAAAGCTTCTTAGCATACCTAATGTGAACCTAGAACTCTTCCCAGAGTTTTCAGGATGTAGTCCTTCATTCTGTATATATGGTCTGTCTTCCATATTTCTAAATGTGTAGCCTTAGTTTTGCTAATATTAGAGCAATATTAAAGCAGGCCTGTATTATAAATCAGTCTGGTCATCAAATAAACCATATGATTACCACATTTGTGTGATTACTTAACATAACTGTTACCAAAAATAACTTCATACTTCCAAATCATAGAATCATAGAATCATAGAATGTTTTGGGTTGGAAGGGACCCCTAGAGGTCATCTAGTCCAACCCCCCTGCAGTGAGCAGGGACACCGCTAACTAGATCAGGTTGCTCAGAGCCCCATCCAACCTGGCCTTGAACGTTTCCAGGGATGGGGTGAATGTTTTCCAAAAATATTTAATAAGCTTTAAAAGCATTAATTTCTATGTAGCCCCTTTTCAACAACTCTCCCGATTGATAACGTGTTGATATTTACAATTCCTTTAATATCAGTCTGTTGGCTATTTATAATCTGTCTAAATGTGCCTTTGGATTTTACACAGACAAAACATAGAATATATAGAACATAGACGACAAAATATAAGTGGCCTCATGGAAATGAGGAAGTTTATTAAAACGAGAAAAGAGCGCACACTGCCTTCTTCAAGAGCAGCTGCTTGAATTCACCCCATCTAGCACATAAAACTTGTACAGATAGATGTGTCTAGAATTTGGGGAAAAAACCAGTAAGAGTCCTTACTTCATATTGTGCCCCTAATATAGTCATTGTCAGTTAGGATCTCATAGCCTGTGAGGCAATAAAGTGAATAATGTGCTCTCTTTCCACTTTTAATCTATTTTTCCAGACTGGCAGCCTATTAAAACAAACTGTACTTCTCCCCTTATTCACACATCTGAGTTTACACCATAAGATGGTAAAAAGGTAGCGAGCATATATTTTTTAGCAAAGACTACAAGCCACAGAAACACAGTGCAGACTTACTAGAATGCACTTTCTAATACACGTGGTGGGATTGGAATGTCTTGGTTAAAAGCTGTGATGTTGCTGATTTTGTTGTGCCTAGGCAAGTCTCATCATTTTCTCCCCATTCCCCAGGTCCCTTCTTTCCTATGATGCCAGAAGGGAAAATAAATTAATCTAACTTTTATCACTAAGGGAGAGTGCTAAATCCTGTAGAGAGTGAGTCAAATCTCAAGGTCATCTCCAAGTCTTTCTGACACCATTGCATTTTCTTTAGTTAACAAGCGACAGGAATTCTATTCATGAATGACAGATTTAGCATACAAACCTTCTAGTGGAAGGTTTGACTAGATCTCATCTTCCTTGAGATATTTTGCAAATATCATGTTGCAATCTATTATTAGACCTTATATTGAATTAAAAATAAGAATTCCACATGACAAAAATATGATCATACACGTGAGTCCTCTGGCTCAAAGCTAGCAATCATCACGATGGAGTAGACATAAGTTATGAGATTTCCATGGAGGAAAGAATACTGGACCAGGGAGAGAATGTTATAATCCAGCTGTAGCAATAATTCCATGTAGCTTTCAGGCAGTGAAGTCTTAATAAACTTAAACACTTGTGTAAGCCAGATTTTTTGAAGCAGCTTCACATATTGTGGTTCTGGTTTAGGGTTTTCTGTTCTGGGCAGAGCACCAACTGGAAAGATGCCTTAGAATATGCACTCCCTAGTCCACCACAGAGTCTACTGAAAACATCGCATACCTTTTCCTCTGGTCTTCCCTGTCCCCCCACTGCATGTATTACCAATGTTAAATAATAATGTAGTTCACTATTTTATTCTGGAAAAGCTAAAATTAAAACAAACCAAAAGGCCTGTATTTTATTCACCGAAAGAAGATGAATGTTACTGAGCTTACACCTGAGACAGCAAGTTTCTGACAGCTCCCATGTGGGCTTGCCTTAAATATCTGGAAAAGCTTTTACAGTCCTGTTTATGTAACTTTTTTAATAAGGAAAGAGGTAAGTATGCTCTAAATTTTGTACCTGCATATTTCATGATACATTTTGTCACTCATTCATGCCATCTTAGATTTCTCTCTTCTTGGTTTTATATAATTTGCCCTATATTTCTCCCTCCAGAGCTCATGTATGGCTTCTATTTAGATTATACATTTTAGTAAAAGGAGCTTTTGTCACTTCCATGATCACTTGTACCATCGAGCATATAGGTTCTTTCCTCATCCCCGACTTATTCAGAAAAGCTTTTCCATTGGCATCTGCATTTCATTTCTGTTTACAAATTTAAAGGCATATAATTTAATTTTGGGAGTTCTCAGCATTGTTCCCTCTTTTCGAACATAAATCAATATGGAATTCATCTTTATTCTTTCCAATAATAATTTACACATATGAAAACAAAGCTTACTTCTCTTTCAAAGCACATTAGTCTTTACCGTACTGTGAGGTCTCCAGAGTCTCTTGAGTCTAGGGAGATTCTAGCTCAGTTCTAGTCTAATAAGCTAGAAGCCATGCATGAAATACACTGCTTTGTCTCACATTAATAAAACTCCAAGTTCCTTGCTTCTTCTCCAAAAATTAGTATTGTGATGAAAAGGTAAAGAATGTGAATCAGTCAGTGCTTCTTGTTATTATTCAAAGTGGATGATAATTAAAATTGAAAAGAAAATTCTCTCAGATTGTTACTATGAGTGATGCCTTCAAGTCTTAATGAAAAATGACTAGAAAAATCTTTCAATCCAAAGCCTTCTTTGAGCAAAGCAGTGACAATGACTCTGCCACTCTCCATTAAATTTGCATTGGGCTTGAAGAACTGCTATCCATCCTGGCCTGAGGATATCAGACTGGAATACAAGCTAGTTCCCTCAGAAGTCTGGCACTCAGCTTGGTGCCACCCTTCGGCCATGAGCCTGAGTATGGATTAATTGCAAGAATTCAAGCAATATGGTTTCACTTATTTTGTTTGGGAAAATACAATATAATGCCATAAACTAACAAAATCCAGTCTCACACAGAACTGTTCAGCCCCTTATAAACTTAAAAACACATTCCTGTTATTCAGGTGGCAACTAAATATAAGCCGATAACTTATCTGTTGTGCCAGTCTGCTATGTAGCCTGGGCCTGTGAGTGACTGGGCAAGCTTAAACCTCTAGTGGTTAGAACCAGTGTTTTTATGCTTTGTGCCTGGTTATGACCTGTAAATACACCATGTGCCTGCTTAATGTGCCCTGGCAGCTGCACAATTCATGTAAGAGAGGCACAAGTTCATCTCAGTGTGAAAAGATGAAGGAACTCTTCAAAAGCAGATGGAATTTAAGATCCTTTTCCCCCCATCTTGCAAACCTCGTCTCTGATGTCAGTACTTTCATTTATTGCCTTTCTTTGTGACATAGGAATGAGAGAGACCTCCTGAGACACAGAATTTAGTAATTATAGGAAGGGCACCTTATAATCTTTTCATTCATAAACATATTGTGTTCATCATAAAAATGTTAAAAACTGCCATTCGAAGGCTGTTTCAGAATCTTACAGTGAAATTAATTAGGGTCTGAGACTTTCTAAACATCATCCTGAAGTTTGTCCATAGCCAACTCCTATGTAGCACATCACCATACAGATAGACTTTTCAGATGGTGAATTATGCCAAGGAGTTAGTGACTTACACTGTATGGGAATGGCAGTAAAGATGTCAAGATCATATGTGATATGATGACAACTGTGAGTTATCTTTTAGAAGTGAAAGTCTAGTCTGATTAAACTCGTTGCTGTCTTTAAAATGCCTTCACCTACTTAGTTCAGAAAACCTCAACAGTTAATATAAGTTCTTGGACTTGCAGGTTCAACTGTACAATGCTATCCATAAGTTAAATAAGCCCTGAAGGACTGTAGAATTGAAGTGTATTTTTGACTGCATGATTTAAAATGTCAATGCTAAAATTAAATTCTATTGTCTGTAGAAGAAAAGGCGCTCAGAGGATGAAGAACTTCTGTGTAGCTGAAAGACAGACTACTATATAGAACCATAGCTAAGAAAGAAAAATAAGACCTTTGGGGTATTAAAACTGTTTAAGACAGTGATTACTGAAGAGCCTCATTTTTATAGAACAGATTTAGCTGCTGTTCTGCATCTTTCTAAGATCTCTCTTATGACCAAATGCAAAATACACCCCTCTCTTATGAAGCAAGATCAAAAATTGATCAATCATAAATATTTTTATTAGTGATAAGAAGTCACTCTGGGTATGAAAGATGAAAGCTGACCTGTAAAAGGTTGCTAACAGACATTAAGAAACTGAGTGACAGGGCAATGACTAGAAAATTTATTCAGTGTGGATAATCGTAAAGCAATGCATATGACAAAAATCGTATTACATACTTATGCACACATATAATGATGGGCTTTGAGACAACATTTTCTACCAAAGTGTGAGATCTGGAAGTGAAATATACCCATGAAAATATAAGTTCATTGCTCAGCAGTAACCAAAGTGAACATTATTAGAAAGCAATGTCAGTTACATAAATTGGAAATATTTAATACATGTACTACTTAGACAATGTGTTCTAAGGGAGGAAAAGGAGTTCATATTGCAGAGAACAGAAGACTACGGCAAAATGTGCTTTGTAAGTAAGAGTATATGGCCATCAAGGAATGTTTCAAATAAAAGATACCAGTTTGGTTTATAGTAACTGAGGTAGTAATCACCTTGGACTTGTTGCTTCATATAAAAAATGCAAAAAATTACCATATTCAGTGTAAAACTGGATAGGAATTTCAATGAAAAGAGTATTCTTCTTAGCAGAAATGTCTTTAATAAAAGAGCTGTCTTTAATAAAAAGTCACAGAAATTTTCTGATACTGCGAGTAAGCGAATGAATCAGATATTAAAGCAAAAGGCAACATTATGGCACTTCCACAGAATTATGGGAGTGATAAAGACAAATAAGCACCAAGGCTAAATTAATTATAGTCATTACATCATGTATTGTAAGTACATTGATAACACTCTACATGGTTGGTAAAGTGATGCTGATGTGGTTGAAAATAATACAGATTCTGGGTCAAAAAGCAAGATGCATACTATCAAATGGCATAAATTTGTCTGTTGAGGTATTTAACTATTATTTTCATACAGTGAAGCTACATGAAAGCTTTGCAAAGTTTTTTGTACCCTGTTTTTTCACTGAACCCATCTCTTTTATGCCCTCATAAATCTTGACCTGGTGGATTTTTAATAATGATAGCTTATATCTGATTTTTGAACACCTGTCTGTGAGCAGGTGATAAGGCTTTTGCATTCATGGGGAGAATGAAGAGATAATGTCCAAGACTGGGTGGTAAGCTCAGCTGTTAAGACAGTTAGTGGAGGAGGAAAGAGATGAAATATAGGCCAGCAGCAAATACTAGCATAGGGACTTCAATCCTACTCCAGCCAAAAAAGTGCTGCCTATCCTTACTCCTTTTATTTGCACCTCTCCTTTATTTCCCCTTAACTTAGCAATCTTTCCCAGCTCAGGTACAGTGCAGGTAGCACTTGGACCATGGGAAGGTGAGACCAGTGGGGTATATGTCAGGCAGATAGTTGCTTTCCCAGCATGGCAGCCACTTACCCTAGGCTTCTGCACCAACCAGATCTCACAGCTCACAGCCTCTCGTTAAACCACCCTGTGCTGGGTTGTTCTGACATGTCTGGGAGCAGTGTCTTTATTTCTGCTCACCAATGCAAGCTTCTGACCCAGGTGATTTAGGGATCCCATGGCAGGGCAAAAGGATCAGGTGGGATCCAAAAAGATTTTAGACAGGTTAGACATTAGGAAAAATTTCTTCACAGAAAGGGTTGTCAGGCTCTGGAATGGGGTGCCCAGGGAGGCGGTCGAGTCCCCATCCCTGGAGGTATTTAAAAGAAGGATAGATGAGGTGCTTAGGGACATGGTTTAGTGGTGGGATGGCATGGTTAGGTTAATGGTTTGACTTGATGATCTTAACGGTCTTTTCCAACCTAGATGATTCTATGTTCCTATGAGGTGCTGGTTTCTTTGGGCAGGTTGAAATAATTAGGGTCTCCACATAAGGGGTCTCCTGTGCCCACTGTATTCATCTGTCTGGTCACCAAACCTCAACTTCTTCTTTCCCCATTCCCTTCCCCCAGGTGATAAACACTATAACCATTTATGTAACCTTTAAGATATGATCTGAGCATATATTCATGTTGTTATTTTACATCTCAGTCACTCCACTGTCACTTTTACTGGTCTTCACAAAAGGTGACCAGGTGCCTGTGTCCAAGGTGATTCTGCAAGTTTTTGCTTTCAGTATTTTATCTTGTCCTCATTTTCAATGTCTTTTATGGTTATAATTTTCTTTTTAAAACTAATGTCTCATTCCATGTTGAAAGTTCAGTTTCTAACCCTTACAGAGTTTTTACACCATCACTTATTGCCTATGCAGGTTTAGAGTTGCTTTTTTTTTTTTCAGAAAAGCTTCCAAGAATCCCTTCTCCCATCCAATCAGAGCCCTCGTGATGGGAAGAGTTCCCTGTAAAACTCTGCTTGGCTGTCTGTCATGCTGTCTGCTATCAAATCACTCTTTGAGTGATGCCTTAGACAGCTCACAATGAAGCCATTATCCACCTCAGTGATCATCACAAAGTAATTTTTTCCATATACTCTTTCCTCACACTGTTTTACTCTATGGCTTTAACCTCTTTGAGATGAGAATAGCACCCAAAACACAAGACTAGGACCCCTTTTACAGTGTTGTGATAAAAAAATAAGATGGTCTCAGCAATAAAGAGAGAAAACTGAACTTTGCTTTATAGTCTCCATTCACACAGATCCAGGTTAAATTGCTGGTGGCCTTGTGAATCCCTCTGCAATATGCCAGAGGATCAATATTATTTCCTTACTGTGGTTTTCTTTACAAATGCAAAAGTCTGGAGAAATGAAGTTGTTTGACAAAGGTGATCAGTTAACTGGAGTGAAAGACTGGGGCGAACTACTACTGTAGCTACTGGCCCAGTCCCTACCAAATACCAGGACAGAAATTAGACAGAACCTTTTGAACATGCCAGGACAACATGGTTATGGGAAAAGCCATAAGCAGACCTTATTTCTGAAGCCAAAATATTACTTAGATTTAATTGTATGGAAAAAATCAAAGGAAAGCTGGAAGAGGAAACAATCATGTGTGAAATCATTTTAACTCAGAAAAAACTACAGCTTACTTAAAAATGTATGATCTCCTCTCAGCTCTTATGGCACTTGGTTCTTTACTGTGCTTCCAAATAACTACATTCCTAAAATGTAGGCCCATTAACAAATTTTAGAACAGAAGGAATACATGGCATGTTTCAGCTTAAATAGTAAAGTGACTATGCTATGCTACGTTGTGCTTTTCATGCTGCTAACTTCAGTAGCTTTGCAACTAAAAACTATGACAAAGAATGGTGACAGATGAACATACAGAGAGAGGATACAGAAAAGCTGGTTTTAATTCCAGCCATTCAGAGCAGACTGAGCTTCAGAAAGTCTCTAGAGCCAAGTAGAAAGAAGGAACCCACCTGTCTCAAAGAAAAAAACCTGCCTCCAGAAGAAAACTAAGCCATACAACTTCTGGAAAATTGGAACTGCAGGGGTGGGGGGTTAGCCTCTCATTCATTTCACACACTTTTTTTTGTTTCTTCACTAACATTTTAACATGCCATGGTTATCTCTGCTTAATATCTCATAACATCTGTGAATCTGCCCAAAGATAGGGAGCTGACCACTTATCTATTCCGTAGGAAGAGGATGCCTTTATTCTTACAAAGTAAAGTGAAGCTCTTGATTTCACACATTAGATTTGAGCCCAAAAATTACATTAAATAAGCCAAATTAGTTTTCTTTCATTTGAATTCACATTTCACAAAATGTCATTGTCAGAAAAAAACATAATTTTTTGCTTCTCCTTTCATTGTTTTCAGTCCCTCAAGGAGACAAGGTGTTCAAAAAAAATTTAGAAGAAAGGAAATCAGAGTGGAAATACAAAAGCAGGCCTAAAGACTACTTCAACAGCTGTGACTAAGGAGCTGGTTAGAAACAGCTACTCTGATATATTGTTGCCCAGACAGAACACGATAGTACCCGCAGAAGTTGTGGGTTGGACTGCCTGGTGCATCATAGGACACTGCACAACTTTGGTGCTGAAACACACTGAACGATTTAGAAAGAAGAAACAAAATCCCTTTGGGTAATAAGGCAGCTGTTTGTTATTTGACAAGGAATCCCAGGGCAGAGCTTCCCTGCTATTCTGTAGAGGAGAATGTGCTGGCCATAGTAGTTAAGGGGCTCATGAAGCCCACGCTGAGGGAAAGGATAAAGGGAACATCTAATCTGAGGGGATTAGTTTGAATGGTCAGTTAATCACAAGAATTGCGATTTGGGCACAGTATTCAATGTGTGTTGTCAATTACTCTGGGCCTGACCATAAAAACCTCACTTCATACAAGGTTCTTTGCAAAGCAAGCATATAAGCTTGCAATAAAAGAGCTAAGACAAATGGGTAGCAAACGTTATCATTGCAATTTGATTTTAAATAAGAAAGATGAAGCAACTGTGCTTTGGATTCTTCCCAAATAGTTAAGCTTAATGTGTCACTAGCCAAATTCATTCATTAATACCCCTTGGTTTTATGATATTATACTTTAAAGTATTTTCTCTTCTACTGGGGTGTTTTATTACCATCTCTTCATCCTCACAGAAAGTTTCTGTTCACAGAACAACATTTTTGTTGTATTCAGCTGAAGAATACATATCTGAATATAATTTACAACTTGAAAATGAAACACTGTAAAAAACTACACCTACAGGTTTGAGGTTTTCAGTGGAAAATTATTTCAAGTTCACCAGATAAATTAAATTTATATATTAAATAAGTAACCTCTTAAGAAATTTAAATAACCCCTCCTAGAAAATAGTTTATTTTTATGTTCTTTATTCCACCAAAACTGCATTGCAGCTTTCCAGTCTTTATATTTACATTATTTGCAACTCTTTCCATAAGTGCCAGTACAAATGTAACTGATGAAAATCCAGAACAGTCATACAAATGTTCCTGAAAGCAAGGTGCATTTCTGAGCAAATTTTTTCTGATGCGCAATAATATATATGTATATATTAACAAAGCTTCATAATATAAAATATCTTCCATGGCAAGTAAAACTTCCCCACTTACAGCTTATTCAGATTTCAGTTACATAGACTTCTGCATTTCAAGTTAGTGCAAATAATGAAAGTAAGAGCCTGAGCAGAATGATGTAAATACAATGGAACAAGAGAAACAGCAAAATTTTACCAACTCCCTGCACATGGTTATAACATTTAATCAGTATACCATTAGTATTCTTTATATACAATGTATTTAAATAATTGGCTTGTCTGAACTATAGGCAACAAATTTACAAATTAAAATAAAATAATGCTTCACACAAATATGGAATGTCCAACAAATATAGGAAAATAAAATGCATCTAGTAACAAAACGTTGTAAATCAAAAAGGTAAAAGATGTCTTCTCTGTCTTGGAAGATTTCAAGGCACTTTCTTGGCAAATCAGAATTCTATCCTTAGTAGAAAGTCTGCAAGAGAAAAGGACATGTCATTTTATAACTAGTTTCAAAACACAGAGGCAGACTGCTTAATATAATTCTGTTTATAAATCACAGTTTCCTGCGGATTGCATAAATCTTAAGATTAACTCCAGATTGCCAGTGGGTCTTGCCCTCCCGCGAACACTAATGAGTTTTGCCGTGGCAAACGCTCAGCGCTGATGCTAAGAGGTTTAACACGTAGTGGTCCGTGATGCCGCATCTTAGAAGGAAGTAAGCACGGAGTCACGCGCATTTCTAGATTCCGGGGTTTGTCAAATGCTGTACTTCCATATGCAAGGATCTGAATTAAGAAAAAAAAAAAACCAAAACAAAACAAAATAAACCCCCAAAGCCCCAAAACTCTAAAAGCCGTCACTGCTTGGAGCGTGTGGCCCCTCGGCGGCCCCTCTCCATGGTGCTGAAACCGCTCGCGGCCAGCTCCCCACCAGCTCCCGCGGGGGGATTGGCTTTTCCCAGGCAAAACTTCATTTCTAAGAGGAAGAGACCCCGTCTCCTTTTTCTGCCCGGGCACTTACAGAAGAGGGAGGAAAATGTTCACATAACAGCACTATGGTTCTTTTTTATGAGGGAAACGCAGCCTATTTTAGTACAGGAAGGGGAAATGCTTAAAAATAGTTGTCAGTCCTTTGAGTGGGAGAGGCTCTTTCTTCGAGGCAACCGAGAATCTCCAAGACTCTCTCGGATGTTAAAGTAAAGGCAAATTCCCTTATTGTAAACAGGAACTATGACCCTGTCCTCTCTAAGCTAGTGTGAGGGTGGTGAGGAAAACAGATACTCTGATGGAGTAGAAGCAATGACAGAATCATGCTAGAAATGCAGTGTTCTTGAGGGATGAACATATGCAACTCCTGTGTTGCCCTGTCTCTTTGGAGGGAAGAGAGGGTGACTCCTGCCACCCTTTACCCTTCTCAGGAAAATGTTTCCAGTCCAAGAAGATACTGGATATGAGTAAACATGAAGACCTGAGCCTGTCTTATCTCTAGTGGAAATTAGCCAGTCTTATCTGTGCAGTGGAGGAATGTGGTGAGGGAGCACAGAGGCAGCTGGGAAACACTCAGATCACAGCTCTACTTTTTCCTACAATGTTTTCTCTATTTTTAACAAAGTGGAGAGAAAGTCAGCCTAGATACAATTTTAAGTGAACACAGTGCACACAAGCTGCTAACATTGCTTACCATTTAGACTCTCCCTTCCCCACATGTCATCTCTCTGAGTGTATTTTTGGCAGGAAAATTAGAACACCTGGATTTGCAAATCATAGCAAATTTTGATCCTTTTGTATTTTAAAGATGGAAATAGGATGAGATAGATGCTTCTGTACTGTGGATATGGAGGCAGATCTTTGACTCATCCTCTTGAAAGAAAAGGAAAAAAGAAGTATTGGAACACACAGAAATCTTTCTGGAAGCCCTGAGCCATGAACCCAGAGTTGTAAAAGGATACAGATGAGGGGAAAACACAGACTAAATAGGTGAAAGTGCAGAAAATGAGAGAGTGCTGGGATGTTTTAGAAATCTGAGATTTGAATGAGAACACTAACAAACAAACATGAATTTAAGCACCTCAAAAAAAGATTTTAAAAAGGCCATTCAGAAAAGGATCCTGCCCTTAGTCATTAAAAGGATATCCTGGTAAAGTGATGAGTTCCCTAGTCAGTCTCTGGTTCAGTGCCCCTGATATATTCAAAACCATCTTCAAGACCTGGAAGGCAAGAGGCCAAACAGACTGAAAATAGTTAAGAAAGAAAAGAAGAGGAGAAAGAAATTATGTCATTTCTTCTCAGCACTGAAACATTGCCATATTCTTCAAAGCATTTTCTCACAGCCACCAGAATGAATCCCACCTCCACTTGGAAATCAAATCAGCTAACACTGACTCATATCCTACCCTTTCTTTCTTGTTCTTGATTAGTATGAATTGAAGCCTTGATGCAGGAAGAAGTGACATACACAACTCCCCCAAACTCCAAGCTTGCAGTACTTGTCAGGAGGCGGTGGTGAAAGGAAACCATCTTTGAAGAAATTTAAATAAATTCACTGATTTTATATATTTTATTGGTCAATGATAACCAGTGCAGTTTTTCAAATCACTGTTGGAAGTGTAACCAACTCATTGATATTCAAACAACTGGAGAAAACAGCTCACTTGAAAATGTTCCTTTTGTCAGTGACAATGCTGTTTAATTAACATATTTAACATGCTATTCATAAACAAGAATGGACTGGTTCTTTCCACAACCTGTTCCTTGAAGCCTTTAGCTTTGTCACATCTTTATGTTCCATTTAGTTCCATCACCATGAAGTGGTATTAACCACTTGCAATCACTTGAACCACTTTTCCTGAGACCAAAACATTCTGCTTCCTCCATGGACTAACAACAAAGCCCTCTTCTGAAAGGCCTGAAATAAATGTGTTGATGAAGTCCTCATACATTTTTCTTTCACCAACCAGACTCTTTCTTAAAATTTCGAACAGTAATAGGTCACCCAGCACATAATCGTGAATTATGGTGCCACAAGTGACTTGTAGGACATTAAAGTGACGCTTATCAGAGGTATCTGTGCTTCTGTGTATTTCCATGAGAAATGGGTCAGTCCTTACAGCAATGCCAGAGCTGCATGTTGATGCACTCTGTTAATACCACATTTCTGTATACATGCATGGTAACAAGGTATAAGTGTGAAGTAAATCACTAGACCATTCAACAAATAAGAAAATGAGTGGGAAAAATGATACTTACATAGCAAACATCCTAGGATTGTGTACACAAAGGGCTCATTGCTAATCTTGTTAGCAACCTTGCACACCTTTTATAATCTATAAAACAAAATTACCCACAGCAATAATGAATCTCAGTTGCCAAATACCCTCAAATCTGCATAAAATTAAATGTAGAATTTGTACTAGAATTTCAGACACTCTACACAGTGAAACCATTCTCTGATGGAAATTAATGTAATTATGTGTGCAAGATGCAAAATGAAGTTGTACCTTATCCTAGCCAGGGCTTGAGAGGAAATGTGAGTGATGGTAGCAATTAATTTTCTACCAGATAGTTTCCTCCTGTGATGTAGAAGACCAGATTCAACTCCCAACTTTACTTGAAGGCATTAACTCATTAACTGGGACCCTATACTAACCAGCAGACTATGAGGTAGTTTCAAGTCAGGCTCTTTCAAACTTTTTATTGTTCCACTTAGTATTAGCATTGATGGAAATCCGTATTTTCCATGTCTAAGTACATCTCCTAATCATCAGACTAGAGATACTAGTGTCCCACTTGCTATCTCTCTCTCTGGTGCCCTTGGTTCAAATGACCACTTGGTTCAAGTGGCCCCTGAGCCACTGACGTCCTTTCTGATGGAAAGATCTATTTGGTAACAGGAAATACTTAGGTGTGATTTTCTTCTCTTGCTTGATAAGTATTCTAATAATAGAAATTGTGCCTAACAGCAAGAGACTGAATGCTAACCTGGGTCCAGTTCTTCAGGGAATGTTTGTACAGAATATAACCATGTCAGCAGGAGAGGAAGTAACTCATCCTCAGACATCCTATGATGGCTAAGGTGTCCCTGAAAGAAAATACCAACCCCCTCTAAACAGATAGGAAAAAGATCCTGGCTATGATCAGCCTTGATAGCTATTCTAAACTCTGCATGCTGGATAAGGAGGAGACAGTTCTAAGGATTTAGGTCTCCTTTTTAATTAACAGAACGTTTCAGGTTGAATAAAACTCATTGTCTGCTTTGGGTTTGGTTGACATAAATGAGAAAAAAAAAAAAAACCTGCTTTGGTTTTAACTGTAATTTTTATTTTACATTTTGTTTCGACAGTTGAACCTAAAAATCAGTTCTTCACACATCCTAACCACAGTCTTGTTTTTAATTTTAGAGAAAAGCTATTTAATTAGAAGAGAAATATTATGACTGTGTTTCTTCATAAATAAAGTGAAGCACTCAGGAAATACAGGGGAGTCCAAATAACACTCTGGATCCATGTATCAAGGCATGCAATATGCAACATGTGTGGTATTTTTGTCATGCAGCCAGATCCTCTGAGGTGCTGAGCTTTGGTGAGAGCATCTCAGCTGCTCCCCAAAAGTGCTTACCATCTTTCCAAGTGATGCAGACAAGAAGTGTCATTATTTTTTCATGTTAAATCCTGAAAAATTTCCAAAGCACCCTGGTCCATAGTTCGTGCTTACACATCAAAAATGAGATTCATCTTTTCAAATTAAATGGTATTGCTTATTTTCCACTCACTGTATTTGAATTTTCTATTGCACTAGGGAATGCTGAAGTAACTTCTTTTTAAGGGTTTCCATTTTGTTTGGTTTTTTTGTTTGGTTGGTTGGTTGGTTTGTTTGTTTTATCCATTTAATAACATCCTAGGACAGTTTTATTTTTCAATCTCTCTGACAAAATTACATTTGGGCTGTGTTCAAGCAAAAATTCTGTGCATCTCATACTGGAATATTGTTTGATAAGAACTGCATGTATCAGTAAGAGAAATGATGGGTTAATTGATCTTATGTTCTTTACCTATGGGCATATAATAGAAAATTATCACCACAAACTGAAACATACAAAAACCCCCAAGATATAACCATACTGTTGAGCATTAAGAGAAGGCAGAGAATGGTTCAGATTTTATCATATTGCACAAGGTAATAAGTAGAGGTAAAGGTACAGGAAGGAGAATATGGCTTCATATCTGCCCTCTGCATAGGCATGCCCAACTGTTTTTTCAGAGTGTAGTCTTCATTTCACTTATGCTAGTCTCACTTTGAAGGAACTCCATTATCCACAGCTGACTGCAAGTGCATTAATAGAAAATATTTGTATATTAGAAGACCTTGGAAATATTTTGTAGTATACTGCTAAAGTAAAAAGCAACAGTTACAAAAGGACCAGCACATCAGACACTTAGTAGGAAAACTAGGTTCTTTTAAACAAGTATCACAGCTAGCATATAAGGTACTTTAATTACGACTTACAGGCTGGCGTTGAGCAGTCCCTTGTGTTGTGATACAGTCGATGAAAATGCTTGCTACACTCTGATGAAAATGTGACAGGTCCTGTTTGAAAGCAAACAGAAGTTAACCACATGCTTTTGATGTCACTGCTTTGCATCTTCGATGAATGACAGCAAGATACAGAATTAAGTTCAGGGGTTTTTTTTGCTAAAATTACATTTAGTCTTTTACTATACCTTAAACAATTATGACGCAACACAAGTATAACAATGCTACTGAAATAACAGAAAGGAATACTGTCACTACACTATTATGCTCATGATCTGAATAACAGAAAAATGGCCCTTGAAAAGGATGGACTGGCTTAGCCTTGAAATTCCAGTAATTCAAAATTGACAGTAAAATTTCTTCTATGGTGAAAAATAGAATGGTGCAACTACAACAGAATTTAGTTTGCTCAGTAGTAATCAGTAGTCTAATGTAGAAGGAATAATATAGATGGACTGTGGATACTATTTCTGAAGATAAATAAAAGCAACATTTTAAGCAAATACGAGTTCTTAAGCCCTGGAAAAATGAAGTAGTTTCATGTCCTAATGCTTCTAATTTGCACATAGATGGTTTATGAAGTTCTTAATATACAATGTGGGTGTTGAGGGAAAAAATGACAGCTGAATAACACCTAGGAACCTGATCTCCTGTTAAATTAGTCCTAGCAAGAAAGGGTGCAGTTGTGCAGAGGGCAGCATGTGTTTCAACGTTTGGGTGAGACAAATCCCTGTGTGCCCAGGGTGTAGTGTGCGGTGTCTTTGTTCTTCCAGCCTTCCATATCCTTCTCTGGATATACAGTGTTATCTGCCCGCATTAATATTTGGTAAGAATATATAGCTACTGGTCTCCAAAACATGGCTCAAAGGTGACAAGTTACCAAAGAGGCCTTCCATAATTGCTGATGGCCCCAGGAAGGTATTACTGATGGCATCTGAGTTCAAAAGAAGAGCAAAAATGTAATACCTGCATCATGTACCCTGCTTAGCAATACTACCACTGACAGCTGGGGATGAATTTCCTGTCATTTGGACAGAAAATACTGACATAAATTGACACTAACTGAAAAAAACTGAATTTAACTTGCATCCTCTAAATTCAGCATGAATAGGAACCCTGAATAAAAATAGCTTGTTTCAAGCAATGCTACAAAAGGATCCATATGAAGCATGTTGTATTGACTAACTTTTCTGACAGAGGAAGATAGCAAGCATTTCAGGGCAAAAATTATTTATTTCACAACTTGGAAGGTGGTTGATCAGCCTGGTAAAACATACCAAGCCAATTCTCTCTGGATAGTGGAGCAGTGGAGCCAAACTACCAAAAGCTTGAGAGAAGATTCCTCTCTATGACAGTGAACACACTTGAACATTAGATATATTTTACAGTAGTACAGGGATTTCATGAGATTTTTCAGCCACAAATAAGCTTTTCATCAAACTGACAAAGCATCCTTTGCAACTTTGAACTGGAAGATTGTTGCCATTTTTTATCTGAGTAATTAGGCTCAAGAGAAAGTACATAATTTGAAATTTTCCAAGATATATGGAGATAACATCAGCTTTTGTCACTAAATAAATTCCATGTCCCTTTAGTTAATATATGGTTTTCTAGCCTCTTCCTTGCCATCAAAAGTAGGTTGTTAATTTTATTTGTGCCTTACAGAGCACTCTGTGTCAGCTGGCTTTTCAAGCTGAATTGATAGATAGCTTTATGATTCACAAGATTATTTATGATTTTTCCTGTCGATGAGGATTGTTACATATGGTTCTTATTTGGCTTTAAAGTGGGTCTACTATTCTTGGCATACTAGAAGTGTACAATAATTTTCTTAACCCTGAAAGATAATGGACTGTAAAGATAATGTTGATTTCCCCTTCTCTTTTTCAAAAGTTCATTAGTTTAGGCTGTTCTAACTCTTGAACTGGTAAGGACTATATCTGAACAGGTTACTTACCTGAGGTTGGTAGAAAAAGGATTATGATTTGAACAGAATCAAGAAAAACAAAGTTTAAGAGTATTTTAAGAAAATGCCTGTGGATTACAGGACCTAATCAAGCTGTAGAAAAGAAAAAACCAGGCAAAAAAACCCATCACTGAAGATCTTAAGAGCATAATAAAAAAAAAAAAAAAGAAAGAAAAAATATGTAGTCAGAAATTCTGAGCCAAGAAAGAAATAAACTTCAAGACTTTTGGAATGAACTTGCTTTCCTTACCCATTCCAGCTAATGTTAGTCAAATAATTTCAGCAATTTTGATGGCAACTACTCATGCAGAAAAACAACTATTAATTTAATGAATGGCTCCAGAAACAGGCCTTCAAGTATTTTTTGCTCTTTTTCTTTTCTATGATTTAGTATTCTCAAAATACTTTCTCTAAAACTCATGGTTGCTTTCCACTGTTGTTTTTGAGTAGTGAAACTTGTTCTGTATTCATTATTTAACTTCCCCAGGCTCTTATGTTGAGCTTTTTTGTTGTTGTTGTTGTTGAGCAGTTTCCAAAGTTAAAAATGAAAAGGAAATGGATTAACTATTAATATAAGCAAATCTTTCTTACCTGTCCTCCCCAGGAGAGGAATTTTCAATATTCCTGTGCTACATAGGATAGCATAGTTGAAATCTATATGTTCTTTCATTTCTCTCTCATATGGACTGAAAACGATTAGGTTCGTAATTACTCTTGTTTACTGTAAGAGTGAAAGCCCAGCTGGGTGGGGCATGTTTCCTGCAGGTGCTGTTAGGCTGCAGTTAGCAGTTAGCAGAAAGATCCTTAAAGTTGGGCTTATCCTAAAGGTTTAAGGACATCTTCCTCATGCAAAAGAGACAGCATATTCTTTCCTTTCTTGCCAAGGACTGTCTGAAATTTCCAGAAAAGGGGAAATGTATAATTGTAACCAATTCTCTTTTTCATGCTCTCACTGCTAACTTTTTCTCTAGTTTTTAGTTTCACTAATCCTACTAGTGTTTAAAAGCACCAACAGATTTATGGTGTCATACACTGAGACTTTCACATTTCTGAATCACAGAACATTTGAAACTGGACAGTAAAGAATCAGTGCAAGCATCTTGCTGTTGGCAACTCTTCTTGCATATATTCAGAGGGTGCAATATTTTTCCCAGTAGCTACAAAACAGAGTACCAAAGGTAAGTGCATTACACAACTCAATGTCAGTTTTCAAGTAAGTACTTGACTATAATAATAAAAAAAATTTTGTATTTGAAAGAGCAAATTATTTTTATGTTTCATTTATATTGATTTAATCCTCCCTTGTTCTATTTGTTCTTCCTGTTAAAATAAGCGTCCACATGTATACATCATGAGACACAAAACAAAAAGTGTTTCCCTGATATAGTGAAAACTCACACGGCCACATAGGTCTGTTTCTGAAAGACATGTGCAGTCCAGTGAGAGGTTTTTAAATCAGTGAACTTGAAAATAAATAAGGCAAGCAACAATAGAATGATAAAAATGAAACAATAAGTTTTAAAAAATGTTTTCACTTGCCATCTTTTGGAAGTTATTTTAGGCTAGATTATTCAAAGAGAGATTCAAACCTCAATGTAATTAGAGTTCTTTTAAAATTTCTAGTCCTAAAATATGCAAATTTAACTTCACAAATGTTAAACTTGGTGCAGTATCTCAAAAAACCTAATGGTGCGACTCTTGTGGCAACTTAGAATATGCATATGTAGGAAAATTAAGAGCAAGCAGCTGCCTTACCTGTAAAATGTTTTATGAACTTGTCTTTTAGACTGGAATCTCTTGGAAAAATTTCTGAGAAGAGAAGAAAAAAAAAGTATCTATGTAGTATATGCCAAGATGTCTGCTATAAAGAGACCAAATAGCTTCCCAAGTTAACTATGAAACTGATTTTCATAGTTTTGTGTGTGTGTGTGTGTGCGTGCGCACGTGCATGCATGTGTGTGTAAACAACATTGTGAAATGCTTCGGGTAATTCACAGATAAATACCAAATGGTCACCCTACCACACACACTATCAGATTTTCTGACAATCATTTCTGCACATCTTACGTCTGAGGCCATAATTTTAGAAAGACTGTAAATAATATAAATATGCTATCATGTTATGACAAGTATTTGAGTACCTGAACAAATTATGTAAAATACCTAGATAAATACAGACCAAATACCATATTTTGGGGTTTGAAATAACAAGTATCTGAAAAGTCTCCTACAGATCACCTAAGATAGATATGGGCATGCATATTTTCATTGCACTTTTAGTCAAAAAACAGTACTCCTCTGAAAAATCCTGTGAATTTTAAAATATTCCCTTTCTATAAATGGTATTTTTTCCAAAAAGTACAAGAGAAAGTAGAAGTCTCGGAACAGCCAAAGGAATCAGGCAGAACAGAAATTGGAGCCAACACAAAAACTATACTATGTTTTTTTTTTTGCAACGAGATGCTGCCTCTGGCTTACAACAGAAACTTCTGATGGAAGTAAATATTCTCAGAACTAGTACATTTACCCTCAGTCTCATAAATTTTCCACTAAAAAACTGTATTCAAAAATTCTTGGGTAACTGCAGTTATTACTGCAGACAGTAACTGAATAAAACAGCTGCATGTTATGCTAAATTCAAAAGAAATACCTTTCTTAGCACTAATACAAGGAGCATGATTAATTCTCAGCATTAGGACCTGCAGCTAAACATACTTACTCACTAAAAATATTTCCTTAGCACTTACGTAACTTTAAATCTTTGTATTCTCCTACTTTTTTTTTTTTTCAATTCCCAGTCTGAATTAACATTTAGCTAGGAAGAGAGCAAGTTTCCTTTCATACTATAGGAAGATATTGGTTATCTGCCAAAATAAATTCTTACCACGGGCTTTAGGCAGTTTCTCAGGGGTCACATGAGTGTATTATTAGGCTGGGATTTTAAGCTAAAATGCTCAAGTCTTACTTCAACTCAGCAAGATTAGGGATCCCAATTTACTTAAGATTCCTCAAAAATCTATTTTAACTGACAGAAACTTAATTTGTTCCCTTATTGCAAATGAAATATCACCCCTTCTACATTAAACTTAGAATTTTACTGATATCAAATGTCAGGTACTTTAAAATTACACAGAATAAAGCCTATGAAAAGCCAAAACAGTGAAACAATCTGGGTGAGTTTTGAATGGGATGCCTCAAGTGGACCAGTACTGACAAATAACCGAAGTCTGGTGAAGGTTGGGCTAGGAACAGGCCATTCTTGCTCTGACAAAGAACATTTAGACCCAAGTTCTTTCAAAGTCTATAGTATTTGCTGTGAGAATAGTAACCATTTTGCCCCATAAATTCTTCAGGAAAAGTCCGTAATAGAGTATACAGCCAAAAGCCCACCCCTAAATGCACAGAAGGGAAAACAGGATAAGGGATTTGATGCTCAGGCAAGGAGCGAGGCATTGCAAGGGTAAAACTGCAGCTGTAGCTGTGTTGGTGAGCCTGACAAGGAATGCTGCAGGGTCTGCTTCCCTTGAGTAACCTACATCAGCCCAAGGTTCACACCAGCCCGGCTATGCCTGTCCCAATAGGAAAAACTAGGTCAGTCGTGTGTTGGGAAGCGGCTGAATGATATTGACTGCGTGCCTGCTCCCTCCCCTGCTGCGGCTGCCATCCCTCCGGGCAGCAATCAGCTTTTCAACATGTGCCCACGTTTCAGCTTTCTTCAAGTGTTCGTTTTCTTAACAGTACAGTACATTTACTTGGTAAAACACAATGAGTGAGCCCCTAGCCCTCCACAAAGACAACCTAAGCTCATTTGTATAAAAATCACGAGCAGCACAGGTTACTGGAACACTTCTGGCTGCTGGCTCTAACAGCAGGGGCAACTCTGCCTGAACTACGAATTGCCCATATAATTTTCTTCCAGCAGCATAGCCAATCCCTCCTCTCTGTACGCAACCATGAGGCAGAGGTCTCAAAGAACTCAGTCTTTCAATCAAACTGATGAACATCTTTTTGAACAGAGTATGTATCACTGACTCCCGACCAGATCACACTGCAGCCAGAAGCAGGATCCCGAGTCCATACAGGATGCTTTTATAAGGCAGTGAAAAATCATCATGACAAAACCTTTATGCTAGCTTTTCCTGGCTTCTAACAAGCTCTTAGTTGCTCCAGTCATAGTTCACGTGGCATCTATCACCTATTAAGACAGAGAGCTTAGTATCTGTTCTCACAATGTACATTCACATCCTCACAATGTAAGTTAAATTCCTTTGATGTATTAATTTCATAAAGGAAAAGCAGAACCATGAATATAAGAAAATAGAGTGTGAAAACACTTGAAAGTCACACTGGGCAAAAATACAAAAGACACAGGAAAATGAAAGAATAAAATGCTTTAAGTGTGAAACCCACAGGAACAAGAAATACTGAAGGGAGAGAGTTTATTCAATCCATTCTTGCCTCAAGACCATGTTACACAATCTAGTAAAATACAGCTAGTATATATCCCATAGAGTATAGTAACTGATTGTTTTCAACCAGCTGGGACAACATGCAGACTGTGGCATTTTTGAGCCCAGGCTTACAAAACCTGCACTGCTCACCATAGAATACATCTGAGTCATAAGGCACTTCTGCTATTCACGCTGTCTTCATCCTGGGTATAATCTCAGTTTATAATCATAAATAATCCTAACTCAAGGATTTCTTTCTTATTTACAATAGGACCTCTACATGTGTCCTTAGATAATTACTCATCTGAGGGAAAATGCTGCTCATCCTTACACCCCTTCCACAGACAGCAATGGTCATGGACAATTATTAAATGGTGCTAGGACAGATCTGCTACTGGATGTGCTGTCTAAAATACTGGGAATACTTATGGCAAAAGTCTAGGGACAAGACAAATTCAGAGGGTGTTCCAGCTCTGCTTCACAGGCAGAATGGTTAAGTTTATACTGCAAATTTGGTCCTAAACCATCCATCCAGTTAATTTTACCAAGTTGTGATGCTTCACAGAACGTCTCGTGGCTTCAGGTAAAAGATGACTGGATCTGCTCAAGTTTTATCCCATGCTGGGATAAATGGGATGATGGGGAGAGCTAGCAAGGTCTGAGCTAAGAAGCAGTGAGCAACAGCTGCTCCAGCTCCCCACTCTTTCATTTTGTTGTAAACTTTCCAAAGTTGATTTAAATCACTGTTGTTAAGCTAATTCCCTAGAAAATTATTCTGTGTGCTTTTCAGTTGTTATTCAGCACCTGTTAGCTGACATAAATGTTTAATTTTTCACTATTTTGGACACAATTACAGAGAGGTAGAAGACTAAATAAGCCACAGTCCTGGGATCAGGCATATGCTAAACATGCAATAAAAGACATCGTTTCTTCACCTTGGATCAGGCTTTTCACCTTTCTGTGCCTTCGGTCTCTCTGCGTTTTGTCTGTTCAGACTGCAAAACTGTGATAGCAGGTGCTGATTTTTACCCTGTGTTTGCACTGTCTCCAGCAGCATGTCACCACAATAGTGCCTGGAAAATTCATGTCCTGCTGTAGTATAAATAACAAGAAGAGCTGTGCTCGCAGTACTGAAATAAGCCAAATCCACACAACAGTTCGTTGGCTTGGGACATGAAAACTCCACATCCTCAGGTGATATCACCTTGGAAGAAAAAATCAAGACCTCAATTTGTTTATGCTCCCAACAGGCAGCCCTTGCTTATTTTTAGCTTATTCAGAGAAGCAGTGTAAATCAGACAGCAAAAATTACTCCAGATCTTGGCCTAGTCCAGGTCTACACCAGAGGGACCTACAACATCTCACTGCAGGCTGTACTGTAGGCAAGCACAGAAAACGTGATGTAGCAGAGCTCAGGCTTCGTTGGCCAAGTCCCTTAATCCTTCTATGGAAGAAAAAAAAAAGCCTTCATCAAGAATCATAATATTCTCTTTTTGTAAGAATATTCATGCATCTAAAAAAACTCCCAGTAAAATCCAAAGCATTTTTTTCTCAATTATTAAAAAAAAAAAAAAAATAAGGAAAAAAATCAACTCTTAAACCTTTCACAGAAAATTTCTCCATGGCAGGTAAATGTTTCAGGAAAATATAAGCATATCCAGCAGAACATAAAACCAGAAATGATGTTAGTTATCACTATACCTTTGTCTGCCACCTAAATGGTATTTGTCAGATTTACTGCAGGTACTAAAGTGCTCTCCACAACACACTTCAATTACAGTATTTAAAGCTTGCCATCTTTAGCCAAGTTTAAATATTATCTGTTTTCCAGAACATCCATTGTTAATTCAGAATATCTACTGTTATTTTGTACAACATTCCTTGAAATGACATGTCACATGATGGAGTAACAGGCTTTTCTTGGTTTTACGTTGTTCTGCACTTCAAGAAGTTACTTACTTAGTTAGGCAGTTTGAATGATTATAACCTCACAGAATTTTTTTTACAATACAATACATTGTCCAAGATATAAGCAATAGCAATGGTAATACATCTTATTATATCATATAATGGTTATAAGACCCTGATCTGGTTTGTATTCATTCTGGTAAAGCCATTTTGAGTTAATGCAATTATCTGTTCTTCAGAAAGGGCAATGCTTTAGAATTACCCTTTTTTCTTTGCTTTTTATTCTTCTTTCCTAGTCATGTTTTCTTTTACTTTATAATCCTTTTCAAGACAAATTTATTTTAATACAAAGCAATAAATTTCAGAAGATCTTGCATAACCAACCTTATAATCAATTTTTCCTGGTCTAATATAGATTAATCTAGATTATGCACAACCATCACACACACAATTTTATGAAAAACTTAATTCCCACATATTTTCTTTAAGGTTACTTTATAACTATGGCATTTAGAAAATGAATGTTTTATTGTGTATTTTCTTCTCTGTGTCTATAAAATGGCAGAATAGAACTGTCAGCAGTGAGATGCAGCTGACTCTTCTATTATAAACCCAGATGCAGGCTTCTAAAAACGTTGCTCTGGCATGAAAATAGCATGTGATTACTTTTTTTTTGTAAGATCATTTCATGTTATGAACCTGCTTACAACACAGTATGTGTTAATAAAGTTTTAATTAAAAGTGACATTTAGAAGGACAAGACTCTCCAAAGCTTCAACTTAAACAAAGGCTTTATTTGTTCATAGTAGAGGAATAAATCTTGCAGTGGTTGAAATGTCATGCTTCTACAAATACTGGAATGCTGTCAGCAAAACTGTCTCGAGTACTTGTTAAAATAGACAAGTCCCATTTATTTGGATGGAGCTTTTCTTTCCTAGAAACTCCCTGTAGTGCCTAAAGATGGCAACCCTTATCTACCGTGACAATACTACAAGGTAAAAGACCAGCAGTAGTAGGTTTGCACACATTCAGCAACGTCAAAATGGATTTAGTTTATGGAAAAATTAAAGGTATGGTAAAAAAAGTGATACTAAAATCTTTCAAATGTAAATTCATAAAGAAATTGATAACGTGTCAGAAGAACTTAAGCAACACAGATGAAAATAGACAGGGAGAAGAGAAAAATACCAAGTAAAGTGATTTACTAGAAACATGAGTGAATGGAATGACATTGCAATGCCAGGATGAAAGTATCCTCAGCATGATTGTCTTAAAAACACATGAATCCTTTATGAAAGCAGTGCTTTAAAAACCATACACACAAAAGATATTCAGAAACCTTAACAACCCAAGCCATCCTTCCTCTGTATGCCTTAATTTACATATGTAATGATTTCTATAAATGTTAGGAGGAGATGTACAGCCCCAGTTAAAAAAAAAAAAGCAAACAAGTTTTGCTCAAAAGTCATCAAAAACTAAAATAGAAAACAGTACAAAGATAAAGCATCCTAGTGGAGAGAAAAACATTAACACATATTTTGGTAAGAGTATGGTGTGGTGTTGAGTAAAGCACAGGTGTTTGACTACAGTGTCATACATGAGAATCACATGGTGAAGTATGCTGGGAATAAATGGAGCTTGAAGCGTGGACCTAGAGATCCGATCCAGATATTCCTGCTAGACATAGACAGAAATACACAGTCACCACTGTGGGCAGCTGTCACAGGGGGTCAATCCCAGGACCTGGCTAGAGCATTTGCCACACTGTGGTTTCACGGGGCTCAGGAGAACGGCTCCTAACACAGCCCTCAGCAGCAGATAACATTAATCAGATTTAAATCAATTAACATACACTTCTTTCTTCAGTACCCTGACCAATTAAAAAGTCTTAATTTCCTATTCTCATTATTACACTTTGGCTGTGGCCAGATTGCACAAAACTCTTACTTCCAGGCCCATGGTTGGACAATGTTCTTGCCTGCAAAACTAAGGATTTCCGGCAGCTTTGACTATGCTGGAAATGCTATTTTTTATGCTGCTATTCCATTACTACCAGAACGGTATTACTTTTTGTTCTGCAAACAATAGCCATATTAATATAGATTGAAATGTTTCTCTGGATCCTCATGTGGTGTCTGATACAGCAGAGAAACAGAGTATGCAGGTCTTTGTTGAAAATGTGTGACATTTGTATTCCCTACTCAGGGACCACCAGTTGATTCTGGGGTCTGTCCAAGAGTGCTTGAAATCCTTAGGACAAATTTGTGGTTGTGTTACAACTCAGTTCACAGACTGATATATTTAATGCATTTTCTATTGCAGTTTCCCATAGGGAGGCAAGAAAAAACATTGTTTTGTGCAACAGAGAGCAACTCCTTCCATCATTAACAACCATAAATCATTAAACATTTTCTATTATTTGTGTTAGAAATAACTGCCATATGAGAAAATATCTACTTAAATGATGTAATTTAATTCTTAGTCTCCTCACCTGTTCCTGCCACACAAACTGTATTTCTGCTTTTGTTTTGTTCTTTTTCTACCAATTTTCCATAATTAAAAGTTTTATAATAATTTCTAATTGTCTTAGTAACTTGTTTCCTTATACACACACACACACACCGCTTTCCCCCAACAGAGCTGCAATTCATTCCTTTAAACAAGGGAAAATATCTATTTCTGTGCACAGTATTCCAAGACGTCACTGTGTTACTACTTCTGTTAACTAACACACACCGTTCCCACTTACTGAATACTTTTATTTTGAGACTTTGATGTGTACATACTAAGTTCCACGGGGCATAGATGGAAAATGAGTCAATGCTCCAGACAGATACATTCCTTTCTGTATGTAATACCACTGTTTGAAATTCAAAACTTACCTGATTCTTCCAAGTGCTGTGTAATGAAGATCACAATAAATTAGCAAAATTGTCTGCATTTTCTATCACTGTCTGCTCTAGCAGGTGAAAAATTATCTGGTATCTTAGTATTTTCTGGAGAAAAAAAAGCCTCAAATAAACCCCCAAACCAACACTGCTTGGATTCATGGAGATGAGAGTGTCTGCTCAAGAGAGAATCCTGAATTAATCTACAACTGCATACCACTGCCATCTACTGAATGTACAATATGTGGAATGTACTCATGCATACCTTCCTGCTCTGAGAGGGCAGTTTACTAGGTTTCGCATTTACTTCATCAAACAGGAGCCCTTTCAGTTCTCACAACACAAAGTGTACTCTAGACCTTAAGGGCTACAAATAGGGTGCAATTAAGAATATATCCCAGAGTCTCTATTCAGCTGTGTCATACCTCTCTTACTCACCCTTGTAAGCCTTATCTACATCAGTTGCTCCCCTTAAACCCAGGGAGAATAATATTCACCAAACATTCACAAAGGAGTAACTGCAATCTATTTGGTTCTACGAAAACTGCAGTATTGCAAATACTGAACATTTTAAAAAATACACAAAGTATTGTACAAAGGGATTCCTAAAACTAATGATAAAAACAGATAAGGACACCTTCTACAAGGTGCAGTAAAGTGAGAAAAAGAACACACCAAAAAACATATAAAGAGCAAAGGCATACTGCTTTCCTAACCCAGAACGCCTTGGGTTTGTCTGTAGTACTATATGTTTGTATGTCCTTGTAACACATTTGATGGATAGGCACCTGTGCACTAGTTCAGTGTAGATCTGAAGTATTTCAAATTTCTGTTTTTTCCCCCTTTGCTTGGAATAGAATATTTTAATTTTTTTTTTTTAAGATTTCTAAAAATAGTCTTGAAATAGTTCAAAGTGCTGCCTTTTTATAGTGACCAGGGTCAAATTCCACTCTCACTGCCAGCTGCATAGTCCCCCTCACTCATCAACACCCCATTAATATAATTGCAAGGGAATTATGGAAGGGTTTTTGGACTCAAATATTTTTCAGCTATATTCTTATTACAGAGACCTTCAGGTGGGTGCCAAGAAAACAGATGACTAACTTTAGATACTTGATTTCAGTTGGATGTATAGCCTTTGTTTGAGCAATGGGCAGTAAGCTTTAGCCACACTCTGTTATAAAGAGTATGGAAGATTCTGCACATACTATAATATAATATAAATAGTAACTCAAAAAAGCAAGTTGACTTGGAACTTTCTTCAAGAAGAAAGAGATATTTATTTATCTCTGCCAACTGACAAACGGGCAAGACAAGTCTTACATTAGCTAGGCACATTCCAGTTCTTCAAAAAGGTTATGAACAAGATTCTAGGACATGTTGCCTGAAATAGCAGATGGCTGAATTTAATAAATCCAATAGCTTCCAGCCATATGATTCTAAGTGTGAAATACTGGCTTTAATTCAACAAATAACTATCTCATTTATGTTCTATGTGCTATTATCCCCATTAGGTCATGGCCTGTGAACACCTAAGAGGGAAGAATTTCTCCTCAAAACCCTACTACTCCCACCCTAAAGAGTCCCTTTGATTAAATGCTAAGTCTTACACAAAGACTACGCAAATTTGTAAATATATGACAATGAGCCATGCAAAACACACTCTTTTACGCTTAGAAGAAATAAATTTGTTTGCTATAGTGTTTTATTGCTAACTCATTCATTCTTTGTTTACTGCAAATCATTAAATGGAGTTAGTTTCTGAATTAATTCAATTTATTTATTACTACAATACAAAGGAGTACATGGGATTAGAAATTAAATGTCTCAAGCTCCTTGCCACATTTCTAGCACAGGGTAAATCCATAAGTACCATCCTACTGATTCAGCTAGTTTTTAAGAGAAGAATGGCCATTATCTAGCTCCTTTTTGGTTGTTTCAGATGGTAAAACACTTCTCTTGTCATGAAAAGTAATTAAACTTCGGTGTACATCATCAGACAGATAACTTTAAAAACTACTCACTTTTTTCTAGTTTCTCTTTTCAAAACACCAGAAGCGCAATTGTGATGCTGCCCGATAAAGTGTTATGCGCTCATTTGTATAAGAAACCACACATACTCCATTCTACAAAGGAAAATAAAAATTTAAGTTTTCTTCATTGATGCATTTTCCTCTCCGTTCATCTGTGGTAGAAATTTAATGAAAGTGAAGTTTGTCCTCTTTTTCTAAGAAAGTGAGAACTTTAGTCCCGTAATCTTTGTACCTCCCTACAGGATCTCACAGGACATACTGAAAGCAGAGTGGCCAGGTCAAAGCTCCCATGCTATTACTGCTAGCATCATGGCACTCTTGCCAACACAGTCCCTCCCAAGCACAATCTGTGGCAGGCTTGCCTTCTTCCGTGCAAGTGAAGGGAGGTGAAGTGACACAAAGTCCTCTGAGACAAACTTTCGTCTCTAGTTTTTTTTATGCTTCAGGTGACATCCGTCCTTCAACAGAAACTTTAAAAAAAACCACTAAGAGAAAAAAAAGCAAATACATACAAACTTTACTTGAGTTTGCTCTTTTTCATTTTTTTGTGCTGCTGTTTGGGAAAGATATAGAAATTCTTTCCTTTGTAACTCAACTTCCAAGCATAAACTTACAGGACCATCTTTGAGACACCACAACTGTTCATGTTGTCTCATTGTCCCACTCCTTGTAATCCATATTACCGTACTATACAAAAGTGAAAGCACCTGTGACAGTACAAGAGAGGAGGCCAGAAAGCACATCCAGAAGTAGGAGAAATAGGCACAGAAGTATTTGGTGTTCATCTTGCATCACTTGGAGAACCTACACAGGATCCAAGGCACAGGAGAAGGACACCTACTTATCATTCCTACCTTCACCCCTACCTAGGTCAATTCTTCAGAAGCTATGGAGAAAAACTACTTCTAAGTCCCTCCAGTAGGCTTAGCAGCAAAAAAGGCTGACTTGCAGTCATGGGAAGGTGATAAAGACCTGTTCACATCCACAGAAAGGACCCAGCCAGATTCTGCCCCCACTCTTCCCTGCCCATGTCCTACTTGCCCTACTCTTGCTCAGCCATTGCACTTTGCCTTCTCCCCTCCCTGCACTCCCCCTGGCCTCCTCGCCTTGGCTGGTCTCTGCCAAGCTGCAAGTAGGAACAAGGAGTGACAGGAAGAGTTAGCAGCAATTGTTGCTATGAAGACAACTAACAGCATGAACAGTAATTCCAGGGAGGCCTTCCTACCTCAGCAGAGCAATGACTATTTACAGCCTGAAAGGGGTTGCCAGCCTCCAGTTGAACACTCTCTTAAGGGCAACGGCTTATCCCTAGAGTTGGCTCCTTCAAGCCTGGGCACGGAACTGTGGGAAGGACATAACCTGAGGCTGGAAGGAGCTAACTCACTCAAGCTGCAGAAGAAGCATTTAATCATGTCTGAAGTGTCAGGATAGGTGGACAGGGGAAGGGGAGGATAGTTTTGCCTGCTGTGAAATGTTCAGGGTTTTCACCCCTGGTAATATTATGTTCCTCCTCACACCCCAAGTTTGATTTGTCTTTGCTTAACTCATTATTTGTGAAAGGAGTGCTCAGACACTGTACTTTCATTTCTCAGAAAAAGAAATCACACTCTGTTGCTGGTTAAAAGACTGCAGTAATAATATTTCTATCATCATGAGCTTGAAGAGGCTGAACCTTGGCTGCCAGGGTATGCAGGTGCTTGCCACCTTCGATGCCCTCTGCGTGTGAATGCAGAAACCAGCACCTAAAAATCGCCCTACCTAAATCAGAATATTTCCCACAGTATCTTCAGAGTATGAGACTAAGTCATTTCTCTGTGCTCCGTTCATTTATAATGTCATCAGTTACACATCAACCAGCCAGAATTTGTAGAAATACATGTCAGTCTGCAAATTGGCTGTAGATCTTCCCAAACATTTTTCTTTCTGTTACCTGTTGACCAATATTTCACTCTGTCAGTAGAACTATGTGAAGGTTCTTAGCCAGGTAATGGAAATGTACTTCCAATTGCACATGTGAAGCCTTCTCTCAAAATCTTTCCCTTCTTCCTGAATGTAAGATTGTCAGTCAGCTCCAGGTAATTTAATTTTGGTTATAACTAAACAATACTTTCAAGTTTCCATCTGCCACTGTCTTTCTTCTGCTGGTTTCCTCACTCTTGAAAAGACTTTGTGATTAAACATGGGATTTTTTTATTTGATAGAGAATTTTTAAATGCTAAAGGAAACATGCAATAGTGTAACGACAAGAGAAAAAACTATTTTATTTCCTCTTATTCATAAAGGTAACAAACATCTTTTAAATGTTCATTAAGGAAAAAAAAATTTGCTATAAAGTTACAAGGCTTTCACAACTACAGTTTCTCAAGGGGTATTTATAAGCTAATGTCTTTGAGCTGGGGCATAGGTCTAATTCTGAGACTGTCAGAGCCCTAATCTTGAGACTGCATTAAAAGGAGGAAAATAGATGTAAATCTCAATGGATCTCTTTGAAATTGCCTGAACCTGGTGTTCCAATTTCCATTGTTAGAATCGCAGAAGCCATTGTTTGAATGTCAGATTTTGAAATCAAAACCAACAGCAACTAGGGAAATACATTCTGCACAAAGCAGTTGTGTACTAGCAGCTCTAACACATTTTTGAGGGCTGAAAGACACTGGAAGGAGAGTATGGCCTGATTCTGTTCTCCTTGATTTCAATAGAAGCAAAAACACGTCCTCAATCTGTGTGTAATTCACATGATCTACTTAGCTAAACAATTAAGTCACAGCTCTGACATCTGATATTTATTTTAAGTTCTTCAAGCCAGATTCTCTTCTCTGAGCCAACCCTTTTTTCTGTTCTGGTGGCACAAAGGCTATAACAACCATGGATTTTCCCAGCTGGAGATTCTCCCAGCATGAATAAGTCTTCACCTGTCTGGCAAAACCAGCTTTCATGTTATTTCCTCCTCCTTGCACCCTTGGAACCTTTGCCATCTCCTTATGCGAAAGAGTAAGAGGCCTCGCTACAGCGCTCATTAACATGCTTCAAGGATTCTTAGCCTGCATACTTGCCTCTTCAAATTAAAGCTATCCATTTAATTTTAAATAATCCAAAGGCTATTATACCTAAGTGAAAACATAGTCTGCTATGATGCTCCTGCCGTGTTTCAGAAGACATACAGTTGAGGATCTGTCCAAGGCACGTTACCAATGAAACATCCCAAAAGCTCTGAACCCTTAAACTATAGGTCACTCCTATCTGTGCAGGCCATGCTTAAGAATTTAATCATATTGCAAGGTCATCCTTAGAGAAAAGACCCTCAATCCAAGCAAGCCAACTTTTTAACCCCCTCTCTCCACCCCAAGAGAGCAGAGGATGTGTTAAGGGGTACCCCAAAGACAGGTTCAACTGAAAAAACCACACAGTTTGATTAGAGTGTTTGTAAACCACCACCTGAGTGGGGAATCTTGTGGTTAATGGCTGCTCCTTTTATGTTATTTTAGGTGATGTACCCAATGAAAAGATCTTCAAATGAGACTAGTTTAATGGAGATGACAAAATCAGTATGTAGTTTACCACCGCTCTTATTTGAGTTTAGTTTAGGCAATGTCCCAGTGTGGGCCCAGTCTCCTGGGAAACGTGAATCCTCACAGAGGGACTGCCCCATAAGTATGCTGTGGGAAGCAGTGGAACAAGGCGAAGCCACTGTGAAGGCAGCACCAATTACTCAAACTTCATCCACCTATTTGAATATGTTTACATTGTCAAGGAATTAGTCAAGGATCTGACTCCAGTCTCAAGATGAGATGCATTCACATCCTAATCCCTTATGCCTGTGCTCATGTTTCATTACCTAAAATCTGGAGCTCTCTGGGAGGGAACACCCAAGTATATGGTAACACACAGTGTAGGCCCAAGCTCTTACCCAGCAGTGTGCAGTGGCCTGAGTGTCACCAAAAAATATTTTCACATTACAGCCTTGGACAGCTGAAGAGGCATCGAGCTCAGAAGCAACTGGAAGCAGGAAGCAAGCAGGTCGACCAAATAGAGAAAAAGTAGGGGAGTAAGTATGGAAAGTGTGTCTAGTCTAAGGAGAAACTAAACTTCTACTTGGGCATCTCACTTCTTTCATTGTATCCCCTTTAGCTACAATACAGTTGTGCCCCACTTCTGGGCAGAATCCTGTTCTAGGGTGTGCGTTTCAGCGAACACGTACAACGTTCACTAAACAGCTACCTACCACAGTTGACTTCCAGACATGCACTGGGATGTAATGGCCCAGCAAAGTAGTCTCACAGTTTCATGTACCAAGATTTTTGGCCAAGGAAATGAGTCAACCTGGGAGGTAAACAACATCAAAGGGAGTAACATTCAGCATGCAGCAGCCCCTTTTGATTCAATGCTTTCCAATCATCCACTTTCCAATAATTCATTAAGACTTGAACAAAGAGGTTGAAACACTGGCTTCTCCTAGGGCTTCAGCCAACTGTAATGAAATTATAACAGGATATATTTACAAGGTTGAGTATCTTGAACTCAGCTATAATGATGCTCATTAGTAATTCTTCCATAGCTGCTCAGAAAGCATATTTGTATTAGTTAATCCTTGCCTGTGGAGACCTTTATATTTGTTTGGCAAAAGAATATTAAGAAGCATGGATTTCTTTTTTTTCCTCTCTGTAAATCCCTGTTTCCATCAGAAAATGCTGTGGGATCAAGAAATAAGACAAACATAGTGTATACGATTACTTTTCTGCTATTACTACTTGTGATCACTCTAGAAAACAGAACTGAAATGGATATAGATCTAGATTAACATATTCTGACAAGTTTTACATTTGCAAAAGAAATGTAAAAATGAATTTAGCAACTATACTTTGCATTGCAAGCCTCTTGAACAGCACTGCACGCATACAGAAAAGCACTGTGTGCATCATTCCAAAGCACCCTTTTTCTTCTTTTCTCCTCTGTCAGAGATGTGAACATGGGAAACACTGAAATACATATCTATTTTGAAAAGTAAAAGAAAAAATCTCAAAGCAATTACAGACCTGATGTACGAGTTTATGCAAAAGAGCTCTCTTTTTTCCTAAGAGATTCTAATAAACAGGTTAGGATATCCCTCGAGCAATGGGAAGATGTATGGCATTATGAAACCCTCACTATTTTGAATACTAAGCTGTGAATATGCACTTCACTCTTTCCAAGAGGAAAGATGCATTACAATACTAATTGTTCATTAAAGTATAAAAGGATAATGCACCGAAAATAATGAAACATATAGGTAAGACTGGTCAAACTATTCAAGGCATTAATTTGCTAAAGCTATCTTTTCCTATTCATCGTTTTGCTTCTGTAATAGATAACAATTTCCATTCATTCATCTATTAGCTATTTGAAATCACTAAACTATCAAGGCAGACACTTCAGCTGAATCCAGAGACTCCAAATTATGCCTGGAAAGTTATTGGAGAGCTCTTGACTGAAGGCAGAACCACTCTTAGAACGAGATACAGAGACTACACATTATAAATATGGAGGAAATTTTTATTCTGTTTTAGCTATCATGGCTGCTAATAAATGTAGATTCTAGAATATTTGCATAAATTAAACACAAGAACAGCTGCAATACATCAAAAGCAATATATGAACTAGTTGAGTCATCTGAATGAAAGCTGATGACATGTGCTTAACTGACCAAACTCAGCACTGACAAACAGGCAAACTCTATCAGAATGAAAGGAAATAGAACTGAGTTTGCCAGAGCTTAATTAGACCCTGCTCTTTTTGAAATATGAATAGGCTCCAGGTTGATTGCTGTGCAAATGGCAATGTTTAACTGTACTTTACATTTCCTGTGCTTATTTTAGAAATGTTTCTATTTCTTTCCGAATTAGAAAAGATTCAGAACTACCATAATAGAGTAATAATCCACAGTTTCTCCCTTATAACTTCATTCTAAACTTCTATCTTAAAGGTGTTCCCAGTGAACATATGCCATGTTTATACTCAGACTAAGGTCATTTTACCTTATCACAGTTACATAAGTAGACATCTGATAAATGATACCTGGGATCAAAATATTTTGAGTGTTACATATAAATGCATCAAACGTAGTGAGCTATTTAGGCATACTGATATTGGAGGTCTTATCTTTGAGGATCATAAGTTGGTGTTAAATACATGCAAGTCATACATTTCATCAGGCCGAAATGTACTGCACAGAAAGTGTTGGCATTAAATAAAAAACAGAAAACACTTTCTGTGTCCTGGGACTGAGCAAGTTTAACGTTGCCCTGTTTTTTAATACTGCTTTCACTGTTATGACATTCTGGTATTCTGAGATGGAGAATGTAACTGCAGAGAAATGGAACTGTTACCCTTAATAGTCAAGAAGTTTTCTATTTATTCTAAGATAACACTTACCTTGTTAGTATTATTTAATCTCCAGATTTACTCTTTGTTTCACTCCTTGCTCTGACAGGAAAGGAATAGCTATCCCAGACAAAAGAAGAAGAAGCAAGACTTCTCTGCAAGTGCTGCTCAGTTCTGGGTCAGTGGACTTCAGTATAAATGTGCAGTTTGGAACTGTTTTAAGGGTTTTGAAAGCCCTGACTACAGCTTGGATGAGGGATCCTCTATAGTCCCATGCAGCTGAATCACATACGTACACACATGACTCCACCATGCAGGTGATGGAGAGTTAATCTGTTCATAAGCAGTACATCTGGCTGTTAAATTTGCTGTACCTGTGCAGGTTTTGTCCACACAAATTATTTATTTTGTAGTAATCCCTTCTCCTGAAGTCTGGAAATTGCCTGACATCTGGAAAAGTGGCTTGTTACTGAATCAAGGGGGGAAACCTGTGCACGTTAACTTTACATGCAACTTGGGATTTGATCGTATAGTAATGGGAAGCACAAATCGTATGGGGTATCTTGCTAAATCAGTACTGACCAACACATCCACTCAAACTTTAGGCTCACAGCATAAAATGAAAGTGATCAGCCTGCTCTAGATTGTCTCCTGACCCAGAAGGTTTCTCTGGAGACCACAAGAAATGCTCATATTGGTATGTTTTGGCTATAAGTCTTTGTCTACTGTGTAAAAGATGAGTTCTGAAAATATTTTTCCTGAGTTTCCTCAATTAAAATTTCAGTGACAAAATAGGAGTTGCTCACGCATTAGGCATGCTATGCCATTAACAGACAAGGAAAAAGTAATTACTCTATGACGATTACGGTAATAACATCACAGCTATCTCCTCAACTATTTTAATCCAATGGGATTTAAGGGGTTTACTAATTTAGTGCATATATCCAGTACAACCACACTTACTGATGAGGATGCATTTCCTAACATTTCATTTCAAAGGTTCCTCCTACTGAAACACATCACATACAGCTTGAAAACATAAACAGTAAGGGTTGAGGAAAAAAAGGTGTCTGCCTTCCAGTAGGGTTTTATTTTGCTTTTCACCTTTATTTTACAGGATCAGGTAAAAAGGAGAACATAATTTACGTAGCAAAGTCTTAATTAGATTTGTGCCATCTTACTCCTGAAGTTGTCCAAAATCTGCAAGGAACATGCCAATAGTTGCTTACTGATGCAACTATAAATGTTTTTATTCAAGCCAAAGATTTCAAATCATGTAGTAAGATAACATGTACTAAAATGCAATTTAAGTTACTTCAATTGACAAAGAAAGACCTAAATAGGCTTTAAAAAAAAAAAGAACCTTACAAAAGAAGTTTAAATATTCTTAGTATACAAAGTTGTGCCTTTACCATAAGTGGTTTTGGTTTGATTACATAACCCTTTTAACTGTACTTTTAAAAACAAAATATTAGGATTAAACAGTAGCCACAATTTGTAACTCCAAACAGTATTTCTCATTGTTGTTAAAGCCTGTATTAAACAAACACATTTTTATGCAGTGTTTTAGTAAAATCAGTGGAGCATTGCACATCAATGATTTTTTGCCCAGCAGACATAATAAAACATAGGTGGATATAAAAATGGCCACTAACCAATCAAATGATCAGAACCTTCATGTGTTAAATCTTGTTTATACCCTAGAGATACAGACTTGCACCCTCAGTATGTAATCAATATTCAATCGATTCTCTCACTGGAGCAACTGCTTTCCAACTGACTGACATTAAAAATGCCCAAAACATGAATTAATAGCCTGTAGGACTTCCACTAAAGTAGTAACCTCTAATTCACAAATGACAAAATGAAGCATCCATCCTTCAATTGAATAGAAAAACCTAACCAGCAACTGAGGCCAACACAGATCAGCTGCACTTTTTTGAGCAAAATGCTTTTCATCGTGTGTCTTCTCCTGATTTCTAATCATTTTGCAAGTTTGGTTTTGACATATTTTCTTCACCAGAGTTACGTTTCAGTTGTGGTCTCATGGGCAGGGAGTATATGTAATTGCTTAAGTGTCAAAAGAAAGAAAAAAGTGTCCCAGAGAACACATTTTTTTCCAACTAAAAAAATGTATCTCACTCTGTGTAACACTGCTCCTGTGAGCATACATTCACAAACCATTACGTTCTTCTCCAACAGTCTGCTTTAATATTCTTCCTCATCATCAAAACTAAATGTAAACAACAAATTATCAAAGCTGAATGCTTTTACTGAAGAAGAACAAATTTACTGTGACTATTAAAGTGCACTTATTTGGTATGTTTTAAAGCAAGTCTTACAAAATACTAACATAAGATTTGGTCACCTTTAAGTAAATTTTTTTTTTTTTTTTTTTACTGTAGTGCAAAGTACTAGATAAACACCACTGAAAATTTTAGTTCTCTAGAAAACAGGCAAGTGTTAATAAGGGGGAGATTTTCCCCTCCTACAAATTACTTTCAGGTCACTTTGAACGATCTTTAAGAATAAAATGATCCCAAAGCGGACAAAGGCACTACATATACCTTAGACAGGGAACCAAACTCCACTTTCTCCCTGCAGCCTTCCAGTGGCTATTTTTCTAGACGGTGTATCTTCCTTGGGTCCCTCATTGATTAAGAGGTTTTGCTGACAGCTTTGCACCGTGACTGCTCCTATGCAATGATTTTTATGCTGTTTTAAGCACTTTGGAAAATACAGTCTACAGTTAGAAGCCACCTTTGTGCCTTTCAAATCATTTGTAGGTCCAAAACACGTCATCGTTCTCCCTCAAATTGTCCTCAAACCCCATTAATTAAAACATGTGTGTTCCTGTATGTATGTATGTATAGTTACACTTCTAATCTTTTTAAATATTTCTCCCTGTATACATACATATTTAAAAATCGGAATAATCTCCAGACACAAAATGGTGTATTTTCAAGGCTAAAGCCTATCTACCAAGCCTTACAACTGTGTACTACCATTCTCCCACCTCTCAGAGGCTTTCCCTAGCAGATTAACACCTGAAATAACAAACCAGTAAAACACAGAGACCTGCCATTCTTTCTTGATTGAAAAACAAATCTTTGTGTCTACAGTAAAGAAAAAACCAAAAATAATCGACTCTTCAGCTTGCTCAGAGGCTCAGGGACAAGCTAGACTAATTCAAAATATATAGTTCCTGAGTTACAGTTATGCACCTAGACCTACTTTGAAGTTAAATTTCTGTTTTACTTGTTATTCACTTCCCTGCATATTGGAGGAGCCTTGCTGTACTTCAGGCCCAATTCTGGTGTAATTCAGTGAAAATTTTGCCATTCACTTTTCTGGGGTTACAACTGTACACGAGTAATTGTGTCTCTTGTCATGCTAAATACATTTTTTTCAAAATATGAAATAGAACTAAACCAGAAACCAGATGATCTCCTCATGTTGAATAAAGAAGAAATCGATGACTTTTTATATGCAATAGTTCAACAAAAAAGCTTTTCCATAGGCTGACATCATATCTTGCTCCTGGCACGGCATATTGCCATCCAAAAGGTTTGCTGCCCAGCATAGTGAAGTTCTGCAAGGTTTTTCCATTCATGTGCCAGGACAGCATATGACGTCATGTTGATTCTGTAAGGTATCGAGCACCCTCGGTTTGCACTGTGATTAATGAAGTAAGAGCAAAGACACTTGGAGAGTGTCATCATTTTATTTGAAAGACTACTCTGATGGACTTCATTAGATTTTAAACCTCTACGTACGTAACAACTATGTTTTATCTTTGCTCACTTACTCATCAGCTGTCATGGTTGGTTCACAGGCTTGACATTCTCCACTGCACAAAGGAAGATACCTGGCATATCCTAGGTTTCAGATGTCTTCTGTTCAGTGGCCCAGCTCTACTGCCTGGCAGTCATGTTTGCCAAATGTGCAATAGTGGTATTACAAGGCGTATTGCACAATACACCTAAAAATGCAAGCAGCCAAGGAAAGAAATGTAGCAGCAGGGTTACAGGTAAAGGCATCATAACCGTGAAGGAAATGGACACAACGACAGATCCACGCACTTGCGTGGAACTGAAGGAATATATACTCTCTGCAGCATTTGGGACTTACTTAAACTAGAAACTAAGAAAGCCAGCATGCAAACTAGAGGCACTGAGATCACCAACATCTTACAGTCTGGGGAACTAGTACAAAGGTAACAGTTTCTGGAAGGAAATTCTGGTGATACGTAACAGCTGACCTGAATGAAAGGCAGTGAAGTCAAGGCTCATTCCATTAAAAACAGCAAAAATTGTGGAAAAAACAAAACATGCTTATGAATACAAATACAGCTACAAATATGCACTTGTCAGAATGAAACCCATCGGTGTATGAATCTATATATTTATTACAGGAATCAGTAAGTAATGGGTCACTAAAAAGTAGCCAGTATCAACTTGTTTAGGAGAATTTATCAAGGTAATTTTGAGGATGGCTTTGAGATCAAAATCCTATCAATATATTTAATGAAAAGTAATTCTTTCTCCTCACCCACACAAAAGACTATGTAACAAAAATCTCTTCTGCCCACTTGCATTTTTTGAGTACACCTGATCTTGGTACAGAGATAATGGTTATTTCCCCTGAACTCATTGGGACTGTTCGTATTTCTGCATCATGGTGTGGTGAGATCCTCACAGCCCCTCTGATCCTGCCTCAGGAAGCATTGGCCTGGGCAGCATATTGTCCTATGGCATCTATACTGCTTCTGGTACCCAAGCTAGTTGCACTCTCCCATGCAGACTGCCATACAGATGTTCTGCCGAGAGGAATAATATCTGATGGTTCATTCAGTTTGTTAATTTATGAGAATATATCTTCTTTTAACTACTAGCTCTTGAATAAGCAGAATTGTAATTTATTTGCCTATCATGTCTGTCGCAATAAAAATACAGAAAATAAGTCCCTTAACCATTTGAAATACGGTTACAGTAAGCCTCTGAAAGAAGAATGTATTTGCCTGGTTCTGTTCCAGAAAAGCCTACCCACCAACTTCACTGCAAAAACAATTTATTTAAAAACTTCGGATGTGGAATCATGAATAATTACTGTAAGCCAACAAAATTTATTTTGATTTTTTAATGTAACAGTTACTCTTCTTTTAAATCAACTTCATCCACCATTTTGCTAATTTCTGAGGTAACGTATATTTTGGTACACATGTGATTTTGGAGAATGGCATTTTTATTAACTCTCTTCTTCTTTTAAGCCTGCTGAATGCCCAGCAATTTCTGTTAACACAATATACTAAAAAAAAAAAAAAAAAAAAAAAAAAGAGCAGCTATTTTATTAATAGGAATAACAACTGGACAAGACATAAGTATTACAAAGAACTCTGTGTTACGCCGTAACACACATTTTAATTTCCTAGAGACAAGGTTTACATTCCTCAGTGGTCTCCTTTTTTATTCCAGATCTGTAATTACATTCAGTGAAGTAGTTTAGTAGTAGGCACAGCAGGTCTTGTAGAATTAGGGACTTCCAGCTGTAACTATCACTATGCTTACAGGAGATTTTTTTAAGTGAGTAAAAAGAAGGAAACTTTTCTTATGCCTTACATAAGGTTGCATGGTTTTGATTCAACCGTAAACTAAAATAAACCACAAATATATCTTTCAAATCTAACTCATTATGAATAATGGTTAAATTAGCACCATGTCATGGGACAACTTACACTTTTCTTCTGCTGATGTGTAAGAAATCTTGGCATAAAACTGAACTCTTAAATTTAACCTCAAATTTTAAATAGTTTGAGGGCCAAATTCTCTTCTCTGATATGTTATTCTAAATCTGAAGTAGATATGCTCAGGAGGCTAATTTGAACATACTGGTAAATTGAGAGCAATATTTATCTTCATTCCTTCATGCTTGAAATATAACTAGTCAAAATGTTTTAAAATGTCTTGCTGGTCTCCCAGCACAAAGACAAATTTCAGTCCCCTACCCCTTGTAAGTTGAGATAGCTCATTTCTCCACTGTTGTGGAGAATGTGTAAGGCAAGAACAGTTAAGGCAGACTTTTTTATTTCCCAAGCCTTCTTTAAATTTAATTACATGGAAGCTATTTTTGTTCTGCAGAAAGTGTTTGGATAAAAGTTACAAAGAAAATCTGAGAAGAATGACAAACTCTTCTAGTTCCCCCAACATGACATTCAAAAATAATGTGATGCTGAAACCTTTCTTTGTGAAAATACATATTTGGGTTCTTCATGAAAGAAACTGACCACAATTATGCATCAGAAACAGGGGGTAGTTATGAAAAAGATTGCCCATTGAGGGGCTTTCATAACTAAGCTTAAAAACTTTATGAGACGCTTCTTTGTGAAAAAAAAAATCCCACTCAAGCATAGAAACTTCACAGAAATCAGGCAAGTAAAGGATGTTGTGACAGAAAATTTAATCCCACTAGATATAATCATTCAAAGGAACAACTTGTATTTTTAGTGACATCCTACCAGAAATCCTAGAAAAAGATGAAGATTGGTTTTTGGTTAGTTGGAATACTTTATTTCTTTTGAATGTACTCTTCAGAGTAAGTGCTCACTCTCATTAATCAGGTCACCAAGAAAAACAGGGACAGATCTGTGTGAGATAAGACTTTTGAACATGTAGGGATAAAAGGGATAAGACATTAAGACAGCTAAAGTGATGGTGAAACTGGTATCTTTATTGTATATGTGGGTGTCCTTCTGGGTCCTGCAAGATACAGGACACAAATCTTCATACGGCCAAGAAGCACACAACACAGAATACATCTCTGATTATTAAGGTGAAAAAAAAGACCTAAAGAATCATTTCCAGGCAGGTCACAGAAGCTCACTGCCCTAACACAGCAGGCCAGGTTTGAACGTCCATCCTATTTCAGTGCTGCCGTGCCCCTTCGCCCCCCAACAAACCCACATGAAGCAGAGCACGGCTGTTATCCCTATGACATAGCTCTAGCCCAGAACCTGCCCTTGAATTGCCTGCAAGCCACATCGAGATGGGGCATCACAGCCCAACTACTCTTGCTTCTACATCTTATGTATGTATAAATGAGCGGTACGTGTCTCACCTTTCTTTTTTTCAGCTTCACTGAAGACACCCTGTGATGCTGTGCTTTGCCATTACGCCCTGAGCTAAATGAGGTCCCCATCGCCGTAAGGAGGAGTTCCCACCCTCTCTCAGCCCTCGCTCCTGGTCATGTGCTCCAGCCACTTGCCTTGTGCTGCTCCTAAAATTCACCAGTGGCACACCAGGTCAGCTCTCTTCACTACGCAAACAGCCAACCAAGCCTCCCAAATGAAATAAAATAAAGAAAGGTAGGTGTGTGTGGAGGTGCTGCGCAGCAAGCTGAACTAGCTCACTGCATGGTTAGACTACAGCTGGAATAAAGTCCTGAGAGGAAGGGAAAAAGCAAAGGAGGGGAAGCACGTTTCAGCCCTTCTGCTACTCAGTTAATTGATAATACGTAGTAGCATCCTCAGAAAAAAAAAGAAAAAGGAGAAAACACACAGAGATGATGCTTCTTGCATGCTCTGCTCTGTATATGGCACTGTCCTGGATGCTTTTTGTTTCAAACAAAAGAAGCATTTGGGCTGCTCAATTTTCTTTTCAATTAGATGCTTGGGCTTGATTTTCAGCAATAACAGACAATCCAGATATGTAACTCTGGCTTTAAATGCCTGGCTGAGTACTCATCCGAATGCTATACCTTTCCTGACTGATAGGGAGACGAGCTGTTCTTTTCAGCTCACACTCGGATAGCACCGGCCGGAGTAAAAAGCTGCTGCTAATGTGTCGGTGACAGGAGTTATGAGAAAAAGGTTGATGACTCGTAAGAAAAGCTCTGCCACAGTTCTTTGCCTCAAAAAACAAACACACACCATCACTACAGGTACTAGTTTGTATCCTTGCCGTTTGTTATAAAAAATGGAATGAATATGAAAACTCGACTATTTCTTAAACTGCAGATCTGCCTTTTCTAGGCTGGAGAGAAAGCTACCTTTGTGGCTGCCCATAGGACACTGCACCTGCACCAGGGACAACTGGAGAACCTCTCTAAGGATGTCCAGCAGTTCCACTCCTTTTGTGTCCAATATAGTTACTAAAACTAACAATTAATAGAAAACAAAGCCTTATTATGTGTAATACCAATGAATTACATTCCCCTTCAAAGTTATATAAATGTTACAAAATATTTACACTTTCTATTTTAATACAATTATTTAGTTAGGAGTAAACGTCTCAAACGGGAGATACTGTTGTCCACAATACACTTTCTCCTCAAGCCTGATACTAGTGACTATTGCTCTCAGGTTTATACTTTTCTACCCTTCATTCTCTTGAAAAGAAGACACATGTAAGGCTTTACATATTCTGCCTCAACAAGACCTTTTTACGTTTTTTTTTCTGCAAAAGTGTACGCTGCGGGTTTGCTCACAGCACATAAAGAATTCAAGCCACAGTAAGTAGCCACTCATGACCAGTCATGTTGGTAACCAGCAGCATCTTTTCCAGTCAGCAAACAATTCTGTGGCAATCTGTTTGGGGCTGGCTTTCTCTTTACTACCAGAGACTTAATGCTCTGAAAAAGCAAGAGTATCTGGAAGCTCCCTGGGACACTACAACCCCTTACTGATGGACCACTCAGTACTTAGGGCAGATCACACTCAGCAGAGGCTTCCAAGGCCAGAACATCAATTACTTTTTGCTTGATTTGTCTTTTTTTAGTCCAGTTTCCTTAGAGTGTGCAGTGATCTCACTGTGTGAGTGCCTGCCCTACCGATAAGTTACTCCCCTACTAGCTTCTGAACCTCCCCGCTATCTTCAAGTTTTTTTCCAAAATGGGGTTTATTGTCTTTGAAAATAGAACATTGGACAGAGAAAAGCAACCCTACCCATGTGATGCAGGGAGGGCTGCATCCCAACTTCACCTATTACAGGCATCAGCCACAATGGTGCTCACCAGGGACACAAATCCCTAAGAAACCAAACTTCCCTAGTTTCCCACATCTTAGTTTCTCTCCAGTTGAGTCTCCAGCAGGTAACAAGAACAAAACATTAGTGGGCTAAAGCCAAAAGACAGTCACTGTAACCTCCTTCTTGTTGAACTGCACCATCCTAACTAACTCCCACAAAACCCCTCAGGAAGCTCCACTCCAGTAGGAAATGTTTTGCATGGCTCTGCATCAAAACTAGCTGCGGCAGAGGTGACCCCCTGCCCAGTCTCCTGGCCAAACAGAGTCTGTGATCATCACCAGCCAGCTGTGCTTGGCCTTGAACAGCCTTCGTTTGTCATGGCCAGGCCTGACCTGTGCCAGCATCAGAGAGATGGCTCCCTGCCCCAGCCTGAGCATCCTTTGGACGGTGTAACAAGCCCCCATGCCCCGTGCAGCCCAGATCTCCCACACCTGCCCCAGCAAACCTAGAAAAATGCATCACACGGGAACCAGTCAAGCTGAAGAGAAAGTTTAAAGCAGCAAGTCCAGCCACCTGTCTTTCAGATCGGTCACTTTCTCCTCTTTGTGCAAATCAGAGGAGCAATCATAAGTTTGGGGAGCAACGGGGCTTCCTCAGAGAGCTGGCCTGCACTGTAACACAGGGAAGTTGGGAGGCTTGCTCAGAGGGGCTGTAGATCAGCTGTGGCCACAGCTGACCTCCCAGCAGAAGATGCTGAAGCCCGAGTGACCCTCTCCTTCCTTGTGTCCCGGATACCCCCAACCGCTGGACTCCTGCCGGGGAGCGGGGCCGGGGCTCCACGCTGCTCCCCCTCCACGTCCCCTGCGTCCCGCACGGGAGCGGGGCTGGGCTGCGCTGCCTCGGCGAGGCTCGACCCCAGCAAAGGCAGAAACCTCCCCGGGGGCCCCGGGGCCCGGCCCTCGGCCGCCGGAGGAGGCGGCAGGGACGGGACCCGGAGGGGGCTGCGTCCCAGGGCTCCCGGCGCGGGGCAGCGCGGCGGCTCTTACCGAAGAGCCGGGGCGGCGGCGGGGCGGGGCGACGCGCGGGGGCGGGCGGCGGGGCGCCGCCGCCGCTGTGGCGCCCCCGGGGGGGGGGGGGCCCCCCGGCCCCGGCGGCGGGCACGTCCCTGCCCTCGGCGCCCGGCGGCGGCGGGGCGGAGGCCAGCAGCAGGAGCACGATGGCGGGCAGCGCCTGGCGTTTCTTCGCCCCTCGCATCTCTGCGGCGCTGGGAGGAGGCAGAGAGCGAAGGCGGTCAGCGCCAGGCCCGGCCCGCACCCCGCCCGCCCGCCCCCCATGCCGCGCCCGGGGGCACCCCCGCGGCCGCGGAGGCGGTGCGCGCCCCCCCGCCGCTCCCGCACGCCCGGGCTGGGCGCGCCCCGCGGAGCGCCGGGGTGGGGCGGCTCGGTGCGGAGACCCGACGGGCCGCCACCGCCTGGCCCCGCCGGCCCCCGAGCAGCCCCGCCGCGCTCGTCCGGCTCCGCGGCGGGCGCATTTATGGACACGGATTAGGGGAAGGGTATTAACCCCGCCGCACATATTCGCGGTCCAGGGCTTTGCGGGGGATTTGCTCGGCTCCCCTTGCCCCCGGCGTTCCCGCGCCTGTGGTCGCCTCCTTCCTCCGCCGGCGGAGCGGGGCGGCGCGGGAGCCCCGCGGGCCGCCCGCCCGGCGGTTTTGGGGCGAGCGCGTACTGGGGCGGGCAACGGGACGGAGTTCAGTTATGGGCGAGTTACATCGGGAACTGCTGCAAATCAGGGTACACAGGGCAAAAAATATTACAAGAGGCTGAGGCTTCGAGAGCGGTGCTTAATGCCCCTAAGTAAGCTATTCTAATTATAGCAAACGGTTAGGATTAAGGGGGAGGGAGGAAAATTCTGTTATTTACAAACTGTTTTACACTTGGCTTCCCCTGCAAATCCCCTTGGGCGAAAGGGTTAATCGGCGCCGCAAGGGCGCCGGCTCCCCCCGACGGCTCCGGGCTCCCCCCCACCATCCGCCGCCGCCGGGACGCACGGCAAACCCGGGGAGTAACCGAGGAACGACCGGGGCAGCGAGACCCCCTCGCTCCACGCCAAAGGCCCCCTCCGGAGAGCCGGCGGGCGGCTGCTTACCTTCAAGCAGCGGCAAGTCTGGCCGAGTGCCCGCGGGCCGGGGAGAACCGTTCGCTGCTGCCGCCGCCCCCTCCGGAGGCGAGCCCCTGTCCCCGCGGAGGCTCCGCCGGGCGCGGAGCGGGGCGGTCGGTGCTGCGCCCGGAGAGGGGGATGCGCCCTCCAGGGCCATGCGCTTCTCTTATATAGTCCGCACCGGCGGACTCATTTGAGTACTATCGACCTTAGGTGGGTGGCAGTCGATGGAGACACCTCTGGTAATCACTCTTGGGCTCAGGGAAGGTCTTTTCTGACAAACTCCCTCCTCCCCGTTTGTCCCCCGGTGGATGGCAACCGAAAGCTGCGTTTGAAGCGGCTCTGATCTATTCGTGAAATTAGATTTCCCTGAAGATTGGGAAACGCTTACTAATAAAGCTGCCGGCTCAAGAGATTAAAATGTGCTTTAACTTAGCGGGATTCCCCTGGGAATACAGCAAGAGAACTATTCCCCCCCCCCCCTTTTCTTACTGAACAAAGATGCCGTGAGCAAAGTCTGAAGTGTGTATCAATTTTGTTCCGTTTTGATGGCAGGGAAAGTGGTCGACTGTGGCGGGTGAATGCACAAACTAGGGACCTTGTAAAAGTTTGTTTCTCCAAAACAGCTTTTAAAATTTTTGACTATGGGACATAATTAAAAGCTAGCAAAAAAAAGAAGTTACTGACCTAATGAAACCATTAATCCCACACGTTAAAAAAATTGCCTCCTAGAGCCATAAATATGCGAGCAAATAATTAGTGAATGAGATCTCAGCTTTCAGAGAGCAGTGTAAACCAGTGGTCTGGGTGTAGATTGAAAAGCAATACGCATTTTTTAAAAGTATACTGGAAAATAATTCACATTATGACAGAATCTGCAAGTGTAACTCTTTGTCAGAAGGTACCGCTGAGATACTTACTTAATAGGAGTGGGAGAAAAAGAAAGAGGACTTGAGATATCCTTGAATACATGAAAATGGGGAATTTAGATTTGAAAGAGATTTAAACTAGCCTGCATCTATCTGACATACAACATTTCCCTACAAACTCTGTCTCCTTCCCAAAACTCTGCCATTCATACCCTTCTCCAATTATCCCAGGCAGAGCACACTCAGGGCTGCATCCCACAGGGCCTGCAGCACCGCAGGTGATGGGAAGCCAGCTTCTTCCCCACATCCCCCACTCCTATGCCATCCTCACTCACCTTTGGGGGGGGATGCCGTAGAGATCAGGGATCAACCCAAATGTAAATTATGAAGGGTTACAAAGGAGTTTATCACACAATTTTTTTTAGAGGTCAACGTACTGCACTAGATAAACTGGTCTGACCTTTGATTCCCAGGGGAACCAAAGGCAAGTGGCAATCTCTTTCTCACTACATGATTCCCTGCTTTTACCTCTTTACTGGGGGTATATAAGGAGTTTTCTTTGGTCAAGTTGATGGTTAGGTTGAGTGAAGAGGAAAAGGGAGAGCAGTGATAAGCTGAGAAATAAAGCAGCATATCAGTTTACCAGGTCCAAAACAAATCCCAAAGCTTCTCTCCATTTGCTTTTTGTTTGTTTGCTTTTATTTTGTCCTCACAGAAACATATTGCCACCACAGAATGGGGCTGAATTCTCCTCTAGAGATGACGAAAGTATTTCCTAGACTCAAGCTCATCTGCCCACCTTCACAATTAGTCATGGATTAGGTTTACAACTTCTAGCCCTAGAAGCAGGTCACACGGGAAGGAAATCTATGTGGCACTGTTAAGACAGAATAATTTTTCTGTTCATAAAAAAACCCCAGTCTTTATTGGGTGTCTGTTCGAGGCAGAGAGCAGAATACATATAAGAATTAAGAGCAGTACTGCAAAAGGCAAGCGAATAGCCCCTCTTCTTTCTCCTGCATCCCCAAAAAAGGTCTGAAGTCTTCAAACTGCTAAAGCTGACTATGCAATCTTGATGGACAACATCCTGGAGCTGCTAGTTTGGAAAAGTTTGTGACTCCCTGAGCAAAGATTATCAGATATGTCACCCACATTCAGTGGGTTTCTAAGATACAAATACCTTTAAAAATACTAAGGCCACTAAATTTTGTTCTTTAACTTACATGTTGAGGATTTAGGGGTTTAAAACTTCATATTGGAACCCAACTAAGCCCTTTACCATTGTAAGCCACCCAGTTTTACCCTTCTCCTTTACCTCTGCTGTCACTTGTTTCCCTTCTTTGGAAAAGCTGCATCCTTCTTTCCTTGGATTGACATTATACCCATCCAGAGGGCAAGAAACTGTTTTTTAATTACTGTTTTAAATTAAACCAAACTGACAGGTTGGTTGCTTCATTTGTTACCAGGACTTTTTTTTCCCCCTCTTTTTTTTTAAATGTTATCTTTTGTGTATTTTCAAAAGAATAAACCAGAAGTCAAAGAAACAAGAGAGTGGGTGTCTCTGCAGAGCAGCTTGAGAGGCAGATCTATCAGGCCCCAAAGTTACTGCAATGATTCCCATTCACTGCTGTGGGAGTTGGAGCAAGTCTTAAAATAAAAAGAACCAATTAGAGCCACAGCACAACTAAATCACAAGTTTTAAGTAGCATTTTCGGATTCTTTCTATGCCCAAGAACCTTAAAGAATTATTTAAAAAAAAAATTGTTTTCTATTATTGCACAAAGCCTTGTCTCTTTTTAAATTGTTTTGATATTTGAATTCTTCAGAGAGCACATGAAAGAATGGCAACCAGACTGCAACCAGAGGAAGATGACTCCTTTCTGTTCCCAGGCAATTCTGGCAGGTTGAAAACCCATTCTCAGGTCACAGTTACATTGGCCCTTTTTTTATTAGCTCTAATGTGCCTCCTCATCATTATATGGAGAAAGAACCTCAGCATGAGATTTACATCAAAGAGACCATCTTAAGACTGCACTCGGTATCTTATTTAGGAACTGAAAACCTGTTGATAGTGAGCCTAAATAAGTCTGGTTATTTGCTTCTTGTAGCCAATGGATTTAAACAAGGACATGGCATTTGTTTCCTGTGGCATGTTCTTTTTCTCCTCTGATCTGCCTTAGCCACACGTCTATGCCTGATTGAAGTTAAAAGCAAACTGGTTAAATCAAAGTATCATAGGGCTGACAGGGACTTGGAGAGATAATCTAGTGCTTTCCATTGCCCAAGGCAGAGCCAACCGTACCTATGTCATCGGGGCTCAGTAAGAAACCTGACTTTTAATTTTTCCCGTCAAGCTCAACACTTCAACCCAAATCTATTAAATGAACAACTGGTAAATGTTGGTTTAGTAGTGACATTTTACCTCGGGATTTACAGTTGAAATATAAAAATTATCTAAATGTATTCCCAAAGCATACACTCAAATAAAAGGCAGGCTAAAGCAAAGATTTAAAATTGAGGTGTCTCACTGTTTCTAAATAAATCTGTCAGCCAAAGATTTCTGTGGCTACTCAGCTAAATCAAGAAGAAAAACAGAGAGAAAACCTGGTTCTGTTGAAGTCCATGGGAATTTTCCTGTTGACTTTGTTGAGCTGGGATTTAATGCAGGGTTGTTACTAAAGGAGAGGTGAGGAAGTGAAAAATGACCTCAAAAATATGAATGTATTAGCCAAGGCAGTAATTTATAGGTGGCTGCTGTTATTTCCGATAAGTAACAGAGGATTCCAGCTGGTTTCCAGATCACACTATTTCCTTAAAATTAGAGTTTTTAAACAGCCATATATATATATATATATGCCTGTTGAGACTGATAAATATATTGGATCCCGCCTCAGTGCAGAGGACTTGAATAGCTTTTGCAGTCCTTTATTTCTGTGAATCTACAGATTTTTTTGCAAGCAGCTTTTAAGGTACAAAACATGCTAATGACAGTGGAAGGCCATACAATTAAAGAAGTAAAACAGTATTACTAAAAGAGATGTGAGAATCAGTGTGCCATATATCATAACTTAAAGCTTAGTTCTTCTTGTAACTTGATGCTATTGTTTTCATAATTTTTTTTTGTAGATGTAACACAGGAGAGAATTGTGGGATGTTCTTAAATGATGTTATTAGAATCTAATCCAAATAGTTTCTCTCTTAGGCCAATTGGTATTGGGAACTTAGGAGCGAGAAATGAACATTGCTTGCCTTTTAAATTGTTCCCTGAACAAGAGCTTCTGCAAAGTTTCCAAAAAAGAAAAATGGAAATACTTTAAAACCCTGACAGATTTTGCAGGACCCAAGAGTGGTGTACTGAGGAGAACAGGTCTCGAGGGCCAAGGAATAACCAGTCTCACCAAAGGACCCTTTTGAACTGCTTGCAGACCTTCACAAAAATTGTGACATGGATGATTTGAAAGCAATTATTTGTATTACCATAACTCTGAAGACTGTCAGTTTATCTTAGAAAATCTCCAAAAGTTGCTTGGTTTATTGTCAGCTTCTGATTTTGACCAGAATTACATTTAAAAAGGAAGAAACAGACCCCCCCAACAGTGCTGCAGCAGGCACCTGCTCTTACCTCACCCCATCATCAAATCAAAAATAGGTACCAGATATTCCTACTGGTTTGAGTCTCTCTTTTGTACCGAGTCCTGGATTCTCTTGCCTGACACAGAAGACAGCTTCACCATGTGCCCTTCATGACAGCAGACAGGAATTTACTGGCACCACCAAAAAGCTGATAGTGACCAGAATAACTGTGCATGTGACATAGGTTCCTTGAAAAGCTCTGTCTGGCCAGCATGAAGGCCATCATCTAAATGGACAGATCCATTTCCTTTCAACAAAAACAAAAATGGAGTGGCATTTTCAGGGCTTGGCAGCTAGGGCAATATCAAGCAGAAGACCTTAGATTCAAATCCTGCAGTGTCTGATTCAGAAAAAAATGTTTCACTTCCTCTCAGAATGAGAGCCTTCAATCGGGGGAACCTGGACCAAGGGATTTTTGAAGGGAAAGGTTCAACGGCAGCCTTCACCTCAGATGGAGAGTTACTGCAGGTGTGTCATAGTTTAATCCAGCTGGCAACTAAGCACCATGCAGCCGCTCGCTCACCACCCCCCCCTCCCTCAGTGGGATGGGGGAGAGAGTCAGGAAGAAAGAAAAAAAAAAAAAAGGTTAGAGCCGTGGGCTGAGACAGAGACAGTTTAATAAGAGAAAAGAATAACAATAGTAATAATGAGAATGGTAAGAGAATATACAGAATATACAAAACAAATGATGCACAATGCAATTGCTCACCACCCGCCGACCGATGCCCAGCCCGTCCCGAGTAGCGATCACTCTTCCTCCTCTCTGACCAACTAACTTCCCCCGAGCATGACATTATATGGTATGGAATAGCTCTTTGGCCAGTTTGGGTTAGCTGTCCTTGCTGTGCTGTACTCCCAGCGTGTTATGCACCTGGCCGAGCAGGAGAAGCTCAAAAAGTCCTTGAGTAGTCTAAGCACTACTTAGCAACAACTAAAAACATCAGCGTGTTATCAACATTCTTTTATTACTAAATCCAAAACACAGCACTATGCTAGCTACTAGGAAGAAAATTAACTCTATCCCAGCTGAAACCAGGACAAGGTGTGCTGCATCAGTGTGGCCTGAGTCTAGAGCTCACTGACCCCCTCTGCTGAGGTAATCTTCTTTAAAAGAAAGAAAATTTTAATGGAAATATCCTGTCAGTGAGGAAAGAGAAGGCTTGAAAAATTTTAGAAAAAATGAACTGTAGGGACCACCCCAAATATGAAAGTCAGCCAGCCCAGGTTCCTGTCACCTCCAGAGCAGAAGCTCAGACATTTGATGTCATCAGCAAAGACATTTCCTGATGATATATTACATCAAGAATAGATTTCCACAGTGGTCTCTTCTGGATGACCTCTGATTTCTTGTCTGATTTCTCAGCAGGCTGGCAAAGTTTCCAAACCTGCTGCACACTGATGGTGTCAATGCAAGAGATTTCTAAGAAGCATTTGACTTTGTGCCACATGACAATTTAGTCAAGAAATTCGAAAGTTAACATGGCCTGAATTCAGTGGATTAACAACTGGTTCACTGAGAAGCTTCATAATAAAAATGTTAGTGGTGCATCCTCATTTAATTGGATAGCGCACATATTGGTGTTGATTTGGAAAGAGATTTTCAGCAGGAATCAATTTTTAGACTGGCCAGTAATAAACAAAACTGGTCTCTGTTGCAGGCCAATATGGATGCTGGGACCAAGAGGGCACAATGAACAGGAATGCAGCCAGATGCAGAGTGAAGCCATCCAAGTGTGGATTCCTACATGAAAAACAGTTGCTCTGGAAAAAAAAAAAAAAGTCATAATTGGCCAAAGCAATGCTGTCGATGTCCAGAAAGAAGAACCTCAACTAATACTATTACTCACTGATAAGACTGCTGCTCAGGTCTTGTACTTGAATCACCAATTCACACCTCAGGAAGGATAATGAAAACGGGAGTCAAATAAGGCATATGCTTTTATGTTTGGACAAAATACATTAAAGTGAAAGACTCAAGCTTATCAGAGAGAACCTTAAGCTTAGCCTAAAAATATGTGCAGAAACCAGAAAATTTATGTCAGGGAACTCCTTGATTTAAGAACATGAATTTAGAAAATACTACCATGTTCATTTGGTCTATAAACCTGAAATTACCAGTAAGAGTGCAATAGAGACCTACTTCGAATAGAGTACAAAACATGCACTCCACATGCCCTTGCAGACTTCGGATGACACAATATTATTAAGTATTCTAGAGCAAATTTAAAATGCCTGCAACAGGCCAAAAGACAAATCTATGATGTCTGAAGTAACACCAGGGAAAAAAATCATGAACAATGCCAAAGCCTTAGGGCCTTGCAAGAGTAGGGAATTTTTTAGATAAACCAACCCAAGGAAGCAGGTCTTCCCCTTGATATGAGTATCAGAATGCTTCTGTCTACCTAACCTAGAGGAAAAATTTCATGATGACTCCAGCCCTGGTGACTGATTTATATCTGAGCCTGTGATTATGATACACTAGCCAAGCAGCTGAGAATTTAATGACTTACTAATGGATCTTTTTGACATACTATCTCCAGCTATGAAAGTGTCCAGTGACTCAAATGAAGGGAAAAAAATACCAATTCTTTCCTTCTCTCCCCCTCTTGAAGCAAACGAGGCATCAAAGGGATGCCTAAGGAATGGTCCCTATTTTCATCAGGTAACTAGTGAGAACATGGGGTTAAAGCAATGTAAATGGAATAGGTGAGCAGTGATCCTATAACTTCCAGATTCACTTGGATACAGCTGCTGGTTATTTCTAACAGACTAGTTCTAGGTGCATCATGGTTCTCTTAATAGAGGCAGTGGTACCAGTGGCTTTATCTTTTCATCCCCCAGCTTTCTTATTAAATCTCCAAAATTAAATAACAGTTTGAAGGAATATTTGATAGTAGATTTTAGATGTCCATCCTTTAATAAAAGTTCATTTGTAAAAATCTATAGCCAATGACAGAGTAAATCACCTTATAACAAATTATAAAAATGCCTTATAAACAAAAGAAATAAACTGTGTAGTTTGTTAACATCAGGTTTGAAATCCTTTTAAAGAACTTGCTATATCCTTGGTCCTAACTGAAGCTTTTGATGATCATGAGTGGCACTAATAAATTACATGTTGTGCAAACATGTTTTTTTCTGGTAAGTTTGAAAAGAGCAAACATTTAATTTTGCTTTCCCTTCTGTATTGCAAGTCTGGATCATCACAGATCCCAGCTCCAAAAAAAAAAAGAACTAGGTCTTCCTAACTCTCTGCAATTGTGTCCTCTTTGTCCTCTTTTCTTATTCCCTTTCTACCATCATACTCCAAAATCTGAAATATTCACCTTACCTATTCCATTAACTACCTCTGTTTCTCCTTGGCATGCATTGGTTGATCCTGCCTTCCTCTTTTCAGCCAGCCATCCCCCAGGCTGTTTCTCTTTTCATTTAAAATGACACATGACACTACAGCTGAAATATCAAACATGTTCACTCATGCAGTTTTTGCTCATCCTTTGTATTTTTAAAAAACAGAAAGCCTTATACTGGGTTCTTTGTTACCAAGGAAAAGAAGAAGAAACCATACTAAACACACACAAAATTTCTGCTATACATTTGTTTCTTGGAACCTGAACTATGACAATTTAATAAACAAGGAGATAAGTAAAACTTTTAATATTTTTTTTTATATTTAAGTTTTAATAATGATTGGGGTTTATTGTTGTTGATGGCATTTTTTTCTTTTTTCTGTGGGGTTCTTTTTTTTCAAATTGACTTGGACATTTTTAAGGGAATAAAGATTGACTGACAGAAAATCAAGCTGTGTTAATTCCATGCTGTATTGTTGTTGGGGATTATTTTCAGTTTATTTGAAACCAATATTAAAACTGGAAGTTGTGCTGAGGTTGTACATTCCTTGTTCTGAATTATTGGATCTTTTGCCACAAATGCTGGCAGTGTGACCCTATGGGAGCTAAACTGTGCCTATCTAATAGCTTCCACTGGATCCCTTTCTGTGCACCACTGGCTTCTCAGTTCAGGTAACTCACTTTACATCAGCATCATCTCTCTGCTAAAACTGGGGATCCTGTAACAAAAAGAGGGCTCTGCTGGCATAGAAAGGACCAAATGGAACAGAAAAAAAAAGAAAAAAACACAGATGTATCAACCTTTTCCAATCACTGGCAGGATTACTACAAGGCCCACCACGATGCTGTAATAGGGGTTGTTAAGACAGCTCTGAAGATGCTCGCTTGGCTGCTTGGAAGCAGAGTTGCCCGTCACGGTGTTCCCCAGGCTCAGGGAAGCTGCTGACCCTGCTCTGACAGACAGGAAAATGCGGGCACTGGCAAGTGGCCAGGGCGTTTGATTCCCAGATGATGAATCAAAGGCGTAGAGCTAAGGGAGGCTTGCCCTGTCTAAGGTAAATGTCCCAAGGCACTGGGGAAGGGTGTTTTTGGTTCGTGACTGCTTTTTGGATGATAAATACCTATTTGGAGAGGCTTTTCTACCAGAATGGCCATGGCAGTTATGTGCCTGACCAGAAGGGCAGAGAGGACAGCCTACAAAATCCACCTGCAGTGATTTACCCACTGCTCAGTTTTGCCTCTCAACACTATTCCATTCTTCATAACTGGAAAGTAATGTGAACGTTTATTATACCTTGCTAAAATCCTTCTTTATTTGGCCTGTTTTCCTGGGGCAGTGAATTCTCACCCAATTACATTATTTGTCTGTAGCTTCATGCACAATTTAAACCAATATAATTTGGAATGGCTGCCAAAAAGATCAATGCCATACACTGCATGCCTCTGGCCACCAAATTTCTGCCCTTGAGCTGCTGCCTCCTTTATGCTGGCACAATAGTTCAGGTAGTTGCTTGCTGGGCTGGGTCAGGATACTTATTCAAACTAAAATACATTCCCAATGGTTAGTTTCCCCATGCAGCCCAACATATAGCTCACAACTCCTCTGGTAGATGTGAGGAAGCAGGTATCATGGATATGTCAGTGAAGAGCTGGTAGCAAGGGAGAGGCAGGATGGCATCTTCCAGAAGCAATGCTGACTTACAGTATTGACAAATATGTGGCTGCAGACAAGACCGTGATGCCCTCTGCACATCCCAACAGCATTTGAGTGCACTGGCCATTTCAACCATGTTAACAGACATGTAATAACAGATCAAGACAGCCTCATATTTCTCTAAACATAAAAGCCAAAAGCAGAGGAAGCAATTAATTAGTACATAGAGAGTGAAAGGAACTTAAAATCATAGAATCAGAAAGGTTTGGGTTCGAAGGGACCCCAAGACGTCATCTAGCCTAAACCCCCTGCAGTGAGCAGGGACATCGCTAACTAGATCAGGTTGCTCAGAGCCCCGTCCAACCTTTATCTTTAAGAGGGATGCCCTGCTCTTCTGCCCTCCTTCCCAGGAGGTCAAAAGAGAATTAACTCAACAGGAGGTGGACCCAGTACTGTGATCGCTACAGCTCCATCTCTTCTGTCGCATCTCCTGTTTTCCGTCCTCCGCAATTCTCATTTCATTATCATCACAGGCATTTGAATACGTTGCTGAGCAAACTGCGCAAGGCTCCTGCAGCAGCTGTGCTAGCACTCACCTGCTAGGCAGCACCAAGACATGCAAAACCCCAGTGAAAGCTGGGCAAAGTTTATATTTCCCAAGCCCTTTCTTCCCTCCCCTTCTCAATAAAAAACTATAAAATAGATTTCAGCTGCCAGACATGATGCTTTAGAGAGTTTATAAAACACTGTGAAAAAATGTGTTACTAAAGGTAGTGGATCTAAGATAAGCAGATCTTCTTGGCCCAGACAAAGACCCTTAGCTGTTTGAGGAGGAAGACTAAGAGTAGGGATAGCCTCTCACACTGCCTGCCTGCAACATATGGACCTTTACTAAATCTGATTTGAGCAGGTTTAACTTATTTGGATGCAAGCCCTACTAAATATTTGGAGAGTAATTCAGATTAAAAAAAAAAAAAAAGACCAACCTCCCCTTTATCTTCTGTATGACACAGTGTCAGCTCTGTAGGGCAGAAGAATAAATACTGCAGACAATGCTGGAAAAGAAAGAAGAATATAGATGTCTCTGACAAATTACTCCAATGACACAGTCGAAGCACTCCCACTCATTTATCTGAAGCAGCTACCTATTTAAAATGAGCTTCATAGGTACTTTAATCCCTAGCTCAGTTTTCCTCTAGTAGAAGATTACTTAAACAACAAAATGATGGAGAGCTAAACAACAAGGACTTCATTGTCCCATTAGGTGCCATTGCCTTTTTCAGTCCTTTTCACCTCACCTTTCTCTTTGTAATCTCTTTTTATATTGTCGAGTTCATTGGCAGAGACCTTCTCTTTTGCTCCGTGTGGACAGCTTCTTTTCTATTATTATTATTAACAGTAATAACACTAAATGAGTCAAGGAGAAAATTTAAGAGGAAAGGGGGGAAAAAAAAGAAAGTCTGAATCAATGCAGAGTAGGAGGAGGTGATTAAGAAGAAATCAAAAAGTTGAATGTTAAAGGAAGGAAAAATTTTGTTACAGTGAAATCAGAAGGGCAAGGAGAAAGAAATGAAAGACAAAAGAAAGCTAATGTGAAGAGACTGAAGCAAATGAAAAAGAAATAAAGGAAATGGAACAGACTAGGTAGAGAAGGAGAAAAGGATAGTGAGCTGTGGTAGGAGAGGAAATTAGAAGAAGTAAAAATAAATGTGTTTGATATATGGAGGGGAAGAAGCTGAGGGATATAGGTATTGGTCTAAATATTATATTCACCTTATTTTCTTAGAAAATTAAGGGGTCTTTCTGCAGGAAGAGTTAAATCAGAGTTGAACAACAGAAAAGGAAAGTAAAAAAAACTCCATACTTATATAAACTGGGGAAGGGGTATTTATAGGAGAAATACTGCTTTAGATATAATAATTTATGGAGAAATTGTCAAAATGTCACCGCATACATACCTGCAACACATACAGAGAAGTCAGATACTTTTCATACACTCTTCTCGAACATGAATTGTCTTTATTAGATTTTGTTTGGTATGTTAGTTGGATTTTATGCTATTTACTAGCAAAATATTTTCTCTGGCATAGGGCATTATATTGGCATTTGGCTTGCTACTGAGGTAAGTGAAAGGCGATGAACTTGGCTTTGCTGTTGCATAACCACAGGTGATGTTCTTTAGCTATTTTCTACTCATGCAACAATCCCTAGCTTTTATAAACTGACTCTGAGCATTTCTGAAGCATGACACATTCATAGCTTTTTGATGTCTAAAAGGTAAAGACACTGGCTCCTCAGGAAATCCCCCCAAATTCCCCCTTATCCTCTTGGATAATTCCTATCCTTCCAAAATGCCCTGCTTGCTTCTTTTTTGTAATACCTGAGTGCCTTTCACTGTCATCAGCTTCCAGTGCCTCCATGGTCCTCTTTTTATTTTTTCTTGAGCCCTATTTGAATACTGTTCTGATACATCTTGAAAGTGTGTTGAGCACGCATTAGTGTAGTTGCAAAGCTAAAGGACACATTTGAGAATGGTGCTCCTACACACCACGGAAACACTGAACCTTGTTAGTTTTTGCCCCTGAAGGAACACTGCTCCACCAGCGAGTACTGATTAAACAGGACACATGGTTCCTGCAGGAGTCCATCAGAAAATTCAACACAAATACTACAGGTTTCCAGGCAGCCTGCCTTGACAAGGCACTAGACAGTTGGCTGGCAGCGGGGTGGGCAGGTTGCCGGCTCCCTGGGATCCTCCATTTCCCTGTTGGAGCAGCTGGCTCCTCGGGCAGCCAAGAAGCCAGCGCGGCAGCTGGGCAGCTGAGCATCCAGCAAAGCAGCCAGAGAGGTGGGAAGCAAGGGAGTTTGGCAGCTGGAAAATCAAGAGAGATGTTAGAGGAATCTCATTCCCTTGAAAAGTCTCAAGTTGCTGACTTTTCATCCTGATCCAGGTGGAAACAATATACACATCTGTGTGTATATGTGTCTACATGTATGTAAAAAAAAGGTAATATATACGTATGCCTATGTATATGTACGGCTATTTTAAAATGCTATTTCTTGTGAGAAATGAAATCCTTATTCCAGCTGCCTGTAATGAATTGTTGCTGTCCTCTGCCATGAAGTTTCTAAGTAGGCAACTAGATGCCAAAATTAAGGAAGCTAATTTCAGGGAGCGCAGCTGATTAAAGGAAATGTCATGACATTGTTACTGCACATTATTACAATTAAATATGATCCAGGGGATAGGGTTAAACTGAGAGAGTGCAGCTTTTTTAGTCCTGCATTAAACAATCATCACTAAATGCTTTTTAAAGCTTTATTAACTATGGGAAAAATAGGAAGGCAAGAGGAAATAAATTTAAAAGTAATATATTTATATTTACAAATATATACATATGTGAAGTAGGGCTTCTGTGTCAGCAATATTTGTTCTTAAATTTCTCCTGCTCTTATTCTTTGTGAGAAGAAAATGCCTCAGTTTAGCATTCTTCAGAAAAAATATAAAGATAAAAAAGATAAAACATGAGCTGAGAGGATCTTGAGCTCTTTCTGAGGACTTTCTGATCCTGGCTCTTTAAACAAAAGGGCAAATTAAGGGAAAGATTAAAGAAAAGAATAGCAAAGGCAGGAAACACTGTGTTCTGTCTCTAGTATGGATGTCACCTTTTCAGAGAGAGGAGCAAGCTCTCTGCCTTGGCAGCTGCTGAAGGAGGTGGCCAACGGAGCCACATGAATATGCTGAGGATGTTGCTTTCAGCTGGTCAAAAACTCAAGTAGTGTTTTGAGGGATGCAGTCCTGGCTGGACCAACCTTCTCGGTTTCATCTGGCCAAGGTACAGAATAGGGAAGAGAGGGAAGCCTGTGACAGGACACACAGCTGTCTTGAAGGCACAGGTGACTGACCAGAACAACAAACAATACAAAGCCACAGTTAACACTTTTTAAAACCATTTTCCTCCCCTTGTATGTATGACAAGGAGAAATTATAATAAGAATGAAGTATAAAACAAGCAGGAAACCTCCTCATTTCAAGATCTGCTTGTCTTGGATGCGGAAACCACTCTTTCCCCTAAGCCTTAAACAAGTACAGAAAAGCATAACAGTTTGTTTTCTTTTAAAGAAGTATTTTTTCAAATATTATTTATTAAATAATGGCAAGTTAAAGACACTATCTTGAAAAAAAAAATGTCTAAACTAAAGTTAGCAGTATAATATTTTTTGTATTGATAGCAAAATGTTTCTTCTTTTCTAAAGTACCTAAATAATTTAATACAGTAAACCTGCAACATAAATACAGCTATCGCTGCCAGCATGCTTTGATCTTCTTAATACTGGCAGGCCTCTCTTGCCTCCCACTCTTGATTTTGTTAACAGTAATTTAAACAGCAATCCTTTTGAGATAAAAGGATTACAACTTTATGAAAATACTCTCTTACAAAATTCAAACAAACATTCATAAAGCTTGTCAGGCAGCTTTGCTTGCCTTGTACTTCCCCAGTGCACAACTCTGAAAACCTTGGTCTGCGCTGGGTGGTTTCCTGATGCGAGAGAGTAGCAGTTCCTGGGGACAGTAGAGGCTGGTTGCAAGATGATGCCAAAATCTCTTGCTCTGCTAAACTACAGGTGTGACATCACTTCCTGCACTCATTTTGCCTCCGTGGATGTGCAAGCCCTGCTCAGCCAGTAGCTCTAACAAACAGCCCCAGTCCCATCCTTGGGGTTGGGGTAAGAGCTTAGCACACTTCTACCTGGATACAAAAAAGAGGCAAACATGCCCCAAACACATATAAGTAGCCTGTAAGGTTTTTTGGAAGAGACTTGCCTATATAAAAAAGAATAAAATAAATATTCCCTTATAATTTCCCAAATGTTCCTGTAACATATAGCTGCTTAATACTGCCAGAAACAATTTTTTGTCATCCCTTTAGTTTTTTGAACTGTAAATCAGCACATTTTATTTCTGATGATGGGTTTAACATTTTTGGGGGGGAGGGGGTCAAGTTTCCAAAGTTTTGTTTACTGCTTCAAGGACCTGGGAAACATTCGTTATAATGAATGAAAAATGAAATTTTAGGCTGCCTATTTGAATCAATATTCTGCTTTTACGTAGAATATCAGTTTTCATCTTATCTTATTTGGTGGATCTAGATTATACAGTGATTATTTATAGAAAAAAAGCTGTCAACTGAAGTAATTCAAATCCCTGGCTATAACTGCCAACACAAATAGTGTGGATAAAATTTGAGGCTTCTGAAAAAAAAAATTGGTTAATTTGTAAGAGGACCTAACTTCTCTCAGCACGTTTAGGGAGATCTTTAAGCCATTTACTAAAAAATGGAATAAAAATAATTTCTTCCTTCCAAATGTGTTATGCCTAATTCCGTAACCTAGAGTCCAAGTAATGTAATTGAGGTATAAAGCTGCACACAGCCAAAGACTTTATTTTTGTATTAGTTATAACACAGCTGCAATTATATCATCACTCGTGTACATTTATATGATCATCTTTCTAGCATAAATAGCTACAACTTCTAATAGAGTTAGTGACATTGACCCATTGAAGACCTGCTTAAAATTAGTTTTGAGTTATTTATTTGCAGGTATGCAGATCTTCTGAATGCTGAAAGATCCAAATAAAGGTGTTGAAGATAATTACTTAGTTAATTTTTACATTCGTTAGTTCTGTACACTTAGTACCCTCATTAAAGACTGTTCAGATATTGGAGAAAAATGTTTTAGATGATAGCAATTAGAGGTTAATCACTTATTTTGCCTTGTCTTTCATTAATCTCATAGGTGCCAGTAGGAATGATTCTCCTATACACATTTAGATGGGTAGAGCACTCATGCAGCAAGTGTTTCTCTGGTTTTTTTCTATCAAGGCCAATGTGGTAATGGTAAACAAAAATGTGGCAATCAGTGCCTTTCATTGAGAAGACCTCATGGTACTCCTCACAAGATATGTGCCACGAGCAAGGAATTTCTGCCTCAGGCAATCAAGTTATTTCATACTTAGGAATTCCAATTTGTTAATCCCCTGGAGCTCTCCCAGCCAGGTGTTTTCTGTTGAAAACATGAGTGCAGACTCACATGAACCATATAACTGGGGAGCTGTGTTATAATAGACAAAAACATCTAAGTAATATAAAGAAAAACTAGCATAAAAGGTGCACATTTCATGTGGTGTAATGCTTTCATCTTAAAAACCTCATCATGAGGCTCAGTAGGCTGATAGGATCCATCATTGTCTTTAACAGTGTAGCATGTTCAATTTCAGGTGAATTATGTAATTTCTAGTGCATTATTTTGGTGGGATAGTAATGTTAGCTTCTTTGTTACCAATAGATGGCAGTGATCACTCAGTTTCCTGCAGGAGTAGAAACTGTGGAACAAAGGTAAAGGTGTCAGGAGATGGGTAGATATTCAGGAAGATCCTTCTGTAAATCCTGGAGTTACTGTTACTATTATTCTGCTTTTAACTAGAACATTACCATACTTTCATATATTCCGGTATCCCACAGTCCTTGGATTAAGGAAACCTCTTTTGATCCCTACTCTGAAACCGATTCCGTGTCCTGGTATCAGCCTACTGGTCTGAAGCCTTCCCAGTGAGATATTCATCCCTTCTCAGGAGGCAAGCAGACAGATGTACTTCCTTTGCTACCGTATATTACGTGGTTTGTAGGCATCCCTCCTCTGCAGCCTTCCCTTTCTGCTTTCCAATGTGTGTCTCATGCTTAATGGGCAGCTACCAAGGGTGACTCACCAGGCAGTCACCGCTGTCTTTGGAACGGTACACTCAAAAGCAGAGATTATGGACAATAAACTTGGGGGGATGAGAAATGGCAAATTGTCTGAATAAATGGGTTTGTGTCACTCATGATGCAAAGAATCCCCTCAGCTATTGTATGAAATAGATTCAGAATTTCTCCTTTCACTTTCTGTGAGCAAAGGAGAAATCAGCTCGGATCGCTACGCTATCAGCATGAAAGCAACAGAAGATAAAAGCAGATCTTCACTAAGTCGCTGTTTGTCTTTTTCTGTTCCAGATGCTACTTACTGGGCTTGAGTCCTCTGTAGCTCTCAGCAGCGTAGATGTATTTTCTTGAGTGACTCAGAACACGCAAACAGTCGTGTTCACTCCTCACAAAGATCAGCCAGCTCCTTGAAGGGTCTGAGTATGCAAATGGTGAAATATGCAACACACTCAAAATTTTCTCTTCGAGCACTTGCACAGCTTGCAGATACACAAGGTGACTTCAGGTCAGATCTTATCTCTCACAGTTGTGCCTTCCCCAACATATTTCAGTCCATAACAAACCATCTCATAGCTTTGGTAAAGGAGTTAACTACTTTCTTTGTTTTAACTACTTCCATGGCCACTCTCAGTTATTTACTTTCCACTGTCTTAAAGGAAAATGGACCCTTCCCAACCATTTCTCGAGTCTTCAGGAGTCTTTGAATTGACTAATCACCATAGATCCATTAAAGGATCTAGACATTTAATTCCTGCTTTAAATACTTAAGTCCAAACTGTAGATCCTCAAAATACCACACTTATCTGTCACCTAATCATGGTTCCATCTGTAGTCTGAAGGCACTTCTGTTTCCACAGAGTCTTCTAAGTATTTGATGATCAGTCAAGCATTGATATGCTACCAAAGTTCCAGCAAGTTTAACAAATTAAGACTTTCCTTGCTGAGGCAACTCTCAGAACAGTATTTACACACACACACCCCTCAAAGGAGAAACAACAGTGGCACCACATTTTTACTTATTAGCACAGTGGTTACAGATTTGCCTGGAAGGGAGAAAATCAAGGCTAATTCCCATTTCAACCTGAGAACTGTTCAGACTACAGCTCTGAAGAGAATGCCCTGACTCCAGGCTGTAAAAAGTTTTCAAATTTTCCATCTGCTCCAGTCTGTATAGCTGAAAATTCACAGGAAGCTGAGCCCTCTTCCCTAAAACTTCCCAAGCCGTTAATTCATTTTCTCTTCCATTCACTACCTTCTCTTTCCCACCACCATTTGGATTGCATGAAAGTTTTCCTAACTACAGGATGTCATGGATATGCACACCATAAGAAAGAAATAGCCTCATGGAAAAGCCTCATGCTAAGCTCCTAAATTCCTAGAGGAACTAGTGATAGCTGCAAATCCATGTCATAGCCTTATAGAAAGACAAAAGGGATGTCTCCCTATAGTGCTGCAACTGAATTTCCATTTCATTTCTAGTAAAACTGACTGAATTTGTAACTCAGACATTTTCCCTAGATGCAAAAGTCTCTACTCAAAGGAATCAGTTGTCCAGATCTCAGCTGAAGTACTCTAATTAACATGGACCAGTGAATATGTGAGGACAACTATTTTTTACTAATTTTGGTTTACAGTATCTTAGGATGGGAACATTTTGGGGTTTTAGACAGAACAAGGTAGGTATGAACGGGCGTTCCTCACCTACCAAGTAGCTTTACGAATTCCCCATGTGAGGCAGGAGCTCTTTTGTACTAGACACTTGCCCAAAGGAATTCTCTACATAAATAGACAAGACAGACAAAAAAGGTGGAAATGTTGCTCTCTGTTTTACAGATGAGACACCAAGATACAAAAAGATGAAATGGCTTGTTTACTTATGCCCACAGGACTAATAGAAACTGATCCGAGGTCTCTGAAGTCCCACCTTGGAAAATCACCACCTTAAAGACAAGATAATTTTTCTTGCACTGTGAAGATGACACCACAGGACATGCCCACGTACAGTGAAATATTTCTGAGCAAGGTCAGAGCCCCGAGGCAGCCTGAAAACGGCAGCTGCTATGAATATGCAGAACACAGCTAGTGTTGGTCTACTGATGTGTGTTGTATAGGAAACTTCAACATCACTTCGGTTCCCATTATCACCGCATTCACATTTCTTCTTGGAAAGACAAGCAGTGTTGTTATTCCTTTTATAAGTGAGCTGGAAATCTGGGTGAATTACTACCAAGTTATCTAAGATGGAAAAGATCAGGGCTAACTGTGAGGAACTGCAGAGGGGCTACATGAGTGGACCATAAATGGCAGATGAAGTTCTGTGTAAATAAATGGAGGATGATTCATGCATGGAAAAATAATTCTAACTTATAAAATTAAGCTCTGAGCTGACAATTAGCACTCAGGAGTATGATGTTGGGGCTGTGAATAATAGCTTCATGAAACTGCAGTTCAGAGCACAGAAGCAGTCAGGAAAAACCCAAACCAGTTGTTAGGTGTTAATAGTAAAGGAACAGAGAAGAAAACTAGTACACAAAGCTACCTACAAGTTCTCCAGTTTACTTACACTGTGTATGTATTCTGGTTCTCTCATCTGCAGAAAAGATAAAGTAAAACTGAAAAAAATACTTAGAGCTGGACAACCAGGCTGGTCAAAGGTATTGAGTGGCTACTACCCTGAGCACCAAAGAACAACTTTTTAATCTGGAAAAGAGAAAATTGTGAGACATTATGCCAGAGGTCTACAAATTCATGAGTGTCACAGGCAGAGAGGTTGGATTGGTCACTTTGTCTTCCATTACAAGAAACAAGGGAGCATCAAATGTTTCTAGAAGGACCCACGTCAAAGCAAATGAAAGATGGCCATGAACCATGCATGAGATATTTGGGCTGTGCTCTTCCTCGCCACAGTGTGTTGTGGATGCTGAAAGTTAACATGACTTTAAAGGTAAACTGGACAAGCCCTCAGAAAAGGCTTTCATCAAAGGTCACTAATTACACAAAGAAATGTGTCTTAAAACAAACACAAATGTGTATACAGTTCAAACAGTTGTGCATAAGTTTGCAAGACATAGAAACATCTCATTTTTTTCTTTATTTGGACAGCATATTCAGAAAAAAAGTCAGCCTATCTTTACATTAATGGTTTTGGTCAATCCTTGTAAAATACATCTAACTATATCTGGTTTTACTGCTATTTTTACCAGTGAAAAGCGTATATTATTCCTCTAAGAAAAGTTATACATATTTTTAGTATATTACACCTGCTAGCAAATACCTTTTTGAACTTGGTTGCCACCATACTTACATGGAAGAGGTGTATCTAAAGACTAGGTTCCCATGCAAGAAAGACTGGTTTCAATTTGTCCTAAAAAGAGAAGAGAGAAACAAAAATAAGCATAAGTTTAACCTGTTGGTAGTTATCTGACACGTATAATATAATGGTGTTTGGAGATCTTTCATTTTCTTTGAAATGCCATGAGATTTAAATTCAGTCTGTGCAAGCTGTAGCCCTATTAATACAATGCCATTGCAGACCTTCATCATACCACAGTAGAAGGGGATAGCATGATACCTAAACTTAACTCTGACCACAGAAGATAACTGCTAAACGCTTTACCCTAAAGGCTACAGTCATTTCCCCCTATTCTCGTGCTTTCTCTAGAGCTGCTCTAGCAGCTTTCTGCTCTAGCTGAGGCAGTTCTATGATTTGTTTAATCCCTGCCTCTTTCTTTTATGGACCTTGAGTCCTGCCTCCCCTCCATACCCTGCATTGTCTCCTTAATCTAAATCTTGGAAGTGTTCATTGTCTCACCCGGCCCATCATTGTAGAGGAGAGAACAAAGCCATGAAGAGGATTTGAAAATGTTGGGAAACCGGAATTCTGAACACTTTAAGGGAAGAGACAGGAAGAGACAAAAAAGATAAAAAGAAGGAAGATACCACGGACAAAGCCAGGAATATTGCCAACAGCAGCAGAGGACAAAGGTGGGGACCATGCTGCAGTGGAAGTTAAGGCAAGTAAGCATCCTTAATTGGATAGGAAGGCTGCTGGAGATGAGGCTGGACTTAGAACAGAATGAACAGACTTAAAAGACAAATCAGACACATTGGTGTAACAACAGTAACTAGAAATGATGGGAGCTAATGGAATCATCTACATTTATGGATTTATTTTTTTTTTCCTTTGAAAATAATCACAAAATTTAATTTTTAACCTCTAGCCTGTCTTCTGAGAGTTCTCCAAAGACTATAAAAAGTGCCATAGATGGTGATGGTGGTAGTTTTAGCAGGATATTCACTATATTATACATTAGAACCACAAGTGAGTACTTCAGTTGAGGAAACTATGGAACAGCACATAAGCAATGAAAAAGGAGACAAACCCACCAGTCAGCAGAACACAAAACGCAAGGGGAGGAAACCTTGTCCCAAGCTAATTGTCCTTGTAGACTAAGTGAAGAGGGAGTCGCAGATGATCTTCTAGAAATACCATTAACATCCTCCTCGCAAGGGCAAAACACATTTTAGGATTTGTCTGTCTTTCATCCTTATATTGAAGAGAGTGGACTGTTTGAGTGGGGGAAGAGAAGTCTCTTCTGCAGAGAATAGCATACCACAGATACTAGCACATTATGTGGGCAGGTTTGGGTAACTATGATTTGTCCTACTCTTTGGTTTCACACTGCTGTCTGAAAGCATGCAAAGAAGATGCATGCTGAAGATTCCCTGAGATGCTGCCACTAAAGAGAGGTTGTAGAAAAACTGGTGCAGCACCAAGTGGGGCAGGCCATGTTCTCTGCATTTATCAGTCTCTGCAGAGCTCCCAACAATGGTATTAGCACTAAGGTTAACCTCCGTTTAAACCTGATCTTCATGAAGTTTTACGCATAGATGGTTTTTTGACCATTAATTATGGAAAAAACTTTTGTATTTTTATGCAGAGGAGATAATGTCTTCTATATGGCCAACAGTAGTCATATGGCCCTGTAGATTGCCAGCTGGGGCAGACAGAGAGTAAGGGATACCCAGCTCTATCTAGTACTCAGAGCTTGTTGACTGAAGAGAGTTTTGTGGTACAGAAAATCACTGAAAGTACTTTGACTACTTTCTATCAAGGATAGAAAGTAAAGATGGGAAAATGTGTTTACAAGTCCTTTTACACTGGTCTGTCTTAACCTAGCTAAGTTTTGTCTGTTTAGAAGTGATGTCGTTCGCAGCTATCATCTAAAGGTTTTAACTTTAGCAATGCTGGGAAATGTACAGGCAGACTTTGGCTGACTCCAGATCCTGTTACAACAACGAATATAGCAAAACTGCCTTTCACTGAATTTATTAAATTATTTATTAATAATAAATACATTATTAATTATTATTAAATTTATTAAATATAGCAGGATTGTCACATTAAATCTGTGATCACATAAATGGCACATGATAAAATACACCAAAAGTTAAAAGTTATTTGTAGTATTTCCCCAGCTCAGAGAAACCAAGACCAACCGTTTGCTCGCTACACCCCAAATCATGAAATTCAAGCTGTGACAGCTTAGATGTGAAGGTAGAAAATGCGATACAGAACTGAATAACTTCAAATGGCACCTCCCTAACTCTGTTTTTAAGCAGGAACCGACATAATCTGATAATATTTCCCATGTAAGCTAGTGTAGCCTGGGTATGCTCAGCAGAACTAATAATTACCATGGTACAAAAAGCCCATGTAAGACAAAAGGAAAATGGCGAATAATCTGTTGTATCTTTCTCCTTAGGATGCCTCCAACATGAGATGCACAGCTGCATTAGGCAAAACCTAAACCCCAACCACAGAACTTCCAGCCAAAGTGCTTTGCAACACCTCATTCCTCTACTGCACCTGTTGGGTAGTTGGTACCAATAACATCCCATCCAACATTATTTCCCTTTCAAAAGGAGAAGAGAATGGAAAAGAAAGGATAGAATATGAAACAGAAGAGAGGAAGAAAACAAGTTGAATTTTCTCTGCCCTTCTGCCTTATCTCACATAAGTGATTAGCCAGGAAGCTTTTAAAAATAAGTGTACATATATTGCCTTATTTGTCTTCATGTATAAATCTGTGTTTAATATGGCAGTAGATTTATTTTCTGCTTTGAGTCTAAAGTATCAGCCTAGACAACAGAAGAATAGATCATTTTTTGGCATGTATTTCACTAGATTTTATTCTAGTGTAAAATTTTAACTTGGCTGTGGCCCAGACTTCCACAGCTGACTCAGTGCACAACATCCATAAGTAATGTAATTTATGACAGAACTTAATGCCACCAAGACAAGGCGGCAGGAAGTTTTCCCAGATCAGAATGGCTTTTTTCATGTGAGCCTTGATGGTGGTGGTAACAATTTCTCTTTGACCTTTTTAGAAAGGAGTTCAAGCTTCTCATTCCTGAGCTTCAGCTACAGACTGCCTTGATGATTTCTTGAGTCTCCAGTCAGTGTCAGAAGAGTTGCCAGAGCAATCTTATTGCTGTTTGAGTTTCATTGGTTTCTCATTCACTTCAGAATAAATCCAGTCTCTTTACTGCTTAGCTTAAATCTGCATGACTTTTTCATTTCAGAAACATAAGAATCTACCTCGTTTTTCAATCTGTTGTGGAGGTTCTGAAACATTTAAGTGCTTCATCTAATTGGCTTCAGAATAATTTTTATGGCTGTTTTGACTTCTAGGTTGCAGTGCCAGATTCGTTGCTGTCCTCAAACATACGTCTGAAAGGAGTAGAAGTCATTAAGAGGATGAAAATACACTTTCTTATTTTGAATTCTTAGAAAAGCAAGAAAATATGAATCGATATTTAATTCCATACCGATATATATAACAAGCATGTTTCATAATGCATTTAATATATTAGAATCAATCCATTCATAATTAATAATAGTAAATCAAGATTATTTGTTGAGCCCAGATGACAAACTATCTGTTGCTCTAACGGTACCTTTCTTGATTCAGTAAGAGATCTACAGAGAGAACACAACAGCAGTTCAGTAATTATATAACTTAGATTTGGATTAGGAACAGTCTCCTAATTACTGAGGCCCCATGCATAATATGCAGACCTTTAAAAGAGAAAATCAACCCAGAGTAGTTAGTCACTGTCAGAAACCCATTTCAGTACTTGGTTGCTGTCTCTCTTCAGAAAAGCAAATAATTCCATGGGTTTCGAAGATCAGAGCTCCTCTGTCCATTGATTCTCCTCTCTGTTTTGTAAGAGAGACTGTAATTGAGTTGGTAAATGGTAAATTGGTAAAATTGGTAAAATGCTTAATTTAAGCATTAGTTGAGTTAATATATGAGAATTATAGTCTGTTACCAAATGCACTGGGATGGAAGGGAGGAAGATGTGATACAAACTGAGGCTGGTGCTACCACCACTTGGCAAGTTACCAGTCAGGATCATTTCCAGGTCACACAGAGAAGATACAGTGGATGCTGACCCTGTTGACTGTAGGCGGTTTAGCTCCTCTGGATAGCTTTTTTTAAGATTCTCTCTCTGATGTGTCCCACTCACTGACATAACTAGAAGAAAGTTTTCAGAAGACTTTAGGGCTAGGTTTAAACTTACTCATTTCAAAGGCAAGACTATGTTAAAGATCAAAGTCAACATGCCATAAAGCAACAAATGCATTTTAATATTTCATCCAAAATTTGAAACTATTGTATAGGCTCCATTCTGGAATAGTTATTCTAGTGAAAACATAGATTTGTTGAATCATGACAGATACATAGTACCCTTCTCTCCTGATTTCTGGCTAACTTGCTATGATGCTGATTAGAAAAATTTCTTTTGTAAAACCCAAAAATTTCATATTAACATGTAAGTATTAAAAGACAATGCAATCTTAAATCTTAGGAGAATAAACATGTTCTCGGGTGTACAAATAGGAGCTACAAACTCAAAGTACTTTCTGTTAACACACTGCACAGTTCTAACCTACAAAGTTTAGAAAGGGTAAATGTAATAAAGTGCAAAGTACCAAGGCAAGATTCTCAGCTGAGAAAAATAATGCATCACTAGCTCTAACTAAATTTTAAAATTACTATAGCTAGAGTAAACCAAGTTATTAAGAGTATGAACCACTACAAAGAGATAAAAGGTGGTCAAAACAGTAAAGCTAGACACAGACATTAGAGATGTACAACTTGATGGCAAAAAAAAAATGGTTTACATGGCTCACATACCAACAGTCACTTGGGAAGCCAAATGCCCTAAATAGGACATTGGAAGAAATAGTTCCCTAGTAAGCAATACGTGTATTCCCTTTGAGACACAACATCCCTGATCCACTTCCTTTTGAACTCTGTCTTGGCCTGATCAAGAGGATGGTAAAGTCAGATGATCTTTGTTTCAGGAAGAAAAAAATGGGAAAATAAGCTTCACAACCCTCCTGTTCCCTCTGACTCACTTCTCTTGCCGCTTTTCTTTCTAAAGGGACGGGTGGCAGGTCTTCTCAGCAGTTATCCATCATAGTTGGTAGAGACACGTAAAATTCAAGAGCAGGAAAGGCTTTACATGAATTTAACTACCTGTTGCACTGACTGTGAGGCACAGAGATAGCACAAGCAGCTAGTACCTAATGAAATAAAAGTTCAATTCACTTCATAAAGGAAGGGAACTGCAGTAACGCCCAAGGGGAAAATGAGATTTGTACCAATTGAAATTTTTACCTCAGGCTGGATTCACAGAGTGAACTTTTCTGTAAACCTCTCAGTTTTCAATTTCTTCAAAAGCTTTTAATGCAGCTCTAGCTTAAAGGTGACATTAATCCTAATTTACATGTGTTTTACTGGATGAAGTCCACCACAGTTAATGTAAATCCCACAAGTGCTTATGGAACAAGGCAGTGAGAGACCAATGGATTATACAAGGGGAGAATCCTGACTGTGAAACATTTATGCACAAATTTAATATCTCAAAATTATAGCAACATCATTCCATTGTACTCAGTACTTGCTAAAATAAAATCACCAATTTTTCTCTGATTTTATTGTGGTTCCATTGCTGGTTTAAACATTTCTCGAAAGAATCCTGTTACATCAGGATTTTGTTTAGTAATATGATTAAGTTTGGACAGAGTGTCTGTCTAGATTAACCCCTATTACATTTCAGCCAACAGGATACTTGACATGACTTAACAGGTGAAAACATCTCCATGGTGTTGGCCCACTTGAGCAAAAGGAGGTGGAAATTATTTAAACAGTAATGGAGTCTTCAGAATTCTTCTTTTAATCTGTTTGTCTCAGGAGATAACACTTAGACTTGTTTTTGAAAAGATTATGGCCACTTGTTCGGTTTCACTCTTATGGTGTCATTAATGGAATCAAAACCAGAAAAGAATTCACGGCCAATAGTCTGAATGAACCAAATTCTTCTTTGCATTAAATCTATATAACTCCACTGGGTTTGATTACTTTGTACCATTGCTGAACTCAGCCCCATGAAGCTACTAATTTAATTCGTTAAGTTGTTCATTCCTCACTAGGCATAAAACTCACGTATCTATATACACAATTATTACTACCTGCCTTCATCCTCATCATTTTCTTGGCCAGAGATGAGAAACACAACTGGTGTGTTGAATAAAAAATACCCGTCATGGACAAGAACAAGCAGAGAATAAAGCACTCATACTGACTGAGGAGGAGTAGGAAGATGTCATCTGTCAGTCAGAAGGATTGGAAAACATCCACACATGTTGTGTAAGACAGACAATAAGAAAGAAAGAAAATTCAGTCTCATAATTCAATAGGCATTTTCTACCCCCGTGGCTGAATGCAGTTTCAGAAACTACTGATTTACTATTAACCTTATATTACAACCAGAAAAATAGGTACTGCTATAATTACCCTTTAAGGAATGTGTAAAGAAAGCTCTGCTTAGCTACTTTAGCTGTCACGAAGGTGGCCACCACTCTAATATCTCCCAGATACATGAATAAGTAAAGCAACATTTTTTTGATGATGAAAAGCAATTACCATACAAAAACTTTTCTATTTCTACCCACACAATATTTTTTATGACATTCTTACCCCAAGGCTATGCCCTCTGATACTGCAGATAGATCATCATGGAGTAGATAAATTCTCAAGACAAATAAAATTCTCTTTAAGGATATTTGTGTGATTTAGAGAAGTCTTGCCATATAAGCTTGGAATATTAGCTATGTAGTTATAATTAGACTTTCACTTGCTGATGATTTGATGATTTTTACATAATTTTTTGTTACAAGGCTTTGAAATGGTCACTGTTGCTGTCAGCGGCTACACCCTGGCATGAGTACTCAACCTTTCACTGCTGTCAGATTCTTCCTTGGTCGTGTGGTTCTGAATGATTTGCTGTTCCCCAGACTTACTCATGGTGACATGAAACTAAGAATGCTTCAACTAAATCGTTTCTTTCCAGTGTTTCCGTTTTCCTTTTTTTTGTTATTCTGCCTTGTGACCCACCAGACTGAGATGCAGAACATGGAATAAGGAGGTCAGGTCAGTGGGTTTTGGTAAGTAGAATCTAGGGATCACTGGAGTTGTGCTGAGTTTGTTAGTTTCAGGGTAAAAAAGAAGGTGGCAAATGCAAGATCCTTCAGCCATGTGCTCTAGCATGATAGAGCACCCGTTTCTGGAAGGTTACTAGAGGGTTTTTTACTGTTCTGAGTTTATCAGGACGGAAATTAATCCACCACCTGAGGAATGCTCAGACTTGAAGAAGCTTCAGAGTTTTTTCTTTGAGGGTCTCCTGGGAATACAGTGCCTGTCTATTCATCAGTAGGGACGACATGTTTCATTCAGCTAAGAACTGCTGGGCAAGCTCCTATGTTTTATCCAAGGTTGACAGGGAGCTCTGAGTACCTGACTGCTTTTGTGTGATCTTGAACTGCCACTCAGCCACCCTGTGACCCATTTTCTTTATCTGCAAAATGGGGCAGAATTGCTTGAGTAACAGCCTGAGCTCCTCAGCTGAGAGACTTTGCATAAGTGCAGTTGTGCAATTTTTGTATGCTCAGGCTAAGCGGTAACCACTGACAGCCCAAATAAATAGCTGAGCTCGCAGAGCCTGGTGCCTGAAGGAATCAGACTGCGCGAGGGGGAACTGTGTCAGTGCCTCCTCTGGAGGTGGCCTGCAGCTAGTAAGTGCTTCCTCGGCTGTTAGGAAAGATGAAAACAGAGCGAGCTTACACCTTGCAGGCACAACAGAGAAATGGCACTGCCTTCCTCATCATCCTTCCATTACAGGTCATACTGCTATTCTCCTTCTTGCCTTATATATGGGTTGATGGCCTAGCGTTGGCACCACGGAAAGCATACTCTCCACTGTCTGCTTTTAGAGGAGACCAGTGTTACTCTTTCTGCCTGCAGTTCTCAAGCTCCCTCTTCTCGTGGGAGAGCAGAGCTGGAGGTGATTATCCCATAACATCTAGTTTCTCACCCTTCTCCAAAACACACCACTGGCATTTCTGATAGATGTTTGTCTAATCTGTTCTGAAGAGCCTACAGTGTCAGGAGACTCTCCCATCTCTATAAACAAACTCCTTCAATACCATAAGAAAGTTTTCTTCCCATATAATTTATTGTCACTTATTATAAACCCGTTATTCCTAGTCCTACTTAACAGGGTGAGTGTGCTTATTCTTCCATGTCTACCTTTAACACAACTGAAGACCATTATAAAATCTTCCTCAAACCTTCACTTCCCTTAAGTAAAACCCATTATGGGGGAAGACTGGTGGCTGTGCTGGTTATTTGTTTTCTGAGGACCAATGGCATAGTAGGAGCCCAGGAGAAGCTTTCTGCCTTTTTATTGTTTTTTCCTACAAGAGAATTGTCCTGACCATTGCTCCAGGCTTGGCTCTGGGAATGGCTGATACAACAACAAAGCCTGCACCATATCCTGAAATATATTGTTATTTTAGATTTTGAAGGTAAAAGTTACTGCCTGGAAATATTAAATCATACCACTAGGAATTACCTAATCCTTGAACCAGATTTTAAACTGTGATTCACTGAAAACATCAATCAATGATAGAAATAAGCATTTTTCCAGGAAGGCAGAAACTATTTAATAGAAGACTAAGGCCAATAAAAAAAAAATCTGTCTCTTAAGTCATAGTCCACCTTACAGAAAAGCCAAGAATCTATAACATTGTTGCATTACTGAAATTGCCTGTTAGAGTCCTTGGAGAATTACCCTTGAAACATTCAGACTGAGAAAGGAACGGGAAGAAAACTACTCTTGATTTTTGTCTTGTGTTACTTAACTTGAAAGCAAAGATAAAGCACAGCAGTGAATTCAGCTGGAGGCATTATTTTTTGGAGGATGTATTTACTTGCAATATTCTGACACCAGCAGTTAGAAAAAAAGGGTATTTTACTGTAAAAATATCAGCATTTTCACTAATCTGGGGCTCTTCTTAGTGTTGCAAAGAGGCATACTGAAAGGGTTCATCTGAAAACTAGGTGTCTCAAAATCCCTTTCCTACTCCTTTCCTGTTCTGTCCAAACTGTATTAGATGTCAGTCTCAAGCACAACTCTTTCAGTATGTGTCCACCTATAAACAATACCCTTGGGTAGCAAACAGATATGAAGAAAAAGAGTCATTATTTAGTGACCAAACCCCCATTCTGCTCTATGCCGAATAAACAGACTAAAAGCACAGTGCTCCCTCTGGAAAGCTCCAAATTAGGTATCCATCACTATAAGAGGAAAGGGATAGAGTTTTTTCCACAGAAACGGTATCTCCCTGTTCATGCAAGCCAAAGTGAAATGAAAGATTGCCATTACTATGTAGATGATGTACTATCCACAGAAGATGGATTTTCTCTCTTTTACTTACTAAATACTCAGAATTCTATGGAGAAAGGTTATATGATCACAATAATAAATTTTACAGCTCTTTTGCTCAGCTTTTCTGTCTGGGAATTGTAAATCACTTTTAAAATAGAAGCTTATCACAGAAGAAAAGGCAGTTCACACTGGTACCTCTCTGTGAGCTGACAGATTATGAAATAGATTCACAGAACAAATTCATGTAATCTGTCTAGAAAAGGCATTTTGTTGCATGATATAAATTTCTACTGGATAACCTGTAAGAAAGGCTAAAACTCCTTAATTCCTCAGTGAATTTCTTAAGCCTCCATCTGCTTATGAAACAGCCCAAAGCCTTTCAAAAGAACATTGCAGTTCACCAGGCTGCTTCATCTTTTTCCTGAGATGAAGCACTGAAGTAACTGGATGCCACCATCTTCCAAAGCCCTGCTGGGAAGCAAAACCTAGCTCTTGCACATCAATGCTCTTCAGGGGCTGCGAAACAGTCAGCATAGCAGCATGCTCAGCACATGCCACCATGATTTTGTGTCTTTGAAAACACAGTTTGTAACCTCTTTTCCTTCCAAAGTAGCTGCTTGTTTTCCATGTATTGCCTTGCAGTTAGAGAGTGTGCCTGGGAAGAGCATGCAGGGGCCCTTTCTCCAGGCATCCCCTAAGGCCCACATCCCCACCTGCAGCTGCACCTGGGCCAAGCATGAAAAAACTCTGTGTATTACAGTACCCATGCTGCAAGTAGCTAAGCCACTGATGTCCCCTGGCCCTTTGATACTATCTGTACAGGTACCTGTTACAATGAGCAACTTCATCTTCAGCATGTTGCTTATTTGCCCTGTCAACCTGAAACATTAGTCCAGAAATGAAATGGGGAAAATGATAAATATATATATAAATAATATATATGATAAAAAGAAAAGGAATAAAGGTTGACAGTATGCCAATGACATTATGACATTTTTAATGAGATTAGTAAGTTTACTCTGAAATATTATGCCTCAGTGGATTTATATTGAGTTATTAATCAGTTACTGAATGATAGATCTATTATTGTTGGTACTTTCTGGAAAGCATTCTGAACCTCTTCTTAATCAGCTAAGAAATGGAAATATGTTTTCTTACAAGCTTGTTTAACTGGGAAAAGTTGGAAAGAAACTACTTGAATCATTAAAAAGAGTGGTCAAAATGAGACAAATTTTCTCTTCTGGTCTAACCTGCCTAAAACCTGATGTCAAAACCTAGGGCCAAAGTTTTCATGGATGGTTTCATAAAGGTGGACCACAAAAGTTATGTTTAGGTACATGAAATCAAGCCAAATGTTCAACAAGTCTGGAAATTGAAGTCAGTATTTAGGTGCCTAAGTTTGCAAATTTTAGGCTTTAACTATTGCGTCTTACAGTCAGTAAATCACTAATACAGTCAGTGAATTTCTCCTCAAAATGAGCAATGTATCTCCAATCACTAGAAGTTCTGAAACATTTTCTGATTTCAGTATTTGGCAAATCATATCCAATACATAATAAATAAGGATACTACTCGTGTTTTTTTCTATAAACAATAAAGGTACCAACTATAACAGGGAGAAACAGGTATTGCAGGCATTATACCCATAATGTTAATCCCACTCCTTAAAAACCTTGAGTGCTTCATTTACACAGTGAAATATAATTTCCTTCTCCCCAAAAATCAAACTATTTTAATTCACATAAATGAAAATGTTACCAGTGCAGGAACCAAGGTGTAAATAAACTCAAATCTGGAAAGTTGGCTATATCTCCACAAGACATACTAGTTTTGAAGGCTAACCCTGATATCACTATAATTTCTGCCTAAGGATATGCTATGAAAAGTTTTTCAAAAGAACACTTCTTTTCAAGCAACAATGTTCTCTTTCTGTGTGCCAGATTCTATTTTCTGTGACTAACAAGTTAATTAAATTACAAAGACTCATTCAGCAGTACTAAATATTACAACTCAGATTGCAGTATGAGCTATTAAGAAACACTTCGATGTGACAGCCAGAAGTTTTAAGCCCATCATCAAAAATTCAATTGCGTAACATAGGGACAGGAGCTGGTTGCAGGTGTAACTCTCTCTCACTTGATGACTCATTTCATTGACTCATTTTAATTATTTTAATGACTCATTGTGATGATTCCAGAAACATAAATTCAGTTTGTTTTGTCAGCAACATACAGGTATCAGCTAAATGCTCCAGAGAGAATCAAATAACATAAGCAGCTAAAATTAAATAAAAAACTTATTTTTTTTTTATAGTATTAGCATTGATGTCAAAGACATAAAAACATTTTTGTTTACAATACCCCTCATTTGCTTGTGGCATTCCTCCCAGAAGTTGCTGTTCACTTGTTGAACCGTCTTTCACAGGCCATACTCTTGCATTTCTGTTGACCTTGATTGATGAAGGCAAAGCTCTGAAAAGTCTAGGCCACCGATCTTTAGCTACTGTGACTCTCAGCATGTGATTTCAAAGCATTTGTTACAGCTGATGTGTTCATGCTAGTACACTTTCGCTGAACTGAATACACTAATTGCCCTCTCCCTTTGGGAGAGGGATGACAGGACAGAGTGGAAGAAGAAATCACCATTCATCTCTTTCCTTCTGCAGGCTCTCCATGCAAGCTGCCAGACATACACCTGCTTTTCTTGAACTGCCTGAGCCTGCAGCACCTAAACCCCAAACCAGCCTGTATCACCATTTCCTGCTGGAGTTGAGAACTGCTAAGATGGGAAATATATCAGTCACGTACCTGTTTACTGCACGTTACCAAGTGGCTGGGCAGGAGGACTCCAACCTCATTTCCCTGGTTTTGCAGAGGTCTTCCATGATGGGGATGCCAGAGAAGAGATGATTTCCATGCCTAAAGATTCAGAGAATTATTTCCTAAATTACATGCAGTCTATCAGGCAACTTGGGTATCTACACATAGATTCAGCCATAATTACCAATAAACTAAAAACTTACAAACAAAATAATGAACCATGAGTCATTTAGCTCAGCAGCAAACAAGAACTGTGGCAAAATGCCCTCTATCTAAGCCGTAGATTGGTCTTCTTTTAAGTTTTCAGTACCCAAAGTCTCAACTAATCTCACCTTTAAATTCACCTTTGAAAAAGTAGGCTAGTTAGTGCAAAGTATTCTCAGACATGTACGATGCCAGAGATAACTGTTATCCACATCACTGAAATCACAAAAAAGTGATACTGCACTGATGACAAGCCTTTTCTATTTTTTTTTATTTTTCTACAGTCTTAATGTGCAAAACTTTGATTGTATCAAAAAGGCATTTTGTTTCTAATGTTGATAAATAAATATCTGTAGAATATATCATTTCAAGGGTTTTCATGGCACTTAACAGTCCTAGAGTTCCTATGTTGGTTAATGTGAAATACTTCAATTTTTCAAATTGTTACTTTGAAAAGATGGATCAAATTTTGTTATCACGGATTCATCTACATTATTTTCTTTCCATTTCTTATTAACTTTTCTGTATGTCAGGTGAGAAAATGTTTAACAGCAAAGCCGACTTCCTCCTTAAATATCTGACTATTCAAGTACTGTTTTTTTTGTCTGGTCTATTTTCCTTCACATTGAACATTTTTACATAGCAGTTTTACCACAGATCTGTGACCAACTTGTCTAAAGGGCATCCTCTTGGATTTGCTCTCACTCATTCTGTGGTGGACACCAGAATCCGAGCAGAAAGAAAAACTCTTCAGAGAACAGACCAGCACACTGCAAACTACCATGGAAAATGGCGTGTTGCAAAGAAAGTTATGGCAAAACAGACCAAAATGTGTGACACGTTTTCACTGCTTAAACCGCATCACTTTGATAGTAATCTCTAGTCTGATGAGGAGAAGTTACAGAAAATAGAAGTAACAAAACACACATGGAAAAGTTAGTGGCAGAGGCAGTTTTTTCTGAGCCTGACTCTGCTAAAACCATTGCATCCCAGGCTGCCTTGACATAAGTCACAGTAATTTCACCTAAATAGCAATTTGATTACATGATCTATTAAATTTAGTTCAAGTATTCCACCCCCGATGCCTGGCCCCAGCTGCCCCATGTACCAGGAGATGTCTTCTCAGAAACAGGTACCAAAGCTGGAGTTTACTGTGCTGCAGGAGGATAGGTCAGAAAGGAGGGAATATTTATCATCATTTTAACTCTGGAAGAATTCAGCATTAACAGACAGATCTGTGGTTTTTTGTAGTGCTAGCATTGTGGTCAAAGCATCTGTGGCTAAAGTAGCCACAGCAGGATGATCTTCTAGTAGTTGTAAAGGCTGCAATACTATCGATAGTGGAAACAAGAAATCCTTCCCACTCAGAAAATAGAAAAAGAGCTTCAGGAGGACAGAACATCCCACCTTTGGCCAGTAATAAAAGAACTGGTCTCCAAGGGATAGAAATTAGTTTATTGATATATTATGGATTGGTTGATCTCCTATGAAGTTTTTCTTTATTTTTCCATTTACCGCTGGGATGCATGGGGTCTGCCTGGACTATATACACATACAGTATTGATTTGTTGCTTGGATCAGTAAGCTGTCATATCATTGCTGTTTTAATTTCTACTTATATGGGCAGCAAAGTGACACAAAAGCCAAAGGCTCTGTCATAAAATGGTTTCTGAAACTCCTTTTCCCTGCTTTATTTGTTGTAAATTGAAAAAAGCACCATTATCACATGAAGATTAGTTAACTGCTACAAGTACATGGGGAGCACTATCCAGATGGATTGCTTTTTCCTTTTTTTCTGCGGTTGCAGTCACAGACCAACTGGAAAGCTGCATGTAATTCAGGATGAGCCCACATCTTCCAGGAACTAAATACAGTGTAAAACATTTTATGACTGACCTTAAACCTCATTACCACCAACTACCCTTGGCAAACAATTTTTTGATGAGCTGCTAGCTCTGGCTTTTTGATTAATTTTCCTTTGATAAATTGCAACTAGGCATTTCCCTGTGCTTGTCTGTCCACAGAGATAGAACAGATGACCAGAGGTATTTAAGTAGTTATTTGTTGATATCAGGCATGACAGAATCTTCATGGAATCATCATATGAAAAAATTCAAAATATTTCTCATATTTAAGTCAACCTATCTTTTGTTTTATATTCTTTGTCTTCTTCTGCCACATCAGGTTAATAATATTAAATGCTTCCTTTCATCAAATAAACAAAGTGGCCCAGCCCTATTATAAAAACCATCCCAGTGGTTCCTCCTAGCTCCTCTGAGAGGGACAATACAAAGATGTCCTCCCAGGAGAGCCCCAAAAGCAAGTACACAGTTCCTCACAACTAGAAGTTCAACCAGTTTAAGACAGTTCAGCTGGACCCACTTTTCTCCTCTTCAGTACAGGGCTCCACATCAGTAGAAGAGTTTCTCAGGGCAGAAGAGGGGATAACACCCTTCTCTAATCCAGTTTTTGCAACAAGAAAAGCAAAATAAATCATCGCTATTCCGTTTTTCTGATTTGGTACGGTGATGGGTCTTACAAATAGAGAACTTCTAATAGTTTGGCTTGGGTTTTGTTTTTCTGATGGACATGTGTGTTCAGGAAGATAATTTTTCTGAAGGATTTATCATTCTTAGAACATCTTGCTTTGGGTACATTTACCACAGTATGAGACCAGAGCAATGCCATTATGGGGTAAAAATCCAATAAAAGATAGCTAAACTTTAAACTTCAAACGTCAAAAATAGGTCTGTAACTTACCATGAATGAGCAGTCTGGATCAGTGGGCATCCAAACCATTACCTCCTACCAACTTTAAGAATCGCGTCCTTTGAAATAAAGAATTGGTTCTGTTTTGCAATGCTGTTAGTCAAGGTCAGCACGTTGGCCTGCTGCTGCAGCGGGCTGAGTGGTGTCCAGCGAGCCTGCTGGTGCTCCTTTCTTGCTCTGGCCTTACCCACTGGCATGTGCTGTTGGGGACTGTTCTACAGTGCGAAGGCAGGTTTTGTTTGTGTGAATGAGGCCAGTCCAGAAGCATTTGACTTCAGGACTGAAATACTTGATAGCTTACAAACTATGAAGCTACTCAGACCTGCCCAGCAAGTTTACAGCTAACCATTCTGGTGAAAGACATAATCTTGGGGACAAGGAATCTGCACAATTGAATTGAGAGGAGAGAAAAAAAATTAGGAACCCTAAACTTCCATTGCTTCATCAGTCACATGGAACTGTAAAGGCTTTGAAGTCAGACATGTTAATGTGTATTAGTGACTGCAAACTGCTCAGGCCTTCTCTACTGAAAATTCACAGTCTTGCTGCCTGTCCTGGAACCAGTCATGACCTCTAGCAATCACCAAATTCTTCAGCTGAATGGGAGCCTTCAGGAACAAAGCACTAGTTTAATTTTTAAAACTTCTTTTAGATTAAGTTTATACTTTAAAAAAAAAATCCCTCTAAAGTGATGTCATCAGGAAGAGTTGTGACCAAGACTTTTGGAAAGGGCATCATCAGATGTAAACCAATATATGAGGAACATGTCCTAAGATGTTGACTAAGTCCAGCCTATATTAGCAATGGCCAAAAAATATAAAGGTGTGGGAAATTTGATGATCAGTTCATGTTCAAGTGACATTCAGAGAACTGACATAATTGTTGGCACAGACGATGGACTGGTGAAGAAGAAACAGATCCCTACAATCCTTTGAAGCCAAGAGCTGATTGCATTATGCTGGACTTGATCTCAAGATCATCTGGAAGAAGCCTACAAAACTCTCCCAACCTGTTCCCTAACTAGACACCAGCTTCCAGAATTCAGGGGTTCCTTTTTGTTATTTTTCCAGTGGGTCTAAAGTATGTTTTTACATTGAAAACAGGGAGCAGGGCAGGGTGTGGACTCTTTCTGGAGGGGACTGCGTTGGCTTGCAAATACTGAAGAAGCTTAGACATTTGGCTACACCCTGACTTATCTACAACAGCTAAAAAAAGGTCATCAGCCTGTAAACAATTTCTTGTGGATCTTACAGCAATCAGATCAGATAATAATTACCATTTTGGAAATTAAGGCAGCATGTAGCCTCCAAATATGTCTGACCTATGTATTATATACCCCAAAGGGAAATTTTACAGTCTCTCATTTCCACACTGACCTCACCATCTAACATACCCTTTAGCCAGATGGCAAAAGTGAAATTAAAAATGGTGTGAATAAATTTCTTGACAGAGGCCAAACCAGCAGTTTCACCAAAAACTCTTTGCTTGACAAAGAGTATCAGAATGGTAGTTTTAAAACAAGACTCCATTTATATACAGTAAGTAGATTTCTGCAGCACCAAGCCAAGTAACATTAGGGACAGCAATTAAAAACCTCTCTGTTTTCTGTTTATTTTTAATATGCGGAAAGGGACATTTTTCCTATTGCAAAAAATGTAGGGGTTTGTATATTTCTGTTCTCTTACTACTTTATTTATTCTAATAATTAGGATAAAGAGGGTCTTCAAAGAAACATAACTTTAAGAGCACCCTTATGATAAATACTTGAATACTTCCCATATGAAAAGAAACACTTATTTTTTACATGCCAATTCAGCCAGTAATCTAAACTGTGTAATTGTTTCAGTTAAGGGCGAGAGAACTCAGAAGCTTATACCAACCAAGACTATGGCAGGAAATTACTCAGTTTATTAAGATTTATAAGAGATAAAAGAATTGAAATACTGAAGGATTGCCTGGGAAAGGCTGCCTTTTAAATCAAGTGCAAGTACACAGAGCTTAGCTGGAATCACTCCTACTAAACTTCCTTTAATCATTCTCACTTTACTATTTTTTTCTGTAAATCATAAATTTTGAATTTTTTTTTCACTTGTACAGAAAACCAGCCAATATTTCTGAATAATCCCCCCCCTTACAATTTAATTGTAACAATTCTGGTTCCCAGTGTTAATTAATACTTTAATTCCCCTTAAAGAATAGGTAAAGATGGTTAGGAGGGGGACATTTTCAACAGCTCCAAAAAAATCTAGTGAAACAAAGTGATTTTTATTCAGTTAAGAATATGGAGCTGAGCTTTAACCTGATCTGTCTGCTACTACTACTGCTGAAAAACATTTCAATCAGAACTAACAGAGGTTTAATTCTAACCTTTGTATAAATATAAAGAAGTATTAAATCACAATTTAAAGGTGAAAGACAAACCCACAAGCTTCTGAAACACCATCTGCAGTGCCCAGAAGGTAATAATTAGAAGTTTGTCTACTTGCTGCTTTGCCAGTCCATTCATAAATCGTAAGACCTAAGCATCGGCTCTGCACTTCATTTATAGAAGAGCTTGAACAGTCCCACAGAAAATGCTGTATCACAGCAAGTAAACAGGCAACCAGCTAAGGAAGGATATTAAACACTTAATCAAGCAGCAGTATAGTCTGTATTCCAGATCTCAAACAGTTGCTCAGTTACTTTCATTTGTGCGGTTTTTTTCTAAAAAGTTGGGCTCACTCAGAGAGAAAGGTTTGCTCTGTGTTAAAGGGTGGAGGCAGCTTAAAAGACAGAATTGTTCTGAGCTTGGGGGTTTTTTTGAGTTACCATAAAGTTTAGGTTTATAATACTGTGAATACAGTATAAAAAAATTGAGCATTCGTACAGATATCGCTAAGTCCTTTAGATTTGAATTGTCTCTGGCATATATTAATTTTTCAACTTTTTTTATTTGTATAAACTCATCCACCGCCTAGGTAGAAATATACCCACAGGAAAAAAATAGAAAAGCCTATTCAAATGCCTTTCCTTCATGAGCCCCTCGTGGTCCAAAAGTAATTTTAGTAGAATCTGCAGAGAAACCAGAAGGTCACTAACACAGACCTGCACCTTAACAGGGTTGCCAGTATTTCAGCAGTTGTTTGTGTGAATGTCGGAAGCCACAGATTGTACACTGTAACATAAAAAACTAAGACAAAAGAACACTCGACTGTACAAAAATACAATTTTACATGATATTTAAAGAGACTAGCAACATTTTAAAATCAGTATTAGCGGTATGACCCAGGGACCCCACTCCACAGTAGTTACAGACCAGTTTCCCCGTCCTTGTTCCAGCCTGTTTGTTCACTGTTCTGTGCAGGTCCATCTGAAAAACAAGGCGTGAAGATTTTAATCAAGACAAAGATAAATTCCAACCAAATACAATGAATTCATCACACTAAGTGTGTCACATGCAAACATCAAAAGAAATTCTGCTGTGGTCTGAGTCCTGTGCTAGCAACCATTCCCATTTGCAAGCATCTCTAGTCAGACTATACCCACCCCAGAGGTAAGCTTGCAGGAATGGGGAAAAGGATGCATCAAACTTCTTGGGATTTGTCTTAGTGTTCCTCTTCAAAAAGCTCTCCTGAATACACTTTACTGTAAGGCCTGAAGCTTCCCCATCCAGCTCAGTTATCTTCACCTGTAATTAAGGTTAACTCTGAAGTTACCCACTAGTCCTCATCCACAGCTCATTCCCAATTTGACTCCCACCATCCTGTCAGCCTGAGCTTTGAGTTCATGCTGGGCTTATGGGTACGGGCGTTTGCCTGGTTCCAGTCTTTGCAGAGCTCCTCTCCCCATCCCAGTGCTGCCAGCAATGAGTCTGGATTTGCTGGGCTGCTGCTGACCCTTCTAACTGGTGAATTGGTATACCAGCATTTATCATCCAACAATTCTATCTTTCAGTTTACCATATCTCAGAAGTCACCTCCATGTGTTGAAGAATCAGTATGACTGAGATGAACAAGAAAGATTGCAAAGCTTTTCTATAAACCAAAGTCCTACCTCAAGAAAAAACTCTGCTTAATACATGTTTGTTCTTTCAATATAACATTAGCCTCCTCTAATGTAGCCAAAAGCCTTTGGGCTTTTTTTTTTTTTTTTTTTTTAGAAGTCAAGATCTATTCTCTTTCTTTGAAGATTTAGGGGAAATGGTCATGTGCAATGGGGACTTCAAGGCTTTTTTGGCTGACCTGAGAACCTTTGGTTTACACTGGTTTCACTGGCTAGACAAACCCAGCCCATCTCATTGCTGCCTGGAGCCATACATGATCAAACCTGCATTTGTCTGAAAGTATTGAATACACCACTGGTACACCATTGCTCTAGCTGCTCCAGGATTGACTCTGAAGTAAAAGCAAGACATTTGATGAGCATATGGGTGCAGTAATTTTCACACTGAGAGCCATTTGAAAAATGCCATAAAAGCAATAGATCAGAGAAAAAACACCCACCACTTTAATTTACTGTTTAAACAATTTCCTTTTTTCCCCGACTTTTTTTTTTTTTTAAGGAATATTAAAGGGAGAAAAATTTTCCTCTTTAAAATGCTTGTTACTGAATTGTTTCCAGACAGAGTGGCACTTGATTGGGTAAGTGAGGAAAATTACATACTTTAGTACCGAATTTTCACCTCTATTATTCACAGATGCTTTCACACTTTGAAAACACTGTTGGATCCAGTACTGTCAGATGAGCAGTTGCTTTTGTGCCCATAGTGTCGCTGCAACACAAGTGAGAAGACATTTTATGTACTGTTGCACTGCAGGTTTGGAGAGTGGTTTTCAGAGGAGGGGTGTTGGTTGTTTTTTTTAACTTTATACAGGACCACAGGCATGTAGCTGGTGGAACACTTGTGAAAAATTAGAATAAGCAATAATTATTCTTGGACAATAATAATTGAATTCCTGCAAACCTCCACCACCTCGTGCTACAAAAGTGGGAATGGCCATATGGTCCGGACAAAGGCCCTTAGCTCACCCTGACTAGTTCTCATGATGGTCAGTAGCAAAAGCAAAGGGAAGTGTGAATAGTGTCTGCACCCAGTTTCCAGCACCCCAAGGTTTAGAGTCTTCCTGAGCCAGCCAGTACCTTCACCTACAGATGTATCTTATGGCAGTAAGCAACACAATTTTATTTTGCTTTATGTAAAAAAACGTATTATCTTTTGCTTTACATTTGCTGCCCAGTAATTCCACTTGGTTGCTCCACTTTTTGTATCAAGAAAAACAGTGAATAATTGTTCCCTGTATATAGCTCTATGGCAGCCCTTGAGACAGGCTGCTCCCACCCCCAGGCACATCTCAGCATCACACAACTGGGCACTAAGGAGTCACCCACCTGGCTGGTAACAAGCGTCTGCAAGGCAATCAGCCTTGCAAAGCAATTACCCTCATTTGACAGGCATGACTAGTGTTTCAGACACAGCAAATGGATTGCTGAGAATAGCTTTCTCCTACTGTGAAACAGTAAAGAAATGGTTCAGAATGAACTGACATGTTCTAAAAACCAATTTCGGATATCCCAGGTACCCATGTGCAATCCTTCGAAAGAGGCGGAAACACATACCACACATATACCTGGCCCCTTAGCTGCAACTATTCTACAAAAATAAGCAATACAGGCTTAACTGTGGTTGGAAGTGGATATCACAGCCCTGGGTGGTGCAGGAGTGCATGTAATTGTGCTGCAGCAGAGCAACAGGATGCTCTGCCCATCCCAGCTGGTACCTCACCCAACCTCTGCATCAGCTGCCTCAGCATCATCATAGGGAGTACCACGGGCACCACAGCTTGACGGGTGTCACACTGGCTTCAGGTGAATCTTGCTGCTGCTGCACTTGACCCCTGTCTCTCACCCTACAGTGTCTCCTGAGGAAATGGGCTTGTTCAGCCTGGAGAAGAGAAGGCTGCGGGCAGAGCTGATTACAGCCTTTCAGTACCTAAAGGGGGCCTACAGGAAAGATGGGGAAAATCTTTTTAGTAGGGCCAGCTGTGACAGGACAAGGGGTAATGGTTTTAAATTAAAACAGGGTAGGTTTAGACTAGATATAAGGAAGAAATTCTTTACAATGAGGGTGGTGAAACACTGGAAGAGGTTGCCCAGAGAGGTGGTGGAGGCCCCATCCCTGGGAACATTCAAGGCCAGGTTGGACGGGGCTCTGAGCAACCTGATCTAGTTAGCGGTGTCCCTGCTCACTGCAGGGGGGTTGGACTAGATGACCTCTAGGGGTCCTTTCCAACCCAAAACATTCTATGATTCTATGATATGCAGAATCATCCGCCTCTCAAACTTTATCAGTCCTCCATTTCCCAGGTCTGCTTTAATCTTCTGTAATCCAAAGGTGTGCTTGGCACCATTAAGTTTACCCCTGAACTTCTCTCCCCTGGCCCTGGGACCTCCCTCAGACCTCGCAACCATGGTGAGTGTCTGAACATCAGTAAAAAATTTTGGAGTTACTGGAGAAAATGATACCAAAATCATGAATTAATGTGCTGTTGCAGCAGGGCTCTGGGTTGGACCAGTAATCTGTAATCACTGTTGATTTTAATAATGCTCTGAAAAAAAACAGGTTTTGATAGACTCAAATGAAAAATTAATCTCTTAACCAACAAGCAGGATGGCAAGCCTGTGGTTGTGCAGTGACACACAAATGGAGCTGGCTACATTGGAGTGGAGGTTTAAGCACTGACCAGTAATTTACCAGCCACCTGGTAGCTTGTGGCTCATCAATGACCAGTGGGAACTGAGGAAAGAGGGCAGGAGCTGCAGGAGAGAGAGGCCTCTCTAATCTCAGACTCCAGGATCCACTGAATTCTGTCCTCACATAAAAGTAGTCAGACAAGACAAAATTAAGATGGACACCTGTCAATTGTGCCTCTGACTTGCGCGAACATTCAGACCACCAGTGTTTCAAAGCAAAAAAAAGTCATAGTATACCTATGGCATCAGTTGAAGCAACAGTAAAAGCATTGCCAAACTGATAGCACAGAAACACAGTTGAATATCCAGAACCAGGTGTATTACTTCGTACTTACAAGGCCTTTATCTCAAGCCAGCAATTCATAATCACACAACAGCTGCAGCAGCCCAAGACCTTTCCAGCTAACAAAGCCCAGTAAGACAAGATTGGTCCATTTAGTCTCCCAGGCAGTCATGATCCCTTCACGGTTTTAGTTAACTGCAGTTTGTGTTTTAAAGCAGATAATGAAAGCTCTTTGTTACAGCTTAGTCAACACAGACAAACTCTGACACAGCACAATGTGCAAGTGCTCCCCAAAACACCACCGTTCTCCGTAACAAAAATGCTGTTTACCATTTCCCAAATTGGATGCCTCCAAGTCAACAGAAGGTGATTGCATCCTGTCAATACCATACTTAAAAACTACAGCAGTAAAATTCATGCAGTAGTTTTATAATAGGTTTTTCTGTAACTGATGATCTGTAGTCAACTAACACTATGCTGATAGTGTAAAATATTGCACTATCTATAGTGTTTATTGGCTCTTGGAAAACCGGGGGGGAATTCTTTCATTACAAAATCAGAAACAGCTATAGGAGGAGGAAAGTAAGGTGTATGGAAATTTATTTCAGCATCACACTTTATAATAATTTATTCTCAGACATTTCAGTATTTCATCCCAGATGCGGGGGGGGGAGGGGGGGCTGCAGACTTTCCTGCTTGCTCTGTCCCTCCCAGCACCTGAGACATCCTTTCTCTGAGCTCTTCTCACTGCTTTTGTTAATGATGAAATTGCCTCACACTCTCCTGTATCGCTCTATTCGAGGCTTTCTTTGCTGCTCTTAACCCCTGTTAGTAAAAAAGTCCTGGAAGTTTCTCCAAATTTACTATCTGCAGTGTTACTCACTTAACATATTCCTCCTGCCATAGGCAGTCCTGAACATCAGTGTCAGAGACATGGCCAAACATAAGAAGTCTATGACATGCCTTGAGAATGATCAAACATGAAAAAAAACCCTCGATCACATGAAATGAGATTGCAAAAAAAAAAAATAGCCTGAAAAGGACGTAAGAACTCGATGCTGTGATAACAGCACACAAAATAACTATCATAGAAATAACCAGTGCTCCAGAGACTGCAGACAAGAAATTTCTGTGCTCCTTCCCTGCTAACACAGGAACAAAGTAGACTTCCAAAGCTGTTTTCACCCCAAGTGCAATTAAAGTGTGCATAACACACTGCCACAAAAGCTGTGAAGGTCAAGAAATCTGCAAAGTTTGAGGAGAGAGTGGTCATTTCTGTGGATGACAGGAACAGCCACAGTATCGTAATTCATTACAGGTGATTCAGTGCAAGAGATGTTAAACCACAGCATTCAGGATTCAAGCCAATTTCAAACGATTACAACTCAGAACAAGCATTCAAATGTCTGTGGAGGAACAAGGGCCATGTAATCCCATTTTTGTCTGAAGTATATGATACTAATCATTGCTGGAGACATGGTATGGGATTAGGTAGGGTTTGGACCTAATCCAGGATGGATATGGTATGGATATGGTATATTCCCATATGCCTGCTAGGTTCTACTTCTAGCTTTACTGCTAACCCCCTTCAAGGCGGCCAGAAGCAAAACAACTGTTGCCTGCATTTGTCTTAGCTTGCAGCCTTGACACTAAAATGCTCTCAAAGACACCCAAAGACACAGTTTTTAGAAGTTCATATGTGTTGTCTGAACTATACTTTTCTATCTCAACTCTGCTTTTTTCATGCTGGACAAAGACTTCTAGCCATCTTTCGCAGAGTCAAAAGGTTTGGTTTCAAATACATCAGGATTTGAGAAACCTGGAGAGCTCAAGGACTGTCTATTCCAAGCACTACAAGGCAGATCCCAAAGCATCACTTGATAGGCTTAAAAACACAAGAATTTTTTAAAAATAATTAACTATTTGTCAATCTATTTGTCTCCTGAAATCAGAACATTTAGTCAAGCTATTTTTCCAAGTTTACATGTACACATAAAATATTAAATTCCATGGTTCAAGACTTTAAAAAAAAACAATTACAAGATTACAAGGGCTGTGAGTTCTCAGTTCTAATGCCACTACAAAACAGGCAGCATGCCAGCACTTTTTTCTTTTTTCCTCTACTCTGATCAAGCTGTGAAAAAAATGAAAAACCGGGGAAAAGTTCCGATATCAAATAAAAAAACTCCCATTTGATCTCCTGGAGCCAGACTTTCATCTCATAAATTATTATAACATGGCCAAGAATTATACCCAGCTATTGTCCAGCTAATCCAGCATTCCCGTGATAGCAAAACTATGAGATTCAGTATAAATTAGCATCCAGAACCATGAAAGGATTCCTGGGAAATCCCTAAGTCATCAACTCTGTTATAAATAAAGAATGTGATTAAAGAAAACAAAAGCATAAGCAGGCCTTCACAATATTGTATTTTTCTTCCTGGAGCTTTTCCTTATCGTTCCAAATTAAACAATTCACATGACATGTTTTTACCTCTTTTGCATGCCCTGTTTGCAAGCATGTATTGCATCTGTCTTCTCTTCTGATTTCCTTGCTGCCTCTGAAGCTGCTGAAGACTCATCTTCACCTTTTTGGTATTTCTCAACTGCTCGTGTACTTCACACATCTGGTTTTCCAGAGTAACAGGTGGTGTTGCTCAATGAAGACAACAGTCTGTATGTTTAGGCTAGGAAGTGCAGAAAAAGCATTTAGAGCTAGTTTCTGCTTTTTCTCAGTAGATGCTTCAACAATATACATTCTGTAAATAAAGCGTATTTCCAGTGCATGTGCCCAGGGTTTACAAAGCAGACCACTGCAATGGACCTAGATCATTCCTGCTGCTCAAGAGGGCAAAAGGCAGCAACTTTCTCACAGAATCACAGAATGGCAAGGGTTGGAAGAGACCTCGGGAGATCATCTAGTCCAACCCTCCTGCTAAAGCAGGTTCACCTAGAGCAGGTTGCACAGGACATTGTCCAGGTGGGTTTTGAATATCTCCAGAGAAGGAGACTCCACAACCCCCCTGGGCAGCCTGTTCCAGTGCTCTGTCACCCTCAAAGTAAAGAATTTCTTCCTCATATCAAGTCATATATAAAAAAGTTAAGGCTTTACCCCTCAAGTAGTTATTAACCGTATGTAATTAAATCCACTACAATTATTTTATTTTGAACAAGATATTAATATATGATGTATTCATGCATACTAATTACATTAACGCAGTTCTGTTTATTTTTTTGTGTTCTGCTTTGGGGCCTTGTTGCTCACTAACATACCACACCACTCAGCAACAAAATAACTGAGAATTGAGACGGAGAAAACAGATTTTAACTGACATCTAGCAACTTGGCTAGAAGTACTCAGAGATTACCATTCTGCTCGTGATTGTTATTTCCCTTCATGACTGTTAAGTTATTTTCATGTATTAAATGAGTGTTTCCTTTCCTGAGATTTTAATAGCATTGTAACTTAACACAAAACTTAACTTTAATGAAACCACAGGTTTGTCCTATGTACTTGCAGCATGGCGTGAAAGTTACGTGGCTCTGTAGAAGAGTTTGTAAGTTCTTAGAAGAGTTTGTAAGTTCTGCTAAAGTGACATGACCATGCTAGAAGTTGACATAGGCATTGCTACTCAGCAAGCCAGAGGTCTGTGAGTTTCCCTCCCACATTTAAAAAAGTGCATCTGATATAAAACAAGTCTGAGGAGGCAAACACCTCTCCCTATGAGAATTCATCAAGTTCTCTGTTAGCTGGTGGCTGACATGTTCCGAATCATGACAACGATAGTCTTCTGGTTTGGGTTGTTGGGTTTTGTGTTTTTTTCCTTTAAGTTCAACTGTGAAAACTATAGCTACTATACAACCATACATATAAAATATATAAATGCTCATCAAATTCAGAGGATCACAGAAGTGCTGGTTAGAAGCCACCTCTGGAGGCCATCCAGTCCAGCCCCCTGCTTGAGTAGAAGAGCCACCTCCAGCACTAGAGAAGGTCAGCCATAGCTTTGTCCAGCAGAGTCCTGAAAGCCTCCAAGAATGCCAATCCCAGCTCCTCTGGGCAACCTAATCCAGTGCTGCACTACCCTCCGAGCCAAGAAAGGCCACTCTGAACTTCCCAAGTGTGATTTGTCCCTTGCTTTCCCATCTTGTAGTATCCAAGAAAGCATGGCTTTTCCATGCTTGTATCTCCCCTTCAGGTGATCCGAGGCTGCCACCAAGTCCCCCCCTTAGCTTGCTCTCCAGTATTTGTATGCTGCATTAACCACCCCTCCCCACCACAGCGCCTTAGCACCCTTAGCCCCTCCCCACAAGTCAGGTACCTCTGACTATCTTGGTAGCTCTGACAGAACTTTCAGTCCAACATCCTTCTCAAACCAGGGGACCCAGAAGAGGACACGCTACAGCAGCCTCAGCAGTGCCAAGCAGAGTAAAACTGCCTGCTGGACATGCTTCTCCCAAGGTAGACCAGTGTGGGTTTTGCCTTACTAGTGATGACAGACCACTGCTGACACATATTAGACTGGTTTCTGCCGTAACACCTGATCCTTTTTTACCAGAACTATTCAGGTGGTCATGCCACAGACTGCTGATGCATGGAGTTATACCTGAGAGCACTAGGAAGGCACGGAGCCCAGAGACTCCTTTTTGCACATCTCCCTGCTGAAACTTATGATTTTTTTTAACCCAAATTTCATTTTTTTCAAGGTCCATTCTAATTCAGCGTCATCCACATTCTAATTCAGCGTCATCCACAAGTTTGCTGAGGGTATGCTCTGCCTCTTCACATGAGGCACGTTGTTCACAATCTTTCCAAGAATGGGGGCGAAGCAGCCTAAACCCCCCTGATTTTCTATTTACCTTTCCCATCCACCTTCCATAGTCTGTCACCTGTTGCTCCCACTGATAGTTTTCCCTCTTCCTCACAAACTGTGGCAGGGTTGATTTTCCTGTGAAGACGAAGGCAGGGGGGCGTGGTGCATGTGTGCAATTGTTGAGTCCCTCCCTCAGTTGCCTCCCACCATTCACCCAAAGCCCATATTTTCTCTGAGCTTCTCTGTGAGCAAACTTGTAAAATGCTTCTTTTATGCCCCTTACTACTCTTAGGTCCAGCTGGGCTTTGACCTGCCCAATTTCATATCTACATATCCAAGCAATGCTTTTATGCCATACCTCTGCAGCCTGTCAACATTTCCCCTTTTTTACATGCTCCCATTTTGCATTTTAGTTCATCAAAGAGCTCATTGCTTGGCCAAGTAGGCTTTTTGCCAAAATTATCTGTTTTCAAGTAAAATGGGAAGATTTACTCCTGAGGTTTCAGGTTATTTTCTTTGAAAATCAACTGCTTTCCTAGGCACCATGGCAGCTTCTCAGCAGATTTTTGCCTGGCCATCCCTTAAACAAGCCAAAGTTTACTCTCTTATAAGGGGTATTAGAAGGACAGACAGATTGCCTCTGCCTTTGTGGTATCTTTCCATAGCACTACATTTCCCAAGTTCTGTGTTGACAGAGAAGTTCCTAGCGTACCACTCCACTCCATTTGCTGCTTTGCATGTGTATCTTCCCCTTTACATGTCTTCCTTCTACAACAAACATCCCATTACTATTTCCAACTTCCTTCTTGTTTCCCCCCCAAAAAAATGGAACCTTTTTTAATTCCTGTAGCCTTGAATATTCACACATGTAGAACTGCCCTCAAGTTCTACAGAAAAATAGAATAAACCGCTCTCAATGTGAATATTCCCTCACTGGTACTTCATATAATGGTTATTGAGGGCAAAATACTGAGAAATTTATTACTTGGAGAGATGCAGTATTTCTTGTAATGACTACCAGCTAGTGTTTCATGATATTCAGTAGAGTAGGATGCTGGATGTCTGGGAATCCTGGACAAATCAGCACAATGTCAGTGGGCATCAGGGCCATAGCTGCCCGTGCAACAACACACTGCACAGTGCGTACATACCTGGTACCACAGATTTACTCTTAATGCCACACAGGGCCTGCCCCCATTCATACCCTAAGGCCAGACCTCCAGGAAGGCACGGAGCCCAGAGACTCCTTGCTTTCCCCAGTATGCTTTCAGGCATTGAAAAACATCGCTCACTATCCCATTCCAGATAAGTCCTGGCTGCTTTTTGGACCACACTGCACATTAAACAGAAGATTTTATTGCATGGTGTCATGTTTTAACATCACACAGCAACTAAACACCACACAGCCGCTCGCTTACTCTCCCCTGATGGGATGGGGGAGAGAATCAGAAGAGTAAAAATGAGAGAACTCATTTAACAAAAAGACCATTTAAACAGGCAAAGCAAAAGCCGTGCCCACAAGCAAAGCAAAGCAAGGGATTCATTCCCTACTTCCCATGGGCAGGCAGGTGTTCAGCCATCTCCAGGAAAGCAGGGCTCCATCACACTTAACTGTTACTTGGGAAGACAAACGCCATTACTCCAAACATATCCCCCTCCTTCCTTCTCCTTCCCCCCAGCTTTATATGCGGAGCATTACATCATATGCTATGGAATATCCCCTTGATCAGTTGGGGTCAGTTGTCCTAGCTGTGCCCCCTCCCAGCTCCTTGTGCACCCCCAGCCCACTCACTGGTGGGGTGGGGTGAGAAGCCGAAAAGGCCTTGACTCTGTGTAAGCGCTGCTCAGCAGTAACTAAACCATCCCTGTGTTATCAACCCTGTTTCCAGCACAAATCCAAAACACAACCCCATGCTGGCTGCTATGAAGAAAATTAACTCTACCCCAGCCACAACCAACACACACGGTCTTCAGACATAGGCCAGCTGTCTCTGAAGTATAGACATTAAAATAGTGTAAACAATAGAAATGTAGTAAAATACTCTTTAAGACTTCCTTAGAAGTAAACATCTATAATCCCTTAACTTAGCTCATTTTCTTAGAACTTTGTTGTTTGGCACTAGAACTTGCATTCACTTGGAAAAAACTAAGTGTTCGCCCATTTGGGTTTGTTCAACAGCTATAATAAGAACTTCCTGAATTTCTGTACTCCTTCTGTGGAAAAGGTGTCACAGCACTCAACAGAAAATAAAAATATTCCTAGATGGTTGTCAATTTTTTCCCTTTATAGGAACTTGCTGATTTTCTAATTATCACATTTTGAAGGCTGCAAGCCTTTTCCCATAATACATTTTGGAAAATTTTTCCCCCACCTATGATGTCTCTAAATCATCCTGCTAAGTATCCACTTTTAAGAGTATTATTCTAACTTTAGCCTCACTGTTCTCTTTCATTTACTATTAGGGCTACTTTCTCCTATGTGTTAGTTTCTGCAGATCTGCTGCAGCACTGCTTTTTTTATTACCCATATATGGGTAATATTTCTTCCAATTTTTTTTGCCTATCCCTCCCATTTTTAAGAGGAGGGATAAAAAAAGCTGAGAAAGGTACACGAGAATGACCAAAATGATGCACAGATTTCATTTTGGCAGAAGGTGACACCACTCCATATACTCGATATTGCTATTTCAAATCAGCTCAGCACATAAAGTGTTTACACAAGGCCTCAAAGTCAGACTGTATTTAATTAATTCATATTCACCCAAGAGAACTATCGCTATTCTGGGAGAGAATCGTTTTTAAGCTACTAAACAAGGCCAATCATTTCTATAACATAGCCATATTGAAAATGTATATATGCTGCACCTACATGTTACCTACTAATCTGTAATTTAATCTATTACATTTATGAAAAATCCTAAATTTCAGGTGGTAAATGCACATAAATTCATTGTGCCATCCTCTGAAAACATGTCCTTACTCTTGTAGCAGTGGAAAAGCTGCACCTTTCACCTGAAAATGATAATAAAATGGGAACATCATAGTGCCCTCCACCTACAAGCTCTCATTGCTCTCAGGGGAGCCCAGCCCTGCACTGTTATACCACAGATTTCTACTATAACTAAATGCTATATTAGTCAAAGATTTTTTTTATAAATATGGGTCATGTCTGTGCTATGATGCACTTCACAGCTGCGATGCACTTGCCTCTAATGCGATAAAACTATCAAAGCTGAAAGTTTCTTGCAGACAGTTTACATTTTGTGATGACATTCCCTTGAATCTTAAATGTAGCAGCCTTCCTCATTTGTAGGCTTAGAGCTCTCCTCAGGGAATGGAAACATTAGCTACTGATGAAAATATTCACGAACTCTTTGCCATGCTGTTTTTATGGAAGGAAATTCCATCTGTATCATGATCATGAACTGACAAGTAAACTAATCTTTGCTCTTATGTATTAGTCATATTTTCCCTTATGTTCTTTGTAGAGCAAGTGGCACATGCGTATTTAATTTAATTCTGTATAAATATTCAACAGGGCCTTTATCATATCACCTTGATAGCTCATTTGGGCTAATAGCATTTAGCCTTAGAGCCAGAAAACCAATAATTTTTTACACTTAATACAATAGCATATGACGTTTATCAGCACTCAGCCTTGCAGGAGTGGATGCTGATTTAATAACTAATCCTAAATCTGCACATTTTGTAAAGAAACTGGCCAATGACAACTAAGATCACCACTTTATGGTTCACTTTCAGTTATGGTATTCATCGATTTATCTGCAGATTTTACTCATTATTGTGTGCAAGCATTATTCAAAGAAGTTTTCAAGAAATGATACGCAAATACATTTAATTCTCCAGTTAGCATGGCAGGTGGTTTGCTGCATATTGTGAAATGGTTGATAGTGGAGAGTGTAGAGCATGGATATATCTGGCGTATTATGATGATTATTATTTAATATTCAAAACAACTTTGTGACACAAGACAAATAAAGCAAAACCTCTCTAACATGCTTATTGCCCTCAGAACAGTGCCTGCAGCTTTCTGAAGGGATTTGTGGTTCCAGCTCACGGCAGACCTCTGGGAAGCAGAGAGAACTTCTCATTTTCATCTTAATCAACAGGACATATTTGTGCATCTCTGTTAGTGTTACATTTGCCATTAAAGGTGCAGGGGAAGCACCTTCACTGCATGTAACTGCACAGATTTCCTAAGAAATGATGAGGGGAAAGCTTCCCACCTAGTCTGTCTCTTCTTTAGAGGAGATGCCATCCCCTGCTTTGGCCTCTCAAAATGCAATAGCTAGCAGGGATGAGGGAAAGAGTCATGACCATGCAGCTGCACTAATTGCATGTTGGATGGGACATAGAGAAGCAGCCTAGGAGCTCTGTGCATGAGCTTGAAATCCCTGGCTCTACTCTTGCTTACCACTGCCAATATTACATCATTCCACTAGGACAGCCAGACCAGTTCTCAAATTGACACTGAACTGGAGGACAACAGAGTTCATCTTTCCCACCTGTACTATTTATAAGCAAGATTTTCAGGAAAAAGTACATTGCACACTACTCTATTTATGACCCAAACATATGCTTGCAAGGAAGCCTACGATCATGTACAGCTTAGAAATACAGTGGGACGTAGGAAGGAAAAAATTCTTACGTAAGCTCCAGCATCACTTACTCTGTAATCCCAATTGAATTTGCCCTACAAGCCAATGATAGGGAGTTCAGAGTTATCAAAAGTGAGTTCAGCCATCCGAGGAATGCGCCTGGGCAGCCGATTTCTGTGATTACCCATTCTGGTCCCTGGTGCCTTTCTTACGTGGGAAGATGCTCTAGCTGTTCAACTTTGTCTGACTGGAATGTGTTTTGCAAATGTTTTAATAAGTTATGACCCTACTTGTCTATGTAATGCAGTTCCTCAAATACTTCAGCTGTGCTCCTTTCCTCTCAGCTGTTTAAGCTGCAAATTCCATAACGCCTGGGATGTTTAGGAAAAAGGGAAGTTTATACCTTGCTAAATAGGGCTGTTGCTACCCCAGTGACAAATTCTCTGGGTGGATTAATATCTGAGAGGACTTTTTTTTTTTTTTTTAATAGGATGTTTATTTTCTTTCATGACTCCTAGGAATCCTTCAGATGGTGCTGGATGTTTTCCACCTCCCACAGCATGAATGCCGCAGGAGACATTACCTGCTTGCAGATGTCTCCACATCTGGCAGCTGCAGTACCTGAAGAGATGCTCACAGAGAAAGAGTACAGTACCTCCTGCTTAACTGCTCGTTCCCAGCACTGGCATCATGTCCTGCTTATGCACAGCTCCTAAGGTGTGGGAAGCCTTGCTGTTCATCTGCTATCAAGGGGCCTCTGTGTCCAGGAGCAGCTGTCAGAGAAACATCATTTGTGTTTGAATGAACACTGATATTACCATACCATCAAAATGCTTAGGTAATAATTTTATTTAACACATCCAGACCAGAGAAAGATCAAAAGGCTAAAAGTGGCTTCAAACCAAGTTGGGGAAAAAAAAACCCAAAACCAAACAAACCCAACATATCATGACCATCACAGTTCAAGAAGGCCAGCCCGAAAGAGTCTGGAAAGAGGAAATCAAATCAGATTTTGGCTTACTGAGCCAATAGCAACAAATGCCTTTGAAGATGTATTAAAACCCGTATGTCTACATGAATGCTAAAAGTGTAAGTCAAGAAGTGATATTTATCATTAACCGTTACTGCCTTGATTGCTTTGTCTGCTCTTGTGTTTCCCCCCTTTCTAAGGCCTTCAGAGGCCGCATGAGCTCCTTTTATATGATTTAAAACACTATATTGTTCTGTTTTCTGAGTAACTTGGAACCTCATTCTCCCAAACTAGCCTGACCTCTGCAGCTTTCAGCCAGTCCACCCAGTTAGTGGGAGCATGCTTGTTACAGCACTCTACTGAAAAGGAGATGCTAGCGTGGGACATGGAACCAAGATTTGTCAGTAGAACCTAGGTTCTCAAAATGATTTTGTTGCAAGCTAAGCACTTGGCAACCTAAATAACACTAAGGACAGACGGCGACATAGGTATGAGATAAAATAAATTCACAGCAGCCAATTCATGTAGTGAAGTTTCACACACATTCAGAAGGGAAAGTGGAGGAAAAACCATGAGGAGTCTCAGGGAACTGGGATTTTTTTAGGCAACATCCCAGCTACCCCACAAGGCAAACCTGGGACCTCTCCTGGTGACTTGTATCAACCAACTCTACCCATTTCTCTGGCAGTCAGGATAGCTGAAACAAACAACTCTTCACAAAACAACTGTGAAAGTGCTACCCTCCTCCTGTATAGAGGTTTAAATCATGGGCCTCGGTAACAGGAGACCTGAAGCTGGCTCTTCCTGGTGCTTGAGGAGACCTGAACAATATTTTTTATAAACTACTTTTTTTTACTGAAAATAACCTAGCATTCCATTGAGAAGAAAGGCCATCACAGACAGCAGCTGAGAGCACATCAAATGCCTCAAGTAGACCTTGGCCATGAACAAGCCTAGAGATAAATCAAATGGTTGACCAATTTTGTCTGGGGAAGAAGGGACACACAGAAACCCCACAACTTAATATAAAAATGCAGCACCAATGTCCTGTTTATAATATTCTATTATATTAAACTCCAAAACAAAGGGTAAAAGCAAAGTTTCTGCCCCTGCTTGAGGAGATCTGATTCAACCTCTCCCACCATCTAACCATTTTGCCATCACATCTAACAGGACTTACCTAACAGGATATTGTCTCCTGGGAGGGCTGTCAAACACCTTCGTGTGTCTCTGCGCACTGACACACATAGTCAATTTTTATCAGTATTTAACTTGCTCAACACACCGGGTTTGGTTACTGCTTTTGAACGGAGACTAATTTTAAAAAAAATTTTAATATTTCTAAATAAATACTTCAGTCTACACATCCAACACAATGAAAGCACCTTCGGCCATCTTCTCCCCTGGCAACAGAGCACTCAGCCAATGCAAATATGCCCTAGAGATAATTTGATATTCACCCTCGGGATGACAGTCTGCTTTGGGATTTCTAGTCACAGAGATGAAGTCTGGATAAACACTAAGTTGCATGTGCACAGATACACACAAGGGATGCAGGAACTGGCCCACATGCTCCCTCCTGAGCAACGTGGAGTCTTTGCCCCTGGAGGTGTATCCAGTTAGAGCAGTTGGTCTGGCTGGTAGACCTTTGTGAAGGTACCTTAGATCCCCTCCAGCCACAGGAGAAAAACAATATCAAAACCCCCAAAATACCTCTTAAAGACTTCTAGAGAACAATCTATGCAAGTCAGTCAAAAAGAAGAATAAGACAAAAATATTTTCAGGAGGGGAAAATGCTTTCCTGCTTCCCATAGCCCAGCAGACACACAGTCACTCAAGCATTTTTGTGTGCAACATACCTCTGGGCCCTGTCTATCATGCCCTGGGCCAGAGGCCAGCAAAACAGAGAACATGGGCTGGAAATTAAGCCACACGCATTAGATTTAGAAGTCAGGCCCATCTTTTTTTTTGTTCTTATTTTTAGAAAGTAAGATTAATCACTGTAACAAATAGCTAGGAATTAGTGGGAGTCTTGACACCGAGACCAAGTGTCCTTGTGGAAGACAGGCTTGTGTTAAGTTATTTTTATTCAGGTGGGTAGTGTCCTTCAGGTGAGTTGTAACCTAATGGAGAAAAATATAATGGCCTATAACGTGCCAAACTAAGGTCAATAAGTGATATAATCAGCTTTCTGACTTAAATACTATAAAATTAAAAAAAACCCACCAAAACCCAAACCCCAAACATATGAAAACACTCAGTAGAACACTTCAGCAAGAGAATTTATCCCCAGCTTTTCTGGCAGGTGGAAGAATTGCTCATGCTAGCTGAGCATGCAGTTACTCTAAAGACTTTCCTCCATGCTACAGAAATAGATCAGTCTAAACAAAACCTAATTATTTACTTTTTAATATAAGGCCCTCTATTGAATTATTATTAGTATTTACGCACAATTGAGACACTGTCTCACCATGAAAATTACTCTAAGAACATAGTTTCTAGCTCAGGTTCACAGGTCAATGGATGTTCTTGTTTTTAAGGCACTTAATCTAATTAGCTAGTAGTGGAAGACCCCTCCAAAGGGCCAGCTCCCAAAATAAGTTACCTAGATGTTTAAGCTCATTATAGTGAATATACATTTTCTTAGTCTCACAGCACAATCCCAAGAGATTTTTAACATGACTATTTTAGTTTTCCCAAGAAAAATTAGCATCAGCTTTTTTATTTTTCTCTCCCCCCACCCCTTTTTTTCCCCCTCTTTTCAATACCTGTACTTTCCTCAAGTATCAGAGAGGCAGAATGATTTTTAAGGACTCATTGCAAGGTCCTGCACCTGGGTCCAAATGTACCTGGTCCAAGTGGAAGGTCCTGCACCTGGGTCGAGGCATCCCCCAATATCAACACAGGCTGGGGGAAGAAAGGATCAAGAGCAGCCCTGCTGAGAGGGACTTGGGGGACTCATGGATGAAAAGCTGGACATGAGCCGGCAATGCGCACTGGTAGCCCAGAAGGCCAACCGTACTCTGGGCTGCATCAAGAGGAGCATGGCCAGCAGGACAAGGGAGGTGATTCTGCCCTTCTACTCTGCTCTGGTGAGACATCACCTAGAGTACTGCGTCCAGCTCTGGAGCCCTCAGCAAGGCCTCCCACAAGGACATGGAACTGTTGGAGTGGGTCCAGAGGAGGGCTACAAAAATGATCCAAGGGCTGGAGGACCTCTCCTGTGAGGACAGGCTGAGGGAGTTGGGGTTGTTCAGCCTGGAGAAGAGAAGGCTGCGGGGAGACCTGATTGTGGCCTTTCAGTACTTAAAGGGGGCCTATAGAAAAGATAGGGAAAATGTTTTTAGTAGGGCCAGCTGTGATAGGACAAGGAGAAATGGTTTTAAACTGAAGCAGGGTAGGTTTAGACTGGATATAAGGAAGAAATTCTTTACAGTGAGGGTGGTGAAACACTGGAACAGGTTGCCCAGAGAGGTAGTGGAGGCCCCATCCCTGGAAACATTCAAGGCCAGTTGGACAGGGCTCTGAGCAACCTGATCTAGTTGGTGGTGTCCCTGCTCACTGCAGGGTGGTTGGACTAGATGACCTCTGGAGGTCCCTTCCAATGATTCTATGATTTGGCATAAACCTGTGAAAAAGTATCTTAAGTGAAATGAGATTTTTTTTTTTTTTTAAATTGTTGAAAAAACAAACCTGAAATTAGACAGAACAGATATTGAGACCTTTAGCTTACACATGATTACAAAAATACCTTTAGATTGGTATACTTTTAGTAAAGTCCCAGAAGGCAGCCTTTGTCATGAAGTGTATTTTTATTTTGGCACATGTATTTCCTTGTAGATGGTTGTTTGTTCTTTTTATTATTTAAAAGATGTTGGAGAAAGGCATTTTTCTGACCAAGCTGGCCACTGCACAATCCTGCAATATCTCCCATGGCATATTAAATATCTAGGACTGCTTGAATTCTTGCAGAACACTCCATATCAGTTAATAGACTACTTTGTCCATGGCATTGCAGATGTTAGAGGAGTCAAAGGTTCATCTCAGCAAGGCACTAATAGAAACCATTCTTACTAAAGATAAGGCTTCTCATGGATAATGAAAAAAATCAAAGGTAATTGAATCAGTTGTCTTCTGGCTCATATTTCCTGTCACAGATGACTTTTTCCTAATTTGGAAAAAAATAATTTTTCAAAGCAACAGCAGGTTTTTTATTAGTTTCATAACTACATGTGAATTTCCCACTGTTGTGGCTGTGACATTCAGGATTTCAAAGTATCAAAAAAATACCTGCTTTCCTCACAGATACCCATCTAGTTGCCACTGCTTTCTTTAGTGGAAAAATCTCTACCCCTTTCTCCTGCCAGTCAAGAAACAGTTACAAATTGCTACCACAGGCAAAAATAAAAAAGAAAAAAAACCAACAACACTATACCTCCTAAAAATTGGCAAAAACTGGTTAGGACCGGTCCACAAAATTCAGTTTTTAGGTGATGTTTTGCTGTTGCCTGGACTTGCAGGTCTTCCATTACATACCACTGCTCCGCAGTCAGGAGGCATTGCATTCATTTCGTTTGGCATCACTGGGCCTCAAAGCAAGAGAGATTCTTTCCTCCAGCAGGATGGAAGATCTGGCATTTTTAATTCACTTTCTCATGTGTCTTGAAGTCAACTAATCCTCTATTGCCTGTCTCTGAAGATATCTTCATTTTCTTATGAGATTATCTTATTCATAAACACTGTTATCTGAAAGCACCACCTTTCTCCCTGCACACATCACGCTACTGCTGCAGTGTCAGCTGCTGGCATCCTAAATAACCATGGATTTTATTCTCTTTTATTTTTAACCATTGTCTGTTTTGACACTTCAGTGTTACAGACTACAGATGGGTAGGTTTCTAACGGTTATTCTGGGTTTTCTGTTTAACAAATCAGAAAATAGCAAAATAACTTGAAAATATAGATCCTAGAACTTTGATGACTTTGGGCATCCTCTTCTTCCCTTGCCCAGTGCTTTAGGATTAGGAAAGGGAGCACCTGGAATCATGTATCTAAGCCTGAACTTCTCTGCAAAGCCCTGCATTTCATGCTCAAGCTGTGGCTCATCACAAACATTAGACTATCAGATATCCTTCAGCTGAAGCCACTGAGATGTTTCTCTCTAGTAGGTAAGTGGCTGTACTATACAGTATCACAGCAAAGCCTAAACGAGGGTACAAGAAATTAAGGGTAAAAGTATAAGTAAGGCAAGTACCTATTCCCCCACCCCGTTAACACAAACGAGTCAGAATAACTTTGATTTTCCCTAAGCCACCAGCTTGGGCTCTCTTGCTTGTCTTAGCCTTTATTTTTAGCATATACAGCACAGCCTTGAGCGTTTCTTCAGTACCTCTAGTAAAGCAGTATGAAAAGGCCTTCTCAAATCTCTGAACTGGTCAGACTTTCTTCTATTCTTTTAAAATATCTTTATGTAACACACGAGGGATCATCATTCTGCTCTGGAAATACAGCCCCATGCAGGATCAGATTAATTTCATTAACTACCTCATATATTTGCATCTTACGAACAGTGAGGGTTACTGGAACCTTTTCCCACGCTAGAAAATCACCAAGAAACAGGGAAAACCAGGATCCATCAGAATATTTTGTGAAGCACATGGCAACCTTCAGAAAACGTCCATAATCTTCAGCACAAATAAAAAGTGCAGCTTGCACTGAGCCACACCATGGCTGTGTAAATGGCTGATATTACTGGCACGTAATCCTTTCGCTAGTGTGGAAATGCACATCAGACGCTGCTCTGCAGATGTCACTGGGTCCCCGGAGCCCCGCTGGCTTTCCTTGGGGTGGCAGCCACTGCTGGGCTTGCTCTTCCCAGCGATCTTCCCCTGACTGTCCTTTTGGCTGTGGCAAAATAAACCAAAATTTCCTTCCCCCTTCAAAGTCAACAGCTATTTGTGTTGTGGCAATATCTAATCTATAAACTTTCAGGATTATTCTAGACTCTGCATCACATTGCTAATTTCCACCTCAAAACTGAATAACGTCACTTCCCACTCTGATATTTCTTACAAGCCCTGAAGCTTTTTCAAGCAGCTAATAGCACGAATAATTGATTTTTCACTTCTACCCTGAAGACAACAAAATTTTTCTTGCCTCTTCTTAGTTTTAGTATCTTCCTGAACTGGAAGCAGTCATTTCCTCCTTAAAATTGCCATCACAGAGGCACTCAAAGTGCGAAGTCTTCAGGTCAGAAGCAAACTATCAGCAGATGAGCTTCAGCTGCCCGGAACAGCACTGCTCCCTCTGTTCTTTCACAGTTGAGGACTTTTAGGTAGCAAATGATGCAATCTCCTCAAGGAAAAACTTCTGTAATATTCTCCTACTGTACTGAATAATGTAGATGAGAAATCAGGAAACAAAGATAAGAACAAGGGCTAAACATATAATCTTGAATAGTGGAAAACATCACAAATGGGAGAAAAGGAATAAGATGCAGAGCAGCTGCAGGTTGTAAGGCTTAGTCTATGTGAAACACAGACCTGGAGAAGCAACTCAGCCCAGACCTTTATTTCTATCTACCAAAACATTATACAGAGAAATGAGTGGAATTATGCTGCTATCACTGAGAATAAGTGGAACTACAGTATAGGAAAGTATCGTTACTTATCCTTAAGTATCCTCTAGTCCAATAGCCAAGGAGTTACTTTATCCAGTAGCTGCAATTCTTCCTTCATGATTTGTTCTAAAACTCTATTTCTCTAAAATTTGGGGGGTTTTGCTTCTTCCAAAACATAAATGTAGCCTCTATGGCCAGTCCCATGCTTCCCTTATAATTTTTTTCTTTTTTAAACAGGAGAGATGTTGACTCACAAACCAAGATTAGAACTTAGTGGAAAGAGAGGAGAAATAGGCTACACTTAAGCTAACGCCTCGCAGGAAATTACTCTTTTTTTGAGTTTTATCTCTTTTTATCTTCAACACATGTGACTTTTAAAAGCAGGCTTAGAGGAAGTTGGCCTGATGCAAAGACTAATCTCAAATCAGACAGAAACAGGAGACAGGCATGATCAGCTTTATGTTAAGCACATTCAAAACATCACAGAGTCATCTAGCTATCAACGCAGCAACACTGTATTGCTGTTTCCATGCTGCATGACCTGTCTAGAGATGTGTTAGAAGTAGGGCACTAACAGCTCAGGCACTCTGCCGTATAGAATCATAGAATCATTTAGGTTGGAAAAGACCTTTAAGATCATCAAGTCCAACCATTAACCTAACCCTGCCATCCCACCACTAAACCATGTCCCTAAGCACCTCATCTACCCATCCTTTAAATACCTCCAGGGATGGGGACTCTACCACTTCCCTGGGCAGCCCGATCCAGTGCCTGACCATAGTCACATTCCTTTTCTAAAGGGTGAAACAGAAGGAAGAAAGCAAGTAATTCCATTGTAGCTGTTACCATATTTATTGTCTACTTTTAATGTTCAAATAAACACACCCGAAAAGTGTCTTAAAACCACAAAATAACTGTTTAACTACCCTGCATATGTAATTAGACACAGTTCAAGAAAAGACAACCTTAATTTTTTAGCTCTGGTTTTAAAATAAGAAAGTATCTAATTCTGTATCTTTAAAAATAGCTTTAAACATTACTTATGTAAAAAAAATTGTATGAGAATAATAGTTCGCTTTTTCCCTTTTCATTGAAGTAACCTACAGTTTTTGTGTTATAAAAAGACTCCTGGATTCCTGGGACATGCTTGAAATAGTAACTTATCATGATTATGCCTTCAAAAATTTAATAATAGTCCACCCCTGCACTGGAATTTCATCACATTTTTTTCACATCTAGAATGGATTTAAAAAGAAAATAACTACTAAATCAACTGCTTCAACTTCCACATTATAATCATATGCTTGTTTAAAAAGGAACAACCAAGCATGCAGAAATGGAAGTGCTACTATTGCTCTGTCATTCATCTAATAACTGCGTTCACAGACTTAACAAAAATATTCCCTCGGAAAGAACCCAAAGAAGTGGGGTGACAGACATCGTCCTGTAGAAACAATTCATCTATTATAAGAAGCTAAAAATGTGGAGATTTCACTTTCTGGAGGTGTATTAAATATACGTAAATGCCACAGCTGCAAGTGGTTTGAATATTTGTGATTGGGAAGTTGGAGCTGGCAGGGTAATAGACTGAATTTTTGGGGGGATTGCAAATGACTACCTCCTGCAGCATCGCACTTCACAGAGAAGGGGGTAAGCTTCAGAGTGTCCTGGGTTTAGTTTCTTTGAGAACACCACGTGCAGAACTGCCTCGCCACTGATCCTGCAGAGTGCTCAGCACTCAGATGAAATGTTAAACCTGAAGAACAGTTTTGGAAATCACTTTTTGTTCTGCTGGCCAAGGAACTAAAACCTGTGCTAAAATGGTCTGGACCATCTGGGTACCGAATCTCAGGATTTATGCCAAATGGAATCACAGGAAGCTTCTGGCATGGCTTCTTCAACCCCCAGCTGCCCTCCTCTTCCTCACACCTATGCTCAGGGGTCAACGCAGCCGCAGCAGCCTGGCTCCAGGCACAAGGCAAACCAACATCCTAAGGGCCCCGCATCATGAGCATGGTCACATGCCAACAACAGCCAGACCTCTGGGCTCAGCATGGTCTTCTGCTCCTCAGCACGTATTCAAACATCCAATCCCTCCTTTGCTCCTTTAAACTGGCTCCGTTGCCTTCACCCGGAGAGCGGAGGGCTCATGATACAGAAACAAACTGAACTCCTGAACCCACAAAGCAGGATTTTGCAAGCAGGTCAGAGTGTTTTGCATCACATGGGGAAGAACATTTTGTTAGAAACAAGTATTTAATTCACCACAACACTCACGCAAGCGATGGGATAATAATTACAGTATGAAGCAGGCAACCTCAACATCCAACTAATAACCTGCTGTGAAAGCACGTCAAACAAGTCACCCGGGAAGCAGAACTGGCCATAAACAGTGGGTGCGTTGCTCCCCTGGAATGTGCAGGAGGGGCCATTGATGAAGCAGGCTAAAACACTATAAAACCAGCACAGAGCAGCAGGAAAGCCGAGACAGTTATCCTGGGGCCTTCCATTACAGCCATTACAACCCAGTCTGAAGCCAATACACTTGGTCTATGGCAAAGCAGTGCTGCCATTGATTTCCTACCTGTAAATTCAGCAAGAGGATCACAAGTGTAAACAGTGCACACAGAGAGGCACCATATTTACTGAAGACGAGAAGGTATGGCCATGAAGGAAAACAGCATCCAACCTGTAGCAAAGTGATTCAGCTTCTGCAGAAATTTCCCATGGAAAAAATTAAAATCCCAACAAATACATACACAGGGTATGACACTGGTACCATACACGAATACAGAGAATGGTCTTGAGATGTCAACAGCAAGTTGCTCCTTCCAAACTTACTGAAGAGCTGGAAAGAGTAAAGCGAGACTATAAAGAAAGAAGGATTATCATAGACAGTCAAAAGGCACCATATAAAAGCCATAGCTTGTCCTAAGTTTCCTAATGCAGTACTGGTCCTAAGTTTAACAAAATTTCTCAAGGTGTTTGCTAAGGAACTATATCCACAGAAAGACTGAAAGTTCAAGATGACATTTGTAGATTAGGAAAGAAAGAAGTAATTTGGCTGATGGAGAAGCACTGGGAATGATTTTTCCTTCCTTTTCTTCAAATATGTGCATTAATGGAAGTCTAATATAAAGCAAAAAAATGCACGATACCAGTAGATAGAAATCAAAACCTACAAAACCCAGCTGAAAATAGATTACAGCTCTTTAATCAACCATTGTAAAAACGTATTTTCCATTGTGTGTATTAGGTGTCCCTTAAAGATATATTCTACAAGGGGTATGTGATCCGATACACAACACGGTACAGCTGCTTGCCTTGTCTTACACGAGAAACTGGCTTACGGATAAGAACCAACCCCCGCAAACTACCCAACATACAGCTTCCCGAGGTACCTTAAGAGGAGAACCAGAAGTGCCAAATAGGGCATAGATACAAGGCTGCAATTTTTAATTCTGACGCTCTGTGTCTTTGCACGCATTGCTTTACTTTGTAATAGCAGTTTCTTGTTTACATAACGGAGACAACACAAATTCTGAGAGCACAGCATTTGGCGCTATAAACCGCTATCCTCTGAAACAGCAGCAGTCCAGGAATCACAGACCGATCACCCTGCTTTTCAGGTACCAAAAGTAAGTGGATAATCCGGAGACAGACATGTCTTACCTGAGAGGCACACTGCGAGCATTCTGCTTGGAAACTGTCATCATGGAAAGGACAAGATTGTAATTGCGTGTTCAAGGCAAGGTTTTAATGCAGAACTGTGTGAACAGATATAGATGAGACAAGAAGAGAGGGAAAAGAGCACCTAATTAGCTAAATGAAAAGCGCATCCTCATGCATATGAAAGCAAAGTTCGACAAGTGGTCATAAGCTGACATTTCCTAATTTTTCAGTGCTTAAAAACTTAAATCATTGCAAAAATTGAAGCTCAGAGATGCAAAGGTACTTAAAACTGACTGCTTCTCCTTAGGTATCCAGTATCTTTAAGCTATTTTATTTGCTCTTTCTTGATATTTTTCCTATAATGGCTAGAGAACGGGTAAGCTTATAAACGTTAAACTCTAACAAAACAGAAATGCTTTGGTTATGCAAACACACAGGTCCTAGTCCTGTAGCCAACCTTCACAAAAAACCAAACCAAACCAAAAAAAAAAAAAAACCCAAACCCCAAAAAACTCCACAACAAAACCAACAAACCAACCAAACACCACCACCACCACCGCCGCCATCCCAACTTACTTTACTTTCTTACTTTATGAATTTTTCTGGACCTCTAACACTCCCAGCACAAGTAAATGGGACCAAAACATAACAGCTTGGGCTGCAAGTATCAGCATTTGTTAAAGGTGTGTACCCAAGCGTGCATCTATGTGTTTACAACAGGCGAATCTCATGTAGAGACCTGGGACAGAAACAGGATTTACTGATCTGCATGAGTGCGATGACAAAGGTTCTCAATTCACACCCTTTGGCGACCTCTACAAATTCTTGATTAAGAGACAAGGTGTTAGCAATGCTCCTCCCACCGCAGAAAAATCTGCTCCTTACTGAATAGTTTTGCTTGAAAAGTAAAATACACAGTGAAAACCACCTGTTAAGTCCTAAAACAAATCGGTACAAAAGGCAAATTTAAGTCCAACCAGCAAAAGCCAGGGAAAGAAAAGCAAGGCATCATAGATCAGCATCATAGAATTGAGACAAAAATATGGAGCAACTATTCAGCAATGCATAAGTTGCCTGAAGCATTGTATTACAAGTATAAAATGGAATTCATATACAGAACAGCAATTTAGTGCGTTCACTGGGAGTAGCCATAACCATTTGGCAGCTGTCGCATTTCTTGCATTTAAAATTAAACATTTTATAGTGAAAGCCTGTTGAAAGATAATAATTTACCTAAGAAAATTAAGTTTTTTAGGGTAAAATGTTAAAATTACTCAAATTATACCATCAGTTTCAACCCAGGCTTCAAAACATTAGTTGTAAACTCAAGACCTTTAGTGGAAGAGTCACAGCAATTTAGCCTGAGCAGGTGGTTGGACAAGATGACCTCGGGAAGGCCCTTCCAACTTCAACTTGAGTATGTCAACATTGAACTTGCTTCTTAGCCAGTCTTTGGAGTCTGGGGACTGGATCTTCCCATACTCCTCGGCATACGTGGATGTTGTTAATACGAATGCTAATATGGTGAGTGCTAAAGGAAGCAACTGTTTATTCTTTATCGTTTATCATCACTTTACAACTGCAGAACGGCTCGTAAAGTGATCTAAAGACATTGGTGACCTTAAAATGCAGCACTGTGATAGCTCACTGAAGTTTAATAGACAAATGTAGCTTGAAAAGGCAATAGAGTTCTTGTATGGCGAACGCTCCGTTTCTAGAATTATCAATTTGGCACTAAGAAAAAATTCCCTGCATTACAATTTATTAACAAAAAATTTATAGGAATGAATAAGCACTTCAAAGTACTATTCCATTTTTGCTGTAACTGTTTACAGCCAATCTGGCTTCTAGCTGAAACTCCACAAAACAAGAAAGGATGCAGTACTAGGTCACAGAGAAAACTTGCACTGCCGAAAGTCACAGAATGATTTTGCAGAGCGGAGGGCATGCTTTCCAGTCCCGCTATGCAGCACATGTAATGACAACTATGTTTAAGGAAAAGCCTATACTTAAGTGTAAACTGGTCCTACTTATAGACCATCTTAAGATTCAAATCCACAGCTGAATTCTAAACAGCAGAAGCTCCTGGCTTGAGACCTACTGCAGGGCTGTGCAAAACCCCATGGGCTTCCCAGAGTATTCAAATGGATACAGCCTCCCAAGAACAGTGGGGAAAAAAATCCCTTTTAAATTACCACATCCTTTTTGTCTTAAGTCTGCAGGATAACGTTTGCTTTCAATCAACTTTCTCTACCATTCTTTTTCATTTTTGAACCTCAAAAATGGTTACCCTTGTCTAAATCCAGGCTAATGGAATAAACATATATCAGCAGAAGAGGCTTCTTTAGTTATCATAGGTTTCCAACATGCAGCTGCACAAAAGAATTAGACACATCTCAGATGATTGAATTTATCCTCCAGCTTGCCCCCCAACCCCTCTGAATATGCTCCTCATCCAAATTATATGGCTATATACAAGGTTTTATTAGGGAGCAAGATGAAACACATAGGTGGCGCGTAATAAGCATAGTTTCAAGAACTACTAAGGCTGTGGCATGCAAAACTATGTAAACTACATTTTTTTCAATGACTGTTCAGAATCATTACTGAATATGTTAGGAGTTTGTTTGACAGAATTTCTATTTTGAATATACATAGAGATTATAAAATGAAACACATGACAAATATTCCTAAAAACCAAAGCCATTGCTGGTTATTTATATTTTAAAAATATGATGTCATGTAATAATAACAGATACATCTTGGTATTCTTTTAAGTGGCAGATATCAGCAGGGAAGGACTTTTTCTTCCCTCATAGTTTGCATTACAGTACTTTATTTTAATCAATTTATTTAGGTGCTTCGTGAGTTCACTTTCATATATTGCTCATGTGTTTCCAAGTTACATAAACGTCAGCCACATTTCTGTCTATCTTCAGCTAGAAATCAAGCCAACTTTCATAGCGGCGTAAATCATCACTGCTACTGTCCACATATAAGCTTAAATATATATATTTTTTAACCCAGGCAACAATGAACTGAGACTAGAAAGCTCAGAATTTTACAGACAAAAATGAAAGCTTTTTTTTTTTCTCTCCCAGATTTTCAGCATGGAGTCCTGCACTCACCTCACTTCTGCACCCAGGACACCACCCCAGAGCCTGCAACCAACTTCATGGTACATCATCCACACAGAGGAGCAAGACACACAGGCCTTAGTGCTTAATGAGATTAAAATATCAGAAACACAATTCCTGTATGCCCAAAAATGACTGCCGCTAGTAGGTGCCTGGTTCTGTAAGGCCATCATCAGATCTGCAGTTTTACTCAACTTGGAAGAACTCAGCAAACATCCTTTCCACTGTAGAGAGAATTCTGGGCAACCTTTTACTTATCTTTGAAGTAGACTATTCAGTAACAGAAGAGTGGGGTCTTATGTTGTAGTGCTGGACTGAACATTATTACACAGATCACAGAATGGGAAGGGTTGGAAGGGACCTCGGGAGATCATCCAGTCCAACCCTCCCACTAAAGCAGGTTCACCCAGAGCAGGTTGCACAGGACATCGTCCAGGCAGGCTTTGAATATCTCCAGAGAAGGAGACTCCACAACTCCCCTGGGCAGCCTGTTCCAGTGCTCTGTCACCCTCAGAGTAAAGAAGTCCTTCCTCCTGTTCAGCTGAAACCTCTTATGTTTCACCTCGTGACATCCACCCTTAAGATATTTGTATGTGTTGATGAGATCCTCTCTCAGTCTTCTCTTCTGCAGGCTAAAAGGTCTACTCAAGGAGTAACTGTCCTCCCAGAAATGGAAGGACCCTGTGCCTCTTAGCTAGGCCTGGTGGCTTCTGGGAGATAATTAGTCCCTGAAGGACAAATAATATGCAAATTAGTAGGCAGATTACCTGAGGCTGGGAAAGTTTTGCCAGTGGGGCAAAAGATAGAGGCTTCTAAACACTTGGCATATTAGAAGGAATGAATTTTGCTATGCATGCGCCTTCTGAAACCGCTTGTGACTCAGCTGACTAAAGGAACAAGACTGCCTCCAAACTGCAGACCAAACCGAATTCCTATTTATAGCTGAAGGTCAAAAATTAAGTGATGATAAAAATAACTGCAGCAAATTATTTTTTTTTTTGCTTTAAACCTGTTCTATAGATCTATGTTATTTACATATTTGACACTTGGGCAGTAATCAACTATGGTAACGTTGTTCTTGAAAGAGGAGGCACATTTTTTTTGCTAAATTATTTAAATAAGTCAGTACATCAACTAGCAAATTTAACAATCAGGTAAGAATGCAACTTGACGAAATGACATTCTGTTTTCCAGAGATCAACTGTTTTAGATTTATTTCATCAAAGGTGTGATACAAGTACAAGCCCATGCATTTCATAAAAATCTGAACTTAAAGCTGTTATGTAACAAAATTTTAAATAAAGCATATACAGAAGTTTCTCGGTATTCAAGTGGACTGGTTAGTCTGGAGGAATATTATTTGCAACATATGGGCAGAAACATTGACATTTTTATGTGATCATTTCTTTATCTCTTTTCTTCCTCCACTCCACACCTTCTGAAGATAAATCACAGTTGAATAACTCTATGGATTAAGTCCTAGACATAAGCTCATAATTGAATCCAGAATTTTACCTTCCATTGGCTACACATTTATAGTACTACATCTCATACTGTTATTAAAAAAATAAAATAAATTAGACTACATTTTTTAAATGTAGCCGGTATAACCATTTTGAAAAATTTTATTTATCAGTTTGATTTGCTGCCCAAATTAATTTGTCTACTTAAATTCTTTATCGTTACAAGGCAATGCTTGTAATTCCTGAATGTTGTTGAATATTAATACCTCTTGTAGAAAATTTAGGTATTTCTATGTAATGAAACTGCTGGAGGAATCAGAGAGAAGCTGCAACAGATTAACATCAAATAAGTATCACAGATAGTATTTAAAGGGCACACAAATACTTCAAACACATACAGTTTCAAATCTTTATTGTTTTAAAATTCTACGTCTTTTACAATTACAATAATTTGTTACTTAAATGACTCTTGTATGGTTAATGTACAATGAGTTTTTTCCTGAAACTCAACCATGAAATACAATTTCATCAATATGATTTTCTAAATAGATTAATACAAGATTTCTGTTTTGCTGGGAAGAACAAGTGCTTCACTTTGACCAAACGGCACAGGTGTCTTCCCTTCAGAATCCGTGTGATCAATCCATCGAAAGTGCTTTTGAAGATTGCAGATCTAACTGTGACTGATTTTCAAAATCAGTCTATCAAATTACAAGTTTTAACATTAAAGAGCATTTTCATGTAATGAAACAAGTTGCAGTAGTTATTTTTATTCATCTACTGAGGCAAACTCATGTTGAAGAAAAATTATATGATTATCTGCATGCAATGAACACTCCTCTTTAAATAGTTGATGAATTTTACACATATAAAGAATCTGTTAAAGTGTGCAAGTACTTTGATAATGATTTCACAAAAGGACGTATGCTGGTAATAATGGTAACTAACATTTAACATCTAAATACAAGCTAATGTATATTTAACAGGCAATTAACATGGCTAACAAAACCATGTTTCATGTGGTTGCCCTTTGAGAAAATGAACTCATTTGGTCCACACTCCTAAGTTATCTGCGTAAAAAAATTGGAACAGTTAGGGCCATAGTTTTTGATGAAGTTCTTGTTTCTAAAATGTGACCTGTTAAAAAGTAAAAGCAGTACATCAATGATGTATCTTGTCACATGACCTCTGTATAAAAAGATGGCCTACTATTTGGAGCGATGAACGAGCACTGAAGGACAAGTCAAAAAAGAATGGAGACAGAATGAACTAAAATTTTGTTGTGTTATACTTTCTTGTTCCATGGTACTGCTTTCACTCTGTAGAATTTTGTACCCAAAGGAACTTTAAATCTGTTTTGTGCCTACAAAAAAAGAAAAAAATCAAATTACATTAGAAATGCGGGATCATTCCTCTTATTTTTATATTTTTAAGCAGAAACTGAATCCTACCTCTCAGCATTTACGAGACCCCTTGGAGTCTAGCAAAGTTCTGGGCGGTATGGACACAACTACCCAAGCCACTGCTCACCTACTCTTTTTCTAGTTCCCCTTCTCTTGCTATTCACTGACTGAAAAGCAGAGCAGGAATGGCAGAACCTAGGACATTTTTCATCTTGCTTATAGAAAGTACTTCTAACAATTGCTGAAAACATTAAATCTGATTGTCTTCTATATTCATTTTATCAGATGATTTTCCATTCCTATTTCCTTACCTTTTTTGCCTGGCAATATTCCTTTTCCATCACTTTTCCTAGCACCCAAGGTCTCCTAGATGCACCTGAAGCTAAAGAGACAATACATTTATTATTTTGGTAAATCAATTACAGGTAAAATGATAATGCATTCAATATGGTTAAAGATTATTTGCTACAGTGATTTCATCGAAAGCAGAAATGCTTCAAAAAACCCTTTTAATAAATTAACAAAAATAAAGTAAGTTCAGATGTCAAGACAGGTCACTGGCATTTTCAAGTTTAAATTTTGTTTTAAACATTAACTTAGAGAAAACAAAAGCAAATCGAAATTGAAATTAATTTAATGATTCAAAATTATTCTAGTCAACCCAGCCTCACCTTTTGGTCTGAAGTAAAGGTGAGAATTTCTTGAAATATTTCAAAGGATAGAAAGTCTTCTGTACTCAGCTATTATTATTGCCCTTATTGAAACATTTGATTATTTTTCTGTATTAGTGATGGAAATTAGTTACTCATAAATAATAATTTTAAAGCCCTGCAAGTCTGCTACTTTTGGTTGCAGTCTTTGAGAGTACCCAAAACTGTTCAGAAAGGAGAAAAGTGAAAAACCTCAATAATAAACTGACAGGTCAAAAGAGCAAAGTGGGCATAAATATACTTTCAGTTTGTATTTTTTTCCTGTAACAGTAAGGAAACGCATATTTGCCTTGTATTCCAAGAAGTTATATCCATTTTACTTGCTTTACCATCTTCTAACTATCATTAATCATGGTATGACGAAGACATCAAAACAGACAGAACAGCTCAATATGCTCTACATAATACTGAAAATCAATGTTTTTCTAAGCATGACTATTTATGAGATACTGTATCTAGTGACTAGAATATGCGTCACTCAAAAACCAGAGTTTGAAATCTTACCCTTCAGGATTGTGCCGGTTGTGGCTGGGATAGAGTTAATTTTCTTCATAGTAGCTAGTATGGGGCTATGCTTTGGATTTGTGCTGTAAACAGGGTTGATAACACAGGGGTGTTTTTGTTACTGCTGAGCAGCGCTTACACGGAGTCAAGGCCTTTTCTGCTTCTCATCCCATGCCAACAGCGAGTGGGCTGGGGGTGCACAAGGAGCTGGGAGGGGGCACAGCTGGGACAGCTGACCCCAACTGACCAAAGGGGTATTCCAGACCATATGACCTCATGCTCAGCATACAAAGCTGGGGGGAGAATGAAGGGGGGGACATTCGGAGTGACAGTGTTTGTCTTCCCAAGTAAGAGTTAAGTGTGATGGAGCACTGCTTTCCTGGAGATGGCTGAACACCTGCCTACCCATGGGAAACAGGGAATGATTTCCTTGCTTTGCTTCACTTGCATGCATGGCTTTTGCTTTACCTGTTAAACTGCCTTTATCTCAACCCATGAGTTCTCACTTTTCTGATTCTCTCCCCCATCTGACTGGGGCATGGGGACAGGAAAGAGCGAGTAGATGTGCGGTGCTTATTCCTGGCTAGGGTTAAACCATAACAAGGATTGATTTTATTATTGATAGTGGAGCAGATTCTGTTCTACTCCACAGTCCTACAAATCAGTGCAAAATATTCATATCTGGCCTGAATGCTCTACAACTAACAAGCTTTTTTTAAATTTGCTTGGCTGACAGACTTCATTGATCTAATAAAGACAGTGAGACAGATGAAGTGGGTTTTTTCCCCCTTGCATTTGCAAATAAAAAATTCCATATCCCAAAGATAAGGGACAACGCAGAACTCGTGCAGTCCTGAACCAATTTCAGTGTTGTCATAGCATTCTAAGTGCTCTTAATGGAGGTAAAGACAACCTACGATAGCCAAAATCCCTGGCAAACCTGTAGGTGGATCTATACAGGATTATTAACTTGATATGTACATGTTGGTACAAAAGGTCAGATTTACATGCAACATTTTGGCAGCCCTTGAAACCATAATCTGCAGCACCTAGGTGCACACCAGTTTTAATGTATCACAAATACTACTACTGTTCTGGGTTTAATTTTCCCCACTTCCCCGATGCAGAAATAGCATCAAGGCATGGCTTCCTGAAGTACTGAGCTAGAGACAAATGCGTTCCTAAAACAAATGGCTAATCTTCATGTTTGTTTTATGTGCAGTCTTCTCAAATTTGAGACTAACTCTGTTTAGCAAGTGGTAAGGAATGGAGCAAGCTAAATCCATTTGAAAACAGGTCAGTGATTTGTGTACTCAGAGTAATACATATCTGACATCTTTTACCTTATATATGTAAACAATAGTAAGAAAATAAATCATATATCACAGTTATATATGTACTACTAATGCCACAGTTCAGAATGTATTATGTCTATAAATAAGACAGCAGTTCTTCCCTTAGAACACATATGAGACATTCTTCAGCAGTCTCAGAATGCAGTTAGAGCTTGGTGGTCTTCTGGAGACCACACAATTATTTCAGAACTATCATCTTTCATCATAACTGAAATCTACAATGAGCCTGTTCATTGAGAATAAGTTGACAGCTTCTGACATGCAGTAACATACAGAAACTTTTACTGATAAATTACAATTAATACAAGATGTTCTTAGACACTTCTGCAATAAAGTTGGGAGCATGGGTGGGTTTGCAAAAAATACTAGCTGTGATAGTTCAAACATGTTTATATGAATCTAATGTAGCACACAGGTTAGTGCAAAGTATTATTTCTCCTAATTTAAAAAAGATTAATACTTGTTTAACTAAATTTACATAGATTCCAGAAATAGCTAGCATAAACATGAAGACTAAGGAAGGAAAAAAGCAAACATGCCATCAACCTCAACATAAGCAAAATGTACAGAAACTGTTCTCTGAAAACTTATAAACCTTGCTAATCACCATTTAAATTGGGTGGAAAAAACTTTATAAACGAAAACATTGCTTGCAAATCCCCATCTACTGTGGTCTACATTTTGTTTCAGACACGTATTTGGATTCATTAATTCCAGTCACTTTGAGAAGATCAGCTACAGAGGAACAAATTTTATCTAAAGATAATCTTCAAAGAACATCATAAAATCAGTTATTTAAAAATAAGAAGAGAGCATGCAGTTTTGACAGAAGCATTACCCTGAGTTTTATATTTACTTTCAGCATCAAAAAAGACATTGAAAACATAAATCCATATAAAAATAGGCCCAAGACCACAAAATTATACATTATTATTCATACTACTGAATAGCTGAGCAGCCTGATGGCAATGTTTTCCCCACAGACATGTGAACATTCTCTGTGTGTGTGCAACATTTCTCTCTTTTTTTTTTTTTTACAACTTACTTTGAAGATGCAGATTTTTTTCCTTATTCTTCCAAGATAAACATCTATAGAGATTTTTCATTTAAAATGTTCTGCCTTGAAAGCAGAAAGCCTTTGTAGTAAAAGCTACAAAGATAGCTGACAGCTGTATTACATGCTTCTCATATTTATCATATATATTTACAAAAATCACAAAGTGTTACAAAGTTAAGTGTTATTTGTAGGAGGAGATAATAATTTGACACTTACCACACTCACCTGGTTTGAGATCCAGTGCAGCAAGAGATTCCGAGTGCAAGAAATACAAGGTTGGACTAACAGTAAACAATACATAGTTGTCATGCCTTTCGTCCAAGATAATGAGAACCAAATCGCCAACCTGAAAACTTGGGGGAGGGGAAGACAAAAGAGTTAAGGAACATAACTAAAATAAGCATAGAAGCTTCCAACTACATTAATTACACCACAATTTTTTTCCCCAATCATTGAACGGATTTAGTTGAACAGCAGCACAGTTGTTTCTACCTGTTATGCCAACTCATACACATTTCATATTTTCTGAAGTCAACAAAACACTCTACAATGAAAAAGTGTTTTGGAAATGTTTTTCTACATCCATCACTCAAATTATTTTTTCCAAAAGAACTGACAGTTTTGCTTTAAAATATAAAGAGAAGTACTTAAGAAAATACTGTTTCAGCTTTATATAAGTATTGGTGAGTAAAAATAATAATCATCACTGTACGAGTGTTTACAAACACTCTTGATGTTTTAAACGGAAGTCAATTTGAACACAGAAAAACACAGTAAAACATTTATGTAGCTACTCAATGTTAAAATTTTAAGCACACAGGACAAAGGAGGGATGAAGTGTTCATCTTTGATTAAAGGGTTAAAAGCGAAAGAAACACTGTAGTGACTTTACATGTAAAGTTTCAAAAATTTGTTTCTTCCTGACACCACGATAATACAAGAAGCCACCAAGTTCTCATGCCAAGTTTAAGTAACGAAATTCAGAGAACATGTTCTGTCTCCAATTTCTGTTTCATAGTGCAAATGCATTGGAAGTAAATTATTTACCCATTAATGAAATGAAGTCTAAAATAGCTACAAATTAAGCATTAGACCATGAGAGGGCTCTAAGAGTAAGTATTACTCTTACTCTGGGGATGGGGAAGAAGTGGCAAAGACAGGGGTAAACTCTTCTCCCATAAAAGGACATCACAGACACATAGTCAGAGATAAATAGGTAAATTAAGAGAGAGATTTAGTTCATCTTCTTTAAAGTTCACTTTCAGATTAAATAAGCAATACTCCATGTTTTCTGCCTGGACTTCTTATAATGACAGACTATCCTGACTTAGACAAAGACATGAGATGTCTGGACAGATGAGATACTGGACAGATGAATACTTTTTTCACGACATCTTCCTCATCAAGGACTACCAAGAGAGTTGCCAGAACATTCAGATGCTTACAGGAAAAGCTGATTCTGTACATACTAACCTTGTTACAATAAAAATGCCATTTGGTGTATTCAGAAAACATTAAAGGAATGATCTGTGTTGATTTTCTTTCCAAAAACATTTTTATATTACTCAATATCAGACTCATAAATTACTTGAGACCTTAAGAACAGTTGTCTGTAGCTTTCATATTTTCAAGAATTACAGTAACAATACTACATGCAGCTGCTCACAGATTGATATTATCTAACAAAATACTTGACTTAGTTTCACTTCATTCTGTCAAGGTAAGCCAAAAATTTTGAAACCACAAGGTGGTAAAACTTCTCTTGAAACATAATGGAGAACTACACACATTCAGGGTGAACAGGATTCCTTCTACTTTTTCTTAGCAACATTTCAAAAAGGGAACATATAAACAGAGAGTAATCTAAAAGAAAACTCTGGACGCATTCTAGAAATCCATGAGGTATTATCCTTATGAACCGTGTAAAGAAAGGCACAGAATTCAAGAAAGCCACGAACATACAGAATTCAGAAAAGCCTTTTTTCTGTTGTTGCTGTTTAAATAAAGGGTGTGAAAATTTTATTTATGCCCAACTGGGATGGTTCAATAACTGAGAGCTAAGCTATAGAGATGACCTGTTTATCTTTTCACCACAGAGCAAGAACAGAATTGTGACATTCTTTAACTACATACTTATTATTGAAGGCATATCCAGCTGTTTACATGAAAATTAACATGTACTTACTCTCTAATTGCTATTTTTTCAGAATTTCTTGAGGATACCGATGACATGCTCTGGGACATCTGTAAAAAAAGACAAAAGCTATAAAGTATTGCAAGTTGTGATGAAATGTACATTGCAGGCAACAATATGGTTAAGATAAATCATTACTGATTTCAAACAGTGTCTGTTCTGGCAGACTTTATATTCACTCAAGAAAACAGCATACCTTTCTGTCATCCTGTTCTGTAGCAGTTTGGTTGGTTTTTCTTTGTGCTTTTGGTGTGGGTTGTTTGGTTTTTTGTTGTTTTGTTGGGTTTGGGGTTTTTTTTTTTTTTTAAAATAGCTACCTTTGATTATGAAATGTCTTGCATAACTGACTTCTCCCTATTTAAAGCTGGTAAGTGCTTTCCAGATCACTGCCAGTGAGGATTTGTTCTGAGCATACACAAGACCTATGTTACAGCTGTGCACTCCAACACAGAAGACACTGACGTTGTAGAAAAGGCTGATGGTAAAACACTGGAGGTTAAACATGCTTATTGCAATTAAACTCTGGATGTTGAACTCTATATCGTCTCTCAGTTTTACTAAGGACTGTCACATAATCTGAAGTTTACTGGAATAGACAGAGTAGCACTCCCTGGAATAAAACTGGAGTCAAATTTACTAACACCAAACAAAGGCTCAATTATGTAAGGTGTTGGACCGAATTCTTATCTCCTATACATGATATTTGCCTTCAAATCTGTTTAAATTAATTAATACTGGCACATGAACCAACTTCAATAGGATAAGCTAGATCTAAAAATGAATATAAGCATACATACACTATCTACAGTAACTGTGATAAGAAATGAAAGTGGGTAACACTACTTTGTATCTACAAAGGGATACATAGCCTACATACAGGCAAGTAGATAGAGAAGCTGATCTGATGTAAATGTATACATTTTACTACCCTTTGGTAACTTCCTTATAGAAGACAATTCATAATTGCCCTGTAGAAACTCTGACTGAAGGTCTTGCAGTTTTCCTGGACCATTTATACATGCTATTCAAATCTAGATTATTCACACCTGAAGTTTAGTACACAGTTTTTCAGCTGTAACTCCAATATCGTCACCTACAGCTTATTTCCTATTGTCAGTCTTGCCCCATACTTCCCTGGAAACAGAACCAGCCTGTCTTCATATGAACTTGAAGACTGTTCACAGCTCACTCTCTTTAGTTCTTCAGAGAATGAATTGACTACGGTACAACACAAAAAGCTCTCAACTTCTGATGACATTTTCAGCAGGAGTCCAACTTCAGATCAATTTTTTTTTATTAGATACTACATTTCTTTGATTTATTCACATTGTACTTTTCTTTCTTGCAAAAGTTGCAGCTAAAGTGAAAGTTGTCAAATGCATATAATTTGCTTAGATTGTTCGCTAAAGGTTTGACAGTTCTTTCCAGATGTTAAGACCAAAGTTTTTCTTACTGTTCTTTAAAACTGGAATAAGTGTTAAATTAAAATGCAAACTAGCTTGATTTCTGTATTTTTCATTAATTTCTAACTTAAGAAAAACAGAACAAATTAGAACGTTAAGAATATTTCCATTAAAACTTAGTAAAGAGTATTTTATGACTAGAGTTCTAATAGCCTTTAAACAGAAAAAAGGGTCCCTTTCTCAATATTTTATATAAAATAACAAAAATCCTATAATTATAACATTCCTGACATAAAGAAGAGCTCCTTTGAATCTTTTATTGCTTGCAGAGGTAACCTGCAAGTTTTGCTGCAAAAGTCACTGACCTGAAAATATTTTCTTTTATTGTGCAGAACCACTTCTGGGTTCCTTATCTGAAGTAGCTGGGTATAAATAAATATTGGTATTTAAGTGTTGATGTATATTTCTGTTTTAGAAGTGTATTGGGAAGGGGGGGAGAAATGAAGATGAAGAGACAAAAAATAAAGTTTATTTTATCTACAAAATGACCAATTTGTAAATAAGAAATTGAAAAGGTATTACGTTCCCATGCCATTTAGAAATCAATTTTGAATTGCTTTAGCCACCAGTGAGCTACTCATTTCTCTTACGTGGCTTTGTATTAATCGTAACAACAAAAAAGAAATTTGTATTTGTTTCTGTAATTTGTATCTGTCTTGTGTTTTTCTTAAATTTCATTTCACTCTGAGATGACAAAACATCAAGTTTAATTCAGAAAATCTACAGAGAGGTTTGGAAGACTGCCCAGTGAGTTTGAGTTTTATTGTAAAAACTACACTGAAACACCATTTCTGCACGTCACTGGCATTCTGAATAAAAGAGGATTCTTTTTATAAAATATGCTTTTAGTTATTTTGCCATCCTTTCTTATGCCCTGCACTAGCAGGGTTATTATGGACAGATTTAATGCAGAATGGAAAGTGTTTGAAAAAAAATAGCAATTTCGTACCTCACTAGCTAGCTGGAGTAAATTTTATAGTAAATATCAATCCTAACCCAGACAGAAAAATGACAGCTCCTACCAGAGAAACTCAAATACTTTTGCTGTGAAATCTAACTTGCAAATACACAGGTATCAGTTCCTACAACCCCCTAGGTGTCACCTGCCACTTAAATAAAGTGAGATCTCCATGGCCAGTCCAACCAATCAACGACCAAAGGACATGTCTATTTCCCATACACACAATAAGACTTAAGGCTGAGACCTGCTTGCAAGGATAAATTGTGGATAAATAAAAGGATACAGCACAGGAATCAAGGGAACTCTGTCACCATATTCTTTTTCCTTCTAGAGGCATTGACTATTATTTGAATGTTTAAGACAACGGCTGTTTTTATTTCCTGTTGCCAGGCAGAATTAGTTTCACACCTTACAAAAATGACAGGTGCAGTTTTCCAAGAAAAAAAAAAAAAAAAAACCAAAACCAAAAAACACACAACCACCCAAACCCTAAGTTACTGCTAACACTCCTAGTCACACTTAATGTGCAGGCATATTTACATTCTTGGAAACTGGCCTTTAATCTACTGTTGTTGAAAAACAGAGCCCTGGCACCACTGAAATTAACTCCCCCTACCCCAAGCCTGGCTAGTCTGTGTTCTTTGGAAAGAAGCCTCTTTCTCTCCAGTCCTGTGAGTCTTTCCCATGAGAAGACTGCTAAGTTGGGGTACCTCTGAAAGGTTATCAGGTTACCTATTTGCCACTTGCCTTAATACTTAAACATTTCTGAAGTGAATAAAACACATTTTTAGATTTTAAACAAACTTAACATTTGTAAGCTTTTCTTATTTTTTTTATGAGACTTAGAACTGGCATTGCACAAATACTTACCAATCTTTGATTTAATCTCTTATTTTCCTCTTCTTTCAACTGCAAAGTCTAAAAGAGAATCTTATCTGATTAACTGATTAATACCCTTATACAGTACAGACATTTTAAAAAAGTTTTGATATGACCAGAGCCAGACTACTTATACAATATATATATTTACTACAGCTTTCAGTTTTAAAACAATATCAAAATATCTTACACAAAAAAATTCAAAGTCTAGCAATTACAGTGCTACAAATCCCACTGCTAAGCCATGCTTATCTCCATACTCATCCTTCTGCTTAACTTAGAAAAACATTTCACTGATAAAACAGCAAAAGAAATGTAATATTACTATCTCGTAGCTTCTACCCATGACAAATGCTTTGTAAGCAGATGACAGAATAAAGCATGTTTTAAGTGCTCCTAGTCAGAAACATCCAGCCACTTGCATCATACAGTGCCACAACCCATTAACAGAAGACACCCATGTTCTCTAACTGATCACAGCTTTTTTTAAGGTCAACTTTGAAGAGGCAAGGAAAAGGCAACTGGAACAGAGATAGATATGACTGGATAGTTACAATTACTAGAACTGGAAAGATTCCAGTGTGACTACTAAGGGTTAATCTAGCCTTTTACTAAGAACAACAATTTTATTCCATCAAAAAGTTTCCATTACTCAGTGCAGGTTGAAAGCTATGATCAAAATAAAAGTTGTAACAGAAGTGAAAATTTTATTAAGGTATGTATTTGGGGGAAGCAAGGGAGGTGATGTATAAACTTATAATTCTAGCCTGTAGAAGCATGACAATAACTTCAGAAAACTGCAACTTTAAGCACGTTTATAACAAGTGTTATTTCACTTTTTACAGAAGCAATACTGTCAAGATTATAATGCATCCCAGGTAGAATTAAAATGATTTAAGTAGCAGCAGCCTAAAAGGAGAAATTATCCATTTCCAAGAGAAGCAGGTAAATCAATCTTAATTCCTGGCCAGCTGCTTTGGATACCTTAATTTGAAAAAGTAATCAAAACTTTTTTTTTGCTACAGAAATTCTCTAGATCAAAGACTTGTCACTCCTAAGAAGAAATATTACACCTGACTCATTCATACTGAAGCCTACATAAACAGAATAAAGTATAAACAAACTTTAAGCTAGGCAAAGTATAATGTATTAATACTTATTTTGAATTACTGCAACAAATTACACCGATCCAAAACAAGTACAATGAAAAAACATTCCCTGGAATGATATTTATTAGCCTTGCAGATACCATGTTGCATCAGAGCATATAACTGAACACAGCGCAACTTCACACATACATATTTCTAAGTACTTAGTTGTAACGCTTAACCTCACAAACAATCTACTCACTCTTTCTAACAACATTATCCTCTGTTTTTCTTCAGACATATGGACATTTTCACTAAAAGAGAAAGAAGAAAACTGAAATTAAAAAATAAATTTTTTTTTCATGATCAAAAATTACCTTTCCCACCCCCCCCATCTTCACTCAGTGATGAGTGCCATGTATTTGCTAGCACAGAGGGAACAGCCCAGAAAGACACCTTAAGAGTCAGCATCAACATTTCTGGCAGAAGGTTTTTGGATTTTTTTGTTTGTTTGTTTATTTTTTGGGATTTGTTTAGTTTGTTTTGGGTGGTTTTTTTTTTTTTTTTTTTTTTTTAAACTAAGGAGCTTCTTTGTTGCAACAAGCCACTTGTGTGTTTCCCAGTCAGGTTCATTACTTCTGTGAGATGTAAGTAGTAGTCCAGGATTGTTCAAAAAGCTAGTGGCAAAAAGTGAGAAAATCCATAGGTTGCAATTGCTTAATTATCTTCCACAAAGATTCTAGGTAAAGGGGTAGCAACCAGGAGCTTACAGTCAGTTACTCTGCTTTCCTTTCAACAGCAGTATAAATTTGCAAGCTGCATCAAGTGGGTGATTCAAAGGTGCAGCCAGTTTCTTCAGGTAAGTGTTCTTAATGAGCAAAAAGAAACTTTTAATTGTATTAGGGGTATAATGAAATTAATCTGGGATTCTAAGGTTTTTTTCATGCAAATGAATACAACAAACATTACACTGTACAGTGCTAAAGCATAAATCAGACATGTATTTCAAGAAGCCTCAGAAATATGAGGGAAATAAGAGCATATGAATTTGTGTTTCATTTTAAGTAAGATCATAAGGTATGTCTTCCCAAAACATCTCAATGCACTGAGGTAACTAGAACAAAGCAGGCTTGCTGTTTATTCAGGGTAACATGACACAGCCTGTGATACCCATCAACTTCACAAATGAGAAATTCCATGGGAGGATTAGGAGAAGAGAGGGAGTCTGACAATGCAATCATAACTGAGGTATTAAAAGTCTACTAAAAAACTACTGCAGGTGTAAAAGCATAAAAAAAACATTCCGCGTGACTGCTAGTATTTAGAAGTGCCTTCCAGTTCTAATCCAAATTTCCTTAGACATGGTAGAAAAGGATCTTAAAATGAGTATTCCTAGTATAAGATAATTAAATGCAATCATCCACCACAAGGAGGTAAAAAGTGTTAACATGAAGAACAATTCTCATTAATCAGTAAGAAAAAGTAAATGTTGATTATATCAACACTAGGCTGATACAGCAGAAACATAATCATACTGTAGATTTTTGATTTTTTTCTAGATTTCCCCAGTTTCTACATGCAGTTAAAAGAAAAACACAATTCGAATGCCCTGGATGAAACTTCACGCTTTTTTCCTGAATTCTCTCCCAGTAATCTACTCTGAGTGGATTCTCATAATGCACTGAGTATCTTCTCGTAATGAGTCCTATTTTAATGCACTAATATCATGTGCTATTCATTTTGTCTTATTCTAGTCAGAAAGTACATGTAATACAATGTGCTCATTTTAGTACAGAATTTTTAAGCCTAACATTCTACAATTGTTAAGAGACATCTATGAAAACTGTTAAGAAAACAAAAAAAAATTTTTTTGCATGCATCATCACAACCCCTTCTCTTGGAGTATCAGACAGCCTTTACTATTCAAAACCTTTACAAAATTACTTCAGGTACATTTAAAGTGAGAATCAAGGCTCTGAACTTGACATACATTTTCATGGAAGTCAGTACTGAAAAAAAACCCGAAAAAACCCACATCTGCAGAAAGCAGGATTCCTGACGACAACCAATAAGAAAACTTTGTAGCTGTCAGAATTAAGTTCAAATGACTTCATAGTCATGTACTGGGGCCAGATCACAGTCTACTAGCTTTACATGTACACTCTTAACTTACTAGGCAAGGTGTCATTTGCCAATAACAAAGTGCACTGCTATTGTACAACACCCAAAATAGAGAATATAGTGAAGTTGATGACTGCAGAAAACTGCACGTTCCCTCTGATATCTGTAATCACCTCAGTATTTCAAGCACAGCTTCAGACACCTACCTGCAAACTAGCACCTGCCTAATTAAACCTCCATACAAAAAGGGTGATAAACAGTTAAATATGTGCAAAATTAAAATAATGTTATTTGAATCTGTTGTAAATCCAGATTGTCAACCAGATCCAAACGCAAGAGAACCAATCTTAAGTGACAAGTTTAGTTTGAAGTAAGTAAGTTACTTGAGGAAAACAGCTAGGGTAAGCAAGGGTTTAAATCATTGCAAAGTTTTTTTCCTGTTTTTTTGAAGTTTTTTCACTGCCTTCTAGTAAGTCAGCAGTACATCACAGCTGACAGTACTGATGATTCAGAGGTTATACAAACAAAGGGATGCTGAATACTTGTCCTTCTCTCCAATAATACAAAACATCAATCCACCAAGGCCACTTAATCAGCCTCAGTCCCATTACTTGTTTTGAATCCTGAGGATTCAGCCTAATTTCTACCAAGCATACCTATCGCCCCTTCCCCTTTACCAAGGAATGTCATTATGCTACCTTACAGCAGACATGTACACAAGCAATCATAAAGTTTGTTTGTTTTTAAATGAGAGCCAGCCACTGTTCAAAAGATACAACCTGCAGCCACCCAGCTGATTTCAGGCCACTATTACAATGGCTTTTCTCCCATTTGACTTACATGTCATACACTTATGTCTATTTTTTCATCTCATTATTCCGGAGCCAAGTTTCACCTTTAAGTTGCATACTTTAAGTCATCAAAACCACATACTTCTGATGACTGTGACATCACAATTGCATGCATACATTTTAAAGAATATTTTTAGCAAGAACATCAAAGGCAGAAGGCGCGTTAAATATGCTCATTTGTACTTCACAACACCCAACAGCACACACTTAAAGAACGAGAGCATGCTTTGTGTATTTCTGCTACAATGCCCCATACTTACTGCACAGCCATCATACTGGTTTCCATCACAGAGTCCATTCTCCCTTCAGCTGCAATATCAGAAACCAATCTGTCTGTGTCCATGTCAGCTGCGCAGGCTCCACAAGCTTCTGAAGCTGCCACCGAGTAGGTTGATGGAGAAAAATTACTAATTCTCAGTTTATTAACTTCTTCTTCAAGCTTCTTTTTCTCTTCAAGTAAGCGAGCTCGATCTTCAGAAAGTGTTTCAATCAAATCTATGACATAAGTAAATAAAAAAAAAAACAACTTAATAACAGCAGCACTAAGGATCAAAACCAGTCTGAAGTGAATGAAAATGTCCTATTAGTAAAAATGAGTACTTTTTCAGAACTTTGCTTACCCTTATCTTTTTCTTGCTGTTGTGTAAGCATTTTTAATTTGTCACTAAGATCATTAATTATGTTTTCTTTTTTCATTTTCTCTCTTGCGAGAACTGTGTTAAAGTTGGTCTGAAAACAGAAAGAAGTATTACTGAAATAAGAAATGTACTGTATAAATGTAATGCAATTTCAGTTTCCTAAATTACAATTAAACAAGGAATTAAACTTGTTTACATACTTTGGTGAAGAGATAACAAGCCTGTAAATTTTATTTTGAGGTTTGTCCATAATTTTTTTTTTTAATCCCTCTAGTCCCCCAAGGCCAATATATACATGTAGTATATATATAAAGAAATCACCATTAAAAAGTAGAGTCTGAAAGTTTTTTATTTTCTTTTTAAACATAATGCTTAAACATGTCCAACAGTTGCATGATTTATATGAAGAACAGTTATTTTAAGGATTAAAATGGTTAAGACAAATCTGCACTGCATCAAGATACGTTACATGTAATAAAGAAAAATATCATCATTAAAAAACTAGAATATATACTAGAACCTGAATTAAAAATACATTTCAAGTCATGAATTAATTTCTCAGTGAACAATTAATTATGCAGAAGTCACACAGGAATACTGGCTAATAGCTTGAATAACTAACGCAAAAGAGGCTAGCACATCCTTTGGTATCAGTCTGACAAATCTTTCTGCTTCTTCAATCCTTCTACTAGCCATTACGCCCTCACCTCTACTGCTCTGAAGGTTGTGCTGAAGAGACAGACAAAAACTACCAAGAACCATCTATTAAAAGAATATTTTAAATTACAATTTTAAGATTGTCTTGACCTACGTCTATCAACTCTCAGTCTTAAAATGCAAGCTATTTGGCAGGCTACACAGCTTACATCGTGCACAGCAGCCTTTGGTATATGTCTGCATACCAAAACTATCACACATCACAAGCATAAGTAACACCTCTAAGATAACTTTACTGAGAAAAAAAATGATATCAGGGGTGATACCCAGAATATTCAGTGATCAGCAGAGCCAGTCCAGTACTTTCAGCACTGACCGGTAATACCATTTTTGTGTGTTTAAGGTTTTTTTTTAGGGGTGGGGGTGTTGTTTGTTCTGTTTTATCTTTTTTTTTTTTTTTTTTTAATAGGAGTTCCATCTTCCCTGGAATTTGCTATTAATGCCTCAGAACCCTCCCTTCCACTCTCTACTGCACAAATGAATATTATATGATAGTGAGGAAAATGGCATATTAAGGCATATTCTGATGGAAAAAGGAATCTTGCAATTACCAATGTAATGTACAAAACGTTCCTTTTAGGTTTACTATGTAAGGCTCATTTCAGTATTAATGTTTGCAGTCCAAAAATTTAAAAATATTCCTTTCTTTGTAACTGTCTGATTTTCTGCTCTCTGCATCAAATGATTCATAGCATTCATTCACCAAGCTGGCTGATCACTACACTGTCTCTCTGTCCTTATTTGATCCTACCATAGCTAAAGTTAAAGTTAAGCAGAGGTGCTTAAAACAGAAAATCCTATCTTAGTGTTTAAATACAAAGCAGCTGTAGATAATAGCTGTTACTAACAGAGATTTAATTTAAGAAGTAAAGACTCATCTACAAAATCTAAATATATTCAAGATGTTTTGAAAGGAAAAAATGTGTGGATACAGATAAAATTATTAATCCAGTGCAACATGATTTTGTACCAAGGTGTGGAGCACACAGCGTTTCTAAGCTTAAGCAAAAGATAACATTTGCTTTGAACCTCCAATGCCACCTGCCCAGGCTAATGAAGTTTAAAAGCCATTAAGTGGCATTCCAAATCAATTAGTATTTAGAATAATTAATTTTGTGTTGTCCATAAATTTTGCATTGTTAACTTAAACTACACTTAACCGGTATCTTTCTGGAATCTAACAGATTAACGGATAAAAATTTACAGCATCAGCTTAACAACTTAAGCAGGAGAAGTCAGAAAATAACAAAAATTGAGTCTGGATTGCTCAACTCACAGATTTAAGGTTTGGGGGGGGTTATTTTTTTGTTTTTTGTTTGTCTGGGTGGTTTTTTTTTTAATGCTTAAGTGTTGGATTCCATTAACACATCATACCTGCCTCCAGATAATAGCGCTGATTTAGAATGCTTAAGTGTTACACACAAAAAAACCAAAACCAAAACTCTAGCTTCAAAACAGCAAAGGAACAGATAATTGTCATGGGAGCAAAAGTAATAAAAAAAGAATTAGCTTTACCTGCTGTTCAGCAGTGAGCGATGTTCTGATGTTCTGCATTTCTTCATTCTTTCTTTTCTCTTGTTCTTCAAGTTGCTCCAAGAACTTCATTTTTTCTTCCTGAAGCTTCTCTTGAAGTTCAGCAACCAAGCTTGATTCAGCAGATGATTCAGTGGGAGGACTTAAAAGAAAACATTTAGGCTTTAAATGTGCACCATACACAGAGTCCCAGAATACATGAAATAAGCAGTAAGTTCCTTTTTGAGACATTTTTCTGAAATGTTTAATAAATACTGTATTCTAATTAAGTCATTACTAATCTTCAATTCTGCATTTTAATCATGTGCATCTCACCAAATTCTCACTCTTGGGCATTATGTTTTTTAGCATACTACTACACTGGCTCTAATTTTGAAATTTTGTTGAGCAGGAAGATTTTTTTTTTTTCATTTTTTCTAACATAAAAGAAGGTGTGGGAAGTGGTAGAAAGAGGAACAATGACATACCAACTCCCTGAAGATTCTTAGTACGTCAAAACGCAAAGCCTCCAGAACTTTCACATAGTTAAAGCAATTCATCGATAAATCTGATGCTAAGGAATCCAGATATGCAACTCAAAACTCTGGGTTGCAGAATCTGGAGAACAGTAGCAATAATTACAAAGAAAGGAAAGTATCAACAGTCATTGAGGCAGGAAGGATAACAGCCTTAAATGGCTCCTGAAATAGGCAATGTTACATAGGGCAAGTATTTTCCATCACTGAACCGAAAGCATTAACTACCCTCTTCTGTGTTTTGGCTTGAGTTATCAAGAACCACCATTGAAGAACACTGGGATAGATCAATGCCTTTGCTGGGCAACTTTTGTGAAAAACTATTATTTTAAATTTTTTTTTAAAAAAACCCCCCCAATCTGAAAGCAAAACATTGTGTGCTAATACACTAATACTCACAAGCACTACTCCTAATGCAAAAAATGCTCCAAGAGTTTTTCTTGCTTCATAACGCAAAGCTTGTCTGTTGAGACTAAGCACTACAAAACCGCAGATGCATCAGAAACATGCAGCACAGAGATTATGAAAGAAAGCTGAATTTTAGAGAAGGCAGGGAACCTAAAATTCTGATCACTGCATACTGGATGGGAGTTTGGGCATCCATGAGATGAACAGCCATTTCTATAGAGTCTTCGCTTTACCATATGATCCAGCACATACTCATCTACCTCTGTTTCTGCCATCAACTCTTCCTATCAAGTTAAAAAAAGTACAGGCTAAGTTTGTCTGACAAGTGTAAAGAAGAGGTATGTCTGCACCTTACTTTATAAGCAACAAACATTCACTCGTATTATTCCAAGTTATCTAAATGCCAAGTTAATACATCAGCCTAAGCCCAAGGCTGTTAGCTGCACTAAACTAAAGCAGGTATCGTCTGCCTCTCCAGATGACAAATGACAGCCAAGTGAAGGATATTGTCATTCTGCAAAAGATGCTAACATGCATTCCCAGTTTTTAAACCTCGTCACTGTATCAGGTATTTGGCTTACACATTTTATCTGCAAAGGCCTGACGACTATGGCAATAGTGACAATGCCTACATTTTTTTAGTGTTTTCAAGATACCAAAAGAGCGTTTCTTCAGAGATTGGGTTTCCTTTGCATGTAAACACTGTAATGCTCTACCCTAAGGTAAGAAAAGATGTATTTGCAGCACTACCACTGTTCTACCACATGGGCATATACCGAAGATACAAACTATTATGCAGTACCTAAGCGCTCAAAAAGCCTGAAAAGTTCTAAGTAGAAAAGCACTGAAAGCCAACTGAAGTTCTCAAGAGTGGCAAAACAACCTTCGACATAGCAGAAGTCAGGAGTAAAGTAAGCAGAGAACAAAGAAAGTCATGAGATACCCAGCAAGTGTTTTTTTATGCCACTAAGAAAGCATTTTTGTGCTGGAATAAGTTTCAATTTATTTCTAAATTAAGCCTAGTGGTGAGAGACAGCATGTGCTCTGCAGAGAAGCTTCACTACTGGTGGTGGTCTGGTAGAAGTGGCTGGAAGACACCAAAGCTGTAGTTCAGTTTTCAAAGCAGTCAGTATTCCTTTTCTATTTTTAACATTCTGTACAATGTTATAGATCTTTCAACAAACCAGAAAACTGCTTAATAATAAAAGTAATTACAGAAATTGTGTTTTTCAGTTAATCTTGGTTAGTACACACTACATACAGTAGAAAAATTAAACAAGGGAGTTACAAATGCTTTTTTTACGACTTCAAGGTCCAGAAACATGGTAACTGAAACACATTAATTTTCATATGTTGATGATGTGTGGGTCACAAACATTTCTTTGTCATTTCTGAATATTTTTGTTCATTTTCATCTAAGTTCAAAAACTAAATTCCTGGTAGCAGTGCAACACTCGAGTCAAATTTAACACTTCATCTCCCTGTCTGTGACTTCCAGACTGCTAATGTAACATTGTTTTTGCAAAAAAGGACATTTATCTGACAAGCATATAGGCACATGCCAAATAAAAGTTGGTTTCTACCATCATGAGTTAACTGCTAAACAACAACTGAGTGAGGATAACAAGTCAACTCGAATTACTGACAGCTTGGGGTTTTAGGAACTCAAAAACCAAAAAACTAGACAGTGACTCTGAAATATTAAGGCAGATTCACATAACATATATGCCCTCTGGAAATAAAACAGAGCATGTCTTTATTCCTAGAGAAAAAGCCTAACAGCAGATTAAAGGAATAAAGAGCAGCCTTAGGAGGCAATAACTATTTTAACATCACACTGAAAATCAAATTACTTGACAGAACTCATAGCAAACTACTAACACTTCTTTAGACTGAAGCAGATAATATTTCTTTAAGTATATGACTATATTTTATCCAGTTTGTATAAGAATACACTCAGCTGTGCTCAGAAGTTATTTGAATTTAAGAGTAGATGGTAGATTTTTAAGAAGTCTGATGACAGCTACATCATCTTCCTGTTGAATCAAGTTTTTAAAACTTCTACAGTGCATTAGTACATATAAAAGGAAAAGAACATGGGGTTTATGGTTTTTCCTCCCCATTTCACCATAATTCATTAAGAGAATATTTTGTTCAATTAAGAAGGGCAGTTCTTAATTTCATTATATCCCAATCTTAATTCAAAAAACCGTAATATTAATCTTGATGCGATTTTTTGTAGACTGACATACAAAACAGAGACACTGACACAACATCATTTAACGATGGATATGTTCGCATATCAAAATCCTGAGGCAGTCCGAGTGATGTGGATAATTCAAGTGAACCGGATATTCAGATTCCCTTCCACTATGTAAGTGAATTGTTTGCATGTGTTGGACTCTCTGCATAACCTCCTCTCACCTTCTTTTTTTTTTCCCCCCTCAAACATTACATTGATATTCAGAAGTTAAATGCTAACTTAAGTCTGTATTCATGTTCTGCAGTATTCTTCTGGCTTTTATACCTGTTTGGTCTGTTTTATTGGTCTTTTCCCATTTTACACACTTGGTCTATCATAATACCTAGAAAAAATGCTGTATTTAGGTATTGTGCAAACAAGATCTATCTGCTGCATTCCTTCACACTACAAGAACATAAATGACAAATTCTAGCATTTCAAAATAGAATATTGTTTCTAAGCAGTAGCCACAAAGAAAAATTCTAGTATTTCCATTTCACAACATCATAATCTACTCTGCTGACAGGCATTATGAACTAGTAAGTAGATAAGATATCATAACTCAGAAAGTAATTCTAGGCATTTATGGCAAGGGAAAATATATTTTTCTTTTTAAAATGGAATAACACTGCAGAAATTAACAATGAAAAACAATTATGCTAGGATGTTCTTTAAAATTATGTTGCCTATGTGTGTTTTATTATAAAGCCCAAAATGAAGACCCTGAAATACGTAACTGGGGTACCTAAAGTCAATGGTCATTGGTCAGTTCTTAGTTGATCAGACACATTCCCATACACTTTTTTATGCCACCACTAGCACCAGCAGGAGTGTATAGTTAGCCAATAAAAGAAAGTTATCAGCCTAAAAGCTAGCCACTGCATGCTCAGACAGTGCTAGTACAGAGCAAAGGATGGGAAAGAGAGGGCGAGACCATAAAAATAGAAATTTCAAGCAACATGCTACTGTGGAAACACTCCTTCAACATAACATTACAAGACTGAAATATAAAAACCTTCATTGCTGTCCGGAAATAATATTGTGTAAGATTTTACAATCTTTGAGATTAATTACAGACATAGGGATATCACTGCCTACAAAATGGAAGTAACTTGACTATAGAAATCAACCCAGATAAACATAATTACTAATATACTAAGAATACACAGCAACTTAATTCCAACCTTACAGTACCTCCGATTTACTTGCATCTCAAGTTGTTGTATTTTTTCCAAAAGCCCTTTTTCAGCAGCTTCCCTCTGTAATTCAAACTCTTTACAAGCAGTTTGTACTGCATCCTCTTTTTCACAATTGAGCTTCTGAATGAGCAACTGCCTGTCTTGTTCTTGGTTAGATACTAACAGTTCTTTCTCTTCCTTAAGCTTACGGATAATAGCTTCATATTTTTCCTGCTGCTCACAGAGAGATAATTTTTCTGTTTTTGCCTTTTCTAGGGCATTCGCTTCCAACTCTAACTTACTTTGTAGTTCCGTTATTTGCTCTGAAAGTCTTTTTTCTGCCTCAGAAGCTTTTTGATGAAGAAGTGTTACTTTACTTAGTTCAATTCTAAGCAAATTTGATTCTTCTTCATATCTGTCTACTAGCTCAGAAATGCACTGATCTTTCTCAATTGTCATCAGAGTCCTTAGTTCTGATAAGCCCACTTGATATTCATCACTGTTAATTTGTATTTTATTGTTTAATTTATCTATCTCCTTCTTTAAACTTTCAGTTTCCTTATCAATCTGAGATTTTAAGGCCTCTTGTTGCTGGTTTCTGCTTTCTTCCAAAAGAAGCTTCATTTCATCAGTTTCTGCCTCTTTCAGGGCAAGTTCAACTTCTAATTTGCACCTCAAGTCAGACAGATCTGAAACCTTGAGTTGTAACTCTTCCACTTGTTGCTGTTTCTCTTGCACAGTTACTGCATGATTTCATTTCAGTTTTTTTTTAATTTAAATTTAAATGCCTGGCTTGTAGGTTGTTTTCCAATTCTTTTAAATGGCTTTGCTCTAAACTCTCGAGTTCTGCCCTCAGGAGCTGTAGTTTTTCACTGTTTTCAACATGAAGTTTTTTCAAGTCTTCAAGTACTATCTCACGTGACTGTCTTAGCTCCTTAATTTCACAATTTTTTTCATTTCATCTAATTATTTTTTTAACTTTTTGATCTTCTTTTTATTTTCTTCACCATCCTCCAATAATTTATTAATTTTATTTCATATTCACTTTTCAAAGACTGTAATTCTTTTTGATGTTTATCTTTTAGTGTTTTTTCAAGTGAAAGTTTTACCTTCTCAATAGTATTTACTATTTCTAATGAAGTGCATTTTAAAGAATTAGAAAAGTCACACTGTTCTCTTTGTACAAGTGTTCTAAAGTGGCAAAGATCTTCTTTTATACCTCTTAAATGCACCTTTGAGTCTTGGGCAATAACCCTGCACTTCTCCATGCGAACACTGAGAGATGCATTTTCTACTGAAACGTCCTTTACACGAGAATTTGTATCTTGCATACGTCTACTGTCTATTGCATTGATAACTGAAGAATAAAGAGATTCCACCATCATTTCTGGACTTTGTGGATCACTTATTACATTAGGAGATACTGGATTTTCTTCTATTACAAATTCATTTACTGCTGACATAAAGTCAGATTCTGGACTTTCTGCTAATGAATCCAAGTCTAATGAACCTTGCTTAAGGGCTTGCTCCAAGTTCGGATGGGCAATAGTTTCAAAATCAAATGTATGAGCATCAATGCTGTCTGGAGACAATTCTTCTAATGGAGCTGGGGGACACACAGGGGGACACAGGGGACCCTGAAGACTGAGTGATGGAGGAGTTCTTGAAGAGGTAGCAATTGCAGTTCCTGTTGTACTTTCCATCCTTGGTGTAGTAGCAGATTGTGGCGATGCTTGACTGTTGGAGGCCTACAAGTTATAAAATATGAAACAAACACTTAACGAAGTGATAGCCAAAAATGTTACTATTTTAAATTCATTAAAAATTACCAGACAAAACCAAGAACTTAAAAAAAGGCAGCCTTATTTTCCATAACAGTCCAAAATACATACAACTAAAATTTAAGTTAAAATGGCAAAAATTCAGAGAGATTTTCCAGTAAGTTTCAAAAAAGCACCATCTGTAAATACATAAATATTAAATGTTCATCTATGCCAAAGTTCTACACAGATCACATATAACTGCACGTGAAAGGGCTGAAACATAAGTTTGGATGATACAAAGAAAATGAAGTAACAAAACAAAGCTTATTTCTGCCTGGTAACAGCCTACTCATTTCGGTTCTGCTAATGATTTTGTTACCAAAATGTTTTTATTTTAGTGTTGCTAATACTGCTGTTAAAAATCAGTGTAATCCAGTCACTGGTCATATACTGAAGTAAGATGGTTTGACAAAAAGCTTTACTACAACAAAACTATTGTCTACTAATATATCAAAAACATGCATGAGAATTGTTCTGCTTATGAAAGTGTAAAAGTAAGGCAGTATAATAAAGGGCACATTGTAATTGAAAGCAATGTTCTGTTTTTTTGGAATGCAAGACACCACAGTCTGAGTGGATTCTTTCCCCCCCTCCATGCTGCTCTCATCTATCCCCATTTTTGTCATTTTTGTCTCTAGACCCCAGATACCACTAAACCTGATTCTCTAGCAGCAGACCCTTCGATCTTCAGCTGAGAATCTAATGGTTAGAATAACCACCCCTAATCATCAATCAGTAACAGCAACTTGTAAACCAATATAAAAATTAAGTAAAGCTTCTCCACCCTCACAGAACTGTTCAAGTAATTCTGATCAATTCCACGGCTTTTGATTCTTTAAAGGCTAAAAACTTACCTTCAAATCAATTTTCCCATTAATTGTGATTAGGTAACATGTTTAAATGTCATTATCACTATATATATATCATTATTACTATATGAATTATAAAGCAAGATCTCAAGTTCCAGTGAATATTCTGCTGTAAAGTGTAAACTCACACAGTGTTTGAAAACCAATCTTTGCTATTTCAAAGACATCATGCTTTCCTACACTGCCATGGAATAGATACTTTAAGTGAATTCAGATGAATTTTGATTTATCATAGCTGTAATAGTTGTAACTGCAGGCCAAGTTACGTGCACTTATTTCTATGCATCTGAAATTCAGTAAAGCACCATTTTGAAATGCTTCAAACAATATTCAAACTCAGCAAGGTCTTAAGAGACTGGGCAAACAGCCTGTACTCTGTGATTGTCAAGCTTTTTGAATGTGACTAAAACTCACTTTAACTTACAGTATGACACATCTACAAGATTACACTTCAGTTACAGATTTTCTTATCTTTGCTATTTATTTAATAGCTTTAACATATACATTTAATGCTTGCAAGTTTCGTTTGACAGAACAAGTGAAGCATGCATTGAAGTCCTCTTCCTTTACTATCTTCACATCACTAAGAACTAGGAACAAATAGTCAACCCATTGTATACTATACTATTAACTACTAAATACAATAGGGAATATAAAAGCCCTAATGCCAACAATATAATCTGCAGATTCTTAGAACAAAAATATAAGCCTTAAGCTTCAGCAAGTGCAGAACACATCCCAGTGGAAGCCAAAAAGCGACGTACAGCCTCAGTATTCGCCAAGGATGCATTCCTGAATAAGTCTGCAACAGGATGGATAGCAAAGCAATTTTTCCTAAGCAAATTACAGTGAAATACACTCAGTTTCAATACATAAGGAGAGTATCTGTGACAAGCAGGATGAAGAGACATGAGCAGGATCATCAGGATAACAACATGGAAGAGATGTTGAGTTTTCTGAAAGGATCAGTGTCTTGAAAGATCTCAAATGCATTGTCTGTAACACCGTAGCCCAAAAATTACCTTGCTTTTCCAACCTTCATCCTTAAAGGACTTGTTTGATCTTATTCATCTGAGGAAGGTGACCATCTTGAAAAGAAACTGTAAAGACTCATGGGAAAATCTGCAGTAAAAGATTCCCATAAGATGTTCATTCTCAAAGTGCTGGAGAGCTTTCAGAATGGTGTTCGCCAACACTGCCTCCAGTTGATAATCCCTATGATCCTGCTCGCACCTCTTTTCCAAGCCATCCACCACACTGTCTCCATGCATTCAAATCATGTCCCTGGCGTTTCTTTAGAACGTTAGCTTTTATTAAAGTAATGTTTGCTATCCATTGAACTCTGTTACTTGACTGGCGACAGTTAATGGAGCTGGGCAGTAAGCGGTCAGCAACAGAACTCCAAAAAAGATATCAGACAGAAGTGACAGATACCAGATGCTGATGTATAAAGAGCTCATTTTTTTTTTTTCCTCAATCTTTTATGAATGGCTGCTACCCAAAAAAGGGACCCTATTCTTCTCTGTACCATGTAAATGTTCTCTTAATGGAGATGTAGTGTGACTTAAGGCTGAACTGAGATTTAGGAATAATCTATTTCCAGCTCTGACACTCATCTATATAGCAGAGCTGCATTTACACCTCAGCGCCATTAGCCTTTGCATCTATATGAAAGTAAATCATACAGTGATTTTGAAATCCAGTGGTGAAAACCCACTGTAAAACACTTATGTTCATGATATACAAAATATTGTCTTTTATGTATCAAAAACGAACACATGACATGAGACAAAAAAGTTAAGGGAAATGCTCCTTTTGTTAAAGGTACTACTAGTTTAGCTTTAAGCACTTCCCTTGGGTTTAATTTCAAGTTGCCATTTATCTAAGAAAACTTAGAAAAAGAAATATTGAAGGATACTGTATATGCTGATACATGCCTGGATTCAAAGCATATGCTTTAAGTGACAAACACCTAACATTGATAAACCAGAGCTTTAACAGTAGTGAGAGCTAGCAACACAGATGTCAGTAAGCACATTCTAAAAAAACACTTTAAAGACTGAATGTTAGAACGCCCTACAGAAGCCATGTGCAAAAGAAAGATGGTATCTACTTTTGGCACCCTGGCAGAATCACCATAGGAGGTAAAGACTAAGGATACAGCATGAAGAAGAAAGCAAACAAAAAAACCCCTGTCATTGTGTGGAGCAATACTCTGCTGAGCTTGGTTTCCTCACGACCTGGGGCTGTATCAAGTTCCATGCCTCTGCAGTGGCTGCTGTGAGCTGGGTTAGAGCACCAGACTACTGCCTAAAAACCTCCCATATAGTTTCAGCCACTCAAAATGTAAGACTTTGTTTACTGTTGTCTATTTCCCCAAGAAGCTGGTGCTTGCCATCTAGTCTATTTACCATCTACTGGCAGCAATGTATACATATGTCATATGCTGTAATTCCTGTGATGACAAAGGAAAAGGAGTCAGGACCAAACAAGAAAAAACAGAAAGCAGACACAGAGAAGCAGAATTAAGTTTTAAATTCTCAGGTGTTGCTAGATTACATGCCCAGTTCCAGTTATGTTACTATGATAAACATAGGGAACAGGGCAATTCTTGGAAAGATTACAAACGGTTTAAATTTCAAACTCAACTAGAACAAATGGTAAATGCATAATCTCATTTGAAAAGCCAGCTTCTCACACAAGAGAAACTTTTAATACATGTTAATCACCTACTAACCATGGAGAAGACACCTTAATCATCTTACCTTATTCCTATGGGGACCTTAACTTTCTCCTGGATATCTTTAACCCAATCACTGATCTGTTTAAACTTTGTCTGTATTATGGAAATGAGAGAGCACAGCAATATCTTTGGTGTGAGACCATTAAATGACAAAGAATAAGCAGAAAGCTTTAAAAAGGGAAAAGATTTCAAAGCAATAACAAGTTAAGCAAAAAACCAACAATAATGTTAACTACTCTGATGTAACACTAAAAAAGTAATCTGATATGAGATAGAGAAGCGTTTCATCATTAACGTTCTATGAACTTGAAAGCTGAAATAGTAAGAGTTACAAGGACGCTTAAGAAGAAATGCTACTAACATCCCCAGTAAGATATTGGATCTCTTCTCTAACTTGCTCTATGCTCATTTGTCTGCAGCCACAGCTTTTCTCTCCTGCCTAAAGCAACTATCAAAAGACCGGCTTCTGTGGCTGATGCAGTAGGATGAACTCCCACCTGACCCAGGCAGAGCTAAACTGCTGCACTACCAACAGGCCAGGGAAACTACCCCAGTCCAACTTAACCAGGCTTCTGCTGCCACTTGTATGTAAAGGGAGGCTGGGGTCAAATGGGCCTCCCTGAGAAAGGAGAAGAGCAACATTCTGCTATATGGGCAACAGTCAACGCCTGCAGAGTCATCGTCAACTCTGCACCAAACTGTGATGATATCTCACAGCTCACCAATAGAATGTGTAGGTGCATGAAGCCGCAGGCATCTTCAGGACTATTACTAAATGTTTATTCATCCTTCTAATTATATACCGCAAAATCCCAGCAATACTAAAGATAACAAAAGAACATTTTCAAATTATTTCAGTAATTCTATGCAAAAAAAAAAAAAAAAAACAAGGGCAAAAGTAGTATAATTTAAAAACCACTTCTACACCATCCAAGGAACAAAGCAACACAGAGAAAGGCCTAGTATCTTTCATCAAGTAATAACAAGAGCACTGTCATTGAGAAGGAAAAATCTCTGACAGATCTATTTGCTTCAATTCCAAAAAAGAGTTCAAATGAATCATTGAAATTACACACAGAGATGGGCAGTTTCAAGGTAACATCATGAATAGCCCAGCTCTGACTGTGCAATGCAATTTACTCTAAGGAAAGAGACAATTATCCAAATCTGTCTAAGTACTTGACATTTCTGAGTCAGCCAAGAATTCAAACTGGTCAATGCACAGCAAAAGATAAGAGTGGAAAGAACAGATTCTCCTGATTTGGCAAATATCTTTTTTTGTGCAGCCAGATACTGATAAAAAAATTTCTCAGATAATCAAGTCTGAACCAAAAAGGACAAACTGTTGAGACCTGAACAAGTAAGGCACGTTTCCTGGTTATTTTTCCACTGTTATTATGTATATTTTGGAGTAAGAGTTACTCCTTTATTTCACACTCTTCTGACAATGTAAGTCTTAGTGAAAAATCAATTTGTTAGAACACCTGCCACTATCCTGGTTTCTTATGAGACAAATTTCAGGATGCTCCAAGTTGGGGGTGGACTTCTATATGTCAGAGGATGGTCTGTTGGAAGAGCATGTTCGGAAAACTCCTAGATTTCACAAAATTCACATCACTGCTAGCCATTCTATTGGCTAATACAGTGAACAGGCCCTAACACTTTTGTTCTTAACAGTTGTTCACATAGAAACAAATAGTCATAAAGACAGAAAAGAGCTAAGATATGACATAAGCCTTTTCCACATTACAGAACAAACAGCAGCCCAAATCTCATATTTTAAATAAAGACTTCCAGTAAATCTCTTGTTCCAGTTCCAGAGGAGTAAGAAGATAGAGGACTTCATGTCACATAGTTTAAGCAGGAATTTGCTAATTAAAAATTGAACATGCCCATAACCTTGGCAACTGAAGGTAATTCTAGTCAGCATCAAAACACGCACACTTACACTGTACATGACAACATGGAGTCCCACAAAAATGACACATTTTTTCTACAGCAAAACTGCTAAAGAAACCCAATTTGAAGCAGTCAACTTCACAAATGACTTTAAGCATTGCTAAATTCACCCAGGGTTTCACTGAGACAGGCCACAGTCAGAAGCTAAAAGGACCCCATTTGATGTATTATGAAAGTTAGAGGCTGAATGCATAGAAGCTATCAAAAGTGATTGGCAGAAATAGAGTTTCTAGTGGAAAGAATCTGCTTGACAGGCAGAGTGAAACTAGGAAGAGTTCTTTTTGCCATCTGTTCCTTCTTTACTCAAAGAAAAAGACTACACATATTTCTTCCCTTCCCCAAAAAACAAGACTGCAACAAAGGAGCAGATGACACATCAATATTCAGGCTAATGGGTACAACCAATCAAGGTTGGTTGCCCTAAATTCTCCTCAACTTCTTGTGCCAAAAGAACTTCAAGCAGCAATGCAAACATCTAGAGAAGTAACAAAAAACTACACTGAATACAAACTAAAGCAACAAAGGCAAAACGCACACATTCTGCACACAGAAGCTTGAGAAAATGGCAGAAAGCAGAAATATTAACAGAATAATTCTACTTGTACAATTTCTATGGAATATAAGCATGTTAAATGTTCAGAAGATACTTAATATCTTTTGACTATTCTCTATCTAGACTCACTTGTTGAAGAGGTTAAAATTCTCAGAGTACTTACTACTACGGGATTCAAAAGGAAACTTAAGCAGTTGAGACCAACTAATCTTTATGTCTGGAAAAACACAGTTTCTTTCTGAAGAGGTTAATAAAACAATATGATGAAAATATTCTACTCTCTTGAATAGAATATTCCGTTTTCTTTGTAAAGAAAAAGAAAAATACCTTTTGTTCATTCAGCAGGTCTGTAATGGTTTGTGACATTTCATCCAAACTCTGTGCTGCTTTTACCAGGTTATGTAGAGCACGTACATGCTGGTGAAGAGGTTCAAAGTCACAAAGTATGGGAACCCTTAAAAACAGTATGAGATTAAATTTTTTTTTCCACGTTGTTAAGCTAATATTCAAATATATTAAATTATTACATATATATTCTCCAACAAGACTGGGTTTCCCTCTATATAGGGTTTGTACTTACTTAATTTAATCTATTTTGCATGGGAAATCCACTAAAACAACTCAGTATTTGTTTTTTAAGTTAAGAACTTGAGAGCTTTTAAGGAGTAGATAATGATAAACACAATGATGGGGAAGTCAGTCTTTCCTTCTGAGGAAAACATTTACCAGTAGTACTTAGAGTTACAACAACAGTAACAGAAGAGAACTGATAGTGATTAAACCTGCAATTGAAGTACTTATGTTTGCAAATGACTCTATTCTTCTCTCCAGTTGGATTCTCTCCAATCCAGCTCTTTGAAGTAGCTATTAATTCTCTACTATTTTATTTTAATGATAGCTAACCTAAATTAAAAGACTGATTAATGTGTCATGATCACATTGCAAGTGTTGCAAGATAAGCTTCTGATTGCAAGTTTTCTAAACCTCTGGAAAAGCAACATTTATTTCATTTTTCTTGAGAGTCTGTATATCCAGAATTTTTAATTTGTTCAGGAATAGCTCCACTGAAACCATGAAGCAAGAGTTCATTTAGACTAACAATATAATAAAAGCAGATTACACTTCAATGTATTTTGCATTCTCTATTTAATATACTGGGCAAGTGGCATGTAGCGTATTTTTGTAGAATTAAGATTTCAGTAATTGCTCAAACACAGAAGTTGAGAAGACTGAAGTAAACAGAAGTATTGTTTTACTTATGCAGCTCAGGGGTTCAGTGCTGACAGAAGGGGACTCTGTGCTGGGTCTCAGTTTACCTATTGCTTGGTTTTTAGATGTTAAATGAAAATACCATAGAAGTTTCTTCTGAAGCTCAGTTTCTATCTAGGTGTGCGACAGCTTTGCCCACTCGAGTTCCAGGCCCACCACTATCATTAGTATTTCCACCAAATGTAACCCTGAGCCCAGAAACCAGGAGGTGCAATACGTAATCCCACCTCTATTGCCATCAAGTGGAAAGCTATGTCACTACAAGTCTGACCAACTAAACCAGTTTGGTTTGCAATTGGTTTTCTGACAATAGCAAGGCAAAATTCTTCCTGAACTGAGTCTGAACTTCTCAGGAACATTGCAAAATTCTCACAAACCTGAAAATCAGGCAAATATCAGCAATATGATACTGTAGTCTGCATTTTTTATCCTGCAGAATCACTAAGGAACAAGCCTAAGAGCATAACAAGAGAAATTAAAAGGGTACGCTAGCTGTATCATGGTCTAGGGCAAATTCACTGTCAAGCAGACTAGGCTTACTATACTCATTGTTAATTCCAGCAGCAATACCAGAAAGATGTACAGGAATTCTGAATCAAAAACAATGCCAGTACAAAACAGAGCATTATCTTGGTTGGCATTTCCCTGTCCAGTTACTACAGGTTTAAGACATAAGAGTTTGAAAGCTCACTCTAACAGTCAGCTTTTCCAGAAAGAGACACTTACAGAATACACTGAATATAGATCTCTGTGATCTCACGCTGGGCTGAAGTTATTTTATTTCCTCCTGAATAGGACATTAACAATGGGCAAATGAAAAAAAAAAAATCTAATTCTGATCTGACAAAACATACATGAAGTTAAGAGTTTATTTCAGTTTAAAACTGACAGGAGTTTTTTGGGTTTTAGCTATGACACAGCTCAGAAGAATGTCCAGCATCCCTTACATGTCAATACAGAATACACATGTTCAAATAATTTGAGCTTGAGTATACGAAGCATACAGGTAATATGTATTTGCATTAGGTCACTGAAGAGCAATGATTAAGAACAGTTCAAAAAAATATCCTTGTCTGTTCCTTAAGACAAATTAATTGTGGGTACCAGCAGGAGCAGAACAGAAAGGGAAGCTATTTCCATAGTACACACAGTTTAAAAGAGTGATTTACCTGAGTAACGGCTGTACTTCTGAAGGACAAAATGACTGCAAAAACTGCAAGTCACTTAATGAGATATCTGGAAGCTCACTGTCAAATCTACGAGGTTTTCGTGTCTGTATTAAGGAGAAATTAATTTACACATTGTTAAGGTAAATAGTATCAAGATGACTAAGGAAGGATTTAAAAAGATCTTAATTAATAACACAGAAAAGTTACAGTTAAACTGATCTCTCTCTCAAAACATTTCTTACTCTTTTTTAAAGAAAGTCTGGCCACACTCCCATCCCCCTAAAAAAAAAAAAGTCATTTACATTTATGGCCATTAATTTTATCTATAGTGCCCTGGGCAGCAGTACTTCCTATTACCAAGATACATAAACATTAAGAACGTGTTTAAAAAGTCAAGGGATAAGAGAGGGCACTGAAGTTTTACTTATCGTGCTACTAAGCACACTAAACATAAAAGCAGGTTCAATCTGTAATAGCAACATTCTAAATGTAACATTTCAAGTATTGATTCAGTTCAGTATTTAACACACTGAAAGAGTAGCATTCTTATTTTTCTAAGTGTCCTTTCAAATAAAAGCTGCAAAGGAGAACCTGAAAAGGTTAAGCGAGGCAAAGCAAGATGGCAACATTAGAATAAGGGAGAGTTATCCTACTTGAATTAACCAAGCTGTATGAAATCAAAGTTAATAGGCAATGCTTGATTACAGCCATAATTTTTCACCCCTTCATTTTATCAGACAGTAAAGAGATGAAAATGCTTTTCCACTGATCCAGTGATTATACAAAAACATGAAAACCTTTTATTTGCTTTTACCACCCAATTAATTTTATGGCTCTATTATTTAGAAGAGTGGAGTAGATGATCAAGTTATCCCTACTGGCTTCTTTTTTCTAATCATTAATAGCAATTTTTTCTTCAATACCACAGATTCCTTGTTCAAAAGGAGTATCAAGATGACATTTCCTCTCCCACCACACTAAGTTATGAACCAATGTTAATATAGGTCACTTGAAATAGCAAACACCACTAGCTTCCAGCTTTTTTGTCTGTCATAGCAATATGACAGGCATATAGCTTGAATGAATTAAGCTTAGGTTTTTCATTTATAGAAGTACTGTTTATAATAATGAAATAAACCCCAAGAAGATACTGAGTACATACACAAAAGGATGGAGGCCAGGAGTCAAGTCCTCTGAACAAACGATTCCTTAGAAAAGACTTCCCTGGGCAGAGAAAAAAAAATGGTTATTTAAAAGAAATAAATGCAACATACAAACACTGCCTCAAGAGAAAACAATTAAGCTACTGCAGCTTAACAGCTGAACTAAATTTGAAAGCATTACTAACTATACCATTTCTTGACAACTTAAAAATTACAAGTGACCACAGAATTTGACGCAAAACCCACCACTTCATTGCAGCCTCTTTTTCCTTAATGTTCACTCCTATAAAAGCCTCAACTTATTTTTCAAATATTCACTGTAATTTTGCTACTATTTCCAAAATTTTGATAACTTTTTGCTCAATTTTCTTATTTTAGTAGTTAATTCAGAACATAAGTTGCATACTTTGCAAAAAAAAAAAAAAAAAAAGAAAAAATACATCAGATTTCTTGTACTAGCAACTTAATTTTTCCTTTTTTTTTCTGACCTCTGGTCAAGCTCTTTAGACATTGGTCTTCATTCTTGTTTTTTTCTGAAGTAGTACATACTTAAAATATTCAGTAATGGTTTCAAAAGTGTTATTTAAAAGAACAGTAAAGCTTACAGAGCACGTTCAAACAGAAACTGCATTCAAATGTAGTAATTCGAAATCTTATCTTTTACAAGCATTAACTAGAACTTTCACAGTATTTTAGATAATCTATATGGAACAGTTCATTAATTTGATTAATAGAAAAATTAATTGAAAAATATTTTGTTCATATTAAGACCATCTGGCACACTTCATGGATTTCCCATTTAAGTGAAAAAAAAAGGCAGGTATTTAAACTACAACACAATGGAAGTATTTTAACTACAAAGACAAAAGTCATATTTGACCACAATTCTGATTTCACAGAAGAGAAAGTACTTACTGAACAGTTTACCAAAAGATTCCCTTTTTGCCTTTTCAGCTTCATATAGGTGTTTCCCATCTTTTATTAAAGCACCTGCCCACTGCGGAAAGGAAAGTATGTAGTTAGTTGTTAATTTATACATTGACACAAAGGTTTGGTCTCAAAGTTTTACTTACTTACCTCCCTGTAGTGTTTTATGAACATTTTTCTCCTCACAACCTCAACAACAGCTAGACAGTACATTTGAGGAACAGTACTGAGAGCCTCTACAACCTTGACCCTTTCCAGGAGCTCTGTTACTAGACGAAGTAATGCTTGTAGTTTCTCTCCATCTTGGTCAGCATGAAGCATTACAAAACAACACCACCTACAAAAGTAGGTTACACTTTAGAAAATAACAACTTAGTCATCTTTTCTGCATTTAGATTTCACCAAGATTAGCAACATCTCTGGATGAATTGAACAATGACATCATTTTACATGGGACAACAAGAGGCTGTCTGGAAGTACCAAGCAATTCAGAATTCAGTAGTTGCCTTGCAGTTCCCTGTTAATTTCTCACAGTAAGATATCCATATCAATGCTCAGAAAATGAACACTTACCACCATTTGAGTTAAGGCATTGGTTTTGATAAGTAATGCTTTTAGCATACATAAGCAGAGGAGGAATGATAATGTAACTTTCTCCAGAAGATTTAAAAAAAAAAAACCACCAAACTGGTACATCCAGAGCAAAGAGACTACTTACTGTTTATAAATCTTAAAAATACTTATTGAAAATCATAAGCAAGTAATACTAAGGGTAAGGGTACTGTTTATGAAGTTCACACCATCTACTCATGCACTACAAATTACAGCCACAAATTCCCACACCTTGTAACCACACCTTCAATTATCTTAATGATACAATCTATACATTAATTTCAAGTGCAGCCACCAGCATAACTACATCACAGGATAACTACTGAAAAGGTGATCAACTGGTGTGTTTGAGGGGAAACATTACAGCAACTTTGCCGCCAGAGGAGGCATAAGGTGGAGGTATATCCCACAAGTAATAAAAAAAAAATTAACAGAAGCAAAGTAAAAGTGGAACAGTAAATACAAACAAGACAACATAAAGCAACCAGGAACATATAGTAACAGGGAAACTGCAAGACATGCATTGTTGACCTTCTCATAGTAACAAGTAGTGAGAAATAAAAAGAGGGCATTACACAGAGCCAACAAGTGGCCAGTTCAAAACACAAAGAGAAATAAATTTTCCACACAACATATAGTTATGTTGCAGAACTTGCAAAAAAAAAAAAAACCAACCACACAAACAGGACTCAAGAAGTTGGAAAAAACCCTCCAGCAGCAATTAAACACAGAAGAGCTACTTCTAGATCAGATAAAAATATTCTCCTCTAACAATATTTACATTCAGGTAAGTTTATGTTCTTTCCTCATTATTAGATTCCCATCATTTGCTACTAACTGCTGCTGAAGACAAGCTGGAAGAATCTTTGGCTTGACGTCAAAATGCAGTGAGGTGGGTTTTTTTGTTTATTTTCGGTTTTTTGGGTGGGAGAGGTGAAAGTGGATACAGGTTGTTATTTGGGCTTTTTTGTTTGGTTTTTTGTTTGTTTGGTTTTTTATTTTGGTCTTTTTTTACATCTATGCTTTATTCTTCTCTTCAAATCTATCCTCTCTGCATTCATGCTCCACACGTCACTAGCTTATTCCTTACAAAGGGATGCAAGTCTTCTTTCTCTAATAACTCATCAATTAAGTGTATACTACACAAATACTTTAACATACAGGAAATGAGAGTGATATTTATAGCAACCTAGGTTCTATGTACTACCCCTAAATACCTGCTACAATGAAAAATGGTGGGGAAAAAAAAAAGTCATATTTTCATTGGGCTAAGAGCAGATGCACAGGCAAAGACAGACAAATTCACAATTCAGTTTACCTAGCAGTAATTTATTTTACAAACACAACAGAATCTTTGTCACTAGTGCACTGCGATTCTGCTTTACTTCTTCCTGCACCTGCCTCACCTATACAAACTACAATCTCTTCAAGAAGAAAAAAAGTCTGTTGCCTAATTATGAGCTGCTAGCATAAACGTTTTTTCTTTCAAAAATTATTAAATTCTGTATACTTTTCCTATGTATCTGACATGACAAATTATCTAAAGCTAAAGCTTAATAATTAAGTATTTTCTAAATATGTATACAGTATATTTTCATAAATTTACAATTCATATTTTCCATTGAGTAATATAGACTACTTACTGCCTTCCATGTTATACAGTAGTGATACCGACATGAAAAATTACAATTTTTACTGGCAGTGATTGGATATAATTATTTTTCCATGAACTATGAGTAAACCAAACTACTGGCAAGTTTTTCTGCTTTGTTGTGATCACAAGCTACTGGAGAGCATTTCACTTATTATAATCCTTCAAAAACATCAATATAATTGCCACTCAAATTTTAAATCAGATACTGACAGCTTCCAATGTGGATAACAGGAGAGGGGATTGTGGGTTCTTGGATAGTGTTTTATTGATACGAAGACCATTTAAACTCTAAGAAAAGTTTCTCTTAAAGTAATACTTTGTTTCATGCTTACAAATAACTTCATATACAAACTCAAAGGATCCAACTTTTATTTTCTCTCCCATTAAAAACTCTATGCAATACCAAAGATTTCCTTAAAACACGTTCTTTATACAGTCTTGATGCGAATGGAAGCAATATAAAGTTGAAAAGTTGTAACTTACTTCAGTCTGACTTGTAGATTATTTGCAAGCTCCTGTTTGGCAGTGGTACATTTCTGTTTAATATCTAGGAGTTTTCTGTGATTAGTTAACATAATCATCAGCTGATTCGCATGACTCAAACACAAATCAGGCAGCACAGAAGGATCTTTCAAGTTCTCAGCTCTCTTCTGATTAGCCAAAAATCCCTAGAAGAAAAGAGACAGTTACAAAAGCTTTGTCACAATCAAAAAGCATGGAAGTTATTCATCTTCTCTTTAAGAATGCAAGCATTTTAATAAACTTGTAACTATTAAGGAGTATAGCACAATGATGCAAAGAGAAGTCAAGTGACAAAGTTGTTTTCATTCTATAACCCAGTCCACATAAATATTACCTGATATTTCCCTCTCCAAACGGTTACCACACAACCCGATAAGAACTTTACACAACTAACAAACACCAGTGAAAGACCAAAAAAATTAATGCAGTAGAAAAGTAGCTACTAGGACAGAGAGGATCAACCATCATTAATTTTTGCAAACAACCAACTTGTTAGCTTCTAGCATATGCAAGGCTTTACTAGACTGCCTTAAATAAAGATATCTTAGATGGCTAATTAAAGGAGGTAACGCATGTACACATACAGAGAAGAGACAGGGAAGACAGGGGGCTGCTGGCATAACAGCTACTGTGCCAGGCCACTGTCATCTTCATCAGCCAGACCACTGTCATCTTCATCACATTCAACGGGTGAGAGAAAATACTGCTGGAAACAGTGCAGTTCTTTAGGCAAGAAAAGACTACCCAACACCACCGATTTTAGCTTTGATTTTGTCCACATTCATACCATGTCTCTGACATGTTGCTTGAACATCACAGTGGCCACTACATTTGTAGTTCTACAAACTTGTTTATTAAACCTTTGTTTACTTAATAAAAAAATTCAAAAACAGACAATAGTTTCAAGTGTTTCTTTCTGAAGTTGAAGTTGATGAGAACAGTAAACCATAGAGAGTTATACAAAACTGCTGAAAAATGAAACCACTGTCATTACTGATTTGATATGGAACGTAAAGCAATCTTGTCATAAGATCTTACAAAGCATATTTGCAAGCCTGCAATAAATATTTATATCCTAGTGAGAACAGCACAGAAATCAAAGTAAGTATCAAATATGTATATTAAGTGTAATGAAAAGAAAAGGAAGAATATGCACACTGAAGATGGAAGAGTCAACCATTTACTATTCTGCGCGACTTATGTACTGAATGAGTGAGGAACCTCTGGGAAACAAATGCAGGCTGCAAACATTTTAACCGTATGTATTAGCCAAGCCAAGCAAATAGAAACGAGAATAGGTGGGAAGAACTGTTATTGAGATGAAGGACAGCCCCATCAAAAGAACTTGGGTTGTTTAGTCAAGGAAGACAAAGACACTGAAGAAACAGGCAGTGATAATCGTTAAGGAATTGCCAAGCACCAAAATGAAAAGCAGGATAGGCAATAAAGAGCATATAGAATTGAACTAGCCAAAAATTCTTTCAGATCTGAGATTAACAGAAGTTTATAAACATTAGGACAATCAGATTCTATACAACTTTGCAACAGGAATAGAGAGGTCAATAAAATAATTACTTTTAAATAGCAGCTCAGTAAGCATGAATCACATGACATGGAGCCTAAAGTTACACAAAACAGTGTGCAGTGAGCTAGAAAATCCCTTCCAGCTTTACTCTGTGTTTCAAAAGGCTATTCATAAATTTGAGTATCTTTTGCCATTTTTGTATCTGTGGACAAATCTTTAAAATAAAATTTAAACTAAAATTAACCTAGTATGCAAATCAGCACACTAGGAAAAGGCCAGTTAAGAAAAACTGCAGTAAACTGAGGGAAAGTCGTCGGGGGAACGCCACTAAATTGTAGAGAAATCCAAGATCTAAATAATCAATTGTTCTCACAAGTTCTTGCATTTCTAGCCCTGATGAGATGACAGGATTCATGACATGAGCATCGCAGTCAGACTAAGAAGGGTCCTGAAGAACAGGTATGATAATGCCTTTAGGGATTTTTTTCCAGTGACTATTTCCAAATCAAAGAAACAACAATAAAGAATATTTTAAAACATTTTAGATTGAAGTTCAAACAATCAACACAGAAAGCAGTCAGTGATGTAATAAGCAGCTGAGAAGACCCTGAATCACTATAAACTGATAAATCTAAGGTTTCGGTTGATGTAACAAGGAGGAGGAAAATACAAGTACAGAGTATGTTAGTGACAAAGTCCTTTCCCCAACAACTTCAAGTGAAGGAGAACAAGCCCAGAATCAAGGCAGCCACCTGCCAACCAGTTTTTTGGCTATGTTTAACAGAGTTAATAGAAGAGTAGCATTTCTATGAACCTAATTGACAGAAATGCATCTGGATGTAACAAAATGTTTTGAAAAGCTACACTACTAATAGGGAAATTAAAAAAAAAAAAATCAAACACAAGAAAAGGTTGGAAGGGATAAACCGTTAGGCAGAATCACACCAACAGGTTAGACAGGCTTCAAATTTTCTAGAGCCATACTCTTATTACATAATGCCACCTACTGACGACAATTCTATAAGCTTAATGTTTCAAAGCCCAGCTTCCCCAGAGAAAAATAGTTTTTTTATTTTATCAAAGCAGCTTTCCATATTAATGTTAGGGGCTGGAGATCAACTATTCAACTACATAACTCAGGATGTAATTTTTCATAAATAGGCTGTTTAATGGTCAGTTAATTGAAAATGCTGACTGGAAGCAAAAGGACTCTTACGACAGGTCCAGGAACAAGCAAATTAACTAAGCAATGAGGCCTTCCAGCAGCAGAGGACTGTTCCATGGGATAAGTTTGGTTTGAATTCTAATTATGAAACTGAGGTTGAAGTAGAAAGTCAGCTCAAATTCTGGATAGAACATCAGCTTTTTCCGGCCTGGGGAAAATAAGCGTACTCCTTCCAAAACAAATGCTGCCAATGGGATTACCATTGAGATGTTCCTTATCCTTTTGCTATAAAGTACCTCCACTTTATTTCTTTACAAACAGAAACAGTTCACTGTTGGGAGGGTATGACGTAAAGGAAAATTCTATAAGGTTTTTTTTTTTTCAGATAGCACCAAATAGTAACAGCTATTACACAAATTGTGAGCACCACCTTTAAAAATACACAAGTCCTCATCTATATTTTCAAATATAATTAAACCCTTGCATTTCACCATTCTTCTTAGATTTCTATGCAGACTATCATTTGAATAAGTAATGTGATACCAGCTCTAGTATCCCACAAGTGTCTAATTTTTTCCAAGCAATATCCAAACAACTATTGAAACTGGTATGAAAATAGTTCCTAAAGCTCAAATACAAAAATCAAGGAATAAAATCACCTGGTAGTACACTTAATGACTTGTTTAACCACAAACACTTAATTAATTGAAGATTCAAAAAAAAAACCCAATTGAAAAAACCCAAGCACACCATCACATTCTATCTGACTGTTCTTAAAAGCCCCTGTATCATAATTAAAGGAATAGACAATTTATAAAAAGAAAAGGCAAGGACAAAAATCTGAAAGTTACAAGTCTGACAATTCTTCATAGGGTACAAAATCTAGATTTACAGCAGCATTTAAACAAGGTGACAAAGTATCTTTCCAACTGACGTTTAGGCACCTCACTCAAAAGTGGGATTGGCTGTAGACTCTTCATTCAAGTTAAGAGGGAAAACATGGCTAAAACGACCACTCCCAGCATGGGACAACCAAGTATAGGGATGGAAGAGTAGCAGTAGCTTGGATTCCCTTGGATTTAGCACTGGCCTACAATATAAACACTGCAAGATTGAGACTTAGAACAAACTTACTTCTAGACCTACTCATTGAAGTTATTTGAAGACAATTCCCACTTTTAAACAATGCTGCCAGAAGTACTGGTAGCACCCACCTTTACCAGCCAGAGGATGGAACAGAAAGCCTGGGTCCTATGCAACTGTCAGCCCAGTTCTCTCTTCTTCAAAAGGAGGCCCTAACCACCCCAAGACAGGGAGACAACATTGTTCACTTACTCCTACTAATGATATGCCAATGTGCGAGCAGAAATAAGAAACTCATGCCTTTCTTCACAGTCCCAGCTCTGATGTAATGGTGAAAAGCTGAACATCAGATAATGGCCACAAAGAGATTTTAACATACTTTCAGTAGCAAACAAGGCATTAAAAGACAATCTTGGGTATAAAGTTAACTGAAGCTCTTCACAGGAACTGTATGTAATAAAGAAACTTTGATCTGGCAATGTAATGTTTTAAAAAAGTAGGAGCTATACATCTTACATTCAAAATAGTATTTAATCAAATTTCTTATCACTTCAAATGACACTGTCTAGATTAGGCACAGTACTTCATCTCACAACAAGCTTGGTGATCAGCCATTAACCACATTATCTCTTCCCTGACGCTATATCATTGAGTGCCAAGTTACCAAGGACTTAATATTTGCCTTCAAAATACATTTCACCTACTTCTCTCTTATTCCATATCTCCAACTGAAGTTCTGATTTTCTAGCTGTTTTTCTATTTCTAGACCACAAGGGTAACAGAAAATCCCTCCACAACTCAAACCTGAAGGTCCCCAACTTCTAATTCCTGAAGCACATACTGCAGCAGGGTCATAACTCCCCTTTTCAGCTCAGAAAAATAAACCAACATGCCCCCTCAGAACAAGAAAAGCTAACTGCATGGAGTGGTACATGAGCTAAACAGCATTACCAAGAGAGAGGATAAAAGGACAGTGGAGCAGCTCACCAACCATTTTGGATGTATTTGTTTGACTCTGGAACTAGTCAAAGGCCAGAAGACGACAATGTATTAAGAACAAACCAACAAATTAGTTGGTGTGACAGGAAGTGTTCAGGACATGCCACCTAGGCATGATGCCAATTTCATGCCTCATTTTCCCTTTCCATTATTGAGGTTTTTTTCCATTTCTGCCTTCCATTTAATGAAATACTGGATGAATTAGCAAAAATTAATCAATTCACAGCATCCTGGTCTCCAGCATATGAGCAACTGCAATCTACAGGCTGTCTTTGACGGTCTACCACTGGCAAAACATTTTCTGCTCTTACATGTAGCTGTAAACCAGGTGGAATTTAGACAGATGCAACAAAGATATGTATGGGCAGAGACTAAGATAATATTTAAGCCAGATGTTTTCTTTTCCTTAAGTTCAGAATACTTGTTAAAAACAAACTTTCAAATAAGCTTTAAAATAAATATCTACAGTGTTTATAGCTGTTAGACCCCTTCATCAGATCCTATTTTTATTAGCAACTTTCTACATTAATGTGCAAAATGTTACACTAATACAGCACAACCTGTTGGTAAACCATTCACTAGATTTAACAAGATACACCTTAACACAGTAAGAAACACCTTAAAAGGTATTTTGAAAGTTTTTAAATTTTACAATTTTCTAAGCAATTCTTACTCATCCAGAAGAAACCTAATTTCCAAAATAAAAATGAGATGTATCCTATTCTAGAAACAATACCACATACTGATGTATCTCAGAAGCCAGCAAATTTACACTGGTGCTTTTATGAGAATGTCAATTGACTGAATTTGAATTAAATATCTTTTTCCAAATTATAACTAAGAGAATGTTGACAGAAATACTTTAGCTATAAAAATTTACAGCTTAATATGCAGTTGACAAAGTTGCAGTGAACTACAGATCTGCATGTTCCTAGTGCATTAAGTCTAGGTTACATTAAGTAAGACATTTTTATTTTGTAGAGTCACTTTTCCTCCAATACAGGTGAAGTGACATAAATGTAAGCCCTATACTTAAGTTCTGGTGCTGTCCGCCATCCACTATTTCAACTAGTCTGATGTTTTAAAAACCGGATATAGATTACTGTGGTAGTTGGAGTTATGAGCTGAAAACATGACCACAAGATGTAACTACTACCAATATTTAAATGTCAAATTATTATGAAAATAGCACCTTTTTGTGCATCTCCAGTGTGGTAAGTTGAAAATTATCTTGCATTAAGACATACAACTGTTTCGTTATAATCTTTAAACAGCATATGCTTATCAAAATTCTACCATCTTCTAATGTTACACATGCAAATGTCTATTACCTGAGCAAGTTCTTTTTGTTCGTTCACCAGTCTGCTGCAGCTTGCTATCATCTGGTCTAATGCATAGAGCCTATCCTCAAGGCCTTTAATAGCCTTCATGTTCTGATTATCTAGTTTGGCGATAGTTTGTCGACATTCTGCCAGAAAGGGTTGGATGATCTTTGGATCAAGCTGGAAAAAAAAAAAAAAAAAAAAGGAAAATAAAAAAATGTTTATTAGCAGTTGACATATTGAAAGGTGACATGAGCTAGCATGAGTTTTTATAACATTAATATTTTGTTTGTTTTTAATCTAAAGTGTGCCTACTTCTGTCATCTGTTTCAGAATTCAGAGTTAATGAGTCTGTGGATTTTATATCATAGCATGAATTTCTTTGAAGTATTCCAACCAGACCATCAGAGAAATCAGGATCCTTGCAAGGGGAAGGGACATTAGTTGAGGGGACAAGGTAGGGTGCAGGGAGAAGAGGCAGTTTAAAGCTAATGGACACAGTCTACCCGAGAATAGAATCCATACAGCCACAATCAAAACAAGTGATGAATATGATTCAGTGGAAAGTGCAGTAGGGAAAGTGATGGGAAAAAGCTGCAAGAGTCATTAGCCTTTCCCCACTAAATGAATGTTTTAACTGGTTCCTTAGACAAGCAGATCAGTTCTAAGTAACTGGAAAACAAGCTATGGAAAAGAATACATTTGCAATACTTCTTGCTCATGTTTTTCCTAATAAAAAACATTAAAAATTATTTCATTGTATTCCTTCACAGGCCATTATCCAGAAAAAAAGTGTTTGAAACATCAAGTGGCTACCAATGTCCACAGATATTAAGGGTGGCTCTTCAAGTAGTGAAATAAATTAGTCTTTATTTCCCTAGTTCTAAAACCAACATAGCTAATTGCAACAGCACATATAAGACAAGAGTTTAATCTAAACGTGGAATGTATTAGGGACATCATAAGAGTCATTAGGTGTTAGCAGAACAAACAAATTTGCCCAAGTTTATCCAAAATGGTTATGGTATAGCACAGTTAGATAAGAATCCAGTGAAAAGGACACTATTCTGTGAGGCCATACTTGCTGTCACAGCACTGGCTTCTTTTGTCTACATGCAGGGTTTATGTCACTTACAGAGCACACAAATTAACCCTCAAAAAAGAAGCCATTTCTATGACTCACTATTAACATAAATAAAAGTACTATTTTCCCCTCAATCTATTATTTAACCATATAAAAGCTTTCACACACAGCACTTTTTCATTCTGGAAACACCTCTACATGGTACAGAGAGAAGAATCTGAAGAGGAAAAGCATTACAAATTAAGGAGCAACTACAAAGAATAGGCCTTTCATTCTCTTCAAACAAAAACGCCCAAACAATCAATCAAAAAAGACCACAGGGGGAAGTACTAAAAGCTGGTAATTAGCCCAGAACTTTTCAGAATAAATAATTAATGCTATTGTTAATGTGACAAAATACGTTGAAGTTCTCTGAAAATGGCAAAGGCTAATTTTTAGTATGTTATGAGAGGTCTTATGAGTCTGGGTATTTCTCAAGTGAGTTGTCCATTTTCGAGAACTACTAATAAAAATAGTCTCTCAGATTAAACCAGATTGTTTTTATAGGATCATCTTCATTGCCATCCTGTTCAGGATTACTCCCCTGTGGCATCCTGAATTACTCCACTGCAGCACCCAGAAAAATTGCTTAACAGACAAAATACTAAAAAGCAATATGGTGGACTTTTTTTTTTTCTTTTTATCTTCATAAACTAATTGTGTTTTATCTCTTTTTACAAGGACTGCCTATTCCTCTCATTCCACCCTGTAATTTATTTCCCCCATCCATTCTTTTTATCCCCTCTTTGACCTAATTGCATCTGTAGCACTCAGCTCTACTTTTACTGGTAGATAATATTGCTCTCCTCAACTTTAAAAGTCTTTTCTAGCTTTTTATTTAAGTGGCTACAACAGTACTTAACAGAAACATCTGGTTAGCTCCTACTTACCCAATGCTTTCACTGCAGCCTAGGTTTCTGCAACCAGAAGTGTAATTTTGTAGAAACACCTAAAGGCTAGGAGAACCAGATACATAGCAGCACTCTGTGCAACACACCAGTTCTGCCAGGACTACCAGTATGAGGTATAAAGCTCACGCTCTGATGCTTTACACTTTCATGAGAATCTTACCTGAATTCAGAGTTTCAAATAAGAATTGCAATCACAAACCATTTGTATGGTTCATATTTCCGAGGAGGAAAGGGCATGGGGAGAATGCAGGAAAAACAAGAAAAAAATTAGTGCTGTTTTATTCTAGCTTGCTATGTTACAGTGTCATCTCAGGTAAGTATTAGAAGAACAATTGTGTTGCAAGATATTTATTTAGTATTTTCTTTTCCTTTTCAGCTACAGGCCAATTCTGTTTTCAAACTAATTCTAAATCAATGGTTGGCAAAGATTCAATCCTTTGTCTGTGCTGCTATCGAAAGAGAGTAAATTAATGTCTTCCTAAGGAAAAGAACTATCACATTACTTCAGAGCTTTGGGTTTTTTGTGAACCAAAATAGATCAAGATTGATCAATCACACTTCTGGTGGTGGCCAGAATAGTCTGAATAAAGCATTTTCTCCACCTGCCAATTCTGCTTACGCCAAGAAAACAAAGAAACTTCATTTTTGTAGGAGCAATCACCTTTTTTTCTCTACAAAAATCAGCTTAAGTTACAAAACAACAATAGCTGAAACACAGGATTTCTGAATAGCTTTACATAAGGCAAGGACAGAAAAGCACAAAGTTACATGGTAGCTTCCCTAAAACATGCAATATATGTCAGCTAAGACTACAAGCTGATCAAAAAAGGTACAGGAAGTATTTCAATAAAGTGGTTATTTTTTCACTTTTGTACCTTTAGTATCACTGATCTATTTGGAAGTTTAATGCCTGTCTCTTAAAATACTGAGTTTTAAGGGACATTACATTTGCGCCCTTTTAATGTTATGTACAAACTGAATTTATGCTCTCACAACTGAACTACCGGGGCTTGTCACTCTTGTTTTAAAATAGCAGAAAGCACCTTGTAGCATTACTGAACAAACAGGACAGAGGACTGTCTCAGACTTCAGCAATTAGGAAGTCTTTCACACACAAAACTGAATATTGTTTTTGCTAAAGGAAAGAAACCTTGAAGTTCAATCTTTCTCTTAGTCTTTTCTGTACTACTACAATTTAGACAGCGCAAAATCTTAAGCAGCCTTTCATATTAAACCCAATTCTCCAACTACTTCAAGACAGAATTGAACTGACCACATAATGTTCCCTACAACAGATGAGGTTTAGACATAACCAAGACAGTCTTCCAGTCTACCTTAAGGAGGAAATGAAATGTCAAAGACAACAGAAATTGTTTTCTTTGTTCAAGGTATATTGAGTTGTAATAGTATAAAATTATACATATGCAAATAAGGCTAGACAATTAAGAAATATAAGCTACAGTGAAAGCGGAGAAAGAAGGAAATCTCTAGGCAAAAGGTTTTTTAAATGTTATTATAATGCTCACTGGCTAAAATAATAATTTGGTAAGTAAAGAAAGTGAGCAATGTTTCATTCTACCAGCAGCAGAAATACAAACCTGACATGTTGGGCTCTTCTGAGCGCATCTGTATCAGCTAACGAAGAATGCATATATAGAGTATGTAAATTTATCACAGCTAACCACATTAATTTGTCCTGTATTTTAATAAAGGCTTCAGGATTTTTAACACAAAGAACATGAACTTTGGTCCAGGAAAATCTTTACTTTCATTGCAAGCATAACTTCTATGAAAAAAGCAAAGAAAGAATAGAAGTAAAGTCACTTTGCTTATATGCTACAGGAAGCTACTGGCTTTCCAACAGGAATGGCTATTTGAGAAACAAGAGAAATAACAAGCATCCATTGTGAAATTATACATTGTCCTAAAGGTCAAATTGTTAACAGTCAAGAACTCTTAAAGTACTTCCCATGCCCCCACCCCCAGTCCCTGCTTTGGTCTCCATTCAGAAAGTGATCTGAAAAATGAGTTATAAAAAGTTGAGTCACTTCAAAAGTACCGGCATCTGGAAAACAAACAGCAACATTCAATGCAATATAATTTGATTTTTAAAAAAACCTGTTAACTTACCCTGCTCATAGAATCAAAACATTTTCTGACCAGCGATTCGACATCATTAGGTCTATCTTGAACATTTATCCAGTCTAACAAAGACACATTGAAGGAAGGCTGATCATCATCTTTCAATTCTACTGATGTTTCATTGTCCTGGACAGTAGCATTTTGACCAGACTCCTTATTATCTTTTACATTTTCAGGATCTGTGCCTTCCAAGGCTGAATGTTCAACTGACTTGCAAAATGAAGCTAACATTGATTTACTGTTCATTTTAGACATATCAGAATAAAGCACCAATTCAGCAGATTTCCCATCCTCAGTTTCTTCGCTTTCTGCCCCTCCATGCTCAGCTGAAGAATCCAGTCTTCCTAAGCACTCTCTGTAACTGTGTCTCGTTAGGCACTCCAGCAGCGGTATCTTGGCCATGATCGAAACAGCAGAACCCAAGCTTTTTTTAAAAAGGGTGAAAAGAAAAAAAATCGGTTCTAGAACCAACCACCCATAATATAAAGTCCTATTTATTTTAGAACTGAAGCAGAATTCAAAATTAATTTGGTAAATACCCTTTCAAAATATTGCGTTCAGTATCAACATCATGAAAGGACAGCTAAAGTAATCACAATTTTTGCTCTCTTCCACTGTTGAGTATGAACTCTTCTAAACTTCCAATGAAAAAAAGGACAGTTTGATAAACTGAGACATGTCTTTTTTTTTTTAAATACACAACTGGGACTTTTATGTTTCCAGTCTGCATCGATACTAATGCTTATTAGCAAAGACTGAGTGTCCTCTGGCCAAGTACTTTTGCCAAGTTTAAATACTTCCTATATATTTGGTAAAAACTATGAAGTGGTTTTTTTTTTTTGAAAAGTAAAATATATTAATGCTTTATTTCTTTAATTATCCAACATCTATTTATATTCTATTAGGCAAAGCACTCATAGAAATACCATAATACTATAATGTCCAGAAATATGTCTAATATTTTCCTTGAAGTAACACTGAGACTTTGCAGGATACAAGTATACACACACATATATATACACCCACCCACCCTCAAAGGTATACATATATACCTAAAGATTGTGTTATGACTTCATACTTTCAACATAGATCATCACTCTTAGTATCTGCTCAAGTGTATTAAAAAGCAATTAATTCAAAAGTGCAAATATATTTAAAAATACTGATTAATGTCTAAATTTATTATCTAGCTATTTCTAGTGCACATTTGGAGACACTCCAGCTCTTCAACAGCTGTTCATTAACAAGCATATCTTCCACATAATTCAATACAGGTTTTTGTGTGCTGATGAATACAAGGAAAAAATGTCAGTTAAACAATGACTAGCATAGAAGGAAAAGAATGTTCTTGCTGCATAATCAAATAAATACACGCTTGATTAATTAGAACTAGCACCAGACATACAACACTCAAAAAATAAGTTTAAAATACAGTAACTTTGGAAATTGAGGCTGAAGTTTAATGGCAAACCTACTGTGTAAGTTTCAACTTGATATCATCTATGGACTGCAAATAGCTTGAATACACATTTTCAAACTTGAAAAGTAGCTTTTGGTACGAGTATGTACAATCTTCCAAGTTGGCCATTATGGCAGCCCAGCCTTGATGCTGAAGATGTTCATCATGTACAAGACCTTCACAAAATGAGCAAAGCTTCTTGGCAACCTCATACATTTCCTGAAAAAAAGAAAAAAAAAAAAACAACAAAAGAAATTTTTGGTTAAGGAAACATAATAAAAAAAAATTTATAAAAAAATTAATTAGATAAAGAAAAACTTATAGATGATTTACTGAGAAATACCTTCAAAACAGGCAGGTAAAAGTTGCAGTTCCAAAAAACCCCTTATAAATTAATTAAAAAATTAAAATTAAAAATTAATTAAATGCTGCTAATACAAAATATTGAGTGTACACATACATGAATAATAATGCTTGTACTAATCTGATAGAAGGAGCTGGCAAACAAGGTCCATTAAGGAGAAAACTATTGATGAGCCAAGCAGAAGCTCAGAATAAGACAATGCATTGCAGGGTAAGTCAGCAGAAGAGCAGGCGCATCAGCTGCAAGAAGAGATGCATGAGGAAAACAGCAGGGCAGATAATTAACTGAAGTCTTCCATTAATTAACAAACCAGATGCAACACGATGAGAAGCAGTGTAGAGTGTCCACAAAATGCTAAAACACACTCTGAAACCTGGCATATGCAAACCAACATGGAAGTTTTTCTGCTAAAGAACTGGATGACACAGAGGCATTTTACTGCCATAGATGGTGAGAATTTAATTACCACCCAACTTGGCAGAGTTAAAACAGAGACCTACACATGGCAAGTACTGCATCTTACTAAAAGTGCACTAACAACAATGCCTATTATTTTCTATTCCAAAGTTTTAACTACTATTAGAAGAGTAACTACTTTAAGTTTACCAATTTAAGATAAGAGACTGTCCCCCTCAAAGTGCCTACTACTCAAACACCAAAATGAGAAAGTAAAACAAAAAGTCACACAATAAATTCTTCAGCTCAATACTTTATCAGTAACATACTGCATGGACAACATTCTCCTGAGCATACTTGTATGTTGGGTTTTAATAGCTACTTACCCTCTGAGAAAGGAAATCTTACTACTTTTTGCAGGTTGAGCATACTGTTAGGACTGAACACACAACTTTCCTCCGCTATAGTGAGAAAACCATGCATGGAGAAACAAGTTATACAAATACAGTGAGAAAGCAGTGTTGAAAACCCAACCCATCAGTATATTTCAGAATGCATTTGCTGCTGAACGCGTGGTTAGCAGCACATATGCATACACACGCACAAAAAAATAGAGTCCAACACCACTTATCTTCCTGAAATAAACCACAAAACTGCAGAGCATTTTATCCAAACATTTCAGAATTCACACTGACAAACTATGAAAGTTATGAATACCCTCCCTTTTTTTTATGTTAAAAAAGTCCAAGCCTTGTCTCAAGCAGCACAACAAAAGCCCGCTGTCCTTCAAATCACTGGTATCTAAGCTATCAGCAGATGAACAATGAATATACATACTTGTACCCTCAACTCCAAGGAAATCAAAAGCTATTGCAAATTTCTATCACTTCGCAGTAAAGATGCTATTTGTCTTCTTGTTTTCTGCAATTTGGTCACTTTCTGTCCACAAGAGAATAAGGATTTCTGGTTTGAAAAGTACAGTTGTTTTACTTGGTGCATGAGCTTTCACTTCTTAAGTCAAAACTAACCGGTAACACAACTGGGACAGCATCCAGACAGGACTGAAATCTGCAAGTCATTTTCTTCAGGCTATCTCCAGTTCATCTATACAATTTCAATTCACATAAGCTGAATAATGCAATATTGACAACGGAACATTTTCTATATTATTTTCTTACATTCATCTTGTATACAAGTTACTCAAAAGCAAACTCCACAGCATATAAAAAAAATGCAGGATTACTGCTTCCTCAATTATCATATTAAGAACCAAAAGAACAGGCTGTTTTACCCTAAGGTATACTAAAAAATATACCAAATATATGAAGCTGAAAACTGGAACGGGTTGCCCAGAGAGGTGGTGGAGGCCCCATCCCTGGAAACATTCAAGGCCAGGTTGGATGGGGCTCTGAGCAACCTGATCTAGTTAGTGGTGTCCCTGCTCACTGCAGGGGGGTTGGACTAGATGACCTCTAGGGGTCCCTTCCAACCCAAAACACTCTATGATTCTATGTAACTGAATGTCTCCACTGTGTTCTAATGTATGTCCTGGGAATGTACACAAGCATTTTACTTTCAATTCACAACACTATCCTCTTCCCAAAGCCAACCTTCCTCCAAACTACCAGCAATAATTCCAGAAGTGAGAGCATATGCAGAACCATACATTAGGCTGAAGACTAAAACAGTATAAGCCATCTGCAAAAATCATAACTGATCATAAAGTCTTCTTATGCAGTTCCTTCAAGTGAGTATCACAGTTTATTGGGGAAAGTAAAGACTGGACTTCTCCCACCTTTAAAAATGTTTCTTTAAAAGTCCTGGTGGGCTTTGGACAAACTCACTGTGCAATAAGGAAATGAGTACACTGGGCTTGATACAACTGGACTTTCTGCCCAGAGACACACTCTTACCTAGAGGCCACCAGTATCTGCTTTTTTAGCTAGATGCATTTATTGTCTTCACAATGGAAGTTACAAGTTAGTGTTGTCCTATAAAGCTTTATTATGTAATTTTTTGATGCTCCCTTAAGAACCTAAATGTGGTAAATTTAAAATTTTCATTTTAACAGGGTTGTTTCCTCAGCAAAACACTATCAAACACAAAAGAAGTCACAAGTTACTAAATTTTAGTAGGAAAAAAAAATTTAGTTACAAGATCACTTGTTACACTACTGATGACCAGCACTGACACTCTGTATCTAGGAGTCTAATCTGTGGCCATTTACCCAAATTTAACCAAACCAGAAGCTTGTCAGCAGTCTGACTCCTAGAAAAGTGAGAGTAAGCAACAGTATTACCCATAGTGGCAAATCAGTATTTCTTTTATTTTTTAGAAACCACATAAGAGAAGGACATTCTAGTAAGTGTCAGGATCTGTCATATAACAGAGATTTGCCCAAAGGAACTGTTATATAAAAATACCCCAAGGCCATCTAAGTATTCAACTAGGTATTCGCTGTCAGATGAGCTGCAGCTCCTTGTTGTATACGCAGGAGACACAGACATTAAAACAAAAAAATCCCATTATGAAAGCAATCATAGATACAATACTAAGAGACAAAAGATTTTTTTCCTCAGACTCAGAGCTCAGACTGAGCATTGAGCTCAAAATTAATTTGAAAATATAGCTAAGTTTCTTTCAAATAACGTGTTTTCAAAGTTACCTGTAAGCTAATACACTACAAGTCAAATTGTACAACTAAACAGACATGACTGTTTCAAGGCACATATGCAAGATATTACAATATCATTCCATATTATCATCCTTCCAAAGTTATTTTTACATGTGTATCCCAAGTGCCGAAGAAATTCGGGGGGGGGTGGTGGTGGTGGTGTGAGCAGTAGAGTTCTGTCTGCATGGATAAACCTGAATGCAATTAGAGTCTGCTTTTGATACTGGTTCCTTAGGCAGTATCATGAAATAAGCTCATTACGTTCAAATAGTAAAGAGTATTACTCTAAATTCAGGGCGTCCAAGTAGATGGTTCTGATGAAGTTCAAAATGTATGGAGTAACTATTTTTCCACCTATCAGAACTGTTTCAGTCTTGGACTATACTAAGCAGATACCAATGCAGGGAATAAGAACACTATGTTAAGCTGTTATTTTATTTTTTAATGCTGCATGGAGGGGTCAAGAAGAAAATACTGTTTCAGTCAATCCTATAACCTGCTTTCAAAATGTGAGGGCAAGAAAAAGAAGTGGTGAAGCCTTCTGCTTCCATTGTAGCATCTATATAGCTTAAAAGTAGTTAAGAAATTAAGAACTACATATATCTAAAGATGTCTCTCTCTTATCATCCCATCACTACTGGAACACATCTTCAAGTGATTTGGCCTGTTCTTTTTACCATCTCTGTAGACACCATTTCTGGGGAGACCTCCTCAGGCTACTTCAGAAGTATCAAGACTGTTATATTTCATATAACTGGTATGTCTGCACGCAGAAAAGAATTAAGCAGTTCTCTGCTAAATTAATAAAGTCTAAAAACTGAATTATGTCAGCCATATAAATAGAAGCCTGCAATCCAACGCACGTTTTAATGCTTCTCAGTAAAATTGCCAGCTCCAGCACACAAAATTAAGCCTGCCTAACAACTGCCTTGCTTTTGTCATTGATTTTCCACAGATCTACTCAAGGGTAATTGGCAGACACCCAATGGTTCACAGAGCATAAAAATTAACTTCAGTTGCCTTGTAGAGTTATGTCCATCTTACTCAGTTATACCAGCATACCCAGAACACTGACAGCTTCACCATACTACTGGAATGTGGACCTCAAGAAACACCACTACCAGTACGTGACTAGACAAACCCAGGCTAATCTCAACACGCTGTTATGTTGAAGAGTAAATAAAGGCATCTTCACTTTCTAATTTGTCAAGAAATTCCCAGGCCTACCAGAAAGATTTTTATCTTTGGCTGGGTGCTTTAACAGAATGTTTACTTGAATTATTTCCTTCATTCACCATGACTTAAATTTAGGTGATTCTTCTGATTATAATTACTCCTGTTTAGTATGTTTCAACCAAAATCAGTAGAAGCAAAGTATGTTTTACACAGAACAGAAATTAACTGGTAAAGTGTTTCCCATCAATTCCAAGACTTCATCTTTGATTCCTATTGTAATTCTGCTCATCTGAATGAAAAAAAAATCTGGGGAAGATCTGTTTGTCTTAAGTGGTCTTTGGACTTACCTCTAAAGAACAAAAGTTCTCAGGAAATGCAGGGTTCTTTCCATTCTCTACAACCCTGTGGTAAAAGGAAACAAGTCATCAAAGTCCTCTATTGCCATGTGTCTGAAATCCTATAAAAAGGATTCCTTAGAGGTTTCAGTCACCCTAAAAAAAAAAAATCAACCTCAGGCCAACAAAAAAGATCCTTGAAAGTGAAATTACACACGCCCATACACTACAACAGCAGATAAAAGCTTCCACAGAAGGTAACCATTATCTTGCTTACCAAAATTAGTAACTAAGACCATTATCTCCAATTCATGCACCTCACTGTGAGGAAGACCGGTACTTCACAGCAATTTCTCTCCTTTCATCAGAGAGCTGATTATTCCATTCTCCTTTAATATTGGCCATTTTTGGTGACTGCATCCTATGGACATTTGTCCACACAGTTCATGACTTACTGCACACTCAGAAATTATTTATTTCATCAGCATAATACTGAACAAGTTATTCTCTAAGTTATAGCTTAATGACTTTTTCTTCAGTACTGTTTTCACCAGCACTTGGCTCTGACATTAAAAGCAGGCTAGGAGAAGTCAAGCAACAGAATTTACCACCAAAAAGAAAAAATACTGAGAAGCTGACATAAACCACCACAGCCAGGGAATCAAACCATAGTACAAGGCAAGTAATAACTTTTACTAGCTTGATTCCAAGCCACTGAAGTCTTTCTCCTGGTGAGTTTTCTAGAAGCTTGCTCTAACAGTTCTGGTTACAAAGGCCAACCAAAACAAACGCTGTATCTTTCAGTACACACCTTAGGGCAAACTAAAACCTACTCCATTTTAACCCCACCCAGCTCAATTACTTTAAAGGATGAGATTGATTGCTAATTTGAGTTACAAAGAATTCTGGACTTCTGTGAGGGAGCTAGAAGTGTGTCTGGCTATTAAACTAAGAATTTAGCTACAGAATTGCTACAAACATTATGCCTTAAAGAACATTAAAATTTTAAAGAAACTTTTCCAGAGGATCTCAAAAGCTTTCTAGTAGAAGTGAAAGAGCATTTCTCTAAGTAGTGGATACACAGCTTTCAGGAAGCATGACTATACTTCTTGGCTTAAGTATTAGGAAGCGTTTGGAACTAAACCAAGAATGATCTAGGTACTATGACTACAGCCATGATTTTAGGCAACTAAATGAAATGACCACACAGTTTCTCACCCTCATTTCCATTTCTGAAAGAAAAACTAACCAGAATTGACAGTTTGATGATGACAGGGAGGGTATCACATGAAATGTGAAACATATCCACTAACAAAAAGCCCAAGTTTCCAATATTCTTCTTCTGGGACAAATAACACAGGAACTTCAGCTACATCACTTAAAAAAAAAAAAAACATACATCCTTTTCTAAAGGCTAAGCTACCAGAAATTATTTTAAGCAGTAGTGGTAAAAGACCACAATATTAGACAAGATTCACACAACGTAGTTTATTGCACAATGAGCTGTACAGAGAACAGCTTGTCTTCTGCTAAGCTGGTGGGTACGTAACTTTTTGCAAACACCCTGCACACCTCATTGTCCACATACAGCAGTTCAAGGCCAAAACTGCTGAACTGGAAGAGAGATGGGAAACTAGGCTAGTTGTAAAAAGGCAAGCTGTAATGCTTTAGGCACAGGCATCTCAAAGGTAAATTTTCAGTCAAAAGAAAACCAGGATACTGGGTCGTAAAATGAAAATAGGCTTAGAAAGTTGCTTTAACTGAGATTTAAAAGCCAGACAGTAGATGCAACAAACACCGACCAAAAAGAATCTGATAAAAAAAAAGTTTGTAAGACAGAGACATTGTGCCACATGTGACAAAACCTACGGCAAGTATTCCAGTATAATTGGTAAAGGAACAAGTAAAGATAACAGACATATCTGCTTTCAAGCTACCAAATCTTTATACTGTGAATTCTATATGATGAGATCTTGTGTAATCAACAGAAACTTAAAAAAAAAAATAATCAGTATAGATGAAATCATGAAAGCAAAGGAAAGAAAAATTTGAGGTATCTTGATACAATAATCATGGTACAGTGGAAAATCAAACGGGAGGTAGTAAGTTTCTCACAGGAATGATTTTTGGTTAGGAGCAATTAAAATCTTAAAAAGGCTACATGTAAGTTAATTAAATCAGTTTCAATTGGGAAAAAAAAATAATGGTTTCTTTTATATATACCTATACCCTATACATATATGGACAAAAGGCTATAAGAATGCCAGAGCCTCCACTTGTGAACTAAAAAGACTACTTTTGTTTATATCTTAATATTTACTATATCTGAACATTATGGCAAAAAAACAGAGAAAGCAAAAGCTGAATTTAAGTCAACAATGGTCAGCTTTAGACAGGCAAAAACAATGGAAAGGAAATAAAGGTATGGATTAATAAAAATACTTGTTAGCAGAGAATCTAGAACTACTTGTTATTGTGAGAAAGAAAGTTAAAGGCCATATACCAGTGTATACAAAATATTGGTCAGAAAAAGTGAATCAGAAATATCTGTCCACCCTTCTCCACAGTACAAATAAGGTTCAAAATAAGGTAAGGTAAAAACACACCTCTCATACAGTTCTACAGCATAGTTGCCAAGTAGTATACAGTTCAAGTCACAGATGCCAAAAAACATGATGAAATTCAATATTTTCGGCAGGCTTAAAATGAGGGAAAAAAGATAGAAACATAAGGTACAAGAGAGAGATAACCAAGAGCTCTTCGACAATAATTTAGCAGCCATCTTCTAAGGCATTTTTACCCTTTTATATGCTGTTTACAATTTCGTATTAAGTCTGATTTTAAAATCACACTGTATAACCTCTGGGCAGAATAGATACCAAATTAAGTAGAAACTGTAGCTATCAAAGAGTCTCCCCTTTTACATAGTTATACATCACTGGGTTTTATTGCTGACAAGAGTAAGACTTTCTATCATGAGCAATGATTTAGGTTGTAACTTTTATTTTCCTAATACAAAATATTTTTATCATGTATTAGTAGTAAATAATTAATTAAATTATCCTACATAATTACAATAGGCAAAAGCTCTCCATCAAGTACTGCCACTCAGCTTTTCTGGTAAAATAGGTGTCTCTAATAAAAAGAAAGCTTGAATCATTTTAAGGCAGATTTTTCATGCCCATTTTGCAAGAAGTCTCCCGTACAGTATTCTCAGTGTGGCTCTGGATGCATCAATCTCAAAACTACAGAGGGTCAGAGCCTTTCTAGCTCTCCCCAGAGAGATCCTAATCAATTTTGAGAAGGATTAATATCCCATGTTGCCTCTTCCTCCCAGCCAAGAGGCTTATGGTGAACCTTGAAGAAGATTAATGTTCTAACCACATTCCCAGTTCTCCCTCTGTTTCTTCTGAATTACAGCTCAATATGCTTCAAGCAGGCATGACAAAAACCTGCTTTAGTACAATACTGCAATGCTCCTTTATACAGTCTTCACACCTCAGTACATCTAAAGTCATGATAGCATATTTCCTAATCTTCCACCATACATGATGGTTTTGACATTCCCCTGACCTCCCAAAGTACCACCCAATACATTTTCACAGCCTAACACAGAGCTTAAGGTTTTTAAAGAATTAAAATCTTGGATAAAATCAACTGTGAGTATAAAGGTGTATCAGATTTAAGAATATTACTGGCTATTTAATCTTTAAATAAATTTCTAAGTTTTTCACAAAAGATTCTACTATCATTGTAGCTCTTTTACAGGCAGGAAAGAACTGGAAGAAGTGGGGAACAGAGAATAATCTTTTTCAGGATAACATCTGCATGCTAAAAATGAAACCTCCATTCTACTGAGATCCGTGTTTAAAGACATTTAAACACCAAATTCCTCCTCCAATCCCATAATATTAGGAAGTGCCATCAAGCATGGGAAGATTTATTTTCTTCTTGCAAATCAGCTCAGGATCACTCTCTCCAAGATAAACTTTTCAGTCTCTAACTAAATATTATAGCTCCAGTTGGCCACTGAAAGTTGCACTCCACGCAGAGACTTTTAAGAGTATTTCTGAAATAAGAGCTTCCCTTACAGAAGACTTGACACCAGAACAAGCCAGTAACGAAATAAATAATTAATTTAAAAGCAGAAACACTTGCTTCCTCTGCATATTAATACATCCTTCAGAATCAAGAGGGAAGAGAAGGTAGCACTAACAGGTCTTTTCAAGTCTAAGTAGGAGTATTTTTTTTATAAAACTCCCAGAAATATTAAAAGCTTACTCCAGAGGAATTAAATCTGTTCTATCTGCGTATAGTAACTTCACCAGACCAAAATCAAAATTAAGAATCTTCAAGACCACAAAATCAGGGATGGGAATAAGAAAGAAAACAAAATATCAACAATGAGAAACATGAGACTGGGTACCACCACCTTTCACTTCCATTACCCTAAGTGAAGCACAGACACGATGACCATAGTAATTACTACAGCCCCGTTGATTGATCTAATCAATCGACGTTAAGCATTTAACAGATACCAGTCTTGCCAACTTTTATAAATCCTCTTAACACCTCACAAAAAATGGTTTTAAAGCACTTTCAGTTTCAGTGAACACCAGAATCCTCACACTCTTTAAGAAGCACAAATGAAAACCTCCCACTCCTAGCTGAATTCACATCGATATCCACTCTTCTCTGTATGACAGTCATGTGATTCACAGATCCCTAATAACTCAAGGTCCTATTTACTAAGTCAGCAGTAACTGTCAACAGGTGGTAGAGAGAGGAAGAGAGTCTACTGGACTCAATCCCTGCCTTAAATCACACAATATGTCAAGGTCAGATTATTCAGACTTTCCCCATATTGACAGGTCAGGAGGCCAAGGGGGAAAACCAAAAAAACTTCTACTATACGCAAGACAGCACTCTTCTCTGAATTCAGCTGTAGAGTATTAAAACCCAGCCACTTCAAGTACTAAATATTATTTTGGACTGCATTAAAGTTGTCACTGAAACTAAGAAACTTTACTACCAAGACAACATGCTAAAAACATGCATACTATTCATTTTGTGCTAAGTGCTACACATAACCATTCCCCCACTCCCAGCCCTTGGTAGTTTATTTAAACTTTAGAGACATGAAAAATACTTAATGCCTTTAAATGTAAAATTTGAAAAGGAAAATGAGGGTAATATTTCCCAACATGAAGAAAAGCAATTAGTCCAGCTACTGTGTCACTCTTGAACACACGGCCCTTCCTACTGTATGCACACTTGACATCTTACTGACCATGTCGCAGGGAACTAGTTCCCCAATCAAAATAATACAGAAGTAATAAAACTGGAGTTCTGACAAGTTTTCCTTCTATGCAAGTAAAACCCAGCACTCAATAAAAAAAAAGACCTGAATTTTAGGAAAGGGAAGCTTAGTTTTATTAATTCCTCACCGGTTGTTTAGACATGTAAGATGAAACAGAAGGTTGGCAAGGTGCTTTAAAACTTATATGGTAATTTTCTACTTGGGTTAAGAACGTTTCCCAAGTAACAAATTTTTCTGTTTGCAAGTTGAGGCAGACTGAAGACACTGAAAATAAGGCAGAGCATTAAGGCATGGGTCCAAAGCAAGCAGATTGCTTTTATTTTGCAAATGCTGTAAACATATGCAGCCCTAAAGCTGTATTACAGTATGCTTTTGAAAGAAGCTTTAAACATGCTGAAGAAGCAAGCACATTTCAATACTTAACTTGACACTTCGAGACAATGGCTCTGAAGAATACATCATCACTAATATGCCATTCTTACTGTCTTTTTAACAAACTATTTTATAATTTATATTAAGCTTTCCTTCTGACATACAAGGTTATTTTCCTTTGGTGTGCAAGTACAGTAAGAATTTACTTACCACAGCAAGTTGCGTCCGTGATGCTACTGTATGAAAAACTGCGGGCATCATAAGAGATTCTTCTACTTTCAATTCCATCTCATTCTCTGCTGAAAATGTGGTCTTGGGGATAGCTGGTGGACGTTCACACAAGATCATTTCTTTGTTGAATAAAAAAATTGGGTTGGTATCCTACACTCAAAAAGAAAATGAAACCAAACACTGAGTAAAGGCAATGTAATGTTCAATCACCAATTATTTCATCATGCAGGTAATGTGTCCTTAAGAATACATTAATATTTACATGTATAAGCTGAATACATACAATATCTACTTCTCAAAGCAAAGAATTCCAGAAAACAGTACACTACAGAAAAATACTTAAAAATCCCCTAGTTTCTTTCCCTGTAAATGACAGTTTAGATGAAGAATGCAGTGTGCACTTACTGTTCCAGCACTGTAACTACACACTCTCCTGTCTGGTGCCATACACTCTCCTCCATTGACAACCAGCACTTGGTGCTGAATGGCAATCTTATACTTTGTTTGAATTGCATGTTTCAGATCAGCCACACTGGAAAAAAAAAATGGGAAGATGACACTATCAGCATACTTGTGTCTCTAATTTTGCCTATTCCTGTAATAGACACAGGTGACTTACCTGTATCAAAACAGAACTTTTTTTTTAAAAGCACTATTACTTTTTATTCTACACAATGACATATTTCTAAGTTGTGTAAGTGCTGTAAAGTGTTGCATTCTGCATATCCAGCTAATAAGCTATCAGCTAAAAGAAGACAGCCTCTGCATTACTAGTAAGTCATCAGCAATCTTCTTCCAAGAAGATCTGATAGCATGAGGCTGCACCTCAAATACTGTGTTCAGTTTTGGGCCCCTTACTACAAGGAGGACATTGAGGTGCTGGAGCATGTCCGGAGAAGGACAACAAAGCCAGTGAGGGGTCTGGAGCACAAGTCTTACGAGGAGCAGCTGAGGGAACTGGGGTTGTTTAGCCTGAAGAAGAGGAGGCTGAGGGGAGACCTTATCGCCCTCTACAACTGCCTGAAAGGAGGCTGTAGCGAGGTGGGGGTCAGTCTCTTCTCCCAGGTAACGGGCGACAGGACAAGGGGAAATGGCCTCAAGTTGCACCAGGGGAGGTTTAGATTGGATATTAGGAAAAATTTCTTCACTGGAAGGGTTACCAGGCACTGGAATGGGCTGCCCAGGGAAGTGGTCGAGACCCCATCCCTGGAGGTATTTAAAAGGTAGGTAGACGTGGTGCTTAGAGACATGGTTTAGTAGTGGACAGGTACAGTTACACTCGATGATCTTAAAGGTCTTTTCCAACCCAATGATTCTGTGATTCTATGCTGAAATTCTGGATTAAGTCACATCAAGGATTTAGAATAGTAAAAATCATACTGTGTTCTTTGAATATATAGTTTATTAATAAAAAGCTGACTTACTGAAACCCTAGAAGATGACAAGAGTAGTAACACTTCTTTATGCGTAACAAAAAGAGTTTCACCTAATCAGCTCTGACTGATTTACTGTACATGAAGTGCAGTATAGCACTTAACAAAACAAGAAATTAAATGACCCATCTACATGCAGCAAATTCATATAAACATTCCACTTTTAATGCAGAAACAGTAGATCAGTAAGCCATCCCTGTTTTCATCTACCATCATTGTACCTCTAATTCTGGGTGATGACATCTTCCATTACTGCTTATTTCAGACAGTTCTAGACTTTGTATTGAAGACACAGGCAAACAGCAAACTAAACAAGAATTTACTAATATGATACAGTAACTGACAAAAACTGTATCAGACAGGGGTAGTACCTGTGCAAAGATATTAAAAAGCTTCAGAGTATCAAGTGAATAATCAATGGGTTTGATATAACTAGCAAGAAGCATAACAAGGTTACTTGCTCTATGGTACTTGAAAAACACAGATCGGTTATCTAAAATAACCATGAATCAATATAACACCATGAATTCACTACAAACACCTCATGAGCACAAGCTTGTACTCACTAGCTGTGTTACAGTAAACATTCACCTATCATCTCATGGTCGTTGGAAAGATAGCTTGACCAGTCCATGTGCAAGAAGATAGGCAAAGAACCCAAGAAAATTAGTCTTGCTAGAAAGAGCAAGTCTAGATATACAGAATAAGAAGTTAAACTGTTCAACTGAAGAGTCTTGGATTTTGTGTGGTTCAGCCGGTTGGAAAGCTTCTTTCTCAAAGAACTATCCAACTGAGCAAAAAGTCAGCCCATAACAGACTATTAGGTGCCTAGTCTGGCAGTTCAGATGCTGTAGCTCACTCACCGTGATTTAAGAACAGAATGTCTCAATGTACCAGACAGCATACAAGAGTGCTGATACATCTTGTGTGCAAGTGACCCAGTAGATCCAAAATGGCTGAGAGGAAATACTATTTCATGCTCAATAATACCCTGAGTATCAGTGGGCTTTGAAAAACAGCATGGAAAAGCAATCGGTGTAGACAGTCTTAGGGCCCTTCCACCCTTCCACCCCAAACAAGTTTCAAAATCTAGATTCACTTGTTGAGTCATGAAAAGTACAAACTGGAATTCAGGAGAAAGGAAGCAATGGATCTGAGCACAAAATTCATGGTGGAAGTCTTTCAAGCACAATTACTCGCAACTCATTCATCACAGATAGAATACGAAGACAGCAGGTAAGCTTGGCTCTTGCTAGGTCCAAGGTGTAATGTGCTACCATGATATTAAAACACAATTTACTCTAATAGAGTCCCACATGAGAACAAGGAAAAGGATACAATACATCCAGTATGTCTACACCTCTCTAAAAGCATCTTTACATTTGCAAGATGCTTTTAAATGTGCAGTGAAAAAAATACAAATAGCAGTTGTTGGGACTTAACTGATTCTGTAACACTGCTCACATTTCAGGCAGTTGGGCATTCAGAAGTTCACCTTTTACGTATGAAATGCCGTAAAACATTTTGGAGCCTTACAGCATAGGACAGAACCAACTTTTTCCCATCCTGGCCATGAGACAACCAGTTCTTTAGCACCCAATCTAAAAACATTACAGAGTGCACATTTTCTTCAGGATGAGTATATACTGACAGGAGAAAGCAATCTGCAGAATTTCTTCTGTGATACCAGTCAGTAAAAAAAAATAAACCTTTTACAGAAAAATCTTAAATGAAAACACCATCTAATAAAAAGTCACAGAAGATCAGAAGTCATTCTGACAGTTTTTCTTTTCCAAAAAGCACCAAACATAACACCAGACTTGGCTAAGAGCAGCTCATCCTCTGCCACTGCCCCAGAAAGTAAATAACCACTCCACTCTTTCATGGGACCTCAAATGCACACAATCATCTGCAAGGCACTGAAAACAGTAATCCAAAAAACCCCCCAAAATTCACTCAAATACATGAAAACCTAGAAGATAACTACATGGATATACTAAAAAGCAACTGAGTATCATCTCTCCAAAATTTAGCATATGAAAAGTATATGTATTCTTTTTTTTTTAAAATTTGAAAAACAAACTATACACAATTAATTTACTTTCTTACTTTTGTACAGCAAGTTCCGTATCAAAGGTAAGGGTAGTTCCAGTGTTGACCAGAAATACATATAGCTTCATGATGATTTCTTTAGGTCTCTGAAGTTTATAACTTCCACTGCTAAAATCATTTAGAAACTGAAAAAAATTCCAATGTTAGTTTCACATATGAGTTACGCAAAAGACATGTACATGCTTTTGAAAAAATAGTTTTAGGTATATAGTGGGTGAATGCATCAGCTCTCATATTCCCACAGTTCTTTACCCATTACTAAACATACAGATGCTTCTCTGACCTCGGCAGAGGCAAGCCTCCACATATGCAGATAGTTAGGAGAACACATGAAAATATACACTCAGGAGAATTAAAAAAGAAAAGATGACTTTCAGTTGCAGCGGCCACCATCTCAGATCATGACCTGACTTTTCTCAATTATGAAATGCATTTTTAAAGCTCCAGATACAGTTACTTCCAGACATCTTTTCCAGATTTTACAAACAGCAGTATAATCTATGCTGTAAGTATTCATTCCTCAACTTACAGCTATAAAGTGTATCTACTTAATACAATCCCTATCCATATTTTTTTCCACGCTGACGTATGGAAGCATTAGCAAAAAAATAAAAATTAAAAAACCTAAGATCATGTAGATTTTCTCTCCCTCCATAATGAAGTAATAGTTCTAAAAAATACTTTCCTCTGTTTTCAGCACTAGCTAAATCTGTAGCTACTTTTTTTCTCACTAATAGCAAATATGGAATGATCAAGACAATGCAGTCCAACGCACTGGATGCACTTTCAGTCCTGTGCCCTACAAGCACCTGGATGAGCAACTATAAGCAGATGTTTCTCCAGAGTATGTAACAGAAGAAAAACACTTAATTACTTTGTAAAACACTGACATTTAATCTGAGATTTTATCACAGAAATACTCTGTACTTATGAGCCTTTTTCTCTTCTCTTCCACAGCAGCTTGTAAGTTTATGAATAATTTCCTCCACACTAACAAAGCTGCTGCAGAAGTACAACTAACACTGCAGTCACTAATGACCTGAAATTGTTTTGATGTGGAAGGAATTATGAAAAGTTAAGGTGGAAGAGTTTTAGCCACTCCGCAATATTCTTGTATCATTATAAAAATTACTTTTTGGATTAAATTACTTACAGGAAGTACAAGAAGTCCCTCTTTCCCTGAAATAGGAACAGGATGCACACGCAAGGTCTACGCAGCTAACTGTATTATTCTAATATGAGTCTGAATTTGCATTTATCTCTCTGCCTAAACAGAGAAAAATTGACAAACCACAGAGAAAAATAACAAATACACCATTAAAATAGGGAAGGGTAGAGGTTTTAACAGAATAGTAAGTCCAGAAAGTCAAAAGAGCTTTCTTTCAAAAAAGCAGCTTCCCATACACTTTTCAAGTATTAATTACAGTAAATAAACTAGTCAAAACATGCATTTTCACAACAAGGCTTCAGAAACAGAACCACATCAAATAAAAAAGCCCCAGTTAAATAATTTGATCTGAATTGAGTTTTGTTGCCCTTACACTTGAACTGTACTATACTCAGTGGCACCAGTTCCAATTTATACTGGAAAAAGAAGAATATACTCCATAAGCAAAGTTATTAGATAGACAAAAACTGCTGAACACCAAGAACAAGCCTGCAATAGTTTATACCTAAATTATTTGGCCTAGGTTTCAGAATTCATCAGTCTCGCCTGTAAAGAGACGACTTTTCACAAAGGGTATATTTGTGACCATGGTCCATGTAGAATTAGAAACAAATGTGCTAAATAATACAATGTTTAAAGCAAGCACCATGGAGCACCCACCAAAAAAAAAAGCTGTCTTCCACCTAAGTGAAGTAAAAGGCTTGTACATTATCTAGTTTTCAGATAAACATTACTTTGTAAGCTTAAGTGATACTTAAGAAAGAATCTGTCCCAAAACATCATGTACATAAAGTAAAGTTTTAATCAAACATTTCCCCCTCCATACCTTAACACTAAACCTAACTACTTAAAACACAGGAACCCCCCCCCCCAAAACATTACTGAGATCAAAAATATTTATGACAGCATCTGCTAGGCATGCATCAGCAGACTCAAACTTTTTAACTTCAAGCAAAGGAAGAATTACCTTCAGGCACTATACGAAGCTACCACCTTCTTCAAACTCAAGAGGAGAATAAATATGCACATTCGCTTTACTTGATTTTTGGCAACAGAGTAGCATGGCTGTTCAAAGCCAGAGAAGATCTGCAAAGAAAAGATATAGAATGCAATTGTAGGTATTATTAAAATATCAGCATTTTATGGGTCTTCACTGCATCTAACCCAGAAATCAGTGTATGTCAATGCCAGAAAGAATAATTCTGTAGTAGTATTTTTTTTAATTAACAATGCTATCCAGTTACAAGTCTACTCAAAACTGCTGCATACCTGAATATTTTTGCCCATAAGTTTAAAATAACTATTAGTGAAATTCTTCAGTATTTACAAGGAGGCAAATTTAGTTCACTAAAAAAACCTGCTTGTATTTCCATTAACTGAAAATATTTTTTCAGAACTGGTGCAGAATGCCAATATGATGATGTTAAGAGCAATACAGAAAGTTGTAACAAAATGCAATTCATCTAAGAAAATCCAGTGTGAAAAGACACACATGCTACTGCTGTCGAATGAATAGCCTTATCCTGAAGCTGCATCCAATAGATTACTTCGGAAATCACCATCACCTTCCTTACCTGAAACAAGGTAACCTTGTTTGTTAAACCATTCGCCTACTTAGGATTTTTTTTTTCTTTTTTAAATAAACTGAAGACGTTACCATCCCCAGCTGCTTGTCACTGGAATCCTTGCTAGTGGCTTCCTCTCCCAGAACCGCTGTTTAAACTACAATTGAAACTACAACAGCCAGATCAATAAAGGTGGCCTTTTTAGGCTACCCTAGGCCATTTTAATTGTTGTCAGTTAAGCAGCGGTGCCAAAGGAGAAGGAGGTCTCAGCAAGTAAGGCAGTGATAAGTGGTTGAGCTCAGGGCAGTCGGGCAAGTGTACAATCAAACTCCAAACAAACATTATTTCTCCCATGTTAATGCCCTAGCAAGCTTTCTGAGAAGATGATTAGGCACTATAAAGGGTGATAATCCATTACTAAAAATAGGTTTGCTGAAGCATGAAAACCATTAGAACGTGTAAATCATTTTATACAACTCGTGCTACTAACGGTAATCAAAACCACTTCATCCCAAATGTGAAAACCTTACGATAAAGGAAAAAATTACAACTATATGTATTTTATGTGCATGGAACAGATAGCACTTTGTTAGGCTGTTATGTGAGCTATTATGTTCCTCCCTCCTGTCCGCTCCCTCTTTTCTCCTATGCAAAATGCACACACATCACCTTGCTGGAAGCAAAGGTGCAATAAAAGGGAAAAAGCAATGTGTTTAAGTACCACCACTGGAAAACCAGTAATTGAAATGTCCTCTTCCAGTTTAGCTATCAGTAGTTGTACTTGAACAAAACAAATTTATGAATACTTGCTTTAGATCAAAGTAATGCACATTAACAAGAATAACAAGAAACCACTGAAACACTTCTTCCAAAGTCAGATCCCAACACTATAATCTCTATTCTTCTAATTCCTTTGCAACCATTAAGTCGAAAAACAGTGGGGTTTTTTCTCCCACCCAACATTTCAATGATTAACCTTGGGGGAACAGAACTACACTCGCTCAGGTAGGACAAATTTGTACTAGGTTACTCTGAGTAGAAAGAAAAGAAAAAAAAAGTAGAATACACCCACGCCCAAGGTTGCCACAAATTTCAGTGAGTACTTCCAGGAACAGAGGAGTCGTGTAAAACAAGGTTTCAGAGAATACAGGCCTTTGACCCCAAGCTCTCATACAGATTCTCTGGTGCTTGATTAAAGCAGGCTGCAGCCCTTGCTTCAGCAGGGACTATGTCGAGTGCCTCTCTCCAGCTTGCCTGTTTTCACAACACTGGAAGAAAATCAATTTTGAGAGCTCTCCCTACTCTTGCATCTCCAGACAACATCTGGCTGAGTCTGTCCAAGAAAGTCCAAGATTAGTTAAAAGTTAAATGAATGAAGATGGGTCACAGTTGCCTACGTCTCTTTTCTTTCAAAGGTCAGGTTACAGCAGACTATAACAAGCGAGGTCATGTACATATCACAAATTAGCCTTTAAGTTTGTTCCCAATATTCAAGAAAATTATGATTCATCAGTAACACAAGTTTTTAACATAAGCTTGGAGTGAAAGTCAGGTACCATCAAGCTTCAACAGAATACATCCATAAACACACACACATTTTATTCTTCTTCTAGTTTTATTACCCTGACAGACCATTAAGAGAATTTCAGGCTTTTTTAGCATTACACTGTTACATAGTATACAAGTTTCAAGCTTTTTTTGGTGTTACATTGCTGAAATAATTTTAATTCATTTTAATAGAGATTGAACAACTACAAAATTTGACAACTAGTGAAGACAGACCTGCTAACTACGTAATCAAACTGTAACAAAATTACTAATCCACCCAGATTATTTGTTTGAACTGTGTGACCTGCAGCATTAGATCTATACTATCATATAAACCTCGATCCTTTGAATTACAGAATGGAAGCTTGTATGATCAACTGCCATGAATTATCAGTAACACCATTAAAAAAATAGCTGAAAATTTGAGAAGGAAATTTCTATAGCAGCTGCCAGAGCAGACAGAAGATGGTAGACATGAATGTAAGAGAAAGAATGAGATGACCGAAATTAAAGTAAGAATAACACAAAGTTGAAAAAGCTTCCAGAATTAATTCAGAAGATGTGTATTTTATCATGTTAGGTAACAAAACACCAAAACCAGCCATGAATACTGTATGCCGGTTATAAAATTTATTTCACCGCTCTACATTGTGTTTACATTGCAATGCAATTACTGCATCTGCTTTATTTCATGGAAGTACTGCAAGCTTTTCCTTCCCAATACAAACTCTCAGCAACGGAGTACTGCTGAAGTCTGTGTTGATGAATACTTGCAATGCATGTTGTTTAGAAGTTTTGAAATGTATCCTATTTGGTTCAGCACATGCTCATGGTTATATCTGTAAAAGGAATTAATGTCTGTTTACAGACCTTTCCTTTTTATAATTACAGTACAGGCGCTCATGGGTTTCACAGCATGCTGCATTAATCCTATGGCTACCTTAACCAACCATTAAGTGCAGAATCCCTGCGCCATTATCCAATTCTGGCTGTTCCACTGTTTCATGGTAGATATCTTTCCAACTTCACAAACTCAAACATTGAAATATGGCATTCAGGGTAGGACAGAAATCAACATTTACATTTTTTGGATTTAAAGGGGCATTATCAGCTTCACTTTAAAGTAATTGTTTCCTCTACGATACCCTGATATTTAAGCTCATGCACATGGTTTTAACATCTCATTTCCCATGCCTCTTTTATAAACTGAATTACAAACTCAATTTAAGCAAATTTATTAATACATTTTTCTTTAACTCCCTGGAATTTAAACTGAACTACGCCAAAGTCACGTCTTCCCTTTAAACCCAATGGTTTAAAATTCCATCTTCTACAACAGCAACACACCAGCAGCATAGAGTACTTTGCGTTTTGTGCCTGGGGAATCATAGAATCATAGAATGTTTTGGGTTGGAAGGGACCCCTAGAGGTCATCTAGTCCAACCCCCCTGCAGTGAGCAGGGACACCGCTAACTAGATCAGGTTGCTCAGAGCCCCATCCAACCTGGCCTTGAATGTTCCCAGGGATGGGGCCTCCACCACCTCTCTGGGCAACCTATTCCAGTGTTTCACCACCCTCGTTGTAAAGAATTTCCTCCTTATATCCAGTCTAAACCTACCCTGGTTTAGTTTAAAACCATTACCCCTTGTCCTGACACAGCTGGCTCTACTAAAAAGATTGTCCCCATCTTTCCTATAGGCCCCCTTTAAGTACTGAAAGGCCATAATCAGGTCTCCCCACAGCCTTCTCTTCTCCAGGCTGAACAAGCCCAACTCTCTCAGCCTGTCCTCATAGGAGAGGTGCTCCAGCCCTCAGATCATTTTTGTAGCCCTCCTCTGGACCCACTCCAACAAGTCCATGTCCTTCTTGTGCTGAGGGCTCCAGAGCTGGACGCAGGGCTCCAGGTGAGGTCTCACCAGAGCAGAGTAGAGGGGCAGAATCACCTCCCCTGACCTGCTGGCCACGCTTCTCCTGATGCAGCCCAGGGTAGGGTTGGCCTTCTGGGCCGCCAGCGCACATTGCTGGCTCATGTCCAGCTTTTCATCCACCAGCATGCCCAAGTCCCTCTCAGCAGGGCTGCTCTCGATCCTTTCTTCACCCAGCCTGTACTGATACTGGGGGTTCCCCTGACCCAGTACTGTTTCACATCTGTACTTACCAATGCTTCATTTCCTAGGTCACAGAGGACCAAGAGGCCCAAATCCTTTCTGCCCTGTGTATATCTCCAGGTTTGAAGGGGGTCAGCTCTGAAAGCAGACAGAACTAGCTTAACTGCCCAAGCAAGGCAAGACTCTCACTGTTCACTCAGAAGCCTGCAATTCCACATTGCCAATGAATAGACATTCACATAGCTCTCTATGAATATCATCTGTGTGCTGCTAATAAAGGAAGTTTCTCTTCCCTTACTGCAGACCAGCGGAGGTAACAGATAGTGCCTCCAATTTGAGTCATAAACATTACCCCCAATTACAGGGGTCAGGCGTCTCACAGGAGATCGCTGCAGAATTCCTGCTTGTCAAAAGGTCAATACATCTGAGGCAACGGCTGACAAGTCCTTCACATGCTTAAAAGACTCAAGTGCTATTCCTCATTAGCTGAGTATCTTACCTGGAGAATATCTCCCCTCAAGGAGAATACACCTTTATTACCTCTGGAGATGGACAGCCAACTTTGGGGCACATTAACATCTTACTAAGTGCGCTTCATTTCCATACAGCAAATATTAAGGTTTGCCTTTGCAGTTCCTGTGATTCCACTATTCTGTCCTCTCCTCTTAGAGCAGGATTTCCTGTTTCACTTTGACTTACGCAACTCTATAACAGACAAAGGGTACAAGACTAGCACAGAATGTTCCTTCCAATTAATTTTGCTTTCTTCCACAAACCTGTCTTCTACCTCTACATCCTTTGATTTTTCAGGTGCCCTTCTCAAAAAATGCTCTCTTGCCCCAACTTGCACACCTCACCTCATAAACGAAGGATTTTGTAGCACATAAATCCTAGTATCAAAGGAAAACTTGCATAGAGACTGAAGCTGAATTTAAGGAAACAAATATCTTCCTTCTTGTTAATTACAAGATCACCTCCAAGAGCAGACTTCAAGGAGCTTTCTCCAATATGGCAACCAACGCAACTAACCAGAAATATCTTAATTTTGCAGAAACTACTACCACCACCAGAAGAACAGGCAGAATGACCTCATCATGAGAGCGCACATTCTTTACTAATGCTTTTAGCAACAGAAATGGCTTAGTTTCTAAAACACAATGCAAATGCATACCCTTATCTGGACAACTGAGTGTTAAAAAGAAACATGCTTTAAAAGGCACTTAAGAAACTTAAATTAAAACTTAAAAAAAAATAATCCTAAACTATGTGATTAATAAATACTAGGGCTCCTCCTGACCCAGTTGCAGAGAATAATTTCATCCCCCGCTCCTCCAGAATAAATGTAACCAGAAGACCACATCTAATCACTGAGATACATGTTACTCCAGGTAGAGATCCTATCTCCCATTACCACCTTATGTCAAAGCCTATAAACCTCATGTTCCAGCCACATTGTAGTCTTAAAAGAAAGGCTTGTCAATCCCTGACATCTGTAAGGTGCCATCTGGAGCTCTATTTATACTGTGTTGAGATGTGCATCAGGCACAGAGGCGGTTACTTAATTACAGCATCTCCAACAGTCACTGTGGGGTTAGCAGCTCTCAAACTCAGCTGCGGGTCAGTAAAGCAAGTGTCTTCCACTGAACACAGGAATGAAGCTGCAATTCTGCAGAGCAACCAGCAAACATGCCCAAGCCCCTACTTCCAAACTCATTAAAGAGGAATTTCAAACCTCAATAATTCAGTATACAGTAATTCATAGTATAAGAGGTTCCCCCACAAGATGAATCATTTTACACAATATCAACTTGAGTTATATATGACCACCACACTCAGAGCTGCTTCTGCAACTCTGAATTACATGGAAGATCCTCACTCAGCAAAGTAGGTGCAGCAACACCTTCACAGATCCTCAACAACATCAACAGTAGAACAGCAGGAGATCAAAAGCAACTGCTTCTAGGCAGGTAAGAAAACATTATGCATCAAAGAGTAGCTCTGAAATTGGTGTGGCCCAAAACAATGCAGCAGCTTACAAATTCAGACACAACTTATATCGCGAATTCAATTTAAGGATTGTTTAAATTTGGTTTTGGTTGTCCCTTTGGGCCTTCTATTTACACTGCTCTTTTCACTGATTTGAGGAGCTGCCAAAACACAACCCATGTGATGGATCAGGCAAAAGTTTTTCTCCTCCAATAGTAAAAAAACCCACTTTACCACATTTTTCAAATCCCTGTCTCTCTTACCTGACAGAAAGTGAAATTTCTGTGCCTCAGTTAACAGGTACAAATAAAAAAATAAACAAAGGGTTTCTGACATTCTTATTGCTAGGAAACAGCCCACAGCCTGTAGAAGTACCCTTTTTCTTTCTTTCTTTTCTGCTTTTAATTGATGGAAACAGTCTTTCCACAGCTGTCTGCAACTTGGTCTTTGACAAAGTTAACAGAAGGTTTTGTCAGCTTTTTTTCCTAAAAATGTATAATTTTGCCATTTCAAAAGCATTTCTAGACTACAAGTCTCCCTCCAGTTACGGAGACCAATACACTCACATTGCAAAGAATGGTGCTCTCGGGTATGTGGAGCTTCAGGTGGTTTTATGCAAGTTACTGACTGACTCCATACTGGTAGGAAGGTTGTCCCTGTACACATACACTCTTTAAAAATAATTAGCATGTGAAATCTTACAGTGTTTGCCAATAGTTCTGCAAGAAACAGCCAACAAATTCCTTTTTTTCTTACATCAAACTCAGACAAGTTGGCACCAATGCTTCTTTCATTCACTCTCCCTCTGGTTAACCAAGACCACAATCACCTAAACACTGGTTATAGTAAGAGCACCAGATTTAGGAATCCCTTTCCTCAGCCAGTTCTCCTTCTGCTCCTCTCCCCGCACCAACTTTCAGTGGTACTACCTTCCATTATTCCATGGAATAAGCTGCAAACTGGATTACTTTGCTGTAACAAGTTAGAAACAGTGTACTTCCCCAGGTTTTTGCTAGCTCAAATGAGCTCCATGATCCAGTTCACTACACAGCCCCACAAACTGTTACGCTACAGCTAAAGCTGGAAAGAGGCTGATAAATACAGGGGGTACCGAACGTCAGCACCATCATCCAAGACAAGTGAGAATTTCCAGAAAGCATCATTCACATTCCTAACTGCCCATGACAGCAGTTTTTAACAGATAACAACTTATTAATGGTAACCTATTAAAAAAGTGCCAGTGTCCTCCTAAATAGCAAGTTATGATAACTCAAAAATGGGCAATTACTACAGATGCAACTGAGGACAGTTTCTCAAAATATAAACTATGAGGCCACTTCTGCCCTCCTCTCTCCAGATATACCATTGTAATGCTGCAAGGGGTTTTCTTCTCTTTTATGTGGATAATACGGGGTAACTCAGCCAGACCTACTTTAAAGGATGAAAGCACAGAAAGTAAGACTGAATAAATGGCATTTATTTCACAGGAATGAAAACACTACAGAGAGAAAATACAGTAAAAGATTGACAATAATGAAACGTAAGACAAGTGAAGATCCTTGTGATTTAGTCTGATTGCTTACATAAAACTCACAAGTTCTCCCTTAATTAGTTTCTATTCATAAGCAATCATATTTTAGAATAACATTAAAGTTTTCCAGTAATAAAGAAATCCACCACCACCTTAGTAAACTATTCAAATTATTAGAAACTTCCAAATTTGTCTCATATTTTTCTTATTGATATGTTTATAAGTTTAGCATTTGAACATCCACAATCTAAAGATTGAATTAATCTAATTTCTCAGTTTTCAGTACCTTATAATTTACATGTCACCTATGAACCTCTTTCTATTTATCGGAATTCTTTTTTTTTCAGTGGTATCTGAAACAGACAAGTACAGGACCATCACTCACATGCAGAGCCAACATAAACCCCACCCTCCCTACGAACACATATTCAAAAATTACATCTAGATTTTTGGCAAATCAGATTGCTATCCTATTTGCATCTTACATAGTTAGAAATCACCTTCAGATCTCTATTGGCATCAATCTGAAAAAAGGTAACAGCAGTGTATGGAGAAATATGAATATGAGCCAGCAGCGTGCCCAGGTGGCCAAGGAGGCCAACAGCATCCTGGCTTGTATCAGGAATAGTGTGGCCAGCAGGAGTAGGGAAGTGATCGTGCCCCTGTACTTGGCACTGGTGAGGCTGCAACTCGAATACTGTGTTCAGTTTTGGGCCCCTTACTACAAGGAGGACATTGAGGTGCTGGAACAGGTCCAGAGAAGGGCAACAAAGCCAGTGAGGGGTCTGGAGCACAAGTCTTACAAGGAGCAGCTGAGGGAACTGGGGTTGTTTAGCCTGGAGAAGAGGAGGCTGAGGGGAGACCTTATCGCCCTCTACAACTGCCTGAAAGGAGGCTGTAGCGAGGTGGGGGTTGGTTTCTTCTCCCTGGTAACACACGATAGGACAAGGAGAAATGGTCTGAAGTTGTGCTAGGGCAGGTTTAGGTTAGACATTAGGAAAAATTTCTTCACCGAGAGGGTTGTCAGGCTCTGGAACAGGCTGCCCAGGGAAGTGGTCGAGTCCCTGGAGGTATTTAAAAGACGGGTAGATGAGGTGCTTAGGGACATGGTTTAGTGGTGGGATGGCAGGGTTAGGTTAATGGTTGGACTTGATGATCTTAGAGGTCTTTTCCAACCTAAATGATTCTATGAGTCTATGAAATGAGAAGAGCTGCAGGATGGGTTTGAGGAATATTAAGTTTTACCTTATCTCAAGAAAGTATTTAGTAATTTTCAACTGGCCTTTACCTTTCTGAGATAAATCTTTGGTAGTTTAAAAGAGCTAACAAAGTGCACTAATAAATCCCTTTATGGAATATTACCAAATTAAGAACTACACAACTTCACAAAAAAAAAACCAAAACAAAACCACAACCCACAGCTGTTGAGATACAACTGTACTCCTACCTTACTGAACCCTGGCTACACTGTTTGAAGCCATAACATGCATGTGAAATTGTTATATTACATCTGCTTTTTGAAATTCATAAGTATTTTATCTCTGAGTCTTTCACATAACATAAGTAAAGGAAATTTTACACATTACACCCCCTCTTTTCGTTCAGCCAGAATTGAGAATTTTGAGTCATATTTTCATTTTTTGTTTAAAGAAGCGTTCACTGGGTTTGAATCAAGTCTCTTTCAGTCAGTAGGCACCACAAATATTTGTAAAGATTTTTTTTTAATTACAATAGACAAATAAGTCATCTTGAGTTTACTAGCAGAATACTTGCAATATAGCATAAGCATAATGTATTAGAAGAGAGCTGCTAGTCCAGTTACACAATATATTCTTATATAAGAATCTCCACTTTTTCTGAATTTAATAAAAATACACACTCTGGAATATGGAAGGAAAACTGTATAAATAAAAGCACCATTTTTTCAGTATGAACCGTATACCCGAGGCACAACTACGCTAAATAAGGGTAAAATATCCATATTTTTGATATACCAGCACAGCTACTTGGCATCAAACGACCCAAAATAAAATTTGAGATAAACCACTGACACTTAGAGTCCATGCACCACCATTCAAATGATAAAGAGCAAAAATTGCTGCAGCCATATCTACAATATACATGAGAGACAAAAGAGCATATTTTACAGAATGTAGCATAAACATAATTGTACAAAAAAGTGGCAGATAAGTCAGTTACAAAAGAGAACGTGAACACTAAATTAAAAAAAATTTGTGAATGTAGGAGCAGCTACTTCAAACATTCACAGAAATCAGATCTCAGCAAAGTGCCATTCTTAACAGAATTTGTATTTCAGCTTTGCCAACAATAGTCTGATTTTTGAATCCATGATAACAGTAAAACTTCCCCTTTAAATTATTTCCTCAGTGCTGCTTTCTACCTCTAAAATACACATTGCTTTCAATCTGTTCAAACTGAAAACAGCATACTGGCCTTTCAAACACATCTTCAAGAATAATAATGACGACTGATGTATTGTGTTTCTATGATGCAGTCACTAGCTTCACCTATTTTCTCTAAAAAAAAAAGAACAGGCAATTGAAATACTGAACACACTATTCCCTACCACCAAAACTTTCCTACTCTCCTGATAAAGCAAAAATACTGTTTCAAAAATAAGTCTTAGAAGGTAAGAAGATACGAGCTATTTCATAGCAAGAAAATAAAAGCATGTGCTGAAGTCAGACACCCATTAGAACATTCCTTAAGGAGAGCTGCTCTCAAATATTAGCACATCACTCTGCTTATTGGACCTATGACATTACACAGCAAGACAGATACAGGGCATTTGGAACCCAACTAGTGAACAAAGCAGTTTTGCATTTTACTTTCAATCAACAGGTAACCAATACAGGTCAGAGAGAAATTCACATAACGCTTAAACAAGCCATTTCACATAGGAAGCAGACTACCAAACTCTAGGAGAGCTAATTTTCTAGATGCACAAACTACTAGAAATTCATATCTAGCACTCTATAATCATTTCACCTTGATGCGATAAAGACAGAAGGCCCAGCTGCAAAATTCATTCCCAAAAGAAACCATCAACATCTTGGATGCACGTAAAAAGCTATGCTAGCTGTTGCCTGAGCCAGTAATTTGAGCCCAGAACCCTACTGGAACCACGGACTGCAAATCTGAAGAACAAAAGTAAATTACACATCTGGAGATGGACAGAAGACAAGCAAGAATTCCCCTGACATCCCAGGTGCTTCTACTGACCAGCCAACAGTAGCCAGCCCCAGCTGAATCTCTGAGTGAAAATTTTGTTATCAATAAGTGTTTTGATATTTCTATCATCAACAATTTAATTTAGGTATTATTTCTGTATTATTAATAATTTAGTTATGCTCAAATCCCATTAGAAAACACATCACCAAAGTATATCCACTTCCAACCCTGCTTACAAATGGAGATAGAAATAGCTGATACATGGCTACGACATCTTCTCTTTCAACTGAACTCAAAACTAAATGAAAAGGGTATCTGCAATATGAATTAACTCATAAATAGACAAGTGACTTTCACAATAACCACAGAATCCTAATTAGCTCACAAAAATAATTGTTAGCAATTTATCACCATTAATCATGCTTTAGGCTTTTACAACAAAGAATTCACGTAAGGATCTTTCAACTTGTACACTGAAATCATTACTCTGAGAAATCAGCTACAGAACACACACTTTGTAGTTCTAGCAATTAGATTAGTAATTTACATTAGTGATACTTTTTTCACCTGCTTGGTATCAGTGTATTCAATCAGGTCCTGCAGTATAAGACAATATTATTATGTAAGTTGGCATCTTGTAATCAAGTGCTTGCGACTCGATAATACCGATTATCAACTCTGCATCAGAATGCTATCAGTAGGGTCCTTGAAAGTAGTAGGGTACTAAAAATTTTTTGTTTTGTTTTTTTTTTCCTCTTCAGAAACTCTTCATATAACATCAACAAGCTGTGGACCAAAATCAGGAGCACAACTTTCTTGAGCAATATGCATATGCAGAAGGAGACACATGACTGCTTGGGCACCATCCAAATGATTCTGAAGTAGCTCGTGTGACGGCTGGGTACGCACACCATAGTTTCTCATTCTGACTTACTTCACTTTACCACGATATGTGAATGAACCCAACCTGCGCAAGAAAAGTCTCAAGACCCTTACACCACTCTGAGCCAGTCTTCCACAGAAACTAACTGCTAGCTTAAAACCAAATAAAGACTTAAGAACACACTGATAACAACCTACCCTACAGGATAACACAAAGAAAAATTCTTTCAAACAATCCTACTGTAACCGTCAGTCTCTAATCAGAAGGACCAAATCGACATGTGCTACTCGTACCCCACCACATACACTCACCCCCTACTTAACCAGAATAACTGAAATTCTAAGAAATGCACTAATAGTTTAGAAATTATATTTTTCACCTTCATTTTTGCAAGACTGTGTAACCTTAGCTGCATTCAGACAACGTGCAGGGACAAGCAATGTTTCAAACAGACGCCACAAAAGACCTCAAAATAACCCTTGCCCTCTTCTCCAGTCAGAGTGCAAGTCTGCTGCATACGCTTCTAATTATAAATATGGTAACATGACATGGGGAGAGAGCCAGCCCCTTAAATACGATCCCAGAGACTACTAACCCAAATCTGTGCTGAGCACAAGGCTAGATCAACACAGTACAGCATAAGATAGGTTTGCTTTTTTGTATCTACAAAATATACAGCCACTTGTACAAAATGTACAACAGTAATATACTTCCAAAGTGCAGTTAGGTCTATCTTACACTCATCCATTATCCCGAAAGATCCCGTTTGTATTTTCAGCTCAATAACTGGCACAGCTCAAGTCCCTTACCTCATGTTCTTCAGCAAGCTGTTTTCTTTACTACTCGCAATATAATAAAATAAAACTATTTTCAGTTCCAGACAGCATTTAGAATGAGTACAAATATATCCTATGCACACTTTCACTTAAACTAAACTTAGAAATGTTTAAACATCTAATTTCTCTCTAGTTAATATTTGCTTCTTGGCACTAAACCACTAGATAACAGTAAAGTCCTTTCTTCATGCACTTGACCTTCTAAAAATTTCCCAAGGCACTAGATATTAAACATTCTTAAAAAGTTCACAACTTAAATATACCATAATAGCACATAAGTTTTCTCTCCTGTTATGAAGTATTTACAGTGTCTAGTGCTCCTCTCACTACTTCCCAGCTGCATGGACTTCAACTGTAAGCAGCGTGTTTTTCCATCCTCATTATTTCTCCAGCACCACTGAGGTATCTTTCACATGTGGTCAACCAAACAACTTCAAAGTAAGTTCTTCCATACAGGCAATGGCATGAACTACTTCTAACACACACTTATGTGAGCGGCAGAAAAAAATACTTGACCTTCTCATTCTCTCCCATCAAGAAATAAAGGTGAAAACCGTAAATGCAAACCACGGGGAACGGCTCATAGGCAGAACACACCGCTTAATTACTTCAGACAAAAACCAAATGACACAGTAAAAAAAAAAACTATGGCTACAAGAGGACTGAAGTAACACTTCTGGGTCGGCTCCAAGTATCTCAGGTTCGGGCATGATTCCCCCCCACCACCACCTCTAGAAGAATTTAAGGAAGAAACATGAGTGTTACAAAGATCAGTTCATTTAGTTTCCCCAGAATTCACATTAGGATTTCTACCTCTGGATCACTGTCAGCCAGAACTCGGGGGGCGGCACTGAGAAGGCAACGGCAGCACGGATCAACAGAGAAGCCTGAAAGCGTACACGAAAGCAGTAACGAGAAACCGAGGGGAAAACTCCGCACGGGACATACGCTTCCCCGGGAGCAGAACTAAGTAAACAACCGCGGGAAGGGCGGGAGGCGGCTCGATAAACACCGCGCTTCTGCATGGCGCTCGCCCGACCGCTGCCGACGGCGGGCACGGAGGCGCAGCCGGGCTGAGTCATTCCTTGGAGTAACTTCGCCGCGAATCCCTCGCCCTGGCAGCGGAGCCCCGGGCAGGGAAGGAGCACCCCGGCCCGCCCGGCACTGCCCCGCCGCCCCCGCCCGACTGCACAGGGGTCACCTCGCCACTCCGGGACCGGAATCAGCAGCGGAATCCCGGTCGTCCCCGCCGAAGCCCCCCACCCCTCCCGGCCTCGCAGCTCTTTATCGCCCGCCCCACGGGTGCAGCTCTGCGCCCACAGCCCAGACCGCCGCCCCTTCCCGAGGCCGCCCTCCCGGTAACGCAGCCCCCGCCGGCAGGGGTCCCCGCCCGCCCCCCTGTTGTGAGGGGCCGAGATGAGGATCGGGGAGGCGAGTGGGGGGAGGATGGGGAACCCCCGCTTCTCCCGGCGGCACTCACCCGAGGGTCCCGCGGCAGCGCCGCGCATCCTGCGGCGGCGGCGGCGCCGCGGCGCGCCCCCCCACCCCGCGCAGCCGGGCCCGGCGGCTTCGCGAGGGCACGCACCGCCTCAGCGGTCACCGCGCCCGGGCGGACGGAGGGGCCCGCCGGCCCCGCGGCGGCCCCGCTCCCCTGGGAGACCCCGGGGACCGTTGAAGCGCGGGATGGCGGTGACCGGCGGCCGGCCCGGCCCGTGGGGCTGCCGATCCGAGGCCTCCCCGGCTCGGGGCCGCGGGCCGCCCAGGGCTTACCCCAACCTGGGTAACGAGGCGGGCAGGAGCCCGCCTCCACGTTTGACAAATGTTAAATTCATCCCGTCCCCGGCAGGAGAGGGAGGCTCCGGCTGCACTCACCGGCCAGGCCGGGCTCCTCTCGCTGCATCCCTGCAAGGGCCGCGGGGAAGGACGGAGGCACTTGCGGGGGCTCACAGAGCTTTTGCCGCAAAGCTGACCCTAAGCTGCAGGGAAGGGACCGGCCTCTTGTTCCTGTCCCGAAAAACTGAAAGCGAAGCTTCCACACGTCACTTTCAGTTTTGCTTTTTCTTTTTTTTTTTTTTTTTTAAACTTCTCTTCAGAGGCGCAGCCCACAGAACTTTGAGATGGGACGTAGCCACATAGAGAAGAGCAGATTGGAGAGGGGTGCGAGGAAGCGGCTTGTTTCACTCAGAACTGCAGGTGGAGGTTACGATGCTGGAGTTAGGGACGCCGTCCAGCAAAGGTCCCTTGAGCACAGTATACGGCTGGGTCATGCCTTCTCTGCTGCCTCACCATGACCTCTCCTTCTTCTGTAACATACAGCATAGGGAGCAGGTCATGGAGTATAAGAAATTGAAAGCACAAAGTTGTGGCCAGAATATGAAGCAAGCACATCAGAAGAGAGTGCAAGCATCTCACTTTCAGCCTGCAGGACAGATGCATTCAGCAAAATAGCTAGATGAAGTATTTTCTACTCTTTCCTAATGTTTCCTCTTAGGCCTCTTTAAACCTCATATGCACAGCCCTTCGCCTAATTTTATTTTTTACTTCTAGTTCATCAGCTTATAAATCTGCTACTTCTCACGAGCTGGACCAGGCTCAGGGTTTTCAGAGTAAACTCTTAGCAGCTACTTCTGCCAGGTTGAAGAGCTTCCTGCCTGCCTGTCACGTTAAGTACGATGTTGAACAGTCACAGCCCGTACAGACAGGTATTTGTTCTTGGAAAACGCCACTGCTGTGAGCTTTTGAAAGTAAACGTCTTCACTACCCCCAGTTGCCACCTTGTGGCATCTGATAAACAAGCGCTCTCCAATTTTGCAGCTTGTTGGGAAGCGCGCCCTAATTACCTACTTTCTGAACGATATCTTTGGCACTTGAGACTACAACAGTGAACGGAGCTAAGAAGACATCGGTACTCTGATGAACAGACATAATGTAATGGGAAATATAATGCGAGTTTCTGACAAAGCAGTTCAAGGCAGCTTTGTGTAATATAACACTATATCAAAGCAAAGTGTTTTATTTCTACAGGTGTCAACTTCTACATTTTTGCATCTCCTAAAATGGTCTTCGCCTTCATAAATTCTTTGAATGGGATAAAGGACTGATCTTTGGTGTGCAGGGAACGATATCCAGCTAGAACTTTACAAAACAAGTGACATACATGCTACAAACAGGGAGGTAAACCAGAGGTAAAAAACAACTGTGAGGCTTAGTAAGCCTGAAGCACCAGCAAGCCTCAGTAAACTTGTCTTGAGGAGACACTACTGAGAATGACCTCTTGCTGTTTGAGGAGCTGAGAGAAGCAGCAGTGCCGACAGGGTTTGTAGTTTTCTGGCAAGCACCTCTGCCACTCAAGCTGTCAGCAACTGCATGAAGTGAAGCTCCGGGCACTTAAGCACTGTTCAGTTTTTTACAGCAGGTGTGGGACAACTGTTGATTTGAGAGGCAGCTCAAGCGGGACTGAAGCAGGAACTGGGGAGTAAGCAAAGTGCTGCTAGCAAAGCAGGTTGGTCTGGCTTGTTCTTGTAACATTTCATTACGTTGCTTCCTCTCAAAGTGATCCAGAGCCACTTCATGCCAAGCAGCTAATTACAGGGTTTTTTCATGAGCCTGTCTGAACAAAACCAAAAGTTTAACATTCTATTTAGCACTTTTATCCTGAAAAAAAGCAGTATATTATGAAGATTATTTTGTTCCAGGATATGTGAAAAGAAGGCATTAAATCAGGGTTGCTGGTAATTCTTCACATTGGCAAAATGCTATACCAAATGTAGGTTATTATTCTTTCAACATATTGTTCAGGATTCCCCTTATATTTTTTTCACATTCTGTAAAATATACAAGAAGATTGAAGGAGTTTTTCACTGTGTGCTTTTAATTTTGGGTGCTAAATTTGATATTTCAAAGAATGTGTCTCTCTTAAACTACATGTTTGTGCAGCTGTAGTCAGGGAGCAAAAAGAACAGGCTGCTGTGCAAGGGAAGGCAAGCTGGAGCCAAGGCTGGCAGCAAGGCAGGCAGGGGCACTGTCATGGACAAGGGGCACAGTCCCACACTACCAGTGTGAGGTCTAGTGACAAAAACCCAGTTCAGCCACCAGTTCAGTGACTGGTGAACAAGTCCATGGTGAGAAGGCAGGTCTGGGGCAGAGCCGGCACAGTGCAGCAGGGTCAGCAGTGTCACAGCTGCACCCTGGCTCAAGAAAGGGCCAGACGAAGGGCAGAAGCTTGAATGCAGCTCCTGAGCAAAGGCGAAGCAGCCCCACACGGCGCTCTGACAGCAGCCTGACCAGGTCCCATGGCCACACCATGTCGGAGCTGGTCTCGAGCAGGCGCAGCCAGGCCCCTCAGAGTGGCAGAAGGGGTTGCAGAGCCTGTTAGTGTTTCCAGGGCTGTAGCAGCTGCCATGGCTGGAAGTAGATTTATATGCAAAGTTAAAACAGTGTAGATACAGAACCCAATATGAAATAAAGAGGTAACTTCCATTACAGATTTCTTATAGTCAATCTCAAAATTGATTTATCTGTTACAAGTGTTCATTCCCCAAACTATTGTCACATTATATCCAACCTAACACCTGGATATGGCAGTCCATTCTGCCTTAGCTGTTGCATTCATGACCCCTTTTAGCTTACGCAGTGACTGCTTCTTTTAATTTAAATATACACTCCTCAACAGATTTTGTATATTAAACTGGATACTGTAAATGTGATTTACAGTTAAAAACTCCCATTGTAAAACAAAAATATACATACAAAATATTGGAAGCATGGTTGATTAGCTACTACAAACTATGGGGGTGGTAGATTTCTGGAAGTCAAGAATGCTTTTTGAGAGAGAATGATTTAGAGGAAAAAAAACAACAAAAACAGAATATTGAGTTCATTCAATTCCAAAAGAAAGTTAGGAGATGGGAGTTAGCCTGAGCACTTTCTTGCAAAAACAAATGGGACAAGACTCTGAAAACTCCTGCTCGATCTACAGTGTGTTTTAGGAAGAACATGTGTCGTGGTTTAACCCTGGCTGGACACCAGGGGCCCACCAAAGCCGCTCTATCACTCCCCTCTAACCAGACAGAGGAGAGAAAAAGTAAATCAAAAGGGCTCATGGGTCGAGATAAGGACAGGGAGAGATCATTTTATCAGTTACCATCATGAGCAAAACAGACTCCACTTGAAAGAAATAATTAATTTATTATCAATCAATCAAAATCAGAGAAGAAGAGGAGAAAAACTGCTAGATCATAAAAACCTTCCCCCCACCGCTCCCTTCTTTCTGGGCACAACTTCACTCCTAGCTCCTCTACACACTGCCCCCAGAGGCGCAGGGGGACAGGAATGGGGGTTGAGGTCAGTTCATCACACGTTGTCTCTGCCGCTGCTTCTTCCTAGGGAGAGGACTCTTCCCCTGCTCACGCGTGGGGTCCCTCTCACGGGAGACAGTCCTCCACGAACTTCTCCAACGTGAGTCCTTCCCATGGGCTACAGTTCTCACTCCCGGCCAATTCCCGGGGGTCCCCCCTGATCTGGTGCAGGCTTCCCACGGGGTCACAGCCTCCTCCCTTCAGGCATCCACCCGCTCCGGCGTGGGGTCCTCCACGGGCTACAGGTGGAGATCTGCTCCACCGTGGACCTCCATGGGCTGCAGGGGGACAGCCTGCCCCACCATGGTCTTCACCACGAGCTGCAGGGGAATCTCTGCTCCGGTGCCTGCAGCACCTCCTCCCCCTCCTTCTTCACTGACCTTGGTGTCTGCAGGGCTGTTTTCTCTTGCATCCTCTCACTTCTCTTCTCTCTCCGGCTACTGAGCCGCAGACGGGGTTTTTTTTCCCTTCTTAAATATGTTATCACAGAGGCGCTTCCACTGTTGCTGATTGGCTTGGCCTTGGCCAGCGGCGGACACAGGGAATACTTCTAGCAGCTTCTCACAGAAGCCACTCCTGTAGCCCCCCACTACAAAGACCTTGCCACAGAAACCCAATACAACATGGAGTGTGAATCTAAACTTTCAAGGATTACAGTGGCTAATCAGCATCATACTATTACCTCAACTGGGCAGTTTCACTGTCAGCTGTTTAATTTGTTACGTGTTTCTCTCTGGAGATGTCTGTTCACATGTGGTTCCTTAACACCTCTTAGTTTTCATCATGGCACCAAATAAACTAAGCCTCTTGAGTTCTGGTCTTAAGAGTTTATTCCCATAGTTCATCTGTAATACTCAAATACGTCAAGCACCTCCCTCAGACTGATAACACCAGGTCAAATTATTTCAGTATCAAACAGAGAAGTAGCATATCAATCTTTCCGTACGATTGTAATCTGCCATGCCAGTAATGGACCAATACTGTCAGTATTTATTTAGTTCCCAATGTACTTGAAAAACCACATCTTCCTACTTTCTTTAGCTCTACTTGACATAAATTCTCCCTGCGTACTTCTGCTTCCCTTACAGTTGCTATCTTCATCAACTTCCCTTCATTGTTGTAGTCTTGTTTTTTTTTTTTTTTTTTTTTATTGGAAAAAACATTTTCCCAACCGGTGTTTTAAATGCAAGCTCCTTCCTTCTCTGTTGAAGCTTTGTGGGATCTTGTAAAGTGATCTTGAACAAGTATTCATTTTCAATGTAAGTTTTCCTACAACTAAACAATTTAATAACTAAAAAATAGTATTTTTTTTAAGCACAAAGTGTATATTACTGTTCTGAACTGGAATATACAAAGTAAGCACCAGTCTCCAACAATGCAAGTTCTTTTGCATGTTAGGGAGAGGCACTTCAACTATCCTTTAATGTAGCCTGGCAGTGCATAGCAAACACCAACTACTATCTCATCTCTTGCTACTTTCCAGAGCACTGACTGGTCCATAACCTCTCAGTAATTTGTTTTTGAATGGTCAGTGACTCAGGAGCAGCTGATGCCATTTTTGAAAGCACACCACTCCCTCTGACCCCTTTATGGATCATTCCTAACTAGTGATTTTAACATCGTGTGGCTTCCCAATATATTTCAGTAATTCTGACTACACAGGTTTTGAATTCATAAGTGATTTTTCTTGTTTATTGGACAAGGTCCTGGCAGGAAGGGGATAGTTAGCTTCAATTTAGCATCTGGGTCATGAGATCAGTTCTTGGTCCTGGGCAAAAATGGGCAAAGGACATTTAAATCTCAGATAAAATAGTCAGAATGGGCATACCCTCAGAAGTGGTCAAGAACAGAAGCTCTTAAGGGAAAACAGGCAGCCTGAATAATCCTGCAAAAATCCCCTGCTGCACGTTTTGATTTAGGAGACCCCATTTGTGTAATGTAGCAACTGGACCTTCCCACACCACCACCTCTCCACAACACACAGATGATACTGAATGCAACAAGGCTGAACAAGTAATACACCGAAGACTACATGGAACAACAGTAATATTACATTTATGTTAAGGTGTTGCTGTATTAGCATTACTGAATATTTAATGCTACTGAGAACATAGTTCTCATTTTTTACTGTGTAGTAGAAGCTTTTTTTTTTATATTAAAGCACTGAAATCATGTTCGCATTCATGGTTTTAAATGTTAAGTCTAATTCCCTCTAACAGTAAAATTAATTACATAAGCAGATATTTTGGTTGAAGAAGTTATAACAGGAATTAACTTGGCCTACATTGCTAGAAACCTGCTTTATTTTTCTTTTTACAGTTATGGCACAGGGGATACTGTCCCCATTTGCAACATAACATTCTAAATATCTAATGGTCTTGCTGTTCACAGGTAACATACTCTGATCCTTTCGTGATTTGAATTACTTACACTTCTGGATTGGTAACTATAAAGACAGATTTTATAAACCAAGGGGTGCAGGCAAACCTGTGAAGCTTCAGCTCCTCCCTTAGCCCCAGCAGTGAACTTTGCCTCTCACTATAACCCCTGGAACAGTATGGGAAGCCAGATGCAAATGGCAGTATTGTTACAGGAACAGGGATTTTGAGCGTCTCCAGCTGAACCCCCAGGCCACAAGCCAACCAACATTACAGCAGCCAGCTTGGAAATGCACCTCATGAGGCACTCCAGTGAGACAGACTCAGGTGCTTCTAGACTATGTCCACTCCTTCTATATTTAGATTTTAATGTGCAGTCTATTTTTATAAAGGCTAGCAAAGTATGATTATATTTACTATAAGTCACTAATTTAGACATTTGGCGTTTTTTACATTTTGTTAATAAGGACTAATTGCATTTTAAATAAGCATAAAAATTCCTCTCTCCTCCCCAAGCTTTCTATCAACATAAATTGGAAATTCAAGATGGAGAGACTCTTAATTTAATGGATTTTATTAATTATATTTAAATAAACTACTACGAGCCTTAAACCAAATATATAAAACCCACTTTGAGCTTACATGAAGATGAATTGTTAAATGAAAATTTCATCTATTAACATATTGAATTAACTTTTTGTCCTTTGTTCTAGTAGCTTGCAGCCTTCAGCCCTTTTTGTTTCATTTTTATTCCTGAATGGAGAAGAAACAAAACCATCATTTTTTTTCCAGCTCCCAGAGTCTCAATTCAAAGAATTAGTCATTGACCTCAATTAATGGAATAAACTGAAATTACGAATTAAGTAAACTGAAATGACGATTCTTCGCATTTCCAGAAGAGACTACACCTATCAAACGTTTCTAAGCACCTGGTTATGTTATTTTAAAAGATACCGCAGGAATAGACTAATTTAAACTAGGTTTTAAATAATTTTTTAAAAATGTGACTATTCTGAGTGCATTTGCATTCATTACTGACTCTTAGGAGCTTTTTTATATTCATTGATGAGATCAGGCGTGGGTGCTGGTAGAATCCTCTGTGAGGGCTTTGCAGCTTTGGAATTTGCTCTGCATTTGAGCTTTCCAATAGAGCAGCTCAGGTGACTGGTTTGATTGCATCTTTTATGTTCCCTATGCATTTTACAATATTAACTTTAGTGGACCACAGTGTAGAATGCCAAGTAACATGGACTTACTTAAATTCTGTGAGTGTCTAGTAACTTTCTTAATTAGCAGTAGACCATTTTCATGTCATTAACATTTTCAGCACCTTGCTCAGTGTTTTAGTTCTAGGACCTTGGGTATGTCCTGGTTTCGGCTGGGATAGAATTAATTTTCTTCCTAGTAACTGGTATAGTGCTGTGGTTTGGATTTAGCATGAGAAGAATGTTGGTTACACACTGATGGTTTAGTTGTTGCTAAGTAGTGCTTACACCAGTCCAGGACTTTTCAGCTTCCCCTGCTCTGCCAGGTGCACAAGGAGCTGGGAGGGGGCACAGCCAGGGCAGCTGACCCCAACTGGCCAAGAGGCTATTCCAGACCATAGGACATCATGCTCAGTATAGAAACTGGGGAGAGTTGGTCAAGCACTGCTCAGGAGCTGGTTGAGCAATTGCATTGTTCATCACTAGCTTTCTATATTCTATTGTTATTATTATTACTCTTTTACTTTATTTCAATTATTAAGCTGTTCTTATCTCAACCCACAAATTTTCTCACTTTTACTCTTCCGAGCTCTATGGGAACTATGGGAATAAACTCTTGCTCACCAGTGGCTGCATGGTGCTTAGTTGCTGGCTGAGGTTAAAAAACAACAGGGAACAAAAGAACAACTGCCCCCTGCCTTGACTGGCTAAGGACTTCCGCTTTTCAGTGTTTCACATTTCATAGCTTCCAGTTCACGTTGCTGCTATCTATTTCTCTTTTCCTCTGGTGTGTTACATAATACTGCTTAGTTTTGTTGTTGCTGCTGCTGTTTAATTTCAAACTTTTATGTAACCGGTGAATCTGGATAGACTGTGAGCAGTAGCTCTCTCTAGATTGCGGAGTTGGGGCTTTTTGTCTGCTTATTAAATCTGTTGAAAGAATACGCAGTTTTCATCCACATTTTTCTTTGCATGTGTCTTTTCGGATCAATTTTGCTCATTACCTTTACCTCTGGAAAATTAGGCAAAGGAATTGCCAAGTTCCCATATGTCCCCTAATCTGAACAAAATATACCTGTTCTAAATGTGAGACAAAAAATACTGGTAATCACTAAACAGTCACAAATCCCAGATGAAGAATTAGTTAATCTAGGTTTATCTGCAGGAGGTATTGTTTTTTCCAGCTTAGTTGTAAGAGGTTATTTTTGAAAGATAGAGATGGAGAAGCTGTCATAAAGAATTTTAATATTTCTCTAAGCACTAATTCAACTTTGGAGTTTGCTTAGGATGCAGAAGAAGAGAACCCCCTGGTCTAACCGAAATGCTTCTAAAAATCTGAGCCTGCTTAAGCTTGGGTTTGCATTATGCTCTCCAGAGCCATTTAGAAATTCAAACATCTCCTGCAATTATCCTTAATTCAGAAATACTCCAGACTGCCATCTCAAAAAGCCTTTGTTTTCCACATACCCATAAGATCATTGTGCCACTTAATATTTTGTGAGGTACATTCTAGCATGAATCAGGGTGTTTTGTGATTTTACTCCAGACAGGTAGTCTTAAAACCTACACACAGTGCTAATGCTTTATATGGGCAGATTGTAGAAGCAGAGTGGAACTTGCTTTTCACAACTGTCTCTTTTGTCGGTGACAGCACAGATGTGACGTCATATGGCTCAGCCAAGGCTGCAAAATCAGCAAAGGGGAAATTCAGAATCGGCTGCTCAAGCTCTGTGTTGCTGCAGCTAAGGCACCGGCAGTGCTGCAACCAATTTAGGGCTAGCAGAGACAAACCTTTCACAAGAGGTTTCATGGTGATTTTCTCTCTAATTACAGGATTACTGTTTCTGAAAGTCTGAGATAAAAATTATCTCAAATTGCAGATACAGATTGGCTAGAGTATTGCACAGGTGTAGTCTGAAAAAACCATATCCACATCGATACAGAAAGTAGCAATAAAATGGAGGCTTTTAAAGAAAATCAAAGAGCTAAATAGCACTTGAAAACTCTTACAGCAGTAAGGAATAGCTCAGCAGTGTGCTTAACGTTGTTAGGGAGGAAAAAAGAAATACTAAGAAGGAAAAAAGTGAGGAGCAAGTGAGAGCAAGCCAGATCCAAAAGTGGAATCAGGCACAGAAATGTTACTCTCTCCAGTGCCTGGTGACCAGAGCAAGCCTTGCAAAAACCTAGGAAGATCGTTTTGTGATTTCGGTTCAGCTATGTTTGTGAAGTACCCCTGAAACCTCAGGTAAGCCACACAAGGGTTTCACGCAGATTTCATATGATCTTTTTAACCATCTTGCCATGGCAATTTGTCCCTAAAAACAATTTTTCATATTTCACTGAAGCTGTAGACTTTTTAATATTTAGTAGAAATACATTAATCCCACTTCTTAAATAATTGCACAGGAAATCTAAAAGCAAGGTCTGAGCTGTAAAAGTTGGGCCAAGAATTCTGTGGTGTTACCAAAGAGAAGTATTGTGTTCCCTCTCAAGCCTAAATGGGCAATTGATTTAGGTGCTAGCACTGTCTTTTTTTAAACCACATCTGTGCGTCATTCATGGCTGATGAAGCCAATATGCAACAGGGACATTTGCTTGTGTAGGGGACAGTAAAAGCCCTGACCTTGCATGAAGGTCATCTTAGAAAGCAGCGCTGCTCTGTCCTTTCTCCACAAATGGGCCCAAGGATGCATATCCAACATTAGCATGAGATATAATGGCCTCTCATTTGCTCCTCTTGTTGGGATTTAATTCACTTTCTCCTGCTCGCCCTGTCCTACCTGTCCTGGGCATATGAGCCAGCCAGAGCAGCATCTCATCCAATACATAATCCTTGTTCTTGAACCACGTGCAAAGAAGAGTACAGAAAGTTCCCCCATATCTTCAGAAACTATCAACCCAAACGGTATTCCACTGGTTTTTACTAGCTTTTAAGGAAAATGGCAGAGTATTTCTGCTGCTGTTAGTTTTATTTAATAGGCAAAGCATTTTTTCTTCTTTAAAAGAGCTTCTTCTGTGTTGCACCACATAGGTGAATAATACAGTCTAGAATTACCTGGCTGTCTCAGGGATGCTGTGGTTTATTCCTAACACTATATTGCAGTACTTAAACCGCAACACTAGAGGTCATTGCTCGTCTTTAAATTTTTAATCTGCCTCAAAGCGAGTGTTCTCAGAGTTTAACGATAGGGAATTACTTTTTTTTCTTCTTTAATCATACATAGTGTGGAGTACGTCTGGGATCCAAATCCCTCTTGATCTATGGTTTCATAAGTTTTCACACTTCATTTTGGATTTTTTTTTTAGAATTTTTTTTAAACCATGTTTTTAAAATTATTTAGTATTTTAAGGAATTTTTTTAGGAGGACAGCAATCCCAGAACAGACAAGAGAACATTACAACCAAGACAATGGTCTAGCAACCTGCATGTCAGTCCTATGCAATTTATTTCTTACTCTCTAATTGGTTCTTAATTATTTTCCTAATCTCTTATTTAGCAAGGCTGAATTTGCCTTTTGATATTTTTCATTAAAGGCCAATATTAGGAATTTCTACTGAATTCTGATGCAGAATATAGTTATATATAGTGAGGTTAAGAGGCTTTTAAAAAAGGTTTCTTTGTTCTGTTTCTTTTACAGTCCAATATGGCAAAGTATGAAAGTCTTTTACTATATGCAAAAAGTCGTGTCTTTGAATATTTCTAATGCTCTAACAAAAAATTTGGCCATCAAATGTATAAGTACTGATACTTAAATATTTTACTAGATACATACACTATATTTCACAAAGGACTGAAGTTGTTGGAACTGCTTAATGGGTTCCAAGGTTACGTTACAACTGAAAGTTACTGTGTTCAAAAGTCAAAGATAACCATAAAAAAAATATTTTTGGAAGAATATTTTTAGTTTCTTAAAACAACATTTTAAGTGGGAGAGTCAGCTCTGGTATGGTATTTTCTACTGCGTTCCCAAGTTACTGTTAGATTTTCTTTATAGTTCAAATTTACAGAATAAATTGTTTTCTTTACAGAAAATGAGTTAAAATCCTTTCAGAACCCCAAGCTACTGAAATTTCGTTAATTACTAGGTAAAGCAAGAGACAGGATAATAAATAATACACATAATGCAATAAATAATGCCTTTGAACTTGCCATATGGAGCTATCTGAGGACATACTGAGACTTAAAAATCACCTTCTATTCATCTCATTCTAATGGTAACCAGAATTCTGTAATTGAGACATCCCCACTCATTACTGTAAGCCACCACTGAAAGAGGTTGACAGTGTGTTCTTTCTTTTGCTCACTAAAACTTGGTAAACATGGTTGGTTCTTTATATATGTAGTGAATACAGGAAGAAAATGTAAAAGTTAAGAAAAGTCCTATTAAACACACCGAAACCTTTATTCCCCTTACCCAGTGAAGTAATCTACCTTAATCAAGATTAGCAAGTTTATTTTACTCTTGCACTAACTGCCAAATAAATATTTTAAAATTAAATTCTTGTGATGGCTTTATTTTTTTTTTTTTACTGTTAAATTGTGTGGAGATCAAGATTCCTTCAGCTGAACTTGTAAGAATATTGCTGCCATGTTGCAAGGATGAGCAGATGAATATAGATCTGGTCTTTTTAAACCTTCAAGTCAGTGCAACATTTACCTGTTCTTTAGTTATTATTATTCAAAGAATAATTATAACATTCTGATCTTTTTTTTTTTGCAGTCTAAGGTGGCATGAATCTGATTTGTAAAGTCTGAAAGTTTCTTCTTCATATCTTTCATAGGTCATAAAAGGTGGAATTAAGGTTGTTTCTATATTTGAATTACCTCTTCACCTACATAAACAGTATTGGTTTTTGTTGGGGTTTTTTTTTTGCAAAGGCAACTTTTTACATATTTTTTTTTTAAAAAAATCACCCTTTCATTAATATCTTTTATGTTAATAAACCACTCTTATGTCATTCTGGGTTATTTAGCTTCACTATACTGTGTTTTACCCTTGGAATAACATTTACAAAGTAAACAGGTAATGTACATTTGGCAGCAACCTTACATTCAGGAGCAGATATCGATGCCCTGTGTTAAGTTTGCCATTTTAAGAGTCAGATGCTAAGGTTCCTTGAGGTTAATTTCAGCAGGGCTAAATAGATTAACATCATGTCAGGTTATTGATGTTTATTTTTAACCCTGTTTCCTTTTGGATATGTGTGCATAGTCCCCACTTTTCTCAGAATATCTTGTGCAGTACTTGAATGTTTTGAAATGAAAACTGAAGCTGATCGCATACGGCTGTGGCAAGTATGTGTAAGTAGAAACAAGTTTCATATGATCTTTCACTTTGGGAACTGCTAACATTTCCATGAAAAGGTGATCAGATATTCTCAGTGCAATATTACTAATCAAAATTGTAAACATGGGTGTTTATGAAGAGTAAAGCTTAACTATAATAGCTATGAATACGGCCCTGTTCTTCACTGTGCAAGCTGAAGCAGTGTGCGCACTGAAATACCTTACAAGTGCCCTAGAGAGCAGGACTCTAGTAATGTTTCCTTTCATGTCACTTTATGTAGGAAAGAGGGACAATTCATGGAAAAGTATGGAATATATTTAATGCATGTACTTGTTTTGGCAATTTGAAGTTTTAGTTGTTTTTGTTTATTTGGGGGTCTTTTTTAGCAATATGTCCTAATGTTTTTCTTCACTAGACAGATTTACTTATTTCTTCTGTTCAGTTGTGCTGAGGTATTTTGACTGTGCTTTCTTCTAGCCCACAATTCCCTTAATGCCCTGTCACAACTGGGACCTGCAGTCCCTGTTCCTTCCACTATCTTCTGCACTGGTGTTATTTTTTAAAGCCCTGTATTTCCTCTCCATTTCATATTTCCTTGATGGACATGGGTGTTCAGCTGCATAGACTTTTTCAAGGCTGAGTAACTATATAGACAGAAGAAAACCTTGAATATCCAAACTTTAGGAATTACTTTCTGAGTAAAAGGTTTTAAATGAAGTTGGGAAAAAATAGTATTTCATTCTTCTGTGTAATCACCAAACACTTGCAGAAAGTTTTTTGGACACTAGATGACAGTGGAAGATAGTAATTGCAAACAGGATTTTGAAGTAGAACATAATTGGAAACATGTATTCAGTAAGGTTACGTGTTATGATCATTGACGCACCACTAGTGTTAATTCTGGAGTTAGATATTTTGCATGTAAAAGGAAATATTATTGATCTTACCAGTTTGGCTTCTATTTTTAGTATTTAGAATGTTAATGCCTCAGTTTTCTTTCTTTTCTCAGAAAGTTATGGCATGTTTAATTCAAAGATCAACGGGATTTCTGGTTTTCTGACGCAGCTGAAAGACAAACTTGAACAACAGAATGGTAATGGGATTACTGCACTAGAAGCAAAGGACCCATACTCCATTTTCATTTCATGTTAGACTTGAGAAAAGAGGTTGATAACAGAAAAAAAAAAATCTGTATGGATTTTAAAGAAACATTCTTTTTTTTCTAATTATCATATCTTGAGAAGGCCAGAGATTTTTGCTTATACTCCGTGGGTATTTCTGAAAATCACAGATTCTGAGTAAAGTGAGCCTGTGCTTTGGCTCATGGTCATCTTAAAACTAGATGTCCATCTCCAACAAATGATCCAGTATCTGGAATCTTAGATGTTGCAAGTCTACATCAGTTCCTGGTAAGGTACTATCCAGTCGTTTCCAGTTTCTCTTTCCCTGCATTCAGCTCACAGCCAGACCTAACAGAGTCACATAAATATAAAGTATACTCTTGTAAAAGATCTCCTTTTGAATTCTTTAAATCTAGATCCTCAAGCCTAAAAGAATGTTCCTTTTGTGTATGTAGGGAAATAAGACAAAATGTCATGTCACTGACAGTCTCATCACTAAGGACTTTGAAGATTAGATTAAAACAGGAACTTTACAAATTCACATGCAACAAAGCTCTGAACTTTGAAGAAGCGTTTGTCTGAATAATTCTTGCCTTAAGCCATTGCTATTCCTGCTATGAACAATAAATCCAGTGTAATAATAGGTGAGTAAAAGTACACTTTTTTATGAGCATCTTTGGAAAGAGCAGAATAAGGACAGTCAGGAGTTAAAAAATATGGCAGAGACAACAAACTGGCAACATATTTGTGTTTCAAAGGAAAACAAAAAAAGTAATAGGGCAGATATAAAAGAAATGTGCTGTTCACAATAAAAATGGAAAAGTTATATAAGTCTGTAGGAATGGGTCCCAGAACACTGGATTTTAGATGGATGAGATAGCTTGCCAGAACTTTAATTTACAAATCATGATGCCTTCTGGCGACTGAAGACAGTATGTTTTGGAAAGCACAGCCTTAGTTAACAATCTTTGTCACAAACATATAGCTGACACTGAAAAAGAGAACCTGCTCCAGAGGTTTGCGCACAAAGACTTTTCCGGGTCCCATATCAGAACACTTTCTCTGAGAGGCAGGTGATGGATTTAGCCTGTAAAGGGGAAGCTAGAAATACCGTTGCCTATCTTACTAAAAAGCAATAGATTTACACCCAAGATATACTCCAGCGATACTGAGATTTTTATGAAACATGGTCTAGAGCCAATGACAAACAGCAGAATTGTCTTAGATTTCTTCAGTGAGTCTGAACCAAAAACATATGAATGAAAGCACGCCTTTTTTTAACATACCACATCACTTAATTAGTTGCAGGAGAGTGGAGTAGTGTATTGAGTACAAAAGAGCAGAATGAGTTGTCTTGATAGTACAAATTGCTCTTCATGTCTGACAAGAAGTTCCTGCTGTAGCACAACAAATAATCCCAAAGTGATGGGTGAATCGCTTCATTGCTGTCACACTCAGGTATGGTTAATAGTAAACTCTGATAAAAATGCTGATTTATAAGTGCAGCTAGAAGAAAAACTGAAGAGAGGGCTGATCATTTTCAGTCAAAGAAACTTTAAGGCAGAATGAAATCCATTAAACCAAACCAGTGTTCCCCCACTTTTCTCTCTCTGATAAGGAAGGAAACTAAATACACACTTTCCAAGCTACACACTATTTTGCAGGTCTATGAGGAGCCTGTACAGAAGCCCTCCCAAGGAGTGTCCAAAGTCTGGCTGTATTCAGAGGTAGCTTTGCACCAAGCCGTGGAAGGCAATGGAGTTTACACAGAGGATTTGCATCTGTTTAAGAGAAGGTTCATCCCTGCGACACTGTCAGCTGGATGTCAGCGCCTACAGGCAGCAGGTAGAGAGTCTGAGAAAAAATCAGTCCCAAAATATGGGGATTAATAAGAAGTGCACCTCCTCCACACTGCTTTAGAAATAGAATTGCTATTGCCTATCCATACGAAACTAATACTTCCCTCAAGCTGCTTGTCAATCCTCATTCCCCAGTTACTTTCCTAGGACCCTAGAAGAAAACAACTCATTTCAGTTTAGGACTCAGTTGTAGGTTAAAGTTCTCAGCCTGGAGAATGAACATGCTACTGGTGCGTGTAACGGTGAAGCATCTACGCCTGCTCTCATGGCAGCAAGGGTAGCTGAGGCTGAAATGCTGTTGCTCTGGGGCTGGATAGCTCCTCGGTCACTGGCTGGATAGCAAACAATTTGTCTCAGGGATTTTTGCTTGGCATTAATTGCCTTTTGCTCAAAGTTTTATATCATAGACTTAAAACCCTAAAACTGTTCAAGAGAATCATGCTCTGGGCCAGGAAAAAATCCCCGGGAAATGAAAATACAGTCCAGCTGGTTTGTGTCATCATTTGGTGAAGATTCAAGTGAAGACTTTCCTGACATAATGCTGTTGTAAGTGTAGGAGCAAGCTAGATATGGAACAAGAAATGTTTTATAGATAATGTATAAAATCATGCTAAACTCAAAACTTTTTTATGCACACTTTTAAAAACATTAATAATCTCTTGACAGAACAGGAAGCTTGTTACTGCACAGACACACATCCTTTCCTTTCTACAGTTTCGTGGTTAAATAGCAGAGCTTTCTGACCTCTGACATCTGATATAGTAACACTGTCTCCACTGGCGTTGTTTCTAAACATGCATTTTCAGAGAGGTTTTCAGAGTCTGGTTTATAAAACTGCTACAGCCATTACTATTGAACAAATGACTGGGGAAAAACATCATTTGTTCATTCATTTTGGGAGTTGGAAATCATTTTGGGTATTTCTCTCCAGACTCTTTTCCCTCCACCATTTCCATGAAAGTTTATAACCCATATGGAATCTAAAAAAAGCAAATTTTGTGCAAAGTCAAAATATTTGTTCTTGTTTCCATCTATTCATATTATTTTTATTAGCTGCAGATATTTTTCTAGTAGACATTTGTGATGTGCCATAATTGTTGCAGCTGAGAACTAAAACTTAGAACTATTTTGAAGAAATTTGCCTAAACCGTTGGGGTTTTTCTTGCTAATTTACACAATATAACCTGCAACTCCAACTTTGCTAACTCAGCAATGATAGCGTTGTAAATATTTAGATTAAACAGAAGCACATTTCTGTTTCGTTTCTCTCATTTTACCAATCTTTGCCCTTGCTGCTGTCAAAGGCAGGTGTGCTTGAATGTCAGAATACAGGATCTAGACCAAGCAGTACTGCTGCAAGCTTGTGAAAGAAAACTATAATTTCACACACATTTCAAGCTTCAAAAAATCACAGTAGACGTCAATTCTAAGGTGACAAATCTGCCAAGAACTTGCTTGAACTATTCAGACATAAAGAGAGCACAAGACTCTCATGGACATTTTAATGTCAGGATGGTCAGAAATGTTAACATTTTCCTTTCTACAACCTCCTTAAATGTGTTACAGTATTGTGAAATACAAGATTAGCAGCTACTGACAATTCTGTGATGCAGGAGTCAATTTTTAGTTTCAAATTCAAATTACAGTGTGTAGTTACAAGCTTTGTGAGGCCATTTGTAAGTAGTGAGAGACTTAGTTCATGCCCACAGAAGTCTTATTTGTCTAATTTATTCATAGTAGTTATTCCTAACTACACATTAATAGAAATGGTCTTCCAAATAAATCTTTATGGAATAAAATATTCCAGGAAATGCCTGCCATTCATCTCATATTCTTAAAAATAAATTTTCATTTTATAGTAGATAAGATATAATGGGAATAATATAGATGTAACACAACATATAGAGATATAAGTGCTGGATTTAATCAGTATAATCTAAACCCTGAATGTACAGTCTAAATCAATTAACCTGTATAGCCTATTAATCTGATCTGGTTGCTAAAGAAAATGTTAGCAGTCTTTCAAGGGTCTAAACCATTCCATTTTTTTTAACAGATAACAGATAAATACAGTACATAGATAAGCCATGAAGATATATATATACACACACGACCCTTACATTTTAGGTATCTAGATGGACTTTTTTTTCCCCTAAGAACTAATACAGGGCTCAGCAAATAAAAGCTTACCATAAAATTAGCATTTGCAATTGGAAAAGGAAAGACTTTGCATTATGAGCATGTTGATATGTGTGATGATTCTGTGGTATTATGTGATATTAATTCTGATTGCCATGGATGGAAAGAAACACTCTGAGGTTAACAGATGAACATGTTGCATTGGAAAGAGAACACTGAACAATTCACTGTAATTACAGAAGAACACAGTGGTGATTTCAGACGACATTTTTCTCTGCATTGCTGCAAGTATTTCTAACAGTCGGTTGTGTGGTATATATCTTTAAATTGTATCACTTGTTATTAACTGTAACGGTAAACTAATATCTGGAAACACTCCAGACATTTCATGAGTCACAGTTAACAATGAGGGAATTATTAGTTCTAATTTGACATTGAGTCAAAACAAACGCATTACATGACCAAAAACTGTCTAAAAGAAACATCTTGATCTTGAGATAAATCCAGTCTTTGTGAGTAAGGGCATCCATGCTTATTTTCTATGTGTGAATTAATAACCATGACAATATTTATTATTCATGGTCTAACGAGTTCAACGTTGTTTTCAGACCACCACTGTCATCATTACTGGCCCAAAGCCAGCACCTCAGTGCCTGCTGTAGCATAGAGCCTGGCTGCGTTGTGTATCCTGGGCTTTACAAGTATGTAGATAAAAAATGATTAAACCAAAACAGATTTTTTGAGTCCTTGAACACTGATAATCTCTAAAAGGAGAACAGACATTCCCAATATAATCCTTCACCAGTGGTTTTACTTGGGTCTGAAGAGGACCTGTGCATTTATAAGCACACTGGAGCTATCCGAAATCTCATTACCTGCTCTGGTTCTCAGGACTATTAAAAGAAAGGTATTGATCAGTTCCGAAATATTGACATTATTTTCCCTTTCCCACAGAGGATGTCATGGCAGTTAAATGGATGTATTTTGCATATCTGGGGAAAGAAGCCAAAAATGGATTCAATAGTATGAGATTACTGAACTAGCATCATGACTGAACTGAATACTCTTGAAAAGTAGGAACTTCAAAAATCACTTAATTCAGTTTTCTCTTATGCTCTGTTTTCGCATTAAGCTTGGAACTTACTGGTCTCTGTGCTACTTGTTTCATGGGTTTAATGTTGTCTCTTAAATGTTTTGAGAGTTAATCGAGTGTCCAAATTATATAGTCTAGGGAAAATACAAAATACTGTTCAACAGCTGAAACCTGTTGTCAGACCACTGTTTGTGCTTGAGCTCAGAAATCACAAACTGTTACCAGTCCTAGCAGTGGCGTATGAAAGGCAGCATCTATTGACCTTCTAATATGTGAATCTGGCTGCTTGTCACTGGGGAATTACCTTAGCCTTGCTAATAGTTCTATGAAAGCATCTTAACACTGAGGCAGCCTTTTCAGCACATAAAGTGTTAAGTAGGCATAGTGGGTTTCTAACTTTCTTAACATGCATAAATAGATAAAATAAGTTTGCATGCTGTATATTAAAGTCAAAGATGCTTAGTAATGCACTAATGCAGGAATAAATGTTTCAGATAACACAGTTATGTCATCAGTGTATATCCTCACATCCTGGGACTGGTCAGTGCCAGCCAGGACTCTCCAATTGTTCTTTTAAGCATCAGTGGAAAGGACTTGGATGCATCAAGCTCTGTAGTTTCACAAAAACCTTATTCTTTGACAACAGGGCAAAATGCTTTGCCAAATTCTCTGTAAAGTACCTTCCTGAGGATCAGTTCTAAGACACCATTCCTGCTCTCCTCTCTTTTCTGTATCAGTAACTGTTTTTAAAACTTTCATAAGATAGAAGGATCATGAGACATGGAAATACACCAGCCCCCCATTTTGATTAGTCCTTTATCTCTTATCAGTGAAGGGCCCCGGTTTCTCATATTGTGGAACAGTCACCAAATGAGCATCAAGCTCTCGGATCGATTAGTCCTTTATCTCTTATCAGTGAAGGGCGCCTGCTTCTCATATTGTGGAACAGTCACCAAATGAGCATCAAGCTCCGGGATCTAATGTGTCAGTGAATCTTCTTGAAACACTAGGGTGAAATCCTTGGTACGATTAGCAGGGATTAGCCACTTGTTTCAATAAGGTCAAGATTACATTTTATGAACACCTATTATATCCATAAATTATAGTATAACACAGAACAATAGTGCCTCTGTCAAATTTTTAACAATGTAGGAGATGCACAAAGCCCTTCAACTCTGAGACAGACTAATTGTAAACATAGTACATGGATTGCCAATAGGGCATGCCTAAAGGGTTGATATATATGTTCAGGGAAGTATCACTAAATGGAACAAGTTTAGGCCCCTCAATTGATACATTTATCTAATAAATAACCACTGCCAAAATACCTCACTGGACAATGAGTGGGAAAGAACAGTCAGATTGTGGTAGCTCTAATGTTGGGTTAGCTGAAGGCAGCGTTTAATCCATTTCAGCAGTTCTAAGAAGGCTTTTATTGCTTTCATTGACCTTACCAGAGTGACCAAGTGTAGCCATTTATTACTTTCTTGGGAAAGAACAGAGATCCTCTCTGCTTAGCTTAAGCTTAGAATCACAGAATAATTTAGGTTAGAAGGGACTTCTGGCATGCAGCCCACTCCCACCTCCCCAGCCTAAGTTGAATGGCCAACTTCAATGTTAGATAAGGTTGCTCAGGGCCTTGTCCAGTCAACTTTTGGACATCTGCAAGGATGGAGATTTCATAACATCTTTGAGCAACAGTTTCAGTGCTTAACCACTCTCATTTTGATTTTTTTTTTTCCTTATAGCTGTCAGAATTTCCCCTGACACAGTTTTTGGCTGTTGCCTGTCATCCTATATATTTCATAGAAAAGCTGGAGTGAGAGTCTTCTATAGCCTGCACTTAAGTAACTGAAGACTATACAGTTACACTCCCTCACCTTTAGTCTTCTCTTCTCCAGGCTGAAATAAGCCACCTTCTTTAGCCATTCCTGATATGTTATGCTACAGCACCCTGACCATCTTAGAGCCTTTCTGCTGGATTTCTTTCAGTTTCTCAATCTCTCTTTTGTACTGGGGAGGAAGGAAACATAAAAGAGGACACAGTAGGTCAGACACCCTCACAAATGCTTGACTTCTTGATACACTCTTGCTAATGCACTCATATCATCACTGCAGGGGCACACTGCAACCTCACCTAACTTCTTCTCTACCAGCATCCTAGGCTGTTTTCCATAGGTCTGATCCCCAGTCAGCCAGAGCCCAACCTCTGCTGTTCCATGGGATTATTTTATCCCAGGTGCTGGACTTCCTGAGGTTTCTCCCAGGAAACCTGTTCCTCATGCCTGTCAAAGCCCCTCTGACAGGCAGCTCTTTCTGCAAGCATATTGATACTCTCTACAATTCAGTGTCACCTGCAAGCTTGATGAGGGTGCACTGTATGTATCCCATCATTCAGGTCATAAATGGAGATGTTAAACACTATCTGCTCCAGAATCGATTCTTGGGAATGGTGCTTGGTACTAGCCACAGGCAGGCTGCAAACTGTGGACTCCGCTTTAGGCCTGCAAGTCCTGTCAGTTTTCCACTGCCCTTCACATACACCCATCCAAAGCCTCTCCCTTCAGTTTGTCTACAGGGTGCTGTGGCAGATGGTGTTGAAGGCCTGGCTATGGTCAAGGTAAACAAAGTTGAATGTTTTTCTCCTTGAAATGAGTCACTTCCTCATGGCAAGGAAGAAGGTTGGCCAGCTGCCTTGGTAAAGCCCTGCTGGCTTCTCCTGGTCATCTGCTTGCCCAGCATATGCTGGGAAATGGCTTCTAGGCAGACTGGCTCAAAAAATACTCCCAAGGGCTGAGGTGAGGCTGACCAGCCTACGCTCTCCGCCTTGCCCTTTTTGAAGACTGGCACAATACTAATATTATTCTTCTTCATAATCTACTTTCTCGTCCACTTTCAAAAGATGCTATTATCTTATTCACTTTGCTGCTTCTAGAGTATTTGCAAACTGAAATTGAATATTCTTTCAGTACCATGTAACCTGCATAACACTTCTTGGTAATAAATGGACAAATGAAGAAAAAAACTCGATCTCCAGCGCTCCCCTGTTCTCAGAGGAAGGCTTTAATTGTTATGTTTCTGTCTGTGATGACAAGAGTTTATAGAGCTTCTACTCTGAATGATCTAAAATCAAAATCCTAAGTACAAAAATGGCTAAGCACATATGACATGAATTGCATCAAAGAAAAACACTTTTATTGGGAACTGCGCATCCTTTATTACATAGCAGTAATAAAGCCCAATATTTGATTAAGAAATAAGGTAACAAAAAAATATTGCACTTGTTTCAGTAAATCAGCTCTAACTGAGATTCAGAAATCTCATTCTTGTACTGACAGTTTATCAAACAATTTCCTGGGTGATGGAATAGCAGAGAATTTTGCAAAATCAAACCATATTTTTTCTCCATATTATGTATAAAAGTCATTTTAGTCTCACTGTCTTGACAGGTCATGGCAATCACTTAAAGTAGGGAGTTTGCTTATAGAACACTTGCGTTTTGTTTGCTAGATTTTGTAAATATAGCTTATTTTTCATGAGGATAGAAATTGCACTATTGAAATGAAAACTTACAGGTTTAGAGTTACAGCTGAACACTTTTCTAACCACTTGCTTCATAGCTTAGCAAATGTGTTAATGCAAACTTTGGGAGCTGTGGATTGTCTTGTAAAACCTCTATTTGAGCCAAGCCAGCTGCTTGTGTCTTAGCTTGTAAAACCTCTACTTGTATCAAACCAGCTGCTCAGCAATGAGGCTACACCATCAGCTGGGTTGGTATGGCAACAACGAGTGGTTGTTAACCTGAATAACCTTCCATTCAAACAGCAGCACCTTGGAACAGTGCCGGCGAGAAAAAGCTGCTTTTCTGCAGGAGATGAGACCACGGTAATGGAAAACCAAAAAATGTAATGTCCATGTATGAAGAAAAGGCACATTCGCTGATTAGATCCAAAGTCTTGACTTCACAAGCTATGAGGAAAAACGTGTAAAGTTGAAAAAATTGCTTGAGTTACTGAAACACCTAAAATTATGGGGAAGGAACAGCATTAGTTTTGGTGCTAGAGCAATTAGCACATGAAATCCCTCCTATGAAAGTGGTATCAGGCAAATAGACCCACTAAAGCCCATAGCTAACTCTTCCCAAATTGCTGCCTTCATGGAAGCACCTAAAGCTAGCCTGCAAGTTTAAAAGCAGCCACACCACCAGAAACGAAAGCTGAACTGTAACTGTGACAACTGGCTATCTTCATTTTTCATTCCTGAATACAAAATCCATTTAGAAGCATGTTTTTCCTCCCTTCTAGATACTCACCCTGCCACTACTTAAAGTAAATGAAGCTCAGCTCAGTGGAAAATAACTTCTTAGTATTGAAAGTCATGCTCAGATTGGTTTAGAGATGTCAAAATAGGGAACAGCTGAGAAATAGTTGGCTAAAAAGATTTTGTCTTTCCGTGTATATAGCTTTGAGAAATAGAATGGATACAGACAAAGAAAAATTATTAAAAGGGGAAAAGTATTTTAAAATAATATTTTTCTGTTGTTTTTAAATAATAGTTAAAATAATTTGGATAGCGTCTTGTTCCAACCTCCTAAATGGATTAATTTGAAGATATTAATACTAAAAACCCCCTGAAAAATGTAATTATACCCCTTCAAATTCCAGCATTAAAGAAATGCTCAGAAAAAGCATTTTAAGACCTGTTCTTTTTAAAATAAAGGACTTTAAATGGGAGAGAATTTTTGAGAAATAAGGGGAATATACTGTAGTAACTTAGAGCTTGCTGAAAGGACAACAGACAGGAGAGACAAGTGTGGAAGAAGCAGAGGAGCGTTACTCTGAACAGCTATAACTGGAGCATAAACCAAATATGTAGTACTTTTGCAAATCTTCACTGAAGACGGATTTGTGGTTGCATCCATTTTGTATGAGCAAACCAGACCTCTTTCCCTCAAAACTCATTGTTAGTCAAAGCCATTAAAAATCTCTGGTCCTACTCCTGTATAGATTTGATTTAATAGTTATAAAACTATTTACCTAAATTTAAATTTTACAGTAGAAAGCCAGTTGGATGACTTTTTTGAGTTACAAAAGAATACTGAAACGAGAGCCTTATCCATTCCCAAGTGGGTCTAATTTTCACAGTGGAATTATTTAAGGGTTTCTTGGCGTAACAGCTTTTACATGTTTTAATAAGAAATATGTCTTCATAACAATAACATATACTACAAGAAATTAGTGAGGCATTCACTTGTTTTCTCAGTGTCCGGCAAATATGTCTGGGGAGTGTTTTATGCAGGCCTGAGAGGATCTTGCAGCTGCAAGCTACTGGGAGTAGAAAGAAACCATCTTGGCTTCTTTATCCATCTTTTACTTTGTGCCAGGAACTTGCTGGTATTTTGAAATATGCAGTCTTCAAGATGTTTCAATAACCATATCAAACAGCAGAAAAAATGAAACTTGGAGAAAAGCTGAGGAAACTAAAACAAAGGAAAACTATGGATTTAAGCAAGAGAAAACCATGGTATTAAGAATTACTCATAAGATTAGTACATATTTCTGGAAAGTCAAGATGGGACAATATCTACTTAACTATAATCTTTGCACAAAAATATGTTTAGGAGGGAAAACAGCAAGAACCAATATTAACATCCATTTCACCATATATATATATATATTTTGGAAACTTTCTTATTTTCAGTTGTTAAGTAACAGATACATAAAGTGTGGGAAGAAATAGGGTGAGGGAACAGGGACCTGAGAATTTTTTGGTAATTTTATTGACTGTTTTATGTGCATTTGGTTCCCAAATTCTTGGAATGGAAATGCAGGATTGTGAGAGTATCATATTAGCTGGCTGCTTCTGCTAGGGTAATAAGTGATGAAGCAATGTGCAGTATGAACTTCTGCTCTAACATCATTAGATTTCAGAGTTGGTGTTCCATTAAAATTGATTGACAGTTCACAGCTCTCAGAAAGATTATTTCAGAAAGGTAAAGCAGACTGTACAAGTATTTGTACCCAGCTCATCACAGCAAAGGAAAAATAATTTGTTTATACTGACATTTTTTTGAACAGCCACATCAGCTCTTGCTCCAGGTCATTGCTTCAGTTGCACCACCACAATCATTTGTGGAGCTGTGTGATAGACAAGGAACAAGAATGAGTTAAAAATAGCCTTTTTTTCACTACTGGCTAATTTTCAGCCATGAATTTCCCCTTCCAGGTGATCACATATATAAATAAGACAGTAGGAGAGGAGCAAGGATCAGGGCTAGAAGCAGCTTACTTTTTAATTGAAAGAAACACACTGGTAACTGTACTTGGAGGTTAGAGCACAATTTGGCATCTGGAACATGCAAGGCATGGGAATTCCTGGATTCAAACACATCTCCAATTCTTGTACTTGGGAATCTAGTTACAATGTTCAATCTGCTAATTTTATCCACCAATATTTTTCATCACTTGAGATCCGGCTGTGCAACTTGATCAAATTATTGACCCTCTCAGAATGTGACCAGGGAGAAATGCAGAGGAGACAGTGACTGGGTTTGTAGGTGACTGAAAAAAAGGAAATCTCATTCCACAAAAAATTCCAAAATTAATTACCTTTACTTTCATTCCTCATCAAATCCTCCCCTAGCGAAACCAGAGGGAAAGGAGATGGTACACTGAGGAGCTGTGTTAGATACTTGGCAAGCTGAGATGAGTTGATCTCTTGGGAAACTTAAAGTGTGAATGAACAATAATTTTCATGAAATACAAAAGCAGTTGACCTGGACATATTGATTTATATTGATAAAATATAAAATTCAGAGCATTTTTTTAAGAAATACAATGCAACGTTCATGCAATTTCATCAAAGCAATTTCATTGAAATACTTCTTTTCCCATTAAGTTTTTTTCAAACGAAACTTAATCATTATTATTAGGGAAGATACTAGTAAGAGAAGAAAATAGCAGAGATCTTATGGTAGAGAAGTGTAATACTCTCTCTTCTTGGTAGAAGGTCAGTATAGAGCAATACATTAGGGTTTTTTTGATGCCTTTCAAAATGCATAAATAAAATGTTCACACATTGTCTCTTCCATCTGCTCTAGGTGTCTAAAGCATCACTAAGGTGTTTTTAAGCTACTTTTCTTATAAATTCTAGAAGAAAGAAACATCATGTTGCATCTGATCCAAAAATCATTCAACATTTTAAGCATTTTCGCATTTAGTGTCTGGCAAAGAGCAAAGCAAAGACCCAGATATCACTGGGGACAAAACATATTCTCTACTTTGGCATCCAACAGTCCTGTCAAAGCCAAATATGCTCCCAGACAGGCTAACGGCTGTTATTACTTGCTTGAGGTGCCAAAACTGGTGTTTGGAGAACGATGTTAGAAAATGAAAAATTAATCAGCATGCATTCATTTTCTTCGCAGCTATCTATGTTAGTAGAAACTGTGTGATATCATATGGCAGACACCCACACTAAATATTTTGTTTTGCATAAGTTCTCTTAAGTAACATATCTGGTAAGCATCGAGTTAAGGCTTAGTTCCTCTTACAGAAAAGTACGATGGTAAAGGAAAGGACTAAAGGTATTACTCACACTTTTCTCCCCCATGCATTAGCCCACAGAATATCCAGTTATCAATGTCTGTTTTGCACTACAGATCTGAGTGCCAGTCCTTTAGCAATACCAAAGACCAAAGTCAGAGAAAAGTGTGTATCTCACAGGGAACACATCACAATACTTGTCCTGGTTTAATTCTAACTCCTTTTTCATTTATAACCCTGCTAAAGATATCTATTCTGGAGTCTGGCAAAGTCTCCTGACAGTATTAAAGAAATATGTAAAAAGACATAGTCATGGGTTGACCCCCAGCAGCCAAGGACCCACACAGCTGCTTGCTCACTCCCCCTCTCCCCCAGCAGGACAGGAGAGAGACTAGGAAGAGAAAAAGCAAGAAAACGCCTGGATTGAGATAAAGACAGCTTAATAAGTGAAGGAAAGAGAAAAAAACAAGTGATGCAACGGTAGTCACCTCCTCAGGCAGATACAGGCCCCAGCTAGTATCTAAGCAATGGCCCCAAATCCCCACCCCCTTTTTCCTCTACCCCAGTTTTTATTGCTGAGCATCACGATATACAGTATGGACTAGCCCTTTGGCCAGTTGGGGTCAGCTGTCCTGGCTGTGCCCACCCTCCCCCAGCTTTTTGCTCACCCCCAGCCTGCTCACTGGAAGGTCAGGGCAGGAAAAAGAGAAAGCCTTGATGCTGTGCAAGTACTGCTCAGCAACAGCCAAAATATTAGAGTGTTTTCAACACTGGTCTAGCCACAAATCCACAACACAGTAACATATGGGCTGCTGTGAAGAAAGTTAATTTCATCCCAGCCAGACCCAGTATGGGCACTTTTCAGCATATGTATAATGATGACAGCCTTTGACAACTGCTCTTTGGCAGTGTTGATGAAGAGAAGAAAAAGACGATGAGGAAGAAGAATCAGCTCTTACTGACAGCTCGGGGCCTCACACTGAAGAGCCCTACGCTTTTGAGCCTAAAGTCTGTACGCCCCATTCCACTCCACCTACACAGCGAAATTTGCTGTCATTAACTCTGCAGCATACAGGTCTGCTGTAAGGTCAGGAAAGGCTTCTGCTCATACAGCATCAGATCCATCTGCTTAAAGGAGCTCTTTTTTTCTTTCTAAGGATTATTTGCTGCCTGTAGCAACAAGTAGTCTCTGTCACGGATCAAGTCTGGGCTGAGCACCCAGACCCACACAAGGCACAAATAGACAGCTTCTGCCCCTCGATGCTTTCAGTTTATGCAGAAATCAAGAGATGGGTCAAGGAAAGAGCAAGACACTATTCATAGTCCCTGGGTAGAATACATTTTGCTGCCTGTTTCCTCAGAGCACCTAATCTCACCCAACAGAAATGCTTTCTTACAAAAAACATGTTACTGAAAAACCACCAAGCAATCCTTTTTACAGTGAACAAAGACAGCACTGAATATGAAATGTGATAACAGCATGAACTATTTTTTTTCAGACATCAGTTCAAAATAAAGGCATTTTTATGTTAGTGGTTTATTTTCATCTGCAGGATTATTCTTCAACTGTAACACAATTCATTTTAATGTAAGTGTGCAGTACAGAATACAGGATTTCATTTTACTTAAAAAAATTTGAACATGTTTTAATTACTGAAATTCTCCATTATTAGAAGTCTTTTAAAAAGAAAAATAATATTTATCAGAAAAAAAGTTTTTAAGGATAAATAATCCAAATACTCTTCAAGACTAAAAAAACTCAGACTAGCTCTTGATTAGAAAATGGGTGCAATAGGAAACATTCTCAAAGAGTTCTTGAGGACTATCTGAGACCCTCCAAAGGACTGCAGCAATTTTTATCTATCCTGATTTTATGTCTCTAAACATATGTATGGCCAAGACTATGCGTTCTTATTCCCCGCGGTGGAGCCGAACAGGATATGCATTACCAGATAAGTGACTGACAATGTCATCATGGGGAAAAAGGACTGACTTCTATACAGTCAGCACCCGTCTTGTTTCAAGTTGTGCCTGTGGTCTCTTGTACTCCCACTGTTCCACTATGAAGAGCCCGTCTCTGTCCTCTTGATATGGTATCTTAGGCGTTATGCATGAAATTAAAAAAACTATTTTCGGTTTGCTGTTAGTGTAAAAATATACCCTGTAAATATGGTTAATGCAATTGCATTTCCAATTGGCTATGCTATTTTTGAAGCAGGCTAGGAATGCATAGTAAATAGGATTTCTAACATTTCCAGAGGACCAAAACAGACTCACATACTGATAGATAGTGCTACATATAGATACATAGTGCTATTTTGTTAATGGTTTGCTTAAGTTGATTTTACGATTTTATTTTCAGTAAGGAATGCTGCTGTATCTTTTCTACTTCATCTCTGATGAGAAGTGATACTGGAAAATATAATAGGTCTCACAAGAACACTCCTACTGAACAAGTGAATATTAAAATGAGATGTTTATTGAGGTAACATGTTCTTAAACATTACCATAAAGCAAACATCAAATGTTTTATAATGTACAGCAAGTCCAACTCATTGAGAATTAAACTACATTTCTCTGCTGGAGGAACTACAGCGAGGCAAGAAACTGCCAGGATTTCAAGCTTAGCTTTATCTGTGCTCTCTCCATAATTCTCCAAAGGTAACTAATCTGCAGTTTTCCAACTAGTCAGCTTGTAATTTCGTTCTGCAGACTGCACAAAAGTAAGAAATATGATGTTCACGTTAATTTAAGCTTGGTAGAGCTATGATCGAATAATACAGTTTAGGCAGTCTGTCTGTGTTCATGAGAAGTGTTGACCATGCATCAATGCATAGACCTGTTTAACCAAACACACCCTCTGCGTGCACCAAGCTGTAATCTCCCTGAGACTGACAAGGGACTTTTCATGGCAAGCTTTGATTAAAATGTTCCTGCTAATTTAGCTTAGCTGGAATAGCTCTGTAAAATAAAATAAAAACCATTAGCTTCAATGGTGGGTGTCTGTGTATTGGAACAAAGAAATTAGAGGAGCCTCATACCATACTGTTTAATTGAGTGTGGGTGGAGAGATAAATTATATATACTGTACCAAATTTGGATTGTTGTAGGCTTTGCTTCCCTGTAATTTTTTTCTGTCACTGAAAATTGTGGGGATAAAAATGACTGCAATCAGCTCTGATTTTTGTTTTCTGAGCAAGCAGCAGATTAGCAATTGTATTAACATTTGTAGACAGGTGGGTTGAACCTTTAGTTCTCCCTCTTAAATATATTTTGCATTTCTAACAAATTATTTATATTGCATTTTCCTGCATATGTTCATGACAAAATTAATAACCACTTGTTGTTAAATAATTACTCCAATGGCCAAATATTGACATATTGCTGCTCAATCTGGAGGCTGAAAACTGGCTTCTAATCTGGTCAGTAAAAAGTAAAGAAGGTTATTTTTAATTTTAGAAAGATAAGACACAACTCGAGGTGAACAAAATTTAAAAAAAGGAATAATGCATTTACCATGGAAGTATACATACACAAGACTGAAGAGGAGGAAAATACAAATATATATACGTGAATAATAAAGGGGAATTATTTTGAAATATTTCAATATGTGCAAGAGAAAGAAAGCCCTTTGAATTTAAACTCTGTACTTGTTGAGCTGAAGTGAAACTGAGGAAAAAAACCTCCCCATCCCTAATACATAGCACATGGGAAATATAGGCAAAAAATTCAAATTGACAACAATGAAATGCAAATAAAGTTGACAGCTACAAAGAGGAATACATGAAAATTATGCCCAGGAAGGTTAAGGATAAGGCATTTTTTAATATATTAGAAACACTAGAGTCCAACTGTAGCACAGGTTCAATACAATTGCCAGCATCATAACTGCATTTCAAGCAGGAGCTTTACACAGGGCTGTTCTAGTAGCTCTTAAATGTACTTGAGAAAAGAGTTGAAGGCACAACTGTATGTTTAGGTACCCTTGAGAACTTTTCCTGTAATACCCCTGACTGCAAGAGCTTTCCCCGTAGCATGGTTTTAGGGATTTTAATATTGGTAGGAATAGAATGGTTTGATATGTTAGAGAAATTAGGACCGATTTTATCCTTAGAGACCTTTTTAAAAGATAAAACTGAGTATTTTTGAAAACACAGGCTTGCAATAGTAGAATAAAGTTGCAAAAAAAATCCCAACGCTATTAAAATTCCACTTAACCAGAAGAATTTTGCATAGTACTGCCATCATCCCATTCATTTGTAAAGCAGGATCTTCATCTTCTGCAGCTTAACCCAGTGCTGTCCTGTCCTGTAAAGGTTCTTCTTGCTAAAGACTGAAACTGCTCTGAGGCTTCAATTTCTTTTTTGCCTTAAAATTAAATTCCTGTATTTACTGCCTCTCCCTTTTTCCTTATGCCTATGCACAATTTTAGGTCATAGCATGTGCTTTTATGAGAGAATCCTTCCTACAGCTCATGCTGCTTTCCACCTAAAATTGGAAAAACATAACATTTTTACTTTTTAAATTACTATTACTTATAAAATCTTATTACTACACATGTTGATGGTACCACATCTTTATAAGAGATTGGCTATGAGCTTTGGACAGCTTTTACATGGCCATGTTTTACAAGGTTCAGTGAAAGCTGGATTCATGATAGTGTTGATGCACTGTCAAAGTAGAATCTTTGCACAGCAGTTAGCAAAACTCATTGAAAGAGCTTTAAACTAGATTTGAAGGGGAAAAGGGATAAAACCAGACTAGCTAGTGATAAGCATGAGGGAGGCATGCCAATGTTTGAGGGATGGTGTGCTAGTGAGGTCCTTCAGTCTGCCGTCTCAGTGGAGGCAGGGGATGGAAATCCATGTGGCAGCAAAGACACAAGGGTTACTGATGTGTTAGAAACCACTGAAGTGCCTGTGAATGGTCACGTAGGAATTAGGGCTTCTTCCCCCAAAAAGGTGGCAGGATCAATAGCCTAACTGAAGTGCATTTACACCAATGTGCACAGCGCGAGCAACAAACAGGAGGAGCTGGAAGCCACTGTGCAGGAGGAAAACTATGCTATAGTTGCCATCACAGAAACATGGTGAGATGACTCACACAACGGGAGTGCTGCAATGGGTGGCTATAAACTCTTCAGAAGGGATAGGCAAGGAAGGAGGGGCAGTGGGGTAGCCCTGTATGTTAGGGAGTGTTTTGACTGTCTAGAGCTTGATGATGGTGATGATGAGGGTCCAGTGTGTATGGGGGCAAGGCCAAGGAAAATGTCATGGTAGGAGACCACCACACCAGGATGAAGAAGCAGATGAATTATGTAAGCAGCTAGGAAGAGTCTCACAATTGTTCTTGTGGGGGACTTGCTGGAAATACAATACAGGAGAGGAAACAGTCTAGGAGGTTCCTGGAGTGTGTGGAAGGTAACTGCCTGGCACAGCTGGTGAGTGAGCCAACTCGGGAAGGCTCCTGCTGGACCTGTTGTTTGCAAACAGAGAAGGACTGGTGGGTGATGTGATGGTTGGAGGCTGTCTTGGGCATAGCAATCATGAAATGATAGAGTTTTGGATTCTTGGAGAAGTAAGGAGGGAGGTCAGCAGAACTGCCACCTTGGAGTCCCAGAGAGCTGACTTTGGCTTATTTAAGGGGCTGGTCAACAGAGTCACTTGGGAGGCAGCCCTGAAGGGCAAAGCACTCCAGGAAGGCTGGACATTGACTCTTCAAGAAGGAAATCTTACAGACACAGGAGCAGGCTGTCCCCATGTACCAAAAGACAAGCCAGTGGGGAAGACCAGCCTGGCTGAACAGAGAGCTTTGACTGGAACTCAGGAATAAAAGGAGAGTTTATGATCTTTGGAAGAAGGGGCAAGCAACTCAGGAGGACAACAAAGATGTGGGGTTATGGAGGGAGAAAATAAGAAGGGCCATAGCCCAACTCAAACTTAATCTGGCTACTGCCATAACAGACAATAAAAAATATTTCTCTTTGCCACAAAAGGAGGGCTAAGGAGCATCTCCATCCTTTATTGGATGGGAGGGGAGGGAGCATAGTGACAAAGGATGAGGAAAAGGTTGAGGTGCGTAATGCCTTCTTTGCCTCAGTCTTTAATAGTAATACCAGAAAAAAATAAGAGATAAAGCTAGCCCATCTGCTTTAATCCATCTGGTAAAGTACTATTAAAGCTGTGAGCTAGTTATAGCACCATAGGCATCAGGAGAGAGTTAACATCAAGAAATAGGGAATAGCAAGTCAGCTTTTCAGATCTACACAAGAGAGAAAAAAGGAAACTGAATGGAACTGTAATTGAATTTTCATTAATTGAAATGAAATGAAAATGTAATTTCAAAATGAAATTGTGTTTCAGTGTAACTGAAATTGTTATAGAATTACCTGAATGTAGCCATGGAAATGCAACAGCAAAGTATTGTGACAATTACTTCTGTGTGACTATTGCCTTGTTTAATGATCCTTGTCCATTAACATTTTCCAAGCCAACGTCCAAGCCTTTTATGCAAGGTCATTATTTGATTTAGGCATAGATCCAATCCACTTAAGACCAGTTGTTCTCAGGGTACCCAGCATTCTGAGCTGCAAGACAGGGACAGGGAGCAGAAGGAAGTTCCCATAATCCAAGGGGAAATGGTTAGCGACCTGCTACACCACTTAGAGATGCACAAATCTATGGGGCCAGATGGGATCCACCCAGGGGTACTGAGGGAGCTGGCAGAAGCACTCACCAAGTGCTTTCAATGCTTTATCAGCAGCCCTGGGTAACCGGTGAGGACCCAGTTGACTGGAGGTTAGCAAATGTGATGCCTATCTGCAAGAATGGCAGGAAGGAGGATCCAGGGAACTAGAGGACTGTCAGTCGGACCTTGGTGCCGGGGAAGGTTGTGGAGCAGATCATCTTGAGTGCCATCATGTGGCATGTATGGGACAATAAGGCAATCAGGCCCAGAAAGCATGGGTTTATGAAAGACAGGTCCTGCTTGCCTAACCTGGTCTCCTTCTATGACAAGGTGACCCACTTAGCGGAGGAGGGAAAGGCTATGAATGTTGTCTCCCTAGACTTTACTAAAGCCTTTGACACTGTTTCCCACAGCATTCTCCTGGAGAAACTGTCTGCTCATGGCTTGGATGGGCATACACTTTGCAGGGTTAAAAACTGGCTGGCTGGGCGAGCCAAGAATTGTGGTGAATGGAGTTAAATCCAGTTGTTGGCCAGTCACAAGTGGTGTTCCCCAGGGTTCAGTACTGAGCCCAGTTCTCTTTAGTATCTTTATCAACGAGCCAGACAAGGGGGTCAAGTGCACCCTCAGTAAGTTTGCAGATGACACCAAGTTGCGTGTGTGTTGATTCCGCATGCAGTGTTTCAGGACTGAATCTTGCCTCTTTCTGACAAAGACTATATAAACTAAACCACTCTAGAGGAAATAAATTAAGGATGCACATCAAGTTATTTGTCAGAGGCAGTATAGAAAGCAACTGAAAGAATGAAATCTTAGTCTGCATTTGGGGTAGTTATAGTACCATATACACAGAGTTTTTGAACACACCCAGGGAAAGCTAGATGAACCTAAAAAGCCAAGGGGAGAGTCCATAGCCAGTGCATGAAGCTGAAAGCTGCAAATTTACATTTCACAGCGGAAATAGTAATTCTCATAGAGTAAGGGAATGTCACGTATGCTGGACTTCACTGTCACAAATAGCAGTGAAGCGGAATGCTTAACAAAATTCAATATAGGATAGGAGATGCTGAAAAAGTATCTAGAGTTACAACAGGAGGGACTGAAGAGAAAGATTCCAAAGATGTCTGAGGAGTACATGTTTCTGTGTGCCATAGTCAGTATCTTACTGCCTGCTGTAAAGAATGGACTCACTGGGTCTGAATTAATATTACTGAACTAGTGTTACAATATCCTGCCATTCCTATGAAAATGTTGAAAATGCTCCAACAGATCCCTTAACACAGAGCACAGGTTTAATTCTGAACCTTATAAAACCTGCAAGGGATATTTATTACTCATCTGCTTCACTTAGATGCCACCTTTAGGCAAGATGGCTGTTAATTTACAGAAAGCGTTCAGGCACCATGCTGCATGTGTTCCCCGCCAATGAGAAAGCCAATGCCACCGCTTAAATGCATGTTTATAGGCCTGAGACATTACATCATTCCTTTTCATTTAAAAATAAGAGTCATTATATGAGGATGCAACAAATGTCTCTTAACTAAGCCTTCTTTAGCATCTACTAAAGTCAGAAGTTCTGACTTACCTTCAGGCAAGTCTGACATTTTGGATGGTTGTTTAAGCCAATCCTGTTAAGCTATGCATACCACTGCCTAACACATTTTAAAAAGTATATTACCTTATGATGCACAGTACTGGCAACAACAGTAAATGCATATATGTACTTGTTTAAGCCTGATGTGAACCTGCGTATCTCAAATAATCTCTTAAATTTCTATTAACAGTGACCCAAACACAAACAAAAAACCCTTGACCCTAAGGAATTCAATCTAAGGGAAAGAGAAGGAAAGAAATATTGCAGAAATCACATTACTTAGTTTGAACAAATGCTTTTTTTCCTCAAAAAAAGGAACACAGAGGTAAAAGGTTTTGTTGGTTTTCCCCCCGCTTTGTTAGCTGTGGTAGCACTGAAAACCACGTGGCACAGCATCCCACCTCCACTTTTCTGTGTTAGTCACTGATAGATCAGCCTCAAAACAGTTGAATGCACAAAGCACTCCCACAAACTCCAGACACTTAATTATCTTCAAAAACTTTAAAAGTATTTTGTGTAACACCTCTTTTAGTAATCATCAATTCCAGAAAAGAAAGATTTTTCATTTTGCTTTTGGAAGTTTTGCTTTGCTCATGTCAGCTTAGTCTCCTGGGAAAAAATAAAATCAAACAATTCAGTTGAACCAGCTCGGATTTAAAGCTTTCTAACAATGTTTTGTCAGTGATTTGGCTGTTTCTATAAAAGGCTCGGGTTTTTTTTTTTCTTTCTTTCTTTGAAGTATCAGTCCTCACGTGAAAACCAAACCCATGTTCCAAGTATATCTAGCTGGCCTGCCTTTCATCAAGTCATGCAGGACACCCCGGGTAGCACCTCTTACTCCAAGCTCACTCCACAGCTGCAAGTCAAGCAAGATACCTGTTTTCCATCTGCATCACTGACACTCTTTAGAGTCCCTGGCTTTTTCTGCTCTCATTCATTTCCTGTTTTTCCACTTGGCCAACTCTTGTTCACCATCACATTCTGTTAAAATGTGTTATTTTGCTTCTCATTAAATGTCTCAGCAAAGTCCTTGCTTTCTGAGCTGGTCCAAACTGCTGCTTCAAGGTCATTCAAAATTTTACCTTCATCTCCTAGTCATCTTACTGTATTTCACTGTACTAAAGCCTGCCTTCCAACTTCACTTCATAGCTCAGTTTCCACCACATACATTCTTACCTCCATAACTTTTTTCTGTGCTATCTTATGTTTCTCATTTGTCTATTCAAATCAGCTGTAAGCCGAAATGTACATTTCAGGAAACTGTTTTTGAAGAACATTTAGACCTCCTATAGATAATGATGATGACTTAACCAGTGAGATTAAGACTGCAATATTATTTATTTACTTTAGTGCATCTAATGCAAAATACTCTATAAAATCAAAGGGTTTGGAACAAGCTATCCATGAATATAATTAAAATTCATTTCCAGGTATACTCTTGATAAAAAATATCATAGAATCATAGAATGTTTTGGGTTGGAAGGGACCCCTAGAGGTCATCTAGTCCAACCCCCCGGCAGTGAGCAGGGACACCACTAACTAGATCAGGTTGCTCAGAGCCCCATCCAACCTGTCCTTGAATGTTCCCAGGGATGGGGCCTCCACCACCTCTCTGGGCAACCTGTTCCAGTGTTTTACCACCCTCATTGTAAAGAATTTCTTCCTTATATCCAGTCTAAACCTACCCTGGTTTAGTTTAAAACCATTACCCCTTGTCCTGTCACAGCTGGCCCTACTAAAAAGATTTTCCCCATCTATCCTATAGGCCCCCTTTAGATACTGAAAGGCCGTAATCAGGTCTCCCCGCAGCCTTCTCTTCTCCAGGCTGAACAAGCCCAACTCCCTCAGCCTGTCCTCATAAGAGAGGTGCTCCAGCCCTCGGATCATTTTAGTAGCCCTCCTCTGGACCCGCTCCAACAGTTCCATGTCCTTCTTGTGCTGAGGGCTCCAGAGCTGGACGCAGGGCTCCAGGTGAGGTCTCACCAGAGCAGAGTAGAGGGGCAGAATCACCTCCCTCGACCTGCTGGCCACGCTTCTCCTGATGCAGCCCAGGGTACAGTTGGCCTTCTGGGCTGCCATCGCACATTGCCGGCTCATGTCCAGCTTTTCATCCACCAGCACGCCCAAGTCCCTCTCGGCAGGGCTGCTCTCGATCCTTTCTTCCCCCAGCCTGTATTGGTACTGGGGGTTACCCCGACCCAGGTGCATGACCTTGCACTTGGCCTTGTTGAACCTCATGAGGTTCACACAGGCCCACCTCTCCAGCCTGTCCAGGTCTCTCTGGATGACATCCCGTCCTTCTGGTGTGTCAACCGCACCACTCAGTTTGGTGTCGTCCGCAAACTTGCTGAGGGTGCACTCAATCTCGCTGTCTAAGTCATTGATGAATATATTAAACAGCACCGGTCCCAGTACGGACCCCTGAGGGACACCACTCGTCACCGGTCTCCATCTGGACATCGAGCCATTGACCACTACCCTCTGGATGCGGCCATCCAGCCAGTTCCTTATCCACCGAACAGTCCACCCGTCAAATCCATAGCCCTCCAATTTAGAGAGAAGGATGTTGTGGGGGACCGTGTCAAAGGCTTTGCAGAAGTCCAGATAGATGACATCTATTGGTTTTCCCTTGTCCACTGATGCTGTCACACCATCATAGAAAGCCACTAGGTTCGTCAGGCAGGACTTGCCCTTGGTGAAGCCATGCTGGCTGTCTCGAATTATCTCCCTGGCCTCCATGTGCCTTAGCATAGCTTCTCGGAGGATCTGTTCCATGATCTTCCCAGGCACAGAGGTGAGGCTGACAGGTCGGTAGTTCCCAGGGTCTTCCTTTCTACCCTTTTTGAAAATGGGCACAATGTTTCCCTTCTTCCAGTCACCAGGGACTTCACCTGACTGCCATGACTTTTCAAATATCATGGAGAGTGGCTTGGCGACTACATCGGCCAATTCCCTCAGGACTCTGGGATAATATATGTTATATGATCTTGTGGTAAAGGGAAAAGAATTCTATTTGGATATTAAAAGCACTAATACACCAAACCCACTATGTAAATCCCGGGAGTTGTACTTTTCAATTATAACACAATGTCCCAGTCTGCGTTAGTGTCCATGCTACACATCCACTAAGATGTATTAGTACAAACATACAGCAGTGCAGGGATTTTTCCTAAAAAATATGCAGTGGCATTAGATCAAATTACTAATTTCCTAGTGCAAAGAAGGATTAAGAGAGGTACTAGACTTCTTTTTTTCATTCTAAAGATGAAAAAATGTTTGTCCCATGTCATATAAACCCCATGCCATTACTCTTAAGCAAAGCCCCCTTTTTCATACAGCTGCAGTTAATATACTAAAGAGTTGTATCACCTCACAGCCCAGCATCTGGCATAAGCTAGGGGGCCAGCATTCATTCCATGTTATCAAAGTTAATATTATCATGTTTTTCCTGGGAAGACATCTGATGTAAAGCCTAAAACTGTGCTGAAAACTGAGACTAGTTTTAGCCAGACAAGTGGCTTTGCAAACTAACATCACAGAATACACAGCACATTGTTTGTAATTAGAACATTCTCATGAGTAAATATTTATTGTCAGTGAACTGTTACTAATAAATTTGTTCTTGGCACAAATACTAGAGACAGACTTTTTTTTCCACATTGTTAAAAAAGGGGGTTTAAATGAGTTTTGCATCCCTCACACCTCAAAAAAAAAAAAAAAAGATATGAAATAAACCAAGAAGATAATGAAGTGGAATCTTTAATCTAAATATTTTGAAACAATTAAAAAAGAGCATTTTGTAATAACTATTTAAATTAAATTTTTAAACATTTCCACTTTTTAAATTCTCATGTCCTGAAACCATTTAAAATGTGTCACTAAATGTATACTGTTCCCCAATTCCAACATCCAAGACTTCTGTTCCTTTGTTAATTATGAAGCAGACACTTTTCAATCCAGTTTGCAAGAAAGATCTAAAGTTTTAGAATTTCCAGTGAGATAAATAGGCTGCTTTCCAGCCAATTTGGGAAGCATCGTATAATTTGGTAAGTAATTTTGTATTATAAAAGCATACAGAGAAGCCACATCCTAAGTACCGCTTCCCAGCACTATATATATATATATATTTTTTTTGAATAAATCAAAATGAATTGCTGTAATCCTTGGTTTAAGTTTCCTTCCAGAACTGGGCAGTCATTAGGATCCAGACTGACTCCTTCTAGACTGACTGACTTTTCTCTGAAAAGAAAGACCTTTGCCAGCCTTCCTCCAAATGAAATCCACATCAGCCAGGGCACAATCAGCAGTTCAGTGCAGTCTTCAAGGGCAAAAAGGAATCTTCCCATTTGGACAACCTTCAGCATATTTTGCAAGATTTGAGCAGAGAAGAGAAAGCCAATTACTATGCATTTTCATACTGATCTGCCGTGCAATTTGCAGCTGAAGAGCTAATGAGGTGAATCACCTAATTAAATACCTGAGGAAAAGGGATAAAAAGTATAGAAATACTTATATTTTGGTTTACATTCATTCTTATCTGTAAAGAAAGAGGGAAAACAGATAAGCAAGCAAACAACACTGACAGCTTACTACACTAATGCAGTATTTTCATTTGATCATTAATGTCCATTTGGATTAAATACCACATTGTATACAGCCTAAGTATTTAAACTTTCACATTTTACTGAATATTACGTAACGATATTATATTAAAGGTTTCACCAAAATTGAGAAATATTAATAGAAGCTTCAGGCTCGCTTCTATTTGGAAAAACCATCAGGTGGGGTATGTTTCTTTCTGATTATTTTTCCAATAGAAGTAAATTTGTAAATACTCAGAAGGTGTTTATGGCCTATGTAGCTTGCAGGCTTCAGATTAGCACAGACTGCAAGACCTTGTAATGCATTAAAAAGCCTTTTATCAGCTACATTTGGCACTGCACGAATGTAACTCACTAAATCTATATGCCTTTAAACTGGAAAACTCAGCTGGGATGCTTTTCAAAGGCTAACAGCAAGCTTGGCTAACCTCTCATTATTTTATGCACATTCTAGATACCAAAGCAATTAGCACACTAAAAATTCATGGATCAATTTGATATACGTGTAATCCATACAAAATTACATGCAAAAAAAGGACCCTTTAAAAAGTTCATTTGGATGGAGAGGGACAATTCCTTCTGCTGGATTTTTGCAACCTAGTCTTGCTAGATTTTTCTCGCATTCAACAAGAAAAAATATTTTTAACAACTTTCAGGAATTTCTCAAGCAGAATGAATTACATGACAAACAACCTGAACACTGTGTTTAAATATGATCTGTGGTCCTATGCAGTTGACCAGGGTTTGAAGAACATTTCTGTGATGGGAATAAGTTACTCTGAAGACTACTTGAATTTACCAGCAATAGGCTAAAAAGACTAAGACTATTCATCAACATAAGATTAGTAAGATGAGCACTAAAGAGTGGGTTATGCTCCACACAGTAAAAGGTGTGAAGATTCAACTGTGGAAAAGACACAGTCACCAAAAGGAATATCACAGGTTGGGTGGAGGCAGCTCTCAGGTGCCCAGTAACAGGGGGCCGACTATCTACGCTGGTTCTGTGCTGTGGTCCATGCAATGTCTAATGGAACTAGATAAGCCAACAAGAAAACTTCCAGTAACCAAATATTTAATGAAAATACACTTGAAGTCTTTTAGCTTCAGAAATTTCTCTGAAGTCCTGAAACGGGAACTGCTAAGGTAGCAATATCAACCCCCACAGTTAACATTAAAAAAAAACCCAAAACCACCTTATCTTCTTTGGTCCCAAGGGCTGATAGAGCCACGTAACAAGCAACAGGCTGATCCAGTAACTGAGAAGGGGCAGGAGCCCCTAAAACCACAGCTACGGGATGCTTGTATCCAGCAGCAGGCAGGCACACACGGAGTCCCGCAAGGCAGCAAGCCCCTGGCTTAGTACAACACCATGTCCCTGCCCCATGGTCCTTGTGCCAAAAGCTGCTGGTGGTCAGGTTGTAAATCAGGCAGCCTCACCGCTGGGACAGGAGGTCTTGGAGCAGGAAAGCTCAGAGCTCACTGCTGAGAATGGGGGAGATGTGGGGCTGGATGCGCATGGTGGGAGAGGGGTGGAGAGTGAAAGACCCCCACTAATCAGCCGTCTTCCTCTTTGTGTGCAAGTCTTCATGTGCAAAAGAGAGAGAAGGCTTAGGGAATTAAATGTTAGTTAACATTCATCGGGACAGCATAGCATTCACAGCTGCGGTAGTGCCGCCAGCCGCAGGGTTGCAGCTTGCCACTTGCCTCACAAATCCCAGCAAGGGTCAGCAGCCTCGTGCAGGGACACATGCCCATTCTACACTGAGGTAAATGGAATAAATACCACAAATTCTCCCTCTGCATAATACCTGGTTACAGGAATTCTCTGCCATTAGACGGGCATCAGTAGATCTCACCTCTATTGGGAAAAAAGTGTGTTTTCTTGCTAAAGCGCAGACGATATTTAAGAGGCTGTGGTTCTAACTTCCCCCGTAGGCTAGCAATTATGGTTAATTTCTATCTAGTTTTCAGAAGTTTAATACTTCCTCGTGAGGTTTTTGATGCTTTGTTTACATGATTTTTCCCTTCTCAAGAAAACCTGCTGTTTTATTCTGGTATTTCCGGAAAAAAAAGAACCAACAGCACATAATGCATAATCCAATTAATTTCATTTCCACTAATCATAGCCTTCAGTATTAACCAGTACCCAGCCCTTTTATTTTATGCTGTCCTGCTGTGCTCTGAAATATGGTACGTACTTGTGGAAGAAAAAGCCCAATAAAACAGGGAATGGAATTTCCATAAATGTCTGGCATAATTATGATTTCAAATAAAGCATATACTATAATTTAATAGCACTTATTTGACAAACGGATATGCAAGGGCTTTAAAAAATGAAATTTCTAAGAAGACTTATTGTGGAAATCTGTCATTAAAATAATAACAGCAGTGCAAGTAGAAGTTTTCTCAGGGTCAGAATGCAAGTATCTGAGAGCAAGAGAGGCTTGAGGCTTGAACCTGTGTCTAAATAACAGGCTTTTGGCTAGTTCTGAATAATGTTTATTCTTATTTTAACTTTTTTTCATTGTGAAAATTCATCTTCATTTCAATTCAACTGTGGAAAAAAAACACATCACTTCTTCATTAAATGAGAATTATGGTTTTCTGAAAATGCTACTCAGAAGTGGTTTTGGAAATCGCTTTCTAAATTAGTAAGTCTTTTCAAAATTTCATTTCAAATTATAAGGTTAAAAAGAGGGTAGTTTCAATCAAATATACATAAACAAAATAAAGCCCTTTGTTTTGGAGTGAAATAAAATCTATACAGCATTAATGCTTATATTTTTCTTCCTTCCTCCTCCTATCTCGTTTAATGCACATGAGCAACAAACAGGAGGAACTGGAAGCCACTGTGCAGCAGGAAAACTATGCTATAGTTGCCATCACAGAAACATGGTGGGATTACTTGCACAATGGGAGTGCTGCAATGGATGGCTATAAACTCTTCAGAAGGGATAGGCAAGGAAGGAGGGGCAGTGAGGTAGCCCTGTATGTTAGGGAGTGTTTTGACTGTCTAGAGCTTGATGATGGTGATGATGAGGGTGCAGTGCGTATGGGTAACAATCAGGGGCAAGGTCCCCTCAGTATGACTATCACCTTTCACTCTTTGTCCACAGGAGTCTGTCTGCAGGCCATCAAATCCTCTTCCCTAACCGTGTTTCTTCTGACAACCCTGTCTGGAAAAAAGAAGGGAAGGACTCACACTTCTGAATCTTTTTCCTGCAGTGTTTCAGACCTGATACACTAACAGGAAGACTCCATTCCTTCCTGATAATTTGTCTTCAGCACTAATATCCCTTCACCTGTAAGAGACACAGGTAAAACTTTTGCCGTCTTTTCTCTATTGTGCACCAGCTAATTCTTGTTCTTATTCTGCACAAATATATGTGATTCAGGATATCCTTCAGCAACTTGCATACCAGTGATGATGGTCTTCCCTGCCCTTTGATTAACAGACCATCCTTGCAGTGAGATGAGAAACAGAAACATATGCTTCTACCTTGCTTCCCTAATTCAGCAGCTTCATTTCACCCACCTTCACAGGTAGCGAATCTAACTGAGCAGGCAGTTAAGTGGTGTGGTGAGAGGTGGGTTCACAAGCCACTTGGGCAACCTGCAGTTTGCACAGTGCAGCAGGGAGGTCAGCTGGATGCTCAACTGCTGCCACTGCTTGCGTCAGGCATCTCTCAGGGCCCTTAGAAAATGTCAGAAGATTATCTCTGAATACCCCATCAGCAAATCAGCTGGAGTGGCAACCCGCACTGAGGCAATTAAGAAGTCATTGGAATTACTTATGAACTAAATTGATTTACTATTTTCAATCTCCTTTTAAGGGGCAGAAAAGAACAACTTTGGAGCTGATTATGTTGCTATCTACCTAACTTTATTCCAGCAGTAGTAGTACTAGTAGTAGTGAAGGTAAAAAAAGGAGGAAAGCATTAAAACTAGTGAAAAAAAAGAATTTTGAATGAATGCTATCTGATTATCTTTTAGGGATTAGCATCTATAATGAATTTGTGACTAACTGATATAAACCTGGATGTTGATTCTGTTGCCCACCTTTCCCTCAAATCAAACAACAGAGTTTTTTCAGACAAGAGTAATAGTAAGCTGGACATTCTTCAGTCAATTGGTTATAGGAAAAATGTCTACTGTTTGAGAGACAGTCGTGAAGAATGAAGGGAAATAGCAAAATATTGTATTTCATGCACAGGCTCCCTTATAGACATCAGAAGTATAGGCATCTTTGTGGGGAACCGCGTGGCTGGTTTAGAAATCTGGTACATTATTTTTGTAAATATTTTATTTATTTTTTTTAATTATATGACTTAGAAAGTTGAGAATGTTTAATCAAAGAAGAGTAAGAAGATGGGGTAGAGAGAGAAAAGTCATCCTTTTGTAAGAGAAAAATCATCCCCTTTTATTAACTGTTAGGATAAGATATTCAAATCAGCTTCTAGTACCTTACAGATGCATAGATTCTTACATCTGCTAACCCATTATTTAAGAAAAATCTAAAACATTTTGGCTGAAATACATTTTTAACCTCGATTAAGGATGACAAGGAAGGCAAGACCACATGCATTCATTAAACTGCTTCACTGTTGATCTGTCTAAAAATAACTCAGAGGATAACTGAAAATTATATGTACCAGATTTACCATTTGTTCGTCTCAAACTGCTCAGATAAAGGGAGTTCAACATTAATTATACTCTGCTTCATTCAGCTTCACCACATAATGATGTTCATGGTTCATTTCAGTGTCCTGATCTGTCAGATAGTAAATGTTGTATAAGGGACATAAACATAACTGATTCGTCATCTGGCATGGTTAGGATGTTGTCTCTTGATTAAAAAAGGAGGTCTGAAATTTTTCTTTCATGTCCTGATTTATACATCACCAGTAGAAACCTCAGAAATTCTGGAAGGATTGCCAGGTGAAGTTCCCTGCCTAGCTGGACTGTCACTATCGATTAGGATTCAGTTCTCACAGTACTCATTTGGTATTGTGTGTGTTGTGGACATTGTGTTGCGGACATTGTGTTGCATTATGTATGTATTGTGTGTATTGTGAACAGTGCCTAGGAGCAGAAAGGATATCTTAGAACCCATACAAGGGAAAAGGAAAAGACGAAAAAAAAAAATAATCCAATTTCTTCTCCAATATTCTTGGTAGCTCTGATGAGCAGTCCTATTCTCTCAGTCCCAGTCTCCTGTCATACAATACACTAACAAGACAAAGCAAGATGTTTGTGTCTCTGCCTTACTTCTCAAATACAACAGAAAGTATGAGAAAGGCAGTAGATTCACAGTTGCTAACTCATGAAGGAGAGCAAACTCATGACCCCACCAATATACAATGCCTACTACATGTATACAATTCCTGCAGGGGTCAATAGTGGCTCCCGTACTGATCAGTGTCTTCACTGATCTAGATGGTCTAGATGACGGGACAGAGTGCACCCTTAGTGAGTTTGCTGATGAGACAAAACTTGGAAGGAGTGGTTTATGGAACAGAGGGTTGTGTTGCCTTTCAGAGGGACCTCAACAGGCTGGAGAAATGGGCTGCCAATAACCTTATGAAGTTCAATGAAGAGATGTGCAAAGTCCTGCTCCTGAGTAGGAATAACAGCAGACACGAGCACAGGCTGGGAACCAACAGACTGGAAAGCAGCTTGGCAGAAAAAGGTCTGGTGGACACCAGGTGGAACATAAGCCAGGTATGGGTCCTCACAGCAGATAGAGAAAGTGTCATTCAAGGCTGAGAGAGCTTGGATTGTTCAGACTGGGGAAGAGAAGGTTCAGGGGGACCTTAACTTTACATATAAATACCTGATGGGTGACAGCAAAGAAGACAAGGCTAGGCTCTTCTCAATGGCATCCAGTGAAAGCACAAGAGGCACAAACTGAAAGAAGAAATTCTGCTTAAACATAGGAAAAAAACCTCTTTCTTTATGGTAAGGATGGTCTCTGTTGGTTGTTTCCTTCATAGAACAGAGGTTTCTCCAGAGTTAGCAACCTGTCGTCTCTACCTTCTGGAAAGCTCATGTGGTCCAACAGGGAAAGAATTACTGTCACATTTTATTTATTAGCATCATCTAAGAAAGAACTCTCCTTTAGTCTGCTAAATCTATCTTTTTTTCTAGATCTGGTCTCTCAAAATTCTCCACTTTTATATTCACAGAACAAATACCTGTAAAAATAAAAAAGCCAGCCCTGTAAAGGTTCTTGAGATGTGGCAACTTCCTTACATTTGGCAACATATTTTGCTAAGGCAAAACAAAGTTTACAACTTTTAACTAAGTTTACTACATCCTTAAGACATGTATCATGTATCTCTAAACATGGCCTGATATCTATCTTGTTCTAATTCTAGTATTCAAACTGGAATTTAAATTTGGGAAGTCTTTATGGCTCATTTGATTTGTTCTTTCCACTTCCGTAAGCATTAAACAACTAAAGAAATTTTATCAGTAGGAGTTATCTGTTCCCTTTAATAGCTAAGTTATATGCCAATATTCATAAAGTTCTATAAAAAAAACCCTACAGTATTTATAAGATGAAAAAACTTTTTTTTTCCTAGAACATGGGGATGAGCAATGATGCAGAGCAAAATTTTATTTTGGTGGTCTTTACTTGCCTTTCTTACAGATCCTTCTCTCACTCATGTCATGATGAAGAAAAAGTGACAGAAATGCAAAAGAATAAAAAGCTGCCACAGCCACACTTTGTCCTTTTGGAGAACAAACACACATGAAAGAAATGCTGTTTCTATGCATAGTAAAAAACCCAAAATCTTGGTCTTTTGCTACTTTCCCTATGTTCAGTGACTTCTCAGTGCTAATGAATTTGGTTTACCAGTATCACAGGAAGGATATACTGTCTCAGATGGTCAATATGAGCATGTTCACAATGTTTCCAAGTACTCCTACACCTGCGTTTTAATGAGATATAACTCACCTCCTGTTTATTTAGACTCTCAGCATTTATTCACTGTCATCTTGCTTATTGAGTCATTTATATTCATGGTGGTGCAGTTTCTTCTTTCTAGGATGTATCACCCTGGCACATTTATTGATTTTCCCTCGCTGCTTTGATTAATACTAACAAATCACTTATTTTCTCACCTCAGCCTTTCTTATGTCTCTTGTCTCTTCCTGATAAGTGTTTAATTATGGCTAATCCTTCCATTTCCTTGCTATCCATTGCATTGTCGTCGTCTTTTCCTCTTTCTTGTTCTGTGTTAATTTGATCCTCTAATTTAAATTTTTGACCACTTCTAAGCTATGATAACTATTTTATTCTTCAAAATTCCCAACTCTCCCTTCCAGAGAAAACTTCATCCTGCTGAATACCTGTTGTGGTTTTTTAAGATCCTGCTAACTTCTTTCACCATAGTGGCTACTAATATGGTTATAAGCAAGCTTCACTTAAAGGGAATAAAATTCTTATTCCCCTAATTTCTGAGCATGCATAACCTGTTCAGCATGCAAAGCTTTTCCTGAAACAACAAATAATGCCAGGATCTACTAATGTAAACCAGGACTAACTTTAGATTTCAGTAGCTGTCCTAGACCTCTTCAGTTCTGAAAGTGCAGCACACCTACAACAAACTTGCTGTAAACCCTTGCATTTCAGGAACATCTCCCATCATCAGTGAGTGACTGTTGAGTCTCATCACAGAGATATTCGCACCAGAGAGAAGCTGTATTACAAGTATAAGATCTGTTTCAGCTCCTCCAGGCAAGAGAATCTCCCCTTTTCCCCGTAAGTACGTTAGAAGTTGTACTGAGTAGAGTTATCCACGTGCTTTAGTGTTTGCCAAGAACTCAGGATAAATAAATATTAGTAATTCATTTTCACAGCCCAGAAGTAGACAATAGACTTAGAGAGGTTTTATGAATCGGTTCACAGAAATAAAAAAAAGCTGCAAGCTTCCATCAGTCTCAGTGTAAGATCTCTCCCTTCTTGTCGTCTAATGACAAGTTCAGCTGTGTGTCTGCTCTTACATAAACCTTAGGTCTGAAACACTAGAAGGGTACTGCAATCGGAGGACATGGATAAATTCTAAGCCTAAATGTCTCCCTGTTTTTTATTTTTCAGATCTGTCCCTGTTCACAGCATCTACTTCAAGATTTTTGAGAACAGAAATCAGTCAGGAATTTGAACGTAGCTTTTTTCCTGAGGGAAACTTCCTCTCATACCCATAAATTTAGCAAACAATACTGGCTCAGTGAAGCCATCTATAACCAGATACAAGCAGTTCATCAGCCTTCTGAGAGCAAAGTGTTCTCTCCCTCCTGGCAGAGATTAAGGCCTCGAGGCAAAGGCAGGAGATTATACACCAATGTATTTATAAATTGTAAATCTATGCTACATGCAAATATATTTGAGATTATGCGTGCTGTTTTTAATTGAGCTAGGCACGACTGTAATAAAGCACATTTCAGCCTTCATGACTTCCTGACCCTGGTTTGAACTCTGCTAGGACACACACCTCACATTTTCCTCCAAACCAGAATTCTCCTTCACTCCATTGCCTATGGTCAGAGCAGCAAGACTTTTATTATCATCTTGTTGGATAATCAGCTGCTGTAGAAGGAGGGTTTCTCTAACCATCTTCCTTACTAGCTAAGTGTTGGCATATTTATTCATTCCTGCCTGTTTCTGTCCGTTTCCAGGGCCCAAAACCTCTAATTTGTATTTAGAAATCTGCCTTTTTTCTGCTGCCAAATGCAAGTCATTCATAAGCAGTTAGAGAGGAAAATATTTCTCAGCATTCGCTTAGAGAATTAGCCACTGTAAATATTGGCAGTGCCAAGAAAACTTGCCAACCAGAGATGAGTGAAACAATTTATATGTAAAATAACTGGTAGCAACAACCCACAACAACAGGAGAATTTTCTGCTACTCCAGCTGTCATTCCAAATGGGAATTTCATTTATTACCCATCTATCCTCCTTATTTTATAACTTTCCTATTACGTGAAGATAACCAAAAGTAGTAAAAAGCAATTAACATTTACTTTACTTAATTCTGAAAGGTTTCCTCACACTTGTCAGTTTAACCTGCATATAAACTGATGGCCTGGCAAAATTGGCCTTTCAGAAAAGCATATGGTAGAGTTAATCACTGTGAAATCCTTAAGGCTTTGCGAATCATTGGAAAGGCATCCAAGCAAGCTGTTTGGCAACATTAAATCTTTGCAAGTATATGTTAGGTACAAGAGATCAAAGTTATGTTCCAATTTTTTATATCACCATAAGCTAAAAATCATCTGCCACTGATACTGAAAAAAATTATTCTGTATTATTCTGTATTTGACTTACTGTAAAGTTATTTTACTTGTTATGAATGATAATCAGAGCTTACATGTGGAACTGTTTATGCATATGGGTGCATAGAGGACAGAGCTGGGCTCTTTTCAGTGGTGCCCAGTGACACAACCAGAGGCAATGGGCACACACTGGAACACAGGACTTTCCATCTGACTTCAGGAAACCTTTCTTCACTGTGAGGGTGACCAAGTGCTGGCACAGGTTGCCCAGAGAGGTTGTGGAGTCTCCATTCCTGGAGATATTCAAAAGCCATCTGGACATGGTCCTGGGCAACCACTTCTAACTGGCCCTGCTTGAGCAAGAAGGTTTGACAAGAAGACCTCCAGATGTTCTTCAACCATGCTGTGATTCTGTGAACCATTAAGGAATTAAGTACAACTTAGCCTAGCCTGTTCCCATTCTCCCACTTCCCACTTTAACATTGTCCTTGCTGTATGTGAGCTTGCATCTTTCTCAGCTCTACATGAAAAGTTTTATTTAGATTTCTTCTGAAAATTCTGAACTCCCCTGTTTGTTTTTACTTTCTAAAGAGATCTGGAAAATTTGTACCTCTCACATATTTATATTTTCCATGTTACACGTTTCCCTACACCTGAAACTCAGAATATGAAATCTTCAGGCAGAAGGGAAATTACTGCCCAAACCTACAGCCTGGTTAACAAGATTTTAAAAGGAAAAAGAAATAATTAACATATTCTGAAAAGTCACTATCCAGCTCACTATTTCAGAATAAGCTCCTAAAACATATTTCAGTGCTTTGTCCAGTCCAGTGTAATAACTGAAATTTGCTTCCATTAGTCAGTGAGCTATTACAGAGTTCGATAGATCTTCGTCAGGCATTTTTTCTAGCATTCAGACTACATTGCTTCTTGCTCCATTTTTTATATCAGTGTTAATTATAAGCCTTTATTTCCACTGACACGCTTTCTTCCTTACTGGTACAGTCATTTAATAACTGTATACTGATTCTGGCTCATTTACACACTGCTCAGTAACTCTTTGCTCTACCAGAAATCCCACTAACTTCAACAGACTGTAATTACTGAACCAAATCTTCCATCATGAAATTCACTCTTAATGCTAAAAAGTTAAGGAACTGCATTTAAATCACAGGAATTAACTTAGAATGGCTTATTTTGAGAGCATGTCTGCAGGAATTTTGTCTTTTTGTAGTTGAATGCAGATCTACCAAGGGGGGGGAGAAGAGCAGAAACAGGTGGAGACCTGCAGAGGAGAAAGCTGCAGTGCCCCATTTATCAACTCCTAAATAAACAGCCTGATGTTTGGAAGTCCCTGATAAACAGCCACTGCATACAAGTAGGACCTGGCTGGTCACAGATAGATAAGACCTGCTGCAACATGCACTGTGTTGCTGTGACTTTTGTCACAGGATGGTTTTGCACTCTTTGGAGGGAGATTTCCAAACTCTTCTCAACAATTTAGATCAGGGGTACATTACCCTCTTTGCAGTTGCAATGTATGGAAGTTCGTAAGAAGCTGTCAGAAGTTTTTTTGCAGCTCCATCAGTACGTTGTCATACTGATGTCAGCCTGGCTCAGTGATGTATTTAGGCATGCAGTGCCAGAACCTGCATCACCCATGGTCCTTCAGCAACTTATGGAAGAGCCCATGCAGACCCAGCTTACACGTCAGAGTCCATAGTCCTCCGTATGTGAGAGGGCGCTAGCAAAAGGCCCGAGTTTTGCAGTTCAGCTGAGTTTTAGGAATCTTTTTTCCAAGAAATCATAAAATGTTCAAGTAATGATACTGTAACTGGGACACTAGATTAGGAATTTTTAACATGGCCTTGTTTTTTGATCTTGAAATTTGCAAAATTCACTGAGCTTCTGACTTAATTTCTATGCTAATTTTCTGTCAGTCTCATTCATTTGTGTCACAAACTGTTGCCTGTCAAGGGCCGTCATCTTACCATGTGCATGTGCATAGGCCCTGCCATCACCTGGGCCCCAGTCTTGGTGGCTGACTTTGCTATTTACTGAAGAAGGACTTTCAATAAATTCCATACAAGGAATGCTCTCAATGCTTCCATTAGGTAGGAACCCAATTCCCGTTAAGGAGGTGTGACAGCATACCAGGGTACAGTCACTTGTTTTCTGACTGCTATGGTCTGTTCTTCAGTAGATGTTGAATGTGTAAATAAGAGTATAACTGTAAAAACACATGAAATAACCCTTGTATAGACCTGTAAGTTATGACTGTAATTCAGCAGAACTGGTTGGGCCTGTACAGACTTTTCTTTCCCAAGAAATTTTGATCCCCAAAACATTTTTCCAGCACTTGTGGCTTTGCCTCTTATCCTTTCACCTGATATGACACAAATTGATACTCAAGTATCACTTGCTCCAATACCACTATGCTCTCTACAGCCTCCTGAGGAGGGGATGTGGCAAAGGAGGTGCTGAGCTCTTCTCCCGGGGATCCAGTGACAGGATGCATGGGAATGGTTCAAAGCTGCATCAGGGGAGGCTTGGACTGGACATTAGGAAGCATTTCTTTACTGAGAGGGTGCTCAAACACTGGACGAGGCTTCCTAGAGAGGTGGTTGATGCCCCAAGCCTGTCAGTGTTTGAGAGGCATTTGGGCAATGCCCTTAACAACATGCTTTAACTTTTGGTCAGCCCTGCAGTGGTCAGGCAGTTGGACTGGATGATTGTTGTAGGTCCCTTCCAATTGAAAGATTCTACTCTATTCTGTTCTGTTCTGTTCTGTAAGAAAATAATTAGTTAAGATGAAAATTCCTGGCCCATTCACTATTGCAGCCCAATATTCCCATTAGGTTGATTTTTTTCTTATGACAGAGCATCTCTGCTTCATGAGGATCACAGTAGCTTGTAAAATTGTACAAATAACTACATATTTTCTTAGTTTAGTTCTGTGGTTAGTCATACTTAATCTAAGACCTGAACATCTAGATAACTGTAATTCATTTCTCTTTCTGCTCTATTGATCTTTTGTGTAATACTAATTTAAAGCCTGATTTATTCTATTTACTTGGTTTATCTTAATGAATTTTTAGTGACATACATTTTTAAACAGATCCTCATATTTTCCTCTAATCACATCTCCACTATAATGTACAAGTCAATTCTCTCCTTTTTAAAAACTATATAAATGAAAAATATAATTTTGCTACCAAAGACTGGACTATTACATTATTAGGTGGTGCTTATTCACTTAATATCATGGAAGATTTTTAGATGTCTTTTTTTTTATATTTATTCATTTTACTTTTGAATGAAGGTAGAGCCTGTGGCACATTTAAACGGCATAGTTCTCAGAATAGCAATATAGAGGCTTGTTCACACATTTGCAGAAAGAACACAAATTAAATAATGCACAGCATTTAATATAAAATGCTGTTTAAAACAAAGAAATGCCCAGAATGGAGTTTAAACTTTGAGCTCTGTCATCATTTTTCTCTGAAAAAAATTTTTGTTAACAAGTCCACCTTCCAAAAGTCAAATAGAAAACAAAAAGCACAGAGCAGTCTAAAATAATATATAATGTTGATAAATGGCACACTCCATTCATGGACTATCATAGCCGTGAACTAAAATGTTGCTGGCCAAAACACAGAAGATCTGGTTGTCTTTTTTAATATAAAGGGTTTAAAAATCTCTGCTAGGTACAAATATCCTATGAGGAAAAACACTGTCTCTCTGCTTTGGATGAACAGTATTGGGAGGGAAAGGGTAGACACCCTGTGTGCCTGCTTCTGTTCTGCAGAGGCATCTACTAAAGTCCAAACAGCAAAAACAGAAGTAAGAGCAGCAGGTTCACACAGCTGAATTAGTGTTATAGACTATCTCATTTCTATTTACTCCTGAATTTGTCACATTTGGAGGACTTTGGGGCACCCCTCCCCTTTTCTCAACTTTAGGGAAATGAGAATCCTTAAAGAGAGGCATTGCCAGGCCTGCAAGTTATGTTACTGCTTTTTTAGGGCTATAAGAAGGCTGAGGTCACATAATATCACACATTGCAGGTAAAGGTAAGGATATGCATCTCCTGCCTGAGTCCTAGCTATATTTCTCACAACCTGGATGCTCATGAGATATATTTTTGAACACATACTTCTGACATTTCAGGGAATGAAATCCTGCAGGAGCAGAAAAGATGCCCAATCAGAATAGTAGCAAGTTTTTCAAACTCCTAAAACCACTTTCAAATTAAGAGCACCATACTAAAGTTTCTTTTGCAGAAATATCTCAGAAATATTGAAATGTCACTTTTGTCCAATATTCAGTTAAATGTTTATGTGTTTGTATTCTGCCCTTGTACCTTTATTGAGACCATATCCAGGCTTAAAATTCGGTTGAACTGAAAATTTGTTTGCCTTTTCTGAGACAGCGTCGTAAAATATACACATGCTCTGCCTTGTTCTTTATGTTTGGCATTTTATTAGTAAAAACGTTCTTGTTTTCAATCATGGCTTTTTCTGCTCATCTGGTTTTCTGAGAGTTCTGCTGCTGCAAGGGGGAGAAGTATGGACCCCTTTGACCAATGATTCTCTCCTAGGCACACACTTACCTCCCCACCCTTGCTAACTCCAGCTGATAAAGTTAAAAAGAAAAAGAAAACGCTTTTTTTCCACTTCCATGTACAAATGCCACTTTAATATAGAATTTGGGTTTAATGCAGTCAGTGGACATTACAGTTGCAGCCTGCAGCAGTTTCTCAGTCAGACAGCTAGTTCTGGCAATTTCAGCATGTGTAGGACCTCAAGGATCAAAGACAACATTAATATGTTATTCCAGTCCCGTGCTCCCTGAGCCCAGGACTTCAGAGTACCCAGAGGCTTATCACAGCTACATCCAGAAATTGCTTCATGAGAAAGAGCCTGGCAACAGACGTCTGAGGAAATCATCAATGCATCAGTTTGGATGACAAACTGAAGAGGTAAAAAATATTTTAAACAGAATTGCAATATGAAATTTTTAAACCATCTATGTTTCTTTGTGGAAACTGAAAGACTTCATCTGCTCCATAACAAATTTGTTCTGGCAAAGGCATTGATTCCAGACACGCTCTGAACTGAGGATTGAGGTGCAGAACTAGAGTTTGAGAGAGGAGGGTCTGAAATCCCCCTCAGTCCAAGTCAGAGTAGGGGCACCCAGATTTTTCATTAGGCAATAATCTAAAATAACAAAGAGAGGGAGGAACCTGGGTTCTAATCCATGCTCTCAAATCAGACAGGGAAGGTATTGTCTTGCAGGTGAATGGGAAAGAGTAGTAGGTACAGCTTCTGTCTGCAGTTCCATAAATCATACCCAAATTCCTTGCAAATCTTGCCCAAGAAGTCCATGCATCTTATTTGGATTTCACTGCAAAGTTCTTTTACTTTTCAAATATGCTAGAGATCTTCGGATCTATCTGACGGAGCCAGACTCTTCTCAGTGGTGCGCAGCGACAGGACAAGGGGCAATGGGCACAAACTGAAGCATAAGAGGTTTCACTTGAACATGAGGAAGAACTTCTTTACTTTGAGGGTGACCGAGCACTGGAACAGGCTGCCCAGGGGGGCTGCGGAGTCTCCTTCTCTGGAGACATTCAAAGCCCGCCTGGATGAAGTCCTGTGTAACATGCTCTAGGTGAACCTGCTTTAGCAGGAGGGTTGGACTGGATGATCTCCCGAGGTCCCTTCCAACCCTTGCCATTCTGTAATTCTATGATTCAAGCTGACTGAAATAGATTCTGCCTAGAATAGATCTTAGTGATCTTTCTTCTAAATACTTGTCAAATTCTATTTTAATTCTATAAAAAATTTTACACCTGTATCATCTTTTAGTGAGATACTTCAGAAGTTTACTCTCTTTTGCGTAAAGAAACACTTCCTTTCATTCAGATTTAGTTCATACTAGGTTTGATTTGATGGCCCCATTCCTGTGTTAAAAAAAAAAACCAAAACAACAGTGAGCAGCTCTTTGCTTTTTTTATCCCTCAATAATAAGCAACTTAAGCTATCTCCTTTACAAGACAAAAACTCTTAGCTTATTCAGTCTTTCTTTGTGTGGAAGCTATCCCACCTTTTAGATTGCTTTCATTCTCTTCACTATACTTTTTCAAGTTTTATGACATCTTGTTTTGAAATGAGGAGCCCAGAATTACAGTGTTCAAGGTTTCAACAACTATGGATTTTTACAGTAGCACGAGGCTGCACCTCAAATACTGTGTTCAGTTTTGGGCCCCTCACTACAAGAAGGACATTGAGGTGCTGGAAAGTGTTCAGAGAAGGGCAACAAGTCTGGTGAAGGGTCTGGAGCACAAGTCTTATGAGGAGTGGCTGAGGGAACTGGAGTTGTTTAGCCTAGAGAAGAGGAGGCTGAGGGGAGACCTGATCGCCCTCCACAACTGCCTGAAAGGAGTCGGCCTCTTCTGCCAAGTAACAAGCGATAAGACAAGAGGAAATGGCCTCAAGTTGTGCCCAGGGAGGTTTAGATTGGGCATTAGGAAAAATTTCTTCGCCAAAAGGGCTGTCAAGCATTGGAGCAGGCTTCCCAGGGAAGTGAGAGATTTCCCATCCCTGGAGGTACTTAAAAGATGGGTAGACAAGGTACTTAGGGACACAGTTTAGCAGTGGACTTGGCAGTGGTAGGTTAGTGGTTGGACTTGATGATCTTAAAGGTCTTTTCCAACCTAAATGATTCTATTACTCTATGATACCACAATGATGTTTTTTGTTTTGTACTCCGCCATTTTCCTAACTTTGTTGTTGTAGGTTCTGCATTTTTTTTTCTGTTCCTATTCTTTTACTACTAATTACTGAGGTAATACTGGACACGAGTATAAACTGGGGAGGAGTGGCTGGAGACCAGCCCTTGCAGAGAAGTATCTGGGTGTGGTGGTCAGCAGCAGGCTCAATATGAGCCAGCAATGAGCCCTGGCAGCCCAGAGGGCAAACCCCATCCTGGGGTGCATCCAACACAGCATCACCAACCAGTCAAAAGAGGTGATTCTCCCGCTGTGTTCAGCATTGGTGTGGCCTCGCCATGAGTACTGTGTGCAGTTCTGGGCGCCACAATTTAGGGAGGATGTGAAGGTCCTTGAATGTGTCCAGAGGAGGGCAACAAAGCTGGTGCAAGGGCTGGAAGGCTGTCCTGTGAGGAGCAGCTAAGAACTTTGGGTTTGTCCAGCTTGGAGAAAAGGAGGCTGGGGGGCAACCTCATTGCTCTGTACAGCCTCCTGAGAAGGGGATGTGGCAAAGGAGGTGCTGAGCTCTTCTCCCAGGGATCCAGTGACAGGATGCATGGGAATGGTTCAAAGCTGCATCAGGGGAGGCTTGGACTGGACATTAGGAAGCATTTCTTTACCGAGAGGGTGCTCAAACACTGGACGAGGCTTCCTAGAGAGGTGGTTGATGCCCCAAGCCTGTCAGTGTTTGAGAGGCATTTGGGCAATGCCCTTAACAACATGCTTTAACTTTTGGTCAGCCCTGCAGTGGTCAGGCAGTTGGACTAGATGATCACTTTAGGTCTCTTCCAACTGAAAGATTCCATTCTATTCTATTCTATTCAGTTCAGTTCTATTCTATTGTATTCTAATATTTCATGAACCCCAAATATCATATAAAGAGTGGAACTTTTTTGTAAACAAAACTAGGATTATTTTGCCCTCCAAATTTGACTTCACATTCATATTTATAAGTACAGTTATTGTTTCTCTGGCTACATCTGAAACCTGAAACTCCATTACTTTAGAAAATGCATCAGATTTTCATCTTGGAGTCCTGAAGCAGATTTAAGCTTTCTGTCAGATTCTGCCACTGATACTCTATTAGCCTGGACTGCACAATAATCATTGCTATCCAAGGTTCAACAAGGCCAAGTGCAAGGTCCTGCACATGGGTCAGGGCATCCCTCAGGATCAACACAGGCTGGGGGATGAAGGGATTGAGAGCAGCCCTGCTGAGAGGGACTTGCAGGTACTGGTGGATGAAAAGCTGGACATGAGCCAGCAATGTGCGCTTGCAGCCCAGAAAGCCAACCCTATCCTGACTACATCAAAAGAAGCATGGCCAGCAGGTCAAGGGAGGGGATTCTGCCCCTCTACTCTGCTCTGCTGAGACCCCACCCAGAGTACTGTGTCCAGCTCTGGAGCGCTCAGTACAGGAAAAATGTGGATGTGTTGGAGTGGGCCCAGAGGAGGGCCACAAAGATGATCAGAGGACTGGAGCACCTCCCCTGTGAGGACAGGCTGAGAGAGTTGGGCTTGTTCAGCGTGGAGAAGAGAAGGCTGCGGGGAGACCTTACTGCAGCCTTTTGATGCTTAAAGGGGGCTTATAAGAAAGATGGGTCCAGACTTTTTATCAGGGCCTGTTGTGAAAGGACAAGGGATAATGGTTTTAAACTAAAAGAGGGTAGATTCAGACTAGGAAGAAATTTTCGATGATGAGGGTGGTGAAACACTGGAAGAGGTTGCCTGGAGCTGTGGTAGATGCCCCACCCTGGAAACATTCAAGACCAGGTTGGATGGGGCTCTGAGCAACCTGATCAAGTTGAAGATTGTGGGGGGTTTGGACTAGGTGACCTTTAAATGTCCTTTCCAACCCAAACTATACTATGATTATTTTAACACTCACACTAGGTAAGAATAATATTTTAAACAATGTAATCAAAGTAATTTAATTGACAGTCCAAATTTTAAAATCTAAAAAACTGACGATACAACATAAGTTTAATAAAACTTCAGATCTGTAGCGTACATCTGTAATTATATTCACAATAGAATGGATTGTATTTATGTCATATACTTCAAACTCATGAAATCTTTGTTCTTTTTAGTTGTATGCCTAATCGAAGTTAAAACCTGTTACATGAAGTATAATAGTAAAAGACAACTATAACCATTTTATTTGTTGACATATTCACATTAACAGTAATAAAGGAAACCCACCAAATATCACAGGATGTTGGATCACTTACAAATTAAAATAGAGGACGAAAAATCAAATACAAAGGCCACTCCTTATACCCTATAGATAGAATTATGAGAAACGGTGTTAGGATTCACCATGCACAGAGAGAAAGCTGGAATTTAACTATGCATCTAAAAGGCAACACTGAAAGGCAGTGTGATAAATTATTTTCTATCCCTGTTTCCTGAGAAAAGCCTCAGAGTAATAAATCTCATCTATCTGGGATGATGGTATTCGAATCAGGAAAACAGTAAGCCTGTAGGCTGAAATTACCTACAAGATGATATCAAGTGTGGTGTTTTCTGCAACAGAGAAATGACACTTCAATCTAATAAGACAGATATTGAGAAATTCTGAAAATCAAAACTTCATCATTAGTAACCTTAATGAATGCTGCTTTTTTTTTTTTTTCTGAGCTGTAGGCCAAAGTCAATTTGAATTTCCAGACAAATCATTTTTAGTTAGTTGGTAGCTAAGAAACAACCATGCTACCAAGGTAGCAGAACACAACAGAGGTAATTAGGCTCCACAAGCAGGTATCACAATAATTTTTTGCATTATTCAAGGAAGTGAACAATTAGATATGTATGACCTGATATGAGTACACTCATGTCACAGCTTTCCACTTGCAGGGAAAGACACCTCTCTGATGAAGAAATCCCATCCATCTTGCAGAATACTTCTCTAAGTAATATAATTCAGACTGGATGGCTGGGTAGTGGCCCTGGCCCCAAACATTGTTTCCCTATTTATAAAGGCCATTATCTTTTGTATAAGAGGGTTAAAAATGCCATCTTTCTGTTACCCAGTCTTTGTTCAAAAAAACTTTTAACAACCAGTCTCCTCAACAGAGGTATTTATCTGCACTACACTCTGCAAGGAAGGCATAATTTTATAAGCTCCAAAGACATGTTTGCAGATGCCATAACAATAAATTTGCAAGTTTGTCAGCTCTGTCAGCTTGTACCGCCAACATAAAAAAAATGAAGCTAAAGAGTAGACTTTAAGGAAGGAAGCTCAAGAACTGTTTACTTGCTTTAAATTAAAAATCTGAGAAGCTGGAGGTGTTAGGGCTTGCTAAGAGAATCATGTTCTAGATGATGTCTTACAGAAATACTGCGAATAAAAAAAAGATTTCTTTAAGTTTTCTTCAAAACGCAGTGTTGAAATTCAGCTTTCTAAAAAAGGTCCAGATGATCAGTATTTGGGATCAAGTATGTTCAGAAACTTTATTCATGTTTATAAGTAAGTTCAAGACCAATATAGAATCACTTTAATGTGCCATAGCTACAATAGGAATTTGATAGCTTCACAACAGGCTTGGAAGACAAAAATCCCCTATATATGCAACTGAGAGAGTCAGATTGTCAGAAAAGAGGTGGGTTGAAGTTAACAACTACAGCTGAATGAAGATATTAGGAACATACTTAGCGTTATGAAACTGATTTGTTATCACAGTCAGAGAGAACGTGGCACAGACTTTCCATTTAAAACTTCAAATCATGTAAATTTTTATCCTATTATGTGCTTATTTTCATGTCTCATGCTACTTTCGATAGCCAATCTGTGTAATCTTTAATCAAAATTCTTAATTCATTTGGAAATCAATTTCTATACAAATGAATTTGTATTTCAAAGCAGACACATGGAAAAATGTTAAATCTTCCTTCTGGCACTTTATTCAACAAATATTAAGAATATCCCAGCTTTTTTCATGCCTTCTCAACTTTGCTCAGTAAAAGCAAGCTGTGCTAGACTGTCATAGATAGTGCCTTTAAAAGTGATCTACAATAGCAAGCATAAAAATACAATTAGGATAAAATATTTGAACACATTCTTGCAGCTAAGAATGACAAACTGCAGTATCTCTCTCCTCTGTCTCATAGACATTCATATCTCCCACGCAGTTGTGTCTGAAAATTATTTCCTTCAGGTTTAATCTGACTATGTTACACAACGTTTAAAATGAAAAACTTTTAGCCTTGGTTCAGTGCTTAGAAGTATATTTTGTCACTTCAGAATTATTCAGATATTGAGAGGGCAGTTAATCTGTGAACAGATGAATCTTCTCATCATAATTTCTGAATATTTTGTCTCCCATCAAGCCAGCCTTTTAACTACCTCTCCAGTTTTCTGTTGATTACAGTGTTACACCACTGTTTCACAAGTAATTTTTTTTCCTCTGTCAATATGTTACCATTCAAGTTTTCCAGTCTTTCAAGATCTTAACTTTTCAAGAAACAGAGACAGAATGTTTACTAGGTCAAAATCTTTGGCATAGGTTACTAATAAAAATAAATATATGTTAAAAAATTAAACAGTAATATTTCCCTATTGTGCCAAAATGGATGCATCTCTCATTTAAGTTTTTTCAAAGGATTATATGCATTTTGAGAGTTCCAAGAAGACAGTAATAGTAAGAACAGGATCCAGCTGGAAAACCATGTCCTTCTTTTCAATGGAAAATAGGTATTGAGGGAAGACCTTATCGCCCTCTACAACTACCTGAAAGGAGATTGTAGTGAGGTGGGGGTCGGTCTCTTCTCCCTGGTAACAGACGATAGGACGAGGGGAAATGATCTGAAGTTGCACCAGGGCAGGTTTAGGCTAGACATTAGGAAAAATTTTTTCAATGAAAGGGTTGTCAAGCATTAGAACAGGCTGCCCAGGGAAGGGGTCGAGTCCCCATCCCTGGAGGTATTTAAAAACAGGCAGATGAGGTGCTTAGGGACATGGTTTAGTGGTGGGATGGCAGTGTTAGGTTAACGGTTGGACTTGATGATCTTAAAGGTCTTTTCCAACCTAAACAATTCTATGATTCTATGATTTTGTTTGTTTTCTGGTGGAAAACCCATCCTTTGCATGAAGGACAGATTTTACAAAGAAAAAGGAAGATGATGATATGTGGAAGAAATGTCAAATATGTAGGCAATCAGGAAAAGTATGGATTGACAGTAGCTGGTACTGAAAAGTTAATTATTTGGTGGTATGGAAGAGAATGCTGAAAGGGGAAACATTTGCCTGAAGACACTTCTCTACCAGAACTCCTGAGGGATGGTAGTTGGGATGGACCTTAGTAATTTCATCTCCGTTTTTTGTACAAAATGTGCATCCGGTTATTTGATGTCAATGATATTTGCTGCTAATCCTGTGCTAGGATCACTGTCAACACAGAAGGAAACTGAAATATTCTGTAGGAATATGAAGGACACTTGATGCTTAATTACGTTTTTGTTACTGCTATAAATGCCAATCAGTTTGAGATAACTGAGAGAGAGAATGACCTGGGTACGGCAGGTAATCTCCAACCACAAGTCAGTAATATGATCAACCCATGAAAAAAGACCAACATTATCCCAAGTTGCTCCCATAGAGTCAGAGATATTAAGTCCAATATATGATGTATATTTGAATGACTGTATCCAATGAGATCATATAAATTAAAAAATGGTTAATAGAAATTACGAGAGATTAAGAAGTATAGCAGTATCTATTAAAAGCCACAAAACCTCTCGTAACTTGTGTGGCCAGTTGATGACAACTAAGAATTAACATTTCTGTAATACCGCTCCTTGTGTATCTACTTGATGGCCTACAGTACAGTTCTCATTGACTCCAATTGTAACTATTACTGCTCATCAGTGCTGTCAAATAGGCATCAGGGTTTCAAATGGGTCTCTGTTACATGCAGACTAAATGGTTATGTACCATTGTTCACTTTATTACACTAGAGAAAAGGACATGTAGAATGAGGAGCTAATATATGTGAAATTTTCCAAAACTCAATAAAATTAAGTTTTTCAGTGTGCTAATATTTCCACGAAAATTATTATGAATTCACTGAAAAGATAACCAGGCCAAATACTTCTGTCTCCTTCCAGAAAAGTTTGGAAAAAAAAAAGCAAAAACCATTTTTGAGGAAAAAACAGCAGTCAGAGTTCAGGCCAGCACTGAGCAGGATCAAGCTGAAAAAGAAAAAAGAGCCACAAGCAAGTCAAAGCTGGATTTTTCTGGAAGGTTTGTTTGTCTGTTGGGGGAGGGTGTTATTTGAAAGAGGAGATTTTTTAGGAGAAAGGAACTAAAAGTTTTTAACAGTCAGCTAAGAAACCATTTCCTAAGATCAGTTATTATACAGAATGTTATATCTTGGGATTTTATTGTTGCCTACAGTATAGCAAAATTGCATTTCCTGGGACATATTAACTTATTGTGAGTTGTATGAGAAAAGAAAACTAAGGTATTGTATGTTTTTTGAACAATGGTATTTTATAGAAATTTGTTGCCTTTGGGAAACATTAGGTTTGTGTCAGAAATTTCTTCTAATATTCAACAGGATCAGGAGGGGTACAGAACCTTTGAGGCAAGAACCAATCTGAGGTATTGCTCAGAGCAATCAAGAAACTAGATTTCACTGAGCATTGTAATAAAAAGCTTCCCAGATATCATCTATTCCGAAGTACACTATGAAAATATTCCCCCCTTGAGCTTAATTTCTTTTTGAATTATCTACCTATAAAAGCAGCAATATGCCTTTAGGTCCAGTGAATACTACATTTATTATCTACATAATTCACCCATTCCTACCTGACAATATGTTGCATTTGAATAGGCAACAGCTATTGTCTTCTTGTGAATTGGAGCTTGATTAAATGAACACTAATGAGCCATCGACTGTTATTTGGCTTCAGAGCATGCAAACTTCATGACTGGCAATGTGATAGGAAGAAAAAGCAAAAACTAGCCACAGTTTTAAAAAAGAAAGTCTCTTCAGGAGTTTGAAGATGAACATTACATTTAGAAGAGACACTGGGTGTTTATTCCCTGTGCTGGTTTTGGCTGGGATAGAGTTATTTCCTTCATAGTACCTAGTATGGCTCTCTGATAAATGTTAAGTGTTAGTTCAGTCAAATTATCAGTTTTTACTCATTTCTCTGTAGTGCTTGCAGCCCCAGGCCTACCTCAGGCTTAAACATAGTCCTGTGGGACATCTGATCACATACTGAAGGAAAAAAAAAGTGTCAATAAAGGTTTAGTGGCAGACTTTAACTTTGAAGGCATTTTTCTGAAACTACAAATAATTCCAAATAGGCCTGTCTACAAATTGCTTATTGATTTCTGCAATTCTTACATGCAATTTTTCAGCCAGTTTGAGTGTATGAACTTATTTCTAAGGAATATGAACCTATATTCAAGCCATGACTAAATAAGTCTTCTTCTTACCTCTCATATTTCTTCTGTGTTTCTGTGGTTAGAAACAGCCTTGCCAAGAGATTTTCTTTCACCATAGTCAGATCAACAAAATGCAAGGTAGTAAGTAAATTTAATAATAATTAGATGAGCTGGATCCACTTCAAACTAGTTTTGCACCTGTATGAAACTAGAGCAGATGCTCAGACCTCACTCTAATATCTCACTGTAATAAAAGTAGCATTCAAGTGTAATTCTCTCATCTTGTGGTCACTCAGAAAGAAGAATAGAGGCTCTTCAATCCCTGTTATGTGAGTTATGGACATCACCTCACTGGAGAGGTTGGAGAAGAAAGGGGGTTTTTTACGCTGAGTCTGAGCAGGCAGTGGGGGACGCTGGGACAGAGGAGTCATGTCTCAAAGCGTATTGAGAAAAGAGCAAACTATCAAAGAATCTGGAAAGCTCTGCTAGTTTATTCTTGACAATAGCAAAGTGTTAGAGAGGTATTTATGCTCCTAGTTGTAATCTCCTTTAGATTCATCCCACTGACCATTTAGTCCAACCTTGTTCCAGTACCAGATACTTCAACAGAAAGTGTAACACACTGCAACTGGGACACCCGATCATCTGAATGCTTTTAAGGGGAGTTAGTATTCAGTTAACATTTGTGTCATCAAGACCTAGAAGCAAAGAAAGCATTTAAACCTGTTGCAGATTTGTTCATCTCAGCTTCCTGCAGTAATAAATTCCAGAGAAAGCAATTCCTTTTAACCGCTGGAAACTCACTACATTTCTAATGTCACTTATGTCCCTTTTACATCTGTGCTATTGCTTTCTGAAAACAAATAAAATTGTTGGGTTGTAGCTTTCAACTTTAAATTGATTCATTGTCATCATGCCATTCCCACCAGCACCAGGATGCTTTGACTAAGGACATTAGAAGAAAAACTAGAGGAAACAGCAGGAGACCTGTAGTTCTAAATATATGTAATGGAATAATTTAAATAATTTCGAGAGATATTATGGGAGAAGATGCTGCTGTGAGAAACTGGGATCTTCCAAAAGGGATGGCTATTATGTTGACACTGTCACTATCTCTGCTGAGAAGGTTGAGGAGATACAGAACTCTGAAAAGAAAAAGTCTTTCAGGAAAAGTCAACAATACGAAGGTTAAATAATGTGTTTAGTGATTAAGACTGCTAGCATCAAGAATTCATATTAGTTCCCTACACTAATAGGAAAAATAGCCTTGCTATATGATAATGACACATAGCAAAGAGATACTGAAAGGTGATAAATAGCTCATTTATCTGAGATTTACTCAAAACTAGTTTATATCCTTTGTTTCCTTTCTGCAGCTAGGAACCTCTGCCTAAGAGAAGGAATTGGCCCTTCAGATATCAGGTAACATGTAGTTGAGGGCTGAGGTAGAAGAATGTGTGATTATTTAATTATGTTGTAAGTAATATGGAATTTGGCATAAATAAACAAACAAGTAAATTTAAAAAGCATTTTACAAGAAAATATCTTCTTTCCATACTCACATTAAATTGTTTTAGGCTGAAAATGTTCCTGAAATTCTGAATAATTTGTATCAAATATAAAGAATATGGATTAATAGGGTAATTATACCTTGCCACAAATCTTCTAAATTTGGCTATGACATTTACCTAAAGTACAAGAAAAAATTAATTTTTCTTATTAAAACTAAGTAAAAAACCTTTAAGGCATAAAATGCTGAATTCCAGATATTTCTACAAAATAATTGCCAAGTTCTATTACACCAAGAGCTATTAGTACAAGCATCTGTAGCATGATTTGCTTCCAGTCCAGTCCCACAGCCTTTGCACCATTTAAGCACCAGAAAGGTCTTAAAGCAGCCATAATGACTAACTTGAAACCTGACTGCTTGTTTCTGCAGACCTTCAGTATCTGTCTTTCTTCCCTCTTTTATTGTTTTTTTTCTTCTCCTCTGTGTGTGAAAAGAAAAATAAAATATGGTGAAAAGGAGTAAATCCAGTCTTGATCCCTCCTTCTGAGAGTCCTACTACTGATGTAACTGAGAGTAGCCCTTAGTTTGCTGTAATTGATTCTTTCAGGGATATCTAAGAGCCAACTTAAGAGTTACCCTTCTCACATACATTACCTTCAAGCGCCCGATGTACAGTTTCATGGCAGATGAGAACCTGGTCCCAGCTCTTTAAAAAAACTCCCCAGATTACTTTCTCTCAATTTCTAGGTTCCTACTTCCCACTAAGTGCTTGGTATCTCCATCAAAACTGCAGTGGTGAAAGTATGCAGCACTTCAGCAAAGTGGGCACAGACCTGTCACTGACCTAATGACAACAAATTACAGCAGTAGCTCATTTGCTGCAGTAGGCAGTGATTTCATGGGGCACACTCACATCTGAAGTGACAGAAACAGTTGTGGGAAGCATTGCAACCAACTGAAGTAAGCTTGATAGCTAATCTAAAAAAAATTATTTCTTCCTAGTCATTCCACTGGTAAAAAACTTCATAATATATGGCATGTGATTCAGGCAGTACAGAACCTGAAGCTCAGATAACTGATTTGAATGTTAGTTTGAAGTCTTAGGTAACCTACTGTCCTTGAACGGAGGATGAAAACCCTGGCACTCACTGGCACTCACTTCCAGGCATGCTCTCAGTGGAGGTTTAATTGCGTTTCATTAGATTGAGTACTCAAATCAAAGCCACTAGGATTTGCGAAAGTTTATTGTATTATCTAGCTTCTGTGCAGGTATGCTGTAAGATAGGAGTGGTTTCAATTAGTAACTGCAAAAAAGGCAAAAATGTGAGTGAACAGACTAGGTTAGAAAAACAACTATAAGGATATCTTCATTTTTATTTTTTTTTCCTAGTAAATGCTTTGGACAAAAATAAGATGCTTTTTTTTTTTTTTTTTTTTTTTTGATGGTGCTGAAACCTTCTCTACCTCTGGACATAGTACAGACAGAATGAGAGCTTCATTATTTTCCTAAGGTGACAGGATATTATGGTAACAAATGTAAAAACTGTCTGAAAATGCCTGAAGATGACATAAGCTGTAGCATACATCTTTTTTTTCCTGTCTGTAACAAACCACATTAAATGTCAGTGAAGGAGAGAAAAGATGGAGAGGATTGTTCAAAGTGGTGAAATACATCACCTCTCCTAAAAAATGGTGTATATCTCTAAATCCTTCTGCATTTCTACTTTTAATGGCTATGTATGTCCTTATCTGGTTCCTTGTCTGTATGCTGTCACAGAAGTGCAGAATGCAATGGCTTCTTTTCTGCCGAGTCTTATTGAACCATTTCTTTTGCTCACACTCCAAGGAAAAGCTCTCAAAACCTCCCTTCACAAAGATTAGGCACAGTATTTTAGGTAATCCAGATTTTTTTCCCATTTTTCCCTCATCTGAAAAGACTCTTCTGAACTCTCTCCCTTTAAATGTGTTGGATTAAGTCTTAGAAAATGTCATTATCCTTACTTCTACTGGAAATAATCCTTCTCACTTGATACAGTCCTTCTCTGAGGCTCAGACCCATGACTGATTGCCCTAGCAGCCCATGGGAAGGACCCAGGCTGGAGCAGGGGCAGAGGGTGAGGAGTCCCCCCCTGAGGAGGAAGAAGCAGCAGAGACAGCGTGTGATGGACTGACCACAGCCACCTTTCCCCATCCCCCTGCGCTGCTTTGGGGGAGGAGGTCGAGAAATCAGGAGTAAAGTTGAGCCCAAGAAGAAGGAAGAGGTGGGGGGGAAGGTGTTTTTAAGATTTCATTTTATTTCTCATTATCTTACTCTGATTTGATTGGTAATAAAATTAATTCTTTCCCCAAGTCACGTTTGTTTTGCCCATGACGGTAACTGGTGAATGATCTCTCCCTGTCCTTAATCCACAAGCTTTTAATTAATCTTTTTTCTCTCCCCTGTCCAGCTGAGGAGGGGGAGTGATAGAGCAGCTTTGGTGGGACCCTGGCATCCAGCCAGGCTCAACCCACCACAAACCTCTAGAGCTATTCAAGATTTGTCACAAATACTGTACCTATGACTTAGGCACTATTTTCCCTCCTGAGTCCTCCAACCTCAAAGAAAAGGCAGCATTGCTTAAGAGCACATTCCTTTGGTAGAGGATGTGGCTATGGACTTCCTGAAGAATTCAGGTACATTAACTATGCTGCAATTACTCCAAAGTTATCTTATTTTCTTGCCATCTATGTAAGCATTGGGAGTCATAGCTGCAATCTGAGACATCTGTCTGAAAGAACAAACTCCCTGCACAGATGCAGGCACTGAGAATGTCAGCAGGGGGAGCAGAGCAGGATTAATTTTATGTACTCACCCTGGGCTGAAACACTGAACAAAGACTCAGTATACCTTTCTGCTTGATAGATCCAGATTCTGATACCCTTCATTCACCCATAGGGGAGGTTATGTGGAGTAAGGTACTGTCAGATGTTTCACTCTGAGTGAAGGTGTGAGATCAGAGCCCAAGCAACACACTCGGTGCCACTCGGCCGCAGGCTTTGGACACCAGAATAGGTCCATACACCATGAAGAGAAAGGTGCCCTTTGAATGCCTCAACAGGACACCCATGACATAATAAATACATGACCTGTGTTACTGACACATGACTTTTAAGCATGCAGATAATACTTTTCCACTACTCAAAGGGACGTGGGTCATATATCAGTCTTAAAGATCATGAAATTGAGTAACATTTTATACTCAGGGCAGGATGAAGGGGTTTCCCCTGCAACCAGGTGAGTGAAGTTGCACATGTGTTGTCTATATAAATCTCAAATTACAGCAGAAGTGGAGCTATCACAGCTGGATTGCATTTTATTTTCTCAAATACACACACACACACCCATCTTGCCCTACTACAGGGAACTGGCTTCAAGCCAGAGGACACAGGATCTTATTTTTACCTCAGTACATTCCTATATTTTCCACTTTTTAAATGGTTTTACTCTAAATACCCTTTGGTCCAAACCCTGAAACAAATTATTTTCTCCCTTCCACAGTGGTTCCCCAAACAGTAGGTGAGAGCTGCACCCCTGTTTGCTCTCACACTTGTGTGTGCTCTGTTTTATGGCATTTCAAGCCACAAGGAAAATGCAGTCATAGAAAAATCAAAGTAACTTCTCTGTATCAAGAAAGACTATTCAAAGTGAATTATGCTGTTCCTGCTGTTAAGGATCTTAATTCAATGATTCCAGCGATGCTTATATACTTCAGATACAAAGTTCTTCCTCTGGGCTCTCTAGAGGCCTTTTTGGAAGTTAAAGAACTTTGTAAAGACTGTAGGGATGTACTTTGCTTCAAAGTTACACTCAATACTAAAGAAAGCTAATTAGCAACTTGGAACTATCTGCCAGGCGTTAACACATTCTCTGATTGGAGCCAGGAGAGATGGCCAAGTCTATTTGCTACTATCATTTCATCTGAGTGTGTCTGCAGCTCTCGCAGTCTCCAGGTTAATGCATTGTATTTGTCAAGTATTAGCTTTCATCAGTGAACTTCAATGCATTTTGCGTAGAAATCAGTTAATTAGCCCTGGGGAAAAAAAAACACCAACAAAACAAAACCAAAACCAAACACCTTGCGAGAAATGTATTACCCAATGCTCTAAAAAATGAGATAGAAATAGATGGAGTGTTTTAGTGGTGGTGGTGTTTTTTAACAAATTTTAAATTATGTCAGTAAAAGGAGAACTCAGATTTCCTTAACACCACTGAATTATACCACTCATCCTGGTCTTCCCAAGCTTAGGAAGAAGAAACAGAGAAATGAGGACATATAATAGTAAAGAAAAAGAATTTTACTTGGGTGGTCTCAGATAAAAATTCTGCAAAATAATCATTCAGCTGAAGTTTCAATTTAACCTTGAGTCTCAAAGTAAAACTACTGAAACTCAAAATTGCAGAACTCAGAAAAGATGACTATCGCCTGCATTCCTGCAAAGTTTTTCATTCATCATTGACAAGACTCTCCCTACCTGCTTCTTTGGAATAAGTTTTTCTGCATGAAGCAGAACAAAGTAATCATGAAGTAGGAAAGTTGTTTGGCCTACAAAAATTTAGTGTTGATTTACTTCAGATTCTTCATCAACCAGAAATAAAAAGACACAGTTTCATATGAACAGTCTCATTCTGAGGCAAGAGGATGTGTTTAGAAGCTGTTGTCACAATTATTAATCTGATCATCAAGAAAGCAACAAGGTGCTAAAAATAGTGACATCAGCTGAAGAAAGAAAAGAAAACTATGAAGCCATAGGGAAAATTCTTATTCCATCCCCCCATTTCTGCCATTTTTGAATGTGAATATTACTCAGTTGGAACTCTTGCCTTATACTAGGATGGTATCTATTAACATCTTGAGCAAAGTAATAAAATCAGAGCTAGGCTCTGAAAGAATTAATGTGAGCCTCCTCACACCACCTGTGACTGTCCCCACCACAAAATGACTGTCATTTTAGAAGGTGCATGGGGCAGATACCTAATAAGCAGAAAGGTGAAGTTCAGAGGCAGCCCCTCAGTTCAGGTGCAGGAAAGGACAGGAGGCAAGCACTCTTCATGTGCTTTATGCTGAAACTGCCTATCTTGGAGCAGGTCAGAACCGTCTTGCACTACATCATTTCCCTCAACTCTGCAATTAAAATTGGTTTCTCCACTTCTGCATAGGCTCTCTCAAAAGGTGCTGAACAAGCCACTTAGGATTTTTCTGCATTACTACAGACTAATGTAAACTTCTGTGTCCTTTCAGAGCACAGTTCTGCCACCTGACTTTGTAAGGGAGAAATTCTGCTCAGCCACAGCAAGCATGAAGCCAAATTGTGAAGAACAACCATACAGCTAAAAGGCGTTTCAGGAGGTATCGCCTCTTGCAAGATAATACCTCTGCTTCTTTTATGTAAATGTGGGACTGTCTATGTTTTCAGTTGAAGAGATAAACTGTTTGTTCCTCTGCCTGCTCATTGCACCAGACAGAGAGAAGACAGGAAGGGTATTTCTTGCAATGCAACCTATAAAGACATTTTGATATCTGAAGTGTATAGAAAAAGGTATGAAGATCAGGATTAAGTGCTCACTTTATGTTCATTTAATAACACATACTTCTCTTTCCCCATCTAAGTAATAAAATTATCAAATCATTTTAGAAAAGTTTTCTGCATCATCTCACCAGTTTACCAGAAGCTGTATAACTTGAACAATTAAACCAACAGCAAAGACCTGAATAAGGTTTTAAATTTTTTTTTTCAGTTAGCATGCAGGCATCAAGAAATTCAATAACTGATCAATAAAAACTGTAGGCAAGAAAACAAAAAGGGCTGTACTGATAGAAAGGAAAATATTTCCTTTGGAGTTATATATTTACCCTACCTCTTGACATTTTCATACACATTTTTCCTTTCTCTAGTTCTTTTAATGCCTTATTTCCTGATAAAAGCATCATGAACTGTGCTGTTAGCAAATTGGAATGTCTTCCATTTATACCTATATTCCTGATTCTACCTTCATGCTATAATTTACTGGAAACAAAGAATTGCCAATAGAGTAGAAAGTTTTGGTTGTTACTAAAAAAAGAGTGAGCTATATGCTAAGGTAGTGTTGTGGGGATAAAAATCATAATTTAACATTAAAAAGTCAAGCAGTCTGTTTGGTTTTTTAAGTTCTGTTTTCAGTTTTATGCTGCCGTACATCTAAGTGGATTTTACTATAATTAAATTACCTCAGAAAAAACTGAAAGTGAACCTGACCAAGGGAATTTCAGAACAAGAAACACTTCAGAACATCCCAAAAACTGTGAAAAATGTGCTACATTATTCACAAGCACTTCTTTCCAGCCACCAGCTCAGATTACACCAATTTATATCATACTGCCACTGCAAAACTGTGCAAGTCTCCCTCCAGCAACATGCAAGTCCTAGAAACGGGGCACTGTATTCAACAAATTTGACCTTAAACCAAAGGCAGATGGAAGGGGAAGAAAGGCATGAAGTGTAAACTTCTAAACTCTGAGCTGAGTTTCTGCTTCACAGGAGCACAGGGACTGGAAAACAACATTAAACGGTTGCAACAGGTTTGGTTGCTTGTGAAAACATGACAAGGTCTTTTGAATTACTGAAGAATAATCGTGACAAATAACCACCTGCAGACAGTAACTTTATTGAACTGTGGAGCACAAGATGGTGTGGTGGTGATTCGTTCTGTGGTGGGTGGGTACCCTGGTGGAATTAATGAGGGTGATGCTTTGGTGCCTGCACTCTGAGTGCCAAGATGAGAGCTTCGCAATCACTTCCACAGTAGTTGAGGAGAGTGCAATAGATCTCAGCACTGCACTTGGTGATGCTTTTCACCAGAAGCTTTAATTTCAGCCTGTGAACTACTTTGGCTTCTATTTAGAGAATTTTTTTTTTCCTCAAACCACATAGTACAACCTGTTCCTGCAAGTCATATTGAAAAATCTGCTTATACTAATTGTTCCACACCAAAGCCAATGACGGAGAAAATCTGTGAAAGCCCCAGTCACTCTGAGGTGTTTTATTTCACAGAAAGTCCCTTTAAACATCAGTTCTGATACAGAGGAAAAGTGTAATTGTAAAGGTCAACAACTGAAAGATAAATAGAATAGAAAGGCACATAAATATAGTAATAGACTAATATGGATCATTATGGTAAATAATGATGGCATAATCATGCCACAGCTAAAAAAATTGCAGCTGCTTTATCCTGAAAAGCTTAGAAACAGAAAACCAGGTGATCCCCAGAGAACAGCACTGTTTACATTCAGAGGAAAGCCTGTTCTGGTGATGGGTACTTGGTGAGGTAGCTGAGAATTCAGGACCTCCAGGAAGATGTCAACTAAATATTTCACCTTAAAAGCAGGCAGTTGTAAAGGGTATTGACTTGTTCTAATAATGTATGAGGCCTCCCAACACCAGGTTGGTTGCAAGTCTTACCAAGCCAACCAGACTTATTGACTCTACCCAGAGCCACCAGGAGTTAAGACAACTGTTTGTAGAAAATCCAGACCTCCAGTCTTTTCTACTCCCACGTGAGTACCAGGGTACAAGTCTCGCCTCACTACAGATAAGAGGCTCTTCAGGCAATTAATATGTTGAAGCTGAAGGAAAAATTCAGCATCTTCCTGCTAGCATACACCTGCTACTGGTCTTCCCACAGGGCTCAGAGTAATTCTTCAGTGTCAAGTTCAGCTCCTTGATTAGAGAGAGAGACATATTTCCACACTCCTAAAGCTCTGACATTTAGTATGATAAACTAATATTCCTTTCCGGCAAGTGTTTTTCATTTTTTGGACTTAATCAGATAACAAAAGAGTACTTTGTTTCAACAACAAGGAGGCTAGATCTGACAATCTGTTGTTCTAAAAATGAGTCACTGTTGTATTTTTCTGATTCTGAGGCCTGAGGACAAAAATATGCCATTCATCCGCTATAGGCATCCCAATACTTTTCCCATCCTCCCAGATAAAAAGCTGCTTTTTTTTTTTTCATCATCAACATGCTTTGAGGAAAAGTCTTCCAGTGACTTTATTACAACCTGCATGTTGCAGGTTTTTGACTTCCCTCTGTGGCCATGAGGAGGGAAAGGAAGGATCAGTACAGTCTTTAAAGTGTCAGCCAAAGCGGCCTGGACCCAGCTCTGGCATCACTCAAATGCCAAGCCAATGTATCAGTGTGCAGGTAAGGGTGTGGAAGATAAATTTCCACCAGCAACCCCACCCCTGGGTGCTGCTGTTCGGACTCTGGATATATTGCAGGTCTGGAAAAGAGCAAACCAAACTGAAGTATTGACACCTTGTACTAAGATCTCTTTCTTTAATCCACAACACAATACCCTGAAAGGAGATGACAACCTTCATTTATTGACAGCCTTCATTTATTTTCATAGATCAGTTTGTGTACTTTACTTTTAAGCTCCTTTTTGTTCTCCAGGGTTCCATTTTAGCTCTTTACTGTCTATTGTTTACTGCTGAGCAGTTGTTCTCTGAGGGCATAGGATAGGTAAGAAGGGTTTAGTTTCCCATGTGGCTCCATAATGGTATTGATAATTTACAGCCTGTGAGACAGCTATGGACACTACGAAGAGCATTCAAGCAAAGCATTCCTTTACTTGCTTTTCACCTACTTTGAGTAAAATCCAGCTATAAGTAATGCTCAGGAAACACAACTGCGAAAAATTATTTTTTTGGAAAATAATTTGTAATGATACTAGAGAGTATCACTTTGAGAGGAAAAAGTTGAAAATCTGAAGAACCATTGTTACCAGGCTGCCTCTCTGGGCATCTCCAGCATCACGCCTTTTCCATGAAAATTTATTTGAGAGGTACTGGGGGAAAATGAGAATATCTGCAAAATACTTTGCTACTGAGAAAATGAAAAGCTTAAGAGGACCATTCATTTGCTGTGTAGTAAATTATTTGTAAGTAAATTACTTGTAATCAAAACCAGACTGAAGTGTACCATAACAAAAGGCTAAAAAAAAGTAAGCTACATGCAGACAGGGAGATCCTATGCTAAAAGACTGGTGTATGGATTTCTGCAGCTCTATACCCTACCTTTTTACATTGGTTTTGGAGATTTGAAAAACATTCATTTAATTTGAAAAGCAATTTGAAAGGGCTATATTTACCAGGTAAAGCTTGTTAGAAAATGATATCTATGCGTGGCAACAAATTTGTCGAGTTCTAATAGCCCCATTTATCTAAAAGCAGACACTGAATTCAGAGTTGCTAGCCAGACAGCAGAGACTTAACAATCTTTGCTTGCCAGTGATCTACCTTTTGTATTCAGAAGACTGATTGAATTGAAGTGGTCAGACTGCAGGGCTAATAGCGTTCAAACGCACAGTTCTATTTCTAGGCTCTCTCAAGGGCAGCAGTAGTTGTTCCTCACTTTTTCATTTTCAGTTTACAGAAAAGTGTCTGTAAATCTCAGTTAATAAACCAAATAAAAGGACATTTTAATTGCTATTGACAGCTGTTCTATTCCGCTATAGCATCTTCTGTAATGTTGGAAGAGTAGAATACCAAAAGGTATATCCCATATCTTTATTTTGTCTATACCCACTGGTTCAAAAGTGACAAATTCTCAACAACTGCTATCAACACGGATCTCTTTTTTTGTAATAATATAACTGATAGTAATAGTAATAATAATAATATGACCTGTTCTAAGTTTGCTTTTGTATAATTCTTCAAAGTTGTGGTATAAAATACTTTCTTTACTCAAATTCTAATCTGTGTCTTATTCTCAGTTGTATGAAAGAGTTAAGACTATGCAGTAATCTATAGAAAGAACCATATTAAAATTTATTTCACTAATTATACCTAAGGAGTTCTCTGTACATGTTAGTGCAACATGGAGGAAAGCCATCCAAGTTTCAGCTGCTGAACAACAGTTCTGTCTTTTAAAACTGTGTTTGAGAGTTAAAAATATAAATATAAATTATACTAGGAAAATGAGAACTTGTGATTCTCACACAAATAAAACCAGAAGAGTAAAATAATCTTTGCATTACTGTAATTTCAATAGGAAGACAATAATGCAAGTGATGCACAATGCAATTTCTCGACACCCGCTGACCAAAGCCCAGCCAGTCCCCGAGCAGCGATTGCTACCCTCAGCCAGCTCCCCCCAGTTTCTATATTGAGCATGACATCATATGGGCGCTGGGTGAAAAACTGGCTCGCTGGGTAAAAAAATGGCTGGATGGCTGAGCCCAGAGAGTTGTGGTCAACAGAGTTAAATCCAGTTGGCAGCCGGTCACAAGCGGTGTCCCCCAGGGCTCAGTTCTAGGTCTGGTCTTGTTTACTATCTTTATCCCTATGACCTGGACGATGGGATTGAGTGCACCCTCAGTAAGCCTGCAGATAACACCAAACTGGGCGGGAGTGTCAGTCTGCTTGAGGGGAGGAGGGCTCTGCAAAGGGACCTGGACAGGCTGGATCGATGGGCTGAGACCAACTGTATGAGGTTCAACAAGGCCAAGTGCCAGATCTTGTACAAGAAAGACGTTGCATTGCTGGAACATGTCCAGAGGAGAGCCACAAAGCTAGTGAGGGGTCTGGAGCACAAGTATTATGAGGAGCAGCTGAGGGAACTGGGGTTGTTTAGCCTGGAGAAGAGGAGGCTGAGGGGAGACTTTTCCACCCTCTACAATTACGTGAAAGGAGGCTGTAGCGAGGTGGGGGTCGGCCTCTTCTCCCAGGTAACGGGTGATAGGACGAGGGGAAATAGTCTGAAGTTGCACCAGGGCAGGTTTAGGTTAGACATTAGGAAAAAATTTTTTAAATGAAAGGGTTGTCAAGCATTGGAATGGGCTGCCCAGGGAAGGGGTCCTGTCCCCATCCCTGGAGATATTTAAAAGACGGGTAGATAGGTGCTTAGGGACATGGTTTAGTGGTGGGATGGCAGGGTTAGGTTAACGGTTGGACTTGATGCTCTTGTAGGTCTTTTCCAACCTAAACTATTCTATGATTCTGTGATTCTATGGTCTGGAATAGACCTTTGGCCAGTTGGGGTCAGCTGCCCCTCCCAGCTTCTTGTGCACCCGGCAGAGCAGAGGAAGCTGAAAAGTCCTTGACTGGTGTAAACACTGCTTAGCAACAACTAAACCATCAGTGTGTTATCAACATTCTTAAACCTGCCTGGACAATGGCATGTGCAACCTGCTGTAGCTGAACCTGCCTTAGCAGGGGGGTTGAACTAGATGATCTCCCGAGGTCCCTTCCACCCCTTGCCATTCTGTGCTTCTGTGTGATTCTAGTACTGAATCCAAAACACAGCACTATGCCAGCTACTAGGAAGAAAATTAACTCTATTCCAACCAAAACCAGGGCAAACATGAACTTGAAAGAAGAATTTGGCTCTGACATCAGTAGGATTTGCAACCAGCTATGCAGCAAAAGTGAGGAAACTGCATATGTTCATGTAGTTATTTCTTGGTCCTGTGCTGACTGTAAGATTCAGTCTTGACTGATTTCAAATAGAGATGTGGGGAACTTACCTCTTCCTATATAATACTTACAATATTTTTTTATTTATTTAGAATGAAATAATGCCATTGATAATGTGATTCCATTAAAGATGGTGGTTTGTCAGAGATGAGTTTAGCTAATACTTTTAACAACTAAATTATGACTCAGTTCTGACATTTTGCAGTTTATCTTGTCTTGTTAAAAATCTAGCCATTAGGCAAAATAGTGAGTCATTATTTCACTTTCACTGAAGTGAGAACTGAGAAAAAAGAAGGTAAATTGCTGGTCACCATGGATACCTGCTCCTTTCATCACACAGGTATTTCTATGAGACTTACTTTGAGGCAAAAGTGTAAGTTATCTGGTAAAATACTGTTCTTTGGGGGAAAACCAAACCCTTTACCTCTCCCTTAGCCTCAAGGAACCAAGAATAAACTATTTTTCACAATGATGTGGTTAATGGCAGGTGTATGGGGTGGGTGTGTAGAATTTCATTTTTTTTTTCAATCATTTGGCAATTGTCTTTTAGATTAAAAATTCCTGCTTACCAAAATTATCATTACTCTTAGTTTGCAGGTGGTTACTAAAAATACGCATTGTTGCAGAGGGATTTACAAAATCTCAGCATAAACCAGGTTGCTTCCTAATGCAAACCTATAAACATTAACAGGGAACCTGATGACATCCCAGTGATATCTGCTCTGCTCCAGAGGACACTAGAACTCTGTGTTTCAAGCTGCTGTATCTACATGTAAGTGGACATAGTTTCTCTCCTGTGGTACTCACAGATGACAGATGAGGAAAGGGAGCATTATTTCTGTTTGTCACAAGCAAGGCTCTAAAATGGAAGAGTATAAATGGAAGGGTATAGTTCCTCCAGAGGACTTTGATATGACTGCACTTGGCCATGCAAACCAAATCTCAAAGGCAGTTTGGCATTGTCCAAGACTGTCTCACAATTCATCAGCATGTGTGCCCACAGATCTTGAAAAATAGAGTGAATTAAGCCATGTTAAGCGGGGCAAAAGACAGAAATGGTACAACACCTATGACTGTGCGTCTGACCTCGCCAGAGAGTTTCTCCCCAGGCTGAGGATTTCCAGCTGCCAAACCTCTGCAGAAGAAATGGGCTGGCAAAAGAGAGGTATTAAACACATTAAAAAAAAAAAAAACCACCAAAGTGAGAGCCACTACAGAACAGTAAATGTCATATATGGTGGCCAGATCTCACCTCTGGATGCCAAAGATGCTGGCTTGACCCCAGCTCCAGATCACTACACTATATGAATCCAGGGTCATGTTTACCACAGCACTTGCTTAGGAGAGCAGGTCCCAAAGGCAAGAGAGGCAGGAGGACATCTCACACAGGGGTAGCAGATCTCTGGCTTGAATTTCAGGTGGGCTGGACACCGCTGAGAAGAGTCTGGCATCATCTACCCCAGTGGAGCTTGCCTTTACTCACAGTGCAGTTTATGGAAGTAAATTGAAATCGCACAGCCTGACACATTATTCATCTTCAACTGAAAGTCTCTTTTGGTAGCCTGCCTGTTCAGTCTGGGTCACCCTTTGGTACAGTTTAGGCAGATAGCTTTCCCTCACCAAGCAGATCTGCTTTTGTGAATGCACCTCAATGGAGAAATGCAACCATTTCTTCTCCGTCTTACTGGGGCAAGCCTATCAATTCAACACTCACAGACTTGATTCTCTGAGCCAGATCTTCAGCTCTTTGAGGTCAATATGGTTTTATAGCTTTAATACAAGCTAGAACTACATGTCCAGTGAGAAATCAAGTCTGAAACATTCATGTCGACAGGACCTTAGATTCTGTACAATTAATGTTTGTCTTTTTCTGATATCTGAACAACTTGACATTTGAGGTCATTGTACTGACGGGAACGGGATATTTTTGCTTTCTGTTGATGGCCGATGCAATTGTGTTTTGTTAACTTCAGTGCAAGAAGGGTCTCAATCTAAGGATCTAGAGTATCAGACTGACATTTCCTGAGTTGAAGTAGATATATTTCAGAAAGAATTGGACCTTGAGTAAATATTTTAGTATTATATTTGGATCGCTTTCTTATTAATCACTCCAGTCATAAGCTGATCCTTCTGTAAAGGTTATTCTGTACTTGTAAAGAGTTAAACCTAGCATTGTGAATCCATTTTTTAATATCTTTTCTCATTGCCAGCTCTGCCCAGTTACCATACTAACAGAGCTATGCATTGCTCTTTTTGGGAAAAGTCAATCTGAATGTTCTAGAAACAGAAACACTTCACTTGAAGACGGCATTATTTGGAAATGCGTAATAGCAGAGAGTTCTAGAGTGTCCTGAACTATAAGATTTTATGGTAAAAAAAGATGGGTTTATGGAAAACATTTGGACATGAGAAATGACAAATTTTCCAGCAGGAAAAAAAAAATTTCAGAAGCAAAAAAAACCCCAACCCTGTCCCAACCAACAGTAAGTAGTTATAGACATTTGCTTCCTGGTAAAGAATAATGTGCTTAGCTGACAGTTTCCCTGGTAATATTTTCAGTAGAAGAGGATTATTTGTTTCGAGAATAAATGATCCAACTGAAAAAGAAGTAGAACCTGTTAGTGATGAGTAAACAGCATTGTGTTTGGACATGAGTAATGCCATGAATCCTTACTTATTTTTTTCACAAAAGGGAAAAAATCAGATGTGTGAAAAATAAGGGAGGTACAACACACTGTAAAGTGAATTTTTAAAAGGTAGGTCTCGTGCTGCCGTGTGCCAAGGACAAATTTTACAATGCACTTCTACACAAACTCACCTATTCCAGGATTCTTGCTGTTTCCAACCCTGGAAATATGAACCCCAGCATGCGTGCTATGGATAGCTGCTTCATACAAACAGATTTCCGCAGACCACCTTATCTGTTTTACCAGCTGTATACAGCCTTTGACACCACAGTGTCAGGCAAACTTTATTTGCATCACATTTGCTATAGAAAAGAGACTGCACTTGGGCAGCATCTGTGCGTGGTAAATGAAACATAAATGGGGTAAGTCTGCAAGCCCTCAGAGTGAGTCTCTCTGATATTCTGTATCTAAGACTCGTCAAAACACACTGAAACCCTTAAAGTCTCCATTATTGTTTCTTTTCCTCTGCATAAGACATACATCAAGGAAAGTAAACAAAAGTATTAACTGATAAATAAGAGAGGAGAACTTTTAGAAAAACCACAGAAAGCCAAATTGTGGAATTTTAAAAAGTGCTTAGTAATATAGTAAACAAATGCCACTATCAATCACTTGACATGAGGGACATCGCATCTGACTTTTGTCTTCCTGGATTAATAGTGTACTGGGAGGCAACTGTAGAAACACACCATCAGTCCACATGCAAGGTGATAAGGATGAACAATGACAGAGTACACACAGTCACCGGGTGGGGGAGCAATGGATGATAGAAAGCTGGGGAAAGAACACATTCTATTCATTTTTTTTTTGTCTCAATCTGAATGCAATGCACTGAGATTCAATGGGCATATGAAGCTTGATGAAGTTTACTGGGGATTTTTACAGGTGCATAGAATTGCTGTCCCCATAATAGAGTTCTGGAGCTTTGTTTGTTAAGGGGTTTTTTGTGTGTTGAATGGTGTGAAAAGGACTGTTTTGAAAGAATTTTGATTTTTTGTGGTTTCAAATTATGAAACAAATTTCTAAACAAGGCATTTTTTAAATAGTTTTTCCTTTGAAGATGTTAAGTTTTTTGTTTTGGTTTGATTGAAAACATGAAAATCAAGTCCCTCATAACTAACAAGATCTGTCTAATTAGTCAATAGAGTAGCTAGCTTCAGAAAAGGTGTATTTACTAATGAAGCTTAGGGGGTCCAATGTCCTCCTTCACAACCTTATGGCTAGGAGCCAGCATGGTGCACAGAACGCAAGTTTTCTAATGTAGGATGCATTGGCTGCAGAACTGCACAGTTCTGCAGGACTGCTATACTCCCTAAAATCTGATGGGTCTTCAAGTGCACATTAGATGTGCTCACGAGCCAATGTCCATTTTTGAGGCAGTAATCATGGGGTTGTTACTATTATTTTTAACCTTAGGAATTGGTATTCTCCAAGACAAACAGGTAAGTTTTTACAATTTGAGAGGTGACTACCACTCCAGAATATTCCTATTTTAGTTGATTATTAAGCAGAATGGTGTCCCTCTCTAAATTACTGCTTAGAGAAATACACTATACCCAGATATTTGCTTCCTAGGTTTAGGCTGAAGTAAGGTCCTTTTACTACAAATTTTCCTTTTTATAAGGGCACAGGTGGACCCTATATTTGGAGAGATGGAATTGTTCTGCAAGGGGATTAGCTCAATCTTGCTGTAGTTTGCTGTCCTCTTCTACAAGCATGAAAGGAGCTTGCTGTATGCAGTATTTGACCCACATGGACTTTTAGGCTACTTAGGGACCAGAATATAAAAATCTCTATGCAGCATCTTCTCACTTTGATGCTTCTATTTTTCACTTTCATTTATTTCAGCTCTCTCCCTGACATCAAATGTTCTAATGTTTTTGGCAGAGATTGCTGCACAAAAAGGCATCTGGTAACTTCATGATGACAGTTTCTTTCAAGTTTATATTCTATTCCTTTTTTGCCTTTTAGTAATCCTTACACAGCATGCAAGGGCATTCCAGCCATGACAGTTTACCATCACTTTCTGTGTTTTCATAATTTCATGAGGTGCATACACAGCATTAGAGAGCTGACATTTGAGAGAACCCTTGAGAGCCTGGATATCACACGTGTTAAGGCTGCAAGACTGAAGCAACATCTGACTTAGAGTATTCTACAGGTAGAAGGGATTAAACTGCAGATCTGCACATCGATGGTCAGTTTTGGACATCTCACTTCAATAAAACTGAGTCAAACTCAGAAGAGTTCAGAGAAAAACACCAAGAGAAGATCTGGAGAAGACTGCACAAGGCTGAAAAAAGAGTTCTGTTAAGTCTAGCCAAAAAAGACTGACATGCTACCAGCCTCCTAATATGTACAATGTTACTGTAAAGAGAGTGGCAAAAAAACTGGTCCAAAATATTCCAAACAGCATGTATTCCAGAGTAACTCCAACAGATCTAATGAAAGTGATTAATAGCCCTACATGGCAAGTTTTACCAGTTTGATGAATAGTGTCTCTTTTCCTACCACTGACATCAAATAATACAACTTGGTGCATATAAGTGCATTTCTAAGAGCTAGCAGAGAATACAGGTGAGTTTTGTTCCTTTGCCCTCAGTCTCCAAGAGGTCTCTGAATCCATAGCAAAAAATTTTATCTCCCCAGTCCTTTTTTTTCCCAATTCATCTTTTCTTGTTACATGTTGTATTTGTGTCTGTGGTTGTGATCAAAATTTACAATGATTAATCTGGGATGCCTGAACCCACAGTCAGGCTGAGTGAGGTCTAATTTTACACATGGGTATACATGTTAGATGAAATTCCTCCAGATTCTCCAACAAATCACCCTTTAATTGAAAGGTTCCTGTGGTGGGTTGACCTTGGCTGGATGCCAGGTCCCACCAAGCTGCTCTATTACTCCCCTCTTTAGCAGGACGGGTGGGGAAGAAAATGAGATGGAAAAGAAAAAAAAAAACAAACTCGTGGGTCAAGATAAAGGCAGTTTAATAAAAGCAAAAGCAAAGGCCACGCATGGAAGCAAAAGGAAAAGAAAGGTTTTACTCTCTACTTCCCATTAGCAGGTGATGTCCAGCCACTTCCTGGGAAGCAGTGCTTCAGTAGGCATAGCTGGTGCTCCAGAAGACAAATGTCATAAATAAGAAATGCCCCCACCCCACCCTTCCCCCATTCTCTTAGCTTTTATTGCTGAGCAGACATCATATGGTATGGAATATCTCTTTGGTCAGGCTGGGTGAGCTGTCCTGGCTATGTCCCTTCCCAAGGTCTTGCCCACTCCCAGCCTATTGGTGAGGGGAGGAAATGCTGGAGACACAGCCTTGCTGCCATGCGAGCACTGCTCAGCAGCAGCCAGAACACTGGTGCGTTATCAACACCTTCCTAGCTACCGGTAGAAAGCACGGCACTATGAGGGCTGCTACGGGGAAGATTAACTCCATCCCAGCCCGACCCAGTACAGTTCCCATCTTACATTAGTTAACAGTGCCCTTGGGTGTAATGTGACCATATTCATAAAATTAAAATTACATTCTTCTATGTCAGAATAATTCAGAGGAGAAAACACACAATTGTATATATCTTTTCATTTTCAAATGTGTAATTACATATCAGGTATGAAAGAGTAAAACATTGTCAGAACCCTTGGACATTTGAACATGAATTGATAAACACAGTAAAGTGACTTAAGTCAGATGCACTTGCAAATTACATCAGGAGTAGGTTGAAAAGCTTCTCCAGGGAGGAATCCTGATTATGTAAATTCTATGGCAGCTGCTTGTCAAGCACTGCTTTAAGATCCCCGAAAACTTAACAAAAATAAAAACTCTTAATAAATACGAACACGCTCCCTAACTTTAGAATTATTTTGGTTTTATTTATGTAATGGGTACCATATACTTAAAAAGAAAAATCCACCCAAATTCTCAGAGGCAAGACAAAAGAAGAGTTAACCTGAAGCCTACACCTCTCTCAAGAACCGATTACCAAAAAAAAAAAAAAAAAAAAAAAAAACCAACAACAACAAAAACCAAAACAGAAAAAACCAAGGGCCTTGTTTTTCATCCAAGACGGAAAATGCGTAAAAGAAACTGAACTGGTCAGTACTGGATGCTGAGCCAAAAGCTATATAACATAAACCAGACATATCAAGTGAGACCCAATGTCCTGCAGCAGGCAGGAGGAGGCCTCTAGGGAAGATTTCAAAAGCAGAGCAAGTGTATTGCAGCACTTCCCCAGAGTGGCCAGTCTGCTTCCAACAAGTTGCATTAAGGAATGTCATGAGCTAAAGCAGGCAGTAAAAAATAGAAAAGAAGGGATTTTTTTTTCCCTTTGTTTTAAGATATCTGAAGCACATGAACTTCTTAACTGATAACTGAAACCACTGCTTAACATACTTACTCTTAACGTCAAACAGTCATCTCATTCATTACTAAATTTTAAACCTGTTTATTTTAAACTTATTCTTCCTCTATCTGTCAAGTATGAATGAATGTTTAAAGGACGAGGTTCTCCAAGCAGCTGCAGCACAAAAATCCCCACTACCCCCAAGAAAGTCTGATAAGAAGAAACACAAATCTCACATCTGACACTGAAGATCTTACTTACTTTCTAAAACGGGACTGAGAATACAATAAAAACTGAGTACATACAAACAGTTTTGGAAGATAGTAGTAGTTCCTGGTAATTGCACAGAATATTTCATACATCTATTCATTCCAAATGAGGTCATTAAATTCCACAAGTATTGTGATTACATATCTATAACCTTTGAAGCCATAAACAATTAAACCTAGATTTCCTCTGGGGACAATATGGATGTTCCACCCATAACACAGACTATAGCAGTTAATATTAGAATAGTATTATAATAGAAGCTACCTCACCAAGTTTGGACCCCATAATTTTGAGACTTTACATAGGCGCAGTGCCAGTTACTGCTCTGATGATTTTATACTACAATACTCAAGCCAAAGAAAAAGACATCCAAATCCCTACAATGTAGGCAAAGAGCCAGAACTCAGATGACTTCAGTATGGAAATTCATTACTGAATCAGAAACTGAACATTGTTAACCAGAAGGGATGCTAAGTGCTAGATAGATGTTTTCCTGACTAAGGATCTTTCCTGAGCCAGTTCATTAGTTTTGGAGAGATGGAGTAAAGTATTTGATCCCCACTGTTTTGAGGCTGGGGGATTTGAGTGTGTTGGATTTAGGGGGGAATTTTGCTGCAAGAATGATCACCATCAAAATTAGGAAAAAAAGGTAACAAAGCATTGGGTTTTTTTCTTTTATTTGAAATAATAGAATTGTTTACTTCCATCTGTCATTTGTTTTTCAAAGTCTTTTGTGCATGGGAAGGACTGTTCAAATCTGTGCCATCTACACTTACATGCATTTTTGCAGCTCTTTCATCAAATTTATTTGGTCCTCAGCTACTTGAATACAGAAGTTTCTTTTATAGCAAATGAAGAGAATGGAGAAAAAAGTAATTAATCTCCAGAGAAATCACAGCAATAACAGTTCCATCTCAAATGACACGTTAATGTATTATAAGCAAACATTAATATATCTTTGTGGATTTACTTCTCAGACACTGTCTTGCTGCATTTTATAGCATTATTTAATCAAAATGGTAAGACAGGAAAACATTTAGGTTTAACCACTAGCCAACAATCCCACAAGTGTTAAAGACCACTTCCTTATTTCCCTTGCCTGAGGATTACATAAATCCATTCTAGTACTTATTCCTAAAGACTGGCAAGCATAAGGATGGATTCTTGAAAAAGGGAAGAATAGATTTAGGTTAAGCACTGTAGTTTGCTAGGACTAAACTTCAAAAGGCATATTATTACTCATTTTCTGTGGAGCCATACTGTCCAGTGCTCATTAATATTTTTTCAGCTGTTCATGGCTTTATGACTCTCGCATATATCTTAATTTATTATCAAAAAGTCCACTAGAAGAGTCTATGTTGGCCTTAAAGTCACTACCAGCCTAAGCTGGAGACTGTGCTTTAGTTAGTTGATAGATGAGAAAATCATGTACTTGCCCAGCTGCTGATGCTCAAGGAGAATATTTTTACCTCCTCATCTATGCCCCACTGAAGCCACAAGCATTAGTCAGTTTTTTGTCTCCCTACCTTCACACAGTCCCAAAGGAGCTATAATTTACAGATGCAGTGGACACATTCAGGCAACAAAATGATTATTCACTGGTATTCTCATCCTGCAGCTGGCAAATTTGAACATATGAAATGTGTGGTAGCCGATAATGTTTATGGAACAGATGTCTTTTCATAGTGAATCTGGCAAAAAGTAAAAAAAAAAAAAAGGATTTTTTTCATCTGCTTCTGTGTGATACATTTGATGGCCCAGTGGACATGTTAAGTAGCATTTCTTTTTGAAGACTCCTTGAGGACTGGCATCCTGACCATGGAAAAAAGACACAATTTTGGAATGAAGAAAACTCTTGGCATTTATAACCTTAGCTTAATTTTCCCCTTCTAAGAGCTGATTTATTCTAAAACTCCACAGCTTCAGCCAAAGTTACCACATTCCCCATTTTCCTTCCAGGCCTCCACCCATGTCCCTCACTGTCTTCCTTCACTTCCTCAAGTTCACAAGATATCATTTCATCTGTAGTTCTGTCGGACAGGCACTTGGTAATCAGCACCTGTGCAAAGCCACAAGTAATGTGTGGAATAATGAATCGCATAAGACCACATTCCATAGTATCAGAGCACCGATACTCTCTGTGTAGGACACCAGCCAAGCCAACGTACAAACGCTTCTATGCAGTGTCTTGTTTCCACCTCTGAAAAGCTACACAGTGAAGAAGGGCTTCTCCGTGAAACTTCAATTCAGATTCTATCAGAATAGAAAGCTGAACACACCTGGGAAGCTCTGGATTGTTGGAAACATTGCTGAAAAGTGGCAGAAATAAGCTAACGATTTTTTAATATTTATAATGGTATGCCGTACTCTTTCACCAATGGTGAGACAGATCTCGGAGGCCTGTCCAGTTTTTAGGGTTCTCTTATGCTCTTGGTGAAGTTTCAGACCGTAAATATATTTTACTGGTTAGAATTAGCAGCTGGAAAAAATGAAAAGGAGCTTCTTATGGCAATGCTGTGGGAGTGGAGTAGGGAATATCCTCCCTAGGATCACTTGGAGGGGGCTGGAGCAAAGTTTTAGAACTTATGTAAAAACTTGAGGCTTGGAAACACAGAACATCTTAACACATGAAAAAAAGTGCTAAAATGAAAACCAGGAAAGGAAGATAAACAGATGCCCAGGACTGACAAAGTGAAGGGAACATTTCCAATGAGCCTTGGCTTCACAGGCAAACTCAGCTTACTCTTCCCATGGACTTTTGATCTAAGTTTCATACAGAAGGTTAAGAAGGTGAGACCGAGAACAGCCATGCACACGTTGGAAAGCAGGACCTGGAATGTACACTGCTGCTTGCCTGGTTGTGCTCCTCCCTGTCCTGCATCCCTACCTCCCACTCTGGGCCTCTCTGGCAGTTCTCCTGCCTTCTGATCATCAACTTGCTTCACTTGCAGGAAAAAAGTGTAAACAGATGCTTCTGGCATGAGAAAGCTACCGGACCACCTCTTCCACAATCCCAACTGCTTCCCAAACTGTGACCAGCCTGGTTCTTCAGTGCTCAAGCTGCCCTCATTAACTACTCACCACACGATTTTCACGCTGCTCATCCAAGCAACCTCATCAAGAAACCTCAACAAAGCTTCTGCTATTGCAGTTGTCTGAACAATGCATCATTAACAACCACTAGATTAGTATAATTATTACGCTGTTCACTCTAGAAAAGGAAAAGTTAATGCTACCTATTTTGTAGTGTTAAAATATGGCATGGACATATTTCAGGCATACAAGAATCCCACTTCCTGTGGCTGAAATAAATGGCACATCAGTATTTGCAAGGACTTTAAAGTCAATAGTTCTGCTGGCAAAGAGCCAAGATTGTCAGTGTTAGATTTCTCACTTGGGTTCATTGCTGACAGACATTGACTCCAGACACTATGGCTGAACATGCATACACGCCTGTGAGTTAAACAGTGCCTAAGAAAACAGTCATCTCACCAAAATTAGTTATCCCTTTTGGAAGGCGAAATAGTGCTACCAGTAACTCTTTTTTTTCTCACTGACGTTTCCCTACGTGATGTCTCATTGTGAACTTTGCCTGATGTGATGTCCACTTGGGCCAGACACTTTTCCCCAAGCAATTCCATGGCACTGCTCCGGAGAGGCCAGGGACCATTCTTGGTGGGCAGCACTTCCCAAGTCACCATAATTTGTAGGCAGGATTTAACACTAGGGATGCAACTTGTTCATGCCTACTGGCCTCTCCCACCAGCTGCAGTTTCCTTCACAGCACAACTGCAGCTACCGTCCAGCTCCTTACAAGGAGAAAAACCTTTTGCATGGGGGCACAGTCCTACCTTAAGGTCAAGTTAAAGTTTACCTAAGGTACATACCCTTGGGTGAAAACAGCAAAATACAATATGGTTTCAAGCATTTCTTTCTTGGCGGGATCTGAGGCTTGGTTCTTTCCTCCTGTGGAGTGAGAGCTGCTGAAAAGAAACAGTCCACTGAAGAGCAACAGTTCAGAGCAACCAGCAAGTGGCTTTAGGTGAAGGGTGGGTTACCCTGAAGATACCAAGGTATGGAAAACCAAAATAAAAACCTTAAAAAAGAAAAAAGTCCCAACATACCTGAGCATTCACAATGAGGCAGAAAAGGCTGGATACTTGGTTCTGCTGCAAGCCAGAATAGTTCATTACATAGCCATTTTTCAAAATCTTGGCCAGAAGCCTGACTTTTTTGCCTCTTTATACTGCCTGGCAGCATTACAGGTCCCGAGAGCAGACTTAAATCAATTCTTTGCTTGTTAGCAGTGAGCTATTCTTTCCAGAAGAATTCCTGGCCACCTGGTGCTATCCAGATTGAGTTGAAGATATCATTAATTTCTCAGTTTTTTTCTGAGAAAGAAAAAAAAAATACAACCCTCCTTTGGGAAGCTTCATCTGTGTTAGTGCTACTGTGATTAGAGATGGAAGTGCTTGAACAGTCTCTTTTCTCATCCTATAAAAGGGGCTATCAGCAAAAAGGGCAACACACAGGCTGGGAGACTCCTGTTTCTGTATCACCCAGGTTGACTGATTTTTTCCTGGGGCACTGAGGCAGGTCCTTTTGAACACACTGCTTATGAGACAGTGCTAATAATCCAAATCTACTCTTCTGGCTCTCTAGTATTACTTCAGTTTTCACAGTTAATTGCAAGCCTCTCCCCTCTACCTTGAGAATTATTAAGTTTCATTTAAACATTAAAACAAACATGAGAAGAAACACAAGGAAAAAATGAAAGGACAGGTTACGTCATGGGACAGAGGAGATAGAAGTATCCTTAGGCTAGGGTAGTCCAGTTGGCAACTTAGGCATATTAGTCCATCAGCAAGCATATTGCTCTGTGTTTACATATGGTGGGAACAATGACATGTTGGAATAATGTATACTATGTAAACTATAGTTTACCTAAAGACAGTGCCATGTACACAAGGTTGCATTGGTCTAGCCTCCAGCAGCTGAAAAGGCAAGTGTTCTTGAATATGTGGTAAACTGAAGAGGAACAGTCAACTTCTAGCTTTGGCATAGACCTGGCACTGGTCAAAAAGGTGAAAACTAACCTGGACCTAGGTACAGAGTGGCCTGAGGCCACAAATGTACGAGTGACTTGCTATAGCAATCAAACTTACGACTGCCTGGCTGGAGCCACAGACAGACAACAGAAGCAATCGGAGTCAGGAAGCAATGAAAAAATTTCAGTCAACAATGTTCATCACAAAATAGGTAATAGTATTTCAAAACTTCAGAAACAGTCTTGGAAACATAGATCATAAACAGCACGTGCAGAAGCACAGCATGAAACACCAAGTATTGTGCTTGCTATGGTGTTGCACAAAGCTCAAAGTTAACAAGTGTCTAGAAGAAAGGATTTTAGTTTTCTGTGTAAAGTGCCAGTAAGTCCTTGTATTCCAGCTCACATACAGAAATCTTTCAGTAGCCAGCATCTAAGCAGTAAGCTAGGGGGGAAATAGGGAGTATATCTGTATGTAAGTCCCCCTATAGATGAATAAAAGCAGCATGGTTTCCTTCCTTCTTCCCATTTTACATTTGTGGAAGTTATAGCTGCTCCTTCTTCATTTATTTCACTCTTTAAAAGACTTTTTAGTAGAAGTCCATTACAAGGTCTACCTTTTCCCTTTTCCTCCCCACAAAAATCAGACTGCATGTGATAATTTATCTTCACAGTCCTCTTTGCTCCTAGCCTTTTCCATTCCTCTCTGCCTATGCATTGCTTTTTTTCACAGAATAAATCATTGGACTGTTTTCAATCATCTCTGAGGTTGGGTTTCTTGATAAAAAAAAGAGAGGAGGGGGAATCTGTTCTGTCTGTATATGGCCAGTGTGTTGCCTTAGAAGTACATGAGCATGTTCTTCATGCTTCATGATGATTTGAACAGCATGTGCTTGCTGACAATGTTCATCATTCTAAGGATGCTTTTAGTAGTCTGAACATGGTGATAAACACATCACGGCTATGGGAGGTGAAGGCTAAGCAGCAGCCCCAAGACCAGAGTTGGCTAAGCCCCAGCACAGATGACTGGCTTTGCCTCTGGAAAGGGAACAAAACAGTTCACAAAGTGCCAGATGTTGGTGGTTCACAGACTAAAAAATCTTGGAAGTATTTTATTTGAACACTTCACTGAAGGGGAAGCAATGGGAAAGCAGTGGCGTGGAAAAGGTATGAAGGGCTCAACAGGAAAACCTGAATCTCTGATATTTTGGGCCCAACAAATACTATAAAGAAAAAAAACCCACACCATGAGGTTTCATCATTATATCCAGTAAACTGTATTTGCCACTCTGCCCAGCTTCCTGATTTTTATTTCAATAAGCTTTTCTGCAGCACAAAGCTTTTCTTCATCTTCAGCCCCAAACAGTCCCATTGACTTTTTCTGTTTAAATCTACTCAGTACCTATATATATAAAATGTATTCATAATTTGCACTATTTCTTAAAGAAATATCTCCAAGAATAAAATTATTTTCCTGCAAAAGTACTTATTCAGATACAAAGTACTAGTGTCTTCCTACTGCTAAGCCACATTTAATGCAGTGAGTCAATGGTTAAGAATACAGGCTCACCAGTAGTTCTGCTTACGGTGTAGTTGCACACCACAGTTGCCAAAGGCCAAAGTTAGCAGGTTTGCCTTTAAAAAGGATGGAGCTCGGCAGTGGGAACCTATGGGAACACACTGTACACTCACTTGAAAACCAAAAGATAACCAACAGCCACAGTTGTAGAACAGGACAGGGACAAAAAACAGACGATGTAAGCCTGCCGAGCTGGCCTTCCTCCTGAAGGACGAGGACTAAAGATGAGGAAAAGGCTGAGATACTTAGCGCCTTCTTTGCCTCAGTCTTTAATGGCCCGACAAGTTATCCGCAGGGTACCCAGCCGCCTGAGCTGGAAGATGGGGACAGTGAGTGGAATAAACGCCCCATAATCCAGGAGGAAGCAGTTTTTGACCTGCTATGCCACCTGGACATCCACAAGTCTATAGGGCCAGATGAGATCCACTCAAGAGTGCTGAAGGAGCTGGCAGAGGAGCTTGCCAAGCCACTCTCTATCATTTATCAGCAGTCCTGGAGAACAGGGGAGGTCCCAGATGACTGGAGGCTGGCAAATGTGACACCTATCTTCAAGAAGGGCCGGAAGGAGGATCCAGGGAACTACAGACCAGTCAGCCTGACCTCAGTACCGAGAAAGATTATGGAGCAGTTCATCTTAAGTGTGCTCACCAGGCACATGGAGGACAATCAGGGGATCAGGCCCAGCCAGCATGGGTTCATGAAAGGCAGGTCTTGCCTAACCAACCTGATTTCCTTCTATGACCAGGTGACCCACCTGGTAGATGAGGGAAAGGCTGTGGGTGTTGTCTACCTGGACTTCAGCAAAACCTTCGACACAGTGTCCCACAGCATTCTTCTGGAGAAGCTGGTGGTTCATGGCCTAGATGGGTGTACTCTTCGCTGGGTTAAAAACTGGCTGGGTGGCCAAGCCCAGAGAGTTGTGGTGAATGGAGTTAAATCCAGTTGGCGGCTGGTCACAAGTGGTGTTTCTTCACAGAAAGGGTTGTCAAGCATTGGAATGAGCTGCCCAGGGAAGTGGTCGAGTCCCCATCCCCTGGAGGTATTTAAAAGGAGGATAGACGAGGTGCTTAGGGACATGGTTTAGTGGTGGGATGTCAGGGTTAGGTTAAAGGTTGGACTTGATGATCTTAAAGGTCTTTTCCAACCAAAGCGATTCTATGATAAGGCAATGTCACCAGAGTGTGAACCTTGAGATAACACATTACCTCTTTAGCCTTTATGAGCTTCAATGCAATCTTTCCTATACAAAGAGGAACACATTGTTTAGGACTCTTATGGATAGTTTCTGGATAGTTTCAATGAAGGCCAGATGGCTGGCTTCATAGCCAGCTGTGTACTTGTCTTACAGAGAATGGAGAGTTAAATGCACTGCTTGGAACAGGGGACAGTCAAACCCAGAGACAGGGTGTAAGCTGGTATCTACTGGACTACTCGTGGAGCCATCAAGAATAGCATAGATACAGTGTAAGTACAAATTAGGAGACTATAGGAAGCAACAACTAGCAGCCAGCAAGTCTTAGCTGGCTCCTGCCAGACACTTAAACTCATGGTAAAGGAAGTTAAAGACTAGAAAACCTGAAATACAGACAGAATAAGAAGGAGATTTTTATCCATGCAGGGTGTAGCTGACTATGAACATTCATGTGCAAATGTATTTGGGGGTGTTTTGTTTAGAACAGCAAAGGATAGTCAGGCATCCCCAGAAGTCACATCCTACTGCACTAGGAAATAAAGATTTCTTTGAAGTTAGTTTCCTGCACTACTGGACTCTATAAGAGCATAAGTTTGCTGAATTGAAAAAAAACCAGTAAAATAATTTAGGTTGTAAAGTATATTCAATGACATAGGTTCTTATGTTTAGGAACAGAGGTTTTGCAATAGCTTTCTACTATGAGCTCTGAAGTGTGTTTAAATTTTAATTGAGCTTAAGATATCTCTATCTGATCCTCCTAGAGAAAGAGTGTGGAAATTACCTATATCCTAGACAGAAAGGGGTAGATGAGGGGTGTGTGCATACTCCTTTCCATCATTAAGCATGCAGTAGATCGTGATCTGCAGCTACACACCAGCTCCACAGACCCTTCACCTCATCTATTCCAAATCCTTTTTTATACTTCCTTTAAAAATAACAATAAGTGCCTGAAGAAGTAAGTACCTCAGAATGAGATTTAGTTTAATTTGAAATTCTTCGGATGTCACAGCACTTAACCACGTAACTTTTAATAGTAGGTAGGTAAGCCTACATTTCTTAAGTCTTGAGTCCTAAGACTGCACAAACTGGGATGACATTACATCGTCAATGTTTTAATGTATTAGGGCAGGGCATGGACCTCAATCTCAATTTTTATTATGAACCTCATAGATATTATGATCTATAACAGATAAATTATTTTTGGCTGAAAAGAAATTAACTGAAAGTCCTCAAGAACTTGATGCACCCTCCTTCCCTTTACAGACAGACAGTCCTCTGACCTATGCAGAATATTTTAATTTTATCTCCATCCATTTAATTTTGTCTCCATCTTTCCTTCCCCCAAGCATCCAATTTCTAAATGGTGCCAATGTTGAGAAAGCTGCGTAGAGAAAAACAAACTGTTCATGCACAGACACACAACACATTTCAAGAATATTTGTTCTTCTCTCAATAGAGCTGAGCTCTATAGAGTAGCCATAATTAAAGTTCTTGAATAATTTAATTTTTCAGACCAGGAATATCAAGTCTGACCTGCTCTCATGAAGGCTAATCCTTCTGTAAGTGTAGCGTATAGACTTCATGCAATAGAAGTGTCACTTGCTTTCAAGAAACACCCTGTAAAAAACACATTTAACTGTATTTCAAAATCAGTTCCAAGTGCAAACTACACTCCCAAGTCTGTGTGTGGCCAGCTGAAAACCAAAATGTTTCCTGAAGTGCCAAGTATTGTTTGGTTTCTCTGGCAGAACAGAGAACAACTTAAAGAACTGCTGATCCCACACAGTGTTCTGGTGAAAAAAAAAAAAAAAAAAAAAAGCAGTTTACATTAAAATGAGCTACTTCCACAAAATTGGGGTGGGGTGGGGACACAAAGAGGAGAGCATCAGACTATGTACAGCTCCAAGAAAAATAAATAGAACAAAAAAAATACCCAACTGAAACTGTATTAAATTCCGAATGTCTCCACATTTACGTATTAATTACACAGTCATAGTATTGTTTAAGTTGGGAAAGACCTTTAAGATCATCAAGTCCAAGCATTATCAAGTCCATCAAGTATTTTCCTCCACTACAGGATTGCATTTGAACATGAAGGGATGAGGATTGTTTTTCTACAGATACATTTCATTTAGAGTTATGAATTGACTGAGATTTCAAATTTGTGTAAACTGATTAAACTCCATTGGATATTGATCCTTCTACAACAGCTGAGGCTCTGGAATGAGAAAAGAGCTATTCTCTTCAATTTGTTATGATAAATATACCTTACAAAGAAGCCTCTGAACTGTCTGCAGGGGGGTATGAGCACAGAAGGTTGTACTCAGGCTCAAATGTAGTTAATGGAACAACTTTCTGTCTGCACCCAGCTACCACAGACACTCGCAGTCTCCACTGTGCCTCCTCCTTCTTCATTTCAAACAGTAGAGATGATGCCTGGCAGCGAGATGGTTAATGGCGGTACAGCAGCAGAACAGACAGAACAGCCCTTGGAACTGCCACATAGAGTAAACCTCACCACTTTGCCTTACCGTTTCCAGTGTCCCCTTCACTAAACTTAGTTTTGTGTACTCAGAGACATATCACACAGAAAAGAGGCATTACATGCAGCAAATACAGAAATGCAGACTTTACATAGATGATAAACCCAATATCAGAAATGTTTCCAAAATTCATGGACAAACTCAATAACAGCAGTCATATTAGTTCTTCTCTCCATTACAGACAGAACTGTAGATGCAAAAAACAAAATGTAAAACCCCAACAATACTTGAAATTAGGCAACAAAGGGGTTTTTTGTTGTTTCATATTTATAATTATTAATTTATCCATTGCCTAAATAAGGCCCCAACAGATCATAGGATCATAAAGTGGGTTGAGTTGGAAGGGGCCTTTAAAGGTCATCCAGTCCAACACCCCCCACCCCCTCTGCCCCCCCCTCCCCCCCAACGAGCAGGGACATCTTCAACTTGATCAGGTTGCTCAGAGCCCCATGCAACCTGGTCTTGAATGTTTCCAGGGGTGGGGCATCTACCACAGCTCCAGGCAACCTCTTCCAGTGTTTCACCACCCTCATCATCGAAAATTTCTTCCTAGTCTGAATCTACCCTCTTTTAGTTTAAAACCATTATCCCTTGTCCTTTCACAACAGGCCCTGATAAAAAGTCTGGACCCATCTTTCTTATAAGCCCCCTTTAAGCATCAAAAGGCTGCAGTAAGGTCTCCCCGCAGCCTTCTCTTCTCCACGCTGAACAAGCCCAACTCTCTCAGCCTGTCCTCACAGGGGAGGTGCTCCAGCCCTCTGATCATCTTTGTGGCCTTCCTCTGGGCCCACTCCAACACATCCACATTTTTCCTGTACTGAGGGCTCCAGAGCTGGACGCAGTACTCTGGGTGGGGTCTCAGCAGAGCAGAGTAGAGGGGCAGAATCCCCTCCCTTGACCTGCTGGCCATGCTTCTTTTGATGTAGTCAGGATAGGGTTGGCTTTCTGGGCTGCAAGCGCACATTGCTGGCTCATGTCCAGCTTTTCATCCACCAGTACCTGCAAGTCCCTCTCAGCAGGGCTGCTCTCAATCCCTTCATGCCCCAGCCTGTGTTGATCCTGGGGGATGCCCTGACCCATGTGCAGGACCTTGTGCTTGGCCTTGTTGAACCTCATGAGATTCACATAAGCACATTTCTTGAGCTTGTCCAGATGCCTCTGGATAGCATCCCAGCCCTCAGCCATGTCAGCCGCACTGCTCAGCTTGGTGTCAAGTGACTGGTTCTCCCACTGGGTAAGTGGAAGGAGGTCAGAGGCTGTGGGGGTCTGCACCAAAGATACCATCAGAAAAGGAGGCACTCATTTTCACAATAAAGCTCTCTGAAACACAGCCGCATGCTCTAGAAAGTGAGGTGTATAAATTGCTTTACCTCAGAGTCTCTGGCGTACAACTCCAGAAACTCATCATCTTGCTTCCAACAAGGTAAAACTGCAACAGTTCACAAGACTGGCAGGGTAATTTATTCATTTTTACACACTTTTCTTGTAAAGACTGATATAGCTGTCAGTATTGCTTTTATTTTCTCTTCCTTTTCATGGCAAGACAAACATGAAACAGGAAGGTGTTTTTTAAGGGCTGTACACTTAAGTTTATAAAACAAAGAAACAAGTTGGGTTTACATGCACAGTTAAAGTACTGTGTAGAGAAAAAAAGAGGTGAAGAAACAGGAAAAAAAATGCAAGGAATGTACATTAAGTTGAAAATGAGAAGGGAAAATATCCAAGTTTCCTCAAGTATTTGGAGTCTTTCTAAAATAATCTCCCTTTGCAAATTTTAATTTCTCTTGTCTTGATGTGGCAAGGTACAGGCTTCAAAACTAGGCAGATGCAGAGCCCTGTGCTTCTTCAGCACAGTCCCACTGAAATGAAGGGTTTCTACCCTTTCGTAGCTGCAGGGGAGTGCAAGGTGCTGTGTTGCAATGCCTGACCTCCATGGTCTGTCATTGGAAAAGGGACATTAGGACACTTTGATCCACTTCACATGACAAAGTTTGATCCACTGATGATCATGCTGTAATCAGGGCTTTAAAGCAAAACTGAAACAAGTTAACGGGACCAAAATTTCAAAACTGATTAGGATGTGCAACTTAGCTATGAAACCGGGAAGTCCCAGATTTAGGAAAAAAAGATCACACATGACAAGTGACACTTGTCACTGTTTCCTTCTTGGCATACCAGGAGGCAAGCCCACTAGCCCAGTATTTCAGCACCTTGGCTGCAGGATGGGCAACCGACACTGCAAAAGCTAGTATGTCCCTATTATCAGGGAGGAAAGTCATGTGGAACAGCACCATGTAACATCTCCAAGCAGCTAATTAGTGGCCACCAAGTTACCTCCCCTGCCCGGCAGGTTAGAGAAAAAACTATTATTAGTTTGTCCTGGCTAGAAGGTTTGATTCAAAACATTTCCCCGAGGAGAAAAAGAAATATTTCTTCATAGGGAAAAGAAGTCAAGCTGATAAAAAGTTTTTATTTGTTGTCAAAAGAAGCTGTACATTGGTATTTTGAGTCCCAGCCATTAAAAATTCTTTAATGAAGTCAGGTTTAGTTAAGAGCTGGGTATTTTATTTTCAAGACTCACTCTGTTAGGCATGTTATGGAGCACGAACAGGTGCTCCCCTTCACTTTCTTCATTTAAATCACAGTAAAGTTATTTAATTGATTGCTTCTGTCATCAAGCAGATATGAAGCATGAAAGTATCCAATTAAAAGCTGGGTACAAGTGTTAAATGGCCGGTGACTAAATTGCATTTATGAATAAACTTTTCCAAATTAAGAAATATTGCTTATAAACATGCTAAAATATAAACTCAGCTTAATGTGTTTAATAGTTATGAGCAATGTGCCAATAAACAGCTTTTTATAGTCTGTCTCAGCGGAAAGCTCCATTTGACACTGACCAAGTAGCTGCTTATTCACAATCCTATAATACCATCTCATCACCATAGCTACCATTTTAATCCTTTTTAGTATCCAAAAAAGGCTCTAAGGGAAAAACATCATGAGACTCTTCACTCTCAACTTCCGAATCACAAAGCACGTGTGAGGGACCTTCACAACAGTGTCACCGAAGCACTTTGGTACATAAACAGGAAGAGTTAAATACACGTCCTTGTTAAGACACCCTGAGATCTCAGAGCAAATAAGTATTTGTAGGGAGGAGAGGCAGGTAACCATATTTCCAGAAAAACTGGAATCGGAGCACGGAAGACTTATAAAAGATTACAATTCTCACTTGCCCCATTGTAAGGGCTGACCTACATGACTGTGTTAGAGATGTGCACCTACCTCCTCAGAGAATAAATTCACCTCTAGCAGGCTGTGAGCATGAAGCAGAAGAGGCAACGGTGAAGCTGCTCTTCCTGCAGGTGCGGTGTGGCCGCCATCACAGAGTCCCACTGCCCAGCAGCTGCTCCAGGCAAAGATCTTCCAATGTCTCCTGCCACTGTCCCTGTAGCTGCAGAAGGAAGCACCTAGAACAGAAGTGATGGATTCATTCAAATCCTGATGGGCTGAGAGTCACAAGGTAAGACTCCAGAAACAGGTTATCAGCTCCTAAACCAATATACATTTTCATAAGGGCCTTTGGGGTCACCATGTAAAAAAGCTTCGGGCCATCAAGAGGATAGCATATGCAATAGGCACATAAGTGCAGTTATTTGTCATGCCAGTCTAGAAGCCATAAGGACACACAATTCACAAAGTGGCCCATATACTCTCTGTTTAAAAACAAACAAACAAGCAAGCAAACAAAACCCCTCTCTTAATCCTTTCCAGTAAGTGTGATCCTAGGCGTGGACTGAAGGACAAGCTGATGACCCACTTCTAGCTCCTACAAAGGTCACACAAATCATTTGTGTTTATCTTCACAAAGACCTTCCACCTTTCTGATGGGAAGAGTGCTATAAAGGTTATTCAGAAATTTCAATGCCAGCTCAGGAAACGTTTCCTTCACTGAGTTGCCTTTTGAGAATGTTTATAGGGTACACACTAGGGCAAACAAACTCCGTGCACAACCTTAAATGCTTATATACAGATCGCTCATCTCAAATAAAAAGGTGTCAGCAACAGTATCTACTGAATGAGCCTGTTCTAGTCAACCATCACTGTCTATGCATCCAGCTACCCAAGGCTAAGTGTTCCTCCACCCTCAATTGGCACAAGACATTGGTAAAGCTCACAGCTGCCTGGGATGGAAAAATACAGAAAGTGACAAAATAGCTCCATCAGGCTCCTGGTCGTTTTGTCTATAGTGCCCTTGGACATATGGTAGGAAAGCACGGAGGAATCTAGCCAGCCATAGCAACCTTTCCACATGGGCAGTGGGGAAAGAAGTGGGTCTTCAGGAAATCTCTAGTGTCAACCTGCCCCAGCTGAGACCAATACTCACTTTAAAGCTTTCTGAGGTCCTGGGTGACTTATACAAGCTAGAATGGGATCCAGAAATGAGCTATAACCCTTGCTATGGTATATCTGGGGTTTCCTGCCTCATTCATCCCTGTGTGGCAGCCCCCTCTGCCCTCTCCGCAGCTGCTGTATTTCTGAGGTGTTCTCTTCAGGGACAGCCCCTTCCCCCTCCTCCAGCCCTGTCCTCCACCAGTGGGTGCAGCTACCCTCAGAATTGTTGCTACTGTCCAGAGCAGGGAATGACCCAAAACCACACAAAAGTTGTGTCCAGGATAGTGCTGGGTGTTGAGGGCAGATGGGAGAGAAGGGTATGATAGCACTGGGGTGGAAGGCACACACCTGCTGGCTGCAGGGCAATGGAGGGAGGAGGCAGTTTACACACTGACCCAGAGGATTTCTCCCATCCCAGCATGGTAGGTGTGTCTGCTGTTGTTCCCTGCTACTATGTGCAGCTAGTAGCAAGGCATGTCCTCCCAATGATTAGGCACATCTTAATATCTTTACAGCTAGATGAAGTTCATTAGTGCTGTCAGCAATCAGAGGATTGACAAATCCTCTGAAAAGCATATAGTGCTTTACACACCTGGAGTCTGTGACATGGATTTGTGTCATGTGATGGTACAGAATGGCAGCTTTACACAACGTCAGAAAAATCCACCTGCTTCTACGTGCTCACAAGCTTTCAGCTGTAGCAGCAGCTTCAGTTCAAGCGATAGTACCATGACAGAAGATTACTACTAACAGGAACTACAAAAAGCAGTGTTGAACACATGGTTTCTAACAGAAGCAGTGGCTCCCTGCTAGATCTTATAAGTAACTGATGTGAAAGAGATGAGGAGCCTTTTGCAGCTAACAGGAGAATGGCAGAGGTCAGTGTGGGGAAGTCTTCTTATAGACCTAAGGCTTTCAGTGGTGGTTTGTCACTAAGCCTCGAGAAATTTATGGGGAGGAAAAAGAAACAAAAAAGTCATAAATCTTTGAAACATGACTATTCTTAGACATTTGAGATAAATTGAAAGGACTTTCTCTGCAATTTCAAGGAAGAGAGGAGACACTGGCCTTTTTTTTTTATTCTAGACTTAACAATAAGCCAATGAAAATAACATGAACTTCCTCGTGGGAAGGAAGAAAAAGCTGTCTACAGGTTCTCTCCAAGCTCAGGAGCAAAGTGACAGAAAGACAAAATACATATATATAACCTTGATTGTAGGGCGAGCCATTTGGCATACAATCCTGAGTATGTAGAAGCCTACCAACCCTAGTCTAAATCATGACAATCTGCAGGTTTGCCACAGGCCTCATTTACTCATGTGCAACTTCGTTTTGATGCTATCATGAAGATATGGCACATCATTTAAAAAAAAAAATCTCTAATAGGAGACACCACACAAAAGCCACAGACTGAATGGAAATAACTGCTCTTCGCTGATCTAGAACAGATGTCCCAGATGGAAAGACTGTAAGAACTGCATGTGTCAGTCTAGAGAAAAGACTGAGCAAAAGACACTACAGTGTTCAGACATGGAAGAGCTCATCACAGGGCAGAAAAATTTCTGTTCCCAACTTCCATTTGGGGCAGGAAAATAACCAAAGGATTTTAAATCATAGCAAAAAGTCAGGGTTGAAGAATAAGTTGTCTGGAGGAAATTATCTGGGGAGGCTGTGGCTTTTGGATGTTTTTTGAAAGAATTTATGCAAATATTTTTGAAGATTGATATAAACTGATCTTAATGTCACCTGGAATGCAGGCAAGTTCATTCCTTTGCACCTAATAAATAGATCTATTAATCCAACATCTTCCTTCCCTATAATGCAGGAGTCACAAAAGTATCCTCTCACTTCAATATTTTTGCACTCCTCCACACCTGTACATTTTATTGGCAAGTCAGTCAGTCCCAAAGGTAGAAAATGGGTGTTTTTTCTTACTTCGGAAGCTGCACCCTAGCTCCACTGCTGAGCTACCTTCTGTACTGGTTGAAGAGGCACTCCTGCGAAAAGAAGTTATGTGGCTTTCTTATCCCCACTTGAGATGACTGAAGTTCTTCAAGACTGACTCAGTTAACCAGCGAGAGGGATCTCTCTCACATGGGCTTGGCCTGCAGGAGGAAGGGATACATTCTAAAATTCAGACATGGATTAACTGAATGGAGAAAGTACAAGACTTGTAGGCACATTATGAATAAAGCTCTGTTCCTAATGGCAATTCATACACTCATTTATTCCTTTGTTACTCATCTAGGTCACCAGATAATGATACTGAAGATGAACAAAGAAGCAATCGTGATTTACACTGCTCAACGAAAAAGACATGGGACTTTTCTTCACTTGGACAGCATGAACTACTTAAAGTATTCATAAGAAAACACAGCCAGAGATATTCTGTATGCACCGATTACAAATTTGTGTCTTCTCAGGGCATGAGCATATGGTGTTAGCATGCCTAATGACAGGCTGGTACAACTGTTTGTCATCAAGCACAGCTCCACCAGACGTAATGGGGTCATACCTCATTGACCAAGAGCTGAATTTGGCCTACAGGTTTAAATGGCTCCTTGAGGAGCTGCTGTGATTGTTAGTCCAGACTTCCAAATCCTGAAAGCCTCACCTTATAGGGGTTATCAGGTTACTCCTAACACTTCTCATTTCTCTTTGCTTTCAGCTGAAAGGAAGATGCTCTGTGCACCTGCTAAAACAGAGAGGAGTGCTGTGACCTGGACGTATCCACACAAGAACTAAACTACAGAATTTCTAAGTATATAGCAGTCAGCAACGAAGACTCGAATATATCTATACTGAAATTAAAGTCTCTGCATTATTTTTTATTTTCTTCACATTCCTATCTCTGCCTCGCATGAAACAAAAATGAAGACCTCTGTACCACAAGTATGAAAAGAAAAGAAACAACATGGGCTCTTTTTTGTTTAGTTTTGAGTTGTTGGTTTGGGGTTTTCTTTGCGGGGAGGGAGGAGGGGGGAGGAGTTGCAAGGACCCTGGCAAACATTGAAATACTGAAAAATCCTATATTCCACATGTTATTCACTGTTCTGATAACTAGAGTGCTCTTCTGGGGCAAGTCACTGCATTTCTCTGGGCTTCCCCCCACCTCCCTCACCCCCGCCCTTCATATCTTTGATTGCTTTTCTGGGAAACTGGTGTTATAAAAGGGGGGGAAAAAAAACCAAGCAAAAAACCAAACTTTGATGGCTGTCCATGAGACCTGATATCTTCTGGTGCCTCCAAACACTACAGCAATAAGAACAATGAACACCCGATTGTAGAGGCAAGTTGTTAATCAGTGTGGTGTACAGACAGCTACAATTTCCCAAGTAATGACAGCAGTTCACATAAAAGCATCAGAGATATATTAGGCTAAAAATCTATTTCTTCAGCTGCCAGCAGAGGGGAAACAGGCAGATTCCTCCTGCTGGTCAGATTCCTATTATAATTGCATTTTTGCCCCTGCACAGGCAAAAACCAAGATATTCACTCCACAGAATAAAGTTATTGCTAGAGTTAGGGGATTTTTTTCTGGGGAGAAGAAGGTTCACGGTTCAGTCAGGCAATGATACAGCTGAAAGTAAGGGGGTGGGTATAGACATCATGCGCAAGCATGATGATGATATTTTTGCAAATATTTAGGTGAGGTCACCTCCAGTGCTTGCATGTAAGCAAGGAAGTGCCTACAAGGCACCATCATGGAGAAATTCCCCAAGCCCTTTCCTAGGAACCCAGCGTGCTGGGCTGCCTCTCTCATACTAATGCATGCAGTACGGGGAATACACACACTGAGTTGGAGAGGTGTGTGCAGTCGCAGGGCTACAACCTTGCTGGGATCACAGACACATAGTGGGATGACACCCATGACTGGAGTGTTGCAATGCAGGGATACAGGCTCTTTAGGAAGGACAGGGGGGCTAGTTGCCCTTTATGCAAGAGAGCAGTTGAAATACATGGAGCTTTTAAATAAATCACAGCTGAAAGCCACCAGTTTTTCTTCTTCATGGTGTAGTTTTGCAATGTAACCAAAGAACAAGACACATTCTGTTTGTACATCACCTTTTGAGAGAGCAGGACAGCTTTGCCCAGCAACACAGGCACCCTCTCTTTGGAGTTTACCCTTAACTACACAGCAGAGCACAGAAGAAAATAATTAAGTGGACTCATTCCAGGAGCATTTGCCACCTCTGAAATAAACTCAACAATCCTGGAGAAAAATTACCTTTTACCATTGTGTTTATGCAACATTCCCTTATCTGTGAACTACCTTAAACAGAGGACCTAGCTTACCTGAACCCATGAGTCCCTGTTCTGAGACTGCAACATGCTTCTTTATTTTAAAATGGAAAATACTAATAAATTACCTAAAACAGTTGTCAACATTTACAATTCCAGTCACTACCAGTTCCCCTCCCATCTGGACCTTTAATCTACTCTTTCTCAATCTTCACAGTCAGCTCTCCAGTACTAATTAGTACAATTAACCCCTGTTTCCCTAGCCTGATCACTAAACCAGGAGCAATCCAGCCAGCTTCCTAAAAAACACTAAACACACGGTCATGCAAAATCAGCCAGAAAGAGCTTGGGCAGAAGAATGTGATGGCCATAGAAGGCAGACACAAGAAGAAAGAAAGGACAAAACTAACTTCCACTTTCACCTCTATTGCACAGAAAATTATTTTGCTGGTCAGTAGCCACCAAATCACAGGGGTGAATGAGGAGAGAAAAAAGAAAAAAGTGAAAAACAACAGACTGGACAGAAAAATGAATGAATAAGAAATATGAGTAATTATCTCACTAACAGATAGCAGACCACTCCCAGTGGCATCACACACAACCTTCTAGAGCAGCTCTCCTCACCTTTGCAGCAGTCAAAAAAATTTGTCAACACAGCTCCTCCCCTGTGGAATAATATAATCAAACTCAGCTGGCATGAATTAATGCTGGCTTGGATTTTTCCGCCACACCAGACCACTACTTTATCCAAATCTCCATGACCTCTGCTCCTGTCTCAAATCAGTCAAAATTTTGAATGCACATACTGACAGAAGTAACATGGTTTACTGCAATTCTGAACAAAACCACCCTAAATGAGAATGAAATTTCATTTGTGAATAGAATTAATTTATCACAGAAACAAATTTATATCTTGTAATCCTTTAGGTTGCTCAGTTTTAATTCATGCTAAATTTACAAACTCTATTTCATGAGGAACCATTTCTCTTTATATCATATTTGATCTACATTATTATTTCCTAACAAAATACACATTGCAAGACCTGTATGGGACCAATGCGTGAAGAGAGTAAGTTTTTACAGTTTCAGCTAATTCCAAGGTGCAGCAAGCCCGTATAATAAGTAGGTGACTAAATGCTCACTATACTTAGCCGTATCTTGCAGTTATACTAGTACAACTCACACATTGAAGATGAACTCCTAAAGTAAAGAGAGAAGAAGGTCGTGCTTTCTAATATGGATCCTGGTTTTCTGAGTTTCTGTGTGTCAATCACTGGCAACTCCCATATTATATACCACAGAAAAGAGCATTAATAACATAACTTAAATCAGTGCCGAAGTATGCTATCAATGTTCCTGCTACTGAAATAAGATTTCTGGCACCTGTTTTCTGATTCCTAGAACTCCTTCTCCCTCTAAAATGTGATATGCATCACTATGACGTTTTAATGCTGGTTGGATTTGTTGTGATTTTAATTTTTTTATGCCGTATAGTAAAGTAAATATTTCTCATTTGTTTAGTTAGAGTAATAACCTAAGAAGTGACAAGACCCAGCATACTGATAAAATCTGAGATTATCCTATAGAGCTATATTCTGCTTTTGAGTTGTCAAAATATATAACAAGCATTGCTAGTAAATGGAGAAATAATCTTGACAGGTTTTGGATGTAGGATAGAAATTAATTTGAAATCTACATTCACGGAAATGAAATCTAATTTTTCATCCATTGCTATTCAGCCTCTGTGCTCTATCAATCCAGTTAAAGTTTAGGGATAAAATATGAATGTAAAAATGTAATTAATTATTAGGCTTCTCTTCAGCATTACATAAAGCTTAAAAGGAACTTTTCTTTCTACTTCACTCTTGAAGATTTCCTTCCTACATAATTAACCCTTGAAGCTATTTCCACAGAAAGGGACCAGTTACAAGAGAGAAAAATGCTGAGAATAAGTAAATCACCATGAGGATTCTATCAGTCAGATCAGAAACCCACGGCATTTTAAGCATAACCACATTCATTATGATCACGTTATTCATGTAATCTTGCTGTAAACATCACCTTTCAGCTCTGTGGAATGATTTGTTCAGCCGTGAATTACTCACCAGATGTTCTGTGCTCTCTCAAAGGAAATTCCTCCTCTACAGAGGGTTATTAGAAAGTATAATTTTTGGTCAAGGTTTGATATTATGCAACCGCATAAAAAAAATGTGTAGTTTCCTCTAAAAATCTTTTTTTACATTATTATAACTGTATAATTCATTGGGATGGGTCTGATTTCAAAGGCTTAAAATAAGAATGGAACATGGTAGAATCACAGAATCACAGAATAATTTAGGCTAGATGGACTTCTGAGCATCACCTAACCCAATTCCCTGCTCAATGCAGTGCCAACTTTGAAATTAGATCAAGTTGTTCAATACCATGTCCAGTCAAATTCTGAGGATCTCCAGGGATGGAGGAACATTCAGAAGTTCAATCATCCTCATTGTGAATAATTTTGTTCCTTATATCTGGTCAGAATTATTTTGCTGCAATTCACAACTGTCGTTCATCCTGTTGTTTTGCAACTGGAATAAGATTTTGATTCTGTTTTCTCCATAAGCCACATTTAGATGGCTGAAGACAGCAATTAGATTCCTCCAGCCCCAAACTCCAGACCTTCTCTTCTGGAGGCAGAACAAATCCAGTTCCCTCAACTTCTCCTCACCTGTAATGTGCTCCAGCCTCCTAACCATCTCAATGACCCTCCACTGCACCTAGCTGCAGTTTCTCAATGTTTTTCTTCCACCAGAGAGCCAAAAATGTGTGTTATCACAATTTCCAAATAAAGAAGAATAACTGCATCCCTTGACCTGCTGGCCACATGCTTGCTGACACAGCACAGGACATGGGTAGTCTTCAGTGTTACAAAGGCTTTCTGCTCACTGATGTTCATCTTGTTCTCTACCAGGTACTCTACATCCTTTTCTGCAAAACTGCTCCCTAGTGAGGCAGTGTCCAGCCTCTGCTGTTTGTGGGTTTTCCACCCCAGATACAGGAAATGTTTACCTTTTAGAAGTTAACACAATTTCTGTCAGCCCATTTCTGAACAGCCACCCTGCCTTCCAGCAGACTGACCACCCTCCCCAGTCTGGTAACATCTGTGAACTTTTCTGGGACTGTGCCCCATCCCATCATTTGGGTCCCTAAAGAAGACACTAAAAAGTATCAGCCCCAGTACTGATCCCTGATAAATGCTACTAATAACTGACCACCAATTAGATGTTCATTTGCTGACTGCTACTCTTTGAGCCCATGCATTCAATGTAGCTGTGCTGAAGGCTTTGTTAAAAGTCCAGGTAAGCAGCACCTACCATTGTCTCCTCGTCTTCTGAGTCAGTCATCTCATCACGGAAAGTAAGCAGGTTGGTCAGGCATGATTTGCCTTTGGAGAATCAATGTTGGTTGCTCCAAAACACTTTCTTGTTCTTCATAATCTTGGACATGGCTTCCAGGAGGATTTCCCCCACAGCCTTTCCAGGGACTGAGGTATGATGCACCAGTCTGTAGTTCCTTGGATTGTCTTCCTTGCCATTTCTGCAGGTATGACAGGCATTTTGCAGTCACCAGAGGCCTTCCCCTGTGACCATGAGTAGAGCGTCGCAGATTTTATTTAGTCCAGTTATCTACTATATTACTGCAATAAGGACACTCTATGGCTGAGATCCTCCAAAAACATCTCTACATAAAAATATTTCTGCCTGTTCAGAATACCAGAAAGTGAATCATAGTCAATTTTTACCTGCATTGGTGCTATTATGGTGTTGCTCAGTTTCTGTGTTCTCTTTTTTTGAACTATGCCATGGCTGATCTTAAAACAAAACTGAAATATCATGAAAGGTTTTTGTAGACTTCAGTAGAAATTCCTATTTCAGTAGGACTTCTGAGAGAAGAAAAAAATTCTAAAACAACAGAGGAAAATCACAAAACTTCTTCAGAGAAACATACATGAAAACAACGAAAAATAGCTGAATCTGTCTTATCGTGACTAAATTTGTATTTTCTAATTGGGATTACTTGGGTAGATAAAAAGGGAAGAGGGGGCTTGTAGTGCTATCTGCACTAAATCACTAGAAATAAAAGACCAAATGAAAAGATGGTCACCAGGAGTTTTAATCACATCCAAAATTAAAAATGTAATTCTTAGAGAAAGTTTCCTAAGCTATATTCACTTGGAGGTAACTGTGCCTATTTCTTTGGGTCAGAAAATCTCACTCAAACGCTAGCTTCTAATAAACTTCACAGTGAAGGAGGTGTTTTCATTCCTTGTCTTGTGAAAGTATAAAATACACAGAAAAGGGATCAAAACTCCATGGTAAGCCTGCACCATAGTGCTTATGTAATGTGTAAACACCTTTTCTTCTCAAAGTTTTCCATAGAGAAAGTCAAGAACCACAGACTGTACAGTGTACTCGGTGTGGTGGAGTGTTACCTGCTATATCTTGTAGCTAGTAGTGTATAATAAAATAAGACAGAGCACTAGAAAGCATATTCACAGTGAAGCAAAGCTCCTTTTCTTTGCTTACACTTTTTTATCTTTTATTTATTTATTTATTTTCTGTTATATCTATTTACTCATTAATTTATTTGCTTGGATTTTCATATTTGTGGTATCCTGCTAATCTAGGTAATTATGCATCAGGATATGGGACAATCAAAGCCAAAGACCTGTGTTTGTCTCTCACTCCATGGTGTTAGTTCAGAGGTATGAAACAGTTTTGCCAAACGATTTGGCAAAAAGGTGCATGTACTACATTATCAGTATCTTAACAATATGGGGTCTGGACTGCTGGTAATACCACAAAAGATGCTTTCACTTCTAAGACATGCAAGATTTTATCAAATGTACTAAAGCTCACAGAATCCAATCTCATTTATGAAGCAAAACAAAAAAAAATACTGACGTGAGACAGATTTTACTGCGTGTGCTTCTGGGAAAAAAAAAAAAAAAAAAAAGGATAATCAGGAACTCTGAATTGCCCTCTAAAAAAGATTGCCTCCCCGGGGTTATAGTCAAGTCCATCCACGGCGTAAAGGAGTGAAAGGGCAGAGGGTATAGGAACTCCCGTGCCTGAGGTCGATACCCACACCCCGTGAACAACCCCTTTTTTCGTGGCAAAGACGAGCAGCATCCCCTGGCAGCTCGGCGCTGCCCACGCCCCGCACCGCGGGCGGCCCCCGGGCCCGGGCAGGGGGAGGATGCTGAGCTCTGGGACCCAGCACGGCCGGCAGATGCCACCTAGAGCTGGGATTTCCCTCCCCTTTGCCGCACTCCGGTATCTCGCCGCCGTCGGCAGGAGAAGTGACTTCAAGTAATCGCACGCATCTCGTCCCAGTGGTCCACCTCCCGACTTTTTAAACCATCCTCTCCGCCGTTCGTGTGACCTAGCTCTTTGCTACCTCGATCGAGACGGGCACGCATTTAACTCTCAGGATCAAGCAAAAAAGCGGCACCGGCACCCCCTGCCTGCGAGGACCCGGGACCCGCACCCCCCCGCCCCCGGCTCCGGGAGCCCACCACCGCAGCCAGGCTGGCAGAGGTCAGTGCATCCTTCCCGCCCTTCCAAAGCGCTCGGCCCCCTCGGGAAGGGGGGTGTTGGGGGGGGGGAATTTTTTGTGGGGGGAGCATCCCGAAGACACCAGCTCCCCTCTGAGGGCAAGAGTCCTGCGGTCTGACCCAGCCACCATCCCTGCCACTGACTCCGTGGAGCCTCTTGGGACCATTTGGTTCCCAGGTGAGCGCTGTCACCTTGGGGTGGTCACTCTGGGGGAGTCCGAGGCTGGGTGCTGACCCCACATGACACCCATGGGTGTGGGAGGAGGGAAGGGGCAGCCAGTGGGGGACCATCCCCACTTTGGGAAGATGGTGGGACACTGCCACCAGCTGAGCCCTTGGTGATTTCTCCTTGGTCCCGGCAGGGTGGCAGTAGGCAGTGTACGTGAGACCTGGGTGGTTGGATGCTCTGGACGAGACAGGCTTGAAAAGAGCAAGGTTCTTGGCTTTTTTGCCCCACTTCCAAGTTGTCCCGATCACCAGTGGTCCTGGCCACCCTCTTCTATGGCCATGGAGAATTCCTCCTTCCCTGAGACCAATTCCTCATGTGCGGGTGTGCCCGTGGACTGTGCCAGAGGAAAGGTTCGGGGGCTAAATATATCTGCTCCCCCACTGAGCCCCAGCTTCTACATCACAGTGCCTGTCATCTACTCGGTCATCTGTGCTGTGGGGCTGGCAGGCAACACTGCTGTCATCTATGTAATCCTCAAAGCCCCGAAGATGAAAACAGTCACCAACATCTTCATCCTCAACCTGGCCATTGCTGATGAGCTCTTTACCCTGGTGCTACCCATCAACATTGCTGACTACCTGCTCCTGCAGTGGCCCTTTGGAGAGTTCATGTGCAAGCTCATCATCTCCATAGACCAGTATAACACCTTCTCCAGCATCTACTTCCTCACCGTCATGAGTATTGACCGCTACCTGGTTGTGGTGGCCACCATCAAGTCCAGGAAGATGTCCTACCGCACCTACCGCGCAGCCAAGATTGTGAGCTTGGGCATCTGGTCCTTCGTCACAGTTATCATCCTGCCCTTCGCTGTTTTTGCTAAGATACACAAGGAGCAGGGGCGCTCCCAGTGTGTCTTCGTGTTCCCCCACCCCGAGAGTGTGTGGTGGAAAGGCAGTCGGATCTACACCCTTATTTTAGGCTTTGCCATCCCAGTGTCCACCATCTGCATACTCTACACCACTATGCTGTGCAGATTGAGACATATGCACCTCCGTAGCAATGCAAAAGCCCTGGACAAAGCCAAAAAAAAAGTTACGCTGATGGTTGTTGTCATTTTGGCTGTGTGCCTGTTCTGCTGGACGCCCTATCACCTCAGCACAGTGGTGGCCCTCACCGCAGACATCCCACAGACTCCACTGATCATTGGGATTTCCTACTTCATCACCAGCTTGAGTTATGCCAACAGCTGCTTCAACCCTTTCCTGTATGCCTTTCTGGATGACAGCTTCCGGAGGAGCTTTCGCAAACTGATAGTTTGCAGAAACACCTCATAGAGCCAACCCTCTGTCCCCTCCTGTGTCCCTCTCACTGTCATCTGCTCTTTCCGGGTGACTCTAGCCCAGAGAGTGCTTTCTCTCTGGCCTCCTCATGACAGCCCACAGGGCTTCGGATTGCCTCACTACCCAAGACACAAACTGGGACCAGCGGAGTTTTCTCTGCACTCCATCCCTTGCCCTGATTTTTTCTTTTTTTTAAATCCCTTCTCTGTAATGTGCTTTCTGTCCTAGGTTTGCAGCTAACAGAGCTGCAGCAGGTCCCTTTTCCCTTTTTAAAGGTAATGCTTTGTGAACCCCATGACTGTCTCTATTACTGGTGATTCATAAAGCTCAATAAAGGTGTGTTATTGAGTGTCTTGCTTAATGATTCCTCAGCCTCTTTCATATCCACAGGACTTGCTTACCCAAAGTCTTGCATACTTGGCCATGTTGAAAATGGCACAGCTCCAAAGGATAAGGAATAAACCAAGGTATCGAGCTCCTTTCATTTCACAGGTGATTGGGATAAAGTAGTCAAAACCTGCGACAAGAGGTGAAAGGGACCTCAGTCTGGCTTTAAGGAAGAAAGAGGAAGCCCTCACTAGTGAATAAAATACACACAGATGTGGGTTTGGAGCCACTTGCTGTGGAAAACAGCTTAAGGGTGTACTTGGTAACTACAGTTCCTAAAATTTGCAGCTTTTGTTTGCATCAGAAGTGGTGTTTACTTTTTTATTCGTCATATGTTTATGGGCGATTTTCTTGCACATAGAGATATTTTATATTTTTTGGTCCTAGAAAACATAATTGGAAGGTATTTTCTGAACATTTTAACCTTTAAGAGTTTGAAAAGGACTTGCTGAAATGTTAGGAAAATTCTGACTTCTTGTCTACAAATCATAGATAAAATACACAGTGGCTACATTACTTTAACAGCCTTTCACATATTTGTGCTCTGCTTGCTGGTGAGATTTATTATTTCTCTTGACGACAAAGAAAAAAAAAAACAACAAATGCAAAAGATTAGGTTAATTTTATCTGGAGGAGGAGGGAGAGGGGTCAATGAAAGTTTCACTAGAATTCACATGTCCAAACATTGCACAAGGAGGTTTTTTTCCTCTTCTAGCTTAGGAAAACTGAAAAAATGTGGAAGACTTCGAAAATACTTGCAGTCACTTAACATTTTTCATCTTAGTGATCATCCCTGTTCTTCTCTGCTATTGACACTTAAGTAGCTTTATTCTGCTTCTGCAAAACCTAGCCTGTACCTGTACATCAAATGCATCTCTGAGATGCTCAATTGTATTAAAGTAATTTATAAGAACCCTCTGACTTGTATTTCATTTTCATCTAATTTTGAATATCAAAATTTTAGCTGTTCCTGAAGATATCATCTGGTTCAAGATTTTTTTTAAAAAATAGCAAACAGACCAACAACTTTCTAATCTAGATCAATGTAAAGCAATTTCTGTACAATCTTCCTATTTCTTAGGAAATAGGAAAGCATTTTGGAGTATGCCTTTCCCCATACTCAGTATCTCATCCCTTTGTCTTCCCTATTCTCATTTCCTGTTGTCCATAGGGGAAAATATGGGAAGTGCCATCCATTAGCAAATTTCACTTCAAAGTATCTTATGCTCCTTGTCTTTTTTGTGCCAGAAACATAAAAATGCAAACAGAACATCACCTGTAGTAAACACAATCCTTCCCTAAATTCCTTCTCATTCTGCAGCCACATCTTACCTGTTCTTCACCTCACTAGGATGAATAACTGAGAAGAATTCAGTGTTTCCCAAAACACCTGGAGCTTTCCCATGGTTTTAATCACAGAATAGGCTGAGACTTGAGCAAAAGCCCAGCTCTGACGCAGGCGCTCAGCTCAAATCCATGCACTGGGAAGTGCTCCCCTTGCATGGCTCTGCTGTCTTCAGTGTCCCTGACATGTCTGGGGGGTGGGACTGGAGCCTGTCCTGCTGCAGGCATTGCAGATGGGCATCTATGTGGAGGAGGAAGCTGAGCCTGGACAGCCCGGGGAGGGTGTTGAATGGAAAGTAAGGCCCCCTCTGATCTTGCAAAGCTTCAGCATTAAAACAGGCAACATGCATTTTTTCTTCCATTGTACGCCCTTTTTGTTTGGGAAACAGAATGTTGTGGGGGAGCCCAAATGTAACCAAAACCAGCCCTCTGCAAGAGAGGGAGAGGCTAGGTCTTCAACACTCTTGGTCAGCAAGGATGGCCCAGTGCTCTATTGTAGAGGAATGGCTGAGTGAGAATGGGCATGATTTAGTCCCATTCAACAGCCCCTGCTCTTAAGCGGATGTGGGCGGACCTATGACTGGAAGAGAAGGTGAAGCCCCTCCGCTGGACAGATGGCCCGTCCCAATCACAGTAGCGATGTAGGCGTGTGTGTAACGGTGTTCTACCAATCACAGTGTGACATGTGTGTATGTTATGGTTTTCGGCCTATATATGCTTTTGTTAGCTGCGCAATAGAGGAGAACGACCATACTCATATTGAGATCCATCGTTTAATCCGGGCTGGCTTCCCCTTCCGACGACACTCTATAGAAGCTAAACTTTGGCTCCCAGAACAGCAATAGAGGATGATATCTCAATAAATTTGCTCCCCTTAATCATTTGTGCTTGCATTCCAGAGGAGGGATTTATGCTCCTGTTCAGCCCATGCTTAACTAGCAATAAGGAAATTTAAGTGTCACATCTTGAGATAGTATAGTTGCTGTAAGGAAGTATTTTAAATATATGAAAATTAGTAAAATAAAAATAAATCCATTTTCCCCCGTAACCTACCCCTGATATTGCAGATGTTAGATATAGACTTCCATGAGGAAAGAAGAAAAAATAGAAAAACAGTTTATACAATTAAATAGAATAGAATTAAGACATTTTAAAAGGTGGGGTTTTTTCATGGTATTGAAGTGGGAGTGAGAGAAGCTGCTGTCAGGCCATTGTTATCCTGCCCGATCAAAATTGCTTTGGATGCAGTTAATCTTTTTCATAAGCAGAAGCAAAGCAACCAACCCTATTTATTAAGTAACTTTTACTCTCATGTGTACCTGCAGTTCCAGACAGAAATAAATCCAGGATGACCTGCAGATCCAGATGGGTAGTAGCACCCTCAGTGTGCATAGGAGCTTCTCAAGAAGAAAATATAGCTTATACTTCTGCAACGAAAACTATGCAGCAAGTAACAACGCAGACAACACCAGCCCTGCTGCAGCCTAATACTTTACCTAGCAGCAACTGCTTTATAGGCTCCGTGGCAGGCCAGGTGGGCCAGGAATGAAGACTTAAACCTTCACTGGACTGAGACATCCTGATGGCAAGTAGCCCGGCCCTGTGCTGAGCCTCCGGGCCACGCACACAGCTGCCCAGGCTGTTTTCCTCACTGCGGTGCATACAGGCAAGCCCACCTGCGGCTCGCAGGCTCAGTTTGCCTCCGGGTGCCGCAGAGCAGATCGTCCTGCTCTGGTTCGTTTTGCCGTGCAGTTGGGGCACAGCTGCAGGTATCTGTGCGTAAGTAGAGCCAGTCCCACGGAGGCATCCTCTGGCTACTTGTGCCTCATCCTCACCCTCTGTTTATATCACCCTGACTGGTGTTAAACCCAGCATTTTAAAATGATGGCCGCTGCCCAAACGCATGCAGCAATTTTTTTGCATGTGTGATTTTTTGGGGGAGCAAGATGGAGGGAGTAGACAAGGCTGCATTCTCAGGACTGTGGTTAGTCAGAGTACCAGGAGGATACACCTGTAAAATACCAGGTGCCTTGCTCTGCGGAGGATGGGGATGTGCAAAGTTCTGGGACCCAGAAGGTCCTGAGCCTCTGATGCAGCAGGAGCACGAAGGATGGCAAACAGGCAGCAATGGGTCTGGCAGGCAGAGCTCCACCAACAGCCTCGAGCAATCAGCCCACGCACTCCGTCAGTTGGCAGGGCCCTGACCTACAGACACTTCAATAACTGTTAATAGGCAGCTCCTTCTCACTGTGTTGATCTTTTGAGCACTTGTTAGTTTAATTAATGCTTAAACCAAATTTTTTTTAAAGGTACTGCTGTCCATTGCCCACATGAATGTGAGGGAATAAGCAATTAAAGTGATGCAAACCAGCTTTCGTAAAATTATAGAATCACAAATCAGTTTTAAAATCAAAGCACGTGGCATTCCACAAAAGACCAGCTCACAAGCTGTGCATCTACAGCCAGACTCTTCTCAGTGGTGCCCAGCGACAGGACAAGGGGCAATGGGCACAAACTGAAACCTAAGAGGTTTCAGTAGAACATGAGGAAGAACTTCTTTACTCTGAGAGTGACCGAGCACTGGAACAGGCTGCCCAGGGGGGTTGTGGAGTCTCCTTCTCTGGAGATATTCAAAGCCTGCCTGGACGATGTCCTGTGCAACCTGCTCTGGGTGAACCTGCTTTAGCAGGGGGGTTGGACTGGATGATAACCCGAGGTCCCTTCCAACCCTTCCCATTCTGTGATTCTGTGATTAGTACTTCAGTTTGCTTTGGGAGGGCATTTTTAAGCCTGTCTTCTGGTCTCACTTACTTACCATTTACTGCCTCAGACATAGGAAGACACATGCCAAGAGTACACCCAATGCACTGCAAATGCTAATGGGGACTCAGACCTCAGGACCAGGCTAGTGTCAGTCTGAAGCAAAGAAATGACAGAACTTAAGCAGTAAGAGAATCTCAGCTGTTTTCTTCTACAGATCTGTTTCTATTATACCCTGTGACCTGTAACATAGAGATGGTCAAAGTATTATCACTCCCTCTGCTAATAGGCAGCCCATGTAGAAATTGAGAAAAGAAGCTAACCAGTACAGGACATAAAGCTAATCAGGTAAAACACTAAAGCTGGCCGGCAGAAGAATATAACCCACTTTAAAATACGAAAAGTACAAAGTAATCATAAAATTAATACAGCAGCACACACAGCAAAGCATAATGAAGAAAGGAAGATATGTGGAATGCAAGTGGTTGCACGTATGTGATCAGCACTTGAAAACATATGGCATCCGTAAGTTCCTTTGCATCTTTTTTATCCAGACATGGCAGCATGGTGTGGGAAACTGAATAGCTAGCTACCTATCTCAAAGCTTGCTCCTTTGTGTGGCGATGTGCGAAGATCAGCCTTGCCGCAGGCAAGGTGGCTTGCAGGCTGGCTGAGGCAGTGGACACCCAGGCAGGGCCGCCTGCCCACCAAGGCTTGCAGTTTGCTGCCACTTAGAGCATGCAAGCAGAACCCTGCCCCGGCCCAGCAACAAGAAAGCGTGCGAACAGAGCCCGCCAAAGGTAAAGCGTGTGAAATGTGTGCGCATGTGCTGGACTGAGCTCTATAAAAGAGGCTGCAGTCTCAGACTGCAGGGGGACCTTGTGGAAGACCATCGAAGATGCCAGAGGAAGATCACCGACCTCGTGAAGAGATCACCGAAGATTCTGTGTGCGATCACCGAAAACCCCAGAAGCACAGACCCCCGGGACGCTGCGGATCCATGGTGGTGAAGGTCTGCTCTCTTCTATCCGAACCTCTTGCTTTATTTCTTATTTTTCCTTCCTTCCTTTCCTGTCGCTGCTCTCTCTCTTTCCCCCGAACAATTAATAAACGGGTGGACTTACGACATCTGACCTCATTTGTGTCTTAATCTCACTTGAAGGGATTGAACCTGAAATGAGAGGTTGGTCTAGCAACCCCTAGCCTCCCAGACTCATCTGAGGTCAGCTAGAAAGCAAGGGGGCCTTCCTCTCGTCCAAACAGAATTGGATCGTAACACATGGGTGGGAAAAGGGAACCCTGTGAAACATCGTCATCCAGCCCCATGGGTGTCAGGTGAGATGCAACAGGTCACTTGGCATCCAGATGGTTTACTCAGCAGTACAAGCTTGTCTTTCATCTGTGAGGTGCATACCTCTACGTAGTCTTGAGACCCACAGGCTTGATATTGTATACTCTGCTCAGAGCTGGTGTGATTGCAGTAAGGCCTCATAAGCCAAGGCAGGAGAGAACAATGTCATCTCTTCAGTGTAAGTGGGCATTTACCTTTCCCCAAAAAATCCAGTGCCTCGGGCTTGTCAACACCAAATCTCCGCAGCACCTTGGCTTCTGACACACATGCATTGCTTTTCATTAACATCGCCCCATAGTGTATATATAGCAAGCTATAGAGACCCAGCAAGTAACGCTCCCTGAAGTAAGGAGCAGCATCTGCAGGAAGCAGGCAGAAGTATGGGGGAGTACTCAGTGTCAGAGGAGAATCCTGTGATCTCAGGCTAAAGTGATCCCTGTGTTTGGGTCCAGGAAGGGAAAATCCCAGGCTCTGTCTATATTAACACCAAGTGCAGTAAGAACAGATCTGGTCTTATGACTGGTGTTAAGATCCCAGAATCAATGCTTTGTGTATTTTAGGAGTTTCTACCCTGGACTAAAGGGTGGTAAAAAGGGGGATGATCAGAAAATTTACTTCACTTTCCTGGCTGCACTGAGGTGCTGGTATGCACACATCCCCCCATAGCATCACTCAATTTCACAATCCAGCTCCAAGAAGTTCTAGGAATTCTAGCTCTAGGAGTTCTAGTTCTAGTACTAGGAATTCTAGGATCTGCCCCCCTAAACCCTAGTTCTGAATAGCTGATAACAGGATGAATATAAATGTTTAGTGTTTATGCATTAACTGTAATATATAATTATATAGTACCCAGTGGGACATGGAACATTGTGCAATGCTTTCCTGACAGGCTGTTCAGGCTGCCTGCCACTGGCATAAGAAGCTGAAGTCTTAGAAACACTCCCCATGTGTGTGACTCTGATGTGGGGGGATTTCTGATCCCTGTAGTACATCTGGATAGTTCCTGCAGGTGCTTCTTGTCGGGCACATCTGACAAGGAAAATTCCATCCTTAGAAAGAAGCGTTTTATTTCATGAAATCATGTTTTCTTTAGATTACCTCTGCAAGATAAACTAAACCTGTTTAAAATATTTTCCTAATTCTTGGAGGTCTCTAAGAATCAATTTCTTTTTTTTTTCTTCTAAGAATGTTTCCAGTTTCTGGTCCTTTTAATCAACTACATCGTATTTTTTTCTAAAAAAACTTTGAGAACAAGAGCTTCCACTGTTTTCTTGTGCTTAATTGAACTAGGTATTCCCATTTCTAAAGCAGACTAATACCTTATTTTTAGATCAAATATATTTGGAAAGATTTTTTTTTTTTTCTGTACAGATTTCTTTTAAAATGAAGAATGTATTGAGTTTTGTCTAGTCATATTTGAGTAGATGGAATTTTCCTCAGTGAGTTCAGAAATTCTGGAATTTTCAGAGCCTGGAAATACAGAAAAATGACTTTTCCAGAGGCCATTCCTGTGGCATCCCAGCTATTTCATCTATATATATAATTCAATGGAATAACATCCCATCTCTTAGAAATTAAACATATTTTAATAAATTGCTAATTAATCAAAGAGCAAAAAGGATCTGATATTCACCCAGTGCAGACAGAACAGAAAGCAGAAGTTTACAGACTTGAGTTTTACAGACCCACATTTGGTCTAATATCGACGTTGTTGTCTAACATACATAGCACAACATCCAGCTGGCAACCCCCCTGTATGTTCACATGTGCAGTGTAGACAAGTTTTGATTAAAAAAGAAGCAGATTGTGATTCTTTTGCTCATTCTGGTAAGCAGCTGCTCACATGAGCAGCCCAGTCATGCCAAGGAAATGATTCCTTAATTAATTAACCCTGTCTGAGGGTTAATTGCTTACCGATACAAGTAAGGATCTCACATATCAGCCCATTCCAGGTAGAGCAGTCCCCAGCCCCCTTGACTTGTCTGGCCTCTTTCTGTCTCAGAGTAGTTCCATTGCCAGCAACAGAGAAAGTTTTATAATTGTGCTGCTTCACCAATGTAAAGCATGATTGCAACCAAAGGTAACTCTATGCATTTGTATCTTCTGTGAAAGAAAAGCATCAAGTTCTTTTTCTGCATTACAAAATGAAAAAAAAAATTCTGCACAAGTTTTCTATATTTGCTATTTTCCCTATCTTCTTCCATAGCCATTTTTAGGAAATGTGAAGAAAAATCACAAACTATCAAGTCATTGCTAAAACTACGTAATTTGAGGCCCCACAAGTGCTTCCAAAACCCTTTTCTACTTACAAACCCTTTACACCACCAGAGGGAGTTCAAAGATAACTTATTGAGAGAATGTACTGACTGGAAGTTCGAGTTTCTGCTGTCATGCTGGACCTGGAGCACGCATTTTCTGTGTAAGGTGTTTTTGTCTTCTCCTCAAATTTTACTCAGAAGTATGATAAACAGAAGTAGGGTATTAAAATAGCTTTAAGAAATTAATAAGGCATATATATATATATGTATATATAAACAGAGTTTAGGTCAGAAGTCTTATGAGGAGCGGCTGAGGGAACTGGGGTTGTTTAGCCTGGAGAGGAGGCAGCTGAGGGGAGACCTTATCGCCCCCTACAACTGCCTGAAAGGAGGCTGTAGTGAGGTGGGTGCTGGTCTCTTGTCCCAGGTAATGGGTGATAGGACGAGGGGAAGTGACCTCAAGTTGCACCGCGGGAGGTTTAGATTGGATGTTAGGAAAAAGTTCTTCACCAAAAGGGTTGTCAAGCATTGCAACTGGCTGCCCAGGGAAGTGGTCGAGTCCCCATCCCTGGAGGTATTTAGAAGACAGGTAGATGAGGTGCTTAGGGACGTGGTTTAGTGGTGGAATGGCAGGGTTAAGTTAACAGTTGGACTTGATGAACTTAAAGGTCTTTTCCAACCTAAACAATTCTATGATAAACAGAATTTAGGTCAGAATTTTCTAAAAGTGCAATCCCAAAGCTGTTTGGTGTTTTTCTGTTTCTTTATAAGCATCCTCTTCAAATGTATAGTACTCTTAAATATCAAGAGGCATGATGTCTGGATGCAGCTGAGGACCTATCTCCTCCTGCACATTCCCACTCCCAGTCCATCAGCCCTGTGGAGGGACTGTTTTGGGGGAGCACTGGGCAGGTCTCCCTGATACAAAGCCAAGGCAGTGGCAGCACGCAGAGGCCGCCTTTCCTCCCCACCATTCCCCAAGCCAGGGCAGCCCTGTGGAGCCCAAGCTGCCTCTGGGAAAGGATTTGGGTGTCTCTGTACTGTGCTTCCCACTATTTTCATTAGCTGGATTTTTATTTTTTTTTCATTATTTTCCTTTTTCCTGTCCCTGGTTCCTATTATCCCCAGACTGCATTTGGTGTTTTACGCACTTTCCCCCCTTTCAGCTGTCAGCCCCTAGATGGCCCTGGTTCTTCACTGACAAGCCAGTAGTCTTTTCCTAAACCCCAGTTAAAAAGACTAGAAAAATGCTCCCGAGAGCTGATTTGGATGCTGTGTTATAGGATATGCCAAAACTAATACAAATTAGCCAGGGGAAACAAGAAAATACTGGGATTTTATTGTAAAGGATATATAAGATGGCATATGCGTTTAAAAGTTTTGGAGGTTAGTACTTTTTAGCAGGTATTATTTGAACAGTTGAACAAAATTTGCTGAAATTGTAGTTTAGTTTAAATCTAGATTAAAACTCCTTCTTGCTCCCAAATTTAAATTCTCAGTTCAGACACTAGGCAGATCAGTAAGGCAAGATTCTCAGCCAAAACTCCCAGGTCCTTAAAGAACAACGGTGATTTTTGTTTAAAGGAAATATGTCCCAATTTTTTTTTTTTTTTGTAAGGTGTATAGTAAGAAAAAAAATCTATGTGCTTCTGATAAAGAGCAACCAGTGTAAACAGTTAAATATCTGTCAGAATTTTGGGGAGCTGTAAGTAGTACAAAAGCTTGGATACAGTTTGTATAATTTCAATATATGAGTAGCCAACAATGTAATCTGTCCTTATAAATTATTGCAGGCTCAGATGTTACTACAGTCCCCTTAAATAGTGTGATGTATATTTATGTTTCTTATTGGATGGAAGTCCTACAACATGCCTGTGTGGTAGCAGATCCCTTTTCTACCGGGAGAAATCTAGGCTGCACTACCTGGCACCTGATGAGTAAGCACTCCTCAGCTCCAGCTCTGGGGTGCATTGCTTCTGCATTACATCCTTGCCTACTGAGGCTTAGTCAAATTTGTAGAAAAATGCTAGCATAGTGGAACTGTTGGTTCATTATTGTTATTTACCGCTGATACTATGGTAGCACTGAGATGCTAACCCGTCTGTGTTTTCATGGTAGACTTTATACAGCTACAGAAAATGAAAAGCTGCACAAGAAAATTTGCAATCTAAAAGAGACATTCTCTGTCTTGCTTTCCTGGGGACACTGGTCTCCTGAAAGCCTGAGAGGAACATGAGACTGCTCCCCTCCCTGCCTTAGGAGAGGCATGTATTTTCCAAGGTCTACGTTTCACTTCTGCATTAAATTCACCTTAAAAGTAAATCTGAAGAATTGCACGTGGGCTTTTATGCCTCAGTCACTGAGTCTGTGTTATAAAACAGATCTTCAACTAAAGAAATAACAAGGCTAATTTCTGGTTGGCATAGTGACATAGAAGCAATATACTATATAAAACTTTAATGTGCTTTATATTAGGTACCCATAGAAGCTATTGTCTTCATATTTGATGGGCCTTACAGTTTGACATTTGTTCTTTGTGATGAGCTAAAGCTACCCAAGTATCAGCAAGAGCTAGTGTGATACATAATTTTTGATATCTGGTGCTGCAACACGCTATGGGAACTTTGTGCAACTAACTGTGAAAATTTCATATAATAGGAGAAGGCAGCTAGCTATTGTCTTTTGGGGGTACCTTGACCAGTTTGGAAAAAACAGACAAACAAACAAACCAAACACAGGATTAAATGAAAAAGATTCAGAGCAGTATGGTTATCTTTCCCTTCTTCTAAGGCTTTGATACTTATCTGATGTACTTGTTCATTCATGCAATGTGTGGCAAAAATCATACCAAAAAGTTAGAAGTCTTCTCAAGAACTGCAGTTATCAAAAAGCTCAGAACAAACCTCAACCTTGTTGACAAGGTTTTTTAGTGTGATGAAGTCTTCTGGTGACTTTTACTTAAACTCCACTAAAATCAAAAAGGTATCAAGAAACCCAGAGAAATTAATCCTGTTATAAATAACTTAGAACACAGGTAAATTAACCAGGCCAAGCTGGAATACAACACAGACAGATCAGTGAAGAAATCACTCTAATAGGCCCTACTGTTGCTAGCAATCATCTTTTGAATTTTTGTATGGATTACTGGACTCTCATTCAAGGCTGGTTAAATCTGAGGTGGCCGATTTCCAGGCCTCTGTGACTAGGTAAGAAATGAAGTGGCACTCAGTGGTTATAGTACACAGTTAATTTTTCATGTTTTGGAGAACTGCTACAATTGAGTCACATTACTGCAGCTAAAAGTATCCAAGAAAAAAAATAATCCATTGTAAAATGCTGGATTTTCAGATCAAATTCACTAATTCAGAATTACCATTCTGGATCAAACCAACAGTCTGTTTTGCCAAGTAGTCCATTTACAATGGATCTTATATTATATTGCTTGATATGGTGGCGTACAACTGTTTCCAAGGACATTATTATACTGTGTGTGTGGGCAGGTGGCGTACATCACTACCTGTCAGAATTAAATCTGGCAAGGCAGAAATAGAAACCTTTTACAATTATTTTTTTTATTCATACAATGAGAGCACACAGTGGCCCCAGTAGGGTTCTGCTGGGCTGGCCATTCTGCAAAACACTGACTAAAAGAGTTTGACCATGAATAAAATTAAATCTAGTCTCTTTAAGACAAAGTAAAAAGTGAACAAAGGAAGGAATCCAAAAGCATCAAAGGGGTAGGAAAAGCAAAGCAAATGCAGGAGTTGCAAAGTTTGATCATCTCCAAAACTGTGGATGAACCTGTATTTCTTTCCAAATGATGGTCTGAAAATTCAGAAGAAGCATTACAGATGAGAACAACAGAAGCGGCTCTCTAGAGAGCTAGAACAGGTAACCAGATGACCCTACCTGCTGCATGTCAACAGGGTCCCGTCCCACTCACTAGTTAGACCTGCCAGCAAAGGCAGTGCTTTCCATCCATTCACCAACTGATTCAAAGGAGGTGGGTAAGGAAATCCTTACAGAAAGGGTGAATACCTATTCTAGCTTACCATAACACCTGAAAGACAAATAGAGTGATAAATGATGCCATTAGTCACCCAGCATGTGACTTTATTATCAGCACCTACATGCTACCTTAAATCAACTCTACATCTGCTACAAATAAGCAACATTACAGCTAAGGTCGATGTTGCATACTGCTGTGGGGGAGTCCAGGCTCTGGTGCTGTTTCTCAGATCCAGACGTTGTTCACTGAGGATGTTAGGCCAGGACCTTCTTTTCCTTGTGTCCTTATCTCTGGCCCATCAGCCATACCCCATCAGTTTGTCTTTACAAGCTCACAGATGCTCTGCAAAACCAATTTCTTCTACCTTGTCAGGGTCTTTAGTATGTCCACATCAGACAGTCAGACTTCACTGTGCATTCCCTCCAACATCTTCTTATCTTCTGAAGTGCCTCAATCAAGTTTTTGCTACCAGTGAAATGGGATCAAGGAAAGCAACTTGCTCTTTATTGTAGTGTCAGCTGTTCTTCCGTTCCTCCCGTGTCTACTTTTAGGAGACTCTAACAGTATCTGCACAACAATGCCTCCCACTGATTCTGCAAGGGGAAGGCATCATTTATAAAGTGCTGCAAAAGCTTTTAGGAATTGTCATCTACCTACCAAGAAGCACGTGTCAGGGCCATGAAGAGAAGCAAAGCAAGGCAGCAGAAATGCTAATTCTTCAAGGACGGAAAAAGAAAATGTGGCATAAATTGAGAACTTCTGTTTCTTTCATTGTTAAAATGTGTTTGTACTCAGAAAAACATCTTGCAACAAACTGTTAAAAGATAATCTGTCCCAAAGTTTGCTGAAGTTAACAGGAATGGGAAGAAGAATGGTTCTCATATGCTCCCATGCTGGGGATGCTGCACACCGTTTAAGGAATGCAAGGAAATTCTCGGAGAAAGGTTATAAGAGTTTTTAACATGCAATGATAACCTCACCACTGCTGGAGTAAGGATGATGGTGCTTTCCAGGGCTAAGCTTAAGATCAGGACAAAAAAAAAATCAAGTCTTCAGAGGAATGGGGAGCAACAGGCCAAAATTTGCTTAGGAAGGGTGATGAACATAAACAAATAGCAAGGAGGAAATGCAAAACAGGGGTACTTTGTTTTATCCTTTCATGTTTGCTTTGTACTTTTGAGTGAATAAACAATGCTGTGTTTAAAAATTCCAAGTGCAAGGAAACAGATGTGTCATTGGGGTACTCCTCCCAGTCTCATTCACTTATGTGTCAAAGGCTGCCTAATCCAAACTCTGCACCAGTTTAAAGCAGCGATGGGCTGCAGTGGGGATGTGCTTACAAAGAGGCTGCCTGAGTGTCTGCTCTACCAAGGACCATGTTTATCTACCACATACTGTCCTAGGGTACAAATGGATCTTTCCCAATATAACCAGCGCTTAATGTAGACCCAAGAGCTCCTTTGCTCTCACTGCAGCTGGCATGTCTGAGCGAAGAAACCCATTTTTAACATATGTGCATTTATTAGGAAATCATTTTGACAAAGTATTTCCAGACTTTTTAAAAGCAATTTTATTTTTTCTTGCTATTTGCCTACATACCATGTCACACCTTATGGATTTAATTGTTTGCCAATACAATATCACTAAGATAAGAATGACAGGCAGCAACACATCTGAGCAACCAGGTTGAAGCACTAACAGGTACAACAAAGAAACGTTGCGGGGACAGATTAATTTCTCTGTGGGAAAAGATGTGCAAGAGTGAGCACAGGATTTGCTCCACTTTGCAGGTGTCTCACGAATGTAGTAACAGAAACCAGGTCTTTTCAGAAGTCAGGTTATAATCAAGGGTAACATACACTTTGGGAAAGAGTTACCTCAGTAAACTCCCTGCAGCACTGTCGCTTGTCAGCTCATGCTGGGTATCACACAAATATTTTGTGATGCTCTGCAAGAGCATGGCTTCTATCTTACAATACAGTTGTATGGTTTACTCTTTTCACAACAAGAGTATATATGTAACTACCTACTGAGGCAGCTGTGTCCAAAATAAACTAGTTACAATATGCATGAATTACCATAAAAGTGGGGCAAGTATTGGTATCGGGTGTATATGTACATTGTTGCTTTTGTCTCCAAAGCAACGTCAGCTCAAAAGCTCTTTCAGGACACACTATTGTGGTACTACTAGGATCCTAGGTACTACTACTACTATCTTTCTGCAAAGAGCAGATGAAGTCCCTAAAGAAAAAAAAACCTTGTCATCTGAAGCTCAGCTTACACACCTTCCTGTTTCCCAGGGAATTCCTAGTCAAATGGTGCATTGATTTTTTTCCTCCTACGCAGATCAGGCACTTTTAAAATATGCTAAACTGGAGAAATAACACAAAGAATACTTCTGAGAATGTGATCTAACAGGTGGTTTTTATTGCCCCCATTTTGAGAGATACCTACTCAAAAATCAGTGAGGGGAGAGTGAGGATATGCATGCCAGAAATCTAATGTAGCATATGTTGTAAAATTATAATTACTGGGAAGTATATTTCAAAGGAAAACTATTGTTTGGGGTTGGCAAATTGAGAATAAATAAACAAAAAAGACTACTAACTTGCTTTGATCGAGGTACGTCCAAATCTTGAGCTTGCTTTTGCTGTCCTACACCAACTAGCTCCTCAGGAAGGGAATTCCGCCTGACCGAAAATACAGTGATCTGACCAGATTCTGGCAACCTGCTTTACCGGAGCTGAAGATGACAAGGTCTTTGACTGTACTTTCCAGAAGTAAAAGCCAAGGAGTGATCTAGTGCTCAAAAATCCTAAGTAGGAAAAATAGCCTTTGCACTGTCAGAAAGGCATTTCAGGTCACATTATGGCTGTTACAAGATTACTCACCATTTGTGTCAGAATGCTCACCTTCAAGAGGAAGTATTTTCTCACTGAAATTTCCAAGGGACAGCATTATATCCAAGCAGCTGGGTGTTGGAAACAGTTTTTCTTCAGGGATAAAATAATGATGCCTAGTTCAAACTAAACGCCATTGACGTTTTAATAGTTCCTAATGTTTTGTAGGACACAGGCTTTATATATATTTAGTTTCATCCAGGTATGTCATCTCACAGTTATGCAGGCCTATAGATTAGGCCAGTAGTCCAATCAATAGTCCCATAATAACACACCATCTCAGTGAAAGAGAAGAGATTATCCAAACACAAAATATAGACCCTTTTTTTTAAATGGAAATGGCATTGACTTCAATGGGAGTTTTGCCAGTAGTTCAAAAATCAAGTTTTTATATCTATTACATTGATTTATAACTTTTTAGGAACTGAATTTCACGTAATCTATGAGCTCTCATCGAGTGATATCCTCTATTTCATGTTCCCTATTGCTCCCCACTTCAGATTTTTATGGTGTCTCTTTTTCTTCTACAGACCTGATCATCCTTCAAAGTCCTGCTTGTCACTACTATAAGCTAGAGGGCTGCTTCTGCCTATAAAATAGACATTTATTTTTGATGATGCTTTGTCTCGCAGGATCGAAAAATCCTGCATGAAAATAAAAAGATCAGTTTCCATAAGGATTAGTTCATCCAAAAGACAATACCTATTTCTGTTGTTGGATTTAGTTCTAACAAAAAGCAATAATGATGTGGGAATAAGAGAATAAGCACAGGAGATTTTTGTACGTGTACATATACATATAGGGTGCTGCTTCATCTCTCTAATGTTCAGTACTAATGGGAACTGAAATTGTGTGAAGTGCAATCTCAGATAGTCTCACCCCATTAATTACAGAAGAATTACCAAGACAATAAATGAAGCAGCCCATGGTGCAGCATTGTAATGAATGCCTGTAACCCACAGAGACCCCCATTCTGCACCAGCGTACCAGAAATAACACTACCGAGCGGGGATTGCACTGCCAAAGCAATAAGAAGCAGCGCTGAGGGACAGAGGCCAGTGACAGGGAGGGTGGGAGAGAGCTGAATAAACACATGCGTGGGGCCCCACAAGCAGCCTGGGGCTGCTGGCAGTGCTGTGCCGAGGCCCGGGGAAAGCAGGATCCCTCACGCAGAAGAGGAGGATGCTCTGATCCAACATGGGGATGGTGCAGCAGAAGCACAGCAAGCAAGTGAGCTTGCTAGAGCCAATGGAGGTGGTCAAGAGACTGCTGAAGCCTTGGTGCCCAGAAGGAGCAAACGTGAATGTCATTCAGGGGTTTTCTAAAGTAGTGACACTTCTGTTCCTCCCGCTTCCCTGCACAAATGCTCTCAGATGAGTTCCCAAGTATATGTTTGGCTGTACTTTCCTAAGGGGAACACTCCATTTTGAAAGAGTTTCTAACCCAGAAGTTGAAAAAACAAACTAAGTGTCTGTTCTTTGTCAGGCAACGAATGTCAGCAAGCAAAACCAAAGGCACCAAAGGGAGCTTTTAGTCTAATGGCAATAATTACTAGGGGTGGTGTCTGGAAGCACGGCTCCATGTGTGGAATCAGATAAGAGAGTGGGATTCGCACTTCAGAGCAAACACAAACTCACGCTGAGAAGTTTTACTCAAGTCCTGGCAGCAGGGTGCTGCTGTCCTCTGTGGTCACACTTGGGCACATGCCCTGTGAGACTCGATCTGCCAGCTTCAGCACTTCATCCATTTCCCAAAAGTTTCCGCTGAGCCGCAAGATTTACTGTCTCACCAGCAGCCTCATTTTTCACTGATTTCTCCACCTCTGTATATGTGAAGCCCTTCATATCAGTACCGTAGTGAGGAGAAGGCAGGGAAAAAAAGCCTTATGGTGTCACTTGGTATGCAGAGTATGTAAAGTGTCACTGGGGTAAAAATTTAAAAAACAAGTCAGTGTCTCTGCAAGTTACTGGGAGTTTCATCACCATCTTCAGTGGGCAGAGTTTTACCTCTACCACTAATTTCTACCCACAAGAACTTGCCACAAAACAACAGGCACAGACTCCCCAAAAGGTAGATGAAGAGGTGTCCCTCAAAAGAAGCAAAACCAGAAGTGATAAGTCTGAAGGGTTCATGTAGTTCTGTACAGCATTTTGTCCGAAGCTCTTCTTCCTCACGTAGTAACACAGAACCGCCTTTGGCCATGGACTGCAGGTAGCAGCTGAGTGAGATCACAGCTCCAAGAAAAATATGGGGAGAGACAAATTAATTCTTTGTTTTCAAACCTTGTCACTTAAAAAAATACCAAAAACATTAATCCCCAACTGGATTATTGGAAGCCTAACCATTTCAGAAGGCTGACAAGACAGCAAACAGAAACCCCACCAGGTCCAAACAACTGCTTTGTTTTAATAACACTATTTTCTAAATTAATGTCAAGTTGTGTAAGCTAGATTGTCTGATACTTCACCATAATTAAGAACCCATCTCATTGTCTGGAGCAGCTGAAAGGCCCTTAAGCTTTCAGTCACCAAGTGAAGATTAAGACTTGGTCCTGTATTAAATCAGGCACAGAAACAGTGGATCAGAGGCTTGTCAGGCTGACCTCTAGGTGAACCATACCTTAACCGTACAGATCCTTGCCCTTCAGAGAGAAGGGGAGCTGAGCTGAGCTAATGCACTATCCAGAATACTAGATTTTCTTGCAACAGCGTTTGTGAGAACCCCTACCAGCCAGCCCAAAATTTATAAAGTCATAATACTTTTTGCCTGGTTGTCACAGGTATAGAAAGGGAACAGGTGACATTAGAATTAATATATGGAAATAAGATTTTTAATGTGGCATGGATGTTGACAATTCAGGGGAGGCTTTGGCTGTCTTGATTGCATTAATGAAGAAAAATCCTCTCTGGGAAAAGTTTTGTGTTTCTCGTTCCAGTGAAAGTGAACAAGTTTCATTACGGAACAAAACAGCTCAATAAAGCAATGCTTCTTTAAGTGTGAGACTAAAGGAATTAATTATACCTCTGTAAATTTTCTGACAGGAACAGTCATTTGAGGTCAGTCATTGAGGCATGTTGTCCCAAGACAGATCTCCTCTAGACTACCAACGCTGTCTGGAATCACATGCAGACTTCTAACCCGCTGAGCTGCAAATTTTCTGCTGTGAATCAAAATTGCACTGTTTAAAGCTCACAAGGCCAGAACATAAAAAGGAAGAAGAAAGATTATTTGCTTTGAAAGATAACTGATTTTTGGCTTGATCTGAAATAGTTGTGAACTGATTTCAGCAATTGAATTCAAAAGCTGTCTCACCGTAGAAGAAGATGAGTAACCAGAAGATCAGGAAATGGGAACAATGTTAGCTGAAATATCTTCAGGAGTGTTTCTACAGCATCAATTCTTAAGAGCCTAGGTTTCAAATGAATTTCTACTATCTTTTTAAATTTTGATAACACAGATCTCCATATTCACCCCATTGATTTGAATTAGACAGATTTATAAGTAATTCCTTATCTGAAGCACTGGTAGGTAATTGTACTCCTTCCATTTTGGTTTTTATAGGATTTTTCTTCCCTGGAAGCAAAACATTGCTGTTACCTCCACATTTGTTTGCCTTCTCACTTCGAAGTCTGACCCTCTAGAATTTAGGGCAGATTTTCACAATCCAATCTTAATATTAATATAGGATTAAAAGAAAAAAAAATCTTCTCTTGAGCTGCTGTGTTACCTTTTAGAATCTTTACTTCATGATCCTACCTGAGTCCTTTGCAATGGCTCAAATAGCATAAGTGTGAAATAACATCTCCACTCAGGTATATCGACTTCAGGTTCTGAGAACAAATTTGTTAAACAGACAATTTAAGTACTGAAGATTTGATGAGGAATGCCATTTGCTCGGTTCCTTAATAGTGTAAGTTCATGGCAGTTTCAAGAGGACAGTAGTATTTTTAAAGGATCTTGGCTTATCACATTCAAACCGTACCCTTAGCTATGAGTACATATCCTACAGTTCCTTTTAGTACACTGTGGAGAACACAGCTGATATTAAGCTTTCCCTTGTAGCACAGCCGGCACAAGTGACAAGAGACCGAGATACAATAATTAGTCTCTAAGTACAGCTTCGTACTTCACAAAGGGTACAGGTTACATTATATTATTAACTGAATTCTTTGTGGATAATAATGGCATCATTCATAGGCCGGGAACAGCATTGTTCATTGTTTGAGACAAATTGTTTGCCCTCCCAAAACTTATCAAACTTTACTGTAAAAGCCAAGGACTTAGTTTCATTTCAGTTTCCATTCAAACACTTTTTGTCTCAAGGTTTTTTTGTCCACCCTTGAAATATCACTCTTGCAATTAAGACCAATGAACAAAGTCACAGTCACTCTCTCCACTCAGAAGAGTATTTTCAACTTGTTCATTGGTTTGTGCAGATCCTGTTCTGCAAGATACAAATGTAACATTCCAAAGCTCTTGATTTCTCTGTTTTTTTAAAAAAATACTATGCAATTTGTAACCTCATGATGATCAGCAACTGCTTCTTCATGGCAAGAAGAAACTTGGCATATCTCAAAGTCACCTCCAGGGAGGATTTTCTGGTTTCTTTTTTCTAGTTTGTTTTTTCCAGTTAGAAAATCTAGCCTTTTTGAAAGCTTCAGTAGTGCATTTGGTCAATAGTTTCCATCTAAAATCTACAAACAAAGTCCATCAGGTCTAAGTTCTAAATAGACAGCATTATAATCCAGCTAGTATGAGCAGGAGTAAAAAAAAAAGCCCTCATAACCAAAATTTATACAGAGAGGAAATGCTTGCGTATCAGAAATGCCAAACAATCATTGTTTGGAATTGGTTCTTTTTCCTAAAGGAGGGTGGAGACTACAGTGGAGAAGTTATCTAGTTACTCCTAGTAGCGTTGTCTCCTCTTCTTTAAGGGGCCATGTTTTTGAATTCCTGCCTTAAAATGTATTTTTTCCTTCAATGACTAATCAATATGGATAAAGTTGAACAGCAGAATTAAAATCATACTGTTCTCTGGCAAACATTTTCTCCCATCTCGGTTGTGTACACTCACAGTACTTCTCAAACCTTGCTCTCTGAGCTTGCGCCTCAGAGTACTTTGCACATTGCCTCTGCTGTTCATCTGTTCCTTGTTTTACCTGACTTTTTTGTCAAAGGAGACAACTACCATTAAGTACAGCCGAACCTCCAAATATTGGTGCATTGGTGTCATCAGTTGCTTAAACTATTTGGACATCCTGTTGGCTGAAGTGCCACCTCTCAAGAGCCCTCAGAGCTCAGTCAGGAAGAGGAGATGAAGGAACACCAGAACACCCCAGGACCTGGTGCTGATGGAGCAGTAGCTCCCTGAACCTGAGTGACAATGAAAGGGAGGAAGTAGTCTTCATGCACTGCAGACTAGAGGAAATATCTAAGATGTCTAAGGCTAAGATGAGTAAGTAGTATTTTATGCATTGTGTTTCAGGCAACAGAGATGACTATGACAGTGAAAAAAAAAAGAAAATATGTGTATACTTTTTTAAAAAGGTGTGCTGAGATTCCTGCTAGCATTGCAGCTGCATTCATGCCAACAAGCCCCATCACCTTTCTGCCTTCTTCCTCCTGCAGGCTGTGTGCTTCCTTTCAAACTCTAGGCAAGTTGCTATGGAAACCATCAGCATGGCTACAGAAATGCGGAATTCTAGATTTCATCCACATACATGTAATTTACTTCACAAAAAAAGAAAAATTGAAATTACACAAAATGTAACTGAGATGCTTTCACCCTGGGGGAGAAAGGACCCCCTGCAGAAGGGATCTCAGCTGATCATCAACACTTTGAACCAAGGTCATCCTGAAGAAAAGTCCATCAGCAAGTTCTGCCCCTCTTCAGCTGAGAATGGTTAGTGCAAGATGCCCATCAACAACTTTCATTTGTTTCTATTTTGCTGAACTTGTGTAATCTACCAGCAGAAGAGTCACATTGTTCCTTTACTCTAGTTTTTCATCTTGTTCTCACACATTGGCATAGTATTTGGAACTTATCCCTATTTGTAAGCAAAGATGTTTGGGGATCATTTCAACCCTGCTACCTTTCTACACTGAGCATAGATGTCTCTGCCTCAAAACTTAGCCATCTAAAAAGAAAGTGTAGATGCAGAAAAAAAGGAAACTCTACTAATTTTTCTTGGGTTTCATTTTACTTGTTTAAAATTAAAATACACTTTAACACATGCTGAGTAACCACTTTTTCAGAAACCCTCTTGCAACTAAAAGTTTTCTAATGGTTGTGCATAGATAGATGGAGTAAAGTGGAAGATTCAAACAATGTTACACTGCAATTCTTCAAGTTGAATTAAATCAATCCTATATAGGGAAGTTGGGACAACCTGACCAGAACCATTTTCTTTTTTTTTTTTTCTTCCATGACAAAAATGCCTCCTAGCCAGCTGAAGTGCAGTTTTCGTAACTAATTCATCTTAATTCTCTGTATCACGTCGTTGGTTTTGCCACTCTCTCTGTCCCACTTCATAGAAAAAAGAAAGGAATTGCAAGGTAAATTACATTTCATGACACAACTTTCAGAACTACAAAAACTAGGCAAGCATTGCAAGTTTAGGACCAGAAAAAAAAAAAAAAAAAGAAGCCTTCCCTTTCTAGGCCCCAATCCACTAAACACTTACCCAGTCATAAGCACATGAGTAATTTAAGTGAGCTTCTGGATTCAAGCCAATAGATAAATGATAAATATATGCCTGGCCCAGCCAATGTGCACAATCTGTTGCTAAATGTGACATTTACATATATATATATATCTTTTGCATTTTGGAAGTTTAGAAAAGCTGTTTATAAAGCAGAACATAAGGCTAAAATCATGATTAAAATCGTCCTGCAAGTCTCTGTAGTGATATCGTGAAGCACTGTATAAATTTTGTTTGCAAAGTGCTTGGAAAAAACAAAGTTTGATGTAATTTACATTTAGTTCATTTTCAACTAAATATGGCACGTAGACAAGCTGTGAAGAGTAAAATAAACAGGTTCTATGCACAATTCAAAATTTCAAGACAACTAAACCCCATGGGGTGTTTTCGATATTACCTATTTCAAGCAGCATTGAAAGACAGCTGTGAGTTAAAATTACAGTTTAATTGGCATTAATGCATTTTCCCAAAAATCACAGAAGGAGAACGGCATTTTGTCTTTTTTTTTTTTTTTTAAACTGAAAGTCAAGGGCGGGGGGAAAGAAGGATATTTGACTCTCCAAGGAAAACAATTGTTTCAGTTTGACAGGAAAATTGAACTAACTGCACTGAAGGATGAGTGAGTTTAATGTTTTCAGACTCAAGTTTTTGCAGGCTTAACTGTCAGATAATAAAGTTAAAATTTTTGTGACTTAGATAACATATTCATATTTTCATAGAATCATAGAATGGCTTGGGTTGGAAGGGATGTTCCAACGCCCCTGCCATGGGCAGGGACACCTTCCACTAGATCAAGTTGCTCAAAGCCCCATTCAACCTGGCCTTGAACAATTCCAGGGATGGGGCATCCACAACTTCTCTGGGCAACCTGTTCCAGGGCCTCACCACCCTCATAGTAAGGAATTTCTTCCTTGTATCTAAACTAAATCTTCCTTCTTTCAGTTTAAAGCCATTACCCCTTGTCCTATCACAACATGCCCCTGTAAAACGTCCCTCTGCAGCTTTCTTGTAGGCCCCTTTCAGGGTGGGAAGGTTGTTCATAGAATCATAGAATGTTTTGGGTTGGAAGGGACCCCTAGAAGTCATCTAGTCCAACCCCCCTGCAATGAGCAGGGACACTGCTAACTAGATGAACTATTGGGTCTCTTCAGAGCCTTCTCTTCTCCAGGCTAAAAAACCCCAACTCTCTCAGACTTTCTTCATAGGAGAGGTACTCAGCCCTCTGATCATCTTCTTGGACTTCTTCTGGACTCACTCCAACAGGTCCATTTCCTTCTTATGCTGAGGGCGCCAGGGTTGAATGCAGTCCTCCAGGTGAGGTCTCACAAGAGTAGAGTAGAGGGGCAGAATCACTTCCCTCAACCCACTGGTCATGCTTCTTTTGATGCAGCCCAGGATACAGTTGGCTTTCTGGGCTGCAAGTGTACATTACCAGGTCATGTTGAGCTTCTCATCAACCAACACCCCCAACTCCTTTTCCTCAGGGCTGCTCTCAACCTGTTCTCCACCCAGCCTGTATTTGTGCTTGGGATTGCCCCAGCCCATGTACAGGACCTTGCACTTGGCCTTGTTGAACTTCATGAGTTTTGCACAGCCCACCTCTTAAGCCCGCCAAGGTCCCTCTGGATGACATCCCCTCCCTCCAGTGTGTCAACCGCACCACACAACTTCGTGTCATCATTTTTTTCCTAAGTATGGTTTATGAAAGCCAGGCTAAGTAAACAGAGATCTCTCAGACATTTAAAGAGAAGGAATCAACCCAGTGTCCTTCTGATATACCAATAACCTGATCCTGTGATAAATTTGCCTCAGTGGCACTATTGACTTAATCCACCACACTCTCATGAATTTGAAGAGACACCCCCAAAGCTTTTGTTCAAATCCTACTGATGTCAACAGTCTTCACATTAAACTTGAACAGGCCTTAAGTTAGGTCTTTAAGAGACTTTATGCTCATTATTGCTACAGTTGGCCTTTACACATCTCATCCTACAGGAAATCCACTTACTCACTGGGACTCCCTACGCATTCATAGTCAGATCAGGAAATACAGAGCAGATGGGAGGGAGACACTAGCATAAGCCTGTGAGGAGAGGGAATTCTTACTCTGGTCCACTGATAGGGAGCTCCCACACTTTGCATTTCTTAACTCAGTAATCTCTGCTAATGTTAGCTACACAAATCGTTTTTCAAAATTAGCACAGGGCCAGATGCTTTTTCCAAAGAAGACTGTAGCACTCTGTCACCCCTGATCCAGCAGCCCAGTGGTTAGAGTACCCCCTTCTTCCCATCTGTAGGACATCCAGCTTCCAATTCCCCATGTTGCTTGTAAAATTTCAAATGTGACTTTCCTCCTGTGCAGTGTTTTTCACTGCTTGGGAACCTTGTGTCAAAGGGAATAACTACTGAGTTAGGGTAACTGTAGTTCCTTACAGCTTCTCAATACAGAGCCTCATAGTCTTGAGCAGAGAGTGATTGGAGACAGAAAGATCCTAAAGGTGTCACTGGAAGAGGGACAGATAGGGTTATCAATTTCCCCTTATAGGTGAAATCTCTGATAAACAGCCTGTGAAATCATGTCCCTCCTCTCTCTGGGACTTTAAGTATTCTAAGAAAACAAAACTACCTGACTGGTAGGGACTGATACCAACCTAATCTCACAGAATAATGTATAGCCCAAGTAATGTATAGCCCATTGGTTATAGCACTTACCCTGGCGTTGTATGTTTGCATTTCTTGAGACAAAGAAGGTCTTGCATATTGTATGGAGGTTTTACGCTGTGATGCATCATCTTACTGTAGAAAGGTGACAATATTGCTTGTTCTTTCAAAGTAGGAACCAAATGAATGATTTAGACATGCCTATGGGATCAAGACCTTATGAAGTGCACAGGTTGAAGCACTTTGTTAGTAGATCCCATCAATTCATGAGGACAAAACAGGCATTAAGAAGTCTAAATTTTATTGATTAGGTAGTCCTCAGAAGCTGAAATTGAAAGCTTTGAGTCCAAGGAACATAAACATCTGTGAGAAATAGGAACTCCTATGGTTAGGCAACATCTCAAATTATTTTTTTTGCATAACTTGCAGATATTTATAAATTCATGTTTATACATGAATACAGGTGTCATGCAAAGACAAGCTTCTCCTCAAATACCCATTTGCACTTTTTTCTGAAGGAGCAAGGAAAAGACACACATATTGTCAAACTGAGATGGTTTCTAGCAAAATGTTTGTCCCTACAGTTCTTCACAATCTTCCAAAGGCAATAAGCCCTCCAGCCTCCAGAAAGGCTGCATTTGTTCACAGGTTTCTACCAGGAACTCCACAGACATCTAAACTGCACTGCTGTGGAGGTAGACAGCATCACACTATGTCCAAAAAAACCCTCTAGTGTTTGCTCAGCATAAGTTCTTGCTCAGGACAAGCTACCCATGGGAGTCTTTATGCAACTTTTTAGACCACTTGTGGCCCTCACTGAGTTCCCTACTGTCCTGGCTATGCTACACACATTGCATACGTTGGCAAATTTCAGCACCACTCGTACAAGCTCCAAGTTCTCCAGCTGTGAGAAAAATGAGCAAAGGAGAAAGTGTTTACAATGATCATTGATGCCCAAACTATTCAGCCAGACAGGAACCATAGCCTGCCTTTAGTGGTGTAGATGGCCTCTCCTGAGCTTCATATCCACAACTGAAGTGCATGCATGTAGCACAGTCCAGCTGCAAGTGCGTATTAAACTTATCCCTTTCTGAAAGTGTCAGTGCCACGCCTTCAGTGCGTATGTCCTGTCAGTTTAATTCCCCATCTGCTCACCATCAAGGAAATCCATGATGTTCACTTCAGACTGTCTGCTGTGGCAAGCAGCAAGGATTTATGTACATAATATGTAATGCATATGCTAGAGAGACTAGGAGATGCCTTTTGCCATCACAGCGGTTCATCAGTCCTGGAGCAGGATGAGGAACCTTGAAGAGTGATCCAGGTGAGAGTCTTCCTGGTAGCTTACAGCCCCAGCCAAGCATCCCAATGTGAAGTGTTGAAAAGATTTAATGTTTTAAAGCTCCACATTTAAAATTTCTCTTTGCTAGCACTTCAAAGTCAATTTTTCTCTAATCCCAAAGGAAACCTCATTTACTGTTTCGAAACCACTAAATATTATCACAGAACCAATTTGTCAGAGTTTACAGACAATCGGCATTTCTACTCACTGATCTGTTTTCAAGTATGAACTACCAATAGTCACTGGGAGGGGAAGAAAAAAAAAAAAAAGACAAAACCCCAGCAAATTTAACAGAGGAAAGTGTGTAATTATAACGCCTTCTTCACACAGGCAATGTTTGCCAATAACATGAGACACCAGAAGTGATAGCTTATTATGTCATGAACCTGCTGTATTCCTTTGGAAAACCATGCCTAACAAAAACCCCCTGTAAATACTGTAAGTAAATACTTGTAAATACTGAAAGTTCAAAATAAATGTACTTAAGTGTTTCTGTGGGTCACCTGTAGGGAAAATTCAGACTCAGAAGCCTCACTGATGAATTACAAGTTTTGGTCAGCTAGCCAGCTTCAGAGAAACTTTTCCACAGCTTCATCAGTCTTTTAAGTTCATGACAATGAACAGATTTTCTGTGACTAAAATAGCAAAGCTATCCATTACCATGTATTCAGTTTACGGCATATTGTAAAAATTTGACAGGTTTCAACACAGACCACAGTATTCAACAAATAAGCCTACAAATTCTGAGCAAATCCTGCATAATTCCATGAGATTTCCCATTTCAGCTGGGGTCTTGCCCAAAGAACTGCAGAATTTGGCCTGTGAAGGAACATTTGACCTATGAAGGGTTTTCCCAGCTCACACACTGATGAATAATATTTTTCTTCTCTTTTTTTTTTTCCAAAAACATGTATGATTTCTAAGCTCTTAAACAGAACAATAACAAGCTTAGTCCCAAAAATTTCATTTTACCTCAGTATTTTTAAGAAGCTGTGGAGCTATGTGTTTACAGTGATTAAGGACAAGCATTTCTCTCTCTTTCAAAAGATCTTTTCTCTGCACAGGTAGTGGTCAGATACATCAAAACCCCAGTGCCTTTGAGATATTTTCTCATGTCATAAGGTGGAGCTCAGTGACTACAATTAAACATCTGCATTCAGGCAGACTACATGAGAACTTTGCACCCGAAACAGTGACCAGCTGGAGCAAGCCTCTCAATCTGGGGATCAAATGTTTCTCCTGACAAAGCTTTTGGATTTGTTTTGATTTAAAGCAATGGGACTTACCCATAAAGTTTGGGAATGCTTAAAAATAGTTTAAAATTTTAAGTCAATTACTTCAAGTGGTTCTTTTTCAACCAGGACAATATTTGTCTGCCAACTCTTTGCAACGGAAAGAAGAATTGCTCCTTTTGCACAAAGAAGTATGAACAAGTTAACAAAGTACAAGTAGGATCTGGTCTCATGTTACTTCTACTTGCGTCTTTCTACTTTGTATGGTAGTAATAGGAAAGTACACCCCAAATAAAGCAGATGCCATGCAGAAATCTATTCCACCATGAATGGCTGGAAAGACAGTTTGGTAGTGAAGCCAACATCTACCAGCTGGTGCGGTCTAAGAAAAGGGATTTCACTGAATTATGTCTGACCCTGAAACACCAAAACAAACTGAAAAATATCCTAAGGTAAATCATTCCTCATTTGGCCAATAAAAACCAATGCAATGACTAGAGGCAGAAGTAAAATAAAATTTGCTAAGAAGAAAAAAGACTTTTCAAGGTTGTGGTACAGGAGGGGAAGATGGGGAAAGGAAGAAGGGATAAAGTTTGTTGCCCCACCACCTGTATATTTCTACCTGATTAGTCCATATGGCTTTGCACATGTTAACTGAACCTAGACCAAAAGGAAATAGTTTATGAAAAGGAAATGTGTTTCCTAACAAGCATAACATCATCAGGTGTCATGCAAACCCAGATATTCTATCGTGAGCCTAGGGATCTTGTCCTACAAGCGTACTTCTTGCAACAGAAGGGCACTTAAATTCTTCCAAAAGCAAAGCGGATTGCAAGTTTACCTATATTTCAATTACATTATCACTTTCCAGCGTCATGATACAAAATAGCTCTGCTAGCATAGAGGAAAATGCACCTTTCACCTGCTCTGGAGAGTAAATGCCGTTAAAATCAGTCTAACGCCTTGCAGAATAAAGTTCTCATTAATCTACATAAGGATATCATCATCTCTCCACTCAAAATTCAGCTATACTTTATCTCCTAGGCAGTCATTAAGGTACGCACTCATAGTTTATAAGGAGTAGTTCTGAACACACAGTATTTACTGGGTCAATGCTGATAGATTGATAGATTCCCATCTATACAACAGCCCATCAGTGCTTGTCGAATTTTATTTATTTTCTCACTTAACTTTTCAAACCCCACTTCAGTTCAAAAATGTCTCAGAAACTCATCTTTCTATACAATCTTTCACATATTCTGGCCTGTTGCTAAAGCATCTGTTGAAAGTGTTGGCCAATGGTAAGACACGCATGTTTTCCTTTCATCTCTGCCGTAGCTTTATTCCAACACTGTTGGTATTTTGGCAGAAAAGACACTATTCCCATTTCTTGGGCAAGAACATCTCTTCTTTTCCCATGCCCAGAAACTCCTGCTGCCTGTGAAATCACTGCTTCGAAGCAATAGCTGGCTACGTCATGTGGCAGCAGGGACTCGGGGAAGTGGCACTGCTGGCTGATGGAAGGTGTAGTGACAATTTTATCCTTCTGTGCTCTCTTCCCTCTGCTGCATGCTGTTTTCCCCGAACCTTCTCGGTACTCCCACACACTTTCCTGTTCACCTTTTCAAGGTGCTCCTCATCTTTTCCATGCTGTATAGGCATAGCTTGCAGTTTTAGGCCAGGATATACCATATGCTGCTGTATTTACATTGAGAACCTGGAATGCACTGGGCTAAATTCACACCTCAGGTTAACTCCATTGATTTCTTTGTTTGGCTCAATCTATCAGGCTCACACACATAGAGCTGGTTTTAGGGTTTTCCACCTTCCTTCCCCAGCTGAAAGGATCTCTTTCAAACTAGCTTTGCAGTGTTACTGAGGATATTTGACTCCTCTGGTAACAAAGAGTTTCAATTTTCTGTTAACATTCCATATAAAGGGTCTTTAACTGATACAAAAATATAGCTGGGAAAAAATGAATTCACCAGTAATGAATATTCACAATGACTAGAAATTATAACAAATTCACACTGCCTTAATCAAACCATTTTAGCTGATAAAAAAAGAGCAAAAATCTCTAAAACCCAAATAGTGTTGATATCATGAAAAGTTTACTTTTTTCCTTTAAGATAACCTAAATATTTATAAATATTTATAAATCTTTAAAACTTATCACAATGTTTAGTTTCAGTTAGGCCAGTACATTTAACCCACTTGTTTTTCTCCTTTTCAGCAATGAAACACCACAAAATTTCATATTTTTGTTTAGTTCCAATCAGAAAATGCTTGGCAAGGGAAATAAAAAGGTAAAATCACTGGGATCATCAGATAAATCAGCTCATTAACAACTAAAATACATTCCCATTTTCTGTCCATTTTCTAAATAAAGTAGTTATTAAGGTATATTTAGAAACTATAACTCAGTTGAAGCTATTAGAGTTAGAATTCACAGTTCATTGCAGACTGAATTCAGTTTTTGACAATATTAATCTTGAATAACACTGCTGGCTTTTCCCCGGTTTAATGAAATAGTTGTTGCCTGTGATGTTGCTTTTCCATTTAATTTTTACTTGGTAGCTGATTCATTTTCCTGAGCTGATGGGTTTAGAAGACAAAAGCTTAACAATTATTTTAACCTATTAAGCTGAGGATAGCTCTCTCCTTTAACAAAATCCCATCTCCCTTCTCAGAGGAAGATGCTGCTTTTACCTGACTGCAAGAGAAAGGGCACTTGGGGCTAGCAGCAAGGCATGGCCACTCCTGTTAACTGGCAGAAGAAGTTAAAGGCCCTATTTTTAGCTGTTCCCTTCTCCCCAGATAAATCCATCCTTACCTTCTATTTGTCTTTTGAGTCTGGAAACGACTGGAGTCTATTAGTAGAACTGCTGGAATCATCTCTTGTTATTATTGAATAAGGCACCACTGCAAAATTGAGCCCTTGGGTCGTTTTTCTCTTTTAAACTGCACGACAGAGCCAGGCAGCCCTGTTCTGGGGTGGGACTTTCTGTTCTCTGACTTCTGCCGTCATTATTATTCCCCTGCATAAATACAGTCTGAATGTTTGCTGCTCTGTCTTCTCACTGCAGCATTTCCACTTATCTTTTTCTTGCTCCATGGGGGGGAAAGGGAGAAACAAGGGAAAGGCTTGGGTCTTTTGGAAAGGTTTACTCATTCAGTAAAAAATAACAGTTTCTAATTGGAAGCAACTGACTCAGCCATCCCTGCTGATGTTTCAAAGTCCCTCATCGTAAATAGATGCACATAACAGTAATATAAAGTGCATTAAAATTCCTTACTCTTTCCACCTGGGCAACACAAGCTGCAAACATCCCTTACAGTGTAGTTCTGTTACCTGGGTAATGTTGCCAGGGGAGGGGGAAAGCAAGACCAGCACATGAGGCACCTTGCTGACCCACAGCCAGCAGCGTAACCACTCTGGGGAGTGGAGACCCCCCCCTAAGCACAGAATCCCAAGGCAGGTCCTTGGTAATAGTCTTCAGCTCAGCTACAGCACCAGTCAAACGTGCTGATCCCAGTAATACACACAGATTATGTGTATCGTTACATTAGCTATTTATTTTGGGCTACCAGCTTGAGATTGGCTTTACAGATATTTTTGTAAGGCCTAGAGACTGGGTGTTTCCTTGAGTCAGTGTTCCTTTTTGTCCTCAGAAAAGACTTTTAGGATTGCTTTATTTTGCACAGTGACAGCAATCACTTGAAGTTAATAGAAGCAGTATTTCCACAGCTGGGATAATTTGCCATAACCCCTAGAAGTCCCTATTTACAATCTCTTTCTAAATGTTTATTTTGATAATAGCTGGTTCTTTTCTTGAGCACCAGGTTGTTTTCACAAGATCAAAAAAAAAAAAATTCCACCACTTTGTTATCAAGATGAAAAAATATGTTTTAAAAAAGAGAACATGAATGTTATACATCTATCTCCAACAGAATTTCAATGAGAATTAGGTCCATAATACCTCGTATAGATCCAGGCATAAGTTACTATAATAATTCTGTATTACCAATACCACATATATGAACTTCCAACAAACTGCAGCTCTTCTTCTATGACACCTTTAATCTTGAGTATTCATTGCCACCTTCTGTTCACTGCATTTTTTATTTTCACTTCATCATCTGACCAAAAAAAAATGCCATTATGATTTTTGTATCTCCTCAACCTTTTTTTTTTTTCTTTTTCTTTTTAACAGTGTGTCTTTTTTTATATAAATAGGACAGACTAAGCTTATTTTTACACTATCATGCCCTGGTCATTCTTTTGTCTTAAAATGAATATCCTGAGCAGAAAAACTTATTTATTTTCTCTGTTCTTAGCTTGGGAAGAAGACTTTGTTACAGACAAACTGAAATTGGGTGGGTATCAACACTCCCAGCAGATATTAATATATATCTCCTGAAACAGTAACCACCCTGTCTGAAAACAACTATTACCTCCAAAGCTGTCAAAAAGGGAATAACCGTTTGACAGATGCTGATAAAATTTATGCTCTACTAATTGGTTTTAAACATTGCATTCTTTTATTCTTCTTCCTGCCAACAAGATGTTACTACAGTATTAACCCAAGGGGCCAGAACAGCTTGCCCTTCAGCAAACTCATTAAATATTAAAAGATGTGCATTAAAAAAGATTTAACCTCTTTTGTTTTTACCTGCTTTTATTTTAAAAGGTTATGAAGGAAGAAGCTTTGGTAAAATAAGTGAATTATACAAAGGGTAATGGGAAAGAGCAACAGCAGGAAAGGTAAAATAAGTACGGAGAAGGAAGAGACTTTCAGCCAAACTAATGGCAATAGTTGAACTAATACGGTCAATAAGGTTCCAAAGGTGATTCAGCATACCTCAATCCAGAGCTCAAATCTACCCCTTCATTATCAACAACCTAGACTCCTAACTTAAAAGTCTAATTTAGAAGAGTACATAGAAATAAAACAAAAGTGTCTTTAAAAGTATTTATTTTAAAACTTTGTACAACTAACTTTTTTTTTTTGCAGTTATAATGAAATAAGGAACGTTATAGACTAACATCTTTCAGTTATACTTCCATTGGTATGGCAAAATTACACTAAAGACATATGTGGTCTAATAATGTAGTTTTTAATAATTATTTCTCAGCTCCTGGTAAGTGATGCAATCATAAACAATTCCTCACAAAAAATTACCTTCTCTCTATTAAGCAAAGGCTTTCCAGGCTTCAACAAACTATGGATTCAACTTGCTTCATTTGAAGTGAATGGCATATTGCACTATGCCATCTCAGCATGCCGAAAGCAAGCTTAATAAACTGTGATCCTGAAATTGCTGAATGGATTTTTATATCAGCAATATTAAGTAAATCTGTCACCCATACCACCTGTATTAGCTTCAGGCTATCTCAGCTGCCCTTGCAATAAGAATGTAGGAAAGAACACGTTAAGCTTTTAAAAAACAGAAGTACTATTCCAAATCAGAGGAATACACACCTAAAAATGACTGTCCACTAAAAGTGGGCATGGAGGTTATCTCTGCATTTGAACAAAATGTAAAAGGATTTGCTTGTTCAACAGATCTGCAATACACTTATATTCCTTCACTCCCTACCCAGCAGTTTTTATTCACTTGTGGAAAGTTTTCATTGCAGCAAAAGTCTTTCTGGGCTAATGATCTAGGATTACAACATGGGAAGGAATTAGATAATGGCAATCTTTAATTACCCATAGCAGTAGCAACTCATTTTCCTTTCCTGAAACATGGAGAGCAATAATTAGAAGAGAAAGAATGCCCAAACACCTGTAGGACATGGAGGTCCTGAAGGAAAGAGAAAAAGACTATGTTAAGGAGGTGTTGCTCTTGGAAGACTAGACCTATTAATGTCATGTAAACTATCCACCTGATAAGAGAGAAACCAGTGGAAATCAAAAAGGCTTGAGAAAAAGGTAGGAGAAGGAGAGCAAGGAAGATGAACTCTTGAATGGGAAACAAGTCAGCCAGGTTTAAAACACAGTAGGAATTGAAGTTTTTTTCTAAAATAAGTAAGAAATAAGAGTGAGAATTAATGGAAGTGGATCTAAATCATATGATTCCTCTGCCTCTAGCAGTAATGTCAATTGATCCTTACAAGATCTCTTGAACTTCAGCAAATCATTTTTTTCTACAGTTGTAGAAGATGAACCTTTGACAGAACATGCTGACCCCTTCCAGGTACCAAAAACTGTAAGATTTTGAGATGGAAAGCCATTTCAGCTTCATGTCATTTAATGCTATCCTAGTATTAGCAAGTAAGATGTTCAATTCACAAAAGATTTGTTCTTAAATAACTAAATATTAAGGATTTTTCTACCTATGAGTTTTTTTCTTTCAAATTTAATTATCTGAGTACAACACTTTACACTGGAATGTAAGAAAATTAAGAATTTCTACCTAATAACAGAATACAAATGAGGAAGAATCCCAAAAGATTTTAAACTGATGTGAAACATAAAATTTTAGATTTTTTAATGGTTTTCCACCAATAATTTTATGACCCATTGAGTAGCCCCTTCACTATCAGTAGAATTCCTTTAATCATCTCCCATGCAGAGAATTAAGGATTCTCTTCCAAGTCTTTTCTTTCTGTGATTCACTTTGAAATATGTTTTCATATTTCAGTGAAAAGGTATCTCAACATCATGTTATGTTGCCTCAGTTGTTTTGGGTTTTTTTTCATTTTAGCAGCATTTAATTTTGTATTTGTACAACATACCAAGTCATTCCTCTTCTGCTCACCAAAATTACTTTTTTCCCCAACAGCGTTACATGAGAGCTTTAGTTTTGGTTTGTTGTTTTTTCCCCACAGCTTTTAGGGCAACCATTTCATCTCTTTGTTCTTGTGTTTTGTTTCTCTTTCCTTCTCACCTTATGAGACATTTAAAATTCACTCAATTAATTTCTCTTTCTGGCACCTTCCGGAACCTCTTGTAAGTTCCTGTTCTCTTTCAAAAAGTACATAAAGAATAAGGGACAATTAAAATATTTCACTTTGGAAAAGACCAAGGCAGATTTACTGTTTTGATTTCAATACATTTGCAATACCTCGGATTCTAAAAACATCAAGTCCTTCCTATTTTGGGGATGAGATGATCTTGTGAATGGAGATCCAATTAGAGAAAATAAAGTCATCTTACCAGTATAGAAAACAATAACAGATCCTTCCCACTTTACTAACATCACCAACTTAAAGGACACCAAGGAAAATGACAAGAGAGGCCATATCCATAGGTATCATTTTCTCCATTACACACATAAGCAATTTGTTGCCATTAAGTCCAGGTCTACACAGAGTGACTTTTGGTTTAATCACCTTTCATTCAGACTGCAATAACTTACTCTGTGGTGTATGATCATCACAAAAAACCCTAAAGTTGATGCAGTGTTTGTCTCAAAAATAATAACTCTTGTGGGTCCATCATACCTAGCTTTTTCAAGATTGTCCTATTCTCCTGTTCCTGCTTCGCGTTGCCATAGCTTTAACTTTGAAATGGGCTTTAATCTACAAATTCAGTTCTGTTAGCTCTTGGACAAACTTAAGGACAATTATAATCTACAGAAAAAATGCTTCTGAGAGAGCCTTTTTAAATCATTGGAAACAGAAGGTATGCAATGTTAAGATTTCTCACTGCAGAATTGCTTTGCCAGAAGAAAAACATAGAACATCTGTGGGAAAGATTTTTTTTCTTATTTAAAGCATTTGGTAGAATATCATACCAACTACATCTCTTCAAATTGCTAGGACAACTTGCTGTGCAAAGCTTGTCCTTCCAAGTGAATGCTATATAGTTTTTCATTACAGAAATTGATGATACACAACCATTTTTATTAAATGCCATTTCTAAAATTCACTCCATTCATTTCTAGCTCTGGATATTTTAATTTTTTTAATTATTATTAATGTTATTGAATAAATGATAAATGAAAGGAAGTCTCTTCCACATCATCTTGCTACAGATCAGTTTGCAGCAGGTAGGACATTTTCTTGGCCATATTTTTCTGTTACATGGCAAGATCCTTCTTCCAGTCTCATTCCAGAAACAAGGTCCAAGAGCTTGATGCCTTTGAATCAGTTTTAAAAAGGCTTGTCTTCTGCTTCTGCTTCAGACAACAAAACACAGTAGATTTTGGGCTTGGTCCTCAGCTATTCATTTATCTCTCAGCAACAGTTAATTGTTTGGTTCCTTCGGAATTTAAAAACCTCCTTTAAATATCTAACTCCAAAAGCAGAGAGGTTATATAAACAACGTCTATCTGGACTGCTTTTTTTGTTATATTCAGTATGATTTATGAAATGAGGGAATCTAAATTTGTTTTCTTAACATAATTTCACCAAGATGGCATTAAATGAAAAGGATGTCACTGATTTTTCTTACCAGGCCTGATTTCTCAAAGTGACAAAATCCCACAACTTCCAAACTCCTCAGTTGCTCAGCAGACGCTCAACTGCATTTGGAGGCAGGCCTCAGCCTGAAAACTTGGACGATCATGATTTTTATGAAACACACCAGAAATTCAGTTTTTCATTCCTCATCTGTGACACCCTACATGTCAGGACCCAGTTTATCAGAGGTTGTGAGATTCACTGATGTAAAATTAGCCTCCATCTTTACTGGTCTGCAAGAGACTTTTTATTTATTTACATCAGACTGCAGAATTACTTGGCTTATTGTGCCTCCAGTAATTCAGTCACTTGAAGAGAGTACACAAAATCTGTTTCTCACATAGTGTGATAAATCCTGCCTGTTTGTCATGCCTGGTATATATATTTAATTGTACCCAACACTGTGTGGGCAAGCAGGAACAGCTCCAAGTAGGAGGACAGAAATGGCAGTGACAAAACCTGTGGGAACAATACCAAGCTGCAAAGCTGCCTCGGGGCTTCCACCATCTCTCAGCCCCTTCTCCTCCTTACAGCAGTCTTCCAAAACTGGTGTGACCCTGATCATCTGCTCCTCACACTTAGCCCAAGAGAGATGGCAAGCCAGCTGCAGTTGCTTTCAGCCTATCAAGAATACCCTAATATAAACGCTATCTTTTGTTCATTATGGTATTAAACTGTGAAGCAGATAAAAATAAAAATATATCTGTAAAGCAAGTTTTGTTTATCTGTGAAAATTTAAGAGGCATACTTTACTATATAGAGCTTTAGCAAACCTATTAATGCCTTTACTGCCCAAAGGAGCTGGGACATGGTTCTAGGGACCTGCCACATTCATTCTCATCACCGCATGTAGAACATGTTTATGTTCGTGCCCAGACAATCCTATGTTCTTAATGCAGCTACAGCCTCTGCAGTTCTCCCATCAACTTGTTTCGAGGAAGGAAAGGACCCTGGAGCCAACCAGACTGCATAATAGCAGCCATATAAGGCAAGGGCACATGAAAAATTATGACAAATTGGAATGGTTATTGTTCTCTAGTGTGTTGCTTGGACCATTCCTCTACCTCAAAACATTTATGTTTGGAATAGTGTAATCTTTAGTGCAGAATGTGTTGAGTACCAATCATAATGGTATATGACAATTGAAACGATCATTAAAATTATTTTAAGTAGGTTTTGTGCAACAGAGTAATAATCTGTTTCAACATCCAATTATCAAAAGAAAATTTTTCTAATTCCTCTTCATCATGCACTTCTCTTACTGAGTTGTTGAAAAATGGCAGTCTAATTTGTTAACGGCTTTGAAAAAGTTCTTCCTAATCATGTTCAGTCTTTGCTTTATGTCAATTGTTGAGTAGCTACAGACAAATAACCCATTTCAACTGGAGTCATCTATATAAAATTATATTTACTAAGAATAATCCCAGCAGAAATGCAACTGCTTTTGAGTGAGGCCAAAGTTTGGAAATTTGCAAGGTGATGATTTTTCATAAAATACACCAGAAATCGAGTGTTGTCATTATTGAACTGTGACACTGCATCTCTATACCAAGCATGCCATCATCCATTTTTTTGATCCTACTGTTTCTACCATTCATAGCAGAGATGACCTTTCACAAAAATATAGTAATAAATATAGAAAGATTATATAAAAAAACCCCAATGTATAGATCAGAGCTTGTGTAAGTGTATTATTGTTGAAAACGGCTTTCTCAGAAAAAGTAATTGCTCCAGATGAAATGTGGCAGAAGATACTGAGAAGTCAAGGGACCTGTCTACTAAGGGGAGAAGTCAGATTTCCCATTTTGCTTTATTTCCTTCACTTCTGCCATCACACTCTACAACTGCTTGGAGGCAGGTGCTGATTCCCAAGTCTGGTTCTCATGAGGCCAGTGGCATCTCCAGCTAGTAACTTAGAGGCCCTTCATCAACATTCAGAATTTTCAAATTTAAATGAAGCATCACATGAGATATATTTTTATATATATATCTGAGGCACAGTGCTTCAGATGGGGGAGACCAACCCCATAGTGCTAAGGACATTCTGCCAAGGGCAGAAGTCAGATTTCACATTTTGCTTCCTTTCCTTTGTTTCCAGCATCACATTCTGCACGCATCAACTTCCCCAAATTACTTATTTGAGATCCAATCTGTTAGTGTGAGGGAAAGAATTGTGTCTGGTTTTACAAGCTAATCACAGAAGTATACTGAATTTTCCTTACAAGTCTTACTGAGTATTTAAAATATAGGGGTTTTTTGTCTCTTTCTCTTTCTAATCACAAACCGTCTTTCGAATACTCAAAATCCAATCAGGAATTCAAAAGGCTAATGGGTTTAGGAATTAACTGTAATTTTGTCTGTTCATTAATGTACAAGCAACTATTTCTTTCTGCCTGGAGCCTTTCTCATTACTATCAAATCTATTCTTATATGAAGACATTTTCCAAACAAAAGATGGGAAGCCAAGTTCAGAATGCACGTGAAATAATTTCTGCCAGATCCGAAGTCACTCTTTTGTGTCTGCATTAGGAAAGGAACATTACTCTTTTCATTACTTTCATATGTTGCTCATTTCAGTCCTCCATTATTCTTAGTAGACTCTTATCTTGCTAACTTCTCCCCTTCATTAGCTGCCAATCATCCTATTCTACCTGGAGCCCAGACGGTCTTAAATGCCATAATTAGCACAACTAGTCACTGAGTACCTCCGCTAGAAGCAATACTTCAAGTGCATTTAGCTAAAATATCTTCCTTTGTCTTTTTTTTTTGTAACAAAAACTCTGAATCTGAAGAAACCTGCATTTAATAGTCATGTACATTTTCTACAAAGCACCCTCCATATTTACGAATGCTTCCTATGCTAAGCTTTGCACTTGCTGTTGAAAGGCTTTTTGTAACTTTGCAAAAATGGTGTGCCATGATTTATTTGTTACAAGAGAGGCCGGTATGTCTGAAGAAAAGGGGTGAAATAATTGTGTATGCACATGTGCCTTTGAATGTCATTTATTCCTAACAGCTTTTAAACCTGGTGATCAAATTTCAATCAAATATGACAGAAGTACTTCTCAAAAGTATGAACTTCCCACAAATTTCGTAAGGTAAGGGAGCTGGTTAGAGGAGAGAAAAATCATCAAAAGAAAAGCTGTATCTTGAATTTATTTGTGTTTATATCACTTTACTTTACCAGGCTTCACATAGTAGATGGGCTCTAAGATTCACAGAAGGATTCCAACAATTAATGTAGGCATAATCTAGACACTAAAGTATGAACCAGCTCTTCAGAACTTCTGCCTTGACTCACAAGCACCTGGATTTTCACTAAGTCAGTCACTTAAGCATGTGAGCTCTTCTTCTGCACATACCCAGAAGGTTTCCAGGTTTTGCTGCTCAGCAGCTACTTCATACCTTCTACTGTAAAGAGTCCAATTTACCAGACAAGCTCAGAAGTTCATCTAAGAAACAGGTCATGACTGTTTTCTTCAAAGAGGGCAAAAATACCTGTTTTCACACAGAATAGCACTCTCTTCCCACAATTTTTCTTCAATAGCCTTCTGATCAGAGACCTCCTCAAAGACGCAGTTGGACTTTTCTCCGCCCCAATAAAACTAAAACTATGTCTTTTAAAGATTCAGTCAGAAAGGGCCAGTAAGAATAAAAACAAAGCAGCATCACTATTATTAGTGATCAGCCCGCTGTCTTGGGCAAGGGCAAACCCCATTTTCCATCCATACTTTAAAGAGTGTTTCTGTCTTTGTATTACTCAATTGTTAGCTAACATGCAATCCTTAGAGTAAAAACATACCTAAAGCATCCCCAGTGTATCGCTTATTGCATATTGCATGAACTTGAGACTTGAGAGCTTTTTGAGACCCCCTCAGGCAATGGCAAAACATAAAATAGAGAATCCTACATTCTGGGTAGAAGGGGGGTATGTATGTGTGAAACATTTCAGTTCTTTCCTAAAAATGAATTAACATGGACCTTCATCTCAAAGAGGAAGTTTACTGAAGGAGGATACAACTCCATGAAGCCCAGATTTAGGTACTAGAGCTCTATATAAGGACTTTAAACTTATTCCCAACATCAAAGGGTTTTCTTGTGGCTGGTTTTCCCTACTCTACTTTCCATATACCACATAATGTATAAGTACCCTCCATAGGACTTGAGATTTCACTGTGCAAGGTAGGTATCTAAGAATAATGGCTGCAAGGATTACCCTTGCAATTCCCAAACCCCTTTTTAGATGACCAGGAGAAGACATATGAAAAAAAATAACCTCCATTAGGTTATAAATCAGATGTGGTAGCTCAGGAGTCTGTGCTGGCTTCTCCTAAGAATGAACTAAAGGATCACGCAGTGACTCTATTTAAAGGTATTTCTCCTACCTACAAAAAAAAATTGGTAAATAAGTTCTAAGCCTTTCCTAAAGTTAGTTTTACAGGTTGGACCTTAATTTAGGCTTGGTGAGGTGGACTGTCATGCTATTGCAAAGTTGCTGATTGACTTAAATCTAGAATGAAGAAGCCCTAATGAGCATTGAGCAGATAGTGTTTTTCTTTTAACTTAGAATATCAAATCACTGTAACATTAGAAGATCTCACAGACAGCAGAGGATGGGTATAAATGCACACAGAAATCAGACTATATACTTTAGGACCAATGTCTTCATCCACCAACAGCTGCCCTCATATGTTTTTATGTTTTTTAACTCTGGTTTTAAAATACTTCTCAATTCAACCTGGCCACGTATCCATATGACAAAAACCACGATGGTGAGTTGCTTAAGACCCTCAGCTTCTGTTCCAGCCTTGAAGAAAGAACAGCATTTGAGAATGACTGAAAGCTTTTAACACTGTTGAGAACATAGTGTACCAAGTACTAGACTCGGAGTTGAGGGCTTGTTTTTCTATTTTTTTCCCCAGAATTGTCTTCGTAATGGGTTTACATAACACTGACAATACACTAATCCACTTATATGTTTTCAGGGAATGTGAGTGAAACCTGGAATGCCCCCAGCCCCAGATGACAGTCAGCAGCAGCCTCTCCAGCACCACACTCAATCTGCTCCAGAGACGGTTTGGCAGGGCCATTACTGGATGGGTTTTCACAACTGAATGTAACTCCTGAAAATCCTCGAGTCTGAGTTTGCCATTCAAAGCCCACAGAAGGAAAAAATGACTGTCACAGAGCGTTAAGCAGAAATGCACTTTGCTTTTCCAAAAGGCCTTCCAGGAAAGAAATACAAAATGTTTTAGCACTTGGACTTTCGAGATATGTTTCCCTTAGAAAGGGAAGAGATTCCTATTTCTTATTGCAGACCCAAAGCTTTCAACAAATCCTATATAATCTGTAAGCTTCTGATTACTTTAACAACTGACAAGAAGAAATCACACCATACTACAAACAACTAACAGTAATACATGCACAGCGTAGCTGCAGATCTTTAATAAAATGCTACAGTCTTAACAATACTAAAAAAATCAGAGAGAAGACAATAAAAAGGCACGATTCTGTATATTGAGTCACAATAGTTTCCAATTACCCATATGATTTTTTTTTTTGCCATGTTTCTGCCTATTTACCTTTCTCCTGTCTTTGGCAAGCCCTTTTGTTATTTTCATACATTGCTCTTTTACGCCCCTGCTCCATTTTGCATGCATGGCATGCCTACGCTCATCCACAACCCCTTCCAGAAGCCCTGCGTTCCCTCCACTGGTAAGTCACTCTGCAAGGGTTTCTCCTGTGATGTAAAGGAAAGAGTTCCTTGTTGTCCCAGTTCAGCAGGGTCTTGGGAGTCTTGTGCCCTGGTTGTTTTTAGAAAGTCAGTAGAATATTTTTTGTTTCACCATCTCGTTCTTCCACCTCACCATTGTACTACTATTTTAGTGATATTTTTAATTGGAGGAAGGATCAAGCCTGCTTCTGTATTTGATGACAGGACATTTTAGATTATACTTGTAAAATGTGCATATATAGCTATAAATGCAGATAATCAGGACTGCCCAACCAGCTCCTATACTTAGAGTTTTATACCAGAGATGTGCTTGGAAAAACAAGATGTGCTTGGAAAAGGTGATCAACAAGGAGTTTGATCTAAAACCCAATAAACCTATGAGAAGGCTCCCACTGATTTTAAAGAGTTTTGAAATAAACTCTTTCATATGTTGTTCAGTCAGTTGTTAAAGCATTTCCTGAAGAAATTACCATTTTACTATTACAGAAACTTAAAGTCCCACCATATGTGTAAGCTACAATGCATAAATCATTTAAAAAAACTTCAGAAATTTTACTCAGCAGAAGGAAGGCTAGGAAAAATGAAAAAGAACAAATCTGTGCTTGCAAATTCTTTGAAGGCTGATGATAAAAATTAAACAGAAGCAAGTAAATTATGGCCAAGTAAGGTAGAAATTGAATTAATTTGAATTAAATTTAATTAATGCAAGGATGTTGCTAAAATCAGTAAAAGTAATTTCTTACAAAAAGAAGCCCACACCCCCCAAACCCTACCATAGTCATAATATAATATGGAGAGACATAAGAAGTCAACAAATCAACCGAACATCCTCAGGATCTTTGAGAATTTGATAGCCAAGAGACATGACAGATGGCTGAATAGCAAACATGCAGACATCCTGGTTCTTATGTGGAGCAACCCTTTTTCCAGATTCTCTCAAAATGTAGTTGCTTAATTTGCTGAATTAGTTTACCTCCTACATTTGGGAAATTCATAGCAAAGAAGGAAGGAAAGTTTGCCAATTTCAGAGCATTCAGCTATTTTAAAACAACAAAGCTCAGAATCTCAAAGAGTTTTTATTTCATCTCTACAGATGGAGAAACTGAGAAGCATATGGATTGAGAGGGCCTCTCATGAACTGAGAAACTCCCCTTGAATTCAGTCAGCAAGAACAGAGATTTGGTGAAAATAAGATTGCACATCAGAGCCAACTACTGGAGTTAGATCTAACAGCTCCCTTGACTTCACACTTCAGACTCTGGGTCAAAACAAATCTCTTTTCTCAAACTAAGAATATGATAGTTTTTCAGAACCCATTCTCTGCTAATCATTGCATGAGGTTTTATATCCCAGAAGGACACCCACCAATCTGTTGTTTCTTAAAACTAATAGTTTTCTGACTTGCCTTTGCCATAGAAATGGGAGATGGACCCAATTTTTGAAAAAGGAGGCCTAATGAATTGCACTTTAATTTGGGTGATTTCAGAGATTCATATGCAAAAAAGGCAGATTTTGATGTGGTTTTGGGGTGATACCTGATAGTGCTGGTGTCTTTAGGACTTCCACAGGCCTGGCACAGCCCCTCTCTGCTGCTCAAACCTGTTGTATTTCCTGTGATTTTGGTCTTTTCACCAACAATGTCCAGAATATATATATACCTAGATCCAATAGGCTTAACTGAAGGCACATAACTGTGTTGTCTTAGGCTCCCTATAGAGCCAACACTCTTGGGTTGTGCCTAGAGCTAAACAGAGGGTATCTAGACCTTGATAAGGAAAACGTTGCCGATATGACTACACTGCATTTCAGTTCGTGTTCCTGAAACAGTTGCTCCAGCTGCTAATGGGTGCAGAGCCCTCTGATGGGTTGACTCTGGCTGGACACCAGGTGCCCACCAAAGCCACTCTATCACTCCCCTCCTTAGATGGACAGGGGAAAGAAAAATATATCCAAAGTCTTGTGGGTCAAGATAAGGACAGGGAGAGATCGTTCGCCAGTTACCGTCATTGGCAAAATAGACTCAACTTGGTGAAATTAGTTTAATTTGTTACCTATCAAACCAGAGTAGGAGAGGATAAAAGAACCAGCCTCCTTCAGGCACCCCCCTGTTCCGGTGCTGGGTCCTCCCCGGGCTGCAGGTGGAGATCTCCTCTAGCATGGGCCTCCCTGGGCTGCAGGGGCACAGCCTGCCCCACCAGGGGCTGCCCCAGGGGCTGCAGGGGAATCTCTGCTCCGGCGCCTGGAGCCCCTCCTGCCCCTCCTGCAGCACCGGCCTGGGGGGCTGCAGGGCTGCTCCTCTCACGTCCTCTCCCTTCTTTCTCTCTGTCCGGCTACTGTCCCACAGCAGGGTTTTTTTCCTTCTTAAATATGTTATCCCTGAGGCGCTACCACCGTTACTGATTGGCTTGGCCCTGGCCAGCAGCGAACACAGGGGAAGCTTTGGCAGGTTCTCACAGAAGCCACCTCTGTAGCCCCCACACACACTACCAAAACCTTGCCACGCAAACCCAATACAAGGCCACAGGCAAGCACCCCAGGGCAAAAACAAGGGAAATGCCCCTGAAAGACATACGTTGTGAACACTGCGTTCTCAGCACCAGCAGTTTCACTGTATAAATCCACTCATGTTGAGCCATGCTACCTACTAATGCAGACATAGCTAACTCTAGGACCAGGTGTGAAAGAATTTCTTGTCTCATGTTGACATGATCCTGAAAAATCTCTCAAAAATCATTAAAATTTATTATATCACCTATGCTGTTTAGATACTTTAAAATATTTCCACTCAGTTTTTATTTACATTTGAAATTATCTAAATAAAATGTTTCATCTTGGGTTTGGTTGAGGATGTTTCTGTGGGAGGGTTTGAGTGTTTTTTCTATATGTTAGAAATAGCAAGTGGGCTCAGCTCATTTATTTTTACCATATAAAAGATAGATTGCTTTCAGAAACACATGCTTGAGACGGTGATTTATCCCACTGTTCTCAGACACTGGTTGTTAGATAGGATAGATTACTCCCTGGTTACTGAAGGAGCCTAGAAGTGCAATTTAGATTAGAAAAGCAATATTTAAATACATACAGCTCGGAAAGGTGAACCAAGGCCTTATTTCATAATAAAAAGCCATTTGTTTCCCAACTTTATTTCATTTTTAAAAATCTGTAATCAAATATGATAATAATTTCATGGCTCAAAAAGGAAGAAGTGTCAGTGAGAACAATCCTTTTCCATAAACAATTTCAATCTAAACTAACTGTCTTTTCACAACAAACTCCCCATTCTTTAGTATATAAATATCTTGGACTTAATTCTAACTTAATCAAGTGATTTATAACCAGGCTAGATCTAGCATTAACAAAAATGTAAATTACCTGAGAAATTAATAGGTCTACTACAGCGGACAACTTTTAGCCCTTCTAGGCTCTAACTTAACTTCATAGCCAGAAGTATATGGCATTATCTTTTTGCGTGCTCACAGCAGATCTTTTTGTTCCCCGCATGAAAATCTTGGTTTGCTGAGTTATCATATTTCTACTTTTAAAAATATCCATGCTAAATAAGCTTAGAAGTGAATATCACAAATAATGTAACATTTTGTTAGCTCAGTATGCAGTGCTGGGAGAGTATTGCTGAGCTACATGGTGGAAAATGTGATAGACAGCAAGCATAAGGTCCATTCTCTCTAGCCCCTTCCCTCACCTTGAAGTGGTGAGTGCAAGCCCGTAGATGACCTTTCTGCCCATCTGGGTCTCTCTGCCCAGGGTAGGCAGGGTGAGCTGGGTGCCAGGTTGTAGAGAGATGCCAAAATTAACTGAAAATTGTGAAGACTTCTGAGGACCAAAACAAGACTTCCGGGATCATGGAAAAATAAAATTGATAATATTTAGGATAAGCTCACTTGCAAACAGTGAGGTTTATCAGTAATTTAGAAATATAAACAAAGGTGAACTCATGAATCATAGAATCATAGAATCCTTGGTTGCAAGTGACCTCAAGGATCATCTGGTCCACCCTCTCTTGGCAAGAGCACAGTCTAGACAAGATGGCCCAGCACCCTGTCCAGCTGAGTCTTAGAAATGTCCAATGTGACAGAGTCAACCACTTCCCTGGGGAGATTATTCCAATGGTTGACTGTTCTCATTGGGAAAAATTTCCCTCTCATGTCCAATCAGAATCTCCCCAAGAGCAACTTGTGTCCATTCCCCCTTGTCCTCTCCATGTGACTCCTTATAAAAAAGGGAGTCTCCATCTTCCTTGTAGGTACTGGTACATGGTGATGAGATCACCTCTGATCCTCCTTTTCTCAAGGCTGAACAAACCCAGCTCTCTCAGCCTATCCTCATATGGCAGGCTTCCCAATCCTTTGATCATCTTGGTGGCCCTTCTCTGGTCCCCCTCCAGCCTGTCCACATCTTTTCTGTACAGCACGGACCTGAACTGTATACAGTATTCATTTTGGGACAGCTGTTCCAGTGAGAACCAGTTCTCTTTACATCAATATGTATATAAATAGGAATAACTTGGCTGGAAGTTAATGGCACCACACTGATCTTAATCAGGGTCATGTTTATGAATTTTGGAGTTATGAGGCCTGTGTAAGGACCTGGAGTTGGCACAGTACAGGGGGGAAAATAAAAATGGATTTCTGAGTACATGTTACTCTGCTTAGTTCAAGGTAAAACAATAAAGAGCAGAAAAAAATGTTTCTACAGGAAGTAAGAATGAAGGTAACTGAAGAAAAGAAATTCATAGAAGTCTAGAAGACTAATAGACTCTTAGAAACAGATGCATGCTGATTTTCCTACAAGTCAGTGCATCCATAAAGGGGGTCGAGGACTATGGAGAATGCTTTTGTAAACTTCATAATAACATAATATATTGGCAATAAAATTTGTAAATCACATTCCTGTCAAGGCTAATGCTATTCATAGCGGGGAAAAGAATGAAAACTGACAAACTGCAGTTTGCAAATATCACAGCAGGCACCTGAGATAACAAAGCATTTCCAGGGCCATCTAAGAGCCTATATAAATATGCATTATACCTAGTAATTTCTGCAGAAACTATTGCTGACTTTCCACAGTCAGCTTTAAAAGAGAGCTGGACTAGATAATGCTACTCAGAAAATTTAATTTGATTCAGATAAATTAGCTACAAATTTTAAAAAGTTAATTAAACAGAATTAAATCTCTGAGTATTCAGTTTCATTCAAAATTAAAGTGATATCAATATGATATGGTATAATTTGTTTTCAAAGTGAATTAAGCAAAACCAAATTAAGTCTGTCTTAGTTCTAAGAAAAAAAAAAAAAATCCCTGTAGATGTTCACTGTACTCTAAGCAGTCAATTTTTAAAGTTACTTTCTTAGGGTCATCTTCTAGTTTATTCTCTGGGCTTGCCTGAATTAACCCAGAAATAATTTTAATAATGTATGAAAAATCTCAAGTCAGATCCAGTATTCTTTATGCATGGCAAATTCCTGGAAACTTAATAAATCATAACAAAATTCATAAGGGATATTTGACTTATGATCTTCTTTTTCCACAGGAAAACAAAATTAGCAACAACTACTCTTCAAATTAACAAATAAAAGAAAGATTATTAACTAATAAAGTAATTCAGTGATTCAGAAACAGAAGTCTCAGGTTTATGAAGACAACAGTCCTGGAAAATATGTGTTTATATATTAGTGGTTACAATTAGGTGGGACACAGCTATTTTTCTATTATGAGATGTTTACCCTAGTCCTTCGTCTGAATTTGCCCTATGGAATTATGTTTGGAGAGCAATGACTCTTTGACTTCAGCCTCAGCTACACATTTTTTTCTTGCAATACCTTTGAAAAACCAGATGAACTTCTTTCCCCAGAGAACTTTACCTTCCTTTTATTTACTTCTTTCTTTTGATAAGTGTACTTTAATAGGCTTATTTAGTACACAAAGCCACCCAACTGACCCCTTTAAGGAAGACTGATTTTTATTTCTCTTACATTAGTGTAGAACTAAAATGCCTACTTACAGCAGACTGATTTGTAAGAAAGTAACAAACACTGCTGCTGTATGTCAAAAGGTTCTCACGAACAACAAGCATACTCCCAAATGAGTCACTCAAGTGGAAGTTGAGAGGAAATTTTCAAAGTTAGCGTGTAAATAAATTTAACATCTGTGACATTTCCTTCATGTGTCGTGAACAGGTAGTGAACAAGGGAGAAGACATCACTGCCAAACATTGCAAATTCACCATTTATCCTAGTCTTGCACTTACTTAATTAGTTTCCTATATAAAATAGTTGCAATAAATAGTACTTCATATTTTTTAAAGCAGAATTCTTTAGGTCATTTCCTCATGGAATTCAATACAATTCTAATGTATATCCATTTTAACAGCTTTTCAGTAAATTCAGTATGAAGCTAGCTATTTTTAAAAACTGCGAAGCTTCATAAAGCCTCAAAAAAACATTTTTCTGTGTAGAAATCATTGAATAAAAAGCTGGAAGGGACTTCAGTTGACCTTCTCTGTGAGGCAGGAGCAAGTAGGTAACCGCTTATCGAAAGCCTGTTCCTAAAGAAGTCCAGTGATGGGGGCTTCATGTCCTCCATGACATCCTACAGCAGCTTATAAACTCCCCTTACTGTTACAAAGTTCCCATACAATTTTTCATTTTCTCATTGAAGTGGCCTCTCACAAATAATGACCTTTAGAACTTTTTCCCTGGACGTGTTCCAGTTGCTCGCATCTTTCTTTGTCCATGATCGGACACAGTCCTCAGCAGAAACATTACCACTGTTGGAGGAAGAAGAGTTACTTTTAATAGTATCAGGTTATGGTCTCTTTTGCACATCCCCAGCAAGAGCTACACCTAGTTTTGCAAGATCGTCACATCACTCAGTGAAATACAGTGAGCGACTTGTTATAACCCTAGAACTTTCTTCAGAGTAGCTGCTTAGGCAGTTGTTCCCCAGTCTGCATTTAATTAATGATGTGTACTTAGATGTAGGAAATGTTCACATACATAGTTGTTTCATTTTGGTACACAAGCTTGGGAAAAAAATCTGTTTAAAGTGTATCTTTTTTTTTGTCTTATGTAAAATCTCTTCATATTTGAATACTGTATGAATAGAATAACAACCATTCAGAAAAATTCACTTTTTTTTTTTCTTCAGGCAAAACATGAGCTTATTTATATCCACATTGTCACATGGAAAAATGTTTTTCTATTACAAAAGAGAAGATACATATACAGCTGTTAAATTGAAATTGTACTAATATTTTGTCCCAGCAAAATTTACAGCATTCAGATATATTCAATTTTGGTAGACAAATTTCTAATTTTCATGGAAGTCGGGTTTCCCAGGTTGCATTGTATTGTATTATATGTGAAGAGGTACTTCAGCAATCCAGTCACAGTAACATCAATATCATCACTGTTAGTCTCAGAGGGATCATTACTGTTTCTGTTAAAAGCTTTTTGCTCATGTCCCTCACTTTACACACATGAAGCAGCATGTCCTGGCCCTAGATGTTAAACCACAGTATTTGAAACACCTGGCAGCTGGAAGTTTTTTGAATTCTCTTATACTCCGATCTACCTCATCCTTAAGAGAGGAAGACTTCCTTGCCTTGCCATGCCCTCCTCTTAAGAGATCTTCATTGCAAACACGACACCACTATATTGCTAAACCACTTGGCTGGGAAATGCATGCTCACGTTTTTTTCCCCTCATGTTCACTTTTTTCCTAAGAATTTATTTTTATTTAGGCCTTGATAAATGCATGTCTTCTCACTCATGGTTTCTTGGTATTAATAAAAGGAACCACATAATTTAAAACTAAATGTTTTATTTCATCAAAGTGCCAGCTGTTCTTACCTACATAATAATTGAAAATTGCCTAGGAAACCTGCATAACTACTCAAGACACAAGAAGTTCTCCAGTGATACTGGCTCCGACAGCTTACACTTAATCACTTTCTTCTTCAGGCATGAGCAGCCAATAGCCTTGTATCTGTACGGTACACTGCCCTCTCCAGAGATGGCAGCTCCGACGCTCACCTTCTGCCCGGGTATGCAAGCTGGCCAAGGCTAACACTAGCCTTATGAGCTCAGTCTCCTTACATTGCCCTTGCAGGCAAATGAGGGAGACACGTTCATCCCACCAATGGGTGAGAGTGGCTCTGCCTCTGCTGTCTCTTGAGGAAACCTGAGCGACTGAACCCAAGCAGACAGAAGTCAGCTTTTGTGAAGGTCTGCACTCAAGCAAATGACGATGAACCCATCCTCCATGCCTCTTACTCCAATGGCTTGTTAAATATGGGAGAATGATTTTAAAGCTTTCCTTGCTATATTAAGCCCTTTCCAAAAGTCCATTCTCAGGCAACCACTGATAAGAAAACCAAATGGGAAGTTTATTTGTATAACCTTAAATTACAGGGTTTTTTTTTCTGAAAACTGATAGCACAGTCATTTCTGTGCCACTCCATGTTCACCAATGCAATATTTTCCATATCAATGTGTTTAGTTTACAAATAACGCTCCTCTGATGTTTAGCCCTATGCATAACCAGCAACAAGAAGGCCAACTTGATTTCTCTCCATCTCATCTTTAATAAAAGGTTAAATTCCACTAAAAGTGTATCCAGACAATAATCATGACAGTGACAAAAGCAAATAGCTAGCCAAGCAAGCCAAGACAAGTCAAGATCACAGCTCTCTAATCAGGTGGGTGCAGATTTTAGCACTGGCTAATTTACCACACCCTGACATATACTGATTTTATCCATGAAGCACCTTGGTCCTCAGTATGGCATTGACCTACATAGTCTCTTAACTTTGTGTTTGCACAGGTATAAATGTTTTCAGCAGAGATGTAGTACTTTTACGTATTTAGGATATTTTCCAGAAGTAAAAGTAGTATTCAAATAATTTACTTTTAAGAGTTATACAGTGCTCAATAGCAAAAGTAAGCACGTAAATTTACTTTTTTAACAAAGACAAGAAGATAAGCCTGGAATGCACAGCAGGTAGAAAAACAACACAAAAAAAAGTACCATGGAAGTAGTCTACTCTCAAAACAAACCCCAGCTACAAGTGGTTATGTTTGTATTTTTAATTTACGTTATCAAATTAGCATTCAGTACCCACAATCAAGATAAATCCCACATAAATTGAAATTAAGAAGTTACAGTACTGAATTACAGAAATCTATGACAAACCACCCTATAGTACAGAGATTAAAATTCACTTATTCTTAGGAGATAATAAATTCAATTAGATTCCTTAATTTATTGAAAAAAAAAACAAAACAGCAAAGTTCTCAAATCTTGGACAAAGAGTTTAGAGCCTGAATTAGGTTGGCAGTGTTCTTACAAGTCTGAGGGTTGTTTTTTCAGTCCAGGACTTTTAAATAACAGACTAATAATTCATAGACATTGAAGTGACATTTTGACCCTGCAAAAAACCACAAAAAAATATTACAGACAGAGTCAGTGATAAGCTCTACTGCCCCAAAATAAAAAAAATCCCTGGAGATATGACTGTGACTTTGTCTTCTGTAATATTTTTTTTACATTAATCATATCGTTCTCTCGTATTCCACTCCCTTTGCCTACTTGGAGGCCTCTTTTTGGCTTTGGTGAGGTTTTACATTTGTCCTTGTGAAGAACAGGAACTTTACGACTAAAAGGCATGAATAGGTTAAGAGAAACATTTATTTCCATGTTTCTTCTGTTGGACCAGAATCCCAAGAACATTAAGGGTGCAGATCGTGGAAGAAACAGTGCCCAAGACAGGAATAGGACAATATTCAGGGAAGGATGTAAGCATCAGTACCAAGCTTTAGCAAAAAAAATTCCTGTAACAAGATATATTTGAGTAAGGAATGTTTGTCAGGAGATACAGATTATCATAATGGATAAAAATGAAAAAACTTTTAAAATATCATTTGAAAGAGAAAACTGAAAAAAATACAGGATAATTTCATGATAAATGTAAAATCTGGGTAGCAGGACTGAAAAAATAAACATTTATCTTATCATTAAGTGTCAGCTTCTGGAGGTCACTTTTGACATGCCTCTGACTTTGATAATCTCAGAAATCTGTAAAAAGCAGCACAAAAATAGGTAAGTAGGTTTAAAGTGGTTTTGAATTAGTTTTATTAACATGTCACGTATTACTTTAACATCAGTTTCATGACTGGAGATTCATGAAGGTATAGTTTGGTAGAGAAAAAAAATCAAAGATCCTAGTTTTCAGTATCTCTGGTCTGCTACTGAACCACAGTTTTGTGGTGAAAGTGCTTCTTAGTAGCTGTTGCCTTTGCTCTGCTTAGTTGACAAGCTGTCCTGAGACTTTGCCAAGCATTGTTTGATGATACTTTGGTTCCCCAGTCAGGTATATTATTTAAAGCAAATAAACAATAAAAAATAAGGCAAAGAAGAGTAGCTTCTGTATGCAATATGTGGAAACAGCTCATTGTAAGTGCAGGAACTGCATTCTGGTTTAAAAGAGTGCATTTCCCATTTTTAAAAAGCATTAATCCCTATATTCTTATGTCAAAGATCAATAGAGACTACAGAGCCTACAGAGATTTTTTTTTAATGAAAATCAGGTGTTCAGCTGCAAATATAGGTGTTTCTACCATGTTCAATTCTCTACAATATGTCTAAACCATATGATTTTCATCAGGTTGCCCATATCTTTATCTCAACACTTGCATCTACCCATCTTCAAGGTGAGGTAAGGAGTAAAAGACATTTTAAAGCCCTCGGTCTTAAGGAAGGTTTCTCTAACAAAATACGTGCAGTATCTAATGGTCAGCTTCTGATTCTTATCTCAAAATTCTCATATACCATATGAAGGGTAAGCCAAGTGTGAGAGAAGATATAAAACTAAAAAGTGAAGGTTCATAGAACACCTGCAGAAGGCTTCAGGATTACCCAAAATGTATCTAAGGCCACCTCAGTGCTTGGGAAGGTCAAAAGTTACACATATGGCCCATCTGAACTGTTGCATGCTCCTACAACATATGGCAGACACTCTTCTAAAGGAACCAAAAAATTGTATAAAATGAAGCAGTTTTGATGATCTGTAAAAAAAAGAATTGTGGCAAACTAAGTAACTCATCAGCATTTGGGAGAATAAACACCAGAAGGAGCCCTCAAGGAGATGTGTGTTTTACTGCATTTTAAACAAATATCAAGGTAGTTAAGTTGCATGATAAACACACTGCCGTTTGATTTCAGTAATTTCTTAAAAGGAATGAAATGATACTTTTTTATCTCAAACAATTACCAAAATTGCCTAAGCTGCTGTTATTTTCAAGCACCGTTTCAGTCCCAAGCATGAATTACAGAACAGAATTTCTGTTGTATTCCAAATGCTTTTGAACCACAACTTGTCCTACACAGGGAATTCATGCTCCATAGGTTGCCTGGGCAGAATTAAGATTGTGCAAACATGCCCTTCACCATTTGTTATTTCATCATATGTTAGCTGTATCCTCACACTTGTTTCTAGTGCTAATTGGGTTACTTAAAAAATCAGGCTTTTAAATCATGAGATCTATTTTCTAGGAATGCACTTACCCTCACCCCATCACTGCAGTACCTACGTCACGCAAGATTGTCACGTGTAGAAATAGGCTTTTTCACGGTTCTATCTCTGCGTGTCTCTCATGTTAGGTTTTGGTGTGCATTCCGAACCAGTTCTGCCTGCAGCCACATACCCTGGGCAGAAGGATCCTGGTCCAGACCTCCTCATCACAGTCAGACCTATAGGAAGATGGTTTCTTCAGCCAACAGGAGGTGGTATCATTACAGCTGCACAATTACTTAAATATTATAGACCATCTTTGTAAACGTATATGAAAATGCAGATACAACTCCACTGTTATTTTTAAAACATACTGGCACCCAACGCCTTTGGGGAGTCAGCTGCCTTAGCATTTCCTTGAAACTACCTCACAAAATTTACCCACCTACTTCCCTGATCTTCTAACCAGTATCTGTGACAGTGTCTGGGAGTGAGCTCCACTTTCCCAAGTCTCAGTTCAGGATATCTGCATATTCATAGAATCATAGAATCATAGAATGTTTTGGGTTGGAAGGGACCCTTAGAGGTCATCTAGTCCAACCCCCCTGCAGGGAGCAGGGACACCACTAACTAGATCAGGTTGCTCAGAGCCCCATCCAACCTGGTCTTGAATGTTCCCAGGGATGGGGCCTCCACCACCTCTCTGGGCAACCTGTTCCAGTGTTTCACCACCCTCGTTGTAAACAATTTCCTCCTTATATCCAGTCTAAACCTACCCTGCTTCAGTTTAAAACCATTACCCCTTGTCCTGTCACAGCTGGCCCTACTAAAAAGATTGTCCCCATCTTTCCTATAGGCCCCCTTTAGATACTGAAAGGCCGTAATCAGGTCTCCCCGCAGCCTTCTCTTCTCCAGGCTGAACAAGCCCAACTCCCTCAGCCTGTCCTCATAAGAGTGGTGCTCCAGCCCTCGGATCATTTTTGTAGCCCTCCTCTGGACCCGCTCCAACAGTTCCATGTCCTTCTTGTGCTGTTTTAGGATGTTGTTCATCCTTCTACTCCTGGAGCTGTTAATTGAAGAGGTAGACTGTGAGCTTTGTAAGGGACAAAACATTACCAGGGGTTCTTTTTTTATAAGCAACACAAATATTTCAGTAGCTGTGTTAAAAGAAAATTCGGAATTCCTTAGCTCCACTTGTTGAAAGCAAATTAACAATATGGTGTGGAACAGAGCTAGCATCTGTGCATTCCCTTATGTCCAATACCCCATGCTTTGTCATATGATATGCCGAAACATAGATTCTTACACAATCAAACCTCAGATCAATCAAAGCATTGCCTACATGAACTCTTGCTAACAAAGCAGAGGGTAAGGAAACAAAGAAGTGGAAAAAGCGAAGAACTCTCTTTTCAGCTGAAAGCAGCTGCTCAGGCTGTCTGAAAAACGAGAATTCAATTTGTAGCAACAAAACCAAAACCACTTGAAAGTGCTCAGGGAGAGAGAGAAAAATCCTCAAATACAGACCCGACAAACCTCCCACGCCTGGCGAGACACTCGTGTAGCTGGCTCCCATCCCACCCTCCTCCTCGAGCAGAGCTGTATCCCACTTCTTTGCAGCGCAGTGTCTCGGCCTCTCTCCTGCTCCGTGCCAGACGTGGCCTCTGGTACCTGGGTCTAACGCAGCAGGTCTGACACTGCCTGGGCAGGGCCCACTTTCCACGTACCCCAGCTAAAAGGCTGAGCGTGCTGCCTTCACAGCCCCTCATGAGAACATGGCTCGTCTGGTGCCCCCCATGCAGGTCATCTCTCCCGTGGCATGAGCCGTTCCTGGGCCTCGCGTCTCTCCAGAGGAGAGGTCTGCGCAACTGGAAAGTGACTGACAAAAGATTTCATTTAGTCCAGGGATGAAGCCACTATCTAAGGCACAGGCCTTGAACACCCCTTTTTAGCTGTACTAAACTCTCTCCTGCATCCCAGCAAGCACTCAGCACCTGAACTGCAGCCCTTCTGGAGGCTCTTGTGTTTGTTTTCACTAAAAATTACACCCTTCCCTAAGAAACCTGCCCTAGGAAAGTTTTATCAGAGGAAATACATTTACAAAGAATTTCAGATTTGACAAAACAATACTTTCTAGTGATGAGTACAGCTCTCACAGTTGCATGCTAGTACATCAATGTATGCTAATTACTGGGATGTGGTGAGCTTTGATCGCTGTTTACAAAAATGAAAGCATAGGCATGAACTCTTTCCGTCAACTGTCATAATTAGCAATAAGCTAGTGTTCACTGAAGAAAGTTTCTGGCAAGTTGTCAACCAGAAAATTGAAAATCAGAAAGAGAACATTTATCAGACTTGAAAAACAAGTGTAGCATTTAAGCGTGCTTAATGCAAGGCTTGGTTTCACTGCATACGGCTGATCTGTGTGGAGCAGAAACAAGCAGCACCGGGTATCTGTTGAGAGAAAAGGAAAGGAAGAGATGAGCTGACAAGGGGGAAATTGTTATGGGAACTTGCAGGAAGGTCTAAAGCATCCAGTTTACTTTGTTTACTAAGTTGGAAATTTCTGGATGTAGCTCATAGTGGAAGCCCTTCCCTATCTGCCCATTTCTGCACATTTACCAAAGGGAATTCACCTTAGACTTTCTACACAAGTGTTTCTATCTCCGCTGAGGACGATGAAGAACGCTGAACTGGAAAAGACTTAATCAAAAAGCCACGAAAGTTTGTAGGATTTACCATGTCAAATTGGTCTGATGCTCCAGTAAGGTCAGTGTATGTCTAGCACAGAGGCAGTGACAAATAACTTGGCAGAGGGAAAAACGCAACTCATCTGAACCCGGATTTAATGGAACAACTACGTATCAAACTAGTATTTAACTGCCTAATTTCTCATTGACTTTTAACACCACTGATAAATACTTTGAAGCATGATACCAGATACTATTTTTCTAACATATGTAACTACAGCAAGAATATGTTACTGAAGTTCCAATTGTTAAAACAAATTATGGTGTGGAACAGAGCTAGCATCTGCACGTTCTGCCCAACACCCTCTGCTTTGTTGTATGGTACACCGAAACACAGATTCTTACATCATCAAACCTAGAAAGAGCCTTCACACTGAGAGTGTGGGACATGCTAGGAATATACGCAAGGCTTACAAATAACAACCCAGATGAAAGCAATCTTAGACCACTTCAGAGCTATACAACTCTCCTTTTATTACTGGCAGGGCTGTAACAAGGAACAGGACAAGGCATAGAATCACAGAATCATAGAATGTTTTGGGTTGGAAGGGACCCGTAGAGGTCATCTAGTCCAACCCCCCTGCAGTGAGCAGGGACACCGCTAACTAGATCAGGTTGCTCTGAGCCCCGTCCAACCTGACCTTGAGTGTTTCCAGGGATGGGGCCTCCACTACCTCTCTGGGCAACCCGTTCCAGTGTTTCACCACCCTCACTGTAAAAAATTTCTTCCTTATATCCAGTCTAAACCTACCCTGGTTTAGTTTAAAACCATTACCCCTTGTCCTGTCACAGCAGACCTTGCTAAAAAGTTCATCTCCATCTTTCCTATAGGCTCCCTTTAAGTACTGAAGGGCAACAATAAGGTCTCCCCACAGCCTTCTCTTCTCCAGGCTGAACAAGCCCAACTCTCTCAGCCTGTCCTCATAGGAGGGGTGCTCCAGCCCTTGGATCATTTTTGTAGCCCTCCTCTGGACCCGCTCCAACACTTCCATGTCCTTCTTGTGCTGAGGGCTCCAGAGCTGGACACAGTACTCCAGGTGAGGTCTCACCAGAGCAGAGCAGAAGGGCAGAATCACCTCCCTCAACCTGCTGGCCACACTTCTCCTGATGCAGCCCAGGGTATAGTTGGCCTTCTGGGCTGCCAGCGCATATTGCCGGCTCATGTCCAGCTTTTCAACCATCAGTACCCCCAAGTCTTGCCCTGAGATGAGGGAGAAGGGATGCCTGATGAATACAGAAGGGTGGGGTCAAGAAATGGAAAGAGTCTCCCATCTCAGACACATGCAAGATGTGGTATTTGGAGATTATGTATTGAAAGTCAGCAAGATAATTTTAAAAGAAATTACATGATTACTCTAACAGCTTTTATGAGCTGCTTACCACCCTGAGGCAAATTTCCCTCATAAAGAAAAATTCCCTTTATATTTCCATATGAATCCTTCTTCAGTGTACAAAGCAAGGAGGGAACCATCTGGCATATTCATACCAAACTAACACCATAAAGTAGAAATTTCCTAAGAAGTGCATGTAGTTTTCAGTGTGGGTGTTATTCATGGAAAACATCAAAAGGGAGAAGACTGACTATCTAACCCTGTTAATATGTGTTCTTTTCTCTGTCCCTCAAAATAATATTGTGATTCCTCAAAGGATAGATTGAATGGCTTTTCAGATTTAACTTTAAAGGTACAGGCAATATTGATGGTTCCCAAAGGCGCATCAACAATGGATTGCCCCCTGAGGGACAAATTAACAGGGAAAATATTTCCATTACCCATCAGCTGCTACTACCCAAGAATGAAGTGGCAGCAGCTGGAAGGATCTTGGGGTGGGATAAGGGGGCCAGAAGAGGTGCTTCCAAAAGTGCCTAACAACTGGTTGATTGTCTCTTTCACAGTGACAGAAGTTTGTTTCTGTAAAATTCCCCATCACCAACCTTAAGACTCCAGCACCTGTGTCAAATACAATGTTCACGTTTCAATTTCTGCTTCCAAAGTACTTTCTTATCTTGAGAAGGAAACTGCCTGGAGGCCATACCAGTACATATTACCAGCCAGAGGTTATAAGTCCAGCAATGCTTAGATGGGCTATTTCAAATGGCCATCTTGCCTATAACACCTTCAAGTTGTCTCACCCTCTCTAGTTAGCTCTTTCTAGGCAGAAGCTTACTAAGAATACTTCCTTCCGGACTGTCTCATTCACCTTTTCATGGACTTATACTGTCCAAACAATTTTCTGTCCATATGTAGCCTGCAAATACTGAAACTTCCTTTGAGGTACCCTCAGCATGGGAGCAATGTAATGAGCCTGGGAAATTAATAGCGTTTTTCAAGACGAAAACAAAATCTCTTAAAACCTTAGCAGTTCGGTAAGTACTAGTATCATAATAAGCAACGGTAACAGGAACAAGGTTCTCCATAGGTGTTTCACCTGGGCTTGGCAAAATGCATTTTCAGAGCTCAGCCAAATACGATATGAAAGGTAGTTGCAAAGGGCATATACTCTTTTTCATGCTCACCACAAGTGAAAACACAGGACGTAAAAGGAAGGGCTGGGAGAGCAGGGCTTGTTCAGCCTTGCAGAGTAGAGGTTCAGGACTGAATGTGTTACTTCCTTCAACTGCCTAATAAAAGAGTGTAGAAACAGTGCAGCCAGGCCCATCTTGGAGCACATGGTGAAGAGGTAACGGGCATAAGCTAGAACATGGGAAATTCCAGTAAGGTACAAGGTAAGAATAATTCAGCAGGAGGTTGGTCAAAAATTGGAAAAGGTTTCCCAGAGAGGCTGTTGGATTTCCATCCTCACAGATATTCAAACGTACATTGGACATTACCCCCACATAGTTGTCTCTGCTTTAAGCAGTGGTGGGACTGATGCCGTCCAGATTTCCCTTCCAACCTGAATTTTTCTGAGATTCTATGACAAGCAGTTAATGAGATTAAATTACAGCAAGGCAGCTTGTTAGACATATAGATAAAACTTTCCAACACCAGGAAGAGTGAAACTCTGAAATCACTTGCCTACAGAGTACAAACATCACTAGATATCCCCCAAGAACAGTGTAGGAGAATATGTCAGATAAGTCTCGTTGATCCTGTTTTGGGGTGGGATACTGGGAGTTCTGCTTCTATTCAGTGTTTAGACAAGTTGCCATAACATCTTAAGTGAAAATTCTCAATGCCCTTTTTTAACACTGTGTTAAAAAGCAGAAAGAAAGATATTGATCTACTTAACCCATTTAAAGGTTAAAATGAACACATGTAAATCAGATATGTCAACCTGCCAAGCTCCAACTTTGAAACATGGTGCTAGAGAGAGGTAACAAAGTAAAAAAAAATTCTTAGATGAAACAGAAAATGCTGTCAGATTAACTCCTTAGTGGACATACCTAAAGAAGCATAAGGCTGGTAGTAGAGAGGTTTCTGATGTAACCCATTTTCCACAATAAAAAGGACAGACCTTGAATTGCATCTAGTCTTGCAAAATCCCAACTTTGGGACTATCCTAAATCATTTCACTTTAATAAGAAATCTTCAAGTTATGTGGCCTGGAGAGACATTTTCAAAGGTATTATCTTACTTTTGGGGCAAAGTTTGCTATGCAAATAGCATGTAAAGGGCTTTTCACAATTGTAAACATGAGAATAACTAGATCTCACTATGACATTGTTGTTTCCAGCAGACATGTGGCCTGATAGCAAGTGTCTCATCTGATGAATCTTCCACTCCTTCACCAAGGGTATAAAAGTCCAAAAGAAGATATTAAAAGGTTTATAGACAGTCAGAGGTAGGGATGAATGTCAGGTTAAAAGAAATTGTAAATAGTGATGGAAGGCAAATATGTTATTAAATATGTTTCAAGAGTAGGGAAAAAAATTATGAATATGTGCAAATATGAGTAAAGAAGGGATTTCAAAATTAAGATTGTGATAATGCTTATTGCAATTAGAAGCAAAAAAATAGCTTTTAAAACAAGCTATAATCACAAGACAAAGAAGTATACTTAACAGAACCATCTTTTATAATATTAAAAAATGTCTTGATCACATTAATTAAATCAGTACCTTTTAGGAATTTGAATTAATTTATTTTATTTACATATACTAGCACCATGATACCATATGTCTCTACCATACATTACGTTGTAATTTTGGTATTAAGAGTGAAAAAAGTTCTGCCTGCAGCAACCATAGATTCAAGTCTCCAGAAAAAGATGGTATCACAGAATGGCTGAGGTTAGAAGGGACCTCTGCAGGTCATCTGGTCCAACCCCTCTGCTCAAGCTGGGCCACCCAGAGCAGGTTGCCCAGGACTGTGTCCAGATGGCTGTTGAATATCTCCAAGGGCCATCTGTGCCTCTCTGGGCAACCTGTGCCAGTGCTCAGTTTTTCTTACAGTAAAAAAATGTATTTGCTGATATTCAGAGGAAAACTCCTGGGTTTCAGTGTATGCCCATTGCCTCTGGTCCTGGCACTGGACACCACAGAAAAGAGCCTGGCTCCATCCTCTTTGCACCCTCCATTCAGGTATTTATATACATTGATAAGATCCCTCTGAGCCTTCTCATCTCTAGGCTAAGCAGTCCCAGCTCTCTCAGCCTTTCCTTATAGGAAAGGTGTTCCAGCCCCTTAACCACCTTTGCGGTCCTTTATTGGAGTCTCTCCAGTATGTCCATGTCTCTCTTGTACTGGGGACTCCAGAACAGGATGCGGCACTCCTGGTGTGTCTCACCACTGCTGAGAAGAGGTGAGGGATGACTTCCCTTGACCTGCTGGCAACATTTCTCCTAACATAGCCCATGATGCCAACAGAGTACTGTTAGTAGACTTCTTTTACTCAGCAATATAATTTCTTCCTCATCCTTCAAACTCACCACCTTCTCCATTCAAACCATTGTCGTAGCTTTATAAGTGCTTTGAATTCAATGAAGAAACTAACACAGAATACAAATAAAGCTTAGTATTTTATAATTTGTTTTACCTTGCTCTTTCCAAGAGCCATAAAATTTAAAATTAAAGCTACTTTCCTAAGTTTTTCCAGTGAGATAACTAACATGTCTGTGCCCACAGGCCACAGCTACATACCACAAGCAGAAAGTTGTCCAGGAAGCCAGTTTAGATCCTCGAGCAACTTTTAGCTCCTGAGCCATTTCCTTCCTGCTCCAAGAACATCTGCCCACTACCAGCCTCTTCAGGGGCTGGTGATCAGAGTGCCAGGCAACCAGCAAAAAGCTATTTTTCCCCAGAAAAGAAGAAAAAAAAGATTTTTTTCCTATCCTATTTTTTCCCTTTCCGTCATAATGCTTTTCTAAAAGGAATTCCATATTCAGATCAGCTGTATTAATAAATAAGGCAGCTTTCCCCATCTTCCTACTCCTTCCTTGCTAAGCAGCAAATTTCCATGTCTTTCCTCCCTTATTAGAGTGATGATTCATTTTATACCTCAGAGGGTTCCTGTCAGGCTGAAGCACCCAGGATGTGTGAAATGTTCATATCAAACCAAGCCACAAAACACTTTACAAATTCATAAAGGTCTGTTAATATCATAGTAATCCACAAACAGTTTTCTCACTGACAGATTTTGCCCTCTGTTTGTGTTTGCAGGGGGAAGAAAGATCATTCCACAACGCTCATCTCATGAAGACCTCTTTTCCCATCAATCGCATTAAAAATGACTCTCCAGGCCCTGCCTGAGTTTATTCCAAGTCTTTAAGTGTAATAAAAGTAGGTGGTGGAGCTCAAATAGAACACACTTTGTGTTTTATTCTGAAAATAAATGTTTAGCAAATATAGGCAGCAGCAGGACAGATATGTGAATGCTGTGGCCCACCCTAGTCTTTCCTATAGCATCTTCTAGCACGGCATATGCTCCCAGCCATGCAGTGCCACAGCTGGCGAACAGCCAAGTGTCCCCATCAATATCAGTGCTTTGTCTGGCTGTGGAAGGAGCTAAAATCTCTTAAAAGGCAGCACTTTTGAATCTCTCATTGCAGAAATGAGACAAATTAGAGAACAAATTTGTGAAAAAAAATTTCTTTCAAGACATTTTTGCAAAAGTATTGCCACATATCACTTGTTTTGGAAGGAAACCAGATAAAAGGTGAAAAGAGTAAGACAATATCCAAGAAGTGTCTTCTAAACGTTTGCTAAAAGACCAGAAGCTTTTGAAATAAAGAGTGGTGTAACTGGTTTTTTAGATTATGAGGAATGTTTTTCAGTTTAGCTGACTGGATTGCTCACGGTACATGTTAAGATTGCGTAGTCTTTTCTGTGAATACTTACATGTCATTTGTATCTTGCCACAAGGTGCCACAAAGTTTGTTAGGCCGCCATAAAATAGAATGAAATAAAATAAATCAAATAAAGTGTAAGTTCCTGGGGTGTGTAATGTTCAACAACTTATGACCAGAGCCAATACTGACAGTACTGACAGACTGGATCTGTTGAAAAAGTGATCTCTATTACTTCACTTTTCTAGCAAACAAAAAAAAAGTCTTAATTCTAGTAATTATATAAGCTTAACAGCAGTTTTGTAGCATCGATGAACAATATGGTGGCAAAGGACAAGTTAAGGTGGATTAATATATCATACTTAAAGCAAAAGTCTGAACTAAAAACTTGGTGATTGTTAGGATGCAAGTGGTATTACTCCATCTTCTTACCTGAGAATGGCAGTATCCGTGTACCCAAGGTAATCCTACCTATATTAGCTTCTTAATAGCGATAACTGACACTGAAACTCATCCTCACTGGGATGGAGCATAGAAATCAAAGCTTTTTGAGTAGGAAGAACTGCAAACCAAAGCTTTTGGCTGCATTTCCTGAGATGGCTACAAGACCAGAAGATACCACTCCAGCAATACCCCTCTGAAGCACTATCTTCCAGCCAACGTATCCTCCTGTGTGGTTCCTTGTACTTGGTCAAACCAATTCCTTTCCCTTGTCACAAGCCACTGTTGGTCCTTTGGGAACATCTCTGCTGTAAAGAACATCAGACTGGCTGGAAACCCTGTCTGATAGTTTTCTGCAAAACCACAGCATTTCCTTCAAAGGAGCTGGACAGTATAAGCCTGGCAATTCACCTGCCTGAAATTATCTGGCTTTATGTTTAAAAAAAAATATCTTTTCATTTTGCTCAATAACCAAATAACTTGCTGCATTTCTTCAGCAGGCAAGAGATTTCTATTCATTGTATGTATTTTGTAAAGTACCTTGGGATCCCTCCAAATGAAAAGGGCTATAAAAAGATACAATTTTATTATTTTATTTGTAGGGTCTGTGTTGTTTGATAAGACCAAAATGCTTCCTATAGAACAGCATGATGCTTGTCCTGACTATAATCGGGGTTTTTTTAAGCCATGTAAACGAGAAATGTCCCTTTACAAAACCTTTCTACCTTTTCCTGTACTAGTTAAGAAATGAACAAAAATGTTGTATGTGTGCTGTACAGTGGCTGTATGAGGGAGTCTAATCTGACATGTTGCATACATGACACCAGTTAACATTACTTGAATAGGTAGGACTGAAAATTTGTGTGCTCCTGGCCAGAACTGGTATGAAGAGTTAAGTTTGTAAGTAAGTTCATCAAAAGAGCTCTATATTAGTCATCTGATGTTAATGGGGTTTGAGCTGCAGCTGTGATGTTCATGGGGTTATCATTAGGTCTATGTGACTGAACTGTATTCTATTTTCTGTTTAAAATTCATTTATCAGAGTGAAATCAGAACTGTGGTTTCTGTCACGCACAGAACAATTACTTTCAGTATAAAGCTGGTGAAGAGAAAGGTCTGCTTCTCTTTAAAGAATAGGCAGAATTTAACAGAATTTGTATGCCAGCAGCATACCATCTATATCTTGCCCAGCTGCTATTTAACACTACACAAACCTATAGGCATATACATGTTCCTCAAGGTTTCCACAAGTCCAAGGTTTTGCTTTGTGTATGCTGAGCCTGTGCCCAACCCAAGCAACACCTTGCCTAGTTCATGCTTTTGCCTGACAGTTGTGGCTTGGAAACCTCTCCCACATGCCTCCTGGGGTTCAACATCAAGTGCAGTTGCAGCTCCCACCATTTGGTGTCCAAGCAGGTAAAAATAGCACTGTAGCAACAGCATTAACTTGGGGACAGAGCAGTCTACACCATGCTCAAATCCAGCTCTGAGACCTACTACATGAGGTTCAGACTTGTATCGCTCACTCAGCTGAAGGCACCCCAGCAACCTACACAGAAACTCCTCTGTGTTGCAGGAGGTTTCTTGAAAGTGGAAGTTGCAGAGAGTTTTATATAGCAGAAAACAAAAGCTTTTCCACTGTATAAAAACAAATAAAGCTTGTTGGCCATAACTGAAGTGCTCTCGAGGGATGAGGAGGGCTTCTGTTCTTCCCCTGATCCCAGAAACACTACATGCATTTTTTCATTAAATGAATGAACTGTCTCAAATGTCTCATTTTGTCAAGAAAAAATATTTCAATTGCTTTCACAACATTTTATATGATCCAGTTGTTGTTGTTGTTATTATTATTATTTATTATTATTATTATTACTACTCCTCATTCTTACAGCCACCAAAGTGAGGAATAAATTTGTATGTACCTCTGGATTATGGTGCAATCAACAAGAAAACATTTTTAAAATGCACAAACACAAATGCAATTAAGAACCTCTATATCATCACATGTTGCTGATCTTTACAGGGTGCAGTAAAGTGGCTAAATTTCAATTTGCCCTGTCAGATAAGAAAAGATAAATTGCGTACCAAGAAACAGCTACCAGGGAGTACTGTAAGTGCGTACTGACATATGGGGCAGAGCTGTAACACCTGCCATAGTTCACATAGGGCCAAAGCACTATATTTTTAATGTGACTCATATAATTAGAGGTAATAATTGAGTTTTGGAGACCTATAGGAGTTGCTAAGGTGCAAAAATAGATTAATAAATAAGCAGATAAATAAATAAATAAATAAATAAATAGGAAGATATCGATGTACAGATAACAGCTTTATGCATAGGTATAAAATTTCTAAATTTCTTTTTTTCAGCCAAGAAGAAGATGATGACAGGAGGTGGAGCAGGAGTGACAAGAAGAGAGAGGTATGCTATGCTAGGTAAGCCTAATCCCTGTGCAGGAGTCGTGCTGCCTGCAGCAACACCAGCAACACCACCTTCCGCAGCTGGTGCCATGACCCATTGCTGAGCATCAGTCAGCCCATGATTCTTCCCATCCTGCCCCAGACGCTTCTTGCGCCGTGAGAAACCAGAGAAAAGAAACACCACCAGACTGAGGAGGAAAAAAGTGCTCTGAGAGCACAAAATACCCGCTCACGTACTACAGAGGGTAATACCTTAATGCTATTTTTGAGCTGAATAAAGACATTTTTAAATAAGAGCATTTGGCCATATAAAACTCTTCTTCTAGAAGAAAGAGGGGATGTATGTATCCCTAAAATGCATCCTTCTATTTACTTTGCTAATTAACAGTGGCTTTGCCAAGTACATTACTATTTCACAATACAAGAGTATTTGCACAGATGAGTCAAACAATCGTCCAACAGATGCAGAATTTCAATGCTGTGTTTCAGATTTTTAGAAATGGGAAATAAATACATTCAATATGTTTCTTTCCCATAGTAAGCAATAACCAAAGAGAAATCTTTAGTCCCAGGTCTATCATCAGACTGCTTTCATGATTGCTTCCTGGTGTTGTGTTTTGAAAACCTTGTACAGCAAAATATTTTAAGAATGGTCATGGCTTTTTTGAAGATAGAGAGCTAAGTACTTGGTTTGGCAGGAGACAGTCTGGAACAAAATGCATCAGCAGTAATAAGTAGTCTTCTTCCAAGACATGATAGCTTCTACCAAGAAATTTTGCAGTATTTCATAGAAGTTGCCAAATTCCCTTTTTACCTTGCAGCTTTTTCCTACCATACAAAATCTCATTACTTACTTTTGTAATTCAGTATCCATCTTTTCTACTTTCTCTTCTGCTGGTAGCTGCTATCACACACGTGGCAGCTGGGTCCTTTTTTGAGGGGCAGAGGTAATGCAAAGACTATGTTTAACAAGCAAATTCCCTGTTCTGTGAGAAATTCTGAAACTTTCCATTTGGTTCTCAATCAAGATAAGAAGTCTAACTTCCAGAATTTTTTAAGAAACAAAACAAACCAAAATACTTTGATTCAGCCTGTTGAAACATCACCTTTCTGTCTATCACTCTGGCAATTAATAGATGTACTCACTACACTGAACTACACACCTGCAAGATACAGTTAAAAATGAAGCACTTTGATATCATCCAGGCAAAGTGAATTTCTTTATTTGACAGATTAGGTAAGTTATCACAAACTCAATCAGTTTTGCTGAATGCACATTTTTCTAAAAGAAATGCCCCAATGCGAAAAAGCCAACCAGATGTACAATTACCAGATTTTTTATGTTTGATTAAGAACTGATAAGCAATTTAAAAAAAAAAAAAAATCCCAGCACAATCACCCTTGACTGTCTCCTTTGTAAGGACTACGTTCATTTACCAGCACCAAGAGAAACATTGGCTCAAATCAGTCAGCGTTTTCCTTTCATCTTTCACAGGACAAAATTTTCCCTTTAAATTTTCTTCTGAATTTCTCAGCATATTGAGATATTGCTCATTCGGTAAGCCTGGAGTTTCTCAGCATCTGTTGATCTCACCATTTCATACGTTTCAAACAGATTTTCCCTTGTGCTGTGCCATCACATTACCATGCAGCCTTCACCTTAGAGCTCTGTCTTTTAGACAGCATCAGAAGTACTTAAAGCTGGAACAAAATTCCAGCAATTCAAAAATATCACATTTCTGTGAGAAGGTGGGACAGGGGAAACAAGGGTATTCTCGTTGATGATCACATCTGTGTCCATTGAGCCTTTTATTAATATGCATGATAAGTAACCAAAACTTATCAGAGAGCAACGCTAATCCGCCTTCAAACCAGCACTTTGAAATGAATAGTCCAGAATTATTTGTTCTTTCTTGGCAGTGTCCCACATGTATTCTTTGGGGGAGGGAGGGGACAAAAAAAGAAAAAAAAAAAAAAATTCTGCAGTCTTTCACAAAAAGAGTATAGAAAGGAAAGATTAACTGTATCTTATTTTTCCTTTTTTCTTTTTTTTTTTTTTTTTGGAGGATTCTTCGTATTCTGTGAGTTAAATTGGCTTTGCTTCATTTCCTTCTTTTCCTTCTATTGTATCACAAACATGTTGCCATGATTTCTATCACACAGTCAAGGCTGCTTAAAAGGAATCCAATTTCTACCAACACATCGAGCTGAAAGCTAATATATGTATCCTAGATTATTACAACAGCTGCAAGCAGAAAAAATAGTATTTCAACATTTTAATATGAAGTCTGACTATCAAAAGTTTCAACAATCAAGTGTAATGGTCTGTTGACATTGACCATATGTTGACAGAGCTAAGGATGTCTGAATTTTTAGGGAAGGTTCTGTTTACTGAGAGATGACTGCTTTTAAGTGACATGCTCTTTGAACCTGAAAAGCAGTTTCGAACATTGCGCAACACCTCAGGGGCTGCTTCTTTATCTGTGCTAAAATAGCATCACTTCATTGACATCTGCATTTTTTAAGTCTAAGATTCTTTTGAAAAAAATTAATGATCCCTGTCTTTCCTTGAATTCATTACCAGAGCCTATCTTTAAAACAAAGTGCTATATGGATGTGTGGAGGAGGTATTTAAAGGCACAAGTGAGAGAAGACATCCAGGGCCTACCAGAAACTGTATACACTGTTGCATGCATATTTTTGAAACTAGTTTCTTTGCCCCTAAGGACACAAATTCCTCTTGAGTGTCACAGTTGAAAAACTGAGAATGATACTCTGGCTTGAAAAATATCAGCTGAGCCTCATTTCTTTAGCTAGGCAAAATACAGAATTTAAATGAAAACATCTGTTTGAAAAAATTCCTTATCCATCTTTAGACTTCCTATTAAAAATTATTATTACTGAGTATAAGAAGGATAACTAATTGTGAAGTTTGTGTGACATCATTTTTCCCCCAGGACACTTAAGAGTCATACATTTTTCCTGAAACACCTTAACACTTGTCTTCATTCTGTGACAGTCTGCAACACAGATCACAAGTTTTTCTCTTAGTTAGCTGGAAGCAATACAAAATCTGACTGTTCTCACAGTATGTGAAACTTGCTCTTTTGGTCCTGTCTGGTATCAGCACAGTAAAATGGAAAGGAACGTATTTTATGCCACTCTGAAGATTCCCTCTGTGTCCAGTTGTTTGGTGTAAGACAGTATGAGTGGCAGCTTAAGTTAGCTACTTTGCCAGATGCTAAATCAAAAAATCTTGAAGTCCAATCCAAAACAAAATAGCATCTCTGAGCATTAATCACTTCAAACTGGGGGAAACTACCTGAAAACTTCGCTCCTCCTATTCACAAACAGTAGCAGAACACATCTTATTTTTGCATTTGGGTAATAATGCATAATCTTCCTTTAATATTTTATTTATCCATGTAACTAGAAAACATAATGCTGAATATTTGGTTTCTCTTCAGTTTAATGCATTCTGAATGTACGAGCCATGAGGCACTGAACAGTGTTCTGCTTGCACGTGTATGTGTGCATGCATGGGAAGAAGTGTTATTTCTCATGCACGCAAACAACCTCACATCCTCAGCACCATAGGTGAGATGTTCTGCTTGTGCATTACATTAACTGTATTTTCCTTCTACTTCTAGGCTGTCTCTGTCATGGAAATTAGTTATGTAAATTGTCTCTCTTTCAGCGCTTATTTGCTTTCATTTGGTTAGGAGGAAACAGTGACTATCATTAAACAAAAAATTCTGGTATAATATTGTCTTGGACAATAAGAAACAATTAACTATGGAACTGTAGCTGAAGGCAAAAGGAACACTTTGTGGGTTTTAGAGGGTAATGTCAAACCTAGGCAATAGTTTTCTTATTTGAACAAAGATACTTTCAACGTGTAGAAGATAATCAGCATTAAGGAAAGTGAAGGACATTCGACACACAGAGATTTCACTGGGGGTTTTCCCCAACTTTAAAAAAAAAAAAAAAAAGAAAAAGAAAACCACTATCCCTTCCTTGCGGTGCAATTCTAATCCACAAACATGTAAACTAAGTCAAATTCCCAGGAACAGAGATTTGAATAAGGTTTCTAGCTATTTTTTACACCTAATTGTTCTTCTGCAATCTGCATTTAAAAGTACACAAAATTAACTATAGGGGTTGTCTAGTAGCAGCTGAAGAGTATTTAAATGTTAAGGATCATTAAACTTGCAGTGGGGAGAGAGGTGAGACTGAAACAGCCCTCCGCTCCCTAGTTAATCTGGTACCTTTACACCGCAAAAGTCTGGGATTTCAGAGAAGATACTTGACCTGCAAACTTCAGTAACTCTGTGGTAACGCTCTTTTGCTCTGCTCTCCAAAGCAGAGACAAAAGCACTGAACCAGAACATCCGGTATGTTTTCCATACAGAGGCCTCCTAAATGAAAAGAAGCAGGGAACACAGAAGGCGATACCCTAGTATCCACACTAGCTGATTGGAAATTAACCCCGCCCAAGCAGGTCAAATGACCACGTACCATGCTTTTGCAATACCGAATTTTTTGGAACCTCCCAAAAGGAAGAGAGGTGAGACTGGCTGCAGCAAGTACGGCTGATTCCCAACCTGCCTGCATGTGTCTGCCCCGTGCTGCCTTCCTCCAGGACCTGTGGGACAGCACAGCCTGACCCTGCTGCCCCATCCCCTACCCAGCCCTACAACAGCCGTGCCAGGCAGCTCTCACCCCTTCCTGCACCTCTGGCTGCCTCCCAGAGATAGGTGGCTGCACAAGAGTGAAGGCAAGTCATCGGTCTGGTGTTACATCGAAAGTGAGGTGCTTCACAAGGCTGAAATACAGATTTCCAAAGTCTCCGCGCATGTTCCTGTGAGAAGAATTGGTTTCGCCTGTTAGTCATTCCAGTCTGGGAACTGCTGAACAAACAATGGGAATTTAATCATCTGGAAGCAGATTCTGTGAGCAAAAACATAATGTTATTTTTTAGTATACTTTCTCAGCTATAAAAAAAACCCTTGGCCAACTTTCCTTTGTTGTTAATGAAGTGTGGTAAGCTGCCTAATTTGACAAGAAAATCTCCAAGACTCCCTTCTGCTGCATCCAGACTAATCTGGCTGTTAATGTTCCATGAAAGAAATAAATCTTCGGAACACATTCTTCTAGGACTTTTCAAGCCTAGTGTTTCCATACCACAGAAAAATTATTAGAATCTCATATTTTCCTCCCACTATGATAGGGAAGATGGTCTCCTTATTAAAAACATAATCACAAAAAAAATTTATTATAAAGCTCCTTTTTACAAACTACATTGATTTTTCATTACAATGCAGAGCACTGCATATAATGTATAGAGTAACAACGCTATTGAAACACAGATATACATATGCAAATGGTAAATCATGAACAAGAACACGGGTTATTTGGAATGAACATAACTCATTAGGGCCTAGTTCTTTCACAGTTCATTTGCTCATAGCTTGATAAATACCTTGGATTACCAATTTTTACCTTAAACGTTCTCTTTTTGTGACCATTTAAAGGTCAGAACTTTATTTAGAAAGGTATATGCATGCAAAAAAAAAGGAAGCGGGACAGAGTAGGAAGTCAGACTTACTCAATCAGTTGCGTGAGCATCATTCATTTCCCCAGGTAAAACAAATATCCCGAGGTCAGCTATTCACTCAACATGTGGAAACAATCAGAAAGTGCTAGATTTGTTAAAAAAAAAAGATTATCTTGAATATTTTCATTAACAAAAATAATTGCATTAGAGCAGCTTGTTCCCAAGCACCAGGCTCCATGGCCTGAATCTCACACAGCAGCACCACTGAGAGGCTATGAACACCTCTGACTGTTGAGGAGTGGTTTGGTACTGAAAGATGAACATAGGAGCACTGCATTTATCAAACTGATATAAAAAATATTTGACATATACAACTGTATTAACAGTAAAGGATGTGGAAGTTATGCAAAAGACTACAGACTGAAAGTTGGGCTCCATTTTACCACAAACTTACCTTCAGCAAGCCAGTAACTTGTGTAGCTGTGTCTCGGCATCTCTATCTTCACAGGAAAACAGAGAAATTTACTGAATTCATAGGACTGTATCAAAGAAAATGTGTCATCATCAATAAAATGGGAACTCTTCCAACCAAGTGCCATTAAAGCATCCAGTGTATTTAATCTTCACTTCCTCTGCATCAATCCAGTTAATCCATGTGCTAATTCACTAGCTTCTAATTCGTCAATTATTTATTTTATTCTGCTTACAAATTGTCCAGGAAAACAAGTACGGCACTATTTTTAAGTATGTCCGTTTGTCCCCTTTACTGGAAATGGAATGCATTTATTTCCTCCATGTCATGAATGTGTCACGGTTTTTCATCAGTTTCGTAATGAGTGAAGTATTTGAAGTTTTCTAGTCTCTTGTTCAAAATACACTCTGAAAATGCATATTATATTATTCACAATCAATAAATATACTATCATCTTGGAAAGTAACACATAGAAAACATTGCACACAGGTGATTAAACACATGCTAAAAATATACTAACAATTCTCCTTATATCCCAATATTTTCAAATGCCAAAATGCTTTACCATACACAGACACAATAAAATCACTTTGGTGTGAAGGCAGATCATGCTTAAATCGCATTTCCACAGCACAGACAAATGTTACAGATATATTAGTTGAGGACAATACAGCTCTGGCATCGTTCTGCAGAAACCTAAACAACACTCTTCACTGTAAAAGAGGATGACAAATCAAGCTGTGAAACTACATCATTGAGAAGCAATCACTGTTGGGGCAAAAGTTTCTGGCATAACTCAGTGACCAAATGATGACCAAAAACTTATGACCAAACGTTGCTTGATGTAACCTTAGGTATTGTAAGGAAGAAAGCCAGAATCGGCTGGTACAATACTATGTCCTGTCTCCCCAGCAGTGTGTATTAGTACCTGCTCAGGTACAGTAAACATGGTGCCAAAACCTGACCATCGGACAGGTCCTTTTCATTTGAGCTTATTTTCAGGAGACTTTTGTTTGTCAATAATTAACTTTCTTTAGTTCAAACTACTAGGATTCCTGAACCATTTCAGAAATGTCTGTCTGGGTGAGTCTAGTTCAAACTGCAGTGGTAATCTGCGTCAGTCCTAGGTCATTGGACTCTTCTCTCTCTTGAGGACAGTAAGACGACATTTCCACGACTAGTCATACAGGTTTGTTTGTCCCGCCTGCTTCCCTCGTATAAGCCGGGTCTTGCACAGTGTTTCTGACTCTGCTGGTGCTCTGCCTGTCCATCCTCATCTTAAAGGGGAAGCAGAAGTCCTTGAAACACCTCTTGAAGTTTTCATCCAAAAAAGCGTAAAGGATTGGGTTGAGGCTGCTGTTGGTGTAACCCAAAGCAATACAGAAGTAATAGCTGGATATAGCAGCAGTACTGTGCGACACATCCCCTAACGCTTCAACCAGCACAAAAATGTGAATGGGAGTCCAACAGATAATGAAAACTGCCACAACCACAAGAACCAACCTGGTGATGCGGCGCAGGTTTCGATCTTTTTCTCGAGATCCTGAGAGAAGCCGTACACTTTTAAGGCGCAGGATCATCAGAGTATAGCAAACAATTATAATGAGAACTGGAATAACAAATGCAAAGACAAAGACACAGATTTTCATGAAGATATCCCACCACACGTAATCTCTGTCTGGAAATTGCAAGGAGCATTCAGTGCTAGCAGTATCTAGGAATGAAAGAAGCAAAAAGAAGATTGCTTTATTATTAGATATTCTAAACAATGTCATTATCATAGCATAAGCTAGGAAAAGTGATTATCATGTAATGTGATACCAATAAATGGAGTTACCATTAAATCACTCCAAGGAAAGCTTTCAATTACCATTGAAACTGGTTTTATGCAGCTGTCTCTAGAAAATGCTTAGAGAGATAGGGGCTTTTTAAAATGCATAACATTGTATAAAAATTGTTGCCCATGGGAGGATCTAAAAATGCAGAGCACAAAAATAAAAATTTGTAAAGATGTTTCCATTTGAATCTCACTGAGATTTAAAGCCAGAATGAGTACCATGTTCTACGGAGTAGAAATCTCGTAATTATTATCAAGCTACATATGTTTGTGTCTGTGGGTGGAGACAGACTTTTGGTATCATGAATGGTGGGAGCCAAATGAGGTTTTGATCGTAGGAAGATTTTGCCAATATACGATAATTGTGTAATAATCTTTCCCCACGTGACTTCTTCGGTGCAAATGGAATACACGTAACTGCTTGCATTCAGAACAACTTATTTCCTGGCAACAGCTTCTTTTCATTTAAATAGAAGCAAATAAAATGTGTTGTGGACAGAGTCAAATGGAAGCTGCTCTTTCCGCAGATCATGTAATTGAAAATTCAGCCTGTAGGATCTGGGCCCCCAACACCAGCCCACTCCCTTTCTGACTGCCCAAGCCAGGATTCAGTCACAGGCTGTCACTTGATTTTATGTCCCAGAAATATTCCATCTGACAGGAGGAATGAAATATTTGAGGTTTCATTTGCTGACCTCATTGGAGCCTTCCAGCATATAAACAATATGGAAAAACAAGAAACAAGATAAATGGCAAGGCAAGAGAAGGGGTAAATTTACAACTACTATCAGCAGTTAAACTCTACTGAAGTAGACAAGTCAAGGCAACACAGGGATTTCTCAATCTGATTTGTAGCTTAGATTTTATCCTCTTGAGCACTGCATTATTTTTTGGATTTTTTTCATTTTTCCTACTGAATTTGTCATTCCTCTACAAATTATTATGTATTGGCTTTTATTGAAGCAGATCCGGGGGTGGAATGATTCAATATACTCTTGCACAACACTTTTTCATATCTGTCTCCAGCAGAACTAGTCAGAAAAATTCCATCAAGACATATTTCCTTACTATTGAAATGCTTCACAAATCAAGATGATATTGCGGAGAATTTGTTTTGAAAAACGACTAGGGGGGGAAGTTATCGGTATGGTATCATATAGACATTTCTGTGGTTAGATATCAGAAAGATGTTACTGGATGATATTAAATACTAAAACATTCAAATAAAGAAGTTGAAATTAAGCTAAATATTTTGAGGTTTTATTTTAAATAATATAACAACTAACTGATGATTCTGAAAGCTGAACAGTGAAAAGGCATATCTTTTGAGCCTGATGGAGGATGCTAAGCTGCCAGCACAAGTATGATTTAAAAGGGTCTTGACACTCAGTCAACTTCTCTAAATCCTTCGCGATCTAGGTTTTCATAAGTGTGGCTGCTTTTACTTAATTTTATTCCAGAAATGTACACAATCATCTTCAAAGAAGTTCTCACGCTGATTATTACTGTTATTTGTAATAGATTATGGCCTAGCAGCAGCAACAAAATCAGGATGCAGCTGCAATATCTGGACTAGTAAAGCTGCATCCAAATGCATGGTTCTGGATAAAAGTGAGGTGTGATCAAGGATGACTGCTCTGGACCACATCCAGCTACTCACTGAAACCCCCTCCCAGAGGAAACTGCCTGTTCAGATCTGCTGACATGATTTCATATATTTATCAAATTAATTAGCTCATGCTTGCTACATTTTAATATAATTTGTAGTTGGCAATGGTATTTTAGAATTCCAAATTATCAAATACAAATTTAATGATTGTTTTACATCTCATTATAGTTTACTTTCTATGGAAAATCTTGTTCTGAATTAATTAACATGCATGTGTTTACATTTTCCCAGTTTAAAACTGGCAAACAATCAACAAAGATCCTTGTCATAATGCACAGTATCATAATCATTTTCAGGCACTTTGGACAAGAATATAATCAATTTATATTTTATTCTTGTTGCCTGAAAAGATGAAGAACTAAGTATAGTGTCACAAACTGAGTACGTAAGATTTCATACAGACCTTTTCCACTCTGAAAGCCAAATATTCCAAATACATTGATATATTTAAGGAACAATTCTGCACTCTAGATGATATTTTAGTGTAAGTATATTTTAAAATAATGTGTTTTATAAGCTAACATTTAAGATTAAACTTAATCTTGACATAGAAAATATATTTATGTTAGATACATTATTAATGATATCACCTTCAGGCATCCATACTCCTCTGTACTCAAATGAAGCCTTCATGCTATTACTAAGAACACTAATAGTACCTCTAGTTTTTTTTTTTTAAGTGAACAATTCTTCAGCAAGAAAGGCTCCATTAAGGCCAGAGAGGGAATATTTACACAGATGTAAAATTTATTCTGCAGGGAAAATGTATCCAGAAGGACACCACTGGGATCAATCCTGTACTGTGAGAACAAAAGGGACAAACAGAGCATGAGGTGGGAACTTTAAATACAATCACTTTCCGCTTGTGGTTTAAAACTGAATCCAACAGAGACCCTGTAGCATATAAACAACAACTATTTTAACCAACGTAACATAAAGTTTCAGTCCTGAGCTGCAGCTGTCAGGCAAAGGGAGGATCCTTGCTTTTCCCCTTCACCATTTATCAGCGCAATTCATGAACACACCAGACAAGATAATTGGCAGCAAATGCTCAAGAGAGACCTTAGATTGGACAGGCAGGGCTGAACAGCAAGGGCTGACAAGAATTTGCCAATAATTTCCAACCTCTTTTGGCCCTGCTGAGCTGCGTATTACTAGTCTCTGTTTCAGGAGGAAAAAAAAAGGGCTGCCTTCCACATGGCGTGGAAAAGGCATTTAATCATTACTGGCCTTAAAGCAGCCCCTTGATCTACATGTTATGCTTACAGTGAATGACAGGAATATTCTGCTAGTTAAGCACACTCCAACAAAACACTTGACTGCACCAATGTCCCATAGCCTTCAAGATCTCATACACAGAGGTAATTATTCTTCCCAAATGAAGATGCCTGGAAGTGAATGTCTCCTGAGCTAGACATTGTTTTATAGAGCCTGTGTAAAACTTTACTGGGGAGAAGAGTTACAGCACTGCAGACCAGGACACTTGATCCTGAAACAGGCTGAAAGAAGGGTTTCTGGAGGACTCTCCTGTCACCTACCCACCAGAAGACCAACAGCAAGAATAAAATCTATACATCTTGAGCCAAATCAGCCATTGAGCAGATGTTACTGAAATGCTTTGTTTGCATTGGTCTATGCCAAACAATTCAACACACAGCATTTATTGTCTCTGTCAGATAAAACAGTGTCGTTATGTAAAGTTTACCATTTGTCTTGGGAGTAGCGAAGCCTTCCTAATAGAAGAGATGTTAATTCAGGAATTTATTAATCATCCTAGAAGATATTATTTACATCTCAAACAAGACTACCACAAAATAAATATGCATGTCTTGTATTTTATTGAGCCATCCATAACAGATGACCACAACACAAGGGCCTCATTAGAGGCCTCAAGACTTTCAAAGACACTGAGGTCCTCCTGCACCACTGTCATGCTTGTAGGAATGAAGTATATGTCTATGAGAATGCTTCTCCCCTTTCCTTCTTAAAGAGGATTTCAAAATAAGATTAACACCGTAGCAGGACAGTTTTGGTAATGAGTCACCAGTTATAGGGTCTAAATCCAGAGTCCTTCATGGATTATAAATTTCAAGCAGAGTCTACAGCTGGTCTGCGTACAGATCTCATTGACTTCATGTTCTTCTAGTTGCTTCCCTGCCGTGATCTGTAATCCCAGTTCCTCTGCTGATCCTTATTCTCAGCCTTTCCAAGTCTTCATGTACATCCCATCCCTTTTAAACAAGAATTTGACATACTGCCATTTTCGTAGACTTTAGCTTCATTTTCTCTCTCCAGCTACTGGCTTTTTTCCTTTCTTTGCCATGCCTTCAAGTTCTGCGAAAAGGCTGCTGATAATAAGCCCCCAAGTCTTAATATTAGTGATAGTTTTAATATTAATACCAATGACAATCAGACTAGTGTCTGCTCGTGGAGCTTCAGCAGAACTACTCTCACAACACCTACAAAAAAACACCTTAAGCCCACACTTCAAGTTTCATTCTAAACTGTCTTTGATCTTTCCACTGTGATCAGATTGCTGACTATTTTCCCCTGGTGTCTGCTACTAGTTTTTGATGGTCTCCTTCTAGCATAGACAATGCTTCAAAGTGCATTTTTTTCTTGTACTTGGCAAAGGCATCTGAGCTTAAATGATTTATATGTCATACTGTAATGTTCCACAAAATATTTCAAAATGGCAGAAATTTAGACATGCTTTTTGAGCCAAGAAATGTGGATGAATATGCTGAGCATGCACAAATTATTGAAAAATGAATCAATCAGGTTTAGTCAATATTCCAAGCCACATCATTTGAGAAACAAAATGACCCAATTTTGAATGCTCACACTCACCTTCCCTGGTTTTGGTACCTCCAAGAACTATCGCAGATATACCAACAGATGAGGACAATAACCAGATACAGATGTTGATTATCTTTGCCTTGAGAGGCGTACGGAAGTCCAGAGCCTTCACAGGGTGACACACAGCAATGTAGCGATCAACACTCATCATGGTCAGTGTGAATATGCTGGTAAACATGTTATAATAGTCAATCGAAATAACTATTTTACACAGCACATCACCAAAGGGCCAAGAGTTCATCAGGTACTCGGTACTCTGGAAAGGCATAGTCGTGGTAACTAGCGCATCTGCCATAGCCAGATTGAAAATGTAGATATTGGTTGCTGTCTTCATCTTTGTGTACCTGAAGAACAAAAAAAAGCAAGGTTTTATCATTTCAAAATATGATTATGAACATTCAGATATGTAACAGTTTATCAGTCAGGCTTTGCCATGGTTGTCTTTTTCTGTCATTTCTAATTTATGACAGAAGTGCACACAAATGCAAGACTCTTGGGGCAGTAGTAAACACATCTGACTCAGTCTCTCAGCATTGGCATTAGCAGCTAGAACTATTCACCACAGGCAAAACCAGGTACATGAATCCATTTACTCTAATTAGCCAAACGCTGGTTTCAATTCTATCATCTCAAATTCTTCTACAAGAAAATATTGTTACACTTGCAAGTGATCAAAATGTTTTGTGTTTCCTTTTCTTGTAGCTAACTGTCAGTGATTGTGAGCTTTCTGGGTTTATTTTGTGGAAGGAGTAGTTATCCCGTTCTCTGGTAGGAATCCATATTAACTGTTACACCTGCTGGGCCAGATTGCCTCTTACATGAAAGTTTCTCTTCCTTGAATTCACTGCAATGACACCAGTTTATGCAAGTTTTAGTCATTTCCCTTCTTTGTTCCTTCCTTTCCAATTTCTCCTCCTTTCTTATCCTCAGCTTTTCCCAGTCCTCGCTTTTGTGACTGCTAATGTAAAAGCTGACTATTGTTTAAGTAGGATACTACAGTGGGGAAAAAAATAATCATAGCATTTTTTTCTGCATCCTTTAATTTCACCAAAATGAAGCACTTGTTTTGTCCAGCTGGTAAGAACCTCAGCCTACACAGAAGAATAGGATCTGGTTTTTTGAGACAGCACCCTACTTTATTGTGTCCCAGGGTGTGGAGGACTGCTTCCAGCTATGCTCCAGCATCTTCATCAACAGATGAAGGACAGGCTGTTAACATAGGGATGGATATATCCAACTCTCCTTTCTGAAATGCTTCCTTCCCCTAGTTACTTTTGCTCATGGCTATTAATTTATTTTAAGATTCAATGTCAGATTTTCCTTCTCAAAACTGTTTCACCCGCATATTTTGAATGTGTATCCAAAATAAAATGTGCATGTAAAATGCACACAGAAACATGTCTAGCTAGATTTTGATATGTATCATTAATAATTTCTAGTGGAACTGTAAGATTTGATCATTCCAGCTAATGACCATGTAGGGCAATGTGTCTATTTGCCCTTAAAACTTTGGTGTGGACGGATAGACGAGGTGCTTGGGGACATGTTTTAGCGATGGATGGCAGGGTTATGTTAATGGTTGGACTTGATGATCTTAAAGGTCTTTTCCAACCTAAACAATTCTATAATTTTATGATTCTATGTGTAAAATAAAAAATAATTTGAAAACAAAGCATTGACAAAATGTGCTCAGTAAGTAAAATAGCCATTAATTAAAATATGGGCTGAAATGCCATTTTTTGGCCAACATAAAATGTTAAAATTAGCATCAGTTTTTCTAAAACACTCTAATTACAGCTTATTGAGAAAATGAAACCAAATGCTGGTTCAAAGCACAGAAACAAGAACTGCAAGAGAAAACAAAGTAAACCCTTCTCACCCAGATACCATACCCAGGCTCACATCTTGAACAAAGCCACAGCCAGTGGAGCATTAGAAATATCTGAGCAGACAGCCAAAGGAAGCAGCAACAGAAGCTCTACACTCATGGCATGACCCCCCATGGTCCAGACTCCCTCTGCCCCAGTTTGGGCTTCTCAGAGATCAAAGCCAGAGCAAGGAGGTACCCACCAGCCAGAGCTGGGCTTCTGCCCCCTCCTAATCAACCTCCTCAAAAGACCCTCCAGCAGAGCCAGCAGTCTGTCCTGTAGGCCGCATTATAGCCTGGAAGGCACTGTTCAAACACAAATATGAGAGTACATAGCTAGGACAAATAAAAAACACATTAACAAACTAGGAACTTTCCTCCTGGTAAAAAAAAAAAATAAAAAGCAGTTCCGAGTGCATCTCAGCTGTAGGACTGAACAAAAACTCACTGAACACTCAGACTGCAAATCTGTGCTAAAGTGACTAATTACCATTCAATGTCTGAAAAGGAGTAGTAGAAAGGTGATTTTATCTCTATGGACATCACTGATGATATTTGGAATTGTTGTCTTGTTCATACTGGAAAAAAAAAAAAAAAGACTATGAAAAGTTGGAAAGGATGCATAAAAAAGCACCACAAAAATAAGTGAAAGGACTGGAGAAAATTCTTACTGTGAGTAGCTGAAAAGCTCAGCACATTTAGTTTATCAAAAAGAACACCGAGAGGTGACTTGATTACAGTGTCTGAAGACCTCCACAGGGAGAAAATAGCAGGTACTGAAGAGCTCTTTCAGGCTGCAAAGAAAAGCGTAACAAGGACAAATACATAAAAGTCAAAGCCAGACAAAATCAGCTTAGAAACAACAACGGATTTTTCCTAACAGCTGAGGTGATTATTACCAGGGAAAAAATTACACAAGAAAGGAGTAATTTTTCCATCCTTTGATGTCTCCAAATCAATGTCTGTTGCTTTGCAAAGGGTGTGCTTCAGTCAACTACAAGTTACTAGACTCAATACAGGAATATTTAAATGAAATGCAATCGCCTGTGGTAAGCAGAGGTGAAGTAACTAATAGTTCTTCTGAATCATTACTGCTGTAGATCTTAAAAAACTTCCCCAAAGGTTTGGATAGGGAAAGTTTTCTTTCACTTAGAAGTGTTAGAAGTCTTAGAAGAATTAGTTTGATCTTTTTTTCCTTATAAGAAAATCAGAAAAGTAGTGAACTAAGATGATTTTATTAGCCTTGAAAAATCAAATATCTGAAAGACTTTATATCTGGCATTTCCTGTTCCTTGCAACCTTAATTCAAATCTTTTTTGTGTGTGACACTGTGATCATATATACCATATTTTCCCAGTACCCATTTCCCTTCTCCCCCCAGCCTTCCAGTGGCAGAATAGGAACGACCCTCTGTAAAATAGAACTCATTTTTTAGGTAACTTCAAAATTCAGATTTCTGAAGCTGCGACATAAAGCATGTTCTCTGTATTTGTACTGATTATGTTATACACGTAAAGTAAGCAATTTTAATTTTTTGGACTATGCAATACATATGAGAAAATTAATTTTCCGCACTACTGTTGAACCAACGGGAAGGATGTCTTGTCATTCACTGGTAAGAAATAAAGAGTCATGCCAACATCAGCATTTAGACAACTTCCAATGTAACCAAATAAAAGCTGTACATGGGAGTGAAAATATAATGGGGAAAAGAAAAACCCACAGAGTGCCATTCCTCCCATAAAACTCTGTGAAAGCTTTAGCACATTTCAGGGGCACATATGCACACAACAATCCCAGCTTTGATAACCTTACCTGGTGTGCATCTAGTGTTTCCCCACAGCTCATCAGCCTGGCAGTCCCATGACTACCTGCCCTTGCCCAAATCCAACCTGGTTCACAGACCACAGATGCCTCCTTGCCCCACTCGCTCTGAGCCAGAATAGGCACCTGACCCCTTTTCTGCCAAACTTTGAACAAGGCAGGTGTCCAATAAATACTGCTCCAATAATTACTTCATTACATTTAAGCACTCAGTTCTCCCAGGCACTGCAGAGGGATCATGTGTTCCTAACTCAGGGATGAAGGGTCCACTGGTTAACCTCAGTGATACTAAATCCAAGTATGTTTTACTGATGCAACCTTAAAGCTCATTGATCTCACGCTAGTAACCTAAAGAGCTTGATTACTTTCACCTGAAAGTGTTGGCCTTCATGTAAATGAGATGTTGGCCTTTAAACTTGTTAGGCAACATAGATTAAATCACACATTGATTTAGAAGTTCATAAAATTCAGAAATGCCTTTAAGAATCTGGACTCAATCATCCAAACTCCTTTCAATGTTTCTGATAAAAACACCTAAAAATTATTAAATGCCTACATGTCTCTGAAGATATGTGCTTGCAGCCTTAATCAAAAGTTCAGTTAAAGTACTGGGGTGACTGCTGCTGCTGTCAGACACTTTGAAGTGGACCCTGATAGAGTCTTGACTCGAACACAAGATGAGGGATTTAACTGCTTTTCTACAACTCATTCTATTGCACCAACATATGGGAGGTAATATTTTATGTGGTCTGGGGTTTTCCCACCATGCCCTCCATTCACCCAGATCTGCACTTGAACAAGCTCAAAACAGTGATCAAGTACGGAAATTTTGTCTTCCTTTGCAAATTTAAAATTATTGATCAAATACCTGAATTTCATTGAAGGAGAAAATACTGCTATATGCTTTAATTAGTCTGGCAGAACAGATAGGAGAAACCTGGACCTAGCTACAGCATAGGCGGCACAGCGGTAATTAATGACAAACATTTTCCGAGTGCCTTTGAGATGTAACTTTCAAAAACAATTAAAATATTTATAAACCCATGTTGCATAAACCATTCGTGGGAAATCCTGTGTCTAGAAAATGGTTTGTTAAACACTGGCATTTCATAACAAGATGATGGATTTTCTAATACTACATAGGAATGGAAGGTCCCTCTTAAATCAGGTGTTAGAATCTAATTTCAAGAGGCAGAAAAAACTCTGATGACTTAAGCTACTTGGTGGATCTCAGGACTGCTGGCCAAGCTATAAGCAGGCCTCAAGCCTCTGTAGACTTTACGTAACTGGAACATATATGGAAACCCTGCAGAAAAATAGTCAAGATGAAAAATAAAACTTTGGTTTGGATTTATTTTTTTCATGGCTATATGACAAGAGTTTTTAAGGAGAAGATTTAAATGATGCCTACTTACATGTCAAAGTAAAATTTGCAAAGCTATCACAACTTAGGCTAAGTCCACTTTCCAAAAGTTCTTTGAGACTGACTTTAGACTGACCCTTAGAAAATTTCCCCTATTTCTCAGTTGAATCATCATTACTGTATTTTTCCTTCTTGAGTAGAATTTACTTTGCCCATTTTTTAAGACAGTAAATAGGAAGAAATCACACCTCCAGACTAAGCTCATCAATGAAATTGTGGTAGCAGAAGAAGGAAGCATACTATTAAGAAGTGGGTATGCTTGCAGAAAAAGATCAAAATGCATTACTAAATCTGCTAGTGGAGCCCCTTAGTTATTATCTGAAGCAGAGGAGAGGAGTGTGATTCTAAAGTACACCGTAGTATTAGTATAGCTAAGAAAACCTGAGAAGGAGGCTCTGGTCACATTTTTTCATTGTAATTGTAATAGGCTGAAATGTTCCCTGAAGTATGAAATGAGAGATGGGAAGGGAAGCAAGAGTAGCAAACATACTACAGCATTCTCTAGTAGCAGAGTGAAAGTACAAAAGCATGACACGTAACACGGTATAACAAACATATATTTTTGGCAGATACCTGAGTCAGTGAATGACAATGAAAGCTAAAGCACATCTAAAAGCAAATTGCAAAAACACCTATCAGCAGGATGCAGGCTCTGTTCCACTAGGTTCCTCTGAATTAAGCATATGGAGATCAAGCAGCCGAAAAGCTTAGTCAGGAAGGCTCTAAATCTCAAGGCTATATTCAGGGCACACTCAGTATCATACTGTGTCAGAACAGGAGAAAAAAAACACCCCAAAAAACTAACCCAGGAGGATCTATTCGAAACACATACCATGTCAAAAGGATGGCTCAGCTATCTTTTGGATCTTCATGAGTCAATATAAAGGGCTTATACCAATATGAAACTAAAACTGAGGTCATTTAAAGAATGTAAAAATCAATATGCCACAGTTTCCATGTTCATATTTGTTACATGTTATTACCACATTTTGAATGGAATTCTGCTGGAATTTAGCAGAGGATAGGACCTCATAAAACACTTTATTTAAAGGCAAACATTGTTACTGCACACATTTAAAGGTTTCCTGTTGTTGTGGTTTAACCCGGCAGGCAGCTGAACACCACACAGCTGCTTGCTCAGTGGGATGGGGGAGCGAATCGAAAGAAAGTAAAATGCTTGAGTTGAGATAAAGACAGTTTAATAAAACAGCAGAGGGAAATAATAATAATAACAATAATAACAATAATAACAACAACAACAGTAACAAAATACAGAATATACAAAATAAGCAATGCACAATGCAATTGCTCACTACCTGCTGACCAATGCCCAGTCCGTCCCAAGCAGCAATTACTCTCATCCCAGCCAGCTCCCCCCAGGCATAATGTCCTATGCTGGAATAGCACTTTGTCCAGTTGGGGTCAGCTGCCCTGGCTGTGCCCCCTCCCAGCTTCATGTGCACCTGGCAGAGCAGGGGGAGCTGAAAAGTCCTTGACTGGTGTAAGCACTGCTTAGCAACAACTAAACCATCAGGGTGTTATCAACATTCTTCTCATCCCAAATCCAAAACACAGCACAGATCAACAGAGCAAATACTCTCCCAAAGGAGATGATACAGGTGAAATGGAGTAAACTTTAAGACCGAGTCAACAGAACAGCACAGCTGACAGCTTCCATGGTGAAAATATTATTCTCCTCCTGTGCACTTTAACAAGCCAGTCACTCTGAAAGGCATGTGTAAGAGTAGTCCTGATGCTGTCCACAGCCAGCATCATGTTAAAAAAAATTTTCTGCATGAAAACACTAAATATCTTATCCAAATTAATCCTACCATGCAGATTCCTATCTGTCACTACTCAAGGAGGCCTTTCCCAGTTGCCGTACAGTAGCCACAGTGGCTAGGCTACCTCCAATGCAGTGGGAAGTGGATTTAGCTATGTAGTCAGTTAGGAAATATAAAATCCTCTGCCTTCCAGGTACAGGGTAGCCAAGTTTGGGAAACCTAGATATGCACTCATAATGCACTGCTGAATGGCACCGACTTTTGGAGCAGAGACGAGCAACCATGTGTTGCATAGGTGGATTGGTGTGAGGAGCAGAGAAAACAGAAAGGTTCTGCACATGTTCTTGCCATGTATTAGTAGAAACTCATGCACTGAAGTAAATCAAGTTAGGCTCTCATACTCATGCAGAGAAGACAGAGGTTTGGTTGTAAATAATGTCACAAAACTAAAAATAGCAAACTGCCTAGAATTAATTGTCACTTCCCTAGGGATTAGAAGGTGAACCTAATGAAAGCTGAGCCCTCTGGATACAGAAGAAATAAATATTTCAAAGATAATACACAGGCTAGCATGCAAACGTCCCAATAGGACCACGGAAATGCTGCGCACCTTTGCATATTCATATTCTTTTTTACATTTTGCAGAATGCCAGCATCACCAGACACTCCTCTTTCCATGTCCCTTCACCACAGCTAATTCACTGTGTGCACTCACTCCTGTCAGTAGACAAAGTGACATTCGTCCTGCCATTTCCTCATGCCTCTCAAACTCCACAAAAGAGACTAACAATAAACAAAGCACAAAGTCTTTCCTGAGAAGAAGAGCACAGGGTTCACACTTTGCAAGAATTATGCAGTTCCCACAGGTGGGAGGACCAAAACAGAGATGCGAAGTAGAATTCCGCGAAGTAGAGTTTATCAAAGTTTTTCTGGATGCTTTTCCTTCAGAAAACAATACATAACTGAAATCAAAACTCTGCTTGGGAACTCACCTGTTTCAGAGAATTTCACTTAAGGGACAAAGACGGTTTGACTAGACAGTGAGACTAGGCAAGCCAGGAAGATTATAGAATCATAGAATCATTTAGGTTGGAAAAGACCTTTAAGATCATCAAGTCCAACCGTTAACCTAACCCTGCCATATCCTCCCTTGCTCTCAGCGCATCCCAGGCCATCCAAAGTCACCAAGTTAAGAATTTCCTGCCACAACACCCTTTCAGTAAATTCAAAATCCTCTGTTGTGAAAAACCAAATGAAGGGTCCCCACTCTTCCCTTGCTCTGTCCCCTTCACCAGAAGGGCTTAGCCAGCCTGCTCACCACCACCACCTCCATGCTGTGCTCCCTCCCCACACTTCAGCCAGGAGCATGAACTTCCCCACCACTCTCCTGGATGAGGACAGGCAAGCTATCTCAAGCTTTCTGCTTGACAACAGCCAGACTAGAAGGTTCTTGTAAGTTTTCACTTTCTGCCAGTTCAAAAGGCACCCCGTATCTTGTCTTGCTTCCAGACATTGATTCCAGTTACACCTTTCTCTGAAATAAATGACTACCTGGCTGCTAGCCCAGTGGAAGTGTCTGGATGGATACCAAATTACTCTTCAGAAGCCAAACAGATTACTCACTATAAGCTATAGCCTCTCTCTAATACTTCCCCTTCCAATCCTTTCCTCTGCGCTCTGCTTTTTCAGTATCTGCTCTTCTTACCATAGCATCGTATTGCAAACTCACTTTGAGTTTCTTGCCAGTTCATAAACCCCAGATTTCACTTAGTCATCATCTAGCAGGGTATTAAAAGTATTAGAAACTTTCAAATTTTGTTTAAATGACCTGTGCTTGTCAGACTACCAATACTTTTTTTTAAACCTGTCCTCTTCCATGTTTCGTGTTACCCTGGTCTTTGTGCCACCTGTAAAGCTCTTGGTAATGATCAGTCTTCAAAGTTGTGATGAAAATCATCCAAGTTTGGCCAAACCCTGGAGAACCTACCAAGATTACCTCCATTCAGTGAGGATGCTCTTTGAGGTCCTGTGATGAATTATTATCAATCCATCTGATACCTCTGTACTGATAATAGTAAGGTGTCAAATGTTTGATTGGGTAAAAAAAGGTAAAAAGCCATAAGCTTCACAAAGTATAGTATAGCTCAGCCTTTACTTTTAGCAGCCAAACCCTTGATTTCATAAGAGAATGAAATGATAGCAACTGCAAGTAAAAGGGAACAGGTAATTCAGTTACATTGACTCTTCTGGAGCTTCATATTTCATTTCAGAACAATATTCTTTCCAAATATAATTTAATAAAATTAGAACAATAAATTAAAGTAAATTAACAAGTAATCTTTTGATGTTATCAAAATCTATTATTGTTTTAAACCAATATATTGAATCAATTTCATTTTTATATCTTTTTTTACATTTTCATTCTCATTTGGAATAAATGATAGAAAAGATTTAAAAACAATCTGGAAAGGAGTCTATTTTATATGACTTAAATAGTCTTAATAGACTCTTCCTGTTACATAAGGTGCCACTTGGTTTGGTGAACATAAGAACAAAAATTTATTACTAGTTATATTTTTTCTTCAACATTAGACTAAGCAGAGAAATACAAGCTTTCTCTTTTCCCTTAGGAATGAATCTACATATCTGTGACACAGCCCCTTGTTAAAACTGTTTTCGAACATAGAAAATTATTCAGTTCACTGGAAGCTTGAAAGATAATTTTAAAAGAAACACCTGATTGGCTATTTAGTATCCTGATGATAGCAGCTGCTTTTGGTAAATGACTTCAGGATCAATGGGGGTAAGGCACATACGTAGAAAATGTGAATCTGGAGTGGGTAAGAGACAGAATCTCCCAGAGTTTTTACCAGAGTGTGTTAATGGTCTTGACAAGGGCAAATCCATAGTTAAAAGTTGCAACTTTAGTCAGGAGAATTTTCCTCCCCACCAGCTGTCACAAAAAATCATCATTTTCTTTAAAACCAGCACTAAATTTTAGAGAAATAAAGTCAGGAGAAAGGAGGAAGAGAGAAAAGGACTTTGTGCTTCCAAGTAATTTTATTTATCAACCTCAGCCAAATATTTCACCTCCAGAAATATCTTCTAAGACTTCAGAGGCAAAGATAACCTCAGAAGAAAAGGTTTGGGGTTGAGACAAATTCTGATCATGCCCAGACACACATAGCTGTATAACTTTACACAGCGGTGGTCAGATCATTTCATCCGGCTTCTACAGACCCATTTCATGCCTCCTCCCCCCCTCCACAGAGCGGGTGGGGACACTGTGCTTCCCACATAGTATCTGCATTTCATAGAACATTGAATCATTTGGTTGGAATAGACCTTTAAGATCCTCGAGTCCAACTGTACCTGCATTTCCCACCGTGCAAGAGGCAACATGATGCCCTCTCTCTTACTCTCCCCGCAGGAAAGGCAGCAGCCACAGGAGAGCATCACGACCTCAGCATGAGCGAGGCCCTGTCAGCCCACCCGGCCAGCTGCTGGTCTGGCAGCAGGTCCCTTGGGGCTGGTACTTATGTCTCACAGCTGGTCTGAACACGGGGAGAGTTCCTGCAAACCATCCACACCGGGAGAGCCAGCTGCAACAGGCATGCACAGAGTGCAGCTTGCACTGCAGGCTCAGCACAGAGCTCTTTCTGCACATTAAAAATCACCAGCCTTGATGTGCCCAAGGAGTCCTGGGTGCTTACCATCATCCTCGCCTTGCTCTGTTACGATTTTTAGTGGTTGAGCTTTGGCTTTTAAATCTAACAGTTGTCGTGTGTTTAAAGACAGTGAACACCAGTATCTCCATTTTACACGTGAGGAAACCAAGTCACAGGGCCATGAAGTGACCTTTTCAGGACAGGACAAAGTGTTGAAGCCTGGTAGTAAAACCAAAAGAAGAATCCAGGTCTCCTGCAACATGGTTTAACAGACCATGATGCCACCATTGTACTAAAGTACCATACCCAGTCTGCCTTCAACACAAAACTCTATTTACAGGACCTGTACCAAACTCAGCTACTTTTCTTTCAGGAGCTTGTACCTGTCATCAAAGTGCCATTCTCCTGTTATTTTCCCCTCTGAGGGAACTCTGAGTGGGTTTTCCCTCTCAGCTGAAACATGTCCCACCACACCAGAAGGAGATTTTGGACACCCAGCACCCTGCACGCAGGCTGCTGAGATGCTGACTCGCTGGTCTCCGTGAGCTTCTTCAGCAGCCCTTGTGCAGAAGTAGCAAAACTGCCCCTGAGGGGGGTATTAAAGTAAAGAATAGGCCAAGGCCTGCCTACGCCACAGCTTATGACTGAATTTGAGCCTGTTTCTGAGGCATCTCAAGACTGTTCAGTGTCTCTGGAATCTACTGACAGAGCACTGACACTTCAGCATTTTCACTGAAAGTCTCAGGATGTAAGGGATCTTGTTTGTCTCACCCAAAACGTGACTCTCTGCCAGTCCTGAAGTGGCCAAGCAGTTGGACTAGAGGATCATTGTAGGTCCCTTCCAGCTGAACTATTCTAACAATATCAGGTGTTGTTTAAAAGAGCAAAGGAAGGAGGAGCCGTGCACACCTTGCTGGCCGGTTCAGAGCAGGTTAGGAAGAGGAGAGCAGATCTGGAATTCAGAGAGATGAGAAACGGCAACAAGGGGCCCCACACAAACCCTGTGCTCAGCTGGGGGGCAAAGAAGAGCCACAGTCTGTCCTCATCCCCCTTTAGAGTTGTGGCAGCCAGAGGAGAGCCAACATGCCATGGCTGGGGGACACGATCCCCCTCGCCCTTGCCACCTTCCTTCACAAACTTCCCACAGACCTTGGCTTTCCACGCAAAAGGACATCACCGCAGGCCACATTTTTCAACAGGCCATGAAAATCCATCTTGAGATGCAATCATGCAGAGAGGGGATGTGAGGGAAAGAGAGAGGGAGATGAGAGGATAGGACAAAAATGATGAAAACACACCTACTGCATGAACATTTGGAATATTTCAAAATCAGAAGAAATGTTTGAAACTGTAGGTTTGTGTATACATACACTTCAGCTAATGATTCTAGCAGTATTTAAAGTATTTGCCACAGAGAAAACCTAGGAGAGGGGGATACTGAAAAAAAAAAAAGAAGAAAAATCCAACAGGTGTTGTCATACTTATTTATTTTTCTGATCATGTAATCAAGAGATGGACTAAGATGAAACCAAAGCAAAAGGCTAATGTAGGAACTGGTAGGAGAGCGAGTCGTAGCTAGCTAGACCCTCACCAAAATAATCTTAGGAGGGTAACAGAAAGAGAGAGAAAAAAGGAAATCCATATGTACCAGTATAATCCATACATGCTAACTTTTAGGGCTCTGGCTAAGTGTGAATTTATTTCCACTGCCCAGGCCCATTAATCAGCTATCATTGTTAGTGACTGATGGCTTAGAAAATCTCTGCCTTTGCAGCTCTGTGTGTGTCAAGTATGGAGTCACTCTTCTTGCAACAGAAATACAAAAAGAAATTAAATCTCTACTCTGAATGAAGGGCAAAAGGGCATGCAGGGGCATAAAAATTACAGCATTACAAAGCTGGAGCAAACTAGTTTCTCCACATTGACCACAGGCATCTTAATTTATTGCACTGGCTATTAAAGGGGATTTTCTTTCCATTATTCATGAGTATTCACCTGGTTATAACTCATATTTTGTAAAGTACCTCATCAACAACTTCACTGATTCTAGTTGACTTTCTCCTATATCAAGTCTGACAGTTATTTCACCATCCTGCAATTGCTTGACCCTCATCATGGATGCTTTACTAACAAGATCCCTTCCAATACCTCCATTTTTCTTTCTGTGTACCAGCTCATTTCATCTGAGCAATGAATACTCCACAATTTTTATTTTTTTTTTCAGATTTTTTTTCAGGATTCAAATGGACTGCAAAGCAAGAGTCCAAAAAGTTGCATTTCAATCCCCCTATGGCCCTGCTGATCTGCACTGTCCAAACATTTTTATAAATTGCAAATGAAAAGGACAAAAAGAGAGAGAAGTCATAGCACAAGCTAAAGTACCATAGTGCAAGCTAAAATACACACCAATACACAAGTGTAAGTGCAAGCGTAAGTATTGGTGCCTTTCACTAAGAGGTTTAATATGAAAAACTAACACCAATACACAGCTTTCTCCTGTTTCCTGAAAAAAAAATAGGAAAGGTTTTTCAGCATCTGCTTTGCTTTCTTCAATCCAACACCAACAGCTGGAGTTAAACACCATGAGAGAGAGAAACAACATCCCTTGCTTTACATTAAGCATTCCCATGTATCTTTATCGTTTCCTTTTTTCCCCACCTTGTTGAACAAGCCGCTGGGTGACCGGGGGGCAATGTGTAAGTGTCCACATGAGTAGATGCATAAGCCATACCTCGGGGACTCCTCAACAGGGGCAAAAAAAGCTGCCTTGCAGAAGTTTCTTTCTTCCACTTGAGCTTTCCCTTGGATGCGAGCAGCCTCTCATCCCTAGAGGGCACCCGATGAATGCAGCTCCGGGATACAAAGCGCCTTTCCTGCAGGCTGTGGGATTTATCACTTTTAAACAGCTTCTCCCTCCTGTCTCTAACTGCACACCCAGGCAAAAATGGGGACTGAAAAGGTTTGGGTCATTCCAGTTACTTTCTTCCAGCTCCTCATGTAAGCACCCCCAGAGAGCTTCCCTAAACCACACCCCTCCCTTCACTGCCAAATTTAGGGATCGCCATTTGCACCTCTTCCAACCGGTACTCCAAAGCCACTTACCTTATGATGACAAACATGACCAGAGAGTTTCCCACCAAGCCAACAACGAAGACCACCGAGTAGACAGCAGTGATGATGATGGGGATGGCGGGGGAGATGCTGGTGTGGTTGTGCTGGGTGTCCCCAAAGGCCCCGGTGGCGTTGCTGTCGTAGTCCACCCAGCCCAGGAGCCAGCTGCTGCTGGTGCTGGGGGAACGACAGGGCCCCGGGGAGCAGGTGGAGTCCGGCTCCTCCCGGAAAATCTGTACGGGGGCATCCATAGGGGCACAGGCCCCACGGGCAGGAGGGAGATTGGGAGGATAGTGCAGTCAGCAGGAGGCGAGTGCCCTGGAAAGAGGGAAAAGAGGGAAAGAAACAGAAGTGCTATCACAGCCACGGGACTTTAAGACCTCCCAGATTTGTACATGTAAGGGAGCTCTGCTGTGATGGGAACTGTAATTCACCAAGCAGAGATTTAAGCAAACGACATTCATATTAAGTAATTACAAGTTTTACATCTCGCTGTGTAATGGGTAAGTGCTGCTCCTCCAGGTGCACAAGGAAAGTTTTCCTCCACTTTCAGAGATTGCACAAAGAAACAAATCAGATGGGAAACAGCTCAGATCCACCCCCACACTTTAACCCTGTCTCTCCCATCCTCCATATTTTAAGTCAAACTGTATCCTAATGACAGGGGCTTCTTACTGCCTTAAGCTCTACTATAAAGGGGGAGAAGAGAGAAACCCACCACCCCTCTGCACATCTGCTTCCACATCCTGCGCTGAGTTATTTTTTTTCCAAATCCCATACCTGCTTTCAAAGAAAAGACATGTTTAATGACACAAAATACCTCTTTCAGTCCGGGAAAAGGAACGGAGTCCTCAAACAGATGTTCTTCGCAGGAAAAGAAAAAAACAAAGCGGCTCCGCTTGGCTCCTGGAAGTACAACCGACCTTCTAGGACTTTTGAACCTGAGGCACCTGCGCCTTCAGAGAGGCGTGCTGGCAGCAGAGCCAGTCCCCAGGCATGAGCTGCGAGGTGGTAGCAGCAGTTGCTGCTGTTCCAGCTCCCACTGCTTCCCCTTTTCCCTCTCAGGCTCCCTCTGCCTCCCTCTCGCTCTGCCAGGGCTCCAGCAGCACTCTGCACTGATGCACACGTTCTCTTCTGCCTCTGTCCCTGCAGCTCAGAAGCTCACATGACTTCTGTCTAAACACTGAGAGGCAGATAAATTAAAAGAAGAGCAAAAAATAAGTTCTGCAGTGAACGAATGCTTATTTTTAACACACTTTTCTGAGTTGCCTTTCCTCATTCCCCCTGCGCTCCCAGGCCTCAAGCGATGATGATCCTCTCTGCCGTATTGAATCCCACATGCTTTTACAGAATAGCAGATGCTGAATAAAACAGGAATTGTCAGTTTAGATGCCTTGCCTGGTCCATCAGCTCTTTAGTGCCTCAGCTTCACAACTGCACATCCAAAACACTTATGCTGGGTGGCTGTGCCCCTGTTCTTTTACACCTGCAACTTGGAGGGAAGTCAGAAGCTGGCTACCAAAGCAGAAAGATGCACCCTGATTTACTGTCCTTAGTTTATTCAAACTGCCCCACACCATGTGAGAAGTCAAGAATTCCCCACAGCACTGCCAGAGCTCAGCCCTCCCCCGGCTCCAGCTGCAGCCAGGGATGGAGAGATGGTGTCTGCAGAAATCACGTCCCTCAGAGCTTATCCCTAATATATTCCATCAAGCAGGGGCTGGGAAGGCACCAACCTGTGTTCAGGATATCCCTTAATTAGCACACAGACCTTGAAATTCCCACCAGGAGTCCCTCTAAATAGCATATTGGGAGAGGTGAGGCAAGACCCTGAGTTGTTCCCGCTCCCTTGGAAGAGGTGGGGCAGAGCCAGGCTGGCTGCATCTCACAGCATGCAGCGGGAAAGCAGGGCTCTGCCGGGAATAGCTGACTGCTGTGTCTCTCTGGGTATTTGGTGAAGCTTAGATGGCTAGGAAAGGGGCTGTGGGTTTCCTTCATCCTTTCCTAATCTTGAAAGTTTACTTCGTGCACCTCCTGCTGAGCGTCTGTGATCAGGCTCCAGTTTCTATTTCTAAAACAATTTTTTTTCTAAATCTATAATCAAGATGGGAAATTATGCCAGATGTGGAGCCAAAAGTCATGTAGGAGGTTTAAAAGGTATGGAATCCCCACTCTTAGAGGCAGGGGCTTGTGCAAACATGGTGATGGCTTTGGCTGTGGTCACTGCGTTCTCCAGAACATCAGCATCTGCTCACTATCATCCGTATAGAGCTGTCTAAAAGTTTCACCCTTAATGAAGATGGATAAAAATGCAAAATAGCAAACGTGACAAAAAAAGCCCTGAGCCAAAAACATTTTAAGGGTGGAACACAGACCTGGGACAATAATAATTTTTTGGAAGACCAAGTGAGATCCTAACATAAAATATACCCCAATCCTTTTTTCACCCTCTGCAATCCAGGGCTCTTGCAGTTGTACTGAAGGGAATTACTACTGCTGTATCTTCTCATACACAGTTTTATTTGGCAATTTTCAACTTCTTGTCAACATCTTCCCCAGACTTCTCCACATTCTGGAATTAAAATATGCAGGAGAACTTTAAGATAGCAATATTTTAGAATTCATTGATAATTTATCTCTTATCAGCAATCATTTTGTTTGGATAAGTACTTTAAATATGAGCATATATATATATGTAAAATAAATAATAAAATGGATTCTAAGGGTCAGGCTGAAATAAGGGAGAAGTAAAGTTCGTCACTCTGCAATTGCTACAGGTGGATCAGAAACTTCTATACGGGGAAGAAAAGTCTTATTACCACTCTGCGTAGATCTAAAGCACAGATGATGTAAGAACTCAGATTAATAGCAGACTCAAAGCTTTTTCAAGCACCCATGGTTGGAGAGTAAGCTACTCTTTCTCTAGCTATGTTCTGTGCTGAAACTCTCCAGTGATTTTAGAGTTAGCAGAGAAAAGATGTTCTCACAGCGACGGTTGCTGACCCTTAGTGGAGTGTGCATTGCAACTACATGGGACTGGAACAAGGTGGAGTTTCACCACAACGCTGCAAATTACAGGGTGAGCCAGAGACAACACTTAAGTTGCTTGGTGTTTTCTGTGTGTGCTCCACACTGGAGGCTCTACTCCGGCTTTTGGTAGCAGATTGCAATTCAGTAGAAAGAAAGCACGTGCGCTAAAGAAATGCCTTTTCTTCTGAAAGTCAAGTCAAATTCATATAAACTATTAAAAATAATCTTTTCTTTTCTTGTGTTTGCTTTCTTGATGAAAACTTTATTATATGGATTATCAGCAGTAACTGGTCTCAGCACAGTTACTAGAAACACCTGCAATGATACCAACAGACAAACCAAGGGCAGAGGAAGAACCATGCTCCATCACCATCTTCCTCTCCTTCAACAACTGCTCAGTGCCTCTGTGCCCTTTCCAACAGTCCTTCAGAAAAGGCCAGGAGTGTCCTGAAGTCACGAGGGAAGAGAAAGAAAGGGTTTGCAGGTGACCTAACCTGGTCTGTCCAGGCAACAATGCCAGAAGTCCCTATTCCCTCTGATAGATTGCATTGGAAAAAAGGCCCTGCTCTTTCAAGGGAAAGCAAGGAAAGATTTAGGGAAGACAGATGGCACAAAGGAACAGCCTCACCACTCAGCTACAACTTTCCTCCAGCACTGTGGTTACAAACCTGTGGCTCACATGCCCCCGGATTTTTTCACTACAGCGCTGTAGAGTCAGCATTCACCTCACTGGATTTTGGGATGCACAACAGAAATCACGCGGACTTTTTTTCATTAAAATACAAAACTATATAAAAAATTCTATATTTAGGGAACATTGTTTCAGCTGTGAGTCCCAACCCTCAAAGGTAAAGAAATACCACACTCGGCTGTCCAATACCTAGGCACTACAATACACGTGTATTTACGCAACCATGTTTTTTTCCCCAGGCTCTCTGCTTCGTTCACACATCAGCTGCACAATATTGCTACATTTAAGTGGAAGGACAACCATAAATTGGGAATTTTGTGTCTGTAAAGTGTTTTCTTTTGCACTCCTAGTGAAATTCTTTGAATGAATAAGGAAGGTGGGGGGAGGGAGATATCTGATATTTAACAATAGCAGGTGGGAAGGGCCCCAGCATTGTCTTTTCTATTACTGAAAACTAAAGTAAAGAGCTGCCCCCATCAGCACACTGCTTCAAAACCTTAACAATGTGCCGGGACATTAATTCAGCCCTGACTCAGAGGTAAGAATGAACTGCACTGAATCACCGGCACGACTCTGTGCAGCACCCGCTCACCGTGCCGCAGCAGAGATCCAGCTCTGTCCCTCCAGCCCATGCAGATTTTGAGTGAAAGCTTCATGGTTGCCAACATTATTTCCCAGAAGACCGTGACGCTTTCTAGGTTTAAGTTAAATGTGCAGGGTAGGGCAGACCTTGAAGTTCAACCATGAATTGCAACCCTGGATACTTTGATACGGGATCATTTGCAGACATCACTTTTTTTTTATTCTAGAGGTTGGGAGGGAGGCCAGATGAGTTAAGTGGAGCAGGTTATCAAGATGCTTTTTTAGTTCATAATTGGTTTTACTGCCTGATTGACCAAAAGCTACAATAATAGTGAACCTGCGTAAAGGGAGAAGATGCTGGAAATGCTTTCTGGTGGCTCCAGTTGCCAGGGAAACAAAGTTCTCCTGTCTCTCTGCATCCAGAAATGTTAGCGCTCTGTGTGAACGCAGCTCAGGAAATGGTGTATTTTATCCTCTTCAAAGATCAGCAAGCGGGGGGAAGGGGAAAAAGAGAGGCAGGAAAGTATATGTACTACTGCTTCCTCCACAGTTTTTGTACACATATTTTGGTCATAGCAGACTGAAAAAATTCAGTCTATAAGCCTTGTACTTTGTTGTCTACTTGTAGATGGCAGAAGTTCACGTTACATTTTAAATAAATTACTAGTACAGATCTCCATTGTTACCTTCAGAAACCAACCCAATGAGACCCTGAGCATCGGGACAGCCTCCAAGGCCTGTCCCAAGACATGTCCGTCTTCCATGGGAAAGTCCTTGGGAGGGTAGGGCAAGACCAGCCGACCTCAAACCACCAACCGCAGGGAGGCACTGGGCAGGTGTGAAAAGGTTTCTGAGCCTAGGGCTTAAAAAAGGAGGGGTGTCGTCCCAGGCAGGCGCTAGCTGGCAGTGAGGAGGTGGGTGACTGGGATTCAGGACTTCAGCAGGCCATAACCGGAGGTCTTCTGCTCTGCTCTGCTGCCGCCCTGCCGCTCCCGGCAGCGCTACCACCGCAGCCGGCTGTAGCACACAGGCCAGCGCCTCGGAGCAGGGGCAGAGCTGTCAAAGCAGGTCACCACTTTGCTGTCTTCCCCACATTTCATTTCATCAAGGTCCCCAGTTGAAAGTTTTGTATCTTCCCACTTGTCTGGAGCAGGCTGCAGCTGTGGCTCCTGGAGGAGATGCAAGGACGCTGAAAGCAGCTGAACACAGGTTGAAGAACTTTTAGTGCCCCTCTTTAAAAGATAAAATTGTAGTATTCCTCAGATATCTGTAGAACAGATGCAAGTATCTGGTCTACAGGCCAGATCAATCTGACACAGATGTTTTTTTTTTTAACTAAGACCAAAAAAATTCAAACAAAATAAAGTCTCTCTAATTATTATTTACAATTATTTCTCCTGTGGGGCACTAGCAGTTAATCATCTTTCACAGCAAGTTGGCTTTCCAGCACGTGGAAGCGCAGTTCTGCTGGTAGCTGGTACGCTGCTCCAGGGAGGGAATGGGGATCAGCTAACACAGCCTGAACTTCCACCCGCCTTCAGCTCTGGGACATGAGATGCTGTTGATGCCATTGATAAGTTTTATGGGAATAAATAAAAGTCACTCTAAGATTAGCCTGGTCGTTTCTTTTTGGGATGATCCCAGTGGATTGTGTGGGCTAAGTGCTGACTCCTCCCCGAAGAGCTCAAGCTCCTGGAGAGCCTCCTCTTTACCTTTTTGACAAGAAAAGAAAGATGATTCATTTTCAGGAGGTAAGAACTACGTTGGTTATACGCCAGTGATACCCAAGTCTTAATCTTCTTTGCTTCAGACTTTGGTCTTTTTGTTCTTTTTTTCAGATGCCCAGCAGAAGTAAGAATCAGACTGAAAGCAAATAATGTCGCTGGAGCTAGAGAAAAGCAAATTTTACATACACAACCCCTAAACCTCGTCCCTCCCACCACCTCTGCCTCCTGATTTTGGCACCTTCATTCATTCACAATTAATTGCTCAAGCACAGCAGCGCTGTGAGCACAGAGGGGTGAACTCAACTCTCTGAATGAGGGGTTGTGCCTGCACCAGCTGACTAGGCCAGACTCTGCTGACTCCAGGACAGACCTGGGAAGGTCCCTTGGTGGTTCCCCCTTCCCTCTTCCCCGCTAATCAAGGCCTATTAGTTGCTCAGTCGACATCATGGAGAACCTACTCGAGCTGCCATGGAGAACCTACGTGAGGTGCAGGAGCGACCCGTACATATTAACGGCAATGCTGGGAGGGAAGGGTACCAGGAGGCATCAGGACAAGGCTTTCCTCGGTGCAGGAGAAGGGGTGAAGTGAAAAAGGGATTACTGAGGAGATACACACGTACTGTTGCTAGTCACAAAACAAGCCCTGCGTTACTTTGGGGTTATTTGGGTTTATCTGAGCCCCACTTGAACAAACTGGGGGGAATTACTCAGAAGCAATTACTCAAACACACGGGCCAGGGGGAAGCCCAAAAAATTTGCCAAACCGCACAGAAGGCCCATTTAGCCAGGGCACAGGTGGCACAAGCAACCCGAGGCCGGTACAAGACAGGGCCGGAGCACCCCCAGGAGGAGGAGGAGGCAGCCGGTACCCGCCCTCCGCGCCGTTTTCGGCAGCGACAGCAGAGGGTGCAGGCGCCCCGGCACGGTGCCGCCGAGCCGCGCAGCCGCCACCCCCCCCAGCCCCGCGCTGCAGCCGGCGGGGACCGGGCCCCCCCCGCACCCCCCCCGCACCCCTCCCGCGCCCCGGAGCGGCGCCGCTGCCCCGGCCGCCCCCCCCCCCCCCGCCCCCCCCGCCCCGTCCCCTTCGGCTGCCGCCCCCCGTGTCCTTTGAGGCTGTTAGGAAAGCGTAGGTGACATCAAAGGGGAAATGACTCCGAGAGCTGGCGCCCGAGTTCCGCGGGACGTGGAAGTGTCCCTTCGCTTAAGCGTTTGCTTAGGCTTGCTTGAACAAGCCGTGCGAGAGGCAAACGAGCCCGGGAGCGATCTGTCGGCTGCTTGCAGCCGAGCTGGGTATCCGACTGGAACACTCCTGCTGCCCTTCGAAAGGCAGTAAGTGGGTCACAAAGATGACCAAAGCCCGGTTTTATTGCCATTACTGCGTGTAGTGCCGGTAAATCCAGTAGTAACTGCTCATGGAGTAAAAATACCAGGCTAAAATATTCATTTCTTAAAAGACAAGGAGGAAGGGGAAGGAAAAGGAAATCACTAGAACGCAGAAAATTGCGAGAGCAACCCAAGCTGAACAAAACCTACCGAAGGAGAAAGTGTTGGCTTGGTATCATTAGCGCGAGCAAGTGCCACCGAAAAGCAACATCGAGTGTAAATTAAGTCGTTGGCAGGGGAACAAAGAAAATCATCAAAGGCTTAGACATTACACTGAAGCATACACTCCGTGACTGGGTTGTCTTCACCTTTTTTCCGATTTCACCTCTTTTACTGTTAGCATAACTGCCTATTATTACAAATTATCAGCATATTCATAAAGTAAATGGCACCCAGGCAGTTCCTTTTCATTTGAATAAATTAGAATCCCATACCAGCTAATTTTCCAAAGTACTTTTCGATTGTGGTAAAAGAAGATTACTAATTGCTTTAGGTTGCTAATTGCAACTGACGGATTTTTTTTAGTAAATGCAAAGATCCTTTGAAACCTCGAGAATAGGAAGTATTTTAGTGCCCAACGGTTTTCTTTTCATTGTTCCAGTAGCATGCCTGAAGCGAAGACATCGGCAGCATGTCTTTACTGCCCGTGACTTCTTACTTGCTCCATCAAGTGGCAGAAACGCCTGCTTTCTACCAGTGGGGAGAGTTGGACGGTCGGGCATTTTACACAGCTGGCTGTTAAAGATGGAACAATCTGGGGTTTATCCACACAGGCTATTAAAGGACAAGGGATTAAACATGCATAGAAGTGCTCGTTTCGTGTGACGCAAACAAATCGCTGATTAGCTTTAGAAAACACGAGACATGCATACAGCCTGTAATGTGCCCGAAAACATGTAACCCTTTGGCTCATTTGAATCATAGAATCAATCATAGAATTATTTAGGTTGGAAAAGACCTTTCAGTTCATTAAGTCCAACCATTAACCTAACCCTGCCGTCCCATGTCCCTGATTTGCAACCTACAGACAGAAAGTCTCCTAAAAAATATTCACCTTAGAGGGACTGAGCCTGGCAACCAGCTTCTTATGCAGACACCCATTTTCTAAGAAAATCTGCATCATAACTAAACCAGTGTTACTCCTAAAATTTACTTACAGGTTACCAGAATGTAAACGCTTTTTATAGGTGTGACATCTAACAGCTCTAAGTAATTTTGCACAACAGACAGACAAATTCCCTGAGACTGTCCTGTGACCAGCTGGCAAAGACAGTGTCTGGTACAGCAGGTTTTCCTCAAGCCAGAAAAGCTCAAGATCTGCAAATAACCCATTCTTGAACACAACTTTTGTAGACACTATCTATTTAGATGGCACTTTATTACAGCTCCAGCAGCTGAGCCTGGCAAGTGGTGAGGGTTACAGAAACAACCCATCCTTGGATTTAGCCTTTCTTCTTGGAGCCAGTCCATTGTAGATAAACAAATATTCAGAGAAATACAGATTACTCTCTAGTCTAGGAGCCAAAACTCTTGCTAGACATGTAGAAAGCCAATGCTCACCTCCTTGCTCGAAACCGGATATACCAACTGTCTTATCTCCCACATGCTGGCCAAGTGAGCCTGTCCTTACTGGGTTCCACCAGGACTGTGTTTGGTTTCATCCAGAACATTCACATTTAAATAGCCAGTAGCAATTTAACCTGTAAATTCTAGTAATAAAACTTAAATATTTCAACATCAATGAAAATATCATCTCACTGTAGTTTTAGGTGTGAACCTGAGTGTCTTACTTCAGTCATTCAAACCTGAAGTTTTGACTGTAGATTTTGAATGATATTTACCTTGAATTTTACAAAGTGGTTATGGGTTGTTGTGTAGTTTAAAGCCACACAATGCTTGTAAATTGCTTAATCTGCCTTTTAAATTGATGAAGGGTTGGGAAAGTCTCAAAAACTATTCAGATTACACTTACTGTGTTAGCAGTCAGCAATAAATTCAGACACAATTATGGGTCCTCTACCAAGATAGGTTTATTATTTATGAGGTTAAAATTGATATGGAAAAGGCTAAAAGTTATAAAGAAAAACTTCTTCAAGATAAATTATGTCCTACTCTTCTGGAATAGTCAGGCGAGTGTAACAGGATTAAAATATTTATTGCAGCATTGCAAAATCTGTATCCTCCTCATGCTGCATGGCAGTGGCCCACACGGTATTGTTTCAGAAATCACAACGTACACATCAGCTCGGAAGAGTTTCAGAGATCATCTTAGACAACCACAGGGATGAATCCTGGTTCCGAGGAAATGAGGGTCTGGGTTTTATAGACAGGTCTACTGAGTGCAAAGGGTCACGATGAGGTATTTGTCTTGATGCTTTTCAGGGCAATGCAGGAGGCCTCATCGCTAACTTTCCCTCCAATATCAGAAATACCAAAAATATAGGCCCAGCTTTTAGGAACTGAACAGGATGAAAGAAGAGAGAAGAGCTGTTCTTCCACAGGAGAGGTGACACTCTAAATTTTATATAGTCTGGACAATACAAGAATGAATCATTTGAAAATAGGCAGAACCTAACAGGCCTCTGCTCTTGTACCTTATTGTCTCTGGGAAAAAAAAGTGGGATGACCCCAAGGCTGCCGCAAAGTTACATTCCTGGGTTTCTTTAAGTGTCTTGTGGGGGGGAAAAAAACAGATAAGCTGTTCTTAGAATTAGATTTTCTCTTTTTTCCTGTGTCTATGGCAACAAAATAACCAGGGATCTTCAGAGTTCATGGTCATCCCTGCTGTTCAGCTCAGCCCCACAGGCAAGATCAGTCCCACCACCCCTGGAAGTACTTCATGCAGGCACGCCGGGTTTTAGGTGAAGGTCCTCTTTTGCAGATATTGCCATAGAAGCTTCTTAGTAACTCAGCTCTGATAAGCCTTTACTGTGCAATTGCCAGCTGGCAGTTTGGCTCAAAAAGCCTACAGTCCCTTGGCATTGTGATTAATCTGAAGACCCGTGGCTTGTTTCAGCTGACACCGGTGTTAGGCACCCATGGTTTGCCTTGACTTGTTACCCTCCACTCAGACTGCTGGGTTTCTTCATCACCCGTTCTCCCTGTAATTCCTACTCCATAGCTGCTAGCATACTAGCCCTATGAGTTAGTATGTTATACCAAACAACTGTATGTTAAGGAAAAAAATCATAAAGAAATACAATAAATATTTAATGATAAACTGTTGTAACTCAACCATTTCTGCACACCTAAGGTAATAAGATAATGATAATCAGGTGAAATAGAAATCTAATCTATATAACAAGCTTTCTACAGACACCATTTCTGCAGCAACTTACTTCAACAAATTGAAGGCCAGTTTTATTTAGTATTTTGCAGACTGTTCATGAACATTGTTCTTTTGCAGATTTTGTACTTGAAAGGATAAGCAAAACCTTACCATTTCCAGATTAATAATTCCTCCTGGAGAAGAAGGTGTTTATGTAAAAGGATCCAGGTTCAACATTTTTGAACCAATGTACCATACATACACACAGCTACTGCTTTCCCTTGGATTTCCCCTGTGATTGCCCTACGTTGCTTTATGGCAGTCCACTAAATGGATTTTAGGGGTACACTCCACTGAAACAATTTTCATCATAATTATGTGTCCAGGTAGATAGAGGATTTTTTAATCCCCCAACTCTTCTTTTATTTCCCTGTGGGCCTTGTTTTGTGCATAACTGGACATAATTGAATAAAATCTGCCAGCAAAACTGTCTGAACAGGCCCTGTGTAGAGGAAGAAGGAAAATGCTGTTGTTGATGGGAACTTTCTGCATTTTGTGTATCCTGATTCACTCTAACACAGTGTTTTACAAACTGCTTAAGCACCGCAATATTGCTGTGAGGCAAATACAGTAAAAAGGCAAACACATAAAGGTTGTACTGTGCTTCTGAAGGAATCAACAAGAGGGCCAGAAGAAGACTGAAAAGTCCCTTCTTTTTCCCTCTACTTATTCTCTCCTTTACCCGATCACGTGTCTGGCTTTTCTGCAAGCTTCCCTGTCATTCCTCTTCCTAAACCTTTTCCCTGTGTTAATAACACTGGCTAATGATGCACCGGACCCGTGAACCCCCTGTGAGTCAGATAGTCCATCTCTACCAAAAGCTATCCACTGGAGGCTGGCAGGACTTGGTCCAATCAGCCCGGTTAGTGAGGCCCTACAGGACAGGCCTTTCAAAACAGTGGATTCTCTTTCTCTGATTCCAGATCAATAAGAAGGACAGAAAACAAAAGCATGCCTAACACCGTGGGGAAACATCTGCCCTTAGTATTTCACACCACCTGCCTAGGCACGGAATCAGTCGCTTTCATAGTCTGAATATGGCTCTTTAGCATGCAGGAGAAGGAAAGGGATTATGTGAGCCATTCAACTCTAGACTGACAGGAATTTTACTGGTATTAAATCTCCATCCGATTGGTGCTGTAACTTTATGTCAGAAAGAATTATTAATTACTGCGCATGAGAATAATTTCAGAAACCGAGCAACAGCAGTACGAGCAGCTAACCAATGCTGCAGCCACCAGGCTTAAAAAAAACCTGTTTCCACAAATAAATATATATACTCAATAGATATATAATTGATAATTAGCACTTGCATTGCTACTTTCCTTTAGAAGATATAAGCAACAGTTAATCACAACTATGAAAAACCAAAATATGCCATTTGCCTTTCTAGTTTTCATTTTAATTCCAGAAGGTAAATTAATTGCACGTGATCTTATCAAACCTACATTTTTGTAAGACTTTGTACATCTTTGAGGTTTGAAAAAGATCTCCTAGGAAATATGAATAGATACATGAGAGAGAGCAAATCTTCAAGGTGGTTTAGCTTTATGGCCTTTCCAGTACAACCAAGAAATAGGAAAACCAGAAAATAAGAAAGGATGACACATTTGACTCTGACACTGATATATCTATAAGGTGCAGCCACCATAGATATGAAATACAACTGCCAAATTATAATTTACCCCTCTTGGGAAGGATTCAAATTTGGGGGCTTCAAGATTCTATCAGATATTAAAACAGAATTGGAAAATGGCTCCAGAGTAATTTATTTACTGTTAAATAGTTAGTTCCATAGCTCTCCTTCTACAATAGAAGATGCACATATTTTTGCTCCTAAAATACTATAGGTGGACATATCCTTCTCCTTATGACTGCATTGGTATTAAACCTAAACCTTTTCCCATTCTTATTTTTAAGAAAGTTTTTTCTTTTGTCTTTCTTCATTTTACACTCAGCAGAAAAGAAATATTTCCTTTCCAATCAATTCTGCTGCAACTAAATTCTGAACATATAAATACTAATCTCTCCACCATGAGACCCAAACTTAATTTCCACTATATACTTCTTTGCCTTTTGAGGTACAGACATAAACATGTATGGAAGATGCAATATGAGATAAGGTAGCATAATAGCTTTCCTGGTTCTAATTTGTTTTTTTTTTCCTTCAGGAGTACTGAATTTTTTCTAAACTGATGAGTTTAGCAAGTCTTCCTCAGTAAAAAAAAAAAAAAATGTTCTATACCCATCAAGTATTTAATTTATGCAGCACAAGTACCATTGTATATTAAAAAAAAATCACTGATAGGCGGCATTAAATATGTTCTGAGTGTTTTATACAGTTTTACCAATTCTATCGTTCCCCTTTTCACATGAAGTCAAATACTTAAAAAATCATCAAACTCACAAAAGACAGGTAATGCCTGGCTAGAAAGGAGAACACTTCCAGAATAAATAATATTTTTAAAGCATATTTAACCTACCCTGGCCTAAATATGCTTCCACTGAAAACTGGAAGAACAGGATAAACATTGAAAAAGTATGTTTTCCATTTTCAGTGGAAAATTGAAAAATGTTCCAAATGACTTTGATGGCTACAATTAGTTGGCAGGTTTAAGCCACTTTGCTGAATCACCAGGTTCAGCAAAATAAGCACGAGTCTGTGGTCCCACCTGCCTTGCCCCAGAGCTGCTCCTTCCCATAGCCCCCAGCCGAGAGCTATTCCCAGAGGGTTTAAAGTCAACCTTTAAGAAGTTAGTGCTGCAGGAGGTAGAGATGCTTAACCACTGTCCTCTCTGACACACAATCTTCCAGTTTTCAGACAAATTTTTAATACTAGATCTGGTTTGGGTTTTTTTGTTTCTTTGTGTTTTTCAGCTTTTAGGTTAATGTTTTTGACATAAATTGGCAAAGAAGAAAAGCATTCAGCACTTTGGGGAACAAGGTTAGGCAGTTTGATTTTACCTTCTGTTTTTGCTGAGGCCCTCTGCTACTAACATATGTTAGCAGAAAGACTTCATATTTTTCAGAACGGAATCACCTTGAACTATGAGAGCACTGTTCGTATGGAAATTTCCCCAAATGGTGCTGTGTTGAAAGCTTTTGAAAAATCTCTTTTACTAAGTCTGAGTATTCTCAAGGAGACTCGTCGGACCATAGGAGGGTGACATCTCCATAGAATCTGCTCGCCTTGAGCAGGTTGACTCCAACCGAACACAGCAATCGCAGCTTATCAGATCCTGCCCCGGTGCCGAGGCAGCATAGAGGAAAAAAAAGAGACACGCAGAAGGAAAGGAAAGGAGAGGGGGATTATAAAGCTGGGGAGACTGGACAAAGAAAGAGGCAGAGGAGGGCAAAAGCAGACGGCTGTTTGCCTGCTGCCTTTACTTCGAATAAGACATAACAACTGTAGAAACTACATGGAAAAACTGATTTTTAATTATAATCTCTGTAGCGAGAGTGCAGTCTAGGAAAATAGCCTGTGATTTTTTTTTTAGATTGTGAACAGAGCTAGTAAACATTAGAGTTTTGATCACTTGAATACTTTTTTCTGCCTGTTCCACTTCAGTATTCCTTTTGCAGCATATCCAGTCAGCACACAAATAATTGAATAATATAGAATAAATCCAGCTGAAAAGGCAAATATTCGAATAATATCTCCCCAAGATTTTCCAAAATCCAACCGCAGGGCAGTAACTTTCAGAAGCTTTGGTTCATCTGGCCTGAAGCAAACTGAATTCTCGAGGCTCTCCAAGATAGACTACAGGGAATTACTACTACAGGGGTTTACTACTACTACCATTTAATGGTCTATCTTACTGCTCATCCTTTTCTTCTGCAACCAATGTCCAGCAGGGCAACCCGCAAGCAAAAACATTCAATAATTAAGTTCATGGTTTCCTCTCTGTTGCCTTTTTAGTTTGGGAGTCCATAGGAAATAGCATAAAATTACTTTTTTTCCACCTCATTGCAAAGTGGGTGAGAAAATGAACATCCTTTACAATCCCATTTAATATGTTTATTAAAAAAAAAAAATGCTTTGAAGTAAATCACCCAAATAAATTGAAATTAGACTTGAAAAAAGGATCCTCTGACGTCCTATGCTTCTCAGTGATTTTGCTGCCCTGATGCCTGCAGTGCAGCTGGTACTATCCTTATTATCTGGTAGGGTCATTTTGTTACCCCATTTGTTACCCCCTTTTGTTACCTGCTTTTCTGTACTCTGATATGGAGAACCTTCTACAGCCATGAGAGTACACTGTCTCAGGCAGGACCATCAGTTTGATAAACATTTGTTGCTTATAAATGCCTTCAGCTCCACCACTCTGAAATTAACTTCTTTTTTTGGCATTAACAAACCAAAGATTTGCTCAAAACAGCAGAAAATCTACCCTGAGTTGAAGGTTCATTTCCCCTTCCTCTGTCTTTCCCTTCCAGTTTTCTCCCCTCAAAACCCTGTAGTCTTTGGTCCAAGAATGTATTTGAAGAAAAAAACCAGTCACTACTTCACAAACCATCTCGGTACTTCCACTAGCCAAGAAGACTAATAAAACTGAGGTTGTAAAAGCTAGCGCAGAAATACATGGAAAATCCTGACCATTTTCCAGTCGACAGAAAAACACACATTGACTCCTTCATCTGTAACTTCCAGTATTTATGGGGTTTAGAAAACATAGAAAAGGAAATTTTTAGTACAAGAAAATGGCAATTCTTCACACTGAATTCTTTCTGACTGCATATCCTGCCTGTTTAAAAATCTTTAGACAATTTTTCACCTAGCTCTTACATGGAAAACCTTGCATGTAAGTTTTCACAAGAAGAATTTGGCGAATTGCTTCTTTGCTGTTAATTAAAAAATCTGAATTTGGAAGGACAGTTACACTGGCATTTGAGTGCTTCTAATTAAATCTACATGAATTTACCACCATGCGTAAGTGTCTAAGGAAAATAACATTCTTTTAATATGAAAGCATTATTTTTAATTTTTAAGCCTGTTCTGATTATGAACATGATTAAAAAAAATATTTAATATTTGAAAGGGGGACCAAGGATGGATATCAAGTGGTACTTTTTAATACTAGAAAAAATGTACAAATAACAAACATTTATTTTGCAATGAGGCTAATGTAATCTTCATGGCTAATCTAGAATGCAAAGCTATAAACCAATGTAATAGTCTATCTAGTTTACGTACGTTCTACAGTGATGACATGCTTCCAGTCTAGAGAAAAATGCAGAAGAACGTGTTGTTACTGAAGTTAATCAACATGCTATTCCCAGAGAACCACTCAATCACACACTTAGAGGCAGCAATGGATTGGCAAAAATGCACTGTTCCAAGTGGATAAATGATGCTCAAGCTGACATCTGGAAAACACAAATTTATTAAACACTTCATCATATAGTACATTTTTAAGTGTACTTGCTTTGGAATGAATTAGGTGTACGTCACTCCTGTCTGTTTCTGCTTTCCTGATATAAATAATAAAACAGGGCACTGTGCCCCAGACAACTAATCTAAGACAAGCCAGGTCAGTGATCATCATGGAGACCTTTAAGAAACCATAAATGCTTTAAAAATAAAGTTGTCCTAGCAGTACTGGAAAAATTCATGTCCCATTTAAAACCTCCTTCTTCAGCCTCTCCCTCATATGGGTCTCCCAATGTGTGCTCTCTTCTCCATCCAGCCATTCAATTTCACTGAACTCATCTCACATGTATTAAATCCTTTGGATTATTCTTTTGACAAGCTGGGTTAGAAGTGGCCAATGACTTTAAAAGCCATTAGAAGAGACAGACAGAAAGAAACATGTGACATTTAGTTTTGATCTTTTTACCTAAAAACAAGTAATGCAATTTGATACCTTTTGAATTGTAGCATTCTCTATGTAGCACAATAAGACTATGGCACTGCCAGTTATAGCATACCTTCAAAATTAACCAATTTCTTATGGTTGGAGATTAAAAGAAGGTAGCATTCTGAAAACAGTTTTGTCCTACTCTCCAGTTCCAATGGAGTTGAAATTTTATAAGTAAGAACTGGTCTCAGGGAAGTTAAAGATTAATAGAAATTTCTCCTGTTTCAAGATAAATGTGATGCAGAAAAATTACTCCCTATAGTGGAATGCACTGGAGATCAGGATTGTAGCAACAGCAGAAGGAAAGAACTATCTTCCTGCAATGACTGTCTAATCTATTTTTTTGATAGATACAACGTAATGAGAGAGACTGCAACATGAATTCTGATCCACTGCTTCCACCTGCCAGAAGAGAAAGATGACATTAGCTGCCACAAAAGATTAAGAATGTCTGAGCAAGGAAAATGGAAAAGGAGAGTCACTGAGGAAAAGAAAAAACATGGAATGAATAAGGGCTTTGAAGATGGGCTCAGTTACAAGGAAAAAACTAAAGAAAAGATAACTATATGTGACAACAAATCCATAACAGGAGTTTTTTAAAAGAAAGGCATGGACCTGTTGGAGTGAGTCCAGAAGAGGGCCACAAAAATATCCCAGGGAGCCCTTACTGCGGCCTTTCCATACTTAAAGGGGGCTTATAAGAAGGATGAAGGAAGGCTTTTCAGCAGGGCCTGTTGTGACAGGACAAGGGGCAACAGTTTTAAATGGAAAGAGAGTAGGTTCAGATTGGACATAAGGAAGAAATTTTTTATGGTGGGGGTGTTGAAACACAGGAACAGGTTGCCCTGAGAAGCTGTGGGTGCCCCATCATTAGAAGTGTTCAAGATCAGATTGGACAGGCCTTTGAGCAACCTGATCCAGTGACAGATGTCCCTGCTATCCATGGCAGTGGGATTGGACTAGATGATCCTTACAGGTGCCTTCCAAACCAAACCATTTTATTATTCTATAATTTTTATCCCATCCAAGTCTGGGTTCAATAATGAAACCTGCTTGTTCAATATAAATCAAATATATTATCCAAAGTTTATAAGATTAAAACATGCTACCTGTAATCAGTGAAGGTCAATATGAACAACAACCTGTTAAGAAAAATCAGTTTCCAGAAGAAAAGAATCATGGAATGTTTTGGGTTGGAAGGGACCCTTAGAGGTCATCTAGTCCAACCCCCCTGCAGTGAGCAGGGACACCACCAACTAGATCAGGTTGCTCAGAGCCCCGTCCAACCTGGCCTTGAATGTTTCCAGGGATGGGGCCTCCAACACCTCTCTGGGCAACCCGTTCCAGTATTTCACCACCCTCATTGTCAAAGAATTTCTTCCTTATATCCAGTCTAAACCTACCCTGCTTCTGTTTAAAACCATTACCCCTTGTCCTGTCACAGCTGGTCCTGCTAAAAAGATTTTCCCCATCTTTCCTGTAGGCCCCTTTAGGTATTGAAAGGCCACAATCAGGTCTCCCCGCAGCCTTCTCTTCTCCAGGCTGAACAGCCCCAACTCCCTCAGCCTGTCCTCATAAGAGAGGTGCTCCAGCCCTCGGATCATTTTTGTGCCCTCCTCTGGACCCGCTCCAACAGTTCCATGTCCTTCTTGGGCTGAGGGCTCCAGAGCTGGACGCAGTACTCTAGGTGAGGTCCCACCAGAGCAGAGTAGAGGGGCAGAATCACCTCCCTCGACCTGCTGGCCACGCTTCTCCTGATGCAGCCCAGGGTACGGTTGGCCTTCTGGGCCGCCAGCGCACATTGCCGGCTCATGTCCAGCTTTTCATCCACCAGCACGCCCAAGTCCCTCTCGGCAGGGCTGCTCTCGATCCTTTCTTCCGCCAGCCTGTACTGATACTGGGGGTTACCCCGACCCGGGTGCATGACCTTGCACTTGGCCTTGTGAACCTCATGAGGTTCACACAGGCCCACCTCTCCAGCCTGTCCAGGTCTCTCTGGATGACATCCCGTCCTTCTGGTGTGTCAACCGCACCACTCAGCTTGGTGTCATCCGCAAACTTGCTGAGGGTGCATTCGATCTCGCTGTCTAAGTCATTGATGAATATATTAAACAGCACCGGTCCCAGTACAGACCCCTGAGGGACACCACTCGTCACCGGTCTCCATCCGGACATCGAGCTGCTGACCACTACCCTCTGGATACGACCATCCAGCTAGTTCCTTATCCACCCAACAGTCCACTCCATCAAATCCATAGCTCTCCACTTTAGAGAGAAGGATGTTGTGGGGGACCGTGTCAAAGGCTTTGCAGAAGTCCAGATAGATGACGTCCATTGGTTTTCCTTTGTCCACTGTTGTTGTCACACCATCATAGAAAGCCACTAGGTTCGTCAGGCAGGACTTGCCCTTGGTGAAGCCATGCTGGCTGTCTCGAATTATCTCCCTGGCCTCCATGTGCCTTAGCATAGCTTCTAGGAGGATCTGTTCCATGATCTTCCCAGGCACAGAGGTGAGGCTGACAGGTCGGTAGTTCCCAGGGTCTTCCTTTCTACCCTTTTTGAAAATGGGCACAATATTTCCCTTCTTCCAGTCCCCAAGGACTTCACCTGACTGCCATGACTTTTCAAATATCATGGAGAGTGGCTTGGCGACTACATCGGCCAATTCCCTCAGGACTCTGGGATGCATCTCATCAGGTCCCATGGACTTATGTGCGTTCAGGTTCCTCAGGTGGTCATGAACCTGATCTTCTCCTACAGTGGGAGGGGTTTTGCCCTCCCGGTCCCCCTCATGCCATCCATCAGCAGAAGAAAAGAAGAAAAACACAAGCATCTTTCATAGAAATGAAAGTATTTATCAGCAAGAAAGGAGTTTCTGCATCCAAGCCTCATTTTTGGCTACTAAAGAAAGAGATCCTTTCCTCAGATATTGCAGCTACATTGAAATGGGCCAAGGTCATTGAAGAGCAGCCAATGCCTATTTAGTGAAGGAACAGAGATGCTGGCTTATAGTGAAAAGGTCAAAATTAGATAGAAAATAAACATTAAGTATGGAAAAGACCAGGGTTTTAGAAACAAATGCATTATTTCTTTCTGGAAGATTGTTGGTTAATAGTAGCAGGAAGTGCAATAATGAGAATACTTCTGGTTTCTGCAGTTGGGAAGTAAGCAATGGTCTATGACACATAGCTGAATGATTTGAAATAGATGAGAAAGCAGAATGAGGAGCCTTTCCTCCATTTTAAAGACAGAAGAATGAGACCCTGCTACCACACAGACATTTCTGAGGCCAGAATTTTCATTTATTTTAAGTAAAAGTAAGCCACTGGAGTGTGTATCTCTTTAAGCTGGTAGCAACTCATTTCTCTGTCAATCTTTTATTTGGACTACCACTGAAGCTATCAATGAAAGAAGTTGAATTTGCAAAGCTCGTCATACCTTGATAGATGTGTTATATTGTTTACTGGCTGGATTAGCACTTACAAAGTTGGTGGTTTGCATAAAAGCTGCATGTGGAAACCAAGGAGGTGGGTTACAACTTTTTATTTTGGCTGCAGATTAAAATGAGCCACACGGACAAAGCCTGGAGAAATAAGTCGTGGGTGGCCTCTTTGCCACTGGACGGACCTCAGGGTACGTTCACCATTTGTGACACATAACAGCCCATGGAGAGCCCAAATGTGTGAAATGCCCATTGCTCCATTTACTGTTGGAACAGAAAATATGGTTTTCCATTTATGAGCCAACAAGGTCCAGTTTCAGGGCAGAGAGTCAGGAGGTGTCTCCTGGACACCTGGACCTTTGGGAGTGCAAATTTTCTGCAATTCTGTCACACACATGCTTGGCCCAACAAAAAGAGCAAAAGGCTCCTGCACCTTCGTTACCTTTTTGCTCGCTTTCTGAATCAGCTGGTATGATACCGCCTCAGGGAAGAAAAAACATGACTGAGAGAAGTGTTGATTCATAAGCTTTTTAGCACCAGTTATGGAGAGCTGTGCTGCTGCACTGAAACCCCACGGAGCGGAAAGCTGCTTCATCCTAAATAAAGGCTGACAAGGGAGTGCCAAGGCTAGTGGCCATTCTGCTGCCATGGAAGGACCTAAACATCATAAGAAAAGTATGACATGAGCTTGGCACCCACTTTGCATACAGTGGCCATTTGCATTTGCACCTATGTTATTAGTATGTCAGCCACCGGCCATTTAAAATGCAGTTTTGACAATGTGAAAAACTACACCATTGGCTTTACCTCAATTTGAAAGTAAAATTGTAAAAGGAGAGCAAACAACTTGGAAATGTTACCTGTTCTAAGGAAAGGTCATATCTTAGTCATACCTTCAAAAAGCAGCATGATGTTGATTGCTTTCAGTTTAATAATTATTTTATACTCGCCTCCTTGTTTAAACTCTAAGTAATCAACATCATGTTAGCTTTTTTAAATATCAGTTAACATTGATGGTTTTTTCTTTCCTCCTTAATTAGCTTTGCAGCCTTTATATTTCTATAGTTGACAGCATTGGTAGCACTTGGACTAAGCTTACAATCTATTTTTTATTTTAGTTACATTTATCACACATTATTTTTACTAAATCTCTGAGACACTTGCGAAAGATACTTTACAGAAAATAATAAATAATTACTCTGGAAAATTAAGTTTCAAGTTCAGTAGGTAACAGAAAACAAGGATTTGAAACAGAAATGATTTTGGCAAAAGTAGATTACTGTTTTTTCTTTGTCCAGCACTGATAAAACTGTAATCAGTAACAGAATAGATTAGTTAGAGAATTTTTCTAGTTATGGAAATTAATACGGACTGAAGTTTTTTTTACAAAGAAACATTTGAAAAGCAGGCAGAAATCTCGGGATGTTCGTGAATTACAGGGGAAAGGGAGTAATCCTCAAGAATGATGGCAGACTTGCACTGAAATTTTTCTTTGCAAAGGGTGATGTATGAAAAAGAAAATAGAGGAAATACATCCTATAAAATATTCTGGAAAGTAAATTACAGTGAGAGATCCTGGTCCTTAACATAAGCTCTGAAGTAAAGCAAATTCTTTCAAAAAGGAAACTGCTAAAATTAACTCGGAACTCTTCTGATCCTTGAATTGGGCACATCTGATCCTGAGGCAACCAATTTGCTTCTTGAATAGCTGGATTGAAGAGCCTGGAAAGTTCTCACAGCTCTACTAGATGTGGTCACTGTGGTCTCCCAGAGAACCAGAGACCCCAGAGACATCCCTTTGCTGTGGCCAGCACTGGTCGGAGTCCTGTCTGCTGGCCCACGTGCCGGGCAGGGGCGCAGCTCAGGAGGTGCCGAAGGGGGATTCCCATGGGATGCTCATGAGCCTGGCAGGGGGAAGGTTTAGCCAGGCACAGTAGCTGGCAGATAGTTCTGACAGGGGCAGTAGTGCTGACCTAAAGTGGGTAGAACAAACCTTATAGTGACCTTATGTTTAGATGCCTTCATGTTTGGGATCTGCTACGGCATGGCCCTAATTACCGGATTGGAAGCTAACAGGGGAAAATTAAGAATGCTTGTCTCTACCCACAAACCACTTTTGCTGCTTTTAGTCATAAGAGAAACATTAGAGCCACCTGGATAAACGACGGGAGCATTCTTTCTGCCTAACCCAGCTATCTGCTGTATTATTTCCACCTACTATGGATTTATCACACTGTGATTTTGCCTTTTTTTTTTTTTTTTTTTAAATCAAGGTCTCTAATATTCTAGATCTCTCCTCTGATATTTATGTGCCAGGAACTTGCAAAATTACTTCATGCTAACCTGTCTTCCATATTGTAAATTTTCAATTAAAAGAGAAACACAATGAGAAGCATTTAATATCCATAACAATCCACGCTGCTGCCTTACAGAGACAGCAAGGAAACTTGTTAACTCCTCTTAGTGCACACTACTTCTGTATGGCACAGTCACAAAGTCACTGAGTCACTGTCTCCCCAACATAGACGAATTAAATAATTCCCAAATTACAATTCCAAATACTGGAATATAAATGCTGAGGCCTCTCTTCCATAAGACAGGCGTGCCATAGGAGACTCAGGGCAGGTAGTGGCTCACGGTCATACCTGGTTTCCATACCCACAGCCAAGACAACCACAGCACTGAAAAGAGCTTGACTGATTGCATTCACAGGAGCATTTTGAACATTGCCAGGTTCCTATTCCACATCCATGGTAGCACTGGTGCTTGTTAGCAGCATGCTTAGCACAACCCCACATTAAGATCCTTTATAATGAGCTTCCTACACATAGAGAGTGGAAGGCTATGTCTGCTGCAAATTGCTTATACACCAAACAGACCAGGCAGCCCACGTGCAGGGCTGGGGCTCCCCTTCAGCGTGCTGAGCACTTGCCGTCTGCTCGAAGTCAGTCCTCCAAGTTTCCCCTACAGTCGGTGAGAGAGACTCACCATGTCTGGTGTGGGCACCAACAAGGCTGGGCAGACATTGTGCTGAGGATGGCCGCTCAATCAGGAGGTCACAGGTTATTTGTCTGAAACCTAGACCAGCTATGAGTATCTCAAATCATGTAGTTCACTTCCAGGGTGTGCTTCAGAGGGGCGTTCAGTCCAAGTGTTAAATCAGTTTGAAGAAAAGCCCAAATCATACTCATGCCTCTAAACAGAATAACTGACATTAACTCTTCTAAAAGAAAGGGTTTTTGCTAAACCCAAATGTCCAGCAAAGCGTTCTCCAAAGAATGCTTGACTTCACCACACTTCTGTAGCTAGGAGGTCAATAAAACGCTTCATAAATTGTGGGATTGCTATTAGGTCTTGATGAATAAATTAGTCTTTAGCCACTGTAAGCAGGCTTTATTCCTTGCTTCCTTTAAAATGTTAATAGTTTCAACAACCACACAATTCAAAAGGTTTGTACCATTTGATTAGACAAGGACTTCATGCCTACAAACTCTCCTAGTTTTATTCTCTAGCATGATACTAAAGTTATTCTTAGAGAAGGAAAATTCTTGAGAACTGAAATCTTCCCCCCTGAGAAATCCACATCGATTCAGAACATGTTAGACTCCGGTGTTACATACAAAAAGTTCAGAACGTCTTCTCTGCTCTAAGGAGATTGTAGACCTACAGGGACATGAGAAATTTATTGGAGTTTCAGATATCTATTTTTTTCCCTTCTCTGGCTGGATTATATTCTGTCTGGAGAGAATAAAGGAAGGCCTCCTGACCTTCTAAAGTTGAATGTGATTACTGTGTTAAATTCCACTCTTACTATACTTATTTAACTGCATGGACCTTTTTTTTATTGTTTCTGTTTATTTTCCCTGAAAATTCATCTTTAGATACAAAATTTACTTTGAAATTGCTGTAACATTTTACTTCTCCATTGTGTCAGTACATATCTACGCTTGAACGTAACAAATAGAGTTTTAAATTAAAAATATTTTTGTCCCTAGGAGATAAAAATATAAAATATCTCCACAGTTACTTCCTTCCATTGTATTTGGAGCACTTCTCCAGTTCATAAGGTACTGCAAGAGTGGCATCATTGATTTTCGTGTTGCTGTGTCTCAATACAGTATATATCACTTTAGAAATAGAAAGGCAGCTTTCTAACCAGCTGCGCCTCAGATACTCAACACAAACTAGAAGGCTAGCAGGGTGTTACGTTCCTTTTTTTTTTTCCCTTATGACCAGGAGTAAACATTCTGTAGACCAAACCTTACCCTTACTTATATTTCAGTAATTCCAGTGTCTTTATCACCTGCTTTGGGAGACAGCTGTAACAGTATCACACCTTATACAGCGATCACACCTTGTACAGCGAGATTAATCAGCTCATCATCTCCTTCAGCAGAGGGTGCATATCAAATCAGCCAATATTTCTTCGTTGTGACACTAACTGTGGCTTTGCTTGAATAAGAACAGTCACACCTTCAAACGTAATCGAAAGGTTATATCATCTGATCAAGGTTTACCCTAGGAGTCCCTGGGTTTTCTAACACGGTGAATTCCTGAGGACGATAACACAGGTAATTATAAACAGCTAATTTGTTTCCATACAACTGCCATTATCTAGGGCAAGGGCAAGGCAGGTTTTAATATGCTTTAATAAAATGTTTTCATTAACAGACATTTTCTTCCTTGTAAGAAGGTCTGAGGTGGAAATCCTGGCCTTACTAAATCCAGTCTGAGTTTACCCAGAATTTCCAGCCATAGCCTGTCGCTTCTGCCACTGTCTCAGCCTATTAAGAACAAAAGGGTGCGAGGAAACCAGGCTGCAGTTTTTCAAGCAGCTACAAGAACTTCAGGAGAATGTTCTTTGGTGAGACTATACAAATGTTTTCCCTTTGATGTACCCTAGCTATGCTTTTTAACCTTGTACACAAGTTGTCTATAGCACCAACAAACCTCACACTGCTCTTTAGCATCCAGCTGGTTGTACACTGGGACTTGAAATGAAAATGCTTTACACCTACACTGAAGAAAAAAAAAAAAGATGGATGAGTTTAGACACACAAGGGCTGTAAAATCTTGACCGCTTTACTGTGTCTGTAATGCCATCAGGAGCATTCATTCCCCTGCTGTTAGTGTGCTGAAGCCTTCATGGTCTGGAGCATACTTTCCTGCGCTGTAGTCAGCAAGACCCTGCCATGCCCTGCCTTAGCCCTGTGCTACTTTAGGGAACAGAAGTGAGACATTTAATTCCATATGCCACAGAGACCAAGTTACACAAACCACTGATGTTGCAAATCTTGCCAAGTACCAAAACAATTTAAAAAAAAATCCAGAGAGTGAGCACAAGAGTTTTAAGAGGGATTTTTTTCACTGCTTTTAAATTTCCCACCAATAATGCCAGCTGTCATCTTCCGGTTTACATTAAAACCCAGAATTCCTATCAGCCACAAATTCTTGGCACAAAACGGATAAGCCATTGGTCCAGTAGGACAATATGTATTTATATCAGTGCTATTTTCATTATTCAAACTCTTCTAAAGCTAGCCAAGATGGTTTCTGCCATTTGGTTTATTCCTGAAATCTCACTGGAAGTCAAAAATCAAGTCCAGAGTGAAGACTAACTTGTATAATGTATAAAAAGTTCCAGTTTGTATCTTATACAAAACAATTTCAGTTTGAACAAATGTCTGAATAAACATTTGCCACAGAACCTTACCACAGCATTTATTTAATCCAAACACCAAAAACCAAAGTAGTAGAACATGAAGGATGTCATGTATCTTGTAATGCCCATACATATTTGTAATGAACACAAAAAAATATGTTTTGTCTCAAAGATCCTTAATTCTGAACTGAGCTTTAAAAAAGGTTTTTTCAATAGCATTTTTAATCTTGATTCTGGTATCAAAATGTTCTTTTAAATGCTATTGGTAAACAGACACTATTTTTAGAACATATTTATTAATGGACAAATATTTGATAAAGTATTTTGAGACAGTCTCACATAACTTCTAAAAATACATAATATTGTCTATGTATATATATATGCATGTGTGCGTGTGTGTATGTTTATATGTAAACATAGGTATAAAAATAAATATGCAGATGTACAACTATAACAGTTGATTTAAATTTTTAAAGATATTTTGTGCTGTGTTTATGTCCAATTGCACTTTTCAGGTTACCGAGGAAAAAATATTTATGTTGAATTACCATGGTTGAAATTTACTTATTTAAGTGCAACATTTTCAATGTGGAAAGCTCCCCAGGCTGGGGATGGTAGAGGCAGAAAAGGCAGAGGGGAGTATGCTTGGGTTTGACTTGGTTTCATCTGCACAACTCTCCCTCCTGTGCATATGCATTACCATGGAGATTTTAAAGGAGATGAACTGTTCTGTTACCTTCAGGATTTCTGCTTCATGCAGGGAACACCTTCAGCAGAGAGATGTAGTGAAAAGATCAGTACAGCTTTATTCGTTATGATTAGTGTGAGCTGGCACCAAGAGCGCCCTAACGCTATCATTGCAGCATTTTTTACCCTTTCTTCAATATCCTTTGCAGAGGCCCTGACGGGCGCAGCTTTGAGCAGTGGTGGGTCCATGTTGGAGCCACTTGGAACTGGCTCCATCTGACATGGGGGCAGCTCCTGATCTCTTCTCACAGAGGCCATCCCTGCAGCCTCCCCCCATACCAAAACCTTGCAACATAAATATGGTCTCATAGGCTTTCTTGCATCTTTTCAACTCTGAATACTGGTCCACACTAAGGCCATTGGTATGAACACATTAAAACTTTGGGGCTTCTCAGACTCCAGTGTGTACATGAGAAACTATGAGAAAAGAAAGTGAGAATTCATAAAAAGGTGTGGAGTCCTTGGAAAAAGAGGCTGAAGAATTATCTTTATTCTTTATAGTAAATAGAAAGAAATATTTCATGAATTTTCTTGCAAAGTATTCGCTCCAATATCTCCGACATTTGCTAAAGGCAATATTTGCCATTTTGTTCCATAACACTGCATCGTTCACTTTTAGTACCACTTGAATGACATGACATTTTTCCAAACCTACTGTGAAGGCAGTAAATCAGTCTAGTGCTTAGAACAGATAAAATTCATTATTCAAACACCAGTGTTATTGACAGTATATCAAAAAGGTCAAATGAGCAGATTAAAAACTTGCAGTATGAATTAAACATACCAGTTGATCTTAATGACAGTGAATACATTTCGCACAGGCAAAAGAGATTTGTATGTTTTCTGTTAACAAATTTGGGCACATCTTTTGCACTTTCTGCTTGAAGAAGTGCAAAATATGTTTAGAGAGAGGCAGCTGACAAGCTATGAGATAATAATGTGAAATTTTGCACATTGTCATTTTAAAGGGAAATGTTGACTGAGAGAGTTGTAATAGAAAGAAGAAGTGTAATTTTTAATTCTCCTAAATGGACAAAACCTTTCTGACTGTGTACATGAATACCACATGTACAAATAGATAATTTTCTTTTTTTTGATATATAAAGGGCTTACAGCAATCACATTCACTATGTAGTCTGTATACAGTCATAGAATCATACAATCATGGAATTGTTTAGGTTGGAAAAGACCTTAGGATCATTGAGTCCAACCATTAAACTAGAACTGCCAAGTCCACCACTAAACCACGGCCCTAAGTGTCATATCAACACGTCTTTTAAATACCTCCACAGATGGGGACTCAACCGCTTCCCTAGGCAGCCTGTTCCAATGCTTGACAACCCTTTTGGTGAAGAAATTTTTCCTAATATCCAATCTAAATCCACTTATTACTAATATAGAAAGTACAGTTTTAAACAGAGCACTTAAATCTAGTCCACAGGACTAGAAAACCCAGACATAGGAATACAAAATCCAGACACAGGAATACAAAATCCAGACACAGAGAGTAATGCAGATTTCTAATCATTATGCTAAGCAGCCCAGCTTGATCTGCATAAAAAAAAGAAAATTCAGGAAAAAAGTTAACTGAAAAATATATATGTTCCATCTTGGGTTTTTCTCCTGTTCTCTGAAAACAGCAAGCTCCCAAGAAAGCAGCTGTGACTCATTTTTCTCACTGACCTCTTCCAGATAGGAAGTCATACCCTATACTGGAAAACATTGGAGGCACCAGTGTTTATAGTCAACACGCCTTCAGACAGGACTGGTTGGACAGAGTTTTGTCAAGAAAAGGCCACACACAGTCTTTATGGGTCACAGTGACATTTAACACAATTTTCAACATTTCCACACTTCACATTTAGTCAAAATTTTCAAAACAGTAAAACCACTGCATGCCAAAACTACTGTTTCCCACCTGATCAAGAATACTTTATAGGCTTTTTGCATCTCTTGTGTTCCCCTGTGGTCATCTTTGGTCTCAGTTTAGATGGCAAATTGCTGTGTGATAGACACAATCTCTCCAGAGGACCACAGGAAAATTCAGGTTAAAAGGATCTGCAGGGGTCCAACTACCTGCTTGAACTAGGCTGAGCCATGAAGTCAGGTCTTGAAAAGCCCCTAGGATGGGAATGGCACAACTGTGCCTGTGCCACTGTCTGACTGTCCTCATGGAGAAAAGTTTTTCCTCATATGCAGAAACCTCTCTTGTTTCAGTTCATGCCTGTTTTATCTTCTCCTCCCACCACGCACTGTCATGAAAAGCCTGGCTCCCTCTTCTCGATGACCTCCCCATAGATACTGGGGGTCTGCTGATAGGTGCCCACAAATCTGTCTCCTCTCCAGGCCAAACAAGACCCCATTCCCCGTCCTTTCCTCGCAGGCCAAGTGCTCCAGTATCTGACCATCTTAACAGCCTTCTGCTGAACTGGCTCCAGTTGATTAATGTCTTTGTTTTTTTGTCAGGCAGCCCAAAACTGAATCTCAATGTGGTACAGTGAGTGTTGAGTAAAGGAGGATCACCATTTCCCTCAACCTATGGGCTGCACTGCTGTTGATACTGCTCAGGATGCCATTGGCCTTCTTTCCAACAGGGCACACTTGGCTCATGTGCCATTCACGCCCTGCCCCCAGGATCCCTTCAGCAGAGCTGCTCCCCCACCCAGTCTGTCTCCATCCTTCATTGCTGCCAGACATTCTTCCTTCTGAGGGGCAGGACTTTACAGTTGTCCTTATTAAATTTCATAAGTTTACTGTTGGCCTGTTCCTCCAGCCTGTCCAGGTCCCTCTGAATGGCAGCCCTGCCTTTGAGCAGATTGACTCATCCCCCCAGTTTGGTGTCATCTGCTCATCTGATGAGTGTGCAATGTTGCTTCCTCCAGGTTATTGATAAAGATGTAAAGCAGGACAGGTCCCCGGGTAGACCCCTGTGGTACTCTGCTTCTCACCAGCCTCCAGTTAGCGTATGACCCATTAACCACCACCATCTGAGCCTAACCATCCAACCAGTTTCTAGGACTTGGCAGTGCCAGGGAAACACCCATCTGAAAAACAACAAACCGGCACACCTCTGTTGACTGTGCTGGGCTTTTGGCTCTCCCAATCTGATGGAAAGATTTCTCCTAACTGCAGTTTCTTGCCTGATTAACTGCACTTTGTAGATGTCACAGCAAGAAAAAAAATCAAATTAAACAGTCTTGTTTTTTCACATGAGACTATTTACATTGTGCCAGGCCATATTAGTGTTCCTGGCTCTAAAATAATAAAATACACATTTAGACAAAAAAAAGAGAGAACAGTGGCCAATAATCCATGGGAGACCAGTATAGGGAATTAACAACCATTAGACACCACAAACTGAATCCTGCAGAACAGTTGGGCTATCTCTACTGCTGGTCTTTTAGGCTTTAAATTACCAGATTGCTACAGCAAATTAAGAGAAGGAGGGGAAGAAAATATCTGTGGCTGCATCTGCAGCTGTCCAATAAGTACGAGACACAAATCAACAACAGCACTAGAAGAATAGAAGTTATGCTTGGCCAAAAAGAATTCATTGCAGGGAACATCAGATCACTGGTTAGAGAGGTCAGTGACTGTTTCAGTCAATTACTGCTGAAACACACAGATGCCTCCTGGTTTCACAGCAGAGCAGTAGCTAGCTTGCTGCTCACAACACATTTTGAAAGTACTACCTAGTGATGATAGGCATGCTCCTTCGATAGTGCATACACATGTTTTTATACATTCTATAAATTTGTATAAACTTTATAATCATAACTTGGACAATCTAAGTTTCTGTATGTCAGTGGTTATTTGGTATCACCAAATATTTCAGTCTTCCAAAATAACACCTACTAGTATGCCAGAGAGCATACTCCTGCCCATGTCCAGGCCTTTCCTTCAAAAAAGCATGTAGTTCCATGATCTCACCAGTCCCCAAGCTGCAAAAGAGAGTGCACCCTGCTTTGAAGCTCCCTGCCAGCCTTACCTGGGGAGAATAATCCTGCTAAAATCCATACCTGGATACTGGACTAACACAGAGAAATGAGCATCCACACCCACACATAGCATCAGTTCCTGCTAAAATAAGAATGCCCAACTTGAGGCTTTATAAATATTGGCTCTGACTGCATTTGGCAAAATTTTCTGCAAAGTGGAGGTATCATTCCAAATTCTCAATCCCAAGACAGTTTTTCAGCCTTGCTGTGTGACACCAGAACTCATTTTTACAGCCTCTCAGCTGCAAGAGTCAACAGGTGTCATGGTGGTATATGCTCGATGACTTCCTTGGAAGAAAATAGCATACTCCATCACTCAGTGTTACTCTTGCTAAACAACTTGTACATCCAAAACCCTCAAATGACCTGCTGTGTTGCTATCATCATGACAGGCATCATGGGAAGAGTATAGGGACGCAGTCTGGTTGTGTAGGAATGGGGTCAGGAAGGCCAAGGCTCAGCTGGAGCTAAACTTGGCTAGGAATGCAAAGAATAATAAGAAGGGTTTCTACAGGTATATCAGCCGGAAAAGGATGGTTAAAGAAAGCGTACCCCCGCTGATGAGCGAGACTGGCAAGCTGGTAACAGCAGATGAGGAGAAGGCTGAGGTACTCAACAACTTTTTTGCCTCAGTCTTCACTGGGAACCTCTCTCCTCACCCCACCCAAGTTGATGGATGGCATGAGGGGGACCGGGAGGGCAAAACCCCTCCCACTGTAGGAGAAGATCAAGTTCATGACCACCTGAGGAACCTGAACGCACTAAGTCCATGGGACCTGATGAGATGCATCCCAGAGTCCTGAGGGAATTGGCTGATGTAGTCGCCAAGCCACTCTCCATGATATTTGAAAAGTCATGGCAGTCAGGTGAAGTCCTTGGGGACTGGAAGAAGGGAAACATTGTGCCCATTTTCAAAAAGGGTAGAAAGGAAGACCCTGGGAACTACCGACCTGTCAGCCTCACCTCTGTGCCTGGGAAGATCATGGAACAGATCCTCCTAGAAGCTATGCTAAGGCACATGGAGGCCAGGGAGATAATTCGAGACAGCCAGCATGGCTTCACCAAGGGCAAGTCCTGCCTGACGAACCTAGTGGCTTTCTATGATGGTGTGACAACAACAGTGGACAAAGGAAAACCAATGGACGTCATCTATCTGGACTTCTGCAAAGCCTTTGACACGGTCCCCCACAACATCCTTCTCTCTAAAGTGGAGAGCTATGGATTTGATGGGTGGACTGTTGGGTGGATAAGGAACTGGCTGGATGGTCGCATCCAGAGGGTAGTGGTCAGCAACTCGATGTCCGGATGGAGACCGGTGACGAGTGGTGTCCCTCAGGGGTCCGTACTGGGACCGGTGCTGTTTAATATATTCACCAATGACTTAGACAGTGAGATCGAATGCACCCTCAGCAAGTTTGCGGATGACACCAAACTGAGTGGTGCGGTTGACACACCAGAAGGACGGGATGTCATCCAGAGAGACCTGGACAGGCTGGAGAGGTGGGCCTGTGTGAACCTCATGAGGTTCACAAGGCCAAGTGCAAGGTCATGCACCCGGGTAGGGGAAACCCCCAGTATCAGTACAGGCTGGCGGAAGAAAGGATCGAGAGCAGCCCTGCCGAGAGGGACTTGGGCGTGCTGGTGGATGAAAAGCTGGACATGAGCCGGCAATGTGCGCTGGCGGCCCAGAAGGCCAACCGTACCCTGGGCTGCATCAGGAGAAGCGTGGCCAGCAGGTCAGGGGAGGTGATTCTGCCCCTCTACTCTGCTCTGGTGGGACCTCACCTAGAGTACTGCGTGCAGCTCTGGAGCCCTCAGCGCAAGAAGGACATGGAACTGTTGGAGCGGGTCCAGAGGAGGGCTACAAAAATGATCCGAGGGCTGGATCAACTCTCCTATGAGGACAGGCAGAGGGATTTGGGTTTGTTCAGCCTGGAGAAGAGAAGGCTGCGGGGAGACCTGATTGCAGCCTTTCAGTACCTAAAGGGGGCCTATAGGAAAGATGGGGAAAATCTTTTTAGTAGGGCCAGCTGTGACAGGACAAGGGGTAATGGTTTTAAACTAAACCAGTGTAGGTTTAGACTGGATATAAGGAAGAAATTCTTTGAAATGAGGGTGGTGAAACACTGGAACGGGTTGCCCAGAGAGGTGGTGGAGGCCCCATCCCTGGGAACATTCAAGGCCAGGTTGAATGGGGCTCTGAGCAACCTGATCTAGTTGGTGGTGTCCCTGCTCACTGCAGGGGGGTTGGACTAGATGACCTCTACGGGTCCCTTCCAACCCAAAACAAAACAAAACTAAACAAATAACAAAACTCTGCAGCTCCTGATTTGTATTGATTTATTTCAGTACTCTTCACGTGGGAATTTTTCTTTTTAGAAAAAAGAAACCTGGATTTAATCTGAACAACCAAGCTTTTACTTGCAAATTAACCAAGCAGTAGCCCATCCACGCAACACAGTTCTTGATGCAGGGTAGTTCTCTGAAATATTTCCTTGTTCTGATTTTAGAAGCCTGAACAATGCAAATTCCACCATACGCAGCTCTTTTGAGATCCAGGATACATTTTTTCTTTTACTGGGAAATACCCTACCACTCTTACTTACACCTGCATACAATAGTGAAACCAATGGGTTTGGGTCTTGGAGCTACTCCATAGCTTTCCTTGGTGCTCAGAGAGGTTTCCTGCCACAGAACCTACTCTCCAGCTCAAGACATCCCAAGGATCAAATTAATGAGCACAGTATCTCTGACCCCATTCCTGTTCCCTCAAAATGTTGCTTCCCTGGAGCCACGATACCGATTAACTGCTCTTTGCCCAGACACCCCAGGTTGCTAAGACACGGGAGAAAACCCCTATAAAGTTTTGAAGATGATCTCCCTGAAGCAGGCATCTTATATCTCTGATTGTACATCTGTGCCGCCGTCACAGGCATCTGAGACTCACTGAAAGCTAAAAACATGCTGTAGCCTAAATTAAAATAATCATCAAACTCTATTACAGATAATGCAGTGCATAAGCAGTCAAACCACAGATGGCATTTGCATTTTTACCTTCAGAAAAACCCATCCAATTTTAATTGAAATAAAGCTACCACAAAGTTTAAGAACAAATTTAGCTGAACATGTAATAATGAAGATGGTTTGTACCTGAAAATTAGTCCTTTCTTCCTTCCTGTTTTCTAAAAATATTCTTTTGGGCAGTCAAGCATACTGTGTTTTCAGATCTTGTAAGTGGTAAAAACACCTATATCCCTTGATAGTCTTTTCCTGTACCTGCAGACCAGCAGAAACCTGTCTGGATTTCCTCCGTATTTGTATGTTTTGTCACAAGCAATTGTTATAGGATTACAAAGGGTTAAGAATGTCAACATCTATAGCTGATCTGCTGCCCACTGCCACCTTGAGGCTTTTTTGACATGATATTTTTCAAGGTTTGTGCCTTGTTTGTAACTTTCCAACCTCTCTTCCACCCCCATTTGCATTTTTTCAATTTGGATGTGATTTTAGAATGTCTTGTCTCCAACTCTAATCTCACTGGGTAGCACTGAGTTATTCTTTTGATCTGAATGGCTTTTGCATACTGTTACCCTTGTGGATGTGTTGTGAACATACTCTATTAGTAGGATAATTCTAAAAGATCTTTATGTTCCAGCTCTGAGCTAAGTTTTTGGGTATATATATATATATATATATATGCAACAAAAAAGAAAAAATGTGGAAGCTTGGCTGCCTTTTTCCTGCACCTTCTTTAAGTTAGCAGACTCTAAGGTCTAGGACTATCATTCTGGCATCTTCCGTAAGTCTTGAATGTAAAGTTCTCTCATAACACATCCAATGCATCACTTCAGATGGAAAAGGTATTTTAAAGCAATTAAATGTGTTTGGAGCATATTGAACTGGCTTATGAACTAAAAGTATCGCTTTAGCTGTGTCACTTCAGCTTGCGGTCACATAAGCTGGTGCTTAGGCCTTGTGTTGGTTTGAATTTCTTTTGTGAGAATTTCTTTTGTGTGAATTTCTGCTGCATCTTTCCGCCTTCTCCTCAGAAACTAGATAAAGTCGATACTGCATTTCCCAGTTTGAGACTGGGTTGATACTGTTAGTTGACCACAGAAAAGACGTCTTCCCCACATCCTGCACAGGGCCTTGTAGCAGGGTCCCACATCCTGCACAGGGGCTCATAGCTGGGCAGGCACGCTGCAGGAAACCGCATTGCCAAGCCAAACTCTCCAACCCATAGCAAATCCATCCTTTCTGGGCCAAAATTTGCACAGAATCAGCCTGTAGCACCTTCAGGAGCTGCAGCTCTCAAGCACTACTGCCCTGAACAACCTGATCACAGGGTATCGGGGTACTTCTTTGGGCTCTGGCTGTTCAAATAGGCTTCAGGAAGGTGAGGGAAGATGAAGTTAATCCCCTGTTGGACAAGAATCTCCGTTACTGCTAGTTATTAGCTCTGTCAATGTAAATTAAATGTTCTCATTCTGTTAGGCATAGTGTGTTACTTAGAATTCATTATGAATATTTTAAAAGGTGTAGTTTATTTGTGGCAAGTTGATTGTTTATTCTTCAGCCACACATACAGCTTCAAGAAGTTACATAACCAAGATACACATATATATAAATAACTATATTTGTGTGTGTGAGTGCATGTGTCTACATATTTGGGGGGGGCAGTGTGTGTCTAGCTGTTCAGCCCAGGTTTCTCAGGCCGCAGGGAGAGCCAAATTTGAGTCCTTTGAGTGATGAGGAGGTCACGTAGAAGTGGTTCTTGCCATTGAAATGTTTCAAAACCATTCACTGCCATGCTGTGTAAAACCAGCATTTCTGGGGAAGCTCAGGGGTGATAAACCTCCCGACCAGAGGTGCAGGAGAAAAGCTCAACAAGAAAGGCTTTTGTCTGAATGATGAAAAACTACGAGCTGACTTAAATAGCCCTTGAGAGCTCCTGGTATCCTAAAACTGGAATAGAGATGCAGATGTAAATCCCAAGTCTAAGTTTCCCTTATCACACAGCAGTTTCATCTGAAGGACTTTTGGTTTTTAACCCAGCACTTTGGTGGATAAAGCTAAAGTGATAATGTTAGATGAACTACCTTCTGAACATTAAATATATTGGTTTGTAGATTTCCAAGAGGCAGATGCCTGCAAAAATGTTTTTTATGTGTTTCTCAGGGTTTCCTTCAAAAGCTCCACACACACCCACATGGAGCAGAATTAATTCACTAGGCACTCCATTGCTCTCACCTTTATTATTACTGAATACCGCATTCAATTTTAGCCCCAGGTCTATCACCTCTGTAGAGTTACTTCTGCTTGCTTCTGGCCAGAATAGTGCTGAAAAGGAGGAGATAAGGTAATTGAGATCTTTCTTCTCACTTAAAAGAGCATGCACAACAATCAAGTAAATTTACATTCATATCACTGAGAATTGCCAACTTCCTAGGCCAGTTCTAGAGCTGGTGTAAACTGAGGTTGCTCATTTGAAGGCAAGGGAGGCTATAGTGTAGGTAGCTCCTTTAAAGTGACAGCGATTTATTCCAGCTGAGAATCTAAGCTGGGATCTGGAAAAATCAATGTTACTGTAAAAATCTTAGCTTAGAAAGAACCTGCTCAATAAATAAAATGCATTTGCCTTAGGAGAAACACATTTCCAAGTGCTTATTTATAGAAATACCTAGTCTGCACAGAGCAAAGCATCAATTTCTGAGTATCAGGGGATCCACAGAGCTTACTGCAGTCTTCTCCCCATACGATGAACTTCGTGCTCAGCCTCCACGTTAGCATGGAAGCAGGTGTCCTCCCATCCTGCACCCAGCTCCAAGTCATTCTGTACTGCAGGGGTTTTCTCTAAGGTGCATGGGGGCAACAGTAAAGAAGCAACACTAAAAGCACAGGGATCACACTCACCATTTACCACACTGTAGGGCCCAGCTTTTAGACACGCTGGGCATTACCTGCTCTGATCAAACACAAAAGCAACTAGTAGATGCCAGTGAGCTTGTTCCCTTTTATTGTCAAAGAAGAGTACCCCATTTTAAATGTGGGAAAGCACAAAATGCCACCCAAATTTCCTTTCATAAATGCACTATTCTTCCCACACGCACATTATTCAGACTCCTGCTTATGAAGAGACAAGCTGAGTGGGGCAAGTTGGAGTAGACGATCAGGAGGTCCCTTCCAGCCCAAACAATTCTGTGACCTAACACAACAATGACACATGCAACCACCCAAATGCCAACTGTATATGCTAACCTGCCTGTTGGCACGTAGCCACCACCTTTCCTGCCATCACCAACTCCACAGGGCAGCACCAGGGAAGTCCTGCTCAGGCTCACCACCCTGGTGGTGGCTGCAGAAGGTATCCATGCCAGTGATGGTGGGCGACTAACAGACCCAGGGCAATGTACTTGACCAAGGTCTGTGCCTGCTGCTTCTCTTCCTTGGGCATGCCACAAAGGGTGTCTGAAGGATCGTTCCCAACATTGACCCACTATGATTTGATCGCTGGTCTGGCATCCAGTTGGGTATTTCCTCAGTCACCTTGCCATGATTTTATCTAGTCACCATTGGTCTCCAGAAAACCTTGTGTCCATGTCTGTTAGTTTGGAAAAATTACATTTAAGGTCAACAGTTTCCTTTTGAGTTACATCGATCCCTCAACAGTTAGTCTTGTAGCTGTCTGGCAGGCTCAGGGTTTCAAGAGAAAGCTGTGCAGACTCCTCCACACAGGCCAGCTTCTCAAAAAGTGATCATCTTCTGGAGGAAGCTCAAGATTTGAATTTTTTTTCCACATTTTAGCAGAGATCTGTTCTTTCCCATTTTGAACAAGGGTATACAAAGCCCCCACGCAATAGAAAGTGGCACTGAGAGATGTTGCTAACTGCGGATTAATTCACAGCCTGGCCATCTGTTACATGCACCTCTCTGTTTTCAGGTTAATAACAAAAACCAGTAAGACATTCCATTATTAGACACAACAGGGAAAAAAAATATGTGGAAAGAGTAATTCTCTCCACAGATCAGTTATTACACCCTTTAAAAGGAGAGTGTCCAGTGTCTAGCCATCCTATTATCCTATCTCACCGAGAACTGGAAACTGCTGGGAAAGAAATTAAAAGCAATAAAGGCAGGAATTGTGTAACAGGGCTTCATGAACAGGGACAGCCTTTTTCCCAAGACAGACTTTTCTTTCTCTGATGGGATCAAATATAGTGAGTCAATACTTTAGCCCAGAAGTGGCTCATGGTTTTCAGAGGAACCTTTCTGGAGGAAGGGACGCATTTCCCATGAATAAGACTGATACTTTAGGGGACAAATATAGCTATAGCTCTGTTTAATGTTATATTAATACAATTACCATGTTTTGAGAGAGGGGAAAAAAAGAAAAGGAAAGGAAAGGGTCAGCTTTCTGTCCTGACGTGCTACAACACTGACAGGGTTGAACTAGAAAATGCTGCTGTTTCCCTAGAAATATTGTATCTCTGAGTATAATAAACCCAGGAGGTTAGTGAGCAATAAACAAAAGTATTTTTGTTATTAGCTTGTGCCTTTGCTTTTATTGACTCTCATGTTTCTTTGCCAGAAAGAATATTACTTTTTCTCCTTTACATCCCAAATGTCTTCAATTTGTACAAACTGGGGGTTTTATTCCTCAATTACACTTTTATATTTCTATAAAAATACATATGTATACACACACACACAGAATAGGACATAATTTTGATATAATATACATAATATATATTTACATGAGATATTAACAATAATCAATGCTTATTATATATATCTAAGGGTTCTTACGTATATAAATATATCTAAAAACTTTTTTGTAGAAAGGTGCATGGGGTCAGCATTCAGAGTTCTGTATATTTCAAAGAGTTTCATTGTAATCCAATGTCCTGTAACTGAATTCCTTGTTGTCCCAGTTCAACCCATTCCTTCACTTTCCTTTCACTTCCAGTGCTATGAATAAGGAAAACTATAGACACCTCCCATCTAAAGCTTTTTCTCGAGGTCTCCAGTTTAGAAAAAGTTTACAAGTGCTAAACCTTTGGTATTACGAATGCACAAACCCCCTGGAGGGTTTGTAACCTGGAACTGGTGAAGATTTCCTGGCCAAAGACTGAGTTTCTTAGAAACACATTCCTGAGCCTTGTGTTGGGTCAGTCCTTCGTAATAACCACGGAAACCACGTGGCAATTTCAATCAACGTTGATGTTGGAAAAGATGCATAAAGACACATACAGTCCCATAAAGAGTGGGGAAAAAAGTATTTATACCCAAATATTTCATGGACTCCTTACTACAAACAGTTAATTCAGTGACCTTAGTTCATCAAACGTTTTTCTTTTAAACTGTTATTTATTATCTGTTGTCCTTATCCACCTGCTTTTTTGCTGATCCCCTTCATTCCTCTTTGCAAACAAGGTTTTATAAAGGAATTTTTAAATTTTAGCCTCCAGATAAATATGTACTCAGAAATTCATTCTCAGCATGTCACTCACATATGGTTTTAATTTTATAAAACACATATATTTGAAAAAATAGCAGTGAGCTTTTTCAATTGATTTAGCTAATTTTATTAGCTGTGGGAAGCAGAAGAGTAGCTGCCTCTGGCAAAAAAGGAGCAGATGTTGCACGGAGGAAAGGAGATTATTTTCCTTTTTCTATTCAGCATCTGCTTTAATCTTCTTTGACCTGTTGAATGACTAAGCTCCAACGAGACTGTTTGCACTTAGATCTTCCTGAAGCCTCCTCTCATCGGGAAGGATTCTGCATCTATTAGGGAGGATTTGATGATCTACCTTTTCAATATTAACATCCTGCAGATAATTCTGCTGCTGCTTTGTTTCAAAAATAGCATGTTCCCTTTCTGTCACCTGGTCACTGCTGTGTGTGGAACAAGCAGCCCACTGCCCTGAGCGCTAGGACATTCTCCCTTTGTGCAACCATGGCTTGTAAACTGAGGTGAAGAAGAAAAGCAAACATAAATGTACAGCATAAAGTATAAAGACTAGAGTATGTGCCTGTTACCACTATGCAATAAAAGTTTTTCATCTCGAAAATGCTAGCACCTGAATACTAATGGCAGACAAGTGACCTTCAGTGACCCTTTTTAGTCACGTGCCTTGGTTTTATCTAGACTGTGCTTCAAATGCAAATGCTGGGGATATAATTATTAGTGGATGCAGATTTTCACTGACTGAAATAAAGATGGACAGAAGACCTAGCTAAAGCTTTGGCCCAGAAACCACATTAATGACATATTAAGTATAATTAAGCAAATAATTTGTTCAATGCATTTTATTTCTTTTTTCCTGTATATGGAATATTTATTTCTAATAAATGTATATAAAACAGAACCTAAAACAACTGTTCCTCACAGTTGCTTATCTGACACTACAGGCAAGCTGTATCAAGCCTTACTTCAACAATTTCACAGAAGCATCCTCCGTGTCACACATTTGATCAGCTAAAAAGCATGGACTCACTGGTGTCACTTAAATGACCCCAGGTTGTTGGTCTAAGAGGAAATGCTAAAGGGAGACTGTCCCCTCCAATGTTAGTTATCACACATTTCCATGGAGCTGTACCACCTTTACTGTAAGGACACAAACATGGAGGTAACAGTATCTGTGTAAGCACGAGTGCTCTTGGAAGACTACTATAAAATCTACATTACAAATTAAAGTTTACATTTTAATTTGAAGAAATGGAAAGCCTATTCTTCTTTATGGCCTGTAAGAGAATTATCTAAACATAATATAATTTTGAACAAAATAAAAGAAAAAAAAAAAACCACCAACAAAGAAAAAGACCAAACCAACAAAGAAAAGGAAAACTGAAGAAACAGACTCCATAACGAAGAGCCTTGACTCTTGTTCGAAAGCACACTTTTTATGATGAAAACAACTATATTGTCATGCTCTCACAGACCTCACCAGTTATTTTTGTGACGAGTAACTCCTGAACTAAAAGGCCCTCCCAGGCTGGGAGAGCCTGGGCAGGCAGCAAGGCTGAGCAAAGATGGATGGGTAGGAGGCAGACCCAAAACCGCCGCTGTGGCCAGCCAGCCGCTCCGACCCTGCTGCACGCTGCCGCTCCTGCTGAGACACCCGTGTCGCACACCCGCTCCCTGTGCGCCAGGGACAAGGGAATAACTACGTCTGGGGTCAACATCACTCTTGGGATGGTACTTTCACCACTGCCTCAAAATGGCTGTAGGCAGCAGAGCTCTTCTTCACCGGCCTAGGAAAGGCAGGAGCTCCATGTCTGCCCCACTTACACTACAGGCAGCGAGAGGTTTTTGTCTTTAGGATAAGTCTCTGTCCCAAACCGCAGTTAGGGGGGGTCTGCCAAGACACTTACCTCTACAAGCAAACGGGTGGGCAGAAAGCAGGGGCCGAGGTCCCCAGGAGCAACCAGGACGATTGGCCCTAGGTTTGCAGAGGCAATGGAACAGTAATTTCCTGCTGGGAGGAAAAGCAGCTGCCATGCATCACTGCTCTCACAGTCCCAAACATTTATTGCACTGTGTAGTGCTTTGAATTGAACTGAAGAGAAAGTTTAATCCTCAAGTGTATTTCAGGTATCTTTTGCTGATCCTCTTAAATTTACTGATAAACATCAGAAAATGTATATTTTAAAACAACTTTCTGTAATTCTGCACCTGCAAGGCTGGCAAAATACTAGGCAGAGGAGACAATACAGTGCCTTTCCATGCTACCCAGACACCGGCTGGGAGCTCATATTCACAGCCGTTCCGCACCACCCTGCATAGCTTTCTACAGCAGAACAGGACTCGAGGCAATCACACCTATCCGATACACTTATTGTTTGTACAAATCCCCATTTTAATTGTCAGCTTAGTCGCCTTGCACAATCCACTTCCCCCACACTTTGCTTTAGATTCCCAGGTTTATAGGTGGGACTGTGATACAGGCCTTTTGGCGAAGTGTTCAGGAACTGATGAAAAGTGTTGGTTGAAACAGCACCCCTCACACAATTACTGTGTGATGATGATGATTATGATGACAACAATGACAACAATAACAACAACAACAACAATAATAATAATAATTTAATCTGGTCATTGCGAGGTGTATTGGGTCAAGCTGCATAGTGCTGTGCTTTCTATCGGTACGTAGAAAGGTGGTGTTGATAACACACCAGTGTTTTGGCTGCTGCTGAGCAGAGCTCACACAATATCAAGGCTGTGTCTCCAACATTCCCCCACTACCACCAGTGGGCTGGGAGGGGGCAAGATCTTGGGAGGGGATGTAGCCAAGACACCTGACCCAAACCGACCAAAGGGATGTTCCATACCATATGGCATCGGCTCAGATATAAAAGCCAAGGGAAAAAGGGGGTGGTGGTGGGGAGGGGAACAGGACATTCGTCTTTCATGATGTTTTGTCTTCCGGAGCAATGGCTATGCCTACTGAAGCCCTGCTTCCTGGGAAGTGGCTGGACATCGCCTGCTAATGGGAAGTAGAGAATAAAATCTTGGTTTCCTTTTGCTACCACGCGTGGCCTTTGCTTTTGCTTTTTATTAGACTGCCTTTATCTTGACCTATGAGTTTTCTTTCTTTCCATCTCATTTTCTCCCTGCCTGTCCTGGTGAAGAGGGGAGTGACAGAGCAGCTTGCTGGCACCTGGTTTCCAGCCAAGGTCAAACCTTCACACAAGGTCTGATTTTTCTTCTATGGCTTGAACACAACAGACATCCCAAAAGTAGAGGCTTTCCCAACAGACTGTGCTGTATTTAAAAGAATGTGTCAGTAGCATATGCTACCGTAAGGTTTAAATACAGAAAAGCCATACTTAGCAGCAAGATGTTAGTGTTGCTGGTATCTGAAATTAAATTAGATCTTGCATTCAAATTCAGCCACAGGGGTATGCACATACTTGGTTTCCTTTCATATTTGCATTTTTTCAGGACAACTATAACCTTTCCCTTAAAACATGACTATGTTATTTCCCTAAGCCTTAATAATTCAATAATTATGTCCCCCTGAAATGACAGGTAGAGGAATCTTTCCATAAGTTACCAAGAGAGGCTGGGCATCTACCTTCCATTAGACCCCTGAGTTTCAAATGACAAAGAAGTGTGTTAAAACAGATTAGCTTGACTGTGCACCTGAGCCCCAAGAGCAGCATCATGTGAGGGATTTTGTTCTCCTTTGAAAATGGGGAAAACTGCCTCACAGCTAGTGCATGGCCAGAGTGATCATCGGGGAAATTAGATCAGAGCAACTAGCCTGCTGTAAATGATTACACCCTTGCTAACTGCAAAATACCTTCCTCCAGCAAACAAGAGCTGTGAGAAAACATACCCACAGCTGCGGAGAGTTGCTCCCTCTAATCAGCCCTTGCCATTACGTTGTTGGGGGAGCATGATCACAGATTTTAAAAATATATTTCAATAAACTTTTTAGAGGACTGCAGAAACAGTTGGGGGGGAGGAAGAGGAGGATTACTCTGACATAGTTTTATCCTGAAATTTAAGGTCTCACAGAAAGGTTCTTGAATGTATGACAACAAAGACATCTTGATGGGAAAAAAATTTTTGGAGTCATTCTTGATACATTTCTGATACAAGTAAGCTGAAGAATCTGAAGATGAAGACTTCAGCAGCTACTCAAAATGAACTATTTCTGCTTAAATGTCCACTACAGTTAAACCTGGAGAACGGGGACTGTCTTCACAAGTGAGTTTAGTATCCAGTGCGCCTCTTGCCAACAGAGTTGTATTCTCCTGAGGAAAATGTGGTTTTGTAAATAGGGAAGGGAAACTTTGATAAATGTTGTTCTCTCCCCAGATTAATTATTTATACTGTGCTGCCTTACTTGTAAAGTTAAAAAAAATGCATAGATTACCATTAAATACTTCAGTTACTCATGAAGTGCAAATAATTTCTAAGTACTTGATATTCCTGCAGTGACACAAACTTTATGAGGACTGTACTAGTATGTCATACAGAAAACAGGAAAGAAAGATTACTGCTAATCTCAGTGACAGATGACAGAACTATGATTATAACCCCCTTGAAATACCACTCAATAAAAATCGTCTGGAGAATTCTGAATTTTAATGGTTTCTAAAAGCAGTTTGAGAGTCTCTACCCAACAGTTTGTTCCCACTGTGTGTGCTGCAGCCCTTACAAATAACTTGCTTGGGATTTCAGATCACACTAAGATGTCCCAACATGTCAATTATCGTTAGCACATGCAAGAAAAAATTAATTTGAACACTGTCAGTGACAAAACTCCCCAGGGCATCACCACTGTCCATAAAGACAGCAAGCAGGGAAGCACAGCCAAAGCCTGCACAAACCATGGTTGCCAGTGGGAATCACCCAGCTGCAACAAGGATTCAGAAACTCTGGTGTTTATTATATGCTTTAAAAGGCATGCGTGTAGACAAGATATTCAACCCCTATTAATGTCTGTAGCGTGAAAGCACCAACCCTGTTTCGGTGCTTTCCAGTATTATTCTTAGATGCCCTGAGTGTCTTTGCAAATTTAGGAATTTCCAGTGTAACTTTTGGTGAAAGTCTCTGTTTTCCAGCTTTATGTTCACTTAACATTAGCAAATTAGAGAGATTTTACATATGTGTGTGTCTATGTGCATGCATACATATATAAGCATAATAGAGACTTACTCAGGCAACCCAGCAAATAACACCTAAATAAAAACCTGCAACTTGAAGACAGTATGCTCAGACTTCGCTTTGCTCAAGGAGGGAGGGGTTTGGAAAGGGGATACCTCCAGATAAGCACCAGCAATTTGGGAGTTCAGCTCCTTATTTAGCTCCTCACCAGTCCTGTGCAGCTGTAGCACCGGTGGCTGAGTGGCTCCTGCAGCTGGCATACAAATCAAGCTATCAAATTCAAGCCCCATCAGCTGCAGCTGCTGTTAATAAGCCAGATGTGAAATATTTGTGAAGCTGGTAAGTAGAATCTCCTCCCACCCAGCAGACAAACTGAGGCAGCAACCTCCGCATCAAATTAATAATTTGAAGCAGGTATGCAAAACAGGCAATAATTTAAAAAGTCTTAGTGAGGTAAGACTCAGCTGGTCAGTCTGTTCAGGGAAAATTAGAATGCCATACTGGTGGCTATAACACAATGCTGTAATGCAGACCTGGAGCCAGGCGACGCTGGTGTTGGGGCTGAAAAAGAACAAAGAAATAGTATCCAAGTTGCACAACAGTTACCATTTATAGTAAATTCAAAAGTAATGTGAAGCTGGAGACCAGTGGAGTGAGGTGTAAAAGTGTGTTATACATATATAAATAACCCCAAGTGGATCGTAGTAGAGGAAGTCAGCAACACAAACACTGTATTCCTCCTGGTGAAGGACTCCAGATGCTGGTGATGTGCTGTGACACCTCTCCACGCACCAAACCACAGAGTGAAGCCACCAACCTTTGGACCCAGGGGAAGGGTGAGCATAACCCCAGGAAAAGGGGTAGGAATTAAGTGTGTGTGTTACAGTTTTAACTGCAATTATGATTATTTCTTTGCCTAACAGCTAGATCTGGACTAAAAATTAGACTCTTAACATTCCAATTATACTTAAAAAAAAAATAATCTTGGCTTACTTTTACATAGATATGCTTCCTCTTTGCCCACAATCAGGATTTTGAACACGGCAGGACCAAAATGTAAGGCATGCCACTCCTATACAGCCTTCACAGGCCAAGCTCCCAACACTTCCCAGGCTGAGCTCCCCCTGCTTGAATTGCCAGGCAGAGGGCTGGTGGGGACGGGCTAGTGGTAGTAACCTTTCCACTTGGAAATGTAAGGCAGGATGTCTTCCAGATTTACGTTATAGACACAAGCAGGATTTGAAATACCCAGCTCTCATTCGTGTTTCTTTTTGGTGGGTATAAATGCCCCCCTTTTCCAAACACAAAATCTTGTCTCCCACTTTTATGACCCTGACTATCTCCACTGTCTCCTCTTGGAGTGAATACTGTCAGCAGTCAATATTCATGTCTCAATTCACAGTTTCCTCTCCATCCCAAAATATCCTGTGTAGGAAGGTCACTATTCAGTTGCTGATTACAAGCTTTGCAGTTCCCGTCCAGGTACCACTTTTTCTCATGACTGCACCCCTGTTCAGCAACACACAGCTCCAGGGAAGCAAGAGCTTCCTTTATTAATGTGCTACTGCATCATTTTCCTTCATCCACTTAACCCTCATGTAATCTTAACATTAAGGCCAGGTTATTTGTTCACCAAGCTAATGGCAAAATAATTCATATGATCATTATGAAAAGTTACAAGGGCATGATTTATAGTATCATAGAATGCTTTGGGTTGGAAGGGACCTTTAGAGTCATCTAGTCCAACCCCCCTGCAGTGAGCAGGGACATCTTCAACTTTACCAGGCTGCTCAGAGCCCCATCCAACCTGACCTTGAATGTTTCCAGGGATGGGGCCTCTGCTACCTCCCTGGGCAACCTGTTCCACTGTTTCACCACCCTCACTGTAAAAAATTTCTTCCTTATATCCAGTCTAAATCTACCCTCCTTTATTTTAAAAACATTACCCCTTGTCCTGACACAGCAGACCTTGCTAAAAAGTTCATCTCCATCTTTCCTATAGGCCCCCTTTAGGTACTGAAAGGCCACAACAAGGTCTCCCCTCAGCCTCCTCTTCTCCAGGCTGAGCAAGCCCAACTGTCTCAGCCTGGTGTCATAGGAGAGGTGCTCCAGCCCTCGGATCATTTTTGTAGCCCTCCTCTGGACCCGCTCCAACAGTTCCATGTCCTTCTTGTGCTGAGGGCTCCAGAGCTGGACGCAGGGCTCCAGGTGAGGTCTCCCCAGAGCAGAGTAGAGGGGCAGAATCACCTCCCTTGACCTGCTGGCCACGCTGCTTTTGGTCAGACAGGACTTGTGCTGGGTGAAGCCATGCTGGCTGTTTTGAATTATCTCCCTGTCCTCCATGTGCTTTAGCATAGCTTCTAGGAGGATCTGTTCCATGCTGTTCCCACACACAGAGGTGAGGCTGACAGGTCAGCAGTTCCCGGGGTCTTCCTTTCTACCCTTTTTAAAGATGGGCACAATGTTTCCCTTCTTCCCGTCCCCGAGGACTTCACCTGACTGCCATGACTTTTCAAATATTATGGAGAGAGTGGCTTGGCAACTACATCAGCCAATTCCCTCAGGACTCTGGGATGCATCTCATCGGGTAACATAGACTTATGTGCGTTCAGGTTCCTCAGGTGGTCACGAACGGGATCTTCCCTTACAGTGTGAGAGATTTACCCCCTTGGTCCCCATCTTGTGGTCCATTGACTCGGGAGGGGTGAGGAGAGCTTACCAGTTAAGACTGAGGCAAAAAAGTTATTGAGTACCTCAGCTTTCTCCTTGTCTGTTGATACTAGGTTGCCATTCTTGTTCAGCAGGGGGGTATGCTTTCTTTAACCACCTTTTCTGGCTGACATACCTACAGAAGCCCTTCTTGTTATTCTTTATATCTCTTGCCAAGTTTAGCTCCAGCTGAGCCTTGGCTCTCCTGACCCCATCCCTGTACAACTGGGCAGCGTCCCTACACTCTTCCCAGGATGCCTGTCCCTGCTTCCACTGCCTGTGCAGTTCCCTCTTCCTCCTTAGTTTGACCAGCATCTCTCATCTCAGCCATGTTGGTCTCTTCCCTTCTTTGCCTGGTTTCTTACACCTGGGGATTGAGAGCTCTTGCACTCTGTGGAACACATCCTTAAAGATCTGCCAGCTCTGTTCTGTTCCCCTGTCCCTGAGGACCATTTCCCAGGGAGTCCTTCTGACTATCTCCTTGAAGAGGTAGAAGTTTGCTTTCCTAAAATTTAGAGTCCTGACTATACTCGTCGCTTTTCCCATATCCTCATGAGTGTGAACTCCACCAATGCATGATCACTACAGCCTGGGCTGCGTCCAATCTTGACATCACTGATGATCTCACATTGGTGACTATCAAGTCCAGTATTGCATCCCCGTGGGTAGGGGTGTCTATTACCTGGCTTAAGAAGTTGTCCTCAATGCATTCTAGGAATCTCCTGGATTGCCTACGGCTCGCCATGCTACTTTTCCAGCAGATGTCAGGGAGGTTGAAGTCCCCCAGCAGAACAAGAGCCTGCAAGTGTGAAGCCTCCTGGAGGAAGAAAGCTTCATCAGTAGGCTCCCCTTGACCAGGCAGCCTGTAGTAGACACCAACCACAAGGTTCCCTTTGTTGCCTCTGTCTCCGATTCTTACCCACAAGCTTTCAACCTGCTCGTGGTTATTCTTCAGGGGCAGCTCTTCATACCATATTGATTTCTTGATGTAGAGGGCAATGCCTCCACCCCTCCTTTCTTGCCTGTTGCTTCTGAACAGCCTGTAGGCATCAATAGCCACATTCCAGTCATGGGATTCATCCCACCAAGTTTCCGTAATGGCAATCAGGTCATAGCTTTCTAGGAGCATGGTAGCTTCCAACTCCTCCTTTTTGTTTCCCATGCTGCGTGTGTTTGTGTAGAAATCTGTACAGGAAAAAAAAGGTTTCAGTTAAGGGAAACCTGTGTGTACACAGAGAACCCAGAAACTTTGACAGAAAGATAAAGAAAACTTGAACAAGTCTAACTTTTCATCAAGATGCAATATTCCTACAAATAATTATCTCCCTGTCTTTCAAAGAAGTAGGAAAAGATTTAGTAACAGCATACTTGGAGTAAGACATTAAATTCTTGGTAAATCACATCCCTCTAGCCTCAGCCTTCAATCAGAGCCCTACCCTGCCTACTAGCCAAAATTATTGCACAGATCATATCCATCTTCTGACTGCTGTCAGTCTCATCAATGCAAATCATCCCAAATCCCAGTAACTGATAAGCTAGTAAACTTTTCAAGACATAAATGAAAACCGATGCAATGCATGAAATCTCTTGCCATAGGGTTATGTGTAGCAGAGGACAGATCTTACTGTTAACATCCTAAGCCATGCCTAAATTTAGCATCCAAAAAACAAGTCTAGATAAAATTCTGTCGGATAACTTCAGTATTTTCAAAGGGAGTTTGGTCCTTAAATCCTTTTGAAACTCAGATGCCTTAAGCACAATGCAAAAAATTCTGTTTAATTTAATTTAGGGCTAATACTGTGAATAATGGTGATGTTACAGATCTCAAGGGTACTATTAACCCTTTTAAGATTTAAAAATCAATCAATCAAATGTTGGTACTTTGCACAGATTGCTGAAAAAAAAATGTAGCTGTGCCATGCCACTTGTCTTTGGGGCCAAGTCCTTTTAGCACAGTGGCCCATAGCCACAGCAACCCAATCTGCACAGCATTGCAGTTGGGAATGAACCAGGAGCAGGACTGTACCTTTCAAGGGCCAGGCAGGGCATGTTTCACATGTGACAATAAATACATCAGGGGTATGCATTTGTCGGGGGTACGCATTTGTATTTTGGAGGAGTAGTTATACCAGTGAGATGAATAAAATGAGTAACTGACTCGCATAACTTCAGAGGAAATTCACAAAAATATTTTTCAGAAGGCCCACCATCCATTTTGAAATGTGGGTTATTTGGATAAGTGAGTTTCCAGACTGGGCAGAGGAATGTGCACCTCAGAAACCTGAAGAGGACCCAAGAAATGTGGTGGTTTATTTTAGAGTTCATTCTAAGCAGACATTTTTATATTTCACCATTTTCAAAGAATACAGAAGGCTATTATTCATATTGATACCTATAAAAATGTGTAATTCTGGTCAGGATTCAAAGTGCTTATTAAATTTTCCACTCAAGTTTGCCAGTTTAAAGGGAATCTGCGCTTGACAACCTTACAGACAGTTATCCTCTGTTTCTAGAGTGCTAAGATTTTCCAACTGTGAGAATTTTATAGCAGAACCTACCTGTCTTTTCACATCCAGAATTGTCACAAGAACAGCAGTGCTGCAGATGGAAGGACTGTGAATTTTGACAAACTGCCACTTGTTCTGCCATACCTGTCCCAGACCACGAGATATCAACTCCCATAATTCATGGAGAATCAGACTTACAAGTTGGGGTAGGCAGAGAAAAGAGGGGAGATGAAACTCAGAAGTTTCCTGCTGTGATTCTTCATTGCCTGTTACCTGGAGCAGCTGTTCAAGCCAGGGTTTGTCAGATCCAATTCCATGCTACACTCATTTATATTGGTTTCTCTCATTAAGATGAGCTATCACTCTGGAACACTAAGTCCCAGCAAAATTCCCTGGATGGTGCAAAGCTAATTTTGTACACCACTTCTGTACCAAGCCAGAAGCTTGGGGCATACTGAGACATTGCCAGATTTCCCTTATCCCTGTCTATTGCATAGACACTGCAATGTTATCCTGCAGTTGTAGGTACTCCAATCCAAATTAAAACCAGCCCTGGGGGAGAATTCTGGTGCATATCAGAATTAACCTGGCTGAGAAAACAACAGCAAATCAATAAGCCATCTTTAATTTCAAATTTCTTGCTCTAAAAATCAAGCTAAGTTGTCACCGAATGCAAGATGCTCTAATGCAGCCCCGATGGTTTTATACATGTGTTGCCTGAACAGGACCCCAGCTTCCAGGGAATATGGTCATGCATCACATTATAGCAACATAAGAGGGAAGGCATATGCAGGAGATGGCAGATAAATTCTTTGCTGTTTGTTTAAATTCAAGCCGATTTACTTGGAATAAGCTCCGTACCACACAAAGGGCAGAGACTTCTTCCCCTATAAAGCCACATGCCAAAAAGTTTATCTTACCTGTGTATTATATTGATCTGATAGTTCCCCTGCTCGGATCTCCCCTAGGGCAAAACAGCACAGCTCTCAAATGAGCTTTAACTTGGAAGCTTTAGAGCTACTTGAGTCAACAACATCAACTTACCACAGGTGTCAAGGACACAGCCTGGAGTCCTTGACAGCCTGCAGGAGCTCACTCTTTTGGACCCAAAGAGCACCCAGCTGTATCTGGATACTTGTCTGCAATAGCAGGCAGCTCATTTAAAGTAGCTCTTCAGGTTAAGGTAGGAAAATAGATCAACTTGGCAGTGTGCTACCAACAGATTTATTTTCTCTGCCACTCAAAATACAGATCCCAAAACACAAAGCATCAGTAAATCAATTAATAAATTAATTGCCATACAGGAACACTTAGAAGTAATACAAGCATCAGACATGCAGACTGATCTTTCGCATTGCTAATAATTCACACAGTTGGTATTTAGAAGAAGAGGAAAACTCTCCTTTCTTCCGTACTTCTAATATGTTCCTGGAAGAAGGGTGAAGACTGTTCTGCCTCCTAAAATAGAGAAGTTTTGTCAATTAGGTTACATTTGTTACACAAGCAAATCAAGTCTGATGACTTCTTTCAAAATTCTTTTCAATATTTTGAATTAAAACAGTTAGCCTGGAAGAACCCTAAACACTGATTTTGGCCTAGATTAACTCACCTTCCTTGCCTTTTTCTGCCAGGAAGAAAAAGGCCAATTCAGTGCAAAAGCATAACTTAGCCGCTCTGAGTTCCTCAACTGGGAAGCCTGTTCTCCATTAGCTGTAGAAAGAACACATTTAAAAATTAAACTAACATTTGCTTTTGCTTTGGGTTGGCTTGTTTGTAATTAAAGTGCCCAAGGTTTCCCAAGAATTTTGAAAGAAAGCTTTTCTCCACCAAATGAGTGCTGGAAAAAGATTGGATTTTTCTCCAAAATAACTTCCATTACTATTTAAGGAACAGTAAGAGCAAACGTGCAGCTTTCTTATGGAACCTGAAAGTCATTGACTTCAGGTAACTTGAACCATGAAGATCTTCCAGTATGCTGAGCACCAGCCCAGCTATAGTTATGATACACCTAAAACAGGCGTCATTTTCTGTTTTCTATAATGCTCATCCTGATGTAGAAGAGGGATGGAAACCAAATCCTGCACCTGCACTCAGTGTCCTCAACTGGGGATATCACATGGGGAAGAAACTTTGTCAGCCTACTCCTCCTAGAAAGCCCTAAAGAATGTAAACTACTAGTAGTCTGTTTGTCCTCCCCACCACATTTTGGCACTTACCTGAGTGTTGGAGTTATTTGGTGGAAGAGAGGGAGGAGCCAACCTTGGGGAGTTTTTTCCTCAATGACAAATGAAAGATAATAAAAACCAAAAGGATAATAATAATTCCATACAAAGTAATTCAGATGAAATTATTTTATTTTCCAGATCAAATCATTCAACATCAAAAATGCCAAAACTGTGATGATCTACATAGTCTCCACGCAGGCCTCATGGGTACCATATTCATGTGTTTAAGTAATATAATTGAATTCTCCTCAGGATATCTGCTTTATTTGGTGAGTAGGATGAAGAAAATGTTTGAGGGCAGCAAGCATGCTACAGAAGCTTGACTGGCTGGAACTACACTGCTGATATATTTTCGTATAGATTTTATTTCTACCACAAGGTCTGCTGTGCAAGGTCTGTGTGGGAAAGGTTTTATTTGTCTTTAAAATAAGCAAAGTCAGACACAAATGGTCTATAGACTGTCTAATTTAACTTCCAGACAGAGAGCTGAATTTATTCTGAGACAACATGTTCAAGACCAACTCTGCAATTGGTTGTAAGTTCCTACAAGTGTTTTTAGAAAAAGGAATAGTAGAAAACAAGCTGGCAGACAGAGCAATGCCATTTTTCTTGCCAGAAGTTTAGGTCACTTGCTTTAAGCTGAAAATAAATTGCTTGGTCCTGTCAATATTCCTGTATGCCTATGTACAATGATACCAATCACAGATCAGAACCTTACCTAGGTTAGTATTGTTCTTATGAGTGACTGAAAAACTTTTACTAACATCTGAAGGAGAATAAGATCTAATTAAAAGAATAAAAATAGATTCAGTTTAAGAAATATTTGAACAGAGATTTGTACATTACAATCGGTAGCATTATTTTTGTTTCTAAAAGCAGGACATTCAGACATAGTGGTGCACTTAGCACATGGGCAGACAATGTTTTATCTGCAGAAAACAAGCAGGCACATTAGTAAAAGCAATATTTCAACCAACGAAAAGCACTATTTGCATAAACCCTCCCTCTCCCATTCTAAAGGCAATGAACAAGAATTAGACGTCATTTCTGCAAGCTGCCCCCTACTGCACAGGAACTTAAGTCATATTTTTGCTGTTGAAGCAATTTAACCCCAGAGCCCTTTGACTGCAAGGAGACAAGTTATATAATGAATACATGAAAAGGAAAGGGAAAAGCAGGATGTACAGGAAAAAGACACACAAAAATGAAACAAGGGACATCCAATCTTATCATCTCACAAGTTAATTCTTTACAGGGCGCCAATGTTTCATTTGTGGTATTTCAATCTTTTCTATTTTTTAAAAAACAAAATATTTCCCTTGCTATTAATTCAAACTTATGATTATTCGGGGGGGCTTTTTCTCTGTAATTATAACAGCATGACAATCAGATTTCTTTTATACTTTTATCTGAGCATTCAGTAATGAAGAACTACCCTCTATAATTAAAATAGAATTATCCTGTGTGCTGAGATGCACTGTAAATTCTCCTTGCTGTCTTGAGCATGTCTTTAAAAACGTGCTTCTGTAAACAGCAAAGTTATCAAAGGATACCATTTCAGTGAAATTTGGTCTGTGAAGCTTTGTCTGTATGTCATAAGAGAGGGTGTAGTGAATCAGCAGTAAATCTTACATGGGCATTTCCGTATTGTAATTCTGTGTATTTAAAACTTCCAAAAGCGTAATATCATTCAGTTTTGGCTTCATGAAAACCTCGTTCTTTGCATGGGTTTTCTGTCACCTTTCTTCAAAGAAAGAACAACAATAAGCCAATATGAAAATATTGCACGGGGCAGTCTTAACCAACAGATCTTTACGCCCATGGCATTCAAGAGAAACTGAAAAGAAAAAAGAAAGAAAGCAGAAACAAGAGACATCTTTTGCTCCAGTCCAGGAAGATGCATCAACACTTTGAGCTAGACATTGACATACATTGCTGCTCTCAGTTCAGCATAGCAAACAGCATCACAGCATAGAGAGTGCCTGCTCAGCATCAAGGGGGATTTCAGTGCCTGATTTCTGAGGACGCAGCAGAAGCAGGGCCATATTCCAGTTAAATCCAGTTGGCAGCCAGTCATGAGTGGTGTCCCCCAGGGCTCAGTTCTAGGGCCAGTCTTGTTTAATATCTTTATCAATGACCTGGACGAGGGGATTGAGTGCACCCTCAGTAAGTTTGCAGATGACACCAAACTGGGTGGGAGTATTCATCTGCTTGAGGGGAGGAGGACTCTGCAGAGGGACCTGGACAGGCTGGATCAATGGGCCAAGGCCAACTGTATGAGGTTCAACAAGGCCAAGTGCCGGGTCCTGCACTTGGGTCACAACAACTCTATGCAACGCTACAGGCTGGGGGAAGAGTGGCTGAAAGCTGCCTGGCAGAAAAAGACCTGGGGATACTGGTTGACAGCCGGCTGAATATGAGCCAGCAGTGTGCCCAGGTGGCCAAGAAGGCAAACAGCATCCTGGCTTGTATCAGGAATAGTGTGGCCAGCAGGAGTAGGGAAGTGATCGTGCCCCTGTACTCAGTGCTGGTAAGGCCACACCTCGAATTCTGTGTTCAGTTTTGGGCCTCTCACTACAAGAAAGACGTTGCATTGCTGGAACCTGTCCAGAGGAGAGCCACAAAACTGGTGAGGGGTCTGAATGGTCTGAAGTTGCGCCAGGGCAGGTTTAGGTTAGACATTAGGAAAAATTTCTTCACAGAAAGGGTTGTCAGGCTCTGAAACGGGCTGCCCAGGGAAGTGGTCGAGTCCCCATCCCTGGAGGTATTTAAAAGATGGGTAGATGAGGTGCTTAGGGACATGGTTTAGTGGTGGGATGGCAGTGCTAGGTTAACGGTTGGACGTGATGATCTTAAAGGTCTTTTCCAACCTAAACAATTCTATGATTCTATGATTCCTGCTGCACTGCCCTCCAGCCCCTCTTCCACGAGAATACACCTGCAGGCAGCATCCGTCCCCAATGGGAAGAGTTTCTTCCCTGCGATCGTCCATCAGCACACAGCAGTAACCAGCACCATCCCAGCATCAGTCAGTTAATTTTCTACTGCTGAAGAAAAAAGAAAATACATTAGGCAGTGACACGTCTAAGGAGACTCTTGAATGTGAAGCTGTTTACTGAGCATGTGAAGGAAATGACCAGAGAGACATTTGCTGAAATGGAGATGGTTTTGTTCACACCAAGGAGCTGCACACTGAAAGACTTAGGGCAGCTTTTTAGACCCTGGGGGTCATATTTGCAGATTTGCAACTGGCATGCAAACAACAGGAATGCACCTGCAGGAAGCTCTGATCTCTGCAACTTGCGCAGGGTGCTGGCACATCTGGCTTTGCAGCTGCGGAGATGTACCAGGCTGTGGGCCCGGGTGTTTTCTCCTGCTGCAATGCCACAGCAATCTTCTCAGGTTGATGCATTACCAGGATCGGTTCCTCTGAGACTGTAAATACTTGGTGTTGTCATGGAGCCAACATTATCTCTCTAAATGTAATATACCTAAAGCCTAGAGAAACCCTTGACTCTACACTGTAGGGAGAGATGAAATCTCAGTATACCTTAAGAAAATATTGTCAAAAGGAGATTTTGTTTAGAAAGTGACTAAAGGAACAGGTGATCCAGGGGACCACCACACTGGTGTAGGAGAGCAGGCCCTCAGCAGACATTCAGGTAGGAAACCAGAAGAGACCAAGAGTCACTCATCTGTATTATGAAGTGCTGAAAACATTACCCAAATCAATGCAGGATGGGTCCATGTGCGCACTTCCAGAGCAGACAGACATCATCAGCCCAAGAGGACAGCCCCATCTAAGACAGAATCTAAACAACATTGCCTCCATCAGCATAGCAAGTTGAAAACAAAATATCCATGTCGAAAACAAAATATCCACACTCAGCCCTCTCTCTGCCCCAAAAGCCCCAGGCGCTGGCTGCAGGTACAACCGATGCACCAGCCCACTGGCCTATTTGCTATTCTGGGGTAAGTAAATCTTCTTCCGAACCTGACCATGATTTCCAGGTTGAACTTTATAGGCCTTTGGGGGCAGGTTTAATCAAAACTATTATATTCTACAAAGACACAGACACAAACCCTTTGGAAGACTTTTTCTGACAAAACTGGGAAGAAAAAAAAAAAAAGTTCAAAAGATTTTTACCAGTTCAGCTTCCTATAATAATTAAAACCTTAGTAGCCTTTTGTTAACTTTAAACAGCCAGTCATGTCAGGATCAACAGTGTGCTGACAAAATTTTAGGATTGACTCCCTCAGTGTGTTTGAACAATCATTTGGACGGGGGGAGGAAAGCTTTATGATTTTTTTTTTTTCCAGACTTTGATATAGGAGACTGGAGAGCTGCCTTTACAGCCTTGTAAGTCAGAGACACAACAGGGACTTTAATGCAAGCTTTGAAAGCCCCTTCGCAATTTTGAGATAAAAGATCATTTCCACCTCTTGTTTCAGATTCATTTCAGAGGAATGAGTGGGGTTTTTTGTTGTGGGGACAGAGGTTCTTGGACAGACAAACCAGAACTTTATTCATCAGTTGCTTCACTGGCCTGCATGTCTCAAAGGACTTAAAACCAAACTATCTTCTGCTTTCTAGCCCTTGTAAAAGGAGTTTATGACTGTACCAAGAACACGGACTATGCTCTTCTCTTGAGATGATCACAGTGCAATTCATGGCAGCTCTGTTTGCTACAAGATTGCAATGACTCTTCCTTTTTAAGTCACAAAATTGAAGACAGATACTCATCAGGAGATCTGAATGCAACTGGCTTTTCAGCCATTGTCCTGCATCTTCATTCTTCAGCAGCAATAAAATAGCTACAAAAGAAAGGGTCTATAATGATGCTGATGATGACCAAGACAGAAGAGCTTCAGGCAATACACACCACCATGATATCCATTAGGATGAGATACAGCAGTCACAAGGTAAGGCAGAAGTACTTCTGACAATGAAGAGACAAATGTACAAAGTCTCACCTACTTGAACACAAGCATTCTTCATGCCCCAAAAAGTAAAAAAATCCAGTAAGATGAAAGGATGGGAGAGCTCCCACAGCAGGCTGAGGACAGAGGGTTTGTTGGGGGAGTTGATATTATGCCAGAGTCTTGGGGAAGTGGTGGGGGCTGGGAAGGGGTAAAGTTTCCAGGCACAGACTGAGGTACCCAGTACAGAAAAGGCTTTTCAGAGACAGCTATTTAACACCCACACTGAAGTGGCTCCTTTCTATTTCCTTTCCTAGTTCTCATCAGTGAGGTGAGACCAGACCTCCTAAAGATGCTCAGCCCAGCCATCTCTGACTTGCCTACGTGGGAAAGCCATTGTTAAAGGGAAAAAAAAAACCAACCCTCAGGTGGCCAGTGAAACTTCATTAAGCAACAAGCACCAAGCCCCCAAGCCACCACTCTGGTTTGACACACTAATGGCCCCTTTGTTCGGTTTCATTGAAGGAAGTCAACTTACCAAAAGGTTATTGAAGAGTAACTATTGCAGACCATTCCCATGTGGTCACATCCTTCCATAGCAGGCAGGCAATGTCTTACAGGAGGAAATCCTGCAATGATACACAGCCTAGCACATCTATCAAAGTTTCTGCCTTCCAACCCTCATCAAGAAGGACATGTAAAAAGTGTGCCTGACAACAGTATTTCTCACCTTTCTTGAAAGTGAAGAACTCCCTGTCTGCACCAAAAGATAATCCAGCTGCCATCCCATGCTCTGATGCTTTAGTTATTTTCATTTACAAGTGGAAACTACAATGAATTTCAAACATTCATTGAGAAGAACCTTATATTATTATATTATGAACCTATATTTTCTTCCTACTTACCCTGTTCATGCATATATAAGGCTGGTTTGGTTTTTTAGAGTGGGGTATTTTTTTAAACAGTTTTGTAGCCTTTTCAATGGACTTCTTGAAGTCTTCTAGACCAGAAATAACCCTCAGGCTATACGAACGTCACTGCTCTAAAATTCACTCAGGCTAAAAGGGACTGAGCAGAAAGCCTTTGCTCAGAAAGCAGAAAGTTCAAGCTACCAGCTCCTGATGCAATCCAGACTGAAATAGAGTGCAATTATTTTGGCAGAAGGTGGTAGAGCTTTGATCTGAAGCCTGAAAAGCTTAGCAAAGTACATGCCACAGAAAAACACTCTGGACCTCTACAAAAAGGAGGATTCTCCCAGCATGCTTTTAATGCTCACTGGTAGGTCCATAGAACAGTTTAAGGGTGTTTCTCAGATAAAAGAATGCTTTTAGCAACAAACAGCATGGCAGAAGTAGATGAAAAATGGAACTGAACAAACCAAAGATGCAGGGAACGGTTACCCACTGAAATGAAGAAATCAGATTTCTTTGCCTGTCAGAAAATCTTTATAATTTGTTATTCCTTTGGAAAGTTACCAGTGCTTTAGCTTTGCAAAGGGTAATCTTGTTCCATGCTCATTTGTTTTCCAATTTAAAATTTAAAGGCAATTGAAATCTTTCTTTTCAATACTATAGTGCTTACTTTAATTATGTAGTCAAATGAATGTTTGAACAACTTTCAGAAGAAAGAATAAACTGAGAAACACAAGAGTATGGCAATTCATGCCACTCTAAGAAAACATTTTTGTTTCATAGTAATGAAAATTTGGAGATTTCAAGCAACAGAGCTATCACTTCTAGAAGTGGAGTCAAGACATTCTGGTACCAGTAATACGTTCATTTTTCAGAAGCAAAACTACCCAAAGAGCTTCTCAGTTAAACACCCATACCCTGGTATTTGGCTCCCATCACCTGGATCCTGCACACTCTTGAGCTTTCCTTGGCCATGACACACTTGTTGGGCACAACCCCTTGAGGAAAGGGGTTAGAAGTGCAGAAAAACAGTTCAGGGACAAAGTTGAATGTTTCACCAAGCTCTGGACATCCCCGAGCATAATCATATACTGTGAGAAAAATATTTTGACTCCGTACACAGTTCTTGATGGAGAGTTCGGTACCACAGAAGAGGACCTAAGAAAACCAGCGTGTAGAGCAAGGCCTGCAAAATTAAGCACTTTGTATGAAGCAAAATGTGTTATTCCACCTAAAATGGAAAAATTCTGTGGAAAAGGCTGGGGCAGGAAGATGAGAGAGAGCAATCAAGTTTTCCACACTGCCCTCCTCAGTGCCATCACAGTCTGATTGTCAGGCTGGCTACTTCTCAGGCTGGAAAAGCTAATGGAGATTTAAAAAAAAAAAAACTAATGCCAGCATGGTATAAGAGTGGAAACCATAAGGGAGTTCTCTGGGGCAGCATGTTAGCTGTTAACAGGCTTGGAAGTGTAAGCAAGGCAAATGCCTGCCTACCATTAAGATTGCAGGGTAATGTGCATCTTTGTGAAGAAGCCATGAAAAAGGTCTCTCTAATTTTTCCTTCCCTCAGGACTAATCCACCTTGCCTCCAGCATTAGATTAGTCCCTAAAAGTTGCGATACCATTAACTCCATGCCTTTGCTTTAAGCGTGACATTAGAGCAGAGAGCATTACAGTATGTGAATGATAGATGATACATTAGAGGGAAGACTTAAAACAACAAGGCTGTGCCACTCTTACTCTGGGGATTTTGCAGAAGGTTCCAGTTTATTGCAAACTCAATGGAAAAATAGCCTGAAAAGTTGCACATGGATCTTCTATTTGAGATGGCTGCTCAGAAGGAAGCACTGGCCAAAGAAAATCACAGCCAAAAGCATTAAGCCTTTATAAACCAATCCCATTTAAGATAGCGATATTTATTGCGTATTTAAAAGCACTATATATTCACAAAGCACATAGTACAGTATTTTAGCACAAATACAGTGTATTAAATTCATCATCTTTAAGTGTTCAGGTGTGACAAAAATGTATTGCAAATAGCTAAATTTTAGGCATAGCTTTCATGAAGTTTTATGAATCTATGAAATACCCAAGAAATTTAAAATTGTATTTCTCCATAGCCTTATTGCTCTGGAACAGCAAACATTCAAAAAGTTGCAGCCTTTTCCCATATCAAACTTTAAAGTTTTTGTCAGATTCTTCCATTCTTCCACAGGTGCCTGCATGATTAAGAGACCAACCAGCTAACAGCAACTTTAGAAAACTGTTTAGGACATAGAAGTCATGATCGAGAGAAAGAAAAAGGTGGGAATAAGTATTGCAAAGTCTCTGGATTCCCAGTCACCCTCTTCTGATTTGATCTTTTCACTGATGGAGGAAAAAAGGGTTCATCAGCTACAAGAGAAAACCACTGATCACAGCAATATGCAAGTTCACTGGGCCATTTCTCCAGGCCCTGCTAGCATTTGTTCCCTCATGACACCGAACTCAGAAGCCATTTACTCATAGAAAATAAATTAGTAGGGTTGGGGAGCAGGGGGGGTTGTCCTTTCCAGCTTTTCTGAATGATTGTAGAACCTGTAGACTCAGCAGTAATATAAAACTACAAGAGCTGCAGATTTACCAAAGTATTTTATGGAATTTCTTCCAGGCATAAAATACTATCAACAGTTCTAGGATTTGCATGACAAGAATTCAGCAAAAGTACCCTGGAAACTGCCAACTCCTAGTGCAAGATAAACACAGGGCATCTGCAAGAAGCACCCCTAATATGTCAACACAAAGAATTCTCTACAACAGCTTCCAGTGTAATCCAGTCCATGCAAGGAAATGAAGACACCAAGGAGAAGTCATAAACTCACTTTTCAGGTAACTTTCAAACAAAATTAGTTTTTCAGGCAAATTAGTTTTTCAGGCAAAAACGAGACTCAGTGTAGGGAAACCTTCATATGGCTTCACCTTCTTTATGGGATTTTCTATCTAAAACAAGTACAGCCAGCTACTGAGTATTCCTCATTGTATCTCTTACATTAGAAGTCCCATTTTTTTCTGTCCTTCTGAATGCCATCTGTCATTTACATTTAAATCCAGCACTGTACCAGCTCGTGTGCAGTCAAAGGAAGAGTTTGGCTGTGTCAGGCTAGAGTCTCCGATCACAGTCACAGTATTTTATTTCCTTAATTCTCAGCATTTCCTAGGGAGTCAATTCTTCCACCAATTCTTCTGTTTTATTTAAAAAAGGGGGAGAAAATGTGGTTTTCCTCTTTTTCTCTCATTTTTTTTTCCAAATCATCTCCACTTGAAAAGGCTATCCTTCTCAAGCTTGTAAGCGTAGCCTTCTCTCACTCAGCCTTTCCTTAGTCAGATCAAGTGGGTGACTTGGAGATGATTTTCTCCAGCAACACTGGAGGTCAAAATTAATCAGTACACAGAGCTACACTGGGATATTCTTAAACAAACACCATTATTAATATTGCAATAAGCTTACCAGAAGCTCCTAAGGTACTTGCTACTGGAAGCAGCAAGGATAGCAAGGCAGTGCTTTACTGTTTCATGCATAGAAAACTTTCTCCACCTCTTACTGGTCATATAGTTAATTAGGATGATAAGGTCCAGACCTGCACCTCTCTGAATGCCTTCACGAAACTGATTCATCCTGAAAATATTCAAAAAGCCTCTTCCACCCTTGAAAGTGAAACCTTGTTCTCCAAACAAATGTTAAGTGTGTCTGTGGAAGATTTTCCTTGCAGAGAGATACCTCTTGCCCTTGTGCGTGCCTGGCTGCTCTTTGCCACATTTGAAAGATCTCAGCACCTTTGATATGAATTAATTTACTTTAAAACAAACCATTTGGTGGGCAGGACTGCAGGAACATTAGGTCAGGTAAGGAAAAGGTCTCATGAGCCCAAACAAGTAGCAAGGTTGATTTCAAAGTGTAAAAATGAGAAGTACCCTACTATGCTAACTCAGACTCCAGCACCGGGGCTAAAGCTCTGATACCTGGGCAGAAACTGGCTAAGCGCAGTCAGATACCAGCTCAACTGGGAGATGGCAATTAGCAGCTGGAGGAGTGGGGTGCCAGGGGTCAGGTACCCTCTCTCCAGCTGTCAGTTACCTCAGCTGAGGTGAAAGCTCTGTGTCCAGCCATGGCACCCAGAGAAAGAGGAGAAAGCCCATCCAGAAGATCTAGCTTTCCCATGACAACACCCAAACAAAGGGGATCCAAGAGCTCAGCAATGCCATTTAACAGTCACAGGGTGGGAAGCACACTCACATCAAATATGTGGAACAGGCATTGCCTACAGCAAAGCCTTACAGCTGCAAGACAAAGGAAATTTTTCCAAATCTACAGATTTTTCTCAACTCTTTTGTCTCATAAGTGGGCGAGTTTACAATAGCCAGGGTGAAATTCTATAACTACCTTACACATCTCATCCCACTAATACTAATGAACCTGCTGGCATGAGTAAGAAACAGACTTGTGAGGAAAGCTTGTGAGCTTTCTAGATGCCGTGGAGACACTGCCAATGTGCATAAGGGAGTTTTACAAGCTTAGGAAGTATCAGAAAGCGAATACACAACTTCTGGACTAAAACACCAGCAGGTGACATCAAGCAAGGTTTTCTTGAAATACAGAATTGGCCCAATACAAAAATGCAAACCAGTTTCACCTTGTAGTAGAGGATAAAACTGTCACTCCCCTGGGGAAAAGGCACTACCAGATAGGAAATCCAGCATCCAGTCTCAATGGGAAAAAAAAAAAATATATATATATGTTTACACCATGTCCTCTGTTCTGCACCACTGGTAAGTCTCAGAAGGGAATATATAGTATCATAGAATTGTTTAGGTTGGAAAAGACCTTTAAGATCATCAAGTCCAACTGTTAACCTAACCCTGCCACTCCACCACTAAACCCTGTCCCTAAGCACCTCGTCTTTTAAATACCTCCGGGGGTGGGGACTTGACCACTTCCCTGGGCAGCCTGCTCCAATGCTTAACTACCCTTTTGGTGAAGAAATTTTTCCTGATATCCAGCCTAAACCTCTCCTGGTGCAACTTGAGGCCACTTCCCCTCATCCTATCACCCATTACCTGGGAAAAGAGACCAGAAAAACCCTGCAAGACCACCGAAGCAATCCTATAGAGTTACCTTGGGGCAATATCTCACTCCTTCAGAAAACAGTCCTTTTTGCTGTGATTTCTCCCTGCCAGAGTTTTCCTTTCATCTTTGATGGAGCGGAATTTCACTTGCTCTTTCATGTGTATACTTGAATTAAAACCCCAGGAAATTAATTCAGGAGACAGCAGATCTGTAATTTGTTCCTGTGTCTTCTGTGGCAGAACAATTCCACTTCTACTTTTTTCTTGGACCGAAGTTTTTGCCTTTGGAGGAGCAAGGAAAAAAATTTTGGGAGCACTATAATCGAATAGTATCTATGATTTATAAAATGCATCTCTCATCTGTGTAAGTCATTAAAGATACTACTGACAATAACTAGACAAACTACACTCTTTATTTAACTTCACAGAATCACAGAATTTTTGGTGTTGGAAGGGACCTTCTGGAGATCATCTATTCCAACCCTGATGCTAAAGCAGGTTCACCTAGAGCAGGTTGCACAGGGTCACATCCAGGTAAATTTTGAATATCTCCAGAGAAAGAGACTCTACAGTCCCCCTGGGCAGCCTGTTCCAGTGTTCTTCTGGACTTCTGGAGAAGAGTCTGGCTCTGTCCTCCTGACAACATACCTTAACGTATTTGTAAGCATTGATAAGATTCCCTCTCAGTCTCCTCCAGGCTAAACAAGCGCAGCTCCCTCAGTCTTTCCTCATAGGAGAGATGATCCAGTCCCCTAATCATCTTTGTAGCTCTCTGACGGGCTCTCCCCAGCAGTTCCTTGTCTTTCTTGAACTGGGGGTGGCCCAGAACTGGACACGGTACTCCCAATGTGGCCTCCCCAGGGTAGAGTAGAGGGGGAGGATAACCTTCCTCGACCTGCTGGCCACACTCTTCTTAATGCACCTCAGGATACCGTTAATCTTCTTGGCCGCAAGGGCACTTTACTGGCTCATGGTTAACTTGTCCACCAGGACTCCCCAGTCCTTCTCTGCAGAGCTGGTTTCCAGCAGGCCAACCCCTAACCTGTACTGGTGCATGGGGTTATTCGCCCCTAGGTGCAGGACCCTGTATTTGCCTTTGTTGAACTTCAAGAAGTTCCTCTCCACTCAACTCTCTAGCCTATCCAGGTCTCGCTGAACAGGGAACAATTCTGCAGGTACCACCGGCAGAGTTCTGAGCAAGCAGAAGCCTCAGAAGCTCATCTGATGACCTTATATGTTTGGCCTGCTAGGCTTGACTCAGTTACAAACCTTGTACATATCAGCTTTTCAAAATCACTCTAGTTGAAAAGTTAAGTAGTTGCAGGCAAGTAAACAACTTCTGCTAGAAAAACATTATCATGGTCTTCCTATAAAGACTGAGGCACAACAAGATGGAAGTTGTGCATTGACTAGAAGCTAAAAACTGAGCCATCAGCTACCACCCAGACGGAATCATTTGCCAGGATGAAGAGTTGCAAAGCCTTCCAGCAGCACACAGGGTTTCATTCCACAGAAGCTCAGCTGAGAAAGGGCAATGTAAGAAAAAAACTTCACCTTTTGCAGGTTTGGCTAAGGGACTCAGCTCCAGCCCTGTAAGAGTTTGACTTGAGAACCTGCTTGGATGGCTGTAAGGTAGAAACCTCCTTGAAGTCAAACCAGCACGAGAATTAGAGGTGTTGTCATTTATCGTTTCAATTGCTCTGCACCTGTCTTTCAACGAAGGAGCAGATTTCTTGAACTTTACACTCTATGCTTACCTTAAAGTTTGTATTGAGTTGAGACTATTTTGGGGTTGGCAAAGAGCTCTCAGGAATCCCACCCTTGGACAAGTCCCCAAAGCACTAAACGGAAGGACAGGAGTTGCCAATGTATCACCCAGAGCCCTTCACCACATCATAGCAATGTACCTACAATGGAGGGGTTGCAGGAGAGAGGATCTGGTAATTATACAATTCCCCTTGGAAATATGACAAAGACATTTTACACATATATTTTGGAAATGGCATTTAATTTTTTTTCCTCTATTTTTAGCAAAGGCTATGCAATTTGTATAATGGAGGTTATAGGTGATAATGAAAATCTCTTCTGTGAAATACATCACGCTGTTTGTCTAACAGCCTGGAACAGAGCGAACAGAGATCAAGGAGGGATGGCATTTATCTCATGCTCATCGATCAGTAGAGAAAGATTATTATAATTAATTATTATAACCCAGCTACTTAACAAGGTACACTGTCATTTATTCATGTCCCAGAGCACAGCTGAAAATTTCCCATCAGAAATCTTTTTGACTGAAGGAACTGAAAGGTGCATCAGGAACCACTTGATTTAATGCCAGGAATTTACTAGGATGGGAATGCGTATTTCAGCGAGCCACATTTAAGAATCCCTATTCGTTGCTCATTCACCTCAGAATAAACATTACCAGAAATGATCTGACTCATGCCAAAGACTGCCCGGCTGAAACACAGGTTCATTCAGCAACATCGGGCCTGCACTGGGACCTTTGGACTACAGTAGTTGCTCCAGAGCATCGGTTCTACCACAGTATGCAAAGAAGTGGTGGTGACAGTTTTAGGATGCAAGTTTGTATTCCATCTGTTTTTAAGGCCAACATGAGATGAGACCAGGCCTGGGAAATGTACCGCTTCTGTGAAGCTCCTGTGAACGTCACCTTTCAACTATACAATGGAATGCAAGTACAATACTGATGGTAAAATTTATTAAGAACTACACTTCAAAACTGAGACATGCCTTCAGGAAAAACTGTACCTACCAGGGGAAAAAAAAAAAATGGGAAAGACTTGAACAGACTTACTGCTAGTACATGAAACAGTGACTTGTGGAACACACCGTGCATCTGGCAGCTTTCATGTCTGCCCGACGGTACAGTTCATGCACAGCAAAAGCACCCTGCTGCACCCTCCCAGCGATCTCCCACTCTTCTTTGGGACCACAGTATATGTAGCAGATCTCTGGAAAAATCCTCTTGATTCATCCGTCATGTGGAAAATGTAAGTTTTAAACTACCACGGACATTCAATACATATTGCTTTGTTCTTCAGTGTGTTAGCGATGCTTTTTTTTTCTCCAGCTGTTGCGAATGCTCACAGCAACTTGCCCTGTTTGTATAGCTAAATTGTTCCTGTCTTTTGGCTTTCCAAGCTTAAAATGGATCCTACTGATCTACATTACCATTTAAAAGAAACACAGCTGCATATTTCTCCTTTAAAAAGTGCTTGGTTTAGGTCCGTCATGTCACAGTCTGGTCCATTCTTCATCTTTACTGAAAATCAGGTCTGAATAGGTGGCATCAATCTCTTTGGTAAAAAAAACTGATGTGAAGAAATCTCACATAACTGATGGCATTTACTCCATGGTGGTGCCATTTTCCAGCAGGCTTTTTGCGGTCCAGTCACTTCAAAACACACATCTGGTTATTTTTGTTCATATCTGGCCTCATGCTCTTCAGTTTTTCCCCTTTGCTCTCCTTTCTCAATTCCAACAAGGCACTATTAACACACCTCAATTTTGGTGGGTTGGTCTCAACGTTTTTGGCAAGATACTTGCTGAGATCACATCTCTTCCTACTTGAGCAGGCTGTTTAATCATGGCTTTAGACATATTTTTTTCCCCTTCCTTTTTCCTCTTTTCATTCAGGGACTGAAGTACTGTGAGACTGTAATCTCAAACTCAAGCTTACATTTCCTTCAAGGACTCTTCTCTAATAACATTGTTCAGAATCTGTATGTTTGTTTTACTGTGTTCCCCTCCCATAAAGTTAAGTCTATCTGCATCTTGAAAATTATCATCTAATTGTTAGTTACGCTGGAGTTTATAATCTGCAGTAAGTGCTTCTGTAAGGAAGCTTCTGTATCTGTAACTAGCGGAGTTTCTAGTTCTTGACTTCCACGCTAATAAAAGCATACACACAATTTATGACGAGATCTTTTCTCTTGCACCTATCTTCCTTTATATCATAAATAGCATAAAAATCACTTGTTAATACACAAGACAGATCTCAGGTGTTGTACAGCATAGCAGGACTTGATCACTCTGGTGTTCCCAATTGCCAGGCACCTTTAAAGCCATCCCTCGCCCTCACACTTGATCATCTATCCAGCAGTTTAAACCCATTTTACACTCTCTGATAGCATTTTTTTGAGAAACCTTCCTAAGACTGGCTGACAGGCTGCCAAAAGAAAATGTTTGCAAGCCAGCTTTCTAGAGAGGCAGCTAAAAACTGCCAGCCAGATGTCAAGCAGAACTGTCTGTTAAAAAGGGGGGAAACAAGCCCTAACAAGAATGGCTTCAGAGAGCTGGGTAGCTCTCCGATCATTTAATTCTGTTAAAAAAACCCTACAGCAGAACAGCAAAATGCATTGTATTTCTAATTCCTCTCAGGATGCTAGCAAAAGACAGGATAAAAGCTTACCAAAATATTAATTAATGTCAGATTTCCTCACAAGATATTCATGCATACATAAGAGATGATCACAAGTGTAACTGCCTGTGGTCATTGGCCTGGGTGAACCCTGGCTGTTTCAGCTGGTGTAAAAAAGATTTAGAAATTTCTTCTGATCTGCTCTGAAATAAAGATCTGGAAAGCCACTGAGTTTGGCTTCCCTTAACTTAGAACCCTGCAGTGTTGTTTAGAATTTAATTTTAAATTATATTTCTTCACCTAAAAAATACTACCTTTGCAATATTTCATGAAAGCTGATAATAATCCAGAATATACAGAGCTATTACTGGAATATTCAGATGTGATATTGTTGTAATATTCATTATTCTCATTTCAATTTTAAAGTGATTAAAGACAGACATATTTCATATGAAATAGCACCTCATCTTTTATAAATTACATCTCTTTCCATATTGCCACGAAACATCTCCAGGATTAAAATGATCCTCTCAAAAGCCTTTTCACTGAAGCACTCACCTTGGAAGTGGCAGATTTATGTTCACAAACTTGTTGCAGTGAGTGGAACAGTTGCAAAAGAAGAGGCCGAGAGGCTCATTGCAGATTATTCAGGAGTTTTGTAGTGGGCATGTTTCCCTAGGATGCAGATCTGAAGTCAGCTCCTCGCCCAAAATCAAGCAGAATAGAAAAAAAAAATCCCTCCAGCCCAAGAAGTATCTCATCCACTGGTTTGGAGGATCTAATGGACGCGTGCATAGAGTCTTGCAGTCCCAGAAAGTATGTTCTAGGATCACTTTTTATAAGTGGAAAAGAATATTCCCTTTTACACCAGATTGGGCTCACAAGCAAGGTAGACCTGGTTTAGCAATCATTCCGGTTGCCACTGAGCTGTGGTCTGCTCAACAGGAATGACACAAATGCCACAGCAGTGTCCAAAGGTTGGCCATTGGCCCCTGGGGTGACAGTTACATCCGTAAGACCCCTCTTGGACTTTGAACTGTCAAAGTCCATTCACTAATGAGGTGAAGATATTGGGGGGGGAAGGGGAAGGAAGTGGCAGGGAAATGTGTCAGTGCTGTAAAAGCAAGTACAAAACTTCTCAGTTCTATGCAATGAGGCTCCATATGGCTCCCCAAGTAATTTCTGAGGAAAACAAAATAACATAACAAGGTCCAAGACTGGCAAAAGAGCAGTCTGGGCTGGTTAGCAGGGAGCTGCCACGTAAATTGTGCTCCTGTTGCCTTTCGACTGCCTTTGCCCCATTCCCTGGGAATTTCCCTCCAAGGAGAGGGCTCTCCCCCGCTCAGTGTGTTTGAATAGGTTAGAAGTGATGTAGGGCGTGCAGGCAACACTTGTGTAACAGCGACGGCTACAAACACTGGCAGGAGATTCTCCAGTGTACTGCTTGAAAATTTCTATTCCAAAACTTTTCCTAAATTTTATCAAGTTAAGTAACATTCATCATTAAGAAAGATTTCATGGTTCCCCACTGGAATATCCAGCTGCAGAACAGGGGCCTCCCCAGCTCCTCCATACCAGAAGGAACAAAATCCTGAGAAGGTGCTTGTGATTAGAGCATTAACCAGGGCTGTGAGCAACAGTTTTACATAGCTGATCTAAAAGAAGGTCTCTAACAGGAATACCCACATCCCAAGTGACCTCTGGATTATCGGCTTCATCTTCTTCCTAGGAAGGGGAAGGGCTCGTTCCTGTGAAGAGTAAGAACATATTTCACTTCTAAAAAGTAAAGAAGCTTTTCACACAACATTAAAAGCAGTTAATGAAGTGAAATGGTCTGAACTGACTGAACTGAAATGGTGTGCGTCGTGGCAAGTAGTTCTGACAATACATAGTTAGAATATATCAAATATTTTTTATTAAGGACACTGGAAAAATAACCGAAAATGGCCATTAAAAATGCATACTTATGTAAATATATTAAGATAGTCATGGCTGTAATTATTAACTTAAATATCTAGCTTGCTAGATTTAGGGACACACTTCAGAATAATCTTAAAATTAGCCTGAAATCCTGTTTAATTCAGAATTAATAGTTTATTTGTAAATCACCTATCTTTCAAATAATTGAATATAATTTTAAAAACATATAAGTCGGTTTATAGCCTAAGTCCCACTGATTTCCAAAGAAATTCACATTTCTAATACCTAAGCTGTTACAGATGTAAATCCAGATCTATAAATCACTTAGGCTTTTTTGAAAACATATTTATTATAACTAACACATCTGTGATTAAAATTTTATGCTCTTTTCTTATCCCAAAGGTGTTGCAGTACGCAGGGAAAATATAGGCATGCTTCTACACAATACATAGGCATCACTGCTTGTTCTGTTAACAGAATAATGTTTATTTTGACAGAAGAGGCTGGGAAACTTGTGAATACCCTAATCTTACTGCCTACCTGTTCCTCTGTTAAAGATTTTGGTTAAGTCTGACAACACGTGCAGCTCCAAGGGGTTTTTGGAGATCAGCAAAGTCCTTTCCCCTCTGTTTATCCCCCTATATATCTGTTTATCCTCCTCCATGAGGGGAGGATTGAGGGGTGTGCGCCATGCAGCTGTGGGGTTTGGGTGCATTTCAGGTGAAGACTTCTCCGTGTCACACCTGTGGCTCTGGGGAGGGGTTGATGGGGAGGTGGACAGCAAGCTCTCCCATGAAGGGCTGACCCCTGCTTCTCCGGTAGCTACCAGATCCCCAACCCGTGCCACCACCTCGCCAGCCTGCTGGGGCGCAGAAAGGCAGGGAGCAGCACATCTGCGCGGGCACAGCACACCCAACCCCTGCCGCGCTGATGGGCACGGCGTGCTCCTTGCTCAAACTGTGCTGGGTCATGAGGGACTAGGGTACATCTCCAACCCCCTCCCAGCGTCTCAGCCCACCCAGGTGACAGCCTTTGTTCCTCTTTACGGCATGATGACAAGGAGGCAAAATATCAAGGCTAAGCAAGGCTGTGGCACGTGTGTACCTGAGAAGGAGGGGGGGGGCACAGCCTTCACAAAGGTCTCTAAGTTGTTTGCTAATGGTTCTGCAGTCACGTTATTCCCCATTTCCCCACCAGCACCACCCCATTTGCTCTCCCCTCCTCTCCAAGCCAGCTCTTAATCATGAATAAAACACTACTGGAAGCCCTCAGCATTCTAAAGCATCCTGTGCTTCCCGCTTAAATGAGCTGCTTTGTCTTCAGCCACAGCAGCTGCAGTTTGCACTATTCAGCCTTTCAGGGCAGTTCAGCTCAGCAAAACCCACTCCGAAAAAAAGGGCAGGAGATGGCTTCTTCATTTGCCAAATGCATGTAAATGAGTAAAAGGTAAGCTGCCCCCCTGCCTTGGAGAAAAGTCACGCACTATCAACAGCTCTAATAACACACACACAAGACTTAAGCCAGGGCGAACGGGAACTCAAATATTTTGCCTTCTTCATTACAACATTTTTACAGTGAATGGGTTTAAAATGTCTCTTCGTTACCCTGGGACTGTGCTATCTGGCCACTGGGCATACAAAGAGTTGACTCTCAGCACAGTACCGACGGTTTCAGTTCCTTTACGATACCCAGAGGAAAATTGCTAATCTACAGTCATGCACTACAAGGTCTGCTTTTCCGATGACCTCCCCTTTTTATTGCCAGCAGGCAGCAGCGCTGCAAATTGTGCAGAACCCAGGGGAGGGGGGCAAAGGCATTTCACACAACTCACTTTGCTGCCCCATCAGACACGAGAGGTGTTAGCGACAAGAGGCTCTGGAGCTCTACTCATAAATTTTGGTGTAGAATTGCAGCAGTTTGGGCACTCATTTTTACTTTATGTAACAAAATCACACTAGGGGGGGTTGGGATTAAGCTACAGTGGACATTCCAGGAGCTGGAGGGTCTCATCCAGCAGAAGAAATTAATAAAAATGCAAAGAAACAGGCAAAACACAGAGGCTCAGTTGCTCCTGGGTGCTTACATCACAGCAGCGCTAATTACAATAATTTGATGTTTCCCAGATTGTAGCACTCGATCAAGTTAATGAATTTTAGCACAGTGACAAATCATTTTTGTTCTAAGTAGGCTGTATGGTATTCTCCTTTCGGTGAAATGATTTTAAATCATTAAAATTTCAATTAAACTTCAGAATTCTTTTTTTGCATGTGAAGCATACGAATATTTTGAGAAAGCTTACCCAATGTTTCAGCTGCCTATTTAAAAACACACGCAGTTAATTTCTGTTAACCGGTCCTGCCCTTCACAATCGCATCTAAAACATGCAAATCACATCATTCTTTCTACATCTATACATCATCCATAGCACCAGATTGTGCAAAGCACTCTTAAAAGGAGTCAAGGAGGTACTCAGGTTTGAATGCATCATTTCTGTATTTTCAGAGCAGGAAAACATGCTGCTGAATGAACAACCCCACAGCTGCAGAAACAAATGGTGTTTTTCCTCCCGGCTGCCTCCACCAGCATCCTCACAGATGACTTACACACCGTTTTTTCTGAATTATTGAAACACCCTGCATGTACAGCCATATGCATATTGATGTTCTGCTGTTATCAGATGCTTACACTGCAGAATTTCTAATTACAGAATTGGACACTGCCTAGATGATAGTCTGTCAAATTAATAAATTATAACTCAGTCATTTATGGCACCACAAAGCCCCATTGTGGTTTTCTTTTTTTCTTAAATGATTTTTATTCAGAACATATGGATGTTAATGACTTCCTCATAGACACTAAAAGTAATGTTACTTCAGAAAAAGACTAATGTGCAGATATTTATAAAGCATTCAGGGGCTAATAAAAAGAATGCAGCTTCTTATAGGCATGTGTCAAGCATTTGCTCTTTCATATTGTGTCTGCTTCAAGTAGAAATAACCAAACTAAAAGAATAGAAGACAAATGATTAAATGACTTGGGGGACACAGGCCCAAGTCCTTAATTACAAGCAGTTTGATCGAGGTCCATAAGGTGCTGAGCACTTCTTGCAGATGGGAGTGAAGGAGAGCTGGAAGACATCTAGCACCTTGCAGGGCTAAACTCTGCTGGAGAGCTTCTGCTAAACTCACGGCAGCAACTGGAATAACCTCTGCTGACAGTGAATGATTGTATACCATGGCAGACCAAGTTCATCCTTGTGAGAAATAAAATTAATGCTTTTCAAATCCTAACCTACATGAAATTCTGCTATTTTTTGTTTTTGCAATGTAAACTTATGCAAATTATAAGAAGCCTCTCCCTCCTGAGTGCAGGAAAGATTAGATTTTTAATTTCATCAGCTACAGTGAAGAAATCTAATAAGTGCTTTTTATTAAATTAAGCTTCAAATTAATTACCTTGAAGGAAATAATTGCACCATCACCTCTCTTTTATATTAGCAAATCAGGGAAAGGAAGAAGAAAAAAAAAGTATGTGATATAATGCACACAAGATGGATGGATGGATTGGTCATAAAATTAATGAGCTAGGAGCTAACAGTCATTACACAGAAGCACAAATAATTGTCCCCCGGTTTCTAATGTGACGATGACAGATCTATGAACTCCAGAAACGGCTGAGCTCCAGCAGGGAGAAGCAATGCCAGCCCTGCAGCCCTCAGTGCCCCCATGCTGAAAGGCCAAACGCCTGTCTATATGTCTAAGACCTGACTCTGAGCAAAAGCTTTTAAACTCTCTGACCCTGTCTCAGGCTTTGTGTCTGTCACCTGGACAGTTGCATCTCTGATGTTATTACTAAATCAGTTCTCCCATTTGAGTGTGCAATTCTTTATTGTGAATGTACGGTAAGAATACAGTATATCCAAAAGTACCAATGTCAAATTCTGTGCAATTCTACTGGTTTACTGTTTTATAAACAGATGTGCACTTAGGACTGTTGTAAATATTATGAACACTTAGATCTACATGTAGTTGACAGCCACAAAAGACAAATTAAGATGGGATTTAACACATTAGCTGTAGCCAGATGACCAGATAAAAAGCCGAATCATTCTGATGTGAGAAAAATTGTATGTTTGCAGAGCTTGCCTGCTTATCTAACACGATACATCTAATATGCCTTATTGCTGTAGCAGTTAGAGTATTTCTTTAGAGCCTTGCAGAGCTGCAGTCCCACAGCCATGGAAGCTGCTGCATCATTCAGCTCTGGTTGCAGAACTGCGTTCCCAGGCTTCAGCTTTCGTTTAAGCCACTGATGCGCCTGCCCCAGACACACTCCTGGAGCCTCACAGTGATGGACAACATACTGGAAAGGTAAATTACTAACAGCCCTGGGCTATTGCTAAAAAAAGATCATTAACATTTTCTGGTATTTTTCTTCTTAATCACCTGTGAAAGGTAAATGGAAGATGCAAACTTCATCATGCTTGTTAATTCCTGTACGTCAAAATTAGATTTCACTCTACATATTTTAGTTCCAGCATTGTCAAGATACTGCAGGATTCCATGTTTAAAAAAAAAAAAAAAAGGAAAGGGAAAACATTTCAAAAAGGTGTACACAATGTGTGTTTTGCTTCAGTGCCCATGACCTTTAAAAATATTCAAGCTGCTGTTTGATTTAACATTTCAACTGCAAATACATTTTAATGCACAGAGGACCATCTTCAAAGTTCACAAAACTGTTTGCACAGATGAAAGAAGGAGCTAAAAGACTGTAAAAGGGGTGGAAAAATATCTGTAAGTGCCTTCCACATGTAGAATAACCTGAAACCAGCACATTTAGCACACACACAGTCTGACACCACACACTTCTGATCACCCCAACCTGCAGACCCGCATGCTTGGCTCAAGCAGCTTGGTTCAGAGTTCACGTAAATTGGATTAAATCCTCCTCACTTCTATTAGACATTTTCCTGTGACTGTGTTGCAGAGCAGAATCAGAGATTTTGTAGAATGCACAGGCCTCCCACACGGAGCGTACGTGAAGACACCAGAATGCCCGTGGGGTTATACCACCACCATCCCCTGGCCCCTGCCCTGATTAGGGATCACCCTCCCGTTCGTTTCTTCTACTGACATGTTTAGACACAGCATGACCCCAAATCAGATCACACTCCCTTCAGCAGAAGCGTCTGCTGTTCATCTGCACGTGTCCATTGTATTAGAGGCCTTCCCACTCACCGCCCTGGTGCGTTTGTGGCCATATACCTTGACCTTGCGTTGTCTCCACACCATCCAAGCCTCAGCCTTCACTCTCATGCCAGGGGACTGGCAGGGCTCTCAGCAAAGTGGGGCCATGGAGGCAACACTGTGAACAAGGGCAGCTCTTGGAGGCTCAATCTTCTCTCTGCTTGGGTTGAGGACAGGAAGCCCATCCACTTGCCCAGGAGCTCTGCACAGACCCTCACTCCAGCAGGAGAGCAGTTGCCATGCTGAGCTCCTGCTGACAGTGCATGGTCCATGAAGTGAGAAGCAAGAGGTGGATGCACCAGACAATGCATTTCTTCCTCCCCGTGGGATGCTGTGAGTGTACACGCTCGTTCTCTTTGTGATGGTTCATTCTTCCTAGCAAGAGCTAGATGGAGGGGATTTCCTTCCTCGCAGGCAGCAGTATTTTCAAGCCCGTTACATCCAACTGGCATATACATATTCATTGTACATGGACTCCACTGGATTTTGGTTTTTTTCCTGTTTGTATTTAATTCCCAGCTCACTGTTATCCTTCTGTAGAGCCCAAAGGTGACTACCATAATATAGAGTGCTTTAGAAAACCACTCAGCACAAGAAGCACTTTTTCTGTTTTGTTTCCCCCTCCCTTCACCAACATCCCTCACCAGTCTGAGAGGCTTTTGCTGATACAAGCAACAATTTATGTCCACTGGAGTTGTACTGGAGGCAAAGCTCCCAGCTAAAGCCATCAACTTCACCTTTAGACAAAAAAAAAACCAAAAAACTTGTCCTTGCAGGATTTTTTTTTAACACAGAATTTCCTTTTTTTTTTTTTACTCCTTTTTTTTTTTTTCCTGCCAAGTCTGTGAACGCTCAGTCCTTTTACCCCACGTATCCTGGTCAGTTCAGGTCAGGTAGGGCTTGAACTAAGTAGCGTGCTGTATACCAGCACTGGCCATCTGTTGATGGCTGCTTCTGCATCTTTAGTGCTGCCAGTGTTGTCACCAGCTTAGACAGCTCAAGGTCTCTGATGGACCCAGAGGGTACAAATTCCTTTTGGGTTTTTGGTCTATCATTAGCAATACCTGAACTGAGGTGTCTTCAGTTAGAAAAAAGCAGCATGGAATATGCCAACACTGGACGTATCAGTGCCTTGGATGGCTTGGATGATCTTTGGTGCTGCCAGTGTTGGGATGAGTTCAGATCGCTCAAGGTCTCAGGCAGACACAGAAGGAACAATTTCCTCTTGGACTTTTGGTCTGCCACGAGCAGTACCTGAAGTGAGGCTTCTTCAATGAGAAAAGAAGCGCTATGAACAGAACATTCTATACAAAACATTATCGGTTTGGGGCTTTGGTTTTCTCCCTTTGCCTAAAATAACGCACATACACTATTGAAAGGCCATAAGAGCCCTCCTGTTTATCTCAGCTTTTGAGATAAAAAGCTAGGTGGGTTGTTTCTTTTTCCTAGGTCTAGTGGCATAATACTGCTCTAATATCTTCAGCTGGGCAACTGCTGGTTTTATGGATGTTGTTTATCTTTTTCTGCTGTTGTATTATTTAGACACTCTGTCACAGACAGTGGCACTCAGGCTAAATATTTTAAAAATCAATAAAACAAAACCCCTTCAAAATATTACTTGTGTGTGGGGAAGTTTTATCAAGACTGTACAGGATTTCACTTTTCTAGTGGCCAACCTTACTGATACTGTCTATGCTTGTAGACATTTGCAGCTAAAAGTGAGCTTCAGGAAAAAATACTAATGAAATATTGGCAAGTATACTGGAAATTATTCAGCAAATTATTCAGCAAATTATTCAGCTCAATTCCCTTTCAAAAGTATATTTTGGAAAATTCGGATGCAACAACACAGCATACGAGGAAAATGAGACCAAGGATCCAACTCATCCTTGGACTGATGCTCCTTTTTCCTGCTCTCGGAGAGACAGAGCATTCAAGACCAGGTTTCATTAAAGGGTCCAAGAAATCTTTCCTTGACTTCAGTATATGGAACTCTGCCTTTATTTAGGATGGATTTGAATTACGGATATCTCTCAAGACCTACAAAGCAATGAACATATTTGTTTTTAAAGAACATGTTCATGGTTCTTCACAAAGACTGACTCAGTGACCAATGCAGCTACCAATGTTTTAACATATTCCAGGAAGAAGCTTTCACAGATAGAAAGAAAGAAAAGAAAAAAAAATCTTTGAGTCTCTGCTTTTATTTTCACAGAAGGGCAGCAAGAGCAAGCGTGCAATTGCTTTTTAACTAAATGCTAACAGCTCAATGGTAAAACAGCAAAAACTGTTTTCTGGAAAACTAGTTTGAATACCCAAAGTGTGTTTTTTTGCTCCCAGGAATAATTTTGTTGCCATGCCATGCTTTGTTGTGTTGTGTGGAGGCTTCTTGTCAGCGTCTCTCCAAGATACAGTAATACCGACATAGAGATGGCTCCAGGAGGGAAGCTAAAGGTCTGAACATACAGAGCACTAACAATGTTTTGGGGGAGGGGAAAAAAAAAAACCCAAAACCAACACACAAAACAAAACAGATAATTTCTTCACCCAAGAGGTGGTTATACTGCAGGACTCTATCATAGGATGTTACAACTATAAAAAGTTGGGTTCAAAAGGGCACTGGACAAGTTCATGCAAAAAAAAAAAAAAAAAACCAACCTCTGTGCCTGGGAAGATCATGGAACAGATCCTCCTAGAAGCTATGCTAAGGCACATGGAGGCCAGGGAGATAATTCGAGATAGCCAGCATGGCTTCACCAAGGGCAAGTCCTGCCTGACGAACCTAGTGGCTTTCTATGATGGTGTGACAACAACAGTGGACAAAGGAAAACCAATGGATGTCATCTATCTGGACTTCTGCAAAGCCTTTGACACGGTCCCCCACAACATCCTTCTCTCTAAAGTGGAGAGCTATGGATTTGATGGGTGGGCTGTTTGGTGGATAAGGAACTGGCTGGATGGTCGCATCCAGAGGGTAGTGGTCAGCAGCTCGATGTCCGGATGGAGACTGGTGACAAGTGGTGTCCCTCAGGGGTCTGTACTGGGACCGGTGCTGTTTAATATATTCACCAATGACTTAGACAGCGAGATCGAATGCACCCTCAGCAAGTTTGCGGATGACACCAAGCTGAGTGGTGCGGTTGACACACCAGAAGGACGGGATGTCATCCAGAGAGACCTGGACAGGCTGGAGAGGTGGGCCTGTGTGAACCTCATGAGGTTCACAAGGCCAAGTGCAAGGTCATGCACCCGGGTCGGGGTAACCCCCAGTATCAATACAGGCTGGGGGAAGAAAGGATCGAGAGCAGCCCTGCCGAGAGGGACTTGGGCGTGCTGGTGGATGAAAAGCTGGACATGAGCTGGCAACGTGTGCTGGCGGCCCAGAAGGCCAACCGTACCCTGGGCTGCATCAGGAGAAGCGTGGCCAGCAGGTCGAGGGAGGTGATTCTGCCCCTCTACTCTGCTCTGGTGGGACCTCACCTAGAGTACTGCGTCCAGCTCTGGAGCCCTCAGCCCAAGAAGGACATGGGACTGTTGGAGCGGGTCCAGAGGAGGGCTACAAAAATGATCCGAGGGCTGGAGCACCTCTCTTATGAGGACAGGCAGAGGGATTTGGGGCTGTTCAGCCTGGAGAAGAGAAGGCTGTGGGGAGACCTGATTGTGGCCTTTCAGTACCTAAAGGGGGCCTATAGGAAAGATGGGGAAAATCTTTTTAGTAGGGCCAGCTGTGTCAGGACAAGGGGTAATGGTTTTAAACTAAAACAGGGTAGATTTAGACTGGATATAAGGAGGAAATTCTTTACAACGAGGGTGGTGAAACACTGGAACGGGTTGCCCAGAGAGGTGGTGGAGGCCCCATCCCTGGGAACATTCAAGGACAGGTTGGATGGGGCTCTGAGCAACCTGATCTAGTTGGTGGTGTCCCTGCTCACTGCAGGGGGGTTGGACTAGATGACCTCTAGGGGTCCCTTCCAACCCAAAACATTCTATGATTCTATGATTTTGGTGCAAACAGAAATATCCCCCTTCCAGAAGTCCCTGAACTTTACTGGATGCTGGTAAAGCACTTCAGGACATTAACAAGGTGACCCTGTCCATCCTCTGTTCCTGGGCTTTTTGGGGCTGCCTGCTCTTCCAGTGCCAAACAGACTTCAGGCCTCAGTGAGCGCAGCCTTCCTCATGATCCTGTGCTCTTCCTCCCTGCGCTGCTCCCCCCGCCAGCTGGCAATGCACTGGGAAGGCTGCTCTGATACAGCAACAGCATGATGGGAATAAAACAAGTCACTAAGGGAGCCATAAAATCACATTTTAATTATTACACCATAACTTCTCCTAGCAGGCCAGTCCCACAACAGATCAAACTTCGCTGACAAAAAGCTTTGTTTCCCAGAAAACCCCAAATGACAACGCTCGCAACATATTTTTCCAAGTCCTACCACCAGGAGCCCCTAGATAAATAACGTCCCAAGTCATTTGTGGCACAGTCATCTTCCCACAGCTATTTGTCCAAAGAATGGGCTTGAAAGATCCACAGACCTACTCAGTGCTTTGGCAGTAAGTTACATATATTTATTGATTTAGCCTTCCAACAGACTCAAGTGTTCAGCCGGTTATCTAGCACGAAGGTACATACCCCCCTCTTAAGTCCTGCCAGAAAAGTAAAGGATTTCTGCCAAACTACTTTATTGCTATTCTCTTTCCCCCATGGCTATCAATACCACAGAGACCTGTACATCAGCCTTCTGTGCAGGGATCGATTTTACCCTCCAGTCTGCTACAAACATGGTGAGCGTGGCCGGAGCCTTCCTGATGGTCCTGCTCTTCCCTCAGGGCAGCGCTATGAACAGAGCGCCCTCTTTACCCTGATCCAACTAAATATTTATAGCCAATATTCTTCCCGCAAACTGGATACATACATATTTTTATGTGACAGAAACAACCATTACAGGGTAAAGTACAAGCCAGCAATGCCACCAGATGATTTCCCATACAATTCATCAACTCCAGCTATGCTGGATGCCAGATACCCCAATAACAGGAGACCATGAGAGCTAGCTTCATAAACACCCCCTGTACTTGATAAAAACCAGACTTAAAGAAGAGAACTCAGGTCCAAGACAAACAGATAGCCAAAAAATTTCCTCTGAAATGATTAGATATTCACTGCTTTGGTTTCACAAGCTCACTGTTCATTGCGCCCTGGCAGACACTCTCTGCACAGCGCATGCTCATAAAGCTCTTATCTAAATCTGGTGCTTACGTTCCCTGATGTTTTGTCCATGTGTGTTTAACATAATGCTTATCAGCTGTAAGTGCCATAGGGATAGGATTTTTAAATTATTCCTAACATTCTGTAACTAAATTGGCCAAATAAATTGCTATCGTTTTATGTTCAATTCATCATACACACCATTTTGGTGCTGTTATCGACAAAAAGGCCCTGAAGATGCTTTGTTTGCTGTCCACTTATTAAGCAAAAGAATTGTAATCCAATTGGTACTGTATTTATTTCACAGTATTTATTATTTATTTATTATTTCACACTGTATTTATTTACCAACCACTGATGCACTATTGAACAGAGAAAGCCAAGATCTCTCTACACCTCAATTTTCCTTTTTTTTAAATTTTTATTTCAGTTTTATTAATATGCCTTCTTTTTGTCTTTGAAATAATTGGTGGTTGCTGAATCACAAACATACCATTCATCATTTAAAAAGCCACAAGTTTTGTTATGCTAACTCTCTCGTCCCTCATCTATGAAGAGCAGCCCAGCAGGATTTTGTTAAACCTCTCCTTTGAAGTACTGTTGTTCCGATGCCATGGATGTTTTTTCTGATCTGACCTTATGAAAGAGGTGATACGCTTTTCACTCACTCATTTCCACATAATTTAGAGACCATGTAAAGCAAGGAAATGAGAAATTTGAAAAAAACATGGGTTTAGATTGTTGTCTCACCTGTAACATCAGTTCCCTGCTGCTTCTGCTTGCTCGCAGCACTCTGGGGACCCTGGAGCTCAGCCTCCACGTAGAGAAAAGCCAATGCCTGCATGCATTCTAAGGGAACCCTATTGTATCTACACACAGACACTGACCCAGAACAACAGGCAGGCACAGACACCACACAACTAACCCAAATGCTGTTGCCTGGCCCAGGGAATCTGCTTTAACTGAGAGAAAACATTTCTCCGCTCCCCTCCATCGCTCCTTTGCTGCAGCCTCCCTCTAAACAAGCAGCTGACAAGCGTCTAGAGGGACTAACAACGTCTTCCAGGACTCACAGGGTTGGATGCAGAAGCAAAGAATGACATAAATAGTTGGTGTGGCATGAGATGATATGTTGCAAACCCATGCACATTGTGCATCTAATGCCAGACCTGTGGACACACAGCTGTGTTGGGTGCATCTCCAGGAGATGTCCTCCTGTCTCCACGCTCAGACAGGTGGGGATGTGCTCTGTAAACGTTTTTATCACCTTCAGTCACCAGTTCACGGTCATCAAGTCCATATCCACATGTTCCCAGCAGGCTCACCCTTGGCCATGGCTTGACGTCTAAAGCACTGCCACACTATCAACCACTGCTTTCAGTCTTGCACGCGAGCCTTTTGTACACAGCAGTGATAGCTAGAAACTGAAGAGTATCTTCTCTCAGGTATTTGGGGTGGATACCCTATGTTAAGGGAACATTAGAGAACTATGTTTTGGGGAACTGAATTTTGAAGGCGAGTTTGAAGATGGAAAACAAAACAGCAAAGGAGTGATAAACCTTGCTATCGCATTAAATAAGTTTAAAATCACATTGGTAAAGTACTGCACAGAACAGAGAGCAAATAAAGGATTTTTTTGCCAAATAATGCTTACAGAGCTAACATGATCCTTCTGTGCAGATCAAAGTCCATGGTGGTCTTCACATGCTGGCCTACTTAATTCTGAAATTCAGATTGTAAATAATCTTTCAAAATTTACATGGCGGATAGATATTTAAGTTTTCCATTAAAGGTTTCTTTGGGTTTCTTTCTCCTTTTTCTACCTTTCAATAGGGGAAACAAAACAAAAATGTTGTTTGATTAAACCTATTCTTCCAAATTCTCCGATGGTTTATTCATCTTTGCTCCTGTATCTTCAGCAGGATTAAATTAAGAAAAAAAATAAACAAACAAACAAACTACTTTCTATTCTTATTCTCTCATTCCACTAAACAGAATACTAGGAGCTGATGATGTAAAAAGCGTGTGCTGTCATCCCTTTTCTGTCTGTCGTTGAAATTGAGTAACAAAGTGGTAGTGTTTCAGCAAACCTCTGCCACCCAGCAGTTATTTCCAGAGTATCCTTGAGATCTAAATGCTTTAGGCTAACTATCAGTTACTAGTTTGTACTTTAACTAATTCCATAGGGAAAAAAAGGCTTAGGAGGAACATAAAATTTAATGCAAGAAAATTATAGTCTCTTACATTAGAATGGATCGCTGTTCTTACAAATAATTAATCTACTTTCTTCTCTTACTTCAGTCAGCCTTCAGAGAACAAAGTTTAAGATTTAGAGTACTCATCTAATGATGATGAAATAAAAATGAAATAAATGAAATAAAAATGAAAAAATAAAAAATGAAAAAAAATGCATAAATACACTTGTTTCAAAAGCACTGGAAACTCAACAAATAACAAATAGCTTGAAATAAATATTGATCTGTAACCCTGGACTCACCATGATATAGACCATAAGGAAAAACAATTCTGTGAAGAGCTATAGGGAACTTTGGGGGGGGTTTATGATAAGCATCTAGGTTTTAATAAGCAAATGAGTAAACTGAAGAATCAGAACTTTCCTTTCTAGAACAGAAAACCAGGGGTGGGAATTGGAGACCAAATAAAAATTATGTGGCTCAGACACCATGCAGAGTCATCCACTTCACCTTTGTTATTAATGATTTTCTATACCACTGCAGAGACATTCAGAGAGAATATGGCTTTAGCCTTAAAAAAAAAAGCCAAAGCAAAACACACAGCCCCCCAGTAACAAGCAGATTATACAGCTCATTGTACAGACGCAAATGAAGCCACCACTAAAGATATGTGCAGAGGATTCAGTTCTCCTTTTGACCTTAGCTCTGACATGCCAATTGCCTGCCTTGTTTCAAATAGGTGTTCCTCAGCCAGTGAAAAACACCTGCTGTTTCCATAGATGTTAATCTTTCTGCAGCCAAACAGGAGCTCTGCTCCCACAGCTCTTTCAGAGAATATAAGGATTTAGGATGCTGCAGACACCCATTTTCTTGGACAGACAGAGATTTTTCCCTTTCCAAAGCCAAGTGCAGATATACCCACAGAAGGGCAGGATAAACCAGGCACAGCAAAGCCTGCAGAACACTAGCAAAACCTTCATTCCCCTACCTGTACCATTCAGGTCATAAAATATCATAGGAATTATGGAACCAAAAATGCAAAAGGTTCCAGGGAGACCTTATTCTCAATGGGCACTTTGTGGACATTTTACAGGGGTGTTCACAGAGTAAGGGAATGATATCTGTGTATGATATCACAGGATGGGAAAGGGGGTTATGGTTAATGAGGGTGTGTTGGATAGCGTGGGACCTGAGCATGACGTTTCCCAGAGCAGCTGTGGATGCCCCACCCCTGGAAGTGTTCAAGGCCAGGTTGGATGGGGCTTTGAGCAGCCTGATCAAGTGACAGATGTCCCTGCTCATGGCAGGGGCGCTGGACTAGGTGATCTTCAGAGGTCCCTTCCAGCCCAAACGATTCTATGATTCCTCTGTTAGCTTTGCTCAGCTCAGGAAGATTCGCAGCAACACTCAGGAGCTGCACATCCAAGTCCATCTGTTAGGACTCGAATCGCATTCAGCCAGAGACCACAGAGTAAGGGAGAAGCTGCTGGTTTGTAACCCAAAAGGTGAAACAGCTTGCAGATTTGCAAGAAAGCACATTAAGGATTTCTGTTTATGGATTATTGTAATCTTGCAACCACAGTGGCTGCAGAGCTGACGTCTCTTCCCACCAAAAGCCAGACAGCTACTTACAGAGAAAACCAAAAATTATCAGAACAGGTAATTTTCCCTCCTGATACTGAGATCTGTCCCCCTACCAAACTAATTCACAAAATGAATATTTGTCACTGTCCATAACTTCTGGTAATTCATCCTATGCTGTATTTTATACACCTAAAGAAGGAGGCTGAGTAGTAAATGACTGTCTTTAATGCGATCTCATTTCTTTTACACCTGCTTCCCAGAACAAGAAAACAACCCACTGCACATACTCAGGTTAGAATGATAAATAATAGTGCTCAACATTTAAACCACTAAGGCTCTGAGGCTAATACAGCACATATGGGATGATGGGCCCTATTTCAGGCAAACAAGCAAGATGCTGTCAGTGTGCACAACGCCTAGCAAAAAGGGCAACAGCCCCCATCAGGGCAGGGGGAAACTACCGTAATATAACTAATTTGCAACAGAAGACTTCATTTCATATCTGAACTCAGAGCAGATATAAAAAACAGGGTATTGTGTCTGGGATTGGCATTTTAGGTCAAGGAAAGTTTCCTGACCCTCTTCATTTACTGTTGCTCCCCAAGAGTCAAACCTTTCTCCCCATCCCATGGCCTCCACTTTTCCTCCTAATTACAAAGCTGTTTTCCTCCAGAAAGAGATATAAGAGATAGATTGTGACTTATGTACTTACAGCTCAATCTAGCTCAAACTGATGGCATCAGTTAATCACATAGCTGCTGCCAACAATAACAGAGAGGAACAAAACCCAGTCCTAAACAGAAAAGTCAAATAAATTGAAGAACAAATAAACCTGATGGAATCACAACCTGCTTTTAGGCATTTTATGAGCAAACAATCTCAATAAATCCAATAAATTCTGTAGTTATCCACTCAATACTCTTTCTATCCAACTGGATGAAATTTTACGTGAATTTTAGAAAGAAACAATAAACCACTACATTAAAAATCAAGACAGTATCGTATCAGCTCTTCTGTGTGCCTGAGAGCTATCGCCTATCCAGGTGTTAAGTGGATTAATTTATTTTGCCATGTAAGATGAATCAAGTTTGCCTGGCTGGATTTAATTTCCATTCTATGTATGGAGAGCTCCCATTAACTCTGAAAATCATTTACGCTATCTAGGAACTTAAGTCCAAATGGAAAAGTATGCAAGCCTCAAAATAATGGTTTGACTGCTCATTTTGGTTGCAAATACTTGTGTTCAAATACCTCACCTCCCTAATTTGAAATACCAGTTTGACACCAGGCATCTCTCTTCAGATGGGTGTTGTGACCACCAGCCTAGTGTTCTTGGAAAGTTTCTCTACTTGCTTTGCTGGAGCAGTTCCATTTTGTATAGCTGATTCACTGAGCTAGTCATAACCTCTCTCTTCTGTGCCTATAAAAAGTGCTCAGACTACTTTGTCCCATTCTCTGTCCCAATATTTCGCTTCCTACATAAGGTAGAGAGTAATGCATCAGGAGACTATCTGTTTCCAGCATCGGCTCCACTGTCCACTTGGAGCTGGATACAAATTAGAAACATCCAAACATGCTGACTACAATTTCAGAGTGGGAACCCTCCAGCCCCCAGTTCATTCTCTTGGAAAGCCTCAGGTTTGCATCATTAGTTCAATGGCTATTAATCATCTCCTTCTAAGGTAAAGGTACAGGAGAGCTGGTGTCATGCTCAGAGTAGTTTACCAATACCATAATAACTAAGCAATTTTGTTAAGGTAACAAAACCACAAATCACTAACAGCTCATCACCTAAATGAGTTTTGTAAAAAATACAAAAAAAAAAAAATCATGCTACATTAACAAGCAGCATATTAAACTTTGGAAATATTTCAGAGCAATTCAGCTCAGGAAGACGACTGCAAATCCTTTTAATTAGAGCTTGTTATGTAGCTACACACATGCAAAAACAGTCCCGCATTTTAGGAAAACATGTTAGAAGACTTAAGTTTTGCAGGCAGAAGCAGGAGTTAACCTCTTCGTAGCTCCGGAACTAGAGAAAGCAGAAAAGCTTCATCCCTTCTGCTAACAAAATTAGGAACACATTCAAAAAGAAATATTCTACCTTTACATTCAATAATCTTCCAAAGTCTTACAAGCTTTTATAGGATTATACTAGTTATCAGGAACACAGATGGTGCTCATTTGCTGCAGTCAAGAATTAGGTTATGTTGGCCTGTGTTTTGAGATACCAACCAGCGAAGGCCAAACAGAACAAATGACTAAAGTGGGGGAGGACAGGTAGAACCCAAATACTGTTCCACAGCTTTCAGACTGACATGAGATGGGTCAGCATAGGAAAGGTAGTGACACTGCCATCAAGGACCATCTGATTAATGAGTAAGGTAGCACAGAATTATCTCTGATTGAACGCCTGTGTGATGGGTTGGCCCTGGCTGGGTGCCAGGTGCCCACCAAAGCTGCTCTATGACTCCCCTCTTCAACCAGACAGGGGAGAGAAAAATATATCAAGAGGTTCATGGGTCAAGATAAGGACAGGGAGAGATCATTTTTCCAGTTACCGTCATGGGCAAAACAGACTCAACTTGATGAAATTAGTTTAATTTATTACCAATCAAATCAACAAAAAAAAGCAAATTCAGGTAACAACACACAAGAAGTGTATTGTCGTATGGTAGGGCGGTTCATTCTATGTGAAAAACAAGTCAAACAGCAGACTCAGTTGCAAGATAATTCCGAAGTACCGCGTTTACAAAAGCTGTTTTGCTCCCCTACAAAAGCAAACAAAAAAATAGTTGTGTGTATAAACATCCTATTTAAGGCATTTTTTAATTTCGATATAATACTGCAGCCTTCCCCAGAAAGCCACAAGTCTGACATGGCAAAGACAACAGAAACACAGCACATCAGTTCGGCAATTAAGGCTCTGGTTTTACACCAGCTCATTAGTTCTGCTTGTGGTCCTCAAGCTTAAGACATTTCTTTGTGTGAGGAGTTATCAGGTCCATTACAGATAACACATACACAGCCTGTGCCTCACAAATCCGTTCCCTCCAGTGCAGATGTGAGGTTCGTGTCAGGACTTTCTAACACGTCTAATACATCGTAAGACTGTGGTGCTCTTAATTTTTGCATTCTGACTTGAGGAAGAAAGCGGATTTTGCAATAACATTAGAACCTGCTAGAGACAGAGTTAACAGCATCTCTAAGTGATTTCTCTCTAAATGACTTCAGGAGGTGTCTGGGGGACAGTTACTGCCACCAAAGGTTAAGTAGCTACAGGAAAATACCAGCTCAAGAATAAGTTATAACATCCTTACTATGGCTTCAGTGAATCCGGAAGCAAGCAGGTTTAAAGCCATCAGAGGAGTGGGTTTCTGGTCCAGTCTCCCAAGGGGAAGAGTAGAAGCAAGAAACACAACTGACGCTAAGGCAAAGGCAATGAATATTGCAGCCCCTGAGAGTGGGGGCCCAGAACCAACAGGCCAGGCCTTTCCTGATCCTTCCCAAACCCTTCCTATAATCACGAGACAATGCTCTGCTTCCACAAATTCAAGGATTCACAGCCCTTCAGACATGCTGGTTAAGCCCTGAGAAAAAAATCCACGGGGAAACAGGGGAGCGGCTTTGCTTCAGTGCCCTCCTCTCTTCCAGCACAAACCTTCTCCATTCCCTGCTGCAAACACCACCTCGTGCATAGACACTCGTGCCAGTCTGAATCCTCGGGTTTGGGAGAGGCCTCTGCAAAGATCTGCCCAGGGAAAAGAGATCACTGAGCTAGCCTTTGAAAAGGATGAAATCCAGAATAACTTTTATGTTGCAGGCAATCCACCAATGCAGGCAAACACCGCAGGTCCCTCACTGGTGCCCAGCTCACACTGCCGTCATGGCCAAGGGGCAACAGGCACAAACTGAAGCATAAGAGGTTTCAGTTGAACATGAGGAAGAACTTCTTTACTTTGAGGGTGACAGAGCACTGGAACAGGCTGCCCAGGGGGGCTGTGGAGTCTCCTTCCCTGGAGATACTCAAAACCTGCCTGGACAATGTCCTGTGCAACCTGCTCTAGGTGAGCCTGCTCTAGCAGGAGGGTTGGACTGGATGATCTCCCGAGGTCCCTTCCAACCCCTGCCATTCTGTGATTCTGTGTGATTCTGTGGTCTGGGGAGTGTGGGGTTACCAAGCCAATGCCCTGCACTGCTCACGGCATCTGCTAAAAAAGCTGGGCCCTTCTTATGAAAACCTTGTTTAACACAAAGCGGTTATCTCTTGACACCACACCTCAGAAGGGAGGCTACACGGCAAGTTAGCTGTGGAGTCTGCTCCATCCGCGTGCCGTACAACCAACTGCTTTCATAACAAATTGCATCAGAACAGAGATTGCTTTTTTTTAGCCTGTTTGGCTTATTACCAATCCTGTGCTGCAACAGTGGTGATTAAATAGCATTCCCAAGCACTGTTTTAATTAATCAGTGTCCCTAAGTTATTTATGCTAGATAGGAGCTCCTGATAATATTGCAACCTTTATTTTTAACTCCTTCACTGCAAAGCTGTGCTGAGAAAAGCACCATCTGTCTTCTACTTTGGTCACCCCCTTAGTATTTACCAGACACTCATTTTCATTCCGTGATTTCGAAAATGCTAAGAGAAGGGCATGCATTTTTGCCAAAGCAATGTTTACTATAAGCAAATTCCCAAACATTTACAGAAGCTTTATGCAGACCCCACTGTAAAGGCCTTTCATGGCAATTATTGTCTTCAAAATACTATAGCCAAAAAATACTTTAAATGGATAGATGAGTTGCTACCTGGTCTGTCAGCAGAGTTTCTAAAAGCTCAGAAAAGTCAATGAAAATGCTAAAGGTTTAACCTTTGACTATCAGTGGGGAGCGCCTCTGCAAGCAAAATGGATATTATTAACACATACTGCTTCAGGTATGTAAGGCACCAGTTGATGAGGGAAAAGTGACCTTTTTTTAATTAATTTCAGAATTTTGTTTCAAATTGAGAACACATTACCTAATTCTGTCAAGCTATAGAGTCTGGGGCACACAAATTAATTTCCAGGTATCATACTTCTCGTACTGCAGAGCCTGGATCTTGTGACATATGACCAGCATGAATACAAAATACTTATATTACAAGCACTACATGAAAAAAGGTCTTCAAGAATATACCCTTCAGAATCATAATCTGGACAGGCTGGATTGATGGGCCGAGGCCAATTGTATGAGGTTCAACAAGGCCAAGTGCCAGGTCCTGTACTTTGGTCACAACAACCCCATGCAACGCTACATGCTGGGGGAAGAGTGGCTGGAGAGCTGCCTGGCAGAAAAAGCCTTGGAGGTGTTGGTTGACAGCTGGCTGATTATGAGCCAGCAGTGTGCTCAGGTGGCCAAGAAGCCAACAGCATCCTGGCTTGTATCAGCGCTAGTGTGGCCAACAGGAACAGGGAAGTCATCCTTCCCCTGTACTCGGCAGTGGTGAGGCCGCACCTTGAATACTGTGTTCCGCTTTGGGCCCCTCACTACAAGAAGGACATTGGGTTGCTGGAACATGTCCACAGGAGAGCCACAAAGCTGGTGAGGGGTCTGGAGCACAAGTCTTATGAAGAGCGGCTGAGGGAACTGGGGTTGTTTAGCCTGGAGGAGGCTGAGGGGAGACCTTATCGCCCTCTACAACTGCCTGAAAGGAGGGTCTAGCGAGGTGAGGGTTGGCCTCTTCTCCCTGGTAACAGGTGATAGGACGAGGGGAAATGACCTCAAGTTGCCAGGGGAGGTTTAGGTTGGACATTAAGAAAAAAGTTCTTCACAAAAAGGGTTGTCAAACTGCCCAGGGAAGTGGTTGAGTCCTCATCCCTGGAGGTATTTAAAAGATGGGTAGACAAAGTGCTCAGGGACAGGGTTTAGTGGTGGGATGGCAGCGTTAGGTTAACGGTTGGATTTTCCAATCAAAACGATTCTATGATTCTATGATATCATAATTTTCCAACATCTGTTTCTCAAGCGATCTTAGGGCAGGAGGTGGAAAGGAATATACTAAAAATCCATTGATTTCAAGTCTTATACTTATGATGTCTGGTGATCTAGAACTACTCCATATTATGAATTGGCTTTTTTAACCCAAATTGTGATTTGCCATATCTGCCTACAACAAAAATTTAAACTATGCTAACATGAAGCTATAGTCTGACAGCCAGAAAAGGGTGTGTTTGCATCCCCATTGCTGTAGAAAACGCACCTCCATCTCTTCAAACTACAAACTTAGAAACCTACATTTGCATAAACAACATAAAAATTTGCAAGTGATTTTACAAAACAAGGAATGAATGGTCCTTACCCCTAAAAAAAAAAAAAAAAAAAAAAGAGAGAGAATGGATACTAACAGCAACTAAATCAGCACTGATAAAGGTTACTATGGAGAGAAGTTCTGCTTAATAGTTTCTACTCAGTATTTTATGTCAAAATTATTTCATCTTTTTAATTGATGACCAAATGTCATGGTTTAAAACCAGCCAGCAACTAAGCACCATGCAGCTACTCACTCACTCTCCCCCCATCCCCAGTGGAATGAGAGATAGAATCAGGGTGGGGGAAGTAAAACCCTTGGGTTGAGATAAAGACAGTTCAATAAAACAGCAGAGAAAGAGAAAATAATAAAAGAATATACAAAACAAGTGATGTACAATGCAGTTGCTCACCACCTGCTGACTGATACCCAGCCCTTTGGCCAGTTGGGGTCAGCTGTCCTGGCTGTGCCCCCTCCCAGCTTCTTGTGCCCCTGGCAGAGCAGGGGAAGCTGAAAAGTCCTTGACTGGTGTAAGCCCTGCTTAGCAACAACCAAACCATCAGGGTGTTACCAACATCCTTCTAGTATTGAATCCGTAACAGCACTATGCCAGCTACTAGGAAGAAAATTAACTCTGTCCCAGCCAAAACCAGGACACCAAAGTGTCTATCTTACCCTGTCTTTGCACGCATCCACAACCAAACTATCAGCTGTGATCCCCACGCTGGCAGACTCATAATATGAAGTTGTATTTTAGCCACCTGAACCTGAGATCAGAGGCTTGCTTTGCACATTTCCTTCTCATGGAATTTATCTAGAGAACAATGCCCTTTAAGTCTGCAATTTATCATGTTTTCTTGATACAAAATAATCTGATACTGTAGCAGTTCTGTGATTTCCAAATCTATAGGTTTTAACTATCATTGCCAGAATCAGCTACCCGATTCCTATGCCCATTTCTTGGCAGAGCTGGGTATGTGCAGCCTTTTTAAAATAGTTTATGATGACACTGAAAGAGTTATTTAAATTTTCAGCTTGACAGTTTTGTCTCTACACAGAATCCAGACAAGGCAAACTAAATGAAGAGCCTCAAAAAAATTTTATTGTGAATGTGCACAAAACGGCACCAGAGATGACTCATGAAAAACTTAATTGTTCCCTTCTGCAGATTTAGTTTTCACGCAGAGGGACAAATTGTGCACTCCTGGGAAAAATCTGTGAGATTATCATCAGGTTAAAAAAAAATAATTATTGTCCCACTGCCCACTTCTGTATGAAGGTTTAGGTTGGACATTAAGAAAAAAGTTCTTCACAAAAAGGGTTGTCAAACTGCCCAGGGAAGTGGTTGAGTCCTCATCCCTGGAGGTATTTAAAAGATGGGTAGACAAAGTGCTCAGGGACAGGGTTTAGTGGTGGGATGGCAGCCCTCTGTATGAAGAGGGATTTTTTTCCTTTTTAAGTTCTCCCCCACCCCCCCCAGCCAAGAAAAAGTACATTCCCATAGCACAGAAATGCTCTCTTGGATCCAACCAAGTAACAGAAACAAGACACTCCACATAACAGCCAGCCATTAATCCATTTCTGGTTTTTATTAGGCTCCTTACTGTACAGTAACTTAGCTTACAAGCAGCAGTAAGGCCAGTAAGGCCAAGGGGCAGGTCATGAAAAGATTTCTTAAAGGCTATTAACAGCTTTTAGCACATCTCAGAACCGGCTGTACTGATGAACTATGCATCCCCCAATGTAAGAAGAGTTCCCAGGTAATTCCCTAAATGCTACACCAAACATTTCCAAGCAAGGCTGCTGCTTTGTGTGGTATTTGAATGATGATACCCATGGCCATCTGAAAATTGCAACAGAGGTTCAGATTCTTTGAATAATCATTTTGGAGTCTAAGAGAAAGTGAATATAATCAAGTTAATAACGTACCTGATCATCGTGAGAGCACTAGCTCTGTTCTCAACTCTGACACAGCACGTGGTTCTAAAAAGACAGCTCACAACTACTCTGCAGAAGCTGCCAAGGGGAAAAGCAAAAGCTTCTGGATAGAGATGAGCCAACAGGACTCCTTCTGACCCCTTGTCACTTGCTGGGCTAAAACTAGCATGTCATATTCACAAAAAAAAAAAGTATATATTGTCCCAGTAGGTCTGAGTATTAGCAATTGTTGACAATTTTCATTTGTTCATGCAGGTGCACAAAAACATATTTGCAATTCTGTTGAGATACTGGAGAGATGTTTGATGCAGCGTGGGACACCCAGGGCTCTGGCAGCCTATCTCCTGCTCAGCCCTGGTTTAGATTCTAGGACTATCTCACTCTGGCCAAGACCAAGATCTGGCCTCCTCTTCACCCAGCTGCAGGCCTTAGGATCTCAAATGGCTCATGGGAATGATAAACATGCCCTGAGCATGTGATTAAAGCATTTTCCTGCCTTCGTTCCAGGTGTCAGTACGGTTCTTCATCATGTTTCCCCTCCATCTCTCCTGTTTTGAGTTGTGACACTTTTAAATTCTTTTCACAGTTGCTGCATGTTGCAAACTTACTCAAATTTATTTCTCATTTAGATTTCAGACCAAGACCAAAGTTTAAAGAAAATAATTTAAGCAGATATATCATGAAAAGCAAAAGAAACCTCAAATGCAAAACTTTAAAATCAGCTTATGAAGATTTCAAAGACTCTGTTACTTTCATTATAGGAAAATTAAACTCCATTTATTCTTGGATGCAACATAAAAGAAATGAAAATTAGGAAAATGGAGGGAAAAAAAATCATAAAGAGAAGATTGATTACCCTAATTTGGAGGAAAGTAACTGAATCTCCTCACTTTAGAAGTTTTAGAAGCAAGTTAGTCATCTGGTTCATGGCAGCTAATCTCCAGTCATCTCTAAATCTTCATGTCACTAGAGGGAAGGAAGGAAGCTGCTGGCACACACTTCTCTTCCTAACACTGAGCTCTACCCACGCTGCCACTGCGCAGCCCTGAGGCGTTCCATCTGCCGCCATGGCATCTGCCTACCTGCCCCATGCCAGATTTTGGGAGAATGAGGCTGAGCAAGTTAAGCGAGCTAACGCACATGTATGAATAGAAAGAACAGTGCTCAGCAGCAAAAGCTAAAGCTTATTATAACTTGTCGGACAAACCCCAAATGCAGTAGAAAGTCTTATGAATCAGTTGAAATTCAACAAAAGCTTTTGGTTGAGTTTCCTGATTTCAGAGATTAAAAGCTCCAGGACAGCTCTGCCCCATTTTCTCTCTTAGGACCATGGATCCAAGGCTTTCCATCCTCTACAGGTGCAGGCATCCCATGGGATGGGAGATGGAGAACCTATAGCTGGAAACTGCTCCACAGCTCCCTGCTATGCCAAGATTCCCCAAGACCTCTAGGACATGGTGAACACTCAGACTCTCACAGAAATCTCAGCTCTGGCAACTTCACAGTCTAAATTACTGGGCTGCACAGAAAGGTTCTCCATAACACACTCCCCCACACCCCCCAAGCTCCCAGGCTTCCTACTGTACAGTTTTTGGCATGCACTCCCGTAGATCACAACCTTTGAGCCACCTGAATGTTATCATCAGGGGCTGGAAATCGCACGGCTTTCAGGTTTTGCAGGCACCACAGTATCAATGCTGCACACTGGTAAGTGAAATATCACAATCACTTCTTTAAATACCACCTTCTGTCTCCAACAGATTTCTAACTAAATGGAGGAGAACGCCAGGTATCACGTAGCTTGGAAACAAACGACATAACAACAAATTAAACTATGCACAGAGTAATACTAGCAAAGCAATGGGAGAGGAGAATTTATTTGTATAGTACATGAACATTTAGATGTTTCAGGACAAGCCCGTAAGCAGTTTTGTTTCATGTTATGAATAGCTTGGTTATTTCTAGCTCCCCAAAAATAGGAGAGGTTGCCATCGGTAACATTCATTGTCTTTACTCATACAACTCAAACCCAAATTCCCTTATCAAGCACTGCCTCAGTGTTCCCTTCAGACAAGGAAACACCACAACTTCTGGTTTTGAAAATGGGGGTATATTCCTTCCCCATTAATGCCCTGTCATGGTTCTTGTGCCCAACGTTACAGCATCTTCAAAGGTAAGTCTTAGGCTATGCTTATATCAGCAAGAAGTGTGACATGTGAATCTGACTTGTAGAGCAAGATGTGTGGTGCCAAGAATCCAGCTTTCACTCTGCATGCATTTCAAAGGGCCATTCAAAATCTTAGCTGGTCCGGGGGACTGAACACTCGCCAAGTAGCAAAGACACACAGGACCTACATCCTGCAGTTTAGCTTTATCAGAGAAGAGCCCCATTCATGCCCTGACACCACCATGTGATGCAAACTGAAGTGTGAAAAGGAGGGAAAACTCAGATTTATTTCAAGAGTATTCAACTGACCCAAGATAAAAAGGGCAGCGTAGGTACACCCTTGTTCTCCCAACCGCTTCCCACTCCAACAGCATCCTTCATCACTGTGGGAGAATGCAGCCCTGAGATAACATCCATTCAGATAACCCTCACTCCAACCAAAGTCAGTTTAATTCTTCTCAGGCTTCAGCATCTATCATCATGACACCAGCTCCAATATCAAAGCCTATGCATCCTATATGCAGAAGTAAGCAACAGTCACTAATCTACACAATCCAATTTTAATTAAGCAGGCCAAGAAATCAAAGTGTCAGCCCCTAAACGTCTTGGCTCTCCATTGCAACAATGGTCAAATTTTAGTTATATAAGATGAAAATTCAGACTGGGTAAGAAAAGTTTTCCCAATTTGTTTTCTTTTTATTTGCTTTTTTCTTTACTTGATGACAAAGTACCCTAAGCTTCCTCAGAGACTTGCACTGCACCAGACCACCGATGAGATTAAGTCATGTTCTCTCATTTTTTATTTATTCTAAGAATGAATCACAAGAATAAAACTGCTGCAATAGCAAGTGCCTGGAGCCAAACTCCTATATATGCAACAAGACTATTTTCACATGCCAGTCCAGTATAATTTTTGATTTATTGATGCTTACATCTTTTTTACTATTGGGAGTTACAAAACACAGAAAAGATGTGATAGCCAAATTATTTGGCTTCATATAAAGGAAATAAAATAGATTTAAGATGACACCAGAACCCTAATGCTTACAAGTATTTTCAATAACAAAAATACTCCATGAAATTCCAAGTTCATCAGTTACTACTCATTTGTTATTAAAAAAAACACACCTTGATTTCTGATCTACAGCCTTAACGCTGATGTTATACAGCTTGACTAATAATCTTGAGTGTATCAGTTTTCACTAGGGAGGTGTTCGGGGTTTTTTTTCCCCTCACATCCAGATTTTTCAATGTAGTCTCTAACAAGAGAGAAATACTCCACCCCCCAAAAAACCCCCAGACATTTGCTTTTATATTCAATTTTAACACTGTTTTGAGACTTGGCATGCATTCAAGTTCTGATAATCAACATTTCTCAGTCCGTTGCATTTCCTACAGAACACCAAGTCAAAGCTTTATTAATTTGTCTGGAGACACATAGGGACTATTGCTGTTCTTGGAAAGTGAAAACACGGATAACCCACTAAAAGAGAACAATTTTTTAGGTTAGTTATAACATGGAATTAATATCCTTTAATAACATTCTTTATTATGAGAATAAATACATAAAACAAATGCAATATATTAGCCACATTTCCTCATATACATTCAGAATGTAACAAGAAGCTAATAGGCATAATCATCAGAACTAGTTGAACAAACAAATTTTTACTAAGCCAACAAGACTAGAGGAAAGGCTGGGAAAGGCTAGTAGCAGGCAAAGAACATGTGATTTCAGTGCTTCCTTGATATTAATTTGAAGACAAACATACTGTAGTTATAAGCATGAACTGATGGAATTGTTTAGCTTCGTGCAGTGGCCGTTTGAGGTTGTTCTGACTGCAGCTGCTTTCCAAGGTACTCCCTGAAATACAACAAAAAATTAGATTGAGAAACATTCTGGAGAGCAGGGAGTAGGATAGTGGTGGGAAGTATGAAGCAGAGAAAGAGGAAAAAGCTTTAGGTTTAGAATTATTCCTTCAAATAGCGTCTACTGTCGATAGTCAACTATGAGAGTACCTAAGCTTTAGGTATCCATCATCTATCCCTCCGGAAATAAGGTACAAACCAAGCATCAACAAAACTGTCTGGAAAAAAAGAAGCCCAGTGGTAATACTTAGAAGTCCTAGAAACTGTTACGGAACACTCACAAAGCCCACGGATTTTGCTTGCTGGTTATATATATTGGAAGCTGTGGTGACGTATTTAAAAGGATCTCTTCCTGTAACCCAGCTGCATGAGCACAAGTAATACCAATGGACATACCGGCAATTTAACCCATAGGCTAGCAAAACAGACACTGATTAAATAACTGTATGTTCAAGTTGGAAGACAGAAAATATGTTCAAGCCAGGCCCACTGTATACCAACACTTTCTTTAAAGTGTTTTCCTCACCTGTATTTTGAAGCGCACAGAGTCACTTATTTTATACCTGTCCTCTCAACACTGGAACAAACACCTCCCGGATTCTTAGCATTTGCCTAGAGCAACAATATCTAAATTTATGGAAAAATACTGAACAATTCTTCTGAATGTTCCCATCTTTCACTGTCTCCTGTGAAAGCAACTCAACGTTTCACAGAACCACAAAGAAGCTGAAAGAGTTCTTTAGTAATATCTGGGTTGTTGCTTGTTACAGAAAATAAACTTCAGTAATTGTACCACTGCATCAGTTGGAAGAGAGGTTTCAGGACCTGTGAAACGTAGGCATTCTTTTTGCATTGCTGATCACACACTTAGTACCACAGTTTTTCTCAATACACAGGTATTTCAACCTACACAGGTTAAACATTAGAAGCAGATCAGAGAAATGTTCAGAATGAAGCCTTTAAAAAAAAAAAAAAGAGTATGTTATTTTCCTGTATTTAAAAAAAAAAAAGAAAAAAGATCAGTTCTTATGGCATATTTCAAAAACTAGTTTTCAGTTTAGTGTCCTGTTGACCAGCTATTCCCTATGCATTACAATTCCTATCACACAATGAAGTTTAGCATCACAACTGTACCACCCAGCAGCACTTCTCAGTTTTAAAGTTAAGTATCTAGAAAAGCAAAATTCCAATAAAGTATAATGTTAACTTCAAACTCCACTAGCAAAGAAAATAACACATAATTTGTATGCAGAGCCATATGTCATGATTTAGCACCTTCCTTCACAGCTTTATCAGGTGTTGCTGCAGGATCACAGTATTTTAATGCTTGGGCTGCACTCATTAGATATGACTCTTGATCATAACAGGTAGGTTACCACCTTCAAAGTAGAGACTCCTGATGGCAGAGAAGGAAATTAGCTGCTCTCTTGTGGTTTTGCAGGACTCAAAATTGTACTACCAAAATAAACAAAATCTGACAGCCATCCAAAAACAGAGCCAGCAATTTTGGAGGGCTTCCAAACTCACCAAGCCTTCTCCTGCTCCCTCAGTGTTCTGTTTTTTTTTCCTGTTTCATGTCTATATGCATGTACTACTGATTCTAATATGTCTTCTCTGACATCCAGCCTTGATAGCAACTGACACTTGCTGCATACACTGCTCTGCTCACAGCATCACAAGCCTGCAAAGTTATTTATTCTTAAAGCACACATGAACCATTTTGAATGTGAAATTCCTACACAATTAATTAGAAATAGGAAAATCAATCTAGCTAACAATCTGTGAAAGTACAACTATTGCATAGCTTACCTGGTTCGATGCATGTTCAAGGCTTACTAAAAATCAAACTATAGTGCAGTGTATTCAGCAAAAACCTCTGAGAAGGCAGAGCAACTCAAACCTGGAGCTATGTTAATATTTGGTTCCTGAACATGTCAACTGCTAGATCAGAAATTAGAACATCGCACATTTTAATATATTATTTCATATATAAAATATATACTAGATATATTTTTAATATCCAATATATCTATTTCATACATTACATGCACTGCTCTTCACAGAAGTAAATAGAAGTAGTAGAGCTATGAAAGTAGTAAGCTAATAAACAAAGAGACACCTTCCTAGAGAGCTGGGCTGGGAAGACTGCCCAAGCTGGAGTGCTACCACACAGGAACACTGCAGTTGTCTTCTGTCGCTTGTTTGCTGAATACAGTTTTCTTCCCTGACCCAGGGGATTAATGCAATACAAAGTATTTCAAGAAAAAAAAAAGGTGTTAAAGATTATAAGATATTTATTATACCAATGCAGACCATAAGTAGTGCTGAAGATAAGCCAGCACAACCAACCAATAAAGAAACAAAGGTAAGCAGCAGAATCAAAGCTACTTTGACCAAACAGTTTGGGCCTCACCACACTATCAAATTGAAGTTTTTATAAATTATCTTTTCAGTGGAATCATGGTGATTTTCACCATGTATCTCCTTGACCTATACATGTGGCCTTAGATCTCAAGAGAGAGGAGATATTGCAAAAATCTCTGCAATTCACAATACCTGGTATAACAGACTCCACTTAATGCAGAGAGGTAGAATAAAAGCAAACTGTTAAGATGAATAGCACCTAGGACATTTTTTCACCTTAATTATTCACAGTAAAGAGATGTTCAACATTCTGATGTGCACACTAGAACTAAACAGCCTGAATGATTGAGCAGAAGGATTATAAACATTACATGAAAGTTGGGTTGGGTTGTTTGGTTTTTTTAAAATGGATCCTGTCTTCCACTGAATGCCATATTAATAGACAATCTACAGATTATCTCCTGATCACTGAAAACATTACTCATAGCATGGCTTACAGTCCTCCTTATGATGTGAAATACAAAATCAGTGTGTGTCTTCAGACTGAGATGCTGCAAGAACCTCCTTTTCACTCAGCAGTTTCAGACTTTAAACCTTCACAGAAGTTTTGTCCATTCTTTGGACAAGTAATTCTAGACTTCCAGTTCACAACTTTACATACAAGCTATAAAGAAACAGCAGATCAATGAGCTCCTATTACAAGGCTATTACTCAAATATTTTATTAGATTTTAAAAGAAAAACCTATGAAATTCAATTCAATATACGCCCTTCTATTAGGGAGACAAGGCATAAGTTATTTTTCACTTATAAGACGTGCTATGAATGCATGAGATATTTAATCAGAAGATTTAGTTGTCACAATGAACAGTAAGCAAAATGCTTTCAACACAAGAGCTTTAGGTTTGCACGGAATATTTTAGAATGACTGACAGACCACACTTAACTGAATTTTCCTATCAGGAAATCTAATCTTTAAAGTAACACTAATCAGAATTGAAACTATCAAAAAGTTACTACTTTGATGATATGCTTTTTCAGCGTAGCACATGAAAAATGAACAATTTATTGGAAAAAAGAAAATGCAAACTGAGCAGGATGTTCTGTATTTACCGAATATTTGTTCCACGTTAACAGAAGCTCTAGAAATATTAAAGTTTGTTTTACAGACAGTGCAGATCTCATGACAGAAAACATGATTGCGGTGTGAAATCCCAGAAAGCATGTGCACAATACAAACCACAGTCCCTACCTGTATGGAATGAATTTTTATGTTCAAATAAAAAGACAGAGCACTCATAGTCCTATCAAATGTGCCTACAACTTATTGGATTTTTGCCTAATGTCTCATTCTAGCTAGGAACTGTCCTCTTAAAAAATACTATTTTTTGATCAGGGACACAGACTGTCTTCTCAAACTTTTCAGTTAACTTCTGTTAACTACTAAAAAGGAATTGTATTGATGATTAAGGCTAAGAAACAAGATAAATACAGTGGATTGCATTATCATGTAGGCATTGTTTCCTAGATTTAAGCCCACGCTATTAAGCATTACATGTCTGAGTGGTGGGACAGGGAAAAAAAAAAAAAGAGAGGGGGTGTAAACTTCATGGCTGCCAGTTAACTATCATAACACCTTGCACTTCTCACTTCCAAAAGCAAGCAAGGTACAGAAGCTATCTTAGGAGATACATGGGCTTTGGAGAACAAGTTTATACCAGAGAATAGTGACAAATGCTGAATATTCCATGCTACTTCTATAGAACAACAGCTTCTGAATATAGCCTACTGCAAATCCCAGGCAGCTTCACATTTTTTAATGTGTCTCTGCATAACTAGTTATTTTAAAGGATTGAAAGCAAGTAATTTTGTCTGGGATGTGCACTCTGAAAATCATATATGAATCTGTTGCATATTCAAAGCTTATCTGAATTTGTTGCATCGTTCAGTACGCCATTTATTAATTTTACTTCAATACCATACCTGATTGTGCATCAATAACACATCCTAACTCCCATTGTTTAGCATCCTCCGGGATACTCATACTCTCCATGTTGGTATCAATTCACTGAATAGCAGTTTATTCTAAAAGTCTGTCTGTTTAAAGGTTTTTAGCTCAGAGCCTGCACAGGTAAAAGGACCTGGGGGAGATGAGGCATCATACCTGAACCCAGAGGTAAGAGATGCAATCCCTCACTAACAGCAGCTCACTACTAAAGCATAAGCAGAAAGGTGGGGCAACACAGTCCAGGAGTTTAGTCAATGGCAGCAAATGCCAAAAGATGCTATGAGTTCTGCTATTACCCCAGAGGAAAAATAAATGAGTTTGCAGCCAGATCCGCCATTGTTTCAGTAGCACTTGTATGAACTTTTGACCTACAGAGGTTAAACCACTGCATTTTACTTTACACTTGCGTGCACGAAGAACACACATGATCTATGTCTGCACATCTCAGCTAGACTGGATGTTTTAACAACTGTCTCTTATTTCTGACCTCTAGTCACCAACTTCCAACAGCACTGCTGCTGACAGAGCAAGAAAAATAGTAATATGCTGCACTTACTACACAAGTCATGAGCAAACTTCCCTGGGCCTAACCCTGCTAGAAGACAATCGAGTGGTGGAAACAAATGCACTATGTTCTAGAAGATCAGTAAATAAATTGCACATTAAATGCAGAACATCTGAAATTCACCTAGCTCTTCATCTAGCTCTCATTTTAATGAAGTAATAGAAGGCTGGAATTAACCCCTTTTGAATGAAGCCAGGAGACTATAGGTTCACAAATCTTAAAGGCAGGAGATTACTCCCACCACTCAACTGCAGGCACTGAAGCTGCTCTGCACTGCCCTGAAAAACAAGCTGCTTCTCTCCATTGTCCGTAGAAGGAACTTGGGCTTCTAACTGCAGGTGCTCTGAGTCACAACATCCCATCCCTGAAGTTCGGTAAAATGTTGTGCTGTGAAGCACAGAAAAGGCACATGCTTCATCTGTAGAGATTAACATACTGGGTTTCTTTAAAGTGATATATGTAAGTGCTGTCAGTTTAGAACTTAACAATTTGATTCTTTTAAAGTGTGCATCATTAAAAGCATTATTCCAACCAGCATTAGGTTCCCAAAAGCAGTTCCTAATACTAAAATGGTCAGGTTGGGTATTGCCTCCGAACACCAGCAAAGGAGATTATGTTTCTCATACATAGTTAAAGCAGAAATTAAACAGGACACAAAAAAATCTGCACCATCACTGCCATGCTGAACTCCCCCATCTGCCAATAACAGGTTTTTACCATCAGCCTGGGGTGCTGGAACTAATACAGTTAGTTCAAGTGAGATTAACACAGGATAAATTACCATTTAAAGATGTTAAGTGATGCTAAAAAGATACCTTCGCTCCCTGCTTCATCAAGTGCATGCTCATTTAACATGCAAATGCAACTGGAATATTTCACCTGAACCTACCTCATCTGAAAAGCTGACAGCAGTCACTGCTTTTGCCAACCTAGTTTCACCATTAAACAGAATGCGTGACAGTCTGATTTACCCATTTATCCCTGACTTAAAACCCCCTAAGGAAAAGCCAGTTGAGCAGCCTGTAATGAACTACTCAAATTACTTAGGAGTTAATTGTCTCCAAGTTATTAGCAGTCTAATGATACAGCCACATTTTAAGCAGAATGCCACTTCAGCTGCCCCACTGACACTCCCCTCAGTTCGGGTACCAGAAGTTTTCCTTACTCTGCTGCTTCAGGCACAGCACTTGCACCAAGCCTCTACCAGGCAGAGCAAGCCAGGTTGAGGCTTGCTTGGTTTATTATTTTTTCTTATTTCATATTTCTTATGCTCATTTTCTCATCCTTCTCTCGGTTAGCCTCCAGATCTAGGAAGACTTGACTACCTCTGTCATGCATGCATCTCATAGTAATGCCGAGTTGTTCCATGCCAGCTAAATTCAAGGAAAAAAGCAATTACTTTGCATGAAATAACTGTAATTCCAAAACACATGGAAGAAACAGGGAAAACAATTATTGTTTCCCCAGCTCTGAAGAGCAAGGTAAGCAAAACCTTGAAGTTGCTGAGTAATCCATCTTATAACAAAGCAAATCTAAATAAGGAGGCACTGTGCAGCAGTCAGGGGACTCTGCTCTCTCTTCTCCCCACACAAGCTATGAAGCAGAAGAGCTCCCGACACACATCAAAAGCCAGATCTATGCAGAGACAGATCTCACTTGCCCTACACAAATGATGAGTCATTTCCTTAGCTCAAGCTATCTGATGCCCATTCCAGGGGGAACACTACTTTGGCAAATAGGAGCCAAAGACAAGGTGTCCCAGAGGCTTGTTCCAGTAAGAATTAAACAATTAAACAATATTCCCTACAGAGTTGACAATATGAATGTGAAAGTGGCACTAACTTAAACAGATCCTTTTTACTGACACCTCTGAAGATCTGAAACTAGATATAATTGCAATCTTCCTCAGTCTCAAGTCCAAAGGTTCACAAACTGTGAAAAACAGGCACAGAAACGTTCATGCCATTAAAAAAACCAAGACAAATCTAGAAGACCAGATGTGACATTTTTAAAATTTGTATGCTTAAGTTGAAAATCAGAAAAAGCCAGGTTAGGCATCCAGAAAAACTTTTACTACCAGTGAGGTTTGTGCTGGAGAAAGACCAGAGTTTTATATTTTTATTACCAGATTTTCAAGACATCAGAATACACATGAAATAAGACCTGTTTCCCCTTTAGAAGGTAAATTCAGTAACTACTCTAAAATTTCTATTTAGCTATAGCCGGTTTATAATAGTCAGAATACTTCAAATATATCAGAACAGCATAGTGAGAAATGAAGCATATCATCAAACTGAGAAGCAAGTATATTGTAGTGCAATATACAATACTGCCCCCAAAAATTAGGTTGCACATGACCACACATTTAGTCTCCATCTCCACACACCCACAAATTCAATGTGATTTACCAAAGTACTCCTTGTGGGGAATGTTAACTCTGGACTGGTCATAGTAGGTTACTTAAACGTGTGATCCTCTGCTCTAGAAGGCTCCCACAGTATGAGAGCGAGGAAGCAGGATAAAATGAATATTATAACACACAGGATAGTTAAAATCTGTATTGTTCAGAAGAAAAGGGGGAAAGCTAGAAAATACACTGCAGGGAGAGGGGACAGGAGCTTTTTGTCAGCCTTGCTAGCCTGTCTTCTACAGCAAGTAGGTGACTTAAAGAACCTGTCTGAGTGTGCTTGATAAACCTTGTCTCCCTATCACCTCCACACTGTTAGCATCATCACTACTCAGCCTTTTAAAAAAGATCACATTGTGTCAGAAGCAAAAAAACTGGCAGAAGTTATAGGGACTTGCAAGCACCAAGCCTTTCAGAAATAAAAACTAATTTTATTTTGAATTAAACAAGCTGAACATCTATGTTTCAATGTATTCAGATGTACTATTGCAAATTATCTTTCTCTAAAGCAATGCCAAATTGGAAATACGAGCTTTGGTGAAATCATAATTAATAATCACATTAAGAATTCCTAATTAGTATTTTTAACTCTCCATGCTTTATGCTTAGCATACCTAATGAGTTTGGCAAAGTTATTATGTGAACAGTGAAGTTGTTCAGAACTTCAGCCCTTCAACACTTCACTATAAGGGTCCTGTGACCTGTCAGAAAAGCATCATCACCCAGTAAGTTCTGTGGCAGAAACACCAGGACTTCAGGGTTTTTATTAGAGAACTAGCCAAACAATGAAAGAAAAAAAATTCACTTCAATTGCTGAGAATAGTATTTGATGAAAGAGATACCAGTGACTGATTTTCAACTTCATCTAAGCAACCAGCCCATAAGCTTCTGCTGCTCCAGGAGCTCAAGAAAAATTGTACTTGCACCCCTTAAAATGGCAACAGAAAAAATAAGTGTGGAATGGGGGAAAGGACTAGGTAGCAAAGAACAATGCAAATGAATGGTCATTTGGGAGCTACCGATTCCTTCATCTGAGATTAACTAAACTTGCTAAAATACCTACACACATCGTTAGCATTTTGAAGACTGTTTTGCAAGCCTAGATTACAGCTCGTATTAAATATTAAGCAGTTCAAATAAGTTGAAGTTTATTGTTCGAGTGAATTACTCATGTGACATTCAATCATGGAAGGTCAAGCTACTCAATTCAACTGCAACAAAAATATACAGAAAAACTAGCTATGATCTTGCACATTAGCATCGTCTTGCTCTATCATTTAAAAACTGCAATCTTACCATATTAAAATGTTATTTCCCCCTTAAAGAAATCTACTGTCTTGAATCTTCTCTCCACAGCCCAGTATTTCTTACTGTTAGTAGTATGTTAAATGATCTTCACATACCAGTTGTGAACCATCAGCTTCTGCACAGCCAGTAGTGCATTATAACGAACTTGTTGGTCTTCATGATGCATGTGGTTCATTACCAGCTGTTTACCACCAAGTTGTTCAATCACTCTGAAAGAGAGGAGGGGAGCAGGTCTCTTGACGTTACTTCGGCTTCTGGGTAGCTATCCTCTCCAACCACTTCATGTTCAGGTCATTAAGAGGTTAAGTTTAAGTCACATAATATTTATTTTATTAAAAGTATTTATTTCCTAACACATATATCTTATCTGACAAATTATAAATGCAGATCTCTCATACTAACTACCGAAATTTACTTTCTTTTTTTTTTAAAAATTGACAACATTAGAAAGCGTTTGTACTAAACTCGTTTGCTACCAACTACCTACTTCCATAAATTTTGAAATAAACAACAATCAAGGAAGGAACCCTTTCCAGAGAGGGTTCTTTATTTACCCAGCTTGCTAAAGAACTCAATAGCAGCTTGACAGGGTTGGGCACTACCAATTACTATTTAGAAAGAGGTAGTGCCCTCCCCTCCATAAACTGATGATAACCAGGTCACTCCATTTTTTGCAAGAATAAACCCCCAGTCCAGTCCAGCACTGACTAATTCAGAAAAAATGCTTGTAATCACACCAACACCTATTAAACCAGCCACTTGGTACTCCTCAAGGCGCTTTTTGCCATTCAGACTATACTAGAGACACAGCTATTCTTGCACAAGATGCAGAACTGGCTGCTAAGTTACCATTTCCAAAAAACCAGTATGTTTGAACTGCATCTTTCACTACAAGCTTCACCACAGTAGTCAGCCATAGCTTTTTAATAGCTATAGCAAATCCCACACGAAATACTGATGAAACCTTGTATCACATGTCATGAAGATATTTCAAAAAAAAAAAGTATCACCATCCGGATGACTGTCTACATGCAGAATTTTGGTCTGTCATAACAAAGAAAGTTTGGAGAGAATTTGCAAGGAATATATAAGCTGATTACTCACTGACTTGCATATGTTTGTTACATCGATTCTCTCACAGGTCACCGAGTAGTTAAACATAATATCCTGTGAAGAGGCTATCATTTGCATTACTCTTAACCCAATGCTATCCTGCCACTTGAAGCTTGCATTAGCTGTCTGCTTTTATTACTGTTCTTTTCATGGCCAAATTAATGCATTACTGCTGCACAATACAACATGGTTTTGTAAACTGCAGAACAGTATAAAGATATAGTGTGGAGATGAAAAAGAATTTCCATTTCATTTTATAACTCAGCCAAAGCCATCCTGGGGACCACAGGGAATATTATTTCCCAACTGTATTAAAACACATAAGGATGTTTCATACAACAGGACTGCATTCAGAAAAGTACAATTGTTTTAAGCTGGAAAATCCTTACCACGAATTCAAGTAGTTATTAGTAATGTAACAGATTCAAAAAACCTTTTATGCCTGCCTTAGGCTGCCTCACATTTTTAATCATGAGTTAAATACAAAACCACTGCACACAAAGACAAGACTATGAAACATAAGATTTTTTTCCTCATTACAGGACTAATTTAAACACTGAATTTTCAGGAATTGAAAGGAGGCAAAAAAGGCATTAAACTCAAAAGTTTCCTTACGCTAGGAGCATGCAAAAACCAAAATGTAAAGTTAAAATCCCATAATCACAAATGGAAATAGAGTATTTCAGATGACAGTACATCACTGAAATTACAGCTGAGAATATGAAGAGACAAAGAACAGTGTCACCATTCTTGCATAACACTGCCTACTGGTACAAATTACTTCCCAGCCATGTGTTTTAGACTAAGAGGCAAGCAATTGTGGGGAAGGTTCACAGTGAATTCTACTCTTTCAAGTTCCAAACCTACTCCAAACACTACTTCTAATTCTGTTTTCCCTCTCCTCAACTTCTGCTTACTTTACAGCAGTAATAGAGCCCAGTGGGCCAGTTACAGTACGTGCACATCTTCTGCAGGGACTGTTCCCCATAATAATAGTACACTAAGCCAAAACAGTGGCAATTCAAACGAGTTTCTGGATGCTGAAGAGCCAGATTTTAACATGACCCATTTAAAGGGAGAAAGAGGAAACAGAAGTTGAAGACAAATGAGAACAGTTTAGACAGTTATAGCAGAAAATATTAATATAAAATCCATGCTATGTAGCTAAAAGCAGACCAAGGTGAAAGAGGGAATGCAATTAAGCTGCTTCTAAATCATGAACTGAAGAAGGGAATGGCTCTAGGTGTCAATCTTGTACATGCAAAACATAAAACCCGTGTTCATGGCGTTCAGCTGATTTAAAGTGTTGATCTTACATAGCAGTATCCCTTGGGCCACACAGAAGTCGTACTGCAGGCTGATGTTCCGCCTGCATTTACTTTCAGTTATGGAAAACACAAATGCCGTACTTTATTTCTGCTCTTACACTGTCAGAAAACACTTGTAGTGAGCCTCATTAGAAGCCCACAGTGCTGTTGCCTTGAGAACTTGGCCCAAAATGTTCAATTTTAAAGGCAAGTTAAAATTATTTAGGCTGGCAACATTAGAGCCAAGCATAAAAGCGGTATTTAGTTTAACAAACATTTTCTTATGTCAGACAAAGGGGAAGGTTAGCCAGAACTGTAACTCTAGGTCTCCGCTGTGTGTGGCAGGTAAACTCAAGAAGTTTTAGGTTCTAATTCGCCTTTGCAACCTTCGAAGGCTGAAGGATAATGCAGTTAGGAGTTGAGGATAAACGCTTAAAGGAAACAAAAGTATTTAAGATATTTGAATTATCTTATTCTTCTAAACCAAGGAATAGCATCCATTCTCAAAGTGAGTCATGCAATAAGAGTGTGAAATGCCAACCAGGCATGGCAGCAGTAAACAACTATGTATCAAAAAAAAATATCACAGTAAGAAATGGACCATTATGTGGGAACTGACACAGTCCTTTGGTATTTTAAGCTTTTAGTCCTAAAATTGCTGAAGTCATACTTAGTAAGAAAACACTGGATTACAAAGGAAATTCTTTAAAAGAAAGATTGAGGCATTTTAGTTTGTCCGTCAGAACAGAAAGCTAAATAAGCCAAGTCCGTAAGCAGAAAGCAGCTGAAGTATTAGAGTTTCATATAAGAATGTGGGCTAGAAGAGTGTCTAGGACACCACTTATTTGCTGAGGACCACTCCTTTTGAAGGATGACGCACTTCTGTATAGGTTTAACAGCCTGGGAGCTGCGCAGAGCTGTGGTCTCACCAGCAGTACATTTTCCCAACTGCAGAGATACAGGTCCCATTTATCCACTCATCCAACTTCATAGCTTTGGTCCAGCAACTGCATGTCCATATTAGTCCAAACGTTATGCCACACTTAGGTAGATGTGTGCAAGCTGTTTAAAGATTATGGCAAATGCCTAATAAAATGGTTTCAGACAAAGGGCTGCTCAAAGCAGGAGCAACTGATGAGTCCTTCAGCTTTGCCATGTGCAGGCAGCAGTATGAGTTTCCACCTTATTTTAGGCTATCTTGCCTACCCTCCAGATACGAGTTGTCACAAATCTCTTTTGGAAAACACAGGAGCTAATTAGCAAATACACAGCACTGCTCAGTATAAGTATTACACGCTGCACACCTCTGACCTTTCTTAGTGGGCTTAGAAAACAGTTAATTTGTTCCAATAATCTAAAAATATCTTCAGTTCAAGTTCCTTACAAGACTACAAGGGCTATGAGTCTTTCTATAGTGAACAAATCTATCTAGCATATATATATGGCATGAAGTTTCAGTCTGTTGTTCATGATTCTATTACTGTCAAGACAGTAGTCTGCACAAGAAGTGTTCATGAAATTCCCCAAAAGCCTAGTGGATCATTCTCATCTTCCCCATTAAACCCTATGCAGAAACCAGAAACAGACCACTCCTTTGCTACAAAATGAATGATGATCATGATCCTTGCAAAAACCAAAGGGTCCTTTCTCCTTCAGTAGTCTCTACCTCAGAGATGCTATTATTCAGCAAACATCTTTGCTCACAGATTTTTTTTTTTTTTAAAAAAAGCAAGAAAATATAGCAATGTCTGTCTGTATATTTTGACAGGAATTCGGGTATATGATTAACATTAACACTTTCACCGAAATGTGTATTTGTGTAGCTAAAAGAAAACATTCTAAAATAGAAGAGTGATAACTGAATCTGTGCTAACATCACTGAAATCACAGTTGTAATTGTTTGTGAGAAAAATCTTGTCTCAGTAGTCTTAAGTCACAAAATAGACTTAATCATTGTTGAAATAGTCCATCCCTACTGCAAGTCCAATAATTACAGTCCAATAGTCATAACAGAGGGTACAAATGATAGAAGAGCTATCATGAATTTGATCAACCTAATTTCTTCTGGTGCATGTCTTCTGCTTTAATCTAAACAACTTATTCAAGACTTCTTTAGACATAGGTTCCCTCCACTGTTAAGAGACACTAAAATATATTAAGTCAAAGATCTAGTTCTTATTTTCTCATCTGATCTAGTTTGTGTTTTCTAACCTTCCTAGTGAATTAAACTTAAGCATAACCTGCAATCCCTATGTAGCATATTCTAATATAAATGAGAAAAAGAGCTACAGGCAAAGTATATACTCGAGCTAGTCTCTTGAGTAAGAAAACACTGGCATTTTTCTTACCGTTTCCCACGTGGATAGTGTCGCACATATTCTCCCACATCATGAGCAGCTACAGCCAGCACTTGTGGGTCATCAGAAACCTCCAGAAGTTTTGTCAGGATTCTAGGAAAGGATTGGAAACAGTCAAGTCCCAGGTTTTGGGTTGGCGTTTTTTGGGGGCTTGTTCTGGGTTGTCTTTGTTGTTGTTCTTTTAAATCACCGATAACTTAAAAGAACAAAGCCTGTAACCATAAAAATGCTTTACAAGTCATCCAAATAGCACAGCTAGAATAAAACTTTCTCCAAACATGCAGTTGCACTTAAAACAATGGAGAGCCTGCCCTAATTAACAGAATTATTAAAAGCATTCACTAGCGTGAATTTAATGAGCCATAACTACAAATACCTATACCTAAGGTTTACAATGTCCTTTTTTTATACGTTGGCCTCAAGACCAACAATTTTGAGTTCAAGATAACCTGTACTAACGAAACCTAGGAATAGTTATAGACTGGGACAGGGGTGGGACACAAACACAAAGCCTACACAAGGCCAAAAGATGCTGCTGCTTCTGTTATACCACAAACCCCAGTCATGCTTGCATGCTGTTTCCCAGCTCCTGCACTATGGATTCAGAAAGCAGTAAGGCCACATCGCTCGTGACACACCAAGGGGGGTATGACAAGCCTGCATCTATCAGTCTTCCCCCAACTCTATTCCTCCCCTCACCTTACAACAGTAGCCTTGCTCAGTGCAGGACAGAAGGACAAAAAGGGCAGAATTGTATGCAGAATATTGTTATACAGAATAATTTAGAAATGAAAAGGCATCCCAGTGGTTGAAAACAAAGCAGCCCACCAAGCTCTTTGTTCCATGCAACTGTGAACTTCTCTCAGTTCAAGACCATCAACTTCATCTCAAAAACATCACTCATTCAGTCAACTGTTGTGGTCTAAAAAGCAGTTCTGTCCTAACTCAAAGACTGAGGTGATGAAAGGTATTCCTTGTAATTGACTCCAATTTCACATATTAGTTATTTTGTTAGCATAAACAGAAATACAGAGCTGTAAGAATTAGAAGACAGTTTCTCAACTCTTAATATTGTCTGCATTTTTGAATGAAGTATCTTAGTCAGTTTTAGTGGAAAACAGCTACCAGTAACACTGTTCTTTCGCCAGCAATGAGCGGAGGGAAAAATGACACAGATATGAAGGTTAGGCACTAATAATAAGTTTAAAATGTTAAACATACAGATCACTGGAAAATTAGATTAATCTACACCTAGTGAGATGACAAACGTGTTCTAATCGCAGAAAGTTAGTAACAAGTTGAAATAGTTGGGTAGGTTAAAAATTCAATTGGAGTTAAAAAAAGAACATTCTGGTAAAATTAAATTATTGCAGCCACTGCCTCCCTACAGGCCAGAAAGTGACAGATGAAGCACTTCTCATTTTAAAAGAATGCCTAATTTGGACAAGAAGTAGGAGCAGAAACTTGAGCAATAACACTCATCAGAAGACACTGAAGATCAACATTGTTGAACAAAATACAAGTCCAGCATCACTTGCTTAAGAAGTCCATAATGGCAGGAGGCAGGGAAAAAAAATTATGTTTAACAGTAAGCTTAAGTATATTGGAGTTAGAAAACAAGTAAGCTGGCAAATAAGGGAAAACAAAATTACGTGGCTTGAAGCAAAGAAAGGATTTTCTGTCAAATGCCTTACAATGCAGAAGAGAAGTTCTGAGGTGCAAGAATCTCTCCAGCACATTGGGAGGATGGGGGGCATTGGGTTTGGGGGGGGCAGGGGTTTTTTTGGGGTTTTTGGTTTGTTTTTTTTAAAGGAACTATTGTAGATCACTGTCTTTGTGGCAGCACAAGCACAATAAATTTACCTAACAGTCCCAGAACCAGGAGAGATCAATACAGCAAAACATTGCAATTGCTACAGCAAATACTAAGCCTCAACATCAACTTCATATTGCAGTTGACAGCATCTAAAAATTTTAAGTCTATAATCCCACACATTTAGCAATATGCCCTCTGGGAAGAAATTATCAGACTTGTTTTGGTAATATTTCAGGGCAGACTGAAATGCACATAAAGCTCAGGAGCAGCTTGCTCTTGCCATGCCTTCTAACATCTCACATGCTCCACTCGATCTCCTGATTTCTGTTAGTTCTGACACTTATAAGCAAATACTGAACAGGAAGAACACTGCGTAATATCAGTTGATGACAACGCAGTTAAACAACTAAGAGCTCCTACAAGCTATTTAAGACCTAGACATCATCTGAGTACATACTTTCAGAAGCCAGCAAATAGGTCCTTGACTCCAAAAGGAAAGATGAGCATCAGCTTTACTTCATCTAACAATCTATATACACCAAACAGGCCCAAGATAAAATAGACAGACTACAAAGTGATGCAGCAAGTCAGATTTTTCCATTGAACAGTACCACAACTTTCAAACCCCAAGTATTCAAGACAGGAGTCCATTACTCAGATCAACAACACACAACACAAAACTAAGACTAAGGAATGGCAAAGCCATTTTTAATTACATCAATTAGCATTGCTGTTTTTCAAGTGAAAGCATGAAAAGAGTCAACAGCACAATCTGCATGCAAGTTAAGCTACCATCATCACTAATACATCTTGACCAGTAAAAGCAAATAAACAATTCTGCTTTGGAACAAAACAAACCTTACATGAGTAAGGACCATGTGTTCTAAAAATAGCAATATGTTCTGACTTGCTTTCATTCTAGACATTACTTTGTGTTGAAATGTAAAATCTCTATTAGATACAGGTTCAGTTAAACACAGAAAATATTAAAGAATTATGTCATTCAAGACTTCAAAACTTACTTGAGTAGTTCGTAATTCTTCTCATTTAGTCTTACAGCATTCTCCCGCCAAAACTTCTCAGACTTGTGTACAGGACTCCACTCCAGTCTTCCTGACTTGAGCTCAGAACTGTACTCATCAAAGGAGCTGCAACACAGAAGACCTAAATGAAATATTGGCTAAGCTTCTACAAACAGTTTGAACAGCATGCCCAAGGCTGTCCCTAGCAAGACAAAGCTGGAGCACAACTTGCTATGACACATTTGGAAGTCAGCTCTCTGCAGAGCCTGAGAACTCTTCCCTGTCTCAGAGTTCGATGCTTTTTAAAAAAAAAAGAGCAGTATGAAAGACAAGAGAAACATTTGTTTCCAAACATACCCCTCCATCCACCGCAAAACACAACTCCTGAAGGGGCTGGGGAGGAGTAAAAACCCAAGCCACGCAACCACAGCATTTGGGAACTTAATTGGCCGTTTTGCCTGTTTTCTAGGTTTTAACTTCTCCAACCACAGATCCCAGTCCTTGCCTTTCATCCAATTAAACCTTTGTCATGAACTACAATACACAGTTCAATTTATGCACAAGAGCAAGAACTGGGTAAACACTAGCAAAAACTTGAATTAATGTGGACAGCAAAGTGTATTCTAGTCAAGTAGTCTTCAGCTTAGACTGGAACTCCTACAAGATCCCTCTGAAGACCTTTAAAAATTTGTTAAAATTTTTTTAAATACTCACTTAGAATAGGAAACTTTTATACACAACCAGCATCTCTGTAGGCTCTACCTTATTAACTAGCATTTATGTATCATAATTCTGTATATTATTTAGCCTTAAAAAAAGAAAAAAGTTTTACCAGTGTTCACATAATTGCTTTTTTTTTTAATTTCACACTGCAAAGCATACCTAAGGTCCTGCACGCTCTCACCAAGCTTGTCCAGTAGAAATTTGATATCTTCACTTATGTCTTCATCATCATATTTCTGCTGATCCAAGTTCTCTAGTTGCTTTAAAACTTTACACTGAATCATGGCAAGAGCATATTCTTGGCGAGTTTCTCTCTCAGTAGATTTCTCTAACAAATTCTAGGGAAGTAAAAAAATATTTATTTTGTTTGTTTTAAGAACAGACTACTTTGAAACAAAGTGGTATTTCTAAGAAATTCTTACTGGCACTTTTTAATTTAGTAAGTGACAGAACTGACCACTTCCTGAAATAATCTCTCTAAAAGTCATAAAGTATGAGTCTACCACACAGTGGCTGTGTTACATCTACATTTAGTAGCATAAATTCCCTAGGATTGACCTTACTACACAGGAGGAGTATTCATATTTGTCACTACAGCAGATGAGGAGGAACTTAAAAAAAAAAGCTCTGTCTTGCAAGGTAGACCTTGCATAGGTCATGCAACCATATGTGCTGAACAGCACAGCGACCACTGCATTCAAGTTTTAGTCGCTTAGACCTTTATCCTCCTAAATGGTATGCTACCTTCAATAATAGAAATTATTAGTTCATATGCTTTGATTATTTTCCATGTTAAATTGGGCTGACTACAGAGACTATCCAAAGAAAAAGGGCAGGGCTTACATCCCAAATCCCAGAGTCTCAGCCATAAACAACTACTTTTATCTGGGATTATCATTGTAGCTTTCTGTGCAGCAATAGCATAAAGCAGGAAAGCCTTAAAAAAACACCTAAAAAAACAACCTGAAGTCATCTTTCCAACTCAAGAGTTACCACCTGGATTAAATTAGCTTCTTTTGAATTTGGGAATATTCCAACTAGACATTTTTATTCAGACAGAAGCTTGTTGGTAAGAGTGGAATTATAAGCACAGAATGTAATAGTCAAGTTCCAATGTCATTTATTCATTACATTCCTACTCAATTTAATCAGCTTCAAATTACGTTGTTCAGAGCTAGCCACCTGCACTTTTTGATAAAGCTGAAAACATGAATTCCATATAAAAGACAAAGTCCTTAACAAAGAGAACACGTGTTTATGTAAATAAGCCTTAACATCTACCAGAAATATGCAATGAAACCATATAGAAGGCATTTGACTGCATCACTCATTTGTGTCACAGAACCATTATGCGTAAGGTTTCTAAGATATCAGATATCATGTTAGTTAGTAAGGCAGAACACTGCAAATACATATTAGAACTCGCTTGCTGAAAATAAGTCGTATTACTGCTTTTACTGACCACATACCATTAGCTTTAATGTGAAAAAAACACGTTTCCATTTCAGTAAAAGAACTGAGAAGTAAAAGGTAATTTACAGAAAGTAATGCTAAATTACTCAGAGTTAAAAGCGCTAATGAGAGCAAGAGAGCAAATAATGAATCTTAAAAGACAAAATTCAACAGGTTCAAGGAGCAGATAGATAAAGTTTCCAAAGAACTCCTAGTTAAGAGAATTATAGTCAGTTGTGGAAGCTACTCCAAATATTATGGCCCATCTCATACCTGGTGAGATGTTCAACCTTTTTATAGTGAAATTGAAAGGTTATGTTAGGAAAGTACAAACAGGAACACACAACTAAACAGAATGGATCAGTAAACTACTCTGTGATAAAAAAATCCTAAGGTACAACATGAGTTACAGGTAGGAAACAGACATGAAAGACAAAAGTATTAAAAAAGGAAAAAATTTTAATAGGTAAAGAGAGAAAGCAGTTGATTCAAAATAGACATAAGTACCCAATACCTGTTGCTTTATAGAAAAAAATACATTACAATTACATACTTCAGGCAACTAATTTGCCAAAGAGGTGAAACAGGTCAAATTAGGAGAAATCAAGTAGAGAAGACATATGCAAGTTGTCAAGACTCATGGCATACCTTCAGTTATGCACAGGCAGTAGGGATGATTTGGGGAATCATCAAGCCTAGTCCTTTATGCAATTCACCTTCTTTGTTTTTCACATAGAATGATACTGTGGCCTCTCACAAAGGAAAAGGGCTATTTTTGCCTCTGCTACCTATTCTAATTTTGCATCAGAACTCACAGCTCCGACGTCTAATTTCTAATCTATTATTTCCTGGCTGTCAGCTTATAACCTTATTTTCATGCCAACACTAGCCTTTAATGTTGGAGAGAGAAAAAACAGTAAGTTAATTTCCCCAAAGCCTGTAACAGAACCATCTTATCCTTTCTTAGCCTTTACTTATTAAAAGAACTTAGCTTCATTTTTGTCGCCTCTTGCAAAACACACTAAATCTAAGAACTAGCAATTATTTCTCCTACTTTTTATGACCTCAGAATTGGTAGAAGTTGTATATAAACTGCTGAGCCTCTCAATATTTTTTTTCAAGCTGTCTTGCTATACATCCCTGCTTAACACTAAGATTCTAAAGAACACTAGAACATCTACAGAGGTCTACACAGTAAGAATAGCCCCTACTGAATACCTCATGCCACTGACCTCCTTCAATAGAATAAATATCTTATCCATATGATCCTTACCCAGAAATTTTTCACAGTGGCAGGTGCTTTTGGCTAGAGTGACCATTTAAGTCGCAGGGTAAGCATTTTCACGCAGCTCATTATTGCTGATCAGCAAGTCCATAAGCAACAATTCCCCTCTCCCCATCCTAACTGGCTTGCAACACCTACTACTGGAACACAACCAACACCCAGGAAAACAAATAGTTTCCAAGATCTACATCTCCTGTTCAGGATACAAGTCCCATTTTAAAAACGGGATTACAAGTTGGTATAGCATTCCTATATTACATGCAAGACACTTGAGAAGCATGTACGTAAAACTCTGAACATGCACAGTTAGTATCCACGAATACAAATCAGTACTCTCACAATGAAAACACCAAGCCTCGGTGCTCAGTTGTTCCAAATTATATTAAATAGGACCATAGATTTTCAGGTAACGTGGACACAATAATTCAACTCAATCTTACATGGATATTCTGATTCATCTTGACAGAGCCACCAAGAAAAGATTTTTGGGCTAGCAGATAAAAATAATTTTTAAGTCAGTCAGTTAGACAAACGTGTGTTTAAAATAATATTTTTTTAATTCAAGTGTCATAAGGCAAAATTTATGAGGCATTAGTAACTACAGGGTTTTACACTAGTACCACTAGAAGAAGAGAGAATCTTGAACTAAAGAAGGGAAATCAATAGTGCCTGTGTTAACACAGCTTTTTTAGTCAACCTTATTTTAAGAAGATATTGAATAGCAGACATCTATTACTTGAATAGCAGACATCTATTACCCGTAGCAAAACAGCTCACAAAAAAAAGGGGGAGAATTAAGCTTTCAATCCAGTTTACTGATACAGTCTAGCAGAAACAGCTGTGCATCAGAAACATTTGATAACTACTCATTTGAGAGAGAAGCCCAGTACAATTGCAGGCAACAGACACTTACCCGAAATGCTGCAAGGATGATTCTAGTTACTTTCTCTTTGACAGATTCCTGAAGAATATCTGACAGTACTGGAACAATATTATACCGACGGAGATATTCACACATCTGAGGGCTAAATGCCAGCAGCCACACACAGAAAATCATCTGATACTGGAGCTGGAAGCCGCATTTGTTGCTCAAGACCCCCATGATACTGAAAAATTAACATACTATACATTAGATTTTTAAGTAACGACTGCAGAGATTGCATTGCTCCACTCTGAAACATTAAAAGAAATGGTTAACAGGAACTTATTGGAAGGAGTTGCTGAGGATGAGTATACAACACACGCTTCACAGACTACTGCACCAGTATTTATCACTGTACAAGCAGCTTGTTCAGAAAGCCATCTTTTACAGATACAGTTATTTCCTCCTTAGCCTTACAGCCATAAAGCAGCTTTTCCCATGTGAACCGATACGGTACTGTATCCATTTTCAGGTTCACCAAGACTCTTTTTCTACCAGCATGTTTAGAGCATTATTTGTCATTCTAGGAGAAACAGAGAAACACATAGCTACTCCTTTGGAGTTAAGAAAGAGAAGGAGTAAACAGACAGAACAAAATCTACACAAATTGAACTCATTTCCTTAATGGTATCTCTCCACAGGAGCGCCTGAAACGAGTTGAAGTAGTGTTTATTTAACATGTGAGTTCTCAGAAGACAGCTCATAGATATAACACATCACAGATACACAAAGCACTGCTAGAGAAGAAATAATATCACAAGGTCTCCAAGAAGAAGTCATGCAGAAGCTTTGTTCAGCTGAAGTTTTGGAAATTTAATAAGCAATTTATAGGCCCATTCCAAAAAAAGCTCTTTAAAATGACAAAAAAATTCTCGACTTTCAAGATCATTGCTATCAAAATTAAGGCAAATCCAAACTTATTGAAACACAGGCTTATTGTAATGCTTTAACAGTTTATTAAAAAGTTTCCTTGGAGATAAAGTTTGCTTCAGTACTGTTCATCTTGACACACATGAACATCTTTCGAACTTCCACTACACTGACAACTTTGACTTTTCTCCATTTCATAGTACAAGAGTATTTTTTCTTGAAGTACAAATCATATAGCCATCATCCCAATAGATGCATGCATGGCAGAAAAATTATTTATAGACAAGCATTTTTTAAATACGATGAGTGACAACATCCTAGCCTCATACAGAGTTATTTACAAAGAGAATCTGGATGAAAGAATTACCTACTTGACACCCCATGAGGGAAAAAAATTAGCTTAGTTCTAGAACATATTTCTCCTTTCACTAATATTTTCAGACTGAACAACTCAAAACTGAAAGACAAGGAAGATTAGCAGAAACTCATTTTGCTAGCCCTTGTTCTATTAAATAAAAACTAGATCATCTTTAGCTGAAGACAAATGGCTGTATTCCCTTTCAGATATTTATTTAAGCAGTTCTTCATGAAGAGTAAAGTAGCATTAAAGCCTCAACATTGGTACCTGTATCTGCAAGTTTCATTTGTCTATTTGACTGTATTAGTGTTTGAAAAGAAATAGGTTTTGTACTCAAACAGAGCAGCTGTCTTTTGCAAGAGAGTTCTATTCCAAGAGAGGTCACTGGGGAACATGCTATTGTAAGTGGAAGTATATCCAAATAAATCAAAATAAATGCTCACCAATTAACTCCATCTGCTTCTACCCATGCAAAGCGATATTCATTGACTCTGAGCATCAGCTGCAGACATCCAGCAACACATTGTACGTACTGGGAACTCTGGGTGAAAAGAAGAGTACATCACTTCTTGCAAGAAGAGTTAGGTAATAAGTGCTGAAGTTCAGTTTTCCACACTAGGCTTTACTGACATACTTCAACACGCATTTCTTCAGTGACACTTCTGAGTTAAACAGGCTCACTCTTATAATGCTTTACATCCCCTTATTTAAAAAAAAAAAATCACAGGAAAAAGTGGGAAGCAAAACATAAATGGAGAAAAGTTTTAAGCAGGAAAGAAGCGTTATGCAAGTGATACCATTTTACATTACCATAATAGGTTTTTATAGTCCATTTGAACATCCCTTCTTTCAGTATCTGTGAATGAAAGCTGTCTTCTGTTTGATTATACTGCCAGAGCCCTTTCATCCACAGAGTCAACTGTTATTCCACTGAGCAAACTTTGGGAAATAAATCAGCAAACTGGATAACCAGCTTTTAGAAGTTTGCTAGTGGTCATTGTAGAAAAAGGCATCTTGAACTCAAGTCCTTCCCACCCCCATTCTCCAGCTCAAAACAGCAGTGGTGTCATTACAATTGTGTATTTTCCTACGCATGTGCCACACAGTAAGTACCATGCTCATCATAATGAGATGTATATTTATACAAGAAAAATTAGAAAGACGAGTATGCAAAATCATCCTCAAAGTTCAGCTTTGCATTTTGATTTTCTTCTTTTCATTAAAAGCTTAGTGCAGTACACTGTGCTAAGAAAAGAATAGTAAGACTAAAACTTTCCCATCAGGAAAACGCTGAGATGTGCCACTGAATTCTATTTTCATTCAGACTCCCATATGAACAAAGACAGAATCATTAAACAGCTTTTCATCTCTAAAAGCACGTATTTTCTGTGCAGTAACTCATAAGATGGGGTGCAGTTCAAAACTATGTTTTGGTGAACCCACTGTCCTTCCCACTACGGCAACAAAAAGATCCTAAGGTACAACAGAAGTGGGATTTTTTTTCCTCTCTTCTTGCTCAACTTCTGGCATGATCTTCACTAATACTCAGATATGCTGCCAATAAAGAGTTGGGGTTCTTTTCCTATAAGCCTTTTTTCTTTACCAAGTGTCTTGAAAGTCTTATGGTAGATCACATAATACAAGGTCAAACCTTTCAAACATTTAATGGAGTAGAGAAGGTAGGCAATCCCATATGAAGAGAAAAAAGAAGAGACAATAAACAGATTTTAAAATAAAGATGAATTCATTCTGCATCTCTCACCAGAGATAAAGTCCTTTATGTAAAAACTGAGTCTGAACATCTAGGCCCAAATCATCATACAGAACATTCATTTCCTTGGGTAGGTATTTACTCTCACACATCATACAAACAAAGCAGCTATAGGCACACAGGCAGCCTTCCCATCCCAAATAATGTATTAATTTATCTGCATCACCAACCTGTGTACTGCTGAACTTGGAGTTTTCTTTTTGAAAGGTCTGTCATAAAAGCATTCTCTTCCAACACTATTATAATTGAAATTTCATAATAGATACCAGCCCTCATTTCCTGTGTAAAATGTTACAACAGCACCTCTAATTTACTCTGAAATAAATTAGTCAAGACCTGTTTGGAAATCCTGCACAAGCTAGATCTGAAATCAGAACACTAAGATTTGAGACAATACTTACCCATCTTAATTATCCTGGAACATATTTGCACTATCAGTTTTGCTGCTTTGGGACCCTGCAGTAGTATGGTACATCCATGCAGTGCTACCTTACAATAAATACAGATTTCTAAGCCAGTCAGAAGAGCTCACAGCTCCATAATGAGCGGTGCTGTGTGCTGTAGAACTATTTACTGGTTTAAGGCTCTATAACAAAGGGCTGTCAGCCTAACAAAACCTAAGAGTATGGCACACAGAACTGCACATGAAATACTGAAATACTTCAACTTCTATGCTCGGGCTGTAATTTCACCCACTATCTGTGATCATGCATAACCGTCTTTCATCTTTTCTATTTTAAACCCTGGTCAGGTGGTAATTTAAGAGGCTTTTCTCTACAGGAAGCTAATGTTTTGAAATGATGATACATTTAGAAAAGAAAAAAATTCCAGGTTCATATTTAAGTCTCCTGAAAAACTGTGAACACCTTCAGGTTGCAAAAGGAACAAAAGACCAAACTGAATCCTACTCCACACTCAAAAGCTATGATAAACTGCCTCATTGTGCCACAACAAAATAGAAAATCCAGTTATGATGATCACTTGCGCTTGCTATACTGCCGCAGATCATCACCAAGCTCAACAGCCATTATAGCTACATGAAATTCAGTATAAATACTGATGAGAAAAGGACAATCCATTTTCCCCTGAATTCAGGCTATTCACACACGAAAAGCTTACAGCTTTGAAAGCACTTTTGTAATTTCATGCTACAGAGGTTTGAGGGACAATATTAGCTTCAATATCTGATGTGCCTTTTCCAAGTTCTGCATTTTACAAGAGCTAAAAGCTTCTTAGTCTCAGGTTACTTCTACAAGTCAGAGACTTCAGTGCTAAATAGACAAAACTGTTCAAATATTAAATTAATTGCATATAACTTTTTCAACCTTTAACCCAAACCAACTTGCAAAATACATACTTCCACTGCCAGCATTTTCTGTGAAAACAGCGTTTCAAAAATAATTTTGTTTCTTGGCGCCATCACCTGGCACTCTGTTGTCGTAGAGTTTTGATTCCAAGTACTTTCAATTACTGACACCAGAACAGCTCTGCACCTTAAGCTGACGAGTGGATATCACCTGCCCAAAATAGCAAATTGACAGATTTCAAAGATATACTCACATCACTTGTGGAGACTGCTCCTGTTTCCACAGAACCCCCTGTACCACGTAGTTTCTAGCAAAAAAATAAAAGTTTAAAAACAGAGCTGCCCTTCACCCTTACAGAACAGTTGTTACCAAGTTTCTATCAATTCTCTCATCGCTTCCGTCATAAAAAGAAAATATTAAGAAGCTATTTGATGCTTTTTCTGCTCAATACACTATGATAGTATGTTGTATTTGTTTCACACACACACCATTGTGTCTAGAAGAATATGCTTGGATCTGATCATGGTATACAAAGATTTAAATTTTTTTTTTTTTTAATTTAAGTGTGGATTTACTCAAGACTTTTATTTGTCTTCATCTTAGAATTTGAAAAAAATTCTCTTGAACCCTTCTGAAGGAAATTCCAACTTTAAGTTTCTTATTCCAGAGTAAAATTAAAACTCATTTTTAATAAGCCCAGTTTGGAAAACTATGAAAAATATACCCTACTAAACCTACTGAATGTTTCTCTGCTCTCCAGAATCCACATCTGCTACAAAAAATGACAAATCACTGGGTTTTCATAAGGATTGAAGGGAAAAATCTCAAAAAAAATTAAAACAAAGGAGAACAATTAAGCTTTGAAGGAGAAGCCGGCAGTAGTTCATACTGAGCTAAAGGCATACAAATACTGTCCAAATAAGTCAGGATTTATTTAGTTTCAAGTGACAGGACTAAAAATAAAAGCTTTGTACAAGAGTAAACTGGAAAAAAGTTTTGATGTTCACTTCTTGCTGCCATCTGATTTTTCTTCCTAGAAAAAAAGCTCTGAGAAACAAAACAATACAGGGAAACAAAACCCCATGATATGTTTTCTCAGTGTCCAGAAGAAAATAAATATTTAAAAGCCTTTTTTTTATTTTTAACTTAAATTTCAAGGACTGGAGTAGAATATACAAAATATTAAATTAAAAAGTATGTTTTTGAACAAGTGACATTTAGCTTTAAAAATAACAAAGTAAAATTTCATTTAAAAAAAAACCCAAAACACACTCCTGTTTGCACACCTGTATATTCATGTTCTCGAGGAAAAAAGTTTCCAAAGTCACTGTAACATTTAAACAGAAGTAGCTTTTTACCTGTGAACTGAGCTGAGTTTTAATCCAGTTGAAGTAGTAATTCAGGTCACTGCCTTCCATAAGTTCCCTCCCCCACGCAGCCAGTTTGGCAATAATTCTTGCTGCCTGAAACAGAACACAATAAACAGATTTTTCAAATGCAGCAATTTCAAGATTCAGTGAAAAGTCATATAAGCTCTGCAAACCAAGTTTAGGTAAAAGATGGCCCCTAACAGAAATCTACCCGTTTTCTATGTAGGGAACTTTTCATGCCTAGTAATTTTGTTTCTTCAGCTTTCTGCTGCTTCTACTTCCTAGTAACTGGTATATTTTCACAGTGTTGTCAGATACACACCTCCGATGAAGTTCACAAGGCACCAACAAAGAACTCGGAGGTAGGGATCTATCAATGGGCTACTGCTGTAGGACACTATTACAGTCAGGAATCCATCAACAGTAAGACACTGAATGGTCTGACACATACATGAGCAGGCTTACTTTAAGAAACTATGGCATATGCCAGCAGAAATGATTGCAAAGTATTAAAGTTTTCTGTACTTGAACTGAAGCAAGGCATCTTCAAGAGAAGGAAAAAGTTTCAAGCCCAGAAAAAAGAATAGAAAACCAAGAGGGAAGGTAGAATTTAAGAATGAAGTTGAGGAGTAAAAATGTAGCCAGGTTAAGAATTTTCATTATGCCTATGGCACAAGAATACATATAACAAGAGTATGCTTCTATGCCAGCCTTTTCAAATTATGTTTGAAGTAACTCTACATTGCAGCCTGCAGCTTACCTACAGAAACATTTGAGCCAGCTTATATATAAAGAGGAAGACTAACCAAGAAACTACCAAGGTAGGTGTTCATTTGCCTGCATATAGCTCCATGATGCAGCAAGAAGACTATTCCAGGCACCTTTCCACTGCCTTCGGCAGCAATACCAAGAAAAGGAAAAAAAAAGAAAACCACAAACTAAAAAAAACCCAACAGCCTCCTACTTCAGCTGCACCAAGTAATCTGATTCCACAGCCATACAATGAATCAGTCAGATTAAAAAAAAATTTAAAAAAAAATGAAACCTGACATCTTTCTTGAAAACAGACCAGCTCACTGTTCAAGTCACAGTACAGCCGCAAACACAGTTGCACTGGCCACACCTAAGGGCAAACATCATAACTTGCCTGGAATTCCTTGCACCAGTACTGCTACCACAGCATAACATAGGCCAGGTATATGGTTTTGTAGTTTGAGCCACTGATTTGATTCTACCGTAGTATGCCAGCATAAACATGTGCAAAGAAAAACAATTCATACCCATGGAGTTTTCTCCCTCTTCAAGACATAATACAAGTTTTATTGGCGGAAACAATGGTCTCCATTAGGAATTTACAGTAAAACAACTGTATTTTTCCCCCCACAAGGAAAAAAAACTGCTGAGATGAAATTGCCAGTTCTTACCACAAATCACAGAAGAATTCCAGAAAAGTTACTCCATAAACACCAGCAGCACCCAGTGGCTCAAAGCACAGCAGATACCATACAACGCACATGGTTGTACTGGGCTTGGCTGAACTTAATTTTTTTCATAGCAGTTCATATGATCCTGTGGTTTAGACTGATGACCAAAGAGCATTGATAACATACCAGTGTTTTAGCTGTACCGGAGCAGTGCTTGCACAACATCAAGGACTTCTCTGTTTCTCACTCTACACTTCCAGTGAGTAGGCTGGGAGCGGGGGGGCCACAGGCAAGAGGCTGGGAAGGGACACAGCCAGGCCAACTGACCAAAGAGGTATACTGGCTCGGCACCAGTCTGCTGGATGACTCCTTTTGCATCACTTCTTTCTGTTGGATTTGTTTTGGGTTACGCACACACACACTCCTTTTCTCCCCTTTGCTTATTAAACTGTCTTTATCTTGACCCACAATTCTCTCTTCTGCCCTCCAGATTCTCTCCCCAGTCCCGCTGTTGGGGACTGTGCAAGCAACTGGATGGAAGTTTTCCTGTAACCCGTGGTCAACAAAAGCAGATGTTATTTCTTCCCCAGTATGCTTACAAACTATTTTAAGCAGATTTCAAGCAGCATTATATTAATTTGAGCATATGAGAGAATAAGGTTCATTAAGGTAGAGATATTTTCCTTTCACAGGATGAGAACTTAAATTCTGATATTTGTACAGCATGAGGAGCATTGACTGGCAGTTGTGACAAAAGTTATTTTTTCTAGTTACATCTTACTGTGCTTAATTAATTCTAAAATCCTTGCTTTTCTGAGCCTTTAAAACCTCTAACCTCCCAGAAAAAAAAAACGTGGGTAAACAATGTAACTTTTCTTTCTAAAATGTGGCCAAGCGAAGCTTCTATTAAGAATAACTCATCTAGACTGCAAGAAGAAAACTTTCCAATCCAGACAGTAGTTTAGCTTAAAACTCCAAAGTCTCCTAAAGAAAAATAAACCCAATATTATTCTCTACCATCTTCAGAGACAGGTTCATTTAAAACTTACCATATGCACTGTGAAAAGATCTTGTCTATTCAACATGGGCAGAAAATAGGACCATGCAGTGTTTTTACCACGTTTTGCATAGTCAAAGAAGATACAAACACGCTGATGATTTTCCTGTAAAAATCGGGAGAGGGGAAAAGATGAGAGACTTGTGAAGGCATTCAACATAAAGCAGTTATTTGCTCCTCATTATCTTGGCATACATTATCAGAGTGTATCCTGGCTTGTAACATGGAAATTTTGCGGTTTGACAGTTACTTGTGGATACTGTTCATTTCAGCACTCCAACATTAAGGTTGGAGATTTGGGGGGGGGGGGGGGGGGGGGGTGCGGTGGAGAATGGGATGGTATGGACGGACAACAAACTTTGAAACCCTAGTTATATCTCAGTACTCCAACACCTGCTTGAGTACAAATGGATGTATCCTTTTGATCGATCAAGCAAAATGAGAGAACTGAGAGACTAGTTAAATACTGTCATTTTCCAGAGGAACACTATTCTTCATCCAATCAATTATCCTTGAATAAAATCCATGCAAAGTTTTCCATGTATTGCTGCTTCTACACAAAAGCCTGTTATTCAATTTGGCTGTGTGGGCTACAAGTGAAACTTCGGAGCCATAAGTCCTGCCTCCCCATTCTTCTCAATGGGAAGCAAGCTCTTCTCTCCCAGATGAGGCTGCAGCTGGTTCAGCTGTTCTCTCAGGCAACCTGCATACCTAGAAGAGGACACAGTCACCAGAAGTGTGTTCTCCAAGGCTTCTAGCTGAACCATAAGAGACCACAGGTACCTGAAACCTGGGCAGCATGCAGTTTCTTCAAGCATTTCACCTAATAACCCCCATGAAACGCAGCTATTATGGTTCTCCTTAAAGCAGACCAGAGAAGAGGCCATGCAAACCTGAAGGAAAAAGAGGAGCTCTGCTATTTCCTAATAGCCTAGAATATAGACAGTCTTACAGAAAATCAAATACCTGGATTTTTGCTTTTTCTCAGCATTTCCATATACTTTCTAGGCTGATGGTTAGTAAGCTTTCATTCTAAAGAGACGTCTCACCATTGAAGTCAAGCCACTACAACAAAGTATACAACTCCTATTAAGGAAGGTAAAACTGAAACACTGTAATTGGGAAACTCGCAGGAGAACAGTATCTCAGTCTCCACTGCCCAACAAATTTAACTTTCAAACTCCCCTAGCTGAAGGGTTTTCCTCCATCAATTCAGCACCCTATTATTAACGCAATGTCCCAAGAATCAGCTAGGCAAGCCTGCTTGTTGGAATATGATACGTTAAGCACAAAATTACCTGAATGTATCCATGATCCAAACACTAGCAATTTACTAAGCATCAGAGTTGTGACCAACCCTTCACTGAAAGTATCAAAGTTACTGCACCCCACAGTCTGCAAATTGCTGTCCTGATCACTGCCTGAGGAAGGTCAAGTGTCACTAGTTATCCTGACAGTCATAACCCTTACTGTGATTAATGTTCTACATAGTGTGTGTCAAAAAGCACTCAAAAACCCTCCCAAAATTTATTGTTCAAACTATGAAATAAAATAAAAAATAAAGGTAAGATCTCAGGAACACAGTGCCTTGGCAGAGAGCATCTGCTCTGTGAGGGTGAGTTTGATAAAAAATGGCAGTTCAATCAAATAAATCTGTTAGCATCTACACTTGTGCTACACAGAGTCTAGCTAAAAAGATCAAAAATAACTAGATCAATGAGTTTAGTTTACAACATAACTAAGGAGGAGACAGGTCTGGAAGCAGAAGAGCTGAAATAACTTCAACATGCTGTCAATCAGAAGACTAGTCTGTTTTGCTGTTAAGGTGCAGGGTAAAGACAGGAAGAACTTGAGAACTGCCTACAGCCCTGAAATATGTAGTGCTGCACTTTTCTAGGCAGCTACTGACTACAGCAATAAAAATCGAAATCCTGAAGCTCTCACATCAACAGTTGAATAATACAGCATCTGTCATTTCTGAAGAAGCATAATGAAGCTCACTTGGGTGGTACTGCTACCTGCACCAACTACAGTGCCGGTTCTTAAAGATTTCAAAAGTAACAGACTGTGCAGTGTGACAGGGTCACTAATCCAGAGAAATTGTTCCAAGTACTTATCATATAAATAGACTAACAAACGCTTCCTCAGAGATTCCAGTATGCTAACACTCTCCACCTTCAGAAATAAGCAGAACAGTGATATTCTTATATGTCAGTCACCACATTAATTTCACTTCTGACAGCCTCCAAAAGAAGTCTTTCTTAGAATGATGATCAAACCCATAAGCAGAACTGCTGGAACAATCCTAGACACCCAGGTAGGCTTTTGGTGTGCTCAAAACACAGTTCATATGATTTTTACTACCTCACAAGAAAAGCATAGAGATAATAGAAGAACCACAGACAGTCATTATCAACACAGACAAAAGCTGGATACTGTTACCTACAACAGTTTCTAGAAGTTTCAGCTATCAAAGGTAGCTTTCAAAATACTATTTGTTCATCTCACAAAACTGCAGTGAACATCCTTGCTCAAAACAATTTTACTGAAAGACCCAGTGGCAACATGGCAGGCCATGTCCTTGAACAATTTCTCACTTAAAATCTTTGCATGTACTGAATTAAGACTACTCGGAACCTTACACCTTGAAAATGTGCAACCAAGGGTCCACAAGGCCTCACTGACAGCATGTTCTACCATCTCAACATAACCAAAATAAAATAGAAGTCCTGTTTCAGCCTTGCCTAGTGGAAGCATAGAGGGTTAGGAAGGCTGGGATGATGCCATGCAGACACCCGCTGCACACAAGCACTCTTTGCCAGCAGCAAGATATTCCTGAATAATGAAGTCACACAGAGCATTGCAAAAGCTGTACAGCCTTTCAGACACTGAATCAGAATTTCTAAACTGCATCTAGTTTCAAACAAAAGCAAACGTATACTTTGCACCAACATCTCTATTCTCCTGTATATAAATATATTGACTTTAAATTGTCCAGGCTTTATGTTTAATATTAAGAATTCCACACATGCCACTTCTGTGGCAGGGTAAGACCCTGAATACAGAAGTGTCAGTGCATGACCGTGAAGTCAAGAAAACATGTTAATCTAGACACATATGACAGAACCAATACGGCAAATAAGAGGTTACTCTAAACTACTTTCTGTGACCACCTAGAACTAATGCAATTGTTTGAGAGCGGGCCAGTGAAAGCCTTTAGCTGTGGGGTATTAATTCCATAGCACAGGAGGCTACATTGGCTACCGCATATGGTAGCTATAGGCTATGTGCTAAAGTCAAAGCACATAATCAAAACAAGACCTACTAACACTCACAAAAAGTTCCAGAGAAGGGCAAATGAAAAGATTACTTCTTTGGCCACTGATACGTCTCACACAGAAAACAGGACCCATTCCTCACAAATGAAACCATAATATACAGAGTTCTCACACACTAAGACAAAGTTTGTCATCACACGCATAAAACAAGGTACTCCCAACTCAATGCCCTCATCAAGGAATGACACCAAGGCTCCCTTTTGTCTTCTCTGTTTCTTGATGTTTGTCACACTTTAGAAAAAGTAAATCTAAAGAAAAGAGGAAGAGGGTCAGAGTGACAAAGCTGCAGATGGGCATGAATAAACTGCTGCCGCCACCACCACCCACTATTATTCTAGCAGTCAGTGCACTCACTCGGGGCTCTAATGTGCAGGCAGGCACCTGAAAGAACACCATAATCCCCGTGTTATAAGTAATACGGAGAGGTTCACACTTTTCAACTTACCCAGTGACAATACTAAATACTCAGAGCTGGAATTACAACTCACATGGTTCACCTCTTAGGACAATGCCGTAAACCATGAAGTTATCACTAGACATATTTCACTGTAACCTTGTATTAAATATAACATAAAACAGCAGAAGAGGAACTGTCAAACAGCCAGATACACTACGTGAACACCAGGAGGAAACCTTGCACAACTCAACCCATCTTGTTACATCATCACTCCAACCACTTTCTCTTAGTCTAGTAGAGAGCAAAAAAAAATGCAAAAGCAAGATTCTCTGATTTGAGTAAAGTCTCCTCTTGACTTGTCCAGGTCAGCTCAGCAGTCCCGACACCAAATTTAATGGCCTACTCTTAGAAGTCCCTGCATCCCATAGCTACAAAGAGCTACATGTGTCATTGAATCAAAAGTTCCTGTTTTATAAGAAAACCATGGAGAATTTCAGACCACGTTGTCCTAAACAGTCTAACTTATGTTGGAAACCTGAAGCTGCAGAAACTACACCTTCTTGCTAAGGGTGGCCAAATTAACGTTTGTAGGAAAAGCTTCAACAACTTGAACAAGTTAGAAGTCATATCCTATGTACACAACAGGAAAGGGCTGAGGCTGCAAATCATCCCTTAACATCCAAGTTTTGCATCAAATATGGCTGAGAGCCAACAGACAGGCATACAGGTGCATTTTATTTCTAGAATACAAACACATATATACAAGACTAAGTTACCCATACAGCTTTAGTCCTAACATCGAACTTCTGAAGAAAAGATTATTTTTAATACAGTATGACATACACCTGAAGAAACCTAAATTCAGCTAAAGAAACATTCAAGCATGCATTTAAAGACTTAAAAATAAGACAGGTTATTGACCTACTTGCAGCATATCATCAACCATAGTCAGAATGTACTGAACCGTCTGTTCCTTGGAGATATGAGTCATCAAGTTTATAAATGTTTTAGCACACTAGAAAAATAAGAGACATTAAAATTAATATTAGCAATTATCTTCATTCCTTTTGATAATACAAAACAGGACTTCATTAATTCACAGTTAAGTCTTACATAAGCACTGAGCATCCCAACTTCTCACTCAATTGCAATAAGAGATTAATACATTTGACATTATATTACAAAGAAAATTTTCTGTCACATTGATCGTTACCTTTTACAAATTGTTTCATGGCTTTCAAATGAAATAACACGTACTCACTAATGAAAGTCAGCAAGGTGCTTTGTTGAAAGACTGATTAGAAAAATCTCCATCAGTGTCTTTTTTATGTCAGTGAGGAGAACCACTAAGTAAACCAACAAAATAGCAACAAACTTAGACACAGCATAAGAAAGTTTCAGCGACTTGAATAGAGGGAGGGAAGCCAGATCACTCTTACCCATTCATTTTCTATACCTCATAGGCAACTTTTGTTCACATTTGAGCTGTTTCCTGCCTCCTGAACAACTCAACTCTACAATTTCAGGAACAGATATAAAAGGCTGGAACAGTCACAACACTGCATTTTACACTTCTCCCTTCCCCTTTACCACTTTCAACTAAAACTGAGAGAAAAACGGAACTCTGAACTGCTATACTGTAATTATATAGTGGCATATAACGTTCACCATATATGCTTTTGTCATTATGCAAATTATGGTCCATTACATAGCAGTCACACAATACAATTTGGGGGCGGGGGGCGGGAAGAGGGGGAAGGAACCACAACAGCCTAAAATTAAAGTAGAGAAAAAGGCTGGGAAGTTTTGTGTCTTGAGTGCATCTCCTACTCTTCTCCCCTGCCTCACCCAATCCTCTTGGTGTCTGACATTGTCTGCTAGAACCCCAGGCTTCAAGGCTGAGCTTCTACTGCTCGAAACATCACTGAAACGTCTTTGGGCATCTTGCCTAGTCTCCATAAGCCAAATGGCATGGGTCACCTATCAATCTTATATCAGCTCTGTACAATGAAGATGGCTCATATCCTACAGTGCCTAAAATGACACCCGCGTTTAAATAACTGAATCCACCTTGGCAGTCAAGTGGGCTCTATTGCTGGAACTACAGTACAGTTGTTCAGCTAGCTAAGCAAAAATCTCACTGGCAGTAGCTCTCATTAATAAACTATACGGTAGAAAGTTAAAAAAAAAAGTGACTCAAGTGTGCATGATTAAGTAAACTGGGATGAGGAACGACTTGAGCTAGCTTGCCCCACATCAGAGTCAGTCAGATGATATTTAATAGCTTTTAAAAAGAATGTGCACCTTGTATCTAGAAAAAAAGAAATCATAATGGCAAGTTTTATACTTCTTCCATAACATCTGAACTGTATAAAACCAACAATAAGAGTTTGTACAAAAATTTCCTTCCATCTTCCTCCACAAAAGTTAGATTATTAAAAGAAAAGAAAGTTACTTGATTGCCTTCTGTTTGCAACAGCTCCTGTTTTTCTTCCAGATTTCTTTTCTGTTCAAATCTTTGAATAAATTCACAGTCTTCACCCGAAATCATCTGCCCTCTGAAAAGCAAAATATAAAACCATAAGCAACATGAACAGTTTACATGGCAAAGACTTGGGTAGCAAGAGGGCTGCAAGAGCAGCTTCTATGAGAAGACAGCAGAAGCGGCCCCCACGTTGGACAGAGCCAGTTCCAGCCAGCTCCAGGACGGACCTGCCACGGCCCAGATTGAGGAGGCGCCGGTTTTAAGAAGGGGTAAAAACTAACGGCAGCTGGGAAAGAGGAGTGAGAAGATGTGAGAGGAGCAGCCCTGCAGCCCCCCAGGCCAGTGCAGCAGGAGGGGCTCCAGGCACCAGAGCAGAGATTCCCCTGCAGCCCCTGGTGAAGCCCACAGTGAGGCAGGCTGTACCCCTGCTGCCCAGAGGCCATCATGGAATCTTCACTTGCAACCCAGGGAGGACCCCACGCCAGAGCAGGTAGGTATGCCTTAAAGGAAGCTGCAGCCCACAGAAAGCCCACACTAGCGCAGGCTCCTGGCAGGAGCAGTGACCCTGTGGAGAGGAGCCCATGCAGGAGCAGGTTTTCTTGCAGGACCTGTGACTCCATAGGGGTACCTATACTGGAGCAGTCTGTTCCTGAAGGACTGTATGCCCTGTGTGAAAGGATCCATCCTGGTGCAGTTCACGAAGGACTGTAACCTGCGGGCAGGAGCCCATGCTGGGAGCATGGGAAGCATGGGAAGAGCATGAGAAGGAAGGAGCAGCAGAAATGAAATGTTGTGAACTGACCACAACCCCCATTCCCTGTCCCCCTGCGCCACTCAGGGCAAGGAGGTAGAGAAGTCAGGAGCGAAGTTGAGCCTGGGAAGAAGAGAGGGGTGGGGGGGAAGTATTTTTTAGATTTGTTCTTATTTCTCATTATCCTACTCTGTTTAATTGGCAGTAAATTAATTTAATTGCCCCAATTAGAGTCTGGTTTGCCCATGACAGTAATTGGTGAGCAATTTGCCTGTCCTTATCTCAACCCAAGAACCTTTTGTCCTATTTCCTCCCCGGTCCTTTTGATGGAAGAGCAGTAACAGAGCAGCCTGGTGGCCACCTAGCAGCCAGCCAAGGTCAACCCACCAAACAAACCTTACTTTCTTCAACTTGATATCTCAACAGTATCATTCCTATATCCCTTGGTAGAATGTAAAGAGCTCCTTTCTGCAAAAGGTCTCATGTACAAAGAATTTAAAATTAATGACAGAATAACCTCTCTAAAGCCTTCCCTATGCATCACCTCTCCTCAACGGCATTCTCTGAATAATTCTTAAACTTCCTGAGGCTGAACATAATGGTCAGTGGAAGTAGTTGTAAGAACTGAAATATGCACAGGTAGCACATTATAAAATTATAATACATAGTCTAATCAAACCTGAAATAAGCACTGAAAAATAAAATTAGTTGTTATTTTAAGTTTGCCGTAAGCACTGAAAAAAATGTTAAGGTGTACAGACAACTTAGTTTCACCAATTATGACATTTCAGCTTTTCCTGGTAGTTTAAAAACTGATATGCATGTAAGCTCATCCAAACACATAGCAAGGGGGCTTGATATAGTAAACTGCTGTGGACACCTATAAGTAATAGATCTCTACTTGCTCTTTGCTTTAACTTAATATTCAAGGGGTTACTGCTGTCATCAGTGCTATTTCAGAAAGCTGTTGACTCAGCTGAAGAGCTGGCAAAATATCACTGGGTTTTTGTTATAATACAAAACTTACCATCACAGCAAATAACAAGCTTGTCAAAAACAGTACAGTTAGGTAGTCTTCAGGTAAGAAAACTAATTTTAAATCAAGTAGTCCTGGAAATATCCAAGATTTAATAGGTGACTACCTTTACTAGTTAATACCAGGAGTGCTTCAGGAAAGAAGAAAATTGTGCATATCATCAATATAAAAGTCACAGGGGATAAGAGTATTAAACATTGCTCTGTTTCAGTTATTTCCAAGACTCATCTGTTACATTTCCACTGAGTCAAATGCCTCCTCCACTGTGCAAAGCTATGTTGCACATATTCTTTTAACTCATTTTTAATTCATCTTTTCCACATTTCAGGCCAGTTTCTGATGTTCCATGACTAGTTCCATTAAAATCCTTGTAAATGTATAGGAAATGTTTGCTTTTTTTTTTGATTGGCTCACCTGGATTCCTGAAACACAGAAACATAAATAAGACCTACAATGTGTTCTTATCTTTCCTCTTACTTAAACACTTATGTCTTGAGGATGGCCTCATCAGAGAGCCATCTTTTACCTATTTACTCTTTAAGCAAGGAATGTAAGTAGTCCAGTACCACACACACCATTCCTGTATTCTAGCTGCTTTGTAAGAAATGCCTTCATATGCACTGAGGAAAGGCAATTAAGACTTACTAGATGGAAGATTCATAGAGCCAGTGGTAGTCCTTAACTAGTTTCTACTAAAACTTAACTAATTATAGATGAAAAAGTAATTAGCCATTAATGACCATGCTGCTACCACATGCCTTTTAGATTGACTTGTGTTCTTACTTGCCTTCTAAGGATGAATTTGAGTAGTTGTTAGAAGATGAGGACAACTCATTCACCACAAATACTGCACGTAACGACCCGTAACTAGAAGCCTCTCATGTTTCAATCAATGCTGGCCAAGACAGGAACTCCTGGATGATATTGATATAAAGTAACCAGATGAGCTGTTTCTTTATAAGAGGCATTTAGGAAGCACTTCAAAGACGACATAAAGTGAACCTTTAACTTCTAGCTTTAATGATTGCTAAAGCCTCAGCCCAGGAAGAGAGATGCTTTTCTATAGTCAGGCTATTAGAATAGGTCCGCCAACCTGTCAAGGAAAAAAGCTTTCAAGCTTTTGCTTTCATCCTACATTAGACCACAGGAAAAAAAAAGAAAAAAATAACAAAAAAGGTGTGGGGATTGATGTTGCCTTGAGAGGAAAAGAAATTAGGGTTTATTCTTTATTGTGTGTAAGTGCCATTCAAAATTATACTTTTCCAACCCATACAAAATAGTTCAAGGTATCCAATAGCTTTGTAAACAAGATGTTAATCAGATGTATGAGATCCCCGATAATATATTAACAGTTTTAATAATTTCAAATGCATTGATTTCCATTCATCTAATTTTAAAATTGAAATAACTGATTATTTAGTAAACCTTAGCAACCAGTGGAAAAAAAAATAGAAAAAAAAGCAGAGCAGCCTCAGACAGCCAGTACCAGCTACCATGATGCTATTACCACATTTTCCTCATCCCCCTTTCAAAGAGACAGGAATTTCCCAACACCCTTAAGAAAACTATGCAAGGATGCAAGTAGCCAAAGCCTCCCTCCATCCCTCTTCCTACTACCCAATTAATTTCTTATTTTCCAGGATGACACAGTTTTTGCCAACAGATAAAAGTCACTTTGACTGAGCTCCAGCTGCCTGGGTATATCAGGTTTAGACCAGGAGTACTATAACCACATTTTAAAGCCCTGTGGTTGAGATACTAAGGTCTGCCTTTCAGAGCACTACCTACAGGAGAGTAAACTGAAGCCGTGTAAGATCTAGAAAGACACAATTTGTCAGACCACCATTTTTAAAACCTTTTGCTCTCATCTTAAGCTGATTCAGAAACTTGTGATTCTTTCTTTTTATTATGCATTTCCTCCAGCAGCTCTTGTTCCTTTTTTTGTTTGAATGATTTAACAAATGTCATTTTAGAGGTTAGGGTTTTGTTGGGTTCTGTTTGTGGGTTGTTTTTTTTTATTTTGGGGGGTATTGTGTTAAAAAAAAAAAACCAACCCACAAACAACTTTTGACTACATCTGCAGCAAACACAAAGCTCATATGAAGCCACCATGTCAAGGCATAATTTCTTTTACCCAGTTATCTACAGTAATTTGCATGTACCTAAAAGACATTTGTTTGATCCAACTGCTCAACAGTTTTAACATTACAAAATTAAAATAGTAAGAGGCTAAATGTACTCTACAAGACTGGCCCAAATTTAAAAAACAAAAAAAATATTAACAAAAAACCTCAACCAACAAAAAAAACAACAACCCAAACACCCACATACACATTACAAGTTAGGAAACTTCTATCCTTCTTCTAAGACAAAGTTTTCTTTTGAAGTCCAAGATATTTAACCTGGTTTAGAAGGTGCCCACCCCCAGAAAACTAAAATAGATACTTTAGCATCAGAATTCACAAACATATATGTAAAGTACTTGAAGACACATGGGAAGCCAAGTACAAATTAGCCATCAGGTATCTCACCTACACTAAGTATTCTCACATGCTGTATACCTAGAAAACCTACAGTGCAGCAAGATGCAAGTTAAATTCTGAAACAATTTCACTTTTCCACAGAACTCATTTACTACCCTTGCTTTGGAACTTGCTTCAGTCAAGCTAACACACCCTCCAACAGCATTCTGACACCCTGAGGCAAATGCCAAAAGCAACCACACAGCATGCAACAGTGACACATCATATTTTCAACTATCAGAAGGCACTGACACTTCTAAACAGCTTCAGGTCTCAAGATCCAAAGGCAGGAAAGTCAGTACAGAACTAATAGCCTCAACCACATTTAGTTTCCAGGAGGTAGGTAGACCTACACATCACCTTCCACTGTTCCAAATTTTGCTACTTTCTTCTCCCTCAGACACAGGTACTAGCTGGAATTCAACACAAAGAAAGAATGAGTTTTAGCATTAAAAAAAAAAAATCTTTTTCCACAGCCTAACTTTGAAATGAGCAGTGAACACAGTGGCAAACTGGAAGTATGTACAGTTGTGATACCTAAATATTTCACTTTTGTGCAAAAAAAAAACCCCACAGATAATGTCAAATGTCAGCAGCTGTGGGTTAGCATAGTTTGACATTTAGTTTACAGTTATAACCTTCAGAGACGGAATAAACAATATGCCAGTTAATCTTTAGCTTGAACTGACTCTACAAGAGAAGCCAGGCTACTAGAGTCTGACCAACTATTAGTAAGCCATTTTACTTTTGCACTGAAGAACAGAGAGAGCAGAAAAGAACTTCAGAATGCCTTCCTGTGTGACCCAGACTCCAATGCTGTTGTGACTGATGCAATCTTTAAAGCATCTTTATATATATAAAACTGTCACAGCCAGATTTTAAAAATAAATAAATAAATCCCAAAAGCACCACACCTCATCAGAATTTCTTGTGAAGTTCTTTGACTCCAAGTATGTAAGTACTATCTATAGTTTAAGGAACACAGGTTATCTCATGCCTGAGTTGATGTGTTAACTTAGGGAAAACAAACATAAAAGTCTTTCCTCTAATGTAAAATCATCTGAAGACTTGAAGTATACCTCCATATATTTATATGCAAGCTTACCATACTACATGCAGACTGCCACAACAGGAGCTCAAAAGAAAGCAAGAGAAGTGTCCTTCAAAATCACCAGCACCCCATCTTCCTTCTACTCTATAGACCAGAAGAAACCACTCTGACCTGCCTCTTACAGGTGCATCAGAAGCAAGCAGTTTTCACTCATTAATACTTCATTTCAGAAATGAGTCAATATAGACGCACTGATTTTTCAACAAATCCTCAGAGACACCATCACATCCAAACCTGCCTGTTGTAAAAAGGACATGTCCAAAATCAGGTATGATTTTATTTCCTCTTTAGAAGCACTAGAAGTACCGCTCATATTTTCCAATAACTAAAGATAAGCAAACTCCTCAGCCAAGGAACTACAGTTATCTTCACCATGCTCCACAGTCCCTCTGGCACCACTTAAGTTCATCCTTGAAGCTACCTTAGACAGACAGCCAGGCTGTTATCAGTAAATACAAGACACAGATTAGATTTATTTCAGAGCAATAATTAACAGGACACACTGTCTTTGTCAGACAGAGGGCACCAGGCATTGAACAGTCTCACAACAGGATCACAAACACTAGCCAGATGCACTATGGTAGCCTCCAAAACCTGGCTAACTCATGGAAGAGAGGAAATAACTACTACACTCTTCTTTCATGGGTTCCAGAACAAAACAAAGTCAAATTCTACATCTAGAATTTGAAAAAGAACCATCAACCCCGCCTCCTGGTCCAAAGAAGTGCACAGAAATTTGCTGACAGATAAATAAACAAAACTCTGCCATCCTTATTAAGCACCTGAAATAGACAACCCCAAGAATGAAGGCAAATTGTAAATGGTAGACCACAAAAAGCACAGTCAAGCAATTAATACTACATATGTATGCAAAGTACAAGTCCTTGCCAAACAGAACCATCCCCTATACTAAGAAAAGCAACAGGATCTCACCGGCCTTATAGTCTGAACCACTAGAGACACAGTGAAAAAGACTATCCCGTATTCCCTTAGATTGACAGTGAACAATTGTGTTCCCACATTCATCCCAAATAACTGCGAACTAGCTGTTCACTTGCCACTGGGACAGCACAGGAACAGCTGCCCAGGCTTCCCCAGGACACACTTCCCATCAGATGGATAACAGGGCACACAGTGACAGCAAAAGCCATTTAGATCGTTTGACAAATACTCAGTAGCTGCCACTGTCAAGTTACCACATCAACCTCACTCTTTCGCCTGCAAAGTCACTGTAATCTCACTCTGCAAACTGAACAAGGAACTGATACATCTGAAAGAACAGCCTAGGAAAAGGAAGTTTCCCGAGTACATCAGTTCCTTAATCCAGTTTACCATGTAGATATACAGTCACAAAGAGACAAAACTAACGCAACAGAATTAATGGAACAGGCAAGACTGATGAGCTACATAGCACAGGGCAAAGCAGGTAGTCATTAATGAGATTCTACCACGTTGGCATTTCTCAGCTTGCATGTGTACAGTTTGGCAACCTTATTTTAATATATAGCATTTATTTATGTATCACAGCTATCTGAAAAAAAATAAAAGATCTTCTGCAAAGTGGTGTAGTGTTGGTAATCACAAAGCATCATCAGCACAGCTTGTACCTCTAGAATCATTAAGATTTCTGCTACTTCAGTTATAAAGCAACAAACACTGAAATAATTTGCTATTATACAAGGGCCCTCAAGAGATAATACTAAATTACGCTTTGCCAATATTCTTCATAGGTACCTGTCACCAGGAATGCAGGGATACAAGAAACCTGCATTTCACTTCAGAGTACCAAGGACTAATAAAAGTCTGTTTCTTCTCCCTGTTCCCTACCTCCTGCACAAACCTATTTTCCTCAGCTTATCCCTCCAAGCTCCATGGACAATATTTCTCCTGCTACTCCCTGTGCTATTATATACCTTCCAAAGTAAACTCTGAGCTTATCTGAAACGGCAGCACAGCTCTCCCCACACTGAAGTATTTGTCTCAGCCTACTCCCCGATTTACTCATTTCAATTGCACTCCAGCACTATTCTTCCTGTAGTTGAGGTACAGCTTATTTTCCTAGACTACCAGTCCAGTGCTGCTAGCGCAATTTGTATTCACACATAAGGCGCTTCCGCAATAGAGATAACATACCCACTTATAAGACAATTCTTACTGTAAACTTTTCTTATATCAGTACTTGTCCAACAAGGATAAAATTGAGAATGGTGTTTAAACTATAAGGAGAAAAAAAATGGACAGTTTTATCACACATTTGTGCAAATTTATATCATTTGTTATTACAGCATTCGGTTCACAGAAGTAGAGTTCCCTTTCTTGTAATAAGTCATAAGAAAATTTTCCCCAACCATTTCCATTTAATATAGTCTTTTTCCAACTGTTTTCATGGGACCAAGACAGAACATTCCTCACTGTAACGTAATGTTGCAATGTAACCCAATATCCCAAAAGGAAAGAACAGAAAAAAAATCATGGAAAGTTTTTACTTACTGGAGGTATGACTGCCAGTTTACTTTGTTTGCCCGAACTTCAGCAGCTTTGGCAGCAATGATGTTTGTTGGGACAGCAGCATCTACAGCACCACGGATATCCATCTTAACTGATAATTAAAATGTACCTGGAAATGCAAGTCAGATTTGAGGCCTCTTATTAAAGTATTAAAGAGCAGAGTATCTGTCCAATACTTTAAAGGAAAAAAAAAAAAAAGGAGAAAATTGTTTTCAGGTGTCCCATTCCTTAAAACCATACTCAGTACTGTCTGAAAAAATCAAAGTTTTATACAGCATCTAAAATGTGACTTCCCTGAAACAAACAAAAATAAGCCATTACTACACATTAAAGTGTAAGCAACCACAAGTTTGCTAAAATCAAAGATATATACCATTACCAAATAACACCCAGTCTTGTAAGTTTTCAAGCAATCCACTTAAGTTCTTTGACTAAAGACTACTTTTTCTGCAATGCCCAAATAGCCCTACAGATAACAGATTCTGTCTTCCTTCCAAATCAGGACTAACAACAAGGTTTAAAATTCAGCGCGTGCTTCCTTCCCCCAAGCTCCATATACTACAACTGATTTTGCTCAGGTATTTGTCTAAGAGTATTTAGACATTAGAAACATATGAACTACAATTTCAGAAAAGAATATATGCTATTTAAATTAAAAACCATGTTGCACGGACTAACAATAAAATTCAAGTCATCACCATCCAGAAAGCAAACCGAAAACTAAACACGAACAGAAGCTCTTCATCAGGACATGCTACATTACCATAGACAGTGACCTTCACCGCTTCTCCTTCCTTTCTGGTTTAATCTCCACCTGACTTTGATGACAAAACAAGACGTGTGTTTGCAGAGGCTCGAGACCCGGAGGGAGCAGGAATTCCTCACGACCTAAACTGCATTAAGCCTCTCCATACAGCCCGCTTCTGGATGGTTTCGGCTACCTTTGCAGAAGCAAGAGCAAACTGGCCTATTTTGCCCATCCCTAACAAACATACCTCGCTTGTATGACCCAACGAAAATACGGTTGCAAAAAGCAATACAAAAGCAAATAAGGGAACTACCCCGGACAAACGGAGCAGCGGAACCCTCCTCCCTTCAAAACTGTGAGCTGACACCCAGAAAGACGGCACCATTTGCTACGTCCTTCCCCGACCACTTAACGTTTCCCAGCTCCGGCGTGACCCAGACAGAGCCGCCTAAATACTCCGCACGCCGTGGAGGAGGGCAGGGCCGGTAACAGCGGTTTCAGGAGCACGCAAGCGACACAGGTAAAGCCAAAGAAGCCGAGAGGCGGCTAGGGCGGGGGGGTGGTGGGGGGAAGGAAGGCCCTTGCCCCCTGTCCGGCCCCTCCCTGCACAGGCTCGCAGACACGGCCTGCTCCTGAGGGGCCCGGGGGAGCCCAAAGCCTCGAGGAAGCCGCGGCGCCAGGCGGAGCCCTTCGCACCGCCCCCGCCTTCGCCAGAGCCCCCACACCGGGACCGACCCCCACACCGGGACCGACCCCCACACCGGGCCGACCCCCACCCGCCCGTCCCCGGCGACTCTCACTCACCCCAGGGGCACGCCGCCGGGCGAGGGCCGCGGGAGGGAGAAGGCTGCGGCCGCCCCTCGGCGAGCCCGGGGAGCGCGCGCGCACCCGAAAGCCCCCGCCGCTGCGCTGCGCTCCGCCGCCCGCCCCAGCGGCCCCGCAGCGACCGCCGTCACGTGACGCCGCTCACCTGACCCACGGCGGCCCCAACCCCCACCCCCGCCCCCGCGCGCCCCCCCGCGGCGGGCGGTGCTCGCGCACGCCCCGCCCCGCCCCGGCGGCCGTTAGGGCGGTTGGGGCCCGGCGGCGGGCGTCGTCAGCGGGGCGGGTGCGGGCGGCTGTGTGTGTTTAATTGTACGCACCTGTTTTAAAGTACGCATTTAGACACACGCGCACGGGTGTGTGAGTTCATACAGGGATCTGATGCCGCACCGGGAACACCGACGGCGGGATACAGCGCGTCCGTGCCCGCCCGCGCTGTTCGCTGGCACGAAGCGGAGCCCCGGGAGGGGAGAGGGCCGGCGAGGTGGTGGGCAGTGCCCCTGGCGCTGGAATGCCTCCTTGGGCCCTGCATTTCCCCCCCCCCCCCGTAGCCCAGCATTTCTTGTTTCCTGCCTCTCGTGCTGCAGTGGGGCGAGTTTGCTCTTCCCCTACAGGCGTTCCCGGGCTCCTGGTAGGGAGGCCTGGCTGCCCGTGCTGCCTGGCGTTGGGCCATGGCTGGCTGCCCGCTGTGTCACACCTCTCCCCTCACCTCCAGAGCCGTCGGGGGCACGTAGTTTCATCCTTCCCGAGCCGTATCTATGTGTGAGATACCACCTGTGCAACTTCTTCCTTTTTTAAAAAAAACAGCCTGTATATATTGGGCTTTGTAAGCAAATGGAGCAGGAAACTTTTCAGACTAAAAGCCCAAGTGTTTCAGAAACCACAGGCTGAAATTTCCACGTTTCTGGGCAAAACCTTCTGTCTTCAGTTGCTGAGCGAAGTTTTCCAGTCATACTGCGATGAAGTGCATAGACATACCACTCCTAGTCAGAAACTATCCCGAAGGGAATTCTGCTAACATATAAGGAGGCAGGGCAGAGAAAAGGTAGGTTTAGACTGGATATAAGGAAGAAATTCTTTACAATGAGGGTGGTGAAACACTGGAACGGGTTGCCCAGAGAGGCAGTGGGGGCGCCATCCCTGGAAACATTCAAGGCCAGGTTGGACGGGGCTCTGAGCAACCTGATCTAGTTAGCGGTGTCCCTGCTCACTGCAGGGGGGTTGGACTAGATGACCTCTAGGGGTCCCTTCCAATCCAAAACATTCTATGATTCTATAAAAGAGAAATCTGCGTGGGCAGATCAAGGCAGCCAGCTGTAGACCTGGCCTAGAGATGTCTACAGTTAACCTTTATTTTTGCTAGGGTCTCCCTATTTTACATTTAGAGGATACACTGTTCTTTAAATTATACCTGGCCAGTACTTCTATCTGTTTTTTTTTTAATTCAAGGAGGGTTTTCATTACTGTGCCACTGATTAATTATAATTCCTCCACACGATTTTATCCTTCAAAACTGATCTTTCTTCATACCACTATAAAACTGTCAGTTTCTTGATAACACGAGCACTGAGCTTAAACCCCAGGCACAGGCCAAGTAACAGCATTTGCATTTCTTTATGCTTTAGCGGAAGAAAGCTGTCTAAGCCCTGTGCGCACTCTGTGTCATCTAGTCTGTGATAAACACGCCCATTAATGCAGTTCTGTGGGTTACCCAGCCCATGGGGCTTTGAGGTTTAATCTAACACATTTGTGTTCTTGCAGGTTGCTTACATACAGCGAAACACACAACTCCTGATCGCTAGCATCAAAATCTCCACACAATCTTGAATAAAAACGGGTTGCTTTGAAAGTTTATTCCAATCAGATTTTTATTTCAGGACCAAGAGACAGAATTCAGCCTTATTTTAACAAGTTCCTCTTTTGTAAGTGTTTGTAACTTCTGTCCCGTGGCATTCTGCACTTCCTGCTTCCGCTCTGCCTTTTTATGGCACATCTCACTTGCTGCTCTTGTTTTGAGTCCAGCATCAGGCACCTGGAATAAACATGTTCACCGTTCCTACAGTCATTTTGAACCCCATTAGCAATGATGACACGTATGACACTACCCATTTTATAAAGACACCAAAGCACAGAGGGCTTACAGGATAATCTGAACAAGGGTTGAAGCTTTTTCAATGGGACTTGCAGAATGAAGGCACCAAAGGCCTGTACAGCGATCCTACAAGCTACTGCTCAGCCCTTACCCAAGCTGGAGGCACCTCAGGCTTTCCTTCCGTCAAACTTCCTCAGCTGTCCACAGTGATACTCTTGCCCAAACCCAGAACTGTCCCAGCATGGAAAAGACTGACGACTTTGTGCCTTCTCTTACCTAAGCCAGGTACGGCATTCTTCCGCCTTCACCCTTCCAAGCTCAGTCCAACCGTTGCTCTCAGAGTTTAAGTAAACCCATGGAAACTGGATCAGCACCTCTGAAGGGGCAGTTCCTGCTGCCGGTTTTAAGACACAAACAGTGTTGCTCCCCATCATGTGCCCCTATGTCTAGCAGGGTAACGTCCTAAATACTCGCTCAGGCATGCAAAGCCATTTCTTCTGCTGGGGATCACCAATTTCAAGGAAATCATCCAAAACACCAGATTGTAGTCTCCTTTGCACAGTGTATTGCTCCCACCCCTTTAGCACACTTCTGGCTTAACCCGAGTACTCTGGCTGAACCCCAGCACAAATACACACAGGATTGTGATTCTCTCACTTCTAGTCCCTGCTTCCAGTATTGTTTCAGTACGTTACAGTAAGCAGAGAAAAATAAAATCATGGTTTCAGTTTGGTGCCTGAGGAGATCTCTTATTTGAAGCATGCCTTAGGTCATCGGTGGTCTTTTTTCTTTTTCAGAGCAGTCTATTTTTTTGCCTAATTGCACCACCTGCAAGAGTCTAGCACCATCCATTCAGTCCAGCTAAAAGAAGACAGATTGCTATTTGCAATCAAAATTTTGATACTGCAGCAACATGGTCATTTTTCTATAGAAAACAACTTTGAAAAGCTGTGATTTGGCATGTTGACTTCATCATAAATGGCAGACTGGCTTTACTATTCATTTCACAGGTGGTCGAGAAGCTACAGTAAAAAATGTTTTTCCTCTTAACTTTTCTGTAACCTTGGAGTGAGGCATAATGGCTGAAAGTATGCATCTACTGAATTAGCAGAAAGGGAAAGGCAAAGAGAGGAGAAACAATTGTACAGTAATTACATTATTTTTTTAACAGGAGTTCCAGTTAAGGAACTACCAAGCAGTAAACATGACATCGATGCCAGGCAAGTTAATAGAGTCTCTAGCAGAGGAACCATCGTGAACACGATGTACCATGTCAGAGAATGTAAACAATATATCATTCTTGAATATACCTGTATAATAGTATACTTAATTTTCATATTCTTCTACGCCACATAAGGGAATAAATGCAAAACATTAACAAAAAGTCCTACAGCTCTGTAAGGGACAGTCATGTCTCACACCTCTGCAGGAGTTCTTCGTATGTGTGACTGAGGTTGGTACAGGTAGACTCCATCCACTTGGATTTATTTCCAAGAGGCAGTCAATGAGATGCATCTGCAGGTGCTCTTAAAAAAACAAACCCACAGCTCTCCTGGGTTAAAAGGAAGGCCTGTGCCTTGATCCATAACTCTTGAATGAGATATATGCAAAAGAGGGTTTTGCAGTGCAGAAGGGTCTTCAACAAAGCACAGAAAGCATCTGGCTGGGGTCTGCGCTCTTCAGCACACTCAGAAATGTTTGAGAAAGGAGATAAATAGTGTGGCGAAAACTTTGCCGGTGACAGTGCTACTCCTTTGGCAAGCGCACAGTTAAACTGCAAACCACCTTGCCAGGCGATGGTGGGTACGCTACAGGTGTACACGCACTCTTATCCCCCCTCTGTCAAACACTTGGGCACATCTGAAAATCTTCACTCAGTGTGAGTCCCATGAGGCACTCTCTGTGTTAAGGAACTTCATTGCATTGCAAGGGTATGCTTTGAGAAAGAAAAGCATGATACACTCATTAGAGCAGCCTGTCTCGTGTGTGCCTGTCATCACCATGACAGCAAGAGGCGATTCTCAGCAGCCAGTACAAACCTGTCCTGTGTCATCAGCTTTGGAGAGCATCTCATGGTGCCTTATTCATGCTGGTTGATTCTCTGAACTGGATCTTGCTAAAGGTTATGATTGGAAAAGTGCTATGCTCCTCTTTTTTTTGGTAAGCATCTCTCCTTTAGGATTTAGGTACTGCAAACCAATTCTTATTTTAGCTAATTTTGATCATGTCGGTGCGTGTCCATTAACTCCTGGCAACGCAGCTTCCCTTGGAGTTGCTATATTTAGATGACTTTATTGATGTGTGAAACACAGAGAGGAAAATGAAAAGCATGTCAGCATGCAGGAATAAAAGTCATCAATTGCATGGATCACAAAGAATAAAAATGTTTGATAGTTTAATACTAGAAAAATGAGTGCAGATGAGTCATCCTCACAGTAAGACTACGATAGCTGGATCTTGAGAGTATTATTCTGTTCTCCTTTCCTTCTCATAATGAGAACTATGTGTCATTGTCTCATATATTCTGCAAATTACAGAAGTGTTTTGCACACCTGCCATTTGCCCTTTCCTCATTCTGTACATCACCTGGCTGTGTCCTGCGTGTCTAAAGTTTTTAACATGTATAGAAAAAATGGCTTGGAAAGTTTATCCAAGAAAAACATACTTAGAAGGTCAGGAAAAGTGAACACATTTCTGCAATTCACAAAATATTGTTGACAAATAAAAATTCAAAAATGGCAAAATTTTTAAAAAAGGACATTTTTCAAAGTGGTACCTAGAAAAGCACAGAGAGTAGCCTCACCTTTAAGAGCTACCATTCCTAAAACAAGTACTTTGGTTTACCCAAAGGTTATTCATCCAAGGATTCAGATCAGATCTTCTGAGTGCTCAAACTTCTACTTTTCCAAGGCTTAAAACCCATCCTCCCAGGGCAACATAGAGAAGAGCAGCATGTACATTGCATGACCAGGGATGGATGTGAGCCATAGGCATGGGCTTCTTAGCATGACTTCTTTCAGTGTGAAGCCCCCACAGGTGCATTGCAAGAGTAGGACATGTTTCTTCTACCACAGAACTAAGCGCCAGGTGCATTTGGTCAGGAGACCCTAAATTAAACCTGTTATTTTTTTTGGCAAAGGGGATTCTGTAGCAGGAGAGAGGCAAGAGCAGAGAAGAAGAAATAACTAGATTCAGATCTGTTTGTGGGTTGCAAGAAGGAAACATTAGAAGGAGTCTAGCTGGTTTTGTAATGTATGAAACTTGAAGCCTTTTTGAGCATGAGTGGCTAAGTCCATACCATGGTCATGTAAGGTAGGAGAGTCTTTGTTTTCTGAGTTAGAGAAATATGAAGAAACTAGCCCAAGGTCACACGAATGGGGAAAACCAAAGAACATGTTGTTGTAAATCTAAAGTACTCCTTTCCCCAAAGTTCCACAATATGGAAGAAGACTATAGTGCAAAAAAGCAATGAACCTACAATAATGTGTCTCTAATGCAAGGTGATCAGAAATCTATCAGAACGTGTCCGTCTTTGCATCTTCCAGCACCTTATCTGATATACGAGGTCTTAAGGCCTGAAGAGGAAGACCGCTAGTTGTCTCCCAGAAGATACAATTTGCTCTTCTTTTCTACTGGTGGAAATTGTGTGTGTTATCTCTAAATTTCAGGATAAAATAACTAGAGCTAATTATTTAAATACATTCACACTTCTTATGTTATATGTTTATTTATTTATAATTTTAAATATATATTTCAACTACAGATAAGAAAAAGGCAGTTACTGACTTTCTTAGTCCCTTTGACACATTTTTGCTAAAAAACTTCACAGCCAAGGTGCTCCTTTAGCCGTTTGAGTGGTATGGAACAAAAGAGCACAATCGCTTTTGAAAAATCTTGTTGGACATCTAGGTGTGTCTTTAGGTGCCCAAATTATCTGGGAAAAAAAAAAAAAACCTGTCATGATTTGATATTGCAAGGTGGTATAAAATTTACATGCTGGAGCAAATCCTAGTGATTTCTGATGACCCACTGATACACAAATAACCTCTCATCCTGGGGAGAAAATGCTATGACATTTGTAACTTTTGAATGGACTTGCCTTATTTTACAGTTCTGTTTTCTTCTTATTTTCAACCCCTGGGTTTCCCATTTAATCCACCTCCCCAGCAGATTTCATGTTTGCCCCACAGGCATCAGGGAGGACCTGTGGGAGAGGTGAACGGGGGACTCAAGATTCTTTTCTCTCCTGTCTAAGGGTGGAGGGTTGTCACAGAAGAGGCTGCCTTTCAAGGAAACAGAAGCAACTTTTCAGTGTGAGGAGATACAGAGTGCTTCACTGAACATTTTTCCTGAGTAATCGTAGCAAGATTGGCCAACTGTGAACAGGATTTTTACTGCTTCGTCTGTCTTTGTTTTCTCTTCTTATTTTATCTTCACTTTAGTGTCTGTGTCATGGTGGGAGAACATTATTCTGTGAGTATTTTTTTTAAACAAGTAAATCCTGCTTCCTGCAACCAGTATAGACTTATCTGACTTCTACATCCTAGAACTTGGATCATTTTTCTTTTAAATTAATCAGATCTTGGCCTAAAGGATCTGGTAAAGCTAATACACCACAATTTTGCAGATGTCAAAACAGGCAATCTTCTGATTGCTCCACCACCTCTTTGAAATTAAGTTTTGCATATTCAGTTAAGGAGCCACACACATTTTATCCTCAATAGAGACGGTGTTTTCAAAAGAAAAATAAAATAACACTTTGTTGTAATAAATACATCTCTTTTTTTTTCCCCCTGGTAGAATGGAACAATGCTATATTGTCAGAAAATTGGAAGTGAAGTACTGAGCTGAAACAGGAACAGAAAGGCGAGCACAAAACTATTTATAGCCTTGAGAAATAAATGCAGCTGGAGTTAAAATAGTAGAGTACATTATTTTAGGGAGTAGGCACAAGTGTCTCTGTCTCACGAACGTGCACTTCTGTATTGAAAGCTGGAGGGTATCAGAGTCTCCAGCCCCTCACTGCAGCCTATAGCATCTTCTTTACCTCTTCTCACAGGAGATGCTATGGGGGCAGATGATATTATGTCCACCTTCTACCTACAGTGCTGAATTGTCAAAACTTTTCACTCTCGGCAGAAAACAATGTTGGTTTAGACATATTTTTCAACTTGGAAAAAGGTGTTGTAAACTTCCAAAATAGATAGAATATCCCATCAGACACTTGCAAAATGGAACCTCTCTTGCGTCCCCATTTATAGTAACTTCTCATTTGGAAGTTTCAGCTAACTCTAAGAAAAATACTAACTTAAAATATGAAATTATTAAAACTGGAAGTATTTTGAAATGATGAATAAGTTGACAGATTGATTCTTTTCAGTGCACACTAACATGCGTATAAATTCAACTTTCCCACACAAGGAACACTATTATTTGCTCAGCTCTCATTACAACAGCATTGTTAATGGCTAGAACTATAAGCAATGTTTACATAATTATTTGAATGAAAATTTCACAATAATTCAATATTCCTCCTAATTTTTCTGTGTTTCTCCCACCTGTAGTTTGAAAAAGCACAAAAAATAAATAGCGAGTGAATGTTGGCAAACAGGAGGCAAAAGCCTGGCAGCCCTCTATAAAGCTAAGAGTAATAATCTATTAATAATCTACCTGGAGTCTTAGCCTTTATATTTAGTTTGTCTCTATCCGCAGACATGTCTGCTGCTCTCATGGTGGTTTCGCTGGGGCTGGAGGGATTACCAGCAGACCATCTGCTCAGTCAGTGTGAAAAAACATGATTGGCAGGTGCCACTGACCTAAGACATACATCTCCATTTGGTGCTGCCTGCAGAGTATAATGACATGCTGAGTTGCTTCTTCCTTCAAGTTGTAAGTGAAATACACTCACTCTGAGGTGACAAAAATGTGTTTCACAATTGTTACAGCCTGTTTCTCTGACACATATTCAACCACTGCGTGCCTCTCTTCCTCCGTTTCAACTTACTAAAACCTATGAAATAGTAAATCTAATCTCTAAGCTGGCATGATGCTGGGGGGGGGGGATGAGGCACCGCAGATATCTGAGGGCAGATAATCCTGTTTGTCTCCAGCCTGTGGAGGCTGCAGGAAGAACTAGCAAGCTGCCAGAGGCCCTGACATTTGCCCATCAGTGGAAGGATGAGCCATCTCTATATTGTTGTTGTTCAGCCCAATGTCTGGGATTTGGTTTTGTTTCATCGTTAAATAAAAGTGGTGCTTTTCCAAGAAAGGTCATTGTACAATTGGATTCAGGAACAGCCTTTTTATTTCTCGATGTGGAGGCAAGTTTTCCTCTACTTCAGGACTCACAGCTACCGTGCAGACAACTGTCAAGCAAAGGACACTCTCCAAAATGAAGATGAAGAGGACATTAAAGCAGCACAGCGGATTTTCAAGGTAAGACAAAATCCAGGGTTATCCAAATGTCCTGAAAGAGGGGGGAAATGGTGTATCTGGAAAGAAGCAGAAAGTGTTAATGTCATGTATAACAGCCATAGGCTATTTGTCACCAAGACATCGGTATTCGTGTAGTTTTCCTTTACTCCTGCCCTCTGTTCCTCGGCGTGTTGCAACCACAGTGACAAAGGAGGCGGTGATCCGCCTTCCTGTTAAGTGTCTGCTTTCAAACAACATATTAAACACATCCATCTAACTCATAAAAATGAATCATACTTTGCGAAGCTAATCTGTGGTTAAAAAGGTGAGGGAAAACATGTTGCTTCGTGGTGTTTAGACACTGAAGAGGTCTGCATTTTTTACTGATGCTACCGCAGATGATTTTTATTGGTAGTTAACAAAAGAAGATATCCTAAAGAACTCAAACACAGAATAATGCTAAAATCTATCAGGGCGTTAAAGTAAATCCCCTTTAGTGAACCTGTAGAGCTGAACCATTCTCCTTAACTAAAAACAACAGTTGTGTATCCTCTAGCTTTTGCCAAAAGCCTGAAAACTGCCTGAGGGGTGAACTGACGTTATTTATAGTGAGCAGCATGCTCCTGTGCAGCTCAACAGAGCAAGAGAGATGGGTGCAAGAAACTGTATCTTATTAAAACTTCGGTGCAGAAGAGATGTACCCTGGTGCATGGCAGGGAAGAAGATACGATAGCAAAGTCACACACTCTTGGAACCACAAAGTTTAGGGGTTTTTTCAGACTAACTTAGCACCAGAGTGGAGAAGGACCAAGGCAGCCGGTTGAAGATGTTGGTAGGGTTGGTGAAAGGCAAGATGGGGGAAGAAGCCATTTCCCATTCCACATCTGCCCTACAGACATTCAAGTTAAAGCAAGAATTGGCTTCTCCATCCCATCTCCTTAGCCAATGCACGTCTGTTTCCAGGAGGCCATTTCATTTGAATTACAGGAATACATTCCTCAGAAATCCTAAATGGCTTTCACTGCTTTTGCTGAGAGGAAATACTCAGCCTGCTTTGCCACTATCAAGAAACTGTTCCTGATAATGAACCAAGTACACTCCTTTCAGAATTTCATGTCATTCTGTCTCATTATCTGTCCATTTAGCACAAGAGCCTGGGGACTTCTTGGCCCTCTTGAAGGCAGAGGGGCTTTTGTCACAGGCACAAAGGCTCCTGAATTTAACCCTGGGTAGTCATACCTTCCGAAACCCATATACTGAGCTCTTCACAGCTCATGTCCCCAGTCATTTCTCACTTAGCCATCCTATTATTCATCCCAGCTGGATTGTTCCTTTCAGCTCGGTGATCGCTTTTATGGCTCTCGCCTGAAATTGTAGTTTGTTGCTGAGCGTCTGAGAACATGGTGCACAGGACTGAGTCGGGGACCTCACAGAGGACAGCTTATTGTTTCTCTGCTCTGTGAAAGGACTTATCTGCAGAGGGACCTAAATGACACTGCACAGTTCAGGGCCACTTACTGTCCACAGTTCCTTAAACAGAAGCACTGGCAGCTTCCCTTCTCCCACTGGCTATCTGTCCCATTTACTTTGTTCTGTGCTTATGTTTCTAAGTGCTGCGGCTCCCCTGGTGTGGCTCTCATCTCTGGTAGCAGGGACAGCCTGCAGGGAGAGCCCAGGAGGTGCTCTGTAACCTGTTCATGACCTCAGCTGAGGTGAAATTGCTGTCATGTGGAAGCTCTTGTAGGAGGCTACACACTCTGGGGGAACATGTCTCCAGAATTTCATAAACAACGTCAGTAAATGATCCTTTCACATACATTATGTAAGCACTGCTACTAGTAATTAATGAGTCTACAAGGACTGTGTTAGTGATAGGAAGCTGGAAGACTTACCCATCTAGAAATATGTATGGCCCTAAGGCTGGGGAATTAAAATAAACTGCAGGCTTTGCTTCACGTAGGAAAGAAATACTTTTCTTTTTAACTGACAGAGAACAAAGGCACAAAGGGTTTCTATGATTTCCCAGGACTTAGGAAATCAACTTGAAGTTTGTAAGGTTTGAGACTAGTTTGGCACTAATATTCCCAGAATAGAAAATATCACATCAAAACTTTTTCTTCTGGTGACACTGAAGCCTGCAGAAAGTTCAGATTCTTTCTGGTACAATGTTTCCATATGTGACACTGATTGCTATAGACAAACTATGTCCTTAGACCCATAAATTTGTTTGACTGACAGGGATTTGATCAGACTGATTCCCCAGTTCTCATTAAGTCCCATGTTCCTTTCCGCCTTAGGTGAGTTTTTGAATCTGATGCTTCTGAATGTGAGCAGTGGCTGCTCTGAGAGCAAGTTGCCATCTAATTCAACATGCCAAAAAGTAAAAAAGTTGAAATATTAAATCAATTAGGATAAAAACCCCTCAAATCCAAGTCTTTTAACAGAACATTTGAATTAGGTTTATTTATTCTTGAACATGCTTTCAAAGAGAACCTGAATTACACAGGAAATGTTTTTGAAAAGTGGTAGGCAGAGTTTAAAGGCCTTTTAAATTCTCTTCGTGACATTTAAATTAACTCAGTGAGTTGTTTATTTCTAATCTCCATTTGCATTGCTTAAACAGCCTTTCCCTCTGACATGTTTGCATTTTGATTTATAAAAGTGTTAAAAAGCAAAAGTGAATAAACTTTTTATGAATCTCAACACAAAGATGAAAGGACTTACTTAACCTAAAGCTAACACAGACACATTCTCATGTGCTCCCAATATACTTTTTGCCACTTAACAAAATAAACACCCCAGAAACATTACACTGCACAGGGAGATAGTGAGAGGTTGCAAATAGATCACAGTGTCTTCCTAATGACAAAATTACACAGAGCTCATTTCCATCAGTTCCTCAGAAAAGGATGAGAATGTTCTCTGCAGAGATGCCACATTTTAGTTCATGTCCAGGTTACATCTGGATAGGACCCATTTTGATTCCATAACATAATTATTATTTCTAAACATAAAGGCTCTAGGTTTGGTTGGGTTTACATGAGTAATACACCTACAGACAACAAGTGACTGGGCAAGCACATGACAACACTGTCAGGGCTCCTAATAAGCCTTAATGGCGATGGAGCTGGCTGGCTGAGACCTTAGAGACCTTAACCCACGCCCTGGGCTGACTTCCTGGCTTGATCTTGGCTGTCCCCTTGTCAGTGTGGGCTTGCCTGGTGATTGTGGGACTTGATTTTAACCTTAGAAGAATCATAGAATCATTTAGGTTGGAAAAGACCTCCAAGATCATCAAGTCCAACCGTTAACCTAACACTGCCATCCCACCACTAAACCATGTCCCTAAGCACCTCGTCTACCCGTCTTTTAAATACCTCCAGGGTTGGGGACTCAACCGCTTCCCTGGGCAGCCTGTTCCACTGCTTGATAACCCTTTTAGTGAAGAACTTTTTCTTAATGTCCAACCTAAACCTCCCCTGGTGCAACTTGAGGCTGTTTCCCCTTGCCCTAACCTTGATCTGGGGGGTTGACTTCCACCCTGCACTGATACTGCCTTATGATCTGGACCTTGCTTGGACTATTTCCATGCCTGTCTTGTTTGCCTTGCTCAAGTACTGTGGGATGGGCTGTGGCTGGTGAGGCTCCTGCCTTGCTGGCTGTGGGATCCCCTTGGATCCCTGACACCTTCTCTGAGGGAGCATCCCTACTCTTGCTGCTTTCTGGTGAGCAGAATCCTTTCCAGATCCTATTGAGATTTGTCTTACCTGTAAGGATTTACTTTCCTCTGTTCCCCAAGGCATGGAGCAGAGAGGAAAGCATAGGGTGAAATGAGAAGGTGTGTGCCAAGAAAAGAGAGCAATTATTGAGCCTCCTTTAACATCAGCCTGTAGGCTGAGGCCTGAGGAGACACCAGTTATGCCAGCACTGCCTTTCTGCTTGCCAAGTCCTACCCATTTGAGTTCAGCATAAGAGACCCAGCAGAAACTGAAATGGCCACAAGCATACTGTCTGGGGGAACAACCCAAGGGAAGTATGGCATCCTTTTTCCTTCATCTAGCTGATCTCAGCTCTACAGAAATCCCTTGAGTGTGGAGATGTCAAACAGCATTCCATAAATTGCATGTAATGTGGAAGTCACTCATGACCGTGCATAACTCCTCTAAATTATTTGGCAACTGCTATGAATCATGATTTGTTTGATAAAATAAGGATCCACTCACAAACAAGTCCAGAAAAGTCAAAAATCATAAAAGATGTTATTTGCAAAGGACAATGTGCCAGTTGAATGACCACTGCTTTGCCAAGTACTCTGGGTGTCTTCAGGTGATGAGTGCTGTCAGTCATTAATTACTGTTAACAGTCCTTCTGAAGAGAGATATTGTCTTTATCTATTAGAAGAGTAGGGAAAGTCCTGATATTAGTAAATATACTCACCCTCTTCAGTCAATACAATCTCTCCCGAGTACATTTTCATGTCAGGAGTGTTTATTTGGTGAAGTCTGTTTTTCTACTTAGTCACAGTAGCATTTGTATGGCTCAGAGCTTGTGATTGTGTCATAGGGTGTTAGGAACAAACCGAGCAGTAACTTATACCAAGAACACATTCTTTCTGTTCTTTTGAACAGGTGTTGTGCTTAGTTAAATAGCTGAAACATAGTTTAATAGTCACATTTTATCTAATTCTTATGTTTGAGATGGGCAGGGGATGCAAACTGTCTGGCTGTGGATTGAATCACTTGGCAGCTAACATTCTTCGTCTTTGCCAAAATAGTTATTCTTACACAACAGTGGTAAAATTTGAGACATGTTTGATGCTCTATTTTATTCAAGAGCAATGTTTCAAAGAGAGACAGTATTCTGGGAGAGAAACAGGAGTATCACAGGGTATTTAGGACCCCCAAATTATGAGCATCTAGTCTTATTGACAACTTCTTTGATAATACAGTATACTTTTAGGTAGGGAAAAGAGTGGGTATTTCACTGAATAGTTATCACAGAACCACAGAATCACAGAATGGCAAGGGTTGGAAGGGACCTCAGGAGATCATCTAGTCCAACCCCCCTGCTAAAGCAGGTTCTCCTAGAGCATGTTACACAGGACTTCGTCCGGGCAGGCTTTGAATATCTCCAGAGAAGGAGACTCCACAACCCCCCTGGGCAGCCTGTTCCAGTGCTCTGTCACCCTCAAAAGTAAAGACATTTTTCCTCATATTCAACTGAAACCTCTTAGGTTTCAGTTTGTGCCCATTGCCCCTTGTCCTGTCTCTGGGCACAACTGCAAAGAGTCTGGCTCCATCCTCGTGACATCCACCCTTAAGATATTTGTATAGATTAAGCTAATGAGGTAAAGTCATATGCAGTTGGTTTTAAAGGTAAGCAAAATTGTTTCTAGGACAAGCTGGAGAACATTATCTCTCTGTGGTCTTCTGTGCTGGTTAATTTTGTTTTCTTGGTATGTACCCTTTATAACAAGGGTTTATCTTGTCCCTGAAGTGGTTTTACTAGTTAAGAAAGGGTTAGTCCTGCATATTTTTACAGACTGTGTCAAGCCTTTTGAGACCTGCAGTGTCCAGCAAAATATTGGGGTGCATCTTGCCAGTAGGCCTCTTAGGAGATTTAAGGCCCGTCAGCCCCCAACCCTGCACAAGGGATCAGGTAGAAACTGGAAGTATTTTTTCTTGTTTGCAAGAGAATTCCTCCAAGGAAAAACTTGTTTCATTAATTGCTGCTTTCAGAAGTCACAAAGTACTCCTGGGGCGCAGAAGGCAGTATTTCAGGGTTACTCCATACCCAGGTCTTTAGCACTTATTAGGGTCAGGTCATCCATGCTGTGAAAAAGACTGTCCTAGTCATTTGGGGGGTTAGAGTCCTCCCTTTTGTCTGGTCATCTGAAATGGGAGATCTGTTAGCTTAACTGTATTCCTTGTAACTATGGTATAGACATTTTGGCCGTGAACGATTTATGTTCATCAGGGTACGAATCTGCTGGTCAGGTAAAGCTCCTAGAGCTTTCGGTATTGGATGAGAGAAGGGAAACAAACCAATAAGTTGAACGTAAAAAGTGCAGGACTGAAATCCAAAAATAAGCTTTAGTAGCTATGAAATAATTATTCTTATAGCTAAAACTAGCATTATCCACAGCAGGCCGCGGTCACCCCAATGACCAGCATCGCTGCGTGCTGCATTTAGGTGCACAGGTGTGCCCTGGAGTGCATGTGTCTGAGCTGGGGACTGTGTGTCTGCGTACATAGGGATAGGCTTCAAAAAGCCACCATTCTGGAGAGCTGGCCATCAGCAGAAACACCAAGTGACAGAGATAGACCTCTCAATTCTGAATCACCTACCCGGACATGCTCCTGAAACTACACCTCCCTGTCCTGACACAGGGGAAAGGAGTGCTTTCTCATTTGATAGCCCAGCCCTTACTGCTGTTGCCCAAACTATCATAGAATCATAGAATCATAGAATGTTTTGGGTTGGAAGGGACCCTTAGAGGTCATCTAGTTCAACCCCCCTGCAGTGAGCAGGGACACCGCTAACTAGATCAGGTTGCTCAGAGCCCCGTCCAACCTGGCCTTGAATGTTCCCAGGGATGGGGCCTCCACCACCTCTCTGGGCAACCCATTCCAGTGTTTCACCACCCTCGTTGTAAAGAATTTCCTCCTTATATCCAGTCTAAATCTACCCTGTTTTAGTTTAAAACCATTACCCCTTGTCCTGACACAGCTGGCCCTACTAAAAAGATTTTCCCCATCTTTCCTATAGGCCCCCTTTAGGTACTGAAAGGCCGTAATCAGGTATCCCCGCAGCCTATGGGGAGTCAGGGTTCAAAACCTTCCCCTGAGGTGGCTTGAAACCACACACACCAGAAGAATAACCTAACTACTTACTGCAATGTGTCTGTGAGAAGGACAGCAGATGTCCCCTCCCCCCCTTCTGTTGAAAGCATTCTTTGTTATGGAATAATTTAACATTCCTTGTATAGAGGGGGCAGCAATGCTTTACTGTGTTTAAGGCTCTTACCATGCAAACGGCTGAGATTCAATAAGAAATGCTTCCATTTTCCTTTTTAACAGGTATTCAGCGAGGCCCAGACCAAAATCCACAGGGAGGTCCCATGCAGCTAGATTGGAAAGTCATCCTCCATCCCCTCCATACAGTTAGCGAGGTCCAAACCAGGGAAGGCACTTCTGAAAGCGGAGGCTGACAGACAGCCTCCAGCAGCAAGGCCACCAGCCTGGGAGATCAACCCATGCAAATTCAGAGTGGAAGGAGGATCTGAACCTGTATCTCCAATAAATATGCTAATAGCAGCATTCAGACATGTACGTCTATGGGTTTGGGGTGGGTGGTAGTTGGGGCTGTGGCTCCCAAATGAAGGGTGATGCACGTACGGTGCCAAATCAGTCCCATGACTTCCACTGGAAGAAGCAGCATAAATGCTGTTTTCTGCAATTGGGAGTTGCCTCTGTCCCCGTGAGGCAGCTCCCCATGCAGCGGGTTACCATTTTTTTGGATGGCATGTTTAGATAGCAGCTCTGTCCACGCAGGATGAGGGAGCAGGTGCTGGTGCCCAATTCAGCTCTGTGGGTCCTGCTGGGAGCGGTGGAGGAGCACAGCGTGCTGTGAATGGGGCACCCTTTAGCAGCCTAGCCCTGAAAGACATGCGACAAGCCACTGGCTTAGCTAATACCAGTGGATAGGACTCATTTTCACCGCTTGGTACCCCTAGGCAGCCTTGCCAAGACCTTTCATGTTTATTTTGGGGTTTTCTTCTCCCCATGTCTCCTCTGAATGTCCTTAGTATATTAGTCTGCTCCAGGCAGCTCCAACCATTAAATATATCCTTTAAAAAATTATATGCTTTAATCTTTCACATAATACATGAATGTAAGAACAGATGAAAGTGGCTCATGCAGGAACCGTTCTATCAGGCAGAAAAAGTTGTTAGTTTTTTTACTGTGGTGGTGGCTGAACAGTGGGACAAGGTGCCCAAAGAGGCTCTGAAGTCTCCATCCTCAGAGGTATTCAAATCCTGCTCGGCACGGTCCTAGGAAGCCTGAGAGCAGGAGGTTGGACTGGGCAATCTGCAGAGGCCCCTTCCAGCATCAACTATCCTGTGAAACAACGAGCTCTTCACAGTGTCTTTCTTTTTCAACTGTTCTGTAATTACATGGCATACTAATATTTTTTTAATTGATTAAAGATTTTTCTTTTGCATCCAGAAACACTGTTCTGAGAATAGCTAGCTGTATTCCTCAGCGTTGTCTGCGAGCCAGTATTAGCTGCGCAGACAGCAATCAGGGCATTCTTTTGTAAAAGTTGTCAAAATAGTAATGTACTACACATTAATGGGTGGATTACTTGCATATTAATGGTGTGCAAATTTCCTAGTGCTCAGAGATAATTTGTACTAATTTGCAATCATGTGTTTTTCCAATTTAGTGATTTACATATTTTACCTTTGAAATAGCCCTAAAACTTCCTTTTTAGCTGTGCACCTTTGAAATAGAAAAATGAAGGATCCTGGGCTGATGAGGATATTACTGTCAGAAAGAATTTAATGAATACAGAAACCAAAAGATAAACTGTTTTTACACTAGTCCCAGAAATTTTTCAGCAAAACAATCCTAGACTGACCTGAACTAGAGAGTCGGTTTTCATTAATATAAGATGACCTTCTTTAAGTGGAACAAAACATCATGCTGGTTAATAAATAACCCATTAGTCTAATCTAAATAATAATTGAGTTATGGGAACTTCAGATTTACAAATATATTAATTTAGGATATCCTTCCACAAGCAAGAATCAACAGTTTAGATGAAAGATACTGGGGGAAAACAACAACTCTTTCTCCAAGGCCATGGAGACCTTCTTAAAAAGGCAGCTAGTTTGGGTGCCTGTGAGTCAAGAGGAATTGACCTTTACTCTTTGATACGTTTCTCACACCCAGACTGATGAAAGTAAATGATTTCCAGTAAAATACAAAACTAAAATTAAGTACAACACCAGCCCCAGAGTGATAAGTCATAATAGTTAGTGTTGCTCTGATTTACAGTTTCTCCTAAAGGCCATCATGTGGTAGAGATCACCTGAGCACAGTGTTCCCATCACACCCTGTTTTATTTCCAATGCACCTCATGTCCAATTGAAAGAGGAATCGTGGTGTGGGGTTTTTCTGAGCTCAGATTTCTCAGGGATTTCTGAGTGCCCAAGGAATCCCTAAGTGCCAGAATAAGTCATGCCCGGATTGCCAGTATCAGCCAGTCCACTCTAATTAGCAAATCCTTCCAGTGACCAGGAGAATGACGTGGGGTGCAGTATCATCGAAGGCAGTTCTGGGTGGGAGCTTGAAAATGTCATCTGGCCTTTGCTGCTGGATTCAATCATCCTCAAGCCCTTCCTGGCACAGATTTACCTCGCCTGCTCCTTAAAACCTTGCTAACACAGACTCCACAACCCAGGCAGCCTGCTCCAGCACTTCACCGTCATACCATTAAAAACCCATATTTAACCTAAATATCCCTGCCTGAAGTTTAAATCCATTACTCTTTGCTGTATATGTAGTGAGCATGAAGAGTGATTTACTCCTTCCGCTTGCCTGTTTGTGTACAACGCATGCTACCTGATGCGCATTTCCCAAGACGCAAAAGTCATGAATCTCATACATGCTTTTTCACAGGAATTTCTTTCCACGAAAAATTGAAAGACTCTAGGGGAAAACAAATGTTTCTTTCAAGCCATTTAGAGCTTGCTCAGTCCTACATTTCACTGGCCCCTTCTGTGCAATAACAGGACAGCTTTTCACTCCCGTTTCTTTGCATTTCTTTATAATCCTGTCAAAAGAAAGATGCAAAAAGAGATAAGAATATCGTACTGCAAATACCTTAGTTTCAAAGCCCGGCTCCAGGTTGCTAGGTGACAGCCAAGAAGGCCAATGGCATCCTGGCTTGTATCAGGAATAGTGTGGCCAGCAGGAGTAGGGAAGTGATCGTGCCCCTGTACTCGGTGCTGGTGAGGCCGCACCTCGAATACTGTGTTCAGTTTTGGGCCCCTCACTACAAGAAAGATGTTGCCTTGCTGGAGCATGTCCAGAGGAGAGCAACCAAGCTGGTGAGGGGTCTGGAGCACAAGTCTGATGAGGAGCGGCTGAGGGAACTGGGGTTGTTTAGTCTGGAGAAGAGGAGGCTGAGGGGAGACCCGATCGCCCTTTCCAACTGCCTGACAGGAGGCTGTAGTGAAATGGGGGTCGGCCTCTTCTCCCTGGTAACAGACGATAGGACGAGGGGGAATGGCTTGAAGCTGCGCCAGGGCAGGTTTAGGCTAGACATTAGGAAAAACTTCTTCACCGAGAGGGTTGTCAGGCTCTGGAACGGGCTGCCCAGGGAGGTGGTGGAGTCCTCATCCCTGGAGGTATTTAAAAGAAGGATAGATGAGGTGCTTAGGGACATGGTTTAGTGGTGGGATGGCAGTGTTAGGTTAACAGTTGGACTTGATGATCTTAAAGGTCTTTTCCAACCTAAACTATTCTATGATTCTAAGAGTCAAGGACCTGCTTGCTAACAGATTTTGATGTCTGAGAAGGCTTAGCCCTTCCCAAAGCCCGTCCCTGTGCTGGGCACTGATTCCAATGGAACTTTCAGGAACTTAGATGTTAAGTTTTTTAACTTAGCAGATCATCAGTCTACCACCAGATGCTGTTGGAAACAGCTCAGGAAGCTAATTGTCCTCAGTAATATACTTCTAGTGTTATTCTCAAAATAAAGCTAATCTCAAATACCGTATCAGCTGTTAAAGGTAAGAACAGACTGCAACAATCCAGGAGCTGCCCAGTGACACCATCCAAGCAGCAGCTGATGATCTTACAAAATGTCATGTCCGTTTTCCCAGCTCGCTGTTGCAAGCATTTAATTACACTCACAAGAAGGATGAAAATTATTGTCAGGAGTCTATAGAGATGTCGGGTGTAGGCTGAGGAATTCATACAGAAAAAAGGGAAAGACACAACTTTGTTTCATTATTAATTCGCTTCAGTTTGTGAACACAGCCTTATTTCAGGAAGTAGCTGTGATTTTTCCTGTGACATCTTGTGTGATTTACATTAGGACTCAAGAAAACAGTTCTTGCTGTTCTGTTGACTTCACTGATTCCTTTGAGGGTGATCAAGGCAAAAGCAAAACTGGTGGATCAAACTTAGACCAAGATAGGATAAAGTCTTTGTTCTTGAACTGCATAACGATTGGCATTTGTCATGAGAGGTAGAAGGATTATAATATTTTAAAGTATTAATTTTCTTGCATTGCAGTGCTTGATTTTGTAAAATCCATGGTTTTCTCTTTTTATTACCAAACTCATTTGTTTAAACACAAGTAGTATTCTGGAAGCGATGACTTTGGGGAAGGGAATCTCCTTTTAGGGATTCCTTGCCAATCCTGGAGTTCAGTATCCCAAACAAGCTTTGGCAGTCACACCCTTTGTGCCTTCTGGTACTTGGAATTCGTGCTCAGATTTGCCCGGGAGCTCAGACTGCACCAGGGAAGTAGCCGAGTTGCTCCTCTCTGTCCCTTTGTCCTGTTTGCAAATTCTTGCTCTGCTTACTGATCCACTTACTCAGAATTCTGCATGTCAATAAATGGGACATCTATAATGTCTATATTTAATATGGGCTCTAAATAAGAGGGTTAAAGGGTGTTTCTCAGGTCACATTCAGATCTTCTGGGCGGTTTGGCATGGTATAGTTGGATAGTTCTCCAGTCAGAAGACTGATAAAGTGAGTCACAGCCTAAAATGCCAAGGACATTTCTTCAAACTAGCATTTCTTTATGTTCACTGAAATTTTTGGTTCTGAAAGATGGTTGCTATTTTTATGACAGACTAGCCTTCCTCACTGCACTGTTTATTCTATTCATGCAGCCCCTGTGCAGATAAATGCATGCGCTTCATTTAAGTACAAGAATAGCATCTGCTTAGATGATTTACCTGACCAACGGTGGCATACTCAGACTACAAAATTGTTTCAGACTCATAAAAAAAAAATTATGCTCTCTCAAGTACCATACTGGGTTGTAAACAGACACACTTTAAAAAAAAAAAAGAAAAGCCAAACTACTGGTTTCTTACCTGCCTTTCCAAATCATCAGGAGAAATAAGTTAAAGGTGTTACAGATCAGAGAGGAAAGTACAGGTTATTGGAGGCAGGACGCTTTCAGTCCCACTTTGTCTTTTCTGCGTTTGGTCAGGATGTAGGTTTGAAATGAAGTGCAGAAAGGAGATTGGGAGGGACGTTTTGTCTGCCCAGGAGGAGGACACGGTATTTCAAAACAGTAGCGTAACAGAGGGAAGCCACCACAAGTGTCATCTGTTTTGAACAATGATGCATAAAGATAGGATATAAAAATAGGTTTGCCCAAATTTCTACCCATCTGGACTGCTGTTCTCCTCTCTCAGGACACTTCTGGAACCGTAGTGAAGTGCCATGTATTTCCAATTGCAGGGAAATGACAGGCAGCCCTGGAGCAGACAGAGGACAAGGTCCTCCCTGCAGGAAGGAGTGTGAGTCTCTCTGAGCATCACACAGGAGAAACGTGGTTTCACAGGAATACATCAAAGTGCCTTGCCGAAAAGCTCAGTAGCTCTGAGCTTTTTTTTTCTGCTTTTTTTTTTCTGAGGTCCTCTGTATCTATAACATGTATCTCGGTACCTGTGGTGTCAAGGGAACTGATACCATTTGTAAGTCTGCTCCTAAGCCTAAAGCAAGCTGACATTTAGCCAGTAATTTGTGCTGTCTGCAATCACAGTCTCTCTAATCCAGGCATGCACTCCTACATGCATATGATCGCACAGGACATCTCTGAAAGAAAGATTAGCAAGAGATTCTGCAAGGAAGCCCCAGGCCTTTCCGCTCACTTCCACAGGGGTATCTACATAATAGGGATAGCCTGACCTCTCTAAATCAGTATTTGTTCAGTTCCATTGATAACTTCGTACACTGGGGTAGATATCACCTGAAGTTTTCCCATTTCCCAGAGATGTTCACACCTTCACCTCACTGTCATTCTTATCAGATCAGCTCCTCTTCTTCCCATCGTCATTCAAAGGACTTTTTAAGATGCTGGAGAAATACTGCTGGTCGCCACCTCAAACTAGTCGGCAATGAGTCAAATACAGAATTTGCTCTCTATGCCGGCATCTATCAGCCTGGAACATCCTCATCTCTGATACTATGCTTTTTAACCTCATATTCTTTAGCAGTCTCTCATTGCCTGCTCTTTATTCCTTTGTTCTTATTTTTCAAGGGAATTATAGTGCATTTTAGCTCTGATTTCTTTTTGTGTTCTCCACCACATCCTGTGAGTGAGTTATATTTTCTCCCATCAGCCTTTTAACATGGCTGCGTAATTACGCCAATCGCTCCAGATTTTCTAAGGTCCAAAATCTGATCAAAAGTCAATGGCAGAAGTCACAGCAGCTTCCTCGGGAATCTTGTCAAGCTGGAATAGTTCTGTGCAGCCACAGTGTGCAACCGGCCTTTCAGAGACACTTTGAACTACTCTGAAACCTCAAGCTGTTCAGGAACATTGTTCCAGATTGCCCCATTAATCTTCCTTTCTGAATCAGCTCTGCAATATAACTACAAACTACTTTCTATACTTAATGCTTGCAGTCTTGTCAGTTTGGGATTCTTCTTTAATTTAACTATATTTATTACTTACCGAGCACCTGTGTGGTAAGGATCCTGTGTAATAATTTGGTTATGTGTGACCCAGAATATCAGGAATATTCCTGCAGATCATGGTTGGATTGGTACTTCTTGAGTGACTATGATACAATGAAGATATTTTTCCTTTGCTAATCATGAAAAGAGGAAAATATTTGTATCTCCAGATGTAGTTCGTTTAATTTCCAGTATGGGCAGAGAAGAGGATCCCTAACAGCACAAGGAAGAACAGTGCTTTGGCACCAATCCTCAACTGTTGAGGTTCCCTGTTCAAATTGTGGGTGCATAGTGACATCTTCTGGAAGTTTGTAATGAGTGTTACTGAGCAGCTTGCTTCCATCTTCTGGAAAGTCACAATTTTTATATGTAGAAGCTAATCTTTTTCTGGTCAACATTTTGTCCATGCCTTTGGTACAGGTTCTCTGATATCGTCAGGATGTACACTAACAGAACGTTGTCATGATGGGAGATTTTCTTTTTTTTAATCAACCCAAACGTGTAGTTTTTTTAATTATTCAAATAATTCAAAGGTTTATTTAAAAAAAAAAAAGAGGATAGAATTAGAGATGTATGTTAAGCTCGTGATTTAAGAAGATGTAGTTACCATTACATTTTTAACTATTTATTGACATACATGAGGTGAAAGGGTCAGACAGAATATAGTGAGGCTTCAGTTTCCCAGACATGGTAAATGAAATGAATGACATCATTTCTTAATGCAGTCGTACTTCAGCAAGGATTTCACTTTTTGGATGTGTCATATTGCAATTTCTAATTAGACCTCCTTTGCCCAAGCTGCTGGCTTCCTGGGTAGTCTGTCAATCTGCCAGAAACTCTGAGTCACCAAGGATTTTAAGCACGTGAGTTGTGCCACAGAACTCCATCCGAGGGCTCGTGAACCCCGCGGTGCCTGCATGCATCAGCTGGACTGGGGCCAGAATGGGGAGCAGAGCCGGCACTGGTCTGGCTCTGACACTCTATAATCCGGCATTCAGTCATATTGCTGGAAAACAGCTCCTCATTTCTAGTATTTAAATCCATCTCAAAGATTACTTCTCTTTAAGCTTCCTCTTCCTTAGAAGCAACAAAGATGTGGTACATAGGAGTGGAAAAGAAACAGGGTTGTGAGTGGAGACAGCAGAGTAGAGACTGACTGATATAAAAACTGAGGCCGAGTGTTTTGGCAGAACATACATTTGGATTGACTGACCCTGAGAAAGTACCATCGTCCTAGAAAATAACCTTACGGTGCTGAAATAATTAGAAAGTACTAAGCAGAGCCATCAGTAGCAAACAATTCTGACTGCACTGAGATCTAAGCCAAAGCTAACCATTACGGTAACTTTTCAAGCATTAGTCCTAACAAAATGCAATCACAGGTTTCAGTATAAGACCCTGAGAAGCTTAATCCTCCAGCAGAAGACTAAGAGAAGCCCTATGCTCTACATATGTCCTAATGAACGGTTACGTTTTGACAGCATGAATGTCTTGGCATTGGGAGGAACTTCCCAGTCTGGCTTTCACACTTGAGCTTACACAAAATAAATTCTACTGGCGAATTAACACATTGCTATTAATGTTTAGGAAAAATGAAAAGCAAACAGGCATCCCCACATGTGGGATAAGTCTTTGAAGACTCTGGTTTATTCTGCCTCCCATCAGCACTGAACCTCCTTCTTCTATTTGAAATCAATTTCTCTTGTACATAACTAACGTTGAAAGAATACAAATATTTAAAAGTTCAAGAAAGCTGTTTCCCATAATATCACCAGCATTATGTTCACTTCAAAATGATGTTATTTAAACTGCATAGTTTAAAAGTATATATATTTACATTTTGAGTTTTTATTAAGGAATAAGATAAAGCAAATACTGGAATACTGCTGATATACTAAAAAAAAACATATATAAGTTCAACTGAAGTCCCTGGAAACTCATTTTACTTCTGAAAATATCTCCTCTCCCAGAAAAGCTGATCAGTCTTCAAAGTGATTTGTAACAAATGCACTTTCATGTCAATGAAAATAGTCAAAAACAGCTTCTTGCTTTCTGTTTGAATTGCTCCCTAATTCACTATGAATCAGCTCCATTCAATGGTCTAGAAACTCTCTATTTAACAACCAAAGTGAGCAGGAAACACTAAAATAGCCTAGCACCCATAAACCACCTTACGAATGTATATGACCTCTCCTTGGGCGAGGAGCAGAAGTTCAGGTGTGAGGCCCAGCGACTTGTCCTAACACCTTAAAGCAAAGCAGGCCTCAAGAAAGCAAAAAGGTGCATTATGTCACCCGCTGAAGTGTGATTGCAAGAATGTTGGAATACAATGTTATTGAAATACAGATACATGTTCTATATTGCCTTTCTTATAACCTGTTCTTAACATTTTCAATGAGAACAAATAAAAAAATTACCATACAAGTTTGTAATAACAACAACAACAACAACAGGTTCCTTCATTCCCACAAAGACAAAATGAGGAAAAAGTATTAACCAGACAGATCTGCAGAAAAAGAGAGGCTGGAGTCTAAGAAACATGCAGACGCACAATATTAAATAGCAAGGGCACCCTCAGATAAAGTCACTCCTTTCTGATGTAGAAAAAAAGAAAACTACTGCATGCTGGATAGACTTCCCTCCTAAAAATTTATCAATAGCTTACGTTGACTTCATGTGAAATGTTCAGGGAAGTCTAGGAAAGAGGGTTTTGGTTTTGGTTTTTTTCTAAAGCCTTATATAGTAGTAGCTAATATCGATATTGAAATTGTTTTAATATTTAGCTTGTATGTTACAACCAGAGGTGCCGCTATATGGGATTAGGAGGCAATTTTATTAAATACACAGATCATGTGAAAACACTCCATTTTCCATAATGTATTTTTTGGAACAGAACCAAGACCAAGGCCCAATACTCCCATGCCTAACTAGACTGTTGAGATGTTCACATGTTTTCTCTCTGTCATAGAGAAGTTGAATTAACCTGTGCAAATTGGGGCAGCAGTGGGGCCTAAGAGTACGGTCATAGGCATGCACGTGCAGAGCAAGCTACTCTGTTGGCTAAGGGAATTTTCTTTCACACAAGAGAATTGCGTGCTCAGATTCCTCTTAGGCAAAGGAAGGTGTTCAACCTCTGTCTCAGCTCTTAAAGTCCCTCAATTATAAACCCCATTTCAACAAAGTCCAAGCACTTGTTTATGCAGTTCTGTCTTATGCAGCTGGACATCAGCCTGCATCCATTAGTCAGGGAGAAAGGAGAAGATGATGCCTATTTTACCAATTTTGAGAGGACTTTAGGCCTCCGAGACACTCAGCAATTTCAGGGTTTAGGTGGTTGTGTACATATGCAATGATGCAGATGTACCTGCCTTACGGAGCTAGGTAGAGTTGTCTGCAAACACCAAGCACTGGAAGGCACTCAGCTTAGGTGGCTTTGTTAATCTAACACCATTCATGCTAGGGAGCACGAGCACCGTCCTTTTATACAATACCTTGCACTATCACTGTGCATCATTAATGTTGAAAAAACTAGCCATCTTTAATAAGGCGTTAGTTGACCATGACCCTTCTGAGAGAAATACAAAGGATGGAGCAAGACCGTACCTTCCAAAGGGGTTACACCGTGCCAGCATTTTAAACCTGCACTTGTTCAAGCCTTCCTGCCAAGATTTAGAAAGTCACCTGGGACCATAGTCTCGAGAGGGCTTAGGGGAGTCACATCCATGCGCTGGTCTGAGAAATGACTGCCCTTCCCATCAGAGTGACTAGGAGCTGGAATCAGAGGCCAGTGGTGTTAACAGGTGTTTTGATCTTAGCCTCAGGACACGTGAAGAACCACCTTGGTACACTTACCAAGTCTTCCTTTTTCTCTGCCAAGGAACGAGGCAGTACCATTTAATCCTAATTGTCAAGCCTGTAACACCTCCATACGTCCTGTCCGGGCCTTGACAATTGTCATTCAGCACAGAAGTGCATTTAACATCCCAGTCGTGTGCTTTGTGCCACGACCAAAAGGGCAGAGATTTGCAGAAGAGCTCTTTTCCACTGGGCAGGACTAATGCTGAGGGGGGAGGATAGAGGGACGGGAAATCAACCTTACTAATTTTTACGCTCTCCTGGGAACATTGTCCAGCTTCCGCCCTAGTTCACCTCTCTGCACAGACCTCGGGGAACTCTCTGCTGCTAAGCAACAGCAAGCACTCCTTATGTGCAGGAATGGCAGCTTTCCCTGCGGGTCTCAGCTCTAGCAAGCACCTTCGCCTGGCACCAGCAGCACCGCAGCCGTGTTCTCCCATTGCTGTACCAGTGGCTTTGGCTTTCAAGGGCGGCGCCATCACCATGGGATGGGTTTTCTGTACACTGTGCCGACTTCAGCTCCCCTCTGTCTCTTTGGTGTCAAGAGATGGGTTGTAGGTCAGATAATGGGGAAGGTGTTTTGGGAAGGGCTGGGCCCTGATGGAAAAACGGAGCCCAGCACAGGAACAGGCAGAAATCACCGCTGGAGGAAAGGGATTTCTGTCTACTCCTATCCCGGGCTCACGCTCTAGTAGGCTGAGGACCACGCCGCTCAGCAAGGAAGGGTAAAACCGGGCCGCCCCGCCGCTTGCAGGCCGGCGCGGACAGACCGCGGGGGGCGGCGGGGCCGCTTCAGGACCCTGGACAGGGCCCGGCGCCGCGGGGCGAGGGGGGAGGGGCCGCGCTCCGCTCCCTCCGCTCCCCTCCGCTCCCCTCCGCGGGGTCCCGCCCCGGCGCGGCCCCTCCGCCGGCTGTGGCTGGCTTGGGGAGGGGGGGGTGTCTTTCAGGAGGGGGTGCGTGTAGGTCGTAAGTGGCCAACCTCGTCCCCGCGCTCCTCTGGCACTGTGTCCAGCCCCGGCCCCCGCCAAGGGGCGCTGGCTCGATACCGACAAGTCTCCTCCGCTCCGCACCTCGAGGCCCCGGCTTAGAAAAGTTGAAACCACAGAGCGTGTCCGGGAGGGGGCGTGGGGTGGGGGGTGGGTGAGGGGGGGTGCGCGGGCAGCCCCGGGCACCCAGGGACCGACCGATGGGGGCTCAAGTCTGCACACACACACACACACCCCCGGGTTAGCGGAGGGGCTCCGCTCGGAGCTGGGCAGTGCAGGGCGCCCGCCGGCCCCCCCGGTAATGCTCATTTTGTTTTTTTCTCTTCTCTCTCTCTCTCTCTCTCTCCCCGCCCCGTCCCCCCGCTCCCACACCTCCCCCGCACGCCGCAGCCTCCCCGGCCTGCCGGGCCCCTCGCCCCGCTGGCAGCTCTGCTCTCCAGCCCCTTCCTGCGGCCGCAGCTCCCCGCCCGCCGGCCCTGCCCGCGCTTCGTCTCGGCGCCCCGTCGAGACACCCCGGGGCCCCGCGTCGGCCCCGCGGGGGGGGGGGGAAGCCCCGGGTTCCACAGGAAGCCCGCCGCCCCCGCGCCCCCCCCCGCCCGCGCCCCGTGCGCGGGCGGGGAGGGAGCCACCCCGACGGACCCCGCCCGAACCGGGAAGGGGACGCACCGGATCGGTCTCGGTTTCACGGGAAGACCGCGTTGCTCTGCCCGGGGACGGCGGTGACACAAGCCAGCCGCAGCCGTCCCGTTAACCCTTGTCCCGCCGACGGGCGAGCTGCGCCCTCCCGGCAGCCAGCGATTGAGGCTGCCCGGGGGGCCGGGGCGGCGGGACGTTGTCGGCGAGATAGTCCCCAAAAGGCGGCGGCGGTGGTGCGGGCGCTGCTGAGAGGGCCTCCCCGGAGGAGCGGGGTGAGCGCCGGCCCCGGCGGCCCCCAGGGCTGGGCACACGCCTTCCCCGGGGCCGCTCTGCGCGGCTGCCGCAGCCGGGAAGCATCGTGCCCCGCTGGATCGGGAGAACTAGACCGAGGGAGCCCGGCGGCGGTGAGCTGTGCGCCTCTGAAGACGGGAGGCGGCTGGAGGGGGGGGGGGGGGGGAGGGAGGGAGGGAGGGAAGATGTGTCCCTGCGGTTACTTAAAATGCAAGCGTGCTCCAGCCCCGGCGTTGTAAGCGCGGCCCGCACCTAAGGCATCCAGGAACGCTGAAGCACCGGTACCGACCCCCGCGGCGGCATCGCCGCCCCTTCGGGCCCTTCCCGCCCCTCCCCCGGGCGCACACCCTCGCCGGCACAGGCCGGCTCTCACGCCGGTTTCCCCGGCGTTCCCCCCCGGCGCCGGCCCCCCCCCCCGCCCTCCCCAGCCCCCGCCACCCTGCGGGCGCTGCGGCGGCTGCTCCCATCGCAAACCGCCCCTGAGCCGCAGCGGCCCCCGGCGGTCGCGTCGCCGGGAGCGGCCCGGCGGCAGCCCGCCCCGTCGTGCCGGGGCCGGGGCGGGGAGCGCGGGCTTGCCGGCCTGGCTCCCCCGGCTCCGGCCACGGCGAGCGAAGCCCACCCGCGTCCGCGGCCGGCAGCGTGTGGCGAGCCCGCGAGGGCCGGGCGCATGCGCGGGGCTGGCGAGCCGCCGTCCCCGGGCGCCCAGCCCGCCGCTGCCGGAGGGGAAGCGGGCGAGGACTCCCGCGGGGGCCCCCGCCCGTCCCTCCCCGCCCCCGCGCAGGGCCCGGGTAGCACCGGGATGCCCCCGGCCCCGCGGACACGACCCCCCGGGCCGCCGCCGCCCCCGGGGCGGGATCTCCCTCGCCCCAGCGCAGGTGACCCCTCGGCCCGGCTGCCGCCGCGCTCCCGGGTGCCCTTCCTCCTCTTTTCGCGGGTGAGGATGAAGACAAGGCAGCATCCATCACCCCCCTGCCCCTTCGCGAAGGGAGCCCCGCCGCCCGTCTGATCCCGGGGCCCTCGGCTCCCCTTGCGAAGTTAGGGAGAGGAGTAGCGTGCAGCCGGTATTTCCAGGTAGGCTCTTCCAGGATCAGCCTGGAGCATCCTCAGGTAGGAGAAAGAGCTCTTCCTGAGCTCTCTCGCTCGTTAACATCGGTAGGTAAGAAAAAGCAGGCAACGGGAACTGGACACAACTGCAGAAAGTGACGTAAGACTGTCCTTGTACATGCCAGTAAGAACGACAGTCATTTAACACCGATGTAATTTACTTGATGCGACCGTTCCGTTATTTCAGTTTTGCTGTTGAAAAATGTAAGATGAAAACTTCTCACACAGTGCTGTCGGTATGAGGTAAAACGGTGCGGAGTCTCCTTGTACCTCCGTGCCCATTGCACAACCCGAGCGGCGGCAGCAGCAGCGTTTTCACGTACCGTGGCGCCGGTGATGCTATTGCTATACTACAGGGCCAAAAACCCAGCAACCACTAGCTCAGCTAAGCAGAGCACCGAAATCGTTATCAGCTAGGAGAGTCTGAGGTGTGGTCGTGTTAAAATTAGGAGCGTCGTGTTAAAATTAGGAGAGTCTTTCTCTACTAATAGCACGTTCAAGCCTACTGAATCTAAAACTAGCACTCCAAAAGCCTCTAAGGTGAGAAAACAGTTACTTTATTTCCCCTTTAATTTCTTATCTACCCCTCCCTCCCCCCCTCAGTACTTTTTGCTATCTTTACTCTGGGTCCCAAATAGTTAATCACGGAAGCATCGCCTAGGCTGTTACACACCTCCTTATCCTTTGGAAAGAGCAGTGCGAATTTTTCAGAGCGAGCGGTGATTTGGGGGGGCTCAGCTTAAAGTAACGGAAAGGAGTTGGCAGAGCACGAGGTTTGTGCGTCTCTTGGAGCCCGGGTCACAGGCGGATGAGCCTGAAGCACGGGCAACTACTGCCAGTACTCAGTCCCTCAGAAAAACTCATCCCCTCTCTTCATCACTAGAAGTTCTCCCAAGGAGGCAGCAGCTCTTGGAAATACTGCGGAGATCTCCTAGCAATTCAGAAGCAAGAGAGTATTCTTAGCTGGAGGCTCGTGATTCTTAACTTTCTGTCGAAATTTGTCATAGCCGGGTGAAGCAAAGAAGTCCAGAGAGTGTCGTGACTGAAATGACAGTGCGCTATGTCAAGTCCTCACCTTACTTCAGCTTTAAATTGACTTGGGCCATCCTCCTCCTGGCTGACGCTGCCCGGTTTGGCCCTGCAGCCGAGCTGGCGAGGCGGAGGGCAGCCACGGCGGGGCCAGCCCTGCCGGGGCAGCCAGGTGCCAGCGTAGTACAGTCTGAAGTGAATCGCGACAATCGGAATCAATAGGAAACGGTACGTGAATCACTATTTAACGCGCTCCAGGGTGAGTCATCCCGATTCAAACCAGCTTTCAGACCAGTACAATGTCAGTCAGCTCCTCGCACAGTTCGAAATGAGTCAGACCTCGGCACCGAGGACAATACGAAATGAGTCACCAACTAATACAGCCCCACGTGACTCCGATACCCAGTGCGAGTTGTCAGCGCGTCTGTGTGATGTGAGTCACTTCGTAGTACAGTAAAATGGGCTTTTTGGAGACCATTCATACTTCAGCACGGTGCAACCAAGCGCTCGGTAGGAGCTGATGGGAGTGAGCAGAGCAAGCTGCTACGTGCACCGGTTTCACTCTTTGCATAGTAAAGAGGTTTGTAAAACATTAGGCTGAATGAAATTTTTTTTTACTTCTTTTTTTTTTTTTTTTAAAGCGAGCTGCATAAAAATAACTAGAAGCAAATACTTCCTCTGACATTCAAGCCAGCCAAAGCAGGGCTGAAGCAGTGGTAGAACTCCCACCGCGGGAGAGGCCTGGGGTTTTTTTTGTTTGGTTTTGCTTCCAACACAGCCCGATCAGCCAGTGTGAACCGACATACATGCACCGAGGCTGACTCCAGCTGCCACAGACAACAAGACGGGGGATGCCGATGGGCTGTTCTCTGCGGAGGAAAAGGACCTGGCACTGATGTGACTTCACTGCAGTTTGTGATGACCTGGTTTGTGAAGGGACTCGGCATGGGAGAAAGTTATATCCATACCTGCATTCGTACTGCTCCGCTACCACCGCACCCACCTAAATGGCTGAACCGGAGCGACAGGGTGCATTTGTTGGTTTTTCTATGCAACTGGTAAAAAATTCTCTCATGTCTTTCCCATATTACAGGAGAAATAACGACAGAGAGTGACCCTGCTAATTGCACATTAGAGCAACATTTTCAGTGAAGTCTCCTGTGATAAAATCCGAAGTAAAGGAGATACAGGGCATCCCTCTCAAAAAAAAAACCAAACCAAACCAAAACCCACACCCAAAAAAATCCCACTGAAACCCCAGGTAACTACATTTCTTACAAGAAAGTCAGATTTAACTCAGAAAAATACGTTAGCGCAGTGAGTTTTTTGCAGACAGCGAGCTGATCTGGCGGCCAAATGTGCAGCACTGAATAAAAAAGAAGGAGCAGAAGATGCCTAAGCACTTCCTAGAGAAAGACCTCAGTTACAGGTGACGTGATCAAGGCACCATTTCTTGTTACTATGTGGGGGTGATACATTTTCAGCCATTCCTTTTGAAATGTAGAGCAATACTTCAATCTGAGTAGAGGAAGCCACCTCCTCTGAGCTGCTGCTCCTCTGGCAAAATAAATAAAACAGGTGAAGGCACTCAGTTTCTGGACATTTGCATAAAAGCATCCCAGAACTGTTATTTAAACTCGTAGAAGGATACTCCTTTCTCTTGCAATTTTATCCACTTAAGCCTTTGACAGACTCGGGCGCAGCGGTGACCCAAGAAACTGCTTTATTCTGCGTGGCTGCCAGTCTCCTCTCTGCTAACCTCTGTCTTGCATCCGTCAACTCCCAACCATTTCAGTCGCCCCACTACAAGACGCCAAATCTCCAGTTATACAGAAAAACTTCCGAAGAGCTCTTGCTCTTAACACTCACTAAGCAGGCAATCCAACAGCTAAGCCTAAAGCACGTGCGTGTGCGTGGGTGAGTTCATTAGCATATAATTCTTCCCTATCTAAAATAGTATGCTGCTTGATGCAGAAAGCCTGCGTGTCAGATTTGTCAATGAAGAGGAAGAAGCACAAGCATCAGGCTTCCTGCTCATACCGCAGCTGACAATAAACTGCCACAGGCTTCAGTGGGAGTAGCTTGCAGCCCCAAGAATTTCTAAATTAATAAAAGGGGAGATTCAGAGATCGCCTTTGAGCTCGACCCCGGTTGCAAGCCTCTTTCGACATCAGTAGGCAAGGGCAGAATCTCTTCCTTCCAACTCACCGGTTATCGTTATTGGGGGGACGCAAAGGGAGAGCAGCAATTGCAAGAGTCCCGTAACCTCACCTAAAGCTCGCTGAAGCCAGTAGGTCATTTTCATTGTTTTAATGGAGTTTGGATCAGGCCCGAAGTATTTACTGAAAAGTAACAGGGCTGTGCTGCTCCACGCCTGTGCGCTCGCCCCGGCTGGCTGGCAGCTCGCCTTGGGGCACAGGGCTTCGCAGCCTGCACCGTCACCGTGAAGGCTCCATGCAGATCAGGCCCGAGCACAAGCTCAGCCTTGCACGCCTGCCTAATTGTAACGTGTACAAGGAGTACGCACTATGTTTAACTAATTATGTCTAAGCAATAGAATCTTGGCACTTTCAGCTGAGAAAATGCCACTGTGCTTTGGCATAAAATGAGGATAAAAGTATAAAAGCTTTGTCTAAAATCTTCTTTTCTATGTATTCTTGTGTTTGGCTTTGGTTTTTTTTTAAATTTCTTTGGGGTTTGGTTTCTAAATTTGACATTTGTGGCTTAGTTTTTAAATATTTCTCCTTTGGGAAGGCCATTTTCTTGGTAGGCCACCTTTCTACTGAGAGCTTAGCAAATACTATAAATGTTACAATTAAGCCAAATATCATCTGAGGTGCTTTTAACCAGGGAAATAATTTTCATTCCTGACCTTCACACTCCTTTGTGCTCCTAAGGTTACATACAGAAATGCCTCATAATCTGAATCTCAGATAGGCATGGAGTGGAAAAGGTATGACAGATATATGTATTCCAGTACCTCAACATTACTCTTAAGGCATGGAGTAGTTCTTCCACCATTGTCAAAAGTAGCTTTTCAGATGCTTGCTTAAATCCCTGGACTTTTTTTTTTTTTTTTTTTAATTACTTATTAGCATTCCACAATATGAGTGTATACTTTTTATATGAATCATAGATGCTATCTAGCTGGATAAGAAGCAAGAACATGTGCCATTATTTTTCCTCTGGTTTTGGTTCATTGGTTTTTAGGGACATTTTTATAATGGACTAAATTTGTTGTTAATATATAGAGAAGGACCTCTTTCCCCCAGGAGATACAGAAACTCTGCACCTAGGCATCTGCATAGATGCTACATTAGATTGACTTGAAACAGTGAACTGACCAGAGACATCAACTCCTACTCCTCTTTCTCAGTTAAGCATTCAACTAATTGGTGCTCTCCATGCAGGACTCAGACAGTTCTGTGAATTCCTCCAGGCAGGACCCGCTGTGCCTAGACAGGTTTCTTTACGTTTCAATGTGTTGATTAACATGCAGAGTGGAGAATATGGCCCTTCCAGAGACTCCAAGGCTACAAAATTTATCCAGCTCTACACAGATGGCAGGTAGTCAGAGGAGACTTGTAAGTAGCCAGTCGCTAGTAAGTAGCCGGAAGAAACTTCCTGCAGATGCAGAAATGACCGTGTAGGACAGGCCTTTGTACACAGTTTCGGTAGTTAGATGTTTTGTATGTAGCTCAAGATAATCACTAGGGATGGATCATGCGTGTGCTGGAGTGGTCCCAGGGAGCATGGGCCAGCAAAGTAAAGCACGACTCAAGAGTCTCATCTGGTCCAGCCAACACCACCACCTTTGCAACAGAAGCTCCTGTTGCCATCAGGATGCTGACTGACTGTGCTGTGCAAGGATTTAATTCCCCACAGTAGCAAAATCGGATCCAACTGACTACCCGCCAGCCAGCAGGATAGCACCTTTTAGTCCTTCCCTATCTGTATGAAACAAAGTCGTAATTTTTTTTATTAAATTATGGCTACTTAAGCCCTCACCAAGCAGACAGAGGTGTCTTTGATAGTGCTGATGTTACTTCGGGCAGTCAAACTGATATAATTGGACACAGAGGTACATTTCATGTCATATCCAGCAGTTGGCTAAAACTGTACCCAGTAAAACTGTACCCAGTTAAACAATGCTGGAGATGGTAGAGGTCGAAGTCCTTTGGTTAAAGGCATCTCACCTCATTCCATCAGTAGTCTAAAAGTACTTTTGGATTCCTTAGAAAACATGTACAAGATAGCGGTCCATCTCCAGTTTTTAAATCCCCTGTGTTTTCTTCTCAAACCCATTTTCAAACAACGCACATATCTGCTCCAGATGGTGGGGGCAGAGAAGGCAGACCCCAGTTCTCAAAGTGCAGAGAGCATCCCGCACAGGGGGTTCTCACACAATTTGTTGGTTCTCATCGCACCTTCCGAGAGGTCTGGAAATCTGAGAAGATAAAGGAGGCACAGGGAGTTTAGAGCAGTGAAATTTCCATTTTGGTGCGAGGAAGATAACCTAGAGAAAGAAAAGCAAGAAAAGCTATTTTTGATTGGCTTATTCTTCCTCAGCGAGGCAAATTATAGGGTATGGATCTCTCTTGTAGTACAGCAACCTACTAAGGGAGTTCAAGGTAATAGGGAATGAAACAAGAACAGAAGACCAGGAAGCATCCGAGGTTTTTCAAATCCACGTATATTAGGGGATAAACATGTCGCAAACTAGGCTGATGAAATCCCTCCTTTGGGGCTCAGAGGCAAGTTCTCCTCCTGGACCTTCCTCTCTTACCTTGAAGAAACAATATAACCTTGCCTGAGTCTTAAAGAGGGAAAGCACTAGAGCTCAGTGTGACTACCCAAGTGACTTAAAAAAAAACCCCAAAACAGAGCAGCGATCTGAGCTTGAACCTGTGAGATGTTGGTCTTCCTGAACTTGCAAGGACCTCAATGAGAACAGGAGAACGGCATCTCATAGGTCTGAATCTTCAACTATCTGAAGAAATATATCTAAAAATCTAAACATACTTAAACGACCTTAGGAAAAAATAAAAACATCCATCTCTAAATTTACTTTATAGTCAAAACAGTAAGAGTTCTCTCAAGGAATAAATAAAAACCTGTTCAATAAGAGCAGAAATGGAGAATAGCTTATGCGCACCGATACACATTCAGCCTCTGCATTCTCTTAGATGGAAAAGGGCACTTTCAGTGATAAGATAAAACTCTCACTGTTTGTAACCATCTGTGTAAATGCAATCAGGAAGCAGAAGGAGGATTTTTAAACAAAACACTTCTACAAATTTTGAAGAAAGTCATTTCAGAGAATTCATAACACCTCTGCTTAGCACCACCTGGTATTAAGTCCAACCCAAGATCTGAAGTAAATTTTCTCTGCAGCATAAATACAAGTACCAGATCAGATGCTCAGCTGGTATAAATCCCCTTGTCTTCACTGGCCATAGTGCTGTTGAAAATTTGACGCATGCTACATGTAATCAGCATTAGTACTTAAAATTTGAATGTATAAAAACTAGGATGGAGTTTTCTCTCATCACACGAGATCTTGATGTTCCAAAGAAAACATCCTCTTTGTTGATGGACATATTTATATTTGGTTGTCCAGGGAAATGAAACAGAAAATACTTGACACTGGCCAGTAAAAAGTCCATTTAAAACCAGATACTAATTGGATGCCATGCAAACTGAACACCTTAGAAAGAACACCTCCATCTTGCTTTTATTCCAGAGTGTCAGCTCACCAAATAAGCGACCGTCCTGGGAGGCTGGTGTGACAAGCAGCTGTATTTACCGATTGCCATTTTCAAAGTGCACACCTGGTAATAAGGAACAGAATATTTTGGCTGATGGAAGAACATTTGCACTGATGTTTACAGAAAATGCACCTAGTTTATTTATTTATTTTTTCTAATGGCATGATAAAATGTCTCTGCGAGGAGAAATCCGCCCAGTTCAACTGCAGGTTCTTTCCCACTTCAATGCCATATTGACTAAAAACCAGTCTCCTGTCAGATCTAAGGGATCTACCCAACAGCACCAGCTGTAGGAGGATGGCTGTACACCTTGTTTTCCTAAGGAATGCATCCTTTTGTTCTACAGCCAAATAATAGCTCTGAACTATCCCTCACCTTTGAATGCACTCACTTTTATAGGCTTTCAAGGCTCCTCGAGCTCCAAAGTCTTCCAACTGATTGCTATAACTAATGATTTCCCTGCCCGGCGCTGTACATGCATTGCTCTGCAACATCGTACTACTGGCTTCAGAAACAGAGATCATTAATTAAGCATCGCATCAGCTTGTGGGGACAAGTTTAGGCCACCTCTTATGCTACTTATGAAACGCAGCAGCTGGCAGGGGAGCAATAGCCACGTGCTTCTTATCCTACTTCCCCACTCCACCACCGAATGTATTCTCAACTAGGACAGGGAAAGAAAGATGTTTAGCTAAACATAAGTATCAACATACGTCATTCCCTTTAACAACTACAAGGTAAGCTATTAGCTCAAAATGCTGTTGACGATTCAGATTTTTCCGTATTAGAACAACCTGATCACCCCCAATATCAGTCTAGAACATAAGGAAAGCCCTCTTGCAAAATTAGCAGTCACGCTTCCATTGGTTTTGATTACAGTTGGCTGAGGCGCTTCAGCCTAATACTGTGGGATAATAAACTTGAAGAGCTCACCGATCACTGGTACCACGTACTATAGCAGTAGGATCCACAGGTGACTAATTCTTCAACTAGTATTTACTGTTCGTCTCATCATTGATGCAAAGAACACAGGCACTAGATTTTCTAATTGGTCTTATACCTACTGCATGACCCAGTCAGACCATTCGATGTCCCAAATTAATGACTATAACATTATATGAGCAGAAGACCTTTTTACTGGGAGGTCTAAAAAAAACCCTCTCTTTTTTACCCTGAGCGCCTAAAGCCTACTGAAGGCAAAGCAACATCCGCCTCCTGTCGCAGATGGAGTGACAGGGAAGCAAAAAATACTGTTTATTGATGTAAAACAGTAAGTTAACAAAGTTCAGTGGTAAATGTGACAGTAGTTTGTAAGATTTGATGGCAAGGCACACTTGGTTATTTACTGCACAGAGGACAGGGTCAGACAAAGCTGACAGGGAGACCCTCCTGTTGAGTCAGGAGGTTCAGACAAGATCCCCTTGCTTTCTAAACTCCTTCCTCAGAGAGGAGTCTGGGTGTGGCTGGATCCAGCCCTAGTCCCAGACTTGGTCAAGGGTTTATGTCTCAAGGATTATAAATGCACAATCAATCCTTTGTATCACTTAGCCAAGGTTTCAGAGTTAGCATGCTGTTAGCCACTTACCGAGAATCTGTTGTGGTAAGGAGTCTCTCAACCTCGAGGAGCAACCTTGAGAGGCGTCCCTGCCCATGGGGAGACCCTGGCGTGCAGCCCCGCTGCCGGGCAGGAGAGCTCCCAGGGCTCTTGGGCTGCTCACTGTTGGTGGGGGTCAGATGGGTGCCTCACAGTCATATTTGCGTACCGACCACAGATTTTAGTTCCTTCACTGTGCTTAGGGGGGCACATTGCACAACAGCCCTTGACTGTGGTATTGTTACCTGTCTTCCCCAAATCCACTGGATGAATCCTTCATGACCAGACACATCTAGCACGACCACCACAGGTGGTTATTGCTTGAGCAGTCATGGGAAGAGGTTGGGGCGAGGGGGGAGGGGGGGGGTGGAGCACACCGCCACACCTCCATCCCCATAGATCCACAAGTCAGTCAAGGAATTGTTTAAATTGTTGCTAATGGGGGTTGTACTGTAAAGAAACATGGAATTTTGTAAGTTCCTACAAATAACATTCACTGGCCTTGTTGATAAATCTACTGTCCATTCCTGCCCACAGCACCCCTCAAAACAGTAATTCGAGCAATTGTCCAGAAAGGCTCATTGCCCAGCTGTGGTGGCTGCAGCAAGAAGCAGCAAAGTGTGATGGAGAACTTCGATGACCCATAGTGAAATTCTGGGTATACTAGAGGTAGCAGAAAAACAGCTACAGACATAAAATAAGGCTTTTCTGTTTGCATCCCATTAGCGGCTCTGTCATTAGCTCCCTGCATGATCTCAGACAAGTTGCTTCATCTCTCTGACTTTTCTCCCATACACCTTCCGAGATCATTACACTTCCCTGTGTACAGTCATACTTGGATAGTATTCTCAATGCTTTTCAAGGTACTTCTCTTTGAAAATGAATCCTTGTGCAAGGTGACTTGCACAAACTCAGAACCTGTGCCTTTGCCTCTATTCCAGCCAACCAGCAGTTTATGGGAGAGCAAAAGCAGCAGACAGGGAGCTCGTGGTAAACTTTTTGTATCACCATGCACAGCTGCAAAATTACAGGGTTTCCATTTCCCTGGTTTACCTTTTTTTTTAATTACAGTTTTTTAAAAAAAAAGAAAAGCAATCTAGAAAGCCAGTGTATATCCATGAATATACATGTGAAATAATGACATTTCCTTTAGGCAGAGCCTATGTCTTGAGGCGTGTTCAGGCCTCATGTCTGGCATTACACGGTTTCGGTACAATCATGATGGGGATATACATTTACAACAAACTGTGCTGCAAACATGAACATTTTAACTCTATTTTGCAATTCAGGTTAGAGGATGAACCACAAAAACCCTAGACTTTTAATGTAAGACATCCACTTCTCCTGTGGACTAATCATTCTTATGTGGCCAAAGGGAGTAGGTACAGGTAGAAAGGTAAATGGAACGATGACGATGTGCTTGACGGCAGTTTGGTTTAGAGCCAGAGATGCATTAAAAAAAAAAAAAAAAAAAAAAAAAAAAAAAAAAGAAGAATGAAGTTAAAAAACCAATGCTGGGATGGATCACTTACTCATTGCTTGTTCTGTGAACCTGGACCAGTCTGATACATTTTTGTCTATGGGTCTTAATGCTATCTCTGCCAAAGGAGTTTCTACAAGCTTTATAATAACCTGCACCACTGCTCAGCTGTCTACCTTGCTATCCTATAAAATCAAGCCAAGATTTTACTGAGCCCAAGCTAACTCATGATTTATCTCTGAAACAGAGAACAATAGAACATCATAAGCTTTTACTGACCAGAAGATCAACATGCTTCTCAGTTCCCCTTTCTAGATTAACAACCAAAACTGCTACAATTTTTCTGCGTAAATGTCTTGTTAGATGTTTAGATAGATGCTCTGTCTTTCTTGGAACGTGATACCCATAGTACTTGCACAGAGGAGTACATTACTTCCTATATCTTAACGCAGTATTCCTGCTAAGACACTGCTGAAAGTCACATCCTAATTAATCTGCGATCCACTCCAAACCTCTGTTGAATGTACAATGTGACTGTCAGTTGCCACAGAAAATACACGCATGAAAATCACTAAAAAGGTCTGTAATTTGAAAGCTTGGGTTGTCTTTAAGCCAACAGATACATTCCAGTCCTCTTTCTCTTATTTCCCATTACTCTAATACAGCTCTGCTATCATGAAAGCATGCTTTATCTGCTAAAAATATCTTTCAGAACAAATCTTCATCACATAAATGACCAAAACCTACTTGCTTATTCAATGAGAAAGTTTGTATCCATCTGCCAAATAAAAATTAAAATGCATCATTTAATCTGAAAAAAATGTGTCTTGAATTTTTGTGTTGCTCAATCCTTCATTTTCCGTGAGCCACGTGAGAAATCATGCAATGATGAACATTCATAAAAACCTATGGTGCCGGAAAACTTCTAAGGTGTATGATCCACAAGTGAAACAAAGACCATAATGCTGCTGGGCAGGTTTTGCCGTAGAGCTACTTACACACTCTTCCCTTGCATTAAAGATGTCAAAGAACAATTCTGAAGGAGAACCTGAAATGTTAACAGAGGATCCAGACAGATTTTTTTAATTAAGCCACAGTGGGATGAGATGGGGCGGATGAGTGTGTTCTTCCTATTCCCACCATCCTTTACCCTTCTGCTTGGAAAAAAACAAACAGGAGCAAGCTTTTCCATTCAGACCACCATCGGTTCAATGGTAATATGGATTAGAGGTATGAATGTGTGAACTAGCCACATAAAACATCTCAAAAGTAAGACTGGATGGATTAGGCTATATAAACTGCACATATCTGAATCCAAGTTACACTTTTCTAAAGAATAATAATTGTTTACTATCCAAAGAAGCCTGAAATACTGTTAGATATATTATCGTTCCAATAATGCTTTATTTGCTATCACTTTCTAATCAACATATGAAGATGCTTTATTTTAAAAAGTAGAGGTATCTGGAAGGAAATTAATACTGAGGGGTTTGTTCTTTTCCTATGAATTTGAAGCTCTGAAGGAAAGAAACCTGCATCTACAAATGTATTCTACATTTCACATTTACTCTTCCACATTTTGAAATGAGAAAGGTTATGGGGTTTTGGAAGCTGTGTTCTTTTTCTGATTTTCTATTTCTGGGGATTTAGGTATTGCTTGTCAGATTAGGTCTGCAGAGTTACAAAATGGGTTATCATTTTTATCTGTACTGTTGTTCTTATATTTTATTCCTCCTGCAAAACAGGAGCCTCTTCTGCTCAGCATGTTGTGCATTTTTCTCTTGGGAGAGTGGGTGGTTCTCACAAAAACAAAAACTATTAAGCTCTGTAAGAGAGAAACAAATTCAGCAGAAAAAAAATCCAGCACAATTTAATGCTGCACTCTGCTAGAATAATCTCCTTTCTTCTCCTGACACTTCTGTCGAGTCCGTGACAACGGCTGTGCATTCTCCCCCAAGTTACAACAATACTATTTCCTAAACCTGGCTGAACATTTTAGAAAGGAAGGCAACTATTAACTCTCCACTATTCAGCTAATCAGATGTTATTGATAATTTAATATCAGACTTGAAACAAAGAACTCAAAATCTGTAGCAGCTAATTTTAGTTCCCCTACAATTGTCATGGCCTCAAAAGAAGGTTTAGCAACCTGAAAAAACCTACACACAAAGGGATCTCGTGACACAGGAGGATGACTAGTTATGTATCCAAAAATCAAATACAATCGAAAGGAAGAAAGACATACTCATCTTTGTACAAGCTGGCATTTCATCTATAAAAGACACCTGTCACTCCGGTACGGCACAACCCTCAGCGTAATAGGGAGAGCATTACTAAGTGCTGTAGAGCATGTTTGAAGCTCGTAGAGGGAGAGGTCAGAAAGGGACAGGGACTTCAAGGGAGCTTTTCGTTTCATCAACACCGCTTCTCTGCACAATCTGCAGAATTCGGGCTCCAAAAAGGTTTCCTAGACCAGTGCAAAAACCACAACCAGTGCTTCCACCAAAAATTGTTTCATGCTGTCTTCAGCTGGGGGAGGCGACCAAAAACGTTAAATCTTAACGCTATACAGTCATGGGTTTTCTCCGTAATTCTTCACCTTCAAAGAAGAACTTGATTCCTTCTTGAGAGAAAAACATTTTTAAAAAAACTATGGCAGTCAGACCTGTAACAGTCTGAGACATCCTCACCACTTGCCAAAGGCCAGATTTTTCAAGAGGGCTGAGGTGTCTCACTCAAGCATCACTAAGCCCGTGCATTGGCTCATCTAGATAGAAAGAGAAAGAAAAGAAAGAAGTGGTGGTGGTGGTGGTGGGAAGAGGCTCCAACTACCTCAGTTCTGCAACCTTTTCTTTAGGGCTGACCTTGAAGTCAAAACCTCAGGAAACCCTTTTCAACTCCTAGGATCATATACCACTGTCCTAAGAGCTGCAGCTCTCCGAGAACTCACTTCCACCTTTTGCACTCTCCATCACTGCTCTCTTTGTAGTCCCACCCATGCGCAGAATTCATTAGCCACTTGCCTTCCATCTCAGCACTTAAATAAAATGAGTGAATTTTCCAAAGGAGTCAACACATAAGAGCTTCTGCAGGGAAAAAACAAGCGTTTAGTTCCTTTGGAGCTGTGGCCTTCAGCGGTTCTTAGCAAGACTTTTAGAGCAAACAGAAGGAAAAGAAGAGGAATGTTTCTTACTCCCTCCCCCCTTCCCCTGCTGTCTTGCAGCCCATGGGATCAGAGCGGATGGAGATGCGCAAGCGGCAGATGTCTGCAAGCCAGGAGACCCCAGGTGCTGCACAGGCTCAGCACGGCACAGGAAACCGAGGGTCCAACGCCTGCTGCTTCTGTTGGTGCTGCTGCTGTAGCTGCTCATGGTAACCCCTCTCCTTCAAGCCTCTGGGGAACAGAACAGCAGGGGAGGGAGAGGGGAGGGAGGTAAAAGCCAGTGTGTAGGACAACATAAACCGAACACACCTGGCTAATTCTGCAAGTCTGGGACTAAGGGAGATGACTGTACTCTAGTACAAGGCACAACCTTCTACTCCAGTTTACTCTTTTTTTTTTTCCTGCCCTTGAAATAGCAGAGTTTTAATGAAATCTCTGTACAGTATCGCTGTTGTACTTTTGTCGTCAATCCCATGTAATGGAAGGTCTGTTCCATTCAGACCTTGAGCTTCACCAGGGCTTCCACTAAAAACTGAAAGCAATACCAGAATATGTAACAGCTTTAGATTTAGGACTGGGACTTAACAAGCAGCACAGACTGTGTTAAATGGAGTTAGAAGGTGGAAAAATTTGCAGGTCAGAAATCAAATAACCAGGTGCCCAGCACTGTTCTTTTGCTTCAAAGGCAACTGGATCTGTTGCCATTAATTAGTGTTGCCAGCTCATGGCACCTGCAATTCATATGAAGTTAATCCTTTGGATCAGAGACCTTAAACATTGTGGGTATTTGTTGAAGATGAGTTGAGCAGAATGTAATTCAAAAGAAAAGGAAAATTTATCAGGGAAGCAAAGCAAAAGAAGGAAAGGAATCACTTGATTCCTTGAATTAATTATGTGCTCACTTTCTCTCTCTTACCAGCTCCTCCAGATCCAAGTGATTTTATTCAAAACTGGAGTAAAGCTTCCCATACTCAAAAGTCCTGTATCTGGTTGGGGCCAAGTGTTAATTAACGGGTGAGACCAGAACTTGCATTGAAATAAAGAGAAAAAGAAGTCTTAAACAGCCATAGGAGTTCAACCAACACACTGACAGCAAGCTGAGTGCTTCTTGTAAATGCGCTATCTGCCACATAAACACTTCAGAACAAGTAAACCTGGTACTGAGGTGAAGGGAAAGAGTCATAAATAACTTTACAGCCCAGGCTAGGAATCTATACCACCATTATTTTTTTCCAACAGCAGCGGGTAGCAAATGCTTTGGAGAAGACCATTAGAAGGCAAGGGAAGAGCAGGCTGATCATTCCTGTGCTATCGGTACTCAGCTCAGTTCTGCCCTCTCTAATGCAAATAGTGAATATTTTGCAAGGACAAAAGGCTGCTTGGATTTTTTTTTTGCAAGATGTTGAGTACTCTGGCTCTGATCCTACCAAGCCTTTCAGCAGGTGCTTAGAGGTAAACTAAGGTAGAGTTTAAAGAGACAAGGAAATACTGTGCCTGTACAGGATCAGAGTCGGCCACCTTGCAGAATGGCATCTTCTGTTAAAGCATCCCATACAAATTCCAGTGTCCTCTGAACAGTTGTCCAGTGCAATCAGTCGCAAGTGGCTCAGTCTAGAGCTGCATATTACACAAACACGTCTTTCCAGAAAAGGAGAAAAATAAGGCACATTTATCTACTAAGTCAGAGTACATAAAATTTGCATTTTATCTTTCAAATTGTTGATAAAGTGCTTTTTTGCCATTTCACCGTATTTTCCATGGTGCTCATTTTCTGTGCACCTCACTATTCAAACAATTCAAAGAAAGGAATTTACTCAATAGGGTGTGTGAAAGTACCCAAATTTCGTGATGTTTAAAATTCCCATTTGCATTTCAGAATCATCTGGGAAACCAGTACAGGCTCCAAAACAGAGCAGCTTGTTTTAGCTTTAAAATTATTTCTGATTTTTTTGAGAACAATTGTTTTCTAGCAGCAAGAAATGCAAAACAAACCGTAATTAAGCTATTTATAGTCCCTATTCATGGAGCCTTTCCTCAAAATAGCTCAAGTACTTTGAACAGAAAAATTATGAATAGGAATAAAAATAACAGTCTACAGGAGTCAGGCAGCCAAGCTGCTCAACATCCAGTGTTCAGCGTACTCTTAATAGTAGATTCAGAATGAAGAAATGGTGAAATGAGTCTCTCGGCTGGATGCTGAGAGCCCGTGTTCATTCCCACAGCCAAAACTCAAGCCTCCAGCCTGTTACTTTTCCAGATCCTGAGAAGATGCCGTATTACACTCATCTCTGGTTGTTTGTTTACCTCTACATTTCTAGGGAAAGAGCCTGCCTGCAAGTCATTTTCTGAGCCATGTCTTGTTCTCTTAAGGAAGCGTTTGTTACTTGCCCTTCTGTGCATTATCCTGTGAGGACTGTTATCCTTGCTATTGGGTCTGTTGGTTCCCCTCAATCCAAAAATAACTCTGCCAAGCATATCACTTCTTGTCTGCGTGTGAGGAATACATAATATATCACTGTTCGTATTTTAAAAAGGCCAGAATCACTGGTAAAAAGGATAGTAAAGGATTGAGACCTATACACCCCAAAAGAACAGAGAACTAACATTAACTACTTTTTTTTTTTCTTAAAAGGTGAATTGAAATAGTTAATTAGTTTGAATGTGTAGTTCAGATGTTGCAGAAAAAAAAAAAGTGCTTGCAATAACTGCCCTCCAGCTTAGCAACAGGAAAACTTCCCTACCCCTTCAATGCATGGACTGCCTTGGCAGAGAGAAAAGCATCTCTGTTCTCTATTGCCAACCTCCAGCCACTCCTCAAACCTTAAAACATTTCAATTCTCCATCCTCCAAGAATATCTTTGCAGATTAGGGACTAACACTGGGAGGAGCAAGAGAAGGACATAACCTGTAAATAGTAAGGCTACAAGTAAGACAAAGCCATGAGTTTAGAAGAAAGAAAAATCAACGCATTTAACAAAAAGCTTTGCTAGAGACAAATGAGAATGTTAAGAATTAAGGCAACAAAACTGTTACATTAGCATTAAAGAAAGGTAAGATAAAAATGAAGAAATTGAGTTTGATATTTTCCTAGAAGTGATAACAACTATATAGCTTTACTTCAGCTGGAGGACCCGCTTCATGTAAGTTACAGGTTATAATTCACCAGGACCTTTTCCTCTGAACAAATTTTAAGCAGCTTCACAGATTAGGTGAATGTATGTGTGTGCATGCACACACGTTTCTCACTAAACTATGATAGGCTATGAATTGGAACGTAGTCCCCATTCCCTAAAAGAAAAAATGTATATTCTCAAATTCAGTCTCAAAAGAAAAAAAAAAATCATCTGCAACTACAAAAGGAATTTTTAAAAACTAGTTTAAAAAAGAAAGTTATTCAAATTAACATTTGATAAAAGCAGCAGGAGCTGACAGCCACCCTTCCAGGGGACATGAAAAACTCTCTCTCAAGTGATCACTAGTGATGGCAGCAAACATTTATTTTTTTCTTTAATCTACAAACAAGCTAATACTCTTTTCCAGTCAGACATACTCAAAACAATATTCAGCAATGGTGTATCTGCTCTTTTTGCTCCAGGCCTCACATTTTGAAGTATGTACTAGCACTTTCTTAAAGTTGCAAACAGTTACCAGACAACCTGGCTGTATCTACACCTGAACGCTGGAAGATGCTTACACTTCCAACATGACACACAGAAGTCATGTGGCTTAAAACTTGCGCTCCATCTCCTGAACTCTGGCTTTCTCATAACATGGTATCACCATTCTCAACCAGAGTCTTGGACCTCATCGTGCCCTATGGATATAAAAAATAGCCAAGAAGAAAAAACAAAACCCAGACCAACCAACCCTGAAATCTAACTCACATAAAACCAGTGCATCAAGTGTAACTTAAGTAAAAGCATTGCATTGAGCATACACAAGTATAATAAGCATCAGTGGAGAACAGAGTTGGTACGTGATAACGGGTACTTGTGTATACATATATGTATACATATATATCACATATGTGTATATATACTTGTAGATACATATACATACACATAGGGAGTTGGACTCGAGACCCAGATATGGGTCCCATCCAACTTGGGATATTCTATGAATCTAAGATCCCTGTACATAAAGTTTATATGATACAATATTGAGCAGCGCTCAGCTACACTGATGCTTACCAGGTTTATACAACTGTAAAACTAACGTCACAGTTTAACTCTGGGTAAGGTAGCTACCGTTAGCTTCTCTCCTTTTAGCTGATTTTTTTAAATATCAGAGGAGAAGCCTCTGGTGTACATTCAGCCTTTTCCTTTACAAAGTTGACTAAAATTTTGTTTGCTACCTTGCAGTCTTACTGTTAGAAATCAAGACGAAGAGAGAGCAAGGAGAACATCTCATGAACTCCAAGCAGAGGGTATTCCAAACTGCGAGGAAAGGTATGGTCTTCACTAAGCCTTCTGTCAAGGTAAAATGAAACAAAACCCAAAAGGCCATACTAAATAATTAAAATGAATTACCTGAAATATGCAAATAACTATTGTTATCTATTTGTCACGTATGCTGAATTTGCAGTCATCTGTCTCCTACCTCTTAAGGAACCACAGGTCTGATCTGTAATCTTTTACCTTATTTCTATGCAGCATGTAACCACATCCCCACTTTCATAATGTGGCAGATCAAACCCAGCGTTGTAAACACAGTCTCCCTTTGTTCTGAAATAATTTTGAAATACATCCTGTTCCCACCCAGCAACTATGTAGTGAAGCTAACTGGCAGTGCTCAGCCTTGCAAAAATAATTATAAAGAGGAGCTCAGACCCTCCCAAGAGTCAGGCAACTGTCTCTTCAGAATTGCCCAAACAGGTAGGAGCACCTGTAAACCTCTAAGAGAGAGGCGGGCACCTTTTATGGGGTTTGAATCATTGCTTCTTTCTAGGTATCTTTATTCAATTTTTAACAATGATTCAACAAGGACTATTAGGTCTAGAAAAAAATGCTTAGCCGTTGCAGGGGGACTTCTTTGTTGCAATTACTCTGAGCACTAAACCGCAATTTCTGCATCAAAGCGCTGGCAATCATCTGCATCTGAGCTTTTGGTAAGCACACTTTCCAAAGGCATCTTATAAATACATATGCTAGAATTTGCACTTGGGTAGTTCTGGTGAGGAATTACAGCCCCGTGAACCTTGCGATTTTGTTCCATCGTGATGGCAGAGGCCTCCTGCAGCTGCAAACAGCTTGAGTAACGATCGTTCGTTTCTCTCTTCTTGCCCGCCCCCCCCCTTCCTCCCCAAGCCCTGCTCCTACTCTTGAAGAAGTAAATGCCTGGGCTCAATCATTTGACAAGTTGATGCTTACTCCAGCTGGCAGAAATGCTTTTCGTGAATTTCTACGAACAGAATTCAGCGAGGAGAACATGCTTTTCTGGATGGCCTGTGAGGAACTGAAACAAGAATCCAACAAAAGTGTCATTGAAGAAAAAGCAAGACTAATTTATGAAGATTACATTTCCATCCTTTCTCCAAAAGAGGTATATTGCTTTCCCCAGTACATTCTTTGATGCTGCTTTGCACTCTTAGTTCTAACACATGTTTAAAGCTACAACAATACCAAGGGAGAACTTTTTTTTCCGCCCACATTCCACTGCCATCAAGTAGAGTTTGAGGGGAAAAAGGCAAACCCATCATTGAGGTGAGATGGTCAAAACTATTTTCACGGGCTGTAAGAAAGCTTTTCCTACGCTACCCTGGCCTGCTGTTGTGAACTCCTTAGTCTGAGGCATAAAATACACAGACGATCACTTCATCCTCGCTCAACTTAAAATTTTATTTGTTGGACAAATCAGTTTCCTTTTTTCTTTGCACCAGGAAGGGGGTGTGCACGTCTCTCCAAAAGCACAGTAACCACAAAGAAAGTGTTATTTGCAAAGCACAAAGGGCTCAAAGAGAGGCTGACAAAATACGGCATAGAACAAATGCACCGACTTCCTGAAAATTTTCAAAACTACTTGGCAACTTTGCTGTTAGCAAATATGTCAAGTTTCAAAGACACCTCAGTTCAGTTTGAATATAATCCTGCCAAGTAGGCTGGAATTTTCAACCTCCCAATATCCTTGCAAAACTCAAACTTAATTGCGGTGCAAGCTTATAAAAATGCTGTTTAAATCTAGTCAGTCCATTCCAGTAATACCAGTATCCTTCTACAGACACTGGAGCCTTTGCAGAAGAAAAATGACATTACTTGTACAGAATCATGACATAGCCATACCTGTGGTTTGCATCAATTCATCCTGTTTTTTGACAGGAATCTGATTAAGCAACAGCTTCCCACGTTATAGTTTCCGTCTGCGTCACACCGCTTACTCCAAATTCAGCCTCTTTACAGCTGCACTAATTCCCAAGGAAACGAACTGTCACGAAACATTACAAATCCTCTCTACTACAGAGCGGGATGTTGGTCTGGGAATAGTGCGCCAGTCTCTCAGGTTTCAGTAATAACGGGATGGTGGGCAGCCTAGTTCAAAGGTTGCCTCAGCGAGAAAATATCTCTGTCCATACTCAAGAGATTACTACTTCTAAATTTCAACACTGTCATATTTTGCCTAAGTATATTTAGCAGGTTTTATACTCTTGAAGGACACCAGCTGCTTTTTCAACCAATAAAACAAACCTAACCCCCCCATGTGTATTATTCACCACTATTAATTATGTGACTTTCTATTTTAATACGCAGGTCAGTCTGGACTCCAGAGTAAGAGAAGTTATTAACCGAAATATGCTGGAACCCTCACAACACACCTTCGATGATGCACAGCTTCAAATTTATACCTTAATGCACAGAGACTCCTACCCACGGTTTATGAACTCTTCCATTTATAAGGACTTGCTTCGGTCCTTATCTGAAAAATCCATTGAAGCATAGGATTTTTTCTTAAATGTATTTATTTTAAACCAAACGGAACTCTGGGCTACACCAATCCACAGGGAATTTAGAATCAATCAGATATTTACCTGAAAATCACTCAGGCAAGTTTTACTACAGACTGAATGTTTTCAACCCGCACAAGGCTCTGACACAATCAGCCAACTACAGTTTCTGATCAAATTCAGTGTCACTTTGCAAAAGAGAATGAAGAGAAAATGTTGTTCGAAAAATGCAGTATTTTTTTCAAAGGCAGCACGCAGCTCAGATGCCAACCAATTACGACGTACATCTGAGGTACAAATGCCAACCGAGCATGAAAACCAGATTTTCTTTTAAGTGGAGCATTAGAGTTTTCTTGAAAGCCCAACCAGTTGTCCCATTCACACTGTGACCAAAGTAAAAATTGTCAATATCTGGGTTACACTAGACTAAGTTTCACTTGCTGTACGAATTCGTACCTGGCAGAGGTACACTCCACGTGTCTTGGTATATTTAATGTGTATACGAAGTGCTACTGGAAATCGGTACGGCAATCTCAAGTCGATGAAAGCTAATGGTTGAAATAATGCTGCCTATAAAAATCTTTTGCTGCAGAATTGTTATTTTACTACTAGAGTCTGCTGAAAGCATTTTTAAGTTCATATTGTTGATGTTTATAAAGTTAAATTATTTACTTAAGAGGAAGAAGAATCTGGGCAATTTACATTCCGAAATAAAGCACAAGGATTCTCACATATTCTTCTCTTCCCTCAGGAGGGAAATGTAAAAACCCTTTCACCGTTCGCTCCTGAGAGGGTGGCAGTATTGACCATCTGGGTTTTGTACATATTAAATTCTCCCTGACAGATTTCATAAGGTTTTTATTACAGATACGCACACATTTCATTGACAAAAGAAGGAAGATGGAACTATTCTGTCCTGATACAGCACTATTTCAGACTGTCCGACAGCGCCATCCATACGAATAAACCACGTTCACTTACAGTTTCCCCAAAGCATTACACTTATTTCTGGTCATATCTCAAAATCAGTAATCACAGGAAGTATTAGGAAGAAAGTAAGTTGGATCTATTTGTAGATCTGTTATTCTAATAACATCTTTATTTTAAATTACAAGATTCACTACCATTCCACTATATTCAACTTTGGGGTTTATAGTGGACTTCCATTGAACTGTATTTTTTTCCTGCACATTTATTTAAATAAACCAAATGACACTCATAGGTTGGAAAAGTACATATGGGGAACAGAAAGAAAAAAAAAAATACCCCTAGAAGGGAAGAACCAGACAGGCATAGTTCAGTGACATTTACTGTAGCCTTTCTAAAACCTACTCTTTGGCTAATTCCAGCACTATGAAAAATGGGGACCTTCTCTGAAAAAAAGGAAATGGGAATAAGAAGGCAGAATTTAAGAAATCAATTTCATTGTTTCCTCAATGCACTTGGCAGGACACACGTTCTCCCCTTACTGCATTCGTATTCCTAAACAAGTAACAGTGAAGATTTTTCATTACACAGCACCACAGGAAAAGACCTGGTACACAGTAAGTTAACAATAGCAATGGACCAGTTTCCATCACCTCCTTCCATAAACAAAACACTGTCAGCACAAAAAAACCCCACCAAGAAACCTAAAGAGAGACAGCAAAACAAAGTGCCTTTGCCCTCTGCAGCACAGCACCGATGGCTAAGGCGAGGGGAAGCCCTTCTATACACCACTATTTAAGACACGGTCCAGTTAGCGGTTGCCACTGCTGAACATACTGACATTGGTTATCTCAGCTGAATTTGTAGCAAAGATATCCAAAGCACTACCGATACAATCTCAGTTTACATAATTACATGATAGGCAGCGACTTTAACAGAGCAGACAGGATGTATCGGTAAGGCAGCATTCACGGGGAGCTTGCAGCCAAACCCAACGATGCTGTACTTGTTTTAATCAGGGCGGGCAAGAGCGCTCTAAAACTCTTCTAAGTTGACAAAGTCAGTTTAACTAGGTCGGATACAGCTTGCTGGAAAGATCAGACGCACACATCAGAAAACGTTCAAAGTGTGTCACTTCATGAAATGGAGGATTTCATTTCTTTTAAGTTATCTCTCTTCCCTGGAAAGATACTGCATTAGGAGCTGGAAGACAGCCCAAACACTCCTAATTTATATTAAACAATATATTCTATTATACTGCAAGAAAAAGAAAGAAAAATATGTAATGAAATTAGAGGGGAGAGAAAACTATATTGGTTTGGGCAGTTCCATGGTTAACATCAGATTATTAAAAGAAGAAAATAATAATTCCTAATCTTATTTTCCATGTGCCACAACTTCTAAGCAACTAAAATTAGGTGGTTTTCATTTTACTTCTGCATTACAATATGCTGACATTTGCAATGTGGATCTTGCCTGAAACATCGTAACAAATTTTAATGCTGTTGTTTCAGGTTTAAGCTTACACCCAACACCAATGGCAGAACACTGGTCCTGAGATAGCCTGAGAGTACGTCTTAAAGAAACCAACCAAACAATCCACTCCCCTAAATATCTTGTTATTTTGAGGCTGGTTAATGCTGGATTTAACTGGGGGGGGGGGCAAGAAAAAACCCACACAGAAGACTGTTTTTAACTCCATTTCATTATATAATTGCTCATTAGGCACAAACTTTTCTGAGGGCAAAAATGAGTTGCATTGAAAAGGAAAAGTTACTATAGACAGGCTGTCACATGAACAGCAGGAGAAAATAATCGTATTGACACAAGGTATTATTTATAATTCATTAAGTAAGAAATAATCACAAAATCAATTTATCCTAGCTTGAAAATAAGCTTGGTTGGTTTGTCTTGGCATTTATCTAACTGCAGGATATCATTAAGCTCTAACAACTTTCCAGTCCACTGGTATTCTTTCTTCAATTTCTGTACTTCACAAACCAGTAACTCCCACAGAACATACATACTGTTAAAGACTGCTCTTTTCACCAGCCTGCTAAGCGGTATTAAAATTGCATGGGCTCCTTCAGCCAAGATATTGTGCTTTACACTGACCTTTAAATTCCAAAGTCATTAGCATAATACAAACGAAAGAAAAACATTTTTTTTTAATATATATCCTGAAGGGCTCTACTATATAAAGATAGATTAAAATTTATCACAGAAACATCATTTTTGATTACAAATGATAGCTGAAAAAGAGAAAGTGATGAGAAAGACTAGCACAATGTGAAGTAATTTTTAAACAAGTTTGCTCTGAACAGTACTTAAGAACACGTGCCTTCTGCCATGAGAGGCATCAATACCATTTCAATGACATGAATGAAAGATTTTCTGTACTAATGTAACTAAATTTATCCCAAACCTTTAAAAATGGTAAAACAATTCAAGATTAGTGATGATCTAGTGAAACAGAAGCTAACACACAGCTGTATGAAATTGTACTTAAGAGGTGAAACTGCTCAGGTTTATTTATATGAACGACTAGTAATGATCTATTTCAAAAGGTATGTGTCTGACAGGTAATACAACTACTTTTTGCAGAATGAAGACTTCATATTGATGAGTTTAAGTTCTAACTAAGCAGGTGTGGGTTGTAAGCTTCAATTTAAAATTCACATCTGACCACAAGTGGAATCCTAAACTCTGGATAAAACCCATGCGCTTCCTCCACAATGCTTGGGAAGTGCAACAGGGCTTCAAAGTGGGAGTCACAAAAGCCAAGATCATTGAGCAGGTATTCACCTTCTGCTTAATGCTAGTCAAAAAGAATCATTCAGTACAAGGTATTTTAAAACCCACGCTTTCTCCTGAGCAATTTCAGAGAATTATATATGAGGAAATGCCTTCTAATGAAGGGTCTGGAAACTGTGTTTTCTGAGCAGCAGAAACCTCCATCCTTCCTTACAGAAGAAAGATGGCATCCTTTAAGATCTACACACACACACACACTTTAAAAGGAATGTGACCCCTTCTTTTTCTCTACTAGATTAGTGTAAAAACTAGCTTAAGTTGTAGAGCAACTATGTTCCAGTCTCTCTTTTGTCTGAGAGGATTCAAACGATCATAAAGGTAATAAAAACCCCCCTTCTACTCTGGGATGGGAGAGATTCATCACCAGTTCTGCTGGCATGTTTCACTGCATAAAATACCCGAATGCACTGGGTCAGCCATAGCATGACTGCAGCTCAGCAGATAAGCCAGCCAGCTGGGGAAGTAAGGTGCGGTCCCAGCCCCACTTCTGCATTCTTCTCCTATACATCCTTCAGACTTTGCATCCTCTCTGATAGAGGAGTGCAACGCCAGACCACTGAGAAAATTGAAGTATGTGTTGAACAGGGGTGCATCCAAAGCTCACTGCTGGGCAGTTTTATTTTTGGATCTGGGTAACCAAAAATGAAGCATGAATAGAATTTAGGCAACTATGATCTTTTTTGGATCTAGTTCTTGGACTTCATCTTTCACTGTAAGGTTCTTTTTACCCCGAGGACAGAAAAGAGAAAGGGTGAAGGCTGATGCGCAGCCCTAAGGTAACATCAGGTGAAATGTTTTATTTGAACTCCTACTTGGATACGCCTACATCACAGGAAGCACTATCGCAGTTCTAGTTCTTTTAATAAAGTCCAGATATAATTCTGTAAGTACAGAAATACAATTACTGTATTTTCTCAAAAGGTAGTTCTCCTTGTGAGTGTCACAATCAGGCATGAAGATTAAAGGACATGTAGCGTGAGGAAAGTTATGCAAATCTAGATCTATTTGGCATCCAATTTGCAATCATTTTTAACATAACTTCTTGGACTTGTTCCTTTACAAAGGTCTCCAAACAAAGCACGGCAATTGATATTAAACGTCTGTCATTAGTTTGTTGCTGTCTTAAACAACTTGAAAAAAAAAAATCAATTACGCATCTTTAAGTAACACTTAAGAAGCAATCCTGCCAAAGGACCTACACACGGGCTAAAAATAAACCCATTCTGTTAGTAGAAAAGAGAATGTTTTCTGAATTGGGGAATTAATATCAAATAAATTGAGTTAAAAACGCTTTTATATGAGGTTATGCAAGAAACTTTAAATGCCGAACAATTTTGTGCCTTAAAACGTTTGTAACTAAACTTCTATTTTAATCCTTTTTCCTTTAGCAGAAAAGCCACTTTTCCTTCCTTGCACAAGCTGGCTGGAAAAGCTTGCTCTATGAAGTATTTACCAAACACTTCTTTTCTGGCAAAGCTCAAGTGTCATCATACTACTTCCAACTCATTTATTATGATGGCCACCATCATGGAAAAAATATTCAACATGGAAATTCTTATTTTTCCTTTACAGTCAAGGAATTTATTCTCCAGGAAACGCACATACTCTTCCCATACCCCCATGAATCCTTTATACATTGCCAGGATAGACGACCTCAGCCCCAGGCTTCAATAAATTAAATAATATAAACTTAGGTATAATGAAAGAATTTAATCTTTTCTAAAGATGTTGACATATTTTTCCTTGAAAGAACATTTGAAAATACTTCTAAACATGTGCACTGTTAAAAAGCAGGCTCTAACAAAGCAGTATTTGTATCATTCCACATATGGAATAGACCATAACTTTAATAATTTATTCTCACCTGCAGGTCTATGATTGACATTGGCTACTCTGTATCTCAAAATTCAGTTAATGAACAAAATTAATGTCATTTATACAAAGGAATTTAATATTACCTCCCTAGCCAGTTTATATGGTGATGAACTGGTTATCTGATGTTACTAGGACAGCCTACAACCCAACACCTTTGCTTATTTACAAAGTCTAAACCAAATTTGGTTGTCAAGCACGTTAGGCAAAACTGAACACTCAAATCAGATTTAACCGACTATTTTAAGACATTCCTAGAAATAATACCTACTGATAGAATGTAAAATACATGCTTTGGGCAATAAAATATATTGCATTGGTCAAAGCTGGTTACATAAACAAGCTTAACCAACCACTGCAAAAGAGGTCATCATATCCATTAATAAATTTCCAAACCCCATGACCACAAATTCAGTCCCAATTCAGAAACAGTATGTACGAACTAGAGTTAACTAAACTGTGAATTAGTTAACAACTGAGTTTAACGTAATTAGGTGAGGTTAAATAAGTTTTCTGTTTGCAAAACTAGTGAACGCAGCAGCAAGGAACAAATTCCATTCTTACAACTGAACAAGCGTGGAGAGATAAAATACATATAGGAGGAGTATGTGTGTTTCAGATCGCAAAAAATACAGTATATTATTCACATATTTAGAAAAAAACAAGCCAATTACCAAAATGTTTAATTGGTAAAAGTTTAATGTCAACTTACTTATAAAAATGAAAAAATATTTTAACATTCACCATACAATTGAGCAACCTGGCCCTACTGACTATCAGCTATAGGAAGGCATTTAAAGAAATGATGGTTGTGTCAAAACAAAGGCTAACTTCAGGCATGTATGCTGCTTTAAAAAAAAAAAAAAAGAAAACAAAACCCAAAAAACCTCTCATTTGCAGGAAGCTAGATGCTTAGCCTAGTTTTTAAAGCTAATTACAAAATCCTCTTTCATACTGGTCCAGATGTCTTGACAATTTCTTCTTCTAACAGAACTGTCAAAAGAAAAGAATTTTTATGAGATCTTCATACAGCTTATTTCTAAATCTTTGCAAGAAGAAACAGAAATATGACACCATACTTAAGATACGGAGATTACTAGTTAAAGCATTTGCTTAATTCATAACCATTCCTTCACTCAAGTGTCTTTTGTAACCACCACCTTACAGAAGGTTTTAAGGACAAATGAACTTTTCCAGGTACTGCATCAAACAATTTCTAAGCTTTATAAATTATTTAGATATCTTGGAGTACAGATTTGAACAATATTCAGTAATAAGATATGTAAAACAAGATGCATAAAAGAATTTGGTTTTTTAATGCAGTAATCTTAATGTATGCTGTGCAACATGGTTCTGCAGAGCTACAGCATTCTTAACAGAAAAATAACGGAATGAGGGTATCATGCTTCATATTGCATGCTACCAGATCTTAAATTGTAAATTTTACAGGCCTTCATTTCAGTGTTTCTCCACTTTATTGGACTACCAGTGTTCCTCAGAAGCTTTTATAATTCCCATTTCCTGAACTTAAAAAAAAATTGAAAACCAGTTATCACTGCCCTACACTTATCCTGACACAGGAATAGAATCATAGAATCGTTTAGGTTGGAAAAGACCTTTAAGAGCATCAAGTCAAACCATTAACCTAGCACTGCCATCCCACCACTAAACCATGTCCCTAAGCACCTCATCTACCCGTCTTTTAAATACCTCCAGGGATAGGGACTCGACCACTTCCCTGGGCAGCCTGTTCCAGTGCCTGACAACCCTCTCAGTGAAGAAATTTTTCCTAATGTCTAGCCTAAACTTGCCCTGGTGCAACTTCAGACCATTTCCCCTCCTCCTATCATCTGTTACCAGGGAGAAGAGGCCGACCCCCACCTCACTACAGCCTCCTTTCAGGCAGCTGTAGAGGGCGATCAGGTCTCCCCTCAGCCTCCTCATTTCCAGACTAAACAACCCCAGTTCCCTCAGCTGCTCCTCATCAGACTTGTGCTCCAGACCCCTCACCAGCTTGGTTGCTCTCCTCTGGACAGGTTCCAGCAATGCAACATCTTTCTTGTAGTGAGGGGCCCAAAACTGAACACAGTATTAGAGGTGCGGCCTCACCAGCACCGAGTACAGGGGCACGATCACTTCCCTACTCCTGCTGGCCACACTATTCCTGATACAGGCCAGGATGCCATTGGCCTTCTTGGCCACCTGGGCACACTGCTGGCTCATATTCAGCCGGCTGTCAACCAGTACCCCCAGGTACCTTTTCCACCAGGCAGCTTTCCAGCCACTCTTCCCCCAGCCTGTAGCGCTGCATGGGGTTGTTGTGACCAAAGTGCAGGACCCGGCACTTGGCCTTGTTGAACCTCATACAGTTGGCCTCAGCCCATCGATCCAGCCTGTCCAGGTCCCTCTGCAGAGCCCTCCACCCCTCGAGCAGATCGACACTCCCACCCAGTTTGGTGTCATCTGCAAACTTATTGAGGGTGCACTCAATCCCCTCGTCCAGGTCATTGATAAAGATATTAAACAAGACCGGCCCTAGAACTGAGCCCTGAGGGACACTGCTTGTGACCAGTCACCAATATGGCAGCAATCATATCTGTTTTTTTATCACCCAACAAAAGGTGTAAAAAGGCCTATTCGACTCATCGAAGCAGAGATTAAAAATAGTTAGAATGTCTTTGTGTGAAGAAAGAGAAAACACAGTGACTAACTTGCCACTACATTGTATAGCAAAGCAGTACTGTAACTAAATGTCAAAAGGACTAAGTCAAATGTCCTGACTTCTCTCCCCCTTTGCCACTGACCTATTCGTGTGATCTCACACCTTCAGTCAAAAATACTTTTCTAACCTAAAGCTATTTTGCAGTGTCAACATGTAATACCATTAATGGGCTAAGAAATAACCAAAAGTCAAGAGAAACTTGTGTGTTGTTTACTGTAAACCAAAATTAAGCACAGAGCCTGGCTGTCTGCTATCAAATACGCAGAGCATTCGAACAGTCTTACCTTCCATCTGTTTCCACATTCATTACAGACAACAAATGTTGTCATGGGTTCATCAGCACTGCGGGTTTGAACCTTTGGCAAAGGCAAGAGCCAGAGTGGAAAAGGAAAATTAGTATCTTCAACTTCCATTAGTATGTGTTCAATATGAAGGTTTAAAATCAAAGTTTAACACTGGGGGAACACATTTGTTAAAATGTTAAAATACAAGTTAATTTTCTGTATCAACTGAAACTACTTTTTTGTCTAGACTTCAAAGCGATCATAAACTTATGTTTTGACAGATTTAGTAGCACTAAAATATCAATTTCGGCATAAAAATTATGCATATAATTCTAGGAAAAGATTCAGCAGTAAAACTACATGTTCAGTACAGTTTTGCATATATATATACTGATGCAAAGGCTTAGATGTCTCATGACTGAAAACCAGCTTTCTACTTAAAACACCTGATATACAATATTAAATTATAAACGCAGCCCTGCGTTTAAATTATAAGCATGCCCTGAAGCACCGCTAAACAAATTAAAGCCCTTCTTGCACATATTTCCTAATTAAAATAGGAAAAGGTTGTAGGAACGATTGTAAATCGGGATCTAGTGTTAGTCAAACAGTAGGTTTTATATATATAAAAAAATTGTGTACAGGTATATATATTTTGTATGTATGTATCATCATTTTCTGCTATTTATTCCCTCTGTAAAGAAAAGTTTACACACATTAAAAACAGTAAAGTAGCTCTCCTCCACATAAAACCATATTAATAAAATGTAATAAAAAGAATCAGCAAAAACTCAGCATTGCAAAGAAAACGACGTTTCAGGCTATATACTCAGCTTGGATTTATGTAAAATCTTTGGTAAATTAATAAAACAAACATTCTTTACACAAGCACAGCTAAGTAGATCCAACTATCTTCACGTATCTTGTAATTTGTTAGCATTTTGTTAGAAGTTCGTTTTGTAATTAAAAATTATTTTCTCTGACAATCTTTATATAGGAATTAAGCTTTGAAAAAGGAAAATGAAGAAGTCGAATAATCACGTACCTGGGTGTATGTACAGTTCTTCTTTTTGCACTTGCCACATGTAAACAGATCAGTTTGGGTACCTCCTGTTTTAGCCATCTGGTGCTCTCTGATTGCTTCTTTGGTCAGATTTTTGCGCATTTCTTTCAGCTCATCACTTGCCATTTCCTGTTGTGGACAAAGAGTCGAGAGAGTTTACTAGAGAGCTTTTGTTTTAAACAAGTCATTACCACTGTATGAGTATGTACCATTTTTGATTTAGAATTCATGAGCAACAACTCTATTGAAGGGCAAACTAATTCTAAACATTTTTAACTTTACAAGACTTAAACTGGGATATTTCACAGCACAGAAGCTACAAAAAGTTAACTTTTTTTTTTCCCCTAGTAGCTGGGAAAAAAAAAAAAAAAAAATCAGTAAAAGTTACAGTATCAAACACCTAGAAACATTTCTACGCAAAAGCATTTCTGAACTTCAGCAATTCAACAGAGAGACAAGATAGAAGAGGACTTAAAAGTCCTTTACAGAGGGGGAAAAAGACCCTCTCCCTAAGTTAGATCCTGGCATAATTATCTCATTGACCTACAGAAGATTATTATAGGAAAAAATTACATTATTTTTACTATTTCCATGTTTGTACTGAGGAAGACAGTATAGCTATAATTTACCATATGTCACCAGAAGTCATATACACTTAGTTTCAAAACACTAACTGAAGAGCTCAGATTCACCAATTTTCTTTTTCCTTTAAAAGAGTTTGAGTGTGCAGATCTCCTCAATGTATAGTAACCAAGCATGCAAAGCAAACCCAAGTCATTCCATTTTTCTTCAATAAAGTTTTTTCAGCCATTAAAATTTTAGTCCAAGACATTAATTAAAACAAAGAATGGGCACTGGACAACACAAAACATATGTCTGTGCATATGTACATACACACATGTAGAATGAAAAGAATCAAAATATGCACTGATACATATTTCTTTTACATATATCTTTACATATTCCTTTATCAGCCTCTGTTTGCCCTAACCTTTACGTAAAGCTATAGGGGGAAAAAAACCACCACCTGAACAAAAAAACCCCACTTCCCTTTAAAATGAAAGCTAATTATTATTTTCATAATTTGATAATAAATTTAATTTCTTTCAGTCTCCAAGAAACCCCTTTATACCTGATTTGGAGGGGTAGAATCCAACACATACAAGCAGAACTACAAAAATGAAATCGGATGTTAACCGTGCTTTTGTTTTTCTCTCTCATAAAATCTAATTTTTCAGTTGACTTCCTAGATTTACTTTGATTTGTAAAGACAATGAGCACCTGAATGGGAATTTCTATTCAGGTCTCCAAAATGTTCTTTAAATAACATAAATTTAATTTGATTTAAAGGGCAATTCTTCTAGCTTCTTTCCCCTATCATTAATGGCTTTTTCTATTTATTATGAAGAGCTTCCTTCAAAAATCACTTGAAGTAGTCTGTCAAATTTCAGGTAAGCTTTAAATAAACACTGAAAATGCCAACAGGAGAGGGACTGATCTTTAAAACCACAGTGTTATAATTTGCATAGGAGTATAACAGCAGAGGTTAGCATTTGAAAAACAAATGGCAAGACAGGCTAACACTTATATATCCAGAAAAGTGAAGGGGTAAGCAACTTGGGGTCACTAGCCAGACATATTTACATCTTCCTAAACTTAAAAAAACTATCAGTGATATATCATGTGGCCTTTTAAAAATGGAAACATACCACGATTCAGGAAATTTACACACAACAGCTTACGGGCCTTCCAACTTAAAGACAAAAATCAGATATTTAGGAACCATTAGCAGACACCACCTTCATTCCCTCTGCCCCAACACAGCCCTGTGCAAGCCACAAACAAGCCACAGTCTTGCAAAAGTGTGGGCCCCTTCCATAAATTATTCTTATGGCTAATAAATACAGGCCAGGACATAAGTCCAATAGGGAAATAGTTAAAGGCCTATGCTTCACTTACCTCTGCTGTCATTTTGGCAAACTTGTCAGGAGGAATGTTCCCACACAATACATTTTTCCTTAGATTAGGATTCTTTGCATCCTTGAGATTCGCTATTCTACTTCGTACCCTATTTTTGTATTTCATATCAGTGTTTTTTAATTCTTGAAAAATAGGTGCTTTGGATTTAAGGAACAAAACATTAACAAGTAAAATCTATAGAGGATTCATTTTTTGGAGCAACTTTCCTAAAGCAATGTACTTCTCCACTGTTGATCAAGTCCTCCCCCTCCCACCCCAACCAACAGTTACTTTCCTGTTCAGTGCAGGAGAATTCACGTCCTTCTGAAGCCTAATCATAGTTTAGCACGTGGTCAGTGAAATGTGAATTTTTGGGTAGTAGGATCTCACCCATAAATTTATGTCCAGTTCCTTGACCTCATCCTAAGGATTAACTGATTTCCAAGCCAAATATTCAAACACTGGCAGCTCACGAACAGAATTTTAAACCAGGTTTGCAACAGAAACAGGAAAGCCTTTAACAGGAATGGTGGCTGACTGTAATTACCAAAGAACATTAGCAAGTTAGAATCATGACTATTTCTATGCTCAAGAATACCCCCACCAAAAAAAACCCCCTAAAATAAAAAGAAGCCCAGACCTCTGCTCTGTAACTATTCGAACACTACTACCAGAACAACCCTTTTGAAAATTCCAAATTCATTTAGGAATAAACTTCAAGAAAATGAAATAAAGACATTAGAAAAAGATTAAAACTGTTAACAAGAAAAGATTTTAAAATAACATAGAAGAGCCCAGCATTTTATGTCAGAATGCTTCAAGTAAGATACAATATTGCTGCTGCAAGGAAAACATATTGAACTGGAAAAAACCCACACACACTCACCTACACACATTCCTACATGTTTTAAGGCAAATCATTTAGGTTGTGCTGATTTTTTTAACAATTAATTTCTGCACTGATGTGTTGAACACAGTTTGCTATTTTTGTTTTAAATTAAATTTAAAAGTATTCAATATATAGACCAAGTTAATTAATTTTAACATTATCAATGCTTTTTAAAAATACTCTTGTTCTAGAGCACACAGATGTACAACAAAGGATATCTTCTTCAATCTGAGAACCCAGCTCTTCCTCATCAGCACCAATAGCAATGTAATCATCTGAGGAAAACAAATATTAAAATATTAGCAACTTGACAATCTCAGTGTTTTATATCCCTGAGAGCCCATTTGAAACTCTGAAACTCCGCACATTATGAAACAACTGCAGTGAATTTTCCTTTTCTACAGGAAAGTTTAATTTACTGTATGCTTACCCTTTCAAAATTTTGTTAACATATTACTCGGAAGAACAAAAATAAGTGAAATGAAGAGCGCAATAGGAGTTTAAAAAAGTAGAACAACCTTAAGTCTTTCACTAAAACACAAATTCTGAAATCTAATTGCAAATACAAGTAGTAACAAAAAATTTTGCTATACAGAAAAATTTTAAATATTCTAGTAGGCTTGGCAAATACCCATCTCCACAGTATATCTGTATGTAGAATAACTATTACAAAAAGAAAACATTTTGTATTGCGTTTCATCAGTTCTTTCAGTCCACACTATACAAGCACAAGCAATTAATGTTTTGCATGCATGCAAGAGAAAGATTTCATTAGACACACAGTAATTAAATAACAGAAACAATATTAAGTATTTTTTAAAAATGCAAAACAGAGATGTGATAAAACATGTAAATTAGAAGAAATAAACCACAGCAATTTGAAGACAATGCAGCACTTGACCTAAAATGTCTCAAGATAATTATTTACTGTTTCTGATCAAAACCATTACTCAAAGACAGCTGCCTTTCCAAGATAGCTTAGGACAAATTAGATACAGTATGTGTTTTCCTCCTTCTCATTTTAACATGGGTGTACTTCAATGAGTAATCCAAACACCATTTCTCCCTCCATCTCATGCAGAAGGCCATAAAACCAGAAAATAACCTTATTTTTTGAGACTGGCATTCAACCCATGGATTCAACCTTATATGTGCTGTAGAAAGTAACATAGCAAAGAGAGTTCTTGGAAAACTAGCTAAAATTAAGACTACACAGAATTATGAATACTAAGATGCTATATGCAACTCTCTGGTCACAAATTATTTTAGAAGTCTATGAACTACATATCCCGAGGACCACAAATTCAAGGTCTTCAGTCAGCTTTGAGTACTGTCTGTACCTGAATTTATGTGAATTAAAAGAAAGAATAAAAGAGTGAAGAGGGTAAAAATGGGCAACTCTGAAAACTGCTTGCACTGGGTCAAGTTACACTACGCTAAGAACGAAGGAACAGGAGCTGGGTTGTAAGTTCTAGTAGAAGAGAAGGACCCACAAGAAAAAATTCAGGTCATTCTGAGGAGTCCAACTTTTAGTTTGCTCCTTATCTAGGATATCATTCAATCTGTCAGTTTTAAGGCACCCAAGTGCACATGAGAAGAGAAAAAGAAAAAAGCCCAAAATAGTCAAGGAATTTACAGATGCCCAAAAGGCATGGGAATAGAGCAATGCAAGACTCTCTTACTGCAAGTATCTCAATGAAACTTCAAGATTAAATCAAAACAGAAAGGCAGCCTTCAAAAACCAAATCTGAAGGTCCACAGGATCTGTGGTGTAAGAAAGGCAGGCATGTATATAGTGGCACTCTCAGTCAGAGATAAGACCAAAAAAATAGCAGCTTCCACAAAAAGATTTAAATGAGGAATTAAGGATGCAATAACCTTCCTGAAAAGAAGTTCCACTGTAGGCAAAATATCAGATGAACAGAAGCCACAAAATGTCCCCCATCATCAGCAAAAAAAATGTATTTCAATACATTCCCATGCTGTCAAGGTTACTCATTATTTGCAACTTGGATGAACTTGCCTATGAGTATATACACACAAATGGACATAAACAGGGTTTATTCTACCCTATGGGGCAGGAGAAAAATAGAGTGGGAAGGACTGAAACTGAGAAGAAGGAAACTAGTTAAACTTGAAAATATAGTCTACAAAGCTCACCTCCTGTTCTGAGAGCTGCAGAGAGCATTTCTCTACATTTCACACGTACAGAATCCGAAGTGCTTGGAGCCCGGGGAAAAGAAGGGATGAAAGAATTTGAGGGAGCACTACCTTCCTCCTTCCTGCTGCTGGAATTGCTACTTGAACTGCTAAAAAAAGGCAAAAAGAAAACTAACATTAATGTTTTTTACCCTTCTCCAAATAACTTTGTTCCAGGGCAAAACACAGGTCTTCTGCTATATCCATTTGATGGTATTCAAAAAAGGAGCACAGGCTCCCTTTTTAAAGCTACTTATAGCTCTAGAGGCAATACAATTTTAAAAGTGTCTTTAGAATATTCCCCAGGGTACTCCACACAATAGAGATACAGCAGACAATTCACTCCATTGTGTGGCATGTAAGTTTTAATTAACATGAAATCTTTTTTTTTCCCCAATGGAACTTTACTTTAAAAAACAGTGAAGATACATCACACTAACATTCAGTCTGCAGTGAATGCATTGCACTGAATCTGCTTACTGTACTGAAGTGACATCATGGTCACAAACAATCAACAAATGTAGCTTTGCAAACTGTAAACCAAAAAGTTTTCAGCTTGCATGAGGAAAATGGTGAGAGGTTAAATTTCGGTTTGAAAAAGGCTGCCAGAAACAGATTCACTAAAACCAGAAATGCACAGAAGAAATGGGCTTGCAGATACTATCCTGCAAATGTTCTTGAGCTCCTATAGTGCCATTAACACGGGCTCAGGTTTCTGATAACATATATTTTCTGTTTACGAAAAGAAGTGCAGAATGAGATTGTTCATTAAACATAAAAGCTAACAGACCAAAGAAGTATTCTAAACTTCTAACATAGGCAATTACCACAAAGCTGTGACTGAAAGTTGTTTTACAGTTCTCAAAGCTCAGTGCTAGTATTGAGAGGAAAGAGTATTTGACAGATGAGACAAATGGAATAAACAATAACCACTCTGGCCACACCTTGAAATTGGACTTTAATCTTTTTTTAATGTCAGCAGCAGCAGGATTTACTTCCCTAACAGCACACCATTTCTTGTACAACTCTTAAGTATTTCAGAAACGAATGTGGAGTCTGTCTCCAATATGACAAATTTGGACCAAATAGTTTAATGTTAATTTATACTGAGTGAGATTATTTGTATAGTCATGAAGAATTAAGCACCTTTCTTCTCTTGCTTCGGGGCTGTTTTGTGAGGAAGATGCAGGCTCCTTTTTCTTTTCGTCAGCATCTTTATCAGTTGAAGGTCCATCTGAAAATACAAAACGTAAGAAACTTGCTTTTATCCAGAAATAGTAACCAATTTAAAGCAGTGGTAAAATATCTCTGATGATTTCTCCTGAACCAGTTGGAAATGCTATCAGCTCCCACTCTCTGCTTTGACCTTCTCTTGCAGTACAGCCTTCCACTCCCCAACACCCTCCCCAACCCAGCAAATGGAAAATATCACAACGCTTCGGATCCTTCGAGTCAAGTCCAGCATCTGCTTAAACTGGCAGTGAAGAAATGATGAAAATGCAGACTTTTATGATTTATTTTTGCCAACTCTACTGCATCAGGTAGACAATAACTTCTTAAACTACTGCATCAAGTGTTTGGAGTTTGTCTTCCATGTTTTAAATATAAGCTCCTACTAAATACATGTAATTCTTTTTAACTACATTCACAAGATTTCTACCAAAGGACTGAACCAAACAAAACTGTGGTGTGAAAGCTACCATGGTTTCCAAAAAATATAAAAATCATTTTCACATGCTTTTGAAGGAGTTTTTCAGACACACACACATTATTCTCTGTGATAGCTCTTAAACTATTTGCCTTAGTGCTTAAAAATATTTGAATTTGCCATTCCCATTCAGGCTATGTTTAATGATAATTTTATAAAGAACAAAGACGAAAGCCCATATCAAAAAGGGCAATCACAACATTTAACTTTAGGCTAGCAAGAACACATACGCCCTTCCCTTGTAAAGAGGAATTCAGAGTGGCTAAATCGAGCTCCTGCTTGGATTTGCTCCCTAGAAAGGCTGGCTCCCTCCACTGCCTACAGAGAAAGCCTAGTGAGATTGCCGTCACTCACTGACAGTTTTTGTGAATTCCTCTCTCTAAGCCCTCGTAAAGCTGCCATTACACTTCTAAATCCATAGACCGTATTATTGGGATAAGCTTATACTGCAAACCTTAAAAAGAACTAAAAACAGATCAAGAAAAGGAGGGAAATTTGATAAGGCTCAGTCTTTCCCAAAAAGATGTCCTGAACTTGATACCTAAATCCTTGTTTAAGCATCTAAAAGTATCCTCATTTCCAGAAGAGCCCCATCCCCACATTTCTCAGGGGAACTTCGTGGTATGGAACAGACAAATTCAGGTCTCTTATTCAAGCACTGAGCATTTTTTTTCCTACAGTAGAAAATTACCGTACTGGCTTATTTTTAATAGGAACAATTTACATTTAAAGCTACATAGAAAAGATATTAAACTGAACAGGATTTTGATCCTTTCCTTAATTTTTGACTTAAGGAATTTTTCAACTCAAGTATCACTTGTTAGAAAACCATCATCATAAAAAGAGACCAGAGACAGCCATACTGGATCAGACCAAGCACCTGGCTACTATCCTGTCTCCAGCTGTACCTAAAAAGAGATGCCTGCAAAAGAGTATAGGAACCAGGCAAGCACGCAAAGCAACTCCTCCAGAATATTTCCCCAGCCTTCAAGAGCTTAAAAGTTTCCTGATTTCCTTGCCCACTGTTTGTAACTTTGTATTCAGTCCTTGATAAATTTCTCCATTAAAGAAAAAAAGGCAAATCAAGACACAGCGGATGATGCACTTGAACTGATTCGTCTTTAATAAGCTAAAGATGTTATGAAAAAAATCCTAATAAAGATATCGAGTCAGTCAAGTATTATTTATAAAAAAGTAATTTTACTAAGAGAGCAAACGCAGCTATAAAGCGGAATGGATCACAGAAGATCTTTGCTATGACACCTAAAGTGCACAATACTCAGAGAATGAAAAGAAATCGGATCTCTACCATGCATATTCACATGACTACTCTCTATGGCAACAAACGCTTATATGATATATAATTTAAAAAAATATTCTAAGTATTCACATAATCTCTTTTACCCTCATCATTTTTTAAGTACATGATCATTTTCGTCAGAGGCTTTAAGACAAACTGATAGATCAAACAGGTATCTTGGGGTACAGCTCAGATTTTGCAAAACAGCATGGCTGCCTTACAGCTGAGCTCTACTTCAGCCCATTCACCTCCATGGGGTTTTTTTTTGGCACGCCAGTTGCCAAATTCAGAGCTGACCTAGATATCTCCTGCTTATTTTGCATCAAACACACCGCTATGGTATACCTGGAACCTGGTTTCAGTTTATCAAATGCTTCCATTTAGCCCAGCACCATTTCATCAGGGAAGGCAGGCACCTGAGAACATCCACTGATACCCCAACTGCTCCGTTCACTTACGGCGGGGCAGGGTAAATGTGAGGCATAGGGATAAAGCAAGAGGGAAAAGCACAGCTCTTCCTACACCTGCAAGCCAGTCTGGGCAAGCATTTCTCAAACCAAGGTCAAACTTCAGCAGCTGAGGCAACCGGACAATCTTCAGCAAGTATCTTCAAAACTACAACTTCTTTAATCACTTAGAGAAGAGTTTATAGACACTTTTGTTTAATCCAGTTTCGGAAATCTGAAAACAGAAGTTAACAATATTCTCTGTTTGCTTGAAATATTCTCCTAAGTATTTAAGTCATTCACTCATATGGATCATAAATTGGAAAGCACTGAGGAGATCCAGTGTCAAGCGGTATTTATTCTTAAACTCACACATTAATAAGGATTTATGCTTTTATTAAAATACTGTGTTGACAAAAGAACTAAATGCAATTAACAGCCTGCTAGACAGCATTTCAACTGTTCTCTGGGGAAAGGAAAAAAAATTATCCTTGAGAAACTAAAAGTCCCTACTAATTAACTTATTCTACATTCAATGGCCAGACTCCAACACAAAGGAAAAATGACAGCTAATGGGAACTACAACCAACCACAGAAATTCTAACAAAGTAAGATGGAAAAAATGGCCCTTCTGTTAAAGATATTTAAAAATTCCAATGAGCAAGTGATTCACATTAAGAAGTCTATAGAACATCATAAATATTTACATAATATGAATTACAAGTTGCTTTAAAGAGGCACAATTACTTTTTCAACTTTGTACAGCTATTAAAACTTAACGAAACTTTTTTTCAGAAACAAATTGAAATTGTCATCAATTTTAGGACTGAAAATTGTAACTTCACAGTTTTAGGTACTGCAGCTTCAGAAGGCCATAAAAAAAATCTTTTAAGCTTTTTTTTTTAAATAAGATAAGCTAATTTATATTAATACTTCTTCAAAGTACAAAGAACAAACTACTAACATGAATTGACTATTAGCCATTGGAGTAAGACTATCAAATTCTGACTACTGCATTGTGATTTCTATCTGGGACTTGCAATTAATTCTACCTTTTCCAATGAAATAATCTCTCCAGAGTAAAATATGACATGACAGTGTTCTTTGTTACCAGAACAAAATTTTTAGTGTAATATTACATGGCCAGAGATAACATAATTAATCTGAATGTTAGAAGCCATTAATAGCTTTCACAGATTCTTCTAATTATATGACAAGTGAACTCAATACATTTGCTAGTAGCAAGAAAAATATAGAGAATAAAAAGATGTAATGTTTTTAATGTATAAATTTAACTTTAAATTACAAAATATTTTTTAGTAATAATTTTTCAGAAATGTTAATGGAAGGTGGCTAGTTATTCCCTGGAAGCACATGAGAATTTAATTTAGTGGGTTATCTTATGTTACTGATTCAGGCATCACCACCAAAACTTGGAGTTTTCTGAGTATTCAGTTTAAATAAGTTAAAGGAAAGAGATATGAGAACAGGTAACAGATGGCATAGTCATTAATTTAACAATGACCCTCATATTTAATAATTCTTTAGGTCCCATTTTCCTGACCAAAATAATCTTGAGATGCACAAGCAGCTACACTTGTCAGCAATTCCTCTGCAAGCTGTACTAAGACATGGAGGTAAGATCAGAAAAGCTTCTTCCTAGTAATAGCATAGGGAGGAATACTATCTGAAATCTATAAGTAAACAACAAAACCATGAACTGTTAGCCATTTTTAAAGATTTTTTTAATCAGAAGTGAAAAAAGAGCATGACATTAACTTCTTTCCTATACATGTGTCTTCTCCTATACAGCATGATGTAATTTGCATCATATGTTATTACAGCTCCATTGATAAACCTAACAAATTATAGATCTACTAATTGTAAATGGTACAGTTTCAAATATACATTTGACAGGTTATTTCCACAGCTCATACTTGATATGGAAATGAAACTATCGAAATTATTTTTGCACTCAATTCTACTTTATAAGATATCAAGACATGTACTCTTCTTATCAATAGTAAACAATACTCTTAAACACTATTAGACTGTAATTTAGGAACTTATTTTGTCAATAACAATTTTTCTGAGCACAGCCAGCAGGTTAGTAGATATCCTCAAACAACTCTACCTAATGACAGCATCAACATACCTGTAAGATAGTCCTAGACTGTACCAGCTTGCTCCAGCAGAATCAAACTCAGGTTCGAAATAACAAAGGATTATAAGAGCAAAGCAATCAGAATAAAACATGTCTGTGAAGCCTGGCTGGTGTTATCTTCTCTTGACAACATTAAGCACTTAAACATTCATTTAAAATAAAACTACTCAGGCATGCACTTTTTTGAAATAGGCATTTCAAAATGTTTGTGACCCCATTTTTAGTTTTTATTACTGGCAACAGATGATCACACTTGCACTTAGTGGTAAGAATACTGTCCAATCATTCTGCACTTCCAGTTCAGCACATAAACTTTAGACTAGAGTTAAGTTTGCTTAGAGGTCTGGACATTCTTTTTCACTGTATACTCTCAGAGTTCAGTAAGTAATTATTTGTGATGAAGAACGTTAAATTCCTTAAAGAATTTTTTGTTGTTGTTACTTAATATAAAGGAACATTCCTTATAACCTAAATGGGTATGCATATATTATCTGCATAGCACACCCTATATACTCAGCTCCTTGGCAAAACAATCATTATTTACAAATCCTGGTTTATAACCAAACAGTATTTTTTTCTGAGAGCAGAATTTGCTGCTTTATGTAAATTGGGACCAACTCAGATATGTGGTTTAACGTTCTCACAGCAACATCTGAAAGCAATCTTCCCCCGTACCTCACTCAGTGAGTCACTTCAGAAAACGCTTGCAAGCCCTCTGCTGGGCAGCTTCCGACCACCCTAAAAAACCCTGGGTAACCTGGCATGGCCCTGATCAAGCCATAAACATCTGGTGATTCACAGCCTTTGATTTCTTCTCATGCTTCCCATGCATTCTTAAAACGTAAGTTACAATAGCATTCAACTTAGTACATGCAGCCTGAACCATCAACAATTCTTGCCTAAATTCAAAATGTCATTTATAAAAATAACTCACAAAGACTTCAGATCTCTGAGTACAATGCTTGGTACGATTAACAGCTGTCCGCTTCTGCTGCCATCTTTGATCCATACCATTTTACATGCACTATAAACAGCATAATCGAAACTGATTTCTCAAGCAGCTCAACATACGGTATTTCGTATTCTTCTGAGAAAGTCAAAACTAATGATAAAACAGAATAAGAGTACTTTGTAAGATACCCACCCATACTTTGCACAGCCCAGATACACTATCTTCCACAGTCACAAGATTTTAAGTTCTAATGAAATGTGAAACAAGGTGTGAAACATTTGCCCGATTATGCTTTATTATATGGTCTACATTATGATCAAGCAAAATTTAACTACATAAGTTTTGAATACAAGCAGTGCTGTATTTGCAGGAATAATTTGATTTTATGTAATTAAGTGCACAACCAAAACTGTAGTAGACCTGGCACAATAAGGTACACGCAATAGTATCTGCCCTGTAACAAAAATTAGAGCATGAACAAAGGTCACGTACCCACTACCTGAAGAAGAAAGTATTTAGTTCGGGTTAATATTAAATATTTGCTCTTTACTTTCCAGTTCCTCACAGGTTTGACTTCACCTGATGGAAGCAGCCTTCGGTAGAGTCTCCCATCTCTCTTAAAACAATCTGAATGTGGTAAGCCATCAAAAGGGGAATGTCCACCTTTCCCCAGCTGTATGTAACTGCCGCAATCCCTGTGCAGGAAACAGTAGCTGCAAACAGGCTGGATCAAGAAACTGATACAGTTGAAATCTAAGCCAGAAGAAATGAACGAAACAATTGGTTTCCAACTGGTCAGTTCCCAGCTCTGGTCTCCTAGATGGCCACTTGAGCACTGCTGGCAGGAGGGAGCAAGGAGGCACCTGTGCAGAAGGGAAGCCAGGACCAACCCTTTCAGCAACAGTCTACACCCAGGTCACCTGCCGTGACCACCAGGCCCCACAGGCTTCTTCCAGACTTCTACAGCATGAACACCCTCTGGTCCTCAGGCAGGAACAGTACTCCCCGTGTTTCACAATGTTTGAACGCTTAAAGATCAGTCAGCTACAAGTAACAAAATATTAAGGCAAGTTTGACTGACTTAAGATACTGTGCTTAAAAAAAAAGGAGACAGAAGAGTACTTTTACTGTCTCAACAAATAAATAGCGATTCCTTTCCTCAAAGGACAGCGATACCCAAAAGCAGTATCCGAGGGCACTCCCAAAAGCTGAGAACTCGGGGGGGGGGGGGGGGGGGGGGGGGGGGGGAAGTATTACACTACTTTGCTGCCAAAACAAAGTTGCAGTATCAAAAAAATTGAACTTCAGAGAAAAAACAAAACAAAACTTTGTTAGGGCCTTTTTTTAAAGCTTAAATTAATAACTTCAGATCTAGGTCACTCATCCAGCTGCTGCTTTTAGAAGTCTTTAGAGTAACTCAAGTTAAAGGCACGTCCATTTCTCCACTTATGTATCTTACCACTTTTATGCACTGGATATAATACAGTTGGACGTCAAGTTCTAAGTGCAAATTTAAACATAAAAAGTACACAGTTTCCACTATTTACCAGAGAACTCTGATCAGAGCCTTCATAAAGTATGCATTTCATTTATAATAAATGTAATTATAAATATTTTAAAAGTATTTTATCAGCATATCTAGTATTATCTAAATTTAATTACTAAAACTAACCTAATTAGTATTACCTAACTTTCTAAAGGTAGGTTAAAAAAAATTTCTGCTGTAGAGGTTGTTGCTTCTTACTAGAAGTTGAAAGCTGTCACAGATTGGCCATTTCTACATACATATACTGTCAGATGGATACAAAGTCATTTCTACACCATTTACAAGAGAATAATAAAGTATCTGATGAAATACTTCATAGCTGATAAAAATTAGGCTGATTTCAAATGGCAGGGGACTAACACCTCCTGGTGTTTAGTATATTTTTCTAAACAGAATGGTAAATATCTAAATCAGTAGAAAATAACTTACACTGTTTTCTATTTCAAAATTTTAAGCTTCCTAAGCCTTAGTTTACCTAAAATTGGATACAAAGAAATAGAGTACAGCACAGCGTATGAACAAAAATATCTGGACACAGTTTGAGATCTGAGTGTTTTCAAACACATTAAAATTAAGTACTACAAAACATGCTTGCACAAAACCCTGCTAATGGACAGGATTCATTAACTGTGTTCATTGCTTTAAGGGAAATTAAAAAAAAAAGTATTAACTCACTAATTAGTAAGTTGTTTAAAAATACGAAGGTTTCAGAAAGCGCATATCTATTTCTCACTACCTGTAAGTTCTAACAGATTTTTAACGTCAATTTTTTACCGTTTTTTTTCTCTTCACAAATCACTTTATAACCAAACTTCAAAGCCTCCACATTCTCATATGAGATTTTGCACAAGTTCTTCAGAGTACCTATTATATTTGACAAAGGAAATAGTCAAGAACAGGTTCGTTAGTGCTTAGTACCACAGTACAGTCACTCTAGCTCAACAGCAGGCAACGAGACTTCAGAAATGAATCATGTCACAGAAGCTGACTTCCTACTGCTTGCCAGACCCAATAAAAATATATTAACTTTTTCCTCTGAATACACTTTCACAGTAATGCACTGCTGATAGTCAAAGAGTAAAAAACCAACTACATCAGTGCAGAAAGTTTCAATACTTACACAGGAGCACAAATATATCTAAAGTAAGGCAGTGTCAAGGTTTTGCATCAAGACTGCATACACTTAAAACATGCAAGAGCAGGGAAAAAGAAGTTTGTGTCGCCATACCTAACAGTTTCTTCCATGACTTGATAAGAGACTTTGCTAAAGATGTAACTTCTTCATCTGTGCTTTGCTTGCGTATCGCATTCACTGACATTCCAATTCTGGTAGACTGCAAAAGAAATAAAAACACTGTAAAAGGTGGCATGAAGATAATTTAACTAGTAAAGATATAAAAAGTTGTATTTTGACATCATTTCTTAAAAGTATCTTTTTTCTTTGTTTTTGGTTTTGTGTTTTCTTTCTTTTTCTTTTTTTTTTTTTTAAACAATATCAGGATGAAATGTTGCAAGCCTTTACAAAACTTATTTTGACAACATAGGTATTTTAGAGAGAAATACAACAGTACTACCATTTGTTTCCATCACAGAAGTTTGCGGCTGGGGGAAGTGAGGCAGGAGGATTAAGGGGAGTCAATCAGAAGATTTTTGCTCCCAAACCATTTCAAAAATCTCCGCAGAACTACTTATCTAAACTAAGTATGACATTCAAAACATCTAACGATGTGAAAATCACATATACATCTTAATGTTTTATAAAATGTTTAGCAAAGGTTATAGCCTCAAAACCTTATTTTTCTGTGAAGCAGTGACTGTATTTATATTTCGGCATGATCAGAAGCTTGCCAGCTGCATCAGTGACTTCGTACGCTTAGAATTCCCATTTAGAGGTTGTGGAAGAAGCTGTAGTATCAGTTGGGAGCGACCACATTTTAGATTCCCAATAATTTTGGCAATACTGAAATTCTTTAAAATCTTAAGTACAGAGGGTTCTGCTTTTAGATAGAAACAGCAAAACTAGCCTACCCCTCTGAAAAGGCCAAGACAGTGACAGCCTTTAAACCTTTGGCACTACTGCCACCTACAGAGTGAAATGAATTTACAATGCGATCCTTCTAAGACTCCTAAGATGAGGACACAAATTTAGTTCTACAGCAATAAAAGTTTCATTTTAGAAGACTTCTGACTAACGTGTTAATCTAACAAGTAGAACATTTCCACACTTTTAATTTCATGAGATGAGAAAAGTATTTAACAATACAAGTAAGTATTTTATTATCGTTTTGTATGTTGATTGATGACTAAATTCTTTAAATTGTTCTTAAGATGCTTGGTTTTGCTGCATTTACTATTTACAGGATACCCTAAATATAAATTATTCTACTTACTTTTGCAGCAGTTCATCATAAATTTCCTTCTCCTTTAAAGGAAATTTAAATCTTTCTGGCTCGCTAAAAATGGAAATGATTTGTTCCTGTAAATTACTCCTTACAACCCACATAACACTTTTTGGGGCACCATGGATGTGCTAAATGACTGGAAATGTACTGACGTATTCAGTAGCTATTTCAGCAAAGGAAACACATCAGATAAGCTCAGGACTGAGCATGAGCTTTAAACACTTATTTTGAATTAAAGAAAACAGATGGTTACTCACCTGCAACTAAAGTATTTCAAGATGGACTCTGCTCACTCAGACTAACAGTACTGGCCAACTCTCCTGACATGTTAAACACATACTCTGGACATTATGTTCAGACAATAAAGAATAACATGTGCTTGGAACTCCATAAAATACTCATCATACCTGAATGAGAAAAATGTATCTACAAAAAAATAAGAAAAGGCAACTCTGCACTGATAACCGGGCACAGCCACAGCCTACTTTCGTCAGCAAAAAGAAAAGACACCAACTTACAGACGTAGGGAAGTAAAACACAAAAACTCAAGTAAAACTCAAAATTGACTGGATAAATCAACTTCCTCTGATCACACAAGAGAAACAGACTATGGTAACTGTCTAAACTGCCAGCTTTCCTGAGGCAGTGCATAAAGATCATTCATTTGTTTGGTTTTATAGAGTGCCTGATCTGGCCTGTCCTAAAGAGAAGGGAAGGAATGATCTACTAACTTATTTGCCTGCAAACTGACACAGGTAATCACAAAAGATCAGTATTATATTATCAAAATGACTCTGCTTCAGTGACAAACAAGCTGTCAGCGTTTAACATTTCTTCAGTCTTCCAGCCTGTGAAGCTCTTCTTGTGAGAACCATTTTAAGTGGAAAACTCTGGTATTTTTGCCTAGCCCAGTCTAACCTGCAGAGTCCCTTTATCTCTGTGCCAGTTTGTAAGTATACGAAAACCTTCCTCACCCCGTCCAAAATGCATCTTCAATGGAACTTCAAATTCTAGAGCACTTTTCATCTGCCTCCTGAGAGTAAAGAGGCTCAGAGAGAGCATAAGACAGCTGTTTCCACCCCTGAAGCATTCAAGCTGTAGGCCAAGCAGCCTTCACTTGGTACGAGCAACAGTTAGCATAAGTAACCTACAACTGAACCCAAAACAAAGCATATGGCGGCAGCTGCTCTTCTCTAAACCAGATCGAATGAGAAAGCCTTAAGGAACCTGGGGGGGGCCTGGGGTAGAAAAGCAACCACTGAAGCAAGCAGAGGTGTTACCAACTTTAAATTGTAAGAGAGTATGAGCATAGAGACTTGGTGAGCACCTGGACCAAAGCAGAGCCAAATCAACCCCTGAAGAATAACCACCTCCAGGTTCCCAGGTCTCCCCAGCTTGCCAATGAACTGGCAAGAAGTCATTAACAAGGACTGTACATGGCAGCCGAGTTCTGCATACGCGTGTGTAATATCCAGTAAAACCTGTTTGTTAAAATAAAGACTGTCTGTCTCACTGTTTAGCTGCGCACAGCTGGCACCAGGGACATGACGCCTTTAATACTGTGTGGCTGCAAAACAGATTTGCAATTCTGACCACCGGACAAATCATGTGTGAGGACGGCTACTGGCTCCCTGCCTAGCTGAGCAAGGATCAGCTTGCTTACCCAAAACTCATTAGATATGACTCAGTCCTATTATTGTCTGTAACCACTTCAGTTTTCTGTGACAAAAGTCAGAGAAAGACACAAGATACAAGCAGAAGTCCAGACTACTGATGTGCACCTTCTTATTCTACATACCTGTAAATTGCTCAGAGGACATGACCAGCTCAGACTGAAGCAACAGTCGTGTTAGAGGAAAAAAAGTCACTTCTCTTAACACACAGGAATAATGAAACTATCATATCAGCTAGCAGTGCTTTTCGCAATGTAGCCAGCTTTCAAGACTGCTTAAAAATCGGTGTGGAAGTATGCTTTTCACTTGCATTCTGCATTTCATTAGTTCAAATGCATCAATAGATACCTCAGCCTACACAGAGGAAGTTAGTGCTCACTTTCTCATGATCGCCACCCTTCTTGACATCAGCACACTCACGATCCACTACCAGAACGATGCATAGGATTACCCTGCATTTCAGCTTGTTGCTCTGAGCCCTCCACTGATTGAGCAAATTTGGGAGACTAACATAGGAAATTTATGGCAGACTTTACATATTCATGAAACTCTCAACATAAATAATGTGAATTTGAGTCTAAACATGTTGCTAAATGCAATCTTATGCAGTGGAACTGTTCTGAATAATACAGCAATGGATACTTAAGAAAAACTTCTTAACTAAGCTGCTGTCAATCTACTACACAAGAGTACGCTAAAATACCTGATCCCTTTAGAACTACTGTAATACAGAGACACTTCTTTACAAAACTCATATGGTGCCCGCCCCAACACAGATTAAAAACAATCTTTTACTGCAAATATTATTTTCACTCTAAAAACTGATTTCTGTCATATGGATGAGAATAAGCAAGCTTCTTTCAAATAGGATAGCAAACTGGACAGAATTAATACGCAACCCTGTATAAATTAAGTCAGGGTCACACAAGTGCCCTAAAAGGCAGACAAGTTGAGTTTGTTCGTACTTAGCAAGACTACGAGTCCTCCTCTGTTGATAACATTACACAGGTTTTCATTGCAACTAAAAAAAGTGTAAGTTATCTACTTGTACATTCTTCAGATCCTCAAGGTTCAAGGGTAGAACTGCTCTCTGTAAAGCTTCTCCTTCTAGTCTCATTCTTCACACTAAGCAGAACAGGTTTGCACAGCAGCATTTTCAGAATATCCAAAGCACTTGCAGAGAGATTTTTCATTCCAAAGGCAAAAAACAATATTACACAAATACTTTGTACTAAGACCTGCGCAAAGAAACTCAAAGGAGTCAGGTTAACAGGGTTTTTTCCCAGGTTTTGTTGTTGGTTTGTGGGGGGCTTGAGGGGTGGTTTTTTTCAGTGGGGTGTTGTTTTGGGTTTTTTTAAGGAAGGAGGCAGGACATAGGGGAGAAGGCTGCAGCATCATAGCAGCCATGCTTATTCATGCATGAAGGTGACACTTTCAAATTCCTATTTTCTGCCACAAACAGCATTAGTAATAACGTACTAAGTACATTCTGCAAATACACAGGATACATATGTCAAGAATGACGTTGCTACTCACACTTAAGATTTGAATTTTGTAGCTAATTCCGTATCTGTGACCATTAATTGTCACTTAGAAAAAAATTACTTTTCAGTCTCTTCCAATTGAAGTGGCTACCCACAGCAAATAAGGTCTTAACATTTACCTCTGCCATTTGAAAACTTTCACAGAGATAGGAAATATCTAGTTACTTTGGAACAAAGTTGTTCATTGATGAATTACATGACAAACTCTGAAACTTGACATGCACTCATAAAGTTCACTGAGTTACTTTTTGAAAGAATTTATAAATAATATATAAATTACTACGTTAGAGATGTAGATATAAGCAAAATTAGAGAGAGTATGCATGCAAGTGAGAGAGGTTGTACCAAACCATCACTCCCGCCCAGGGGAGTAAAAGGGGAGTAGTAGTAATAGTAGTATAGTTACCTTAAGAAATACACTACCCAGAGTTATGTGTGAAACAAAACAAAACAAAACAATATGGAAATGGTCAAATACAACTTGCCTGAAGATATGAACTATGTTTTTCCTCACTTACAATCCAAAACCAGAACTAACTACATAAGAAAAGAAGGTATCAGCTGTAATCGGGTGCGTTCTCCTTCAGAAGGAAGGAAACACATCACATTTGTGTTAGTAAGAACCTAAGATTATACGTAGGGTAAGCTTATAAGCAGCTCTTCCCCTTTGTCTATGACAAAATTCACTATTTTCATATTAAACAGAAAGATAAGCTTTAAGAGCTTGCTACTGGAAGAAAACAATTAAGGTAAGTGCCCTAAATCAGGGTGAAATAAGACTACTTATCCTGTAACAACACTGATTCTTCCAAGGAGTTTCTATGTAGGTATCTACTTTAATAATGCAACCTTCTTCCAAATTTGCTATCTTCACCTTCATCATTACAGAGTTAATATTTGCAACATAACAACAGTAAGAAAATCATACCTGTAACAACTCAAGGGTCATGGGAATATTCTTAAGCTCCTTCAGTAAATCAAGAGCTCCAGCCTGCAAAAAAGAAAGAAAAAAATAAGTCAATTTAGTAGCAATCGGATACTTTAAATGTAGTACATACCCTCATCTACCTTCAAGGTTCCAGACTGGATTCAAGCCATCAGTTCCTAATTTATCCACAGAACAACTCTAGGGCAAGGAGTGTTCTGCTTCACAAACTCTAAGCATTAACAGGCCTTAACTCAGAAATCAAAGTATTCACTCAAAGACTAGAGAAGTTTTATCCCTCATAATTCAAATGGCAATTAAAGCATTTTGTCAATTACTACTTAACCAACATACATCCTCAAGAGGTAATCCACTTAACAGCATCAGAAACAAGCCAGACAACAACAGCAATTTTCAGTTCAGAACAACTTCACCTGTTTTAGCTCAAGAACTTGGAGCTGAGAAGCTCTGCATATTCCATCAATAATGCATATGGATATATATATGCACATATAACTATATTTATAAAATATATACACCCAACATTCTTAACTGTATTTGCAGTGGTGTGGTACAGCCAGAAAAGTTTACTGGTTTAAAAACCGTGAGCAGATTACACTGTATTACTAGGACACAGCTATAGGTTCCCTAATAGAAAAAGACAACTTTGTTGAGTATGTCTACCAGCAAATGCCCAAATAAAAAAAGTTCAGCAAGACTTGCCCTATTAAGTTTAAATATTAGTTCAATGATACACATGGATTAGGCTGCACAGGCTAGTGCAAACACTCTTCAGCCCATACCAGACTGGCCAAGCATCAACATGTTCCAAACTAGAAGCCAGAGCCCATCCTAATGTGCTGCAACATCTGAGCTAATGCGCTTGTTTATTATTCAGCTGTCGTGGGTTGTTCTTTTTTCCTTTTCCCCTGCTAAGACTATAAGGAAAGGTACAAACTTTGTAAGCAGCAACTTTCTAGACAGATGAGTTAATTTCAGAGATTGTACTGCTAAGCATTAATAAACTGTACACACAGCTACCCTGACTAACAACTCATTCTTTGGCTATGTTGGCCTTACTTCAAAAAAAAAAAGTTTTCACAAATGTGAGCTCCATAGTTTACTTCAACCTCTACATCCTTGATGATTTACCACCCCTACTTAAGTAAAGCTCTGTACCATCCACTTCTTCCTGTTTACACAGGTTGTCAGACTACAACAACTTCCTAAAGGTTGAGATGATTTTGCTGTTATTGAAGTGCATATGGTTCTGAACCTGTGAGCTATGAACAGCAAGAAGGCAACCGCCTTTGCATACAAGAGGCCACTCTACCCAGGCTAAGCCTATTGCCTTCCCCCCCCCCCACTTTTTTTTAATGCATGAGGTTTGGAAATAAACCCCACAAAACCTCCATCTTGCAGGTCTTTGGAATTTGATTCCTTTCTCTTTCCTTACCTCTCTCTCAACTCATCCTATTTTGCTTACTTTAATACGCCTTTTGCTTGCCTTCATTTTTAAATTCTCCCTAATCAACTTCTAATATGACACCTGTTGCAAGGAAACTCTCCTCTTCTCCTGCTGCATCTGCAGGTCTTACGATTTAACCACTAAAGATAGCACATAAAATAACCACCAAGAGGCTGAGGAAGATGAAAGTGGAACTTGTGTCACATCCAAGCAGGCACAGCTTTGAACGCTTTCAAATATATGCTATAACCTCTGTTTTTTAAATATATCTGACAGCAAAGAAGCCTCTAAAAACAAACATTTCACTACGTCCCACCTCACACAAACGCAATTCACTTATAAAACTGAAGTTTTACTATTTTGCCATCATATCAAAAAGTCTTATTTAGCTTTTATTTGTGATACACAAAACTTCTCCAGTTTTAACCACAGAATTTTAGCAGCAATGATGCAACACTGGGAAATGTCATGCTGTTTTCAGGTGCTAAATTGAGTTAGCATACTAAACCATTCCCTTCTCTTAACAGCCATAAGCATGGTTTCTTCTGTGCAAAATAGATCCAAGTAAAGCAAATTAACTATCTTCACTGCTACAAAACAAAATCAAATTCAAGAACATTTTCTTAGCTGAAACAAAACGAATTGCAAAAGTCAACGTGCCATTATCAAAAATATAATCTGGTAACACCTCCAAACCAAGTAAGTTATTAGCAAACAGTACACAGTATGGGATTTCAAAACAAACACAGGTTATTGTAGTCTGCAATTTCAGAGTAACAATGATACTGTAATGTAAAGTAGCACTCTCTTCACCTCGTCTTAGAAATACAGTCTCATCAACTCAACACTTTTTCATAACCACTTTTCTTAGCATAAAGTCAAGTGCCCTCTTTTCCTCAAAACCAGAGTGGAAGTTGCACGGCAAAACTTGTAATTTCTATTTTTCTAATGTAAGACTTCTCCGCTTAAAAATCCCCAACCATTAAGATTATTATAAAACTTCTTTTAAAGGCATTTCAATATTTCTGTGGAACATGAAAGGCAATGTCCCGTTCCACTAGGCTGGTTGGCTTCCAGTATGCTTCTCTCAGTTGATCAGATCATAACACCACAATGACGTTCTCTATTCCTATTTTAAAGCTATGCTTCAGGCAACAGAAAACAGAGTACGTTTCTGAAGACAGCAGAGCTATCCAGTTACAACTCTTTTCTACTTAAGGGAGCAAAAATTTCATAACATGGGCAATTTTACATTTTCTTCTCTAAACTTACTCAACCAGTTTTGATTTTTTTTAATCCATGGGCGCAACCTTACTTTTCATACCTACTCATTACAGCAGCTTAGTGAAAAAGTGCACTTACGTACAACAAAAGCTATAAGGAAGGCACTACATGTGTTCTAATCCAATCACAGCTATTCTGAAGGAGGAGTAGTATCTATTTCAAGCACACAACTGGTATTTGGAGCAACAGACGACATACGTATCTCACAGTGTATTAAATACAACATTGCATTATTGTTTTGTCCTTCAAACCAAAAGAACTCATATACCACTCCACTAAAATAGTTATGAAATCTGCTCAGCTACAATTAAATCCTTAGTCAAGGCAAATCACCAAGAGTCTGACTCAGGAAGGGTGTCTACACCGACTGCCTTTTCAACTCGTCAAAAGAAATGCCAAACAGCACGTTGCCACAAGTCACAGCGTCACCTTTTGTATGAGAGATGAAGCACGTCTTGCCATCTGAGTCTTGACAACTTCAGAGTGAAAAATATCAAAGCTTTTTTTTTTTTTTCTTCTTTTATTGATGGGTATCAAATCATTCTCACTCAAAGACATACACCAAATACCTGTTCTCCTTGAGTAAAAATGGAGAAAGCAATACAAGAAGTTGTCAGGAACATCCATTATCCAGTGGGTACTTAAGTATGAATGCTTCATATTTGTGAGACAATGAAGTACCTCTTCATAGAAATGATCTTAATAATTTTGCTAAAGTTAGCATTTTAACTGCAGGGTGGGATTAGGCAGGAAATTGTCCTGGTTTTGGCTGGGACAGAGTTAATTTTCTTCCTAGTAGCTGGCATAGTGCTGTGTTTTGGATTCAGTACTAGAAGAATGTTAATAACACCCTGATGGTTTAGTTGTTGCTAAGCAGGACTTACACTAAGTCAAGGACTTTTCAGCTTCTCCTGCTCTGCCAGGGGCACAAGAAGCTGGGAGGGGGCACAGCCAGGACAGCTGACCCCAACTGGCCAAAGGGCTATTCCAGACCATAGGACGTTGTGCTCAGTATAGAAACTGCGAGGAGTTGGCCAGGGAGCAGCAACCCTTGCTTGGGGACGGGCTGGGCTGGGCATCAGTCAGTGGGTGGTAAGCAATTAGACTGTGCATCACTTGTTTTGTATATTCTTTTATCATCATCATCATTATTATTATTATCCTCTGCTGTTTTATTAAACTCAACCCACAGGTTTTACTTTTTTTCTATTCTCTCCCCCCTCTCACTGGGGGGGGGGGGGGGAGTAGGGAATGGCTGTGTGATCAGCTGCCTGTTGGATTAAACCACAAAAAAAAAAATCACACTGGGCAACTGAAGAACAAATACCTCTACAAATGACAGAGACTAACAAGAAAAACACAGAGACACCTCCTGGGTTAAATACTGATGTACTTCCCTTTCCTATCATACAGCTAAGGGTTTTTATCACAGTATACACATGTGCTGTGGATAAACTGTCCTATCTCCACTATCAGCCGCAGACGCAGCTCAAGCCCTCTGCCTTAGAAGGTTTTTGAGACAGCATCAAACTCACAACAGAGCCACTTGTGTGTGATACGGAGCTGCAACGAATGAGCTCTGTTCCAGCAAAGTTCAAAAGCGCAACCACTTCTGGTGCTGCCCGTGCTCTCGCTCCTGGGACAGGGGTGAAGATGACAGCCAGCCCAACCGCTGGCCCCCACCCAGCTGTGCACGCTGCGTGCACATCAGACCCACGCTGACCCCAGTAAGGACATTGTGCTGCTCCCTAGAGCTCTGAAAGTTAATTATCTTACATGTGCCAAAAGCGTGAATATACGTCCTCAGCTGCTGCTAGGAATTACATCCAAACTCCCAAGCCTCCCAGATCACAGAGCATCGACAGTCGTTCCCATATTACCTGGGAACTGACATTTTCCTTCTATTGTCAGAAGTTCTTCCAAAAAAATTGAATTAACTGCACTTCATCATTCTCACTGCCACAATAATGAAATATTTTAGAGTTGGTATGTTTTCATCTTTTCAACACCTCATAGGAAAGAACCACAACTCCAGTTTTGGAGTCAGGAAAGTGAGACTGAAATCTTTTGTGCTGAAAAAGCATGATGAATAGAAATAAAGAAGGAGGGGACAAAAAGGATAAAATTAATCAAGTGAATAAACACTGGTTGTAAAAATTTTTTTCCACTAGGCAAGGCTCCTGTTTCCACACTGTACCATTACAGGGTTCAAATGTATCAGGGCTAAACCATACAGTACTATGGGACATCAAGAATTCTGAAACACAACAAAGCATGGCCTGTGTGTACTTGTAATGAATTTGTTTGGATTCTGGACCAACTTTCATTGGTTTTATACAATCAGCATATTCTATAAATATGCAAATCTTACTTTAAAATGTTATTCATAATTTCCATTATCTTAAACAGCAAACAAAAAAAAAAATCTACTGCACCCACTAAGACTTCTATAAACTGAAATTCCATATAGCTCAGTTCTGAATTATCACTGATATTGAGCATTTAATGCACTATCATAACACATAGAAAAAGTTTAAGTACTAAAATAACAGTTTGTAGGAAGAGCAGCAATCCCAAATATACAAGTTACAAGAGAGTAACAATATGCCCACCTGATACAGAAGTGGTAAAGGGAGCTTATAATTTATTTGTATGCTGGTTTATGTGCAATCATAATCAGGTATTTGACAGTGGCGGCACACTTTGATTTTACTTACTTTGACGTTTTGTAGGGATGGTATAAACTTACATGAGAATAACACGTGAACTAAGCTAACTGAATTCTACCCAACTGAATTCCACCCAACTAAATTCTATCTCTATTCTGAGGCAGAATCACCTGAATTAACAAACGTGGTGAAAATTACATTCATACTTTGTTTCAGGTTTAAAAGCAACAACAAAAGGTGGCTCACGTCCCCGATCCGCTTCAGAAGTTTGCCCACGCAACTCTGGCCGCCCAGCCTCAGCAGGCTTGGGGTTCCTCACTCACTCACGCTTTTAGCTTGCACGCCCCGGGTGAGACAGCAGCCTTCCTCCTTGGAAGCAAACCCGGCCCGCCCGGAGGAGCCTGCCTCCGCGGGCGTCCTCCCCTGGCTGACGGGGCTTCCCAAACCGCTTCACGTCCAACTCTCCAGCGAGGCCAGTGCTGCGGGTGCAGCGAACGGGAAGCGGAGAGCAGCGCCGTTTGGAGCCAGGGTCGGTGCCCGGGTAGCAGGAACCTCCTCCCGGCTCGGCGCCGCGCTGGAGCGGGGGGCGGCAGCGGGGCGCCGCGCGGGCCGGGGGGGGGGGGCGGCCGGGCGCCGCGCGGCGGGCAGGGGGATGGCCCCGGGCCCGCTGGAAGCCGCGGGGGCCGGGGCCGCCGCCGAGCTCTGGTCATGGCTGCGGCGGCCCGAGCGGCGCCCGGAAGCGCAATCCCGCGCAGCAGACCCCCCTCTTCTCCCTTCCCCTTCCCTCCCCTCCTCTCGGGGCGCGGGAAGCGGCGGGGGCCGGGGCCGCCGCCGGTCTGCGGGCAGGAGCGGGGCCAGGCCACGGCGCAGCGCCCCGACCCAGCAGCCAGAGCGGCGGCGCCAGGCAGCGCGCGTCGAGCGCCGGCCGCAGGATCCAGGCAGCGCTGCGGCCGGCCGAGACGGCGGGGGCGAGGCCGGCTCGGCAGCGGCAGCTTAGGCGGGGTGGGGTGGGGGCGGGATGCGATTCCCCCAAAAGCCCCAAACTCGACAGAAGTACTACCAGCGGCTCTGACTTCGAACTGCGCCTCACCTGCTGCTCCTCCCGGTCGTGGTCCGCGTTTCTCCCGCCGCCCGAAGGCGAGGAGTTACAACAGACGCTCGATTTCGTTAGCATCGAGCGGATGGAAAAATCCCCCGTTCCCTGTCAGGATAAAGGTCTTCCTTGAAGTCTGCCCCTCCGGAGTTGCTTCCCTGTAAAACGGAGGGACGACTTCAAATTCACAAGCTCAGTGTCAGCACCAGGGAGATGGAGATAAACTTCTGCACGGGCCAAGCATCGCACCGTGATGTGCCACAGTGCTTCAACGGCTTAAAACTAGCCTAAATCTTGTACATGTTCCAGGGGGACGTACTGCATTTATCAAGTTCCACAAATTCACGTTATGTGCCATCAACGGAGCAGACGAGTTAAAATGCCCCGTTACTGTGATTTGTTGCCAAAAAGAACAGCATCCTTAAACTATTTTTGCTGTAAAAGTGTTTACTTCAGGAACAGGCTAAGCTTATCTGAAGGTAACAGAAGGAGCGTGTGAAGGCAACCCCCTACTAAGGCGCAGGAGGGTCCTTACGCGTCCTTACGCATCCTTCTGGAACCTACTGTCAGCCACCGAACGCTGTGGATGCCCGAGTTGTAAAATATGTACGTTTTGGAGAAAAGGCGAGCTAGGCCTTTTCCTTGAAGCGATGCTCGAGGAAGCGGTTACAGCCAGAACGGCCACCGCACATACGTGTCGTGCACTTTGCAGCAAGACTGCCTTGTGCTTCGGAGCCAGAGATGGGTGGTTCTCAGGCACTTCCACATCGGGCTCAGGGCACGCAACGGGCACAGCACCTGCCAGCGGAAAGGCCTGCACATACACAGACACATTAAAAGCAGCTACAATTATTTGGGAGCTAGAGAGGATTTTCCCACAGGTTAGACCTGGGCCATGAACTGGACAAGCATACAGAACCTTCGTCTGCAGCTTTTTTGTTTGTTCTGCCCAAGGGAAAAAAAAAAAACAACCCAACAAAACAAAAAGGGATATTCCTTAAGAAAAAATACTTTTCTTTTGGGGAGGAAGGTTAAAAAAAAAAAAAAAAAAAAAAAAAAAAAACCACAAACAACAAACCAGCAGCACTCACCACAACGTTTAAGAGATTGTGCCAGTTCAGGTTTTAATTCCACTTTGTCTAGATGCAGTAACCTAGTACCCGCAATAATCAACTCAGGTTAAGTAAGATGCTAACCTCAAATGAAATTTGTCATCATTTTTCCCCACAACCAGCTCAATGATAAAAGCAGTACAGAATGTGTCAGCAGCTGAGAGCCGCTGCTACAGTATATGTAAACAAGCTGCGTACCTGTTTGACAGTAGGCGCATATTCAAGTTCTGGAATGAAGTCTTCCTCACTGTAGCGAGGTGGGGGTTGGCCTCTTCTCCCTGGTAACAGACGATAGGACGAGGGGAAATGGTCTGAAGTTGCGCCAGGGCAGGCTTAGGTTAGACATTAGGAAAAAATTCTTCACCGAGAGGGTTGTCAGGCATTGGAATGGGCTGCCCCAGGAAGTGGTTGAGTCCCCATTGCTGGAGGTATTTAAAAGACGGGCAGATGAGGTGCTTAGGGACATGGTTTAGTGGGATGGCAGGGTTAGGTTAACGGTTGGACTTGATAATCTTAAAGGTCTTTTCCAACCTAAATGATTCTACGATTCTCTGAATATTAATTTCTTAAAAAAAAATAAAATTCAACACCTTCTTCATTGGAAATGCATGGAAAGAGTTAAAAAATGCGAATGAAATCTATTAGTATCCAAAATGTTATCAGGCAAGGAAACAATTAGTAAATTAAATGCTATATAGCACTGACAAAAGGCCTGTGGCAGGACAGTAAGGGAAACGCAGGTCACAATTGTTTAACATCTAAACCAATAAAAGCAGCATCAGAGAAGCATCAGTAGGGAAATCAAAGACTAAGAAAATGGTAATGCGTATCCTTTTTTTGCAAATGGATGCATTAAAAGAAAACAAAATACAGCTCACATGATTTGTACTGCATGCTACAATATCAGAATGGTACCCCGTTAACAAGTACTAACCAGATTCTTTCTATTAGCTGCTCTATCATCCTCGGGATAACAATTCTTTATTGCAAAGGAACACACAGTGCTCTCCACGGTCATTCTCTTTTAGCTGGTCCTAAACCAAGCAGCTCTGTACAGCATCAGTCTCTTCTATAACATGCCATTGTAAGACGAAAGAACAGTAGGAGAGGGAAAAAAAGACTAAATGAAAGTTAAAAAAACCCTATGCAACCTTGTTCGTTTCTGTTTAGCCACTTTCTCCTACAAAAAAAAAAATTAGAAGAAGTAACACACTATTTCTTGCTCTACATTTACCTGTTACAGCATATTCTTACCGTTCTTTTGCAATGTTTTCTAAAAGGTATCATACGCTTGCTTCTGCCAAGAACCAGGAGTTAACTCTACTGAGTTAGATGCATTTGCTGGACCACAGGACTTCCCACATTACTAAGACTTCAAAGGCAGAGATGACTCTCCTAAGCAGATACACATATGAAACGTTGTAGGTTTTTACTAATGAGTCTCCTTTGTTCTGAGGCACCATATTGGGGTGGGGGGAGGAAACAGTAGCACACACAAAATTTGTTGTGAAGGATCTCTGAACTCCTATCAAGGCACTTAAAATACTCCATTTTCAGGACTAACGTTCTGTATGGAAAAAGCTCCTCTAGTCAAGTGTTAACACAACTATGCAAAAATCTAAAATTCCCAGCCTTCTAGAAGGTTTTATGTAACCATGTGTTCTACCCATTGTGCCTCTCCTCTTTGAGCCCTCAGTGTAACCATGACTTAGGTCTACCAAAACAGAATTTCAGCTGGTCAGAATCAGCCAACTGATCCCCGACCTTTGCAGGGGAAGAAGAGACAAGTCCAACCATAGATAGGAGAGGGGAGCTGCAGCAAATGGAAGTTCTGATTCCTCTTAATGGCAAGATTTTCCTCAAAAATTTCTGAAATATTAACATGCATCTTGAGAAGTTGTTTCGTTCTTCAGCAGATAAGGTTTTGGTTTTTTTATTTCCTTGGACTAGCTCCCGATTATAAGGCTATGGCCTGAAGTCAGACCAAGTATAATTTTCAAATTCTGGTGGGTTTAGTATGTTAAGTTCATTTTCAAAATGTCTTCACTTTTTTTCCAACTTAGAAGCAGTAACTGGAGGCAGTTAAACATGAAAAATAAAAAATATTGAAGAAAATGTTTTTGGTTTTAAGGTCGTATTATTAGACTGTCACTTAGATAAGCCATGTTCTCTATTGTGGGGCAACCTCTACTTATTCTCTGTACATAGACTGAAAATATTTAAGCCTTTTAAAGATCCCCCAAAATAATTTTAAATACTACGACATAGCTAGCAAAGGATTCCAGGTAGAAGCTACTTTAAGAGTTTGCTCATATTCACAACCAGGGAACATTCAAACTCCAACTTTTAGACTCCCTCTGCTCCACCTGTTAAGGCAGACAAGTAGCCTTTTAGAATAAGAACCTCGAATGAGCCCTGAGGGAAGTCTACCTGCTCCACACAGAGAAGCTAAACCTCCCACTTAAGATGCCTGAAGCAAAGGCTCACTACACCTCAGCAAACTGGCTAGAAGTTTTAAGTTTTAGAAGTTTTACAGAGAAAAAGGAGGCAAGGGGTTGCTCTTCTCAAATAATTGGAATGAAGAAAAAAACACTATCTACTGATTCACGTTGTGGATGTCCATTAAATTACACAAGTACTTTGTTTGAATCAGCTTTCATCAGCTGCATCAAAGGCACTTTTTTCACTCAAAGAGAATTAATAAACCTGTTATCCCAAAGGCAAAGGGTGCTAACATGAGAGTGGCAAGCAAGGGAAACAAAAAGAAAGAAAAAAGGAAAAAAAATCATCTGTTCTCCAGCTATTATTCTTCTTCAAAGAATCCCATTTCCAAGCTAACCAACAGACATTCTGAAAAATTCTTCAGAGTCACCTTCTTCACTTATACCAGTGGTCTCATACTGTATTTGATGAAGTTGAATAAAATAGTGCATTGTCATTTTTTAGTGTGCTAATTCTAGGCAAGGTTTCTCCTTCACAGTTATCTTCTCAGGGATGCCAGGGCTTAAAGTAAATAAAACCTGAAGATGACTCAAAAAGTTTTTCATGAAATTTAAACTGACACAATTACTCTGTACAGTGTTGCATCTCTATTGTTACTGGCTATTTTTCCACCCTTAAGCTGTCACAAAATATTCACAGACAGCACTGCACCTGACGTGCATTCATGAACTTCCTAACTGCACTCCACACTGACTTTTAGACATCAGAGTCCAGGAGCCAAGCGGCCTTTTAGTTGCTTTAAACTGCTCGAGGGGGAAGGTCCACCTTTACCACATGTACACACTATGCCCTCACAAGTTTCTTCAGCATTTCTTCCTAGATAATCTCAAGTTTTCTCCAGAGTGCCCCACACTAGGTGTACCGCTGATCAGCCTCAAGCACTATAGTTAACCCAGAGAGCACATGTAACCCCTGACCTGAAAGTTGCTTCTTTATCAAATACGTTAAGTGATACGTAAGCCATGCCTAATAGAATTTTGAAGGCTCCCCGACACCACAGAACCCCCAGAGAAAGGTGCAGCAGTACACGGCAGGAAGACTTTGGCTCCTTAGCGTCCTAGAATAAGGCTGCCAGAAAATATTTTTATTTCATCTACCTTTCAAAATTACTGCAAATTCCAAGAAAACAAGTTAAAATAAAATTAACTCAAGAATATGAAAAAAAAAATATCAAATCATACTTGGCATTCTCTCAACAAGGTAGCAAAACATAAATTGGTGATTTTTTTTTTTCTTTTCAGTAACTACAAATCATCGTTCGCATACCTTACCATGCAACACATGTGCAAGAAGCCTCTAAAGTGACTGTTTCACAGCACATGAAAGCTCGACTGCTTTCAGGTAAGTACGGAAAAAGTCTTTAGTACTTTCCCAAACACCGACTGAAATTTATTTCACAATGATAAAAATGGAAAAATTTTACATTTTCCCTACTACAGAAATAATTTCCAAAGTTAAGATTTCTTATCATAAATAAAATTAGTAAATTACATCTTAGATTTTTATATTAAATATAAATAGCTTATACTTCATAACACAAAGAGTAAGTGTTCAGTATTTCTTTATAAAATTTAAGATACACAGGCCTTGTACATATGGCTTCATTAACATCTTACACAGCTTGTTCTCAGTCATATCCATCAACACAAATAGCACCTCTACAAAAAAGATGCTTCCTAATGATTTCAATGAAGTGCAGTATACTCCATTAGACAGAACATGTTTTAATTAACAGTTCTAATACCGGTTACAGCGTACAGTACTTTTACCAATCTACTGTGTTGTAATTATACAAGATAGGAGGAAGAGACCAAATCACATAGCCCTCACCACAGTATAGACCCCAGTACAGGTTTACTTCAAGAATGGCTGGAAGATTTGGCTTAGAATACACAATTCAGCTTATCTGTAAAAAAGAGGGCAACATATTCCAAAAAGAAGTCAGACTTCTGACTGCACAGAACCGCAGTCAAATTCAAGTACCATTTTGAAATAAAAAAATGCATTAGGGAGTTGGATACCCATTGAAACAAACTGATCTGCAAGCAAGGTATTTTTGTATCAATGCTCTCATAGATTTGACAGACATCAACCGTTTTTGGGGAAAGTCTAAAATTACAAAAAATAAACTTCATTATAGGACAGTTTCAAATTGTAGTTCATGAGGATAGGACATTCACATTTAGAACACTGACAGTCCAACATCTCCGTTTTAACAAAATATTATAAAAGAAACCCACAACAGACTGAGCTATCGTTCAGCCTAAAAATACACGCAATTATGATAACAATCCCAGCATCAAATCACTTCAGGTTGTGAAGAAGTTCAGCTACAAGATCATATGCACAGCTTTCCAAGTATCTGGGAAGTTACAACAGACAGGAGCTCAAGATACACACTGTAATATGGGAGGAGACAAGGATAGGCTTCAAATACATCCTTGAAGTTTCCTCTCGCTTCTGGGCTGTTTAACAACCCCCAACTACAACATATTCATACACCCCTGCAAAAAAAGCAACCTGAGGGGGGAATTCTTCCTAGAATACAGAAATTCAGAATAAGTCAGAACTTACTTAAATGTACTTTGGTAACACAGCTCTTTGTATGTAAAGCAAGCAGCAAAACAACAGTATGAAGAAAATCTTGTTATGATAGCTAAATATTTGAACAAAGTGAGCACATAAAGCATTTCTAGAAAAATATCTTGAAAGCATCATGAAGATGACAGTTGAGGCTGACTTGGATTAAAATGCTTAAGTACTAGAAACTGACCACAAGCTGTAACACAGTTCACCAAGCTGAAAAAGCTAACACAGAATACAGCTAGGACTGATCTCATTTTAACACCTTAGAAATATTTTTAAACTCACTGTAACAAAAGAAAGAATATACAAAATGAGAACACAGAAGTGGAACAAGACAGCTGAACAGCATTATCAAACAATTTACAAACAGAACAAGAAAATAATAAAGGAAAAATTAGAAGCTTGTGCAGAACTTTGGGAACATGCCGATATTCAGGGAATTATCTAAAAACAGGGGAATGAGCATAAATCTAAGAACTAGGAGAAATAACATGTAGTTCGCTTAGCAAGTTTGCAATTCAGCAGGACTGCGAAATTGGCTATTGCAATTTGGGAATGACTCCAAGCTAGGAGGAGGTGTTTTTTTGGTGCACTGTTTTCTCAATAGAACTTTGGCACAACTACAGTAAGAATATTATGGTTTCTGCTGTGAACTAAATTCACTGAAAGACAAATTAGCAGATCTATAGAACAGAGTGATTGAGGGAAAAGACTAACTCAACTTCAAAGTTAATAGATGTGCCCTCTCAACCACCCAGACAGAATATCTAAAACTGTTTCAATACCATTTAGAAAAAACTCCTTTTCAATTTTACATATTAAGCAATGTTTAATAACCCAGAGAAACTGGATTAGAAGAGAAAAGCAGCTTCCTAAAAATGAAGTGCAATACATATGAAGAAGTACTGAAAGCTGAGAACTCAGGGTAATAGGTGAACAAGTCAGCTTTCTGGCAGCAGCCATGTTAAAGAAGGGATATAAAGGCATAATTCCCCATTTATGAATTTGCACTGGCAGATGCCTCAGATGTAAATCCATATACACTGCAAGAGGACCGCTCATTTAAGGTGGGAGAGGAGAAAGTACCTTAAAAGCAGGTCTGAAGCACAGTGCTGACAAGACAGATGCATCCAAAATAAGAATATTCTTTGCTTGCAAGCATTATTATTAGTATAGAACATTGTTATGCAGCATATTGCATAGTAAAAAATGTAGTGTATTTTTCAAACATTCCTAGTGCGGTGACAGCCTCTGAACTCTACAGAAGAACAGCTGTTTCCAGAAGTAAATTATGGCTCTTAACTGCAAAAGGCTCTTGAGTGTACATCAATTTCTGTAACCCAGTGCATTCTAGAATTTTAAGCTTCTGAGAGAAGAGACATTCTCTATCTTGTAGGTTTACTTTTTTTCCCCCCATAGTAGGTCTTCATATTCCTAGGCTATACTCATCTAGGGAAATGTAGAATGATATATTTGAAAATAAAATTCTTTGTTCTTTTTCAGAAAAAAAATCAATTCTCAACATGCACTAAAAGAAAGTATGGTAGACGATGGTACCAATTTGAAGTTTAAGTTATATCCCAATTGCACTTACATTTCTATTTAAAAATAATTCAAATTAGTCAATGCCTGTGTTACAGATTAGAGTTCAACAATACACAATACTATACTGCTGTGTTGTTTTCAGTTAGTTACTCCAAAGCAGACAGAAAAATCAAAACTATATTGTCGAATCACTCATATGAAATATATCAACATTTCTACACAAACAAAAGCTACAGAGACAGAAGCACAAGATGAATATTCAGTATGAAAACAAGAATTTTTAAATGCAACTCGAATTAATCCTATACACTTCTTCAGAATTCTGTTCCAAGTCAGCATTTAATGTGATTTTATAGAAATAAAAAAAAAAAGACAGTAAGCAACAAATGGCAGTCTAATAATGAACAAGTCCCTTTATAATTTCCACAATATCTACCTATATGAAAACACTTAAAAATTGAGGTGATTTAAATATAGGAAATACCTTTGCTGACTTCTAGCCATTCTAGAACAACCCTCCTTATCTGGAGTAACAATTAACTTTTATTATTTAAAGCCTTGGTAACATTTATTCTACCATCATACGCCCACTACGTTACGTGTTGTGTACTTTATGCATCCATTACACAAGGAAAAGTTTTAGTATGTTTTCAATGAGATTAAAATAGTTTTTAATTATTTGTACAAATAGTTTAAAATCTGCCATCAAAAACAATCAGATGTCTTAAAACAGTATGCCTAGGTTACATTCTGTCATTGTTACCTAGCTGCCTCATTCATGTAGTCCCACCAGTGGATGATTAAAACTAAAAAGCTTATAATTTCTTGTACATGTGTATCATTTAATCGTCATACTAAGTATAAATTTGCAACACAGTAGTAACACTGCAGGTATGGAAGTAATGCTTCCTATCAGGCATATGAAAAGATTAACACTCTACCACAGTTGATGCTGGTGCATTTATATAGAAGGCTTCTCACGTAACATTTCAGTCTACAGGAGGTAGATGTTTGTCTATGAACTGCTTTACATCCATCATCTCCTGTTTAAAGATAAAAGTATGTATTAGTTGAAGTTCCCTACTAATACATATTCAGCTACACTAAATCATGTTTCAACATGTCAGTTATAATGAGCAACTGGGCTACAAATATTGAGTAATTAGTTACTTGATAAAATCATACCACTTTTCACACAAGTCAAGGCACTATGCACTCCTAAGAGGCTAAAATACAAGAAAAAGCAAAGACTACTTTTTCTCTATGAGGTTGAGCTGGCAAGCTACCTATCAATCATCAAGTGGTCTGAACAGCACCAGGCTGGGCATGGATAGGATTTGAATGCAGCTAAGGCTGTTGCTTTGGGTGTACTTTAAACTTTTGCAGGTTTTCACACAAGCAGTATAAAAATCCTGCAGCTCCTCCTCCTAACCAATCAGTTTTATCTTCATGATGCTTCCTTCCTTAACGAAAAGCAATACAGCAAACCAGACTGGGAAACCAATCCATGTTAAGAATAATTTAAAAAAAAAAAAATTTAAATTAAGTCAATGTTGTAAGAAAGAGCACGTTAGTATATTTGCATGACAACTCAATGTGGTTACTGCCTAAACGCAATACAACTGTGTAAATGTCCCAAAGACATTGTCCAAGGGTACAGTTCCCACAAGATGCAGCAATCCAAATTAAGTTACTGCTGCTGACAAATGGCAGACTTGTTCCTTGGCTCCTCTTCTGCTTCTTGCTCCTGCCATTTACTTTGTTTGAGTTCCAATGCTTCAACTCACTACAGCTGCAAAAACTGAAGCCATTTTAGCAAGTTCAAATGGTTCAAAGAAGTTTCTGATCAGCTCCAGAACTGGTGCAAGAAGGAAGACAGGGCCACAAGGTCATGAGCAGAGGGAACTAGTCCACCCCTTTCTGGCAGCAGCAAGCCATTACATCAGCTCAGCTGCTTGCTGAGCCAGAACCATAAAATTAGGTTCTGAGGCTGCCTCTTCTGTAGTGTTAACCCTCCCTCTCCATTCCTTTGATGTCTCCATCATAGAACTAACAAGATTCTTCTCTCCAAAATACAAGTTGGATTTATCTGTGAGAGACTGCCTTCCAATTCAATGATTTTTTTTTTAGTAGGCAAATAATAAAAAAAGAGGAAAAGAAGAAGAAAAAAAAAAAGTACTTTATAGACCAACTAGCCTAGTCCCAAAAATACAATCTTATGAGGAAGTTCCCACTAGTCACATAAACTTTTGCCTTGGATGCTTTTTCAGCCAGGCATTCAGTTACTCACTAAAATAAGTCAATAGCATCAAGCACTTGTTATAAAAAACAAATAAACAAACCAATCCAAAAAACAACCCCAAAACCCCCTTACCCAATACATATTTGTTTGGAGGGAAAAAAGTTAACCATACCCAGCTAAAATATTGCATAATGAAAATTACCTCAATACACGAGCTATGCATCATGCCAGAGTAAGTCCTGAAGGTTACGTTGGCTGGATTTATCATACTCTTTAGCTTCTCAACAGTGAGAGAACCAAACATTAAAGGAACCAATGGGTCGCAGTCCCCATGGCACTGAAGAACAGCAATTTCCTTGTTGACACCACTGATAGGGCCCTGTTAGAGGTGGAATTAGAGGGGAGAAGAGAAGGACAGGACAGTAAGGCTAACATCTTTGAGATAAAATAACCCCATGGCACTATGCCCTGTGGCATGACAAATTCGTTGAATTCTGAAGGAAAAAAACCCACAAATGTCCTGGTTTCGGCTGGGATAGAGTTAATTTTCTTCACAGAAGCTAGCATAGTGCTGTGCTTTGGATTTAGTACCAGAAGAATGTTGATAACACACTGATGTTTTTAGTTGTTGCCAAGTAGTGCTCAGACTACTCAAGGACTTTCTGAGCTTCTCCTGCTCGGCCAGGTGCACAACAAGCTGGGAGTACAGCACAGCTAGGACAGCTGACCCAACTGAGCAAAGAGTTATTCCATGCCATATAACGTCATGCTCGTGGGGGGGGGTGTTTGGTGGGTCGGTCGGTCGCGGGGAGAGTGATCGCTGCTCGGGGACTGATTGCGGCTCGGGACGGGCTGGGCATCGGTCGGCGGGTGGTGAGCAAGTGCATTGTGCATCATTCGTTTTGTATATTCTGTATATTCTGTTATCGTTCTCATTATTACCATTATTATTATTTTCTCTTATTAAACTGTCTTTATCTCAGCCCTCGGCTCTAACCCTTTTCTCCTTCCCGATTCTCTCCCCCATCCCACTGAGGGGGGGGGGAGGGGGGGAGTGAGCGAGCGGCTGCGTGGTGCTTAGTTGCCAGCCGGGTTAAACCATGACAAGAATGTAGAGTCTGCAAGTTCCTTATGAAATAAGCTCTGTGCCCAGTAACACTTTAAGTTCAAAAATGTGCAAATAAAGTTTTGGCACTAGTTTCAGAGCAGAACAACATGATTTCTGGCCAAGTAAAGAACCCAACACTTTGTTTAAATACCTAGTCTCTAGTAAGACAGTGCCTTGCAGATTGAACAAAGGGCAAATAGAAAGTTCATCTTCAAGGAAAATTTGCTGTACCCTTTAAGTTTCCTAGGAATGTAATTTTAAGCAGACATAGCTACTGGGCATTTCCTCATTTTCCCTACTTGCCAAACTCAAACTCCACGGCCCTATTTTAAAAACTTCTGAGTTATCAAACAACTGTCAATATTCAGTAATAACGATGGCCACTGATTCCTGCACAAGATACAATCTTCAGATATATTCAATCCCCAAGTGCAAATTAGGTTAGGAAAGAAACACAAATACCTGAGGAAAAGAAGCCCGTAGAGGAAGCCAACAGCTGAGGGCTACAACACCTGCTAGTTTTTGGTGTGTTGTAAGAGCTGTATACAATGACAAAGCACCTCCCTAAGATAAAGATATATAAATATTAGAATGGTGATGGCAATGTTCCTTTTAATGCTTGTTTCAAAATCTCTGTTTTCTCCTTTAAAGGTCTTTTTCTATTCCAATCTATTCTTCCTTAAAACCAGTATCAAAATCTGTATTCCTGTACAACACTTATTTTGCCTTCCCCCAGCCCCAAGTCCAGTAATCAATTTAGAAGTAAAACAGCAAAATTAACTGTAACTAACATCTGGGGAAAAAAACCAAACAAACCACAAAACATGAAATAAAACACTATCACTCATGACAGTATTATCACTACTTTAAAATATTAATTTACTTGCATGCAGACTGGGGAGTTGGTGTATGGACTGATTCATCTATTAAACTACCTACCACAGATGTCTTACAAGTGTGAAGGGAAGGATTTCCCAAATAAATCCAGACCATCTAATGTCTACCAAATTAAAGTTAGATTAAAAACACTAGCAAGATTTTCAAGCAAAGCTATGTAAGTTACATACATAAAGACTTTAAATAGAGCATTAATTTTAGTACTCTTTTCCCACATGCATGTTCATTTTCCAGTGAACAGTAATTATTTGCATAAAACTAAAGAACTTCATTTGTTAAGGCAAAGGAAAACTGACACCTTAAAATTTTAGAAGCACCTAACATCAGCTCTTTTCAATTCAAGTGTCTGGTTACTTCCCTAGAAAGAGACACTGTTCTTTCCAACCATACCTTACCTGAGAAAAGCCTCCCAGAATAATTCTATTAGAAGGAATTCCATTTTTTACTTCTTGATCTATCAGTGCTTTAACTGCAACATAAAGGCCAGTAGTTAAAAACCACCCCATTCTGTAGAAAGTCTAGAAGAAGAAAGAGACCTTCTCCCTGATGCCAACAGGAAGGTACTGAAAAGAAAATCTAGTCTGCTGTACATTAAAAAGTATCAAAAGATCTAGAGCACGATCAGAAATTCCAGTGCCACTGTACCATTTCCAAAGAGAAAAACATGCAAGAAAGTCTCACAAAAGCCCCACTGGCAGGAAGATGGCATTCCCTTCTAACTATCCAGCATCACAAGCGAGTGCTTGTCCAGCTCTAATCTGCTGTGCTTCTCAGAAGCTCTTAAGAAGAAAAAAAAAAAAAAAAAAAGTACAAGAGTACTACACTGGTTCCCATGTACATTTCATATTGAGAGTATGAATTTACCTACTCATGAAGTTTAACAAAACAAAAAACCTCCACAAAACAAACTATGCACTTAGCTAAACTTTGATCAGCAATAAGACAATATATACATATTACTTTCCGTAACAATTTTGTCTTTGTAAAATCTGTTTCAGACTGGTAATTCATTTTTAAGAATACACAGAAGTACTTTTAAGCCATAAAAAGTAATCCTAAGTGTACCATTCTCCGCTGCCTGCTTGATCCCAACTTCATCTTCCTGTGAATCTGGAGAAAGTCCAATAATATCAAACCTTACAAAAATACCAACAAGAGAATTACTCATTAGAACATCAATTCCACCTCCTTCAAACACAAATAATAAAATTGAGATATTTTCTGTATTAAAATGGTAGCTGACATATTAGTTAGTACCAACCACCCATAGTTTACAGGAAATAGTGGGCAATCTGTGAATGTGGCTAAAAGGCTAGATCTGGTCAGCAAAGCTTTTCTGAGTTTTGCAGTCTTCTGTAATTTACTGCAGATTAAGCAGCTCAGTTTTGATATTTGCTCCAAAAACATCAGGAAGAATTTCAATTTATCAGCTGCATGGTCAGAATTAAAATTCTGTTTGAAGAAATATAGGAAAAACAAACACAAGTTACTTGAGAAAAAAAAAAGAAAAAAAGAAGAGGACTGGTTTAAGACCATTGAAATCTACCATATTTTTCTTGCTTTCTATTCAGAATGGACGTTTTAAAGAAAAGTTTCTAGATATCCTACTGGCCCACTAAATATTAGCAGTAATGTTTCCACTGCAAGTCTCTACTGACTATGAATTCACACACAATACAGACTACAGACTATACTTGTAAAATAAAGTGGATATTTTTATTTTAAGACCTACAAATTAGTCCTGAGGAACAACCATTATTACAAATATACAAGGAATTAAAAGTGTACTTCTGAGAGCCCTTTTAGAAGAAAACTAAAGCAAAAAGCTTTTCATACTTACATCTGACTAAAACTAGCATTCATGTTGTTCATGATTTTTAATTAAGAACAATGAGTTCAAAACACTAGATATCTTTTGATTAGAATCATCTGCAATTGAACAAATACTCACCATGACGGCATAGCCATGTTCATGTTCAAAGAAACTGGCATAACTGGCCTAGAAATGAGAACGAACAACACTGACGTAAGATATATACTGAAATTTAATAATGCAGACGCAGTTATGTCATGAAATTATGTATCTCTAATTCTGTCTTACTTTTAAACCATAATTAACATCAGCTGCTTTGTAGCATCTCTTCCAGAAATCTCTCTTGAAACTTGCCAGCCCAAACACATTTAATACTCCGAGCTGATTTACCACTTTCCATGGAGAGCAAGCAGAACATTAACAGGCTGCTTTATATAAATATATATGCGTGTGTGTGTGCATATATAGCATATACATTTAGATATATAAATAGATTGATAACACAGGCATGTACCTCATTTAAATATTTCCAAGTAACAGTTATTTATCACAGTTCCATACACATGCTCAGTGGATGACGGCACCTTACACAGCAGCATCAGCAAACCTAAGGAAGCAGCCAAACGCAGCATAGCGGCGGATACGGGTCTGGCCACGCATGCTTCTCTCAACAGCAGAATCTGCTTAAGCAGCGCCTGCCTTCACTGCAGGACTCATCCCCACCCTTACGCTGCCGTACAGCATCTTTTCAGACATACCAGGACAACTGGACCATGCCATGGATCAAATCCGGCTATGGTTTTAATCTACTGAAATCGAGGAACGTTAAGTTCTGCGGGGAAAGACTGCAAGGAGACACAGGGCAAGCAAAAAGAACAGCAGACATTGCTAAGCTCTTTTTGAATGGCTCAGCAAAGCGTGGCCATGTGGTAAGATAAATAAATAAGTCACAGCCCAGTAATCAGTAATACACCAAACAAAACATGGCTTACTTATCTCCCTATCATCCCTGCTCCACGTCTCCCAAGACTGCTGGAGCAAAAGACAGTCTGAATTTTGTGTTAAAATAAATTAAGATTACACTTAATTAGTTTTTCTATCATTAAGTAAATACTAGGTAGATCTTAATGCTTCATTTACTGACTCCTGACCCTGCTCAGAAGTATTTCACTTCTCAAATGGCCCAAAGACAGCTCAGATTCCATTAGTTGCTGAAAATATTAATATCCTGTGAATCTTTGAAACTTGCTGTAGGTGACAGGGAAATTTCACCTACTATACATACACCTGAGTTTAAGAAGTACATGTACCTAATACAAAGTATATTTAATGGTCAGTAAAATACAAAAGAAATTACTCCCTGTTAAGACTGGCTTTTAACAAATGACTGTTGAGGGAAAAGCAACAAACAACTCAATCCAATGAAAACAAAGTCAAAACAATCTAAGTTTGCACATAAGACTTTCCAAATGTGTTTTCAGTCTGAATCAGTAACAAAAGCAAAATATAAAAAAAATTTTTAAAAATAACAAAATATGTAATAGCATCAGCATCATTTCAGAGTGGTTTTTTACATAGAAACAAAATGCAGAGAGATCCAAATCCCATTTGACTTCATCATCTGTGCAAGTGTCTTAATCAGTAACTCTACAGAAAAATGTAAAACAAGAAAAGTTACAAACTTACGCATGTGGGCAAATGTATTTTACATGGGGGCTTTTGATACCTGCAAGCGCTTCTGACCATCCATGCCTGTTAACAAAAAAATACATTAAATGGCATTTACGTTTTGGCTTAGCTCTTATTTCTACGTTGGTGCAACAGCATGAAATCAGCATGAAAAATGCTGAATTAGATCAATATAAACACACTTCTGAAAAATTTTTACATCAACTGCAGTATGCTGTGAATACCGTACTGAACTTAAAAGGTTTGTTCTGCCTCTGAATACTTGTTGCACACATACAGCCAGGGACACTTTATCTAATTTGACTATCACAGTCGCAGCACAGCTGCAGAGGCACCACTTTGGCTCTAGGCAAAGCCTGCTCTGTGTTGGGCTGGGTTTACTAACTTGGGTGCTACAAGGTATGAACACAGGTATCCTGCTTCCAGGCAGCACGAGCCCAGAGGCTGCTTTGCTGCTCCTGTAGACTTAAGGCAGCTTCTTTCACAGGCAACTTTGCTTTTTCTGAACCAAATTTCTTGATGTGGGAGAGTAGCAAACTGACATCTAAGCTAACTCTACACGGAGCCAACCTAATCCATCAGACATATTAACTCCAGCTCAGCACAAATGCTCTCAGATTTGGGGAGTCCTGAACAACGCTCCAGATTGCGGGTAGCTTTTTAATCTCAAGTACATGCTGTATGAACACACAGAACAATGCGAGATCTGCACAGCCGATGAGTTATCCAGATACCGACAAACCAGAAAGATGGAAAGCATAATTTAAATAAAAAGCTCCAAAAGCCTCACTCCAGGGCTCACCTAGACATGAACCAAGCTGGACCCAAATCTGAACCTGTGCAGAGTCACTGCCTGTGCCCACACTTTGCGTTCCAGAACACTCAATAGCAGCTTTATTTCCTTATTTTCCACATTATTCAGTATTCCTAACTCACCCACTAAACTAGATATTGGAAAGTTGATTCTAAGCAGAAAACATCTGTAACAAATTTATCAGTGAGGTCCGAGGGCTGGAGCACCTCTCTTATGAGGACAGGCTGAGGGAGTTGGGCTTGTTCAGCCTGGAGAAGAGAAGGCTGCGGGGAGACCTGATTACGGCCTTTCAGTATCTAAAGGGGGCCTATAGGAAAGATGGGGAAAATCTTTTTAGTAGGGCCAGCTGTGAGAGGACAAGGGGTAATGGTTTTAAACTAAACCAGGGTAGGTTTAGACTGGATATAAGGAAGAAATTCTTTACAATGAGGGTGGTAAAACACTGGAACAGGTTGCCCAGAGAGGTGGTGGAGGCCTCATCCCTGGGAACATTCAAGGCCAGGTTGGATGGGGCTCTGAGCAACCTGATCTAGTTAGCGGTGTCCCTGCTCACTGCAGGGGGGTTGGACTAGATGACCTCTACAGGTCCCTTCCAATCCAAAACATTCTATGATTCTATGACACAGCTGAACTAATCAGACAAACAGACAATCCATAAAAGCATGTTTGGTTCAGTTTTAATTTTAGTATCATCCTGAGCAGTTAATGTGTGCTCCCTGAAGTTAAAGATGTTTCAAACACACAGACATTTGAAACACTGGCTGCGTATCTCAGCCTACTTCCTACCAATACTTATATATATACACCATTAACAAATTGTGGGTGATATTACTTGCTTAATTACTTCCTACCAATACTTCTATATATACCATTAACAAATTGTGGGTGATACTACTTGCTTAATATCTGCAGTATGACAGAAGGCCAAATAAGAATCTAAAGGAGAAATGAGACTGAGAAAAACTAGTTAGGTAGGAATTTGGGGATTTTTTTTTTTTAGCCAACTATATAAGGATTAATTTGAAAAATTTGGAAAGCAATGCTGCGTACACATTTAAGCAGACTCTTCAGAACAATCCTGTATGTTACACCTGTAGTTCAGATTTTGACAAGTACGTACCAATCATTGTGACGCTTATATAGAAGCTAAGAGAGAAAAAGAACGTAACCTCTGTTAGACACTTCTCAGAGTAAGAAAGATACAGTTGGTAAACTGAAGCGAGCAATTTAAAAATTCATGGGAAGTAGAACAGGTCACTTTAAACTATGGGAAATTACAAAATTCTTAATTAGCTGTCTTCAGACCATTATTTTTTGGGTCACTGCTAGGCTTTTGGGTGAAAAAAAAATGGCAGTAAGACAAAGGCAGTTTTGGCTAATCCGATCTGCAGTGGACTAGAGGAACAAATAAGGCTACATCTCCATATTTCCACAGAGGAGTTCGGACTTGTTAATGCATACATTCCAGTACGCTCAGTGCATTTGCAAGCTTCAGACTGCATGTTAGCTTTGTCACCAAAATGGAAATGCCACATTTGTATAAGGAATACAATTTACATTAAAAGCAAGTATCCGTGGGGTTTTTTTCCCCCCTTGCAAAACCAAACATCAACCTGATTTGCAAGGACTGAAATTCCAAAGACTCAAAAGATTCTGCAGTCACTTGCTGAACGTTTGGTGCCAAGATGCCCGAAGTACTGCTGCTTCAGCTGCGTCCTGCCAGCAGAAAGGAAGAGGGATAATGCAAACAAGGTGGTGTGTCAGCACAATAACCGAGAGCGAACATCTCCGCTTGTAGAATACTGCCAAGTGCAGGGACTTGACCTTTTTAACTTACTAAGTGTCCAGGTTACGCAATTTCAATTTTGAGCTGTTCAATTTTTTTTTTTAGTTCTTGGGTAAAAGTTTATGTCTTAAACATTGCAAGTTTCAACATACAGGCAACATTCAAGTTCCAGGCAACAAAAACGAAGTTCTTAAAAAACTACTACGTAATTTTGCCCATTAGGGAGCACAACAGACAAAGCATTCATGCTACTTATTTTCAGTACCTAAGTGCCAATTCCTTTAAAGTCTACTACCAAAAAAAGCTTTTAACACACTCCTAACTTGTCAATTCAATGGCTTTAATGAACATACGCCCACACAAGCTTTCAAATAGAAACATTACACACCTGGAACACCTCCCAGAAATTCCCTACTCTTTCCATTTCTACTCAAAGGTGGAAATAACAGGAACAAGGCAAACAAGGTATTTCACAGCTTGTTTGTTGGGGGGGGGTTTTTTGAGTCTAAAGAGCATAGTTCAGATAGAGAAATCTGTAGACATTAGGTGACTACTTCGGAGTTTGCTTAGATAAATCAAGTAAGCCTGAATTTTAATGTTAAGTGTGCCATACTGAAGAAGAAACCATGGCCTAACCGCACCTACTAGCAAACCAGCAACCCACAAGTCCCGGGGGTAAAAAAAAAAAACAAACAAAACCCCTCTAAATTTAGACAAGCACGGGAATAACCAGGAACCCAATCTCAGAAAAGCAAAAGATCAGAAACCCACAGACTTCTTTCTCCACCAAGTTTGACTCCAAAACAAAAGAGGGATCACATTCAGACCAAATTAGGAATAGGTTGAAAAGAGAAAAGAAAAAAAGGTTAAGGGAGCATACATGAAGGTTCATTTGTTGTTAGGCACTGCAGACAAATAAGGGCAAAATAAGAAGCTAAGTAACTTTTAACCGCTCACATCGTTAAAACAGGCAGCCTTATATTGGAAACCGTAATAACTGTGAAGTATGCAATAGATAAGAATACACACCCGGTATCTCCCAGTCCATGAAGAAAAATGACCTAAAGGAAAATTAAAAAAAAACCAAAACAAAACAAAACACAGCGGTGTAAGATCACTAAACTGCAAACGCACCCAACCCACGCGCTACCGACGCCCACGAAAGGTCACACACGGGTGGGAGCACGACACGACTTTGATCTTAAACTCCGCTTCGTTCACTTCCCGTCCCCGCTCTCCCCTCCCCGGCCTCCCCGCCGCCATCACCGGTCGCACCCCGCCCTCGGCCGGCTCACGGCCCCGCGGGGCCCCCGCGGACACCGGTGACCTTCCCCCGCCCGGCGCCGCCTCCAGCCGGGGGAGCAGCCCCCCCACCCCCGGGCCGGGCCGGGCCGGGCCGACCGCGGCGTCACCCCCGGCCGCGGGGCCGCGGCGGAGAACAAACGCGGAGCGGGGGCCACCGCCCGCTGGGGCGGACCCCTGCCCGCCGGCGCCTCCCCGCGGCTCGCCCCCTGCCCGCAACTCACGGCAGCTGTCGCCTTCCTGGCGGCCGGGACGATGGCGGGGAGCGGCGCCGACATGTTGTTGCCGCACATACACCGGGCTGCGGGGCGGCCGGCGGGACACCGGCCAGGAGCGGGGAGGCGGGACGGGCGCGGGCCGGGGGCGGGGGAGGCGGGCGGGCGCGGGGTGGGAGGGGCGCGGCGAGGCGGGCGGCAGCCGGCGGCGGGGGAGCGGGGCCGGCGCCCGCAGCCCCCCGCCCCGCCCGTGCTCGGGGGCGCCCCGCCGCCCCGCCCCCGGGCAGCCTCCCCCGCCCCCCCGGGGCCATCCCGGGCCCTGATTGGCCGCCGCCGGGGCGGCGGGACAGGTGGGCCCTCGGGGCGCGAGCCCGCCCGGGGGTGGCCGCCTGTGAGGTGGTAGATGAAGGTGGCCTCCGCGGAGCCGGAGCAGCGGCCCTCGCTTCCCCCTCCGGCCTTGTGCGTGCCTTGCTGCCCCGGCCTGCTGCGTGGGAGAGGCGCGGGCGGGCCGGCAGCGGAGGAGGGCGGCAGCGGAGGAGGGCGGCAGCCGAGGGGGGCTCCTCGCCCTCAGGGGCAGTCGGAGCCTGGTGGTTTGAGGAGTGACAGGTCTGCCTACAGTGGTTAAAAGTCAGGCTCTGCAAAGTTGCTTCTCTCGTCGGGTTTCCAGTGGTTTTGGAGAGTTTGAACCGTTGCCTTTCACCTTTAAAACTACCTTCCGGACAGCCAGGTACATCTGCCAGACGAAGCTGCGCTTTTACAGCCTAATTCGTGCGTGTCTATGGTTCGAGTGTTTCCGGTGAGTATCATGTTTGTGCCGTACCGTAAGGAGAAATTACAGTATTCTTGGTAAGTATAAAATAGTGACGGGAAACAGGAAAAGCAGCGAAGAGCGTTGTTAGACAGAACTCATTTGTCCTCATCAGATCAGACGCCTCCATCACCAAATTGAAATCCCTTGGGTTACAGCCATAGCGTCAGCGATCCTTATTCATCTTGAAATGTATTGGGCTATTCAGGCACTCTACAGAAATCACCGGATCGTTCCAGTCCATTCCGAATACGCAGACCAACTCTGAACAAGTAGGGCGAACACATTTCCACCAAAATGAAGTACTTTGTTCTTTGTCTTCTATTCCATGCATCTTTGTCAGATACTTCCTCCCAGAAAGTCAATCTACCCATTGTGTTCGCCAGGTGCTATCTGGCTAACGGGGATGCTTTTCTGGCAGCTCCAACAGCAGCTGAATGCACGCGGTGCATCTTCCACATCCTTCCCACTGGCATGTTCCATACCAGGCAGGGACCTTTTTTTTCGCAAAGCTTTTGCTCAACAATGCTAGTATTTTTATCAGCGTGGCATATATGAGCGTATATGAACGGAGAGGCCATTGCACCGACTGTGTGACACTGAACGCGCACCCTCTTTTGCTGTGATTGTTAGGCTGCTTTGATACATAGCGTTTATGCCAGGGGATCCCTGCTATTGCTAAAACTGGGTTATTTTCACAGGTAGCTTTTTTTGTGTTTTCATTTCTCTCTACTTTAGCGTGGGTTCTTGCCTCGTGTACTGTGCCCGATTCAAATCGGTTAAGAAAATATGCATAAAAATTCCTAGAAGACCAGGAGCTTCAAATTACATCAGTATGCTGAACCTGACTCTTGCTGTAGAGCATCCTCTTGGGGCACGAACAAAATTCTGTCTTCCCTCTCTACAGTGTTGTTTGCCATGTAAAAGTAACTTCCGTGAGGTGGCCTGCCGACGAACCTCCAGCCTGGGAGATCAGTAGTCTGCTTATAATTAGACCAAGCTTTTAATCAGTATGGCTGGAATGATCTTACCTGAATTCCCAGTGGCTGCTAGCGCAGCTTGGGGTCATCGGAGAGACGGGAACCCTGCGTGGATTGGGTGTTCCTGGGACACACTGTAGTGGGATGGCCTGTGCGGGCGTGGGGCTGTCTGCTGGCTACAGGCGGATGTTCAAGGAATCGGGCTTCTGCCATCCTGAAGGAATCGCTGACAACATCTGAATTATGAATCTTTCAAAGACTTCTAAGTTGGCTGTCTCTACAGTGAGATAGCCACCATATAGGTGAGATTTTTCCACCCAATCTCAAGGTTCTGCTTAAAGCAGTGAGAGCTTTACAAGGCAGAGCATGCGCCAAACTATGTATTTGTCCCTATCCTTGTGGTTGAAATGGACTTAGATAAAAGATGGTTGCCCATACCAGCATTTCATGTGTATTGTTATGTGGGAATTTTTATTAATTCTTTTGAAGGGGGTAAGAAGCTACACAGATTTCATCCTGAAACTCACTGATTTCTGCAACCTGTTTTCCGTTTCACTCTGATTTACTCTCAGAATGGGCAGAGCTGTTGCATGACGTTGCCTCCAAGACGTAAGTGAAGCAGGCATTCCACACAGCGAGTGGTTTTGCTCGAACAGAAGTTTTGGGACTGAAAGCAGGGTATTACGCTGAGCGGCAATGGCTGACTTTCACAGTGGGAACCGGCCTTTCTGCATTGTAGCTTCTCAGCGGCGGCTTCCCCGATTTGGATCTTGTGATGGTTTGACCTTGGCTGGATGCCTCTTCAGCAGGACAGGCGGAGAGAGAATGAGATGGAAAAGAAAGGAAAAAAAAACAAACCCCTGTGGGTCAAGATAAAGGCAGTTTAATAAAAAGCAAAAGCAAAAGCCATGTGTGGTAGCGAAAGGAAAACAAGATTTTATTCTCTACTTCCCATTAGCAGGCGATGTCCAGCCACTTCCCAGGAAGCAGGGCTTCAGTAGGCATAGCCATTGCTCCGGAAGACAAAACATCATGAAAGACGAATGCCCCCCCCCCGCCCCCCTTTTCTCTTGGCTTTAATATCTGAGCCGATGCCATATGGTATGGAACATCCCTTTGGTCGGTTTGGGTCAGGTGTCTTGGCTGCGTCCCCTCGCAAGATCTTGCCCCCTCCCAGCCCACTGGTGGTGGGGGGGGGGAATGTAGGAGACACAGCCTTGATGCCATGCGAGCTCTGCCAGCCAAGACATTGGTGCGTTATCAACACCACCTTTCTACGTACCGATAGAAGGCACAGCACTATGAGGGCTGCTGTGGGGAAAATTGACTCTTATCTCAGCCGGACCCCATGCAGTTCTTCGTGCCGGTAAGCCTGCACATACCGTTTCTTCCGCGGCTTCAGGAGGTTCTTGTCTGCTCCCACGGTGAGCGGCTGGCAGCAGAGGCTCCTCCGAGGAAAGTGCTCGGGGTGCGCCCAGGGGCGTCCGCTCCACAGTCGATCCTGCAGTCCAGCAGAGTCTCCTGGCTGGCTCGCCAAACTGACGTGCGGAAAACAGACTCCACAATCCGTAAGATTGTAAAGTAGGTATGTTTATTCAGCGCTGGGCAGCACGGGGGGCAGTCCCACCAAAGTCGTGCGCGCCGCAACACGGCAGCTTGTCCTGTTTATATGTAGCAAAGTGTTACATATGCATGAAGTTTCCCAATACGCCTATACATAGGCATCACCTGTCCGCACTTCGTATTAAAATTAGTTTCAAGAGGTCATTTCCATAAGTCCCTCCCAACTGCGCATGCTCAGTGATTTGAGTCGGTGGTCTTCAGGGGTCGTTTACTTCATCCACTCCTCTTCTTCACCTTGTCCTTTTGGTGAACTCCAGCTTCTACCCCCCTTATTCCGCTGTCAGAACAACACAGCCGGTACCAACTGGCCCCTCATCCTTGGCTATCCTCATACCGAGAAAGTGCCAGACGCTTTGTTCTCCTAGGTGCCTTCCAAGGCCTGTAACAAAGATGGGCCATCTCCTACTAATCGCTCCTCTTCCACATTCCCTACAGTGTTAGTTTCTTATCTATAGTTTACTTCATATGATTAGTAAATTAATCTAAAACACAATGCTAGCAATTTAAGATGGATCTACAGCTGGCTTCACAAAGGTCCTTTTGTTAACCCTTTAGCCTCCCTTCAGGACGTCCTGCGCGCCGTCAGCCGGCCGTTTTTTAGAGGCGGCCTGATGGTTTTAAAGGCTTTTAAAGGTTGAAAATACTTGGCCGAGAGCTGTGCGAATACTAGAGAAGCAAGCGCTGGGAAACGTAGCCTGGGGCCCGCGCCTAACCCGTCGCTGCTCTGACAGGAATTAGGACGGGCCGAAAAGGCGGGCCCACGTTCAGGTTTAATCTCCGCGGCTCCCCCGCCCTCCCAGGGGCCTGGCCCCGTCCCGCTCAGCCGCTGGCCCCGAGGGCGGCTTCAGCCGGAGGCGGTACCGCGCTCCTCGCCTGCCCCCGCCCCGGGCGCCGGTGAGTCACCGCGCGGCCTTCACGGCCACCCCGGCGTGGGGAGGCTGCGCGACGCTGCTGGGAAGGCGCGGTTTACGGTTCTGCCGTAAAGCAGCTCGCCCAGGCCAGCGCCGTTGCCGCCCTTGGGAGGTGAGCGGACATGAGCGGGAATGGCGGCAAAAAGGCCCTGGAGCTGCTGCGGTCGCTGCCCAGGGTCAGCCTGGCCAACCTGAGGCCCAACCCAGGCTCCAAAAAGCAGGTGAGTGCCTGCAGCTTGTCGGGTGAGTCGGGGGCCTGCTTTGCCCCCGGCGGCAGGGCTCTGCCTCGGCAGGGGCCGCGGCCGGCCCCGGTGGCGTTTACCTCGAGGGCTGTCAGAAAGCCGCGGGGCGGGGGGGCGGATTGCGGCCGGCCCAGGAGAGCCGCCCGGCCAGAATAGGCGCGGGAAGGCAGAGGGGTGGGTGGCAGCGTTGGCCCTGTTCGTGCCCTTTGCGTGCCTTGTAGCCGGTGTGTGTGGCTGCCCCCACAGAGAACTGGGCTGATGAGGGGCCCTAGCTAAACCTCAGGGCCGTCGTTGGGGATCGGGCAGAAACCGTAAAAAAAAGTATGGAATAAAAAGTGTTTATGGGATGGGGTAATAGATCTGAAAAGGGAAGGTTAAAAGACTTAGAAAGAAAAGGAATGTGATGCCAGCCAGCACTTGTTGTTACTACTGATTTTTTGAAAACAAAACTAAATGTTCTCTTCCCTGTCTCCTTGTAAAGTGATAAAGGAGTAAAGAAAAGAAACCAGGAAGAAACCCACCTGGTTTTGGGGGAAAAATCGATGAACAGGGGGATGAGGTTCAAGGGCTAAAGTCATAGGAACAGAGAACTGACAGGGAGCACCAAGCAGCACAGCCCTGTCAGTGCTCAGGACTCCCTAGAGATGCCTACAGAGCTGGTGAGTGCTGTGCAGTTTTAAACCCTTAGACCAGCGACAAGCCAAGAGAAAGGAAATTCCTCCCTTCTTCAGCTGTTGGGGTCCCCCTGTCAAGTTACTTCCCTTGGAGCTGTGAACGCCCAGCCTAGCCAGGGTAAAACGGAGCTGGGGGAAGCAGCCCTGCACAAGGCTGGAGTTCTTAAGGTTCTTAAGGTTTTTCAAACTAATCCAGGCTGCCAAATGGTATTTTCAGGCTTAGCATCCAGAAGTTGTGAGATTGTCTGAACTTGTGGTTTATTAGAACTGATGTTTTCCTGCCAGTCTTTGGTCTCTGGACTTTTTGTTTTTCAGGGTAGCTGCTGGGTTTAGGAAAACACTTTTTTTTTTTTTTTTTTTTTTTTTTTTAATCTTGAAAGCAGAGATTTTTCTATGCTCACTGGGTCTATAACAAGTAACTTGCAACTCCATATAGGAAATGAGCATTTTTTTCCCCATGTCACTGCTAACTGTTTGCCTTCAGTTAGAGTTTGTGAACATGACCTCAGCATCTCTTTCTCTGGGATTTTTCTTTTGGTGTCTGACAACCTTTTTCTGTGACCAGTGAAGTTCTCAAATAAGCAGATTTAAGAGACTTTACAAACAGAAGTTGCGGGGAAAAAAAAATTGATTGGCTCCTCTGACAATCTAAAATCTGGTCAATGTATTGATTACATTCCATTTGTGACCAGATATTGTCGCTGTGTTTATATTAACTAATGTCACCGTGTAATCTGGTGTGTGTACAGGAAACTGCCAGAAAGGGTGGGCCAGCTCTGTCTTCTCTTTGCCTCCAGGTGCTCACACCCACTGCGTATTTTGTACTGCTGCTAGAGGCTGTGCGGTGAGCCAGATCAGGGAACTAAACCAGCTGAAAACTAGTTAGGCAAAAATTAGTTTTCATCTACTTTAATTCCCTGACCTGTCCCAACGCAGAGCCATGCAACTGCTTGTGTCAGCACAAGAGGCGCTGTGAATGAACAACAGCATGTGGGCTGGGGACAAGTCACCTTCCTTTGGTGGCAGGGATAGTCTAGTCTAGCGTAAAACTGCATTTGAGCTCTGTACTACTTAGTATGAATACAGGTAAGCTGTGCCTCTTAGGTTAGATGGTGCTTCAAGTATATTAAGGCATTTTTTTCTGATGTATGTCTGTACTGACTTTTCTACTAATATTTCAGTGCACCTTAAGTGCTCCATAACTTTGGAAAACTGACAGACGCAATAAAGAGCATAAACCATCAAATTTTATCTCTTTATGGTGTTAGGCTAATAATAAAGTACCATGATGTAATGACCAGTTTTCAGACCTGAGTTTTACCCAATATTCTGTGCTGCAGTCTAACTGCATAGAGTGATTTGTAGGATTAGGGGTGCTTGAAGTTTGGCTGAGAGTTGAATACAAAAAATGTGAAAATGAAGAGGCTTACTGTAGTCTCTTTAATAATGATTTATTTACATTATTATTGATCCAACAGTGACTATGCTATGATGTAACCAAAGTTAGCTTATAAGCAGTACAAATACTGTTTAGGTAATGTGTTGCTTTACATCTCTCCCAGCCTAACTGATTGACATTGAGGTACGCAATGGAAAATAGCAAATGTGTGAATTGTGTTGTGCAGATATGAGACTAGCTAGCAGCATGGCATTGCTCCTTCCACGTGGGTTCACACTACAGTGAATGTTAGCTTAAATGGGAACAATTTTGTGAGATTAAATGGATCCATCAAAGTGATGCCTCTTGGAGCTGAACAGTGAACTCTACCCCGTGCAGCATGGTAGTGAGATTCTGAAGCTTGTGGCCCTGTCTTATCCCTGACAAAGCATGAAAAAGTGAAAGGGAGCCTTAGTGCTCCAAATTCTTCAGTATATGAGTTAAACAATGTTACCTTACACAGAAAACTTTATTAGGTCAAAGTGAGCTGGCACCGCTTCATTTAATAGCAGTCACTCCCAACCACTCATTTCCACCCTTGCTTAATGCCTGCTTTGTAATCCTATAGATAGGTGCATAACCATGAATTCTACTGAATGCTGCAAGTGACCTGGATTTTAAATTTTTAAAAAAACTAAATTTAAAAAAAAAATTAAAAATTAATTTAAAAAAAAGTTTTACCTTTGCTTACCCTCTTTGATCCCATTCACCATCTAGCTGTGCAAACAATTCTGCTGGCACAAATAGGAGGTGAGTGGAGGAAGATTGCTGAATTGCTACTTACTATTAGGCTGCAATGCTAATTTAAAGTGCTCAGAAAACTAATAGCTTAGTATCGCAGTCTTAATTTAAAAAAAATAATGAAGGTTTAAAATACGATCTGATTTGATTAGAATTATCTGATTATGAATTGATTTTTTTTCTTTTTACATTTCTTTTTTCATTGTCCGTGTTTGGAAACGTGTTAGCACTGAGCAACTTTCTAATGAAATAGGAGGAAATATCAATAGTTAAGTCAGGAAAATTCTCTAACTTGGAGAGTGCAGGGTGTAAGAGGTAGGATTAAATACTAGTATTCATTTTATTGCAATAGGTGTTCATGTAAACTTTTAGACTGTTTGTGGTGCCTGCCTAGAGCTGCGCTCTGCATAAATCCCATTAACTGCTTTTCTGAGTCTTTTTCCCCTTAGAAAAGAGCTATTTCTTAATTTTTCTTCAAGATTCAGCATTTTGCTCAGTTGATTTTATTTCTGAAATTTTATGTTTTATAGATACTTATCTCCAAAGTAATTGACTAAATGTATCATTGATTGTTTTCAAGGAGAAAAGACGTGGCCGTGGAAGATACAGAGGTAGGAAGTGTGGTCGAGGTCACAAAGGAGAAAGACAAAGAGGAAATCGCCCCCGATTAGGCTTTGAGGGTGGTCAAACTCCGTTTTACTTGGCCATACCAAAATACGGGTTTAATGAGGGACATAGGTAAGTTTCTTCACATTTACTCAGAAATTAATCATTGTCTGCTTTTCTTGACCTTTGTCCTGAAGGCAGAATCTAATATGCCAAAACAGGCCTAACTGAAAATGAGACATTCCTCTCGGATTGTTAGCTTCCTTGCCAGCAGAATCTCCCATTTCTCATGGGATTATTTTTGTAGTGAATTAATTTATTTTCTGCAGTTTCACAGATCTGCTCATTTGCCCTTTTCTTTGCGTAATCCCTCACATATAGCAGGTTACCCTTCCTCCTACAGCCGAGTGCATTTCTCCTCTCAGGCCACTCCTCCTTACATGCTTGTTTCTCCCGTTGCCTCTCTGCACAGCAGATAACCTTAACCTATTGAACTTACTGGGAACAGTCCCATTGACTCAAGTGAGGATGTTAGGCATGGAAGTGTAATCCAAAGCCTAGCTTTGTCATTTCTCTTTGCTTTATTCACCTGAAGCTCTGATCTGCCGCTAGCCAAACAGTTCTGCTTCTCTCCATGACTCCGCTTTTTTAGCCCTGCAACACTGCAGTCTTTGTCTGTCTGCACTCTGTCTGTCCCACCTAGGGTCTTAACAAGCTCTTTAATGTCAAATCTGTGCGATGAAACCATTAAGTCGTCTTTCACAGTTGTTCTCCTCAGGCATTCTGCCTTGTTTGACACTTCTGTTCCCTTTTCACATTGTGCTTGTTTGTGCCATGGCCTTCTTTCAGCTTTTTAGTGTTCAAAATTATTCTTCTAACCAGTCACTGTTCTTAGCTGGAGGTCTGTATGCCAGGATTTTGTTAATTTCCTTCACTATATTGACAGTGACAGATTTTTTGTTGTTGCTTTTTGTTGTTGTCCAAAGCTGGTTTTGTTTCATAAGATGGCATGTATGTTACCTTGGACACTAACCATTTTGTTGCTTTTAATTACACTCATGAAAGCATTGTATGGTTGCAGAAGTTGTTACAGGCAGTAGTAACAAAAACATGCCACTCTTAGACAGTTCAAGAATGAAAGGGCTTATGTGGATTTGTTTGTGAATTGTTAAACTTAGTTTGATTTTATGTTTCATTTCCTGTTATAACTGCATCAAATAGCTGTGCATTTTTACATTTCCATTCTTTATGCATGCAGTATAACCTACAGACCTGTCCTGATTATCAAAGATTTTCTCTGTCAGTCTTACTAGTTTTGAAGTGTGATTCAAACTATATTTCAAAGTACTGTCATTTCCTCTTGTTTGGTAAACTTATTATGAGAGTAAATGCAAGCACTTTTGATAGCCGAAGACACAGTGTAGATCCACAATCCCACAAAGGAAATGCTGCAGAATGCAGGCACTGAGCTTCTTGTGTTAATGGTGGTCACAAGTTCATGAATAACCAACAGCAAAAATCCAAGTTTCTGCAGTGACAAGAAAATAATAGGGTCTTGCTGTTTTTAACTGCATCTGACAGCATGTGGAAACAAAAAAAGTACTCTCTAATTTCTTTTCAATTATGTTGGCAAAATGTCAGTGCCAGGCCGTTGTAAATGTTTTTCAAGTTAATGCTGTAAGTGCACTGGAGAGAGACTATCGTGGCAGGATGGGAGCATGCTGAACAATGTCTCTTTATCTTCACCTCTTTCTGCAGTGGTGTTCCTCTACTTTTCGAATTTTGGTTCTTTTAGGAGCTGTCTGACAGTGCAAATTCTGTTGCTTGTCTTGTCTGTCTTAGCTTGCCAATAATAAAGATAAGCTGCTCCATTTTTCTGCTGCCACTCATAGGTTTCCAGTAGCAGTGGTTAAACCAAGAAGGTTTTGAGGATCATGGTATGCAGAAGGCATAGACACTGGGATCGGGAAAACTGTTCTAAGGTTTGGTTTGTATAGTAAAGTTAGAACTTTATAAAATGCAAAAGTGGATTCTGCTGAAGCTGATGGCTGTTGACAAAAATATTCCAGTTTCCTTTGGGGATATGGGTTAATGCATATTTTCTCAATATTTCTCTCCCTTGGTGGTATTTTGAGGAAGGTTCCATTCAGTACTTGTGAGATGACAGGTACAGTGGTAACGGACTAAAAAATCCTGTTGAATATAGGCAAGCTGTGCAGGAGCACATGCAGGGTTTGGCTGATAGTCTTTGACTAAATTTGTGGGAGGGGAGTATGTATTTGGTTCTGACTGTGCCTTTTTTTTTTTATCGGATTTTCTGAATGTATCAGTGAAGCTACCAAACCAGATTCACTTTGAAGATGGTAGTTATTTAGAATCTTGTTGGCTTACTACAAAGTGCCGACATTTTAACTCCTCTTTTTTTGCTTCCTTAAACCAGTTGTCAGGTAGAGGGTATTCTGGAGTAAATTGAGCTCGGCAACAGCAAAATGATTAACGTCATATTGGAGGTGGGGGGTGTGAGCAAACGTGAAGGCATAGTGGAGTCTTCGGCTTTAAATAAGGCTTGCATTTGCATTAAATTAAATTTAAAAGTTTGGCTTATGGATGGGTGTGTTTTAAACGTTTACTTGATAGTTTTAGGAGTTGGTAGAAAATGGAATACGGTGTGGTGTATCTCAGTTGACCAGTTCCTATTAAAGCTTCAACTTTGTAAATTTCTCATTGTTTTGTTTGTTTGTTTTTTCTTTTCCTCTCCCCAGCCTCCGGCGTCAGTATCAACCACTCAGTCTTCAGAGGCTGCAGTACCTGATTGATTTGGGTAGAGTTGACCCCACGCAACCAATTGACTTAACACAGCTCACTAATGCCAGAGGTGTAACAGTGCAACCTCTCAAAAGGGATTATGGTGTCCAGCTGGTGGAGCAGGTATGCATACAAGGCTCTTATTACTGCAGGCAGTAGAAAGCCTTGGGTTTTCAGTTTTTCCATACCAGGCTGTCAGATTGTCTCTTCCCATGGTTTTGGAAGCATCTTTGCTTTTCTAGATTAGTTTGCTGTCGAATTTTCAAGATGATAAATCCACCAGAGGGCGCTGTGTGTTAGCAAAAAAAAGAAACCAGGATGATGTTTTAAGACCTGAGAGACTACAAAAATAATGGTTAAGGATCACATAAAAGGAGGTTCAACTGTCATTTTAGAACAGAAGACTAGAAGGTACTGAAAGGAGTGTATCAATATTTTGGACAGGCAAACCTTTTTAATTCAATCCAGGGTGACTTGGGTGAGAGCAGTTTGGTTACCCATCTTGGTGCAGGGAACGGACAACTCATAATATTTTGCAGGATTTAATGTTTCAGCTTTACAGAGAAGAATAAATGGATGTCTTAAAATACTCATTTTAATGTTACTCTCTTACGTGTTGAAATTTACAGGGTGCTGATATCTTTTCAGCAAAAGTAAATATTGAAGTTCAGAGGGCATCGGAATTAGCAATTGCAACCATAGAAAAAAATGGAGGTGTTGTAACAACATCGTACTATGATCCAAGGAGTTTGGGTAAGAATTTATTTTCATTTCTGACTTTCCCGCCCCGAATATGTGAAGACTGAATGATCCAAATCAAAGTTTCAAACATAGTTCTTTCTGGAAAATCATCAACTTCTATTCTAAAAGCTTCAACACCACATTGTTATAAGAATATTGAACTGTAATGCATCCTCAGTTTTGCTTTTTTTTAACTGTTCACCTGTTTAGGCCTACCAGTACTAGTAGTCACTTACCAATCAGCCAGTTAAAGAAATCCAAGTGGCTTTGTAAATAGATGAACTAATAAAAGATTGTTTCGTTGAATTTTTGTCTTCTAACTCTCATGTATTTAATAACCCCAAGAAAATTCATGAAAAAAAAATCAGATTTTAAAAGCACCATGGGTGTTTATATTTTTAATTTAAAGTACTTTTCCAGTAAAATAAGGAAATAACTAAGTTATAGAAGCTCAGAATCATTCTAGTCAAAATGGCTATTGTTTCCAGAACACTTTCACTGAAGAATGAGGCTTTGCTTTGCATGAGGCTGCATCCTGCCTAATATTCATTCATGCAGTTTTTATTGACAATAATGGAGCTTTCATGTGTGAATGAGGCTGAGAACAAGAGGAATAGACATTTTTAGTGTGCAAAATATGTTACCCTGGAGTGATAAAAGTTTTGGTTTTTTTTTCCAATCCAGAAAATAATCAAAATATTGAGGTTAAAAGGATCTGGAATGTAATTTGCCAAATTCAGTAAAACTTGAGAGGTACTCTCACAAATGACTAGATAGGTGCACATGCCACTCATTCTTCATTTAAAATACTTACAGGAACACTAATTTTGACATTTGTTGGTACACTGTGTAAACAGGCATGAAAATGCATTGTTTCTAACCTGGAAGTCAATCCTGTAAATAAATGGCATCTTCTAGCTTAGTTACTGTGTCTTTCGAAAGTAGGCATCCTAAATATATTAGAAATATTCGTCCAGACTGTCACTATCAACATCAGTTAAAACAGAGGTGTTTATTTGGTTAAGTGAAACTTGTTGAACACTATCTTACTCTGAACAAGAATATTCTTAAGATTTGATTTTTTGCTTGATACTTTTAAATAAGAAGTTAATAATTTATTTAGCCCAAAATACTAAATAAGAAGGTGTCATTTGATGTCTTTAAATATGTATTATAACGCATAGTTCTAATTTTCTCTCCTGTTTGCCCACAGAAATTTTATGTAAGCCAGTAGTATTTTTTCTGCGTGGCCAGCCTATTCCAAAGCGAATGCTTCCACCCGAAGATCTGGTCCGTTACTACACAGATGCCAGGAATCGTGGGTACCTGGCAGATCCATCTAAGGTTGCAGAAGCCAGGCTTGAACTTGCCAAGAAATATGGTTATGTCTTACCAGACATAACTAAGGATGAACTCTTCAAAATGTTAAGTGCACGCAAGGATCCTAGGCAGATATTTTTTGGTCTTGCTCCAGGATGGATCGTAAACATGGCAGACAAGAAAATTCTAAAACCAACTGATGAGAGGCTGTTAAAATACTACAGCTCATGAATTCAGGACTGGAGACAACTGCAGGTGTACAGGAAACATCTGGGTATGAAATAATGGATACGAAGTGGTGTTTGTTTTTTTTAAGACTCCTGTTATACTAGACAAAACATAAATCTTTGTTTATGTAATCTTCTGGTGTAGCTCTCGCCTTTTTTTTTTTGTGGTAATACAGTGTATGAAAAGTCTTTAACATTTGGAAACAGTGTAGAGTCTGAAATAAAGTGTGTGCTTGGACACTTTCTCTTGCAATGATTTGCCAGTTATTTTTGTCAGACAAAATGTTTTGATGTTGCATTTATTTCAGAGGATGATTCTGAAGAGAACTTGACCTAATAGTTAGTTTATATTTTCCCCCCTCAATTTAATATCAGAAGCGTGGCTGTACAAAACCAATACTAGTTTTACAATTGTATTACATAGCATTATACTTTATGTTTTAGAAAATGGTATCTTGAACACCCCTAAGAGGTGGGCCGTCTATCTTTGGATGGGGAAAATTAAAACCAACCAGAAATAACAAAGTACAGAAGAATTCATTAACCTTTTCAGTTCCATGGCAGTGTTTTGGATTTTGCCTCTGCCATCAGTACTGGAGCTTGAGAGATCTTGGTTTTTATCTTATTCCTTCAGATGGAATTGAGAAAGACAGGCTGTGCAGTTTGAAAGAATTTTTAATCTAAATTTAAAAAAAAAAAGAAATAGCTATCTTAATTCAATGGTTTTTATTATTCAAACAGAATTTGAAACTTGTCCAGACACAAATGTAATGTCATTAATAAAAATGCATAGCAGAATCCAGAGCCAGTGAACATTAGACAGTGACACTAGATCATGAAGGATGGGGATGTGATGGACAAAGTATGCCAGTAGGATTCAGTTTTCAGCTTGATCACAGGTTGCATATGTGACAGTGGGCAAATGAATTTAGATGCTGTGAAAAGTTATGAACAAATTATTTTTATGGGAAACGGTATTTTAATCACACCAACTTGATACAATCTTGAAAAATATTTTCCAGCAAATGTTTGTTTCACCAGGGTCTCCAGAATACTGTGCTGTTGCTATGCAGGAGTATTCTACATTTCGTATGGAAGTTTAGGATTGGGCATTTGGGATGATGAACAGAGCAGTAAATTGAAAGATGAGAGAGGAGACTAAGTTAGTCTGTCAGAACTTGATCAGGCTCCTCAGAAGTTAATGAGATGCTTCATAATTACATGAACTTTAATGGAAGCTGAATTTGGCTTTAAAATAGGGATAATTTGGTTATTAGGAAACAGTCCGGAAGACCAGAACACAAGAATGAGTCTTGCTTTCCAATGGTCATGTGCCTTTGGAAATGCTACTTAGTTTCCTGTAGCTGCCAAACCATCCCATCTCCTACGGAAAGCCCTCTGAGTGCCAAAATCTCCTGTTTCTCCCGTGTAACACCTGTCTTTCATTTGTAGTGCCTCAAGGCGGGGGGGGGGGGGGGGGTTGAAAAAAAAAAAAAATCTTAAAATCTCTTCTTTTTCTTTCAGAGAATAAGAAGTGAATGAATTTTTTTATTGGTGTTTGTCCACCAGCCCGGATTTTTGCTTCACTCAACAAACTGCCTTGTCAATGAACATGAGCACCTGTAATCACAAAACAAAATAAAGCAAGTCTTCTATTCTCATGCTGATTAAATAGCCTGAAATCCAGAGATTAACAATAGAAAGTCACTGATTTTTGACGGCTTACTCTTCAGCTTCTATTGTCTGTTGTTAGTGTGTGTTAATGATACCAGTAATGGTCGTTCTCCTGATTTGTGGTTTAAGTATAGGTGAAACATAGCAAAACAACACCAATATAAAATTGGATTGTGAATAGCAGGAATTTGTTCTTAATGGCGTTAACATTCATATTTTATAAGGCGCACAACACTTTTTTGGCACGTTAAGAATAATACCATGTGCCAAAAAAGGTATAGCTAGTGTTAACTTGAATGTGAAGTAAATAACTTTCTCACTTTAGATGTATCCTGTTCTGCATCCTGATGATTGTTGGTTTGGAAACTTAAAATGACAAGCAATACTTTTTTTTTTTTTTTACTTTTTTTTTTTTTTTGAGTTTTTGTTATTACAATACTACTGCCTCCATTTGGGAAGGAGTTGGAGGCGGGGGAAGAGTATTTATTGCCTTCCCTTATTTGTGCCATAATGTTTCTGTTTTTATGAATCAATTCACAATTGTATTTTGTGGAGGTGGTGGTACTCAACAGGAAAGCTACTTAACTGGAAGAGAAGAAGGAAGTTAGTCATATTAGTGAAGACCAGAAGACAAAAGTGTTTATGTATCATTGTGTATTTTTGGGAGGAGAAGAGGGGGGGAAGGTAACTTTGTTTCCACTCCTGCTCTTTGTATTAAAAAGAACAAATTGCTCTCAGCAAAGTGGGTGGTTTTTTTTTTTTTTCTCTAAATCAATTTCTTTGATATACTCACGCGTGCACGCGCTGGTTTCTGTAGGCTTCTAAATGGTTTTCAGGTGAAAGGGTGGCTTGGATAAAATGATAACAGTGAAAGAAAGAATGAAAACAGGAAACAGATGTCTGGTGACGTCGAGGGATTGGATAGCACTTATTCAGTGAACGACGTCTTAGTCACAAGGCAGCTGTATCCTGGCTCTGATACTATAACGCTACAAATACCTTGGAGCCAAAACAGCCACGTTCCACAAAATCCGGTCATTCTACTTTATAAAGGTGATCTTTTATCATCTTATAATTGGAGAGGGCGAAAGGGGCTGTATGTTGCTTTATTTAAAATATGCAACGCTTGTCTTTTTTTTTTCCTCTCTCTTTTGTTTACAGCAGCTAGTATTTTATAATGGTGGTTCTGATTTTTATTTACTAGTGAAAAAAGTGACAAGGCCATAGAGGATTTCCTGGTCATTTTATCTCGTCAGGAACACAAGTCTCCTGGCAACCGAATACAGAATTATCAAAAGCACAAGTAAGTTGACAAGGTTTCTAATAAATCCGTAATAAACAGCCTCCCAATGGACTGGTGTTTGTATGAGGGTCCGGCTCTCTGATGCAAGACTCGAAGCCAGCCCTAGCATCTAAGGCCATGCTCTTTACTTAGGAACATGTACCATGTTTTCATGTTCATAAGATAAATGATTGCCTTGGATATCCTGTTTTGATAGGGGTTTCTCATATGCAACAATGTGTTACTCAGCAAGAGGCACCCAACCTGCTGTAACCGGAAAAGCACTATCAAGTAGCTGAGGAAAAGAAATGTTATTTGTGCCATAAAATACCGAAAGCCGTGTCGATTTTTATCAACAACATCATGCTTTTGAGTGGTTCCTTGATAAAACTGATTATATGTCTGAGACTGAAGTCAGAATAAGAGCCTCTGAATGAGTACGTGCTTTGTTATATCATACCTTGATAGTTAGAAATACCCTATTTCTTGTGAGATAGACTTTACTAACAGCAGCCAGTCAATACTATGCTTACAGGTGGCTGACTGCAGGCTCAGAATGAAGCAAGTTAATACAAATGCATTTTTCCTTTCACTTATACGTACGGCAAAGACACGCTGGCTTTTCATTCGTTATACTTCTCAGTACAGTATTCATGTTTAACAGCCAAAAGTTGACTGTACCATTCGCTGCTTTTCCAAAAAGGAATAAATGAATAAATCAGTGGCCCCGATCTGAATCTTCGCTGGCAGTGTGCCAACATTGTTTTGACATACGAGCATAATTGATGTTAGTGCTCCAGGAAGTCATATAAAAGTGATCAATTATGAAGATAGCTTCCCATTGCTATTTTATTATTTTCTCTTTTATTGCTAAAATCTAAAATGCTAATGCAAAGCTAATTTTGCATTTTTGAACGTTCACAAGTTCTGTAAAAATTTGTCTCTGATTAGAAATCATTGCACAGGTTTTGTATTTTAAACGCTTAAGTGTTATACTTACATATATAAAAAATAAGAAAGATGCTGTGTCTGTCCAAAATGGCCATTTTAGTATTCCATATGCAGATTTATGCATTAAAATTTCTTGATTGGCGATCAGGCGGGAATAGTTTTACATAACTCGCGGTCTGTACTGCAGTTTATTGTGTAATGGTTTAGTCTATGAAAAGATGTAGTTAGAAGCCTTAGTGTGACAGAATTCTTACCCATTAGAGGAAAATGATGAACTTTTAAAGCTCCTTCTTCTCCTAGCCCAGGTGGCCCATCTTGGTCTTTTGTAGCAGAAACACATGGCATTGTCTAAAGAATTACTGGTTTCTCAGTGGAAGCAAACTGTCCTCAGATCTATTCTGTCTCCTTTGGTTAATATTCCCTCTGTTGCATCTGCATCTTCCCGAGGTCTCTTCTCACTTCTCCCGTTGTAGTGGTGGGAACTACGGGGCTCAATCATTCTCACAGTGTCATCCTGTCTGGCCCACTCTGGGTTTGAAAATCTGGTTGTTTTATGTGCCTCTGGAGCAGGAAAAGTGTTGATCATTCCTGCATCTGTTTATATGAGGGGGCTTTTCATGGCTTGAGTTTCCTGGACTGGTGTTGCTTTTGTTGTTAAAAATGTCAACAGCAATGTTGTTTACTTGTTAACCTTGTAGATTCCAAGACACACGCCGACTGAGTTGGAGGAGCCTTTGAGCAATGGATTGGGAGTTTATTCAGAGTCAAGGAGCACTCCCAGAAGGGTGTCTGTGCACTTAACTTGGGACTACACACGCCAGATACAGGTCTTAATAGGTAGGCAATTTTGCATTCAGTGCATCAGTGCCCAAATCAGTCTCTCCTTGCACTTTCGGAAACCCAGCCTCAAAGGTTCGTTCTGGTCTCATGATAGGATTGTCCCATCTGCTCCCTAATCTATAAATAAGGGCAAGTTAGCCTGAAAGTCTGCTGTTTCTTGGTGTTTATGTTTTTATTTTTATTCCTGGGGCAGGTCATGACAACTAGAGGTTTGTGTATGTAGAGCAGTCTATGAAAAATAAGTTGATATGTAAATTTACAATAAGCTAGTTCTCTATGGATTTTTTTGTGATGCTAGTGTAGTTTGCCTTGCTCCCAGTATGGAGTACCTTAAATTAAGAAAATAAATTAACTCTTAATATCTGACGAGGGAGATGCTTTCTTTACTTTGTTGAATGCAGCTGCGGTTCAGAACTTCAAAAGTTGGAATCCAAGTTCCCTATGAATTTAGTGTAGTGAGATGTTGTCTGAATCTCAAAATTAAAGCAAGTCTACATATACATTGCTCACATGTAGACGATTGTTTAAGCTCATTTCATAGTCAGTAGAAATCTGATTGATACAATCAGCAGAGCATGGAGAATCACTGCGTTCTACCTGAAGCAGACATCTGAGCAACTAAATTGTGCTCTAGGATTCACTGAGTGTGACAGTAGTTTTAATGTATAGTGCACCTGTATCTGCCTAAAACATAAGTATCTGGAACTGAATCCTACTCTGTGTTTTCAGTGACCCAAGATGCTTGAAATTAATGGTGGGAAGATCTCCTTGTGGATCACAAGCCACCAGTGTGGATTGTGTAGCTCAGCACTGGGAACTTCTGAAGTTTGGTGTGCTAGGTTGTGTTTGTCTTGGAAAATTTAAGTGTACTAATTTAATAAAAAAACAAGTCAGAGGACATCTTGGTGCCAAAAGAGGTGAAATGCTGGCAATTAGATGATCTGTGTTATTTTACAACTATTGGAGAGCACAGCTTTTCCAGGATAGAGAAATTGGTGGCATCCTCACCTAGAAGCTCCTGTCTATTTCAAGGTGGATGACTCCCAGTTCACAGCTCTGCACTGGTACTGCCATTCAAAATTTATCTACCTTCTTTGGCCCTCATGTGATACATTGCTGATGTTTGTGCTAACTCTAATGTATGTGTTTCCTCTGTAAGCAAAGCACAGAAATTAAAGTCACCTGAACTTGCAAAAGAGAAAAAATGTGAGAGATGGATGGTGTCCCTCTGAGGTGTCTCCTTCAGCAAGTGGTGCTTGTCATGGTCAGAGAAGGTGACCGAGGCACTTAAATGCAGATGTTGTCTGACTGCTCTCTGAGAACATGCGGTCCAGTGTGTCTCTTAGGGTCCCCCATACAACTGCTGTGATGAATTGTGGTGTGTGTATGAAAGACAGATTTGGGACTGATCCTTTTACAGATTTTGACTTGGCATTTCTCCTGTTTTCAGTGATTTCTAGGAGCCTGAAACCTCATAGATGCGTCTGTGCTTTAGTGCATAGGCATTTATCCCTTCTTTGGGGTTTGGTTTTTTTGGTTGTTTTTTTTTTTTTTGGCAAGGCAACCACACAAATCACCACAGCAGGCAGTCTGGGTATAGGCCATGTACTGGGCTCGAGACTGTTCCAGTCAAAATATTATTCTACTGGTTTTATGTTGGGCTTGGCTGGCTTGACATTGCTGCTGCCCTGACTTCTAGGACTTGTGAAATGTCTGGGCTAATTGTGACTTTGTTGTTGGCTTTTGTTGTTATTGGAAGGCTCCAGCCCTTCCAGGTTCATCATTAAAGACAGATGTTTACAAGGGAATGACCATGACGTGAATTACTGTAGCAAGGATGTGAACGTGTTGCAAAATTCTACCTGGGTCAGTTTTTCTGCACTCGTTTGTATGTATCTGAGGGAATCGAAGCACTGGGGTGCTATGATTTTGTCTTTATTTATTGTGGCTTATCTGCCCATTAAGAGAACCTAAGAAGAGAATGGAGGGTAAAAAGCTGTCCAGTCATTTTTGCTGCGTCTTGGGAAAAGCGCATGTTTTCCCAGTTCAAACTGTTGCTCTCAGCTGAGCTGTATGACTTTGCCTGCAGCGTATTAGGAAACTGCAATGGCAGCAGACCACTATGGGCAATGACATGCAGCTATGGTACTGCAGCTGGCCCTAGCTCCTGACTTGGGAATATGAGAATCAAGGTATGAAAGTCTCCAAAATCTTTCAAGATATGAAAGATTCCAAAATGAGAAACATACGAGCGTTCTGTAAACACCACTGAAACTCGGCTGCATGTTTAATTACTCTTTGGTTTTGCTGACTGTGTCATTATGAACCGTAAGTATTCAAGAAATAATTTAAAGAATACATTTTAGGTTTTTCTTTGTTGTCCTTAGAGTTTTCAGACCTGCAGGGATCTCGTTTCCAAGCATTGTTCCTGTATCCAGCAAGGCTAGAAGCAAATTTAAGAAGCGGGAGCCAGCATTTTCATGTGATGGCATTATTCCAGCAACTGGTGCCTTAGGATAAACAGTAAATACTGTGAGCCTTGCAAAACAGTTACTGCTTCATTGCTTATACCCCGCTGATTTATTCATTGTTTGAGAGCATAACTCCACTGCTGTCTCTGCAGTTGACCTCCAGTCATGCCTCCGTGGCACGAAGGAAACATGCTGTTGTTTACAGCATCCAAACCCGAGGGGGTAACAAATATTTTATTACCAGGTACATAAGCATCCCACACAAACCACAGCCTCCTCTGCTCCTTTCCCCAAATTACAAGACCGCTACAGTGATTCGTAGTATGGAGAGTCGTGGCTGCTCACTGGGTCAGGGAGAAGGTCCGGTGTCCTGGTACAGGCAAGGCTGACACCTAGTGACCAGACGCATTTATTCCTATGGGAATTCACTGACTTCTCGTTCAGTCACTCTTTTTCTAAGTCTGGAAGGTTTAAACTTCAAAGTGAATAGTTCATTTATTTCATCATCATGTTTGGCCTTTGTTTTCAGTGTTTCTAGTGTACTCTTCTAAAGGTGAAGTTACGGTAGCTGGAAAGCTGGTTCAAGCTTAATATTGGAGCAACGAAGATTTTGCATGTAGCCTCCTGGGAGCTGTGCATTGCGGCTGCTCTGAGCAAACTGTGAGAGGGCTGACAGCATCAGCAGTAAGTTCAGAATACAGTCCTTTTGTGGTTTTTCCCTAATAAAATCATGGCTGACTGCGGTGTTTGGGTTCTTTTTGCTCATCCTGTTTTAAAGAATCCAAAGTCAAACATAATGGGATATTTTCCAAGTTGGGGAATTTTCTCTCTACTTCTGTCTGCTGACCAATCTTACAATGATGCTGCCACCTGGAAAGCACTACCCGTTCCGCCGTCATTGCGGATCCTGCTGGAAATGCTTTGAGTTCTGTGCCTTAGCGAGCTGTGTAGTGAAGAGGAAGAGTAAAACCTAGCCAAAAGACTCTTCCAGAATGCTTCTGATTTTTCTTTGGTTCTCTAGATTAACATTTCAAGAGTATAACATACTTCTGAGAATTGTGTATGACCTTTACCAAAAGGAGTAGCCGTATACATTTGGGGAAACGGCCCCCTCAGCATGAACCAAAAAAGTCTTGTCTTTGTAAGAATAATCATTGACTTCAGAAGTAGACTGCAGAGGTTCTCGGTGGTTCCCCACGTTAATAGGTTTCACACGAAACCCTATTCTGAACCCCGAAGAAGCTGCCTTGGAGCAGACCTTGGGACTGGAGGAATTTTTTGTCTTTTAAATGTCTCATGTCATTTAAATGTTTCTTGAAATATTGGAAATAAACATTTTGGTTGATTCAGCATGACTGTTACTGGCACTGTGTTTGGCTACACAAAGAGTCAGAGCTCAATGTTTTTCTGTGGCTGAAAGGAAACTTTGATTCTTCCTGAATGAAATAACTAGGAACTTGCACAAGCCCTGTGTTGTTGAACGGAAAAGGCAGGCTTTTTTTCCTTCAGATAATCTTTTATATCCGACTCAGAACTTTACGTATGGCTTGGGTTCTGTATCTGTGGCATGTTTCTAATTAGCCCATGGAAAAAAAAAAGGGTTCTGTATTTTAAAATCCACTGATTTTTCATCTGCTAACCATCTCATCGGATGTGCCTCTGGCAAGAGGGCTAGCAAATTCCCGAGGCAAAAAGCTCTGTCAAAGGCAGTGGATTCCAGTCTCTAAGCAATATGAACCTCCAAATAGCCATCATCTTTCTGTAAGTCTGGGATTCAGGTGCTCTGACATCGTGTGCACGAAACTAATTTTTCTTACGCAGAATAGTCCGCATCACCATGGCCTCTCTCCTTGCTTCATCACAGCTTTCACAGTTCTGTTCCAGCACTGCAAGGGCACTGCCAAGCCTGACCATCCCTGCCTGACCCATCAGCCGGTGTCCGGTTCCCATCCCCAGGGAGCTGCCAGCCCCTGCCCTGCTGCCCCCTCCCAGTGCCATGACACAAGGAATAAGAACAGCAAAACTGCCCAAACACATGCATAGAACACGGTTCTCTTCCCTCTCTGAAAAACTGGCTGTGCAATTTGGTGAGTGTCCCAAAACTGTCACCCAGTAATGTTTGCCTGAAAGGACAGCCATGTTTTGCAGCCATCCTTGGTGTCTCTCCAGAAGGAGCTCACAAACAAGGTTAGAGGCTAGTTCATTTGCATAGTCAATTTGAATAATTATTTTTAAAATTGACAAAAAACAACTTCTAAACTTAATTTCATTTACACTGAAAAGCTAAGGGTCAGTTATGAACAAGAGTCACAGAACAGGTAAATGTGAATTTGACCAGGTATAAGTAACAAAGAGACATCAAATTCTTCATTTTTGAAAGCTAAATGCTGGGGACACTGAAGGTCTTGAATGGCTTCTTTACTTTGAGGGTGACCGAGCACTGGAACAGGCTGCCCAGGGCGGTTGTGGAATCTCCTTCTCTGGAGATATTCAAAGCCCGCCTGGACGATGTCCTGTGCAACCTGCTCTGGGTGAACCTGCTTTAGCTTTAGGGGGGTTGGACTGGATGATCTCCCGAGGTCCCTTCCAACCCTTGCCGTTCTGTAATTCTATGATCTTTGGGTTTATAAGGAATGCAGTATGTAATGATTCCCCTTCTTTTTCTTTTTGGTTTTTGGGTTTGGTTTTTTTGAGGTAATGGGAGTTTTGTTAATCAGTCAGACTAAGCCAATTGTTTTAATTATTCCAGGCCACAAAGTGCAGGATTCCTGCCTTTGTTCAAAGCAGCATCGTGGGGAAAAATAAAGCTCACTGGTATAAAATTAACTTCTTGCAGTTACGGGGAATAAAGCAGGGCATCTATTACTGCTCCCTCTCTGTGGACAGGTAGATGTCACTTCTGGAAAACTTACTCAGAGCCTCAGGCAACCTGTGTAGTCTTCGTCAGTTCTGTGCTGCTCTACTTACACTGGGAGCAGAGGAACCCAAGTAGCAGGTGCTCTAGGGTAGAGCGAGGTCCATACATCTGCTCCAGAATAACACGTGGTGTGGAGCTCCAGCAGTGCAGACATGGGAACGTGTGCAGGGGAAATCACTCAGAGCAACCCCCCTGCCTTCAGAACTCCCCCTGAAACCTCCCTCGTGTGGTGGGTGCAGTCCTCCAGCGATGTCTCAGCCTGGCAGTGATGGCACATGGAGAGCCCTGTGACCCAGGCAAGTGCTGCCTCCTCCTCCTCTCCAGTGCCATGACCTGGATGGGGAACAGCTTGTGTGCGTCCTGTCCCCCGATCACTGGGTCGAACTGCTTTGCAGCTGGGCTGGGAGCTGAAGCTGGTCAAGCCAGGGGTTTTGGAGGAGTTTTTTCTCTGTCCTGCTATCAGCTGCCACCTGGTAATGCGGGAAGAATTGTGTTTCCTTCCCTTGAATAATGGCAAACCCAGGCAGGACAGCCACTGGCCTAGCTCTGCCATGAGCAGATGCTCTGTATGAGCGTACAACCAACCCCCCTCACGCTGAAGAAGAGACTGATCTTTCAGACTCACGTGCCTTTGCTGGAACTTTGCATGCGGTATTGTAGGAACCAACAAGGCTCACAGCTCCGTGGCTTTTCTTCTCATTGTGTTGTATCCAAAATCTCAAGAGCGTTAGTGATACTTCTCACTGTCCAAGGAGTCGGGGCACTTACATATATACTTCCTTTTTATATTGCAAGCTTTTTTACCAGTTCCTTTGGATTTTACCTGTATTTTATTCATAAGGCAACTGGATTCATCATACACTTGTAAATACGAAGTACAAAGGCATTTCCTAATTTCAGTCACAGCCAAAGATAGAGTTAAATGAAAGTTAAAGCTGAGTGTACCTGTTTGATCTTAGTTGTTCTTCTTGTGACTTAGGATGTCTCCCCACGGCACATTCACTTGAATTTTACGCAGCTGTGTTCTAAAAATACCGGTTGATGAAACCTTAGGTAGAAGATTTTAGACTGCTGAGATTGTTTGCTGTTTGGTTTTTGGGTTTTTTTTACAGAAAACCACCAGGAAATGCATGATTCTACACTGAAACACTATTTCTGTATCTCTGTCCACTACTATTCTTTGTCAGAAGTCAACTGTTTGAGATCATTTCTGCCTATAGTGTTACTGACTTCTTTTTGAAACAGGAATTTTTGAAAATTCCTAATTCCACTTTCCTATAAAAGCTTATCAATTACTCCAAATAAAGGCTCATGCATTAAGCTATACAGTATAGCATCATTTAAATAACAATAGGACTTTTGTGCTCACTGAATGACTGAATTTCTTTTTGTATGTTTGAGTAATTTGTTCAAATTATTAACATGAACAGAAAACTCTTACTGAAAGCAAGAGGCCAAAGGGAGAATATAAAGGTCTCATATGAACAAAAAAGTTGTTATGACATGGAAGAAAATTTAAAGGATATTTAGTTTTCCTGGGATTCAAATGTTTTCTCTCTTCTCTTTGCCCACATCAACCTCTTCCTAGGATGCTAAAGCCTCTGCCCACACAAAAGACATGTCTGAGGGTCCCACAGGGCACAGATCACCCTGACTCATGGCATGTTTCTGTTCTGATTAACCCCTCTGTACTTATTTGTTTGGATCTATTAGATTACATATCTTCATTGGGTTTTTTTCATGTCCAATCTGACAATGAATCTGTACCAATGTCCCTTATTTACTGTGAAAATACTGTTATTACCCCTTGACTCATAATCAAAATCCAATCAACAAGCTACTCCCCCGCTATTAATTTGTGGTAAAAAGCACAGTGCACATAGACCGCTGATTTTGTCAAACTGCAGCCTGGCGGCTGAAAATACACCATCCCTGTATTCAATCTTTACAGAGTTTGCAAGTAAAACCTTGACCTGGATGCATGGTGGTCTCTAATCTTTCTGGAAGGCCAGTAGTGGTACGTCCATTGGTCACCAAGTTTGGGAGGCACACAGCAAGCAAGAGCTGGTGGTGCTGGCACGGCCACTTCTTCCAAAGGTAGCAGAGCTCCCAGCTGCAGGCTCACCCAGAAAAGGGAAGGAATTCGGTAGCTAACCCTAATGCCAGCTGACATTGCTAGAATGTGATGGCTTCTTATCAAAACCTCATGCAGCCAGTTGATTCCCTTCATCAGGCTCAAGGAATGCTACAGTCAAATTTTCCAGTGTTTTAGTATGATTTCCTAACGCAAGAAGTGTGCAACAGCACACGCCTCTCTGCATACCCATTTGGCTCCCTCACCATTTCTTTTGAAATGTTTTGAGCAGTTTCAGCCCTGCTTGACGGAGGAGTGGAAGTGTTCAAGCAAGAAAGGACAAGCAGCCAGACTGGGAGAGGAGGCTCATGTGTCCTCACCGACAGACGGGCTTAAATGTGAATTCTTCTCATTAGACACCAGCAAACGTAGCTCCAAGGCTTCAGCCAGAGAAGCCAGGCTTCAGCAGCAGTGCTGCTCATAAGCCGTGGGTGAGGACACTTGCCTCCTGCCCCAGTGCTGGATGAAAGATGTGCACAAAGACACTGACTGGAGAGGGGAACAATGAACTTGAATCCACAAAAGATCCTGTCAAAAGTAAAATAGAAACATTTTTCCCCAAAATATTTTTCAGTTGCGGCAGTCTTAATACTGCTTGTAACAGTAGTAAGAGCAACCCTTTCAGCTGGGCTGTGATTTATGCAAAGTTGGCAGCCCTTTAAGGTTAGAAAAATTATAACTATGACCTTCTGCTTTCACATCAACAGGTCTAAAACTTTCCAAACTGTTCCAAGTGTATTTAATACAAATTCAGCTCAGTAATTTGAATTTTTACACGCTGCTTTGTTCCAGTTTTGTCTCTTCTTACTCTCTGCATTTTTTTTTACTTGCCACTCATAAGCAAGGGAGATGGATTTTGTTGATCAGCATCAGAAACAGATGTAAAGTAAAAAACAGACAGCAAATAAAAAATATTGGAAGCTGCTGTTAGCCTAGGAGAAGATTTTTCATTAACAGGACAATTTCCTAATTTTTTGAAAGTTGAATGTGCCCCATTTTTCCTAATTTACGCCATGCGTGACTTGGCAGTGACTTTTATCGTCACAAAAAGAACTGGTTTGCTTGAACTTTTTTTTTTTTCAAATTGCCTAAAAAAAGGGTGTCTCTCTTTTTTTGCTACTAGTTTTCTTTGTGAGAGGAGCCAGCTCCTTTTCTGCCCAGGCTGGAGCTGGGAGAATGCACCTGCCTGCGTGGCTCAGCGGGGAACGAGGAGGTAACGCAGCGACGCAGGGGGTCAGCAGAGTCGACGCATGTTTCGCTGCTCAAGAAAGAGGCTGGCTGGTACTGCCCGGCACCTCCCAAGGGGATTTAGCCACCAAAATATGCTTATTGCTAAAACAACAGCACTGAGGAGGTGGGGTGGCTGGCTGCCCTGCAAGGGCTGGGGGCAGAGAGGGCTGGGGCCGCAAAGGCGTGGGTGGTGAACAGCCAGGGGTAAGGGGGGGGTCTCCAGCCTTGGGCCGTGCTTTCCAGCCCTGTGAGGTTTGTGCCATCGGTGAATAAGGCGGCTGATATGTGTACTTCTTTCTGATGCTGCTCAACAAAATCCATCTCTCTTTTTCAGGAGTGGCAAGTGGAAAAAAAAAAGCAGCATATAAGTGGAGACAGGCACAAAGCTGGAACAAAGTAGTGTGCAAATGTTCAGCTTATGGAACTGAATTGGAATAGCTTTGCCAGTCACAGCAGTAACCTGCAGAGCTTTGCGAGTCCAGCAGCCTGGGTTGCGATCAGCAGGAAGGTGCATGCGGAGTTACACAGAGGGAGGGACGCCTGTCACCCCGACCGCCTTACAAAAAATGAGAATTAAGGCTGAAGCGTGGGCAGGATTGCTTTAGGGTGGGGTTTTTTTTGTTGTTTTTTTCCCCCCAAAATTAACGTGGAAAAACTTGGAAGTTTGGGTGTAGTGGCCGCTGGGGGGGGATCTTACCCAAGCCACCCTGGCCCGGGGCACGCACAGCTGCTGTTCTGGTCAGCTCTTGAGATTAAAAATCTCTAATTCGGGCAAAAAAGCCTCAGGGGTGTTCTGAAGCAGGACTACTTCAAAATGTGCTTTGCACCGAAACGGAGGGTGCCATTCGAAAGGACGGGAAATGTCTCCAGATGTCTTTTTGTAATTAATTGGTCATGGAAGCTTTTAACGCTTTCAGTCATGCATGGAGATTAATGAGGCAACAGCTCTGGGGGGGAAGGAAAGCAGAGTTCTGAAAGATAATGGTTAGTAAATAGGAAAGCTGCTACTCTAATACCTTTACATTTCCTGGTGTTAAAAACTGCAATCTTTGAGGATATCTCTGAGTCGGAAATGGTAAAATGAATCTTCTCATTACACTGAAATAATGAAGAGGTGATGAACCCTTTAAGATGGTCAGGAAAAGAAGTGCTAACAAAACAATAAGAAAAGGCCTCTTGTAAAGATACTTTTTCTTTCTTTTAGTAGATTTAAATGGTGATCAAAAGTATTTATTAAGCGTAATATATTTGGGGTGTTGGACTAGATGACCTTTAAATGTCCCTTCCAACCAAGCCATTCTATGATTCTATGTTTGGATCAGTTTTCAAGCAATTTGTAAATGAATTACCTTATAGTACCTCACTCTATGAACAGCCCCACTGAACTGCCTGTGAAGTTACTGTTTAGTGGGAGTAAACTTACTCCTCTAGAGCCCTGCTTAGAAATTAAGGAACTGAAGGTATGCTGAGATTTATCCTTGCAGGCAGGAGAGAAGTACCAAGCAGTCAAATACTGGAACGGGTAGCTTTGGGGAATCAGATACAACCCAAATGAGCTGCATTTTCCTGTTCATTTCTATAACCAAAGTGTTAAGGGAAACTGATTTTGTAATGTGCAGTCCACGTCCATAACATGTCACTGTAAGTGTCCTACTGAAAGGGAAAAAGGTGTCTGGTCTCCCTTCCCCCCGAAAATCAAGTGATGTACCATTCTGTGGGCTCAAGCACAAAGTGGCCAATTCAAGGATCCCCTCTATCACAAAAAGTTAAAGCTGTGTGTTTCTGGAGTTTAGCTGCATCACCTCCTGATTGTCAATAGGCAGTGTTAAGCTAGGACAGAAAACAATCTATCTTGCTTTTACCCTCTGTGAGTCATCTAATTCTTCTTCACCTCACATTCAGGAAAGATGTGAATGTCCAGTGAAGTTGGGTCTTCAGATTTCCTCAAGCTTGGGGAATTTTTAGCATGGTATTGCAACATAAGTGTATTGGACTGTCTTGTTTGTAGCTCTGCTGAGGACAAGATCTTGTGTTTTGGATTTTGGCAACCTACTGGTTCCATAAACTCTCCTGCTTCTCTGAAGTCCACTACTGTCAGATCCCTTGTTAGATGGGAAACGCACTGCTGACTCTGGGAAGTTTTCTGTTTTCTTCTGGAAAGAATAACAAGGGCTTCAAAACTGATTGCCCTCAGCTCCTCTGGCTACAGCCCTGAGGAAACACGGCAAATGTGAAGGAGAAAAACAACCTATGTAAGATCAGACAACAACCACTGCTGGTTTTCCCCCATGCCCCAACACAATGTAACATCTCCTGCCACATGTTAGAGACCTCTCAAAAGAGATCTTGCACCCACAAGAAAACCAGACGGGGTTTACTAACTACAAAAATGTTCAAAAGCGAGAGGCATTTTGTTTGTCCTCAGTCTTTCTCTATGCTCGCACCAAGTGTAGTAGGTGCAGTGATCAAAAGGATCATATAGTTTATTCTGCTCCTTTTTGATGGAAATAGTCATTTGCCAAGGTCAATGGATTAATTTTCTCCCATGGTGGAGTGATGAGCCCGGCTCCAACCTGAGACCTTTCACTGGATGAAAGCTTTTTCCCTACATTTATCTCAGGTATTCAGTGGAAGTTTTGTGATAAAATTTTGCTAGTGCAAGCAGGGAATTGGGTTTCCTCTCCCACATGGTACTAAGAACAAACTCCTTAAAATTTCTGTCATGTGCAAAGGTAAAAATCACTGAAAGATTTGTGGACTGCTTGCACCCTATGAATTGCAGTGAGCATCAGGAGGCAAGAAGCCATCTTGGAGAGTTCTGGAATAAGGTGAACTCTGTGCCTCTTAACGGTGAAACTCAAGTGCACAACTAAGGTTGGAAGATTTTATTTCTCATGGATGATCGCTCTAATTGACACAACACAGTCATGAGCAATATCAACTAGAAACTGATGTCATTCGGCACACTCAGATCAGATGCTGCCCAGCTTAAATCCAGCCTTGCATGCTAAAGTCAAAGAGCAAGGAGAGCATCCACCTTGCAGAGCTTTTTCCATTCCTATTTATCTTAAACATCAGTGGAAAAGAGGAAGAGAAAGGTTTCCTGGCATGTAGAAATGTATAAACCCTCTCTCCAGCATGGTAGAACTGGATAGCCATAGGAAATATAACGTACTCTGCCTTCATGTGACAAGTGATGGATGAGTTTTGTGGTAGAGTTCAATAAATGCAATTTATTGTTTTGGAAGGTAGAAGTGATTCTTGAGGCTTCTGTCATCATCTCTTTGGAAAGATCAATCAGAATAAAATGCTAAGTGGACTAATAAAGAACTTCTCAGACTCTCCACTACCTGATGAATTTTTTATAGTTTTGAGGTAAAACGTGAGACGTGGTCTGGTTCAAAGAGGAGTTCCCAGATACCAGCGAACTTGGCCCAAGAACTAAGCTGAGATCTTACTGTTCAATTGCTGTGTTGAAGTGCAGGCAAGAAAATAAAATCCTGTTTATTTCAGAGCTGTCCTCAGTATTTCCACAGGTTTTGCGATACTGCACAATGGATGGAGACCCAGAACAAAAGCCCAAGGGCAGGTCCCACTACTTCTGAATTTAAACCTTCCTCTATGCAGAGTCTCTTGCAATAAAGAAAACCCCTGCTGAGGCAATCTTCTACTTATTTATTTCAGGATCACATGAACTGGCAGAGAATGTCCTAAGCTTTGTTCCTAGCTCCCAGTTTGACAAGCTGTCCAGAGTCAGAATAACCCTGGCCTCATACTTCTTCCTAGAGTCTCCTGCTGAGTGTAAAATATGGCTGTCCTGCAGTTTGAATAAGGCTTTTAAATGTGCCGTGGGATGTCACGGTCCACAGAAATGGAATACAGTGTTCTGCTTGCTGAGAAACAGAAGAAAAGCTAACCAAACTGGTTTCTTCCTCCTGAGTACATAGCGACTGGCTGGAAATTCAGTCACCGAGACTAAAAATATCAGCCTTGGTCACAAAAAAAAGAAAGAAGTATTTGACAGATGGATTTAGTCTTCCCTCAGCACCAACATCTATTTGCCACTAAAAGTGTGGTGAGTACACTGAAGCCAAATAAAGCGGTCCCATCTCTCCGTGCATCGTTAACAGGCTGTGGGGTAAGGCAGGTGTTGTTTCTTTGAATTAAGCCCCCCAGGAGGGAACAGTGGGAGCTCTCGCAGAAATCATGCTGGTTTAAACGTTGTACATGGCTGGGGAGAAAAGAAAAGTTTATCTGAGAATATAAGGTGAAACAACTCTTAAAAGCAAGGCTGTGTTCCTCCCCACTGCTATGCTTAAGGGAGCTGGAGTGCTGACTCCCTGGTCCTCACACCCCTGTGTGCAGGCACGGGCTGCTCTGACCAGGCTGGTCAGTCATCTCCATGGTGGTACAAATGCCCACGAACGTAGGAGCACTTCAGGAACAGCCAACAAGGAGTACAGCATCAAACATCTCCGTGTTGTTGAGTACTCCTATGGGTTTCTTACCGCCTTTTTCTCCTTTCTTCTTCCTGGTGCAGTGCTATTAGTTGCAGAGCAAGGCGAGATGCGAGACAAATAGGTGCTCTGTTCTGTCCAGCCCTGAAGAAGGTAATGGTCATTAGCTGATGATGAGATTTCAGAAGCAAAATAAATCAGCATTTCTTTGGGTCGAATTTTGTCCTGTGGACAGGAAAACTGCTCAGAAAGGGCACGGTGATGGCCATGGCTGCAGCTTTGTGCCTAAGTGCTGGAGTATGTGGAGGAGTTGGTGAGGCAGCTTAAAGGCATCTTCTGGCAATCTTTGCCCTCTCTCATTGCCTCTACGAAGGAGGACACTGGCACAGCCCTGAATGTGAGGATAATATTACTTTTCAGCATTTTTTTTACTTCCAAACAAACACTGAGCTGTATTTTCTTCCAAGCTTTACAGCATGCTTTTTTTACTGTGTTGGACTCAAACAAGACTCGTCTCCATTTTAATAGATGTATTTTCCACAGGAAATTAATGTATTGTTTCCCCAAAGCTATTTCAGTCTGTAAACTTCACTGCAGTCTGCCCAGTTGCACGTTATTTCAGCCAGCCAAATTAATCTAGTGCCCCCGACAGTCCTCTTAGTAGTTTTGGCCAAGGCAATTGTGTCAGGCTCAGATTTACTACTTGGATCCTCCACATGACAGTCCCTTGCAAGAGATCTGGTGGCTGAATATCCCTGTGGGTTTTTTTTTCCCAAGGAAACCTGCATACAGGGAGAGTACAGTGTTTTTGTAATTGTTGTGTTAGTTCCCTGGCTGTATGTCCATCATGGTACCTATAGATACCCGTATACTCTGACTGCAGGTCTGTATATTTTTAAAAGGCTTTTAAGTCAAAATGGTTGGGTGGTGTTTTTTTTTCTATTAGCATGGAGAGTTGAATTCTCCCCTTTCTCAGGAGGCATTAATAAAATGGCAGCGGGGGCACAGCTTCACTTTTAAGGTGGCAAGCGCTTGCAAATGACGACGATCCCTTCCCTGAGCCATTCTCTGTCGCGATGACAAGTCGCTGGCGGCTGTCAGGTCTGTGTAGGAAATCTCCACAGCGGCGCTGAGAATGTTTATTGTAGGGAGAGAACTTTTGCCCTGTGAAGTCACCTCCTACTAGTCACCAGTAGGTTTCTGATATTCTATCACAGGAAATTCCTGGTGGACCACAAAAGCAATCCCCTGAGTCCAGCTGCTGGGGGGGGGGGAGAGGGGGGGAGAAGCGGCGCAGCGCACGGCCAGGGTTGAGCCTCAGCCTCCAGCGTGGGGCAGAGCACCTGTGCCCGGCAAAATGCAAACCCTGTACTCCTCAAACAATGTTAAAATGAACTATACAGGGGGACAAAGGTCAAGTGAACCATTATTGTGCTGCATTTTATGCAAACAAAAAAAAATGTATTAGAGGATGTGCTTTGTATTGTAACAAGGTACTGTAAGATTATATTTAGGCTTCATGTCTTTGAAGCCCTTGGTAACACAACTGTATAATCACAGCTCTTGATGTTAATGAGGAAGTTATATTATAAGGTACTCCATCTAACTGGGAACAGTGTAGGAAGAATTAATAACCTTTAGGAGAGCGTATAAAACCAGCTATCAAGACCTCAAAAGCTAGCTGTGTCAGGTGAATATAAGCCCATTTCTGCAAAGGAGAAAGAAGGGAGATAGCAATTGGCAATTACTTTTCTCACCTTTGAATGCAAAGGCCTTGCTTGCCGGACGCCAGTTCTTTTTCTTATACAACTTGGAGGGCACAGCCCTCATTAACTCTCCATTTTCCTCTGCTTTTCTGCCAGTTTCAGGTATTCAATCACAGTAGCTACCTCAGTAAGCAAGCAAGACTGGATGAACCTTTATCTGTGTGAGTTAGGGCGCAACTGGCAAACAGCCTGGGAAAGCTGAGCACCGTGTATATGGTTGGATTCTGCAGGGCTGCGTGCCCTTTAACTAAAAGGCATCAAACTCTTCCTTTCTATTATAGATAGGGATGCTGTGGAAGCAGAATACTGACCCCTGCTAAAAGTAGATGACATGCTTCCAGAGATCTGCTGCTAGCTCCTAACCGATGGCTGGTTTCATCTGTCTGCAACCTCAGGCTGTGGAAGTCTTGTGAAAAGACTCGCCCTCTACAACTGCCTGACAGGAGGCTGTAGCGAGGTGGGGGTCGGCCTCTTCTCCCTGGTAACAGATGATAGGATGAGGGGAAATGGTCTGAAGTTGTGCCAGGGCAGGTTTAGGTTAGACATTAGGAAAAATTTCTTCACAGAAAGGGTTGTCAGGCTCTGGAATGGGCTGCCCAGGGAGGTGGTCGAGTCCCCATTGCTGGAGGTATTTAAAAGACGGGTAGATGAGGTTCTTAGGGACATGGTTGAGTAGTGGGATGGCAGTGCTACATTAACGGTTGGACTTGATGATCTTAAAGGTCTTTTCCAACCTAAACGATTCTATGATTCTATGAAAAGGGCACTCCCTGGGGCTTGCAGGGTTTTGATGCTGCGCTCCTTGTTTGCTGCTCCCGAAGGGCTCCTCTGTTCATTGACTTCTGCATCACCATGCCATCGCTGCATAGCCTCGTCAGAGCCATCTGTCCCCATGTGCGCAGGTGCCGAGCACTTTAGGTGTCAAGCTCCTTTAACCAAAGCAGTGCAGCAGAACAAAATTCCGCTTTAAGAGGTTGTGTGTTTTGGGGCTTTGGTGGTGGTGGTTTTGGGGTTTTTTTGAGTTAATGAGTGTGGCTATCTCCTCCTTTTTTTGCAAATAGTATTTTGGGGAGGAGAAAACTAATTGTGGCTGATCATTAGCACTGTGGTGGCCTGCAGCAGCTGCACCAGGTTCTTGCGACCCTGGAGCACGCAGTCTCTAGACCTAGGAGGAAGGCATTATGAAGATGTTCTCTGAAGGTTCCCATGTGACTTAGAAACATGCACCATTTTTAAAAAGTGACTTACTGAGAAGTGATGGGCTAGGTAGCGCCTGTAGAGAAGTCAGATGGGCAGTTTTGAAAACTGTACCCCTTATTTTAAAAGAAAGGAAAACGTGAGGCAATCACAGCTGATTCAGCATCCGGCAGTCTCAGCCAAGCCATATTTTACCTCTTCCCTTCCCTCCCCGCACAAAACTTCCAGGAAAACCTGCAAAGAAAAGGCATATGTGGGTAGGAGGAGACCTGCTTTTAATTTCTGTACCTCCTATTCAACACAATGCCACACAATGCACAGGATGCGAATATCCCAAGGCACCTTATACAATACAAGTAACAAAAGCACACACACATGCACAAGAAAGGGGGAAGCAGCGAGCATGACAGGGTTATAAAACAAAATGCAGGTAAAGCTGTCTGTGAAAATGCTTATGTAAAGGAGACTCATGAAAAAAGTCACCTTTTGAAAGGAGAAAGGGGAGGGGGGCTGAAGAAATGTTCAGGTGATCACGAGAATTTGATTTTCATTTCAGAGCAGGATATATTTGGTTTCCTCTGTCATGTTGAAAGTAGCAGCCAGGTCTTCATTATCAACAGAGGAGGAGTCTGGCGTGATGCGTCCTCAGTGCAACGTCCACTGAGGCTCCACTGATGCTACCTATGGAGCAACCTGGAGCTCAGCCCTGAGTCATATAACGGCTGTAGCAATTGCAAGCAGAAATTGCTGTGGTTAGAAGCGTACCATGGCTACTCCTTGTTTCCCCTTCTTTTGGCTTCAGAGAGGAGAGCATGCGTAGGAGCTGCTTGCTCCCACAGACCCCCACCTCATCTGGGTGAGAGAGATTATTCAGGGGACAGGACCAAAACCACTGTTCTGATGGTGGTGATTGGGAGAAAACATGGTGGACATTTGGAGAAAACATCCAGCATTAAGGCTGCTGTCAGCACTACATAAGTGCATCCCAGCCTGATCAAAGAAATCTAAGTTTTCTTCAGCCCTCTTGCTCTACATTTCCATTAGGAAGACAGTGTTGTCGGTGAAGCACCTGGAGCCTTGCCTGACCTGCTCACAGGCTCGGGCACAAATTACTGGTAAATGAGCTCACCAAATCTGCAAAGAAAACATGTAGCCTCGAGAGGTTTGCAGCAAGAATTTATTCTGTGTTTTCCACCAGGAATAAAAGCAAAACACACACACACAAAAAGCAGGAGACAAGACCTTTACATTCTTTATTAAAAAGACCATTTTTTTTTTAATGTAGAGGGCTTCATACCTAGATAGGTAACACTAGATGATCTTTAGTCACAGCAATGTTAGCTGGAGCATCAAAATTAAATGTGAGCATACAGAGGCAGGAAATTTAAGTGGGCTATACCCATGAATCACTTCTCCCTGTGGAATGTGGTCACTGGAGTAACTTATTATTCAGTACCCCCATGTGTAAGAAAAAATGACGTTGGCACTTTTTTATTACCGTTGCGTGTTGACGGACAGTTGCTGTCAGTGTAGTGTAATTATAGTGGGCAAACAGGATCGTTTTCAACAACTGTAGCTGCCTAATTCTGAATCCAAAAAAATTGAGCAATACAAAATTCTCCCTTAATAGAGGTTCGGTTACCACATCAAATCCATGTTTGGTATAATGGTACTGGTAAATTCACTAGGAAGGAGGAAGAAGAACAACAAAAATACCAGAGAAGTCTTTTTTTTTTTTTTTTCATTATACAGTGGGGCAAGGCAGAGATTTGCTATAATGGCTCTTGAAATCACAACCCGTGGAACCAGATGTCCCAGACCCATCAGCAGCCATGGCATGGCACCTGCGCCTCTGGCGGGTTGTAGAGCTGCAGTTGCTGTGCTACTTAAAGCTACACGAAAGTTTTCGGTAAAAGACATGTGCTTTCTATATGATAGTGTATAGCACTACTCCTTACATTGCATTCTGGTTTTTGGTTTTGTTTTTCTAAAAAAATTAAAAGCAAAAGAAGGAAGAAAGAAAGGGTTATCTTAGCTGTGTGTAATGGTATTTTTTACAGTAAGATATTTAGGGTTTTTTGAAGGTATGTATAAAAATGTTCTTCTACTAGGTAAGTAAACATTACTTAAATAATTAGTCTATCTTTTGTGTGTGTTTGTGCACTGTAACCAAAGTTTTGTATTTTAATGAAAGATCAGATAAATAAATAGCCCCTCCTTCAGCGAGGTCCAGCCCAACTCCCCAGCGAGCTCCTCACCTGCTGCTTGCGTCTCGTTCCCACGCAGCTGGGCAGAACCTGGCCTTGGCTGGTACCTTGTAATCCCGGCCAGCTCAGGAAAAGGAGTCATTTGTTGTCTGGGCATTGGACTGAGTGGTAAAAGTGACCAAAAGTGAATCAGTAGGTTAGTTCTAGTAAGTGATTTCATTTTTCTTGTGTTTAAAAAATTGTACTTGGCCACGCACCAGTAATTTGCCTAGAAAGACGCTGAACACAAATGATGCCTGCTCTGTGAAAGTTAGCCTACACCACGCACTGATACCTTTCTAGCATGTTCCAGTATCTGTAAGCACGCACTTATAAATCTATTTTTTTATAGTAAAATAGCTTATCCCATGGATACTCTGCATAGAGTTTTCTTGCAGAAAATAGAGCTCTTATCTGTGTGTGAAATGCGTCGGTGTAATTCCACTCATCCAGAATCCAGATTCCTGTGGGGACAAGGGGTTGGACGCAGAGTCAATTTTTGAAGGGCCTTGGCCCTCGGATGGGGATTGGATAGACTGAATGAAAAATTATGTTTGCTTACCACTAAACTTTTCTGCAGTTTAAATTGATTCCCATTCTGCACTTATGAAACCAAGACCTTGTGGGGGGACTGGAGTTGTTGGGTTTCATGTATGTAACATCAGAATGACCAAACCACCATGAAGGAAGTAGTCCTGAGACATGAGGCCAGGAATTTGAGGAATATTCCAAGAGTTTGGCCTGATCAACAGAGTTTTGGCTGCTCTGTAGAGGAGCTGCGCCTCTCCCTCATGGGCTACAATACCAGTAAACTGCTTTAAGCAAAAATTTACTTTATTGAGCAATTAATCCTGTTATTTTCCATAGATTTACTTTGGAATGCCAAGATAGCCTTACTCTGCACAGAATATGAGCTAAATTGGATCTGCTATCCTGCAATTCCAAATTTCTTCCACCAGATTCCAGGGCAAAAAAAAAAAAAAAGGGAACAAAAAGCTGAATAAAATATCTAAAACCCATATAATGAAAAGCTGACAGATTTAATTAACCTGGAGAGGACAAAGGGTTTTCTATTGGGGCGATATGCATGGGAAGGAGGAAGCTTCATGGGAGCAAAGGCAAAGTGAAGCTTGCTGAGATCTTGGGAGTCTAATAAAGCATAACCCAGTCATGGGTGACTACTGCACACTCTGAAACAGGTCTGACACCCCGGTGTTTCTCTGGCGCATGCAGAGCTCTGATGTTCTCCCTGATTACATACAGTCTCACAACCCAGATAGGCATTAATCACCAATATTGACAACCTCAGCCCGGCAATGCAGGGGGAAATTGGTCCAAACCCCTAACCCTAATTTTGCAGTTAAGACTTCTCTTTCATTTCAGTTTACTCCAGAACCACAAATTCATACATCTCAATTTTTGTGGGTTGTTAATAGACAGAACCTGAACTGCAGATCAGAGCCATCTCCTGCCGCTACTCTTCTTGTCTGCACTGGGATCCACCAGAATCTCACCTAACGGTGATGACAGCGATAACAGTGATATTTGCTTTCGTCTGTCTCTCATAATGTCTTCAGAGTAGACAGGCAACTTTGGCAGCTAGTCACCCATACCCAGTTTTGACTTATGTTTGTATTTCCAACTAATCACCAAAAAACCCCACCCCAAACCAAAAAAACCCCAAACCCTTCTATTTCTACCCTGCCACTGCTGTACAAATGCATCAGACAAGATGAGAATGTTCTTCTAAAGCTGCTGGTAAAGCATCAGGCAGGCCTGTGCTTAGGAACAACACACAGCACAACAGACTTCTGTGCTTGGGGTGGTTGCTGCTACAGGGGATGAGCAGGTGACCATGTTACTGACTCCTGCATCTTCCAGGAGTAAAATTTACTCTTATAGCTATGCTGTGAATTTGAATCCCCTTCCCTGGCCTTGAATAATTAATATGGGGAATGTGGGATAAGAACACCAAGTCTCTTAACTGCAGGTGGTGAGCATGGGCTACTCTGTTTTTAACGCAGGTTTTGGCCAGGAAGCTTCGTATCCAATGGACATTCTCATGTTTATACCAGTAGAAAAAAAAATCACAGTATCTATCTACAAGTGTTTGAACAAGACTTGTACATCATTGTCTCAGTTATAAAGTGACTCAGTGCAACAGGAATGCCAGCTATGAGGAGAGGAATTCTTTACATCCCACCCAAGGGAGTAAGAGGGAATCTGTGGCACATCCCTGAGCACAGTCCAACGGCGAGACAGCTTCCAGCTGCTGGACACAGCATGACTTAAAAGTGAACTGCAAAGTGTGGGGGGGAGCGTGGGTGCACGTTTTGCTTTGACTGTGCTGCAGTGCACAAAGGACAGCCAGTTTTCCTCCTTTTTTTTTGTGTGGGTTTTTTTTTTTCTGTCTGCTTGTTTTTCTTTTGTTTGTTTGGCTTTTGACATCAGAAATTTGGGGTTTGCTTGTCCCTGGAAAACTGTGTGACTAAGCTGAAATAATAATAATAGAGGAGTGAAAGCTGAGAAATCAAATGGAAAGGATTTAGCAGTGGGCTTGCTAGTGTTAGGTTAATGGTTGGACTCGATGATCTTAAGGGTCTTTTCCAACCAAAATGATTCTAAGATTTCTGCAACTGGGGCAGTGCCAGCATTCCTCAGAAGGTACCGCACATAAGGCAGCCATCTCTGCCATCGCACTGGCAGTCAAATACTAAATTTCTTGGCCATGTACCTGTAGGGTGCTGGGGTGGCCAGTTCTGCATGCTGACAGCTGTTAAGTACCCTATGCTAGATCTGTAAGGCATTTTTTACTCATGCATCATGGTGCTGGACAAAAGAGATGAGCTCTTTGGGTAGTTTTAGAACGATCTACTTCCACCTTCAAAATTCTTACAGTCAGGTGTACTTTATTTTTCCCTCTCTGCTGCTTGCCCTGTACTAGAAATGCTGGATTGCATTTAGGGAAGCTGCAGAGACCACTATGGGCAGAGCAGGTCTTCTGCATTAAGCCTGCCACCGCAATGCTTTACTTTTATGTGAGGCACATTACCACTTTGTGGGGGTTAGATATCATCTCCCATTCCCTCTGCATTTCTCCAGCCCCAGAAAAAGATGGCCCTGACCATGATGTCCAGCTGTGGGTCCTCACTAGCAAAGTAGAAGCAGGGAGTGTTGGCATTGAAGAGGGACCTCTCCCAGAGTGTTCCTTCCTGCTGGGAGGGATTTAAAAGGTTAGCTGGATAGAAGTGTGTGTGCCAGAGCAGCAGGAGCGAGCGGTCCTGTTGGGGGTACTGGCCACCTTCACGTGAAGAGCAAAGTCCTCAGACCTGGGGCAGCTGATACAGGTGCATTACAGCCTGGGGTAGGCACCAGAGCTGTAGCACCAAGCAGGGTAGCAGAGCATCAACGTTGAGGGAGTGACATGGATTTGGCTCATATGTGGGTTTTGGAGCCTGGCTCAGTGCACATGCCAGTGGGGATGTCTTCTGACAGCTCTCCCTTCCTCTTTTAGGGCCGTCACTACTGCTTCACCCCTTGAATTACACACCAAGTGCTCCGGGCAGGGATGAAGCCTTTGCTCTTTGCAGTATTGCCTGGCAAGGTGATGGAAGGCAAGAACAGCAGTATACAAACATAGGTTTGGAAGGGACTTCTTTGGCCTTCATTTCAGGCCCCTGATCTCCCAGGTATTTGTGTTGTAAAAACTCTTTCCATCTGATGTTCAGTTTCTCTGGGGGAACATTTAAGCTATAATGAAAACAGAGGCATTTTGGTGATCTCCTTTCTGCACTGAAAGAGGATAGGCAAAACGCTCACTTTAAAGAAAAAAACATTGAGAGGGCTAGTCAATCTCTGTAGGCGTAGAAGTGATTATTAGACATAATCATTTATTTTCTGTTTCTGTGTCATTAACTGTAGGTCACAGCAGTACCCTTAAGGATAAATCTGGCCACAACCCCCTGAAAAACATCTCACAGCAGGGATGGCAGATTTAGGAATCCATGGGTGAGCAGTGGCTGAGCTGGCTCAGCAATTTCATGAGCTAGGATTGGTTAATACTTCTTTCTAATGCTACCATATGAAACAAATAGGCCTTTGCCATTTTATTTGGTGGCCGTTCACTTGCCTTTAATAGCAAATTTAAGCTTTCCCACTTCACAAGCACTGCCTTCATTTTCTGTTACCCGTCTGTGGGTTTTGCTGGTTTGTGTACCTCCAGGTATAATGCATCATATCTGAATTATTTTCTTAGTGCTTTGGGGAAACTTACAGATCACCTGGAGGGTGAGGCCTATTGTAGAATCCCCAAACTTTCAAAATCTGTGTATTTAACCACTGTTTGAGCTTTCGATGTATTGTCCATGAGATTGTTCAGAGTTTTAGCCTTGCTCTTTCTGAAGCAACTTGTTAATCTCATCTACCTGTACATCTGCCTTATTCTGATTTTCTCTTTCTAATTTAATGCCTGATGTAATATGAAGCCCTGAATACCAATGGTGTCTCATCAATAGATTTTTTTTTCCTTCCTGCACCTTGATTTGAGCTTAGCTCTGGTACCTGTGGGTGACTAGCTCTGATGAATGCATTGGCAGTCTGTAGTATTGGTTGCCAGATTCAGCTGACAATGTATCTGTACTTTTTTAAGATGTTAATTGGTTGTATGGTCACTAATGACATATGTGACTAAAAAGGCTAGGGGTAGAGTGATGAGATCAGGGACACAGTTCCTAGGACACACTTCCTAGTGTCATGTTGTTTTTCAGCGCTCAAACTTATCATTACAGTACCAAACCCATTATTTCTCCCAGGTACAGCATTATGCAGTTGAATAAGTGTATTGAGTGAGCAAAGCAACAGAATTCACTAATTTAATAAAAAATGTTTATTAGCAACATCCAAAAAGAAGTTATTGAATGGATGGGTACCTGCTCTGAGTGGTGGGGAAAGACTCCTGTCCCCAAATGAGAATGACAATTTACTGAAATCCAAAATATATCACTCTGCCATATCCCTTTGAATTCAGTTCAGTAGTTTCTACCTTTATTTAGTTTGCAGCCATATTACCTCATCCCAGGCTTGCAAGCTTGGGCCACCTGGGAATGCATGAGCTCTCCGGGAAGCATTGGTGATTCAGCATGGTGGGCAGCACGTTGCCCCCTGAGTCGCCATGGAGAAGTCCTTTACCATCGCATGATGGGCACCCACTGCTGAAGGAGGCATCTTTCAGACAAGGTATAGAATTGATCCTTGGGAACCCCAGGGTGTTTCTCACCAGAGAGAACACAGTCTTCTATCTAATCAGTATTTCGATGTGTATTTCAGTATTTCTCTTGAACTGCTGCAATACAGTCCAGCATGCTATTTAAGGAGCTTTCCTCTTCTAGCTTGGGTTAAGAGGCATTTGTGAAGGGTGAAGTGATTCACAAATGTGTAAGAGTCCTGCGGGTGCATTTACTTGCAAAGCATTTGAGGGTTTAGCACTATTCCAGTAAGTATCGTTTAAGTTGTGAGGATATACAGGGTAAAAAGCTTTGTCTTCCTCTATAAGGAAAAGTGATTGAGTTAGGTTTAACTAATATACTAATAACACCCTGCCAAAATTCCTCTCTTTCAATCAAGGCAATACCCAAGGGCTCAGATTTTAAAATGTAATTCCTGACTGGGCTGCTGTGAACAAATGTCACGAATCGGTAACAGGGCTCCTTTTTCTGTGTATTCGGTAGTGAGTGTGTACCAAAAACGTGAATGTCCACAGCGTATCTCAAAGTGACTGTCATAGCTTTCTCCTCGGTTAGCTTCTGCAAATCCTGTGATTTTTTGGTAGCATTCTTTGCTTGCTTTGCTCGCAAAGGTTTTGGTTTTTTGACATGCTCTGCAAAGGGAAGAAAGGCTTCTCTGGTGCAGCCCCAGCCCCATGGGGCTCGTGCTGCACCGCTCTGTCCTCCATCCCCAATGGGCTGGGATGAAGCGGGCAGGGGGTCAGAGGCAGCCCAGAGGAGAGGCAGCCCCTACCACCACCCAAATCCTTCCCTTCTCTGGGGACCACTGCCGGCAGGAGCTGGGGAGATGAGAAGGGCAGGAAAGAGCAGCTGGGGGAATGGCTTTAAGTTGTTTGGCCACGCTGGCTCGGTGCCCTCTCCATCGCTGGCTCTGTGTGTGAGCTTGGAAAAGCTTCTGCATGGTGGTAGGCACAGAGATGCTGAGGGGTGGAGGAGCTGGCTACAGGGGCAGTCTCTGTAGGGAGGGAGCAGTACTCTCTGCATCAGTCAAGAGAGAAAAGGAGGAAGGTCCTGTCCCCTAGGTAAGGTGTGCATTTTTCAGGATGTTTCTGAAGTGTACACATCCAAAAAGTGATATATAGGAGCCCAAAAGCTAGAAAAAAGATAAAAATTTAGATGTGAAAGAAAATCAAACTTAATGCATGGCAAACGGGTTTGTGGGTTTTATTCAAGTCTTCGGAGGGCCATCAGTTCTGCTGTGCAAATAAAATGAGCCAAGAGATATAAAATACCTAAAGTGGCAGAATCTGTGTGACCATGTATTTGAGACACATTCTTCTCTCTTCTATCTGAACTCTGTTTAGCTGGGCCTGATAACTCCAGTGGAAATAGTCCTCTGGACATCAAACCAAAGTGAAAGAGAGTTGGTCCTGATGCCTCTGTGCCGCTGGTAGATACGAGCACGGCTTCTGAACTGTAGTCTGGCAGTCGTATTGTGGATAATACACCTTTAACCCTACCTCCGCAGAAGGGCTTTGCATTATTCATTATTACTTGTCTCTATCCAGTTCAAGTTCATGGTGATAAATCTAGCTTATAAGGCACTTACAAAGATGGGTGTGGTGTGCTGATAGCATTCATGATTAAGTGCTTTCCTGTGTCAAATATAGCCCGTAATATACTACAAACAGGCAGTTGATTTTTATACAAACTGATCTGGCTGCTATCAGACTCTGACATTTTATACTAATACTTAAAATAAATCTAGAAACAGGAAAGAAAGTACAGAATTATTGTTTTAGGCTAACTGTGAGGGCTTATCTTCAAAGTGGCAGAGTTTCTATTGTATTTAAAGAAACCGGTCAGTATACTGGCGTAAAGGTTAGAAGTATGCATGAAGCTGGAGTTAAGTTCCAGTCTCAGTTTTCACTTTTGATACAGAGCCTCTACGATGCTTTTTGTTCTAACATGAAGACTTAAAAATACTTTTGCTTTATTTTATTTTTTTCCAGGCTTGCCAACTTTGCATTAAAAACCTACTCCTATTCAAATCACTGAGAGTTTTGCCATGCATTGCAGAAGGACTGGAGTGTGGCAGCATGCCCTAAAACCTTTGTGATCTGCTGGATGCTGGAGTCTGCTTAGGCAAGAGCTAGGGACATGTGAGCTAACATTAGCAGTCTTTTCTTTCCGTGTCTTATCACATGTAATGTTTGCATGTCTTTTTGAGTCCCCAGTTTTAAAGGCCAAAGAAATGCTAAGAGTTTGTTCCCCTTGAAAATGAAGATGACAATTTTCTGTCTGAAAGTGCTCACTTTAACATATTTCAGAGAGTAGGCACTTTATGTGAAAAAAGTGCAAGGACTAGTGAGGAATGGAACCCAAAATCAAGCTGAAAACAAAACCGATTGATTAGAAAATATTTTAATGAAGTTCATAAAATGGTCGTCTGCTGAACAGAGGACACTTCTCCTAATCACGTTTGAGATCTTGACCAGCTTCCACTGCCAGGTAAGGCTGTTTCCATCAGCCTGCCCAAGGCTCAGCTTGTCGGGCATCTGTGCCATGCATGCCCACGTTCACATGGGGTGTAGGCTCCGTTTCAGCCGCGGTGTGCTAAGGGGAAAGGCAGATCACGCTTGCACTGGGATGTGATCTGAGCTTCCTTTCCCACAGTCTGGACACATCAGGTGTCTGGCTCATCGTAAGCACAATGTGGGTGTTCGGAGTTTGAGCTCCACCTGGATTAAAAGGCAGCGGTTCGGGCTGAGTGAGGAGCAGGGTGATGGAGTTTCCCATCGCGAGCCTGTTCTCAGGCCTGCTAATAATTTTATAGTGTAGACGCTTCTCTTGATTTTTTTTTTTCCTACAAGCAAAAATGACTAACTGTGGCATGTCAGTGTCAAATTCGGAATATAAGGAAATGTGAGACTTTAACACAAAATGACATTTCTGCAATGGGGAGATAAAAATCAGTAGCTTCTTCAGAATGTGAAAGTTTGGGGACTTTAAACAATGGGGTGACAGACTGTTCATGAAACATGCGTGATCCTAAAAAGTCTATTGAATTTATTGGTCATAGCCTTTTCTTGTGGCTGTTGACATAGGTTGTTACTCTCTTCATAGGCCCCAACCCTATGAAACATGAATAGGGAACAACTTAAACCCAAGAGAAGCCACGTTACCAGAAGTACTTGCATGTGCAAGGTTGCTCAGGGTTTACATGTCCTTACTTACAGCAAGAAAATCCAAACTCCAATACTTTTTGCTAAGAAAAGACAGCTTTGTTAGTCTGTCAGGCAGGTATTATCAGATAAAAATGGGGTTTGTCTCCAACTGACTAGTCTGAAAATCAAACTCAATATTTTATTTTATTTAATTTTATTTTATTTTATTTTATATAGGTGTAAAACATTTTGCTTCAGTACAGGTAAGGGGGGGTTGTGTGTGTTGGGTGAGGGGCTGATAGTGGAATAAAACTTTCCTAAGGAATGTATCAGAACTTTGGTTTTTTAGTAGTATTTGCAGTATACATTCCACCAGTTTAATTACCCATCATGAAAAATGTTGTCACTCCAGCCTATTACTTTCTGAAGTCCCCTGAATAGTTAAATGTATGATGCTCTATTTATCTTAAATACAATCATTTTTAGCTAAAAGAAAGAGAGGAGAATATTTTTAGCCCAAGTCCATTTGTTTCTTGCTGACTGGTGTTCTAATTCAGGTTAGAAACAGGAATTTGTGTGTAATTGGTACATTTTACTTGTGCTACACTTCTGCCATCAAAGGTAAAAATTAATTCCTAAGAAATGAAAATTGTATTTAAAAAATTTAAAATATTTTACAAAAATCACACTCCTTGTTTTGGCGTGTGGAAGTTTGGTAAGTCCTTTGAACAGGCTGGGTTTAATGCACTGTGATGGCAAGGGGTGAGGCAAAACTGAAGGGAAAAAATGCCTGACTGACAGCACTCCACCCAGATAAGGCCACTGCTTAGAGAAACTTGGGAATGGCTCAATGCAAGCACTGTGCCAGGAACACACGCTCCGCTGCATCCAGGAGTGATTTTCAATCATCCAGCCTTTCAGAGGTCAGTGGTAGCAACAGCCTGCAGGCTTGTTCTCTCAACACAGGAAAGACTCGTGCCACTCCTGAATCTGATTTAGGTCCTTTTCCTTGCAATCTCTACTGTATTTATAGAATCACATTGGAAATCAGATTGGAAATTATGGAATCAGATTGGAAAGGACTCCTAGAGGTCATCTAGTACAACCCTCTGCTCCAGGCAGGCTAACTTAAAAGCCAGATGAGGTGGTTCATGGCCTTGTCTAGTCAAGTTTTGAAAGCATCTGAGGGTGGAGATTCCCCAGCCCCTCTGGCTGGGTTTAGCCACTCTTACCTGAATTTTATTTTTCTTCTTATACTTGCTGAGCATTTCCCTGGATGCAGCTTGTGGCCATTGCTTCTTGTCCTTTCCTCTGAGAGAAGCCTCGTTCCATCTTGTCTGTAGCACCCCTTTAAGCAGTTAAACATCACGATCAGGTCCCCTTCCACCCCCAGCCTTTTATTCTCCAGGCTGGGCAAACCCAGTTTCCTCAGCTCCTGGCTGAATGTCATGCCCCACATTCTCAGTGGCCCTCCATTGGACAGGGTCTAGACAAGTTAGTGCCATTTACTGGGAAACCCAAAAGTGGACATGACAGGGTACTCCAAATGTGGCCTTACAAGTGCCAACTGGAAGGGAAGAGCCACTTCCCTCAAGCTGCTGGCTGCTCTCTTGCTAGTGCAGCCTGGCATGTGCTTAGCTTCCATTGCCTCAAGGGCGCACTGCTGAATCATGTTCAACCACTTCTCCAACCCAGGTCCTACTCTGCAGAGCTGCTCCCTCCGCGGTCAGTCTCCAGCTTGCAGTGTTGCAGGGGCTTCTTCTCAATTTTATGAAGTTTCTGTCAGCCAGAAAGTACAGTGTATGCAACATCAGCAAATCCATCATCCCGTCCCCCAGAGGAAGTTCTTTTCTATGTGTCTGTCTTTGAGTTTTAACTTTCTGGCTCTTGCCAGAAGCCCATGGACAAGAAACTAGCCCTCATCCCATACCTTTGGTTCTCTAACAGCTCTGCACCACAGAATCTCCATGCTCTATAATCAACCTACATATGAGTGGTTAATCTCAGATAGGACTTAACTGGTGCCTCACAGGTGAGGCTAGGTCTAACTCCTTTAGAATAGCATACTACCCTGCGTTAGGTCAAAAAGCATCGGAGAGAATTGCAGGTGGTTGTCCCACTGGGCAAAATTAAGAAAATACCAGTGATGAGAAAGGACATAAACCTTAATTTAGTTATTTTCAGGCCTCTGTAGAAAGTATTTAATAATTAGGGAAAATTTACATAAGAACTACATGAAAAAAATACAAGGAATACCGTACAGGAAATGTCATACAAGAACTGGCATACAAGAAATTGTCACCATAAGGGATGAGTTACTTCATCCTAACCTTTCTGGTATCATCCCATGGAAATGTGTCATAAACAAGACCCTGTTTCAGCTCCTGAAAGTGAAAAAGCATGTAATAATAGTTCTTCCTCCTGCTATTGAAAAACAAGAGACATTTCTGGACATATACGCATGAGAAATTAGGAAACATTCATTATCTGGAAGTATTTTTTTTTAAGCACAGGTGGCAGAAAAAAACCAGAAGTCTGAATTTTGTACTGAATGCCATGTCTCCTTTTCTGTTGGTAGCATTCAGGAGAATGCTAATGACGTCCATTGAGAAGGCAGGACTTGGAGGAAAATCAGGACGTTTACACTTCACCTGACAGAAGTTCTTCCAGGCTTCTCCCTAGAGAATAGAGAGTGGTTGGCCACGGGTTGTGTATCAAACAGCTGAATACACAGACCGCGGTCTCTGAAAAACTTAGTTTAGGTCCTAAACTTTTAAGAAAATCTCATATAATTTGCAGAAAACTCTTAGCTTTTCACTTGAAATGCTGAAATGTCCCTTGCTGTCTGTTTGTGCGTGACTTATGTATATTTGCTATGCAGTACTCTCAAAAATGGGTGGAAATGTTTGAGATTTTTTTAAAAGGCTTTTCAAAAGGCTAGATCATCAGCTGTGGTGTCAGCAATACACGATTACAATCCTAATTAGAAAAGGCCTGATATTCTTATTAAAATCTATGGGAGTTCTGCTGTTGAATTCCGCTGGGACAGATTCGGTGTCTAAATCACAACTAAACTTCTGCAAGGCCAAATAAGAGAGGCCTCTTGCAAATCCCTCCATGGTGATTATATCAATGACTGTGTGTTCATCCTGCAGAACAGGAATACCTTAGAGCAGGAGACGAACTTGGGAAGTGCGCCAAATCCTGATGGCCTTTGTCCATGGCACTGTGAGGAGGAAATTAGGGAAACCATCAGTGTCTGACTCATGGCAGACCACCAGGGGCATCGAGTTTGGAGTGAAAAGAAAAATGTAGCAGTGAAGAGAAATCATGGCCACAGGCATTGATGGGGCTGGCTTCAAGGGTCAGACTCGGAGGTGGCAGACTGATCTAATTTCTGAGATTTGACAAAACCAACACATCTGGATTAAAAAAAAAAACCACAAGAAAGAAACTTATGTGTGGAAAAAAAAAGATAGCTCAAAGTGTCTGAATGGCCTTTGCTAGACGTCCTCAGCAGTGCAGTTCTCACTGTTCTGGATCACTTCTTTACTGTTTGTCTTGAGCAAAGCCCTTTGTAATTAAGTTAATACTGATTTAATCATGACAATCATAGCTGGTAGATATCCAAGGCAATGATAACAAAAATTAAGCAGTGTACAGATTGCATCTATGACAAGAGATTGAAGAATAAAAGAATACTGCAGGGGCAGGTCATGCTGCAGTTTTCTTATTGTAACTGCTGTTAAAAACAAAACCAAACAAACCAGAAAGCTAGAGCTGCTTCTTCTGCAAGTATTTAATCACGAGTTGTGTAATAAACTCGGACTAGTTTGTTAACACAATCCCACGTAGTGGTGAGGATTTGACAGCCACATTATTACATTGCAACTTGGCTTGAAGGTGGTGGGAGACGCACTCATTGTGTTTTAGGTCATTTGTGTTCATTAGCAAGTGCAAAGTCATCAAAGCCATGTTTGCCTTCTCCTGCTAAGCGAGGCTGTAGCTCTCTCACCTGGACTCAGCATCATTCAGATATGCAGCAAGGTTGTCCCATCTGACACCTCATCTCCTAGAGAGAATGAGTTGGGATCATGAGGCATTAGGCGCAGCTCCATTATTTCTTCAGGTTTTTTAATTACCTGGCGAGCTGTCTGCCCAAGAGCAGCAGTGGATTGGGGGAGTCTTGGGGGCAGGTGGTGGAGCCACTACCTGCCGTGCCACTACAATACTTCATCAGGCTTAGGTCTCCATCCTTAGACTAGAGCTTGCTTAGATAAGGTAGCCAGCCTTAGCAGAGGAAAACCCTTTAGCATGATTCATGCGTTACCTGAAACAATGTCACAGCACCATTTCAGATTAGAAAATGTAATTACCCTGATCAGTTGTTTGCAAAGAAATTGTTTGAAGCTTTCCAAAGACATTGTTTGCAGTCAGGGCAGTATCACTTCCATTGTGTGTTTTGTGTACTGGCCTGATAGATAATGACAGGAGCTCCCAGAAAATGACCCTCCCTCAGAGCATCAAAGTTTAAAAAGTGTTTGTAACCCAGCTGTAGAATCTCATGCAAGATGCGAAATGCAACAGCCTTTAAATCCATGACTATTAAGTTCATTATGTTTTAATTTGAAAATTGGACACTCAGCTTTTCAAGGATTTATGGCCTTACCCTACACACACTGAAGTCAATGGGATTTTTGTCCTTGGCTTCGTTTGGAACAGGATTAAGTTCTTGTGAGGCAATGTTTGATCTCCAAGCAATGAATTCAAGAAATAACTAGATCTGAGCAGTTATCAAGATTGCTTACAGCTAATCAGATAAAAACCCTACAATTTTGAGGGAAAGAAGGAGAGTGCCAGAAATTCAGGGCCGCTGAATGCCATGGGAAGACATAGTGGAGAGCATTTCTGTGTTGACAAAATTTAAATCACAGTCAGAACCGTTCTGAGCTAGCCCAAGCCTGAGAAACCTTGGCTGACTCGCAGAGCTGAGCAGCTCTGAAGGACTGCCATTTCATTTTAAACTGCAGTTCAAAACTGACACCGAACTTAAATGTTACATCACCCTGGGGTCAATTTAAGAGTCAGATCTCTCACCGGTTGTAATCTGGAAGTAAAATCTGGTTGGAAGCATGTGAGTACCGGGGATTGCTATGTTTGACCACAGACAGGTTCAGACTTTTTTTTTTTCCTTATTCACAGTAATGTAAGGCTGCTGGGAGTGGAGAAAGGGGGAATCAGCAGTAGCTCTGCTATGTTGATTTTCTGGAAGGGGACATTTTTCTAGAAGGGAGGAGCTTTGTAAATTAATTAGCTTAACAGGGTGACAAAAGCGCTAGAATACAGAGGTGAAGAAAACATCCTTAACCTTAATTGTGCTTTAATAAGGCTGATTTCACAGCTGATGTGACCAGGTTCTGCACTGACTTCTAGTGCTTTACAGATGTGCCTTTGGGACTTGGTTGTATCCTTATGGACACAGACCCTTGCTCCCCTTCGTCTCTAAAGATGCTTGAAAATGGCAAGTCCAGCACATGCAGGAATTTATACTTGATTCGCTAGTTTTCACCTGCTATAGAGGAGCTGCAGGCATGTGTCAAATGTACAGATTTTGATTAAAAGGATGCTTTATTATGGAGGATATACTGAATGCAGAACACGCTGCTCAGAAACCCAGCGGAGCTCAGTTAGCTCAAGCTGCCAGCAAGGCTGTTTGCTGTCTGGTGACAAAACTGGCTCATAACTTGTCCCCTTGCTATGGCGCTGCCCTGCACTGGTGTGATGTTGGCACAAAGCCGGAGGGAGAAGAGATTCACATTTGCAAAACCTGGGATACAAACCTGCAAATAACTAGCCTGGGAGGCAACCCCAGGGAAAACTGTCTGCCAAACTTGCTGAATGGCATTTATTAACCATTACATTCCAGTGGCAGGGGTGGGGCATTTATAGTAATCTTTCACCTTTCTTTGCCAGCCAAAGGAGCAGTTTTAGTTGTCTCTGAAACCCACCAGATTTCCTGTACCTGTGCAGAAGTTTAGAGAGCTGCCAGAACCACGAAGGCATTCCCCTGTCATCCCTGAGCAGTGGTTTCAAAGATCTCCTCCCCTTTTACCCCCCACTTCACTCCACCTTCTTCCTCCTCCAACCTACCCCCACAGGGCTCCTTGCTGGAGGCTGTGCCAGAAGGAAAATGCAGATCCTTATTTTAATTAACCTTAATGGCTGGGAGGGTTGTTGACACACACCCCCCTACCACCATCGCCCATGTCAGAGATCTGCCCCATGAACATATCTCATGTTGGAATTGTTGAGAATTAAATGTTTGCTGCAATTCATTACACTGGTTTTACAAATCCAGAGCTAGGTCTCACCTTCTCCGCAGTAGGGGTGTGGAGATCTCTCACCTGGCACTTCTGCACCACCATGCTGCTGGGATGTTGATTCTGTCATCTGTCTTCCACTCATTTTTGATAATCAGATTACAGCGTTTTCAAATACTTTAGTCGTCAGCAAGGAAGCGGTACTTGTCTCCTTGTGCCTGTGACAGCATTGCATAAAGCCACTTCCTACATACAGTATAATGAACCGGAATCTCTCCTCCTATAGAAGGCCATATCCTCCCTCCAGTTGCAGGCACAGAGCCTGGACATGTAAATGCGTGCTAATCCATGGCCTTACATTTCTCCTGGTCGCTGAATTAGCCATCCAGGTGGAATCATTCATGAAATCCAGACTTTTTTCACAGGTGCAGTAGCTTTCCAATATCCCAAAAAGGAGTTTTCTTTGGAACGGCACAGAATAAAATTCTTGAAGAGTTGAAGCCATTAGTCTGAGCTATTTCTCCCCTTCACAGAATAGCGTAGACGCAGCCAATAGGTGCACATACAGGTATGAGTGTAGCAAGAATATCCAAGTGTTTGCAGCACTGGAAGACACTGAAAATGTGAAGGGGTCTGAAAAACTGGTATTTAATGCACTGATCTTTGGAGCCTTCACAATGAGGCATTGTTAGATATAGGATCTGCTAAACAATGAGTCCTTGATAGGACATAATACCTATTCAGAAGCTCAGCTTTGCACACTTGCTCTTAAAACATCCTTAGCTCAACTTAAATTTACCTTTGTTGCACACAATGCACATGTGACAGACGGTTGTATTCATTCATCTGCTTTATTTAGATCTCTGACAGGCTTACCTACTGTCTGCCCTAAAGCTGAGGTTGTTCTGGGTTCTTGAATCAACGCTATTGATAGCTAGCAGCTTTTGAAAATGTCACCGTCAGATGCTTCAGGTGACACTGAAATAGCGTTCAGGTAAAGTTGAAACCTGGAGCTCTGTGGGCTGGGTTTGCCTAGTTGCCTTTTGTGCATACCTTATATGCCCTGCTTGGACAGTTTCTCCCTTTGAATAAGAAATGCAGTTTACAGCACATACTGTACTTTGTCTACCAGCCATTAAAGATCCAAAAGTACTGTTTGTTGTTTAGCAATCCGTTGAGCACCTCCCATTACTGCAGGCTGACGGCCAAGCTGGCAAGTCTGGAAAATAGAATCCAGGAGGCAGCATCCTGACTGGATGTCGTGTACCCTGCCAGTCAGACAGAGGCTCTCGGCAGCAAACGCCGGCGTTTGGCATTCCTCTAGTGCGACAGCAAAGGACAGCAACAAAAGATGGCAGAGGTTTGCACCAGAAACACTTTGGTCTGCTTTGATTTCTTAACCTGGAACTGCCTTGTAAACAAAGCTGCTGCTTTTATAAGCTTGCCTGCTCTTTCAAATCTTGCCAGTGCCTCCTACAAACACCTGAACAAAAATGATCATTTTGAAATCTCATACACTGAAAAAATGGAAACTTCAGGGTTCCAAAACCTATAGAAATGTTGGTCCATTTGTTCAGCTGATTTTAGATTTGTTACCTACTTCCAAAATCTAAAGAAGACTTTGAAAATAGGAGTGGTTTTCATATAATATGTGTATGTAAATTATAGCTGGTTATGGCATTCAATCGGAAAAATATTTCCTAGCTGGAAGAAGTGTTGAGATGCTACCATTCCAATGACCAAACTATCGTGTGGCCAGACAGTCCCTTGTACTAGTTAAGGGTTTAATTAGAGGTAAACACTACTTAGCTCATCTGATACAGATTCTTCCCAGGGGCTAAGGGGTTCATGATTCAGGTTTCTGTCTGCCACAGTGAAGTGCAATGCTAATGGGGGACTGGGGGAGGAGAAGAAAGGAAGGACTGCTAAGTGAACAAGTTCCTGCTTGTCCTTTGGACAAGCCTGTTCTTGCTACCCTAAGAAGACAGTTTGCACAGTACTTGAAGCAGGAATGCCAGGCTAATCTTTCAAGGAGGGGAACTTCTGCAGCAGGAGAAGTAATTGCCCCAGCGTGATGGGTCAAGCGACCACCAGAATGAACTAAAAAGTCCTTCAGTGTGACCGTGATTTTGATCAAGCGCAGGGGTGAGGAGGAAGTAGTGCATTTGCATATGTGCCTCCTTTAACAGTTAACAGAATAGATGGAAATTTAAAGCAGAAGCTTTGGAATCTCCTGGAAGCAAATTTGTTACCCTTAAGCCATAACGAAATGAAAATTAGAATCTTAGCTCAAAATTTAAGCAGAAGAAATTTCACTCACAGTTCTTGGGAGCCTGTTCATTGCTCACATTCACCACTAATTTAGGTGCTGTAGTGGAGAGACAGACTGGCCCAAGTGTTACAGCAGTTAACTCCCATTGATCCCTTCCTTCCTACAGCACAGCACTTTAAAATGACATTGGGTATGTTTTTAACGACAATGAAAAATATAGGCCAGCCTTTTAAATGGCCATCCCTTTCTGTTACCAGGCAGCCTCATTATCTGTGATTAAAGAGGGCGAAAGTCATTGGCATGTAAATGAGGTTCTTGAAGAGGTGGCAGACGCAGGGGCTGTGGATTGGCTTGCACAGCCACCAAGGCGGGGAGCCAGTGCCCGACTCACCAGCTTGGCTTGGAAGGCTCAAGGTCCCACTAAAAAGGGTTTTGTTTCTCTTTGGTCTCTGGCCACCCTTTTTTCCAAGTCTAGGAGACTATTCTTGAAAATTAAGACATCATGTAGCTTAAACTTCGTCCTTGTAGATCTGTAGGAAGTGTACAATCTCATCTAGCTAAGGATGAGACTAAAATGCTTACATCTATCTAGTATTAGAGAGGTAGCCAGTTGCATTAGAATTTGCCTTTTGATTGCTTGCTTACACAACGTTTTCAGACCTGGTTTCCTAAAGGTTAAGGAGAGAGTTGCCAAGGTTTTGAGCACAAATCTCAGCTACCCTCAGCTCTGGGCTTTACCAGCATTATGTCTCACCTTCTAAGACGGATGCCTTTATTATCACTGTACTCACCTTTGCTTTCCTGTCTCCTGGTGCAAACTGGGATAGAGGGGCCAGAACTCACTATGCCCAGGTTTTACAAGGCTTTCACCCTGCACTGGGTATTTAAGGCAACTGGAAAAATTCTGTCTGAGTTATCAGAGCACAGGTCCACCTAAACAACAACTTAACAGATATTATAAAAGAATCACTTGGTAGTACTGAGGAGTATCACTGGAGATACATCTTTCATACACTTTAGGGCTCATTGTTTTTCAGCCACCTAATTAGAATAGAGGCAGAGGAAATGAAACCTTAAGTGTTTTGAATCATTTCTTCACCAAAACTGCAAAAGCTTTGGGGAGCTCTTTGATTGAAAAATCTGATGTAGGTGCGTGTTATTTGTTAGGGCTAGTTAAATAATATTCTCATACACAGTATTGGCTGATTCATGGCTATAGCATCCCCTACAATTCACCTGAGCACCTCACAGTCTTCTGTTAATTCTTTCACACTACCCTTAGAAAATAAAGGTGGTTATCCTGTATCATTTAAGATAGCTGCTGTGCACATACAGCATAGAGAAACCTGCCCAAGGTCACACAAGATGTCCGTGGTGGATCAGAAACCTCCGTGTCAGTCACTTGTGTTCCAGATTAGTCCCCTGAACCAGGGACATGCAAACTTTCCAGACAGGGATCAGCTTGGATCCCATCCCCGCTTTCCAGCTGTCCTCCCTGCATATCTGTGTGGCTGCTTATGGCTCCTGGTCCTGCACCTCCAGCCTCCCTCATGCCCAGCACTCTCTTCCACTGCCAGAAAAATCCTTATGTCTCCAGATGTAGCAACTTTGCACCCTCTTCCCAAAGCTCCACACTGGGGACAAGCAGATTTAATAACTAACCATTTCTCTTTGCCCCTGGGCGGGGGCAGGTCCGCTCGGTGCACCCAGCCTTGCCTGCCTTCCTGCCTGCATCCCCGGGTACCAATGGCCACTGCAGCACCGGGGCTGCCAGGGTTTCTTCCTGGCTCCCCCAGTCACTGGGCTCCTTGCTTATGCCAAAAATCTTACAGGGAGTCACCCTTCCCACGGCAGAATGACCCATGAGGTTGCGGAGTGACATGCTGACTGTGTCACCCTGCCTGACCAGCCTGAGCATCCTCTGGGCAAATGTCTGGCCCCGTAGGGCTGGGACAGCCTCTCGCCAAACTCACCCGCTGCTCCACCATGCGAACTGCATCAGTGTGGTGTGATGGGAATGTCACAGATCTGCTGGAGAGGAGAGGGCCGAAGGAAAAAACCAGGAACATGAGTGAAAGTGAGGGAGAGGCAAAGTCAAGGTGGAAATATTCAGTTTTTCTGTTGCAGCCCATGGCCTGATTCAGATCTCCTCACGAGAAACCATATCCCACGTTGAGAACTGCTTCTGCATTGGGGAACAGCTTAGAGAGCAAAGCTGGCACCATGAGGGTAAGGCCCAGAGCAGGCAGAGGCGACTGGCTCACTGTTAGTGCTGTGGGTCACTGCAGTACCTGCAAGGCCAGCGTTTTGTCCGGGGAAGGTGTTTTCCTTCAGGGTAGGGGGCAAAGAAGAGCTGGCTTTATTGCTGGATCTTGCAAAGCCTGCAGAGCTAGGGACGGGGTTAGAGGCAGCAGTGTGAATTACTCCATAGTTAGTTCTCTGACTGCTAGAAATCTCTATGGTGCAATTAAAACTAAAGTATTGAAGTGAGGAGTAGGACCCAAGACACTACAGCTAAGGTAGTAAGCCTAGAGCTAGTTTTTTTGCTGGATCCTATGAAAGCTGCAAGGTTTCTAATGACAAGTTCAGACAGTGACTTCTGGAAATGTATTTGGGTCACTAGGCAAAGCTGCTGCCTCCAGCCCTGACAGTAAACACATTCTGGGTAGGTTTATAATTCTATATAACTACTTTGTCATAGTCATAAACCAGAAACTTAATCTGTCTTTACCTTTGGTCATTGTTTTGAGGTGATCATAGCCCTCAATCTGTCCCCATAGGATCCTGCAACCTCCTTAGCTTTTTGGTTCCTACTGTCCTAAATTCAGAGGCCATCTCCAATGCCAAGTTTAACTTAGGCTTGTGACATGATAGGCAGGCTCCCCATTAACAAACCTGAAGCCCTTTGCTACTGCCTCCAGCCTTTGCTAGGCTTTGCACGCTGCCTTCTGCTCCGGCCGGTTCTAGCCCCACTTTTATAGCCCATTAAGCCCAACCCTGTCAGTGCTGGTTGTTTCAACACCAGTCTGCATCTTATCCACTTCAGGCATCTCTCTTGGTGCCTGCCCTCATCATATACCTCCAGGTACTTTAAAATTCAGTGATAAAGTGATCTTTTCATCTCACATGGTGGCCAGCCAGAACAGAAGCCCAACTCTGACTGTAGGGTAAGGTACGACGCAGCAAACCCATATTTGTGCCAGAACTCAGCAGCAGTCATTCACCCTTTTTGGCTTAGTCTTCACCCTACTACTGTAGCTTTGCACATCCAGTAATAAAATCAGCTCTGTCCTGGACACAAACTCTAACCCCAAGAGGCGACTGCAGCCTGGTTATGTTTATACGGGTAATGGCAGGGGTTAGCAGAGTTATATGCTCTGAAGTACGCTTTTTGTATCACTGTTTATGCTGCGAGGTACACGGGGTCACTCAGCTGTGATCAGGTCTTAGCCCTGAGTGTCACAAATGTGCAGACAGTTCACTGCTGGATCCTGCAAGCCCTGCAGGGCTGGGAAGAAGGTTCAGTCTGACAAGTGAGAATATTTTAAGGCAAATTTTGAAATAAGTTGGGTTCAAGCTAGGGGTGGGTAAAGTTTCTCACAGCTAAGTGTGGAAGATGTGTCTTTGTGCTAGGTCCTGCTAGAGTCACAGCTCCTCTGGGTACTGGCAGAGGAAGATTTCTTGTTGTGGATAGAAGTCCTTGGGCTACCATTAAATTACAGCTAGTTTAAAGTGTCTGTAAAAGATGAAGAACTTAGGTCACTACTGGATGCTGTATCATTGGTCTTGTTGGGAAAACTGGGGTGAACAATGAATTGAAGGATTCTGTGATAGCCAAGAGTTACGTGGGCTTTGGGTCGGGTTTGGGCTTAAGTTTAGGATAACGCCAATAGAGGTAGCTTTATAGTTAGGTAGATAAAGCTCTTAGAGATAAAGTGAAGACCAGAACCATTAACATATTTAAAGAACAAATATGTGCTATTTTTATTTCTGCTGTGAGAAGGATTTCTGAGCTGCAACGAGGCTATTCTGGGGCTTAGGGTAAGGATGCTGGACAGCCAGAGCTAGATGTATTTCTGAATCATTCAAATCATTGCAAGGATGTGGGCTTTTGCCAGTCATCAGAAAAGTCTTCTGATTAGTTCTGGGGCAGGTACAAGTCACTGGGATAAGGTTCAAGGTTAGTGTATGCCTAAACACAGCTTTATTCTCCCTCGACTTGCCTGTGGAGAGCAGCACATGCGCTTCCTGTTTGTGACTTTTCTAAAAATGAGTCCAAACGGGAACAGTTCTGGTCTGAAGGGTCTTTGGGTTTTGAGAAAACCGTGGTCTCTGTTTGAACTATGTGGTTCTGCTCCCATTCATCTGGAATTTTGAAATGTTAAATGTTGAGTAGGAAAGTATCTAGAATGCAGTGCCCTGAGTAAGTGTTTGGTTTTGATTTTTCAGGAGTAAGCATTGCAGCAGAGCTGTAGCTGTCTTTCCCAGTGCCTGTTTAAGCTGTGCTTATTTTGTTAGAAAACAGTTTAATTGCCCAGGGTGAAGAGTTAAAGTTTATTTTTATGCCGCTCTGTTTTTAGCTGCAGATTGACATAACTGACTAGTAGTGGAAGCCCCTTTGTATGAAACATCCCTTATCGTATTTGTCCCTTGAGCATATTGTGTGCCAAATTATCATTCCTAATAGGCTGGTTGACTTTCTGGACAGAGGAAACATCTTGATAAGTTTGCTAAATATGTTATGTCAGAGAAAGTGTATCGTGGATCTTTTATCATCCGCATAAGGACACACTCGGTTCAGCTCTGAAGTGCCAAATTCCCTAAGCTCACCTGTTGAGCAGCGTGTTATTCACAGCATCTGATTATCCAACTGTGTACACTTGGCTGCCATTTTTTTCAGAGACACTTACGCAGCGGCGTTTTGCAATGACGTCAATTCTTTTCCTGTCTGACCTAGAAGACTACAGTGACTCAATGTTGGCTAGGCAGCCTTAAAGATTAAATCGAGGACACTAGCTTAATTACTTTAACAGTCCCTTTAAAGGATTTCCCAAGAATGAGAATCATGACAAATTGTAGCTTAGGGGATTTTAGTAATTCCTGAAACTGAAGCTAATGATGCAACCCAAGATGTGCTCTGCATTCCCGTTGATGCACTGCGGATTTCTTAAAAGAATAATCAGGATCATGAAGACTTTTGTGCTACAAATCCTAAATGCATTTGGAGCCTCATTCTGATGCATGAATTTGTGAGATGAGTCCTATTAGCCCAACTGGAACACCCTACCCAAGTAAGAGTTGCAGGATTTAGTCATAGCGGAGCAAAATATATTCAAAGCTTTCTTATATCTAGTTATAATAACTTGTGAAAAATTAAAAATAATGATCACTGTTAAATGTTCAAACCTTTCATCTAAAAATATCTTCAGATTTTATTTTCATCTTCAGAACTTCGCCACGCAATTTGGAGAAGCTGTATTTGCTGTTGTTACTAAAGTGAGTGCCTCTGCTAATCCCTTTGCCAACAAGCACAACAGACAAGAGTCGGATTTCTGCTACTACATAAATCTGAAGTAAAGCCAAGTGACTTTCACGCTATCGCTCAAGCAGTACTACAGTAGTTTATTTTAAATACATTTGACATCGCATTTACTATATCTGAGCAGAAATACTGTGGGTTTTTCAGGTTTTTCACACTAAGACATTCTATATTGGTGTTATATGATCATGAAACAGAGTCAAACCTTTGCCTCAGTTACAATTGTGTATTTCCAAAATAACTCAAGCAGAGTAAATTTACTCTACATTTATACTGGAGCAAATAAGAGAGATTATTAGCGACCTATTTATCATTATGACTGGAAAAGAGAGTCCATCACAAACTTGATGTTTGCTAGTTCTGCATGGGCTCTCACTATTTACAGCTCACTCCAGTTTACATCAGATCTGCAGGAGGAGGAGAATCTGCTCTTGGAGAGTTGGAGAGAAAGGAGGCTGAGTAAGTCTGAGGAAATTTTTGGGAATTCTATGCAATGCTTAAGACTTGCTCATCACCTCAACAGCCTTCTCCCTCCATTGTGTAGTTTTCCTAACCACAGCTGAATTTTCTTTCCTGTGGACTGTAGAGCTGTTGGGGGAAAAAAGTCTAAGGTAATTTCCCTAAAAAATACTTTACGGAAGGTAAATTAGGACTGAGAATAATTAATGGTGATTAAAACATAGTATTGCTTGTAAGAATACTGCAGGTAGTAAGTCCTCAAATCCAGGGAACTCAGTGTAAGATGCACTGGAGGGAGATCTCATATGCTTGAAGATGAGGTACCAAGATTCAGATCCACAAGGAAGAAAAAAAAAAGTCTTTGAAAGTTTTTTAGATTTCTGTGGCTAGTTTTAAATCAAACTTTGAAAGTGTTTGGCTTTTTATTTAATGGTAGCTACTATCTGTGTTATTTAAAGCATAGCTTCCTAAGGCACATAGCAACAAACCGAAAGCAGGACACTGGGTGGGACTGCCTGGACATCAGCTGTGTGGCTCGTCCATAAAAAGGTAAAGGAAAACCAGTAGTTTGGTATCATCAGTTTAATGTGCTTTCTTCCTCCCCTCTTTTGTTAAATATACTAATTTGAAAGGACGCAAAATCGAATTTATGATAACCAATCAGATACTGAAATGATTTACAATGGTTATAAAACCTAGATATGCAGGTTTTAGCTTGGTATTAACCTACCTCTCAAACCTATCTGAAGAAGAGATACCTTTCACAATGTGTTAGCTTAAAAAGTACTCCCCCCAAACCTGTAAAGAGAACAGCCTCTCCTCCCTGGGCTGGGGTCCTCTGGTTTGACCAGGCCTTTTAAGAATATCCTCAAAAAACCCTAGGGTACTATGAAATACCCAGCCTATTTACCTTTGATAAGAGCAACAAGAAAGGCAAAGAGAATTGTTTGCTCTAGGGGAGAGGCAGAGCTGGATGATCTGAAGAGTTTTATAGCCAGCTGTGTGCACGGCGCATCCTGAATTCCACAGTAGCCCCATTTGGCAAGGCTGAAGATTGCTGCTTTCCCAGCGCTGAAAGCCTGCTCCTGCTGCCCGCAGTTTCTTTCACCCAGAGCAACCACATTCAGCCCCCTTGGTAACATTTTTAGAAAGTATACTATTAAGACAATGTGGTGATCCTGTTAATCCCATTATATCCAGGCATCTTGGATTTATTTATTTTTTTTCTAGTTAGATGACTTATTTTGAAATAAATAAGTATGTGACGCTATAAAACAAGTGCTAAGCTTGGGTTCAACCTGTTTAAGTTCAAAGCGATAGGGGCAACAAAATTTCAAAGATGCTGTCCTGAAACTCAAAGGAGTTGCCTTGGACTTCTGTGGGAACAGACGTAGAGGAAAAGAGCACTTTTGAATAGTTTAGTATCTCGGGAGCACACTAAAGTATAAAAACTAGCTTTGAGGAAATTGCTACGTCCTGAAACGCAGTCATTATTTCTGAGTAAGTAACATGAAAGAGTCACAAGAAGGTGGCTGAGCACTAAGTTATGAAGGTAGCATGTGCGTGTCATCTTGGGGGAAAACAGATTCTGCCTGAAAAGATCTTTACCTTTCTTTCTGGCTTGTCATACAGCTGTGAGGTATTAGCAAAGAGTAATCAAAGCATGAATAAACTGATATATGACTCATCATGAAATATTCCTATCTTCACAGCTATTGTGCTCTTTATCTAATTTCCCTAGCTATCTGATCAGAGCTGTTTATTTCACTGTTGAATTATTGTTGAAGTCTGAGAGGGCGCTACTTTAAACAATGGAGCTGGTCAGCAGTGTTAGCAATTCATTTCCATAGTGTCTAGCCCCGTATGGGTCTGCAAAGTCTGGATTTGCCCTTGGAGCTTTCCCTCATACCAGATAGCTTCTGTAGATATGACCAGAACCATGCTGGAGTTTAATGACAGCAAGACACATACTATAGTAGGCGCTTTTTTTTTTATGATGAGTACACTTGATACTGCTGTGGGATATGTATTTGCTCCTGGTGATCGGTGACTTTTAAATTTGATCTATAAGGCTGCTTGGGTCCCAAGGAGTAAATGAGAAACTTCCAACATCATATTGCCTCATGTGATTTTCTAGACATTTTGTTGAACAGTTATCTCCTGCTTTAAGCAGCAGAGAGTTGACAAGAGGGAGGTTTTGTTTGAAGCATCCTTTGTTACCGAGTTGGCTTCCCTAACTCCATCTCCAAAGCTTGTAGTTACCAGACATGCTAAAGCTGTATTGCCACGCTGAGCATGGAATCATAGAATCATGGAATCATGGAATCATAGAACGCTGTGGGTTGGAAGGCACCTTTAGAGGTCATCTAGCCCAACCCTCCCGGCAGTGAACAGGGGCACCTTTAACTAGTTCAGGGTACTCAGAGCCCCATCCAACCTGGCCTTGAACGTTTCCAGGGATGGGGCCCTGGGAAGGGAGGGACAGACGGAGCTCCCCCTTCCTGACTTTTTATAGACATGACTAAGGAAAGTCGCTCTCACCTGTTTTAAATCCTGGACTGTCTGAGTGTTAGGAAATTATTGGGAACATAGACGTATTTCCACTTACAACTTGTTAGACCTGAATCAGGAAACAGCCATTTTATAACTGGGCCTCCTAATTCACAATAAGGAATACGTCCATGCTGTAATTACATGCATGATGGCAAGACTACACAAGCTGTGAGAGACACCAGAAAGGAACTGTGTCACATCAGTGAAGCACGGACCCAGCCTTCGCTGTGAGCCATCCACCACGAACCTGGCTCCAGCCTGAGCCGAAACCCAGGCCACTGGGGTAAGACTGCCCTTGGCCTGGCAGCACAGCACGTGCTCGTGCAACGTGCTCAGGCCTGATGGTGGGGCGCCTGCGTGCAAAGGGCACGGGGAGCTATCACAGGGCTGAGGCTGCGTCTGCTTTTTCTGCCTGGCTGCAGTATTACACGGCATGATGCTCAGGCTCTTTTTTAAAAACCTGGCAGGTCCAGACAATATTTCTAGTAATAACTGGTTGGTGCCCCATCGTTACCATGCTGAAAAAATACAGGCACTGCCAGTATGTAATCTGAGGCTTTAACCTGCTGCAGATGAGGCACCTAGCAGGTAGCACCAAGGATATTCCAGGTTTTTCTCAGTGCTGATCAGCCAAGCCAGGAGGTGGTGTCTGCTGGCAGTTTTCCAGTATTCTGTGAGTTTGAAACCGTCTGTAATGGAGTAGCAGACCCTTGCAAAGTGTGTGTAGGGGTACATGGTACTGCTATTTTTATACCTCATTTTATCAAAAGCAAGCCTACTGAGGTTTTCATGAGAACTTTAAAACGCAGATGGGCCAAGGCGGTCACTGAATACGCAGTTGCTGCCCGCAGTGAAGCAAGTGTCCGCTGCAACCCACCCAAGGAAACACATTTCAGGAAAGCTGTTGGCTTTAGGTTGCATTCCTGGGCTGTAGGGCAGGCTCTCAAACTGCTGTCCCCGGTGAAGGGACGCATGACACCAGTGGAGAGGTTGGCTTTCGGGAACAGCAAACAAGTTCTGGGAGGGAGGCGAGCCCTGCCTGCAAGCTCAGCTCCCTGCCCGTGGTGCCTGGGGAGACCCACCGGGACCTCCTCCGTTTGTTTTTTTATCTCTGTTGATCAGACACCACAGCCGGGCTGGGAGGTCCGGTTCCTCGGCTGTTCTTAGGGATTTTGACACCTGCTATAATTATCTGAGCCATCATTTGCAGGGGGCCCAAATGCTGCGTCTCTGTGCATTGTTCTGGTAGGCAATTTTGGCTTCTTCCCTGGACACATCCAGACGTAGTGAAAACAGAGGGCAATTTCCATGAATACCAATGACGCTGCATCCCAGTTAAGCTGGGACTGGTTTTGATGCTAATTCTTTCTTGAGGAAACTGTCAGTGATAATCAGTGCTGATCTGTAATCACCCCCACACCCTATGCTGTGCTGTGCCTGCACCTTCTCTGTTTTGGGGCAAAAAGAAGGCTTTAAATACTATCAGTAAAGGAGGTTTAACTGGATTTACTTTGCAGATGGAGAGCTCTATGAGGGCTTGATTTGAAAGTCTGATTCCTCAAAGAAGTCAAAATTCCTGAAGTTTTCCATCAAGGAGATTTCAAAGGTGCCTGAACTAAAACAAAACAGGTAGCTCCTGGCTCCCATTCGTGTGGATGCAGTTATTCCTGCTGTGAGCTCAGGGCCATACTACCTATAAAATGAGATCTTTGGGAATTACCGAGTAATATCGCTTGTTTTTCATCCTGAACATTATACAGTACAAATAGGAAATAAAGTATTGTTATTGGCAGTGAGAGACGACAAGCTTTGGTTTTTTGCTTGTACACAAATTGTTTCCATGTTTCATTAGCTTCTAGAGGTATTCTGCTTCTTTCCTCTCCTTGGGGACAAAAAGAGGAACTCAAACACAGAGTGTAACCCCTTCCATACCATCCTCTCACCGACTGCAGAGATCCTGTCAGAAATTTAAAAAAACTATCGTGACTGATCTGACTGTTGCTTTACTTTATATTCATGCAGGATTTAGGAAAACATCAGGCAGGATGGAGATAATTGCAAGTGAATAATTGCAAAGAATAGAAAGGGATAGATGGGTAATTACAGAGCTTCTCTTAGGGACAATATTACTTGTCATTAAATTTGATGGACTGATTTTCTTTAGGATAAACAGGCAAATGTGCCTTCCTAAACACTTACAGTTACTTCCTAAGAAATGTACATTTTGTGTAGGCATAATTAACCCTTCCTGAAAGGAATAAAATGCTGGTAGGAGTAAAATCCTTGACTAAATTGCTGAGAGTTGCATGTGGATTACAGAAAGTCAATCACATACATTTTCAATCTCCCCATTCAAGAAATAGGAAAAAATTGAACTGATTTATTGTATTAATTTCATAGGAGTGTGTTAATTCCCTTGTGTCTCAGTAATATTATTTGTTTTGTGATGATTCTTAAGATGGGCTGACCCCAGACTCTTGTGTCTGAGCAGTCACAAGCATTTGAGGAGTCTGAACGCAGATGTAGATCAGTATTTTAAATTTGGCCCCTTTTGGACTGCAACTAAACCCAAACGTTTCCCTGAACTTTATAGAAATCTGTTTCCAAGACTGGATGTGAACCCAAATACTGCAGTTCCAGCAGCAGTGGGCACAGCATAACAGCAAAGCAATACAAAACTTTCAAGGTGCTTATACTTGTGATTCACTCAATTCTCTGTTCTCTGCCTCTGAAAGTGATAAAAGCCCTGTACTGGGCAGTTAGAGGAGTCCCTGGCCCCGGGGGAAGCTTTGCTCGGATTGCTAAAAATGATGGCTTGGTGTGTGCTTTAAAACCAGGCTCCTCGCTGCGTCGTTGCTGGGATTTCCCATAGAGTCACACGGGGTGCAGGGCGTGGGGTGCAGACCCCGCTCAGCCGGGCTGGCGGGCCCTGCTGCTGCTCCCTGAGGGGCTGGGGACTGGCTTGGAGTAGCCTGGGACACCCCACATTTGAGGCCCTGGCAAAGCCCATGTAAACCAGGCTCACTGTGGATCAGGACTGTGAGTAGGTCATTTGAATAGCCATGCCTTAAAGTGTGACAGCTTTCATGTTTTCTTCATGCTCAGATTATTATGGCGGATATCCCCGTCCACATAAATGTCCCGTGCTTGTAAACCCTGGAAATAGGAAAAGACAGCATCCCAGAACTGTTGTTTACAATAATAACCAAAGAGGTTAAAAAAAGAAAAAGACAAGTTAAAAATGAAACAAGATAAAAATACATCGTAGGGCAAATCTGTTGCCATGTTGCCACTGGGTGATGGAGTTTCCATTGACATTCCCTTGGCAGTGCTGACTTGTGAACGACGTACACATCCCCAATGACTGGCAACACCGGTGCAAGGGTATGTATATGTGCGTGCACCGCCCCGCACCACTGCAGTCTGTGCGCAGAGATAATTTTTTCCCCCTTCAGGGTCGCAAAGAGCAACTGTACAAAAGACTTTTTTTAATAGAATATGTTCTTATCTTTCGTAAAACATGGACCCACCCGACACTTGGACTGGTCTGTGGGCCCCACCCTTGCCCTTTTGTTTGGAGCCTGGGATCATATGATGAACTGGGTTAGTACATTGCTGTTTATGTTCTTCAAACCTCATCTATTTTGTTTTACAAGAATAAACCACACTGCTGGGGACTTACTTGTGCCATGGTAGGGAGTATTAGAGGGAGCAGGGAATGAAGTCCAGAAAGGGGAAGGAACGTGTGACACATCTGTCACGATCTGCTGATGATTCCAGGCTTGGGGTTGGTGACAGCATGATGGTAGCATTTTAAAAATTAAAGGGCTGAAGCCTGAGCTCACAGTTCAAAAAATCAGGAGCAATTGCACTGAAATCAGTGGCTTCTTGGAAGTGCAAAAATCATGTACCTGAAATCAGAATCACACCTTTGAACCCCTAGGTTTTCAAAGAGCCTTGATGTGTTACAATCAGGTGGTCTATGACATTTTGGCGGGTGCCCCTGGCCTGCTTCTGATGTTTCCCAGTTTGATCCATTCACTTCACCAGAGTGACGCCAGGTTTGCAGCCACGCTACCAAAGTGTTTCTGGTGCCCGAGGCCCAGCGTTGAGGCTCTAACACAGACTCTGGAGTTTGTGCGTTATTGATCGTGTTCTGGTATTTGCCACTAAGCACTTTTCCCACAGGACAATGGACTACTAAATCAATACGGCCAGACTCAGTGCCAGACACATGGAGGCTGATGGCAGGGGCTCCGTGGAGCCAGTCTGCACAGAGGAAGACCCGGGAGGAACCTTGTCTCCAGAGATATAACCCCGTCTGTCACAGAGGACAAATGAGCCAACCCTACCACTCTGAAGGAGAAGGGCTTTGTCCTCTGGCACAGACAACAGAGGAAGGTAATGAGGTAAGTAATGGCCTTTCTCACACTCTGGCCTCTTCTGGGTGGTGTGTGGGGAAGGGGAGCTAGAAAGGAAGGGGTTTTGCCCAGCTCTGAGAGCAGGGTCCATCATGACGACTGACATTTCTGCATGAGGGTGCAAGAGTTACAGCAGTTCCCCAGGCATGTGAAGGGGTCCAGGTGAGGGCTAGATCGCATGGGACAAAAAGCTTTTGAGTTAGCACCGATGTTCACTTTGCACTGGTATCTTCTGCTGGTTTGTGAGTCATCTTCTCTGCTGTGGTTCCCATCCAAATCACATTTCACACAATGTCACAGCAGGGTGTGTTGACGTGGCCAAGAGCTTGAGTTGAAAAGCCTCCTTACCTCTTGCCACCACTCTCCTGCCACTCAGCCATGACGCTGACCATCACATGAGCTTTCCCGAGGATGTACAGGATGCCGGGGGGGGGGGGAGGGGGGCTTTTGGTAAGGTGAGGCACCCAGGAACTATTGGCCTGACTGTCGATCCAGGAGGCAAATAGTGATTGATGGGGGAACCTGAAAGCTCAGCCTCTTCATTCCATGGTATGGGACCAGAAAGCCTTGGAACAGTGGTTTTGGAGCCAGGGGTTTTGGAGGTGCCTCTGGCACAGATGAGCTGGAGGTGCTGTACCCAAACATCAGATGTGGGAAGAACAGAGTCTTCTGTTGCAGAACATTGGAGCTAGAGGCAAAGACCCAAGAGAGCTCTAGTGTCTCTGACACTAGAGGTGGCTGGCGAGTTCCACTGGCTGTCTGCCTTGGGTTTGGTGAAAGATTTTGAAGTCGAAACAATACACGTGAAGCATTTTATGCTCTACAAAATCCTCAGCCAGTTCTAACGCTGACACACAAAGAGAACCACTTTATATTGTATTGCCAGATATTGGGCAGAATAGGTGATACTAGATAGTCCTGATAAATCCCAAATGCTAAATTTGATCGATTCCTATGTTTTGCTAAAATTATCAGATTAGTTTAGAAAATAGCAAAATAAAGTACATTAAAAACAGACATTGCTAAGACTTGCTTGCAACATGTCTGGTCCTACCATAAAAGTCTTTGTAGACTAAAATGACATTATTTACAGAAAGGTATAAAACTCTAAACTAAGTGTTGCTGTGTCAGCCTTGTGGTTACCTGTTTCAGAAGGCATCTTTTCATCTTTTCAACATTTGTTCCAGTCAAGGCCACGCTTGATTTCGGTCTGGCAGGATAGCCATGGCAACAGTGTGCTTCCAGGTATTCATCTGGGTGGGGTGAAGAGTTGGACACCTTCCAAAATTCTGCTCCATGCTTTATTAACACCCTGAAAACCGATTTGCAAGTGCTACAAAGTAGGGGAAAATAAGGATTGGAGGCAGGGGAGGGGAGAGAGAGAGAAAAAAGCTGCAGTATTTGAATCTTTACCATAAGAAAATTCCAAGTGAGGTTTGTGTATTTTGTGTAGACCCAATCTGCATGCAAGCTTATGAATTAAAAGTTAGCTGCAGTGTAAGTGAATACGGCTCTTGGAGGAGGATGTGATGTTTGCAGAGTAAAGACTTCGGGGGCTTCTGACATGAGTAAAATAGAAGATGATGGAGCAAACATAATTTTGAGAATGCAGAACCCACCATATATGCTTCTCAGTTTATTTATTTATCCCCTTTTGATTCTTTCGTATTACCATACAGAAATCTTTACATCTGATCACTATATTGGAGATAGAGTCCCTGCACCCTGGTACCTCTACGCTCAAGGGGACTGTGCAAGAAGCATGCTGTGGCTGGAGCTGAGAGACTGGGATTTGATTTCCTAAGGGCAAATTCCTTGTCATGTCTCCTATTCATCTTTTCTTTCTTGCAAGAAATGGCAGTGCGAAACAAGCAGCATGCCAAAAAAGAAACCGTCCATTTAGAAAAGCACCAGCTATTTGCAGAGTTGAAGTATCAAAAGCCAAACTCTGCTTATTTAGCACAATGTGGGCCAGTGGAACTGTTCCTAAACAGTGTTGGAGGAGGAGTGTAAAAAACCCCAACACCCTAGATATTGACTACTTACCAGAACAGAAGTATTTAACAGGGGTGACATTTATTGCTGTCTTAGTTGACACATTAGGGATGACCCTGGATATTTCAAGTATGAGCTCTAGAGCTCGAACTGAAGATGAAAGACTTGATGCATCACATCCTGCAACAAGTGCGTACCCCTGGCACTGCACACATCAACGTATCTGCAATTCCTGTTTCTTGCAAAGTGCCCAGGTAGCTTCATTCCCAGTGTGAGGAGCTGGGCTTGTTGGATGACCTGACAAGAAACAAACCTGGTGCATTGGATCACAGAGCAGAAGAGAGGGAAATGTAAATGGGTAAAATTCAAGTTTTTTCTAAGCAGCTGTGGGGCAGATTTCAACTGGTCTGCTGTTAGTATGCTATAAATACACTGTCCAGTTTAGGGCCTGTCCAAATATTCTGAAGAGTAATTTAATTTTTTAAGTACTTTACCACAATGACTTATTTCTTTCATAGGCAGATCTGTGTGCATCAAAGCACTCAGAAACGAGGGTGGGAGGAAGAAAGTCCAAACTTGCTCACGGGCAACACAGATATATCTAACATAAAGGTTTGCTTCTGCAATTCCCTGTCTTAAATTTTTGTCCATGTTTTCATAACACTGTATGAATTTACATGTGGAATATATTTTTAAAAGAAAAAAAAAAGGAAGGCAGAGTATTTTTATGGGTACAATGTCTGGCTGAAGGCACTGCAATGCTTGTCTCACAGAGCTGACCTTGTTGGCCGTATTAACCCCATTCTGCTACAAGGCCATGTATGGTTTGTGTGTATTAATGGTCACATACTGAGTTCCGGTTTATGTTTTGTCACTAACAATTTGTGGGCAAACTGTAGTAGTTCTGAAACTGCTTCAGAGGCAGCTTAGCTGTTTGGGCAGTGACAGTCGTTCCAGTAGATGGGGAGAGTAGTCCCATCCAGCAGGAGCATGAGTCAGAGACTTGAACCAGGAGAAAGATGGGGTTAAGATTTCAGGGGAGCAGAGCCAGGTAAATACCAGTGCTCAGCAGATAATACCTTCTGGCGAACTGCTCACAGATGCGAGTACGTGATTGAAAGTGAATGAGTTAATGAATTTAAAGGAGTCACCATCCCTTAGCAGGAAGTTATTATCCTTCAGCCGAGGAACAGTAGCTGTGTGTGTTCTGCTCTATTGTGGTGTTAAGGACAATGGGTTAGTTTAAATCATCCTAAGGCATGCTATTTTGATAACTTGCTTCTGTAGGAGCAAGCCTAGATTTTGCATCAGTTTTTCAAGGAAATATAAACCATTATGAAGTTTTACTGGGCCTTTTTTGAGATAAGATGTCCCGCTGATTCTTATAGGCACTTTGGCTGGTTGGTCTTGTTTGGAGGCCTAAGCCCCGAATCTGAGGCTTTCAAATGCAGGATGTTTTGAATTAACCTCATAGAATTAGCTAAACAGATTTTTTTTCTTTTAATGAGACTTTGTATTCTTGCATGACTTTAATACAGTTGAAGTAATTTCATAACAATTAGCAAAAATGTAAAAAAGTTCACTTTTGAACATAATGAAAAAACTATCCTGAAAATGGTAATGCTTTCTAGGGAGAAATCCATGAAAACATGGATTTAGAAGAGAAAGATTTGCAGAATTATCATTAACTGTAGCAACTAGTGTAACTGTCTGTAGTATGAATGAACCATTTTTCACACTCTGAGATTTTTGTTTTAAAATGAGGGGTTTTTTTTTTATCTCTTGTTAATTAATTAATTTGCCTGTGCCAAATCATATCCCAATTCCTTTGCTCATCCATTGACCTATACAATGACTTACTGTTTGGATTTTCTATCTATCTCCTAATCATGAATTAGAACGCCAGTTCTAATAAGCATATATCCCAGGTAGCCTAACTATATAATCAAAACAGTCTTTTCCAGGACTGTGCTACTGAATGTATCATCTGTAGGTATGAAGAGAAGAGAAACAATGTCCTCGTAGTGAAAAAAAATACCATGAGGCCTCCAAATTAATCATATTCATTCACCCATCTAATGGGTGTACTTCTGTTTGTGTTGTCCACAGAGAGAGAGATTATAAACCTTTCACAGACTGCAGCAGATGAAGGTTAGAAATCTGTTCTCTGTGGCTCCTGCTGAGAATTATAGAATAAAGGTTTTATGTGAAAATAAAGAAAAGGCACTTTGCTGGGTAGAAATGAGATCTTGTTTGCGCACATAGATTTCTTTTCAGGTAGTGGGATGTCTGCTTCCAATTTTGTGAGGTGGAGTAAGACAGCATGTTGCATAAACCATCAGATAACTTTTGCAAGATAGAGCTATACAAAACATGAAGTCCAGTTCTGTAATATGCGGTGGAATTTTAGAATTTGATCTTCCCTTCTTAAAATGAAGAACCTGATAGTTGAGAAAGACTTGTAGAACTCATCGTTTGGGGAGACCCATTTGCGCGACAAGTCAGGCATGAGTTTATTAGTCTTTAATGGATGACAGGATGAGTCATATAACTTAGGTAAAAAGGAGAGAAGAGGACAGTATGACACCATTCTCTTTCTTTCCAGTAAATCAGCTACAAGCAGTGCTGTGCCTGTCTCAGTTACTGCCATGCCCAGTGACTTCTGTATTGCTGCCTTGTCCCTGTTCTTGGTGTGACATTGAGCTTTTGACTAAAAGAGAAGCACTGACCTTTGGAAAGAGCCTTTCTCCCATACTGCCTTCAATCTTTCCCTTCCTTGCTGAGGCGAGGGCAGGCGAGGGTGGTAGTGGTCCTCCCCAGTCTGCAGCTGGAGGAGCAGCACGTTTCCAGTATCAGTCCCATACAAGTATTGTTATTTTTCCTGTCATGTTTGTTGGGGTACAGCTTTTCGTTTATTTTTCTTGCAGAAAGGCAGGAAAGCCAATCTGGAAAAAATACTGCTCACATGTCATCAGTAATTACTTGGCCGTTGTGCCAGGCATTGGCTTGCTGACAGTTTCAAGGCGGGGAGTGGGTGAGACCCAGCTGCAGCCAACAAGAAGAAAGAGGGAAAGAGATCTTAATCTGGCTTGGGCTTCACTTGCCCTCCCTTCTTTTCCCCTCCATCTTTCTCCTCCCTGGGGAGCCACAGCTATTACTTCACACAATGAGCTCTCCCCATTCTTCACAGCACTGCCAGACCCTGGCCTCTGCAGCTTTCTGTCCATTTTCTTCCACTCGCTAAGCGTAACAGCTAAGGAAACAACTTACCCTTAGGAGGGAAGTGCCTTCTGGGAATAGGGGCCTTGCCCCACCTCCAGGAAAAAAGAGAAGCGGTTTAATTTATAGACCGTGCGGCAGCAACAGCAAGGCTCATGATTCTGCAGATGGTTTTCAACGTCTATTTTTAAATGTGGGCAGTTTCTGAAATGAAATCTGTAGTTCACTCAATATCTTAAAAAGCATTTAGGTCATCACGTGGAAGGGACTAATAGTGTTCACACGACTGCTCAATATGCCAACCTTGAATAAGATATTATTGGATACAGAAGCTAAGAATGCCTAATATTGCTCAGGTGGGAGACCTGGGGGGCGGGAGGGGTAATGCGATATATGGGGAGTCAGCAGGCAGGACTCTCTTCTCTCTGACAGCGTTGGAGAAAGGCCTGAACCAAGATTTGCAAAAGGATTACACGATGTGTGAAAAGAAGCTCACTGCAGGTACAGGACGGGCCTGAGAACTGACCTTGTGCTACTAGCTCAGGTAATCGGTGGCTCTCAACATAGCCAGGCTGTCAGATTTTTGAGATTTTCGATAACTTTTTTTATGGTCACCTTCATTCGGAGTTAGGCCAGCATCCCTGTGTCTTTAGTTGTAGTGTTGGTCAACTGCCATGTTCTTTGCTGCAGCTCTGAAGTTGTTACACCTGGTGCTGAATGCTGCAGATACAAAGCGAAAATGTAGGTGCTGGGGTAATCCTGCATGTGGTAGAAACTAATGTCATACCCACGGTCTCAGAAATCTGACCGGGGCAGTAAACCCAACACACTTAGTGCGTATAAGCAGCGAGTACAGTCTGTAAGGCTGCACATCCATACTCTTTCTCTTCTCAGCTGATCATCCAGCAAACCCATTGCAGAAAGCTGTACAGCACACTAAGAGAAGGAGCCCCCTGCCCTGCCAAGCCCCTTACAAGTGCGGGCTAAGACCTGAGCCTGGGAGGACTTTTCATTCATCTTTCCCCTCCTTGCCTTGGTTGGCACAGCTGTGAGGTGATACACTGATGTACTACTGCTGAATGGCTGTTCCATCCTCTTCCTCCTCTTCACTCAAATCCTTCACTCCCACAGACTTCTGCACAGTAGAAATCTTCTCTCACCACCCTAAATTGATGACAAAATCCCTACGGGCCATTACAGAGCACGTTCTCAGAGAAGGTGTACCGAAAAGCATTTGCCACAAGCCTGAATTTAACACACCGATTATATCTTTGCTTCTTCAGTCAGCTGGATGCCATCTTGCTGATTGGACTCCTTCTGCAAATTAAGAGGCTATGTTCAAACCATGTCCTCTGAAATCTGTTCCTTCATGGATGTTTTTCTCTTCATCACACACAGAGATTTCCCTGAAATTCATGGTTTATTTATGGGAGATTTGTTGATGTTGCTATTGTTTTCAATTTAAAAAAGAATAATTTGTCTTGTGAGGAAAAAAATCTAAATAATTCCATCAAATTTAGAAGGAGTTCTGAGAACACCTGACAGCATCTGTTCATTGCTGCTTTTTTATGTGACAGACATGAGAGCATGTTTCTTTGTGGTATGTGCCGAAAACCCAGCTCAGACTGAGAAACCTTTTTCTCCTGGCTACACCACCACCAAACTGTCTAGCACTTGCCAACACGGATTTAGAGTGGATTAATCAGCTTAAAGAACACTATGTCTGGGTTCAGCAAGCTATGCCTGAGTTCAGCAAAGAGGAGATCTGGGGAGCCGGCATGGTTAACCTGTAAATTAAGTCTGTGCAGACATAATCAATAAAGCTAAGAGTTAGGTACTTCACTATTGATCGGCAGCGCTTTGATTTAAGAATTTAACCAGTGAAAAAACATGCTGCATTGTTTGGGGTTTTAAAATGTACTTTTTTGAAAAAACTGATCAAATACTTTTTGTGGGTGACCAGATATTCATGTGCTCTGTGCAGTGTTATGCTTCAGCCATGTAGGAAAAATCACAAGGCTGAGCGAATATTAACATGGGAGAAACCTTTTAGGCTCGCAGGAAGGGAGGTGTAAATTTGCAACTGGTACTCAGCAGCAAGGGGGACTCAGTAAATCTCTGTTAGCTTTTAGGCAAGTGCTATAGCTGATAATGTAGATCTGGTGCCATCAAACTGCTATCAGTATCATGTCAGTACCTATCTGTCTCAGTATTTATAACCTGCTAACAGCAGGGAAGTGATGTGGTCTAATGACCTGGGGACAGGACTGGGAGCCAAGAGGAAGTGGGGAAAGGAAGCTGCACAGAAGAACAACTTCTCTGAACAGGATGTCTGGTCCTGCTGCAGCCCAAATTTTGTGGTATTTTCCTTTGGATTTCAGTACATCTTGGAGGGTCATTCTCCTGATTCATTAGGCATGTTTACAAATTAGAAAATTACCCAGCTGACCATGGTATTAATTGGTCAAAACTGCACTTTGGCTGGTCACTGCATCATGGTCACCGGGCATAATGCTAAGTGTAGTTGCCTCCCTTGGCAGAGCACTCAGGTCACAAAGTCATTTTCATTGCACCTCTCCAAAGTCCTATTTAGCAAGACAGCTTTCCAGTGTGAATACAGAAACCTTCTGGTCCACCTCAGATTATCCTGAGAGATTCACTGGGATCTCTGAAAGTGAAAACTCAAATGTTTTCTTCTTATCTATCATTTTCCTGAAAGTTTCTGAGGAGTGTGGGTTCCGGGGAGAGGGGACTTAGCTGTATCTGAATTAGTAAAACCAGTTTCCATTGAACCCCCCTGTTTCTCTACAGGTTTTGTTCGAATAGGTAGAAAGACAAAGCCATTTCCTTTATATACTTCGAAAAAAAGCTGTGTAGCTGGAGCAAGCTCTAGGTAAGGACAAGGCAGGCAACTGCTAAGGCAGAAGAGTGACCATATATGCAATGTTTTCTTTGCTTGTACTGGACCTGTAGAAGACCAAACTGGAAGCAGTTGGCTGCTCCTTTACCCAAGAGAGAGTTTCACATCCACAGGGCAACGGCAGCAAAGAGGGCCCCCTGCAGAAGCAGAATGACTAGCCGGAATCCTCAGGGCTCCTCTTGTCTTTTCTAGAGGTGCCCCTTCACCCTTTCCTGCTTCCTACAACAGGAATGGTCGTGGCTTTGCCTTCTATTTCAGAGCAGCAAAATCCAATTATTCCAAGAAATACTGAGTTGGCTCTGTATACCTACACCTAGTGTGAGAGACTCTACTTTTTACTGCTGTTTGCTGATGATAGCATTTACAAACATGCTGCATGAGTGATGAGGTGTATGGAAGATGATCCCAGCCCCGCTGAATGCACGCTTCCCTCATAAATGACGAACATGACAGGCAAAGATGGAGAAAATCAACAAGTCCCTACTGAGGATTATTATATTATATCCACTCACAGCAGCAAGGGTCTGGGCATACTGGCTTTAATTAAGTTATAGCCAGTGTAGAGTGGTACAAATGGCAGAAGAAACAACCTCAGGAGAAGGGGAGTTAAGCATTGGGGATGAGGATGTTGTATGAGAATAGGATTAGGTTTGGCCATCCTTGTGTTCAGGTTGTTTGATGGGTTTCTGTCATAGAATCATAGAATGCTTTGGGTTGGAAGGGATCTTTAGAGGTCATCTAGTCCAACCCCCCTGCAGTGAGCAGGGACATCTTCAACTTGACCAGGCTGCTCAGAGCCCCATCCAACCTGACACTGAATGTTTCCAGGGATGGGGCCTCCATCATCTCTCTGGGAAACCCATTCCAGTGTTTCACCACTCTCACGGTAAATAATTTCTTCCTTATATCCAGTCTAAATCTACCCTGTTTTAGTTTAAAACCATTACCCTTTGTCCTGTCACAGCTGGTCCTGCTAAAAAGATTTTCCCCACCTTTCCTGTAGGCCCCTTTTAAGTACTGAAAGGCCGCAATCGGATCTCTCCACAGCCAAGTCCTCTTCTCCGGGCTGAACAAGCCCAACTCTCTCAGCCTGTCCTCATAGGAGAGGTGCTCCAGCCCTCGGATCATTTTTGTGGCCCTCCTCTGGACCCGCTCCAACAGTTCCATGTCCTTCTTGTGCTGAGGGCTCCAGAGCTGGATGCAGGGCTCCAGGTGAGGTCTCACCAGAGCAGAGTAGAGGGGCAGAATCACCTCCCTCGACCTGCTGGCCACGCTTCTCTTGATGCAGCCCAGGGTACGGCTGGCCTTCTGGGCTGCCAGCGCACATTGCCGGCTCATATCCAGCTTTTCATCCATCAATACCCCCAAGTCTTTCTTCACAGGGCTTCTCTCAATGCCTTCATCCCCCAGCCTGTATTGATTGTCTTCAGTGTACATGGAACTTTAATGAAGCAATGTAGTAAAAAAGTTCCTTTGGCCAGGATTTGTGTCAGGTAAGGGTGCAACGGGACAGATACATTGTGGAAGGACATTCCTATCTGCTAGAAAGCAGCATGGAAGAAGGTGCGGATATGTTTGTGAGATAAGAACGAGAAAGGAGTATTACATGAAGGACGATTGATGTCATAATGAAAACATTTGCAGTAATGTTGTTAGCAGATGTAGGAAAATGTGAATATTTTTTTTTATTGTTCTTTAATTTAAATTCCTGTTGTTTTCTTTACAGTGCAAATAATTTCTTAGCCTTCCTTGTCCTTATACTACATGGGATTCTCACAGAAGAGATGCTTTGTGCTATGTCTCGCTTTTATGCTGTGATACCTATGTTTGTTACAGGCTGGAATGTGTTTCTGGCAGCTTGCCAGGCATGGATAGGAGGAGGCAAAAAAACCCTTTTTGGAGGGGTGAGGGTTAGGACAAGGACTGGGGCTGGTAAGCATGGGCATGGAACATTCTTTGCTACAATTTTTTGAGAGTTTGTAAACAAAATGGGGTTCCTAATTAAAGCAACCACTAAACCGTTTAACTTGCATAACTAGAACTGACTCAATAGATTAGCCCAGGTCTCACTGACCCTGGCAGAGTGACAGGGCTTGTATTTTGTGTGGATGAAATGTTCAATAATTTCTCCAGAGTATTATGTGCAAATAGGCTTTTCTTTAACAGCAGGCATGCATGTCTTCTCCTTCCACCTTCCTGCTTATTTTATCAGTCAGCAGATCTTAGCTAGACAATGTGAGAAATCATTACTTTCTCTTCATCTTTTTGTTCCTACATGTCAAAAAAAGGATCAGACATTCATACAAAAAATATGACCGTGTTTCTCTAGAAGGGATGCAAACCTTGCCATATACTACCTCTAACTTAGGGGTTTAGGTGGAAACTCTTTCTGGTATATGCACTGTGCACAACTGGGGTTTCTTTCACTATTATTTAAAGCATTTGGTGCTCACTTGCTTTCAGAGGCAGGATTCTGAATGGATCCATGCCCACATCCTATGTGGCATGTTTGAAAGACATTTCAACCCCTAGTAGCCTGAATTAAATATCGGTAATTTTAAAATCTAGAAAGGGCAAGCAAAAAATGGCAACAAATAACCATCATGTTGCTGCTGAGCTTGGCAACCCATCTTTATCCTCTGTGTTTTCTGGACTTTAATAGTAATATGTGGAACTTACACAGCATTTCCATGCGAGCACCTCAAAAGCATGTTGCAAATACCGCAATGAGCACTTTTAGAACAGTAAGAATTTCTATGTACTTTCTTCATTGATGGAGATCCAGAGACCCTATGGATGTTCTCCAAAGCACACGTGCCATTTGAGGCCTTAATTCCCTTAGCCCTGTAACTATGCTGGTATGAGTAGGGAAAGGATGCATGAAAGGTCAGAAAGAAAAGCGAGACAAAAGAAATGGTCTATAAAAGGAGAGAGACATCAGTTGAGGGAAGTGATGGACTACTTGTAATAGGAAGCAATTACTGATATTTTGGTTTGTTCATTCATTGTGTTTTTATCTGTTCTCTTTCTAATGTGAATTCCTAGGTCATCTCTGTTTCACAGAAGAATTGAATGCCAGGTACTTCAAGTACACATGTGCTAAACTTTCAAGCCTGTGAGATTGGTCTCACTTAAATCAACAGAATTCCTTGTGGTGTTTAAGATTAAGCATGAGTGCATACTCTTTTGAGGGTAGCATAGAAGGGAAAGCTGGCTGATAGATATCACACTTTTCCTATATGTCTCAGACTTGTGGTTTAAATTGAGAGGAAGGAAGATGCACTGACTGAAGAATCTCCTGTTCAGTCCTCTTGACATGCCGTGAGAAATGCCCCATGTCCACAGTCTGTCCCCAGTGGGACAATAGGCAATGCTCTTTGGAGAAAGGCCTGCAAGCCCAGCCACATTCTGTGGTGTTTCCCCTTACCACAGTTGTTGCATGAAGGATGCCTGGGGGCACGTCCCTGTCTGTTCCCTTCAGAACCTGTTTATGGAGATGTTCCCTTTGAATTTGTCTAACCCCTTTCTGAACCTGCTGCCACTGCCTGCTTCCACTGCCTCCTATGGCAGCAAATTCCCAGTTTGCTATCTGATGTGCAAAGAAATATTTTACCTCTTTAAAACCACTTCTCTAATAGTTTCATTAAGTTTCCTCTCATTCTGCTGCTGCAGAACTGGTGATTAACAATTTCACCTTCGTCACATGCACCTTATCCACCATCTTCATGAAGATCTTGATCACATCTCCCTCAGCCTTCTCCTCTCCAACCTGAAGAGATGCAATCTATTAGGCCTAGTCTCCAGATTAATTTTGTAGCAGTATAGTAAGTGGATATTAAAAATTATTATGGCAGTGAAGGCATTGCTTAAATGTCTGTGACCCAAGCCTGTAGCACCTTTTCCTCTGAAGGTAATATCTGGAGGTAAGAGGACTGTCTGGGCCAATTGGTTTCTGCTAGGGCTCACAGTAGCTACCAGTTCCTAAAGACGAATTATTTTCATAGTTGTTCTCTACTGATTTTTGCAGGTAGAGCACAGTCAATGCAAAGACAGTGCTTTTCTGTGCTTCAAGCATGGCTTCACATTAAAAAAAAAAAATCACTTGGAAATTCTAGTTAAGGAAGTAGATAGTTCAAAAAGGGGTTGATACAGATTTCTTGCCAAACTCATAGCTGATATCACTGAGCACAGGAAACAGTACTGGTTTCTCCAGTTTACAATAGCTGAAAGCCTTCAATGTATTTGTCAGGTAGCACTGTGCTTATATAGAGTTATTAGGCTACCATTACATAGCTTATGCTCTCAGCTAGGCTAAACTACAGATCAGCCAGAGAATATTTTACTGACACTAAAGCTAGTGGTGTCTCATGTTTTGATCATGCATTAAAATTCTATTAGGTCTCAAGAAACAGATTTCTCTACCCTCTCTCTCCAACTGCAGGCCCCTCAAACGGTCCAGTTTTCTGCAAACAAGACAAAACAAGGAAATGAGCTATCATCCCTGCCTCTCAGTGAAGCACACCCACTGTCCTCTTGACAGGTAAATCTTGTGAATGTGTTCACCAGGGCTGTGATGTTATTGTTTCACATTCCTCTTGTAACAGCATGGGATCACAAGTGAATCCGAGATACTTCAGAGCAGTACAATAAAGACCCTGTTTGTTTGCTGCTGTACTGTCAGAGAGAATATTTTAGCACCTGATAGCACTGCATAGATTAGGCTTGAGAGGATGTCCATTCCTAACTAAAACAATAGCAATCTACATCTTTTCTATTGATGCCTTCTCCATGAGCTCGGTACCCGATTCACTTCTAATCAAGAAGGCATTGTATTGGTGCAGCATGTATAACCAGGAAGGTGAATGTGTTGTGGATTAGCTTTGCTTTCATCTCCTCCACTTTTAGAGGACTAGCAAGCTGAATTAGGGTGAGGATGCATACTAAAGGCTTTGAAGTACTTGTTAGTAAACAGAATTTTGATGTATCAGTCCCTCACTAGAAAATGTTATGCCTTTCATTAATGAATCTCCTGAACTAAATCTATTGCTTTTTATTAACTAAGTATTTCTTGAGATACAGCAAAAAGTAATTTCTTTCAAATAAAGAAGAATTATCAATATTACATGCACGCAGGGACAAATTAATTCTCTGAAATGCCATCTGGAAAATGTTTTTCAACTGTGAAATGTATCGAGTGCCTTTTTTTTTTGAACGAAACTATCATTAATTTCTACAGTTTATTTCTTAAAAACATAAATATGTCCATAACAGTGGCTGTTCTAGGTCAGACCAAGGTCTGCTTAGCACAGTATCCCATTTCTGGCCGTGGCCAAGAGCAGATGCCTAAGGGGAACTACAAGAACAGGGCAAGCATATATCTTATTTTCCTGAACGCTCTCCCAGCCTTCAAACATCTGAAGCTCTGGGATTTCCTGAGTTGGACATAGTTTCTATGTAAGTAGTAACCCTTTATGAATTTCTCTTCTTCTGGCTTTCTCAGGATCCCCTTGAACTTGTGCAAGTGGCTTCCGTCCAGAAAATCTTTGCAATTTCAACATATTCAAAGAGTTCACTGGCTCAAAATTTTGTCTGCTTTTCCCCAAGTTATATCAGATGGCTTAATAATATAAAGTTATTAAATCTCTGTGCAAACCTTGTCTGTCTCATAGCTCTGGTGCTGTGATGACAGCATTGACACTAGAAATTAGACTATATACTGAAATGTCTTTCCTAATGGTATTTAAGTTGTTCATACTATCTATCTAATAGCTGGAAGAACATTCACACTATCCAGTTTTAGGCATTTAATTAAGGTTTCTTACTCGCTAGCTAATCTCTTTAGACTTGCTTTATAGTCAGGGTGAGAGGGTCTGATACAGAATTATGTGAATTAAAAATGTAATGCAGTGCTCTGAACTGTCCTCTGGAGCAGCCACTTTAGTTCTGCAAAAGGAATTCATGGAGAGTAGCTGAAGGACTTCAGGTTGCTCGGTGTGAATGCTTCCACACATGACAACAAGTTACAATGGCTTCACTAAAAATGAACTACGTATTTTCCAACTGTAAATGGCGAGACAATTTTAGATAAACAGAAGGGTCTAAACAGGAGTACACCAAGATTAATATTATTGTGCTTATAAAACTTAAAATGAAATTTCGGCAGAATTCAAGCAATCAAAATCTTGTCTTGATAACTGTTCTACTTAGAGCTATTACATACAATAACACAGGGATAAGTAAAAAAAAATAAATTATAAAGAATCATATATTTTCACTATCTTCCCGTAGCATTCCCAGATTAAGGAGGTAAGAGGAAAAGTTTATAGAAGGAATATTTTTTATTAGGACAGCTAAAGAAACTGAAAAAGCAGGCAATCTTTCAGACACACCAAACTTCCAAGACAAATCCCTTAGATGCCTACTATCCATTTGTTTTCTGGCTACATTCATTGGTGTGGTTATTGGCCTGTTTTGAGAAGGGACACTATTTATCCCTACAGAGTTGTACGCTACTGTTTCCATTTCTCCAGCCCTTTTCTCTCTCAACTGGCTGTTTACTGATTACCATGCCATCTCCCTAAGGCCTAGGCTTTGTCATGGGCTAGACCCTGAAAAAGGCCCTAAGACTGTGTTGTAAGGAAAAAAGGGAATGAACTTCATCAGAAATTTCTGAAGCGTAAAAGTCTTCTATGACCAGAGTTAATTTGTGTCTCAGGCTGAAACTAAGGTAGGTGTCTAAACTGGGGGGGTGAATCTCTTCTTTGCTACAAGGAAACCTGGAGTAGATAACCTGCTGTAGCTGACTAAATTTTGATGTGATGAATCTCACCCTCTAAGAGGAGACACCTGTCCTCAGTGACCCTAGGGGTCTGCAGTAGTCCTATGTTTCTTAGTTCCTTAGTAAAAAGTTATGAAGTTAAATGCCTATTTAGCCCAAGCAGAATCAGGCGTCCAAACCTGAACTTTGAAGTTTTGTGGTAAATGCTGAAAATTCATCCATTAAGAAAAATAAGTAATTTTTCTGTAGATAAAATTGGTTATTTGATAAATAGAAGTATTTGACAAAACTGTCTAGTTCTTTTAGAGCATATTAGAATGGTTTTAGAATTAGTGGTTGTATCAAAAAGATAAATTAATTCAGTGCTGTTAAAACTGTGTCCTTTAGGGGCAGTCATATACCAACATTCTGTTTTAACAGAAATCATAAGAAATATCTGCATATGGTAGCAATGCTTTTTGAGAAAACAGCTGCATGGAACATATGCCAATGAATCTTGTTCAAAACAGCCTGGAGATTTCTAGTTGTTATTTAGATTCACTTCTTAGTTCATCTCTGATTAACTGGTGAAATTAAACACCTAGGCAGTGGAGACCAACCTTTCTTCTTCATTTATAAAGACCATAATTTTGAAATTAAAAACCTGAAAGTTTGGCAATAAGATAATCTTTTAGAAGTTGACATTAGCTCTTCAGGGGTAATACTCATACATCTTTTTAAACAGAAGAAGTGTCTGTATAGGTATTTTAAGCAGAATGTGAAACTCTAGAGTTTGAAAAAGCAACCAAAGTCATGGATATGTTATTAAAAATTATATTCCATTTTCAGTTCTTCTTGGGGGAGAGTTTTTGATGCTACTTCTTCCTTAGTTGCTCGTCCTCTAAATGCATTAATGATTTGAGTTCAGGGATGCTGAAGGATAAATACTTTTGTAGGACAGATCTGCTGGTCCGGGACATGTATTATTATTAATCCCAAACTTCAAAATATAGGAACTGCTGGTGGGGATGAATAGACAGTGGATTTAATAACAAGTGTCCAGTCATACTTGCATTCAAACTAACGTGTTTCTCCCAGCTTGGACAAGGGAACATTTTTTCCTCAAAAGTCTTAAATTTAATGAGTAACTTTTTAGATATTCTGATAGTCATATTAATTTTTACTATAAGGAAGCTGTATACTGATCAGTATTGCTGTCACTGCTAACACAGGAAGAAGGCCTCAGGAGGTTAAAGATATAATTTCATATAAAGACAGTGAACTTGATTGGGCTTGATTGGTTTTTAAATGGAAGTGCAGAACTCCACACTTCAGGTCAGACTTCTTGCTGACACGTGAACGTCACAAGTTTTATACTCTTTTGGAAGCATAAGTTCATTTTCCTGATATCCTGTGGCTGAATTGCTGCCCAAGTCAGGAAAGAAATTATTTCTAGGATGGAAATGCAGCTGAATTTATTGATAATCAAGATGTTCAGCTGTTTTACTGTGGCTGCCAGCCAAGGACTAAAAGACCTCTGCAGAAAAAAAAAAAAAAGTTAGCAAACTTACATAGCCAGAGATAAGAAAGAAAAAAATTTTCCAAAGACCTTAAAACATGCTAAGACTTGACTATTTTTACAGAATATACTGTCCAGAATTTCCTTCCATACACTGTAACACTACCTTCAAGCACCTGCTCTGAAAGGCCCTCAGAAGGAATCTATTATATGGAAAGCCTAGGGAGGCTGTCATCAAGACCTAATTCAACACCTGAAGTAGGTTGCATATACATATATAGGTTCCTGTAAAGAGGGGATGGCCTGTAGGCCTTATTATAAAGCATATGATAGCAAGAAATGTATCTGACCTGGAGCAAAACTTCTGATTTTGTGTGTAAGAGGAAATTTTGACATCTCTTACTACATTTTGAAAAACAAAACAAGTATTAGTCAAGTCCTTATTTTTATTTGTACTGTATAATATTGTTAAAATAAAAAAAAAGGCATAAGAGTTCTCACAAGATCAAAGTATTTACTTTTTAAAAATATAGTATTGACATTCTTGTGAAATACCTTTGTATCCATAAATCTGTACATTTTGTCACAAGTGATAGAAAATTTCTAAACCTATCTTGATAAAAGTCACTGGCATGTATCATTTTTACTGAACCACAGAACACAGCATAATTCATTAAAAAGTGTCAGTCATCTTTTATAGATAAATTAAATAATTAAGATAATTAAATAAACAGCAAATCCCAGGGGCTTGAAAGATATCTGAACTCTGCTGCCTCCAAACAGAAGGCAACTTTATGCCGAAAGCAATTAGGAAGGGACATTCCCTTGGGTATATTGTTCTATAACTGGATCTTTCAGGGTTACTTAAACTGTCTGCTCAAACCACAATACCTGCCTTTTAGAGGTACTACCTTGCTAGGTTAGGCAGACTATCGATTTGATTCACTATGTACCTCCTGCAGATTAACAAATGTTTTCGGCGATGCATTATCCAACTTGCTTTTGTTATACTTTGCCTATTAGGAAAATATGGAGGAGCTAGTTTTTTTACTTTCATTAATGAGATCCTCTTACACCAGGCGTAAGAGCCACTGAAATACAACCCACTTGTCTTACCAGCTGTGCATGTAGCATTTTGAAATAGTATTGCCAGTCTTACAACTTCATATTTTTAGTGAGGTGACCTTCCTTCATGCGGCAAAACCCCACACATACGGGTTTTAAGACATTGTAAAATAAGCTCCTTCAGAGTAAAGAAATAAAATCCTTGTCAATCTTAGCTGAGAGTCATCTAAAATAAGCTGTAGGAGGCCAGGCGTTTATTGTCTTCATGACTTGCAGTCAAACATACTAAAGTGATTTTATCACATCCTCATGATTTTAATATTTGATCTTGGGTTGTTTTTTTTTTAAGCAATGCCCTTTAGTTTTGTATGATAGAGAATATTGTGACCGGACTCTTTCACTGTACTACTCTTAACAATTTCACAACTTCTGTGTTTGAAACAATTTCACAGAGAAAAACTAAGTCAGAACTAAAGTTTGGCCGACTAAGATGTTGACATAGATATTTCAGTGAATCAAGCTGAAGAACATGGTCCTACATTACCCATTCTGACTCTTTGCAACAGGTTACCACTTCCCCGGTATTAAATGGGTTATATAAGTGTATCATACTTTCTTCAGCACTAAATCAGCCAATTTTGTTTAAAACCATATTTGCCAACAGTTTAGGCTGGATCCTCTATTGAAATATCTGAAGCATCCACATATATTCTGTTTCACTGGTCCTATAGCACCACTCCGGCACAAAGGCAGAGCCAAACAGCAGTAATATCTTGTATCAACAGTAGCTTTTATTAAGTGCCACTGTGTTAGTGCTATGAGAGCAGGAGAACTGGCTGATGATGTTTGAAGCGCAGCCTTCAGGCATCAAGTAATAGCATCCATCTGATTACAACTGCTCCTGTAACAAAGTTTGTCGAATGAGAGTCATACAATTTAGTCACCCCGGCTGCAATTTCTCAACTGAGATTTTTCTGTTGTTCTAACAGCTGGGTTTACACTGATGATATCCAACAAAGAGTAGGTGAAGAAATCCTATCTGGGAGCACTGTTAGGAGAGAGGAAATAAGACAGTCCTATGATATTTCTGTATTTTAGTGGTATATTCACAAAATTCCTGATTTTGGACGGTTCAGCTTCATAGATAGGACCTCGAAAATTATATACATTTTAGCAGAGAAAAGCTTGAGGAAGTCCCAGGAAAGGCTTCCAAGAAGAGCCCTGGGGGCTGGAGCCCTCACCCCCATTAGCACCGCTTACCGCAGCGCCTGTAGCTACCACTGTAGCCTCTGCCACCCCTGAAGAACCTCACAGCTGCCTAAATATAGCTTATCTGCTCTTAATGATGTGAAAGCATTAGCTTTCAGTTATCTTTTTTTTTAATAGAGCATATAGTGCTATTAAAATGTGCTTTTTAATGTCCTTTTTAAGAAAGAAATGTTTTTCTCCATCTATTTTAGCTCAAACTTCAATATAACATTTCTATTCAATGCTTTCAAATGAATGAAAATGTGTTAGTAGCAGAAACCTTTATGGTTAATGGCAGGGGGTAAGAAAAGGAGAGGGTGGAAATCAATCTTTCCTGAAAACATAATACAGCAATAAAGGATACCCACACTTGAGCACTGTTGGCTGCTTTATGATTTTTTTCTCAGTTCAAACAAAGCTGTATTCAAAACAAGGATAAACATATCAATGCTAATTTTATATAAGACTCTTCCTTGTATAGTAATTTCACCTATTCTATTCATATAGCAAAGAGCAGGATTTCTTTGATCTCTTCCTGCCATCTATGTTTTGCCATTTAGGCTACTACTTAATGTCTTTTGTTCTGGTATATATTTGCTAAAAGTGATAGATCATTCTGTTTATAATCTACATAACTGTCTATATTTCTGCCAGATGTCAGTGACTGTTCTTTCCTGTTAAAGTTCTCAGGAATATATCCCAGTAAATAACTCAGTACCAAACAACAAAAAAAGGGATGATGCCTTGGGTTCCCATGTGAAAACCTCGCTATGGTTGGGGAATATTTAAGCTTCACTCATATTCATGTACTAAGAAAATTACAAAAAGAAGGTAGCTTCCATGGGGTAGGATTTCTCCCAAGATGGTCACACTGGTATTGTTAGGTAGATTAGCTGGGGTTTTTTGTACTAAGGATGACAAGACATGGTCCACATGTCTGCCTGTTATTGCTCGTTGGAATGAGGATGATACTTCCATGACTGGCTTGCTTGCTTTCTCAATTACCTACTTGCTTAGATGCACCAGGACGATGTGACTGACACCTGCTTTTCTGCCAAGAGATTTCAGCTGCAGCTTTCATCAATCTTCTACAGTCAGTGCTATCTTATGGTACCCAAATATCTGTTTCTGTCTTATCAAACACAGAAAAGGCAGTAAACTACTCTATTTCGGATGGACAGTGATTCTGTGTATCATACCCGCTGATGGATCTGGGACCATCAAACATGGTCCATGTTCAACATTTGGCTAAAATTAAGTCTGCTTAGAACATGAATCTCGTGCAGAATGTCGTGGCCTGTTTTTCCAAGTGTTTGTGACTGACTGTGATCTGCACCAGCTGTTTACTGACTTCTAATTGAAATTTTAGGGTGTTAAGTTGAACAGGCTCCCATGGCCTACCTGCCTAACAGTCCTCCAGTGTTATATTACCACAGGTTTGTTCAAGGGTAATTGAACTAATCCCTGTACAATCAGAAAGGGAGCAGTTACTATGGCCTTTTCTGTAAGAACCTCTCAGCAAAATGTTTCCTTTTCCACCTCCCATAGTTTGCAAGATTCAAATATGATGGTTTTTGGCATGTTGTAAAAAGAACATTTTTGAAGAGGTGTCAAAAATGTGAGTTCAGGCTGCAGGCAGGAGTAGTCCACAGGCTGTGTAAGAGGCTGGGAGAATTTGGTGACTGCTGGTGTACAGTTTCTTCTCCTCTTTTCAAAAAGTAAGGTAGTCCAAGCATCCTTGCAGAAATCTAGAGTGGTTTCTCATTGGGCACCTCACACTCCACAGTGCACCCTTGGTCTTCATTCAGTTGAGGGGAGCAGGTAACATAGCTGGCGCTAGAATGATTGGTAATGACTTCATTTTCACTTCCTCATGGAAAGTCTATGAATGCTGTTATTTATTTTGTTACTACAGTTAGTTTCCAGTGTATCAACATCCTTGCACTTTTCTCAAGCACTGAGTTTCACTTCACTTCAAAACAAAGCAATTTGATGACAAAAGCATTTAAGGACACATTAAGGAGGCCTTTTGCTTAGAAGTAGGCAGCAGGCACAGGAGATGGTGTTATTGCCTCAGGTAGTGCTTAGTGGGATGAAGAAATGCCTGGAGGACTTTCGTGGCTTCAGATCATTATCTGCTAAGTCTCCTGAAAGCTTCTTAAAAATTCAAACCAAATGCTAATGTCAAACAACATATCTGCTAAATTTTTCACCATACAGTTTTATACGCCTTATTCAGCCAACGCCAGTCTTCAAGCAGAAGGAAAGGGGATTTAATCTCCTACAGTGAATTAGAGGACAGTAGAACCCACTCTGGGTGCGGAAGATCATTTACCATTTCATACTTTCTGGGAAGGCTCACATTCATGAGCTGTGGTGGTAGACTCAGCTTTGGTGGGTTAACACCTCAAGAGGTTAGCACCTGTGGCAGGGTAGCAGAAGGGATGTGAGCCTGCACCTTGGCCTTTCTAATTTATAGTACACTACAGTGGTGCGCATCAGCCTTCTCAGCTTTTTCGGATAACATTCTATAAATTGGAGTTGCTAAAGGGTGGGTACATGGTCTGGAGACAGTAATCTCTGGCAGACAGAGAGGAGAGGCAAACTGTTGTCATATCTTAAACTGCCACCACTGTATCCCCTACAGCACCTCCGACAGAGTCTTTAGCAGGGGAATTACAGTGCTTAATCCAGCTGATCAGATTTTTTAAAATTACATTTTTAGCTGAGATTTCTTCCTGTTCTGCAACTGAAGTAAGGCATATTTTTCAAACCATCTCTGTAACAGCACACAGGAGGAAGCAGGTAAATAGGTGTACTGTTTTTACAAAAGAATTCCAATATCTATGATTCAGAACATGAAAATCAGCTTTTGTTTGACTTTTAGGAAGATGACAGACAAGAAAGAGAACATCAGGGAAGAACCCATAGTATTTAGTCATTGGTCTAAAGAATTTATGCAATTAAACCTATTTTGCACATTTTCATTTGCATAAACTTCTTTATTAAGATATTTCTAAAGTATCCTCCAGATAGTTAGCATAGTATCTTTCCTTTTTTACAAGAAGGTTACCTCATTTGTCCTTCAGCTTGATCACTTGAACTTCATTTCAATGAACCATTTAATCAGGTATACTCTGTACTATGCCACATATTCTGGAGTACCTGTTGCTGGATGTAATCTTATGAAAAATGTCTTTCAACAGTCTACTTGGAAGGAAAAGGATGTGTTTGTGGACAAGACAGGAGAACTGTCTCTGCTTGGCAAATCAGACATATAGTAGATTGGTACAGAGTATGTCTGTCTCTGTAACCTAGGACTCTGCTACCTGTACACCTGTAGAGGGCAGGTAAAGCAGTCAGATTTAATTTAAGGAAAGAAAAATTAGGCTAAACTTGATGCTATTGAATATTGCACTTACTGTAAACAAAATGGCATTCTTTTCATGCTATATGAGCATTAACTTTATATAGCTGGACATGGGAAGGGTTGTATGTATCACAAATGATAGCTGGCAGAGCTTTTTAAAAGCCTTGTTAGGCTTGCAGGATTTGTGGATACACTTTCAGTTCATTTGTTTTGGCCTGCTTTTAAACTGTACTTTGATGTTCAAGTTCAAGTAAGTGTAAAAATTCACTTTGCGCTTTAGGTGGACCAACCCAATTTTGCATCAGTTCCGATTTAATAAAAATGTCTAGATCGTGCCAGAAATTGTCCTAGTTTTGCTCAAAACCTGATGTAAAATTGGGCCAGATTTTGTCAGGCTCCACTAGCTCCTGCATTCTGGAAGTGCCACACAATAATGTTGCACAAGTTTGTTGTGAATGGCAGAAACAAAGAATTACTTTTAGACAAGTGTCATGCCATGAACCAAATTCTTCTCTCTGTTACTTCTGCACAAACACAGTGAAGGTAATGGAATCACATGATTATAAAATATGTGGAATTTAGCTCTATATGTTCTCCCTAGTGTGTTTAACAACCTAAAAAGCAGTTTATAAGTTAAAGCTACATCCCAGTCTGGTTCTTTTGCCCCAGCGGTACTTATTCAACCCAGGAGAGGTCTCACTGACCTTGGCAGCTCAGATAGGTAATATATTTTTACAAAAGTGACCTTCTTTTCACCTTTCTCCAGCAGGAGTAAGCTTTGACTCTTAGAAGGAATGAAATTTTAGTGTTTGAGATGCATTTTCAGTCTTCTTGAGTACTGAGTTTTTCTTTACGTTCCTGTTGAACTGGCCAGGACTTTTTCTGATTAAACACATTTTTGTTTTCTAACTGAACAGAGGAAGCATACAAAGGCAAATGTTTCAGCCTGAGAAGGGACTCAGAAAGGAATTTATCTTCTGTGTTTTGCCAAGGCATGTGGACAAACACATTCATGCTCATTAAGAAATGCCCAGGCCTCTTCCTCCACAGGGAAATTCAAGTTTTGCTGGAGTTTTAATTCTATCATAAATTCAGTTTTGCACAGACCAAACCCATTATTTAGGGTGCTCTCAAGGTATTCATAGTTCTTGTGAATGGAGGTCTATTCACTTCACATTTCTTTTTCAGATATCAATTTTCCCGTTTTGGGTACCTCCTTCATAACATAACTATTATTTCAAGGAAAACCTCTCCATCCAAACCCTCTTGAATTTTGAGGTTTCTAATCTGGGTTCACCTTCTGAAAGTCAGGTACTGCTTCAAAAAAAGCACTTATTGGTGGCCTGATCCTTTCAAAACACAAGTCAGGATCTCCCACCTCCCAGGTCTAGAAAATGGATTTGAATTCATGAAACTTCAGAAATAATAAATCATGGAGTTTCTTTTATTAAGGCTTCTGAGCTGTTCGTATTCATGTTTTTGTTCCACTCAGCAACTATGAGTTTTGAAAACTTTTTAAAAATCATGATGTCTGAGATTTGGGAGCTGGGGCTTTAAAAATGCATAAAATAATGAATGTTGACTACACTCCTGAAATAAATAAGTCATTTAAATTGCCTCTGATGTCTTTCTGATAACTCAAAAAGGATAACTAAAATTGTTTTCCTTGTTCACCTCTTGGATCTTTTTGCTGTACCAGTTTAATATTGCAATGATAGATATGAATTATAAAAGCAGTCTTCAGGTACCTCTTTTTTCTAATATTTGCTTATTTATATTGCTGAGTAACTGTAAGGTACTAAGATCTATATAAACATAATAAAAGAGAGCCTCTGTCTTAAAGAACGCAGCATCAAGGTATGGGAGACAAGGCAAATAAGCAATAATGCTTTATATGGTCAGTCATAGTTTTGGTACATCGCCTATAGCCACTGTTGGACAGCCACACTTCACAGGCATCACAGCAGGGATGATACCTCCTTTGCCTCCAGCAGTGCGTGCCAGCTTCACACTCCCCACCTCTATTATTTGTCTCAATAATACCTTGTGTTCTGTCATTTTGCTCCAATCCTTAGAATTGTCTTTATTTTCAAACTAAATTTCTGTTTTTAAACCCAAATACTTCTCCAGATAGTTTCTCAAATTTAATGCTATCAGTGAAATCTTAGTGAAAATACCAATTTATTGTCAAAAACAAATACCAAAACCTACTAAACCCAAGCTTATGCAACAAAATCTTCCTCTCCTTCTATATGTTGTCTGACTTGTGTTCTCTGCTTTGCTCAGCTGTAACCTCCTCAGAAAAAACTATTTCCCCTGCATTGCGCTGCTTTGAAAACTAGATTGACAGTGAACAATCCAGCCGTCTATGATACTGCTGGATTTAATGGAAGAAGCAAATTGCCCAAAGTGTGCAGCCTCCTCAAGAATGTTGGGACTCTGCATGGTCTATCCGAAAAGTTCAAATATTTCCATATTTCCTTGTCATGAATCTCTTACTCATGGAAAGGCTTCATTGAGTTGCTCTAAAAGAGGCCCCAGAAAACAGGAAACTAGTTATAGTCCCATGGTTGGGGAAAAAAAAAAAAAAAAATTAAAAAAATTAAGGAGACAGGTTAGAATTATGTTCTTTGCTTTTCTCTTTGCTATTGACACTGCTTTTCCTATAGAAAAAGAATTGTAATAACCAGTTTACAGTTCTCACTTTTGCTGTAGATTAGATAAGCTTCTTGGTTGTTATTCCATAACTTACAGGAGGGCAGTTCAGCAATCCCAACTGTTAATTGGGAATGAGTTCCCATGCACCTAGCTGGGCCCAGATCCCAAAGCATGTGCACAAGTTTACCATTGTGAGTAATTGTATTTTTAGACAGTTTTTTGGAGCTGGTGCTATTTTTGATATCCTGCTTTCATTAAATTCAGTGGGCACTGGATTATACCTTTTATGTTTTAGACAGCCTCGTACAATAGTAAATTGTTTGGCTTCCATCTAACTATATATACATAAAATAGTAGTAACAAAATTGAAGTCTCTCTGTGCATGAAAGTCATAGCATTGCTGGGATGTGGCCATATATTTTTACATTAACTGACTTTAAGGATGCAGAGTAAACTCTAAAGCTATTGGGCAATATTTGGACACAACACATTTTGGTTTTTTAATGCTGACTTGGTATCCCCTGAACAAGACAGTAAGAAGAATAAATGAGATCTAGGACAAATCTTAGCACTGTCTGATTCAGCATCATAGTTACTGGCTCTGGTCTGGATCTATCCTCTCCTTCATGGCTTTCCTAACAGGTATCAGCTACGCTAAGATGGTTTCTTTCAGCATCAGTTGTTTTTTAGAGATAACATTGCAAAACTACCAAAAGTCAGATTGCCAGGTTCCCTCCAACCCCCTCGCCTTCCCAAGACAGGTGAACAGCAGGGCGAGAACTTCAACCTCAGGAGGTAAAATGGCAAGTGAATGAACACCCTAGCAGGCAAGTGGCTCTTCTGCTGTTTGTCTCTCTCTCTCATTTTCAAAGGAAAAACATAAAATGCTTTTATTTCATCACAAGATAGAACAGGAAGAGAATGTAAATCCCCTCATTTCATGGGATGGGAAAACCATTTGTCAGCCCAGTTTAGCTTTGAAAACCTTTGGTGGTGTAATACAGAGCAACAACCCTGGACTTTTCACTGTATGTGGCTCTTTCACAAGCCAAACTTCGTAAGAGCTTTCCCTTTCTCCTTAACATGCTCTCTGACCTTTTTCCCACGAGGCAGTCTATTGGGAAGCAGGTGATGTTTGGAAACACACCAGTGCAAGCTAAACCACTCGGATTCAGCTCTGGCACGATGGAGCAAACCCAGTATTAAAGTCATTTCCTTTGGTGTGCCCAGGGTCAAACTGAATTGCTATAAACAAACTGGTCTGCATCCCAGAAGAAATGTTTATGCGAAATAGTACTTTCCCTGTTGCCTTCCCCTCCTTGCCTCTTCCCCTTACAAAGCTGCTACAAGCAAGACGCAAACACAGCAAACAAGGATTATTTTTTTTTCCCAGTGAGTTTAAAGGGACGGTAGCTGGGATTTTGCACTTTGTAGCTGTTTATCTTTGGAAAAGAGTGCAGTTGTTACATAGCCTAAATACAAGAGGCTCTGCTGCTCCCTTTGCTGTTCGGTCCTCTCTCAGGCCTGATAGTGCTTCCTTCCTGACCTCTCATGGCTTCCTGCCTCCAGCCTTATCGCGGCAAAAAACTTGACACTGTACTGGCTGTGCCACTTGGAATGTATTTAAATTCTGCAAATGGAAATATCCTTACCTTTACATTTACAAACAACTATCATCTGCAGATCACTCACTAATTTCCCACTGACACCTATTTTTTTCTTTTAGTTATGTTATTTGAAATAGATAAAAGAAGAAAAAAAAAGGAAAAGGGGAAATCAAAACTCTCCTGTTTCTTTTAGGTTCACTTTTCTGCAGTCTGAGACTCCATCTCTCAGGATGCTGAAATCAACGCTGCAATAACTTTAACAGCCCTGCATCACTGTAGATCAGTTGAGGAATATGTCTCCTTGTTCTACACACTTTAAAAGGAGAATATTGCAGAAGTCCAGTAGGAAAAAGAAATGAAGGTGTTGCATCAAAATCCAGAGTAATTGCACCCCCAGTGCAGCAATAGAATTCTCCACTTAAAATACTGTTTTTCCCTGATGCTTTCAAAGCAACTAAAAAGTGCAATACCATGAGCCTTTATACCTCATATGCCTGCAGGGATGTCAAAAGAATGATTCTGCTGACTTATGGTGACCAGACTCAGCTGTGCAGAATTGAATAATTATTTTAAATTAAAGAACTGAACTTGCTAAAGAGTGTAGTCCACCTCATACTCTGCCAAATTAGCCATGTGGAACAAGTCAGCAACATCTAAGTCTAAGAATAATATATTGTTCGTAAACTCTTAAGGAGAAAAATGTTTTTACAGAACTTCCTATGCATATAGAGGCCATTTTATTATTGTATTTTAGGGTCAGAGGAGACTATCAATGATCACTAATCCAAACTCTGGCATTCATAAACCTTAAATATCATCAGCTTTCAAGTCAATCACAATCATAAAGAATTCACAGCATCACCATGCCTCGTACTCCAATGCATAAATTAGGGAAGCATTCCAACTATGTTGAGTTCCATCAGTTTCCAATTGTTGGAACATCTTGTGGTTTTCCTGGTACACTAAAGCGCTGTCTACTATCAAAAGTGTATTCCTTTTGTACATATTTGTAGCCAAAATTCTTCACTGCCTCTTGGAGAAATTCAACAGATTCTTTTTTAGTCCCTTTTTCCAAGGCCTAGTTTCCAACTGCAAATTATTCCTGTACTTTTAAAAATTATGTCCACATCGATAATGTATTTTTCTGAAGTGTAATCATCAGGACTGGACATAATATTTGAATAACAATATTCTTAATACCATATACAGAGGTGAAAATACCACTATATTCTTACTTAATAGTCCCTGCTTATTTGTGGATTTCTGTGTTGTCTTGGAAGCTTATATTTCAGATAAAGTAGGCTCAATTTTAAGATCCTAAATGGGGAATTAATATTCAATAAAAATTAGAACTGTAGTTTTACTTTATTAATTTAACCTAGGATTTGTAATGTCAAAGGACTCATTTCTATATTTATCTGTGTTAGGAAAAAATTAGAGTGACTCCACTAAAGTCAAATGTGTTAGTCTATAAATGTGTTAGGTATAAATGAAAGAAGAATTTGTTTAATTAAAACTCTGCATCAACTTCTCTAAGATCATCTAATCAAATGAGTGTAAATTTTAGGGGCATCTTAGACTATATCAACATTATTTTGAGTTTAAAAGATAATTAGATTTAATTGGCTTTAGAACATTGATTGTCTTGACATCACTCTCAGGCAAAAGAATCAGAAAATACTTAATGGACGGTAGCATGGTTAATTAAATAATTATTTTAAAATTAACCAAATTCTTAAAATGAATTTTTCATTAAATCAATTTGATTATTTGGAAAATAAATCAAATATTTGTTAACTTTTTCTTGAGCTATAGATTTGCTGGATAAAAGTACCTATTTTTATATTATATGTGCATCATACCATCCCACATGGCATTCTGGGTTTTTTTTATTATCCTTATATAAATTCTCTGTAGCACATATTCATCTGAATAATATTAATTAAGAGGTTTCAGTAAATGAGTCTACATGTGAATCCTCCTCCTATCACATAATAGTTTGGTCTTGGTAGTTTTGAATGCTTAAATTTGGCCATGTTGATTTTAATAAAAACTGTATGTCTGCATACACACACACGTATACATGTATGTAAATGTGATTATATCCCTCTCTGTCTTCTTTTTCCTATTGCTTTTTGACAGTATTAGATAACAAACATCTCTAGGGAAGAACTGTATTTCCCCACATTTGTAAAGGTGCTATGAGACTTGTGGATGCTTTTGGAATACAAATATTATATGGTAATAAGAGACAATGAGTGGATTTATTTCATAGCCTAAGCACGGGTGCAACCTACCAAAGTATGCAATAAAGCAGATTGAACTGGCACCTCAACCTCCCTTCAGCAGGCAAAAGAGAGAATTCCTGAGTGGGAGTTCCCTAACCAATCTTTTCTTAGCAGAAAAAGATAACAATACTTTAGAGTCATAACCTCATCCAGTTCAGGCATGGCCTCCTTCCTGATTAGTCAGTTGGAATATTGTAATCACTGACGTCATGACAATGATGAGAGAAGAGCATATTAAAATACCTAGATGAATGGTCAATCCCAGAGATTGGATTCTCTAAAACCAAACTGTTCTCTGAACGATATTCTTTTCAACCAGTTTTGCAAATAAACTACTGAGATCTTTAAAAAAAGGAGCATGCCTCACATATCAAAGAAAAGTGGTATTGAGTGGCTTAAAATCTTCCATGTTCTCTTAAGTAAGCCTATCTCTAAAATGTCAAAGCTTGAAGTTTTCCAGGAACTCTTGCAACAGCTTGAGGGATAAGGTTAGAAAGAACAAGCACCATTTAAATGGAATCCCACTTGTTTCCGTGCTTGGTAAGCATAATTCCTAAGCGATCCTTATTAATGCCCCACACACTTGCTGACCAAAGTTTCTGGATTTTGATCTTGGTAATATAACATGAATGTGTTGCAAGGTTTGATCCAAAAAAAGGAGAGGGGAGATAATATGATAATATTTTAAAGCAATCTAAAGAGTAATATAAAATGTATGCACTGTCTGCTCAGACTAGGGACTGTCTGTGCCCTGCTCTAGTTTCCAGTTGTGACTTTTAGCTGTGTGGTTGTATTGTGACTTCTGGATCCCGAGGTTGGATACAAGTATGAGAAGAGAGACAGCGTGCTTGGTCCTCCTCCTGGTTTGTGCCAGATGAATGGATAGAAAGGGATGAAAAATGAGGAATTTAAATCTACCCATGCACTAGCCAAGGAAGATGAACTTGCATCTGGGCAAATCCATTGTTCTTCACAAAAAAAACATTTCAACATCAGCTTAAATTATGTTATGGCCTTTGTAATTTACACACTGTGCCCCTGAAAAAGTCATGTACAGCTTTCAATGAATAGTACAAATGAGTCTTTTTGGTACAGGTAATTTATTTCATTAACAAAAAGTCACCATACTCTTCAGAGGTTATGCTGACAAAAGAACCATGCAGTTGGACTCTCTGCTCTTATCCATCCAGCTGGTTATACAGTCCCCATCACTAAAGTATCTGATAGCTGCATAGTCATTCCTGGATTTTATTTTCATTATATTTTCATGAGACAAGATAATAATCCTCATTTTAGAGTAAACAGACAACGATTCACTGACTTTCTATTGGAAGTTACTATGATGAAATGACATTTTTGTTAAGGCAGTATTATGAGAGATTGTGAACCTCAACCACATTATGAACCATGGTAGTTGTGAGTAGTTGCTGAAATTAGACTACTGCACGCATCTTGCTATATGGGAGTGCTTTTAAAAAATCTGGCTCCTGTTACTGAAGAATTCTGAAATTAGATAAATTTATCCTGAAATGTATGCTAATATGATATATGCTAAAGAAAGAGTCTTTCTTGTAAGACCTTTCTTCCAAAGCAAGAATAACAGTTATAATTGACTGGTTTTGTACAGAGGTCTGTGTATTAACTCATTAGACACAATAAAATCCTATAAAACAAGGTAATTATCACATTTGTAAAAGTTAGAAAAGGCAAAAGGATTTTGAACTGCTCTAAAGAGAGCACTTCAGGTGATGGTAGCTATTCAGGATAGTTTATGTCATAGGGAACAGGACTGGAATTAATGTGGACTTTTATCATGTCTTACTGTACTTCCCTCCAAATACTTATTAGTAATCTTATTCTGTGCCAGAATTCCTTGAGTTTATTAATATTTCCTACACATTGTGTTTGTTTCTGTTTTTTAAAGTTATTGCCAGATTATAGCCTGTCTGTGCCTGATAGTGGTTGTGTTTGTGTATGAGCACAGGGTCATCTGATAACAAATTGTAGCACTGCGCGATAAGCAATGTTTAAAATGGGTACAAGCCAGAAACCTATGGCTCCCAGTATACTTTTAGAAAGTCCCATCAACAAAAGAAAGAGTTCAAGGTATTTCGGAAAAGGTCATTGATTACAGCCAACTTCATGATCGTTCTGGATGTGTTCCTTCCTGCAGAGACGTAATTACATTTGTTTTACAGTAGAACTTATTTTCAGCTTTGGGCAAGGACAATTGCTTTCAAACATGATTTTGACTCACACGTACCAGTTTAAGAAAGCTGTTAACTCTGAGTCACTAGAGTAAGAGTTATGGCCATGAGATCTTGCTTGGACCTCTCAACTTCAAGTGTATAGCATAGTGCTGTGAGTAGCTGAAAAGCAGTTACCTTGCAGAATACTGACCTTGGTTTCTTCCAGGAACTATTTATTATACTTAGAGTATCTTCCAACACAGGGACTTTTCCCTGTCTTTTACTGCACGAGTTTGTGCATCTGTGTAATTTCCCTTTTTTACTTTTAGCCAAAGCACAGCATTTTCTGTGAAAATCACTACAGTTGTAATCCAAGTCAGCTGTGGCAACGAAAGCATGGACCATCGAACAGACCTTCGGAAGTTGAGTTTTCACTCCTCACACAGGGCACCATTTGTGGCATTGAAAGCATGTGGCAGAGAAAGCACAGACCCCATGGTCCTGCACAGGCACAATCAGAGTGATCCCATTGCTATTTATCCCTTTTCTCATTGGTCCCAAATCAAAGTCTCCACACCTGCAGATCCTACAGCTCAGCTGCCACACCTGCAGATCCTATACTTATCCACCACACCTGCAGATCCTGTATTTGCTCCCACAACAGTCAGCCTGTGATCTCTTTGGGATCCTATAAGAACTGGATAGCCTCTTTCCTCTGCCTTCTTTTGAACCGTGTTACGCATACCAGTGATAAATATTTTGAACCTAACTCATAAAGGCATACGTTGTCATATTTCTTAGGTATTTCAAGTTCATACAAAATATAAATGTTTTTCTTAAGTACATCTTTTATCTAAAATGTGCAATTATCTGTAAGGCTGTGGTCTTAACTGCAGGTAGTGGTTGTCTCAGGCTTGTAATATTTGGGGTTACATCCCTGTTTGTGGCTAATCTGGTATTAGCGTGGTATCATGACTGTTGTCCTAGATAGGATTGGAAGTAGTTTTCAATGTGAACTGGAGCAATATAAACAATATTTCAGATGCTTTCAAAGACTTCATGCTCACTGTAAGCCTTCCTTATGCTGGGTAAGTTTTCATCTACCCTGTTATGCCTGTGCACAGCCTATGAGGATTGAGGCAAAGGATGTTGATTCTTCATCTGGCCCAATTCCTCTTCATTAATTGAAGGCCTCAGTGTTTTGCTTTGTTTTTTTTTTTTTTTAGTCTTGTACATTAAAAGTCAATCTGTTGATTAGAAATTTTACTACTCCACTGTTTGAAAGAAGGCATTGATCAATGTTTTTGATAGTCAGTGGGGAAATCCTGTCATGCTATGGAAAGTTAGTTCATCCAGAAAGAGGGTATGTTATAAGACAGAGTGCTTTTCTTTTAAAATGACAACAGTTCCCACAGGTACAAGTTTTTTCATCTTCCTTTTAGTTAAATTTTACTATGACTATAAGAAAAAAAGATTTGTGATTTTATTGGGTTTCTGAATTCCCTATAGCATGTATGAAACCAGGGTAGAGGTTTTAATAAGATCATGTTTATTTAAATAATCATAACCACCAAATATTTTTCAGGGTTTTTTTTTTTTTGAAAATTATACTTCTTTCAAGACATTAGGATGGCATGACTGCCAACAGGTTCTTGTGTGACACTGTGTTGTATTTCACTGTTTAGATATAGACCCTGCCCCATCCTGAGTGCTGTGCAGTGTCACAAAAACACCAATGCTTTTTTCCTGATCCCAGCTGAGTGATAACCAAAGGAATTGCCCAAATCAGAAGAAATACATAGAGCACAACAGATCTGTTTTTTCAATAATGCAACTGGAAAGAGGAAGGGAAATGCCATTAGAGGAAATGCCTGCACCTATGTCTACAGCAGCGAGCAGCCCTGGCCTCTGGTTTGAAGGGAATATTCTGTTCTCCTTACAAAGCAAAGCTAATTTCATCCTCCCCAAATAACCAGGAAAATCTACACATGTGGTGTAATTTAGGGTCTACTAGAGTCAAGAGGAAGACTCACACTACCTTCAGGGCAATAGTAATACGCAATCTACTTTGAGACAATTAAACCTCTAGTATTGCACATCCATTTTTTTAACACTTGTGCGTTTTGCTTATATGTTTCAGTATTAAGTTACTCCATATCAGGACCAGTTGCTACAGTTTCCTTTGCAAACTCCCTTTTTTCTTCATTTCTTTCAAAATAACGTGCCATCCTTCCAACATAAACACTGAGGGGAAATAGATGAGTGGGTACGTAATCACAAAACTATCTCAGGCAGCAGGCTTCTAAAATGTGTTAAAATCCAAATCACAAAAAGCTTTTGCTCCTGCCAGTGTCTGATGAATATCCTTGCCATTTATGCTCTCTCCTGGCCACTTCCCTTGGAATACTTGAAATATAATTAGCTTTTTTAAACATAGTTTCCTATAAAACAGCTGCAGTCAATGTGCAATTGTCCAAAAATAAGGTAATACATTACACGTAATATCCAAAATGATTTATGCTATGTTTTACCTTTGTTAACAGAAAGCCAAGTGTGAAATAAAATAAACTTTATATCCTATCTTTTTTTTTTTTAATTGCAGGGAAAATCTCAGGAATTTCTGTTGCTGTTTTTTCCTCCATTGAAATATTTATAACAAAAAAAATGGCGCTGGGTGCCAATTTATCTTAACATGATTTTTTAGTAAGAAAATTGAATTAGAAACTTCCCACAAGATCAATTTTGTATTCAAATTGTAAATTTGGAGGAAAGAGTGTGAAAAAAGAGGTCAAATCCCAGATTTAAGCATAAATCTCAGGCTCCTTTGACCCTTCCTGTACATTAATGTTCATTTTATTTCGTATGACAGCATCACTCTTAATCAGACTGCACATTTTAATGAACTGGATAGAGAAGGGAACCCTTCCTGCTGTGCTTGGGGATCTGGCAGCCACAGCTTTCAAGAGGCAGCTGGGCCTCTGGCGACGGATGGCAGCATGCAGCCTCATCTTCTCAGGTTTTATTTAGAATCATAGAATCGTTTAGGTTGGAAAAGACCTTTACCTTCGCCAAGTCCAACCTTTAACCTAACCCTGCCATCCCACCACTAAACCATGTCCCTAAGCACCTCGTCTATGGGTCTTTTAAATACCTCCAGGGATGGGGACTCAACCACTTCCCTGGGCAGCCTCTGCCAATGCTTGACAACCCTTTTGCTGAAGAAATTTTTCCCAATATCTAATCTAAACCTTCCCTGGCGCAACTTGAGACCATTTGCTCTTGTTCTATTGCTTGTTACCTGGGAGAAGAGGCCGACCCCCACCTCGCTACAGCCTCCTTTCAGGCAGTTGTAGAGGGCAATAAGGTCTCCCCTCAGCCTCCTCTTCTCCAGACTAAACAACCCCAGTTCCCTCAGCCACTCCTCATAAGCCTTGTGCTCCAGACCCCTCACCAGCTTTGTTGCTCTCCTCTGGACATGATCCAGCACCTCAATGTCCTTCCTGTAGTGAGGGGCACAAAACTGAACACAGTATTTGAGGTGCAGCCTCACTAGTGCCAAGTACAGGGGCACGATCACTTCCCTGTTCCTGCTGGCCACACTATTCCTGATACAAGCCAGGATGCCATCGGCCTTCTTGGCCACCTGGGCACACTGCTGGCTCATATTCAGCCGGCTGTCAACCAGCACCCCCAAGTCCTTTTCTTCTGGGCAGCTCTCCAGCCACTCTTCCCCAAGCCTGTAGCGTTGCATGGGGTTGTTATGAAGGACCCGACACATTTACTCACAAAGAGGTGATATGGTCTGGTTTTTAATAGCCAAGATGCCCAGGGTGAGCGAGTGTGGTCAGTCAATCCTGCCTGCTTTCAGTTTGGGTTGCATTTTGGAGCAGGCAGCAGACGGCAGGGCCCAGTCGAGGCCTGGAAGCGCCTCAGCCAGCATGGCTGGTCCCTCCTTCCACCCTCCGTGCCCACTGGTGGCTGAGTCGCTGAGAAGCTCCTCTGAGTAACGGCTCTCTGAAAGGGTCTGTGTTGGGGAGAAAAAGAGGCCAAGAAAATGGATGATGAAGATTGATCCCAAAGGGGAGTAATGGTGGGGTGCTGGGAAGATGAGAACCCCAATGCTGGCCAGGAGGTGAGAGGAGAGAGTGGCCCTTGGTGCCTGCGTGCTGACAGGAAAGGTGCAGTCGCTCTCCCCAAACTGGAAGGTTTTTGCACATTTATGTTGTTTTTCCGGATTTGAATGGAGTTCGCTCAGGAACAATGAGACTATAAGCATTATTAAGCTGGTGAGGCCAGTCATGGAGCTGGTGCCTGTGAAGAAGAGCAGAGGAAGACCTCTGTGGAACCTTCCAGAAGGAGGTGCGCCAGGAGGGTGAGTCTGACCCGGCCATTCAGCCATCTCCCTTTCTGCCCTGCACGGAGAAAATGTCATTTCTAGGTAGGAGAGGATTTTGTTTATAGTCTCCTTTGTTGTAGCTGGGGAGAGGGGAAAAATAATTTCACCTTTTATGTAGCCAGACATGGGCTGTCTTTCCAAGGGTGCCATGAAATTCTCTAATATAGCAGCACATCCAGCCGCTCTCCACAGGGCCTTGGTAACAAGAAAGCAGCAAGGTCAAATCTGCTAAAGACAGCTTCTAAGCTGCTGAAAATTGGTGTTAAGTGGCTTCCATATGATTTTAGGAACATAACTATGGTTGTAAAAACATTCTTGTATAAAGAGTGTGCCATAAGCATTTAGTAAAGGAGGTGGTTATTGGATATGCTCTATTAAGAAACATCTGTTGCTGATGTTTTAAATCCTATTGGTATGTATGAACTGGTGTCAGATCGGCCTTTTTGTGGTGCAGATAAATGCTCTAAAAGGGACCAAAACTTTTGGTAACTTCATACATGTTCCACTTCTGCTGTCAGGAGAACTTGAAGAACATTTTTTCATTTTCTCATGGATTATAAAGTTAGAAAGTATGATAATCCAGTTTAAACACCTATAAAACACATTGTGGGTTTTGCTGATTTTTTTTTTAAATTATAATGTACTTCTAGATAAAAATAGTTATGAAAAATTAAATCTGTGTATTTTACATGCTAACAAAGCATGAAAAAAAATTAACAGGATGACAAAATTGCACAAAAAAAATTTTAAAAGGTGCAAACTATGCAGGACCATCTGATATTTTCCTTCCACTCTCTTCTGTCACATTCTCCTTCCTGTTGCAAACTCCTTCCTCCTGTTGACTTTTATGTTGTCTTTGCAGTTGGCCCATAAAAATATTAAGCCAAGAAAAACCTTCAGATTTCTTTCTTTCAAAAGCTGAAATTGTTCTCCCTTGGAACAACTTTCACTTTCTCGAGATAGATATAGGTACTCTTTAATTTTTCTTAATATACCCTTTAATTTTTTTTAAGTTTTCAAATTACCATTTGCCATAGTTTCACAGCTGGTTTGTGACACACGTATATCTCTACTTTTAATGTATATCAAAGGGAGTACTGTAAGGCTACAAGCTAAGACGTTCCTTGAATTTCTTCTCGGAAAGGCTTTTATCTCTGTCATTTGTAGCACGTACGCTTTGTAAATAAACTGGAGTTTTCACTTCCCTGCTTTGTTATTGAAAGCTATGATTTGGAACTGGAGCCATTCTGTCCCTCTGTAAAAAGACACTTGTTTATGTGTTGTCTAGAATATTGGGGCCTGCTTGCCAAAGGATGTACAGTAGATGTGTCATCTCAGCACAAGATATTTTGTCTGCCCTTGCCCTGTTTTAAACAGTTGGGATGAAAAATATTTTTTTCCCACAGCAGGTTTCTGCTAGGAAAGAAAGATAACATGACTTCATGCTGCTACTCCGATCCACTGCAATGAACTTTTTGGTTTCAGTTCTGGATTTCCTCCATAAAACTGATAGCCTCATTTGGCATTATGTCTTTCAAGACTAAAGTTATTATCCAATTGAAATTTCTGCTTATAAAGTTCATTTTATCCAAATTCTGTAATATATGGTATATGGAAAATGCATAACATCTTACTAGTTACTGGAAGCTGATAATAGCTTGGAAGTACTTTAGTTTGGTGGGAAGATCAGTTGCTTATTGGGTGACTTAAAGAAAGGTGGCATTTTAGTGGCAGGAATATGATCGCTATCTCCTTCCTGCTTGAGGCTGCTTATGAGTTTGGGTCTGTTAATGAAAAGCTGTGGTAACACAGAACTTTCCTCTGAAAAAACATTGCTAAAGTAACACAGTAAGTGAGAGAGTGTGCTATTTCAGGTGTAATAATTGTGTTTAATTTGCCCTCTTCTAAAGGCCTGACATTCATACTATAATGAAGGTGAAAATTAAGGTTAGGAATCTTCCTCTGCTCAGCTCAGGCCTCACGTGGGCCTCAGTCTGAACCTTTACAGAACAAGCTTCAGTAACCCAGTACTCAAGTCTTCAGAAGAAGGGGTCTTAGAAAATGGCATGCTACCAGCATGGTAACTGCACCGATGCAAATTCTGTATTAGATACCACATGTTCTTCATGGCACATTAGAATCTGAACTTTGAAAACAACTGTGTATTTTCCGTAAACAGTGAAAAGTTAGAGAGAGACTTAAAGATATATTTCATCTACCCCAAGTACTCTTCAGTAGAATTGAAGGACAACTGCAAAATTGCATTTTGTAGTACAAGTCAAAACATTCATGAATCTTCATATCTTTAGAAGTCATGAGCAGAACAGCTACATCATAGGGGTCACACAAGAGTCCCAGGTGAAGACAAATGATTAATTAAAAAAGTGTCTTGCTATAAAGCGATTATGACCTGTGAACTGTAAATGCTTTTTAGAATAAAAATTCTTTATTTTGCATTTGTACTAGTTCTCTCACTTGGCCTCTCACCAAGTCTACTAAGTGCTGCTACTTTATGATTATATATAATTATTTAATAAAATCCCCGTGTGATTTCACATTTTTTCACATTCTTTCTATCTTACTAGAAAATGATTTTCACACTAAGGTGTTTGTTTTTCCTTCAGCAGGAGGAAGAGAAAACACCTTATAAGAGCTTTTTTTTTTCCTCTTTTAAAATACATCTATAAACCCAACAAATTTTGATGACAGTTACAAATAACTATATTTCACTAAAATCACTCAGGTTCAGTTGACCTGTCTTTTAAAAAACACTGCTTTCATTTTGACGTAATTTTGAAACTGGGTCTTGTGCCATGAATCAGTGTTAAATCAGGAGGAGGCATATTTTAAAGTGACAGGTGTAATTTCCAAACACAGCCTCATAGTTCTAAATTAAATAATTATCTGAGGACATAACCTAGCACTCTTTAATGTGATCTTGCTTGATAAACCCTCTCAAGCTGTAAAGTCAACACCTAAGAAAAGTCCTTTTCCTAGCATCTTAAAACATGTTTCACCTGGAATAGGTATTGAGGAACACACTGAAAAACAAAATAAGACTAATTCTAACATTTCCTTGGAGAGACTGTGCCGGTAGCATTCCAAAACCAGAAGTGAAGGAGAGTTTGCTTTCCTGTACTTGAGAGGGAAATAGTCATGAGAGGATGGCTTGCTTTTTGTGGGTCCTCTTGTGGGCACCTTTGGTTAGCTCCTGATATGAGGAACCTCTGAGATGATTTGTTCAGATAAGTGATTTTCATGGTACAAAATCAGATATTTCACTCTAATAGTTTAATCTTTCTATTTTTACTGCTTGAAAAGGTGAGTGTTGTCCCTGTATTTCTAAATCAGTTTTCCTGTATTTGTTTTATGAAACACTGATTACTGTCACAACTCCAGTCATGGCTGCTGTTGTAATTAGGCAGGACACTGATGGTCCTTAATCAGTTTTGTAGAGCTAGGAGGGATTTTCTTTTCAGAGCAGATTTGCTCTCTCCGTTAAAGTACTCTCATAATTCTGCTTGAAGTTAATTTTGAGGATACCAGTTCAAGCTGCTGTTTATCGAGGTTTGACCTGAGAATGCTTAGCAGGAAAAAAAGCCACACAAAAAGGAAGAAACTTGTCATTATGGGATTTTTTTCTGAATGGGAACAGGTCTAATTGTGTTCAAAGAACCTTGTATTGTAAAGTTTCCTCATTTGCACTGGACAGGGCAAAGTATCCTGTCCTACAGCAGGTATTTTTGCATACAGCTAGGTTAGGATATTTTTAATGGTTTTAATTGCCTGAATTCTCTAAGGTAACTTGGGAAACCATGTAAACATTACAGAAATAAGCACCTTCTTCCAATTGATTACCAAAAGGGTTGCTTGCAATGTCAACCCCCAGAATATTCAGTGTGAATTTGTTAAGTCCTTACCTTATCTACTTTGCTTTCTTAACGTTCATTATGTTTGAGACTGGACTGAAAAGGGAGTGTTAATAGCTGAGTACTACTTGAAGACAGTGTCCAGCAGTGCTATGAGAGGAAAGAGACTTGTCTTCTAATCCTAAAGGTGTGGGTCTGGAAAAGAACAGGCTCATCCTTAGCTAAATTATTTGTGCAACAGAAAGTAGACATAATTCATTTCCTGTGGTGTGTTAATGCCACAAAAACAAGTAAATGGTAAAGCTTGTATTTTCTAGCCATAAAGAATAGACTTACACTGCCAGTTTGCAGCAACCAGTGCATCTTGTATTTGCCAGAACCAGAACTGTTGTATTTGCACATATAAGATACCCTCCAAATGGGTGACAGAGTTCCAGCCCAATCTCTTCTCTTCAAACCCATCCAAAGAAGAGGAATAAATCAGACTCACTTTTTTTCAGTGCCTAAAGGACTTAGTAACTTATGTATTCAGATTTTCAGGAGAGATTCTTGATGGCACATAATACTACACTTCAGCTTGTTACAGTGTTGTGAAAAATGTTATTAAATATTTTGACCTGTATCAGTTTTTATTGGTTTAAATCCCCATTTTTCTGTTGCTTAATTAAATAAGAGGGCTTCCACAAGTCTTGTATAACTCTATGTACAACTGAGAAAAAAAAATCTATTTACAGTGGAGTTATATGACAAGGAACTAATTTCAGCAGTCTGAATTCTGATTCTGAAATACTGATGTTGAAGCAAGAAAGTCCCCACAGAAGTATATCTTCACCAAGTACTATCCCATTTACTTCCATCATTATATCTGCATCAGTACAGAACTTTTTTAGTCTGCTTGAAATGGGAGTAAGCTACAGAGATGAAAAAAAAAGAATAAACAACTAAACACTGTTTTTTTCCCTGTCAAAACCAAAAAATCTAGTGCTGCTCTGCTGGTGGCTGAAAGCTGCAGCATTAAAAAAAAAAACCGAATAGGATTAGGTCTTTATCATTCTGGTGAACAGCAAGTCATTGTTTCACTGAGAGCCCAGACTGCTGACAGAAACTTGTGATGATTAGGCATAACCTGCCAAAATTGGCTTTTTACTAAAGCAAGGTCAGAAGACTCTAGAAAGTAAATAAATTATTTTTGTTAAGTCTGACTAAACAGTACAGCCTGTGGAGTTATTTGTTTAACTGGGTTTTGTTGGGGTTTTTTTTAGAGTAATGCTTGTGATTTCACGTAATATAAACTCTAAGTCACATTGACTTTCAGTGAAATTTGAATTTAATAGAATAGAATAGAATCATAGAATCGTTTAGGTTGGAAAAGACCTTTAAGATCATCAGGTCGAAGCATAAACCTACCACTGCCAAGTCCACCACTAAACCATGTCCCTAAGCACCTCGTCTACCTGTCTTTTAAATACCTCCAGGGATGGGGACTTGACCACTTCCCTGGGCAGCCCATTCCAATGCTTGACAAACCTTTCAGTGAAGAAATTTCTCCTAATGTCCAATTTAAACCTTCCTTGGTGCAACTTGAGGCCATTTCCTCTTGTCCTATCTCTTGTTACTTGGCAAAAGAAACCGACACCCACCTTGCTACAACCTCCTGTCAGGCAGTTGTAGAGAGTGATAAGGTCTCCCCTCAGCCTCCTCTTCTCCAGACTAAACAACCCCAGTTCCCTCAGCTGCTCCTCATAAGACTTGTGCTCCAAGTCTGCAACCCCTCACCAGCTTTGTTGTCCTTCTCTGGACATGCTCCAGGACTTCAATGTCCTTCTTGTAGTGAGGGGCCCAAAACTGAACACAGTATTTGAGGTGCAGCCTCACCAGTGCCAAGTACAGGGGCACGATCACTTCCCTGTTCCTGCTGGCCACACTATTCCTGATACAAGCCAGGATGCCATCGGCCTTCTTGGCCACCTGGGCACACTGCTGGCTCATATTCAGCCAGCTGTCAACCAGTACCCCCAAGTCCTTTTCTTCTGGGCAGCTCTCCAGCCACTCTTCCCCAAGCCTGTAGCGTTGCATGGGGTTGTTGTGACCCAAGTGCAGGACCCAGCACTTGGCCTTGCTGAACCTCATACAGTTGGCCTTGGCCTATTGATACAGCCTGTCCAGGTCCCTCTGTAGACCCTTCCTACCCTCAAGCAGATCAGCACTCCTGCACAACTTGGTGTCATCTACAAACTTTCTGAGGGTGCACTCGATCCTCGTCAATGCCTAGGACATGGCTGAAAATGGAAGGCAGGTTATGAAATCACCCAGATAGCTCTAAAAGTAAGATCACCCCAAATTTCAAAAGTGAAATTCCAGTATGTTTCCCATTTTAGGACTCAAGAATTAGGATCTGACAGCAGAGTACCAGCCAGCCAGTGTCAAAGTACCTGTAAAACTATTCAATTATTAGTTGATTATGGAATCCCTAAGAACCTTTTTCTTCATGTAACACAGGAAGATAAAACACGGTTGTGTTGCTCTGTTTTTTTGAATGCATGTTTCTCATGGGGTTTTTTAATATTGTAAAGGGCTTTGTGTGACTTCAGGTTAATTATAAAAAAGAAAATATTGTATCACAAATGAAAACAAGTGCAGCATTCTCCTTACTGCTTTACAGTAAACAGGAAGCTAGGGCGGTATGGATTTCTTCATGCTGCTGCTCCAAAGTGGAAAACCTAACAACCCTAGGGTTGTAGTTAAGATGCTTTTCCAAATTGCCAGTTACTGAAAATTTGCTGCATTTTGTTTTTTAAACTGCTGTTCTTTTTGCATTTGGCTCAGGACCGAAGGTACTCTAAGGCTTTAGAAAGTCTTTGAGAAGTTCTGCTTAATTTGAGAAGCTTTTTCTTGATCGAGCAAGCAGAGTCAATATATGAGATGTTACTAAGATCCTGGAATGTAACTTTAAGAAATTACAACAGTTACAAATTGTGAGCCAAATCCCTGCCTTACACAAAATGTACCAGTGATAAATGAAGGTCTTACTGACCTAATAAAATGCTACAGATTGATATTCCTTTTGTTGAGCAGCCTGTAATTTCATTAATTTTATTGACAGTAATTATAACAAGTTGAATTTATGGTAGCCATAAAGAAAAGTTAGTCAACCACATGAAAATGTCAGCATGCTCACTTTGGTATGAGCAGGCTCAAGATTTTTTTTGGGGGGTGGTGGCTGCTGATCTGTTGTCTTCTTCCTGCAGTTGTGTTTGATGGCACTTTATAAAGGCTAGGGAATGGTGTTTTCAGCGTCCCTCTCACAGTTCTGCTTGTAAAATTGAAAATAGGCTCTTGTAGCCTTGTGACTTTGGACCTGTGGTCTCATTTTTTCTTAAAATTGTTGAGACAGTAGCTGATAGAAATGTATGACTCATCAAGCTATCTGATTCAGCTGGATGAAAAAGCAAGAATGTGACCTAAACTTTGAGTGAGGATTTTCAGTTCTTCCTTCTGTATGTATTAAAGCAAGAATGTAATGAAACCATGCATTTTTTTTCTTAGCCAGGCAAATTGCCAGTTCCCTGATTTGTTAGAGACTTGCCGTGCTGGGAATACAAGACCAGGCCTGCTTACATGTGCCAAAATTTCTGTATATACCTGTGCAAAAATCAGCACAGGTTGCTACTGTTGGAGGACTGTACAAACAAGCAGGGGTAATGCTGCTCTAAGTATCTTTGCCTAGGCAGAGCAGCACCTCCTGTAAAGAATACCTGTGAATATGAAAATAGCATATAGGACCATGTGCCTACTTCTTCAAAACAAGCATCTTTTCTGAGTAAACCTATGACTTTGTTTAGCGTAAACTGGGAGGGGAGTGTATGTTCTTCTAGGCTGAAATTAAGAAATTAGAGTCTAGAAATTAACTGGAGATAACAAATACAAAAATTAAAAAAAAAAAATCATAAATATTCCAGTAGAAGATTGGCTTTGTACTAGAGATGCTGCTAGCTGGTAAAATATTTTCAGATTTTATCAGACCTCAGAGCCAAAACTGTAATAAGCATGTCCAGAAAAAAATGTAGGCAAATACATGAAAGTTTGAAAGAAACTCCAGCAGGTCAATGAAGTCAATAAAACATTTCTGGTGAGAATATTTGAAAATAAAATTTCTATTAAAAAGATACTTTTAAGAATAAAGTATTTACAATGCCATATCTTAAATATAGAAAAGAGAAAAAAAAGGATAATTACCCACTGCAGCTATGTCATGGAGCTGATTATGCTAATGCTCAGTTATACGATAAGAAACATCAAAATAATGGTAAGAGAGTGTTACAAAACAAGTCTTTCTTGCTAATTAAGTTGGACAAATTCAGTCATTTCTTCTGTCATTAAATCTTTTATAGTGAAGCACATCTTGCTATTTCAATGTAAATTTGGAGAGGCACAAAAAGTTCTTACAGCTGAATTTTAGTGTATGAGATCATTTGCAAGCAGGAGTCTCTTTCCTGGGAAGACTTTTGGAATTTGATACAATCCAGCATATTCCACCAGTAAAATATTTGTGTTTCAGAAATGCTTTTTAATATTTTATAGATATGTCATAAAGATATACAAGCCATAAATGAAAATCCAAAAGGGAAATCACCCAAAGAGCACTCTTTGTTATGATGGTAAAAGCTGTTGTAAAACCCATAGTCCTGGCTTCCAGACTGTTATTGATTTGGAAGCCTCAGTTGAAATTGCCTGTCCCCGTACTCTTTTTCTGAATGGAAACTGTCTCTAAAGCTCCCTGATCAGCAGCACAGAAGAAGAAGATTCTGTTCGTACCTTCCTAAGAGATGACAAAGTGAACCTGGTAGTGGTTGATCTTGTTTTTCTCTGTCCTATGCTCTCAGCTTGGAGGACTGTGCTCTAGAGGAGAATTTGGGCAAAACTATGGAGTTTATTCTTGGGTCTTTCTAAAATGACTTTAAATTTCTATTTTAACTTGATGAACAGAAAAACAAAAATGGTTTAATGTCTCATTACAGTAGCCATTCTCTTCTGGCTTCACCTCTCAGGTGGTGAACCGTACTAATGGTTCAGCTGAAATACACCAGCCTTGCACCTTCCTTGGTGCAGTCGTACAGAGCATTTCGTCAAAGGAAGTAGTAACATAGGCAAGTGCCAATTTAGTAACCGTTGTTTCCTAAGCCTGGTATTATCAAATCTTAACAAGACTTTCCTAAAGCACACTTCTTCCTGGTAGCCTGTCTTCGCTGCTTCTGCAGTTTAAGAAAATTAAATGAAATTAATAGGACTGATTGTTATTAAGTAACAGGTTGTTTTTAATCTGGAGGTTTAGCACTACGATGTAGTGCATTTGGTAACTGTGAAGATGTAAGCAGGAGAGAAAATTGGATTTGTGCATGCATTTTAAAACTTTTTGGGAATCCTGAGATGGCCACATTTATTCAAATATACAGCTGTTACTCCTAATCAAATACTTATGAGCTGAATTTCAAAGATTTTAGAAGATGGGTACGTCACAAATAAGGTCCATTCTGCACAAGCCTATGCTTTGAACTGTAAAATAAACCTTAAGATGAAAAAATTGATTGTTCTTACTTGTTCCATAAAATTTAAAAAAAAAATAATTATGCACAGCCAAAACATTAAATGTGCTGTGCATGGTCTTCATGGGGCATTCGTATCTGAAAATAGCATTTCTAGGCTTGAACTGCAGTAAGCTGTGACCTGTTCATATACTGTGTGAAATTAGTGTTAATTCATATGTATCTGCAATCTATTAGTTTTTTGTTTCCTAAGGAGTTACCCGCAGTGCAACTGAAAACAGGCTTAAAGGATGGTATGCAGTTTATATCTGGCAAGTTAACTAATGCATGTCATTCTAAATGTGAATGTTGTGAAAAAAGAAATAGTTACCCCTGAAATCTTGTACCTTTAGTGTACAAGAAGAGCAAATTGACACTGCCACATTATAGATGCTGTTTAGAGCAATAGAAAGCTTGGAGTAGTGCCTCTGAAAAGATTTCAGTTGATCCTGCATTACTTTATTTCCTTACATTGTAATGCTGCAATGTCTATCAGCAAGTATGTGAGTCAGCCTCCCCCTCGCCTGATTTCATGGTACAGATAAGGTATTTGAAAGCCTGTTACTATGCAGTAGAAAGAAGTGCATGTAGGATATAAAAATTTATAGCGCACATAGAATGAAATCCTCTGTTACAAATTTCATATTATTTGTCTCAGTTTGCACTAATCAAGGATGTGGTCTGTACACAGGGTTGTCTTGAATCATAGGAATAATGTTGAAAAGCAGAAAATATGCATCATTTAAGTGATTATTTTTGCCTTTAGACTTGAAAATATTTTTTCCTCACCTAAACCATCATTCAAATTTGTATTCTTGCCATTCTGCTTCATTTAAAAAGAAAGTTTATTTCCCTTGTTTCACTTACCTTGTTATGCTTTTGTGCTATTCTTCTGATTTTTATTAAATAAGACAATTTTCCACTAAAAAATATTATCTTTCCCCAATGTGATAGGGATGATTTTTTTATATATATATATTTTCGTAAATTTAGCTTGCCCTCTGTATTAGTGAATTGGCACAGTGGCATCTCTCATTGTCCTGTGGGTTCCTTTTTCCAGGTACAGATTTCCTGGGAAGCATAGTCACCCTGCAAGTCCCACTTCATACTCTGCCTTTCAGAATTCACCTGTTCCTAGAGCAGCATCATCTTCTCTGGGAGTGCTCAGTTCCAGGTATCTGTCACAGGGACCCAAAGATGACCAAGTGCATTGCAGAACTGTATGTTTTTCCACTCTGCCATCATACTACAAACCACCTCTCTTTCAGCTTCTTGCCCTCATCTCCTCTCTTAGGTGAGGTCAAAAAGTAGAGGGAAAGCAGTGTCATGGTCTGAGACTCCAGGGTGGCTTTTCCCACTATTCAGTCACCTCAAGATTATGCATCTTCTTAAGTATCTTTGATCTTGCGCAGGTAATACTTTGTTCTCATTTCTGAGGAATAAGATGTTGAGTTTTGAACAAAGATTTTCAAAAACATCTGCATTTTCAATACGGACTGCAGTATTAAGAGAAAAAAATAACCTTGCAGGTCACGTCTTTGAATGGGCAGAGAACCTGTAGTTTTATTTTCCTGCTTGAACTTTCTTCTGGAATTTCCTTCTTGAATCACATTGCAGTGATAACACTGGAATTGATCACACTTTGCACTTTCTCAGGCCCCAGCCCAGGTGCCCATACCTTGCACATTAAGATCTTCTTAATGTCACCATGCTTAAATAGTTGGGATGGAAATTGTCCTCTGAGTTTCTGGTTCATGGCAGAGGGGGAGGAGGGGCGTGGGGTTTAATTTAATCACAATATAATTAATCTTCTGAAGATGAAATTTGGAAAAACACATTCTTTAGTCACGTTGTAGAGTGTTGGCGTTTAATACTAAATTGCGATAATCTAGCAGCTATATTATTTGGCACAGGGATTGAAATTTCAATTGTTTGGAGGGAGGCAGGGAATTACCATGGCTCTATACCTCTTATACTTTTCATGAGAAAAAAATAAGGAATTTTAGATGCTTATAGTTTTCACTAAATTTTAAGCTAGTATCTACTCAGAGTCTCTGCCACCACTGAGCATGCCACAAAAATCCAGCAGCATAGGTTAAGGAAGGCCTTTTCTGCAACTAGTCTTGAGCTACATAAGTTGGACAGAGACAGTTCTCATGTTTTTCTTCTCCTCCTTCTGGCATCCTGGAGAATGGAAAGCAACTTAAAATGCAAAGAGTTGGAAAAAGAAAGAGATGGCATAGGGTGAGGGAGACCCTAATTTTGGCAGAGGGACAACGGAGAGTTATAAAAAGAGGAAGAGAAGAAATGTATGAAATTATTTAGGAATAGAAAGGGAATTTGTAGGAATTGTATGCTGTGTAAGTGAAAAGTCTACAGAGTAATTGGAAAGCCTACAGTTGCCATAGCATGCCACTTCCCAGAGCCTGGAAATAAATCCAGCACTGTGAAGGTTCCGCATTCTGCCCGCATATGAAAGGTCAATCATTTTTTCCATTCAACCCGCTCTCCTTGCTCCCATTGTAACAGTCCAGCAGAGGGCTTAATAGCTTGGGCTTTCTGCTGGTGTTGCTGAACCTACTAGCAGGCAGATGTGGAAGAGGCAGTAGTACTAGAGAAAAATATGGGACAGAAATCACCTCCAAAGTGTTTGTGGATGGCTGAGGAGGCAGCAGAAAGACTGGGGGGGTGGAGGAGCAGAGGAGAGTGCTGACAAGAGGAGACGATGCAGGGAACCCTTGGGAACATGCTAAAGAAGATCCAGTTGTGACACTGATGTCCAGCTACAAACAGTTTGAGAAATATTAAAATAATTCATTTGATAAACCACCTCTTGTTTGTAATCATGAAACATATTGAAGCTTTGGCCCCCTAGCTTTGCTCTGATCCCGTTCTGTCATGTGGTCTACAGGGTTTTTTGTTCCTAGTGAAGTGCCATGTGATCTTTGGTACTTCCAGATCCAAATATTGATTTCTGCTCTGTAGCGTGTTACTTCCTGACAGTCTTGAAGCCACCAATCACTGCAAGACATTGATTACAAAATTCCTTGCCAACCACTTTGGTTTAAAATTATCACTCAAGCTGTCACACCTGAACCCCGTAATGCTCTGAGACTTGTATGGGTGAAAGGGCAGAGATGAAAGAATTCCAACTACTTATTGTTCTAATCCTTCTTGAGCTCATGATAAACATTTAATTTTACACCTGTTCTCTTACTTGACTACGGCTTCTTTTTATTAAAGAACCTTCCTTCTTTCAAGATTCCAGCCCTCATCTTTTGGAAAACTACCTATTTTGCTGAAGATTTTTTGTTTTCTCTCTGCATGTTTTGGCAAGCTGCTCTTAAAAAATTCTGTAGAAGACGACAGAAAAGAATCTGTCTCTCACATTCTTTTGAATTCTGTGCAAATATAGTCTGCATCAGTCATCAGGGCTGTGCAATGTATTGTAATAAAATGGCTTTTTGGAGTTGGTCCAGTAAAGATCCAGAATTTCCAAAAAACTACAAGGGTTTCACTGAAATTGCATATACCTGGGCTGTCTTTGCACTTAGCCTGGGATGGGTTGTCTATTTTGTCAAGCTATGAAAATCTTCACTTTACATAAATGAAATAGAGTGGGCAAGGAAGAAGCTAATATTTTCTGACCTCCCTCTGATAGTTCAGTTTCCTTTAACTTTTATTTCATATCAAGACTAATAGTTTTAAAATGTTGTTATTAAGATTTTTAGCAATGTGGATCCTTGGTGAAAAGTAGTATATGAGTAGATCAATGTGAAACTGCAGCCCAAAGTACTTTCTGCAGGACGCTGCAGAAAAACAGGCAATTAATAGTGGCAATGCATTAAGTCCTAGTTAAGGAATTTGCAAGACCTGGATTTAATACTTTTTGATCTTAGATTACTTATATAGGTTCTTGACTCTACAAAGCCCATATTTTGCTTTAAATTCTTGTACAGAGCTACTTCCCTTCAGCAAAGTATTTCTTACTATTTGAGTCACATATAATTTACTGAAACACAAATTATTCTGCATTTATTCAGAATGGATGGTAGAACTGTAGGCAGACCAGAAGCCTGAGCTCAGTTGCAGAAAACATTGCCACTATTGTTTAAATAAGATTCTTCCTGGACAGAAAAATAGGTGCACGTGGTAAAATGCTGTATTCAGGCATTTCACAAATTTGCCTGCATTTTAATCTGTTCAGTACCTAAGCTTATAGTGCCCCTTGCTGCCTAATTCCCCTGACTCCTACCACTAATAGTAGTATGCGTGCAACCCTCATGTTTGCCCTTAGACTGCAGACTGAATTTTAGATTTGACACATTTTTGAGATCAACAATTACATAGATATATCTCATTTTCCATCATGTAGTTTCTATCGTGACTGCATAAATTGATAAAAGAGGTCAGGAAAAAAAAACGAGAGGAGGACTAACAAGATACCTGTAGGACCAGAAAGCCTGCAAGGCTACACTATGGGCAGCCACCGCTGTAGTCTCTGCTTTCACAATGCAGATCAAAGTGTGATAAAGTGTGTAGGTCACGGTCATGAGTACCTGAGTGCTGGCTGTTGCATGAAAGTTTATGTTCTCCACTAGCAGCCACTGTTTGTTTTTCGCTGTTGACACAGAGCTGAGATGTTGTGTCTTGTTACCAGCTCTACACGGAAAGTGCCACTACCTTACTCTGTCCATGCAAATATTTACTGGATCTTTGGACAACCAGTTGGATCAGTCCAAAGGAGACAATCAGAGAAGTGCATGCGGCAGTGTTGTTACAGCGTCAGGTCTGTTACCTGGTTTTCTATATTGTCACCGCATAGAAGCAATAGGTGTGACAAGGAAGAGTTAACCGTTTGGGACTTCATCTCTGCTACAACTTTTAGAGGAATCAAGAGAAACCTGTATATTAGTTTCCTGTTCTCAATTGCTCAAAAATAAGTAATTGCTTTTTTGTATTGAGCAATCATCTCCAAAAATGAGACTTCTAAGATGTGTCAAGTTGATGTCCAGAGTTACTCATCACTCTCTTTTTTTATGTTGATACATCACTCTCTAAGTATTTTGAATATGTTGATTTATGCAACAAAATACTTTATTTTAAATTTTACATCTTTTATAATAAGTCACTTTTTGATGCCCGTATTGGTTTGGCTGAGAAATGTGAGATACTTTCATTGCTCTTATATTCTTCTAGAATATATCTAAACTGTTTTAATCAAACCAAGCTTTAAATAATTTGTTATTTTGTTTTCCTTTAAAGCCTTTCCTTCTGAATGTAGTGTGACTTAAAAAATAAGATGTGACACTAAAGTATTCTTCTCACTTTATTGATTACAGAGCAGCATGCAAATGCAAATCCTAGAGGTTCAAAATTCAAAAGACAAGGACAAATATTTTTAAGCGTTAAATTAAAAAGTTGGTGTCATTGTTTATTTCTGAGATCTGTCTCAAATGCGAACTGTTATTAAACTCAGCCATAACAGTTTTAATGTGGGGACTTTTGCTACTTCACAATATATGGATTACACCTCTCATGGGCAAGGTCTTACTCTACACAGTCTTTCAGTAGATCCTGGTTGAGTGTAGTGCCTTAAATATAAGACCACCTTTGTATATGCTGTTTAGGAACTGAAGGCTTGCTGCTGTGGTGATTTTACTTGATAAAAAAAAAATGTTGCAAAAATAAAGTGAACTCCATTTATGTTGCACCCAGAATTATTGAAATTCCAATTAATTTTAATAATAGTAGGTTCTGTAAAATATCTTTATAAAATAAGTACAGAAAGGTAACTCACCTGTTGAACTACTTGTTATTTTATGATAAAATTAAGTTACGAAGTACTGCATACTGTTTGAGAATTTAATGCTAAATAATTTAAAAACAAGAATAGATTTATTTAATGCTGATATAGAAATCTATTCCTAGTTTCTAGTTTCCATCAATTTTAATAAATATCTGTTATTTTTGAAAAGGCAAATATTGCCTTTCTCACTAATTAGCTGTACCCTATACTGTTGTTCCATTTGCTACCTTTTCAACAGAACGCTTAAGGAGATCCTAAAATCCAGCATGATGAGCATTTTTATATATGTGTAAATATATGGTTGGAAGGCATATGAGGGGAGCTTTTGGGAAAGCTGCCTGGACTGAAACTAAGGTAGCAGATGCTGTCTGTGCTATGTTATATTTTATTTATTGGTTGGTGGGGTTTTTTCACATACATTTTGTAAAGGGAAAGCTTTTATTCAACTTTGAATATCTTTGATTTACCATTACTGAAACATAAAATTTAAAAATATACTCAGCACAATGCTTGCACTGGGACTTGTGTGGTTTTTTCAGAGAATCTAACACCATCAGAGCGAATGGTGGGTGGGAACACACTGATGCCACATCCTTGAACTCCTTTGTGTGTTAAGAACAATGTCTCTTTTAAACAGTACATATATCTGAAATAAACCTGGTAGAATTAAAGGGGATAAAAATTAAAAAGATCGGCGAACTTGCCTGTTGAAATGAATCTTTTATTCTGTTTGATGGGTGGCAGTGATAGTAATTTGCCACTGTTTAAAAAGTGAGAGGGATGTAATGTGCATTTTGCGGTAGCAAAGTATGACTTTTCCCAATAATCCTGTCATCAGCTCCTTTATTGCTTGTGACTTTAAATAGTTCCCTGAGAGCCCAGTGTGAATACCACTACCAGAGCGAAGTGGAAAAAAAAAAAAAAGAGGGGACTCGTAAAGAAGAAGTCATAAAGTCTGGAGCTCTTGCCAGATTTCCTTTGCAAGGTGAGGTGTGGCCCGGGCTGTGCGCGGAGCTGCCGGAGGGCCAGCCACCCTCCCTGCAGAGCCCAGGGCCCGGGCTGGCTGGGGGCCAGGCAGCCAGACGCCAGGCTCTGGGCTCCCAGCGCTGGGAGAGGCCGCTCAGCCTGCTTATACAATGGTATTATCTCAGGCCAACCACCGCCGCAGAAACTCTCAATGCTTCCTGTCCTTCTAGCAGCAGCACAAACTGTCCGCTTTCCAGCCGCTTGCTGACACACTCACCAGCACTTGGTTGCCAGACTAGCTGGATAAATGTCTAAAGCCACTTCTTTCCTGGGATTTACAGACACTGCATGCAGTAATGTATTGTATTTTTAGTGTCTTCTGTCATGATCAACAAAGATCATGAGTCACACAGGGAGAGAGAATAAGCTTCTGTTTCAGGTTCTATAACACCAGCAGAGTCTTATAGTAAAAAGAAATAAATTCTTCAATAATCTAACACTTCCTTGCAGTAAGTGTCAATTTTAATTATGTCTAAAGGGAGCAGGATATTTAAAATCAATTCTTCTCTTCTTTGGCTTCATTTTAATTGTAGTAAATATTTGAGAAGTTAGGAAGAATCATTTCATGTAAGCTATCTTATGTGTAGGGAAGGTAGGAAACCTACTAGAAAAGAACTTTTATTTTACACAACATCTTTTAAGAAAATACTGAGAACAAGTCTGATACTGTCTGTCATGCATGTTCTGACTGTTTCGTCTCTTGCTCTTGAGGTATGTTGTGTGCCCGTTGGTGATGAGGAATAATACGGTCTCAATTTCTCTAAGATGTTAATGAAATATTAACAACTGACTTATGAATACTTAATAAACGTTCCCATTAATTTTAATTTAGAAACATGTCAGCTGTTTATTATAGATGTATTTTAAAGAAACAGTTGATTTAGAAAATCTAATTTGTGATTGAGAGAGATATATATGTGAGTATTGTGGTATGATGGGCCAGATTCTCAGCTTCATTTGAACTACATATGTGTCTGGTGGAATATCTTCCTGGTGTAGTGGGGGAATAGGATCTATCAACAGTAGTTAAAAAGCTTAACATTTTACTTTGATTTCTGTGTCATAACCAAATCTCATTGCAGGAAGAAGGAAATATCTTTCATGCTTACTGGTACTTAGTCTTAAATATTTACTTACATAAGTAAGTCCATTATGTCTAGTGAAGTGTAAAGAAAGGCGACAATTCAGGTCTTATGCAGTACAAAATTTTTATTAAGACAGTAGCTGTAGTTTTGGTAAGGTCTATAATGTCAATGCTGGGGCTTGTGCAACAGTGAGATATTAAAACAATAAAAGCCACAAGTTTTTAAATATTTGCCTTTTTTCAGAAAAAAAAAGCCCATTATAATCATCATTCATACCCGTCAAGCTGCTCCTTGTTCATCATTTCTATGAATGGATTTTTTACTAATTTTTCTACCAGTCCCGTAATAATTTATCAAATTTCAATGAAATATTTTAGATTTTAAGAAGTTAATTTACATTTAATTTTCTGCAATCCTATTGGCTGAAATGCTTAGAATGAATAAAGTACAGAAAAGTAATTTCTTAGCTGGATACATCTTAGTTTTGCAATTGCCTTGATATAGAAATGAAGACCCTAATTTAATAACAGGTGTCTTCACATGTATTGCTGGTTAACTTAAAACTGGTTCCTGCAGTTGGATCTGTACATGTAACCCTCCCATCTGTACAAATCTAGCTGTACTTTTAGAATCATGTGCATGCCAATAAAATCAGATTATTTAATTTTATTAATAAAAGTGGAAAAAAATCCACCATAATTTTCACAAAAAAAATTTATCAGGAAGTGTTTTACATATTATTGCTGGTGGAAGTGTACTTCTGCACTGTTATTTCTCCATCAGACTACTTAGTCCCCCATTCTGAAGTGCCAAATTGAATGTTAATTTTCCTGTAGGTTTCATTACAAAATGGGAAGTGTTTATAGCTACCTGTATCTTGGACATATGCAAATACTTTCAGCAAAGAATTTGCCCATGAAAAAATGCTGTGTATTTCTATTTGTTTTCTGGAAAGTATCTAAAATAAAATTTGAAAGTTGACTGGAAAACTACTCATAAAGTCATATCCATGGCTGCTTCCAGCTCACCAGATAACACACAACCTTTGTATGATTCTTTCCCTAGTTACAATCTTTACAGATGTGTAATATAAAGAAACCTCAGACTACAACATTAATGTCACTTTGGAGTGGAGAGGTAGTTCATGAACCTAAGAGTTCTTCTGGTTTGGTTTCTGTACTTGTACTTTAAACATGTAAGCAATGGTAGTTAGTTTAATGACTGTATGTCTATCTGTCTGAAAAGATAATCTCAGGACTGGATGGGTATTAAGTAGGTTCATAGATTTATAGGTTTCCTGTCATAGTAGTGACCTCACAAGTTGGTCTGTTGGCCAGCTTCATGCAGATGTGTCTGTAATGTTCACATGTGCAAGACTGGTGACAGTGAAATAGCTTAGCTCTTTGCTGAAGCACGCTACCGTCAAGTCTGCTCAGATGAGTGAGAAACTATGGCTATCACTTTCTAGCTTCACTGTCTAAATGAAAGACAGAGCTTAACTCATGGGAAGCCACAAGCATTTCTCAGGAGACAAGTTAGGCCTAAAATTTATGACATCAGTAAAGCAGTTTGGCATCGTTTTGGTTTTTTTGTCAGTCTGAAAACTTATAATGCTTGTTTTCTTAAATAAAGACTTAAAGAGAGCTTTTTCACTGAGCTATGAAATTCTTCCCTCTTGAATTCCTGTGAGTGTACATAGTGTTATGTATGCATAAACCCAAACTGTAGTTCTCCAGAGCTTTCTTGTCTTACTGCTTGATCATATGTGCATGCCATTCTGTAAGAATAGGCACATATATGACTGACATCCCCATTAAGATGTATGTCAAAATCAAAACCTATTTACAAGGTCTATAAAGGAATACTTATGTAGAATAAAAGGGAAGAGGTACTAATCATCTGAATAATTAATCTACATTGATAAGATTACAGAAACATGAATTAATTTAATTAAGAGTGGCAAGTTTCCTTTTGTTCCTTCTGTAGAGTCCATTTTAATATACGAACTGTATTTGTGACTATCTCCCTTTCTTCTGCCTATATATGCCTTTAGATCTTTCTGAAGATGGGGTGTTTGTTCATTTAAATATACTGAAGCTTATTTTCATGTTGCCAGTTTGGCAACTGGTAACACAGGATTTAGCCACTGCTTACCTGGAAGTTTAGGTAGATTTAGTAGCTGATGTTGAACTTTGTGTTATCAGGCTGTATTGATACCTGGCTTAGGCTGTTTTGATCTGACTCTTGTCTGTCAACACAAGCTAGAGCTGCATTTTGGATGATAGGGCAGATACATGTTGTGACTGCCTTTAGCCCTGTATACTATTGACATAAAATATTTTCTAAATATCAGTGCATTTTTAGCTATTGGTTTAAATATTTTGCTAGAAGTAAAGGGCAATCAGATCAAGTAGAACTGACAACTCATTATGACATGCTAGAGCTGATTTGAGACCCTTCAGCGGTGTATGCAAACTCAAATTGGGGAGCTCTGGACTGGGAAAATCAGGGTTTCAGGTAGGAAGGGTAAGGGATCAGCTGGTATTTCAGAGAATGAGGATGAAGCAGTGTATGGGAAAGTGGGTTTCAGAGGGCTGTGGAAGCTCTGTGGAGATTACAGACAGGTATAGGAGTCTCCTGGTCTCATTCTGCTGAGATACAGGATCTTTACCTTTTCTAGCACTTCCTGACTTTTCCTTCCAGTCTTGTACTGGCCCTGAGTTCCTAAGCTGATGGGAAAGAAGAGAGAGAATTAATTCCTACTGTCAGGAAAAAGGAGATTTGGTAACACCAGAGGCAGAAGGATGGAAGAGATGGAAGCATGGACTGCAGCCACCTGTAAAGCCTGTTTTCTGTCTTGCTTACAGCAGCAGACAGCAAAAGAAAACAGTAGGTGTTTGATACTGGAAACCATCTCTTTTGGAACAGGTGAAATGCCACAACCCTGCTGCATAGGCAGCATAAAGTTGTCCCTGGTTCAGATAGTGGCCTTTGTTGTAGCTATATTTGCAAGTACCACATTTTAACCTTCAATAAATTGAGGTCACAGTATTCTGAAATTAGGATTTCTTTTATTCATACAAGTTCATGTTCATTGTAGTTCCTAGCTGCTGTACTAATATTTTTGAATTATAACTTATTTTTGCATAGCACACACTTTAATAAACACTATAAAAGTGTTCAGATTTTGTATCCCACCCTCACGTTGTCCTTGGTACAACTGCATACAATGTTGTGCTGTATGTTTTCACAAAGACTTCCACAGACATGTTGAAATCATTGCTCAACAGGATGATAACTTCTGGTTTTAAAGGAAAAGCCTGTAATATGCTGCTTAAGTTAGAGATCCTCCCATGGAATAGAATATTTTTCCGAAGGGGAAACAATAATTTCTACCAAATTTGTGCAATTGTCAAAATCTTTATAGATCTGAGTATTACTCACCTCTAAAGTCAAGTCAGGAAGGGAAGTGGTCGGACTCATTTCATTACTATTGTCAGTCAGTTAAGAGTTGAAAGATTTTAAGAGGAAGTTCCAGGAATGTTTTTTTAAAGTTTTTGTTTAGATCTCTTTTTTTAATATAAAACAACAGAATGGTTATACAGTTCTTGGGAGATTTTGTAATTACAGACAATTTAGGCTGGCAATTTCATGGATGTTTTGATGTTTGTTAGTGAGTCCTCCTGCTTTGGTGTTACCTCCCATACCCAGGTCAAGGACAAGTGCAAAAGACAGTCTTTGTGGGGCTGATGAAGTCACTTTCAGACGGTTCCTGCTGCTTAACCAGTGTCTGTATCACTGAATTATTATCATAAACACATCACTATAAATTAAGATAAGAAAGAATGAGGGAATAAAAGGAAGAGGAAGTGACTAAGACCTCATATTTCTGAAAAGGTTCCATTAAAACAATTTTATATGTATGATGATAGAATACTTGAAACTACTTTAAAATCCCTACTCCAAATTTAGTGAAAATCTGAAGTCAGTAGTGTCACATTATACATAAATTTGACCACTAGCTTTAAACAAACCCATTCCATACCTCCACCCTTTCCTCTTAAATGTCCTTCCTTAAAATACACTTCTTGCAAAAGGCTCATAGTGTCTAGTTGCCATGAAGTAATTTGTTTGCCATTTTAATAGTTGATCACCTAAATGCAGTATGTGATAGGTTTAAAAAGAAACCAACATAGCACCTTGACACTGACTATAATATTTAGTCATTTCCAGTCAACTTCCCAGTAACCGTATGTTGATTTTATGCCTTTCTTCTTTGCCTGTGCAGGTAAATACAATGTATACTGCAAAATTATTCATAGATGAATGCTTAGACGATAAGTTGTGGAGGCCAGCAGTCTTGTTTTCATACAGTACAGCTTTATGAAGCACTAAATTGAAATTAATATTCATTGAAATTATTTGAAAGAATGGTAAAAAACTACTTAAAAACTATACAAAACCATTAATTAAATAATCTGGGGGTTTTTTTCTCAAAAGTTCTGGAATTTTTACTTGTTTTTTAAAGCCTTGGAGGTTTTGCATAACATCCTAGATGAGAGTGAAGGAGCAGCTTGAAATCTTAGGCATCTCAAGAGAGTCAGCTAAATGTGATACATCTGGGTACAACTGTCCTGTGCCCATGCAAAAGACAGAACAGAGGTCCTTTGTTTTATCCCTCTAATGTTGTCCAGATAACATTAAAGCAAGGGTAGCTTGGTTATATGCACAGGGTTATATTGCTGAAATACAGCGTGCTGGGAATTATTCATGTTAAGGGTAGATATACAATTTTGGTTATTTGAAGGTCTGAGAGAAGTTGTGGACGCCCCATCATTGGAAGTGTTCAAGGCCAGGTCAGACAGGGCTCTGAGCGACCTGATCTAATTAAAGTTGTCCCTACCCATGGCAGGGGGGTGGGCTAGATGACCTTTAAAGCTCCCTTCTAACCCAAATCACTCTACAATTCTGATATACATGGGCTTCCTAGTATTTCCTAAATATCACTCCAAGCTCTTAGATCCATGGTCTAGATGTTTGACAAACATGTTATTTAGCTGGGAACTAAATGAAAATTAATCTCTTTTACTCTGTCTTAATGTATTCTGTCATTTTAGAAATAACCTTCCAATTGTAATTGTTCAGCATAGATTTTGAATTATTAAAGCTAGATTTTGTCTGTCTAGGTCTACAAACCTTTAGAAGCTTAAGCTATTAGCTGTTGTGATTGCCAGTTGAGACAGTTGCCTACATATGGTAGCAACTGCCATTTTTAAAGTGATTGTTTTATACACTCTTTGTTTTGTGACTGAAAACATGTGACAAACAATTGCAAAAAGTCAAAAGATAACTCAAAACATGACTGCACATTTGGATAGAAAAATATGCATTTGGGACTATGATGTACAAGGGTTAATACCTCAGTCAGAGATGGAGAAGCACTACATGATTTGGTTTGCAAATCTATGTTTTCGCTGGATGTTGAATGTGAATTTTGGTCCAGATTAATACAAAGTCTAGATAATGCAGTTGCATTGGGTATGCTCTTTGTATGTCCTGTCTCCCAGATATTTTCAGAACTTGAAATGGAGAAGAGATGAGAGAGGGAAGGAAAGGGAGTTCAGAGCTGAGGCTTCTAGGCCTCTGTTTTACATGCAAAACAGAACATCTTAAATATTTTATTCCATTTCTGTGGAAAAATATCTAAAAAGAGGGATATGTGTCATATCAGAGCAACACTTTATTCTTCTAGACGCTACCATTTTCCACCTTTGTAAAATTTGTCAGATCTTATACACCTTCAGTTGGGGTTTTTAGTCATCATAAGACAGTATTTTTGGATCGGTATCAATAGGAGTTTCACTTCTGTAGTAGTTTTAATGGAAGTGAACTACTAATGTTTACATTAAAATTCAGTCTGTTAGGTACCTTAATAGTTTTGACAGAGCAAAACCTTATAAACATGTTCAACTACAACTTTAAATTAGTAACACCATTTGTATGTTTAACCAAACAGATACATTTCCAGGTTTGTTGTATAGGTTGTAACTGAAACCCAAAAGCCTGTGTTTGGATAATACCTATTATGTAATTGGTATCATAGACTTTATTTTTTAAAATCAAGAAAATAATCAGAAGTTCAAAAGAATGAGTGTAAAACAGGACAATCGGGTAGAATTCAATGTATTAGTCTTTTTTTAAAAGATCTAGGTGGAAAAATAACATTACGTAGTAATGGCTAATGTCTCATTTCATGCACAATATTATGGACACTTAAAATCTGGAGGGAGAACAACATTTTAATAAAGCTTTTGCTATTAATAGTAAGTTTATCTTTTCTTACATTTCAGCTTTAAATAAGAATGTAGTAATAGGAAGTAATGAAAAATCTAACCAGCCTCTTTGAAGAGCTTGTAGAATTGAGGTGATGATGAGGCTCAGACAGATAAAGAGAATTCAGCACAAGAACGAGACAGAGATGGACAAATGCCAAGATAAAGAAACCAGTAACATTATACAGAGATAATGTATCTTTTTTTTTTTTTTCATAGACCTACACTTATTCACCTTGGGATACTCCCAATTATTTTTAGGGACCTTACTCATTTCCTAGATGACAGATTAGAGGCGTTACATTGTCAAGGCCTTGTGATTAGTGAAAGAAAGTTATGGAAAACCCCTGTGTCCTTCTGCTTGCTTTAATCTCCTAGAATATAACTGTGATGTCTCTAGACTTCTAGTCTGAGGCCAAGAATTGTCCAGCGTTTGGAATCAAATTAAATAGGTTTATCCATCCAAGGAGTGACAGTTAAAGCGTTAAAGATCTTGCATTAAAGTATAATTTGGAAAAGGTCATGCAGATACTGTTTGCAATTCTTAGTAAGCAAGGTGATTTCATGTTTCAGCTTTCAGCTTTAAACCAGAAATTGTAATAGTCGACCTCAAGTAAAATAATGTCATCACTAAGAATATGCTACTGTAACAGTACCTTTATCTTTCATGGTGCTGTTTACAGCTAGATTAAAAGATGCAATTTCACTTTGTAATCAGATTACATTGTCTGCACCTCAATTTCTGCGCTGGAGCTAAATGACGTTTAACAAAGGATTTGAAATCTCTTTGTTTGTAATTGCAAAGTAGATAGCTATAAAAATATGAGTAAGAATCCAAAAGTGAAGTATCTTACTTTATGGAATAGATAAGATAATCAGTTTGATACAATGATTTTGGAAGGAGAGTAGTGCTAATTAAGGAACATCTACTGAAAACATCAGTACATTCTCAAAACAAATCCCAGTGAATACAAAGTTCGAGGTTTAGGCTTTTCATATGGAAACTCAGATGCCTACAGCATTGAACTGTCTGTCTTATTTTCAGTAGCATCCATGCAAGCAACTCAATCAGCTTTTCAGAATGATCTTTCTCAGTATAAGCACACCTCGCCTGCATAGGACAGGTGCTGTTATTTTATGTGGTTTGTTAAAGTGCTAGGCATTTTACAGAAACTCACAGAGCTGGCAATCTCACTCGCTTTAGATGTGACAAAAAAGAAAGCAGTAAACAAGGAACACTATAGGGAAGGAAAGAGAATGCGATTATAAGCTGTACTATTGCAGGAAAGCTTGATCTTGACACTGAAGTAATCAAAATGCAAATCGGAACACATATCTGCATGAAGATAAACTTATCTTTAAATTTAAAAGCATCTTAAGATTTAGATGAAGTCACAGTGGCTCTTTTTTTAAAACAAAAATCCTCATTTTGACTTTTAAAACGATTCTTCTCTTGTATGCAAAATAGCAGTTTAAAAAAATAAATCAAAAAGCTGCTTGACAAATGGAAGTTACGTATGTTCTTTGTGAAATAACAGGCTATTAAGGGTGACAAGGAACAGAAACATGCAATACAAGCAGGGAAAAGTAGCTACTTCTACTTTACCTTCCCAGGACCCTGCTGTAATTTATCACGTATGAAGCAGATCTTGCAGGATCTTTCTGCTCAGGAGTCACATTACCATTGTGAGGGTTATTTGCAATTCCTGGTGGAATTTCTTGTAAGGGCTCTTCCCCAAGGAAAGCTTTGGTTCTCCCCTGTGAACAGATAGTTGAAACAGAAGTTTGCCTACTCACTATTCAAAACAAACAAAAAAATGTACCTGCATCAAAAATGATGCAGATAAAAGATATTAACATTTTATTATTTTAATGTCTGTAGATGGCCTTTCTTTCCTATGAGACAGTGAAAATGGACAAATTAATTTGTATTTTTCTGTTCCATGTTCCTGTGAAGATATTGCATACTGTCAGAATGCTGCAGGCACTTCAGGGGAATGAGGTTTTTTTACTTATTTACAAATTTTTTCTTGGTTTTGTGAAAACTCACTTTTACTGCATTCACTTTTCAGACTAAACTTGTGGTCTGTTAAAGGTTAAGAAAAATAAGGTTCCTAAAAGTATTATTTTTCCCTTTTATGGATGAGCACCAGGCTTTAAGACATCAGTGTAAATAGAGTTTCCTGTTCCAGGGAAGTTTGGCTACTGCAGGAGCCCAAAGGTCCTTTGGGAAAAGCTTGATAGGAACTATGAGTTGAATGTGACCTGAGGCTCCAGGAACCAAAGAGCCAGAACTGAGGGAAACACATTTCACAGCCCTTTTGTGCAATCTTAAGTCCCATAAGCACTTCTGGGAAAGTAAACCCTTCATCATACACACAGTATTTATTGCTAAAGGACAAGTCATGCTAATGGCTTTCAGAAATCATTCTGTTATCTGTAGATCTGTGACTTCTTTCCTTGAAGCTTGCCGTAACTTTGAAAAAATCTGCAGATTTGCAGAAATGCTGAGCAGGAATAGGAGTGCTAAACACTTCTCAGTGGTTGGTAGGCATCGGGCAGGATCCAGTCCAAAGTGCAGTTTTGCATTCACCATATTTAGGAATTTTCTGAACAAAGTATACTTGAGTTACTACATGAATTCTGCTCCATTTGCAATGTTAATTTATCAGAACTGTGTGTTTGTTTATTCAGAAATCAGTGTTGATTCTTTTCTCCTCCTTTGCTCGCCCTATCCCATTTGCAGCTGGGCAAAATTTGTGTGTGGGAAGGAGGAAGGAGGAAAGCAAGCTGGGTGGGTGAGATGAGTTACTGTGGTGCAGAGCAGCCCCCACACGTTTATGTTAATGGGGTTGCTTGTCTGAATATCACTTGACTGCATTTTTTTATTCATCTGACCAGGTTTTATTTGGACCTCTGCCACAGATTTTCCAGTGTGACATGAAGTGAATCATCTAACCTCTAACTCTGTTCTGTATCATTTTAAAAGGAGCAATAACACCTATTATATCCTTTTTTTTTTTAACTGGATGTGTTTTGGTAAAGAAAGGGCATTATGCCCCATCTCTGAAAGTACTGCTGTAATGCAAATAATTGAAGAACCACATTCAGTTGTTTATTTAATGTTTCCATTTGCTTTCATATCTGCGTTTGCTTTTCACTTAGCATTATCAAAAATAATAGTTTTAAAAAATGAATTAACATTGTTGAAAAACTCAAGGAAGCATATTTTGAAAAAACATAGCAGATAAATTACATTAATTGTAGGGATTGGAATGAAATAATGCATTTTCTTCGTAACTGATCTTTCTTTGTGCTGCAGGAAGTTGTCATTTGGAAGTCAGGAGAATAGCCTTCATAACTAGAAATTAATTCTGTTAGACTACCTCAATTTGACAATGCTGAAATTAAACAAGTATCCTTTTTAATGAATTAAACTTTTAAAAGTAATGTTCTGTCTCATTCTCCAAATTTCAGGTATGCTAGGCAGTTTGTCTATAAGGGTTATTCATGTAAAGCAAAACATTGGGCGTGTGCTTTCTAAAGACCTCCATAAATCAACAAAGCTATACATAGCACGGTCTGATGTAGTTACCAGCTGATATTTCTGTAAAGACACTCCAAATGAGAGAGGAAATTCCAAACTTCCTTATTATTCCAACATGCTGAGCTTGCTAGTCAATAAAAGTTTTCCAAGTTTTATTTAGTATATTGGTGGCATTTGGCTGGTTCCAGTGGCAGGTATCCTTTGTTTCCTACTTTTCATTAGCTATAAACTTTTTGTTAGTGTTGCATTTCTGAAACACTCCATTTTTATTATATGAGGTATAGTAATCAAGCTATTTCCATTTAAGCATCCCAACTACATCTCCTTTTGACTAGCCAGTAGTAAAAAGCAGAATTACAATGAATAGTTTCACAGAGAGTGTGCAGCTTTTGTGTATGGAATTTGGAGAGCTTTACTTTCAGGATCTTGTTTTGTAAAAGAACCAGGGTCTTGTTTTGCATGTAGAAGAGGGAATTGAGCCTAAATATTGCACAGCTTTGGATTTCTCTTTTCAAGCTTTGGTACCATTCATGTCATCATAAGTCAGTCAGCTTACGCGAACCCAGGAAGGGGGGAAACAAACCAGGTTGATAGGAAAGATGTGGTTAGTAAATAAACATACTTTACACTATAGTGGAAAAACTGTGATGTTGGAATAACAGTGAATAAAACACAAGCAAAATCAGAATAGTCATGTTAGTGACTAGAACGGGCACATGTTTAGATAGATGCCCATTGGCTAGAATGGGCAGCTATTTAAACAAAATCAGAAATGTATCATCCTATTTCTGATACACAAGAAGGAACAGGATTGTGGAAAAATGGTAGATAGTCCACATAGACCTGGTTAAGATGCATAGGAAAGCATCAGCCAAAAAGTGATTAATAGTGGAATAGACACTCAAAGAAATGCATCTAGTGAAAGGCTGTCTCTTACCTGGAAAGAAGCTGCTTCTTCTAATTTTGGTATTCAGCTCCCATCTCTGCTGTCTAGGGTGAAATCTTCAGCTCTGTGCTGGGGCAGGTTATCAGCCCATTGCCAGCTATATAACTGTCAGCCAAGCAGATATAACTTTTTTGCATCTTTTTTTTTTCTGCTTAGTAGATGTGGCTTCATTTTAAAAGGTACCTTGCTTTACTTAGTGTATAAAGGTGTTAAGATCACCTTGCAGTCAAATTAAGAAGTTGAGATCACAGGGTTAGGATGTACGGGAAGACGCAGAATGTTATTGACAGAATTTTCCTTTCAAAAGTGCAGAGAGAGTTTAATTTTTCAGACACGAAAACATCCTAGAATTGTTGTGGTGGTAAAAATTAAAGGTTCTGTAAGTTAGCTGTTAGATTCTTTTTGTTAACTTATCATGAGTATCTACATATGACAGTTCTTTTTCATTTCCTTTTATTTTATTCTGTTTTGGATTTACAAGCAAACCATTCCTTTTCAATTTGGTAAGACAGATGAGCAGTTAGTACCTTTGTGGTGTGTTTTGCTGTTATTGATATAGGTGCTCCAAAATAAACAGCTGATTTCTGAAGTTGGAAGATTTTCAGGATTCTTTGCATGCATTGCAATCCCGGATAAAAGCATGTTTGGCTAAATCTGCTTATCTTTTACACAGATAGTCTGGTTGGAATTGATATACAGCATTGTTGCCAGGTATTTCTCAAACAAGAATCTACATATATTGTTTATAAACTGTCTGTATTACAATTCAGGGATCTCTCTCCTAAAGAGACTTGGAACAAATTTTTTATCAGAAAATCATACCAAACACTAAAGCTTGTTAGGAGTTCAAGAAGGCAGCTTTTGAATATGGGGGTCTAATTTAAGGGCTGTTTTTCATAACAACGTATGCATTAGAGTATAATACTTATTGAAGCTGGGCTGAAAGACTTCTGTGAAGAGTCTTGACTTGTCAGGTTTCATGATACTTGCAGGAAATACATACTGTTTGCATAACTATGCAATTTCTATGACTTCAAAGGGATTTTCAAGGAACTTCTCTTTTATTAATATCCATGAGAAAAGAAATCCTATGGATTTTTGCTGTTTCATTTTCACACTATTTTTTATAAGTCTGTTACCAAACATTCTACATTGTCCTTGGTCATAGACACACTTCTCTGGGGAAGGGGTGTTTAAGCATGACAGACTATAGAATAAAACTCTCTGTCTGTACCCTACTCTAGGCCACCATGGTACTCCAAGTCCTACAACATGAAAGAAATCGGCCATGCCCTTTAAGAACTATCACTGTCTATTATTCTTCTGCGTGTCATCATCTGGGATACTGAGCTCCCTTCACTTCTTCAAAGAAGCAGTGCATGTTTCCTTATTCCCATATGGGTATAAAATAAAGAAAATACCAGAAAGGTACTGTTTCAATGTCAATTTCATGTCTATCTGTTTCAATAACAACTGTTGAGTATTTTACATATTTTTCCCAGTTAAACTCATCACTGACCTGGCTCCAAACACCTGAGGGCAGTAGGCTGAAATAGAATTAGAGTCATAGGATTCTGCTGAAGCCATGTTTTTATGTGGGATTTGGCATTAGTCTCTTTAATAAGTGGAAAAAGCAGTGGTTGATGCTGTGAATGTACATGCCTAAGGATAGCAGTGAGTTATTAAAAGTGTGACCATCGCCAGAACTTTTTTTAAAAAATTACTGTATTCACTAGTTCTTGAAATCATTCTTGGTGTGCTCTAGGAGAGAAAAAAGCCAACTTTCTCTGTTTTTTTTAAGAGAACTAAAAATCCTCACTAGAACTTTCTATACAGTAAATCAAGTGGGTACCCTTTCTAAATAGTCAACAACATCCTGAATGACAGTATATTCTTCCATTGTATTTATTCCAATGCATCCATCTTCTTAAAAATATCTAACTTTTGCTAATTTACAGTTACATCTCCATAGGCCACTTTTTTTTCTTTGACTCTTCTAATTATGGGAAGCATGAGAAAGCCGACCTTCCCTTTCCTCACCCTCTTCATTGTACATCAGAAGCCAGTATTCTTGTCTGCTGGAGTTCAGACAATGTCAGTGCGGAGGGGAAAAAAAAAGAAAAGAAAAACAATAACTGGGGCTGTCTGCCCATCCTTCCAATGTGTGAACAGGGAGGGTTTGAGACTTAGCGTTTTTCATGGGGTAGGACTATACAAAGACTTAACAAAATAAAAAACAGTGTTTAGAAACCCCAGTAAAGGGAATTATTTGGGAAGGAGACTTTTAGAATCACATCTCAGTTATGGATTACTGTACACAGAGCTAGTACCAATTAAACAAATAATTTTGTTTAAAGTATGGATATGAATGCAAACCAGGCTTTAGCTACCAATACTCAGATTCACAAATGGTTTGGGGTTCCTACTTTAAAAGGATGGCTGATAAATCTGGGCATATTTTTTAGTGCTGTGAACTTCTCATTAGATTTAATAGGGTTTCCGTAATGTAATTTATTTTATTAGATAAAGTTCTATATTTAATGTCTGTTGCTCTTCATCTTGGAAAGAGAGATGCTCCACTTGAGTAGAAAACTGGTATTTATTTCCCAGAAGTCTTAATAAAATGAAAAATAGTTTTATTGTAATTCTGCCATTTGAAGATAACTGGTTTTTGGGGGGGAGGTATGTCTGTGACTCAGTAGGATTACATCTTTTCATTACTTTGCTGGGAAAATTTTTTAAATGCTTTAAAATGTGTGTCTAAAATGGTAGTTATACATTAAGGTATAAGGTAACTTCAAAGATAGCTTTAAGAAAGAAATACAGGTTTAAATTTTCTTTATCTTTGTCACAAAGTTTATTTGTTGATTCTGAAGGAATTAAATTGATAAATGCAGTGCTCAGGTAGCACCCTGTGACATTTTAACCTGGGTTCAAAGCTTCTCTTGTAGTTCAGCTCCCTCGGAGAACCTTTGATGTTCTTACATTCATTCACCCCTCATTTGCTATTGTCTTAAGTATTTACCTTCTGGAGTTTATTTAGGCAAGGTATTCTAGGATATAGCAGAATATCTTAAAACAGAACCATAGTAGGATAGAGATGCTTACAGAGATGTTAATCACCTGCGATCTGTCATATAATTAAATATAAATTGCAAGGTCAATACTAAACATATATGATTCCAGGTTATTAAACAGTGAGGAAGAAACTGTATGCTTCCTTGAAAGGGGTCTCTGTCCTTTTCTTTTTGTAATGATATTCAAACTTGAGTGTTGATTTTCATTTTTTAACTCCAAAGTTTAAGTTGCGTTAGAAAAAATTCCTTGAAACTGGCTTGAAAAATCTTTTCAACATAGTTACTTCTTGTATCCCTTACAATTTTCAATATTAGTTTTTCACAGATTTGTGTGAGCAATTAGTAATATGTGTATGCAGAAGATTTATTGTCCTGTTCACTGTAAATATTAAATAGCTCATTAGAAATTTGATATCTAGAATGACTGGAAAACCTGCCTTCTCTTCATCACAAGGCTCACCAATGGGACTTTACGCATGAGGTTGAAAATTAAACTGTGAAGAATTAGCATAATCTGAGTGTACAATATTAAATCAGTATTGCATAGTTATAACTTTTTCTCGAGGGGAGCACTGCTGAGAGATTATTTGTTTGCATACTTCCTGGATTTATTTATTGAATTTTATTTTGGAAACACATTTTTTAATTCCATGAAAGATACACTGAAGTCAGCTTGGTGTATTCTCTATTTTTTAGGGATCTACAGAGTTTATTCCATGAAAGAAACACTGAAGTCGGCTTGATGAATTCACTATTTTTTGGGGACCTACAGAGGCGGATTATTAAATATTGTTGAGGGCTAAGTGTAACACAGGACATGATTTTTCTTCTCTGCAGTTTCTGAATAGCAATTCCTAAATGAAAAAAGCTGTACTATGAAATTGAGATGGTAAAACAAGGGTTCAAGTATGGAATGAAGAAAAATCAGCAAGTGAGTTTTAAAGTCAAAGCTAAATATTAGCATAATTTTTCATTAAATTTTAGAAAACTAAGGATAGAAGGAGGTTCAGGGGCTGACTAGTCTGCCCCCTCACAGGTTGCCCGGAGAGCCTGTGGAGTCTCCATCCTCGGAGACCTTTAAAAGCCTTTTGGACACGGTCTTGGGCAACTGGCTCTAGGTGGCCCTGCTTAAGCAGGAGGGTTGGACCAGATGCCCTCCAGAGGCCCCGTCCAGCCTCAGCCATTCTGTGATTCTGTGACCTGACTCCAGATCAGCTGTAGGTGTGCCATTCTTAACAGGTGTTTGTCAGCCTGATTTTAAAACATATTTATTGTCTATTTATAAAAACTGGAGGGATTTGTATTCCCTGTAGGCAACATGTTCCAACACTTCACTGTCTTCGCTTTCTTTAGATTATTTTTCTTATCATTAAAGCTAAATTTTCCTCAATGCAGTTTAAGTATGTCATGATTTTCTGGTCTACCCTCTGTGGATATTAATCTATACTGCACCAACTGACTAGGAACGTGAAGACTGTTATTTTGTCTCCTCTCCCCTGAGGAGAAGGGGAAGGTTGCTTCACAGCCTGCAGAGAACATACATATCTACGTAGCCCAGTGTGATGGGTTTTTTCTCTTCTTTTCCTCTCAGCAGTACAACATTGTTGATTGGTGTTTAAACTCCCATCTACAATTACCCCCCAAAATCTTTTTCTTCAGTACTGCTTCTTGCTTTTAAGTTACTCATCTTTAACATAGATTATTCCTACCTCACTAAAATACTTTGCATTTGTCCATGTTGAATTTTATCCTGTTATATTTAGGTGGTCATTTGTGTAATTTTCAAGATACTTTTAATTACAGTCTCATTCTTGAAACTCCTTGATGCCCCTCCTCACTTGCTGGAAGTTTGTGAGTTTGATAAATATATGCCCTCTTCTATCAGTCAGCTTGGTTAAAAGTTTAGTTTTACAGCTGGTTGATCCATATAAAGCTCCGGTCTATTTGTCCTTCCGTTTTGATAGTGAACTATTGATAAACAATCTCTGATTTTTGTTTTACAAAGAAAATATTTATGAAAAAATTACTGTGGAAATTCTTCTCTGTATAAGTTTTACTACAAGAAAAAAAAGGTATCTATGAAAGAGTGCAAGCAACATGTATATCTCTAATGACTATACATATGTATAGAGGATCTTATCGTGAAGGATTCAAAGTTTCTGTGCAAATTATATGTAAGGGAATCCTTTTCACAAAAACGTAGTTGTTGCTTGGAGGGGGTATAGCTGCAGTTTAATAATTCACAAGTGGCACTACCGAGAGTTTAAAAATGCAAAATAAAAAAAAAATACAGCATTTTTTTCTGGTTGGTTCTTCCTACTTATCTTTAATAAACTATCTCAAATCCCTAAGCTAAGAGCCTGAAATTAGGCAGTATGAAATCACTGTATAAACAAAACTATAAAGAGTCAAAAAAAAATATCCAAACTGGAATTTGAACAATAGTCAGCAGCATCAACATCTTTATTTTTATAAAAAGGTAAAAATGCTTTTTCTATCAAATGGCCAAGATTCTTTGAATTATCCAAATTTGAGTGTTTAGATGTATAAATTAATTTTTCAATATTTCTTAGTTTGTTTTTCCTAATAGTTTTGCATCTTGTATGTTTTAATATAGAATAGAATATATAAAAGGAATAATTATATCTGATTCATTCACTTATTTATTAGTAGAGTAACTAAAAAGTCAGCTGACTATTCACTATTTGCTAGTTTGCTTTTCTTGTAGTCAGATGGTGGTACTCATTTAAACCAAACTTCAGCTTGTCATTGCACTTTTTGTAGTGAAAGTAATGAAAAAATCAGGCACACTAGTATTGGTTATGTAGTCATGTGTACTATATATAAAATAAGTGCTGATTTATATACAAATATAGCCATTTTTGTCCTATCTGTATGATTTGCCACTTTACAGTTTTCTAGGATCCATGTGGAAAAAGGTAATTAAGGTCAGAAGAAAGGAGAGTTAAGCTGCAGTTCCAGAATAGCTCACAGAATGCACAGTAGAAGTGAAGGTTTAAATCTGGCTTGGATTCCTCACTACTGATTTTCTTTTGGACCATTGATTTACCTTATTCCCAACTGACTGTAATCAGTCTGTTATTGCTAATCCCTGACTAGTCATCCTACCAAAGGCAAATCTGCTAAAGCATCCTAATGATGCTCTGATTCCCCAAGTTTTAGCAGGAAGGTGGGAGAAAGGGAATCTGAGACCTGTATCTTCAGGTGCCGCATGGAACTGCACTTAAAACTGCAGAGGGGAAAGGGAGGGGCACATGATCCACGGCCTTTTTCTGCTCTGCTGCAACATTAGACAGGTTAGTTAGAACATCTGTTTGTCCTGAGTTCCCAAAGATCCAGAACAGTGTTAGTAAAGCTAATGTATCTTTGTAAAGCATTTATGGGATGAAAAAAAAAAAGTAGTATGTAAATGCCATTTGTAATGAGATGGTATATGAAAGCTGGGTTTGGAAGAAGTATGAATTCTTTTTTTCAGAATGTCCTCAATTACAAAGTAAGAGCAGTAGGCAGAGGGCTGATAAACACAACTTTTAATTGATATTCTAGTGTTGCAGTGACATAGGAACGCTATAGGAGTGCTATATCCCCTTACTGTCTTGTTTTAGTTCTTGATCCAATGGCTGTTCAAAGTAATGTCCAGTTTAGCTTGTGACAAAGGGGTTGAAGTTGCAGCTACTTCTGTGATCTTGATTGACTGTCTCAGTTCTCATCTTCAGAGTCTTCTGAAGTGGTAGTTCTTAGCTTCTCCCTTCCTGGACCACTCTTCTGTTTAGACATGCAGTTATCCTGTGGAACTCGGGTCTGGTCAGAGCTCCACCTCTTAGATTTACCCAAAAAAGTGGTTAAACACTTCAGATTGAGAAATTTGGTTTTTTAATGATTTGTTGCTGTGGAATTTATACAACTGATTTTGAATTGGTTACTTTCTAGAAAATTGTCTTAATACAATTAACATCACATCCAATCCTTCTTCTAAGATTCAAGCTGGTCAGCCATTTTTTAATTATTTTTAACAGAGCAGTGGATAATTGGTTCTTGAAAGAAAACTTTCCCTAGTGAACGTATCATGCTTGTAAAGTAACTAGGATAGATTTATTGATTCTGGCTAGAAATTTAAAACATAACCTTGAACACTTTGTGGTCTTCCCAGTGATATGTCCAAATACTTCTGGTGCCATGCATTGTATTTAATTCACATTATTATTTAAACTCTTTCTCTAAAAATAAATTTCACTAAGTTATTTACTAAGATATATCACTGAAATTTACAGAGTTGAAAAAGTAATTTATTCACAATATTTGCTATCAAATGCTGTCATACAGATATGTTTTTCTACTCACCTCTTATTTCAGTATTTCAGGATAGATTTTGGCATACACCTGTATAAACAATGACCATAACGTATGGCTGTTCTATGGATGAAATCACATTAAATATATGTGAATCTATAAACTCTTCTTTGTGGGTAAAGATGAATAACAGTCTGTGCTTTGTAAAAGCAGCCAATAATCAGCTGTGTCCCTAATCTTTATAATAATGTTTTTTTAATCCTAACTAAGTATACATCTTGGGCAACTATATACTTCAGTATTACATGTTATTTAAAGCTTTTGTAAGCAGTGCCATTGCATCTGTCGAATCACTCATTGCTGCAACACTATTCATTTTTAACTGTAGTACTATAAGAAGAAATAAGCATCATGTACCTCTTCTCATCACTACAGTTTTGATTCAATAAACTCAACCTGTGCAAGTATACCTGTAGCAAGCTGGGAAAGTATTTCTGCAGGCACTGTGCAAGTAATCTGCTTCTGTTTGGGACAGGGTTTGAGCACATATCGCAATCTACTAGTTTTCAAATACAGTTTTCTTAAATTTCTATTTTATTGAAAGTCTCTAGCAAAGGAAAAATAGCTTTGAATATTTTTTTTCTTTGAATAAGAAAATGATAATGCATGCTTACCAACCACTTGCAGGTAACTATGCAGAGCAGTAGTTGCTTTTGTTTAAAGAAATTCTGAAATGTGAAATTTGCAATTTCAGGATGAGCCAATGACATAAAAGGCTGTGGTTTATAAACACATGCATAAAATCAATAAGCTTACTACCAAATGTTCTGTAACTGTTTAGTGGAAAAAGTACCTATTGAGTATTTCACCATTTTGTGTGCCTAACCGTAAGAGTTCCCTTGAGACATAAATATAAACCCTGCGTGCACCTGTCAAAGAGATTCCCCAGATTCCATACTCACACCTCTGTGTAATTTAGTAACTGAATAACTTCATCATATCTTCTTGTTTCAATTTCAGATGAATTTGATGCTCCTGTAAAGTGAATTTCTGATAGGGTATTGTCCAGCAGTGCTGTGTTAGGGTTCAGTATCTGGTTAGGGAAAGTTGATGGACCAAGGAGTCCCTATTAATATGGAACCCTTCCAAAGACAGATATATCCAGCCTTAGTTCTGTAACCACATCTTTAACTAAAAATGAGTTGACTGTATTTCAGAATGTTTCTGAAGCTACAGGCTGCAAAGAAAATCCTAAGAATTAGTTTGAAATCATTCGTACAACTATTAATTACCAACTTACATATGACCATTACCCACCCAGATCAAATATCTGTTGCTTGGATTTTGCTATTGAATTAGTCTGACAGAGTGGCAAAAAATGTGTGACTGCACTGTTGCAAACCTGAAAAGAAGATTTAAAAATCCCCCAGAACAAAAACTGATTGCACCAATAAATTTGCTTTTTATGGAAAAGAGGTAGTCCATGTGGCTTTATTTTTACTCACCAGTAAGTGTGCTGTGGCATCTACTGACTGCTGGCTAGGAGTATCTGCAAAAAAAAAAATGCTGAGGAAATGTATTAATCGGTAATTAAGAAACAAGCATGTGAAGAACAAAGGCACTAAAAGCAAAAGTAGTAGCTTAATAATATTTCACGATATTGAAGTTAAAAAAGGACAGATGCAACTGCAGGTAATCTTCTAGTGCCAGAAACACAGGCTTGCTGATGTAACTACATCTTCACTAGCAAAGTTTTCCTGTTGAGATAGGCAGCAGAGTACTTTCACTGCTAAATGGATCTTGTGTGTAGCTGGCCTAAGATTAAAAAAAAAAACAAAAAACCAAAAAAAACCAACCAAAAACAAAACCAAAAACAACTTTTGCAGCTCTGTTGAGTTTTGAAAGCTGCCAAGAAACCTCTTTATTACACCCCGCTCTGAACATTGATCGTGCAAGCACAATCTGGCCCTGGCCTCTGGCTGCAGGTCCTTCCTGAACAGGACGTATTCATAGGGCTACCTATGAGCTCAGACTGTTTTTCTGTTCTTAGTTGCAATGCAAGTTAGGTTACTAAAGTTTTTCAGTTGGACTTTAAAGAATATATGAGAATTACTAATACATTAGAAGGCTGGTTCTTCCCCTTGAGGAAAGACAAAGTGAGAAGAGTCTTTCTTTGAATTTTTTTTTATTTTTCCATTGAAAACTTAATACTTTTCATGCAAGAACCTAGCTCAAAGTATTCATTAGCAATGTATTGCAAATATAGTCTAACAAACAGTAACAAGAAGGCTACCTAGGACAATATAAAATGTTAACATCTGTCAGTGATGTGCTGCAGATAGATGACTGCTTTCCCTCAGAAATGTTCCATCTGAAAGGCAAAGGTCGCATCTTCTTCATTAAATACATTTTGTGCTGCAGAAAGTATTAATTGAGCAGCTAGAGAATTCTTTACAGCTCTGTGGTTTCCTGTTCATGGTATGTCTGTGTGGCTCCCTTAGCTGGCAGCTCCTCCTCCCAGCAGCTGTGGAGTTTTTAGAGGGGTAGTTCTGAGGCCCCAGCAGACAGCAGGTTGGCTGTACTACTGGTGCTGGCTTTGGGGGAAAATGGGCTCCCTCTGGTGAGTGGTTGAGTGGTTGTCAACTGAACTACCTAGATGTTTTGGCTTGGCTTGGTTCAGATTTTACTTCTAAATGGATTGTCACAGCACTTGAGCACCCATATGCACTGGCATATGAAGTGTCGCTAGTAACTGTCAACCCTCGTTGTCTTTATTTCCTGAAATGGCATAGGTCTTGCAATAGTAAATCTTGCAATTTTTCGCTAGGTGGGAGGGAAGGCTAGGAGACTGACAGCTGGTAACAGATGTCTATGGAGAGTTAGGTATTCCAGCCATGTAAGATAATTTTGGTGTGCTTCCATTCTAGCTCTGGCCTTTGTAAATCACCAGTGCATTTGGTTAATATTTCTTAGGCATTTTGCAGTTTATCCTGTGCTGAGTGACTTAGTATGTTTACTTTTTGCAGGGTGCTGGTCTGAACCAAAAAAACGGAATATGCTTTACTTTTGTAGCAAATATATTCATACACATGTAAACCCAGAAGCTAAAGCTCATTACTTCATGAATTCAAACATCTCCAGGCTTTAATGGTAGAAGGCAGCCAACATGGTATATCTAGGTATTACATAAACTGTCTCCCAAAGAACATTTGACTGAATTTTTAAAAGCTGAAAAGGTCGTTAAATTTGTCATTGAAGCAAGGTTTCTAAATTGGATATTTTCACAACGTTTACATCTAGAGCCCCATTAAACAAGCATGCTATCTTAATGGAACTGGTAAACTGGAGATAGCTGGGTAGAAATCGTCTTAGACCTTACAGGTTGTTTGCAGTAGGAGTGAGGATCCCTAGTTCTTGATCTAGCTACAGAGTAGGTTTATTGAAATTCCTGTGTCTTTTTTTTTTTTTTAAGTTTTCAGTTCTGTGTGATAACTGCTTTCTCATCCTTTCAGTAAATACCTTTCAAAGGGTGTTGTGAAGATAATAAGGGGACAAAGGAGGAGGAAAGGTTCTTAGGTTTTATTCAAACAGAAATAGGCCACACAAGTAAAATAGGTGTGACTGCTGAATCGCAGGCTAGATAATTCTAAACATATTCAAGCCCAAGTAATAAAAGCTGGATCAAAAAAACCCCGTATTACTCAATTCAGCATGGAGGTTTTTGCAGCCTAGTTGTCTTTTTTAGTTAAAGTTGTTGGCTGTGTCAGGCACGGTCCCACGAGGGGCTGAGTTCCCTTCTCTCTCGCTGCTCACTGGAAGTCAAAGGTGTTCAGAACATTGAACACTAATGGATCCTAGGCAGAGAAACTGTAGACTTCTTTGTGCCCTGTAAAGCAAGCAGATGTCTGCCACTGAAAGTGCTGTGAGTTTGGTAAATAGCGTTAGAAACATGATCTGATTGACTGCTGATTTTGATTTGGAAGACGTGCAGTGTCTTTTTCTTATCATCTACGACTTCATATGATGTTTCAATGGAACATTATTGGAAACTTAATATTAAAATAATAAAAGATCATTAAAATAACATTAAAATATTAATATTAAAGTTTAAATTAAAATTTGCTTTGTGTATTAAGAGTGATCAAGGAACATAAATATCAGAAAACTGAAAATTTGCAGCTATCAAGAAGTGAAACCAAATTCATTTCCCGAACCTTCAACTGCCCAATTTTTTTCTTTTCGTAGTTTATTTATCTAGATAGGTGTCCGGTGTCAAAACTTGTAGTGCACTTAATCACTGAATGTAATTGCAAAGATACAATGGAGATCCAGAGCATTTCCCCTGGGCAAATTTTAAAATTACAACCTTAAACAATTTGATATTTTGATTTGCAAAAACAGCATCCAATTTTGTATTCATATGTCTTGGTTACAAAGAATGCCCTTTTGGGTTATGTAAGAACAGGTATTTTTTAACAGCATTACCACTGCAGCTAATATCAGGGAAGGAAAGGACAGCAGTGACTTTTTTCTGAAAAATAAATGTATCATGTTGTCCAGCTTGGAAAAAGTTTTTATTCACTTCAGTGTTGTTGAGGGTTTAAATCTATTCGGAATTTGTCTGATCTTACCTGTTCATCACTGCTGATTCCTCAGAACTGCAGATGACATGCTGCTGACGTTTGGATTTAGTAATTTTAATTTAATAATTTTGTTAGTATCACTAACATACTTCTGCTAAACTGCTAGTATAGGATTATTTTCATATGCTATAAATCCCAGATCATCTCTTCTGTGACTGTAAGTAACTGGCATGATGGAACAGTAACTGCCCAGCTAATTTCTCATTTGTGTCATGTAACAGTTTTGTTCTGGCTAAAGATAAAGAACTTTACACTTTGAAATTACTGTGAAATACTGCTGCCTGCTAAAGAAAGCAATATATAAATGTACACTAAAAGACTACAGTAGCATAATATATGGTAGCATAACCCACCTCCGAGAGAATATCTTATTACATTCATTCTTCTGGCTTTTAATAAGGATACTCTGGGAGCTAAGTGATGCCAAAGAAGAAATTTATTTCACTCCTGTGTAACTGGGATTGGCTTTTTAATCGCACAGTTACATGGCTTGCATCTAGCATGTTGAAATAAATCTCACATTAGTGCAAGTTTGCAGTAGCTCCACTGAGATAAAACCAGCATAAATACAGAGGCTAGGCCAAATTGTTTAGTTCTGTTCAGATCCCTGATCTTTTGGAGTGGCTCCAGCATTGTATAAAGCATTTATTTTTTTTTAAATGGCTTGTATGTACTTAAGTATGAAAACTAACAGGATTTCTGTTCTTGGAAATTCAAGCATAGGGGGGTTCTACCTGGCCCCAGCCATTGGACTGCTTCGTGGTCCTGCGCAACTCATTCTCAAACGGAAGGGCCCCAAAACCATAAAGGAGTTGGGAACTCCCTATGTGATCAAACTGTTTTCGATTTATCTTACAGAGAAAAACACGACAGGTCTGTAATCTTAGCCTCATTACTTCATCTTTGTATTAAAGGGGCAGAGAAATGTATTAATATAATAAGCGATGAGCTTAATCTAGATTACGGGTTTTTTTGAGGGAAGTGCCATTCCTAGGCTTCTTTTCAACGTCGTTTACAAGGAATAGCATTTCCCATTGACTATTGGAATTTGTTTGAGTCCATGTATTATCTGTCTGGAATAGATGCTACAGAAGTGCCCAGCACTCGTGTCAGTTAAACGTGGCGTTTCCCGTCGGTTCCCATACATGTGATTTATGCCTTCAGCCGGGGGTAGGGAAGGCGTTACAGCCGCGTTAAAGCCAAGCCCAAGCAGTCCCGGCGGCGGCGGAGTTAACTCCTTCCTGGGAGAAGGCAGGGCGGAGCCTCACCCGCACCTCGGGTGCCCGCGGAGGGCAGGGGAACGCGGGCCGCCCCCGGGGAAGCCGGCGGGGGCGCTGGGGGAAGGGGCCGAGCGGGCAGCCTGAGGGGCCGGGGAGGCGGCGGGCCGGGGCGGGGAGCCCACTCGTGTCCGACAGGGGGGCGAGAGCGCTCTTACCTCGGAGGGGGAGCCGCGCACGTCCCTCTCCCCCCGCCGGACGCCCTTCGGTCCCAAAGTGCGGGGACGCCGTCGCTTAACACAGCCCAAAGCAGCCGGGCACGGATGCAGGCAGCTTATCGCGCCGGGCCGTGCTGCTGCCCGGCCCCGCTGCCTGCGCCCCGCAGCTGCCGAGCCCAGGGCACGGCCCGTGTTTCCCGGGAGGCGGCTCCGCTCTGGCTGCTGCCTGCGGTTAGGAGCAGCGAGTTTTCCGCGGGGTCGGGGCTTCGCCCGCGTTTGCTAGAAAGCAGGTTGCGGATTACACTGAGGCAGGCGACCCAGTGACTTTTTAAACGTTGGGTACTAGCGCTTCGTTGTGAAGTAATTAACGCTGCCTCGACGGAGTTTCTGAAAGGGACATTTTTAGGTTTTTGGGGTTTAATTTTTATCAACAGTGGGTCATTCCCGACCGGGATCTCTCTGATCCATACGCTTTCCGAATGCAAAGTCCCGAAAAGTCTTCATTCGGAGAGATTTCGGGCACTACGCAGCGTTGTCGGGCTGGGCTGCTTTCATTTAGGGGTTTTGAACTCCTTTAAAAGAGGCAAAGCGTGTCGCCTTTAAATACGCGGTAAAAAAAAAAAAAAAAAAAAAAAAAAAGGCTCTTGTCTTGAGAAACTGCTCGATTCGCAGGAAACCCTCCGGATGTTTGCTGCTTTTCATGTGGCATTTGTGGTCGGCTCTGATAACGCTGGGAGCACCACTTCCAACGCCGCGTTCTGTAATGGACCTGAAATAGAAACACATCCCTGGCCGGAGGATCCCCGCTCCGCGCCCCCGCGCTGGGCACCGGCGGGTTTAAAAGGTCAATAAATCAGAAGGATGAACTCGCGGCGGCATTGTTAGGTTGGGAAAGTTAACGAATGACCCCAGGAGTCGTGCGACCGCGAAGGTTTCGGGAGCGTCAGAAAGCAGCTCTTTTACGGAGCGCTCCGGGGAAGCGCGGTATAAGCGGAGAGCGCAGCTTAGGTCAGAATCGGTGCCTCGCGGTGCGCTTCAAAGTTACGTTCAAAAATACCTAAAGAGCCAAAACAGAAAACGAGAAAAGAGGTGAGATAATCTATTTACGACCCCAGGGGCACCGAAAGGGTCACAAACCGCCAGCATTTTCTGTACAAACTAGGGAGCTTTTACTTTCTCGGCTTAGATTCAAAACACACCTTTCTTTCTTTGATCCCAGATCAATGAGCTGTAGAAACAGTTTGCACAAACCTCCCCAACAAAGTCAGCGGCAGTTTGCTCCGTTTATTACCTCATGTTCATTATATAGAAAAGCATTTTCTTTTCTGCTGGAAGTGACAGCCCCAAAATTGCCGTAAAGTGTATTTCTACGCAATCCCTCTACTCGCTGAGTTTTTTTCAGCGCAAGTTCTCGCAGGATTTGTTCCCTTGGCTCACGAAAACGTTTCTGCTAAATCGAGTAAAAGGTACGGTTTGGCGTTTTAACGAGATCAGCTCGTAAAAAAAAAAAGGTAATACCCTCCTCGGCGCGTTAAGCTCCCGGGCGGTCAATTTTGTCCCAGTCAGTAGGACGGCGTGAGCCGGGAACTGGTCTGGAAGCCACTGGAAACGCGCCCACTTGGTCAGGACAGGGCATTGGTGCCTGCTCGGTGGTTGTTTTGCTTGGAGGTCATCTTGCTTTCTCCCCTCAGCTGAGGATTCTGTTCTCTGCGAGGGAAAAAGACGCGCACTTTCCCCCTGAGTGAGTTTGCTTCAGACACGATTCGGATTCTGGTGAATTCGGAATTTTGTCGAGGTGACCGCCACGCTTCGGTGTGCGACCTGTCCTCGGGCAGCCGGCCTAAGGGATTAAGGGCTCTGAGCCCCGGCACGTCGGGTGGGGAAATGTCACAACCTCAGCCATAAAACTAAAGCCACTGCCACGCCAGCCTTGAAACGGTGCTCCGGGAGGCAGTCTCCCAAAGGCGTGGGACTAAAAACCATGGGAAAAGCGCTTATTTCCCCAGGAGCGGTCCTGGTTGTTAGCGCCAGTGGTGTGCTGACGGCCGAGCTTCGCAAGCGGAGTGTGTCCCGGCGAACTCCTTTTACAATCAGTTTTAAGTGCGTTACGCTTTTGCAAGCATGGTGGTGTTACATACCAGCACGAGACCAATTTACACACCCGTACGTGTAGGAACATCCTTTTCGCCTCCGCTGCTTTTTACAGCATCTGATATAAGGCAAGAAAAGCAGAGCTGCTTGAATCGCTGCCTCTGGTTGTGTGTCCGAACGGGGGGAGAAAAAAAAAACAACCCCAAAACCTAAAACCTTCTCTTTGCTTGGTTTTAGGCAGCTACGGGTCTTCTGGCAGTGGTTTCGACTCCTCTCAATGGGGATAAATGCAGGATACCATTAGCCTGGCAATATATCGCTTGTTTATAACCTCTAACAAAGAGAGGGGAGCAGAAAGCACGAATGCAGAAGTGCCTCGGGAATTATCTCCCCCGCTGCTGGTCCTGGGCGGCCACCGCTGGCCACTGCGTTTTGCTTCTTTTTGGGCTATCTACCGGCTATCAAGTGCCGAGGAGCGGGCTTCTCCTCGCGCGAAACGGGAAATTCGATGTTAAAATGAGCTAGTGGTGACGGCTGGCTCCATTCATTTAATTTCAGCGAGAATTCTTACAATATTGGTTTATTTGCTCGAAGCGCCGAGCCAAACAAAGGTGTCCTTAACCAAATAAACCTCTTTGATCTTCTGTTTAAAGCCCGGCGGTTTCTCAAATAAGCATTGATGCATTTAATAGCACCACATAACAACGCAAATATTAATCAGAGCGCCCGCGAGAACGCCGTATTTTACATTAGTTTGTACGCCAACGAAGAGCATGAACGGTAGCGAGGTAGAATTCGTGTTTATTGTGAAGCGACGGACTTTTTACAAACATCTGTTTGTATTTAGGGCTTATTTATTCAGGCAAATCAGAGAAATCCTGGACAAGGCAATGCAACAAGCAATACGTACTGCAAAGCTCAACTTCAGTAGTAGCTGAGTATTTACACTGCATACAATAAGTGCGTGCGCCTTTGGCAGATACCGAATGACTTCATTATGAAGTATGAAAAAGCACAGGCTTTCCTGTGGATTCAGAATCCCCCTCTCCCACGCAGGTTACATCTTTCACGGGCTTACGAGGTAGAACACGCTAAGGCAGCACTCGAAGCGAGGAGGCTGAAGCGTGAGGGACAGGCGAGGACTTGGCTCAGTCCCCCCGGGTTACGCTCCAAGTACGCCTACAAAACAAGCCCCTTGTGTCCCTCCGGGTATAACGGGGCATCCAGGTGCGGTTGGGCAAAATCTGTCCCTTCCGCCTCTTTCGTGTCCCCTCGGTCAGGGCTGACCGGTCCTGGCTGGGCCGCTCACGGGTGGGGGTTTGCCTGGCGACTGGAAGGCACGGCCCCCGGTCTCCGCGGCCACTGCGGGGAGCAGGACCCAACTCCGAGGGCCGCTTCCCAATGCGCTATGGGTTCCCCCGACCGACCCCCCCCCGCCGGTCCCATGGGGCGGGGGCAGCGCTGCCCGCGCCGGGCCCCGCGGCCTGCTCCGGTGCCGGGCCGGGAGGAGCCCCGGGGGCCGCCCCGCGCCCCCTCGGGAGCCGCCGCCGCCGTCCCGCGGCGCGCCCGCCCCCGCCGCCCCATTGGCCGCGCCGCCGCTCAAATAGGGCCGGGCGCCGGCAGCCGCCAGCGGCGAGCGGGGCCCGAGCGGCGAGCCCGTGCCGCGGCCCCGCCGGAGCGCTCGGCCCGGGCGGCGTCGGCGCGCCCCGAGATGAGCAGCCCCGATGCGGGCTACGCCAGCAGCGACGACCAGGCGCAGGGGCGGTGCGCGCTGCCCACCATGATGCCGGCCGTGGGCCCCTGCCCCTGGGCAGAGGCGCTGAGCCCGCTGGGCGAGGCGAAGGCGAAGGGCGAGGCGGCGGCGTCGGGGCCGTCGGGCGGGCGGAGCAAGAGCGAGGCGCGGATCCGTCGGCCCATGAACGCCTTCATGGTGTGGGCCAAGGACGAGCGCAAGCGGCTGGCGCAGCAGAACCCGGACCTGCACAACGCCGAGCTCAGCAAGATGCTGGGTGAGCGCGGGGGGCGCCCGACGGCCGGGGGGGGGTCGGGGCCGGGGGGCGGCTGCCGGGGCCGGGGCCGCCGGTGGGCGGCCGCCCTGACGGCGCTGGTGGGCGCAGGTAAATCGTGGAAGGCGCTGTCGCTGGCGGAGAAGCGTCCGTTCGTGGAGGAGGCGGAGCGGCTGCGGGTGCAGCACATGCAGGACCACCCCAACTACAAGTACCGGCCGCGGCGGCGGAAGCAGGTGAAGCGCCTGAAGCGGGCGGAGAGCGGCTTCCTGCAGCACGGCCTGGCGGAGGCGGCGGGGCCCGGGCTGGGCGGCGAGGCCGGCGGCGGGCGGCGGCAGGATGTGCGCGGAGGGCCTGGGCCTGCCCTACGGCGAGCAGGGCTACGCGGCGGCGGCGGCGGCGGGCGCGGGCCACTACCGGGACTGTGCGCCGCTGGGCGCCGCCTTCGACGGCTACAGCCTGCCGACGCCGGACCCGTCGCCGCTGGACGCGGCGGAGAGCGAGGCGCCGTTCCTGGTGACGGGGCTGCAGGAGGAGTGCGCGCTGGCGCCCTACGGCTACGCCCCGCACCCGGCGGCCGAGTACCCGGCGGCGGCGGCCGAGAGCCCGGCGGGCGCCGCGCTGCGCCGGCACCTGCCGCCCGGCGAGGCGCTGGGGCCGGGCGGCTCGCTGCAGGGGCTGCTGGGCTGCCCGGCGCCGCTGCACGCCTACTACGGGCAGGCGTGCCAGCCGCCGGGCCCGGGGCGCGGCCCGCCGCTGCCGCTGCCGCCGGGGGCGGGGGGCGCCGCGCCCCGCGGGAGCAGCTGGAGCACTTGCCGCCGGAGGAGCTGCTGGGCGAGGTGGACCGCACGGAGTTCGAGCAGTACCTGCGCTTCGCCTGCAAGCCGGAGCTGGGGCTGCCCTTCGCGGGCCACGACGCCGCCGGGCTGGCGGCGCCCGAGGGCGCGGGGCCGCTCTCCTCGGCCGTGTCGGACGCCAGCACCGCCGTCTACTACTGCGGCTACCCCGAGGTGTGAGGGACTCGCTCGGGGGCACGCCACGGACTGGCAGGGAGGCGCCCGGCCCCGCTCCTATTTATGTAATTTATTTGAATCTTGAGAACTGACAGGGTGTCCGTGACCTGCTCGAGGTTTGAAAGGCGACGCGCCGGCTCACTGTCCATGTGGTTCAGGTCTTACCATCGCTGTCCGACAGTGAGATGTAAATCTTTTCCTGCTGTGGAATCGGGATACTAGTTACACACGTGGAATACAATTTCCGAGATCTTGTTAGAGATCCGTATGCTTTTGTAACGTTGTACAGAGTGCTGGGTTTTATATGTTGGATTCGTACAGAGTAATTTTGCACTTTTACAAATAAAGGGAAAATAATAAAACTGGTCACTGATGTCTCCTCAAAGGGATTTTATCGTCCTTTTTAATCGATCCCTACTGCTTTTTAAACTATCTTTAGTAATGTCCTTTGCACTAAACATTAGGTGCAGTCACCCTTCCTGCAAGGCATAGTCTTCTTTCCTCTCTCATGCTCAAATTATGTAGAAAACTTTACGTGTTCAGAAACTGTCTTCTCTATGCTGTTCTTTAAATTTAAAAAAAAAAAAAAATATTGGTGGATTCTTAGACAGTTGATTAATATGACTGAATTTAAAAAAGAAAAAAACAATAACGGGCGGTCTATAATATGCTTGAAGTGTAAAAAGACTGTAAGCCAGCTCTTAGCGAATAGGTTAGGCTCTGGGTCTGGTTTTGGTGGACGCTCTGGATGTCCTTCGAGGTAGCACCTGGCTGCGGCGGCCGGAGGAGTGCTGGCCGCAGCAGCCCCCGGAGAGAGGAGGCTTTTGCGTCCCGGTAGCTGCCCTTGCTGCGCCGGGGAAAGGGCTGGCAGCGGGGGATGCCACATCTCCTCTGCGGAGAACGAGAGCAGCGAATCAGGGGGGCAAAGTAGGTGCAAAATTTCGACACGAGCCTCTAAAGGGGGAGGCGGGCCAGGAGCTGCCCGCTCGGGCACCCAACCTCGGCGGCACCTCCGACCGTACGCCAAAGAACCTGACCTTTCCTTCGCTAAAGAGCTTCCTCACACCGTGTCATCGGGGCTGTAGGTAGAAATACCTTTGTGATTGACAAAGACGCGCCCTGCAGTTAAACTTCCGTGGAAAAAGAGTTTTCATTTAGCTGGTAGGACCCAGCTGCGGGGTGGGACCGATGCATTCCTTATGTTTATTTCTCAAATTGGGGGGAGGGGGGACGGTTATCCGGGTCGTTTGCTTCCTCAGGTAAAGCTGCGGGACTGGGCCCTGGGGAGGAGGGGACCGGGGCCGAAGTGGCAGACTGGCCCACTGATAGACCTGTCTTCCACGAGGACGGGAAATTAAACTGGGTGCATTTTCAAATTACATTTAAGGAGGCTTATGTTTGTACCGGTGAAAGGTAAAACAGGGTACACAGACCCAGATGCAAGCTGCCTCCACCAGTGAGTTTCGAGCGTAGCCTTGTTGGCAAAAATTGACCATGTGATTGCATACTTTTAGCATGTCTTGAATTAAAATGCGCTCAAACCCTTAGAATTCTGTAAAATAGACTACCCTCTAGTTTCTTAATCTTCCCATTTTACTTTCCAAAGAGTCTTCAGTTCTCTGAGATATACCTGAAATACCCACCCTGCCACTCTCTTCACTCCTCCTCCATGCGTACATGAGAAAAATGTTGTATTCCTGAATGAGGTGGTACCTCAGGGCAAGGACACTAGATGTCTTATTGATACTTTAAGTTTGAAAAAAATATAACGTGTTCCTAAGCATAGATATGTAAACCCAGTAAAGAAATGCACATGAGAAATGACGGTTTTGCATTGGTTGAGTTTTCCTTTTATTACGTCGTTTTAACCTACAGGATTAAATTAAATTCCTTTTGTCCTTTTCACACACATTCCCAGCTTTCTGGAGGAAAATCACTTTGGTTGGTTTTGGAAATAAATCATGGTTATGCTTTTGATAAGTTTGGCCACAACTTCTCGTCATTTTTCAACTAGGTGCAGGTTTTGCTCCCCTCCTCTCTCCTTCATCCCAACTTGTTGGGCAGTTGAAAGCTGAAGTGAACTTGAAACTGTAAGTGGGTTCTTGACAAAGATTGAAAACCTTCTATTTATTTTTTATAATAATAACAGAAGTGTTTGACAATAAATTGTATTTTATATATATGTATAGGTTTTGGAAAAAGGGTTGGCCAGCGTAGCAGTCCTGAGTGCCAAACAGTGTGTGGCGATGGTGTACAGGCAGACCTTACAACAACCCTTTGCACAGAGCTTTTGCAGACTCAAACCCAAGGAGGATTATTTTCCTGTATGTATCCAGACATGTAGAGTTCGGGGATTTTTTTCCCTTCCTGTAAGAAAAAGTGTCTAATTCTTCTTTAACCTGTCTAAAATGTGGCAGGTTTATGCACTGCCAATATACTTGGAGCAAACTTTTCTGAAGTTCCGTCCAAGCTCTATGTCCCATCAACCTTGTCTTGAATTTCCGATTCTGAATGATATCTGGCAAAATCTGTCCTGCAGGCCTTCTGAAAATGTCAAACCTTCCTCACATCCCATGAGTGCCCATGACAACCGGCTATTAAAAGAAGGACCCAAACCCAATTAACTGTCTGTCGCAAGTATTTTCCACGGCATGGTTCTGGCGGGCAGGCGGTGGAAGTGATTGCTGCCTGCCTCGGGAGGCTATGGAGAAGGCCGAGAGTGTGTGCCACAGACCTGGGTGCCTCATGGCCTCTCCCCTCTCCCGTACTCTTCACGCGGAGCCAGGGTCTGTGTCGTGGTTTAACCCTGGCTGGACACCAGGGGCCCACCAAAGCCGCTCTATCACTCCCCTCTAACCAGACAGAGGAGAGAAAAAGTAAATCAAAAGGGCTCGTGGGTCGAGATAAGGACAGGGAGAGATCATTTTATCAGTTACCATCATGGGCAAAACAGACTTCACTTGAAAGAAATAATTAATTTATTATCAATCAATCAAAATCAGAGAAGGAGAGGAGAAAAACTGCTAGATCTTAAAAACCTTTCCCCCCCACCCCTCCCTTCTTTCTGGGCACAACTTCACTCCCAGCTTCTCTACACACTCCCCCCCAGCGGCACAGGGGGATGGGAATGGGGGTTGAGGTCAGTTCATCACACGTTGTCTCTGCCGCTTCTTCTTCCCTAGGGAGAGGACTCTTCCCCTGCTCATGCGTGGGGTCCCACTCACGGGAGACAGTCCTCCACGAACTTCTTCAATGTGAGTCCTTCCCATGGGCTACAGTTCTCCACGAACTGCTCCAGCGTGGGCTCCTCCCCCCACGGGTCTGCAATGGCTTGCCAGGAGCCTGATCTGGTGCAGGCTTCCCACGGGATCACAGCCTCCTCCCTTCAGGCATCCACCCGCTCCGGCGTGGGGTCCTCCACGGGCTACAGGTGGAGATCTGCTCCACTGTGGACCTCCCTGGGCTGCAGGGGGACAGCCTGCCCCACCATGGTCTTCACCACGAGCTGCAGGGGAATCTCTGCTCCGGCGCCTGGAGCACCTCCTCCCCCTCCTTCTTCACTGACCTTGGTGTCTGCAGGGCTGTTTTCTCTTGCATCCTCTCACTTCTCTTCTCTCTCCGGCTACTGAGCCGCAGATGATTTTTTTCCCCTTCTTAAATATGTTATCACAGAGGCGCTTCCACTGTTGCTGATTGGCTTGGCCTTGGCCAGCGGCGGACACAGGGAATACTTCTAGCAGCTTCTCACAGAAGCCACCCCTGTAGCCCCCCCACTACCAAGACCTTGCCACAGAAAACCAATACAGTCTGCTGTTGCCCCCCATTGCTCACGGCACTGCACCCAGGGCAATTTGCTCCCTGGAAAACCCCATCTGCTCTTCCCTTAGCACTTCTGGTTTGCTCCTCGCTTTGCCAAAAAGACAGGGTGACATCTGTAAAGGCCTCTGTAACCTTGCCAAAACAGCCACTCTCCGGTTAAACAGCGGCATCAGCCAGGCAGGCTGGCAGGCCCCTTCCCACAGGGATGGCGAGTGCTCTGTTCAGGCCACTCGTATCCAAAAGGTATTCAGGTCATAAGGTGTTTATTTATTCACGTGGCGACCCTACTCTTGTTTCTGAATAAATACCTCCTGCGTCTCCCCCGCTGTTTACATTGCCTGTGAAGGACATAACAAAATCCTGCCTTTAGCATGCCACAGCCAGCCACACAGGAGTGGGTAAGGACAGCGGTGCAAACAGCATGGGGACACCTAGCATGGGCAACAGCGACAGGTTGCCTGCAACCCTGTGACAAGCCAAAATGAAAGCAGCACAGTGCTGAAGTGGCTGAGCGGGCCGGAGGGGGCTGCCTGGGATCCCCAGTGTTACAACAGCCAACAGATTACTGTCCTTCCCCTCCTGGGGCCCCCCCGCCTGTGTCCCCCATGGCCCTGCCTGTGGCTCAGCAGGACCCGCTGTTCACAGCCCACGGTGAGAGCTGGCTGCGGGGCTGGAGCCTCGCCGCTGTGAGCCTCCCGCAGTCCTCCAGGCTTCTCTTTCCCTTGAGACCCAAAAATTTGGTTGCAGTCACCCAATGATTCAAACAGGAGAGAAAAACAGCGCAGATGTCTCCTTAGGCTCTCTACTTAGGTGTTAGCGCGCGTCAGGGCCTGGCGGTGGCTGACTGTCCCTGTGCTGCGGCACCTGGTGTTATGGACAGGTCTGTAAGTTCCAGTACTTACATACCCACGTATACTTAACCTTGAACTGAGAATGAATGTGTTGACTAATTAAATGCCTGCAAGATCAGAGCTCGGTCGCCCTGCTTCAGCTCCCCGTCTACAAAAAGAGAACGGTTTCTTGGTTTCTTTCACCTTCTGTCTGCTTGAACAGAGGCTCTTGAATACAGCAGTTGTCTCTGCATCTAACCCGGTGCCCTGACCAGTCAAGGCTTCTCGCAGACTTTTTCGTACTTTAAGCATACGTATTTCACCCTGAATGATTTACTCAGGAGCTCACAGGAGATCTGCGGCAGAAAGAGATTTCAACCAAGATGTGAATCCTGGCCCCTAGAAAGGGCAGCCATGCCATTTTCCTTGCTCCTGTTGTGGCCGCTGAGTGACTGCTCTCCAGTTTGGATGCTGCTGAATCTATCCTCCGCTTTATTCATTGGGCTGGATCCCACCCCGATCCCCCCCAGCCCACATCTCCCGAAGAAAAAAAAAAAAAAAGAAAGAAAATGGTTGTCAGCGGGAACAAGCAGTTCCTACCCTGTGAAACGACAGGTTATGGAGGCGTTGGCACTCCTGCAGGAAAAGGGAAAGTCACTTCTTTCCTCTGCCTGCTCCAAGAGCCGTGCGGAGCCACCCGGGCCCCTCTGCCGTCGACCCCATCCCTTCTCGCTCCGGACCGCTGCGTCCCACAGGCGCTTGTGGCGTCCCAGGACCGAGGACCGGGTGGCAGTCCATGTTTACAACGTATTACTTCTGCAGCTCCTTTCAAAGCCACACTTCTTTCGAGGAGCGTGTGATTTACTTGGCGCCTCTCCTGATGTCCTTGCTGTACGCTGCTGAACCTCTTTGCTTTTGGCGCTCGCAAGTCATTAGTACTCAGGGGAGCTGCTGATGGGGATGGTGATGGCTAAGAGAGGCTTCCCGCGGCAATTCGTGCCCTATAATCTCACGCTGTCAAGTGGTTACGTGTCGTGAACGAATTGCGTGACGTGACCCCGCTCGCCGGGCGGTGCTTTGACCCGCTCAGCCATGATGTCGCCCGGCCGGCCCGTTTCGCCTCTGCCGAAGAAAACCTGCAGCGCGCTGCCGAGATCGCGCGTCTCCCGCCCAAACTCTCGGCACCCGCCCCACCTTCACGCCCCGGGCCGGGCCAGCGGCGCCGGTTCCCGGGCTAACCGGGCTCCTACGCCTGCAGGCGGGGGGGGTCCACCGGGCGACCTTCCCGGCGGCAAGCCCCGCGGTTGCTTCTCCGCCCCGCTCCCGGCGGGGAGGCGGCCGGGGAGAGCAGCGGAGAGCAGGGACCTCAGGGGTCCTGGGGCAGGGCTGGTCCTGCCCCCCCGCCCCTCCCCCTGAGGATGCCAAATTTTTCCCTGCAGATCGACTCCCAGTTATAGCAGGGAACGGGGCGGCTGCATATTTCTGTACTAGTGAAATGTGAAACACATTTCTAAAGCATACATGTGGTAGTTTGAGAGTGTGTGTGTGAGTGTGAGAGTGTGCGTGTGTGTGCTAAAAAACTGGAGCGGAGAAGCCCTCCTTCCCCGCAGTTTAAGGGGCTTTCATTGAATATACTCAGCTAATTTCTGTCCGAACGTATTTCTGTCAAACTTGAGCTGCCATCATTACCGTTATCATCATTAAATGGCCACTCGATCGTTCCTCGAGTACTCCCAGCCCCGCCGCCGCCCGGGAGTCGCCACCCGCCCCGCCGGGAGCACGTCCCGCCCGGCAGAGAGGCAGGGAACAGCGCCGAAACGGAGTTGTCCTTAGCGGCCGGCAGACTTAATTAACGAGGGCACGATTTATCCAGCATCCCACCCCACCCCACCCCACCCCACCTCCCCCCGCCCCGTAACTTCACGGCCTTGTTATTTACATAAGAAGCTGCAATTTCGTGTATAAAGGCACGGAGGTTTTCGGCTCCTACGGTTACGCTGCATTAACAAAATGGTCCGAGAAATACGTGCCCGGTCACGCCAGGGCTGCAGATCGCTCGCCTGCTCGTTTATGGGCAACCTTGTGATATGCATTCGCCCTGCGTGAAATACGGCACTACTGACACTCCTTCCGTGGGGCGCGGTGGAAAACGGGGCTGCCGGTACGACTGAAAATGGGATCGGCTATTAGAAAGCTTGAAACGGAAGAATTAGTACAGGTGATGAGCACGTCCCGTATATCAGGACCACGCTCACGATGATGGCAGCTGGGAAGTAATAAAAATAATTCGCAAAAAATAAATCCAAACCCGAAAAGGATTTTTCGGGAAAAATAAACAGTACTGTCTACACAGCCCTCCTGAATATTCCGCGGCACTCCTTCGGGAGTCGGCTCGATTTTGGACACGCCGTGATTTAATGAAACCAACTTGCCAGGGAGGCAAAGCACGGGGCGGCGGGCAAGCGAGGGTCGCGCCGAGCAGACGGTGACAGCCGGGCGCGCCGAAGCGTCTCCGCTCCGGCACCTCGGGGCGGGGGAAGCGGGAGCCGCCGGGCCCCGCGGCCTGCTCCGGTGCCGGGCCGGGAGGAGCCCCGGGGGCCGCCCCGCGCCCCCTCGGGAGCCGCCGCCGCCGTCCCGCGGCGCGCCCGCCCCCGCCGCCCCCGAGATGAGCAGCCCCGATGCGGGCTACGCCAGCAGCGACGACCAGGCGCAGGGGCGGTGCGCGCTGCCCACCATGATGCCGGCCGTGGGCCCCTGCCCCTGGGCAGAGGCGCTGAGCCCGCTGGGCGAGGCGAAGGCGAAGGGCGAGGCGGCGGCGTCGGGGCCGTCGGGCGGGCGGAGCAAGAGCGAGGCGCGGATCCGTCGGCCCATGAACGCCTTCATGGTGTGGGCCAAGGACGAGCGCAAGCGGCTGGCGCAGCAGAACCCGGACCTGCACAACGCCGAGCTCAGCAAGATGCTGGGTGAGCGCGGGGGGCCGCGGCGGGCTGCGGCGGGAGCGAGGAGCCCGGGGGGGAGCCGGGGGTGCCCCGGGGGGAGCCGCGGGGGAGCCGCGGGCGCCGGCGGGCGGGTCCGAGGGCGAGGAGCCCGGGGCCGGGGGTCGGGGCCGGGGGGCGGCTGCCGGGGCCGGGGGTCGGGTCCCGCGGTGGGCGGCCGCCCTGACGGCGCTGGTGGGCGCAGGTAAATCGTGGAAGGCGCTGTCGCTGGCGGAGAAGCGTCCGTTCGTGGAGGAGGCGGAGCGGCTGCGGGTGCAGCACATGCAGGACCACCCCAACTACAAGTACCGGCCGCGGCGGCGGAGCGGGGCGCCGGCGGCGGCGGCTCCGCGCACGGGGGCGGCGGAGGTGTGCCGGAGGGCCGGGCCCCCGGGCAGGGCTACGCGGCGGCGGCGGCGGCGGGCGCGGGCCACTACCGGGACTGTGCGCCGCTGGGCGCCGCCTTCGACGGCTACAGCCTGCCGACGCCGGACCCGTGACGCGGCGGAGAGCGAGGCGCCGTTCCTGGTGACGGGGCTGCAGGAGGAGTGCGCGCTGGCGCCCTACGGCTACGCCCCGCACCCGGCGGCCGAGTACCCGGCGGCGGCGGCCGAGAGCCCGGCGGGCGCCGCGCTGCGCCGGCACCTGCCGCCCGGCGAGGCGCTGGGGCCGGGCGGCTCGCTGCAGGGGCTGCTGGGCTGCCCGGCGCCGCTGCACGCCTACTACGGGCAGGCGGCGCCCGAGGGCGCGGGGCCGCTCTCCTCGGCCGTGTCGGACGCCAGCACCGCCGTCTACTACTGCGGCTACCCCGAGGTGTGAGGGACTCGCTCGGGGGCACGCCACGGACTGGCAGGGAGGCGCCCGGCCCCGCTCCTATTTATGTAATTTATTTACAATTATCGGGAGAGTTTCGCAGACCCTGTCTGGGCAGAAAGACGCTGCTGTCGCACCAATTGAAAGCGTGGTTCAAGCTGGTTTCCGACTGGCATGCCAGCATGTTTACATCTTTTTTATGTCCGTCCCCAAAATTATCGTTATTCTTGCAACATCAGCACTGTGACTTGTTTGCCCAGAACGCGATTTTATTACCTGTTTTTAACTATATTTATCCTTTTTTTTTTTGTACTTCAGGAAAATAAATTTATGTACAGCTGTTTCTGCCATTCTTCTTGGCCGTATGGCCCTTTAGGGAGGCTAATCTTGGGTTAAATCAGTCATGCCCTAAGGTGGAGTGAAGGGAAGGCAGATACTGTGTGACACTTTCTTTCACCATGACAATGGCTCTAAAACGGCCTCCAGGACCCATGGAGTTTGTTCCCAGGTGTGGCTGTATTCCGGTTACATAGCTGCTTGGCCAGCCCTGCTGCTGTCTGTCTCCTGGAGAACAGAATGTGTGATTCTACTTAACTGCGTTTTTTGTAGGGTTTTTTCCGATTTCTGCCAACTGGAATTTGCAATTGCCATTAATGTATTGGGAAAAACATCTTCCCCCAAACCATAGGCTATATAACAAAAGAAGCTAGGTAAGTTTGAAATAGTAATTTTTAAAGTGTGCCTGTAAGCCCATTGGATTTGGATACTTACAGATGTGAAGGTATTTATGCTTTACATGGTGATTTCTGTTTGAACTGAATGATTCACAAGTGGCATCGGCACTGTATTTACAAATTCTTTTACTTTCTGCCACCTACCTTCAAGTAGGTTTAGGCCATTTTGTGTCATGGGGTTCAGGCTTATATTGGTAAGGAGAAAAAACAAATTAGCCCAAATGCTCATTGCAATTGCTCTCAATTGACTGCCAGTATCAATTAGGCCTTCAAACAGGAGGGTTTTTTAGCATGTTCAGCTGTGCTGCTCTGTGGCATTTCTGCCAGTGCAAGGGTACAACTACATCTCATTCTCATCACAACCCTGTCTAGTAAGGAAAAAGCTAACAACTAAATTAAAAGTCTGAGATTACTTCAGTTGCAGCCATCACTGTCTGTACCATATTCAACATCATCTAAGCGTAATACTCAGGCATTTGGGCTGTTTGCCAGAGGTGGGCACTGATTTAGGAACAAGAAGATAATTTAGCTGCTGTATTGGTTCAAGCGTAAGGCAGATGTTTTTCAGAACATCTTGTGTGGGGATCATCTAGTTTGTCCTATGTTCCCAGGCCACCCTGAGTGCTTTCTCAGTTACGCGTAGTGTGGTTAACAGCTTCCCTTGTGGGCTCCGGATACCACACTGGTTTGTGGGGCTGCCTGGCTCCTGTGGGGTGACTGGGGCTCGCCTGTGCAGTGGCTGCCTTAACACTGATGTCAAAGTGTGGGCAGTGCGGACTGAAGCACCATTCCTCCTCGCTTCCTCCTGGCCCCCCATTCATTGTTGGTTTCCTGGAGATGCTGCGTGAGGAGTTTATGGGCTGGTAAGTGGTGTACATGTCAGTCTCTAGTGGTTCTGGCTGTCCTGATCAGCTCAGGTTATCAGCAAATGTTTCAGGAACTCTTAAAGGGACCGTTTTCTTCCGGCATGATAAATCGAGGGTCATCATAAATCTGAGGCCACCAGTATGGTAAGTTGGAAATCGGTTTGGATGCTCTTAAATATTTTTAATCATATATAAAAAATAATTTTACTAGATTTTAATACTTATTTTATTCTTTAGAGCTATTCTAGAGAGGCCACATTGCTTCAATTAGTTTCCATATTAATATAGTGAGAGTGATACTGTTCCCTTTGCAGATATTCTGGAAACTATTGATTTGCTTATTGAAAATCATAATCTTTCTTAAATGGATATGGATTTTCAGACAAGGGAAATATATTAAGTGTTTTAGCAACTGATACATTTATGGGTGTATGTGGAATGATTAGTAATATAAATTGATATATAGATTTTAAATTCTGGCTTACAGATTGCAGTATAAAGCAGAGAAACCTAGGATAGTTAGCAGTGCAAAAACACTTTAACTACAGTAGCATAGTCCTAAATAATGGCTAATTTATACTTCTCATCAGGTAAATTATGAATAAGCACCTTGGCTTACCCCAGTGATTTAAAACCATATTTAATTACATGGGCACATGGTTGTGTACAGACAGGGGATTTCTCACTGGGTGTCTTACTGTCTGTGGAAGAGCTTACAGCTGAAAGACAGGTAGTACATACTCTCATAGAATAATCTTATTATTTCTTTTATTTTTTGTATTTTTTTGAGATTAAATGTAGTTCTAAGGTGTCTGTCTTAGATTTAATTAAAGCACGAATATAACTTACATGTACCTCTACAATTTGAAAGTGTCACAGTTTTTAGTGACATAAGTTTTGAATTTTTGAGAAAAAGAAACTGAAACACCCAAAGGTTATGGTATATCTCACCTGACACAGATAAAACAAACACTAATCATGAGTCCTTTAGTAGAAAGAATCTCAAAATGAAGAGCACCAGGAAAAATCCAGAACATATAATGCACGTGTAGAAATACATTTAAAACACTGTCCTGAAACTTGATGCACTCTCCAGGAATTTCACAATGAAATAAATTTTAAGTTTCTGTTTCCAGCTGTTTTCAGGCTATTTCAGAACATTTGTTACAGGAATGTGTTTCACCTATAGTGAAATAATAATGAGCAAAGTAAAAAAGTTTGAGCTGCTGAGGCTCTTTTGTTAGGGGTATCTCCTCTCATTATTAAATAATTCATTTCTATATCATAGCTGGACTGTGACACAAAATAATTCCATGTACCTGACATTGAAAAACGCTGAAGTAAGGTTTTAGAAAGTTCTTCATTAAAATCAAATTTTACCGTGTAGTTGTTTAAAGTAGGATTCTAGCGTCTTCTGCATTTTTAATAAGCAGCAGTTCAGAGACAATCAATTTCCATCCTTTTTCCTTATCAGAGAGAAAACTTATTTCATGGAGTATTCCATGGAGTTATCAGGGGAATATAGTTATTGTTAACATTGAAGGTGGCTGCTCCATTTACCCACAGAGAATATATTTAGGTACCAGCGAGTCTTGGGTTCTTTCCAAGGCATTGTGGAATTACTTTACGGTGTCTGATTTACTTTAAAGCTTCTTGTTATTGCCATTTAGAAACAAAATTTATCCTGCACACATCCTGTTTAAAACAAAAATTTGTCCCCTGTTGAACAAAGATAAAGAATATTAAATATGTTTTTGTGGCTAAAGGTTGTGTTCAAATGAACTGGAAAGGTGAACCAATATTCATGAATTCATGGACTTGGACTGATTGATACAATACAAATTCTGGTTTCAAATGCTCAGATTAATATTACTGATGGACAGTCTGAGGGATAGTCAGGTTCTGTAGGCTTGGTTTTGTTTTATGCTTTGAATATTTTAATGAAAAGTGTTACTTCTGTAAGTTACTGTGAGCTAGACTACATCTATTTCCTTGGTTACATGCGTGTTCTTTCAAGATGTCAATGTATGATCATTTTGCTCATTTAAAATCAACAGTGAAAACAGTGAGTGGTTTCCATGAGCAAAGTGAAATTTGGCATCAGATGAATGCAATATGTATCAATTTTTCATATCAGTTCATCAACTTCATATTAATTTCATCAATTTTCATGAATTGGGTATGATGTCTGAAAGTTTAATATTACAAAAATACTCACTAATGTTGATCTAGGAACCTTGATTCACAATGTCCTGGGCTTGCTTTGGAAAGAATTCACCATTGATTTGGAATTCCAGGTTAAACCTGTAGAGAGCTATTTAATGCATGGAAAACGTGCTAGAATTTGTCAAGATACAAGTGCTATTGCTTGTGTTCTCAGCTGAAATTTCTTATGTTACTTCATCACACATACTCTTGGAAAGCAGAATGAGAAACCCACATGCAAAGGCTGAGGCAAAAAAGAGAAGACCTGTTCTGCTATTCCTGAATAGGTCAGGGCAATGTTTCGGGGAATAACCCGCTGTTTTGTACCTACTCATAGATAGTCTGGAAATCCCCACAGGCAATGTGAAAAATAAGGCTGTTATTTTGTTGCCATAAATCGAGGTGCCTGAAAAAGATCTTCTACTCCTTCATCCTTTTCTTTGCCTCCCGTCTTGGAGTTATGGCTGTGTTTCACCTGCATGAGAAGAATCTGATTTCCAATTACAGCACCTAAAGCATTCCTTTCTAACCCCCCAGCAAGCATAGCATCACCTATACCCTGTGTCATTAGTGTGGGGGATAGCTACCTCAGTCTGGATGGGTTTGTTGTACTGAGTGGGTTGACATAGTTGTGTAAGCTTATGTCATCGCATTTAGGCTGTTCAGTATAGTCTGTTCTGTGGTCATTTCAGTCTGTTCTGCTTGGAAAATATAGAGAAATAGGCTTTGTCTTTCAAAATTCACAAACATGAACTTCATCTTGGGACAGACAATTTTCCAAGCAGCCTGTCACTCAGTGAAACACTTTCTTCAGAAAATTTGAGAGCCTTGAGAAGATGGAAAGGAAAAGATCTAAAAATGGCTACAAAAATGATCCGAGGGCTGGAGCACCTCTCCTATGAAGACAGGCTGAGAGAGTTGGGCTTGTTCAGCCTGGGGAAGAGAAGGCTGAGGGGAGACCTGATTGCGGCCTTTCAGTATCTAAAGGGGGCCTATAGGAAAGATGGCGACAATCTTTTTTAGTAGGGCCAGCTGTGACAGGACAGGGGGTAATGGTTTTAAACTGAAGCAGGGTAGGTTTAGACTGGATATAAGGAGGAAATTCTTTACAACGAGGGTGGTGAAACACTGGAATGGGTTGCCCAGAGAGGTGGTGGAGGCCCCATCCCTGGGAACATTCAAGACCAGGCTGGAGGGGGCTCTGAGCAACCTGATCTAGTTAGCGGTGTCCCTGCTGACTGCAGGGGGGTTGGACTAGATGACCTCGAGGGATCCCTTCCAACCCAAAATATTCTATGATTCTATGATAAACAAAAATTTGCATTGAGGAGATCAAGCTCAGAGCACCACTGCTAAAAGAGGAAGACACTCGGTTTGAAAACCCTGTGTCAGAGCTGTGTCACCTTAAGTGACACATCTGAGGTTGTAGTTCCACAAACCTTTTCATGGTGACAAAACCAGTAACACCGATCCAAGTTAAATTATTAGGTTTTGGGTTTAGTCCAGTTTTGTTCTGAGAGTAGTGTTCACAGAACCACAGCCAGAGGAACTAGTGTGCTTTGGGTTTATATCGGCACTGGGAGCTTCGTTGGTGGCTGGTGGTAGGCACGCAAGGGCCTAAGGCTTCAGGTGGCATCCGAGTTGTAGCTGCCAGCACCATCATTGTTGACTAAACCACCAGAGAAGCAGCTGAGTGCCACTGAGGGTTTGGGTCTGCACAGTACTTACCTCTGTTTATAATCCCAGTATAGCAAAACTGCAGCAGTTTATAACTTTTTCTCAGGTGACAACTGCTGTTACTAATTTGGCTTCCAAGTTTGCTCCTCTTAAAAAGGTAGAGCAGAGCTCACAGCTCATCTATCGTGTCTTTTTCATAACAAGAAAAAAAACCAAATGCGCACAATGGAGCCTGAATAACTGCTTTCCCTCAATTAAGCTTCACGCTGAGAATGTAGTTAGGTTGATGCGAAGAGTCATGCTGCTTGCCTTCATAGAATCATAGAATCGTTTAGGTTGGAAGAGACCTTTAAGATCACTGAGTCCAACCTTTAACCTAACCCTGCCATCCCACCACTAAACCATGTCCCTAAGCACCTCATCTATCCGTCTTTTAAATACCTCCAGGGATGGGGACTTGACCACTTCCCTGGGCAGCCTGTTCCAGTGCTTGATGACCCTTTTGGTGAAGAACCTTTTCCTAATGTCCAATCTAAAACTCCCCTGGCACAACGTGAGGCCAGAAGTCTTGCCAGGGAGCATGACCGCTAGATGGCTGAGAAACGGTAAGTAGCACTTGATAACAATTTGCAGTAGCACAATCTTCATCTCCATACTTTACGAAAAGAATTGCACTGTGTTGTACGTAACCTATGTTTAGAAGCAGAGAGAAAATCACTTGCTTGTATTTATAGTTAATTCTCTAGTTTTAGCAGAACTTGAAAACTCCAGTGTGACAACTAAAACTCTTTAGGGGTAAATTGGACATGAATATTCTTGCATTCCTAACAACCTTAATGCTCCTGCCAGTCAGGATGAGCTATTTGGATTGACTTGGTATATGTAAAGTAATTCAGAATGACTATTAATTTCTACCAAAATATATGTCCTGCTAATAGTTCAGTCAATATGGGCTTATTGCTGTAGGGAAGCCACCTACCGCAGTAACACAATGTAGCATGTTCAGGCTTGTTCTGTTGCCTGACAACCTTGACATAATTGTGTGATTTCCTCTATTTGTGTAACAGTCCCTGGCTACAACACACATCCTTGGGCAAGAAGTTTCATTTTACTGTTCCCAAATGGCCTTCATATAATTTGCTGCACGCGCATGACCTGGGTATTGCAGAAATAACTACACAAATCCTAAACTTTAGCAGGGCAGCTAGCTGCCCTTCGTAATCCAGAATCAATTTGTTTATTGTACTTCAGTTTGGATTTACGTAGTGCCGTATCTTTTCACTTTATACAACACTGTAATACTACTGCTAAGAATTTATTTTACATAGGGAAAGCATCGGCTGCTTAGTCTCCTTCGGTTGTGATCTCCTGATGGCAAGCGTGGCTGGCAGTGCATCTAAGATGAGAATTTTTCCGTTAAGTGAAGTATTAGAAATTCCTGGGATTCCTTCTGCAGAGTACCCTATGATGTTTCCCACCTCTGCAGCCTGGCAACTAAGAAGTCTCCTCTTCCTCAGGGCAAGATTTGATTCCTTCACTGCTTTGTTTCCTGCATTACTCACTTTTCCACTCAACACCTTCAGAAAATGTTGCCAGTTGCAGCTCAGTAGTCTTGGTAGTGACAAGCAATCTGCTTTTCGTTTTGGTTTTCAACTATCATAACAAGATTATTGCTCATCTCTGTAACAGTGGTGCTGCCGTTAATGACACTCCTTTTTGGCTTAGAGTCTGAAACATGGTGTTGATGATCTGTAACCACAATAAATACATTTTCATGAAGTTATTAGAGAACCTTTTTAACTTACCAGATCTTTTTCTGTTGATGTATCTTTGTATTTTACTGAAGTCAGCGATCTGAAAGGAAAGCCAATAGACTTTTCATTATTATCTCCTATCACATGTAAAATTGTATTCCTGTTTCATAGAGGGAAGCTTAACAAACTGATTTTATAAACAAATACGTATTGTGGTATGTACTAATCTTTTCAGATACTTTTTCAGACTTTTGGCCTAATCAAGAATATGACAATATTTTATTCACTTTTATTCATGGCTTAGAGAAACTTTACCTCTTCTAAGGACAAAATAACTGAACATCTCAAAAGAGGAACAGAATTTTAAAACATTTTGTAGCTAGGTGACAGTAAGATTGCCTTTAATTTTGTCTTTGAATTTACATCAGCAAAAAGGCCACAGCATATGCCCAAGTTTTGGAAAAGTTTGTAATCATTCTTGTGTGCTATGTTCTCATCTGCAGTCTGAGAAATATTCCCTCAAGGTTTTCAATGTATTCTTCATCAGTGGATTTTGTGACCCAAATGCCTTCCAAATAATGCTGTACTTGCCTAAGTTTCAGGGTCTGATGCCATTTGAGACGTCCTAGGGATATTCAGGGCAATAACACAGGGCTGGAAAATATGACATGGGACCTGTTGAAGGCCTGCGTCCTTGTGGAGCAGCACCTTGGTTAAGAGCAGTGTCTTGGCTGGAATATGTGACTGCTCATACAGCAGAAATAGCTCCTTTTGGAGCTGAATTTATTATAGACCTGGAGTGTTCTTAAGTTGCCACCTGGGAGTGACTCTCAGTGTCTGAGCTAGATAAAACCCCATTTCTGATGCTACCTCTTCAGCAGTCTCAAGTGTTACGTGAAATTACTCCAGTTTGTAGATTGTCTGGAAATGCTCCAAGCTTCCCTTTGTGCCAAGTGATGAATAACAATAACAGTGTTGTGACGTCCCATATAAACAAACCCTATTAACTTGACTCTTCATACTTCCTAAATTAGAACTGCAGTAATATCCAGGAATTACAGATATTTTCCAATATCTGTAACCTCCATGAGTTCTCAGGATTTACTTTAAAGCAAGAGAAACTAACTGATTTCCAAAGTTTACCTCCGTTATCCTTGATAACCGGAAGGTAAACAGTGTCAGTTTTAACTATGACTGTCACAGCTTGGAAAGCTCGTTTGTCAAACAAGTTTTCCCTCCCCTTACAGCATGAACAAGGAGCCCGAGCAAGGAGAGCATCCTCTGAAATACTGGGTGGTATTTATAGTATCTTAAATACAAAGCACTGAGGAAGGACAACTAATGGAAAAAATAACGGTAGTCAAGAACTGAGGGGCAAAATGATTCAAGTGGGAAGGTAATTGGCGTTTGTCTGTACTAGGCCTTTAAATCAATTGTTTTATACTGCTAGGTGCAGCAAAATTTTCAAAAGTGGTAGTCACACAATCTCCAGTTTTCTAAAAATGATGATGTTGGAACTGGTGGAAACCGATGGTGAAAAATCTAAAAATCAGAGGTAACTTAGTGAGAGTAATCATGACATTCTGTCTCACAATCCTGAGGAAGATTCCCTGGAATGAGAAAGGACAAACAGTATTTTTCTTAAGGAAGGCCTGACCTGGAGGGTTGCAAATCATTTGGCCTAACTTTGACAACCAGAAAGATATTAAACCAAACAATTAACACTATGTTACAAGTAGTGAGAGGATAAAGAAACTAAAAGAAAGCAAAGAGATTTTTCAAGAATGATTTTTTTCAATTCAGCATGATTTTCTATGTTAGCAGAGTAAGCAGTGTTAGAGCAGAGTAGCAGAGCTAGCAGTGGTTGAGTGTTTTAGGGAGAAGCAGTAGATAGAGCTTGATGGTGATAGAACTTTTGATGTTGTGTTGTGGTTTAACCCAGCAGGCAGATAAACACCACACAGCCGTTCGCTCACTCCCCCCTAGTGTGTGTGTGGGGGGGGCGGGGAGAATTGGAAAAAGGCTAAAACTTGTGGGTTGAAATAAAGACAACTTAATAGGACAGAAAAGGAAGGGAAAATAATAATAATGATAAAAGAATAGACAAAACAAGTGGTGCACAATGCAATTGTTCAGCACCTGCTGACCGATGCCCAGCCAGTTCCTGAGCAGTGGCCATGCCCTCCTTTCCCCAGCCAACTCCCCTCAGTATTTTTGTTCAGCATGATGCCATATGGTCTGGAACAGCCCTTTGGCCAGTTGGGGTCAGCTGCCCTGGCTGTGCCCCCTCCCAGCTTCCTGTGCCCCTGGCAGAGCAGGGGAAGCTGAAAAGTCCTTGACTGGGGTAAGCCCTGCTTAGCAACAACTAAACCATCATGGTGTTATCAACATGATTCTAGTACTAGATCCAAAACACAGCACTATGCTAGCTACTAGGAAGAAAATTAACTACCCCAGCTGAAACCAGGACACCACCCAATTGTGGTAACAGTGACACTGGCCCTTGCTATGACAAGAATGGTGAAGAAACAGGCTATTGTAAAAAATCTGCCTATTGTTGAAACTTTAGGTTGTTGCAATGGACAACGGGACTAATTTCCAAAACAATCTCATAGGCACGTGGGCCAGAGCATGGCGTTGAGTGGGTCTATCACATCCCCTATCATGCACCAGCCTCTGGGAAAATGGAGCGATACAATGGGCTGTTAAAGACTACACTGAGAGCAATGGGTGGTGGGACATTCAAACATTGGGGTACACATTTAGCAGAAGTCTCCTGGTTAGTCAGCACTAGGGGATCCGCCAACTGAGCTGGCCCTGCCCAGTCCGAACTCTTAGATACTTTAGAAGGGGATAAAGTCCCTGTAGTACACGTAGAAAATATGCTGGATAAGACAGTTACTTAAACTGAGGAGATGTCGTCCAACTTAAATCACAGTTAAGAATAGTTATCAGTGCCTCCACTTACAAATTGAAAAGTTATTTTATATGGAATCCTTATACAGGCCCATTTCTTTATTTTGTACTTCTAATAATGAGTCAGATGAATATAGGCTGTACTTGACAAAATTTCTGGATTTTATCAACCTGGGAAGGGCTGCAAGCATTATAAAGGATAAAACTAGAAGTTAAAATTAGCCTGGTGATTTGGAGAATTAGCCTGAGATCAACAAGAAGAAATTCAATTAAGAAAAGCACAATTAATAAATGCACAAATATAAAGAAAAGAATAACTGTCTTTACGAATGCTGCTAAAAAAGTGAAGGGGGAGAATCTTAAGGCAACGGTGGCGTGTGAACCAAGCCATTTATCTAGCAGAATACTGGGCGCTATGAATGATTCAGTCAGAACAGTTCGAGCAGTTGCTGTTCCTTCCTGAGGAGTTACTGCACCTCAGCTGAGGCACAATAACTGACTTCAGTTACATTCCTAGGCCCCTGCGGTGTAAAATAAAATACCTTACCTTAATCTCTTTCTTTTCTCATCACATTCCTAATGATCTGGGTCAACAAAGCTGCTGTGAAAAAAAGCAGAGGTCATCTTGGCAAGCATGAGAGAAGAACATGTGGGATGCCCAAGAGTTAATTATTTCACTACAAAACTGCATCTCTGTCTGCACACTGCACTTGGAGAAAGATAGAGATAAGCTAGGAGTGGGGGCAGAGGCTTGAAAACATGATTTGTGAGTAGAGATTGAAGGCTCAATGTCTACTCACAAATGAAAGGATGGTGATCAGCTGTTCTCCTTGGCCACAAGGCGAAATTATTTCTCTCAATATATTTGCCTGCAACATAAATAAAGTACCATTAAAAAGCATTTTAGGAGTGTTTTTGATGCAAATGGAATTGTACTAGGTGTAAGCAATTGTTTTCACAATATAAAATATGGTGTGAACAACCATATTTCAGAGATTGTCATAACGTGCGTTTTGATATTTTCCTTACTCAACAAACCAGCATGAAGTTCTCAAAAGGTGTTAAAAAAGTATGACAGTAGAGCTGCCCCCTCCTTTCTTGGTTTGGATCCCGGCAGCCAGGGAACGGTTAGCAACAGACTGTGCGGGAAAAGAACGGAACTGGGTGCAGCACCTAAGCACCACAGGGAGTTCCTACCTGTTGGCTCCTCACAGGCATTCCCCTCATTCCCCTCACCCAGCTGCATGGCAAATGACTCCACCACCTCCCTCTTCGCTTCCTCCTCTAAATTTATGCCAGATACTCAGCCCTCTCAGACATCTTCCACATTTCATCCATCAGTAACCTTCAGTAACCCCACACACTCTTCCCCATCCTGAGAACATCCATAGAGGAGCAGGCGCCTGTCCTTGGCAGTGGTAGGGAATGTACGGTGTCATTCATGTTGTGTAATTTTATGGAAATTAGTTTATTAAATAGTTCCCATAGTATTTCACAGGGAGGACCACATGCTGCTTAATCACCATCATCTGTTCCTGCAATATGCTCCATATGACTCTGTTTTATAATAGTATTTTCATTTTTATTAATATTTTTATATTCATATTTTCATTAATGTGAAGACTTATACATTCAGGGCTACATCTTGTCCTTAGAGTGTACTTGAACCCACAAATCTCTGTAACATGTTGTCAGAAAGCTAGGGTCGTCTAGTGCACAGCTGGTTTTGCAAATTTAAAGTGAATTTTTTTTCTAAAGCAAAGATCAGACTCTGAATTTACTTTTGATCTTGTACAGCAAGTGGGATATTGTCTGAACAAAATTAGCTTGGATTTTATATTTTACTCATATAACGCGATTAACTGTTTTAAGATTATGGGTAACGGTTTTAAACTAAAACAGGGTGGGTTTGGACTGGATATAAGGAAGAAATTCTTTACAACGAGGGTGGTGAAACACTGGAATGGGTTGCCCAGAGAGGTGGTGGAGGCCCCATCCCTGGGAACATTCAAGGCCAGGTTGGATGGGGCTCTGAGCAACCTGATCTAGTTAGTGGTGTCCCTGCTCACTGCAGGGGGGTTGGACTAGATGACCTCTAGGGGTCCCTTCCAACCCAAACCAATCCATGATTCTATGATTCTATGATTATCATCTGTATTGTGGTAGACAATAACCAGGTGACAGCCCCACACTAGATACTGTATAATCAAACACAATATAATGGTCCTCCCACCTCAGAAAGATTGCAATTAGGATACCAGCCATAACAGGTGACTGGAATAAGCCTGCAGATGAAAGTCAGAGGTTTAAGTGAAGGGAGAATACTACTCAATTCATACCTAGTTAAGAGGAGTATTGATATTTGGAAACATTCAGTGAGCAAAACTAAGTATCACAGGAGTGAATTTTTCTGTGTGCATTACAGTGGAAAGAAGTGTGTATGTACGTGTTTGAGAATACTTAAAAAAAAAATCACCTTTTTTTTTTTTCACTGCAGCCTACCTGGAAAATTTATTGCATCATTATTTTCCACAATTTAGTGCCTATTAAATGAAATACTTGGTACTGCTGTTAGCTGTTGGTCTCTTGTAGAGAGTTCCTTAATAGCAAAGTGCTAGCTCTTGAACAGAGAAGGACATGTCCTTAGAATCATTGAATTGTTTAGGTTTGAAAAGACCTTTAAGATCATTGAGTCCAATCTTTAACCTAACCCTGCCATCCCACCACTAAACCATGTCCCTAAACACCTCATCTACCCATCTTTTAAATACCTCCAGGGGTGGAGAATCAGCCACTTCCCTGGGAAGTGTCTGCCAATGCTTAACAGCCCTTTTGGTGAAGATATTTTTCCTAATGTCCAACCTAAACCTCCCCTGGCGCAACTTGAGGCCTTGTCCTATCGCTTGTTACCTGGGAGAAGAGGCTGACCCTCACTTTGCTACAGCCTCCTTTCAGGCAGTTGTAGAGGGCGATAAGGTCTCCCCTCAGCCTCCTCTTTTCCAGGCTGAACAACCCCAGTTCCCTCAGCCGCTCCTCGTTAGACTTGTGCTCCAGACCCCTCACCAGCTTTGTTGCCCTTCTCTGGACATGCTCCAGCAAGCAACCCAATGTCCTTCTTGTAGTGAGGGGCCCAAAACTGAGCACAGTATTCGAGGTGCAGCCTCACCAGTGCCGAATATAGGGGCACGATCACTTTCCTACTCCTGCTGGCCACACTAGTTCTTGTGATTATAGGACCACTGCGGTAACAGTTCTTTATGAAGAAAAGTAATTAGTGAATCTCAGGGAAAAATATGGTGGTCCTAGAACTGTTTTCCACTGCTGATAAAGCCTGCCTGTTGCGGATGTTTTTCTTGACTCTACCCCCACGTGTCTGTGAATTTTCCATAGTCATGCCTACTGAATAGTTCGAGAAATGGAGATGCCTTACGGTAAGTTACTCAATTTAGTATATATTAGAGCCAGAAACACTGACCTTGTCTGATACACTCTAGCCATGAATCATTGTTATTGCTGTAGGTGAATGTTCAGGCAGCAGGCAGTGGAAATCAAATGGCTGTGTAGTATTTTGTGACATGAGAAATGGAACATGGAAAAGTTGGACTTGGACTGTGCAAACTCTTCCCAGCTCCTCAAGGTAATTGTATTGCCATGAACATGGCTAATCCTAAAAGCACACACACACCTGATAACCTACATGCACCTCAGACTAGGAAAGAGGATCTCACTTAATTGGTGAGAAAATAGAAGAAAATGTTACTGGCTTGCCTCAAGATTTACTGGTTGTTTTCACAACTAAAAGTTTTGTAACTGTTGATTTTAACCTTTCACATGGACAGGTTATCATGTTATGTTCCTAGTTGCCAACCCACATGTCAGTAGGGGAGCAAATCTCTAAATCAAACATGGTAGTTGATTCATATTAGAAAAACCAGCAATATAATCAAGTATCTGACATAGCCAGTCGCAATGGAATATTTAAATCTGGAGGCAGTGCAAGTCAAGAGTACATTCTCTTAAGAGTAATCCAAACATTTTTGATTGGATTAATTTAGTTGTTTTTTATCATAAATGCATTTGCAGAAAAGGTGATGATATCATGTAAACTTTTACTTAATGCGGATTTCTCTAGTTGGAAACCTGACTTTATAATTCTTGACTCCTTTAATTTACAAAACAAAGCTATTTTCTGACTTTTAATTTTTATTTTTATTTTTTTAAAAACAGCATTAGGGTATTTTCTGGAAATTACATTTTAAATTTTCTTTTCATAATTCATGATAACAGACTTCTTGATTCTTCCTACTAGAAAGATTCACTGAAAACTAACCTTCAAGTTAAAGCTTATTAATAAGAAACCTGAAAATAAAGTGCCTATGACTTTTAAAATACTCTTAACTGCATTCATGCCATATACATATGGAAATAATTTTGTCTGATTAATTTTTCTCAAAAATGAACACTTGGTCTCCTGAAAGTAAGGCATGAAATTGATACAGATAGGCTAAAAACTGCTGGTCAGTTTGGAAAGCTTCGGTCTGTGTATAACTCCTCTCACATAGACGCATGCATCGTTACAATACCTTTAAAGAGCTTTATAATGCTTATGGGAGTGTAACTTGGAATTTAACAAAATTGGTTTTGCATTAGTAAATGCAAATGCTTGTCTTGCAGTATGCCTTCATTTTTTTTCTTTTATTTGTACAGCCAACTTTCTGCAATGATTTTCATTTGGAGAGTGGCCACCTATGGTGGCTATTTATCCTGATGCGTATGCCCATGGGTAGGCAGCTTCTGTCTGTAATCCAAACAGAAATTTTCATTTAAACAAACCCATGTCTGCTGATCCTATCTCAGCAGGTGTAAATTAAGAACTTGTGGAGTTGATGCTAGTTTAGGTGCTTACAAGCTCCAGAGCTAAAATACGTGGCAAGATTGTGTGAGGGGACTATTCTAATTAACAAAAGACATGCTAAACCAAAATAAGGGTGTAATTGCTGACAAGTTATATTTAACTGGTTTAAAAGCACATTTCAAGAAAACATATGTAACATATAAAACAGGATGCCACCGATACAGCAAACAGAAAATCTAGAATCATTGCAGAACCTTTTGATTAGTAGAACTGTTACTTCTATCTTAAAGAAGAGATGAGGAAATTTGTGCAGAAAATGAGTATAGGGCCACTGGGAGGAGGGATAGTCAAAAAGCCTAGTAGTTCAGCATTTATAGATTAAGTATCATGATTCTGAAGTTCATGAAGTTTGTCTGTCATCTCTGCCAGGCATCCTATCTTTGTATTCAGAAACCTCCCAAGCTAAAAGCAGAAGTCAACTTAGTGTTAAAAACCTATTGACTAAGAAGATGCGTTTTCAGAATGCTGCAGCATTTTTAGATAGACCATGTATTTAATTTGGTGTTATTAGCAAAAGTCCAAAACGAAAAGTCGAATAATGTAATCTTTCTAAGAATAAAAGATACTCCTGTGAGAAACTGCTAACAGGTGGGATAGCATAGAAAAATGCAGTAGGGAAAAGATTTTTTCATTTGTTTCATTATTGATACCTTTTCTCTGTACATGAAGATTTTGGCAGATTTTGGGACTGTGGGCTATAAACCGTAAAAAAGCTGAAGTCAGTCTAGCTATGTTTATTTTACATGTCTGAGAAGACAGAAATTGCTGGGAACAGAAAGCCAGGAATTTTCTCAAAATGTACACACCAGCTCGTTTTTCTGTGCTTTGTCTGCAGTGTGTATCCTTTTTAGTAAAATGGTTTATATATTGTAGATAATAAATGGAAACACTGGAATGCAGCTGAACAGTTATTTTGTGTTGTGGCAATTATTTTTACTGACACATATACTTTCATCCCATTTGCAGACACACACATAAACACAGACATATATTTTCTTTCTATGCTTTTGCAAGCCCCTTCCCCAAATACTAGATTGGTGTCTGCATTTAATATGATAACAGTAGAAAACAGTATTACTGTGTTCAAAGTGGGAAGTTTTGAAGTAAGTTAACTACTCTGGGTTGTATCTTCAGCAGCATTTCTTCCTTTAGGTTTGAGTTCAGCAGGGTTGTTAAGCAAGCTAAAGCCTGCTGCTTGTATGTAAAACATTGCCTTCAGGAAGAACTTTTCTGTGAAGACTTGCTAACTGATGCCTTCAAAGTCAAACTGGGCACCCAAATAAAGACCTGGAAGGCTGCTGTGAAATAGAAGGAGCAGATGTGCTGTTGGAGCGTATTTAGGTTTTCCATACCACTCTGATGCGTTGCGGGGAAACCCCACACTCCTTATTGAACTGGAGTTTGAGGCCATGGATACAATAGATTTGCAAGCGTTGAGCTGAGTAGCTCACACGTCGTTGTAGGTCCAAAGTAGGACGTGCTGCCGCTCCACATCTTTTTGTTAAAGTTGGGAGCAAGAGAATGTTTCCACTGCATAATTTGGGTGATACCTACATTGCACATTGTGGGGCTCAGTAGAAATCCCGCTCCTGATTACTGCCTAAATGAACCAGCTCAGGGCATTGGGTACAGGCTTGGCACAGTAGCTCCATGTGGGCTAATGTAACCAATTTCTCTCTGCTGCTGCTCTTGATTCAAGACTGCTCCTGCAGACTTAGGTCCCATATCTCCATGCTATCTTGTCTGCACAAGGACAAACTATGCTTTGTTTTCAGAATCACTCTGTCTTGTCAGGATAAAAGGAGAGTGGTACTACATGTGGTCTGCCACCTGGAGACGGGTGATGTGCTAGGGAAAGGGAGGAGTCAAAGACCTTTTGTTCATGGCTGCTTTGGTGGCAATGCTGCCATGCACTGCATTGAGTCAGGCGGCGATGTAAAAAACTAATAGTTAACAAGTGCTTAATGGTTAAAAAGTGATATTTAATAGAATAATAATTTAATTTAATCACATTGTTAATAATAATAGAATGAGGGGGGGGATTGGCATGACTTGCTGACTTTATGTTTTTTAAAAGCATGTTGAAAACATAGAAGCACAAGTGGCTGTTTGCAGGGCTGGGGGGGAGCCTGAATGAACCCGGATTCTTCATTTCCTGGCGTAACTTCTTGGGAAAAGATCTGTGGGAAATGGGGAATTTGCTGCCCATTTTTAACTGAGGGGAAGAACTGTTCTGCAAGAAAGTTTTTCTGATCAATGTGTGCCTATTCTGTTACAGAGCTGGCTTTTTTTATAGTGTTAACAAAACAAGGTACAGTGAGAAAATACTCAGATTCCCTGCAATTTAATTTAGCACAAAATGACAAAAAAGTTTAGGTTTCAGGCTTCTGCTAGGCCACCTGTCTTGGTTTCCTAGCCTTCTGGCCTCTGTCTGCCCTGTAGATGACAGATTAGCTGTGAACATCCTCTATAAAAGGAAATAGTGTTCTATAAAATTCACACCAGGGTTTCCAATTTAGTATCAGAGTCAGGACATCCTAAAATAAAATTTGTTTCAAAAATAGGTCGGGGGGTGGGGTGGATGTCAGGGTTAAAAGCAAACAATCTACTGATGTCAGTTTGTTCTGTGAGAAAACACGCATGGAAAAGGGGTTTAGTGTCTTGTTCAGGTGCAGTAGTTTTTTGCTGATGGGGAGTAAAGCAAAGCAAAACAATAGCAGCGTGTTCTGTGAATCAAGTGTGATAAAGAAGAGTTCCTATATAGCAAAACAGGAAGTTTAAAAAAGGCCAAACAATTGATCTTTGAGGACAGGAATGATATTTTAATTTTAACCTTTTTGTTTTGGCTTTATTTAAATTTACAAAGTGATGCAAATCATTGTGAGTAAATAACATTTTAATGCATTCAGTGCACACATATTGATACATTAAGAGATATGAAAGTATTTTAGATACTTAATTTTCTTCCTGCAAATGATATACTGAGAGTTTTAGCTACCTGAGGTGCATAAATCAGGATGTCCAACTGCTTACACTACTCATTATCATCCCAATATATTTTTTCTATGAGTTGTCCAGCAAAACCTTTATCTAAGCTTTCCCAAGAATTTTATTCTAAGGACTTTTTTCCCTTCCTTTGTTAAAATGTATCCTTTGGAAGTATTATTTTCCAGACCTCCTCTATGGTTGAGGATGGTTTGTTTTGGAAGTGTAAGCAAAATCAATGAACTGACTGACATTGTTCAAAAATTTGTCTTTGGTCAAAAATTGAACTGTACCTTGGCAGAGACCTTATCTAGGCATTTTCATCTTGAATCCATTTATTTTTACAAGTATTATTACTGTTTGTCTATTTTAATAAAATAGACCAACTTTATGTAATTGATAATTAGATAGAATACAATGTGATACTGTTAATCTAACTGTAATTTTAAAACTGTCCTGTAGTGAAAATTATACTAACACAAAATCAAATCCAGTGTATTAATGTTTTATATAAGTGCACCACTTTTTTATTTATATTACTTCAATATTCAGAATAAGCTTACAGGCTTAGATATTTACTACTCAACATTAGAAAAAGTGGTTTTAACTAACAAGTAAGTACTGTCATTATTAACATTTATGTTCTGTCTCTTCTGAATTTTTGTCTGTGACTTCTAGCCATTGGGTCTTGCTGTATCTTTGCTGCTAACCTGAAAAATGTTGTAGGGCCAGTGTTTTCCATCGGGGTACTTAAAGAATGTGATCAAATCATTGCTACAGCTTTTCTCTGTTAAACTGAAAAGATTGAGTCTCTGGAGTCCTGCACCATCAAACCTCTGAATCATTCCTGTACTTGTCTTTGATGTCATTGTAGCTGATCAATGTTCTTTTCAACATATTAACCTGAAAACAGGTTATGCTTCTCAAAAAGAAGATGCAGCACTGCCAAACAGAGAGGTAATAGAATTTCTGTGCTCCTATTTTCTGCTCCTGCTTCATATTCCTCTTTTTAAACATCCCAGAATCACAGTAGCCCCTCTGGGCACAGAATTCTTCAAAACCCCATGTCCATTTGATGATCCTTTTCGGTGTTTCTGATTACCAGAGCAGAAGTCATTGTCTTTGTTCCTATGCATGGCTTTACATTTGCTTATCTTAAAATGCATTGGGATTGCTTGTGTCCACGTTACCATGTGATCTTGATTGCTCTGTATCAGTGAACTCTACCCTTTCTGTTATTTGCCTTTTCCCCAGCCTTCACATCTTCTGTAATGACTTTGTTTTCTTCCAGAAGTGTTAAGTTGGAGGAGATAAGAACTGATCCTATGGAATCCCATTAAAAAACACAGCTTATGTCCAGATACTGTGTGGCTCTGTTAGTCCAGTGCTGAGCAGTATCCTGCTTACAAGCACGTGCCACCACTTTCGGATGGGAATTACCCAGCCACCCTGGCCTTTGGCTGTCCAGCACAGAGTATGTGTGGAGCAGGTATGAAAGGGCCTTCGTTTGATTTTTACAAGGAGTCACCTGGAGAGGACAAGGGGGAACGGACATAATTTGCTTTTAAGGAGAGTCCGATTGGACATGAGAGGGAAATTTTTCCCAATGAGAACAGTCAACCATTGGAATAATCTCCCCAGGGAAGTGGTTGACATTGGACACTTTTGAGACTCAGCTGGACAGGGTGCTGGGCTGTATTGTTTAGACTGTACTCTTGCCTAGAAAGGTTGGACCAGATGATCCTTGAGGTCCCTTCCAACCAAGGATTCTATGATTCTATGATTGATGAGCTCGATATGTAGCTCTGACGCTATTTGTTATTATCCGCCAGACTTGTAATGCCATAAAAAAAATCTGTCAAACCTGTTGCCATGATCTAATGTAAACACACATAAATTAGCATCTATTTACCATTCTTAGCATTTTTATTGACTGAGTCCTGCTGCAGGCACTGTTTTATTTTATCCAAGATTTTTAAGAGGTTTGCAGCCCCTATAGTGTTGAAGTTATCCCAATTAAATTTGTTAATAGTGACACAGACTGGCTTGCTTTCAGTGTCCTGAATCTTTTGCGTCATTCTCTGACCTGAAAATTGTGAAGCTGTTCTTCAGAGTTCCTCTGCCACTTGTTTTTGTAACTCATGGTCCCAACCTGTTGATCAAAAAATATCCATCTTTAGTAAGCTTTTTATAGAAGCCTCCTTCATTACCACTGAAATAAAATGGAATTTCATCAACCTTTTTGTATGACTGTATTTGATTATCTGTGCATAAAACAGGTTAGTGAACTATTCATTGTACATTTCTGCCATGTCCACATTATTACTGAGGATTTATAGTAATACCATTACATTGCCTTTATTTTTAGTTTACTTAAAAATCATTCTCAATCTTTTCTCATCTCAGTTCTTTTATTGCTGGTTTTTATGACTGTCGTTAGGTTTCTTCTATGTAATTTTATTTACTTTTAAAATTATTTGTCTCTCAGATTGTGGTTTCTTGAGCAACTGGCTCATTTCCAAATTATTAGGCTTTTTAAAAAAATATTTTTTCAGTATCAGTTTCACTAAGCTATGTTTAGCTTTGTGAAACTGACCCTTTAAAGTAGCTGATACATATGTGCATCTCTATATGTGTGTGCATGCACATATATATGCAAATGACCATTTTGTGGTGCCTTTGGCAGCATAAAATATGAGGTCTCCAACAAGCTTCAGCTGTACCTTTTGTTTGATCTTTAATTTCTGAACGTAAATTTCAAAACATGGAGGCCTGTTTATATTTGTTAGCACTAAGAGCAGTGTAATGAGCATAATTTTTCTATGCCAAAAATCCTCAATCTTCTGTTATCAAGATCTAGAAACTACAAAGCCCATATTATGGCTCAGCTCTCATTATTGGTAATGCCTGCTAATCCCATTTAAGATCTCTGAACACTTCCACCAGATTTTGTAACGCACCTTTTCCTAACTTCAGTTGCAATTTCACAACCTTCCCCCCTCTTGATGATGCATAGGTTTCAGAGCAGAGTGGATAACACCAAAAGAGACCTGCAGCCTCTCCGTTTGTGTCCTTGATTTGCTCAAGGCTTAGGCAATCCCTCAGGGAAGAATACCGCTGGGAGACTCAAAGGAAGCTACATAATAAAAAACTATTTGAGCTTTGAAAGAATGATGCGAACTTTAGCAAAGATCATGTTCCTCTTTCTTTGAATCAGTAGATAACACCCTGTAGTTTGGTACAGTGCTGTACACCGCTGAAAGGTTTTTTCTTGCCTTCTTGAGCTACAGGTTCAGCAACGTGTGGTATCCCCCCGCCAGTCACAGCAGCATTGCTCAGCTTGCTGGGAGTAAAAAGCCCTCAGTGCTCTGCCTGGCATCCCATCTGGATCTGCTTGAGGATGTGGGGACCTGACAATTGCTCAGCTGGTTTAGGATCATAGAAAACATGATATTCTGATTTAGCCAACCACCTGAGCTAGACAAAGAAGATGAAGTGGGAAATCTCTCTACTTGCTTTATTAGGGCAGTTATCAATCCAGAACAGCTCAAAAGGCAGAAGATCTGTAGTATTTCCCTTTCAAGTAATGCAAGTCCTCTGTAAAAGCAGAAATAAAGAGACCTTGTAGGAACAGTATATTAAAAGAGGAACATTGGAAAAGTAGAACAGGTCCTCCTTGGCAACAAATGCTTGACCTCTTTGTATCCTTTTAATCAGAGGGCTGCATTTTCACCTTTATTTATTTACTTAATGCACTTAGACAAGAACAAGGGAACCTTGATGTTGCTTTTTTTTTTTTTTTTTTTTTTTTTTTGTCATTGTGTAGCTCACAGATATTTGTTACATCTGTTTCCTGCTAAGGAAGCTTAGTGCTGCCTTTTGTCCAGCAGGTGGAAGACTTGCTGCAGTATGTATAGCTCAGCAGCCAGTCTATATATAAACATTTTGAAAAGAATCCAGGGGTTTTAAGTCATCATGGCGAGCAGATTTTGTTAAATGGGCAGTTTTTAATTAATATGTTGTTTGCAATGACTTTGTTGGTCAAGGAAATACAACGGTAGAGTAAGAAGAAAGGCAATCTCTGCACTAAAAAAATTAAAACCTGAATTCAGTAACTGAACCTAGGAGATGCCACTAGGGTAAATCCCAGCACTATAAATAGCTGTACAAGGCCTGCTGGGTTTTGTTCTATCTTTGTGCTATCGTCACAGCTGTAGAAAGTAACTCCGGTGGAGTTCAAGGAATACATTTTCCCAAAGCACTGCATTTGGGAGATTTAGAAAGACTTTCTTAAAGTTCAGTGGGACAGTAGTTACCTTTTGTCATCAGGGAAAATATATTCGAAAACACTAGAGATATCCCAGTCCAGGTCAAGTAGAGAAGGATGTAGGACTTGCTGTGACTTAACGTGCAACTGAGCAGAGAAGATAACGCTTCCGAGCCTGTGACTATCACCCAACCTGTTTTGGCATGTTGCTCATCTTAGAAATGCTCTAGAATGTGTCTAGAGATGTCTGATATAGGCAGAAAGAGATGTTAATAGTTGCTTTTAATAATATTGATCTGTGTGAAGAAATTTATTTGTATGAAGTGGCTGAGTTGCTTTAAATAATTTGTAATATGTATTGTACATATTAAAGTGAAGGAATGTACGAAGAGGTGAAATAAGGTCTGAAGTGATTTTATTGGCCATGTACCTGTTAAACATTTCTATGTGATTGGTATGAACTAAAGAAAAAGATCTTAAAGTGATGTTTTATGGATATAATGATGTTAAAAGTCTGTGTTTTAGGTATACAGCTATTTTGACAAATTAAGCCTTAGCAGTTATACAAATAGGCTAGTCTTCACCATATGTAGCCGGTGAAAAAATGAAATTTAGTACAGTTCTGTACTGAGGCAAAGAAACGTGTTGGTGTTATTGTCCTGTGTCTTTGAAGAGCATGAACAGGTCAATGAATGTAATCCTGGCACTGCCACACAGTCTTATTTTCAATGTTCACACTGCCACTGTAGGATTTAAAGAGTTCTTTGTCCTTCTGCCTCCATCAGTCTGATAGTTCTAAACACAGTTGATTTTTTTTTTTTTTTACTCCCACAACACTAAATACTGTCTCACTTCATGCCTCTGCCTGTTGAAAAGCAGATCTTTCTTGCTATTTTTCATTTGCCATTGGAGCAGTCAAGCATCAGGCTTCGTCATCTCAGGGAAGCCCTTGGTGTTGCACAGAGTGCTGGAATGCAAACCAAGAAATAATGAAGTTAACATACTTAATAATGTATGTATACTTTGGAGTACCAGGAATCTGCTAAAAGCTGTGATCTTTGGTTTCAGAGCTCAATGTCTTTCAGTATTCCAATGACTTTATGACTTAGAACTAATAATTAGAGACAGCAACATCTTTTTCATGTGACAGTTAGGGTATGGTTATTTGAGAGATGAGGATGGTTGGGCTGATTTCAAGTGAACTAGCAAATACTACAGAAGAACAGGATTTGGGGTAACAATGACATGGTGAGTCTTTTGAAAGGCCCTTTTTGAGAAAGGGGGAGACAAAGATGATGTATTTCCACTGGACTGATGAGTTTGGCTGAAATTGGGTCTAGGTCTGAACTGAAACTAGGTCTGGCAAAGGGTAGGGTGTGAAATTCTGTCATGACTCAAGCAAATACACTTGTTTGCCAAGTCTGACTGTCTTTATCAAAGGTCTGCAGACATTACTCTTGAGGAAATTCAGAAGTAAGATTAATGAGTTTCCCTACTGAATGTCATGGCTGCAAGCTAGATGGTTTTTCAGCTTACTCAAGTTGTACAGAAGTCTGATCTACCTATTCAGCAGTTGTGTGCCTAAAACTATTATAACTGTTATGCTACCGTTTGCTTGCCAAAAAAATCAGATTTTGATCCTTTAGATCTTGCTGTCCTGGGGCAGCAAAAACAGTGAAACTGTACGTGTGATAGGAAAAGAAGCGTGTTAAGAGTAGCCTACTAAAGAGATGCTCCTAGCGCTTATTACAATTCATGATGCAAACGTTGGGTCTGTGGAAAACACGTAATGACTGTATCTTCATTCAGGTGAATTACTGCTTATTTTTAAGCATAGCCTCTGTTTGACTTGAAGAGCTTGCTCTTTCTTAGCGGCTGCTAGCAATGTGAGGATGCACTGCGGCTGAGCAAGCTGCTGTGCTCGGGCAGGCCCGCTGCCAGCGGGGTCTCATGGCTGCGAGACGGAGAGCCCGAGGAGCCCGAGTGGCTCACACAGGGTTGAGCAGTCCCTCTGCTAGTTTTGTTGCAAAGAGGGAGAATTTAAAAGGCCTAATGGAAGGCATTAATGGAAGAAACCTTCCGCTTGCTGCGTCTGATGGAAGCTATCCAAATGTGATTTAGCTGATTTATAACGTTTGTATACAGACAGAAGTGTGCAACCATTACAGAAAACTGTACTGAAGGGATATGCATGCTTTTTGTCTTTTAATAACAAAATAATGGGAAACTCTTAGCTATTTCATTTAACTTCATCACAGCTGAACTGTTATGTGAAGTGGAAAACACTGTATAGGCAAAACCCAATGTCTTTGTGGTACTTGCTTATGGAATTTTTGTGGACTAATCTACAGCTATGGAAGATGATGCTTGTTTCAGAGAAAAGGTTTCTCTTCAGTGGCAGCAAGCTAGGATCCCAGCTCTGCCCTTTCGTAGATGAATAAGCTTGTTCTATTCATCTATTCTATCCATTTTATAAGATGAATGGTCTTGTGCCAGTCTCATGAGAATCCCTTAGTGAGATTCTACAGTGGGAACACATTTTTTTCCTTTACTTGTCTTGGCATAAAGCTCTAAGGATACATGACTGGTATCTGTGGTACAGATTTCAGCTGAAGAGGAAGAAGGCGGCATTCAGACCTGCATTTTTGTCCAACTACATATTTTCTCTGAAGCAAAGAGGGATTTATGAAGGAGAAGCACTTATTCTGACAACAGGGAGGTTCCCCCCTTAAAGCAGTGGTAACAGTGCATTGTTCTTCTAACAACTAAGACAAATGCTTTCTCTGTGCCTGCTCTATGCTCCGGCCATCGGTTGGATTGAAGGGTGGCATCGACAGAGCTGTAAGGAATTTCGTGTTGTTTTAAGCACTAGGTTTCACTGTGGTGCCCAGTCAAGTATCCTGACAGAGCTTAGTGTCTTCTGGACTATTTTAAAATTTGAGGTGGGAGGATTAAGCCCCCCTAAGTTAGGGTAGGGAGCAGCAGAGTGTTTGGAAGCATTTTTTTCTGAATTCTGTATCCTGCCTTCTCTCTTTGCTGCTCTTCAACTGCTCCAGTAAACTCTGCTGCTTGTATCATCAATATATCATCAATAAAATGAGAGAAAAGGAACATTTGGGATTCATTGTTTCAATCTGTGTTGCTTATGCTAGTTTTGTCACTGTACATGCCACTGTATGGCATCTTACTGATCCCACAGCTTACTCAAAAAAAGGTGATATATATGATCTTTACTACTTAGAGCATAGAACCTCAGCTTATTATAGGGGTGATACTAATATTAATTTTAAAGTCTTTATAAATCTGCACATAACTCTGTAGTGACAGAGGAGAGACATTCTAAAGCCATATAAAATATGTCTGATTTTATGCAACTTGAAGTCATGAATCCAAATATTTTCAATTTGGATGTAATCCTCTTTTAGAAACAGATTTCTCTCACAGTTCTGGAAGTCTGTGCCGTATGGGCCTGTCTTAATTTTTCTCTTCTTTATACTTCCATTGTGGTGTAGCAGAACCTTCAGAGCATAATTAACACATTTATTTTTGGTGGCGTACTTTTACAGGACTGTAGAAACAGTCTGTCTTGTATAGCTGCCTACATTGCAGAGTGAGCCAGAAAACTTTTTAAGTAAACAAAAAACAACTGTACAGGTTAACAGAATATATGTAAAGATTAACTGGCATTGTAATCAAATAGCCCTCCTTCTCACGTTACTCTGCCTTCATCCTTCTCATGTTTGAAATACTCGCAGTGACAGAGATTTGAGGTATAACATCCGACAGGCGATAATGTCACTGTGCTGGTGTACTTCAGTGCTGGCTTTCATGAGAGTTGCACAACCGAGACTATTATGCCATTCCTTGGTTTTAAGTAGATAGTGCCGTAGCTACCTCAGTAGATTGAAGTGGTTGTCTGTTTAATTGTTTATGACTGTCAGGGTGTGGCATGGGCTGGTGGCTCTCTGCAGCCAGGGTGTCTGGAGCCATGGGGTGTCCCCAGGCTGTCCCCGTCCCACCACCCTGGCCAGGAGTGGGGCACCCAGGGGCACTGGGGCAGTCCCAGGCATTGGGCATCTCCCTGGGGAGGGCATGGGCCGAGGCTGGGCAGGGCAGGGGGGGGGAACCTGGGTAGGGTGGGGGTCCTGGGTGAAGCTGGTCAGGGCCAGGGAGCCCTGTTAGTGCCATCAAAGCCCCAACATTGAATGGCTTGGCAATACTTCATTCTTCATATTTTTTAAGTTTCATGCTGTTGTAGTTCTCAGGATAGACCTTGTTAAAAAGGCACGGGAAGAATTAGATTTAGAAATCATCTCCAAAACCATCTGGCAGTTTTGGAATAGGGAAAACCACAGAGCAGCTCACTACATTTTTGGTAAAACCCACAGGTTTCTTCTGGAGGAAAACAGCTGCTGTATGAGGCTTGCACCCTGATTGGAAGAGATAATTTGAAAGGTGTTAAAAGTGCCACTGACTTTTTAATGTTCTGTCTTTTTATAATGGACTCCTGCAAACAGGTATGACTTCATATGGTATTTCCTAGAGTCCAGGGTAGCAACAGGATGACTTGCTACATCGATTGCTAAATGGGAAATGCTTGAGGGCGGAAGCCTAGCAGGGGGATGAGAATCTTCATTTATGTACCTCCTTGAGTTTTTAATGTTAAATTGGTGCAACCATGCTTGAAAATCTTTTCTTTTCTTGAAATTAGTAAATACAAACCCAGTGAATTTGTTTCGAATATCAGTTGACCTTAATTTGAGGCAGCATGCTTTAAGAATATCTTTTTTAAGGCCTAACTAGAAGTTCACAGAAAAATATCTGAAGCGATATTTTTGTTAAAGAATATTGGTTAATTGAAATAGAAACATTCTCAGAAACAATGGAATTTCAATGGAAGTATGGCAAAAAGTATTTACGTCAAGTGCTTGTCCATACATACATTCACACTGGACACAATCTCTTTACAGATTTTTGAGCCCAGTTCCTCATGCCACCACATTACTCGGGGTTTGCACACACTCTGCTCTCTCCCATTAAAGGGAAATGTGCACTGTATAGTTCCTCTTGATTTTTATTTGGCTAAGTAGTAGATGTCTCTTGGCATAGTAAATTGACCTGATGCATCAGTAGACTTATCTGAATAACTCCTCTTTTACCTTCACACCACATTTTACTTATTTTATTCTAACATTATTTTACTTTCATTCCTATTATTTCATTACATTGTGTTGGCATTTACCTCATTGCATCAATAGTGAAGATAACGGGAAGGAGTCATTTGTTTTCTGGCAACATGGAATGTTTTCTTCTTTTTTTTCCTTTCAATTATTTGTTTTATTTCTATTTTGTTTTGTTATGACTTTTTCTAAAGATGACTTTAAGTTGTGTTTGTTATGTGATATTTTTATTTCTAGAAACAAATCATGCAACCACAGCATGCTATATGACACAGGTTGCATTGCAGAGATTGCTGCTGCTTTGAGTTTTTATTGGAAACAAGCTTTGATGGGGTGGTCAGTGCATGTACCTTGTACAGGTGCTGGACATAGACTTGTCTTTGGGAATGGAGTCCTATATAGGGGTAGACCTCTCTAGACTTCACTTTTGTTAGGGCATGTATGTTGTACTGTACATCAGCCAGTGTCAACAGATGGAGGAGGACCTCAAGGGGTTTCATCACATGAATGCAGGGTCATTCCTGGCAGAGTTTATCTGACTTGCAGCTAGAATACTCTGTCCATTTTTGGGACCCCAATACAAGAAAGACAACAAAAAACTGGTGTGTGTTCAGTGGAGGGCCACTAAGGCAGCCAGGGGGCCTGTGTCACATCACTTTGTTGGGGCAGTGTGTTTAGGGAGGAGAGGTCTGAATGCTGAGTTTTCTATCGCACAGCACAAATGCACAGCCCTCCGACGGAGCAACGAGACTTATTTCCTGTGCCGACTACATGAACCGTGAGATCCTGCCCTTACTGTAGCTCCGGGACTCAGATATGTGAAATTACACTTTAAATTTAGGATATGACTTGGCTCAGTGAAGATGACACTCCTCCCCTGCCCACCGGTGAGCGCTCTGAAGGACCATCTCCATTACAGGACCCTAAGACCATTAAGGGATTTTTTGCATTTGCGGTATTGTTATAGCTGGTGTAAAAGGTAGAAGTTAGATAGATGTGCTGTGATGCCATGGGAGATGAAAAGCTCTCTTTCTCCTGAGGGTGGCACTGCTTAAAAACGTTTCTGTTTTCTTTAAGGCTCTTTGTAGAAACTGTCCATCACGCGTTTTGCAGCTACATCATGCACAACAGATAAACTGGTAAGTAAGGAAAGTAGGGCCTTCTTGTGAAAGCTTCTGATCACAAACCACAGATACAGAGCTTCAAGATTTTGTCACTTCGTGTCCATTTTCCACATCCTACAATTTCAGCTTGCTATTTTTCTGAACACATATTATTAGTATTCTGATTGTTTTTCTGAATGCTACTTGATAAAGATTTTCCTACAGTTTTTACATGCACTATTTATGTGAAGTTATGCTTACCTGGTGATAAACGGTAGAGGGGGAATCAGAATGGGAAATACCACTGGGATCATTTACCTATCCCAGAGAGATGCTGTGATATATGTTCTTACATGTATCAAATATTATTCCCTTCCACTAGCAGGAAAAGTCCAGAGTTGCCATCTCCAAACTTCTTTAAAGTCACAATTCGGCATCTGAAAATCATAATATTAAGAAGAAGGATTTCTGGTTTTAAATTCATTTGCATCTGAGCTGTGAGTTGCCAGGGCACTTCTACGTTTGTCTCTTCAGAACTGTCTTTGTGCTGAAGATGAGCGGAGATGTAGTTATTCTGAATGAAGCTGAGATTCTCACCTACTGCCAGGTTTTATGGAAGACACCACAAGCAATGAAAGTCAGAAGAAAACTGAGACAACTGGTGGTGTTGCCTAGACACAGGCTGTACACACAGTCTCCTATGACACCTTGCCTTCCATAATCCCATCTCAACAGCAGGTCCTCTCTCTCTAAACAGAAGAAAAGTTTGGGGCAGATGCAGAGTTATGGTGTTACCTAGATTCTGCAGTCATTTACTTAGGTTGGGTAGAGGCTACTTTATTCCTGCATTTGAAATAGGCTGTTACTGATCCATTGGTGGAATGCAGAGGTAGGATGTGGGAGAAGATCTGAGGAGGATCAGATATACACATGGGGAAGGAGAAATCCTTGCTCTATTAAAAAACAAAATCTTAAGAGCAGAGCCTGCTAGCTATCATCCTACTTATTTATTTTAATGATAGATCACTGTTAATTTTGGAACTCTTTTTAGATTTTTTTTCATATAATTTTAATTTTCTGCTTCTCTGAATTTTTTCTTGTCTTCTGGTGCTGGAAAGAAGGCCTGCAAAGAATATTGAAAAGAGAAGAAAAAATAGCTCAGGATTTGGCCAGGATATATGCTTTGATATTTTGCTCTGCAAAACCAGTTTCTATTTCAGACAAGAAGTTGTTCATCCAAACACTGAAATATGAATATGTTATGTGGTGTATTTTAGGCATTATATTACGCCCTGATTCACCACAGGGTTCCTCCATTTTCATGTAACTGCAGCAATTTAAATGGAACGATATTCTAAACTACAGTGCTTCCCAGTAAGGTTCTCAACCTTATTGCATCTGTCATGTAATTCAAAATGAGTAATAGAGCTTTTTGCTACATAATTTGATAATTTGTACAGATTGTTTGGCCTGGGTGTAGGATTTGGAACAATTCCTGAACTCTCCTAAATCTGGTCTTGGATTTCCACAGTTCTTGAATCTTCAGCAAGTCGCACATTCTTGAAACAGCAAAGCCCTTTACCTGATTTCTAACTTAAGCAAATAAACTGGTACCATTGTGTCCAGGGGAATACAACATTTCTCTCAGTCACCATATCCTCAAATACTTTGCCTCTCTGGTGTGGTAATCTCTGCCGCCTTCTGCATTTAATATACCTAATACATTTTCTCATGAAAATGCTATAAAGGTTCATTAACTAATGTTTGTGCAACGTTTTGCATGCTGCCTTTGCTACTGTAATTGATATATCTCATTAATAAGTAATGTCAGATTCCAAGAGGTGCCAAACTCCTTATGAGACCCATAAGCTCTTATGTGAGTATTGGAGGTGTAGAATAAGATCTTAAATAAACTATGTTTTTAAAAGCTTAAACCAAATATTTCTCTACAGTGTTGAACTATATTGCAAAAGAAAATGTTTGTACAAGGGAAAGTTTGCAGTACAGAAGACACACGTTACAGAATATCAGTCGTTTACACACCACTCAAAGATTAAGAACTGAAACTATGATAAAGGAGCAATCAGTCTGTTGCTTAAGTGTTTGATAATGTGTTTGCTGTTGCTATAGGTACTAGAGAAAATGATACTAAACTAACATCAACATTTGCTTTCAGCTAGGGCAATAGCGTCTGGAACACACTGTGGCTGGAATATGTGTGAGCGGAAAGAAGCAGCATCCATCACTTAAATACTGTCTGTGTAGCTTTGATTTTTCTCTCACATATTATAGCACTTCAAAGACCTTAGTGGCTATTCAGTTGCTTTCCAGAGGGTCAGGTAATACCTCTTTCACTTTTTTCCTGATGATTTTCTCTATAGAGTAATGATATATCAGGATGAATTTATATTCTGATTACACTGCAGCATGTTATATTTGTGGGGGTTTCTTTGGAGGAGTTTGGGCCAAAAATAATTGCTTGTAACATTTTAATAAATGTTAAATCTGTTAATGTATTCATTGTTCTACCTGACATTTTTTCTGTCAGCCTTAGGAAAAACGTGTGCCAATATTTTAAAATTTGGCTAGGAAAGTTAATCGCATTACCCCATGTCTATTTTTCTTGCTGGTTAATTCCATCTCCACAGGCTCAGAGGCCTTGCAACTTTCTTTGACTTCAGTGACAGCCTCTTTTGTTTTAAAAAGACTATTTTTATTTAGATACTTAACCTTAAGTACCTGTATTTGAAAAAATTTCTAACAGTGATTATGCATGCATCTTCAAAATAGATCAGATTAAGAGATGTCAGTTAAAAAAGTTATAGGGCATGCTTGGGAGTAGCATGTTCTGTTAGAGCATAAAATTGATGAAAATATATAAATGAGAATGAACAGTTCTGTATTTTCCTCTATAACAGTCAACTGCAGTCCTACCTACTCTACTTTTGCATTTTTGATCAAGATAAATACTTTGCCCTTGTGCAAACTATTTTTTCAGAGTTGTTACCAATTTCACCAGCTCAAATTAAAAGAGTTTAATTTGCAGAAAATTTGATTTAAATTTTTTGAAAAATCCTGTAAATTCCATTGGGATATAGACAAACCAAAACCATTAACTGGCTTATGTGGCCTATCTTGTAAATTTTCTCCCATGTTTTGCTGAGTTAACAGAAAGGATAGTTTCTTATACTTATGGTGCCAGCAGTGAGCCTGGGCACAGTAATTGTCTATTTTGTTCTTTTTTTTCCTGCCACATAGAAGCTACAGCCTAATCATTTTCCTTTGTCGCCCCTCCTTTTTCTGATTAATGGTTGTATTATTTATATTATATTAATTATTATTATATATGGTTCTTGGCTGGATGCAGGATGTACATTACCAAGCAGTGGTAGTCATCTGTCAGTGCTGTTATATATTTATAGGATTATAAATTCAGGTTCATGGATTTTCCCAGCCTGGAAAAATATGTGAAGAGTATTCCATCCAAAATCCATGAGAACAACACTAGGGTATTGTTGAGCAGCCAGATACATCTTGAAAAAGAGACACCAAAGCCTCTTCTTTCTTTCTAGAAAAAAAACCCTGGCTGGACCATTTGCAGTAAAATGCTGCATCTCTGTGTGTCCCAAGCTCTGCTTCTGGGAGATTGCACCTGTGGCTATGCACCTCCTCTAGGAATAGGAGCGACGAAATACACAAGCTGTGCCTCTGTGTGCTTAGTGGAGGAAAAACCTTGAAGCTCTTGCGATGCCAGATATTCGCTTCGAAACTTCTCAGTTCAGACATTACGGTTAGCGTGCTGTATTAGCTGGCCTTCACCACTGATTGCCAGTCTGCTTGAGGTATTCTCTACTGGGCAGCAGCAGTTATATTCTTCCCACTGGAATTTATTCATATTGGTTTTTACTTTACACAGTTCTTGCTTTACCAACTGTTCACAGCTTTCACACAGCACATGCTGATACACCATCCTTGGCTACACAGGGCAACTTTAACTTTATAAACAGCATGAGGCGTAAAATACAACTGCAGTGGTATGTATTTGTGTACAGCAAAGCCTACATGCTACCAATGAAATCAGGGTCTTACTGTCCTAGGCTCTGTATGAACAACTTGTTGAACATGGTTCCTGTCTCAGCACCCACAGTTTAAATATGGAGAGGCAAAGTGTGATGAAGGGATAGAAGTTTTTTATCTGCCATATCCTTTAAATCCTATTTTTCAGTCTAAGTGACATGTTTAGAGACACTAAAACATACAGAGCCATAAGGCTTAAGGTCGTAAAGGAGTCTAGGAGATCATCTAATTGGGTAGGTGGAACCTTTTCAGGCAGCTTCTCTTTTTTGTTTTACAGTGCATGAAGTCAGTTTGCCTTAAATCAATAAGGTATAAACTTATGGCTAATACATACAGCAACTGTGCAAGATGAAAGATGGGTTTGACTGAAGGAGTTGCTCTTGTGGAAAGAAATCAGTTTTGTTGATTTTAATATGGCGGAATTGTTGCAATAAGTTCTTGTATACAACCCTAGAAAGTGCTGGGCTGGGAAAACTCTGCCTTTCCTTACATTTGGACTTGTGTTCTGATCATTCTTATGTAGAGATACTTGTGTTTTGTTATCCCCATTGCAAAGACAAAAGAGCATGTTGGGATGACACAATCACGGAACTCTCTTTTGGAGCCAGTAAATTAAAATGGAAACCAATACACAAATGATCTTAACTTTTTATATTACTTTTGAGTGACAGAGACCTGACTTGAGGTTTGTTTGAGAGTCAAACTCAAATTTCTTTTTTAGAAAATAGGGAAATATTTGTGCCAAATAGGACAAAATCCAGCAAGAAAAGACATGAATCACTCCAGAATAGGAGGTAGTGAATGTATTTTATTGGGTTGTGGGATGATATGGACCTCTTATTGCAGAAGTGAATTCAGCAGTACATTCTTTCTGATTTTGCTGTGGCTATGCTATGCAGACACAGATTTGGAGCTGACATACATCTCAAAACTGAATGTGTAAACACAGCAAGCTTATGGTTGCCTTTAAAGACAAATCCAACAAACAGTTCTGGAGATGCCAAATTCTGCCATGAGGTTCCTAGATACCTAACCTGGGACTGCAGACGCAGTGGCTAGCTGGTTGTTACTTATCCTGATATGCTTAAGAGGAAAATACGTTCTACTGCTGTTGATTGTGCCTAGGGATGATTGCTAATACTAAGGGGAATGACATAGCTATATCCTTGTTTATAGTGCTGAAGTTATCTTAGCTAACCTAATGGTAACAAAACACACATCTCAAGTTTTGTTATCTTCTTTCCTATGATGTAAACAATTTTATTTGCACATCAAAAGGCAAGTGGCTTATTTGTACGGTTATAACCCTTTAAAAAATGCCTTAATGAGTGCCTCCTTGTTGAAGTGAATGTTCACTGCATTTACTGTTTGTGCCATGGCAATACATGCTTTCTGTTTCTTTGTATGTATTCTACTGCCTTGGTATCACTTGTGTCAGCAGAATGTGCAAAATAAATAGTATCCATAGGAACTGTAAACTAAACATGGGAACACAATTGGTGCCATACAGCTTGTGATTGCATTTTGTGTTCCAAAATGTGATAAAGATCACCTGGGAATGACTTATCAAGTCATAGTTGTACAATATTCAGGCCACAAATTGCCATCCATGAGGTTTTACCTGAATGATGAGATAGCACAGAAAAAGTATTTGTTGTTGTGCAAGGAACCAATTATGTTGTAACAATAGAACTATGACTAAAAATAGATCATGTAAGAACTTAAGATTGGGCTGTTTTCTTGTTTTCTTCATGAAATACTTCAAATGAATAAATAGTTGTAGAATTTCATTCTTTTTCTATCTAACATGCACATTTTGTGCGGACAGTTCAAACAGATAAATCAAACCAGGCAAAACTTGAGGACACATGGAAGAAGTACCTTCTGATGGTTTCAAAGCAGTTGGTAAAATAGAACATATTTCCCAAGGAACTGAAGGTGTGCACTGTGGCTTTACTGTAGACACTTAAATTAGAGTATAGCTGTCCTGGTTTTGGCTGCGATAGAGTTAATTTTCTTCCTAGTGTTTTGGATTAAGGATGAGAATAATGTTGATAATGCACTGATGATCTAGTTGTTACTAAGTAGTGCTTACACTAAATTAAGAACTTTTCAGCTTCTTCTGCTCTACCGACTGAGAAGGCTAGGGGGGTACAGGAAGCTGGGAGGGGGCACATCTGGGACAGCTGTCCCCAACTGGACAAAGGGACATTCCATACCATATGACGGCATGCTCAGTATATAAATTCGGGGAAAGCTGGCTTGGGGGACCGCTGCTCCGGGACTGGCTGGGCATCGGTCGGCTGGTGGTGAGCAATTGCATTGTGCATCACTTGCTTTGTATTTATTATTATTATTTTATTTTATTTTATTTCAATTATTAAATTGTTTTTACCTCGACCCATGAGTTTTCTCACTTTTATGATTCTCTCCCCCATCCCACCAGGGGGAGAGTTGGTGAGCAGCTGTGTGGTGCTCAGTTGCCAGCTGGGGTTAAACCATGGCAACAGTGTTATTAATGATTTTATCCTTATAATCCCTTTCATGTGTCTGTCCTGCTCTGCTGAGTTGTGCTGGTCATAATCCACCAGATTTCATGGAAGTGATAACTTTAGTGGCATATTTCAGGAATTCTTTTCTGGTCCATTTAATGTGTACATTCTTCACTGTATTGGAGAGTGATAGGTGTTCTGTGCAATGCTTCAATCTAACTTCAGCTGTGTTGTGCTGGTTTAGCAGAGGGAAAGGGATGACCAAAAGGAATGAGAGAGAAAAGTAAAATCAAATAAAATGCAGTCAATCAGAAATGATGTTGAGAATTAACCACTGGTTCTCATTACTAGGCCAATGTAGTTTTCAGGCAGTAAATTTGAAAGGAAAAGGTTGGGTTTTCCCCCAAAACTTGAAATTGTGAAAATCAGCCATAAGCTGTCATGGATTCTCAAAGGTATAAGCAGACAAAGTAAGGAATAGGGAGAAGCTAATAGAGAATATATTCATCAGCAGCTGTTGAACTTTTTGGTCTGTAAGCAACCTCAGACTCAGGATGCCACTCACTCATGGAATTTGGCAAGTTTGATGGGCCAGCAAAAGCATTTGTAGATGTTATGTTTATGGCCTTCCTCCCTAAGACTCTGCTGCTGGCCGTGGTCAGAGATTCTGGCTAAGCTGATGTTTGGTCTGGCTTAGCCCCCAGAGTCCTTAAGCTCAAAGACTTTTTTCTTCACAGAGATGAAAACCTTACTTTTGCCATCCTGGTATAGCACATACAATGGGTATTGTAGCTGTGAAGATCCAACTCCATCATGTTATTTTATCACACTGACTTAAAGCAACCTCTCTTCCCTCCACCCCCCAGTTTTGTTGCTGACAGATGACCCAACATGATTGTTTTATTCTATCCACATATCCAACAACTCTGCTGCTGAAGGGTTTCTGAAGACTATAAGCCAAGGTAGAGCTGTCTAAGAGATACTTTCTACCACAGATTGTTAGGGTGAACTCTTTGAAACATTGCACGTTAGCAGCACCTTTCAGGTAACACTCTGTGAAAGCAGTGCTTTCTGCATAATTTTTGTTCTGTACGTGCCTCCTTTGCTCCTTCACCAAAGCACACTCTGCTGTGTTTCACGTCATCATTGCTCATTGTGAGACATTTCTTTAGTAGCTTGTAGGTACTTCAGTGTTGGGTCTTATCTTTTTAAACACCACAACGATGTCATGAATATCTTCTGTGCTTCAATAACAACATAGTTATCAGGAATGTAAAAATTAATGGGAAACAATCTAATTGGGAAGACCAAATACAATGCAACAACATAAGAAAATATTTTCCTCCCACAATTTCTGTACCTACCACCTGCAGCTGAAAACAGCAAGTCTGTGATACATATTTTTTCCCCAGTGATTTACATTCACCAAACAGTAAAAATGTTGTACTTTTCCTAACTGAATATGCAGGCCCACTCATCTTAAAAATACTTCAGCTTTGAGTTTGCCTTTTTGTTCCTTTGACAGCTCTCTCTTACAAAGCAGTATTCTTCTCAATGTGAGGATGCTTTGGTCCCATTCTAAATGAGTATCTGCTGTGCGTCTTTTGTTAGTCTCTTCAGTCAGCAAATGTCCTATTGTTACACAGTGATCTAGGTCCCCAGATTCATAGAGTACATTTTGACAAATTCAGAACAAAACTTGTGTTTTGTTCTAGTAGAAGAGCCAGCGTAATATGTTCGACATTACATTTGCACTTTGTTCTAAAATATATTTTGACCTCAGGTCTCTGCAGGAGGGTGCTGAGGGTTTTATTCAAACAGTATAATTCACTGTTCAAATCAGGTACCTAAATTTATTTTAAATATCAAAATTTAGAGGAAGAAAAAGTTGAAGCAAGAACTAAGAGCTAAAAAAAAATATCTTACAAAGCTTTAGAAATTAAATGTATTTTCTTATTCTGATCAGCTTAAGTTGTAATTATTTTCTAAAGAATAGTGTTTATCAGCCTCTCAGAATCCCAGAAAAGCGGATTCTCTAGCGCATTGTAAACTTTTAGATGAAAGCATTTTATAATTTTTGCATTGTTTAAGATATTACACTTTAAAGCACCACTCCATGTACTACTTTAGTACACAGAGTATGCTGTTTAATAACTGTTGTTTTCTCCCACTTAACAACTTCACTTGTCCAGTTTAAGAAACTTGCTGATGAGTTTGTTATATGTAGTTACTCAGATCAGAAATCTGCATATTTCTCCTTAGTTTTGTGTTTCTGAATGATTTTGGCTCTGGTTGTTTACCATTTACATAATTTTGATTTTGAATTTTGAAAATTTTTATGAATTTGCATTTTGGCATTTCTAATGAAAATATTTCTTAAAGCTGTTAAAAATTTTTTAGATTTTTACTTTTGGAATTTTTTTGCAATTAAAAATCATGCAAATACTGCTATGGATAAAGAGATGGAAGGCATGTTTTACAGGAAACCTGAACAGAGTAACAGCTAGAAAAGTTTGGGCAGGGGAGAAAGAATGTTGTAAAGCCACAGCTGAGAGCTGCAACATTAGACAACTCATGCTAAGTTTAATAGTAGCTGAAGGTGTTCAACATTGCACATGATCTGCCTGACTAAACTTTAGGCTGTGATCTTGTTAATCACTTAAACATTTGTATCCCTTTTGACTTCAGGTGGGCCAGGCTACAAAAATAAAGCTACCAGATATTTAAGTACTTTATTCCATTGGCTCTTTCTGTCAGATGAATTTATAATGTATTATAATAGAAGTTTAACTATTCAGATGGTAGGAGTTCTTATACCAAGACTGGGCGTAGTTCTACCTGCTTTGGTCATTTAAAGCTCTACATTAATTATTATGATGGCCCAGAAGATTGAATAGGATTAGTTTGTGGATAAAACCCTGTGTAACTGAAGCTGAAGCAGAGCGAGATGAATGTGATACTGGTGAGCGGGAGATACTGAGAAGTTCTTGCCCATGATCTTTGGGTGAAGGATACACATTCATAGCCTACCCTTTAACTTTGTAGTTGAGGACTTCTCCTGTATTCCTTGCTGATTCTAGATTTCTTCTGCCTCTGTGGACTGTGGCCTGAATGGTGGTCTGTCTGCAGGAATGTGATAAACCTAGACATCTTTGCTTAGGAAAGTGGCATGGAGTCCCTTGGAGACCTCAGCAGCAGCAGCATGTATTGTGAACATGCCAGCTTGCCTTCTGCTGGCTTCCCATAGGATTTTGAATCAGATTATCTAAAAGACACCTGATGGCCTGGACTTAGACCATCTTAAATATACATTAAAGCAATAATATCCTCCACCTGGAAAAAGGAACTCTCTAAAAAAACCTGGAATTGTGCTGGAAATAACAATTTTTTAGACTTAGCTCAAATTTGCAAATAAAACAGCTTCCACCTTTCTCACTTTCCATCTTCTGAGGACAAGGTTTCAGTAGAAAAGGCAGTTTTTCACATGAAGAAAGATTGTTTTTCCAGTCCAGAATTTGCTAACAATTTGGAGCTCTGTATATAAAACAAAAACCTGTTTTAAAGATTGCCATAGAGCAAGAGCCTGCGTCGTGCATACTTCTGCCTTTGGGAAGAGGAAAACAACGTGACACAGGAAAATCGAAGAATTCATGACAATATTGGGGAATGCACATACACTATCATGGCGAGTGCGGTTTCATACCTCTGATATAATGGATGAATACTCACATAACAATTATATTTTGGACTGAAGGAAATTTAAGGGGTTTTGATCAGTCTTGACTACCTTACTCAGCCACAGCAAATTCCAGTTTTTGTAATAACAGGGTTAAAACTTAATGGAAAGTTTTTGTCTTTGTAATTTTTTTTGCACGTAAAATGACTGCTAGTGTTGCACTTCTGTAGAAAGTGCAGAACATTAGATTTACTTTATTACATCCTTCTCCTGATGAATGAGAAATGCAAAGCATATTTCCAGCTTCACTTTTAGGTAGACATAAAGTTTTGCTTGAAGTAAGTTTTATCTACCAATAGGTGAACTTTAGACAAACCAAAATATATTTTGTCATTTAGGTTGTGATGTTAAACGGTCGGACTCTCTACCATAGCAAAATTTAAAGAAATAAGGCTGTGACCATTTTGTAACAAGAGAGGGTGCCCGCTAAGCCAGATGGCTTACCCATGTTCGGATAAATCAGTCACCAGCTTTTTTTGAAGCAGCATGACACATAGCAGCTTAGATGATGCATACTCTTTACTTTCCAATTAGTCTTTCCAAAACTAACAGAATCAGGATTTGAATGCTCATTAGCCTCGTTGTGTGAGCTGCTCAGGCATCAGCTTTTAAAGACTGGGACTGCAGCTACTGCAGTGAGAAATGAGAACCAAACCGTTGTGAGAGTTGCCTGCACACTGTTTAATAACGGCATCAAAATAACAACAAGGGTAGGGGGAAAATGATTAACAAATTTATTCAGATACAGACACAGCTTTTGTGGTCATGGGTTTGCTGTTGATCTCAAACTGAGTTTTGGGGTCCTTAATTTCCAACAGCTGTTATACAAACTCATGACAAAGCATTGTCTTTCTTTTGCAGGGTTAAAGGTTGTGAGTGAGTGCATGTTAGAAATCTAATGCTTTTAATTGATGATTTGGGTACTAAAACCCCCAGGTAATAAAACTCAAAACAAATGCTGCCACCATTTGTACCTTAGTTTACTTGCTGTGTGATTATGGATTACAAAGAATGTTGGAAAGGATTATTTGGACTGCTGGAAATGGGTTAGTCGTTAAACAAGCTTCTTTCTCTTATATGCCAATGCCTGTGTTAACAATCTTTGCATTCAAATCCTCTGTTCAGTGTCACCCTGGGGAAAGATGTTGTCAATAGGTAACTCCAGTGGCAATGGATAGGAAGAATCTCCCCTTCTCCTGTTCCTAAGGCAGCTCTTGCTCTTTGGTGGTTTCTGTGGCCGTGACACCTTGACCCTCATCCGATACCAGAAAAGGTATTTGCACCAGAAAAGGATGTGTGAAAATGTGATTCCACCTCTGGACTGTTACCTTGACATGGATGAACAAGTGAATGCCTTAAAGCAGAGCTCTCTGCTATGCTGGTGTGATTACTTTGATTTTTTTTCCCCTCCCAGGTGCTTTTTGCAATAAAATCATACCAGTTGGCTTGCCAAGAACTTTTCTTATATGTAGCCTAAGGGGTTAAAACCCCTGGGAACAAAGTTTACTCTGCTGTAGTTGATATTTGGTATGTGAAATACATATTTCAAAATCTAGAGGCAGAATGAAAAAAGTAAAAGAAAAAACAATTCCCAGGCCAAAAGACATGGATGTCGGATGTCCTTTAGTGAGTCCATCAAATGGTTGTTAAGATGATTAAGGGATTGGAGCATCTGACATGCAAAGAGAGGCTGAGAAAGCTGGGGTTGTTTAGCCTTGAGAAAAGTCAGGGGGATGTTGTCAGTGCATATATATATATATATCTCCAACGGGAAGGGGGTAAAGAAGATAGAGCCAGACTCTTAGTGGTATCTAGTGAAACAAGAGGCAATGGCCACAAATTGAAATACAGGAAATTTTGCTGGAACATAAGAAAAAACTTTTTTGCTGTGAGGGTGGTGAAACACTGGCACAGGTTGCTCAGAGTTAGTGGTGTCCCATCCTTGGAAGTATTGAAAAGGCTTCTGGATGTGGGTCCGGGCAACCTGCTCTGGCTGACCCTGCTCTGAGCAGTGGGTTGGACTAGGCGATCTCCAGCTCTTTCCAACATCAGCAGCTCTATGATTCCAAGCCACAACCCTTACAAACTACGTCTTAACAGACTGTTTATAATGATCTGAAGGGACACTAATATCTGCTTGTTCGTAGGTCTTAAGAGGCACTTGTAACAAATAAATTGTTTGATGGACAGACTATTTAGTCTGGATATTAAAAGACTAACTGGTACTTGCTTTCTTTAGTGTAAAAGAGGACAAATTTCTTTATTCCATATGTCTAATTCAGTGCATTTGACTGTATCCTCTAACCTCATTTTTCATCTAATTTGGAGTAATGAAAGACTATAACTGCCTTTAAAATGGAAGAATTTGCACACCATTCATCATAGCTGAGAAAGAGGTCTGCACTGGGACCCTGGGGCTAGAGAACCGGACTATTTCCAGAAGCTTGTGGGATCTGTTTGTGCTACGGTGTTCACATGTAGAATCATAAATATATTTGCAGCTTTGCAATATGACTTGCTGAGGTCATCATCTAAAGTTTAACTATCAGCTTAATCTGAACACATGCAAAAAGTGTATTTTTCTTCCTTTTTTGCCTGGCTTAAAAACCCACTATGCTCATTCATGTGAAATAAGTAAATAGCTGCTTGCATTTATATGTAGTTAAAGAATAATGCTACCAATCACTTCTGAAAATGGAGCTGCAGTTCTAGGTTTGTATCACGCAAGTATTAATTCTCTTGGAGCTAACATTCCTTTACAGACTGAGTCAGAGTGAAAACCGTATGAAAAATGTTGAAGTCTGCAAGTGAATGCACTGGGAAGTGATTTATCTCAGCAGGGAGGGAGCTAATCTTTTTCCAGTTTTTGTCCGGAAATTGATGGGTTCATTTCATAGATAAGTCTCTGGCATCAAAGGCAAACTGAAAGGAGGCGCTGCAAAAGGCTTCTGGGTGGGGACAATATTAGTCAGTACTAGCACAGAGGCAGATTTTGTCATCAGTTATAAATATCTTACTTGATGAAGTTAAGTGATATGAATAATTTTATATGACATTTCAAAAGTACCCCATTTACAGCTGTTCTGTCATCCTGATATTAAAAATATGAGCAAATATAGAATCACAAATGACTGTGAAATAAGACTTATCAGATTTATGTGGTTTGAGGTGTGTCTTTGCCAGAAGTGGGGGGCTGAGTTAGAAAATATGCCTGAGCATCGCACAACCTAGAACACTTTGCAATAGAATGTATCCCAGAAATATTGCAAACTTTGTGCTTTAACAAGTCAGTCTCATTCTTAGATGTTAACAGAGAGCTCTTGGAAGCACTAGGCCAAATTCACCTTTGGTATAATTTAGTTTACTCAAATATCTCCTTTTTATAAATAAACAGCAGAAGATTGGAGGAGAAACCAAAAGGGCTTCTTTTCCTTGTACAGGTTTTGCATCAGCATTTCTTTTTGCTGAAATAAATTCACTTTACCTTTGCCTCCCTAGAATGGACTGGGTTGCTCCCTCATGTCTTAGGTGTCTTTTCTGTCCCTATAAGGCAGCTTGTTTTGATATAACCCTTTATTTTGTGAATAATTAGTTATGCTATAGGAGTTTCTACTTTTGGATACTAATAAAGAGAAAAAAGCCCAGGAAATACAATCATCATAAACTCTGGTACAAAGATTTTTCCTCTGTATTTGTCCAATGACCTCACACCAGGATTCCGATCTAAGTAGAATTTATTGTTCTTATTGCACATGTCTTCAAAGCAAATGTAGTGACTAAAATTGATTCTTAGATGGATACATATTTGTTACACAGTGACTTCATGTGAACTTAATACTCTTTGAATAGAAAAGTTGCCTTTTTTAATTGAAATATATTGGCTACTTACCGACACTGTGAAGAGGAAAAGATTGAAGCAGTGATTTGACATATACTTTGTTTGCATAAAAGAGACATTACTCTTTGCCAGCATAGAAATATTAATCTGTCTTTCAGCAATGTGCAGTAAGCATTTCATAAAAGTACTTTCAATACTGAGTAATGTTTGTTGGCTTTCTTTTGAGCACCTCTGTTACTATAAGTACACACTTTTAAAGTCATGTTTTAGTTTTTCATGCACCAGCAATTCATTGAATTGCCATTCATTGGTTATAATATCACAGAAGGGTCCACCTGATCTTTTGCTGGTGCAATTTGCTGTAAGTCCCTGGGCCTTAGGACAGTAATGCCAACCTATGTTGTCTGGCATGTGGCAGTCTCCCAGTTACTCAATTTTTATATTCTAGTTTTCAATGCTATGAAAAATACCATTTACTTTGTAAGATGCGATCATAATGTTGATTGTCCTGTTAAATCCTAAACATGGCCTTTTCCCATCATGCAAGCATTTTTGAGATTTCAAGGGTTTTTTTTTCATATTCAGTGAAGCCAGAGATAACAACTCAAAAGAGGGAAAAAACAAAATTGGCAACCAACCAAGAAGAAAAAGCTCTGATCAGTTTGAAATATTTCATTTAAATGATTTGATATGTTACTTTGATTGTGATCTTTTCTTATTTTACCATCTTAAACATATGGTAAGTTTCTAAAAAGAAAGTGTCTTCAAACCAAAGAACTGAAATTTCATTTAGAAAAGATCAGGATAAGATATTTGACAGCTTCGGGGTTTTTTTGAGCATTCTAAGTCCTGAAATGCACTGAACAGTGCATTGCCTCCAAATGATTTCACGTTAGACAACTTTGAGCTCCAGTTATGTGGCCTAAGGTTATAAAACCCTTGGTCACACTATTAGCTCCATTTACTTGAATGGGATTACTTGGCCGAAGGACATGGTTTGTGTCAGTTTGCAGACTTGTTGTCTGAAATCCACAAGTATCAAGGGAAATATTGTTATGACTAAAGACTTACTATTATAAGAGTGAGGGTTTTAGCTCTGAATCCTCTGAAGATAACTAAGGCAAAAATTATTTTCAGCTTCATTTGTCTCTTATCTACATCTGCTGCTACCAGGCATTGTGTTTAAAAAAGGAATATTTATGAGGGATTAATTCTCATGAAACACCTTGATTTTCAGCTAAATGAATAGCACAAATGAGGAGCTGCAATTTTGGAATTCAGGAATCTGTTTTTCTCTTGGGGAGCTGCAGTGGGTTAGCCTTGGCTAAGGGCCAAACACCCATCCAGCCGCTCGCCCACTCCCCTCCTCAGGGGGGCAGGGGGAGAAAATAGGATGAGAAAGCTCATGGGTTGAGTTAAAGTCAGAGAAAGTGCATACCAGTTACTGTTGTGGGTAAAACGGTCCTGACTTGGGGAAAATTAATTTAATTTATTGCCAATGAAAATAGATTCATGTAGCAAGAAACAAAGACAAACAGAAAACCAACACCTTTCCTCTCCCTCTTCCAGACTCAACTTCACTCCTTCACTCCAGACTCCTCCACCCACCTCCTGAGCAGTGCAGCCCGGGATGGGAGGATACAGTCAGTCCATAAGAGATCCTCTCAGCCTCTTCCATCTGATACTTTTCCTCTGCTCCAGTGTGGGTCCTTCCACGAGCTGCAGTCCTACAGGAAAAAAAAAAACTGCTCTGGAATGAGGTGTCCCCAGACCACAGTTCAGATCTCTGCTCCCATGGGGGCTCTTCCAGGGGCTGCAGGGGATTCTCTGCTCCAGGGTCTGGAGTGCCTTCTCCCCTCCTTCTCTCGCCTTGGTGCTCATACTGCTGTTTCTTACTCTCTGTTTTTCCTTCCTCTCCTTCCTATCCAGCATCTTTGCCCTTTCTTAAATACGTTATCACAGATGTGCCACACATAGCTGATGGGCTCAGCCATGTCCTGTGGTGAGTCTGTTGGAGCTGGCAGGGGGCCACCTCAGCCTCATCCCACTCCTCCTTGTTATCCCTCCTGCTACCAAAACCTTGACACCAACACCTAATGCATGAGGTTGTCTGTCTGCAACCCTGACAATAGTGCTTTTAAAAATAAATCAGGGAATATACCTTTGTTATATGCCATAAAAGACATCATAGTCTAAGACTGTTGTAGAAATAACAAATCTTTGAACTTCAGAGTATATGAAACCCTTCCATTATCTAATACAATTTGTTTATTTATTTATTTATTTATTTATTCCGAGTGTGTATATACATGCATAAACAATTTTGTCCCTTTAAAAGAATAGCTTTTATTATTACGATTAAACATGCTTTTTGAGAGCAGAAGATCAATTATGTGTCATCATTATCCCTTCCATGATCCCATTCTCCAACTTTGAGATTTACACTTCTGTTCTCACTTAAAGTGATCACTAAAATATTTATATCATGATATGTCTTACAGATTTGCTTAGTGTATGTAATGTGATCGGGAGCACATGCAATGCAGAATAAAACTGAATTATTGAAGATAGATAAAAGATAAATCAAAATTAATCAGTTCAACAAAGTTCTGATGTATTTAAATTAAGAAAATGCATGAGTGCATTGGGGAAGGGTAAATAATAGTGGTAAAATTTCAGGCAGAATGATAGGAATTAAGGGCCAGAGAGCACTGATGAAAGAGAAGACTAGGAAAGTTTTAAAATTAAACTGTGACTCTATTTGAAAAGTGGGGGAAAAAAAGACCTCCTTTTTTTTTCTTCCAAAGAGGTATCCAAAATTTCTCACTTGGTCTTTAACATTTATAAATATTAATTGATTCAGAAACAGGCTGACCTTGCAGACCCTCAGTTTTCAGAGAGCATATGCCAAGTCAGGGAATAAACCCTGAGATCTGGCTACCATGTAAATATACCATCACTATGAGTCTTTCTGACTACTGCACGCAGAGCTATGTTTGTGCAGATGTTTATGTTATACCTATGTATAATTGTTCTTCTGAAAAAGGAAGGACTTATGCACCTATTTAATTAATTTGCTAAATCAATAATATACCTGATGGCATCTTCATCTCCTTAATATAAGTTTCGAGGTTTTGCAATACGATCTAAATGTAGTTATTGCTAGGATATTCAGCACAAATGAATATATGTCTATCTCGTGGTGAATATACTTCCCTCTTTCAATGGATACACTATTTCTCTCTCTCTCCCCCCTCTCTCCCTCCACATGTATATATTTATTAAAAAATGAGTTATTTTAAAACCAGTTATGCAGGTAATGTTTGGAAAGGCAACAAAGACAAACTTCAGATGACTATGAGAAGGACTTTGTAGCTGAGCTGCATTCACAGCAGCTTGGTCTCCCAGGGAAAGCGAGCAATCCGTCATGGGGTTCGCCTGAAAACAGTCTAAACAAAATTATCTGGATTCTGATCTAAGGAATAATCATAACATGAGTAAAATTCTCAGGAATAACACTTTGCACTTCTAACTTGCAGGAATATACTTCCCATTTTTATGCCAGGATGTGTGTGCATGTCTGTTTGTGCATGTGTGGAGGGGCCTGGGGTATGGTTCTTGTTTAGCACATTAGTTTGCCAAGCTGGTAGAAATGGTTCTCACAAATAAAAACCAGCCTATTTTGCATCAGGTCCTTTTGTAGAGCACAAACATGTTGCTATTAATTAGTACTCCCTGGTCTTATCTTCTTGCTTCTGCAGCTATTTTAAGATACCTCTTGATAGGGAGCTTTCTTTTTCCAGTTGCAAACAAGTTTGTTGTTTTGTACTGCAGTATAAACAAATCCAGGTACATTAGAAATTATCTCTCAATTTAAATTCTTACTTTGAGAAAAGTCTATGAAAACTTGTAATTGAAGGAATATCAGTGCCAATAAAAAGAAAGAAATATCTAAATGAAAGTTTGTTTTTTAGCCCTGAAATGGGGCCACACAAAAATTACTTTTCACCTCCATTTTCTACAGTGTTTCTGAAGGGAGATAAAAGTTAAGGATTAGTATCCAGAAAACATTCCGAACAAAGCCTATTACATTTTCTTTTTTCTCTGCAGTTCAAAAAGGCAACAGACTCACTCAATTCAGTTTGAGGTTATATATCTTACAAAAACGATACAGTGACTACAATATCCACTGATATCATCATAAGTGGATGTACGACATGGCATAACACATCCCGTGTTTTTCAAGGAGCAAGTCTAATTCCCCAAAGCAAAAATAAACCTAAAATAGCATTAAACCAATAAGACAGTCTAATTGCTTAGAGACAGTTTGCGTGACCAGATTATAGTATGTCACTTCTTTTTAGATCAGTCTCTTCTAAGTAAACAGACATCCTTCAACATCTGAGTATTTCCCTGTGGTGGTCGGCTAAGAAAAACATGAGAGGAGCTCTATCCAACATCACTCTTTCCGCTAGCTGCTACCCGTGATTTATTTGAAGTCCCAAGGATTGCTTATCTGCCGAGATAGAGCAGCGGAGCCCGCGCGCCCGCCCGCTTGCTCGGTGTGGTGGGTCTATTGTTCTGTCACCGCTCCTGAGAGATTGCCGTGGATTGACCTTGGCTGGTGACCTCATCAGAGGTGATTTTGCAAATACTGGTTTATTTCAGTAACGTTCAAATATCTTTTTGCAGGTTGCTTTATTTGTAACACATTCAAAGTGAAAGCCACAAGGATTATGATTCCACGTAGAGGTTGCTCCGGAGGGGGTTTTGTATTTCTGCATTATTTATTCACTCTCTAAGGTCTTGTCTGTCTGTCTTCTGCATCACTGAAGGCAGAGGTGGCTGTGCCTGCAAAAAGAAGGAATCAACTGTTGCTCTTCAGAAGAAAAGTGTAACGACACAACTGTGCTTTTAGAGCCTTATGGAAGCATGGCCAATATTGACTAAAACATACCTTCTTTGTCAGTATAATACAAACCTGTACGTCATCATTCAAGACCAGGTGGAAGGGGCTCTGAGCAACTGGATCTAGTTAGCAGTGTCCCTGCTCACTCCAGGGGGGTTGGACCAGATGACCTCTAGGGGTCCCTTCCAACCCAAAACATTCTATGATGTTATGATTCTATGATCATTGTCACAGGGTTCCAAGGTGTTCATCTGAATATAACTCTCCAATTCAGCATCCCTTTAGACAATGTTAGTTCTATATAAGAATATTACTTTCCTTCATTATGGTCTGAGAATCTGATCATTTTTTCTTAGTGTTTGAAATTGTGAAGAAGAAGTTAAGGGAGAATAACGTAAAAATTAACTCATTAAAAACTGTCATTTTTTAAATTAGAAAATAGCTATTGTTCAGTATTCACTATAGTGAAGATAGGAGCATGAATGCATTTCACAGAATAGCACAAAATAACACAGCTGTAGCCCGAAGGGGAGTGGAGCATCTGAGCATACCTCCTTCCCAGATGCAGTCCCATTCCCCAGGCACTTCACAGCAAGTATGAGCTGGACACTTGGTACAGGCGCTGCTGATGCAGCGTGGCAGTCCTCCTCAATCTGGGAAGTAAAGCAGAAAGAGTAGAAATACATTTGGGTAAAATTCCTGTCTCTGCTCATGCTCTATTAGGCAAGAGGAAAGAGGAGCCTGGGTGGCTGGCTGCAGAGCTGAAGCGAGATGAATAGAATGTGCAAAAGCAGAAAGAGAGTATATATTTTCAGAATCTAAAATAAATAAAAGTACAATTTTAAACGCTTCAATATTATGGCTGAAAACTGGAGATTTTTTTTATTTTCAGTTTAAGAATTTTCTGAGATTTTGACTCCCTGACAAAATTTATAATGGGAAAATGTCAAAAAGTAACATTTGATGGGACAGAAAGGGAGTTTTTTGTTTCTCTCAAGTGAAGGATAATAGTAGTAAGAGGGAGAAAGCTTGAAAATACATCAACTTTCTGCCTTAATGGAACAGCAGAAGCAAACATTACTAAACTGTATTGACAGACAGACCTTTCCATGACACTGACCTCTTCTTAGTTTTTAATGATAAGTGATGTGTTGTCTTCTAAGTTAACTCATCTGCTCTTCCTTGGCTTTGCGATGTTATTGGACAGGAGAATGACCACAGGAATCATGCTGGGGATCAGTCTGATCAAGTGGGGAAATGAACAGCTCCTTTCCATTACAAATTATATGCACTGGATTGTATCTGGGTCATGCACTAAGTAAATGATTTGACTAAAGGAACTTAAGAGATAGAAACAAATATTAGTGGGTCACTTATTCTAGAGCTTTGCCAATGTATGCTTTTCTTTTTTTAAAAAAATAAAATTTTAATAATTTATCTACTCTAATTTCAGTGCCTTGCACAATGAATCTTTAAAGTATTCTTATTTTTTTACTGATTGTCATGGTTTAACTCCAGCTGGCAACTAAGCACCATGCAGCTGCTCGCTCACATCCCCCTGGTGAGATGGGGGAGAGAATTGGAAAAAAAAAGTTAAACCTGTGGGTTGAGGTAAAGACAGTTTAATAGAAGAACAGAGGAAGAGAAAATAATAGTAATAATAATAATGATGATGATGAGAAAAGAATATACAAAGCAAGTGATGCACAATGCAATCGCTCACCACCTGCTGACCGAAGCCCAGCCCATCCCCAAGCAAGGGTTGCCGCTCCCTGCCCAACTCCCCCCAGTTTCTATACTGAGCACAACGTCCTATAGTCTGGAATAGCCCTTTGGCCAGTTGGGGTCAGCTGTCCTGGCTGTGCCCCCTCCCAGCTTCTTGTGCCCCTGGCAGAGCAGGGGAAGCTGAAAAGGCCTTGACTGGTGTAAGTCCTGCTTAGCAACAACTAAACCATCGGTGAGTTATCAACATTCTTCTCATGCTAAGTCCAAAACACAGGAAGAACTACTAGGAAGAAAATTAACTCTATTCCAGCCAAAACCAGGGCACTGATAGAACTGCTTGAAGACAGCAGCAATACTTTTTTCCATTGGTCTGTGGTCATGTATTTAACTCACAGACTTCCTACTTACAAATGTTTTTATTGCTTTTGATAAATTAATTATAACTTGATTAAAAATGAATAACATCAATACCAAAATATTTTTATTAAATAAAAATAAATACATCTCTTACTATCAAAAGTTTAATTAAAATCAAGTAGTACCATGTTGATATGTATAATTTTTAATAAGTATTACTGTGTGTAGAAAAATTTATATTGGCAACATCTGAGGCTTTATTTAGATGGAGGAAATGATTGATAGATGGAAATTTGGTGGTGATAACACCTAATATGGTTTGATTATTTTTGAAGGAGGTGGACATTGTCTTTCTATTTTTGATTGAGCACATGTCCAAAAATCTTTATCCATCTAATGCCACTTCATAGTATTATTTGAAATGAGAAACTGGCACTATGCCAGAAATACAATGCAGAAATACAGGCTGGATGTTTTCATAGAAAAAAAAGAAATCATGTATCTAATTGGCTCAAAATTCAATATATGTATAAAGTCAGTCCTTTGGTAAAATATCGGCCCTACATGTGAGGGAGTTTAGAGGAATGTAATTCCAAATCAAAATAAAATGAAAGAGAGTATACAAAAGAAATAAAAAATGTATTTTTATTACAATAAAATTTCTGTGAATATACACTCAAGATGGTGAAAAATGACAATGTGATTCAAAGGATATAAAAGTAACTGAAGGTATCTGAGTAGATTTTTTTTGTGTAAGTTCTGCATATGCAGAAATATCTACTTATGACATTTGTATATAAGTGCAATGAGAATAAATGCAGAAGGGGAAAAAACAAGTATCCTGGAGGGTTACAATAATGGAAGTGGTGACCATCTTCAGGTTTAAAACTCAGTGTGGGAATCCTGCATTGATTTGAGGAACATGCATTCAGGTCCATGTTTTACATCTAGTACTGCAAGTATGGCAGCCAAGTATAGCTCAGTAGTGCTTGTATTTTCTCAGATCTTCTTGCTTGTACCTACCAACTGAGTAAGCTAGACTCGTACTGGGGATTGGGACACAGTGATACAACACTGGAGGTGGTTGGCTTGTTTCCTCCAGGCACCCTCAGGTTTGAGTTAGATGTCTTGGCTCCTGAACGCTGGGTAGATGCAGGGCCTTTAGGTGGGTCCATATTTGATATTATTTCCATGTCTGTCAAAGAAATGGGTATCTAAACCCAGGCTTAAAGTTACGTGTGTGTTACTGCTGGGCATTTGTAGCCTGTTGTGGAATTAGATGTAGGCAGATCAGTCTTACACAAAACCTAGATAGGAGGAGGAGTAGTGTTGAGCTAGTTCACTGTCTTGAAAACTGAGATATATGGACTTAAATCTTTGCTCTAAATCAGGCAGGGAACTCTGGGGTGGTAAGAGAGCTCTTTAACTGTAGTTAGAGGAACGGAGGACAGCAACAGCTTGCTGCCTGGGCTGTAAGAGGGGATGGTCAGGTTTCTTCAGGCAAGATGGGCAAAGCAGTGATGAGCTGTGCATTGCACCAAAGCTAAGACAATAAGCAGCTTAGTGTTGTCTGAGCTGGAATGGTTGTACACGTGCCCAGCAGCAAAGCTGTACTGTTAGCAATTTGGAGCCTCAGGAGCCTGGGCACCTACAGGAGTAGGCAGCAGATCAGAGCAATTGTTTGAAGATGTAAATTTTGATCAAAGACTTTAAAGTGTTTGTAGGAGGAAAAGCTGTATAATATGTCTAAGTCTTGTCTTTTTCCTTCTTTGCCTCCATTTATGAACTCAGTCTCTCTAAAAACAGTCTCTGAACTCCATCAAGAAAATAATACCAGACCCAGCAAAGGACTTTGTGAGATCCTCCATGAGGAACCAAAGGGTCTGTCCCTCATAGTCAATTACGCTGCTGGAGCTTCATGAGATTTCTTTAGCTTATGCTTCACAATGTCTCCATGAAATAAAAAAGTTAGCAAGGTCATTGCACACAATTTCAGACAGGCAAACTGAGGCACATGGGGTTACATTTCAAGGTAAGCTGATAACAGATTGGCCAGGGAACTCATGTGCTGCCTGCCTAATCCTTTTCTTTGACCATGCTCTTTGGGACATGCAAAGAATTACAGTCATAAATTAACAGATTGGTAAGAAGTACAAGGAAATTAGAAGATATATAAAAAAACCCCAAACATGTGACAACCCTAGCTGTCTTAATGAGTGAAATTTTCAGTAAAACATTAAGGTCCGCATAGTTTTCTAAGCAATACAAGAAGTCAATCTTTAATAAGATGACAGCATCAATTAGATGGGCAGTTAGTTCTGACATAACTGTTTTTTGCAAATTATTTTGGGTTAAGGTCAGCACAGGTGACTGCATTATTAATATGGTGAAAGGGCTGTGAGGGTCATGAAGGCAAATATTCAAGGGAGAAAAGAATTTTTTTAAATGTTGTAGGAGAAGAAAACTTGGGACAGGGAAAAATTTCTAGTGTCACTATTTTTCCAGATTAAAGAATTTGAGATGCTCTGTAAGCATTCACATATCACTGCAGTGAATTTTGTAGATGTAGTACAAACAAAGCAAAAAGTAGTCTAGGATGGCTCTTTTTTCAGATGCCCATGTTAAAAAAAAAATAAAAAATATGGCTGACCCTTCTCCTTAGCTGGTATATCTTACAGAACAGAGGGTAAGTGTAGATGGTTAAATACACCTGAGGCAAGAAAATAAGGAAAACTAAGCTGAGGATGATTACGCATTTAACTCTGAGACAAGCCGTACACTCCAGAATTAAATTCTAACCCACTTAAAGATGATGAGACTATTTGTACTTCTGCCAGGCCAGAAATTTCCCAAAGGAAGCTATCTTCTGAACACACACAGGCATTCAGTTTTGAGTTACATTTAGTGGTGGTCAAAAACCAGAACAGCTCAAACAGGAGTTTTGCAGTCCACCTAACCCTCCAGGCAGAGCTCTCTCAAAAGCAGGGCTCTGGTTTTATTTTGTTTTCTTCCCCAGAGGCATACTTTTTCTTTTTTTCTCATTCTGCAACCCCAGCTGTTGGTTATCAAATCTATGTTGGGGAATTTAATGAATAAAAGTCTGTGGGGATTAACTTGATAAGAAGTTCATGTATATCAAACACTAAAATGCTGTTGTAATGCAATGGCTCAAAATCTTATCAGTAGTAACATATTAGTAGTGGCACATTTTTTGGAAGGCTTTACTGGAAAGGATGTAAACAGGCTGGGCACACTGTAGGGAACTTGACCCAGGCCCCTGCTTCTAATGTGATAATTTCCTTTTTAGCCTGATAGCAGTTTCCGAGTTCCATACCTTACTAAGCAGTCCAATTAAAAAAAAAAGCAGAGGTATAAGAGGTTGAAGGGACTTGGAAATATAAGGCACATTATCAGCACTTTCTTGGGGCATGAGGTCAACAGTAATAGTTTAACTGATGTAGCAACAGCCCGTTTTAAAGAAGTGACTCACGCTTGAATGATACAAATATTCAACTGCTGTTCCATATGGCTCCGACTTAAACAAAGGGTGTCATTCAAGAGCCATAGGATTGCCAGTAGGGAGGGCCACGTTGCACACGGTTCTGACCCTGCTCTGGCTCAGGATAATGCTGCAGAAAAGGTTGCTTATGTTTCTCAACCTGGGATGCTGGTTATCTGCTAAGGAAAAAAGAATATATCAGCAAACATGATAATGTAATTGCTAACATTTTTTGTTTCTTGGGCATCAGTTTCCTGGATATGATGCTGATCTTGAGAAACACTGAAGACTCGTAAAATGAGGTGGAAAGTGTTGGGTTATACTTTGGTACTTGTAGCATTTAATCAGTTCAGTTATTAGAGCGAAGTCTGTAGAAAAGGAAGAGTAATTAATCAAAATCAGAAAGAGTAATGATCAAAATATTTTTTTACAACTATTTTGATGCTGTACTTTTCTGTGCTGGACAACGAATTTTGGAGTCAGTTAGAAACTTTCTCTTTGAAAACTTCCACTTGAGCTTTGGTTCAGCCCAGGGACTGCAGGCCAAGTATTTGCATAGGGTGCTTGACCTAGGCCTTTTGCTGTACAGAATGGCGTTGCAGGCTAACTGCAGGCACTGGACCTTCAACTGGCCATCTCTATGCTGCTGTCCTCCTAGAGGACACCGTTTGGAATCGAAAGGAAAACTGCCACTGACGTCTGTGGTCATTAGAGTAGATCCTTTGTACTTCTCTGTCACTGAGTTCACAAAGAGCCAAACGTGAGCTTTTGTCTTTTCTTTTCAATGAGAGACAAGAACTGAAGTTAGTGACTGTGTCACAGTGATATGGTCTTAATTTCAGTTATTGACCGGTCAATAAGGCTTACAAAAAAATAGGACTAAGAGGAATATCGAGTACAGGTTAAATGTAATGTTTAGTATCAGAACTGAGAACTGGAAGATGTTCTGGAGATAAACAGGCATGTAACTGAAAAGTGAGAAGGAAAGCAACTCAGAAAATTGTAATCCTGCTTGCAATTACAATTTTAATCACTGATATGTTTTCTCATGTGGCCTGATTTTGCCTTCTTAAATTGTCTGGACTAATTTTATATTCCCAAAATTCTCTTTGCAAATGGTTTATATAAAAAGAACAACTGTTCTCCAAATTCTTATGGATGCTATTTTTATTATTAAGTTGATGATTTCTTCTATCTTTTCAGAATATATGGAATATTTGTAGTACAAGGAGGGACACAGTGGAGCTTTTAAGTTACATATGTCTGGACTGAAGCTTTGCAAGCCTTTTGAAGTCTTAGAGAATTAAGGGCCATTCACACTGTCAAATGGTGACACTTGTTTATCATCTTCACCAGGTCCCAGAAGTATTATCCTTGGGTCTCAAATTCTAGCGGTACATGGAAGCTACTGATGGATTAGCTGGTTATTGAAAATGGCTTTGCATGCGCTGGAAAGTTAATGAGGGTAGCAATGATATTTTAAATCCTGCACTTAAAAGAAAACCAACTCTATACAAATTCCTGTATAAGCAGTTAAGTTATAAGACATCAGACTCACACAGAATTTGCACTTGTTCATCTTCTGAACAAGTGTAAACAACCAAATACTGACTGGTATATAAGAAGTACATTAGCTAAGACAGATTAAAGACCTAAATAATTCTATTAATATAATATTTAAGAAATTAATGTTTATAGCAAAATATCTGCACAATATTATCTTTTAATGTTTGTGCCTATGCATCTTATGGAAGTGGAATTGAAGTGGTATTTTAAAACGTCTACAGACGTTGAATCTCTACTAAGAAAAATAGTTAAAACTTCATTATGGCATGCAGTGGTAGTGTCTACTGAGCAGTGTTTTTGTTACTGTTCTACACAGCTAGTTTTGAGAGCTTGCTGTAATCCTGATTAAGCAAAGAAGCTCCAAATCAGATTATACATCTGGCAGCAATTGAGATTGAACAGTTACCATCCAGGGACATAGTATTTCCACTGGAAAAAGAAAAAACTCCGCATTCTGTGGTGTAAATAAGCTGCAGTTAGACGTAATCGTCCCGTCTCTTCATAAACAATATTCACACAAATTTATAATTGTTGCATTGCCCTTTTTCCAACATATTGAAACAAAGAATGCCTCATGGGTGACAAAGCTCCTTCAGACTGTTGTGTTTTACTGAGTGCTGTGAAAGAAACTGTGAAACTTTGTGATATCTGAACAGAGAAAATATGGGAGAATCTTTACCACAAAGAGGATCATCTTGACCAAATGATTGAACAAAAGCAAGAATTAATACCAGGAGAGAGTTAATAAATAGTCTCAGAAGGTGAGTGGTAGATGGTCCATTTTAGCATATTTAAAATGTATATCACTAAAGAATTTAATTTGGAGCATAACTCTACACTGGTAAGAAGATAGATTAGATGACCTACGTTCCCCACCCACAATTTTATTTTATGTGGTTCTGCGAGTCTCTTGAGCAATCTAAGTAAACAGAAAATTATATAAATTAAATATTTAGAAGGTAAATAGAGTTTAAAATAATATAAAAGGACTTTCTGAATGAGATGTTAGACACTCTGCTCTGAAAAATGGCTACCTGAGGTGAACCTGGTCTGGTGATTAACATGAGCTGAGATTAAGCAAACGGATCATGATGTTTTTTCTAGCTGAGTGCACTTGGAATAAGACGAAGGACGTTCATGTTCTATTGCATAGACAATAACATGTACAATTTACAAATCTCTGAAAACAAGCTAACTACTCTTTTATTTACATAGGACGTGACTGTGGGTGAGTATGATGATGTTATATGCAATACTTACCAGCTATACGGCATTAGACATATTCTTACATATTTAGAAAATGTGTTCTACTTAGTGCCTTTATAAAATTTAGCAGCTTTGTACATAACTTTGCCTGAGTGGTTTTGTTTATGAGAATGCAGGCAAAGGGATTCAGTTCTGAATTCTTTTTGATTTTCTTGCAGAATAAAAACCTTAACATTGTAATTGCTGAAATATCTTTACAGACATTCCGTATCATGTGATATCAGCTATTTCTTATCTTTAGAATAAAATAATTTAAGTATGAAAATTGATACAATGTTTAAGACTAAATGGAGCTATTACGGTGTGATCACCTGTAGTATGAAACAGTAACTTCTACAATATTTTGATTATTCATTTGTTGAAATGACTGCTATTTATAAGATGCAATTATAAGGTACCTGAAAGATGTGTAAGCAATTTCCACTATTAAAGTTAATACTAGCAAGTATTCATACATGGTGTGCTATGCAACCATTAGTTCTCTGCCAAAACTATCTTTAATTTTTTGTTTTGTGAAGGAAAACTTCCTTTTCTTCATAATTTTTGTGGATTCAAATTATTTCATGTTTATAATAAAAATTGTCTTTTTTCTTTATATGTGTATTCTCTCTTTGTTTGTTTTGAATTTTGTTACTTCCTCAGTGTCAAGACTCAGTTTAATGATTATTTTTGTGTAAAATGTGCTGTATTGCTCATCCAAATGCTGATACTTACATAATGGAATGTTTTACACAAGTACAAATATCCAGAACAACTTCTGAGAGGCTAATTCAAAAGTGCAGATAGAATTATAGAACATAGAATCATTTAGGTTGGAAAAGACCTTTAAGGTCATCAAGTCCAACCGTTAACCTAACCCTGCCATCCCACCACTAAACCATGTCCCTAAGCACCTCGTCTGCCCGTCTTTTAAATACCTCCAGCAATGGGGACTCGACCACTTTCCTGGGCAGCCCGTTCCAATGCCTGACAAACCTTTTGGTGAAGAAATTTTTCCTAATATCTAACCTAAACCTCTGCTGGTGCAATTAAGGACATTTCCTCTTGTCCTATCACCTGTTAAAAAAAAAGTGATTATTATCAGTAGTCTCAGGAGAAAATTCACCTATTTTATCTCCTGTAATAGTGAATAATCATACAGATAGATGAAATTCCTCTCCGATTTCACAAAGGGTGAGAAGTCGTAGTACAGAGTAGCTGAGGAGCTATGTCTGTTCATTTCTGTCTCTGGCTGTTATTGATGATGACTTAATAGTTTTCTCCCCTTCCCTGGACATCCTGGCCTGGACTCTGCTAACGAGCTCAAGTCTTCTTGGCCAGTTAAATGGGGTAACGCGATATTCAGTTCACTCAAGAACTTCACTACTCTCACTGCTGCTTTCACTGGAGCAGAACATTTCCTCTGCAAAGAGAGCAGGAAAGTCTGTGTTGCAGCTAGCAGTAAAAATGCCCTTATGGATTTCCTCTGGGAATATCAATATAAACAAAATAACGCCTGAAGCATAAAATGGCTGGTTCAAATTGTGTCCCTAGTCTTAACTCACTTGTCAACTTCTTAGTTTAGAAGTCTAATGGAAATTTAAGCAGCTAAAGAATAGATGTGTCAGAAAAGATGAGCAACTATAGTTCTCAGTGATTTCAACTGAAGTGGAGCTCCTCCCTACCACAGAAAAGTAAGCTGTTCCACTAGCCATGGTGGACTAGTTGTATAAGTTGCTGCAGCCAAGCTTGAAATTTTTTTCCTGCATGTTCCTTAATTAAATACTTACAGGTTTTGAGGGTTTTTTTGTTGTTGTTGGTTGGTTGGTTTTGGTTTGTGTTTTTTTTTTAATGGAATTGTGATTATGTAGATCAATCTTTGTGTACATCCTTCTAATGCAGACCTGTTTGGTTAATTTTCAGTTTTAGCACTTAGAATGAGTACAGTTTACAGCATAAATAATGTATTAAAAGGAGACATTTCATCCTGTGTTCTGATCATTGTTCAAAATAATGAACATTTAAAAAGTTATTACCTCTTAGTGAAGGTAAAACACCCAAGCTGAAAACAGTACATTACTGGAAAAGCTGTAAGAACACAGTAAGATAAAATCTTGTCAATCTGACTTAATTTAAACCTTGACTGTCTTGAAGAATAGCAACATTTTATCACCAGTTTCAGAACTGATGTGTGTAGTAGTAAAATACTCAAAATTTAGTTTTCTGTAGCTTCATTAAGAAAAATACATGGTAGCCAGAAGAATATTGTTCCATTAGTTAATATGGCAGCTACAATAAGGTGACATTGTCAAAGAATTTAATTTATATTATTTTGAAGACAAACATATTCCCTGAGAGTGCTGTACAGCTTTGCAGTAAAACTCTACTAAAACTGCTTCCTTGAGGCTTATTAGCCGACTCTTTCTACCCTTTGTTCCAGACAAAGCAAGCCCATCAGTAAGATAAAGTGATTTTATTTGTTTAAAGGATTGTCATTGCAATATCTATGTGTAGACTGGATTCAAGTGGAAAGATTGGAGTGAGTGCGCTCTATTTTCAAGCATGAAGACTATTGATACAGTTGTGAGAAATAATCTGTTATTTAAAAGACTGGTATTTAAATGTCTCAGTTTAAAGGCAGTGGTTTACATATCATGAAATATAAAACTTAGAAAAGCAAATGCTGTGTCAGTTTATGGTGCAACTTAACTGTAAAACATGTTTTGGGCCTTATTTGGGTATGGCTTACAGTGTAGTAAATCAGGGCCCTTTTCTCTGACTCCAATGGATTTGCTGTGTTATGAAACTAGTATATGCGATCAATGAATTGTATTGTCTTTCTGGTTTGTTATTTTGGACTGATATGGCTCATACTTAGGCACAAATTGCTTCCTCCTAATAAGGATTTTGCTAATATCTTAAATACGAAATATTGTCATTAGCTTCATCCTCAAGAAAGAAAACATCTAATTATCATTCTGGACTGACAAAGTACCCTCTTCTAAGGAAAGGTCTCTTGTACCAAAATGATAAGAGATTTGAAATTACATTGGAGAGTTTTGGGAATATTTGCAAGTAGAGCTATGCTAACTTAATCCGACAGTACTGGAGTCTTTGTGGAATTTAGAGATAACAGCTTGGATCCATTTAAATCCAGTGATTTTTGGCACAACTTGCTGCTGTTGGTTTCTTATAAATTCTCTTTCTGCACCTTTCAAAATGAAGACCATGTTATTACTAGTCATAAGAAAAGTTTTACATCCATCTCCTGTCTCTTCCAGATTGCTGTCAGAATGAGTGAGACACCTTCAACTAGTTACTCGGTGAATCAGCCAAACTCCTCCGAGAGTGAACAGAGTTTATCCACGCGGCATTTCAACGTTACTGAACCTGTCGTGGCAAAACGGATCTGTTTCTATAAAAGTGGAGATCCTCAGTTTAATGGGATCAAAATGGTCATTAATAACCGGTCTTACAAAACATTTGATGCCTTGCTAGATAGTTTATCCAAACGGGTCCCGTTACCTTTTGGAGTAAGGAATATTAGTACACCAAAAGGGAGACACAGCATCACCAATTTGGAGGATCTTGAAGACGGAAAATCTTATATTTGCTCCCATCAGAGGAAAATGAAGCCCATCAACCTGGAACAAGCTAGCAAGAAGCCGCTGCCCTGGCAGATCAGTAGGCCTGTCAGCACTCGTCGCCGAGCTGTACGATTAGCGAGGGAGAATGAAGATGGATTTGGCTATCGAGAAAGCAAAATAACAACTCCCAAAAAGATGCTCGTTTTCAAAAATGGGGATGTAAGACTCAGGCGCACCGTAGTTCTGGGAAAGAAAAATACACAAACCTTTGAGGCCTTTCTGGATTATATGAGTGAATTAATGCAATATCCAGTCGTGAAACTGTATACCACTGATGGCAGAAAGGTGAGAATAAAGACGAGAACTGACAATTTTTCTGTGATTGCTTCTAGATTATTTTTAATTAAAAAGATGATTTTATCAAATACAAACTTGGGACACCAGCCTGGTGTTAGCTGAATTTCAGCTGCTTCCTTTCTATGCCTTTTCCCCTTCAGAAAGGCTACTAGCTTGGAGGAAGTAGACTGTAATCTTGCAATCAGAGAGAAGTAAGTGAGGACATTTTAATTTAAGTAATGAAAAAAACACTTCTTTTTCTTACTAAGGCCTCTTTCAGGCATGCTCTCAATTTTATATTTTTACCCATTTACACAGAAACTTCCTTTAGTCCTAATGATGTTTATCTGAGACTTTTAATGTTTTAAAAATATGATAAGTAACATCTAATAGCCACACATATTTTATCTTTCACATAAATACAGAGTGGTTTGCTATTAATGACTTGGAACTATGACACCTGATTATCTATTACAGTTTTCAAACTACAGATCGGGTTCTGTACCTCTAAACCCAGATGACACAGAACTGGTAATCATGATTTTCATCTCACATGCTGTTTTATATAATGTTATCTCACTTACTATTTTACCTGTGTGCTGTTTAACCACAGAAAAGCACTTGTGATTATACCTAACAGGTACCTGGAAAGAGAATTCCATGCAGAGCTCCAAGTGTTCAAGAGAAATCTTGTGTTTACCCTCCCTTTTGTGAAATTCTGTATTAGGCTGGAAAACTGTCCATATCACCTATAAGTCAGTGAAGTGCAGTCTGTAAGCCCTATCTTGCAATATATTTTGGAACATAAATTCAAAACTGTTAGACAAGGCTCTGAGCACTGTGATCCAGCCAGACCTGCTCTGAGCAGAGGGTCGGACTACATGACCTCCAGAGCTCTTTTCCAACGTATATTATTCTGTGATTCTGTCCTAATCCTCTGTGGCAGTACAGGACAAGTACTTGTGTTGTATTCTGAATTTTCCCTTTCTTCCTCCAAATACGTGTTCATATATAAACCTACCTCCAAATGCATATACTTATTTCATGGCTATGAACAGTCACTGTGCAATGATGAAATGAAATCACATATGCAAACACTTAAATCATAAGAAAATTTTGATCTGGATCCAAGTTGTTTCTTGCAGTCTTTTAAAAATATGTTTATATACCAAGACATACACTTACAGAGATAGGAATTTTCTTATAGGAATTGAAAAATTAATTCCGTGCTGTGATACATATTTAAATAGCCTGCTGCAAACTAATGTAGAGACTAAGAAGCGGAGATATTAAAGCATGAAAGGGATAAATCTCTTACATTACTTTTGTGGTTACTAAGGCAGAGCATCTAATGTTAATTTTTTTTCCAGGTTCCTAATCTTCAGGCCCTGATATTGTGCTCTGGAGCTGTAGTCGCAGCAGGGAGAGAGCCTTTTAAACGAAGCAATTATGATTCTCTTGGGTATTCACAGCCTGCTAAATTGCTTGGAATTGCAAATCGTGTGTACCCAAAAGCAAATACCAAGTCAGAAAGTGAAAATAGTAAGTTCTTTGAATTCATTTGTATTTTATTAATTGCTTTATTTCTCTCAGCATAAGACATAAACCATGACGATCTTAGTAGGATCAAGGATATTCAAAAAGGCCAGCTGAAACTGTTTATATCTGCTCTGACTCCTCTATAAGTATAAGGAAGATCAAAGTGTTAATGTTCTTTTCAAAACGTAAGTTTCTGCTAAGTACTCAGCTAGTAAGTGTATTTTCTTTCAAACAGACTTGTTTAGAACATGGATGCAAATCTACAAGTATTTTTTATTTTAATTCACTTGATTTTCATCGTTATTAATTTTTTGGTGTCACAGTTAGTAATGGCAGTAGTAAAAGAGAAGCCACAGGCTACTTCAGGGTCTTAACTGACTGAATTTCTTGAGCAAAACTTTTGTGCAGTTTTCAGAACTTACCTTAGCAGCTGGAGGTTTGAGTTGTCATTGTCATGACTTGCACTTTTTTCCATGTCCCATGTTCTACATAAACAGGAAAAACATTGTAGCACCCACCCACTCACAAATTCACCAAGTTTTTGAAGCTGCTTTTTGTCTAAACAGTGTCATCTTTTCCTACATCCTCATGGCTGTGATATAGGTTTTTTGGTTAAGTTTGGGAAAATATATAAAAAACATTAGGGTACTAGGAAAAATTTTTTCACCAGAAGGGTTGTCAAGCATTGGCAGAGGCTTCCCAGGGAAGTGGTCGAGTCCTCATCCCTGGAGGTATTTAAAAGACAGGTAGATGAGGTGCTTAGGGACATGGTTTAGTGGTGGGGTGGCAGGGTTAGGTTAACGGTTGGACTTGATGATCTTAAAAGCCTTTTCCAACCTAAACGATTCTGTGATTCTATGATTCTATGTACTTTCCCTTTGATTACTCATGGAGTTGTTCGACTGACAAGGTCAGTCAGAGCGTGAAGTGGCCAGTGGATGACCAGGAACGTGAGGAGCTGTTGGAGAAAAGACAGGCTAACTGAATGCTGTGATACCAGAGCTTTAGCTCGTGTGGGAGTCTTTGGCATTAAAGCATCCTGTAGGGCAGAGGCACTGTCTAGGGAGAAACTTGTTTAACCCAGAGGTAGCTTGTAGTCATGATACAGCTGCATGCTGTACCGGAGAGCCCAGGGAACACTGTAATTGCTTCTGTAATGAGACTTTCCATGGTAATCTTGATTGTGTCATGGAGCACATTGATACATAAGACACTTGGCTTCCATTTATTTGAAGGAATTTCTTCCACATCCCTCACAGTTTATTATGTCCCCACTAAACTATTCATTTTAGTTTTTCTCAACCTTCATGTTCTTTGACTTGCACAGCTTGAGAGCTGTTTGCAGAGCATAACTAATGAGTCAAGAGAGAATGAATAGGAACATTTTGAGAATGAAGGTTCTGTAGAAACAAAAAGTCCTATCCAAATTTTGCTTTGAGCCAGAGATTGAGCCTTGCAATGCTAGAAAATGTGAGTAGCTAAGAATCTGATAAACTATCTCTTCTAATCCTTAGTTAAGAACAATTACAGAAAGAGAGAAAAAACAACCTCTTTTTGTCTTTAACCTGAGAAATTCAAAAGTATCCTGTGTAGGAGACATCACTGGTGATGTGAGATCCAGAAAAATCAAATTTCAGGCACTTTGTTCCAGTTCCATTTCCTGAGACAGAGAAGGTGAGATTTTTACTTTTGGAAGCATAAGGTCTGGTCTGTGTTAGACGAATTAGTACAAACTTTTATTTCTGACTCAGTTCATGGTAAAGCATATGCCCAGGAAAGCTTGCAAGGCACTCTGCCTGAAATTATAGACATGTATCTATAATAGTAATACATTAACTGTGAAAGTCTTGATATGAGGCCATTTTTGACTTACCTGAGCAAAGAAAAAAATGTTTAAATTCAAGCAATGTAGATAAGTTAATACTACATGTGTTAAAATACCTTTCTGCAAGTGAAACTTTTCTCTTAAATGGTGGCTCCTATATATTTAGGTACCAGTAACAGTTGTGGATGCCTTTGTGTGGGTGTACATGCTCTGTTTCCCTTGCACATGCAGAACTTCTTGGAAGACAGCAAAACTTTATTTTTATCTCATGTTCTTTTATCTCTCACCTCTTCAGTGACAACTGCTAGAGAGAAATGAGATATAATTTTTTTGAAAGCCAAGTTATTACAGAGTAATCAAAACATATTTTGGGAATATTTAATGTGTATGCAAACACATATTGGGTTATACTAAAAATTCACTGAAGTCTGGAAGTATTCTCATTGACTTTACTGAGTTTAGTGTCATCGTCTAGAGTACTGTAGCATAAAATGTATGAAATGTATGTCAGAATGTTATGATTTAAATTCAGATTTTATAAGAAATTCAAGTGCTTCGATGTTTACTTCTCTATAGTAGGTCAGTCCAGGGGATTGGCTCTGAACCTTTTATTCATATGTCAGTGACGCTACTCAGAGTTATTACTCATATGCTGTAGATTGTTGGATTAAGCCCAGGGAGATATATGTTCACCTTGACTGACACGTTTTAGCACTAACTATAAGGACTAATAGGAAATGATATACTAATGATCGCTAAGGCATGAGGAAGAAGTAAAGTTGGTAGCTTGAAGCCCAAACAAGTGAGGGCCTGTGAATCCCTTGAAAGGTTCAAGGCAAGCTCAGCTCCCAGCTAAGTATAAAATGAGAGTATTTAGTACTTTTTTAGGCTTTAGAGCTTCAAATAAGACTATAGCTCTGGCATTAGAAAGAACTTATTGCAAAATAAAATTAAGTGGAAAAGTAGTAAAATGCTTGATTCTTTATTAAAAATTTGTTATATTTCTCTCTCTAACAAATTCTTAAAATGAACAGCAAGATTAGCCATGTTTTTCTCTTTGCTTTCTACTAGTCTGGTAAAATAAACACACTTCATTAGCTTCTTTTGTACTAATTTTTCTCCTTTCTTCTTTTCTCTTCCTTTGCTGCCTGGCTGCTGTCTCACCATCTGGATCCTTATGCATGATATTTCTCTGCTCTACTTTCCACCTACTGAATGAATTTGGGTTCTTTTAATGTAATTATTGGTAGTGAGAACTGAATTGGGCTCTAGCTCAAGATCTCAGATATTCTCAGTTTCTTCTGGTAAAGGGTCCAGCAATGATAACAATTCAAATGATAACAATTCAAATGATAACATCTCAGATTCTTCCTATGCTCCTGACAGTCATAATGGTATAGGAGGAAATCAGTCAGTTACTGGTGAAGACTTATCTGTGGCACAGTATGAAGATGACATTGAGAAATCTGTTCACCTTAATCAAGATGGCAGTATCACAGTGGAAATGAAAGTTCGATTCAAAATTAAAGAAGAAGAAACCATTAAATGGACAACCACTGTGAGTCGTGCTGGCCTTTCTGAAGACAAAAATGCCACCATTTGCAATTCTGCAATGTGTGCAGAAGACTGCTTACCCAATGTAAATGCATCAGAACATGTAAAACCAAAAGATGCTCCATTTTTGAAAAGCTACAATAAAGAAGAGGGAGACTCATTACAGCAGTTCAATGCAGAAGTGTCAGACAAAGAATCAGAGTCTGATTTAAAAACTGCTGGTTGTAATATCTGTAAGAAGAACAATTCTGCAGACCTAGATGTAAGCAATGTACCTGAGGATAATATCAGGCCTCGTTTTTATAGGCCTCCCACCCCTGGGCCAAGGCGTGTTAGACAAAAGAAAGCAGTAATTGAAAGCGTCACCTTGGTATCTGAGAAAGAGGTTCAGGAGAAGACAATAGGACAGTTTTCCTACAGTGAGGAAATACATGACAGAGAAAGTAAATCTGAGTATTGCATGGTGGCTCATTCAAGCAGAAAAAAATCAAGTGTCAGTAATCCAAAGTGTAGTGAGATGAGTGACAATGATTTATTAAAGCTTTCTTCAGAGAATATAAAAGAAGAAATGCTTTTTAAAGTAAGCCACAAAACCAATAATTCAATAGAAACCACAAATAGGAAGACATTAGAAGTGCCTGACGAGGATGAATTGGTACAGAATATATTAGAGAAATCTGTTGTGGAACAAGGTACATTTAATAGTTTAGTATCAACCTGCAAATCTAACATCAGTGGTTTCATACCATCATCAAAAATTTTCCAGGCAGCTAGGCCAGGTTCAGCAGACCACATCCATGAGTCATGTGATATTAAACAAATAAAAAGATCACTGAGTTCTTTCATTAGATATTCAGAATTATGTCAGTCAAAAGAAGAAACAAAATGCAATGCTGCTGATTTATTACCTATTTCTCAAGATTCAGAGCATTCAGCCTGTCCTGGATATAGCCAGATGATGATGGTACCTCCATGTAACAAAGCTCCTGCTGAGAAAACAAATCCAACAGCTGGATTCTTTCCTACTGTTACTGAAAGTGAGAATCAAATCAGTGTCAGGACTGAATCTGTGATGGCAACACATCTCATTGATGACAGCCAATCTGCATCTTCCCCCACCAAAAAGAAGAAGAAGAGAAAAACGCCTAACCTTGTAGAGCAAGGTACATATGAAAATAAGAAAGATAAAGACATTTCAGAGATAATTAAAAGTGAGGGAATGCCTATCACAAGCAAAACCACACAGGATTCCATAACAGAGGCTATGGATAATTATTCTGAAATGCCTCAGAAAAAGGGAACAGATTTTTTTGTAAAGGACAATGATGGGTCTGTCAACTCAGACAAAAGCATATGTCCTGAAGATGAGTTCTATCACCAGGATTCAGTGGAACAAAATGGATTATCATCTAATAAAAAACCAAGAAGAAATAACAAGTTGGCCAAAGTAAAATTGAAGCCAGGCAAAAAAAACAGTATCATTTCATCTGCAAAGAGTGAAGATGGTGTAATGACAGTTGATTCAAACAGTGAGTCTGAACACAGTCAGGATACACTGAGTACTGAGAAGGAAGGCACGTATATCACAACCAGTTCTTTCAAACAGACACCTAACTCATCAATGATTTCAAAGCCATTGTCAGAAGTGCCAAAGAACCTTAACTTTGAAAAAGAAAACGAAAATAATATTTTGGAAAATTTGTCATCAAAGAAAGAGAAAAAGCAAAAGGGGATGAAGAAGAAACTAAGTAAAAGTGCAAGTACATTAAATATGTCAAAAAACCCCATTACACTAGAAGCTCTAAAACAGGAGGATTTTCAAGAGGAGGCTGTTGAGCATTCACTTGAAAACTATGTCCAAACTTGGCTGAAAAACTTGTTACCAAATTCTGTCTTACCCCCTATAAATAAAAGAGAAGGGAATGTAGAGAATAGCAATGTTTGTAATTTTCCTAAAGAAAATACTGATGCTTCTATAGATAAAGAAACAAGATTTATCACAAATAAAGTGCATGTAACCGGAAAAAACCATCTGGTTGGACATAATCTAATGAAAAAAACATTAAAGCCTATTTGTGAACTGGGAACTTTAGAAGAATTAGCCAAGGATTCAGGTGAAAATAACTTCATTACATACAAGGTGTTAGAAGTTGATATTCAAGATACCAACGTATGTCATAGAAAGTCTGAAGTTGCTGTCCAAGTTGATTGTGTTCAGATTGTCAATGAGAAAATGGAAATTGATGTTCAGAAAAACTGCATGTCTAGCATGTTGCTGCATGAATTACAATCAGCTTTGCTTGGTCTCCAAAAAGAACATAACGGATGTGTAGGAAAAGCTTGCAGCCTTTCAGATCTTTCTCCTTCAGCTTTTGGTTCTTCCTCCAGTGTCCTCCTAGCTTGGCTACTTGTACTGAATCTGAGAGAGAGTTTGATTGGGACAATCAAAGATGATATGCAAAAAACTACCTGTAACTGTTCTGAAATATTTACACAGTTACAATTTCTGAAACAAGCTACAGTCATAGAAAAAGTTGATGAACTGAAGGCTGCCTTCTCACATTTTCAACAATCAACAGAAAATAACTTATTACAGTTTGGGAGGGAACTCAAAAAGCAGGACTCCACACATTGCCATGAGAATATGCCCATATCTGAAATTCATAATGGTGTACATTTGCATGAAAGTGGCAAATCAACTGAGCCTTGTATTCCAAAGGACAGTGTAAATTCTGAAGAAGCTCTAAAATTAACTGGTGAATTAGAAAGCTGTTTTGATATACAGGAAGGGCTCTGTAGAGAAACAGAGAATTTAGACTTGAGTGTTCCCAAAACACAGCTAGATGATCAATACGCCAATACTAATTCAAACCCCTTAGCTATAGAGCCCCAAAAAAAAAAAACCAACCCTCAGGATAAAACCACTGATACATCATTCGCCAATGAAGAGTCAGAAACTTCAGTAGAACCTAACTCAACAGTTCATAGTGTAACTTCTAATGATAAAAATTGTATTTTAGATCAGGATATTTCTGAGTTAGAAGGTGAAAAAGATATTATACATGTTACTACTGATAAAAGTGAAGATGAGAAAGTTGATCTAAAGTCAGCAGGTGATGACAAACCCCCAAATAACCAACTTAAACTAGATGCTGAAACCTCTGTAGAATATAATAATGAGGACTATTTTGTACAGGAAGACAAGGAAGATGCAGAAACTTGTGAGGAAACCTCTGAGACGTTATCTACAGTCTCTCCATTATCATTTTGTTATGAATCAAAACAAATAACAGAATGTGATACGAGCGAAGGAGAACAGAAATTGCAAATAGAAGAACTGGAGAATAGAATGTGTTCAGACACTTCTCAATTAAAAAAATGCTTAAAAAGTCCTGCTACTTCCGACTGGTCAGATTACAGACCAGATACTGAAGAGAGTGATTATAATTTTAGAGCATCCAGTGATTTGACCAATGAAAGTGGGGAGGAAGCAGTACTTGAAAAACATTATAATACTGGCTATGTAAAAAGAACTATTGAACGACTTTATGGCAAGACAGAAGCTTCATTTAAGCCTGACTTTCACAAAGGATTTCCTTATATGTCAAAAGTATTTCAAAAGGATACTGAAGAATTCCACACTGTAGTGGTGGAAAAAAACATTTATTTTTCTCAAGAACCTAAGTCTTGTTCTGCAGAAAATTTGTCACATTCTTCACTACCATCACAAGAATTCCCAGTAAACATAAAAGAAGATGACACTATATTGAGAAGAGAAAATACTTTACCAACACCACAGCCTCCTCTTAACAGAGAAAAGACAAGTTATACAAATGACCGTTCAGGGGAATCTCCAAAGCAGCATTGTCAACCTTGTGTACAAGCTAATGAAGATGAAGGAATATTGATAGATAAAGGCAAATGGCTTCTCAAAGAAAATCATTTGATAAGAAGATCACCACCTGAACGGATTGGAATGTATGATAATTTGGATACAACATCAACTGACACAGTCCTTGACACTAACAGTGATGATGTTCCATACTCGCACTTTGGCAATCTGAATCAGTATCCAGTCCTCAAAGAAATGTCTTCTTCAGAACTTGAAGACATGGTTAAACCCTCTGAAAACTTTTGCAACTACTTCAACATACCTCATAATAGTGATTCAGACCCCTTTCAGGATGACTTAAGTACAAAAAGCAAACCCAGCCGCAATGGTAAGATCACTTCCCTTCCTGCAGCAAACAAAGAAAAGATAAAACCACCAGTCATGGAAGGTTCTACTTCCACACATCTTTCCAAGCAGGCTGATAACAATTTTCCAGCCTTTACATCTGTAGAATTTAGATTGCCTGATAACAAGGTGCATCCATTGGAAGAACCTTTAAGTGATGACCCCATACAGTCTCAGCCAACTGATGTTAGTAATGCTAACAGAAGTGCTCTTCAGGAAGAAGATTCTCTGGATAAACTCCATGCTATATGTGGCCAACATTGTCCAATACTGATGGTGACAGTAACACCAATTAATGAGGAACAGAGAGGATATGCCTACCAAAAGGCATCTGATATTGAGAACCAGCTGGGCCCGTGTTTGTTGGCCAAAAAGAGTGAACATTTACAATGGTCAGACGGAGATTTAATAACAGACAAAAATAATCATGTGAGTCTGAAGAATAACTGTATCAGTAAGATTGCCAATAATATTTTTAATAAGTTTTATGCTAATAACACCTTAGATTTTATTAGTAACTTTGGAATACTTGCATCTTCAACTCTGAAAGACTCAAGCAGTTTAGAGCAGTTACATGTTACGGAGGGTATGAATGTAAAACCCATGGAAGTTAGCAACTGTCAAAATAATGTGCCCAAACGCATACCCAGTGATCTTGTGATAGGCACAAATAGTGAGCGATCCAATAGAAAGCCAAAAATATGCCAAACCCTAAGAATAAGCCTAACTCACATTGTTGGAGAAAAACGTTCTCCCATGTTGGCAGATCCAGCAGAAACCTGTCATTCTGAAACAGTTCTGAAGGGTGACACTTCTTTAAATAACATTGAACATAATGCCTCTGAAAATCTGAAAAATGAAAATGCCTTTCCTACAGAAGAAGAAGAAGTTGTTTGCTTTTGTACAATGGACAATGGAAACAGTAAAGATGAGAAAGACTTGTAATAGAGCTCTTGGAATTTCTATAACATTAGATTAGCGAAAACATCTTCAGAAAATAAAAGTCACAAAATAAACTGCTGAATGCCCCACCCAACAAAACTCCCAATGTGAATACAGCCCAGACCTAGACAAATATAAATCACAATAGTATGTCATTGCTGAAATACAGAACATTACTTAGATTTTTCTGGGACCCAACATAGGAAGAAAAGCTGTTCTTTTAAGACAGTGATTTCTTGGTTAAAAAACAGTTTTTCCCTGAAATATTATCTGTTCAGAGATACTCAGTTATATACCAACCATCTCATTTGTACAGAAACCACTACTGCTTGTTAGAACAGAACTGAAATTTGAAATACCCGTCCAAATTCTAAGATAAGATTCCTATATTTCATGACATTTGAGAAAGGTTTTGAGAATTGCCTTTCGGTAGAAATGCTTTTTCCAGAACAAAATCAACAGATACGTTTAATTTGAAATGAAAAGTAGGAAATACTATTCAAATGCTGTAAGACAATGAAAAGTAGGAAACAGAACTCATGTTAATTTTATATAGATTAACATTATCAAATTGTTATTTCAGTTTTTAAAGGTCAATTTCAGAATATTTGTGTGAGTAAAGAGATCTTTCAGTCTGTATGTAGGATCATCCAGACCTCAAATGAAGTTTGCCTCTTTTACCCAGAGGATACTGGAAAAAGAGCATGTTCATTGCCTCTGGGATTCTGCAGGAACTGAGAAGGGAGCCTATGTGTCAATGGACTTCCTGGCTGCCCCTGCCGTATTCCCTTTTGAGGCAGCACCTCTTACTCTTAAAAATGATTTAAGTACACTACAAGCTTTAGTTGTGTGTTCTTCTTTAACCTCTGTACTTAAAAGGTGGTCCATGTAATTTTTGTTTGATTTTTTTTGTAAATATGTTGTATTATGAAAATCCAAGGCATATGTAATATGTTTCAGGATATTTCAATCTGTCATTAGAATTATTTTGGATACCTGTTTAGAGCATTTTTTAATATTATGTGTGTGTAGTAAGCACTTATGTATGGTTTACAATTTTAGTAAGTGATTTTAAATATAAAATTGGAAAATATTTAATGTATGTTGTGATTAGGAAGAGTATTTAATTTTTTATATTAGATTTTAATCCCTAACACCTCATAGTAACTTGCTTCAATGTCAATGAAGTCAGAGATAAACCTGAAGAAGGAAGGTGTTAATTTTCTCTTAGAGAATGAGAATTTGACCATTCTGTACTCTTGGAGACTGTGTCTAGACTAACTGGCATGTACGTGCCGCGATAAGCCCTGGATCGTGATCCTCTGGTTATGCAGACTGAGGACCTAATTAAAGGCTGACACAAATCCCTTTTGGCTCAGGGGCTTTGAGTGTCTCCCCGTGGGACAGAAGGCACATGGAGGGGAAGTGGAAATTAGATCTGGAGCAAAAGGGGTTTGCGGTACAGGTAGGAAACCTAGAAGCACTTTTCAATTATTTTTAGGAGTCCAGTCGCAGATATATATCCCCATAAATAACTGATACATTTCTGTTGTTTGAAGCAGTGTATTCTATGTAATAAATTAACATTACAACCTTAAAGCAACATATATTGTCTGATATATTTCACACCAAATAGCTGTGTGTTATTTCCTATGCTGGCCTTATTTCTGATGTTCTTCCCTCTAACTCCACATTTTTTGGCATCCTCCTTCTCATGTTTTAGAACTGCTCAATGGTATTTTTTCATCCTTTTGCATGTCAATACAGAAATAGAACTTATGTTTGGAAAATGAAGCTCAGAATTACTAGAATCCAACTAAATGCCATATAGCATTCTGAATATCAGGCTTTTATGCTGTAAATAATGTCTAAATGTTAGATAAGCAAATTAACAGCTATATATATATATATGTCTCCATCACTTGCATTCTTTCTGCTGGATTCACAGCACCTTAACTTTTTCAGATCAAGGTTCAAGAATCTTTGATCAGGTGCTTATTATAAGGTTACTGAGCAAACTTTATAGGGTTACTGAGCAAACTAAACACTCAAAAGGTGAGATGTGAGGTACTGTCTGAGGTTACAATTAGCAGAGACCACAGCAGATGGTGAAATGAATGATATATTGACTGAAAGACTTGCTTCTGATTTCAGTATGCTAACTGAAAGAGAAGGAATAAAATGGTCACCTCAGAGCAGGACAAAAGGTCGGCAGTGAGATGTACCATACTGTCAGAGGGTTTATATATTCATTAATGGTTCAGAGAAGATATAGAATATTAAGTGGCTGAGATATGCAGATGAAAGAAAATTGCTTTCATTAAGTAAGATTGGAGAAGGCTGAAGAGAGAACCTCAAAATGCTGGTGACTAGAGCAATGTACTGACTGACAGAGGGAAAAACACCATGAGGAGTAAGATGAGCTACTTTATACAGGTACCTTAATTCTTCAAATTAACTGCAAAAGGCATAGACTCTTTCTGAATAAGTCAGGATAAAATATACTTGAAAATGATAAGCATATTAAATAATGTGTAAAGAGCAGGGTAGAAAACAATTCAACAGGCATTCAAGGGCTTTATATAGATTATGCCATTCTTCTAGAAGGAATTCAGGTTTTGTCTTGCCATTATTAAAAAAGAAACAGCCAACATAGCATAGAGGTCACAGTCCCATGAAGTTTCAGTTTATCTAGTTTAGCCCCCTGCTAGAAAGAAACCACACAATTAGGTAATTCCATTGAATTACTAAATCTCATTTTAAAACTTGTTATTTAGGTCATTACAGCTTCCACTGGAAGGGTATTTCTAGTCTTCTTCTGATGTCTGTCTTAACTGTTTTGTAATTTCTACTCTAAGCCTAGTCATGGTTGGTTTATATATGTGTATCCCAAAGCCATCACTGTCATTTTCTTAGATAGGTCCTTTTCCTCCTTGGTATCTATCAACAAACCCAGACATTCTCTCAACTTTTTCTCCTACATAAACATTTTCCCCATTCCCTCTAATCACCAACGGTTGTTTTTCTCAGGACCTTTTCTAGTTTCAGTAAATCTTTTTTTGAATATCATTACCAGAACTTTATGCAGTATTTAAAAGATTGTTTCTTTCAACTCTGGGTCACCGACAGTAAAATTTCTGTACTTAGAAATTTCTCTCCTGGTTTATCTTACAGCCACATCGACAAATCACCCCTTCTCTATTTTATTTAAGTGATAAATTCCCTGATCATAGCATTAAGTTTTGGTATTATTTTTAAAATGCAGTTCCTTGCACTTTATTCTATTATATATTATCCCTTTTCTACTATGGATTTTCTGATTCTCTTATGCTTTGACAATTCTTAGTGAATGTGTTACAGAAATTACCTATTTGATGCAGTATTTTGATGAAAATATGAAACCCAGATAAATTCCAACTCTGATTCCCGAGAAACTTACTAGTATCCCTATAAATTAATACTTCTTATTTCTGCACAAATGTATAAATTCCCATTTAGGTAGTTTTTCTGTTAATCTCCAGTCTTGTACTAATCCACTTCTCCATTTTAGCTACTAATTTCTCTTATAATGCTTGGATAGGTTAGAGCTACTGCAATTACCTTGTTTACAAAGATGAGTTCTCATCATCATGGAGGAGACTGGGTACTTGAATGATGCAAGTCGGGATACCTTGTGCCATTTGTCTGCAGTAAACTGATGCTAGTAATCTTTTTTTCTGTTTAGCTGTGGAGATAACTGTCTATTCAGCTACAATTTATTCAAAACCATTACCTAGTATTGCTTTGGTGTAAGACACATGGGTTTTAGTTTCTCAGTGGACTCTTCATCCCATTCTGATTTTCCATTTTAAATTTCCCATTCTATAGCCTGTTCTTGTCAGCAGTGCTGACATTTCCCAATCATTGCATGTCACCATTCTTATTAAAAAAAAAAAAAAAAAAAGGAAAAGGAAGCAGCTTTCAAATACAGCACACACTGTACATAGTCCTTCTTTGCTTATTCTCTTTTAACATGTATGGTTAAAAAAATTTTTACTGGTTTGTTTTATTTTCCTTTGCTTGCTTTTCAGTTCAATTGACCTCATTAACCTTTTCCTTTAGTTTTGAAAATTTGTTGGTTTTAAATCAAAGGCATTCTGGACTAATTTTACCATGAACCAATATAAATATCAAGGGATTAAAAAAAATATTAATCATACGAAAGTCTTATTCAATAATGGTCAAGACTAGCATTTAATCTAAATACAGTATTTTTTTTTTTTTTTCTTTCAGCAATGTCTCACAACTCAATTTTTAAACAGATGTCATTGCCAGCACATGACAGGCTTATAGGCAAAACACTTACATAGCAGAGAATTTGTTTGGTATCTTTACTACCCTTGACCTGAGAAAAAATGGTCAAACGGATTTTCTACTGACTTTGTAGTGAATATTCACATTTGGGTAGAGGTGCAGACTGGAAAGTATTAACTGGAAAGGCTCCAAGAGACTGAAAACAGTGTATTGGAGAAGAAGCCATTGCACACAGTGATCTGTAGTAAGCGCTACTATTTCTAGCATGGTATATAGAAAGCTGGATGACATGGTTTTCCATATCTAAAAGTGTACATAACATAAAAACTAATGAGAAATGACTGATTTCTCAGAAGTGTTAGGCTCCTCAATTTAAGTGTATAGAAGCAATACCTTGGTATCATTTATTGGTTTTCATTTCTGAAATGCATAAGGCATATTTCTCTTCTAAGGATGTCAGAAGAAAGCAAGATCATTTAATTGTTTAATTTATCACTATTAAACAAGTTACTTGACTTTTATAGCACTGATGTTATCAAATATCATTAGTCTAATTACCATGTTAATCCACTGTAAGAATTAGGGGGACTATTACTGTAATTTTCTTACCTTAATGAACTAAATTAAGAGAAGAGGTTAGGTACACCTACTGACAGTGACTTAGATGTTGCATACATACGCTAGTTTCTCAGTTATAAGTGAGATTAACATGGAGGGTTATATGGTCACCTGTTATCAGTCATGGCTCACAGAAAGTTGGGGCACACACTGCTTTGGACAGTGTAAAGAACCCCCTTCGTAATAGAAACAGCAAGCTAACTTAAGCTGTGAAAAAAGCAGATTACAGCAACTTCTGAGAAGGGTCACACTGCTCTGTTGTTGGAAAATGTGATTCTGCCAGTTACTTCTCCTCCTCAGGTCACACAGTTATTATTTTTTCCCTGTTCTTTCAGTTTAATGTGTTCAGGCTATGACAACTCTTGTAATGACAAAGTTTAACCTGTTGGTAAGAATAGTTGTTTGGCAATTTATTTTTTAATAATGACAATAAAATTATTCAGGAAACATTGCTACTATAGCTCCACATTCACCATAGTTTCAAATAAGCGCTGCTTTAAGAGTATTTCTTTAAAATTGAGTAGCGGTGCATACTCCAAATTTCTCATCATATTAATATATTTTAGATGCCTAGTCTTAGAGAATATAACTTCTCTCAGATTCTGTCTCTGTCTTTTAAAATTTTCACACTTTCTACTCAGGTCATGTACCTACAAGCATTTTTTCAAACGAACAGGTAAATCTCAGACCACTACTGTGGAATTTCAAGGTGTTGAGGTTTGTCCTCAAAGATGAACTAAGCATTAACATAATGTCTCCCTGTCTCTCACCTCAAAGTATGGCAGAGAATATCTATTTTAATAGTTACTGATTCTACAATACTGTATTTCCCAAGGAATGTGTATTTTACACACAAAGCACAATGGCCACACAGAAATAAAAATTTCCTCAGTAGGTATAGCCCAATGGTTATAGCAAGACACAAATGAGGCTTATAGATTCTACCATCAGGTCTCATTAATATGTTAGATTTCATAATGTGTCTTCACTGTGCCTTGTTTCCTGCCTTTTATTAAAAGCAGTATTAATTATTCAAATGCAACTGCTAAGTGGTATGGAGGACATCTACTCTCAACTCATTTATTTCCTAGCTACAAAGATACTGACATGCACCATGCCTAGGCCAGCCTAATTATCAATTTCTTAAATATCTTTTCTTTTTGGACATGGCAAAACATGGGCAAGTAAAAATATGAAACCTACCTTATTTTTTCCAGAATGCCACAGAAAACTAAATGCAAATTGCTCAAATCATTGGTTTAACTAGTCCTCAAATAATATTCTGCTGCAGCATAATTCTGTGTATGAATCATGACCAACGTCCACTGTCTCCTTTAAGAAAATGCCCGTGGCTAGCACTGAAAATTCCGAGTGACACTCAAAACAAAAGTGGTTTCTCTGAACCTCACAACAGAACTGCAGGACAGCTTATTGCCTGGGGTTTAAGACACACAGATCTATTTTAAGTATCTCAAGCAGTCAATAAACACAAAATTCATCATATCATGACGAATATTTCTTGTCAGTGTTTTAGCCAGAGCAGACAAGATCAAAGAGACTGTGATGAACGGAAAAGTCAGGTAAAATGTGTAGCACAGATGGGTCATTAGATGATAGGGGGCTTCTGTAGTCAGTAAGGCCCTTTATTACTGCTGCTGTACTCTAAAGGAAGTTTTCTTTTAAGAAACAGTGATATTAATCAGTGGTGCAAAACGATCTTAGCAAGCTCAGGAGGTGCTTAAATGTATACTGTCTGAGATGGGTATCAGCTAATCAGAAACATTGGGAGTGAGGGTGTTTTCTTAATATTCCTTCCTGCTATCAGCCATCCCTCAGTGATACCGTTTCCCTTAATTCCATCCCATTGATACCCAGCTACCACTAAACCAAAGCCTAAATCCATATACTTGGTCTTGATAATTATGAAATTTAACCATGGAAGAGTGTTGGTATCTCAGGGTATAATGCCAACACTGCAATGCAAGAATGTGTTGGTAATCCTGCAGAGGATTCCAAGCAAGCTGTTACACCTGCATAGCCCATCACACCTTTGCAGAGATACAGATCCTTAAAAATGTGTCTTTCAGCAGAGCTAATTTGCTCTGAGAGACCCTAATGCTTGAAGTGATGGGTCTGTAATTCCAGAGCTATCATGCTGAGAGCCTGTATGGCTGTCATTACGCAGCACTGCATTGGGTAGAGCTTATATATCCAAAGTCAACAGAAAGCCATATTTAATACAGTTTAATACAATATTTCAAAACTGTGTTTGAAAAGTGATCTATGTTCATGCAAATTTGACTTTGTCATATGGCATTTGCAGAGTAAAAGATGTGAATGCAACCTGATATTTCTTGATCTTTGCATGCCCAACATCGCAAACTCAATATTTGCCTGCTGTAACTTTGTGAAATACGTATTTCTGTATTCATTGACATGATATTATTTAGAATTTTGTTTACTGAAATGCATTTTGCTTAAGAATCTTGAACTTAAGTAACTCAGTGAGTCTTTTTATCTTTTGATAGCTAGGAAATGGAAGGTGTCAGTCTTCACCAGCGATATGCCATCTGCAGGAACAAGCTCAAAGGTTTATATTACACTGTATGGGGATCACAGCAGTTCGGGGCCTATTTTTCTTGATGGAGAGGAGGGAAAATTATTTCAGAGGGGCAATGAAGACATCTTCACAGTAAGCAATATATATTCATTGTGTTGCCCTCTTGTCTCCAGCCAGATTGCATGACACTTCAAAATCTATGTGCTGAAAAGACAGTCAGTTTTTTATATGGTACACATATCTGGAAAAAAGCAACAGGACTTAAATGTAGACCTAAATTTAGTATCCTTTCCCACTCACCTATCCAAAGCTGATTTGATCCAATATATTCCTTGTTTAAGAACTACTGGTTAATTTACATAGTACTCCAGAAAATACCAAGAAATACAGGACAATAGATACTTGCTTAGTTTCTAAATTTGAAATGGGGCTACAATATTAAAAACTAAATGAAGAAGTGAAGAATTAGGGTATGGAGTAAATTTTTAACTTGGTTACATACCTGCTGCTTTATTTAAATAACGGCAAATTTTATACCTGTAATAAAATCTGTCTATCTGAAGCTACTTCTGCTCCCAGTTGCACAAGCAAGTTTCTCCACCATCGGTCTTGTGGCATGGTGATGCAAGTGAGCCAGAAGAGGTCTCTTATCAAAAGCTGCATAGCGTGAGTGTGTGTATGGGATTGTCAGTGGGTGTCTCCAGCAGGTGCCAGATATAGGGCCATATAACAAACAAGTGCTTCTGTTGTTAGTATCCAGCCAAGCAAGTCCTTTTCTGAGAAAAGCTACTTAATGGCAGCATGGGGGAAGAGCTCCCTTTTTTCACAACAACCTCGTAGCTGCTTGGGATGTAGGAAATGCAGTTCTTAGCTCTCTTCAGCTTGATGGAGTTTCTCAGAAGAATCCAGAACCTCTGCTAGTATGCCATTCTCCACCTGTGATAACAAAAAATCCCAGATACAAGATTGAAAGTAGTAGTTAAATTAAGTAACCAGGTGCCTGACAGATAAAAATACCTTCTTCACAACAGATGTTGTTGGCTCTGTTTCCTGCTCCCATTATTGCAATTAATTTCACCTCCAATGACTTTTAAATGCAAAATATGGAGGCAGTCCCTGGTTTGGGACCTAGGATTCCTCTCTTAGGTGAGTATCCATAGCACTGTATACAATTAAGGAGCACCTACTCTGAAATGTATAAAAAGAGAAAAGCCTCTGTGTCCTCGCTGCTCTGTCTCTGTATTGTTTATAACACTGGGTTCAGGGAAGTTCATGATACAGGGAACTCAGTTCACACCCACCCCTACACTGTAAATGAGAACACGAAAATGAATTCTACAGAAAACAACAGAAGGACAGCAAATCCAGCCTACATAATAATAAAAAAAAAGATACAGCAAGGAGGGAAGACACTCATGGTGTGTTTCCAGTTCCTTGAAGATAAGCATTCTATTCATACACTTAAATTCATAACTAGTTGTTTGAATAACCTTCACACAAAGTTATTCCCTCAGCACCCTCTTATCTGTACTGGACATGCTCATCCATCCTGCCCAAGAGCTATCTTTCAAATACAGCTTTTAAAGTTGATTTAATTGAAATGATTTGTAAAAAGAAACATCAAGGTTGAACACAATTGTTTCCAAAATTGTAAGGCATACCCTCCTGGAGAGGTAGGGAGAAACTCAGAGTTTGCGGGAGGTGCTTGGGAGACAGAAATCATTCTGTAGCAGGTCAGTGGTGTGGATGCTAAACTAAGCCAGGTTTTAGGGTCAAGACACTTGATTTTTAGTCATATATACAGTCTGTATCCATCTCCCACTAAAACCAATATTCAGTGGGGAACAAAATAGCTACAGCACCATCCTGAAGCCATTTAAATGGGGTTGGCAGGACAACCGGTTTTTTAAGGGTTGTACTTCAAAAGAGCCAAGCTTCTAATGGTTATCCAGAGCAAAATGTTTTGGAAACACCTGTTTAAATATCAGAATATTTAATTCCTCTAAAAAAAAGTCACCTGACAATTACGAAATTAATTTCTGTTGCATATTTTTTTCCTTTTAACAAATGTTCTGTGTTTCATCAGTTGTGTTTCTTTTACAGGTCAATACTGGAAACATAGGACATCTCTACAAAATACGCATAGGCCATACAAATGCAGGAAACTCCCCTGCCTGGCACTGTGAAGAGGTAAAAGCAGTGAGAAAGAATTTTATCTTTCCAAAAGCAGTCACTGTGACAGTGGAGTCAAAATATGAGTCAGAAAAAAAGCCTGGGATAAGTATATTAGCCTCATCAAGTGCTTGCAGCTTCATTTAAGTGATTATTTATGAAGGAGTGTTTTTGTGTGGCATTAAAGGTGGCTTACGATGGTATATCTTGGCTCTTTGTTTGCAGTTTAGTGAGACCTGTACATTACGATGTTTCTTTAAAACTGTGTGTCTGGGCGGCAAGGAAGACTGCTTAAGTTGGCTGCCGTAGTCTGAGTCTTCTACAGTCTTTGTATGCTACAGTGTCTAGAGTTTGCTGAAACCTAGAGAGTCATTGAACTCAGCCTAGCCAAGTCCTCCTTAGATCTGTGGCTGATGCTGGGTCCTTCTGCTCAGCACCAGAGCTACATTGCAAATGTTTCTAGTTCTGTATCTCTGAGGAGAAAGAGACAACTTCGGCTTCTTTTCCTTCCTTATTGATCAATCAAAAATCTTGATGCAGGTAAAGTGAAGGTGATAAAGCAAAGAGAATCAGCTAGTTCTGTTTTGCAATTCAGTCATGAAGCACAATATGTAGGTTTCTGGACTGGGAATGAAGGGATCTGGCTTTTATCCTTAACATCGACGATGTGCTATGTGTGCCAATGATATGCTATTCATGCCTGAAACACTTCCCTCTTTGTGCCAGAGTTTCTTATCCTTCAGTTAAGAGACAGCACTTTATGAAGGGCTTTAGAAGCTGATGGTAAATTCATTGTTATAATCGTACTTCAGGGCAAGTCTAGGTCTATCTAATGCAAAATGTCAATCCAATGCTTTAGCTAGTTGTTTTCATCTGGGACTGAGACTCAAAAAAAAGACAAAGTAAGGTCTGGGCAGTGTTAACCGAAGTCTAGGCAAGACCCCGTGAGTCCATTCCTCTAGCCAATGCATGTCTACACTGAAATATTGTGTCACTGGTAGTATCACTCTGTCTAAGAAGTGTCATGCTAGAATTATCTTGGTTATATCTGTTTTAATTCAGGTGAAGATTGCCTGATTACAAAGCCTAGGTATTTGTTTTTCAGCTCTGCTGTGTTTTGGGGAATGCTGGAGTCAGAATATTATTTAAGATACCTCTTTCTTCTGTTCCTCGCTATTTTTCTTTTCATAAATGTGTGTGTGTAAGCAGTGAAAGGGTGGGAAATACCTCATAGCTTGGTCCTGTGAGACAGAGGGACAGGTTACCAGCAATTTCTAAAATGTATCTGAGTTGAGAAGCTAGAAGAGAACAGTGGGTTTTCTCTTACAGAAAAGATTCATTGGTATGCTTAGTCTTGATATTAGAAGTTTTGATCATCATAAAATCTGACTCAACAAATGGACCTTTGTAGGTTTGTTGTACACTGTCCTCAGTGAATAGAGGCTGCACTGCCTGCTTTGTACAAGACACCCATTTAAATTGAGAGATTGAAGAAGTCTGACAGAAAAGGAAAGAAAAAATGAGAAGTTTTTATTCCCTTTCTCACTTCCCAGCTAGAATATATTAATTGAAATCAACAGTAAAATTTTAAAGAAGGATTCAATGCTTCAGTGTGTTTCATTGATTATTGGCTTACGAATTTTAATTGTTTCCTTACCAAATCTCAGTCAATCAGGCACAGGTTTTAGGAAGTGATTCATCAGCCAGGGTTACGTCATTCCCTCTTTGCAACTTTGGGCAGAAAGTCAAAGAAAAGAAACAGATTCAGCCAAAGACACTCTACAAGTAACCTAGTGTTTTGTATGGTAGAGAGCCAAAGGCATATAGCCACCGATTTCTAGACTTCATGGAAGAGAAACAACCTACAGTGGGCTCATCAGATGCTTAACATCATTGTTCCTTGAGAAACCTACATTTTTCTGGAAGATCTGAAATGAAGTGCTCTACAACTGCAGAGCTTTTCTGGTACTTAGGCATGCTAATCCTCCATCAGGATCCCATGGTTTCTGTGTCCATCTCTGTACTCAGATGGTATCAGGCCTGAAAATGTCCACAAAGGTGCTGCTTTGGTAATCCAAGCTCCCTTTTCAAGATCCATCAGTAGATGTTGGCAGGCTGAGATGAGCCAGGTTTTTCAGAGAAGATGAATCTCTTTCTTTAATGTGTAGTATTCAAGCAGTAAAAGAGATAAAAATGTTTCCAGTAATATTGAATTTATTCAATATTTGAATTAAGGAGATTAGATTCTGCAAAGCACAGAGCAGGAATAAAACTACAGGTAGAAGTGCCTCTGCTTCTCTCTGCTGGTCCAAAATCTAGTGTAGCTACTAGTATAAATTATCATAATCAGGGACTGTTCTAACATACAGCAGCCTCTGAGGTGCTTACTAAGGAATGCTTTGAAATACAAAATAACTAGACCTTCTTCCCTTCAGCTGGTGTGCATATGGTCCTTTTGCTGCTGTATGCTAGGAAGTAGGGCATGGAAGAAAATTGTGTGGGGCAGGCTGGTGTTGGGGCTAGCACTTTCAGGGTTTATTTATGTCACAAGCAGTGTTGAAGAATCAAAAGCTGTTCTTTTAATTCCTGTTCTGATGAGGAAATAAATTAAAGAAATAGAACTGCAAGCATTGCCAAGCTTGCCAGTGAGAACTTCGGCGTTTGGTAAGCCATGCCACCTAGTGCCAGCCCACGTGGAAATACCAGCTGGAATAACATAGCTGTATTTCATGTGACTGTTCCTGAGCTGATAAACCCCGTTTCTTGGCTGCACTTGAGTTACACTGCCCTGCCCTTTTGAACCTGACGGAGTGAAAAGTCTGACTGGGGGCAGTTGTACCCAGGGAGCAGACATGCCCCAAACCCATGGGTTTGTGATCATGCCACACAGCTCTACCTGCACAGATTTCAAGAGCATCCCACACATTTTGTGTTCTGTTCTATCTGGTTGGAGATCAGCAACTTAAACTGCAATTCTTGGTGCTGTTTAGGTGCAGTTGCTGAACCTTTTCTCAGGGGAGCAGTTTTCTTTCCCTGTACATCGATGGCTGGCCTGGGACCAGGCTGATGGGGAAATATCTGTGGAGCTTCCTGTTTTGCAGCAGGGTCAGCCTATTCTCCCAGGTAAGCCCAATACCACATCAGCTAAGCCAGGCCACAGGCTGCTGCTGACAGAGATGAGTTCATTGCTTTTCATCAGGCCCCTCTACTACTTTTTGGCAGCTACACCACTTTTTCTGTGCTGTTTTCCTGTGGTTACTGGTCCTACTCAAGTAAAAGGTTAAGAATCACTGGAAAGGAGATAGTCTTTAATGCTTTGAATTTCACAGGTCCTTCAGGACAACTCCTTCTTTGCTAAGATTTTCAGCTTTGTGTTTGCTTTAAAATAGAGGTAATAGTAAAGACACCTCACATATGTGTAACTACCATGAAGGCATCATACTTGAGTCAGATCACAAACTCTGTTCTCAATAACTGAGGATTATAGCTCCGCTATGACTATTATAGCTGCTGTATTAGTTTCTTGTAAGTGGATGAGACAGCCTTCCAGAATACTTTTAATTGCTGGGTGTGGAACAAAACTTTAACAATATTTCAGAGGGCTGTAAGTGTTAAAAGCTCCATTACTCACATATAGATTGTATTGTAATTCTACAGGTGAATGATGCTAAACACCACAAAAATTATTGGGTGTTGCTGCTATTACACTGTTTTACCATGCCAGTCCCTGTCACTCTTGCTGGATGTTGTTGCTATATGGTCTCTCTGCTTCAGTAATGGGAAGGGGGTGGAACATCTGTGCTTGCTCTTCCCTTCTCTCCAAAAGGCATTGCTCTTTTCTGGCCTAAGGAAAGTATAAGGTCATAACAAGATCAGTGTATTGCAGGAGAGATGTGGGAGGGGGAGCAAGAATGCTGAGGCAGATTCCCCATCCTGTAGGCTGTGATGGTAGAGGGGGGAAATGTCATAACACCACCAGTAATACTTGTGCTGGAGCTTTCACTAGAGTAAGATCCACCTGGGACAGATTCCATGCCCTCTCTTCCCTTCTCAAAAAATCATATCAACTGCAGAGGACAAGATTAATGGGATGAGAGAAACTTCTGTTCAAACCTCTCTAAAAACTACCGAACTCCTTTTTTTGAATGTTTAATACTGTAGCACTGCTTGGTGGTATGCGTATGGTACTTTGTGCTGATCTTGCAAAATTGAAATGGTAACAGGCGTTTCAATGGTAACAGCTGCTGTGGGTGCAGGCTAGGCGAAGAGGATATAAATGAAATTGAGGGCAGAAGGCCAGAAAATGGCCCATGGATGTGGGGAAACATACCATGGGACAGTCACTCTCATAAAAAAAGAGCTGGGTGGTCTGGAGCTGTATTTATGCCTATCTGTGATGACTGAGCACTGAGATTAAGAGCCTGAAAAGAAGAGCAGAAAACCAGGTTTGTGCCTCATTAATATGTCTTTAAGAGAGAAAAAATAGCAGGAGAGATTTCCTCCAGTGATGTAGTTCGCAGCTGCAAATGGATCATAAAATGCCATAGAGAGAGGCTGGCCAGCCCTAACCACAATGATTTTTGATCTTGAGTGGTTATGATCTTCACACCCTTGAGGGCATGAAAAGCCTCAGAGGCAGTCAGCCTGCTTCCTCACAGGTTTGGTCCCTTTGGTCAGGAGATTTTCATATTAGTAGTGTAGGGGGACATGCAAACACATTGGTATAAAAACCAGACACCCACTCCCCCCTTAAAAAAACATTAATTAATGATCATTAACATGTTATATTGAATATGCTCCACATCCCCTACTTGCAGTATCTGTTCTTCCCCAAATGTTGTCTTGCTTAATATTCTGGGATACCAACCTTACCCACCTTCGAATTTTCAGGCTCTTCTTTCTGAGTAGGTTGTTTCCTTGTTTCTGAGATAAAGATACAATGGAAGATTTTTATTATCAAGTAATCTTGGTGCATCGTTAAGAGCAACAGCACACTTAAACCATCCTCTCAATCTGCATTTTGTACTTAACCATTTCTCCCTCGCACAAGAGAGGAAGAAAAGAACTTCACTGCATTTCTGCCAGCCTCAGTATAAGAGGGGTCATGCTGAAGGCTTTGGAGAAGGCAGTTTCATCTCTAACTTAGTAATTGAAAGACAGCCTCTGTGCCTTTTTGCCAATATTATATTTCCGCATGAGACAGTGAAAAGAGAACATAGCTTTTAACTTCAGAGAAGATGGTTTGTTAACAGAACAGTGAAGAGGTCTGGATTCAGTCTGAAAGAGAGATGATGAGAGGCACTTTAAAACCAATTTCTGAATAAAAAGAGCCTGGAACACTTTCTGATTTAACAGCCTTTTTTATTCAAAGGAAGAACGTCTGAATTAAACTGTTAAGTACTACACAGAGACTTTGTGGCTCTAATGCTAGGGGACCGAGCACCGTTCATTTGACTTTTTATCCTCAACCATCCTACATTTGTCCCCTTCTGCTCATGTTTTATGACACAATCTTTAATTATATGATGATGAACTACTTGCTGGGGATAAATCAGAGTTGCACAGTGTTTGGTGGCTAGTGAACCTTTGCTTTTCTTCTTGGAGAAACTGGAAAGTAGACGATTAATGAAGGAGTGAATTGTAGGAATAGAGAGGATTGTTGCAGTCTTAGACATGGGTTGATTGGTTTGGAGAGATGAATTCTCTGCCTCTGCCACGGTCTGTTCATGGGGTACCTGTTCATGTGGGTGCTATAATGAAAAATTTGTGGAAGTAAATAGATCAGGTGGTGGCATGGTAAACGATGTGGGTGCAATACAGTATTAATTAACAGTTCCTAAATAAAAACTATTTTGAGTATTGAGACAGGTGTACTCTGGAAAAAATAGCACATGACTATGCTGTTAAATAAAGACTGTCAAAAGCTTCTGTGCCTTGAATGTGGCTGGCTTTTGTCCAAATAATAATAGCTGATCTGAAAAAAAAGATGTGTTTTACCTCCTTGTTCTATCTCTCATAAATAACAGGCATAGGGGAAAGAATTAAACTCTGTAAATAATCTTAACCCTTACACTTTCTAATTTCAGAATGATGTGTTTACAAAGGTAATGTTCTATCCTTATAGACAAATATAGATGTAACTAATACAGTTCCTTCTCTTAACCTCTATTCTGCACACTTTTCCATGGAATATCTAAAGGAAAGAATCATACAATATCTCAGGTTTGAAGGGAGCCATAAGGATCATCGAGTCCAACTCCCTGCTCCTTGCAGGACTACCTAAAACCAAACCATATGGCTAAGAGGGACATCCAGATGCTCCTTGAACTCTGGCAGTCTTGGTGCTGTGGCCACTTCCCTGGGGAGCCTGTTCCAGTGACTGACAGCCCTCTCTGTGAAGAGCCTTTTCCTAACGTCCAACCTGAATTTCCCCTGAGGTGGCTTCATTCCATTAAGAGAGTCACTATTTCCTAGGATAAATGCTGTAATCGTTATAAATACTCATAAATACTTATTACAAAGCTGGGATGATCCCTAGGCTTATGAGAGGTAAAGAGAAGTGTAAAAAAATGTGAAAATTGCTTGAATTTTTGAGCTAGCTATTTTAAGCCTCTGTGCTGGATTTGTTAATAGCATATGTCTATGGTACAGTACTTCAGTGGAGTTTAGAGGTACCCAGTCATCATCTCAAAATGAGATCACCCTGATGCTAGAAGCAAACTAACACTAGCGTTTTGTGGGGGCACATTAAAATAACCTGTGCAGAGTGTTTACTCTTTTAGCTAGATTGTTACCATTATCCAAACTGAATTGTTTAAAGGCAGCTTGTATAGTAATCTGCATACAAATGCCATGTACATAAATGTGAGATAATCATAAAAAAATAAGCACCAAGGGAAAAGTTGTAAACACTGAATGGCCACTTAGCACAATTGCAGATATAGACTGACAGTGAATAAATTTTCACTGGTTATTAAAAGAAGGTGTTTGTCCACCACAAGAGTGAGATGTGGGAGCAGCCTCCTTCAGAGGGTTACAGTCAAGCTTCATAACATATTTCAAGTGGAAACTGATAATTGAATGATGATAATGTTGATGTTTTTCTGGACCCAGTGGTCCAGAAACTCTTTTCTACTTGCAAGGCAGAGAAGCACAAGGACACCTACATCTGGAAGAAGAGCTTGTGTGCCAGAAAATGATGTTTTCTTTCCTGCTTTTGTTCTCTCTGTACCTCACTTGGTCTAACAAATTATTGTTACTGTATGTTGGCATAAATTTGCTTTTCCCATGTTTCTACTGAAGATTATAGTTGCATGTTTTTATCTTACTTCTGAACTTAATGGGGTTCCTACATCTGCATTTTAACGACCACAGTTTTCCATTGATACATATTTTTATGTATCACACTCTTTATTCCAGTGTCACTGGATTTTGACTCAAATTTAATTTGCATTATCCATTTCTATTAAATAACTGATTTATTGAATTTAAGTAGTCCTAGGGATTTTTTTCCCAAATTTACAACCTTTAAAGAATGTCCGTATGGAATGTAATAGCTGAAGTCTATCCTATTCTATTGCATGAATCAGTGAAGTAATAAAACAGTGCAGCTTTCTAAGTTCTGACAGCCTAGAAAACTAAAACTATGGTGTTAGATTTTTGCTTGGTTGGTTAACAAGTGCATTCAGAATGCTAATAGCTCCTGTTGCCTGTTACAGTTTTGATCTCACCACTTATGATGAGGCTAATCTTGGATTTATGTTATTTACTTTTCAGCTTTATGATAATTTCAAATGATGCTGCAGGACGAAGACATACTATTGTGCATTTAAAGTTCAATTTTCTTTGCATTCCCCATAGTGGCAGTCTGGGATAAAAAGCATAAATGTAACACCAAAGGAAGTTTGTACTTATTTTACTTAATATTGAATAGGATTTTTAAGGTTTTATACTCTAGCTGTCCTTGACACAGATGTATTTGGAGTCTACAGGCACATTCACAGCCAGATATTACTGTGACTATAACAGTGTTTGTGATATGAAAGGTTGTCATCTTTTATTGTCAGTGACTGTCTATGAAGTGCATGTGACAACAGGAGAACTGTGGAATGCTGGAACTGAGGCCGATGTCTATATTTCTGTCTTTGGAGAAAGAGGTGATACAGGATCAAGACAGCTGTTCAGGTCACAGAAACCCAGGAAATTTTTTAAAGGACAAGTAAGTGAAAGGGCATTTTCTGATACGTTTGGCTGGCTTTTCTCTCCCAGGTGGGTAGTTTTCCCAGGCAAGGTGCAATTAGAAAAGACATAATTACTGCATTCCAGCATTTCCCCAAAATTCCATAATTAAGCCAAAAATACTTTCTAAAGTTATACCAATGCTTTTGGAAGACAGATGTTTCATTTATAAAATAGGTAAGCTGTGTACTTTTGTTTTTAATTCTTCTAAAAAATTGATTTAATAAGTGAAAATGAAGCTTTACATTTTATATCTGCATTTCTAATATTGAAATCTGCTGTAATTTGTAATTGTTCAGCCAATTAAGCTTTCAGCAGGTTTCTCTTTTCTGACTCTGATCCCATTGATTTGAATGGAACTACTCCCATTAGCAAAGTGATCAGGCTTAGAAGAGTTCTTTGGGGGAAATGTCCTTTTGGTTTGTTCTCACCTTATCATTTATATTTCAAAGGATGATCTTGACAGAAGAGTTCTATGGGTTTATGGGACTTTGGGATTTCATGGCTGAAGAATGGTCTGCTTTTTAGATTTTACTGAAATGTTGTTGACTGATTACAGACTGACATCTTTACTGTTGAAGCTGTGCACCTTGGACATTTATACAAGATTGTTATAGGACACAATGGTCTTGGATCAGGTCAGAAATCTCTCTCTGTAGTCACAGAGAATACTGCCTGCAAAGTTATTAACCTTTTCTTTGAAATATAATATATATTTCTAATCCTGAATGTATTAAAGCATTTTAGAAATGAAAGACAAAGGCTGCTAAGGAAACTGTTCAAGTGACACAGTTACCTTATTGTATCATCACAAATTTCAAATATTTTGTGTTCACTTTCACTACACTCTTAACCATTATGTTAAGGACACCATCTGCTACTGTTCTGTCATTTTTGACTAATCCCTATAGAAAAACTGTGAAGAGGAGTAGTGTCTGCATGATAAGACATTGAATATGTCTTGTGCAGTCTGTTTTATAGATAAAATGGGCTATTATAATTTTAGGTTGATTAGCATTATCAGTTACACTGTAAAGATGCACTTTTGGAGATTTTGGGTGCACTATCCTGTCATTAGACACTCAATTAATGGTGAAACTCAAATTGCTTGCAGTCACAAGTTCTGTTTTTCAAACTCAAGCCTAAATATTGTAAAACATAGCTATTTATCTTGAGCCGTGATAAGCTGCTATCTAATCTTGTTGATACTTTGATTGGCAAAGCAAATAAGTCTCATGCAATGATGATGTTAAATGAGGAGGGGAGGGGGAGATGCGCAACACTCAGGGCCATGACAGCCAAGGAGGGACCTAGGAGCTTGCAGGCCCATTGGCAAGCTCTACAGTACCTAGAGCCAGTGCGGTCTTTTCTCCAGCCATCAGGGCAGTGGAGCTGCAGTTTTTTCAGTTCTATTAGAAGAGAAATTCTAGTAGAAGAGAGAAAGCCATTGGAAGTCAGACTTCATTAAATCTGCCTCTCATGAACTAACTTTTCTTTTTTTAAAAATTTATTCTAAGGAAATGGATGGTTTCTGGACAAAGTTGTGATCAAGGATCCTATAACTGATTTGGATTATACTTTTCTTTGTCACAGGTTGGTGGTGTTGCATTTGGGTTAGATTTTTAATAAATTTGTAATTACTCATAGTTTTTCTTCTGAAATGTCCCGTCAAGGGAAATATGTGGTTCCTAAAAAGTGAGCTGAAATGGTCTCACTCTTTTTACAGTTCTCTGAGTTGTACCTGCCCCGAATCTCTGGTTCATTTGAGCTAATGAAACAGCAATAAAAAGTTCTGCCTGGGAACTTTCCACTCTCGCACCTCGTGAACTAGTCAAGATGTGCTTTTTTGACACATGCCCCATATTGCGTTCAGTTTTGGGCCCCTCTCTACAAGAAAGATATTGTGTTGCTGGAACATGTCCAGAGAAGGGCAACAAAGCTGGCGAGGGGTCTGGAGCACAAGTCTTATGAGGAGCAGCTGAGAGAACTGGGGTTGTTTAGCCTGGAGAAGAGGAGGCCGAGGGGGGTCGGTCTCTTCTCCCTGGTAACAGACAATAGGATGAGGGGAAATGGTCCGAAGTTGTGCCAGGGCAGGTTTAGGTTAGACATTAGGAAAAATTTTTTCAGTGAAAGGGTTGTCAAGCATTGGTAGAGGCTTCCCAGGGAAGTGGTTGAGTCCCCATCCCTAGAGGTATTTAAAAGACGGGTAGATGAGGTGCCTGGGGACATGGTTTAGTGGTGGGATGGCAGGGTTAGGTTAACGGTTGGACTTGATGATCTTAAAGGTCTTTCCCAACCTAAACGAGTCTATGATTCTATGATTCTATATCCAACACCTTGGATCTGACACCAGCATGTCCATCCATTCTTCCATGTCATGCCATGCAAGGTTTTTCAGAAGAGTGCGTTGCTGTCTCTCTAGCAGACTGATCCTTCTTTACTGAAATTAGTATGGGGATTAACTTGGGGTTCAATGAGTTTAGGATCAGACTTTAAGATCTTGTGAAATGACTATCACAAATGCAGCTACCTGGGCACATCTTTTTTTCTCGTTTGCCTTGTAGCCTGTCACTGAGCTGCAACATAATTTGAAGCAATCCTAACTTCCCTGCCTTTTCCTCTGCAGATGCTGCTGCTCTGAATCTTCTGTTCTCTAGCTCATTTCTAATTTTACCTATGCCTGATTAATTCTCAACACCTTACAGAAAAATTATAATTGATAAAGATCAGTGCAAATATTAGGAGTGGTAAAGTCCAGTCACGTATGAGTCTAGCTGCAGCTTGCCAGTGGCACCTCATTTCTATTTCCTCCTCTCACTTCTCCGAGTGAATAAATAACTGCCTGAGACAGCTTGGAGTGAGCGATGGGCACACTGAAACTGATTTATGTGTGAGTAAGGGCTTTCTGCCTATCAGATACACCACCTTGTCTTTGCCTGACCTAATTTTGATTCTGTATTCTAGATGAGATGAACTGCTATGAAGAGATCTATAATGCTAGCTTCATACATAATTTAGGGAGAGTTCAAATCCATTTCAGGCAGAAAAATACAGGGTATGTGCTAGTTATTGTTAGAGCCTGACGCCGTGCTTGCTGATCTTGCTCCCACAGTGTGTGAATCCTTTTGACTCAAATGGAGTTAGACTTAATTTATGTAAGTAGATGTGAAGCAGGCACAATGGCTCTGTAAAAGTATAGTTCAGACATGGCAGAATTGTTGCCTGCGGTGGATTTGCCTCCCTGTACAGGGTTTTTCAGGGCATGGAACAATTTGCATCCTGGAAAGATGCAAAAGAAGAGCAAACATCATGACCACTGCACCTTTTGTTATCGATCTGGGATCAATATGAGTTCTCTGATTTGTAATAATTGGCTTAGCCCTTGTACCTCAGTCCAGGCAAGCATCTATTTATAATTTTCACGAAGAACAAACAAACAAACACATTTTTGCCAAAGTCAATCTCTAAAGCTGGATTTTTGTATTGCTGTTTGTCAGCCTTGAGACTTTAATAAGTAGAATGGGAAGTAGTATCAATATGCAAGTGCCATGTATACAGTATTGTGGGAGTTGCCAGCCAAGATTGTATTACTGAAATGGGTTCTGTTTTTTAGGTGGCTGGACCAGGGGCAGGATGATGGCAATATTGCTAGAGAACTGACTGTGACAGATACCAGCATGTTTCCAGGAAGTAAGTGGAAATTGGTGGGAGGAGAACCCAGCCTCACTGCAATTGTGTCAAATGGAATGGGGATGCTCTGTAAATTAATTACATGGTTTTTATCTATACAGGACAAGAGCTGGAACGCAAGAGAGAGGAAATTGTAAGAATGTACCTTTTTATTTTTATTTAAACTAATCATATTATACTTTGAGTGAAATCAGGTCAGTTGTTCCAATGTATGTCAAATTCCAGTGTATCATCTTCTCATAAGTCTTTTCTGCTTGTTGTTTACAAAACTAGTGGGCTGCCGAAAAGTGGAAGTTTCAGGAAGGCAACACACTTCAGTTTTATAACAGGCTTACCCGTGGCTTCATTTGCCTCAATCCAGATAGCAGAGTCGATGGTCTTGGTGACAAGAAAAACAAATATGGTAAAGTATTTTTCATGTGGATGTATGCATAAAAGATAGGAGAAAGGACTTTATAGTTCACTGTGATCTCGTATAGTGATTCCTCTAATGAATAGGAGTAGACAGTTATAATAAACTTTTTCCTTACTTAAAATATTTACATGTATTAATGGCTGTAAGAATGCAGAAATTATATGCTTGGTTTACATATAAAGCACAAACCTCCCCCCTCATATGGTATCTTGTCACTGGCTTTTGCTTACCAAAGAGAAACAACTAGTCATCTGCAGTTTAATGCTCCCATGGAACTGCCATGGCAAGGGCAGCTACAGACTTTTGTAACTAGCTAACAAATTAAATTTCCAGGTGTAGTTCATTAATAGGGAGAGAGTGTGTGTGTGTATATATATATTTATCTCTGTATAAAACAACAAAAAAAATTTTATTCCATCCTTGTCATTGATTTTAATGGCACTTTTCCTATTCCTCCTCTTTATCAGCTTCCATCCTACTGTAGGATGTAGTGTAGTAACACTTAACTATAATACCTATCGTCTTAAGCACACATATTTTTGTTACCTTTGTAGTGATGGAGCTGCTCAGCCTTTCTGGCATCACCCCAGGGTCCTTACACATCTTTTTCTACGTGATAGATGTGATCGTTTTCTAAGTGATAGAACAGAATCTTTCAGGACACACAAAAGAGTGCATGGAGAGCAGTGCATTCAATGTTCCTTAGCATTGACTATAAAGGCACCTTAGAAAAGCTGCACCAGAAAACTCAAATGTATAGTATGGGAGATCAGTAATATTACAACACTGAAAGTGGGTGTTACTCTGTTTTACTAAAGCTCTTCTTATTAGTTAGCAGTTTTGGTCCTTGAGTTCAATGTGGTGACTCAAACACTGATTAACTCAAATCTCCTATCCTAGCTCTGGGATTTGCAAGTGTCTTAAATGCCTGAAAGCAGTTGCGCAGCATGGTAGTGTCCTTCCTCCAAGGAGATCCATTTAGGATCACAAACTGTGAATTACTTGGTGATAGACCAAACTACCTGCTTGTAGGAATTTGGTCTCTAATCTGCACTGATGCAGTAAGCATATCTTTGCTGCTTTTTAATTCTGTGTCTTCAACTGATGGATTGTATCTGGTTTGATTTAGACAAATCAGACCATTTAGAGTTCATAATCTTCTAACATGTGGGATTCAAGTTCGTGCTGCAGACTGTTTCCCGATTTTCATCTAGATGCACTTTTCTTTCTATAAATTAGTGCATTTCTGATGATATTTTTCTAACATAAGCATGTGATATTTTTATTGCATTCTATACCTTTTCAGTACATTTTTACATGCTAGATGTAAAATTCATGAGCATTACCTCCACAGTTTTAAACGAGTCATGTGTATAATTGTGCAAGTACCAAATCTGATGCACAGTTACTAAATATCAATAGTTAAAGGTGATAGATATAAATAAATATATTAGAAAGAATGATCAAACCAAAATTGCTGTAAACTGGCTGTTAATTAATTTAGATTGGAAGTCAGAAAGATGAGTAGTGTGATCTGCAGCCTCCCAAGGATTTAGTAATACTTCAGAATTAAACTGGTAATCAAAAGGAGCTTGATTTTTCTGAACAATATGATAAAGTTGTCCTGATAACAGAGGAACAGTTAGTGACACAGGATGTATTCTTTTTCTATAGATCAGAGTACAAAACAACTACAAGTACAAAATGAATGCAGACACCTATCACGAAACACTTCTGTCTTCAGAACAATAGTTTTCTCCCTTCATTCAGATTTGTTTTACTTACATGTGCAGTGTTTTACAAAGCAACTAGAACAGTCATATGCAACAGAAGTCTACAAGTGCTGACTTGGGAACTGTTGCTTAAATTTTCGTTTAGGGGCCCTGCTTCCTTGTGTGTCCTTTGGAATAAGGGCCTCTGACATAAATTATCTACCTGTCTTTCTTAATAGAAAACTGCATTTCAGATACTGGTAGAACTGTTTATTTGTCTTCAGCAGATGTAAAGTAATATAATTCGAAGGCCTTCAAAGTGGTGATGGCAAATTATATCACTTGATGGTTTGGTCCAGGGTTTTTTAATTTCTCAGGAAGCTTTACCTCTGTCTGAAAGCAGAGATCCATTGTGACAGTTATGTGTCCTCCCTATCTTGCCCCAAGGACTAGAATCTGTATTGTATGGTTTGCGGTATCATCCTGATGGGTACAATGATCCTTGGCTGTGTAATTCTCGTGGTCCCAATGACACCCTGATAATCCTATGTTATGGACACGACAGGAGTCCTCCAGAGACACCTGCACCTTACAAACGGGCAATATAATGTACTGGTAGAACAGTTTAAAAAAGCAGCTGTTGCTGCTGGGAACAATAAAAATGGCACTACTTCAGCTTTTGTCAGTATTTTGTAGCTATAAGAGGTAATTGTTTGGAAAATTGGCCAGATTTAAAATTTTAGAAGCCATGACCTATGCTGCAAGATTTGCCTTACAAATTTTAATATGGATACAGAGAAGATGAATTATCTTTTCCTACCTGAGAGCTTTATGTTCCCTACATGATCTCTTATTTATCACATAAATTCATTGCTATAGCCTAGTTCATTATGCTGGAATCTTCAGCTCCTTTTTGTGGATTTTTTTTAAACATATGTGCTAATAAAAAGAAATTTGTTCCTTACCATTAGCTCTCAGAGTTTTTCTTCTCAAGGCAATGAAGTAGACAGTAGTCTCTAGATGCCCCTTCCTGAAGGAATGAGGGGATTCATTGATCAGAGAGGTCAAACTGTTGAGTTAAACACTTGGTTCATTCTTTTCCCTTGAAAATGATAAATCATTGATTGTAATTAAATGAAAATATGAATTAATATAGTCTTATACTCCTAACATTTTTTTTAATTTAAATTTTAGGTATTTTTGATGTAAATGTCAAAGGGAGAAATATATGTATATTCAGCAGTCATCAGATGCCACGTCTTGCTCTTGCTCTTGTCAACGGCCATGTAATTGGAAAGGTAGGAAATGCTGTTACTGATTTCTGCTTCATAATTACATTTCATTGTCTGATTCAAAATAACGCTGTTTTTAATCTGTCTAATAATTGTGCTTCCAGTCAAATAAAGAGCTAAGAACTGCAGAACTGAACCCAGGAAATTGTCAATGAATAGGCAAATTTAGACGCAGAGCTTTGGCTGTTTTTTCACAGTTTACTCTTTATTCTTTGGTAGGATGTTTTAATAGACTAAATGATTTGATGCAGCAATACCAGGCCATTCCAAGCTGTAATTTATATTGGTTTGCCACATGTTGACAAGGTACCTGCAATGCTCTCATAGCTTGTTGACACAACTGAGGGCTGGGATGCCATCCAGAGGGACCTGGACAAGCTCTAGAATTGGGCCCATGTGAACCTCATGAGGTTCAACAAGGCCAAGTGCAGGGTCCTGCACCTGGGTTGGGGCAACCCCCAGTATCAATACAGACTGGGAGAAGAAAGGATCGAAAGCAGCCCTGCCGAGAGGGACTTGGGGGTGCTGGTGGATGAAAAGCTGGACATGAGCTGGCAATGTGTGCTGGCAGCCCAGAAAGCCAAGTGTATCCTGGCCAGCAGGTTGAAGCAGGTGATTCTGCTGCTCAACTCTGCTCTGGTGAGACCTCACCTGGAGTAATGCATCCAGCTCTGGAGCCCTCAGTACAAGAAAGACATGGACCTGTTGTAGTGGGTCCAAAGGAGGGCCATGAAAATGATCAGAGGGATGGAACATCTCTCCTAAGAGGAAAAGCTGTGAGAGTTGGGGTTGTTCAGCCTGGAGAAGAGAAGGCTCCAGGGAGAGCTTATTGCAGCCTTTCAGTACTGAAAGGGGTTTGTAAGAAAGATGGGGACAAATGTTTTATTAGGGCCTGTTGTGATAGGACAAGGGATAATGATATTAAACTAAAACAGGGTAGATTTAGACTAGATATAAGGAAAAATTTTTTTTATGAGAGTGGTGAAACACTGGAATAGGTTGCCCAAAGAGGTGGTAGATGCCCCACCCCTGGAAACATTCAAGGCCAGGTTGGACAGGGGTCTGAGCAACCTGACCTAGTTGAAGATGTCCCTTTTCAGGGGGCTTGGACTGATGACTTTTAAAGGTCCCTTCCAATCCAAACCGTTCTATGATCCTGTGATTTTCTCTTTTTGGATAAGTATAAATTCTAACGACTGATTTTAAATGCCTGTTTTTCCTTTGTGTCTTTTTCTAAGTAACATGTCTGTCATAAGCCAACTGAAATATTCCAAACTTGTTTTGATCCATTTTGATTTGTTTCATCCCATCTTCAAAGTCTGACTATTGCCTTTCTTTCTCAGCACTTGCAGTATACAAGGAGGCAAATGGATTTGTAGAAATTAGTTCTTTCTGATGACACTCTTCTACTGATGAGGGGAGAAGCTGTTTCTCTTTCACTTTGTCGAGTTCTTCCCCTTATTTATCCAGTAATAATTTCATAGTCAAAGCTGGTCCCATTCTTCTTTTACATGATGTGCATTGGCACTAGTGGGAATAGATACTCTCAGTAAAGTTAGATTTCTCAATGAGGATAACATCAGGTCGCCAGGCAAACTGTCAGACTTCCTTGCAGGACTTCCTAGTGTTCATATTCATTAGTGTAATTCTGATACAGAGAACCCCTTGCAGTCTGTCACACTGCAGTATATCTTACTACAGAGAGGTTATTAACTGGGTACTTAAATTTGAACTTTCTCTTTTCTGCTTTGCTACTGACATGCTTTATGAGTTTGAGTAACCTATAGAAAATCTGGATCTCAATTTTCTTATTTTTAGTTGTGCAAGATGTTCCTTTTCCCAGGGAACGGGAAAAGTGCTGTTATTTAAAACTTTTTGGGGTCCTTGGAATGAAGATAGGTAAATGTTAAGCAAAATGGCAATACAAAAATTGCAATTGACCTTATGATACATATTTAATTTTATGTTGAGGACATGCTGGCTCAATTTTTTCACAACCACTTCTAAAATTCATACAATCTTTCCTTTGCTTTTAGCAGCATATTGAATCTGATAGACAGGTTTTTTGAGTCTGAAGATTTTTCTTCAGAAGTTAGTGCCTTGGAACTGAAAATTTTCTCTAGAAATATCGATTCTTTGACATCTTAAAAATGCTGAAAAAATGTTAGATGATGCAAGCCAGCACCCTTTTAAATTATTGAGCTGATTATTAGCATTTTACATTTATTATAATCCTGGTTTTATTTAAATATGAGAATGATGATGGAGTTGATAAAATATTTAAATACATGTTCTGTATATTGTGTCTTTTATACAACTGGATCACACAGTCTGCAAGTCTGAACAGAGAAGTATGGGTAGTGTGTTGCTGTAGTCTTTCATGTAAAAATTCTGACTCCTTAAGTGTTTTCTGTGAGAACAGTACATGTAAATGAGGAGGAACACAGGGGCAAAAGAAGGAGGGCTGGTGGCAGAGAGTTGCTGTAGTTCATTTCATGTCTATGTCAATTTTTTTATTCCAACCGCCTTCGCCCCATTTGTAGGCTGAGACTCTGATTGAGGCCCCCAGGTATCTTTCATGTTACCCTCAGATCTGTGTCATCCTAAGATGAACTGTTTCTGCGCTTTGAAATTCCAGAGTCCACAATTTTAGAACTTTGGTATCAGGACTGCAACTCTGAAAAATAGAAGGACATTTTCATACTAGACTGGTATTACTGTGGAAATGTGAACAACACAGAAACTATATTGTGATACTTTCTGCTCTGGATTTTGCCATATCTAGTAGTTTGTATAATTATTTATTCCTACTTTGACTTTGTTAGAGTAAAGACAAGGCTTGCTGTGAGCTCTGTGTCCACCTTCAACCAAATGGTTGTGTCATTCTTGAGTCGGCCAGGAACCCCGGTCACACTGTTACGTTCAATCTTCAAGGCCAAGTAGCTGAGGAAACAACAGGATATGCCGGACTCACCAAAGAATTTGTTGTGCATGTCAAGGTAAGGTGGGCAGAGGGAAATTAAGAAGACTCTTCTAAAATTTACTGTTATAAAGCAGATCGTGTCTAATCAAGTGTCAGAGGATTGCAAGCTAAAAGAGTGATCCTCTTCCACCAGGTGGAGCTAAACTACAGTTTAACAGGTAGGTGGCACTTGAGAAGTTTTCCTTTACTGCTCTGGGGCAAGCGATGCTGATCCTGCAGCTGGTTTTATGCTGGTAGGGTGGGCTGTCACACAGGAAAGATGCATCTCTCAACTTTTTAATAAGCCTTCGAAAAGTAGGAAGGTAGGTACATACAGGAGAGCTGCCTGGGAAATTACTTAATTTGGAAAGAGAACAAGTTCCTTAACCTGCCACGCTCCTTGTGCTCTGGATGTTGTGCTGCTGAACCATAAAAACTGGGGAAGCTGCAGAGTAGGGAAGGATTTCCATGGTCCAGGTTAGTGTCTGCACAGAAAGCAGCAAAAATTCAAAGGCTGGAGGTATACTTGAATTACTTGGGACCTCATTTACATTTTATAGTTGGAAATGTATTAATAAGTTCTTAAAATAAATCGGTATAAACAATATGAATGTCAAAGTTTAATATGGAGAAAAGCTGTGCTATTATACACAAAGGACATCTTGTCTCTGATCTGAAGGGTGTATTTCACCATGGTGCCATCATTCTGCTCAACACAAGTCTCTGCCAGGCTCTGTGCCTTAGACCTGATGGGAGCTGCAACGGAGCAGGTGGGCAGCAGCAGGAATCCTACTGGAAGGTGCATAAAATCGGCTCAGGAGTCTGCATGTTTGAAAGTGTGAGAAACCCAAGAATGTATCTAAAGATCAAAGATGACCTGTGTAATGGAACAGTAAGCAGTTCTTTTTTGTATTTCCCTCTGCAGATAGTTTGAGTTAATTGACAGTGATAGCAGAGAATATTTTTTTACTTGCTTGGATAAAAATAGGATAAAACATTGTTGAGATTTAAAATTTTCTTTTTTTTTCATTTGAAAAAAAATAAAATTTTTAAATTTATAGCTGATGACTCTGTCAAGATTCTTTTGCTAATTTTTTTTTTAAACCTGGTGCGTGTTTGGACGATGTTGAAGTGATGTTGGCATTCTAGCTTTTACAAATGATTCTGTTCTGTCTGAAATGAAGAATGTGATTTTTTTTCTTCACCAGGCAAGAACATAGGGTTTATTCTTGAAATACCTCACCAGTAGCCTGTAGGCTTGGGGGATGGTTGAAATTTTCTGATCTTTGGATATATAATATTCTCCACCTGCTAGGAGTTTAACTATTGCAGATTTACATTTGAGAGCAAAAAAGAGAAAGAGACATTAGTATTTGCTCATTAGACTCAATGTTTACCAATCCTATGTCTGTTTGCTGATATGAACTGATATAATTGTTTTGAATGTGGCATAGAACAAACATGTTCAAGGGTTTAAAGTGGTATTGAATCTAAGTAAATTAATAATAAAACCCACTAATGAATAATTAAGATGTAAGTTTATTAAGTGAGGAACTCCTTTGAATATATCCTAGACTTTGCCTAAATCCTAACAGAAATCAGAATGCTTTCACATGCAATCTTTCACTTACTCAAATTATGTGACCGGTCTTTCTGTTCACAAAGGAATAAGCGTGGCCAAGATACGTATATATATGCGTGTGTGTGTAATAATGTAGGACATTGGGAAGAGCCTAAAGTTAATCTGAAATTTTATTAGAAGTTAGTAATATTTAAGTCTTAAGAAATATCCAACTTGCATAGCTGCATCAATTCAATTGTTGGATTCACGTTTCTGTTTTCAATTTCCTAGGGCACAGGTGATGAATACTGTCACTTTAAAATTGAGAGGAATCTGGAAACTGGATCTGTAAGTCTAGAATCAGTGCGAAATAAAGGGATATACATTGGTCTCCTGCCAGATGGCCAGACTAAGCCAGTTGTTAACACTGGAGAGAGAAACATTTTTTTCTACCCACAGGTCATCAAATGTATGTAATGTCTTAATATTCTACAGTTTACTTTAGTGATTAGTGTTTCTGAATGAGAAATTCAATGCAAAAGTGTAAAAGCTAGATTGACGCCATTTCCTTTGTGTTTCAGTAATTTTAAAGGTGAAAAGTTCATTGTGGCTACACTTAATTTCTCCTCTGTAGCTTATTTTTCTTCATTCCTTTATTTTTATAATGATGCAGAAGAAATAATTTTTTTACTGAACAAATAAACTTTTGAGCATAAGAATCGAAACAGATGACAAGTTAGAGACGGATTTGACTTCTTGGGTCTATTCCCCATTCTGCTCACAGATTATGGAAGCCTGGGAGAAGTTGTCTTGCTGTCAGCTATGCCACAGTCTTTCCTGGTGATATATGGGAAGCAGTAGACTTTAGAGAGGGCCTGCTTGACAGCGTTCGGTTTCTTTTTTAATGGGGCGAAATACATTGTGCTTCCCCCACTAGTATATTGATTATGTGATTATTCTGTCCCATAGTCTGATTTGAGAGCTATTAGAAAGCTCCCTCGCAAGGCAGCTGACCTGGTCTACTCATCTAGCCAGGACTCAGAAATCAGCTTTCAGCACGCTCTGGGTCACGGTCACTGGCTTGTCTGCTTGCCTCTTCTCCTTCAGGAGAATGAATTTTTTAATTTGGTGAATAATTGGTTACCAAACACAGCCAGCTGACTTGGATTATAACTGCAGAAAACAGTGGAATTACAGTGCTTGTATTCTGATGTGGTGGACATAATCACAGAGATTAAGAAATGAAACATCTCATGGAAATGCTAAACTGGCCATCAGTTCAAAATTGAGAATTCAGTCAGATTTTTGCCAGGCACAAGCAGAACAGGGTAATCTTGAATGCTTTGACCAGCATCAAAACATGCAATCAGTCTTATTATTGATTGTTCCATGTATATTGTGACCGAGACATACAGATGCCTTATGAAAGTCACTGTAATGGCATCCCTACCATTCAGCATCTGGCAAGAATATTTCAGTCACTGTGTCCCTGTAGAAATGAGGAAAGTATTTTCCTTTGTCACTTTTTGGAAAAGCAGGGTTTTCAATGGAAAGTCTCAGCAAAGCCGGGCATACTGGTGTCATTAAAATAAAGCTAAATGTTACTTCCTTACAGGCTTGAGTTCTCCTGAATCCTTGTTACTCAGTAAAAGGAAAATAAAAGGAGCTAATATTTTCTATGACAGCAATCAAGATTATCTGTTTGCCACTTCATATTATCAGAAATGGCCTCTAGCAGTTTTCATTCCAACATTCCCGCTCTTAAGAGAGGAAACATCAGGGGGGTGGAGAAGCTTGTCTTGGGGAAAACTACATTTTAACAAGTCATTCTATTCATACATCAATATTAACTTGTTACTTAGATTTTCAAAGCAGTAAATGGACTTTTATTGGTATGCCAGATTTTTTCCACTTTTTGTGGCATGATTCTAACACCAAAAGCTAACAATAGCTGGTGGTTGTGCAACACACAGAGAAAGGATTTTGGTGTCCACTGTGTTGAACAGTTGTGAAATCTGTTATGAGTGTTTGTCTCAGAACATATGGGAAGCTTCTGTGCAAGAAAAAGCAAATGATTTGTAGCTAGCGATAGAATTTACATTTTGTTGTTTCAGTTGGCCGGGAAGAGCCTATGGGAACATCTGCAGCACCCAGTCAAGAGAAGAAAGACTTCAGAGAAACTCAGCTCCAACCAGCAAAAACCCAGAAGCCAGTATCTCAAAGTCTTTCAACTTTTCCACCCGCAAGTAAGCAACAGTTTACAAATTATTTGTGATATAGCATCGTGTTATGCCTGCCCTCCATGCACATTTGCAGTGACTTGCTTTAGGAGGGACAATGAATGGGTTTTCTACACTATTGACATATGCATGCATACATGCAGCATAAAACTTATTAGCGGTTATTGTTTTTTAAAAGGGCATTGGAATGTGATTTATTGATAAGGCAACAATCAACAGGTAACTGTCAAATAATTTCACATTACTTTTTTTTTTGTTTACAGTAACTAGCCATCTATCATAGGGACTCTTTATGTGGAAATTAAGAGATTGATATGATACAGAGCCCAATCCAAAGCTCACTGAAAGTAGTGGAATATTTCTCATTTATGCTCTCTCTCACACAGGTTTTCTGTTTTGTGATTCCCTGGGGAAAGAGTGAGGTTTTGGTGCACTGCATAATAGATTTATACTGATGTTTAGGCAAGTAGGAATAGAAAAATGATGTCTGGTGATGCCTCTGGAGTGACAGTCTACGAGATGTGTTTTGCTGGAATAAACAACCACTTTCTTCTTTAGCTACAGAAGGTGCATAAATGGTCTAAGACAATGATTTTCCCAACTCAAAAATTTTACAGGAATATTCAGCATCCTAGTAACCAAAGGAGGTGTGACTAATGAACTAAACAAACCAAGGAATGAAACATCTCTTAAGGAGTGGGGATGATCATGTTCACTTCCTGCCTCTCATTTATTTCAATGTACCCAAGGACCCTGACAAAATTCACAGCCTGAATTTTGTCACATTGCCATGAACAGCAGATGGGATAAATGGAAACTACTGAGCTCCACACAGCACATGGAGGGACATTCATATGGTGGAAATATATGTTACCTTGAGTGAGCTTTAAAGACAAAATTATATTAGAGCTTCCACTATGGGAGACATGCTTAGTTGGCTAGAGGTAGTCCCAAAGGCATTCATGTAACATATAATTCCGGTGGGCTGCTGATTTGATTTTGAGCTTGGTCCTCAGACTGCTATTTCAAAGTGTGCGTGAAAAGTCTGGCAATGTGAACAGGACATCGAATATAGCATACTTGTTCACAGGGTATAATCATAGAATTATAGAACCATAGAATCATTTAGGTTGGAAAAGACCTTTAAGGTCAACAAGTCCAACTGTTAACCTAACCCTGCCATCCCACCACTAAACCATGTCCCCAAGCACCTCGTCTACCCGTCTTTTAAATACCTCCAGGGATGGGGACTCGACCACTTCCCTGGGCAGCCTCTGCCAATGCTTGACAACCCTTTTGGTGAAAAATTTTTCCCAATAAATCTAAACCTCCCTTAGGACAACTTGAGGCCATTTCCCCTCGTCCTATCACCTGTTACCAGGGAGAAGAGACCAACACCCACCTCACTACAGCCTCCTTTCAGGCAGTTGTAGAGGGCGATAAGGTCTCCCCTCAGCCCCCTTTTCTCCAGGCTAAACAACCCCAGTTCCCTCAGCTGCTCCTCAGAAGACCCATGCCCTAATGTGAAGTATCAGGAAGGATTTTAAATAAATTCAGTTGAATTAGTTTCCTGGTTAAATTCAAAGCATAGTTGTGGATTATTATTAATTACTGTTAATTGTTTCTGGCAATTTTGTTTCCATACTTAGCTCAAAACATCCCCTTTCCATTTCTAATCTATCAGATTTCATGTTGTATCACTGTGTCCCAAAGCCTTCCCAAAGTATTGCGGGTTGTCAGAAACTGGTGAGATATGACATACTTGAAACCCATGGCAACAACACACAAGCCGTCAAACCTGTTTTCAAAGAAGCTGGATGTTTTCAGGGTTGGATATAAAGGATCCCTTTATAGAAGCAATATCTGCCGTGAAATTGGTTACATAGAGTTTACAGCACTTTGTAAGAAGTATTTCTGACATTCATAAATGTGGACTCTGCTTATGCACAATGAATAGCAATATCTAAGTTACTCTGCGCTTCAAAGAAAATGCTCATTTTTAGTAAGATATTTTCACTTAGAATACTTCAAAGGTAACGGACTTTTGACGTGTGGAGGTGAGTCTTAATTTTTAAACTGGTATTCATTAAAAATTTATTCTCTTTTTTCACTCCCAGTCAACATTCGAAAGAGGGTGATGTTTGTAGAGTATACAATCCAGCAGCACGCTTAGCCTCCAAACTCAGAGCACATTAACCCTTAGGCTGGCCAGGCCATCTTTTTTATGTTTGTGTCTGCTAGCCAGTAGCTGTTTTTTGGTTGTTGTTTTCACAAATAATAATTAACTTAGGGTTAATTAAACTGAAAACTGTGCTACAGCATTTGGGGCTTCTCCTGTTGCAGTGCGAGTTCTCTGTTTCTCGAGAAACTTCTTTCACTGTACAAAGATGATGGCAGGTCTCAGCTTCTTCTTAACAGCTCACAGGATGGAGATTTTAAAGTGAATGTCAGAGATAAGTCAAATAAAATGCATGCAAGACACCATGTTATAGACTCATGATGGATCAAATGTGCTGCCCAAACCAGAAGGGAAATAATATTGGTTAGAGGACCACAAAGTCTAGGGATAAAGGGTATGAAGCAGAAGACACTAAAAACTCAAACCAAAAACTGTAGGGTTTTTTAAATCCCTTTTTACTCTTCTGTTACTAGTTGCAAAAGCAAGACAGAATCAACAGCCCTGATGAAAATGCAGACTTGTGTCATATTATGTATCAACTAGCAAGTAGGCAAGAATCTTATGAGATATCCCAAATTACATGCTACTGGGGATTTCCTCTTTGCTTGTTTCTTGTGCTTCTCAAATCATGTTTAAATTTCAATGGTGAAGCCATGCCTGTGTGTGTGCCAGTGAAAGCAATGGGAGAGATGTCTTTAGTTTCCATGACAGAAATGCAGTCGTAATGTTGAGAGCACCTTTGTGGTGTGGTATTAACAAATTGTATCTCTGAGAAATGTTTTCTATACCCTCCATGTTCCTTTCCTGTATGTCTGGAATACTCTTAGTTACTATTAATTTTTAACATATTTTATCTGCAAGAGAAAATAAGATACAAATAAAATCTGATCTCATTTCCATTTGGTTTACATTGGAAATGATGATACGAGAAGATGTAATAAAAATGCATCAACTCTATTGTCCAAACTTCTGCTCTAGAGATTAATTTTTCTGATGGTTCATTTCAAAAGTGTCATTTCAAAAGTGTGATCTTCTGGGACAAGATAACTTTCGGTTTGCCTTAGGTTTAGGATAAGTAAATAAAAAGATAAAGTTATTTTTATGAAACTGTGTGAAGTATTGTGACTTCATCATTCTCATGCAGGCCTATCAGAACAAATTTTTGTCGCCATAGATTTACAGCATGGTGTCATGAAGTGCGTAAACTCCCATGACTAATGCAGGGTAACCACCAAATCCTCTTTTCAGACTGGAATATTTTTAGCCTGTAGCAAATCAATGCCCCTGATTTCCATTTGTAAGAAGAGCCATAAAATTACGAGGCAAGAAGCATTCCAAGCCTGTGAATTGCTTGTGCGTTATAATTGTTTTTAAGAGGTGGTAGTCTGAGTTTGCAGTAGCTGCTTTGGGTAGCAATAGCCTAAGTATGGAATTCTTGTGCTAAGCATATGGAGCAGCCTGGGATTCTTTATGCTTCTTGAATACCTGTGCATTTTGTGAAAATTTTCATCTCTGCTTTAAGAAAGATGTGGTTTTAGATAGCTGGACAGAACCCTAGATTTCAGGTGAGGAGCTAGGTAACTACAGGTACAGAAATTTATATAGTCAAATTCTCAAAAATATTTATTATACCTAAGCAGCTACTTTGCTATAGTTCTGTTATCTCAGTCACTGAAAGACAAGTGTAATTAAGTTTTTATTCAGGTAAACATAAGATGTTAACCTTTTGCTTTATTTTTCATGTGAAGATTTTCTTTTTTTTTCAGGATAACTTGCTCTCAGTTGTGATGAAGAATACAATAAAAGCGGTGATTATTATGACACTATTTCCTATTTTAAATTACTATAACCATTCCAAAGTCATACTACTACTGTTAGAAGCACTGCTGTAAAAGTCATACTACTACAGTTTTGAATTTCTTAAAAATTGATTAACCAAATTTTAGAGTCTTTACCAGGCTTGAAATTTCCCCTGATTCGAGAAGTTAGTCTTTATTTATTATAAAATGTTGTACTGGATCCTAATTCCTTTGCAATTCCTTGTGCAATTATTTCACATCAGTTAAGTGTTCAGTGCTGGTGGATCATAATTCAGGTTCAGTGCTTTAGTTACCATGTTGATTTAACCTATAGGACAACTTCATGATCCAAGCAACTATATAATTCCTTTTAAGTACAACTTTTAAGAAAAAAAGCATTTATTTAATATCATAGAAGTGACATTTGAGGAAATTTAAAGGGAAGATCAGGACTATGTCTCAGTATTGAATTGATCCATCTTCATTTACCTGATTTATTTCAGTGATGTTTCATCAGGATGTGGAATTTGTTGCTCATAAAACTTTATTAAGAAGCAAGTCTCAAGGATTCAAAACTCTTTTTCACTTTGTCTTCAAATGTACATTTTAATGCTAGCAACAAAGCACAGTCAGATAAATGTTGCAAATTTCTGTCATAGGTATTGCTTTATTGTTTAGTACTGGGCTTGGCTGGGATGGACTGGATTTTCTTCACAGCAGTGTGTCTGGTGCTGCGTTTTAGCCTGGAGCAGTGCTCGCACAGTACCGAGCCCATCTCTGTTTCTCACTCTGCACTCCATGCGAGTAGGCAGGGGGGATGATTGCAAAAGGCTGGGAGGGGACACAGCTGGGACAGCTGACCCCAACTGACCAAAGAGATACTCCATACCATATATCGTCATGCTCAGCAATAAAACCGGAGAGGTTTTTTTCCCAAATAGTTGTTCCCTGGGGACTAACTGGGCATCATTCTGCTGGTGGTGAGTGATTGCTTTTGCATCACTTGTTTTTCTGTTTGGTCTGGTTTGGCTTTTTTTAGGTTGTGGGCTTGTTTAGCTTTTTTTTTCCTTTGAGGTAAAGGCAGTTTAATAAGTGAAGGGAAAAACTCTATCTCAGAGAAACCCAGTACAGTATTTTAATCAAGCAAATAAAAAAGCAAAGGGCTCTGACGGCAAGGTATGTAGTTCAGCAGTAATGTATATATGATGCACTGGGAATTCTTCAACAAATCCGTATCAGTGGCTATTTATGAATTCTGAAAAATTCTAACTGAATTCCATTACGCGTTTGGAGCCTCTGGCCTCCAAAAGGTTGGTTCATAGAAATAGATGAAGAATGAGCTGGGGGATACAAAAGAAAATTAATCTGCAGCACAGATTATATTCATTATGGTTAGCATATTAAAAAGTCTCTTTGCACTCGCCTGAAAAGACTTTATGAAGAGCAGTTTGGGAACGCCTGCAGGACACAGTATATAGACAATGTGTGGTTCATCTTTTTGAATTTAGACTTTATATCTGCCTCTTGTGTCAGAACAGATTATAAATTCTTGAGGGCAAGGAGTCCCTCTTTTGGAGAGGACTTCATAGTCAGGTGGTCCCTTTATTGAAAAGTAGTGTTCCAGACATCTGATGTTTGTACTTTGATTAGAATACTCAAACCTAAATTCCTTCACCCCAAGAGAGTCTATTTTTTCATATCTCATGTGCAGAGGTGCCATTTGACATCTTTGCATATATATATATATTTATACATATATTTCTCTTAAGGGTAGATGAAAGATCACTAGGTGATATTCTAAAGTGAAATATATGTTTCCCAAAATTATTTTTGCTCAGCCATTAAAGCTGTGAATTTTATTCATAAAGGTGTACTGTGCTGCTGTTGTCTCACTTATGCAGAACCTGCTTAGCCCATAAGTTTGCAGAAGTATGGTTGGGGGTTTTTTTGGTTTAAAATTTAATTTTTTTCATTTCAAATGAAAAATTGCTCTGTTTCAGGTTAAAACCCAAAATATTTACAAGTAATTCTACTCATTTCTGAATGTCAGACTAAGGAACCAGAAATGTCAATTTAATGGCCATAGTTCTGCATCATAGCATCCTTACTCTACACCAGCATATGTATAATGAATAATATGATGATAGTGCATGTGAGAGATACTTGTTATTTTCCAGCTGATTCTTGTAGCTCAACTAATCAGTACATTTTGGTCTAGACAAGAAACATAAATCAATCTTTTCAGACTCTCTCCTTGCCATGAAAAAATACAATCCCCTCTCTGTTATGGTCTCCTTATGTGCTGAAGTTACAACAGCGACTGGCAGTTTCATGTCGATTTTCATCTCCCACTAATGTTCTGTATTTCACAGAGGAAATGAGAAATCCCCAAGGTGGTGAGTGTCCCCTTCCTTCAGATGATGAATGGAAAGTGTCAGTGCTGACAGGAATTGCAGGAACTGAAGCAAATGTCGTTCTCTGGATATATGGAGACAGAGGAGTAGCTGGACCAATAACTCTTGGCAAGGACAAGAGAAAGCAGCTGTTTCTTCCCTGGCAGGAGGATGAATTTCAGGTAGCTAATGAAGGCTAAGAACATTATTTTAATGTGTACCTTTCCAAAGATTATTCTGTCATGTGAAAAGAAAAAATGTTTTTCTCCTATGTTTACTGTGTACAATAAATCTCTCTCTATGAATTCTGCATTAAATCAGCTTGGTGCATATAGTTAGCAACAGAAGAAATGCTCTTTCTTTTAACACCCTCTCCATCATGTAGTAGCCCAAATGGGACAACTGCAGGAGTAAATTGATTTCTTTAAGGATTTGAAACTAGTTTGAGAAACCATCCACTCCTAAACAAAACATGTCTGATGCAAGACTTGTATATCATTTAGGGATCCTTAGTAATGAAATCTTCATGCATACAGTTTTCAAAGCATACTGTAAAATGTATAATGTGGAACTGGTTCAGATAAGGAAGAAAACCCTTTTTTCAGCTGCCGTATTATAAATAGCTGAAATGCCAGAAGCTTTACCTATGGAATTACTAAGTTTTACCGTGTCATGAAAATGCAAAGACTTCCCCTGTTATTTAAGAATAACCCCACCTCTGCTGTAGTAAGGAAATTATGTCTAGGTAGGCTGAGAGAAAATTACCAAAGGAGCTAAAACTTCTGTTTTGCTTAAACCTTTCTGTCTGAGATGCACATAGCACATTGCTGTCTTCAGCTAACTGAAGAAGTTGTTATATTATTTACATTTTGTGCAATTTTTTTTTTCTGCACTCATCAACTTTTCCAATACAATCTCGGCACAAAGATTGTTACTGTCAATAATATTAATACTCTCTATGTATAGGGCATAGGCAGGGAGATAACCAACTGTAATGTTCATTTTCCAAGCATGTAGGCTATATATTACAATCCACAAGGAATCCTGTTCTCCTAATTAGTGAATAATTTATAAGCAACATTGGGTAATGGCATGTTTGCAATGTCAATCCATACATTCTTAAGAGATGGACCGATTTTTCTTCTCTAAAATAGATATTGCTCATTATGGCTGTGCGCTCTGGATATTGATCTTGTGAGAGAGCAGAATCTTTCTCACAGCACCTGGGGCTACTACTATGATTCTTTACATCACACTGACACTATTGCTTTCAGGCATGGAACAGCAAATGTCACCAAAGTGCTTTTCACTCTTTAGTCTGCAGTAGATAAATCCGCAAACCAAAAGCCTATGGGTAAGAGCTCTTCCTTCTTTTTTTTTCCTTTTAAACTTTATCCTGTACTTGTTCAGCAGGATAAATCTTGAAGTGAGGATAGGAATGCAAGACTTAAAAAAAAATTACATCATTTTTTTATCATTTACATCTTTGAGCTTGATATGGTTTCACTGGTATTTTCTAGAGCAGAAGATAACAAATTTTATTTTTTAAAGCAATCAACTTAATCATGGCTCTGGCCAGGAGTTCTAGGAAGAAAACAGCTTCTGATGGCCTGTAATAAGCAGGCAGTTTGGAGTAATTTTTCTTTCACCATTCACTTTGTCAGCATTATGCACAACTATGAAAAATTTGAGTAGGACTATCTTGACAAATGGAAACCATTAATACTTGGTCTTCCCTCTCTTACCTTACCCATGTGAGTAGCCATTGTCTGTTTAATCCTTTCTAAGACCATGCATGAGAAAAATCAAGAAAGATACCAGAGGGTTTCTTCTAGGAGGCCTCGGCTTGTTTCAGGCAGAAGTCACTCTGCATTCTGACAAAGTTCAGTGCGTTTATGTTTTGTATTGATACATGAAATGATCATGTCACTTTTTTTTTTTTAACCAAAGGCCTAAAGAGGAATTCATTAGAATAAACAGACAACATAACAGCACTGCCTATTTGGTGAACACTACCTCTGTAAATAAGAAGACAGGATCTCATATTACTTGGGAAGTGGGTGGGTTTGTTTGTGTAACGTGGAAAATTACAATAGCTGTTTTTTCCGTCAAGCTGCACACATGCCCTTACTTTACTACTGCCTTAATCCCAAAGTCTCCAGGTTACCTCTAACAGGACTATTTACAAAGAGAAATATTATGCAGCATAAGCAAGGATAACAGAATCTGATTCCAAAGAACAAAGCTATTTTCTTAAGCCGATGGGAAAGACAGGAACCATATTGTCACAACAGTGTTGCAAGCCTGGAGTTAGCATTTCTTTATTAATGAAATTCAGGTCGATGTAGCAACTATACCAATACAAATACAGCTGTGAATTCCTCCGATTCTTTCTCAAACAACCATTGCAATTTACTGAGTGCATTTCAGTGTTAGGGAAATCAAGGGTAAAAGTCGTTTGCTTCTAGAAATCTTTGACTAAAGCAGGGTAACACTGTGACTGTAACATAAAAGTTTGTTGTACAAAAGCCCAAAGAGACAGCTAAAAGCTGATATAGGAACTGAGGTAATTCTGACCTCTGAAAGAGCAGAGGGCTTTTTATTAATGAAGGTAAAGAATGAGTGGATAATATGCTACTAGGTGTTTCTAAGAGAATGAAAAGAAAATATTTTTTGTACAGTGTAAATAGGTTTGATTTTTTTTGATGTAAATGATGGAGTGGAATAGGCTGTTACCGACCTTTTATTAATAGAATTATTATTTGAGAAATAATATGATAATGCACTTACTTTTCCTTTCCTAGCAGTACAAATGATTTCAAATTATATCTGCTCACTTTAAATAACGGTCAAACTTCAAACAAACCCCAGGAAAGTGGGATAAGATAGGGTTGCATAGAGCAAATTTCATAAGTAAGAACGTATATAATGCTTGAAAGTGCAAAGAAAATGCAAATGAATGCAAATCATATTCAGTAAATAAAGGCAGTATCAGTGATTTTCAAAGTTTTGCAGTTGTTCTGCCAGCTTTTGAGAGCTTATCCTTTAAGGTCTCCAAAAGTTTTATGTCCTTCACTTTGACATACTAGGGTTTATGGTCATGTTGCTGTCCAGCATTATGAAAGATTTGTGACCTGTGGTTTAGTGGATTTAATTTCATATTCTACATTTCTCTCATGAATGACCCTCACCAACTTTTTTACTTTTCAAAGTTCAAAGAGTTCAACTATCTGCCAAATCTTTTCCCTGGCAAACATTGTCTGTTTTAGACAAAACAAACAAGACAAAACAAACTCTTTTCTGGATCCTGTAATCCAAAATCTGCCAATCAAATGTTGTGAGCGGTTCCCGTATACTCAGGTGGTTCAAAGAAATCTGGATCCGATTGCAAAGATAAAGATGTAGTTTTATGTATCTTTTTTCTCCACATCTGACATAGATATATTTTTTCCACAAATACAGCCCAAACTGAATGAATGGAAAAAAAAAACAACAAACAGGGCAAATGGGGTTTGTGCATAAATGAGAACTGGATTTTTGAGTTATTTCACATGTGATGAATGAAAAAAAAGGATGGGAAATGTTTAGGGTTTTTTATTTTGCAAGATGTCCTGAAGGCTGCAACAATTTTAAGCATAGAATTCATAGGCCAGTACCTGCTGTTAAGATGCTACTGCTTGTGTAGCTGTGGAAGACCAAGACTGAAATGTCTTTTAATCATGATTTGGTTACAGCATTAGTTTGCAAGGCATGGCCTTACTTAATCAGCATGCAGCCTCTCCTGCACAGGTTTAAAGTGTAAGTTATATATACTTTTGTCTGTAGTTATATGTTGTATTGTTCTGGCTTTATTCAGGTTAAAATAAAAGGCATTGGCAATATCTACAAGATAAGAATTGAACTTGATGAATTACTGGATAAACAATCAGAGTGGAACTTACAAAGGGTGAGATTTTTTACAGTGATTTTTTTCTGCTTTAATAATTTTTATACGGACTAAAAGCCCATCTTTTCATGAAGCCACAGCTTCATAAATCAAAAAATGCTGATTGTGATACTTTCTTATTGCTTTGTCTTCTTAGGTTGCTTTAGAGATGGCAAAAGCACTGATACAGTCCATCTCCTGAGAGCTGGAAATATGTAGCATTATTTTGCAATTATTCCTAATTCATGTAGTTCATAGATACCAATTTTAGTGTATTGATGGGTTCTACCAAGTTTTGCTTTCTGAAAGCTCTCCTGTACTCTTCAGTGTGTGTTAGGGAGATTCTAGCTACAAATTCCAGCTATCAAAAATTGAAAATGTTTGCTTAAGAGTAGGCTAGTCCTAATTGGCCCTGACATAGCTCACAATCACAACCATTTTCAGGGAAAAAAACCCTGCTGTTTTTTCAATTTGGTGAATGAATACTTTTCTGCTTCTGTTTTAACTCTGTTTTTCTCAGGATATTAAGGGATGTTCACCAGATCAAATTCATGCTAAATTCTTGCTAACCCTAACTCCCATGTAAGATTTATTTCAGAATTGCACATAAGTACTTCTGTTTCTTATTTTGAATCTGCAAAAGACACAAGCTTATCCCTCAGCCTTTAATTTATCTTGAAAAACCTGATTTAGACAATCAGAATTACACAGTAATAACATATTTTGACATTAACCCAAAGGCCTTAACTATAACTGTACCAAAACTAAATGTAAGTATAAAAATTTCAGTTACTTAAATGGTTGCAGGAATCCTACTTTCCATCCTGGTGGTTACAAATTTTTTTTTTTTAAATTTTGGTCCAAATTTCATAGGGTAACCCTGGGATTTCAAATATTTCTTCACAGAAAGAAATAAATCAGGTTGAAAGCTGTGTTTATCTGACAAAGATGTTAATTATTTGCAATTGTTATGAATCAGCAGGGGGAGCTCTGCCAATAAACATTAGAGATTAAAAATCACTGCTGCAGAAGCATTTCATAGAATCAATACATGCTTTGGTGTTAAAAGAAGTGTTTGTTTTACTTTAAATAATATTTCATTGGAAAAGCGAGATAAAGGCATATATTGTCATGATTTCCTAAGTGTTAGGATTTGGATGTGAAACCTTGTTTTCATAATTCTGTTTGCAAGGCTTATGTGTACTATATGCACATTTAAAAAACAATTGCAGAAAGACAATTTTTTGGCACTGATTACCTTTTGCTAGTGAAGACCTATGGAAAAAACTGTAGTAAGCATTGTTATAATTCAAGACCAAGAAAAACTGCTCCCATAAAAGAGAGGGAAGACTGCTTTAGTTGCAGGAAACAAGACAGATATCATAAGGTACAGGGGAAAATAACTTGAGAATTTGAATTCTAACTATTTTCAGAGGAATAAATAGAGGGTGCTGGTACCCAGGTTGACTTTTGGTCTGCTGTAGAAGAGCCAGATATAGTACAAATTGATTTAATATTTCAACATATCCTCTCCTTGACAAAGTTCAGAAGGATATAGAGGATGAGTTTCAGCCTGTTTTCATTTTAATATAAAAATGTGTCAATCTTTCCACATCTTCCAAAAGCTCAGTCTCACCTAACCTCACTTACTAGACAGTGTTACATAGAGGTGGTTCACTCACAGAAATCAGAATTGGTGACATTTCTTATGGCAAAAAAGGAAATTTCAATTACAGATGTATTTGTTCCAAGAATAAGATAATTTTAAAGTCCAAGGCATATTCATAGAGTAGACGCTGGCAGTTTCAGCTGCGGTACCACGGGTGTGAATCAAGATCCTCTCTAGTGAGGAGTTAAGTTGCAAAGTAGTTGCAAAGTTTTTTTGCAAAACAAAAAATGTTTTCATACTGCCATTTTGTATGTCATATTTGGTGATTGTGTTATTGTTTTCTGAGGTAGAAGAAAAGATATAGAAAAATATGTTTTGCTGTTGAGAAGCAAAGCACTGGAAGGAGTGAACTGAGTCATAGCTGGAATTTCTTTTCTAGGTGACACTGCAACATCTAAAGAGCAAGAAAACACTGAATTTTCCAGCAAACACATGGTTGTCAAAGAATCATGATGATAGAGATTTTCTCTGTGAACTTCCAGTAGTGGAAGCTGGAAAACCTGTCTATCCAAGTACGTTGCACAGTTACATTTATATTGGTTACCTGGTTTCCACTATTAATGTAATCTGAATTATATTCCATCTGCTGTATATTCATAAATGTGGTCTTCGCAATCTTAAAAAAAGATAATTAGACTGATTTCTGGAGAATATATTGCAGCAAATTAATTGCAAATCAAATTTGCTGGCATTGTTTCCATTAAGCTAGAGTGGTGAGTAAATTGAATTGTAATTACACATGTATTTTTCTTCTTTTGGTTATTTTCTGAAGTTGTTTTATACCATGTTCATGTCTACGCTGGTGACATGGAGCAAGCTGATATGGATTCTGCAGTTTATCTGTGTATCTATGGAAAAAGAGGAGATTCTGGTCTAAGACTTCTGCATAAATCTGGTACACCGGTGACATTTCAGAGAGGAATGGTAAGTCTGAAAACCAATTTGCTTAGCAATATAAATATAACCAAGTAACTTTTACTGATCTTAACAGGTTCCTAATAAAAAAAATCACAGAAATATAGGAAAAGATTTTTTAAGAGCCAAGGAAAATAATTTTATACTGATCCAGGAATAACCAGAATAAGTGAAAACACAAGTAGGAAAAGGGAAGAAAAATTATATGTGAACCCCCCTAGGATGATGAGAAGAGCTGCCTGTGACTATAAAACATATTCTGTCAAGGTTTAACGAGTACAGCTGATTCCAAAGGACTGCACAAAAATAATTCCATGATTTCAGATTTTAGTAGGACTGTTCATTAGGTATTTCTTTTAATGTATAATAACATAATATTGTGATTAATGCAGGATAGATTTAAATTAATTTTTCTTTCAGTTATCTCTGATCTCCTCCATAAGTAAAATATACATCATCCTGATTTTCTGCAGTAGTGTATGGTTGAATTTCAGGAACTACTGAATTTAATCTTAGCTCTGCCACTAGCCTTCTTATGACCTTCTATTAAACCTGTTTCTTCCTTTTTGAGCTATTGAGAATTAACACTTTTATGTCTAACAAATGGTATCAAGCTGTTAGTGGAATACTTAATTGCAAAATAAAAATCGGTATCGAAAATGTTAAGCATAAAAACAACCCACTGGGAAACTTCAGCGGTATCTGTATTATTTTAAAATATATATTTTATACCATTACTAATGTGTTAGATATAAAGTTCTTTTCCATTTGAAATCCAGAATTTAAGTGGAGTTTTCTGGGGGAATTATTCTAGCCAGACTGATAGTAAATTCATCATATTATTTATACAGGGGGTAAGATGGGTGGCTTAAAGTGTACTTTGTTATGGAAATGGGTGAATGAGACGGGGGATTGTATAGAGCAGCAGGGCAGGGCCTGGGATATATCATTTTATGAGAGAGGCAGTTGAGTTCTGACTTGAACAAGTTCATTTAATCTGTGTCACAGATAGATATGCTATATGATATTGGGCAAATCACTTAAGTAAAGCTTCCCCGAGTGACCATTTTTTGTATGCTTCTGTTTTGCTGCCTAACCTGTTTGACTTTTCTGAGCAACCATAGCTGTAACTGAGGTCTGTTCAAGGAGAATTCTACTCTGGACATAATAAGGTCTTTGAAATGCTAAATATGCCGATAAATTAACCCCCCTGTTTCTCAGCTGAGCATCCAAACTACTTTGCATCTTGACAGCTTTTGGCAATAATCTCTGTACTTTAACTATATAGGTAAAATGAAATATTACTCAGATGGCCTTTCGAAAAATAGATGTCAGCGTTTGCAGAAAACTGGGGTACTATGGAAAAAGTGCAAAACTGAAGTCACTGGGGAAATCAGTTCTGCTTCACTGAAGTGTTTTGGCGGTTGCAGTAAATAATGCATAGAGTCATTAAGATAATGAAGATAAAAAGAAGTATAAAAAAGCTGCAGACCTGCCTGTGCACAATTTGAGGCAGGGATCCTTCAGAGAGAATAGGTTGTGATCATATATTACATATACACAAGGGAGAACTAAAGTTGCACTGGCAGTCTCAATTCTGCCATTTGCTAAGGACTGAGAACTTTACAGATATGAATTTTCCAGTGGAGCTCTTTCCTTCATTTTCCTGTTACTGAGAAGTGTGACCTGGACCGTTACACTTAGAGAGAGAAAGCAATATGCTTTTTACTGTGACAGAAAATTACCAACCTGAACCTTTCACCTGACCAGCTTCATGCTCCTATGAAAATAAACTTTGCCAACTGCAAGCTCAAACCTAAATGAATAAAAAGGGGAAAGCGGCATGGCAGGTTTCAGTCTCTTCCAGCGGAATAAAATGTAGAGGTGGTGAGATCAAAAAGAGAAAGGATGAGAAAGTCTGTATTTTAAATGAATATCAACAAAGTAAATAACAGCCAACAAAGAAAACAACAGCTTTAACTCATTCTTACCTAGAGAAGAATAATTGTAAACGTCGAACTATTGAACCAATAGTGAAGGGTTGTGTGCAGCATTTTAGATGATGGCTGAAACCCCATATTTGGGATTATTACTGCAGCCTGACTTAAGCTGTGTTTTCTCACTCACCCTGATACATAATCAAAAGACATTTAAGTTTTCAGACCCAAACACTTTGAACACAGTCCAGCTGTCATTCAGAGCAACGGGAATCCTTGTACATTGTGAGAGTCAATCGGGCTTTTAAAATACTTCAACTTTCAGTCTGACTTCGGGGTGGGACACTGCAGCGTGCTGTCTCCTCTGTCTTCCAGGTCAACACTTTTGAAGTGGAAGCTGTATCTCTTGGAAAACTGCAAAGGTGCTGCTGCGCTGTGAGGCTGGCACCAAGGCTGGGCACTGGTACTGTGATAAAGTCATTGTCAGAGAGGCTGAGAACAACTCGGAATATGTTTTCAGTTGTGAAAGGTAGTTTTTACAAATAATATTCTTAACCATTCTGAAGTATGTCTCACTAACAGTATTATGCCGATCAATGTACTGAATATGAATTTTCCATGGAAAGAAAATTTGGATTACTTTGCAGTTTCGTAAAATCCACAAAATGTGGTGTTCCAGAACAGATTGCTTGAGTTAATACGCTGTATGGTCCATAGCAAAGGTTAAACACTCATATTGTGGCTGTGTTACCAGATTGTACAGTGCAGCCTTATCGTACAAGGACGAGTGCTATAAGTGTTACTTAACCTATTCAGGAAGGAAAGATAAAGCACACACAAAGGTTCTAAATTAAGTGTATTTCTAAATGGGACAGAAAACAGATTTTCCATCCAGAAGTAGCATTCACTGTCTTTATGAACAACAGTATTGCTAGAGAGACCAATGTGATACCCAAAAGTCAGAATTATTTTGTGGTTCTTCCATTTAAGTTATTAAATGAGCATATTAAAAGTCAATTAATAAATATTGCATTTTGCATGTTTGGAAAAATATTATGGTGATCCCACAGTTGGAGTTTCCAGTTTTGCAGTCTATCTCGTATGTGCATCATTTGAGTGAAATGAAGTGTAGAGAAACAGTGTGGTGAGGCACTAGAATGAATAATATTTGATTAATAGTATTTGATTAATAATATTGAATTAATAATATTTAATAAACTCAGGATGCCTAGTTATTTTGCCTAGGTCTTTATGAATTTGTTACATAACCTTGAACAGCTCCTTGCAACTCTTGGTGTCACATCCTCAAAACCAGGAATAAAGCTGCTCTCTCACCTTGATAAAACTCTCTAAAGCTGAGATCTTTCTTCAATGGGTAACATGTTTTTAAATGGTAGTATAAGACTGAGAATTTCTCTGGAATAGATTTGGATGCAGACCAGTTGTTGCTGCTAGCTGTGGTTGCTACCATTCTAAAAAAATATAGGTAAGTTTTCCTAATGGAACTTCTACAGAGAAATCCGGCCAGCCGCCTACCTCAGTCATGAAAAATCAACTCTGTCTCATAGCTGTCCTCCAGTGGATAACACAGCTTAGGGATGATGCACGTCAGGGTAGCACAGCTTAGGAATGATGCATGTCAGGGCACTTTGCTGTATTAATTCTGTGATGATTAACACCAGATGTTGATCAGCAAAAATTATTCAGTGACAGACACTATCAAGAAACAAAGAGAGGTTTTTTTCATTCCTAACTTTTCTACAAGGAAATACTATCACTGAAAAAGGGTTAAAATAGGTTGGTGGTGGGCATCAGGGGTGGCTTCTGTGATGGTCAAAATGTAAAGCTGAAACACTGTGCTCTATTCAAGGAGGGGAGAAGTTTTTGCTCTTAAGAAATCCCTCTAATTTATTCATCTTCAGCCTTACAACTTTATTTTACTTTGATATTTTATGATCCAGGGTATGAACAAAATGCTGTATTTTTTCTCATTTAGCCAAGGAAATGACTCAAAAACCTGATATTAGTTTCTGAACATCCAACAGCCCTCACTGGATTTCAGTTATACACTATTTGTTAGTTACAGACTGATACTTTTTAGCATTTAGGATTGCAGAAGATACCTGTGTGGTCAGGTTTTAGCAGAAGTGATATAAATAAGTAGTTGTCTAGTCAGACAAAACTTGTTTCTTAGGGAGTAGTTCTTATACGAATTGGCCTGCTAATGTTTTCAAGGCAAAAAACAAGGAATCCTCAAAAGCTGCTCTGAACTCATCCTGCCCAGGTTATACTGGATTCCCAACAGGCTTCACAGGAGACTGAATGGTTTAGGTCATTCCTGGAGAGTTGATGGAAGTGGGCTGAATAAATAAAAACCAACAGCCCAGAAGCCTTGCTGATTTTTTTTTTTTTTCCTGTAGAAAACCAACTGATTTTCTTCTTTACCAAGCAGGAGGAAGCTAAAAGAGTTGGTCATCCATGTTCTGAGTGAAAAGGTTTCAAAGTTATCTGTAGCCTAGAGTAACATGACTAAGAAACCTAACCGATGGTTGCCTTAATTTGTATTTTTCAGACTCATCTATCTATCCTCAAGTTGTAGGTGGAATAAGGAAGAACAGTATTTGGTTCCATCTTTGCTTTTAACACTGAACTTTGGTTTTAAGAAATAGATACACACAAATTATACTTAGCACTCAATCCATAGTATTGAAAAAAATGTTCTGTGCCATATTCTTCTGTTTAGCTATACAAATAAGTACAGTGGTGCCACATGGGTCTCTTAATCTGACACAGGTATATTTTACGCTTACACATCTCTTACGTTTGCACAAATAAAATTCTTTGCTGGGTCAAATAATTTCTACTTTAACATCTATTAAATCAAATACTAAAAGTTTAGAGGTAGAGACCCTTTGCTGTTATATGAAGTCAGTATGGAAATAAGATGTGGATCATTCAGTTATATGGTAAAATGGTGGAGAAAAAAATCATTCCTACCTGCTTTCTTATTTTCTTTCTTATTCTTAGGTGGCTTCCATTTATGTCCCAAGGTGTAATTCAGTCAGAAATTGAGTTGTATCCTCAAGGTAAGGTTTAACCTAACTTTATGGAAGTAAGATCAGTAATTTGTAATTTTTTCCTCTGAAGAAATCTCAGCTGAATTTACACTAAATATCAGAGTTAACCATTTTGCATCTTCCTTTGTTATATTTCTGAGAGAACACACTTTGTGTTTGCATTGTGTAATGGATATAGATTATAGTGAGAAAGTAATGAGGGAATGAATAAGAAGGAAAGTTTTGTTGTATTGGCTAGCATCACAGAATGTCTTTTTCATCTCTTCTTTCAAACATTTCCTATAATGCTAAAGTATAGATCCTTTATTAACTGCTTTTTTTTTTTTGGCAGAATTTCAAATAAATCAACAGCTGAAAATGCGAGAAGCAGCAAATGGTAAATGCTGCTCTAGTCTTCTGTCTTTAATGAAGTCTGTTTCTGTTTCAGAACTAATTGCTTTACACATTTGTTGCCATTTGTATTTATTTTAAAACATTAATTACAGCACACTATTTGAGCATTTTAATAAACTCTGAACTTCACATTTTAATTTAAACAATCAATCACTTTGTTTATGCTTTCTTTTTACTGTCATTTTTCTTTCCATAATGTTAATTTTCTCTGTTTGTTTGAAAATTCATATTTTTCTAGTACTTATGGGTGATCTATCTTAATTTTTTTTTAACTTTTAAACCATGATTCTTTCTTCTGGGCTATGTGTAGTTTTGTTCTCACCATTAGTTTTTCATTTTCTGTTTTACCTGTGATTTCATATTTGTTCAGCTTGTCTTTTCTGTCCTTGCAACCAGTGCAGATTAAATTACATTTCTTAATAAGACATAACATTTTCTCAGCTGTGAGAAGTGCTTCATGCTGTATGCTGAACAATAATTTAGAAGCTGTTGGGAGAAAGTTGAAAATGTTTATTAATAATTGATTATATCAATCAAGTTATCCACGAAGACCCAAATACCTTGTCTTAAATAGTGTCCCTTTGGCAAGTAGTTAATGATAAAATTGGTACCCAGTTATTTTACAAATTTTATCCAAATCCCACTCTATTATAAACTTTATTCTGAATCACAAGTGTCTTTGCCCTTCCTCCTTTCTATGCCTTTTTCAGAAGGCGTTCATTTTCTATCTGTTCATCACTCTTTGTGCCTTAGTTGTTCTTCATGCCTCTCTTCCACACGGCCTGCACCTGGAGAACCTTCTTTACATAGTTCAAATCAGCCTGCTGAGTCCTTACTGCACCTACAGCTGGATCTCTGTGCTGTGTCGTTTAAGCTGTGCTTGCCTGGTTATACAGTAAAAGTTGCAGCAGATAAAAATTGCCCCAGAAGCCTAACAAAAGATGACAACAAACAGGAGTAAGCTAAGCGTATATCCATCTATCTGGCTTATCTTCAGTGGCGATGGGCTTGGTCTTGCAGTGAACATTTTGTTCACAGCACTCTCACCCTGACCCTGTGAGAGAGATGTCTTTGTGCTGTCCAGAGGAGCTGATCGGCTTTGTCATTGACAGAATTTACCCTCTGACAAAACAGACCTGTTTCATGGCAACACAAGGTGGATTTATTGCAAATGTCTCAATCAGAGTTAAGTAGCCAAAAGCATGAACACCAAATAGCTTCTTGTCTGGGGCACTTGTTGAAACATGGAACAGTGGGAAAGAGACTTTAAGTTGTGTATCCCACACCTACAGGGACTGCTCCAATTCCTGGTTGAGTGGCTGATCTGAGACTCTGTTGACTTTTTTCCCATGAGCTTTTTAAAATATCTAATTTTCACTATACATCACTCTTTTTTTTTTTTTTTTTTTTTTTTGGTAAAACAAAATTCTTTTTCTGGTAAGTAGAACTTGCTAGTGTATTATATTTTGCCTACTATTCTAGAAAACAAAAAAAAAGAGAAAATTTCTAGAAAGTCATCTGTGGTAAGATACTACTTTCTGATGTCCCCAGGGACATAGTTGGTGTCAGTTTGTACCTTTCCTCCATGTATGATAAATGAAAGTCACCTCATTACACATTTTTCTGTATTTTCTCCTCAATGTGTATTCCTCTTCAGTCATTAAGGAAACATTGGTATTCTACCTCATCAGAACAAACACCAGCTTTTTATGCCAGAGAGAATGAGAATTATGTGTTTTTAAGACTTATTGTTTCCAGTTTCTATTTAGAAGCATGCAGGAATGCAACAAGGATTTCTGGCATTAAAGAGATTAGAAATTTTAGGATTCATCTCCCATACCCACATTGTCCTTCAAACGCGAAGTCCGTTTTTTTTCCAGAAAAAGAAAAACACCTGAAATCAATATAGAGGAGTGCAAACCAAAACTCTTTTAATCAAGTTTTTGGGGAATTTTGATTCCCTTTTTTACCTTGAGAGTTGTACCTCTGTGCAAAATAGTTTACAGATACTACACTTATCCTTTGGAGGCAGGAGTTGAGTCAGCTACAACATACAGTCTCGAGTATCAACTGCATTTTTTCAAAACTGCATTCTTGATCAAAAGAGAGACTTGGAGAGGATAATAGAATAGAAAAGCCATCAAAACCACTTGAGGTACAATAAATCAGACAATGAACAAGTCCAAAAGAAAATACATTTTGCCTGCTTTAAAATGAAGATTTATTTCCAAATGACTTTTGAATTTTTAGGAGTAGTGGATCATATTTTACACTTTGCCTGCATCATTCTTCATAGCATTTGTAAATTGAATTGTCCTTATTTTCCAGCCAAATGGTCCAAAGGAACTTTGTCTTTAAGGAATTAGTATTTTACTGTTTGAAATCCAAAGAGGCTGACTTTTTTGGTAAACAAGTTCTTCTATGGGGCAGGGACCACCTGCCTTATGCCCTTTGTTTCCACCTTCAGTGTATAGAGGCTTTTCACCCTCTAATTGATGTTGATCCTTTTGTAGCCTGGTGCTATGGTTCTTTTGTCAAGGAAGTGGGTCTACAGAGAAAGCTGTGAGGATGCAAATTTTCAAAGGCACAGAAGAGTTTATTACAAGCTGGAGTGGAAATTGGATGGTTCACTTCCTTTGTAGAACCATAGAATGGTTTGGGTTGGAAGGGACATTTAAAGATCATTTAGTCCGCTGTCCCTGTCATCTTTCACTAGATCAGGTTGCTCAAAGCCCTGTCCAGCCTAACCTTGAACACTTGCAGTGATGGAGAATCCACAACTTCTCTGGGCAACCTGTTCCAGTGTCTTACCACCGTTAACATGTATTCCTTATGTCCTATATAAATCTACCCTCTTTCAGTTTAAAACCATTCCCCCTTGTCTGTCACTACAGGCCTTGGTAAAAAGTCTTTGCCTTCCTTATAAACCCAGGCTGAACAACCACCTTTCTTCACAGGAGAAGTGTTCCAGCCATCTGATCATTTTCATGGCCCTCCTCTGGACCCACTCTAACAGGTCCATGTCTCTCTTGTGCTGGGGTCCCTAGAGCTGGATGCAGTACTCCAGGTGGGGTCTCACCAGCATAGAGTAGAGTGGCACCTTGGTCTGATCAATCAAACCTTGACCTGATGGCCAGGTTCGATTGATCAGACCAAATGAGCTGTTGCTGTTTTCTGAATTCCCCGCTGTGTATTTATGTGTATTTAAAAATCTATCACCTTCCAAACCAGGCGTCAACCAAACCTCAAAAATTTGGAAAACAGGAGATCAAAATTCCTGCTCCAGTTCAGCCTTTGTGAAGCAAATTACTGAGGGATAATGGGGCTGGCCCAAGATAAATACTTCTGTCAGACAACAGAGTTAATTCATGCAGATTAATAAAACTGCAGCATGCACTGTGGCATTTATTTGTAAGACGACTGTGGGCTGGTATTTCATCTGTTGTTTGCCTTGCACAGAATGAATTTAAGTCACTAAATGGAACTTGCTTCATACAGGCAAAAGCTGCAATAAAAAGAGGGGTGGAGAGCATGCAATCCAGGTTTTCAGATGTAGAAATGCATTTTCCAATTATGAACTGTTCTTTTTAAAAATAAGATTTATATTAAGCTGCTTTCAGATATTTAAATAACTTGTGTGCATTGTATGGGAGCAGAAATGACATTTTAGTATCAGGGAAGCTTTATATAAAATGATTTTCTAAAGAGTGCTTGTCTAGTGTCAGAATTTTCTCCAAATTTTTTTTTTACATGCTAATCTCAATGTCATGCCTCTATCCAGGCAAACAGAGCTCTTGTTGATGTGTAACATCAACATGAAATGAGGGGAAATTGTACTTAATTGGGATGCTTCAGTACTTTTTCCTGTTGCATTTCTTGGTTCTACATGTTGTCATAAACCAAATTATGGAGCTTGAGCTTTTTCTGTGATGACCCACAGGGTTGTCACTAGAAATCTTGCTAGGCTCTGTGTTCATATTTCCAGCTTTAGTACGCTGCAAACTTCCTAAATCTTTAAAGTTACACAACTTGCCTAAGATGAGTTTGAATGATGTAGTATTTAGCCAAACTTCTGCTGCCTCTCCCAGCATCATTACATTTTAGGTGCATAGTGGTTACGGTCCCTGGGCTAAACTATGCTTTTATTTATATCTTTCAAATAACTTGCTACATATCATTTATAAAAGCATTTTGATTTTGTTTTTTACTTTACAGAAGGAGACTGGAAGATTACTGTAGTCACTGGGGATTTTGAAACAGCTGGCACAACAGCAACAGTATCCCTTTACGCTTATGGAGAAAACAAAGCTTCTGGTCCTATTATTTTGGGATCTGGGAAACACCAGCTGTTTAATCGCAACAGTGAAGATACTTTTAAGGTATAGTATGGCTGTCATATAAACACTGGAGAATTCAAAACATATGCAAAAATAGCTTTTCTCAAAACTGGATAATAGTGGTAATACAAAGGACTCAAAGCAATATGTAAGGATGGTTACGTATTTCTGAGGGAGTGGCTGACTTTTACGATAGTATGATTTGAATGGGCAAATGTATTCAGAACTGCATCAAGCTGACATGCCTCTCTCAGAATCTGCTTCCTACCTGCATCTGCTTGATGTGCTAGTTTTAGCTAGATGTTGTTCATTTGCAGAGGTAGAAAAATCTTTCTTTCCCTGTTCTTTGCGTTGATGTAATAATTGTCCTGGCTATGGCTTGTGTTGCATATCCATCTTTAGAAATGTCCAGTGTAAATTCTTCCATGGGCTTCCTCAGACTTCCACTGAAGTACACTGTCACATGAACCTTTTATTGGAGAAAGTAAGAAGGAAAGGGGGGATGGTTGGGGCTAGAGTCAAATCACACCAAGTAGGTTAACTCAGGTGATTTAGACTGGTGATGTCCTACTTCTGCAAGCAAACAGGGAGATTTCTCTCTTCTTCAGAGAAACCTCTGAGAGATGCTTCAGAAGAATGACATTTCCCAGGGCTTCTCCAAGTTCCTACAACTCCTACAATTTTCTCCCATTCCTATAGTTCCTCAGGACTGTACCTGTTGCAATCATCAAATCTGCGAGATGTCATTTAGATTGAAGTAATTTATGCATAATAAACAGATGATGGGGAATCAGTGACAGATAGGACAGGAAGTTTCTCTGATTTAATTTTTTTTTTCCAGTTTGAAGTATAAATAGGTAAGTTCTTGCAGAGGCAAATCAATGTTGGTCTTTCCCTTACATTTATGTAAGTTGAAAGTAACTTGGGTAGAGTTTTCAGATAACATTGGTTTAAGATTATCTCATATCAAAACAGGAAAGTGAAATCAGTGTTAATCTGAAGACTAAATTTCAGTATTCCTTTTCAAATCATTCTGACTAGATGATCGTCTTGGATATTTGTTGAGCTGGTTAATGCTGTCTGACAACAAGTTCTTACTCATTTATTCAGTTCATTGAGGAAAGTACCAAAAATATTTGTTTGTTTTCTTACTCTTTGGAAGGAACAGTAAGTTTCTCAAAGCATCATTTTCATCCTGTCAGCATCAAAGCAAGACCTGATACCTGGTCTGGGAGCTCTGATGATCTATTGCTATCCACACTAGCATCCAGGTTTAGGTCTTCTATACTGTACCTAGGTCTTTGTGCCTCGTGTTTTTCTTTGGTGATATACCACTGAAAGCCTGGAAGAGGCTTGGAGGCTAGGCACAGCACTTTGGTGCAGTTTAAGTAAGTGTGATGAATCTGGCCCGAGGAGTACAACTGAGACCTTTTACAAAATCTAATTCTGTAATCAAAATTTAATTCTTGTGTAATGAGACCCTTACTCTTCAGAGGTTCTTGAGGAGGCTTCTCCCTGAATTCTAACCACACCATCAAAGCTTCAAGGTTGACCAGGTTACTGTCCATCCATTATTTCTCAAAACCTATTACTTAACTTTCAGTCAGTGCAGATCAATGGGGAGAGAAAGAAAAGAACAGATAAAGTAATTTTGCTCCTTTTCCCACATTTTTCCCTTAAATGTCTCAACTTAATAAAGTAGCTGAGGTTTTTTTAAGAAAAGAAATCTGAGTTCTTCAAATATTTAAGGGCTTTGTAACTCTGCAAGTTTCCTACATTAAGACCACCATGTAATAACATCAGTATTGCTAAAAACTGTGGAGTTGCAGAAAAATTGGATAGCCCCTATTGCTTTCTATTACACCAGTTTAATCTGTTAAATACATTGGGAAAAATCTTGACTAAACGGTCCTTGATTTTCAGCCTTTGTGTAGAAATGTGCTGCATATCTGAAGGCTATTTAAACTCCAGGTAACCCCCTTTTTCTTTAAGAAAGTGTTAACTGGCGCAGGGAGCTGCAAGAGTTCAGCATAATATAATGGAAGAAATAAAGCACAATCATGTCCCACAAAAACAAAGTACCATCTCATTTTAAAATCCCTTTGGTCACAGATATAATCATGAGAAATGACAGAGAAATGGTCCACAAAAAGAGAATGACACAAAACTGTACTGCATTATCTTAATAAAATTCAAAAATAGTAGCCTGATAGAAAGTATAGTTAGCTGGATAGTAACTTGGATACCTAAAAGTAAACAATGAATATTCAATAATGTTAAAAATAATGAAAAAAAGAAAGCTATTAAAACTTGAGTGAATCAAATGATGCTTCTCTATATACTCCTGAGATTTTGTTGCTCATCTAGAACAGCCAGTGTAACTTCATCAACTTTGGCTATCTCTGATTAAGGTTTGTGCAAATTAGATTAAGAACTGGTTGACCTCCAGTATAACCCAGGTAAAAAGGCTACTGCCCTTGGAGAATTCCATACGATGGTAGCACATGAAGTTCACTGAAGGTAATTTACAGTTGCTGGGTCACGGGGAGAGTTCTTGTTTCTGACTGGAGTCTTGGGTTCTAGGTTCTCACAAGATAGTTGTGTGTAAACTGCACAGTATCTGCCCTTGTGGCTTAGCAGTTTTTCCTAACAGATGGGAAAGTCAGGGATGAACAATATGGGAATGGGAAAGAAAAGGAATTTAAATTTGATAGATTTCCCTTTCTGCTCTGTTATTATTCCTGTGTGTTCAAAGAAACTACTTCCAGGCTATGGTTCTCTGCTTCTGTTACTACTCAGGCATAGTTTTTAGGGCATAATTTTTCTGTTGAGAGTCATTCCTCCTCCAATAGAGGGATATCAATCTACCATAAGTTACAGCTTTCATCACAACTGTAATCTGTTTCCTGCATTTTCCTCTGGTGTCATCACAGTCCCTGAGTATTTCTCAGCATTTCAAAAATACTGATTTTGGCAGTATGTTGAGTTGCTCAGGACAGTGAAGCTTTAATTATATTGTAAATTATATTCTCCAGAGCCCTGTATTCTGCATCATCATTCTTTGAAACATGGAGAATTATCTCTTATGAGTGTACACATTTTTGATAAAGAAATTCTTTTTATAGGTATACGTTTAATGTTTGGTCATGCCAAATATTCCCTCTGTGTCAAACAGAACTAAGCAGAAGACTCTAAGCCTATTATCTTCCATAAGAGCCAGCTACAATCTCTCAATTTTTATTACTTCAATACAGAATAATTCCATACCTTCGGGTACAAGTTCTACTTTTCTAGTAATAATGAAGTCAGTAAAAGCACCGACTGGTTCAGTAGATCTGCTCTCAAAATATTGTATGCTAGCCTTAGTGAGAGTGGCAGGACCTGGCACCCCCTTAACAAGAATTCTTGTGTTCTTTGCTTTGTGAGTTTGCTCCATTATCAGCTCTGCAATCTCTTTAGGGCAGCGTTGGTCTTCCTGCTCTCAACACACTGTCAAGTTTATCTTAAATCACGCTATATTAAGCTATTAAGAGTGCTGAGGTTTTTTTCTAACAAATCTTCAAAATCTTCACCTTAACCTTATGTCATATTTTGTAGTTGGTGGCTGTCTTTGTGAGGAAGATAGTTGTTCCATGTTTGCAAGCATGGGACATGGAGCATGCATGATATTTTAGGAGAATTGGAGACTGGAATCCATACCTGGCGTGAATTTTGCTGCGTGAGCCCATTTCTCTAACTTGTAAAGCTGGTGCCATATCCAGTTACACTATTTAAAGTTTCTTCATCTGTATAAACAGTCCTTTAAACACTGCCATACCCTATCAGGGCAAAATGCCAGAAAGTAATACAATCAGATGAAAAGCAGGGCTCCTACTAATACTTGCAGAGATACTTGGTCATGAAACTTAATAAATATTGTTCCTGTGATGAGACTGTTGCAGTGTTAAAACCAGCCTTTTTATTTCCAGTTACGCATACTCTGTTGGTAAAGGATTGTGTTCATCAGGTGTGCCTTGTGCTGTATTGCATCACATGGAGGCGTTATACTTAGAGTTTATCTGTTGTTTTTCATTTTGGTTTCCTCCTGTTAAAATAAAATTTTCAGTCATTTTAAACAAACTATGCATTAATAATTGACATTCCTTCCTTTAGAATCAGCCTTATGGACTGTAAGAATCTGTCGTGTTTCACTGCACATCTTTCATTCCTGTACCCTGGATCCATGTTCATTCTTTCATCAGTCAAAACCGAGATCTCTGAAGTAAAATGAGAAGCAGTGGGGAGAAAACCAAATGTTATAAAAATAGGTTGAAACAAATCCATTTTCATGCTTTTCCTCCCATTGTTAAAATAAAAGAGCCAGTAATGAGCTCAGTGAGAACTTTTCCCAAGTGGGAAGATTGCAAAAGTGACCACAAGCGCTAATGTAGCTATCCGCTCTCTTAACCATGGGACTGCCAATGCCTAAAAGCTGGACATAGCTTGTGTCCTGCTATTTTCCAGCTCTCCCCCCTGTTTGCCATAGTGGCCGTTTAGGTCCAGAAACAGTTGGCTAAAACTTAGAGAAACCCAGGCATTAGTCAGATATGCTTAAGGCAGTATTAAACATTCATACTGCTAGCTTTAACTCCACTTGAAACTGTCCATCTCTCTATGAAATGTATATGATAACAATGTGAACGTCATTCCTGACTGAGATAAAAGGGAGAAGTATGTGAAAAGATCTCCATCAGCTACAGACAGAGCACGAAGCAAAATTTAGCTTGTTCCAAGAAAACAACATAGAAGGATTATAAAGAGCTCACAAACAATCTTGGAGAAAAACAAAATTAATCTCATCTTCAAGCAATGAGAGTGAGTGAATATGATGTTACTTGTTCAGTAATTCTGCAGTATGGAGTACTGCACTATGGAGTCTATATATATGTATATATGTTCTTCCCTTTTAAAGTAGTTTATTGAGAGAACTTTATGCACTCAATTCCAGGTTTAATCTTTCAGCCATATATCTATAAAACTTTTTTTTTTGACCTGATGGCAACACAAGTCCAAAATGAATACATATTAAAACCCCCATCTGTCTGTCTTTAGTTTTCTCTCCTGGGTTATGCTGTCCATTTAGCCCCCTGGTAGGCTTCAGGTGGTTGTTTCTGAAATTTTGTGACACTAGTTTCCTTAGTTAAAGGTGTCCTTGTTACGAGCTCCCCCACCTTCCCATGTCAAGTGCCCGAATCCATTTTCTGCCTTTGCTAATCCATGCTCTTGCCTTGCCTTCCCCTAAGCATTTTTCTAGTCTATTCACACTCATATGCCTCCCATCATCTCGATATCTGGGCACTTTTCGGAAGTGAGCGATATGACTAATGTGAGGCTTATTCTCTCACTCTTGCTATTAAAAGTAATTTTTTTTGTTTGGGCTTGGTACAACTCTCTAAAGAGAATAGACATTTGATACAGTACAGGCCTTATGTTAAACAAGATGAGATCAATTTATCTTGCATTGAAACAGAAGATGATAAAGTGATAAAGTTTTTCATGGCCCTTACTTTATATGGCCAGCTCTTTGGCAGCCCTTTAACAGTGCTAACTCCTGCAAAAAAATATTTTCATTGTGCATTAGAGGGATTTCTTAGTACTAGCGATGCTGAATCTGGTTCTCACCCTAGAGATAATTATGTCAATACTTACGTCATTGCACTGAGTGCTACAGAGTTATAGAGTAGTTGAAGTTAGAAGGGATCACTGAAGATTTCCTAGTCCAGCCCCTTGCTCAAAGCGGGGCCTGCTAGAGTATGTTGCTTAGGACATTGTCCAGTCAGGTTTTGAATATATCCCACTCTACAACCTCTCTTGGTAATCTATTCCAACATTTGAACACTCTCACCCATTTTTTTCCTCATATATTTAAGTGGAATTTATAGTATTTCAATTTGTGCCCATTACCTTTTGACTGTTCATTGGATACCACTGAGATGAGTCTGGCTCCACCTTTTTTATCCCCTCCCATCAGGTATTTATACACATTGATAAGATCTTCCCCTGAGCTTTCTCCTCTCCAGGCTGAGGAGACCCATCTCTCTCATATGAGAGACGGTCTAGTCCCTTAATCATGTTCACGACTTTTCACTGGATTCTTTCCCGTATGTCCATGTCTCTTGTACTGGGGACCCCAGAATTGGACACAGAACTCTTGATGTGTCCTATCAGGGCTGAGTAGAAGGAAATAACCACCTCCTTTGATCTACTGGCAACACTCTTCCTACTGCAGACCAGAAGCCTGTTGACCTTCTTTATGTCAGGATGATATAAAAAAAATTCTTTAATCCCTAGGAAGGCAATGCAGAAAGTCAAGGTCTGATGTGCTCACAGTAACCTACATTGTTGAGAGAAGACGCTGTTAGATGTAATTTTTTTTTCAGAGCTGTTGCCTTCATGTCTGAGTGATAAATATTGCTGTAAATCCACCAGGAGATGACAGGCATATATTGCAGAGTCTGGTTCATAGTCTGTCAAGGTATTATAGAATCAACAGTCAAAAGGAGACTAAATCAGAGATCTAGTCCTACTCCTAGGCTGTGGACTGAGGTGACTACCCTGTACATTTTTTAAATGAATCTCCATGTGTCTTCAGATTCTTTGAAGCACTGTTATGTGTCCACCAGCATGATCTTTCTTATCTTGCACCACTTCTTCATGCATAACTTGCACTTGTCCAACTATACCATCATTCTGTTAGCATGATCTGCATGCGTGTGTTGAAGGCTAAGCAAAGCTTAAGTTTTCTTGCATGGCCTGACCTTTCTTGAGCTTTCGTAAGCCAATGCTAGGCTGTATTCCAGTTAACATCCTCTGGTCGGCAGTGTCTTAACTCCCCACCTAAGAACTGTGGAAAGTTTCAAATCCAGTAAAACATTCCTGGTCTGACTTGGAAAAGCACAGATCACTCAGAAAAATCTCAGATATATAAGTGGCTACATTCTCCTAACATGGGAGTTTCATGCTTACTTTCAAGAACTGGAACCCTGATACCGTAAATACTCGGTGTTGGCATAATTTAATTAACCACACAGTAAAAGAAAAGTTCTTCCAGAGCTTTAATGTGATTCTTAAAACCTTTTCCCATTTCTTGTACTTGAAGGTGGAAAAAACAACCTGCCTGTTGGTACCATTAATTTAGCAGGTAACAACAATGTGACATTTTCTTTCTCTAATAAACCTGGTAAGATAATTGGCATCCATTTTAGTGAATAGTAGCACATTGTTAGCCTGTATAGGAAGGTCAAGTGGGTGAGTATTGATATTGGACTAGCTATGGGACTGAAAGAGCTCGAGTGGACTGAAAAAGAAAGTGCTTAACTGTTACTGTGCAATGAGCAGTACTTGTTTACCCAGCTTCTTTTTGTGACTAAAGCAAGTATGAAGTGGGGAAAAATAATGGTGATTTTTGTGTGGCCTTTAATCCTACTCCTTACATGTCTGTATTCACCTTTTTCACAAGACTGTTAAGTTTCTGTGTGAGCACCTGTGACTTATTCTAATTCTTGAATTAGTGTGTAACTGTGCCAAGTTTTTTGGCCACAATTAACAAACTGGCTGAATTCAGACATCTGGAAAATGCAAGCGCCATGGGTGGACCCTGGGTACTTTACTGATACATTAGTTATGATATTTTTGGCAACATTTACCAGGTGCATGCTCATAATTTAAAAATATCTTCTACTTCCAAAGATTTCTCCATTATATGCAGATGCCGTAGAAGTTAAACTAATGCAGTCAATGATTTCTCTTTCTTTTGGGAATCCATCTGCTGCACGTGATATCTCTGAAATTCTGTTAATGAGGTGGCCTTACAGGAAATTAATAACTGTCTGTCAAGCATAGCCTCTAGTGGTTGTGTTAGACGTTGGGATTTTGGTGTAGCTGCTTCTGAAGTGTTGACTTATCCAAATAATTTTCATGCTAACCTGAGTTTATTTCAAAGAGATTGCAGGATACTTTCTATACAACAGGAATACAGTGGCATTATTTTTCTTATTTCAGTACATAAAAGAGAAATGGAGTAATTATATATATTCTTTCTATCCTTTTACTGAATATCTTTCCACAGAACTGTCTCTTGTTAAACCAAGGAACTCTTACTTCACTTTTCACTTAGTTAAACATCTTAAGTACATGAAAATAGGTCACACTGACTCCACTCAAATATCATAGGTATGCTAGGGACTGAAGAGAGTATTTACATAGCTCATTTAGAAAAGGAATTAAAATTTAGTCCTTGCATCCTCTTTAGGAAGAACTTCTTGGAACCTGGATTTCAATTTATGCTCAGAGACAAATTGTAAAATATGAGCTTTGTTAAGCTTCAATTTAAAAAAGTAAGGCCAAGTTTTCTAATGCATGGTTTAATGAAAATGTTCCCTTTGACTTTGGTAGACAATTTAGCTCTAGGCTTGCAAAAAAAATAAACAGCATCAAAGAGCAAAGCATATAGTTATATTGATTAGCAGGTTAATCTTCTTTAACTGCTTGCAAACATTTAGAATTTGGGTGTGGCTGAGGCAAAGCTACCTCTGTTTGAAAATGTGACCCTTTTGAAAGTGGTGGACAGTTTTTTCAATAATCTATATTGGTACTGACACCATAAAATATAATGAGTGTTGATATTGCCTGTAACAGTGAAGAAAAATACTACAAAGAGAATAGAATTACTACTATAACTGTATTCACAATTATATTATTAAGGTTAATAAGTGTTGACAATCTCTTGCATAAGCAGGCGCTGTATGAGGTCCATCCCCTTTAGAGCTTATCACAGAATTTGGTGGGAATTGGTTGATGGGTCAGAAGGAGTTTCACAGTCAACCAACAGGTGAACTGTAAATGGTGATTCAAGTGTTTTGTAAAACTTTTTGCTGAGTAGAGCGTGAGGTTGGCGTTTGTCAGAAGACCTCTCTCATAGGCAGTCCCTAACAAGATCAGTATATCTGATGTCTGTAATACCTAGATTCCTTTAGCTCAATGAGATATCTGTGTTTCCATGCCCTTGCTTGCTACCTCTGCAGGAGTTTAGGTCTTATGTTCTATACATTGCTGATGTAAGCCACATCAGAATGGAAGCTTCATGCCCCCAAACTGTTATCTCTTAGATTTTATGACTTTTAATTTCCATTCATGTCCAAACTCTACCGTATCAAGCTGAAGAATTTACAAGGAGAAAAAAACTTTGCAAACCAGTTTTCAAGATTTTTAATACAGTCGTCTGAACCTCCGCAATGTTTTGACCATGTACTTCAGCTGAGCGTTAGACGTCTGATGATTTTGTCAATGCTCTATTGTAGGGGCCAGAAAAGATTAGCCTCAAGCTGCTACTTTTGCTGGTACACTGCTGTTTGGTGCTCACCAGAAACAGTGTGCCCTGAGTAGCAGGACTGGCCAGTCTGAGGGAGTATTGGGCTAACTCCGGTGTATGGTTATTAAGACTAGCAAGTTTGTTCAGGACAGCGTAGACCTAGCCCAAAACACATCAGTCCTCTCTCTCTCTGTGTCCTTGTTGTTTAGGAAGTTTGAGTACCTGCAACATCCAATTACAGTGTAGTGGAGGAATGTCTTTATTATATTGGCCATGTTCTTCAGTAGATTTACAACATACTTGCTGAGCAGTTTATTGCTATTCCTCCCTTATTCTGTCTGCACATCTTCCACTAGTGGCAACAGAAATTGCATGACTATGTGAGAGACTAGGTAATTGTAAGTGAGATCACATTATCCTTGAGCAAAACCACCAGCTTTACAAAGTTAGATAGGAGAATTACAATTAATAATTTTTGATCTGCCAACTGAGTTATGGGAAAATAGCAACTAACCAAAAATTAACAGAAAATTTTGGAAAAAATACAGAGTTTTTGATTTTTACCATCTTCTGAGGATCCCAAAATTTATGAAGAGATCTTTGCAGTGTCCCTGTGAGAGACATGTAAGTGTTGTCATTGTATAGTTGAGAAAGTGAAGCAAAGAGGGCTTGTGAATTATGCGATGTTTCTCAGAAAGCCTAAAGCAGATCCAGGAATAGAATCTAGTTGTTTGGTTTCCAGAGTGATGCTTTAGTCCTGGGACCCATCCTTTCTTCTTTCCATGGCCATTTATTGCAGTTCTGTCAGAAAGGCTGTTTCCATGTAAAATAGAATGTTACGTTTGCAGCCATAGTACCAGAATATAGAACAGCTAGGCTAAGTTTTTTGTAAGCATGTTGTTTGTGAGGGCAACGAAGGCAACTTCACTCTACAACTTTTTACAGAATGTTCTGGCTGTGAAAGTAGATTTATAAATGCCAGGCTGCATTCAAGTCATGCAGAAGTTGAAGGCAATTTAGTCAATACTGGAAATGAATGAGCAAACTCAAGATACAATGTTTACATTGGTAAAATAATATCCTTAGTTCTACTGTGTTGTGAGAGTACTTTAATTTGCATTTCACTGCAAGAGCAAAATTTGACATACATTTGACAGGATTCCGATTGGCAAAAAGTAACATGTTAGCAAGTCAATACCATTAAGAAACCAATGTGATATCTGATCTGACAGCAGGATGAATTGTTCCACCCCCCAAAACTACAACAGGAGTTGAAACTAAATTTGTAATTGTATTATATGTCTTCCAGAACATCATATGCAGTTGATTTGCTCTCTGCCATTGATGTTCTTGCTTTAATCTCCACCCAATAATAAATATGATTTTTTTCCCCAAGAACACACATAAACAATTAGTCAGAAACAGAAGTATTATTAAGCATGTTATTTGGCAGTGTTCTGTGTTGTTAATTATTTTTGAGACCTTTCAGTCTCAGAAATATGCCATTACCTGTATGTCCTACACAGCTTATCATTCCAAAAACCTCATAATTTGTGAGTCTAGTAGACAGGAACGTTTTATACTCTTCCTCCCTGTAGTCAAAAGCAAACAAATATATTTTACTTGACACTTTGGACAAATTTCCACTTAGGACAGGGGCATAACTTCCTTAATTTTGTTATATTGTGTCCTCTTTGAGAGTGCGAATATTAGGGAGAAATAGGAAAGTATAGAAAGACACAAATGCAGGAATGTTTAGAGACACTGCATGGTGATATGGTGATGAATGGGTTTCATCATTTCCCTCTCCTTCTTTTTGAAATTGCTGTGGTGGTGGTTTTTTGTTGGTTTTTTTTTTTTTTTTTTCCCTTTCTTGGTCAGGCTATCCTACCTCCACTTATTTTTGTGAGCTCTTCTCTCCAGTTATACCAGTGGTCTGCCAAACATCAATGGCCAGCAGGTCGAGGGAGGTGATTCTGCCCCTCTACTCTGCTCTGGTGAGACCCCTCCTGGAGCACTGTGTCCAGCTCTGGAGCCCTCAGCACAGGAAAGAATTGGACCTGATGGAGTGGGTCCAGAGGAGGGCCACAAAAATTATCAGAGGGCTGGAGCACCCCTCCTATGGATAAAGGCTGGAAGAGTTGGGCTTGTTCAGCCTAGAGAGGAGAAGGCTCCAGGGAGAGCTTATTGCAGCCTTTCAGCACTTAAAGGGGACTTATAAGGAAGGTGGGGACAAACTTTAGCAGGGCCTGTTGTGATCAGACAAGGGATAATGGTTTTAAACTTATAGAGGGTGGATTTAGACTAGTAAGAAATTTTTGTGATGAAGGGTGGTGAAACACTGGAATGGGTTGCCCGGAGGGGTGGTAGATGCCCCACCCCTGGAAACATTCAAGGCCAGGTTGGACAGGGCTCTGAGCAACCTGATTGAGTTGAAGATGTCCCTGCTCGTTGCGGGGGGGAGGGAGGAGGGCAGGTGTTGGACTAGGTGACCTTTAAAGGTCCCTTCCAACCCAAACCATTCTATGATTCTATGATACAATGTTGAAACCCTTTGCCGATTCACCTGGAAATATATCTCCCATCTTAGACTGCCTTCTGAAAAAAAATGCACTTTAGCATAATATGATAAATAAAATTAATATAATTAAGAAAGTTAGAGCGTCACTTTTCAGCCAACTCATATGATACATATTACAGATATGCAGGACTTTTTTTATCAATGTTTCAGTTTGCTTCACAACCAAATGACTGATTAGGTGCTTCAGGAGACAAAAGAGGCTCTTTCACAGAGTTTCCTGGTCCTGACTGAGAGTCATGGTAATGAACACTGCATGCAAAGATGGCTGTGACACTCCTCTTTCAACAGGGGTTATGCCAGAATTTAATCAATGGCATGAGGTCACAAGGTTTCAATGTTTTATTTACTAAATTGCCCTTTAACACTTCTGCATCACGAATAGCAGCCAGTGTCTAGCTCTCAGGAGAACACCACCTTTGTTGTTCACCAGTACTCTACTTTATTCATTTTGCAATAAAGGCTGAGAGTTCTAATGTATTGTTATATTTATTTGCAAGGCAACCTTAGCAGTCACTTGCCCACTGCAAAGGTCCCTGTTTTGTAGCTGGGTGACAGGGTTATTATGGCAACTTAGCCTATATCCTGACTACATTTGTGGTTGCTTTCAGAGAGCTTTTTATCTGTTGCTGTAATTCTGTTGTATTAGCAGCATATTTTTGATGTACATGGTTTTATGGCATTAATATTATAACTATATCTTCAGTTAGCCCCTCTTACTTTAACGTACTGTTTTAATATAGGAAAACCTACTACTTTGGCCATAAGTGTGGCTCTATTCTGACTTTATACCACTAGCATATGTGTCATTATATCATCCTATGAGACTGAGTTGTGCCAGGCTTGCCTCAGGGATGCAAGGAAATGGCGATCAGTTAGGGCTACAAGACTCCCTTCTGTGATGGTCCTCAAGACCAAGAAATGTCAGTGTTACACTAGCCTGTGTTACTGCCTAGAAAAACGTTTCAACAAAAGGGTGAAAGGGATATGTCCCTAGTGTCTCTGACCTTTCCCAGCTCCACAGAGAAAAGGAACATTATCTTGTAGTCTTCCTTAACAAAAAATATTGAAGGGGAAACTCTCACTCTGGGGCAGACTTATTGATATTACCTTCCAGAATGGATGAAATGGACCTTCAAACACAAATCTTAGTTCATCCTTTTCAGTGATTCAGACTCCTGGGGCAATGTTGGTGTTAATTGTTTGTCAATCTGCTCTTTGTTTGCTTTTTGTTTTGATACTAGACAGTAGAAAATTGATATAATGGTAAAAGAAAGAACTATTTTTTGTTCTTTTTTTCTCTGTGATTTTTTTTCCCAATACCATGAGCTTTCAAACACATCACTGAAAATGAAAGCGGTTAACCCTGCTTTTGTGCTTCAGTTCCTGCCATCAGCATTGGTCAAAAAACTTCTGCAGCCCAAAACAAAGTGGCTCTTATTTCAGGGTTGCAGTATTCAATGTGACATAGTCATGTTTTATTGTTTAAATTTGCTGCAATGTGGCGTCAGCACTTACAGAAACAGTTAACCCTGACACCAATGCACATAAAAATAGAAGACAAAGAGGAAAGTGGGCCATAGAAGACTGATAAGTGGTAGGAATAATTAATAGGGTCTGCTGATGGTAACTGTATGGACTGCAAAATATATTATTTCATGCAGCAATGACTGAAGGTACTTCTGGTTGTTAAAGTATTTGTCTAGAAATAGAGATTTACAATATAACACTACAAACTGGATTCTGTCAAGAGATCTAAAACAAGACTGAATTGTTTGAGCCCGTTAGTCACTTTAAATGACACAGTACTGAAGTCAATAAAATTATGCTTGCAGACTACTCCATATGCTTTTGCTCGATTGCTCTGGGATTCATTGTGTACTAAGGCTTCATTGTCTAAAAAAACCCCATTACTCTAGGTTACATTAGCTGTACATTTAACTTGCATGCCCAGTATAAGGAAGATTGCTAAAAGACAACATTATAATTTGTTATTAAAATCTGTTTTGCTTTTGTTTTTTGTTTTTTTGTTTTACAGGTTAATCTCAGAGATCTTGGGCAGCTATATAAAATTCGCATTGGCCATGACAACACTGGAAATGATCCAAGTTGGTACCTGGAGGAAGTCAGACTTGAAAGAGTAGTCCCTCTTTCTGATGAAGACATTCGTCTCTCCATAGAGTGCTGGCTTTCAGAAGACAAGGGCGAAGGTGATACGTGGAGAGAAGTTGCAATAAGAAACCCTGTGAAGGAGCTTTTGCCATGTACGTGCTCAGTATTTTAGATCACGTGTTCACTAGCCATATCCTGTGAGTATATGACAGCTTTTCATGTTTCTTCCAGGGCAGACTGCCCAAAAGCCAGCATAGCCATGAAGCAATCCCTTTCAGGTACTTTCTAGTTCCACAGAAGCGGGAAGTGATCACTTTACCCTCTTCTTTCCTCCCCAAAATCAGAATAATAGCTGTTGCCAGGGCTTCTTATCCCTATAAAACTCTTGGTCTGTCAGAGTGCCCCTAAATCACTGGCAAATACTTCTCTTTAGAGCAAGACAACAGGCAGAAGATCAAGGTAGGTAATGTCATGTGACATCCAGTTCCTTCTAGCAAGTTTGATATCTTCCTTTCTTGTGCTGCATAAACTATTCTTTACCAGAAATCCATGACCTGAATCATCACGTACCTCTTTTCCAAATCAGACTCAAGTCACAGCCATTCACACAGAAATTGTTAGCTGCAGGGTGGCACTTCGGTACTTCAAAGTTTACCACAGCTTCGATGCGCTTTGTTCTCTTCAAGCGAAGCAAGAAATAGCCCATCACATAAAGTTATTATTTACAAAGTCCTGGGCCTCTGTGAAGGAATAGGGAGCCAGTATAATCACTTAGTATGATGGGGTTTTTTTATAGAATTCTCTTTACATTAGTAGAATGACAATGATGCAGCTGATAGACAATACTGGCTGACAGTGGTAAATCTTATATAGGTAGGTGTTATCATTCAGGCAAATTGTATGCAAAATGAAGCAGTGAATATTGCAAAGAATCAGCAATTCAACATAAAAAAGGGTCATCATGCACTTAGTGACAATCAAATCATTTCAGAAGAAAATATCAAACAAGTGAAAAACCTCAACTCAAAAGAGTATAATTCTCTGAAAAAAACATCAAGATTGGTGATGTGTGAATGTTTTTGATGGGTTTTAAGTCCAACAGGATCTCTAATAGAGAGGCCAGAAGATGCTGAGAAACACGTATGTGCCAGCTCACATTTCCCTTCTGCTCTTTTTTTTTTTTTTTTTTAATTATTTTGCAGAGTATTTAGTGACTTCAATAAGAGATTTCAAAAACTGGGACTGATCAGGATGAACCAGGCCCTATGATCGTTAACATATACCACAGTACCATATGCCACTTCTTACAGTGACACAAATATCATATACTGGTGCAATAGAAAATAGTGCAGAAGCCAATTAAGTTGTATGAACAATTAATTCAATGTAAATAAATCAAATCTGCATTATGCAGTCTGAAAAACCCATTCATAGAAAAGTACTAGCATTCTGGTAGGTGCACTCTATTTATGTATTTGTATGTGAAAAATCAAGTAATTTCTACCAAAGGCTGAGAATATATTTAAAACAGCACACTTATTTACTTTTTAATCAATCATTATATTACTGTATTTTCCCTTGCTTTTACAGGAGCATTATCTTTATTAAAATATATGTCTCAAGTTTGTAAGAAAAGACACATTAGAAAGGATTTTGAAATTTCCTGAAATTGTAAGTTTTACAAATTAATTATTGATTTTAGGCACATTTAAATTGAACATCAATATAAACTTAGCAAGGCCTCCCAAAGATTTCCTATTTATTTTTTCAAGAACAAGCAAATGAAACACTATCCATTCGCATTGCCCATTTAAAAGTTAATTGCTTACAAGCACTGGACAAACCACATCAAGTCACTCTCTCCAGCAGAACAAATGATGTACTACTTATTACTTAATGATAATCTGATATGATTTAGTAATTTGTATCCTGTACTTTCAATTCAATCTGGTATCTTCTTGTGGTATTAAATTTGCTTAACTATAAAATTTACGTGCTGGGGACTTTAAACAGAACGAACAAATATAAACTAAACTCAGAAGGCACTGTTTTTTTAATTGCTGTTCTTTAACACTTTATTGCTCGACTTCTCTCCTAGGTGAAAGGGTAATGCTTTTCCTCATCATTTTTCTTCCTTTCTCCAGCAAAACTCTACTATGCAGCCAATAGGGACCCAAAACCTTGGAGCTGTTTTTTGATTCCTTGTCTTTTTTTTTTCTAGCTCCTCTTCTTCAAATCCTAAATTATTCCCTGATTCTGTCAGCTTTTCTTTACCTTCCTCTCTGAAATCCCTTCTTTTCCATCCGAATTTCTCGCCCCCTTAGTTTTTCTGACTGTCCCTCAGCCACTTCATAAAGTTGACACTAATCTGGTTTCCTACTCCAAGTTTTGCTTTGAGCTCTTTCTCAATCTTTCCATCGCACCAGTCTCAATTTACATACGTAATTCAGGTTTCTTATGCCTCTAATGTACGTTAATCTTTGTCTTTCCTTCTTTTCTTATTTTTCCCCCATTGCTAAGGCTTCTAGGTCTGAGGCTCCTTTTTCTCTTCCTATTCCATCTTCTCTTTTGCATCTCCAGTCCTGGATATTTAAAAAACTTCACCTCATCTGTCTTTGAAGTTGTCCCTGAATTGAGCATGTTGTTGAACTGGGTGATCCCTGGAGGTCTGCTCCAACCTGTTTTTTCTTTGATTCTTCTACCCAATCTCACTTTTTTTCTGGCAGTTGTAGATATTTTTAGTTTACCGAACTTTATAATTCTTGGATTGTTTATTTGTTGCTGTTTTGATTTGGTTTCACCCTCTAGTTACATTGTGATACACAAAATCAAGGAAAAATTTTTCCACTCTTTTCTAAGCAATAGGTATTGGAAATTAGTGATCATGTCCTGAACTGGATAAATCTGAAGTGTCACTCAATGAAAATAAGATAGAAGCTTCATCCTGAATGTTTTTGACTTAGCTTTATAACATCATGGCAACACAGGAGTGTTACGGGAATCAGAGCAGATCTGGTAGCTCAGTGTAGGTGAGGCTGCTGCAGCTGCATGGTCCCAGGTCCAACCAGTGGTGACGCTGAGCATGTGTTCCCAGTCAGCACTCACAGTATATACCATACACATATACATGTATACATGGCCAGCTGCACAGATAACCCAGGCACACAGAGCAGTCGCACAAACAGAGACAGCATCAGCAGCCTCATCCCGTTCCCCTTGCCGGCTGAGCAGGATGGAGGTCCACCAGTGGGAACATAGATGTGTATGCCTATGTAGAGGGCGGATCCTTCCAGCAGCTGGGCTCACACACCGTCTGCTCAGCAGCTGCCCCTGGATCCCAGTCTCCCCAGTTGCTGGCATCTGGGCATATGAGCCCCTGAAGCTGCAGCCCGGCTCCAGCTTCTGGTGCAGACCATCTCACACACACAGACACACACACACATACCCCATGGTGTCTCTAGCAGCTGGCCGGGTCCCTCCAACAGTCAGCTGCTCATGTGGTCTTGCCCTTGGAGACATGTGCCTCTGACCCCTGGTCCCACTCCAGTCACTGCAGTTTCAGTCCCTTCAGTCTCTCCAGTTGCTATCATGCAGGATCCCAACTGGGTCCCAGTCCACTTGCTGGCACTTAGACCCCATATCAACGCATGCATATACATGGGAATATACACACAGAGAACAGAGAGTCCTTCACCCAGAAAAAGAGTTAGAAAGAAAATTAATAAGAAGGTGGGACAGATTGCACTGATCAGGTGCAGGACACAGCCAGACAACCATACTAACCAGCAAACTGTTAACTGTGTCCAGCCCTTTTGATCCCCTTATCACTCTATTTTCTCACACTTGTTCCTCCACAAATCACCTAGATCCATCCCTTCCCCTGCTTTTAGTTCCTCCCCTAAACATCCCATAATAAATCCTGTGCAATCCTGACATGCTCTTCCCCTGTGTCCCATATTGTGTTCCACACCCTTAGGCAGCAAACCCCAGCAGTCCGATAGATACTCCAGCGTTGACTCATTGCGATGTGTTTCATGCCTGGACACTGGGCCTGAGAATTTCCTGGGACAGCCCTTGCAAGGGCTGGGAGAGGGTATCCCTTCCTGAGTCCTTGCTATGGGTTCCCACCTGCCCTTGTGCCTCTGTGGTTGTGGAGATGGGTTGGTGGCTCCTGGGATGGGTCTAGGAGAAGCCAGAGAAGGGTGTTATTTGGGCTTCCCCCTGCCAATGTCTGTCTATGCTCCTTTGTGAGTGTGCAGAAAACCTTTATCACACAACCTAACATGGATTATCTTTGGATATGGCTGAAGTTTTGAGCTAAAGGGGTGCATGATACAAGAAGCGTTGAATTTTCTTACTGCTCTGTTTAGATGAATATAAACTCCAAATGAGAATATAAATGGTGAATTCTGCTCTGTTCTTGTTCACATAATTGAAAAAAATAAGTGTACTGATTTGAGAGAAAGGACAAATATCGAGGATGAGGCAGGAAAAATTCCAGCTCGAAAGATTTAGATTTCTTTTCCACTTGCAGAAATGTGCAGGCAAATACAGAAAGGTTAGAACGTGCCCACTGACTAAAATAGTGCAAAAGGTGACCAAAGCAAATAGTAATGACTCAAGCATTATCTCTACAAAATTTGCATTGCTCTTTAATCACTCAGGAAGCACCAACTACTGAGATAAATAGTCAAGCTTCCCTTTCCTATTGTAATATTGATTAGTAAGTGTGTTTTTTCAAAGCTGATCATTTTCTTACATGTTATGAAGAATATTCCCATATATTTTTTAGAATATTGCTCCAAATAGCAGGAGTAAATGGAAGTGGAGATTAGAAAGCCTGAGAACTGCAATTCTAATTGAAATGTCTTCACCTGATAGTGTTTTTGTATTTGTGTCTTCTCAAATAACATATGCACCACTTCTGAGGAAGACAGTGCCTCTTAACCACTATCAGCCATTAAGAAATTGTTCCCTTTTAGCCTTAACACTGCACCAATCTGTATCTTTACCCTCCTGTCATGGCGAAATGCCAAACACTATTTGTGCAAACCGGGTAGTAAATACTGCATGATAAAACCACGTGACAGAGATTCAATCTTGTTGTTCAGCAAATCAAGCCAAAATGACCATGCCATTCAAGCAGGCACGCCGTATGGGAAAAAGGCAGGAACTGGAGCAGTACTGCGTAACACTGTTCTAATATCTTGGATCGCTACCATTAAGGGAGGACTGAATAGAAATCATCTGAAAATTTTAATGTTGTATGTCATTTACTATCTCTCTAGATTTTGTGTTCTTTGGCCAATTTGTCTATTTAGACTAGCGGCCTGATGGGAGCGGATCTGTGCAGCGAAGCAGTTGGGGTCCAATGTCCTCATTATGTGTGTTTAGGGGGAAGTTACTCCGTGCTTTTTCTAGTCTGTTCCCATGGACTGGCTGCCAATTTGTGGCAAGATCGCTGTCATTGTGTTCCCGGAACATATCCACTGCTTTAGTTTCATCCAAAAAGAATCTATTTCTTTGCTGTAAAACCAGTCCCTGCTGCAAATCAGAAAAAAGCAAGGAGGGCCAACCAGGGGATTCAGTTTCTTGATTCAAACTAAAGTGCTGTTGTAGGCACACCAGTGTCATTAGGCTCAGACAGCTGTAATGTGGAGGAAGCTTATCTAATGTACTTTGAGTAATAAGTATATTTATCTTTAATTCATCTGCTCTTAACTAGAATTCTAAAATAATGACTGTACTTTTCTTTTAGAAGAATTACTTTGAAAAGAACTGACAATGGGACAGTAATTTATATGAAGCAGAAAAAGACCAATAGTTCTGCAGTGAAAACTTTCATTTTCTTATTCTCACCAATAAATTCTTCTTTAATTCTATTAGGATTATTTTATTCTTCTCCCTGAACAGATCAAAATATTAACTTAGTCTTTAATATAAAGTGACCTGGGATGCTTTCTTACTGCTTATGTTTTTGAAAGGAAAATGTCATAAGTCACTGAATTCTGTACGTTACTCCTTCATAAGGAAATGAGAATTATATATGGTGCTTGCAGATTGGGGCCAAGTTAACTTTTACCATTGGTGAATGATCAGGAATATACCAACCTTCTATGTTGGAAACCCTGATTCAGATGTCAGAATAAGAAGTCTGGGAAAAAGGATTCCCTAATTTACATTCTGTTGCCCTTAGTATGCCCTTAGGTTACTTGTTCTTCCTAACCAGAGAAACAACACTTCCTTTCTCTCTTCCCCATTATTCCACGTAGTTTGTGTTCTCATGTTATCAATAGATGCCAGAAGCTGGAGTTGTGACTTAAAAAAACCACCTGAAGTCTCATGACAACATCTCAAGAGGTAGCAGTAGTAGCATTTTTATGGACTGAGCAAGTATAAATTTGGTATTTGTACACTTGACTTCTCAGTGACTCCTATAGTATTTTTTGATACTTTTGATATGTCTTTTTTTTTTAACATAGTCATTATACTGCTTTAACATCTGTCTTTCATGGAGCCCTTTAGAAGCTCCCTATCTCTTCCTGAAAACATTTTACCTCCCTTTTTTCAACTCTTTCATCCATGTGTCCATGTCCCAGAGTTTTCTATTTGATTTTGGAGCTTATTTAAAGTTACTGTTACCAATTTGAAGATTTCAATCACTTATTTTCTGAAAGGTCATTTTCCTTTTTTAGTGAGTGCTAGCTGAGATTTTTTCCTGCTGTTTTGTATTAATTAATCCTCTTATATCCTTTATCAAAGTTATTGTATTTTTCAACGTGTTTCTTCTATTCCTTTGATGTGCCCCACATTAGAAGGATGGCTAGACGTGAGTCTAACAGGTCCCTCATAATGCTGAAACAGGATCCCCTGACTTCTGTTCACTGGTTGGTTCTCTGATACAACTTTCAACTTTTTCTTTCCTTTTTTTTGCCTATGGGCCTACCCCTCTGCTTTGTCACCCAAGTGTTCAGCTGGTTTAGTTTCACTAAATCAGCATGCAGCAAAATGAAATTGCTACCACAGCATAGAGGATTGGGCTGCAGAGTTCCAATTCGCAGGGCGTTGGGATGCCTTGTTCTTACTAAGGTGAAGCAGGTCTCCATTTCAGGTGTGGCAGCAGCGGGGGCCTTAAAGCAGGTCACTTTCTCAAAGGGAATTAAATCAGAGTCATAGAGGTGGAACATACTGTCTAGGGTCTTTTTATTTTATTTGATACTCAAAAAACTGTTTTGTGCACAATATGCAGAAAGCTACAAACAGGCAAATGTCACATATGGTGAGCCTCACCGTCACAGCAGTACATTCGACTGGTAGGTTTGTTCTCCAGATTTGGTTGTATCTGTCCCCTGTGCTCATCAAACTACTGGTGCACCTGGTCTTCTCTGTTACAGAGCGGCGTCATCCTTCTTGTTCTTCTATTTAAGCAGGCTGTAGCTCAGGAGCATTAACACTAACACATTTTGTAGCTGTTCTGCAGTCTAGAGGAACTGCTTGACAAAGTTTGAAAAAATTGCATCTGCTCAAGCTGGTCTGTGCTCAGGTTTCCACCTGTACAGAAAAAGCTTAACCTCCACAATCTATATAGTGAATGTTTATATGACTCTTCAAGCATTTCTCCATAGTGGCATGTTCTAAGTAAGCATGTACAGCTTATTTTGGAGAACATTTATGTTATTTTTTCTTGTGTGTTTGTTATAAAATGCATTGTAACATGCACTCAAGTTAAGGGAAATGAACATTCCATTTATTATCCTAATATAGTAGCCCTTATTGTTAGTTTGTATAAAAATTTAGAGAACAAACTGGTCTTTTTGTTAAGAAGGTTCCTTTATAAATAATGCAGATTGTGTAGCTTAAATGCCAGACCTAACGTTTTCCAGATGGTGAGAGATGTATAGACACAAGGAGCTATGAAAAATATTTTCCAGTTCTTTACATTTCAACATGTTCATGTTTTCTACTTCAGACTGATTTATTTAGGCTTGTAGCAATAGAAAGCTGCATTTGATTAGATCATTATCATCTTTCTGGTTACCACAGAGATGCACGGTGCTACAAAAGGAGCTGTCATTTATTTATCTGTTAATATCTTTGCGTTGTGTTATAATTATCTCTTATTTTATTCTGGTGTGTCCTGTACTTAATCCATTTGGTTTGGTCTCCCTCCAGAAATGAAAGTACTTGTTGGTATGTTCTTGCAATCATTTATTGTTAAAGGGCTTCTTAAAAAAGGCCTTGAATATGCTTTAAAATCGTGCTTATAGTTACTTAAATTTTGCCGGTTTGTTCATGGAAATTACTTGTAGGTGTAAGTAATGCAGATATCAATCTTTGTATATAAGCAGTCATAACTTAAACAGTCCATGCCCTTTCCTTAGCTCCCACAGATGTTTTGTTTTTTCAAAACTGGGAAGGTAAGAATGTAGAAGCATGGAGAAGACTTCATGTTGATATGTCCCTGCTTTCACTAATCCCCAGTGTGTTGCTCCATGGGTAGTCTGGCCCTATTATTCAAATGGCTCGTCACAGGTGAACATAGGTGTTAGGTTTTCTTTTGGAGATGTGACCTCTCTCCTTCCACGCTCTGAAGTAATGTGCCCCTCCGTGATCAGTGTGGCTCTTTGCTTTGTTGTATGATTCCTTTCACAGTTTGCTGCCACCCCTTATCCTCTGTCCTTTGAACAGTTTCTTGTTTGGTTTATATTCTCCTGTTGCTAATATGCACACAGGTGTGATTATACTAAGAGTTATGACATAGAATGTCATTTGGATATATAGCTTAATTGTGCTAATTATCAGATATATTTATCTTTGTTACTTGCTGTCTATATCTACCATTTGTTTTAACATGATGTTTTTATGTTAAAAACTTTGAAACTAGTTTTTATAAGGCTCTGCCAAATTTTTGAAGATGTGTGTGTATTATTGAGATTAATTTTATGTCACAGGCTAAGTGTTGGTTCACTAATGCATGGATGCGAGAGCTGCAGTGAATGCTTGGAGTTACAGAAAATAATAAAATTGATCAAGGGACACCACTCTATTTTGAGTCACGGTGGTAATAGTGATAAAGGATTGGAGACAGTGTCTTTGCCAGTTTAGGATAATTTTATAGATTAAAAGAAACATTCTGATTTGGTTAAGCATACAGTCTATCCATCAACATTTCCTTCCTATCTTTCAATATGTCGGGCTATTTTTTTCCTTAAGTATTTGCAGTATTATTTTACTACTTGTTTAGCTTCTCCACTGGGAATCAGAAATAGCTATTCTTCAATGATAGTGGATGACATGATGTCTGAGTTTTAGAATAGAATAAATAGAATAGAATAGAATAGAATAGAATAGAATAGAATAGAATAGGATAGAATAACCGTTTCGGTTGGAAAAGACCTTTAAGAGCATCAAGTCCAACCGTTAACCTAACATTGCCATTCTACCACTAAACCATGTCCCTAAGCACCTCATTCAGCCGTCTTTTAAATACCTCCAGGGATGGGGACTCCAACACTTCCCTGGGCAGCCTGTTCCAGTGCCTGACAACCCATTCATTGAAAAAATTTTTCCCAATATCTAATCTAAACCTCCCTTAGGACAACTTGAGGCCATTTCCCCTTGTCCTATCCCCCATTACCAGGGAGAAGAGACCGACCCCCACCTCATTACAGCCTCCTTTCAGGCAGTTGTAGAGGGTCTCCCCTCAGCCTCCTCTTGTCCAGACTAAACAACCCCAGTTCCTTCAGCCACTCCTCATCAGACTTGTGCTGCAGACCCCTCACCAGCTTTGTTGCCCTTCTCTGGACATGCTCCAGCAATGCAACATCTCTTCTGTGGTGAGGGGCCCAAAACTGAACACAATATTTGAGGTGGGTCCTCACCAGTGCTGAGTATAGGGGCACGATCACTTCCCTACTCCTGCTGGCCACACTATTCCTGATACAAGCCAGGATGCCATTGGCCTTCTTGGCTACCTGGGCACACTGCTGGCTCACGTTCAGTCGGCTGTCAACCAGTAACCCCAGGTCCTTTTCTACCGGGCAGGTCTCCAGCCACTCTCCCCCACACCTGTAGCGTTGCACGGGGTTGTTGTGACCCAAGTGCAGGACCCGGCACTTGGCCTTGTGAAACCTCATGCAGTTGGCCTCGGCCCATGGATCCAGCCTGTCCAGGTCCCTCTGCTGAGTTGGGGTACAGTGAATTAAAATTTGAGGAAATGTCAGGTTCTGCTAGCTGTTTGGTTGTATAAGAGTAATACTATTTTAATTAGTTTTTGTAGAATATTGTCCAGTTTTGAGCATTTTGTTACAATTTTCTGTTTTCATCTTAGTTCCTTCTTAAGAGTAGTGTTTAACTGTGTTAGGGCTTCTGCTACCTCTCTTTGCTCCCAAGAACTATTAAAATTACCCATTAGTGAAACAGAAATCTCCTCTGAGATCTACTACATAACAGCAGAAATGTCCAGCTGTGATTAGAATAGAAACACTGCATTGAAAAATTGCCATTAAAATGTAAACAGGAAAACTTTTTTAAAAAGTTGTAATAAGAAAAACTGAGATGAAACATAATAGTATGTGACTACTGCAAATAATTTTTTCAAAAGAAGTTTGCATAGCTGGATAATTATAAAGATAATAGTGTGGTGCAAAATATATTAATACAGTAACTCTGAATTATATTCCAGAATTCCTGAAAGTAAATGCATATTTTCTGTCTGTAAGACTGTGGCCTAGACTAAGAGGAGATGCATTAAAAAGTTGTAAATATATTTCAATTGAGAGATGTTTTAAAAAGTGTTAGCATCTACTAGTGATAAATGTTGAAACCTTCAAAACCAAGTTGAGTATACACTTTTTATAGATGAGGGAAACCATTCATCTGCTTGCCCACTGTTGTGTGTGAGGTGAAAATCTAAAAACCCTAGGATTCGTGATTCCTATTCTCCTTTTAAGATGAAATGAAGGTTAGCCACCCGGAAAGTTCTGTTTTGCCTGTTTTGCACGAATCTGGAGGTTGGAAATGCCTTAGTAGCAGTGAAATATAGCTATTGTTTGAGACCAGGACTAGGCACAGTTAGGAGGTCTCCAGATATCTTGCCAAGAAAGACTTTGCAAATTAAGTCCTGAAATCGTGAATACTCAACAGGGAGTGACAGAAGAAAATGGAGCACTAGGGAACACTTGCTTGAGGGGCCACTTTGCTGAGCAATGCAGAGCTATACTCAGCATAATGTGGGGTTTTTTAAGCTTGGTATTTTCATATTTTTGTGTAGAGAAGTACAAGATTTGAACCTGGAAGCGACAAATGCATGGATGGCTGTTGCTACTTCCAAACTTGAAAGTCGATACATTCTTCTGGCAAAATTTTGATGGGAAAACTTTTGAATCTTGTGCAAACTACAAGAATAATCTCAAGTTTTTTCTTCTTTTAGTGTTGGTGTATGAGGTCCATGTATACACAGGCTCTAAACTTGGTGCTGAAACAGATTCTGATGTTTATATCAACCTCATTGGGACAAGAGGAGATGCTGGCAAAAGGAAGCTCCATACATCTAAGAATAATAATGTAAAATTTCGACATGGACAGGTGAAGTAAAACAATTCTACTTTTGATCAATAAGAGTAAATTATGGCTAGAAAACTGTTTCTTCAACAAGTGGAAATATCTTTTTATTTACAAGTTTTATTCAAGCAGTTTGCCATTTTCTTATATGTGTTCTTTATTCAAAATTACTTCCAGAATTACATCATATGAATAATTTTTATCTGCTGTATCAGTCATTTACTGAGAGCGTTTCATAGTAGAATTTGAGTACTCTTGGTTATTTATATTGCACATATAGATGAAATGGTAACAACAACATTTTTGTTCTCCTGAACAGACCACTGCGAATTCTAGGATCAAGTTCTAAATCCTTATTCCCAAGTATGTTTTCCAGTCTTAGTGAGGCAGATAAGGCTAGAAAATGTAGTACAGAGATGACCAAATAATTCTTTGCAACTGACCCTTTTGTCATGCCAAAGAAATTGAATGCTGTCTCTGTGGAGCAATTTTAAAGTGTTATTCACCTTAGGAAGCTTTAAAAGATCCTCACTGACTGACCAGGACCAATATAAGACACCTATATTCATTTTGAAAAATAAAAAGGAAAAAAATAAACTATTCTATACTGTTATAGTCAAAGCAATAGCTGTGTTCAAGACCTTTATAATTTTCGTTGTATGGTTCCACAGATGGATATTTTCTGCATAAAGGCTGTCTCACTGGGAGACTTGGAGAAAGTTCTGATTAGCCATGATGGAGCTGGTCCAGGTAGGATTTAACTTCCTAGAGACCAGTCTATTTTCAAGGCCTTTTTGAACACAATGCACTTGATTTATTTTGCATCCTTCATACAAAATGTGACAGAAGGTCTTGCAGTGATAAAAAGTCTTCCCGCAGACTGGTCACTGTGATGGGGCAGTGAAAAACAGTGGTAATGGACAGCAAAAAGGACAAGAGTTTAATGTCAAATGCCATCGTTCCACTTTTTGTTTTCAAGGTTATTTATAAAAAAGCACTATTTATTTGCATACAGAAAACTCATGAAAGCGTGGCTCACACAGGTAAAACACTTCATTAGACAAAAAGTGAAGACTGGCCAGAATAGAATGAAAGATATTTGACCCCTGCTTTACTACCAAACAAATTCTGAGTAGCTATAGCACAATGTCCTTGCTGCTTTGGGCAACGGTAGAAGATTTGGTTATTTATTTAATCTGTGCAAGTCAATATGGAGCTGCTCCAGTGAGTGACATTGAATTCAGCTTGCAGGTTTTTCAGAAAAAAAGGGGTAGTTTTGTGATGAGACAAATTTTTGATACAAGCCCTTGAGGTGTGCATGTCTGGAATGATGTAAATGAAGAGAAAGCTATCATTTAAAAGCACTGAAGATGTAAACACTGCAAATACATTTGCAGATTAGTGGCTTTGAAGAAACCAAATGAAAAGAAGGATTTTTAAAGCAGTTCAGGGCCACACTGATACTAGGTGAGAAAAGCACTTTTGCCTTACTCTGCTCTGAAATGGCCTCAAGCAACACCCATCTTGCTGACTGGCTGTGTTGTCTAAGGCACTGAGCAGACCTGTGACTATTACAGAAGTAGGCTTATTAGTGCAGCCTTGGTGTGGGAAGTAAACTTGATTCTTGTATCTTTGTAGTTCTCTAGAGTATGCTGCCTTCATCAATACGGATGATTGTATATTTGAGGGTTTTACATCCTAGTAGACCAAGGCATAACACAGAAGGCAGAGTGGTGGAGCCTACCTTCACTCTGTCCCCCAGGGCACCATACCATGCTCTCTTCCCTCATCTCTCCTTTAATAGGCAGCATAGCCAATATCACAGGATTAGCATTGCAAGCCTGCAACCAGACTCAGCTATCTTAAGGTGTTCTTTGACAATGGAGTTCAAAATCTGTGGTTTTGGAGGATTGTCTAAACAGGACAATGAATTGGATTCTGAGTATAACAAAATTTATGCCTCAATAATTAATATGATGGTTCCTGGAAAAGGATGGTGAGTCAGGAGAGAGGCCATCTAGAGAGCCAGTCTTTTGGGGGTTGACATGGAGGAAAGAGGGTTCCTTTAGAGGTCGGGTTGCCCTTTTTTCTAATTATATCACTTGTCTGAGTGATAGGGCAGAAGGTCTTTGGTCTGGATTTGGAGACTATCTTGAAAGGATCATGGAACATATGTTTTCTTCGTGGGTCCTAGACTGCAGGGAATACATCTCCTCCCATGGCCACTGTGAATGAGGAAAGAAAAGGAATTTTGTCCTGGTCAGCAGGGTTTTGGCATCGGTCAGGTGTGAGTCACTAGACGATGCGTCTTATGTGCTGAAAAAACCTTCTCCTCCATAGAAACCTTCCCTGCAAACCTGTACATTTACACAAGCATTGCCTTTCATCTTTTTTGGCCAGTTTCAAAGTGACCTGCCTGATTGCTGGTAAATCTTGGCCAGGCTAGCAGGTTCCTTCCAACAGAAGAGCATCTGAGTTATAGGGGGCTGACAGAAGAAGCTTGCAGGTGTCCTAATGTGCCCTGGGCTTGAAGTATCGAAGGGGAAATGCCATTCTGCTCCATGCACTGCCTGAGCAAGTCCTCCCAACGGGACAGAGACTGCTTCATTCTAGGGACTTCCAGACTCAAATGCAGCCAGGGGGGCAGAGCGTGAGAATAAATAGGACAGTTGTGTGCTTCTGACAAAAACATCCCTCATGCTGTTTTGCTACAATGTGCTGATAAATAATGGCATGAGTCAGGCAAAACCTCGTAAGCAATATGACAAATTGTGAGTGGTGCAGACACAGTAAGAACAGGATATTTGAAAAGGGCTTCGCAGGAGAACTGTACTGGTCACTAGGATGGTTACTGGAAGTGATCTAAGAGATCAGCATGGACGTGGCAGTGGCTACTGCTGTTTGGGAGAGGATGAATTCAGTAGCCTGACAGAATTGAGGCCGCACAGCTCCATGCCTGCCAGTCCCACCAGTGGCAAGGCTGAGCATGTGTTCCCAGTAGGCACACAGAAACACATTTATGAAACACATATATGTATGCTCAGGGCCAGCCACACAGACCGACATGGACAGGAACTCAGCACTCATGCAAACAGCACCAATGGCCTTATCCTGTTACCCTCGCTAGCTGATCAGAATGACAGTCCATCAATGGCAAATATATACATATATATACACTATGGATATATAAGGCCTCCAGAAGCTGGCCTTAGGCACTGTCTGCCCAGTCACTGGCACTGGATCCTTGGATCCTCAGTTTCCCCAGTTACTGGCACCTAGACATATAAAGCCCCTCCAAAACTGCAGCCCTGCTCCATTTGCAAATGAGAGCAGTAGTCTTAATGATTTGTTAATAAATACTCATATATGCAATAAAAACTTCACTCACAGAGGACCAAAATTTCCAGCTTTCACAGAGATCTCAGTTAACCGCATAAACAGATTTGTCTCAACATCCTTATGCCTGATCACAAGGAATCAGAAGATGTAGGCTGGGATATGAATGGTGTTGGCAGTTCACAGATGTATGCATATACTTATCTCCAAGGAAAAAAACCCCACCCCTCTTAAAATTAAAACAGAGCAAGGCAGAGAAGAATTAACATTGTACCTCTTGTGAGGGACACAGAATAATAAAGCTTTCATTCTGTTAATATATCTTCTCTATTTAGCTGAGCTCTGTCTTCATATGATCTGTGTTTCTGCTGGAAAAAGATAATCTGGACTTTTTTCTTTAAATTTATTTTTAAAAATGCATTATTTCACATGATAAACTTTTGTCATTTCAACACAGGCAATGGATGGTTCCTGGATAAGATTGTCATCAAACATAAAGAAGGAAAGGAAGCTCGGGAGGTTGTTTTTCCTTGTAATAGGTATGCCATTCATGGAAAAAAAAAATTTGTTACGCTGCCAGCAACCTAAGGGAAAAAAATTGCAGAACAGGCATGTGCACACAACCTTGATATATGAGCAGTGCCTCGGTTTTTCAACATACAAAGGATGCAAAATTTTGCCGTTGAAGACAAAGAACAAAGTTGCTGTATGGATATAGGAGAGAGTAATTTCTTAATGCCCAAACCCAAATGTTGCATAGGATAAAAGGTGCATTGATCTTTCTTTTATCTAAATTATACCAAGATCACATGAAAATAAATAGACTTTCAGTTCTCAATTTTTTAAAAAGTATTACGTGTAAAGATCTAGCTGTACTGGTTTTGGTCAGCTTCTCTTTCTCAGTCACTGAAAACTTTATATACATCCTGGAATCTTTGGAAAGACCTTTAACTTTTCTCCTAAAGGAGAGCTACTGTATTTCCTTTCATTTAGTAAATCTCTACCTGTCTGTCCTACTAGTTCTAGAATTTTGCTGCCATCGGCAAAATTGGAAAACTTTCGACTCTCTCAGTTCTAACAATTACTAAACAGGCTATTTTACCATTTATTTTTATTACCTGAAGCAATTGCAACCTGAACTTTTAGCAGTCATTGAGTTTAATCGTATGGCTATAACAGAAAAAAAACATAAAATAAGCCAATAGGCAAAAGTAAGGATTTGTGTGTGTTGTTGCCATATTTGTATATTTAATACAATAGAAATAATTTGAAGAAATGTAATTTAGATCCAGCTAATTATATTCTGTAGTATATGGTTTCCAGAATTTATGAGTTTGTGTTACATGGCTGAAATAGTTTCCATGTTATTTTGGGAACTGTGCTTTAAAGTCTTGAAAATCTTTAGGGGTTCAGCAAAGACAGCTCTTCTCCTCTAGGAATCCTACCTCTTTACAAAAAAACAGAGTTTCAGTTTGCAAGGTTCCTGGAAATTACTAGCTAAGAACCATTTACTCCTCTCAGAACTATAATTCCTATGATCAGGTTTTTGCTTTATCCTTCCTTTTTGGCTATTAAGCTTTTTAATTGGTTTGGTGTGCATTAAAGATGGTTATTGGAAGAGTAGATGAATGACACAATTGTTTCTTTAATTACAAGGAGGTTTTATGAGACTTCTCTAAAGGTAGAGATACTTAATGAAGACAATTGGGCTCTCTATAAAACTGCCTTGCCAAAAAAAAAGAAATCATTAGGCTCTTAGAAGAAGGTTAGAGATGTTATACATAGAACTAGAGGACTCCTGCCGTCGTTTGCCTGCAGTGTAAATGTGCTGCCAATGTGTCAAAGTTTACGTTCTGTTTTTAGAAACTGCTGGTGATCTTTTGTTTCTTAGGAGGGAATGAGGAGATAGCTCACAACAGCTAATCAAGTTATTTATTGCAACAGTAGTTGAAATACAGCGGAGTTTAGACTTCAAGCATATGAGATTTATTCATAGAGTTTTGTTATATACAAGAAGTAAAATATATTATGCACCCTTGGGTTTAAACAAATGCAACATCAACATGGAGCCAATAGAACAGAAGTTGAGAGTGAGCACGTATTTATTTATTTTTAAATAAGTGAGATTGCTAAAGGCTGTAAAGTGTTATTAGATCAGCAAGGAGGATCAACTGAAGGAGTATGGATGTGTGTTTGTAGTGAAATGATATTGCAGGAAAGATCCTTAAATTCATCATTATAAAAGAAAAGGGAAATAAAAAGAAAAGTTCAGTTCATTGCTGCAGATTTACAGAAGCTTTAGAAACTTCCAGACTTGCAGGGGTTATATATCATTTTAGGTACAATGAATATAACTAACTACTGCAGGTTATGTAGCCCCCCCCCCCCAAATATACAGTTGAGTCTCTGATCCTGTAAATACTTAGTGTTTCATATAATGTACTTCATATAGTACTATAGTATTTCATATAGCTACCATAAAAATTCCTATTTGCCTGGAGCAGACTGAGCCAAATTCTCCTAATATGAGCAAGTCCAACTATGATGGATGTGAAAAGAAAATTCGATCTAGGAAGTAGTTTCAAGGCATAGTTTGATAAAAAAGTATAAAATAAATACTCTTGGAGAGAGAAGGTAATTGTCAGATTACTTGCAATATACGGATAATTGTCATTCATCTTACTATTTTTGTTTTTGCAATGAAAGATGGTTAGATGAATATCAAGACGATGGGAAAACTGAGAGGGAGCTAACTGCCAATAGTAAGTATTTTGTTAAAGAAAATTCATGTTATAGCAATAATGCCTAGTTATTACAGAGGAACCCTTCTGAATAACACCATAACTTAAGAAGACAAACGATACTAAAGCTTGTTCACGTCTTTTTTTCCTGTTCATATTTTAGAGGATGACAATTCAAAGAAGGTATTCCTTAAAGGTAAGAGTTGTTTTCTACAACATTGTTTATGCTGTTTGATTTTAATCAGTGTTAAGTGACAAATATGTGAGCAAGTAACCTCATCATATATGTAAACTATCAACTGTCAGAGAAAATGAAGACAAATTGGCTGGCAGTGGTCTACAGAAAGGACTAGGCCTTTATACGCAATTGAGAAAAACATGCTGTTTATAAGCCATTTCTGATGTTCTTCATATCAGCCAGGAATCCCTCTGAGAAGAGATTCAAGTGTTGTTTTGTTTATCCCAATGTCACTGTCATTTAATACATGGGAACAGGTCCCCTAGCAAAAATCATCAAGTTGAAAAATGTGTTTTGAAGTGTCAGTGGAAGTATTTTCAGGTCTAAATCCATCAGGGTATTCCCAAAGTAGCCAGAAATAATATAGGCTTAAACTCCAAATCTGCTAGTGAAGCTAAATGTAGTATATGCATTCAGTTGACTAAATCTGCTTGAATTAGTAAAAATTTTTTAATAAAAAACTACCCACCCAGCTGTCTTTTTTTACACCTACAAAGACAGCCCCATCACTGTAACACGCTGGTACTTCCCAAGTGTTTAAAATTTGAGATACCATCTCTGTGTTTCTCCTTAACCAGAAAAGAAAAACAAACTGACACAAGTATCTTTATGAACATTTAACTGTAAACGCGTATTCTGTGTAACTGTGTCTGGAACCGTATGGGAGAAACTAAAGTAAAAAAAGTAACGTTTACACTTGGCTCTGGAAACCATGACTTGCCTTCTGTAGGATGAGTCCTGATCTCTCGATCTAATTCCAGTTTCATTGAAAATTAAATAATTTGCATTCAATCAAACAGTTTAGCCAACAGCTTTATTGTTCCATGGCAACATAACTTTGACAAGAGTAGACTGATTAACTCAGGTAAGTAAAGGCTTTCCCACAGAGAAATTTGATTTTCACAAGAATGACTTGGAATTGCATTCTGCTAAGCGCACAGTTCAGAGATGCAGCCATAATATCTATTTCACCTTATGTTCAGAAAATAGACTGTATTTTACTACTAATCTAAGGGTTTTTTTTCAGTGCAGCTACATTCTTTATTGTGCTACAATAAGCAGGCACAGATGCACAGGCTGCTGGGAGCCTGTGTGTGTAAGGAGCAGTTAGACACCATATATGGATTGTGAGGAGAAAGGAGTGGCTTATTCTTAATCAGTTTGTGAAAAGTCACATTGTCTGGATGCCCAGGAGTACCCAAAGAGTGTGTGCTGATATCTTAGGTTGAAATCAGATGTTCTGAATAATGAAGATATAAAGGAGAAGAAAATTATTAAGAACTTTTCTGCCAATGAGCTATGCATCAGCTTAGCTTGAATTGCTCTTTAGCCATCTTTTCTTTACGCGGGGGTTCATTCCAGTGAGGAGCCCAGATAGGTGAGAGACCCTACTTTTATGCCTTCTGTAAAAAAGATGATGAGCAGGTCTGACCTCAGGGTTGTTCGCAGTTTAATTTGTGGTGTTGTACTGGTTATCTCATAGACCTTGCATGTGAGAAGACTGAGATTTACAGGAGGGTAACAATCACAGGAGGTTTGGAAAGGTGTTTTGTACTCAGTTCTGTGTCAATCCGTCATGACACAGTACCACGGTTAGAGCTTATAAGAGAAAATTCCAGAGATGCAGAGTCTTGGCAGGAAAAATAATTGCCTTAAGTTCTCCCAGCAGCTTTAGCAGTGAAGATTTCACATGGTAGAGCAGATAGTAATGATAAGCAGTCCCACTCACAGTGGAAGCGAAAACTTTCCCTATAATTTATATTTACTGAATAAGAGGCAAGCAGCAGTGTTGATGCTAGGGAGCCAATGTTCTATGCATTCATGTGGTCATATTCTATACAAGCTGTACTCTGCAAGTGGGCTTCAGAGACAGTCATAAAAAGTTGATTGGCATAATTCAGTGGTGTTTGGTGATTTTCAGAGTAAGATCAATGTGCTTAGGTAAGGCCTATAACAAGGGTTACAAAACAAAACAGTAAGTCCCTCCAAAGCTCAGAAATCTTTTTCTCTTTGGATAAAGTTAGTAATATGTTCTACCACCTACCAAAAGAAGAGAGTTTGAAAGTCATCATTGCTAAGCGGGTTACTAGAGGATTCTCAGTCCTTCCTCAGCCAGGCTGGCATTATGCCAGCTTTAATGAAGCACAAATCCCAGATCCCTGTGAATGCTGCTGCTGTCTATGGATTCTACCCAAATGCGGTGTGCCCATATCAGGCTTTCCCAGCAACCTTTGTACATCTGTAGATTACGAAGAGGCTCTGGTGTATCAAGCATAGATAAAGATTTATTTCTGTTCTCTTGATTCTACCTTGAATGTTTGGCTAATAGGGTAAGAAAAAACACAGAATTCCTAAATTGTAACTGGACTGGTCCTGTTTCTAAACACAAATGACAGTATATATTGCCAGGTGGAGGCTGAATTTCCTAAGAAAATAAAATAAACAGACTGATAGCTCTGCCTTAAGGCAACACAAATTTCTACAGTCTCCGGGAAGTAAGCAACTTGTGAGTAAGCAAAGTGTGAAAGCCATTCTAGGTCTTAAGACCAAAACCCACCAGAGTAAAAAAAATGGAATAATGTATTGTAAAAACAATGGTGGCAATCCTCTAAAAACATAAAACCAGTTCATATTTTAAAAAAAACAGAAAAAAAAGTCTTCTTTTTTCAGTTTTCTGAATTATATTACAAAATGTTGGCTTTATGTTTTATCTTGCCCAGTTTGCTATGTGCAGAAGTCATTGCAGGTTTGATTTTCACAGTTTTGCTGCAAGCACCTTTCAGGTTCCAAACTAGTGTCTAAAAGACTTTCTGGAAAGAAAAGGGCCCCGGCTTCTAATGTGTCTCTGGATACATATCACATATATTTTGAAATCAGGTCTTTGGTTCCATTATTTTAGAAATGAAAGAATTCTGGGGTTTTTTTCACAGAAGTCTCCTTTCCCCTCACCATTCATTTTACCAGTCATCCTACTGATGTCTCAGAGAAAATGGCTATAGCTTTATGAATAAGCTAAAAGTAAAAAAATACACTAACACACACTCTGAAAGGAAGCTAATGCAGTTCAGTGGTATCAGGAGGAAAGTCCCTTTTTTAATGTGGCCACATATATGAAACACAGAAGACAACTTACTCAAGCTTAGCTACCTGATTTTCAGAACTTACTGAGGACTTCAGAATATCTTGAAAAGAGATACAGAAATCACTGAATGCAATAGGCGCTTGGCATCATCCTGTCTGGTGTGGCCATTCTTACCAAGTAGTTATCTAGGCTGTCTAATATTAGACAAAAGACTTTTTTCTGATTCTGGCATGAGCAGGTTAAATGCACTTGCTGAACTGACAGAAAATGCAGTCAGTCTGGGTTAGCTCAGTTACCAAATTGTAGAAGCATGAAAAGTAAATGTAGGAGAACAAACAGTCACAGATGCTAAGAGGCCTTAAATCTGTTAACCACTGATTTATTTCCTGGAAAACTCCCAACCGGTGTCTTAGCCTTTCTTCTGAAATAACAATTAAAAACACAATTGTGGATATTAGTGAAAATAAATCACCTTGCCTGAAATAGCTTCTTTAAACATGCTGCCTCTCTGAGCAAGGAACAGGCAGTGATGCACCCGTGCTTTCTCTTAACTTGGGGCTTGCTCTCTCCTGAAGCAGAGGGATATTACAGAGAGAAAAAAAAAGCTCACCTGGGAAACACAGTAATGCAAAATTATCTTAATTTCCCCTCTGCTGTGTTCCTGGGACAGCCTTCAAAACGGGGCATGGTTGGAGAGGATAAGAGGTTCAGGGCTATGTCGGGAGTCTTTGTGAAAAATTTAATCTGCTCATAAACCCTCGGAGTGCTCAGGAGCAGCAGAAGCTCAAACGATGCTTGACTTCACCAAGTGTGACACCCTGAAGGGTACCACATGCCAACCTGGCACGAGGAGATAAAATTCAAGGCTGGCACATATATCAAACAACAAAAGTTCCTCATTAGGCAAACTGTGGGTCTTTCACATACTACATCTGACTCATTCCTGGAAATGACCTCAAAGAAGAGTTCAGATGGGAGGATTCTTTCAGCTAGTGTGTTACTCAGCAGACTGACTGTGAGATGCGTATTTGCCTGCTGTTTTGTAGCCAAGCCCGGAAGAGTCAGGGAACAGTCAGATGTAAGGCAGAAAAAGCTTCTGCAAGAAAGAAGAAACCAGACTTAGCTAAAGAAAACAATGTGAAAAACAGGGGGAAAATCATAAATCAAGAAAACCAGATCAGGTTTTCACCCAGTCTCCATCTCCAAGGAGGTGGAGGAAAAACAAAAGATATGAAAAAAGTACACAGTAATAAAAGAAAAAGAATCACATCCAACTTATTTCTGAATTAAACTATTCTAAAATTTATTTTGTCAGCAATCCTTTATATTAATGCCATTAGCTAATTATCATATTATCACAGTACTGGTCACAGTCTAAACACAGTCTTTTGATTTCCTTCCACTGTTAAGTTCCCTTTGCCATGCAGGATCAAGTGTCTTTTCTACAAAAAATTCATTTGAATTCAGGGAAAGATTCGCATTCAAGCAGTTAAGTAACTTTCTAATCTATATTTTCCATCTAAGACAGTATTTTTTCCACACCTGGAATGGTTTTCTGTAGCTTCTTGGTTGCATTCTGGACTTCAAACATTGCTATGAGTACAGGTCACCTACCAAAAAGAATCTGAAAGGCTCAAGCCATGAGCTGAGGTCAGTGTAAACACTGCTTTGGAATTCCCTGAATTTTGGATTCAACCCTAATGAATGATCTGATCTGCCAAAAGAGCAGACTGAACATGACAAATTAGGTTAGAAAAATCTGAGAAAATAGGCTTAAGTTTCCTTGTTTAACTAGTTCTGTATTAGTCAGTAGTTCTTACAAATGGATCACATACAAGTCTTAAAAAATGTTAATTTCTTCTTCATGTTACATATGAAGACTTTAAGAATGGAAATTTAATAAATTAATTACTCCAATTAAAGCAAATATATTTTGCTATAAAGAATGAAAAAAACCTAGGCAAATATTCTTTTACCTGCTTTCTTGGTGTTAATTTCTGCTTGCATACCCACTCCAACAGTTTTCTTATGTTTATCATGTCTTATTTAAGTTATAATTATCTTCAAGAGAAGGAATGTTTGTCTATTTTTATGAAATCTGATGTAAGTTCATAGTAATCTTCAAAAACATCCATTACTTTCTGCCATTGGTACTAAAAATGTGACTTTTTTATTTTGTTTAGCACGACAGTGGAGAGTGCAGGTTAAAACAGATGGAGATTCCCCAGAGCCACAGGAGTGTAAAAGGACCCTTGTGATTTATGGCTCAAAGGGCAGAAGTGATGAGATTCTGCTTTCTCCACAAACACCAGGATATGTGTGCTTTCTACCCAGAGCAACAGATGAATTCATTGTAAGTCATAAATATACAGTACTACACAGAGCTTATCATGAGATCCCTCTCTAGCCAAAAGATAGATGGATAGAGAGATATCTATATAGAATGTTAGTTTGGCTGGTACAAATGATGTACTTATTTACAAAGATGGAATGTTATAACTTTAGATCTTGGGTCATCTTCTGCTGGTAGTCCTGTTCTACTACAGATAGCTGCAGTGTTCTCTGAATTTTCAGTGCCTTCAAGTGTATTTATCATAGAGAAAAATGGTTCCTTTTGTGGAATTTATTCCATTCATCAGCTCATCTTGCATTTTCTCTAATTCCCTAAAGATTGCTGAGTTGCAGTTTATACAAAAGGCAATATACAATTATTTGAAAATGCAGAAGATGAAGGATTGGACAGTATTCCCAGAAGAGATAAGTGGGCTTTTCTTACCTTTATTTTGGTCTCTGTAAAGCAGTCTCCACTCGCCCCCAAAATAGTTCTGTCTCTCAGGCCAGCAGGCAGAGGATTTTTCTAGATAATCATAAATCACAGGAGAATGCATTCATGCATATCAAAGTGTGATGAACCCTGAAGCAATAGCATATACATGAGCAGTATTAAAATCAACCCTAGCACAGTCCTGACTACCTGTACAGCTGACATGCAACCTGCTGCTTTGAGAGGATTTATCTGAGGCGTCTTTTTAGTGTCCAGATTCTGTCCTGGCTTTCTAGGCTAAGTCACTGCAAATTCTGTTGATTGGCATGAAGTGCAGCTTCTAGCCAGCGAGATGAGAGAAATAGCTTGCAATTCAAGGCAGTTTTATAAAGCTCAGAAATACTTTCAATGGCTGCAATAAACATTCTGAAAACAATGGCAAAACTACATTTAGAAGATGTTGTCAAAGCTTCATCATAATGACATGATCCAGGCTGAGTTTTTAATTTAAGTAACAAGCTACAGCAATTTAGGAACTTTACGGGAGTAAATGAAAAGATAAATGGCACTTGTTAAAGAAAAGAAAGCCCCTGCTTATCAGAAAACAGTCAGGAAACACAATAAGCAACAAAAGGAGATTCCTAAGCTATTGACACAAACTGGAGAGGTCAATAGAGGCAGCATCTATGTATGGAGCAACCACACCAGCTGGCTGAATTTTGGCAAGCGTCATTCCATAAAGCAGACCTCTGCCACATCTGACTTATTGGTAATTTCCCAAATGGCATGTATTCCTTCTTAAGATTGCCTAATTTCAATGACTGAGTGTGACGCTAGGAGGAATTAGTATTGTTATGTGTCAGTCATGGTTGTCCCTCATAGTCTACAATCCTAGTACCGTATCCATCATACCGGGCTTCCACCCCAATGGCTTTCTAAATGCTTGTTCATACTTTGGATTGGCTTTGGGTTGATGCCTATATTTTCCCCTTAGCTATTTGTGTCCTTGTTTTTGTTGCTTTTTATGAAGAAGTTAATACTATTTGAACATTGTTTACTGTGCATGAAATTTTGTCTTTTTGCCACATTGCTTAGAGTGTTTTACATTTTTTGTGGCATTCTAAGGAAATCAAAATAGAAGGTCTGGTATAAAGGAGCATTTGGGGATTCACAGATATCTCCATAAATACCTTCATATTTTCTCCAGGTGGTTAAGTTAATAAACCCAGTTTCTTTTTACTCTCCCTTTCTTCATTCTTACTAAGGCTATTCAGAAGAATGCAGAAGCTTTGCTCATGTTCTCCCATGGTAGCAGCAGGCTGGAGGCATGAGCATGGTATCACAAGGAGGACAAGCTGTGAATTCAGATTTCCAACAAGTAGGAGAAAATGAACTTTTAACGCCCCCCCAAGATTCTGGTCCTAGACAAATGCCCTTAGTGATATAGTGCAGTAAAAAGAACCACAGGTTATGTGCTATAAGCAGCTCATGCTGTTATGAAACAGTAAGCTTAATTTTGATCTCAGAGATACATTTATTGCACACTGAGGACAGGAAGGCATGTAAATTCCTGATTTTCCAGGTGCTCTCACACAAATATATGCACAGATGTGTATCATATTCAGAATGATCATTTGATCCAAAATATTTCTAACCAACTCTGATGAAAGAACAGGTGTAGTTTAATTGCACATAGCAAGCGTAAAGAATAAATTGTTAAAAGACATAAAATAGCAGCATGCTATCAGGTACAGTTGGGGTTCAGTGGTCTCAGGCATCTGTAGTACAGTTGGTGAGCTGCTGAAATAAGAATAAATTTCCTTAGAAGACCTTAGTTCTAATAAATAAATTGAGAAATAGGTGAATGTGTCAATGTTATTGAACCTACTGGGAGTTCTAGAATTGAAGATAGCATAGCAAGAAACCATGCCATCTCCAATGAATATACACTTTGAAAAATAACTGGGAAAATGAAAGTAAACTGACAGTGCAGTAGTAGAATTTTTTTCCTTGATATTCCAGTGATGATAGGAATCAATTGTTGATCTCACATGGAATGAGTAAATTTGTAAAGTATATATATCTTTCCCCCAGTTGTCAGTGTATCTTGGTTACCTACAGAGTAAGCTTGTCAGAGCATGCCTTTGGAGACTCCTAGCGTATCATGCACATTCTGTTATCCAGAGAATCATAGAACACAAAGACACATCAACTGACAGATCATGGGATTGGGATCCCTAAAACTACTCTCCAAAGCACTAGCACAGGTAGTACAAAATGATCAACAAAGCTCTGCAAGTAGGACTGTTTGTAAATACACAACAAATATGGAATGTATTTTGTGTTAAGGACTATGAGGGTGACAGAGAATTTTAAATCACATAATGCAATACTCCATGTGTTTTCCACAGTATGAGATGGTGCTCCAAACCACAAGTAGCAGGATTTCTAGAGTCCCTGACAGAAAGCTGTTCAGCTGAATTTTAGGATGCTTTGACCACACCCTTTTAACTAGAATAACTTCTGCACCTTTTTTTAAAAAAAATAAGCAGGGAAGAGATAAAGAATTTAATTTAAATGTGCAGCCAAACAGTACATTTTACAAAGCTTTAATTGCACTAGGCATGATGTCTTTGGAGAAGTTCTGTGTGAGTCAAAAAGGAAAAGATTTAAAATATTATGAAACTCTCTAATCTTCTTCATCAGTTACCTGTCTCTGAGACCTTCAAACCCCCAGTGGCTTTGCCAGAGAATCCTCTTGATTATAAGAGCTACGCTCCTTCAATAATGTAATGAAAAAAACATCGTGTTGTTTAGTATATGACATCCAGCTCAGCCCACACTTCAAGTACGGAATATTATATAAAACTGTTCAGAAGAAATAAATGTGGAAAAATTAATTAGGAAATTATAATAATGAATAAAAAAACCCAAGGTGAAGTGTCGTCTTGCAAACATTCTGCAAACTTAAACCCAGGATATTCAATGGACATATATTTTGTGATGGATTATTTGTCTGTCTCTGCTTTGAAGGTCATGTTACATCAATTGATAGGTGTCAATGGAAGGAAAAAACAATTATGGGATCAAAGATAGCATATCATATTCCAAAGGAAACTGATTGCATTAAACTGCTCAGAAAAGGATTACAAGAATGATATAATAGCAATGCTCTGTTACAATGATGGAGCTGAACAGAAAGGCTAATAATGGCCAGGGCTGTGGGGAAAAAAACCAAACCCATGAAAAGCAGGGAAATATCTAATACACTCAATTGGAAATAGTTGGTGGTGTTTAATTCCACAGATCATAGACAGTATGATTACTAGTGCTTGCTTGTTCAAAGTCAGTCATGGAGCTAATTGAAATTGTGATTCCAGGAACAAAAGGGAAAATAGAAGTTTTTAAATAGTCTGTCCTGTATTCTGAAATAATTTTAATATTTATCTAATTGGTGCATTTCCTTCAAAGTTATGACACTCTTTATGAAAATTTAGAATCCCAGAGAACTGCAAATTTAGGTAGCAGAAGACAATGTAAAATGGGAGATACAGCTTGCCCTGTATAAAAATAACCAACAGAGAGCTTTATGGAATACATTGTGCATGGAATTTAAAGTAGCTGTGTGATACAATCATGAGGTCCATCTCTATGAGAAACAAAATCTGCAGGCAGTAATTTTACAAGTCAGTAGTCTGGTTCTGAAAGAGAAGAAGCGATGATTTTGTTGCCTGTGAAGAACCTATAGTTTAGATGGTGAAGAAACTGTGCACTCTCCTCTCAATGAACCCAGATAATTCCTGCTAAGTTTCATAATGAATATTTTAGGAGAATTAGACCACAGGCAACCATAGCTAATGATATCCTTTGCAGCATGCACAGCATGATTGGAAAACTCTTGAAATGAAATTCTGCCCAAGTATTTCCCTTTTCATGGTGCAGCAGTGGAGAGACCAGGTCAGGAATCTGTGAGGATGTGGTAGATCCAAGAGGCATAAACTCCTTCACATTTGCATTGTAGTCTGGGACAGCCGTAAATTCTGTATGCACGATGGCTTATAGGCAGGCGGGGCAGGCTAGGCTTAGAGAGAGGACAAGTCTGGTGCCCCCTTCTTCAGTGTGAAGCTCCTCCTGTGTGGCTGTGGTGGGTATTGTGGAGTTACAGTTCAGGAGCTGGGAGATCCTCTGCAGCCTCGGGGCTGTTATATAGAGAGTGGGAAGGATTTCTTGCCTAGTTCTTAAAGAACAATGCCTTAAATCTTGAAATTTTGTAGGAGTGGCATGACAACCGCTTATAACACTTAAGAAATTCAGATTGGAAAGGATCTTTTAAGTCATCAAGTGTAATTCCTTCCTACCATAGACCTCTTTTCATAAGTTCTACATCATGAACAGTTCAAGCTCCTGGTAAAATAATTTTGGCAGGTTGCTTTATTTTCAATTAAATGTTTCTCTTCATACTCTGATGTTTTGCTATTTCTTATCTACATAACATTTATTAATGAGGGTGGCCAACTCTCTCCCAAGATGACAAAACCACACATTTTGTGTGGTTCCTCCCAAAAAGAATAAGAATAAGGTAGCTGATACTTCCCTATATGTATGTGCCCACTGTGCAAAGGCACATGAACTAGCTTTAAGCAAGCTACGTCAGCAGTGAAGGGCTGTCAAGTGTAAAGCTCTGTTGAGAAGCAGAATAAATGAATCTATTAGGAGCTCTGTACACTGCTTTAGGAGCCAGTCTGCCGGTGATGCTGCTGGTCCCAGATCGTGATTGTGTACGACTAACTTCAGTTTCTTACTGCGATGCATTGGGTGTACCAAAGTTTTATTTCCTGGCAACAGTCACCAAATCTTATGTTGTGACTGGTCTGGAATTAAAAAAAAAAAAACAGTATGAGAGAAGAAGGTTACTGGCAATGTTTTCTGTTTTGATCCTTCTTAAAAACAGTTGTTACCTTTTTGAAATAACAGTTCTGTCTTGTTTCGCTTGAAAGTCACTTCCCAACCTGTCTTTCTTGTAGTTGCCCAGTGAAAGGCTGCAGCACTCTGCTTCCAGGTGTTCAGGAGACTTACTGTGCAGTGGTTAATGTCACGCAGATCATTAGAGCTTGATGCAGTTTGATCATCCCAGTTCCCACAGCCCAAGGTTGATCTCACAGAAGCCCACCATCAGCAAACAGATATTGAATTTCCCATGTGTAGTACAGCAACAAGGCTGTGTTGTTCTACAGTTATTTCTGTAACATTTACAATTTACTTTTATGCAGAAATATCCCTTCTCTTTTCCAAAGAATTGGTTATAAAGTAATTTCATGCTCTAAATCCAATCATTTTGCAAATGAGAATTTAGTTAAAACTCTCTAGGCTCGTGGTAATTATCATTAATTTTAATACCTCACTTGACTGCTTGTATCAGAACCTTTGATTGTAAGTTAATGCTCCCCTCATCCAATAGGGCTGAAGCTTTACATGTTACCTTTTGTCTAAAGAGCTTAAATGCACAGATGTTTCTAATTTTAACCTTGACCCACCCTAATGGTAGAGTATCATGCTCACAATACTAATAAGGGAACAGAGAAAAATAAGGGAGACAATCTCACCCATCATCATACCATGAAAAAAAGAAGGATCGATTCCCTCATCACACTTATCCCAGCCTCTGATTCAGCTCTTCCATTCGTTAAGTTTAGGAATTCTACACTGTTTGGGAAAATCTCTGCAAGTGAACCAGCCCTGACAGTACACTCTTTCTCATGATATTTGTTGCAGGTTGAGACTGGAGATCTGGGAGATGTATACAAGATTCGGGTCAGCTGTGATGATGTGCCAGGCTTTGAGGGCTGGCATTTGAAGTCTTTTCACTTAGAAGAGCTACACACAAAACGAGAACTGAACTTTGACTGTAAGTGCTGGCTCTCTCTTAACAGAGGAGACAAGGAGCTGGTGAAAGAATTCCCTGCAGTCGAAAAGGACCAGAAAACTTTACCAGGTAAAAGCAGTGAGAAAAGCAGTGAGAAGATATAAACAATGTAAACTAACCTCTTGGAAAGAAAGCAAGGCTACAGTGGGCAAAACTATATAATTATACTTTTTAAAGATAAAGCATGTGTTCAAAGTCATGGACATGATTTGTAGTAGGCTTGCTATTGAATTACTTAGCTTATAATAGTTTTAGTTAGTAACACAAGTATCAAAAGTGATCCCCATTGTACAAAAAAGTTTTTTATTTGTTTTCCCTGAGGACTATTTTTTTTGCCATGCTGAGACTTTCAGAGTATATTCAAAGATGCACTTGGAATGCGAAGGCCTGTAGAAGTACTGTATTTGTTCAGAAAAGTTGGCAATTACACATGAGATAAAAGTAATTAGAGACGTGGCTGCTTTTCTAAACTCAAGTTCCAGAAGTTCTGGTCCCTTAATACCTCAAACCTATTCGCAGCCTTAAAAGAAAATATAGCATTACATTAGTTGAATGTTAACTCAGCAGGACCATACATTAAAAATGATATTTGAAAAACTTTGGTTATTCTTTTTGTATGAGTATGAATACCTATGCAATATAATGATCTTTCTCAGAAGAAAAACCAATCTGACTCTGTAAAAGTGCAGTTGTGCAGGAGCACCATAGAGGCAAGAAGTTTATAGTTCCTGTTTTTCACCTTAAATTAATAAGTGCATAAATTTTTATACTTATGTGTCATGTCATGCATCCAGATACTATGCTACATGTCTCTGCTATTCTATTTTGCATAAACTTTACATAGTCTCTTTTCTTTGTCCTGTGTTAGTTATTATCTACTGCAGAGATAATTCAGTTTCTAACAGTCCCTGAAGAAACTCGGATGAGTTCTTATTTTCCAGATCTTGTACGATAAAATAGAACTGGGCAGAAGTTGTCTAAATATTAGTAGCTCTAAGCTGCATAAGTCTGAATTGTCCAAGTCCAATTTCTTTTGATTGTCTAAGGAAATTAATGGAAAGTCTTCACTGAGCTTAGCAAGAAGATGTCAGATTCATAAGGAGTAACGTGACCATTTCAGTCACTGTGTAGCAGATATTTTGGTAGCTGCAGGAATAAAACCAAACAGTAGTCTTACTAAATACTCTGTGTTGCTGTTCTCTTTTAGATACACCTTGTACTTAATCAGGTTTATTTAAAGTTTTTTTCTTTTTGTACAGTCTATAATTATGTTGTCTCTGTACATACTGGTGACCACTGGGGAGCAGAAACTTTTGCAAATGTTTATATCACTCTGTATGGCAAAAGAGGGGACACAGGTGTGAGGAAACTTCATACATCTTTAGCAAAAGGAAGAAAATTTCAAAGGAATAAGGTAATGGCACAAAAAATGCTGTCTTACATGTGCAGGAGTTAGTACTGAATGAAGTGTCATTTAATGCCTGGTTAGAATACATATTGCTACTGATAGGCAAGAATTTGGAAACAGAATTTATCTTCCAGATATTCATAGTAGACCAACACCAATCTTATTTCCTTCCTGTACAAAAGCATCCCCACATGATAATAAAGGCTCGACATGAGCACATAGAAAGCAGATTACTGGGGAGAACCTCTGTGATCATGCTGCTTCTTCCATTCCAAATACAGGACAGCACGGGTAGAAAAGAATTAAAAATTAGTGATTCAAAATAAGGTACAGAAATTGCTGTGAGACTTTTGCAATCAATGATGTTTCTGTAACCACAGTCCCACATGAAACACTAACTCAATGTCTAGTCAGTAAGTTGAGACAATAGAAAAGAATTCCACTTAGAGAAGAGAATGCACACAAAAGCAGTGTTTCTATATGACCAATAATGATAAAATTCTTCTCTTGTATTAGGCTTTCCTATGAGAGGTTCACCCACCGAAGTCTGAAAGAACTCACTACCAAGATGTACATTGTAAAGGAGAGTCTTAGATTTCTGTGAAATTATTTCATTAGACAATTAACACAGCAGTTGGTAGGGTAAAAGTGGAATCAGTAATAAACTGAGAGAATTTCGAAATTTCATTTCTGCGTATATCTCAGGGCTATGCCTATATACAAAGATAGCATTCTACTATAATTATTTTAATTTACCTTCATGCACAGATTGATTTCCTAAAATGTCTTAATTAAAAAAGTTAATGATTTCTGATTACAGTCTGGCTGTTAGGTCCTGACTATTGTTAGAAAAAAACCCAATGTTTTTGTCATATGAAAGTACTTTTAATATTAGTAGCAGAAAATTTACTTCTCCAATATTTTTCTTTAAAAAGTAGCAGGGACAACACATAGGACTTTGGCAAGTACTGCATTTTTGAGAGATCAGTTTGCTAATACCTTCTTTTTCAATTGTCCTGACATCTGGTTTAGTAAGTTCCTACTATTGGATTAATATTTTATTGGGATGATGGTGTTAATTATAATCCTAGATACTGCTGTTTAAATTCCAGTTGTTCATAACCTTGTTAACCTTCATAAGCTACCATTCGGTCCATCTGGCCCTAGGCTGGTCCATATACAGAACACCTGGCTTTCTTACAAAACAAGGAAGAGTTTAGTGGAGCATATAATTTTTTTATTTGGATTTCACATTTTTCCCTGTCTTGTTGTTTTTGTTGTCCCTGTTTTCAGCCACTGATGTCTGTGTTTACTTCTCTTTTTTCTTACTCTGCCTTCTCTATTCTGCTTCCCTTCCCATCTCTTGTCTTTTGCTTAAATGGGTCTCCACCTTCATCTTAACTTCCTCGCTTCTATTGCTTACTCTTTTCTCCATTTGCTGTTTCCCCAATTATTTTAGTTTTGTAAGAAAAACAAAAAGACAGGCTTTTCTGACTATTGGGGAAGAATTTAGAAGCTATCTCGGAGTGAACACACTCTTTTTAGATTTCTAACTTTTCTTTAGGACTATTACTATCTATCTAGGTTTGTATGATGAATCTTAGAAACTAGAAGTACCCTGAAAGATAGAAATTTGGTTAGAACCAAAATCTTGTCATAGCTGTTTGACTGTCAGAAGGTTGAAGTATATGCATTATGTTGTAATATGAAATGATCCATATTTTCCAAAGATCAAATGAAGTCACAATGCATGGTTAATGATGAATGTGGGATTCAATGTTAGGTATAACCAGTGTGTGGTTTTTTGGATTCAGAGAGGCGATGTTATGTTAAATATTGCAAAAAAAGACACGAATTTTAAATCCTCAGCTGAATCCAGGGCTACATTTTCCCTGAAGTTCAAGCATATTTGGTTCCAAACTCTGTTTTATGAAGTATTTCCCTTTTTTGCAGGTGGATTCATTTTTGGTGGAAGCTGTTTCTTTGAGTCGTTTGCAAAAAGTGGTCATAGGACATGATGGAGAAGGCTACGGGGCTGGGATGTACCTCAAGATGGTAACAGTCAAAGAATCACATGACTCAGACAAAGAATGGGTCTTCCCATGGTGGAACTGGCTTGATACTCACCTGGGGTCATGTGAGACTGTTTGTGAGATTGTGACAGTTGGTAAGCTCTTCTGCAAAACCGGCCTGCCTCTTTATTTATATATTTTTAAAAAATTTGGCTACAGCTCCTTCAGATCTCTGTAGTATCTTCCTTTTATTGAAAATGTGAATTTTCAGTTTCATCTTACTATTATAGCAAAACCACATCTGGTAAGGTCAAAGTTAATAAAATTCCATCTTCTCAATGTGTTGTGTATGGAACACTCACTTTCCAAATTAAATTTAGCACATTGCAATGAAAGATTTAAAACAGTTTGGGATGTGAGCCTCATGGGAATAAGTAGCTTAAGTTTTATTGCACTACTTTCAGGCAGCTTAGGATCTCATTTGAAATCCAGAGAAAAGTTACTTCAGTGAAATGAGCCTAGTCTTGACCTGTGGTTATTATTTCACAGGACAAAGCAACAGTTGTGGTATGCTCAGTTTCTGCTCATTTCAAGCCTACTATGTCACGAGTCATGCAAATCTAAACCTGGATGTATTTGGCAAAAGAATGCTTACAGCAGAACTAGTAGAAAACATTCCTTCAATCCTGTGAAAACAATTCCATGTAAAGTAAATGAGCTACAAAAGTTTGCCCGGGAGGGAGGAAGACAACTTAAAAACATAAGGTGCCCATGCTAGATATAGAGGTATTCACTTGTGTGTTTTTGCTGAGTTGTAGAAAGTACATTTTACTGAGCTGTTCCTTTCCATTAAATCATTTTCATTACCTATAGAATGGTTAAAACAGAATGAAAATGAAGGATAACAGCAATTAATGAAGAAAAAGAGAAGGAGATAGTAATATTGATCTTCTGAGGATCTGGCAAATATTTTTACATGTTTATTATAGGTTTACCTGTCAGTCTTGCACTCTTACAGCACGTTATATTGCTCAGTAAGATCTAGTTACAAGTGGAGTTCGTTGGTGTTATTCATTTTGCATTAGGTGCCTACTTGCTACAGATGGCTGGTGCTTCTAAATGATAAAGTGGTTTTAGTAACATTGATTGCTTTTTAAAGAACAATTAATTAGACCTCCAAAAGGTGACTGAATGTTCTCCTAGTAATTACTTCTAAACATGACAAGGAAAATACCTTGGCATCAAGAAAATACCTCTGAAACAAAATTTTAAACACAGAAAGAACATTAAGCTGTTAAATTCTTAGCAAAAAATATAATAAAGGTATTGATGTGTTATTCTTAGTGAACCGTTGCTATAGATACAACATAACCTGCAAATAGAGCTTTGTGTACCTTAAAGGCTATGATCCTGTTATATTATGCCATTCTCTCATGCTATCATCTTTCCTCTTTCTCTTTGATCATTTTTAAAGGTAGAAGATTGATTTCTAGTCCTAAACTGCCTGAAATCAACACAAAGTCATCAGGTGTCTGGATAATGGACATCACTGGATCTGACTTGAGCGACGACGAGGATCCAATATGCCTTTCTTTCATCTTCTACGGCAACCTGAGTCGCAAAAAGTTGCCATTTCAAGTTACAGGAAAAGCAATTCAGATCAAAGTACTTCAGCCTTTCTCTATTGAAAGAAAAGCCTAAGTATCATGTAGCCAATAACCCACTTAATTCTAAGATAAATTGTTTCTTTAAGCTAAACTACCCAATTGATTGTTAAGTCCTCTGTGTAGTTTGGCACAGGTCATCATTTTTGTTTGTAGGTAGGAACACTCTCATTTGAGCCATGGTTTTTGAATGAGCAGATTCTCCCAATGTCTCATACTGAGAAATCTTAAGTGAGCGAATTGGTCCCTCGGTGCATATCACAGTGTGTACCACACTGCAGGTACTGATTTACAGGTTTTGTTGACCTCACAAAAGTAAGTAATTTGTAAACATACAATATGCCATGGGATACTACAGAGCTTTTGGGGGGTGATGGAAATGAAGAATCATAAATGAGACGGAACTTACAGAAAGTCCATTTTTCTCTTTCATGTAACTTATTCATCCATGCCACCAAGTTTCTCCGGGCTAACTGCCTTTTTTTGCATGGTTTCTCCTTTTTTTGGCTGACACTATCACTTTCTTTTTCCTCTTGATCAGTTCCTTTTTACCCACAAGTTTTCTCCTTTATTCAGTTCTTCTGCCCTTCCGTTGTTTGTCTTCACTTCCTCCTATTACCCATTAACTGAAATATTAACAAGCACCTGAGGTCCACTTTCACTGAATTGTAGCCTGCTTCTTTTCCCAAAGCTCTTACTTCCCTATTGTAGCTGTAATTCCTTTCCAGCGCCAATGGTGTGTTACTCTCATCCTTTTCTGGTTTTGCTCTCCATGAAAGACCAAATTCAGTAGAATTTGGAACTGACCTGAAGGTAAACACTGAAGACACCTCCTCTGGCTTAGAACATCCCTAAGCCACAAAGTGCTGCAAGGTAGGACAATATTCCATTGAAATGTGACTACTACTGGTCCTGTTCTTGTACTGCTTGTTCCATCCTTTTGTTGTTGTTTGTGAGTTTTGAGGAAATGATTGATCCCTGTGAGAAAACTGGAAGTTTTAACCTTAATTGGTTCCTCAGCCTTCATTTTAACCTTAATCAGTTCATTCTGCAGCTGCAGAAACAAATACAAGGCAGGACTGAGGGGATGGGAGCAAGTGGGCAGACAGGGAAGTGGGAACTTCACAAGCCAGCTCTGCATCAGAGAAATATGTCCATGAAGCCACATCCTGAAATAAGTTTCTTCAGGATTGACGGCTGGACCTATGGAAGCAGGTAGCAAGAGAAAATCAGGAAAATAATAGGGGTGAAGAAAGCCCTGGCAAAAAGCCCAAAGAGTGCATGAAAATATGTTACTTTTCATTTTGGGGTTCATCAGAAAGCAGCCTTGCAGTTGTGAAAGAAAGTTTCCTGGTTCTTCTTCCTACCAGTCAGGTAAATTGAACTTAGTGATTGAGCTAAAGAAATAATTGGCTGGTTTTTGATGTTCCTCTTTAATGAAAGAGGAACTAAGCAGACTAGCCTAGGCCATAAACATGATCTAAAATGAGGAGTACGCAGAAGGTGTTCCTGCATTATTTCCAAGAACCTCTGGTAAATATAAAGAAATAGTATGAAACTGGAAGTGCCCTGTCAGAGGAAAGGCTGAAGTCAGGTCACATGCACTTCTACTAGCTGGGCAGTATTTGAAATGAAAGAGCAGGGGAAAGAATATGAGAAGTAGAGAATAAGAAGAGACAACTTCTGTTTTCTTCCTTCTTTTTCCCTTACAGGGAAAAAATGTTGGTTTGAAAAGAATAATTATAGTTATCTAAGGCCTCCTCTACTTTAACTTACTCAAGCAATGGTATGTCATAGCGATGCTGTGCTATCCCCTGTGCAACTAGAAGATTTTTTCTCAAGCATGAATGCAAGAAGATGAAGATTTTAATGGACAGTTTCTATAAGAAAGCATGATGTAGAGTGAAGATGATCTCTTGGATGTTTCCTCAAAATCAGATTAACTTTCCTTCAGATCTATACTTAGTGGCACCATTTTTATGTTACAAGTTGTAAGGAATATTGCTAATAGTGTTCAAAATTTTTAGAATGTACTGAAGCTTCTGTGCCTGCAAATAGTCTACTGAATCAGTGTAATAAGTATGAGCACTCTGCCTTGTTCTGTGTACAAATTTCAGCAGCGACTGCCATCACTGGTTCCCTGGTATCAAACCTCAAGCATTCCATCTCCTCATTCACATTAGTAAATCAATTTTATATACATTAGAAAGGGGAAAAATGGTAGCAGTTATAAATCTGCCCCAATTCTTTAATGACTGAAGTTTGTTCAACTGTTGTATACAGCTGTCAACTATGTGTGATCTGGCACAACTAGAATGAGATCTATTCATCTTCTCTTTTTCCTCACATAGGATGAACTGGCAGATATTGGCTCAATACACAAAGTTCAGGTAACTGGTCCACATAGTGAGCTAAAGCAGCCATGGCACTTAGACTCACTGCATATGAAGCACACAGGCACAAAGGAGGAGATGTATTTAGATTTTAACTGCTGGTTCAGCCCTAATGAAGACAAATGTGCGGAACTGCCAGCTCTCCATGCAGATCAGGAGCCTTTGCCTGGTAAGCTAAGTCCTTTTTTGTTACTGGGGTCAGGATCTGTCACTGGAATACCAGTATATCCCTTTTGGGCCTAAAATACCGTGTGAGGATTTCCACAAGGGTTTGATATTAAGGAATATAGTGGTTTTGCACATGCATTTATCACAGAAGAAAGCTGAGAAAAAGGAAATAATTGGTATCAGGATTATGAGAGATGCTGTAACTGCTGACATCAAACATAGAATTTGACTCCTTTCGTGTTAAATGATGTTCCAGTTTTAGCTCTTGATTATTTATTATCCCTTCAAATTAACGCTATGTCAGCTGAAGATGTGTACAGAATATCATCTACTGTGTGATATCACCTGAATCTTGCTATTCACAAAGCAGCAGTTGCTAGGTATGTGACCTAGAAACAGTATTTTTTTTTAAGAACGAAAGAATTGCAAAGACCCCCTACAAAACGGAGAGAGAATTTTTAAAATGTGTTACAATTAGCCAGCAAAGGGATATCCAAGAATTTCAGGTGCACTGGTGTTTTACTGATGTTGATGAGAGGTTTATAGCACAGCAAGTAATATTCCACCACACCATGTACTAAACTGCATGTTTCTCTGCTGTTAGTAACACATGTGGATTGTATGATGCCAGAGAGATAAGAAAGTGATTTCCCCCAGTCTCCTAGGAACATGAAGAGGAACAACCAACTGCGTACAGATAACTTGATCACTAGCTATTTAAGAACAGGCTTCCCATCTATCCAGCTCATTAGAATAAAGAGGATTGATGGGGACAGTAAAGATCATATATTGAAGCTTTTAGTGACAGTTAAGAGGTTTATTGCTAGAGGCTATAGTACAAAGAGTCTTCTACTTAAACAGAAGCTAATAGAAAAAGATGGAAGCAGCCCAGGAAAAGGAATAAATTATTCCATGTGAACTTTTGCACACTATTCTCTAAGGAGATTTTCCTAAATATTTCATCCCATTTAAAGTTGAATCTTGAACAAATAAAACACTTAAGAGCTTTTAAATCTCTGGGTTTGTGTGTGTTTGCATCATTTTAAACAATTAGTAGCTCTGTATTCATTTACTGAAAAAAATGTATTGTTTTATGGTTTTGATCTGCCATATTCAAAATAACATCAAATGTTCGATGTAATATATACAAGATGTACAATGCTGAATATAGTCAATCTAGAGCTTGTTAAAAAGACGTATTTTCCCAATTTATTTATGAATGATTGGGGAAAATTATAAGTATTGGTAATTTTTTTCAGAGTTGCTAAATGCTTAACTAAATATAAAATCTCCAGAAATTCAAACAAGAAAAATTTCTAGAATGCACCCCTCAAAGCCTCTGTTATGCTAAGAACCAAATGGAGATACTGTCAGACAACATTATCCTTATTTGTAAAGTGATTCAGTTTTGGGGTATATTAGAAAGTTAAGGCATTTTTCTTGGAAAATTTCTAGAAAAAAGATGCATATATACTCTCCCTCAAAAATTATTCCATAGCTGGGTAGTCTCCACTAACCTAGGAAGTTTTTTACAAACCATTTCGTGGAGTCCAGTGATCTACAACTGGAAGTGTTAATATCAGTTTTATTCTTTGTAGCCCCCCTACTAATTCAGTCTAAACTTTCTGTTAGCTTCTTCCTTGTATTCCAATTTTATTACTAGAGGAAAAAAAAAATCATTTTAATGTTTGCTCTCATTATTTCTTTGAAAGAGACATCCATTTATGGAGATGTCTTTAATGAATGTCTTGATAGAATAAACTCAAATAAAGACAAAAGAACAACTTTGAACAATATTGATCATTGCTGTCCCCAGCCAAAGCAAACAACAGGTATATAACTTTATAAGAAGCAAAGAAAATGCTAAAAACTAAGCATCCAAATAAAGAGCAACCTTTATCAGTAACTGTCAATTCTGTGAGATTTAGCAAGGCAAAAATACATATCTATGCTAATTTGAAATCTTCAGGAAAATTGAAATTCCTTTGTTAAAAGAAGTGGCCACTCCCAATTTTTTCCTGCATCGACAAACACATTTCTTCCATGTTTTTTCACCTCTTTCTGAGCTCTATTTTATCCTCTGTCCATGTCTCCTTCATATCCCACCTCATCTGGTAGGGTATGAGGATGACTTTTCACACCCAGTAAATCCCATCACATTTATCAACTATCACTGAATATGTTCTTAAGAATTAAAAACAAACAAATGAACAAAAAAATAGGCAAAATCTCCAAAATTGCTTTTTACTTCTATCTGTAGAAATATTTCTTCTGGGCCCAAGCCCAGACTATAGGTAACTCCCCAGATAAAATTATATTGAAAAAACAAGGTCAAATGATTCTATTGCATAATTTCATTACGTTCTCTGGGATTATCTCAGAGCTGAATTTGTATTCGAGATATCAGCTAGTATCACAGAAGCAAATAATTTTTTAAATTTCTTTTCTTTAGTCTGCCTATCCTAGTGTTTGTGATCACATTATTTAATTTATCTGTATCGTGGGCCAAATTATTTTTCATGAATCTTTTTGGATTTTGGATCAAAAGACATTGATTAATTAATTTTTTTTTTAATGTTCTGTGATAATTCTGTGCAGGATATTGATGTGCATATTAACACGCTGGGGCAAAGTCATTGCGCATGATAACAACATTTTAGAAAATCTTGTTGTTAGATTCTGTATTTCCTGATGATTTCTAGATAATTTCTTGCTGATTTTATAATGGTACTGTTTGTGACTGCAGCTGATGGCACGTACCAGGAGTTATGTAGCAATAGGAGCTGTTTGAAGTTACAGTAAGAACTTTGCAATATGTAACTGTCAAAGTAACTATTGAAGATCAGTGTTACCTTCTCTTTACTCAGGCTGACATTAGGCTCCTGTGACACAAATTACGTATTTTTGTCTGGAGTCTACTGACTCCCTGCCCCTCCTACCTCCCCCAGTCAAGTCTGTCAACATAAGAACTTGAAGGGTTTAAGGGCTTAACATCTGTAGTAAGAAACATCTGCATTAACAAACATACTGATCTTTATTAAAAATCGCCCAACTTTATACTTAATAGATCAAGTATAACATTTTCACCGCTTTTTAATCTCAACGATCTTTTGTGTATGATCCAGATACAGTTCAGTCCAGAAGCTCATATTTATCAATTAATTCCTTTTTCATTAAAGTTTATGGTAAGTGTCACATTATCTTCCACATGAAAGTAGTTTAGAGATGCTTCAGCTAATGTAGTCTTTTGACACATTAGGCTTATTAGCTCAAGCATGGCACCAAACTTGCATGAACCAGACTGGCTCAGGCATAGAGCTGGTGAAGTCACTCATGCTGTTCTGCTTACATTTACTGATTCAAAATCCTGCTCACTCAGGCATCTTCCTACTACACTCTGTTGTGCAGGTTAGATGAACCCTGTACTTTTGACTAGATTAATAAGGTCAGATATCCAACTGACATAAACTGATTTGCTCCACTGTCTTGAGCATATTAGCTGTGTGCCTGTATCAACTGAGGAACTTGTCCCAAACCTTTAATTTCATAGAAAGGGTGATTTTAATTTTTTGAGATGTCTTATGTGATAAATTAGCATGTTTAGACATCAAACTTAGTTTTCCACATTTTTTTTCCACAGAACCAAATGAACATAAAAAATATCCCTGCCTACTCTACTCATCTTTGATACTCAGTTGCCTAACATTCATTTAAAAACAAAAATGATTCAATGGGGAATTATGACAATAACCTCTGGAATATTCATTCCCCATATTGCTTTTTTCTATTTTACTATTTTGTAGAGTAGAATTTTTGCAGAAGCCTATGAAAAAAACAGTAACTCTCATCTATATCCAACAGCTCTGAAATAGAGCACCCTACCCTGCTCGGTTTGCATTCTCATCCCCACCATCTTATCTTTCCATGGAGAACCTGACAATCTACAGAGGAGGGCAGCAAGAGAAAAGGTCTTGAGAGCTCCAACAGGAGAAGAGGGAGTTCATTTGAAAGTTCATTTCCTCCCTGACAACTTTTCTTACTGTTTCCCCCCGCAGTTGGAAAAATTACCTGCATTGCCTGATTTCATTACAAAGCTAAAATCACAACAGTGTAAAAGGTTGAACTATACCTCTGACATTCAGAAAGGATGTGATTGTATCATTTAAACTGCTCACCCGTGAAAGGCGATTGAGAGTTCTGTGGGCAAATATTACCGAATTATCACAGTAAATGGTATCTGAATACATAGTACATAGTAAATTCAACAACAGCATAAAGGGCAAATTCAAAGCAACACCTGTCCTACCTTTAATTCACATTTTTTACCCCTTTTTAATGAGCATTAGGTGATCACTTTCAGCTTTGCACTATGTTGGCTTACATCTGAAGCAGAGATTTTATAAATAGGATTGGGAAGAGAGAAAGAATGACAATGTTGAATAGAACGTCTGATTTTAGTAGATTTTTGTTGTTGGGGTGTGTTCATCTGGTAGTGAGAATAGTCCAAAACTCAGCCTAAGAACTTTAACCACGTTTCCCAGAATCTCTTTTGTGTTATACCTTCCTCCACAGGCATTACTTTGTATATTTTTGTTTCACTTATATAGTGGAATTCCTTTCTATGATCCAAAGCCTTTGAAAAGTAATAGGAAATATTTGCTGTGACTACACTAAGCTTTAAATTATGCATCAATATATTCAGCAGACTCAGCTGAAAATACCGAATGAGCAAAAACATTAGATATGTTTCTCATTTTCAGTGTGTGTCCCTTTTATACTACTTGTGTGATAAAAGCTAGGCTCTTGATAAAGTATATTAAAGATTCTGGACAAAAGCAGTAAAGATAATTGTGGAGCACTGTGATTTCTAATCCATCCTACTTGAATGATCAGATCTGTGGACCAAACTTCTGACCTTATTCACACAGTAGCCTTTTGACTTCAATGACCCTGCTTATGTGACCAAGGTATACAGGCAAGGCAACACTCTAGATGAATGACACAGAGTCTTACCTTCGTATCCTAACTCCTCTGAAAGCAAAAATGCCATTGGCTAAGTGCCAAAGAGCCACCTGGACAGCTCATCTACTTTCCACTATCTGGATCTCCAGCAAGAGTAAGTCTGTGTCATCCCACTGACTTTAATGCAGCTTTGCTGCCTTCCACCTGGCAGTGCATCTTTAACTGCCTTGAAGAAAGGGATGAGATACATTAGGGCCCCAGTCTCGGAAAACTCTTGGTTTACTTCTTATCATCAAATATGAGTGATGGTGTCAATTACAAGTACTTTCTCAGCTCTTGGTTTAAATGATTTTTAAAAAATAAAAAGTCCCTGAAGTAAACAGTGCTGCAGTGAAATAAAGTTACTTTTCAGAAAACAGGTTTTCTCAGATGTCATCCCCAAGTAGTTGAGATGAAGATGAAGAGATGAAGATAAAGACAGACATTTCAGAAGTTTATTGCAGTGAGCACACCTTTATTAATGGTCTGATACAACCCTTATTATTTAATGAATCCTTTTAGATATTAATTTTTAAATCAGTATGCAAACCCACTCTTCAAGACCCTTGTTCCACTGATGTGACCTTTTCATTTTAGACACGTAAAGAAATAGCTATATAAGATGTCACAATATTTGAATTCAGGCCTTTTGTTATAACACTTAATATGGATGGCACCGACTTGTGAAAAGAGCTGTAAGAAAAGCTTAAAAATAAATATCCTCAGAACACTGTTTTTTTTTTCCTCCCTGTTTTCCTATCACCTACGCATGAAAATAAATGACAGCCTTAGCTTCTGGATTCTAACAATCATTCTCAGACCTATCAGAAATTTCTCATAATTATACCTTTTTAAAGGATGCACAGTTTGGCTAAATTCGGCCATTTTGTCTTGGAATAAATTTGATTCAGGAAGCAAACTGTACTGAAAATATCAGATGTTTCCAAGATCTATACTCTGACATTTGTGTATGCTGTGATGTATTTTAGACTGAAATATGCATTTCAGACTTGAATAATGTGTATTTCAGTGCTCTCTGGCTTGAATTGTTAATTGTGAGACTGAAAGTGCTTCTTATTTGCTCCTTGATCATGTCTGCCTAAAGCACCATTTCCCTTCTTTGCACACACACGATTCCTGGGAAACCAGATGCTGTACCACCAGCCAGGTCCCAGGTAGGAACAAGTGGCGGAGTGAGGCTGAAAGACTTTCTCCAGCACGTAACTGTCACATAGTCTAGATGTTGTCTGTATCTGCTTTACTCTGCCAGCGATGAAGGCTGTGGGAGTTTGGAGTAGTCAGAGATAGGTCAGTACTTGTAAAATGTTGGATTTGAGGGGTGCTCTGTCCTTAAAAAAAAAAAAAATTCAGTCTTGAATCTTGTGGCAAAAAAGTTCAAGAGATAATATATGCATTCTTGAATACATTCTTGGTACGTGCATTGCTTACATGTCAGATGTGACTGCGTTTTACAGTGGATAAAAATGGGCTTCTCTTTCTGAAAAATATTAGAAAGGTGTGTTTTAAAAACCTGTGTTGCTGCAAGTTGATAGCTTTTTTTTCTTAGGCTGAAGTAAAGATGCTTGTGGTTGGAAGCAGAGAAACATTCAGACCATCTAAGTTTAGACTCCTAAATTTTAGTGTCTATCCCTAGAATATATGGGAACCCATCCTAAGTGGTTTTTACAGCCCTTGCCTTTTCCTGCTGACTACATAAGGATCATATTCCTAATGTAGACATCAAAGTCAGATTCCTGAAGTGACAACACCAGCATTATACAAATGAGCACAGATTTATTATTGCAATCTGAGTAAGAGCAGACTCACAACCCGGGGAGGGGGGAGGGAGGAGAGGTGGGAACAACCCCCCAAAATATCATCATCTTTTTCCTGGGCTCCTTGTTAAAATGATGCAAATAACCATGAACACTGAGATTGTGATCTTCTTCTGTTTAAGTGTTTCCTTGTTCCTTGTTTCCATGATAAACTCAGGGACTAAAATAGGTCATTCAAAAATGAACATAAGAGTTTTCCATGAAGTTTCTTTCAAATTAATGCAATCTGGTCTCATCTGTGTCATAAAGATGCAAGGAAGCAGAAGCTCCACACCGTGGCCACAGGTGTCTCTTCCAATCGCTATACTATGACCACAGCTGAGAAAATCAGGAATGCTTTCTCCTAAACTCAAATTTCACTTAGCTGATCTGTGTTTGTGGGTTATTATAGAGAACATGGGAGGTTCTTTGGAGACTGCTACAAAACATGAAGAGGTTTTTCTATTTATGTATTAAAGCTGATGAAAGAATTTTTCATTCCTTATTTCTGTTTCACATTAATGTGTTTTAACTTCAAGAACATTGTAATAGTATTATGGTCTGACTAGTGGGAAAGCTTGATAGTCCTGACGTGTTCATTCATTGGGAGATTACATGAGTTTAAAGCTTAAGACAATTAGGTCCCAGCTTTCTTCTAAGCCACTTTATAAGTGTAAGCTCCCATTTCATTTCAAGGAGAAAATGATACACACAGAGGGAAGGAAGGAACAAAGAAATAGGAGTAAGTAGTCTTAGAGAGCAGAACTTAGAGTTTCCAAAGAGCGTGGAAACATGAGGTATTTCTTAGAAAGCGATTCCCTACCTTCGGGGGAAGGGGCAGTGCACAGGTGATCCTGTGCCCCAAGCGGCAGCCGGTAGCGCTGATTTTCTGGGAGTGGTGTCAGAGCAGAACAAATCTGTACTCTGCGGGTTGCCAAACAGGGAGTTATGCAGCAGGAATGGGTTTTGTTATGTATGTCACTAGGACTGAAGAGACCTGTGCCTCCTGTTCTGTGGCCACAGTATAGGATTCAGATGAAATTTGCCGTGGTTTATACCAGGGGTTGGTGTGTAACGCAGATGTTGGACAAGAAGACAAAGAGTATTTTCTCCTGCTGACTTTTTGGGTTTGCATGTGTATTTTTTCTGAAGTTGTGGAATATGCAATCCATTTGCACATGGGAGACTTGAAGAAAGCAGATGCCACTGGTGAGGCCTACCTTTGTATACATGGAGAAAAGAGCGACTCGGGGAAACGATGGCTTAACTCGAGAACCAACCTGATCACTTTTGCTAGCGGGCAGGTAAAACAGTGAGGAAAAATGTAACTGAATCTGTGAGTGTCTTTTTGTTAATGCTTATGTTTACATAAAACTTTTCATGGACAGAGTATCAAAAATACTAATGTCTTATATTCCATATAGGCATAATTTTCTCTTGTAACAGGTGATTGTCTTGACAGGTAACGTTGTTTTTAAGCATCATCAGCATTGTGCAACAATGAAAACCATTTCACAAAGTTGATGAAGTAATTTTGAGTTGGACTAAAAATGCTATAAAAGTTCTATTTTAATATTCCAGACTTCTAAGGATGGGGAGGTACCAGTGCTTTGTTAAAACATGCCTGACTGATAGAACTGATAACATTTCTGCTGGATATCATGCCTTTGTACCTACTTTAGACCATGACCTTTTCTTGTTAACTTTCCTGAATGCTAATGTCAGTGTTCCAAGCAGTTTTATTTTTTTATGTTTCCAATTCTTCCACCCACGTATTGCTTTTAAACATGGTAAACATATTGCTGCTTTTTGAGGGTTAAAGGGTTGTTCTTAGAAGATTAATTCTTGGAGTAGTTATTGGCATGAGAACAAAGTAACTAAAACAAATTTCAGATCAAAAGGAAATATCTATTTCAGATCAAAAGGAAATGTCCAGCTGATACATTACTAGACCCTACTGTTTGCTCTGAGTGCAAAAAAAATCTTGGAAGATTTTTAAATTTTTCTTTTAAGGGAATCATAAAATCATTGCACAATATGTAGGAATATTCTTTTGGGGAGGGCAGGAGGGAGTATTTCATTGTTGTCAGCCACCCCAGATGAGTTTGCTCGCTGATGTAGAAATCTAGAGAAAGCTGCTTGCAATATGCTTCATTTATTCTTTAAATGTGCCCCTGTTTACTTTATCTGCTTTTCTTTTAACTTCTAAAGATTCTAGAGAACACAGTGGGTTTTGTATGAAAACCAAACTAAATCTTTGGTAGTCATTATGTCGTCTGCATTCCTGTATTTTCTTTCTCCATTGTGGAAGAGAATATGCATGCTCAATGTCATGTTCGTCAAGAACTGATCAAACTGCTAGCTGAAACTTCACAAAATAAATCTGAAAATAATAATGACAGGATAGTAGGGCTCACCTGGCTTTAAGGAGCAATGTAGGAAATTTTATAGATTAATCTTTTTGGTGATATAGATAAGTTATATACAATGTATCTTAAAGCTAACGTCTTAGAGAAATCCAAACAGCAAGACTGCTTGCTACAGTGGATAAGGTATCAGTACAGACTGAAAGAAGGACTGATTCCTGTTTCTTTCCAAAAACTGAACTGTACTGAGCTTTTTTTTTAATTCTTTATTTTGTAAGAATGTATATTAAATTTTCTTTAGGAATAAAACTTCTAGAGAAAAATATGAATAATACAATTGAAATCAGTGAATACAGTTGACTCCAGTGGAAATATAACTCATCTGTAAATTCGCAAGGATTTTTTATGTATAATCCAGATTCTGTGTCAGTTTTTGAATGGGCTTGTTCAGGAAGCTAAATCCTTCATCTGAGACTCTAAAAGGCTTTTCTATATCCTGGGCTATAACACCCTAATCTTCTTCTTATAGAAAAGATTTTGAGTAACAACTGTGTCTGGGTATTCATTCTCTCACAGTTTTCTTTACTGCAATTTGCCCTCAAATGCCTAATTCTCTGTTCTTAGTTGTTGCACTTTTTTTTCTAGACTCTTTTCTTGACTCTTGTGATCAATATGGTTCTCACAGGTAGTGCGAAATTTTATATGTCTTTGTACTTGGTAGCAGCTATGGGAACAATACAACATTTTTTCTGAAATTCTGAAAACTGTTAGTTTTCAACCCCCCAAATTGGTCCCCAACTTTCATCTTCAAATTACATTTTCAACCCAACCTTTCCAAGACAACTGCTTCAGTCTACAACAGGATAGCTCATGAAGTCACAAGAAATAAAGCAGTCTTGCTCATGGACATTTTATTTCACAGCTGGTTTCCCAAAAAAAGTAAATGAATCCATTCATGAATAGTATGTTTCCAAACCTCGTTTCTTCAGGCCCAGTTCAAAAAAGCCAACAAGTACACTCTTTAGGCAACACGTGTCCCCAGTGTTAGTGTGCATACTTACGTGAGCATTCCCATTGATTAGGAAGGAAAATGACTGTGCAAAGATGACAAACATGTATATGCAGGAAGGTGAATATACTATGAAGATTTACAGTAGGGAAAAAAGGGAAGATTCCATGAGGTCTATGCAAGTCTGTTGTATGTGGAAAATTTGACACATTATAGAGATGGTTTAAATGAAAAAGCCTTATCCTAATAGCAGTGGTTGAAACCTTCCCAGATACTATTCTTTCCTATTTGCCTAATTTAGCTATTTCAGTCCATGTAGGTACTAGAAATGAGCACTTTATTGCTCGTGCGTATATCTGATGTTTCCAAAATTATGTCTTAGGAAATACAGCAGCATTTTTAAATTCATAATTCATAATATTAACTGGATCAGAAAATATGAGTTATGGCATGTAATGTTTAATTATGACCTCAAAGACAATGGAATGGCATAAACAAGATAAATTTGCTTCCATTGAGATACAAAACAATGACGAGACACACAAGGCTAAACTGATAAATATTCAAAAGCAGATACATATTAAGGTTAACTAAAATATAATTTTGATTATTTTCATATTGCAGGTGGATGTTTTCAAAATCAAAGCAGTATACCTTGGCAAGTTGAACCAAGTTCTTGTTGGATTTAAGAGTCTAAAAAAAGGTTAGTATTTTTTTCAGTTAATGTATGCTAATAACAATGTACTTGATCGGATTTAGGAGATCCTATAACTTCAGAAATGTCTTAAATTTAAGATTAAAAATCACAAGTGATTTTTTAAAGTTCTAGAAAATTTGAAATTGCTCTCCATTTTCTTCTGTTCATTATTTCTGTTGGTCTATGTGCATCAAGTATCAAGCTTGGTTTTACTAAAATGTGCAAAGGATTCCTAGAAAATGTGACAATGTAAACCAGTAAAATTATATGTGAAAATTTTCTCCATAAAAGTTACTATGTATTTATGAGTACAGTCAACAAAGCTTTTGTTTTTCAGAAAGCAATATGACATCATGCTTTTGCAATTTTTGTCATTTTTTAATTCCTCTCCATTTTTAGATGATGGACATTTTCATTTTGAAAGAGAATCTTTTTTCAGGACTAAATGCTTCTAGGTAAAGAACAGGAAATCAATTCATCAGACTGGGAAGTGGAACATGGAAGAAAAGCTGTTCTGGCCTCATTGCTTTTTTTCTTCTAAAGAAATATATCCTTTTTTAAGGGATTCTGCATACGTGAGGTTGAGTGGCAGATAAAAAGGCTGCACTTCCTGCAGCATTTTTTCTCATCCTCCTTCTGACTCCACAGCAGCTGTTGGAGTTAAAGAAAACTTCTTAAAAATAAATAGCAACAGCAAGGATCATCATGAATCAATATTTTCTTCAATAGTTTGGCTACAATTTTGGCCCGTTGTTTTTTAGAGGCAACAGAACAGAGATTCTACAGATAGCCTACTTCTGCAGATAATGTTGATAATGGAGATAATGATTGCTCTAGAGCATGATAAACTGAGTCTCTTGTTCTTTTATCTTTATCAAAACCCCAAGACTATCAGATAACTCTGTAGGTTAAACTCAGACACAGAAAAACTGATTTGGAGGCTATTTCCCATATATTTCCTAGATGTTAGCATTAAAATGAATAATCAAGCTTTCATTGACTTCACCAAGAATTGGAGCATAATCAAGTTTATCAAGACGCAGAGGTCTGAGTCTTCAAATACTTTGTTTCCAGAGGATCAACACAATGGTCTCAATCAAGAGAAAACCTATAGCTGAAGTTTATGCCTTATTAGATAGCACAGAACCTCACCAGAAAGAAAGTTGTGTGTTGAGTGGATATTCTGATGGTTAATCTGGTAGTAATCCTGATCCTTTTTCCTTTAGGACATAGAGAGTATCATTTCCTATGGGGGATTTCTTGTGTGTAGAGATCTCATACAGAAGTCTTTTCATCCTTTGGAACACTAATAGATCATTAAATCAAATCTATCCCTTTGTTTAATTTCACAAGATCTGTAAAAACTTTAAGACTTCTGTTTGTTGAATATTTTGGTGTGTAGGGGAACAGACAGAAATACATACACACAACCAATATATTTTCAGAAGTCTTGTTTCCTTAAGAAGTCTGGCAAAAGAAAAAAAATTATTGGTTTTCTAAAGACAGAAACTTATGACTGCATACACATTTTGTTGCTTAAAAGGTATAAATTAATATTGTTCTGCTTATTTTCAATCAGATGAGTGGTTCTTGGAAAAAATTGTTATAAAAGAAGTCTTCTACCCTTTTTCTGCACATATTTTTGTTCACAATGACTGGATTAATAAATGCTCCAAGAAAGATTTTGTAGAAGTGGCAATTCCACTCAAAGGTAATACCAGCAGAAGTGTCCTTCATTTGCATGAATCACTGCTGCATGGCAGTGCAGAACAGAGCCGGTACAAGGCTACTTTGCAATGTAGGCAGAACTGGTACCCCAACAGTGAGGGCAGGGGCCTGGACCAAGGTGAATCGTGCCTTCTGTAAACAAGGAGGAAGAAATTATGCCTGGGATGGAGAAGGTGGAAATGGCAATATTGAAAGGGAGCCAGACTCTTTGCAGTGGTGCCCAGCAACAGGATGAGGGGCAATGAGCACAAACTGAAACATAAGAGGTTTCAGTTGAATATGAGGAAAAACTTCTTTACTTTGAGGGTGACAGAGCACTGGAACAGGCTGCCCAGGGGGGTTGTGGAGTCTCCTTCTCTGGAGATATTCAAAGCCCGCCTGGACAAAGTCCTGTGTAACATGCTCTAGGAGAACCTGCTTTAGCAGGAGGGTTGGACTAGATGATCTCTCGAGGTCCCATCCAACCCTTGACATTCTGTGATTCTGTGATCCTCTGGCAGCACAAATCCTGTCCTTGGAAGAATACAGAGGATATAGGCATGGCCCCTGCACAAGCGTGACATGGATTCCTGAAGCAGCTGGCCTGGTTTTCTACATCTCCACAGGGCTAAAATGAGTAATGAGGGGTTTGTGGATTTGTTGCCTGACCTGCCTGTGCTAGATCCAGCACTACTGGGCAATGTAAACTTGTATCTTTTGGCTTATACTGACTTATAAGTGGGACACGGGCTCTGCATATATGTTTGTTTTCATTGCAGAAACATCTGTGACATCTCTTCTCACAAAAAATTTTGATACTAAAAGCAGAGGACGATGGCAAACATGGGTGCACTGTACACAAGTACCAGAAGATGTTCCTGATATTCAAGTTATTGTATTTGGAAGAAAAGGGAAATCCCCTGTACAGAAAGTTCAGAATCTGAATGATAATCCATTTTTGGTCCGTTTGTTTTTTATTTCACTCAGATCTTACCAGGCAGTTTCAGTAAAGTAAGAGTTGTGGCCAACATATGTGAAGTTGTGTAGAATGATATTTTGTTTGTCAGAGTTAATGTTTATACCTTCATGTCTTAAATAATCAGCACTTGCAGAACTTCTCACATGTGGGCGAATACATATCGCTTATGAAAACTCCCTTGAGCAACTGCCAACTTTGACATGAAAAGACTTGTGAACTTTGAATTAAGACTGGTAGGCCTTAACAGTAAGGCAATAAATAATGAAGCTATTCCATACTTCCTTTATGTTCTACTGCTCAAACCTCAACTAAAGTGTTTTCACTACTTGGAAGCTGTGTCTCTGTACAATAAGCCTGGGCAAACATCAGTTCTGTAGTTTGCACATGAAGTTAACAGCAGCTTCTGGGACAGGTGTGTGAACCTGGGTTACCCCTTTCAAAAGGTTCTTATTCTTAAACATGGGGAAAAAAATCATTACCCATCTTTTGCAAAGAGGTAAGATGAACATCACTTGCTTAACTGCTGCACAATGCAAAGCTACAAGCAGCAGTGTATGATATGACTTATGGAAACCAACCATCCTTTCTTTTGAGCACTAGAATAACCGAGAACAGAACCAATAGCCAGGGCTAAAAATTATCTTGAGTTCAAAATTTCAGTTCAAGTTTGAGAATAAAGGTACGATGAAGAGGAGGTAAATAGGAAAGTGAAGAGAAAAGAATACTAATAGGAATTTGGCTTGGAAATATAGAATCAGTCATGCGTTTCCTTGCTTTTCATATGTTGGCCTAGGCTCTGCAGCCAATTCTCCCAGTTAAAAATAAACATAAATTATGGTACAAATGTGAGTTCAAATTAACTTGCAGTCTTAATCCTAACGTTAATGTCCTTGGCTAGTATTTTTACCTATTTTGTTTACCTTTTTACCTGGGCTTAAAGTGTGCCATCCAAATTGTTATATACAATGTATAGTTATTTTTTTTTCTTTATTTTTCTGACAGCTGATTGTTGGTGATATTGGAGATATAACAAAAGTTTCCTTTGTGTTATCTGGTCATTTCTTGGGAAGAGGAATTAAACTTCATAAGGTATTCCAAACACACTACATATAAACTTGTAATATGCTTCATAATACCAGTAAATATCTTTTGTTGAGAGACAGATTGTCAGCTTCACTTTGCACCACACTAGCAAGGCCATGCAGCTTTTGGCTCAGTTACCTGGTATCTACAGATGATTGCCTACAGCTTCCAGATCTCTTTGTGGGCAGATGTACCTTGTTTGTGGCTGCTGAAGTGCATATAGCTGTACCTGTTCACTGATGTGCAGGTCCATTCTGCAGAGCTCATCATGACATGGAAGGCAGTGTTTTCTGCTGATGATAGGAAATGTTAATCCCTGCATGGAAATACCGACAGTCTTCTGACACAGAGCAACCTATTTGTGGAAACCAGTTAGGCTGATACTTCAGTATTTATTCATTACAACACTGTCGTCGGTGGGCCTTAAACATCTGATTGTAGTTTAATATGTGCTTAAGATCTCTCATAAAAAGGGATGAAGAAAAGATTTAATCCTGTCAATCTTATGATTCTATCAAATTTTAAATGTATATCTTCCCCAAGGGTGAGTAGGAAGATTGAAAAGAAAGGTGTTGGGCCTGATAATGCTTGGGCTTTGGGGAAACACTTAAACTCGAAGGTTAATGCAAAGAAAAATTGCGTCAATGAGCTCTGCCTGAAGGCAAGGGTCCAAAAAGCATTGTGGACATAGCATTGAATTATTCTGAAGTTAGTAAAAGAATGTTTTTCTGAACTGGGCCACACAGTACCTTAACCCTGCTAGGGATTTAAAAGATCAATGGGCGATTCCTAAATGAATGAAGAGTCCAGAAACTGTTCTGATGGGAAATGCTAGAGGTAGCTTCATTCCAGGCTAAAATTTGAATGGGTTTATGGTACTCAAAGGAACATTAAGTCTGAGTTTATGAGCTCCTCTGAGGATAGAGGAGGAGTTTATTTTTGTTCGTATTTGCTCTCCAAATTTGTTCTTTGGCAGCTCTTGTAGTCTCAGTTTAGGCTATAAGAATGGAAAGAGTAGGTAAGCAAAATTAATTTCTCATTTTAAATATGTATCTCCAGGCCATTGATAAAGCATTCAGAAAATACGTTGACATTGCCCTCACTATATCCATTGTGTGATTATGTAAATAAGATTTCAGCCTCCAGAACTGGTGGCTTAAAATGTGGCAGGAAATTCATAAATGTAGTAGTTTGCTTTTTGCTTTCTTTTCAAAGACAACCCTCTGCAAATGGCTAAGTATTATTGTTCATACTTTTAAATTATTAAAATTAAGTTATTTAATAATTGGTTTATTAGTAGCTATAAACTGTTACAATCTACAAGAAGTCAAGAGGTTGTCATAGACCTATGGAGTCTTTTCTACTGGTGCACTTACAACCCACAACGTAAGCCACAATAACATATACTGCTTGTGCCAGTAATATGCTTATAACATCTGTTACTCATTTATTAGTCTGTTTATAAATTATGTATACATGGAAGCATAATCTAAAATGTAACAAGTTGGTTTCCCTTTAATAGGACTCTTACAGTGCAGTAAAAAATAGAGATGCTGTATAGAAATAGAAAGACTACGGGAGGCAGTCAGTATGTGTAAGCTCACTATGAATCAGTGGTCAAGCCCAGCCTCAACTGAAAATAATTCCCTTCCTTGCTTTCTCCTTAAGTGGAAGAAGTAAGAGCCAAAGTTTCTGAAATACCACAAACCTGCAGAGTACAGATAAAACTGCAAAGGATTTTGCAGTCCTAAAATGGAGATAAAATCCCTACATTCCTTTTGTTACTCTGTTTCCTCTATTCTGGTGTTTACAACAGGTTCAGAGTACCAGAGTTTTTCCTGTTAGCTTCTATCATTTTCTGCACACTTCGGTAGAAAATGATACAACCTTAGCTAAAATGTATGCCTTTTCTGTAACTTTTAAAGTTTTATGTACTCTAGAATGAGTAGTTTTTTCTTGCTCAAAAATAAAGTTTCCGGCCCTTTCCAAAATAAAATACAAAATAATTTTTTACTTCCATATAGAATATAGAAACACTATAAGATTTGGTGATAAAGTTCATGCTTAGATCTAATCTTACAACTTACAAGAATTTGTCAGGTACATTTTATTTTAAGGCCAAAGTCTGCATAAATTTTTCAGTCCAGTTTCTGCAGGTCATCTACCTGCCTATGCAGGTAACCCTTAGTCCAATTTTAATAAGGATAGGAGTTTGTGATGCTTACTGATATTTAGTTAGGAATGTTTATATTGGTAGAAGTTAAGAAGGATATTTTTATATGAGAAGTTGTTATACATTTAGTATAAGAAATTTTGGTTTTTACAAGTGCAAAAAATGGGTAAACAAATGGCTACAATTTTAGTGGAATTTAATACTATCTAAAGAAAAACACTGTTTATTCAAGTAATTAATGGTTTAATTCTGGAAATGGTCATGGTGAATTGTTGACTTTCATCTGGAAGCTTTGTGCCTGATCTTGTGAAGCACTGGGCACAAAGCATAAACAGGAATGGAAAATGTTCAGTAATTCCATTTCTAGGAACTCAAGGGCAAGAGAGTCAGACAAAATTTTTAAGAGTGGAACTGTCAAATCCCTAATTATTTCAATTATATAGTTCAATTATGTAAATATTTATGCAGTTCAAAGCTTGCACTTGAAGTCTATGCAAGGAAATCTGTACTCAGGACTTCCAAACAGTGGTACATGTATCCTCTACAGTGAGCCACAAACTTTTGTTGCCACTGCTGGTGTCAGTAATGGTAATAAGTCACCACAGTAATTTTGGGAATCCCTGCCTAAGAGTTTCGATTACTTAATGTCTTGATGAAATTAAATTTTTGTTTCATTTTGTTTTGCTTTTACTGTCTTGGATATAATATTTCTATACAAAATGATTCTAAAGGCTGAAGAAACCATTTCTGTGAACTTGTAGTCATTAGCTATATATCAAGTTCAATCCTGCATATAATATTTGCCAGAAATGTTTCTGCGTATGCTTGATAGTTTGCCATTCTGTATTTTGTAACCTGACCTAGGATACAGCTCACGGTCTGAGTTGCCCTCCTGTGAATCTAATCTCCACATTGACTCCCTCAGTAGATAGGAGAGGTGGGCTCCCCAGACTGTGCTTCCTCAGTTGGTTTGGAAGTTCTAAGTTCACTAATTTGGAATGTAATTTGCTCAGTCTCCACTGACTGTTTAAAGTCAGGTGGAATGAAGCTGGACTTAAGCTCACACCTTCTATTGGAATTCATTCTTCAAATACCTTATTTCCACAGGAAGCCCTAAAGGCCACTGGGCATCTAATTTCTGCCAAAAATTCTGAGATATAGCAAGTCACATGTAAACAAATAAAAGCAGCAAAACAAATGTTTTTGCAAAATGGGCATCTGCTAGCTATTAAGATTGATGTAACCATATTCATTCATTTGACATTCTGAAATTGCAAGTATATACAGGTCAATTTAATCTGTATCCCTCATTGGTTTCCTACAAATGGGTCCCATGCCTGTGTCAATATGCAATGAAGAATATACCTATAAACATCAGGCTGCGGAATCAGTGGCTCGCAGCAACTACTGTATTAGTTGTTATGCAGAATCAGGTAGCTTTTATAAAGTGTGTGCAGGTGTTAATAATAGGAAGAAATGTCAGTTTCTGTTGGGATAGAAATAAGAAATGAAATAATTCAGATAAATTTATTTCTTCTTCTGATTGTGCCTGCAGCTTCGGCTAAAGGACCTGGACACTAAACAAGAGTTGGGCTTTCACACTGAAGCCCGATGTCTGTTTGGAGAAGATGGATCTGAGACCGTGACAGAGCTAGCAGTGGTCAGGCCAGACAAGCCACCACTCAGGGGTATGCTGCTGAACTAAAAAATAAATACATGAGCAAATGCGCACACACACGCACACAAAATTGTGCACTGCCTTATGGGATGAACACAATGGGTAAAGCTTTTTATATATATTAAAAAACCACTCAAAATTATTTTTAAAAATTCATTCAATATACCTGTGTAAACCCTGTGGGGTCTTTAATAACATGTATCATTCGGGGATTTTGTCTGTTTTAAAACAACTGACATGTATTGTTTTCACTAGGCTAAGTACCAGTTTGAAAGTCTGAAAAATGCGCAAAGCCCAATTAGTATATTTCTGTTGAAATTTTCAAAGCCCAACTGATATACACTCAGTGAGGGACTAAATCACAGATTTAAAAAAGGCATGTACAAAGTCGTGACATGAATCACAAAACCAAAACCCAATTTTTTAAAGGTTTTCTTCAAGCCCTGTTTTTGCCCCAGAAGCTCTGTTTCGTTTCATCATTGTATTTAAAATACAACATCTTCCTTTGTTCTGGTTACATTTTATAAAATATTTAGGAAATAATTCTCATTCATTATACTCTATGAACAGAAGTCGTAGTTAAAATATTTAAAACCTTTTGCATTTAATGTCTAACTGAAGGTTAGACTGCAAATGGAAATATATCTTAGCCTGTTTCTCCTGAACATATTAATTGATATTGGACATAATTATCAAAATGTCAGACTAAAACAGAATACAGCTGATCCAGAACAAAAAGTGGATTTCATCTGTTATATCTGTGTTTTTTTCTTTGGTAAAATGTTGTTAGAGTCGATAAATCCTAACTCAGTTTAAGACCTTTCGTTCCTACAAGAATTCAAGGCTTTTTACAAAGCCTGATAAAATCAGTGTGATTCTTTCAGTTGATTTCAGTTACCACTGGATAAGACTCCAGAACTATGACATTTTCTTTTTCTGTAATGTAAGCATGGGTTTGTAAAGGACATTTTATCTCTAATGCTGTACTGTGCTTTTGTGAGGTAGTTAGCAATCTATATGAAACTCAGACAGGACATTAATGTCAATTACTATAACTCCTTGGTCTTGAAATTAATCTTTTACCTAAAATAAATTGGGCTATAATGTTTGGTAATTACATTGCTAAATAGTCTGATTTGGTAATGTCTTGTGTCACTGATTTTTGATGACAGGAGTTCTTTACTCAATCAGTGTTCTTACGGGAACATTGCCTGCATCAGGGACTGATGCAGATGTCTTTATCACAGTATTTGGAGAGCAGGGAGATTCCAGCAAAAGGAGACTAAGACACTCAAATTTTGAAAGGGGACAGGTTAGTACTGAGTTATTTTCCTTACATGTTTGCTAATGTCTTTTATTTTATTACTTTCTTCCAATACCGTATTTCTTTTCAATTGTCAAATACAAGCATTGATGTTACACCATGGCAACCTGTGGAAAAGTTGTGTTGCTTACTAAATATAGACATTTTACTTGAATTGGTATTATGATTTAAGAACAGGTCAAGTACCAATAAATTTAAAACCCACAAACTATCAGTTACTGTTCTTAGAAACTGAAATCGAACCCAATGACATATAAAATTCTGTGGCCTAGTTTTCAGTTATTTTTAAAGTTGATATAGAAATATCAGGGCTATTTCCTGTGCCTTCTTCTTTAAAATCTGTTTTTTTAAAAGATCTGCCCAGATATAGTTGAAAGAGTGGTTTTAAATGTGTTGGCTACTATAAGTTAATTAATCCATTTATATATAGAATTGAAAACAGGTAGAGCTGCTTGTAAACATGCTGTGACTGTCAAGATAAATCCTAGGAGAGTTTTTTGGTAATTTCAACATGTTTACACACACCCTGGACTCAGTCCAGATATGACCAGATAGGATTTAAAGAGACTTTTCAATTGATCACTATATAATAAAGCAGGATTCTCTATACTTATTTCACACCATTTCTTAACACCTCTCATGGTGAGATGCCATACGTTTCCTAGGCAAGCTGGTCCACTCCTTTGCTAGCTTTGCCCTTAGACAATTCTTCTTTCATTTGCTTTGTAATGTCAAAATATTTTCTTGAGCACAGAAACATAGAAACCAGCCATAGAACCATAGAATCATCCAGGTTGGAAAAGACCTCCAAGATCATCAAGTACAGCCATTAGCCTAACACTGCCATCCCACCACTAAACCATGTCCCCAAGCACCTCGTCTATCCGTCTTTACATACCTCCAGAGATGGGGAATCAACCACTTCCCTGGGAAGCCCATTCCAATGCTTAGCAACCCTTTTCGTGAAAAAATTTTTCCTAATGTCCAACCTAAACCTGCCCTGGCACAACTTGAGGCCATTTCCCCTGGCCCTATCACCCGTTACCAGGGAGAAAAGACCAACACCCACCTCACTACAACCTCCTTTCATTTAGTTGTAGAGGGTGATAAGGTCTCCCCTCAGCCATGCCATGCTTGTGTTCCATAGTCATGGATAATTTTTCTTACACAAATTTGTGTAAACTCTTTTTAAGCATGTGATGAGTCTCCACAATCTCCTGTGGTAGTATGGACTGCACTTGATCTGCAACCTGTGTAAAACTTCCACGTACTAGTTTCACCTGATTTCCCTTCTTCTTCTACCAGAAGATACAGGCAATGTTTTTTTCTCTGTCTCCCTCTCTTTGCTATTCTTGATTTTATAGACCTTTATCCTCTGCACACTTGCTTTGTCACTGGATTGTTTATTCTTCCTTGTGTAGAAGAACGTCTCTTTAATCATCTTACTTACACTTTCCTGTATATTTTTCTGACTCTTCAGTAATACATTTGCAACCTCTTTAAAAATTTGCCATCACCTCTTCTGCTTCTCTTTTTTTCTTCTTTGTCAGATTTCTGTTGGCTCAGCCGTAGGTACCATCTTCAGACAACTGTTGCTCTGAATGGACAGGGTGATATAGCATATAGAGCACTCACAGGCAGGATGCCTCCTTTCATTTCTAAGTTCAGCCAGTAGTTTACCTCATGATCTGAATGTATCACTTTACCTTCCTTGTGTCCCTCATTCCCCACTGAAAAATGAAGATAACCAATAGTTTAGGCAAGAATGAAAAGAGGTAAGCATATATATTTCAATGAAGTTTACTTCCCTTTTTATTTACTAATGAGGAAAATTAGATACATCTTTTAAAAATATGCTTAATCTCTCCTTTTCATATCAATAAACTAGTTCTAGATTCATAACAGTATTTAGCATCCTGATATCTAGTGAAATTACTATGGGTTAAGAGATATTTCATAATTTGGCCATAGCTTCTCACCCAAAATATTTAGGCATGTTTTTCTTTCATTTTCTTATAATCTTTTGCAACCCCCCTTTTTTTTTTTTATAAAGATGCCATTGTTTGCAGAATCCTTTTGCCTTAGTCCAAACCATGCTTTTAAAATATAGGAAGAGGGTTTTGATGTTCATTGCCTGGGTGATATTAAAAATACAGGTTAATTCTTGGCATTTTTGAGGAGAAAACTTTATAGGCAATTAGAAGAGTTAATAAAAGACTTAAAGGTACATAGTTTGTGACATAACCTGGAGAAGAGGTCTAAAAAGAAATTACACAGCACTTTCAAGCTGGATGTTAATACAGAGTCAGTGACACAGCCCTTAGTGTTAAAGAAATGAGAACTGCTATACTGAGCAATTGAGAAGAGTGCTGGGTGTTATCCCAAGCAGATCCTCTGTTTTAGGTGAGTCATTTTTGTACTGTGGTCAAAGAAAGTTTCCTTCAGCTGAGCTATGTTGTGTATTCATGTTCATTGTGCAGTAGGTTCTTGGGAAAGGGTTGAGCAGTGAGATGGCAGTGTTCTGATGATATGAAGTTATTTAAGATTATAAATATGAAAGGTGGTGGCAGAGCTTGCAGAAAGACCTCACAAAGAGTGACTGGGTAATTTAATGGCAGATGAAATTCATTGTAACTAAATGAAAAACAGTGGCTGTGAGAGGGGAAACCCCTTAAATTTGCATGCAAAATGATGGGCTCTGAAATAGTTTTTGCCCATAGGAAAGTGACCTCGGTGTTAGGATAGCTCTGTAATAATGTCAGCCCAGTGCTCAGTAGAGGCAAAACCACAGGAAAACAGAACAGATCAAATGTTTAGGAATTATTAGAAAAGGAAAAAACCCAGCCCCCTGAAGTAGAAAATACAAGTAAGTTCTCTAGTGCAGATGCATAACAGATGCTGTGTTTTGTTCTGATTCACTCTTCTTAAGAGGTGCAAGAAGAATGTCAAATGATGTGAAATACCTTCCATACAAGGAACAACTAAGCAAACAAGTACTGTTTGGCCTGGAAAAGGGATGATGAGAGGAAGGGACAGGGAGATAAGAAATATAAAATAGCACGGAGAAAATAAGTAATTTGACTTTCTCATGAAGTACAAGGCCTCATGAGCATTAAATGAAACCTGCAGGTGGCAGATTCAAAACAAAAGGAGGTGGCTTTTTACACAGTGCATAATTAATCCATTTTACTTTCTTTTTCAAGATATTTCAGATGTTGGTGCAAAAAGCCATTGCACATTGTCATGGGAGACAACTTTCCACTGAGAGCTGTTAAGTGCAAAGACACAATCTCTGGCTCAGGAAATTTCTGAACCACAAATTGCTAAAGCCTGAGAGACTTTATATTCAAGAAGCATCTCTATATATTTACCCTGTTTTTCAACTCTTCCCTAGAAATCTGTTATTGGTAGCTGTTGGCCACAAGATACTGGACTAGAATGTATCTGTGGTCTGATATACTACTACCAGTCTTACGTTTTTGTTACATAGAATTATAGAATCATAGAATCATAGAATGTTTTGGGTTGGAAGGGACCCCTAGAGGTCATCTAGTCCAACCCCCCTGCAGTGAGCAGGGACACCACTAACTAGATCAGGTTGCTCAGAGCCCCATGCAACCTGGCCTTGAATGTTCCCAGGGATGGGGCCTCCACCACCTCTCTGGGCAACCCGTTCCAGTGTTTCACCATCCTCGTGGTAAAGAATTTCCTCCTTATATCCAGTCTAAACCTACCCTGATTCAGTTTAAAACCATTACCCCTTGTCTTGTCACAGCTGGCCCTACTAAAAAGATTTTCCCCATCTTTCCTATAGGGACCCTTTAGATACTGAAAGGCCGTAATCAGGTCTCCCCGCAGCCTTCTCTTCTCCAGGCTGAACAAGCCCAACTCTCTCAGCCTGTCCTCATAAGAGAGGTGCTCCAGCCCTCAGATCATTTTTGTAGCCCTCCTCTGGACCGGCTCCAACAGGTCCATGTCCTTCTTGTGCTGAGGGCTCCAGAGCTGGATGCAGTACTCCAGGTGAGGTCTCACCAGAGCAGAGTAGATGGGCAGAATCACCTCCCTCGACCTGCTGGCCACGCTTCTCCTGATGCAGCCCAGGGTACGGTTGGCCTTCTGGGCTGCCATCGCACATTGCCGGCTCATGTCCAGCTTTTCATCCACCAGCACGCCCAAGTCCCTCTCGGCAGGGCTGCTCTCGATCCTTTCTTCCCCCAGCCTGTACTGATACTTGGGGTTACCCCAACCCAGGTGCAGGACCTTGCACTTGGCCTTGTTGAACCTCATGAGGTTCACACAGGCCCACCTCTCCAGCCTGTCCAGGTCTCTCTGGATGACATCCCGTCCTTCTGGTGTGTCAACCGCACCACTCAGTTTGGTGTCATCTGCAAACTTGCTGAGGGTGCATTCGATCTCACTAAGTCATTGATGAATATATTAAACAGCACCGGTCCCAGTACGGACCCCTGAGGGACACCACTCGTCACCGGTCTCCATCCGGACATCGAGCCATTGACCACTACCCTCTGGATGCGGCCATCCAGCCAGTTCCTTATCCACCAAACAGTCCACCCATCAAATCCATAGCTCTCCAATTTAGAGAGAAGGATGTTGTGGGGGACCGTGTCAAAGGCTTTGCAGAAGTCCAGATAGATGACATCCATTGGTTTTCCCTTGTCCACTGTTGTTGTCACACCATCATAGAAAGACACTAGGTTCGTCAGGCAGGACTTGCCCTTGGTGAAGCCATGCTGGCTGTCTCGAATTATCTCCCTGGCCTCCATGTGCCTTAGCATAGCTTCTAGGAGGATCTGTTCCATGATCTTCCCAGGCACAGAGGTGAAGCTGACAGGTCGGTAGTTCCCAGGGTCTTCCTTTCTACCCTTTTTGAAAAGGGGCACAATGTTTCCCTTTTTCCAGTCACCAGGGACTTCACCTGACTGCCATGACTTTTCAAATATCATGGAGAGTGGCTTGGCGACTACATCGGCCAATTCCCTCAGGACTCTGGGATGCATCTCATCAGGTCCCATGGACTTATGTGCGTTCAGGTTCCTCAGGTGGTCACGAACCTGATCTTCTCCTACAGCAGGAAGGGTTTTGCCCTCCCGGTCCCCCTCATGCCATCCATCAACTCGGGTGGGATGGGGAGAGAGGTTGGGATGAGGTTTTAGTGAGAGTATCTAAGAATAGAAGGTGAAAGGAAGGGATGTAAAGGGCAAGTTGTCTTGAGAGGAAAGATTATGTCAGCAATATCCCTGGAAAATATGGAATGGACAGGCAAAGAAAACAAAGTTAAGGAAATCTGAGATATGAAAAAAAGATCTCTCTTCACTGATAAAGGACTGGAATATAAGGAAAAGTCAGGAGGACAGAAAATTGCAACAAAGCGTAAGAAAAGAGAGTAAAGTTTATTACTGCAGAAAGTAAGGCTGGTTTATATTTATCTAAGTAATTGTATATCTAATTTTTTCACCAGTTTAATGGGTTAAATAAATGGGGACTGTAATTTTGCCTAGCTAACACTTTATCTAAAGCAAGACAATTTAAATAAAATCCTTTTGGCTTTTATTAATTAAACTTTCAGTAGTGTGTTTAATGCAGTTCCGAATGTCTTTATACTGAGGGGAAAAAAAAAGAAATGTAATGACATCAACCAAAAGCACATTCTTGCTAATGCTGAGGCAGTAGGCAATTTAATGCATTATTATGAGAATTCATTGATAACAATGGGCGATTATGACCACTGTTGTCTAATGACTGTTAATTATTATCACAAAGAATGAGACTAATGATAGGTCCCTTTTTCAGATAGAGTTAGCTGTGAAGGAACATGAATATTAGCAATACAGGCTATTTCCTCTAAGTCAAGGGTCATGTAGACTGACAAGAAAATTATATTTGGCTCAGAACTACAAAGAATAAAATTAAAAAGCAATGAGTGCTCCCAAAAAGTCATTTACAAGGTATTTCTCACAGCTAGATCTTATTTTGGGCTACATATGCATTACATGAAGGGGTATAACTTGCCATGGTAACTGGGGAGATTGTGGATATAGCAAGGTAAGAATGCTGGAAGTCCTAAGGCTGTGATAGGAATAACAACTCTGATGTTTTGTTTTTCTGAGCACATAATAGAGAATAGTCCAACACAGACAGGAGAATGGACCAGATGACATAATTCTTTCTAAAAATCGTCTCTTCCTTTGTTGCTTTCTGATCCTCATGCTTTTTCCTGCCTGGTGGCAAATTGGTTGGCAACAAATAAAAATTATAGCGTCTGTTTCTACTATCCATCTGGGTTTTTTTTTAATGTCACCCACACACATGCCCATGTATCTACCCACCCACTCATATTATCTCTTGCATGGAACACATTCATTCTCTCACTCACATAATTTATTCATCCCAACATGCACTAGTGCAGTTGCCATTTAGCTTTTATTTACTGGTAGCCGTAGCAATATTTAAACAGATGTCTATTTACATCCAAAGAGCACATCAGTTCTTGCCTGTATGCGTGCACAGCCTTAGTTATAGTTTCTAATGTCAGTATCTTCCTTTGTTTGCATAGTCATCAACAGTGTCAGGAATTCTGTTCAGAGTTGAATAATACAACATTTCCCATTTGAAAAATAGGATGATTTAGAATATGAAAGACTTCAAAATGTTTTAAAATAAAATGCCTTACCTAAACCAAAGTTCAATTTACTAGGCCTATCTGATATTTGAAGTACTCCCTTTGTTTCAGTTATGAGGGATTGGTTGAACTTGAATTTTCATGAGACTTCTGTAAGTAAAGTAATGATCAGAGTTTTCTTTCCACCCAAAATAATGGAATGTTTTTCATAGTAAAGCCTGGAATGCAGTGATCATGAAAAAGGAAAAATGTACATATTCAAGGATCCACATATTCTCTGAACAGGGTCTCCAGATATGAATGTCAGCCTATAATATCTTTCTTTACTATCAGAAAGGAAAAGATACTTCAGCATTTAAAGGAATCTGTCTTTCCAAACATAATCTTCTTAAAGACGGAGGATAAAATATATGGTTTAATCGGTTTGCTATTCATTTTGCCTTTACCTTCTCAGGTTTGCATCTCTGAAATGAGAGCAGTAGACCTTGGACAGTTAAGCAAAGTGCTTGTTGAGCACCATAATGTGGGTTATGGAGCTGGATGGTACCTGGACCAAATTGTCATCCATGAATCAGGCACAAATGATGGCCAGTATGCATTTCTTTGCCAGCAATGGTTAGACAGTGGAGTTGGTGATGGACAGATGGAACGAATGTTGAAGCTTCTTGGAAAAGTCAAGAATGGGATGTTGACAGGAAAGATTTATGGTAAGGTCCAAATTCATCAAAGCTTCTTCCAGCTTTTGTTTTAATTGTAACTCATATAATTTTGGGGGGGTTATTTTTAAGACTAAAATGCAGAAATAATATAGCTTAAATGTGAGTTGTATGTCATACAAGTTGTCTCTCCAAACACCTTCCAGAGCTCTAAATACAATTATAATGTTCAGGGAAGACAGACTAGAGCAGAAGGAGATACTAAGTGATGGGGGCAATGAAGGAACTATGTTTTTAGTTGAGGCTAGAAAAAAGCTGAAACAGAAAGAGGTAGGTTGTTCCATATGGCAGTCAATGCAGAGCAGAAGGCTCCTGCAACAGTAATAAAATCACAAGAAGAGATACAAAAACCCTTTTAGCAGAATGAGATTTTCCCGTATGTTCATATATTTGTAGAAAGCATTTGCTTTTATTTGCAGTTTTCTTTTTTACTTACATCGACGGCACAAGTTCTTGCAAACAGTTAGTTGACCTGAACCCAATATCCTATTCAAATTGTTTCTTGAAAAAAAGACCAAAATTCAGAAACAACTTAGACACTGAGAACATTATAAGTCCTTTATGCTTGCCAGGGTACTGGATTTCTTAGTGCTCTCACATGTCTTTTTCTGAAGAGGTGTAAAACGTTGGTTTGGGTCCATTTATGAAATCTGAATCAGAACTGGTAGACCAAACTATGTAAAGTTTAACTAACCTGAATGTGTGAATTTGCATTCTATATCAGCAGTTTTGTAAAATGATCTTTATTAATTTCTATGCTCATAGATATTTCTTTTTATGCTCAGTGAGTTTTATATTATACATAGTTGCAGACACAGTTAGTACTGTGTATCCTCATATTTAGCTACCTGTACTTAGTCCACTAGCAAATATCTTATATCATCTAAGGAAATAGAAAAATAAAGTCACTGAGACAACAGAAGGACAGAATACCATGGAAATATAAGCATAGGATGAGCAGCTAGAGTAGCAACGATTTCAGAATTCGAAATAGCTGTATTGCACCACTGCAAGTGTTCCTTGTCTCTAAAAAAGTAGATTCCACAGGTGCCCTACATAATCCACAGAGCGAGGCAGGTGTCTCCTGAGGGTAATTCAGAGCAGAAACCTAAGGCTGGTCAGAATCTGTCACACCTTTATTCGCTGATAATATGAAAAGTGAGAGAAATCTTGCATCTTGTTTATGCACTTCAATTAATGTCTGAACATAGCTATGTAAAAACATTTTCTTTCCACACACAGAGTCCTTAAAAATCTAGGTGCAGACTTGCTAATGTTTTCCAGTCTATGATTATTAATACTTAGCTCTGTATCTATTGAAAATCAGTTCTGGTCTGGGTGTATAATAACTTTAGAGAGAATAAGTCAAGTAAGCAGAGAGCCTATAAGGAATGGAGAAATAGAAGACTGATCAGCAAAGAGCACTATACCTTAGAGGTCAGAAAGTATATGGATACAATAGGACTTACTAAATGTCAAGCTGAGTCAGATTTTATAAAAGAATTAAAACAAATAGTAAAGGTTCTTCAACCATTTACTTATAAAAAGAACCTGGAAAGATGTGTAACTGTGCAGGAACAATAGAGTGCAGACTGAAGGTGATGTAGTAAAATCCCTTAACAAACAGAATACTTTATCTCTCTTTTCATTAAGGAATCATAATGTTGGCAAGGGAAGCAAAACCAAAATTACTAACGGGAATGGGGTTATTGGAAATCACCAAATCTGAAATGCAAATAGAACTGCAAGTTTCCTGTAGTCAAACAGTGACAACCAAAGGAGTGTTAACCCTGAATATTGAAGGAATTGGGAAGTTAAGTGGCAGATCTAGTAGCGAGGATTTCAAAAAATTTTATGAAGACAAAAGGTATGACTTGAAAACAGTATCTAAAAAATGAAGAAAAGAATAGTTAAGATAATAGAGGCAAATAGGAAATGAGGAGTGCATCACAACTTTACTACAGATAGACTGTAAACCAAAGCTGATACTCTTTAGAAATATTTTCCAGTAAGAGAAATGTAATGACATCTAATCTGTCTAAATTTCAGTACTGAATTTTATTTGCTTTATGGGAAATTATTAGGTAATAATTAGAAAGTGGAAAGTCAGTAAAAGGAAGTATTGTAAAGAGCTGGAGGAGAGAGAATGAATATGCAGATGAAATCTGTCGGTGCTACAAAGCTGAAAGTACTATCAGGAGATGAAGAGGTTGTATGATAAACTTTGAGAACCAGAGGAAAGCAATGGAACTGAATTCTGTAGCACAAAGCTTGAATAGAATTAGGCATAAACCCAACTAAATATTTGAGCTCTTAATTCTAGTACAGGTTCCTAATTTCCATTGATATATTTTTTTTTTTAAATTAGGAACTAAGTAGTAGCTAGGAGTCTAAAAATTGTATTGGATCTGTATCCCCATGCCTTATAATGATTTTGCCTGCAAGAATTCATCAGCAGGATATGACTAGGAGAAATACCTGCCTTTGCTATATGATTGCATGATAATTTTTTAGACAGTAATGTGACGTGGCTGTGAGTAAAGAATTGTGACCCCACAATGTATGTAGGCGTTACCAGTGAAGATAGAAAAGAATTAATGCCACTACAGAGAAACAGTGGTATTTCACTGGGAATGTTGTGTGCAATTGTGGTCACCTCTGTCCAGAAGGAGTGGTCCAAGCTGGAATAGCTGTAAAGAAGACATGACGACTGGGAATATGCAAGTCTTTGTTGTGAAAGGGTATTGAAAAAACCTGACCTATTCAGACTAGCAAATTAAATGCTCGAGGTGGACACAGTTGTGATCTATCAAATTAACGGTGGCTTACACATCAAGGAGGGAAAAGAGTTATTTAAACTAACGGACAAATTTGTTGTAAAAATAAATGGGTTTCAGCAGTGTGTTAATGCCATTCTGTGAAAATTAAAAGATTCCTGAGAAAGAATGAATTTTTAGCATAGCTCTCGTTTAGACTTAACTAAAGAGAAGGAAAAAAGCTTAATGTAGCTGCTTTTAAATTGGATCTTGACAAATTTATCGAGATTATACAATATAGTTAGCATGTAACAGCAGCGTATGGTACTGTATGATCCAACAGATAGTCCTTCCATTCAGTCTTCCTAGGCAGCTATACATTGATAGTTTAAAGGCTTAATATTTCCATTCTAAAAGGCTAAAAAATCTTGGATTATGTCACAGGGGATATGATAAATTTTCATTTGACTTCTTTTTTTTTCATGGATATCATTGGTTCCATTTATATTTAATGTTCATAGACATGAAAATGGTAGCTATTTATGATTATTCATAAAGTTAAAACATCTGAAATTATTTTAGATGATTTTAAAGATGGTGAGTACTAACTTTTTACCTTCACCAAGACCTGAATTTATGGCACAGGTCCTCACCTGATCTAAGGTAATAAAGCTTTATTTGCATTAGTTTATAGTAAGAGATAAAGATTTGCCCGTTGTGGTTAGGAAGCTGGGCTTTACAGGACTATGGTCATAAACTCAGAAAGTCACTGTTTCCATTACCCACAGTAAAATACCCTGTTTTACAAAATAGCTATTTGAAATTATTAAATCCATACTTTGCCTCACTTTGCATAAACAGAGTTAGGTTATCTTAATAAAAAAATGGTCACGCTCAGTTCTGCACCAGCCAGGTGACCAAAACCTTTCTGTAGGAGTCATGATTTTTTAAAATGGAAAACATGGTTTTGATAGCCCTGAATTTTTCATATATTCTATTAACATGAATTAACACGTTAAAGCTATGTAAGTCAGTGGCATTTGCTTGACGCATACAAGTTTCTGATCCTGAAAACCTCTTATTGATTGGAGATTTAATTAAATATTTGTTCAGAATAGTTACAGAAGTTACTCAGGAGTCTACCTGGTATCAGTCTGCAGTCCTTATGAGCCTTCAAGTGACTGCCAACTTATCTAGAATGTTTAAGAGGCTGAATGCTTCAAACCAGACATTTAGTTTGAACACAAGCTACTATTCTTTTACAATGTAATTTTGCATTTTTTTTAAGAAGTAAAACTGCTGGGTTAGAGTGTTTTCTGTGTCCCTAAAGTAGGCAAATCTATGTGCTGTTATATAGGACTATTTTTAATCTCTCAGTAAACATCACTGCTTCACAGAAGAAATGGATAAAGTTTTGTACTTTGCTGGCATGATAATTGTGGTGATCTGTGATAAAAATATGACATTCCAAGCTCTGAAGCGATTTATCTCATCAGCATCTTGTTGTAGAATATATGTAGCAAATATTAACATTATAATTTAAGTAGCTCCTCAAAAAGTTAAAATGAAAAAATACCCTGCCCTGACCAAAGGCAAACCTGAAAACCAGTACTGTCTGGTAGAAAATATGCTGCTTTTGAGTGGCAATTAGTAAGAAAAAAATAATCAAATCATCAGAGGAAACATTTATGAGGGGAAAAAATCAACAGATTGGGATGGCTCTTCATAAGCCTCTAATATGGAACTGGCAGTCTTGTCTGCCTAGTTCTGCTGGACTGGCCCATCTCTAAAGGGTCAGCTGTCACTACGGAAGGGCTGGTGTCCAAATCTGCTTCTCACTAAAGCAATGATAATGAGTGAACCTGTTGCTAGTCACTCACTAACTCAACCGGTTACAAATTGCTGTATGATTTTGGATATTCAGCAAACCCATTAGGTTTTTTTCTACTGTTTTGTTTCAACAGGGACTTGGGATGTCCTTGTCACAACTAGTGATAGTTCTTCTAGTTCTATGAATCCTAAAATGTCTCTAACTGTATGTGGTGAAAAAGGTACCTGTACTTCAGTCATAATCCCCAAAGGATCCCTTAAAAAAAAGCAGATTTATGAGACTTCAATTGAACTAAATAAGAAATTCAATACTATATTCAAAGTTCGCCTAGAAATTGAAGAAGCTGGAGAAGGAGAGACTTGGCATTGCCGTGAGGTAAAAAAATAAAAACTAAAGCAAGTACTTATTATGTCTTTATTGTAAAATTCTCCTTTTTTCATATTCTGTGGTTATTGCTTCCAGTTTCCAGTTCTGTCTAAAATTACATAATTTTTAATTTACAAAAGTAAGTGCATCTGGTAACAACACTTGTAGAGTGATATCTTCAGTGACTGCTCAAAACACTTACTAGGATAGCTATGGATAACAAAAATCTTTTAAACTTAGATGGATTTCTGGAGGGCATATATACAGATGTGCCGTCATGTATAGCATATCCAGTGGTGTTTTTTTAGAATTGTACCCACTGGCATACATTGCAGTATTTACATAACTCCAAATTGGCTGTTACATGTTGTAGACCCAGTGATCCAAGGCAAATAATTAAGCCAGACACTAGAAATATCTTTTGATGAAAATATCTGCCTTTTAAGTTGGCATGTGAAAAAAAGAAGTGAATAGCAAAAGTGACAATCTTTCTTCTGATGTCCAAGATGCTGAAGCTAAAATCTGACATTGCACTGAAATGTGACTTCACTATAGAAAAAAATATCTTTATCCTCTTATGCTGGCAAAATAAAAAGAAGTCTAAGGGAAAGAATTATCTTCTTTTAAATTGCAGACACACTTTTGTCCATTAATGTTTGTATTTGTTCTCATTAAAAACTGGAGAAAAAAAAGGTTTTCCTGTCCAATACATGGTATTAGCGAGCTGAACCCCCTGACATATAAATGGTAGGCAGGTTGTTAATTTCTTATTCATAGCCAGATGATATAGCCATCTAACAAATCTTTTGGTAAAATTAAGACTGCTTCTCGGATATTGTAGGAGACGGTGGATCACAGGAAAAATTTCAGAATGGAAACTTGGCAGTTGGAAACAGTGACATCTCTTAGCCTCTTTTACTTCATTAGCTCAGAACAATGACTCAAAGCTGAGTTAGAAAAAAATCAGCATAATTTATATAAGTAAAGAAAAGCTGCAGATTTATGTTAGGCAGGATTAGAAAGTGAAAGAAAATATATTTTTCCCTGCTTTGGGGTATATGTAAATTATTGGGGTTTTAGGAAGCCATTTCCTCTGTTATTCCATGTATTCCATAGCAGAACTCACTGAATCCTTGTATGAAACAACTAGGTTGGTGTAAGAGGTTGTGGATAATATCTGTTATTAAAGACAGGTTAGCAGTCTATTTACACTGCTGGTTAGAAGGAGGATGGTAATTTCTATGCTATTTTATTTTGATTTTACAAGATTGCACCTCACAGAGAGTCTGAGAATTCCCCCTTCCATCACAAGTAAATGCAGGTGCAGATGGTTGAATTCCATATTTAGATTCAGAATTCACTTTTATAACCATAACTGCGAAATAATTCTCTTGATGTTTCTGAGGAAATTGAAATAATTATAAAATAATGTCCAGAACAAAATTAATTAAGGTGTGCTTTATTTCTGAAGCATGTAATAGCGAACATCTTCATTCTTGCTTGCCTCACTTAAAGAAATAAAGCACAGTAAATGAAATCTGATTTTCTAGAAACTGTTCAGGAACATAGATGTTAGTATGAAAGGGAACTTTAGCCTGTGTTTTAAAAAATCTTTTCAATGTGTCTGTCATAATGAAAATTAATAGTTGTCTTTTGAAGAAAAAGGAATGCCACCACCTCCCAGTGACAGTTGCTAACCAAAGACGGTTGAGCTTACTGGGTTAAGGGTTTGGTCATTTTGGTGAGATAGGTCACGAAGAAATGTATGAGTGAATTCTCTGTGCCCTTTTCAAAGCAGGGTTACTTCCTGCAGCAGTTTTCAAATATGTTGTCTGCTCTAGCTTTAGATAGTTTCGAAAGTGGTACTTTATCTCTTAGTGTAGCTGGTAGCACCATAGTGTAAGACACCTCTTTATTAAAATATATTTTCTTATAGTAAGACTAAGCTACTTAGCTCAGGGTCACCATTTTATTACTTTATATACAGAACTTCGTAGAGATTAAAAATATTTAGTATCATACTCTATACATTAATATGAAATATATGTACAGATATATACACAAGCCATGAGACATTCTTAATTTCTATTTTTCAGTTTTCCCCAGAAACAATTAATTTTCTTTCTCCCATTACTTAGAATGAGAAAACATTCTGCACTGAAAAATGTTGTGGCATATTGACATTTCTCACAAGCTGAAATGGGCATATCAACACTCCTTTTTCTTCCATATGCTGGATGAATAAGTTACATAAAGGAACCTTTTTGAACCATTCCAAATAATTTTTCCCTTATTGCAGTCTCTACAGCAATAATGTTGACAGCATTTTAATTATTTTTAATTGGGAAAGATATCTATTCCTTCTCTTTTAAAAGGCTGCTTTCAAAAACATTTTAGAAAAAATTATTCCCTCCTCTTTTTTAATATTGAGAAGATGTGTCATAGCTGTTTAATAGCATGTCTTTTGCTGTTGTTCCCATTAGAGCACAACAGATGCTGAAGGTATTTCTTTTTGCTCTTTGCTAAGGTAAAACTTCAACACAGAGAAAGTAAAAATGTTCTAGAATTTCCATTTTGTCGCAACTTTGCTGATGAAGAAGGACGAAGAGTGGCTGAGCTTCCAGTTCTCACAGCTGGCTCTCCTTTTCCAGCAGGTTTGTCACAAATCAGAAACACTGGAAAATATTTGGTTGGTGATGACGGCTAAGATTTTCAGAGGAGTCCAAAGGATTTAGCAGATATTTTCTCTTCATTTTCGCTAGTGATGCATGGCTAGGCCCAATCCACTCGAGTGCTTAAAAAAAAAAAATAAATCTCAGTCCCAGTAACTGAGCATTGTGCATTCAAGTCTGATTGGTATCAGTTTGTGACACATAAAGGAGCAAGCATACAGCACTGAAACTATTAAAAAAGTTTTGATCAGTATTCAGAGCTCAGCTTTTTCTCAATAATATGATTTGGTTCTCTCCCAGAGGAAACAAAGGAAATCCAGAGGAAATAACTCTTGTACTGTAATTTCAGATAAGAAGGAGATCCATGGCCCCTCACAACAGAAGCTCATCTGTTTGTGTTCCTAGAATTTCAGGCATTCTTCTTCTGTGAGCTAGCAGTTATATGTCATGAAATTCTATGCAAGTTGTGCCTTCATCACATCATGACTGGATATTTTTAGTTTTGCTCTCTGTTTCTCAGGAGGTTTTATAACCACAGTTAGTGAAGAATGGAAGAGCTCTTGCCCTAAATGGATATCCTACCATGCGAATATTCCAGGGGTTCCCAGGGGTTAAGGGTTTAGATCAACAGATCAAGTAATCTGTGTACTCCTTTCCTTTTCTGTTGTGCTTTCAAAGCTAGTATCAAAAAAAGCACTTGGGCAGAAGCTCCTTGAATATGAATTTGAAAAGAGTACTGCTGGGGTATTCCCTGGGAAGGCTCTTTGTCTTTTAAATACTTTAATTTTTTTTTTTTTTTCTGGAAAAGCACAGGTATTTCAATCTTTACAATGCTGCTCCTCTTTCCAAGGAGCATTTAGCATGAGGACAGATACTGGGTTTTTTACCTTCTCCCCATATTTTTTTTTCGCTTTTTCAATTGGATGTTTTGGGTATGTGGCTTCTTTCTTATTTCGGGGGCCAGATCACCAGTGTGTTATGCGTTTCTTTGGGAGTACAAACAGGCACTTAACATAAACAGTCATCCAAGAAGTGCTCAGCTGGAGTTGTAAGTAAGATGACATGTCAGAGAACACATGTTTCTGGAAATCCTCTGCTGAGATCAACGACTGCAACCGGCACAGTCTAGAGTGGCCAGGCCCAGATTAGACCATAATCCAGAGGAAATACAAAAATTGTAGTTTTCCTGACAGAGTTCAGCTTCATTTGAACTCTGTGAGGCTCAGAGCAGAGATGTGCTTTTTGAGTAATTTCGTGTCATCCGTAGCCTAGGAACTGTTTCATAGGAGTGTTACATATTTAAATGCATGCAAATGTGTGGTGTAGTATTATTTGCATGTTTTTAAAACAATTTGTGATGTGTTTATTTTTCTTTCATTTTCTCCTCTGCCTGTGTTTCAAGCCCACTCACAAACTATTCAGCTTATTATTCCTTATAATAGTGGTTCTTAAATTTTAATTACAATGTTTCTATGTGCTTTTCTAAGCATTATAATATAGTTTGGCTTTTTGATCATTCTGGGCAGGAACAAAAATGAAAATATAATACTAGTAATTTATGAAATAACATATTTTTTAACTGATTAGGCTTTGGTAAACATTTGATCTCTTTTTCCCAACAGTGAAAAGCTATGTTCTCTATATCACTACGGGAGCACTCCCTGGGTCAGGAACAGATGCAGATGTGTATGTCATGCTGCAAGGCCTTTTGGGAGATACTGGCAGAAGAAAATTAATCAGAAAAGGAGATGATACTTTCACCAAAGGAAAGGTATAATTTCTGCATGACATTTTGCACTTTTATAACCCAGTCCAATTCACATGGACTTAACAGAAGTAGGATAGAGTCTATGAAGTCCAGTTTGCAATGCTCTGTGATTATGAGTGCATGTGTATGAGAATGTCTAGATCTAACTTACGTGGAAAATACTGATGTTTATGCAGCTGATACTAACGATACTGATGAAGTAATAAAGTGACTATATCAAGTGCTTTTAGCTTCAATGTCACAAATATTGAAGGTCTTCAGTGAAGTGCCAGTGGTTTTCCTGCATATTTGCTTAACCATAGACTTGCAAAGATACTCCATTTCCTCTTTTCTTCCCATGTCATTCTTCAGGCTAAGAATCCTTTCCCTTGGCTTTTGCCTTTGTACTGCCAGTCTACCCCTCAGTCTGACTCCTGGTCTCTCTCCAGACAGTCAGCCACTGCCCTCCATAGGTTTCTTAGGTCTACCAAGAGAGTAATTCATTCACTATGCAGGAGAGAGTCTCGCAGCTCATAGTCGTCGACCAGTCAAAGACCAGCACAGGTGCCAGAGATGCATTTGTGTGTAGCATTATCAGTATAAACAGAAATTAGAGGGAATTTAGTTACAGAATGTACTGCAGAAACATGGGCAGATTCACAGAAAGACATTGTGAATAAAACCTATTCCCTGTCGGAAGCTCTGAATAGAGGGAGTGAAATTTTCAGCTAAAAAATGTTACTAATTTTTTTAAACATGGAATAAACAGTGTTTGTATTTTCTGCGGATCTTTATATGAAAACAAATGTGAGGATTAAAACAATTTAATAAAGATTCTGAAACAAACATTTGTTACAGAAAATCTGAGTTGGAATAGTCAAAGTTTAAAAAAAGAAACAGCAGTGTCTTGCAACCAGAAACGTTGAGCATATTTTACATTAGACAGTGCTACCTGTCTTTCTTATAGTGCATGCACTCTTCTACCTTTCTGAAATCTCAGTGATTACCTTGATAACTGTATTCTAACCTGTCCCTCTTTGGAAATATGCAGTAAACTATTCCTTCTGCTGGTGTTGGCTGCCAAATGAATGAAAGTTCCTCTAAAGAAGCGAGCTTGTAAATCAGCTTAGACTGATAACCAAAGCAGAGGCATGAAATGTGGGATTAGGAGGAGCTCAGCTCCTAACTACCCCCAGCTTCATTAATTCAGTGGGAGTTGAAGGGGGTCATTACCTTACTGAATTTTACCTGCTTAAAATGCTTATTCATAAGAAAAGTGAGAGAGTTTAAAACTTTATTTTTAAGGGACTAAATACTTGTGGATGAGGGTACTCAGTTTTGATAAAGGCACATTTGCCTTCCCTAATGTTGAAACTAAGATTGTGGTTTATTAATAAGCTGATTTAATTGGACTTTAGAGCCACAGTCTTTTTGTCCTCATGGAGTAAAGTTAGTTTAATGTAAGTTTTACTGGATTTCTCCTTAAATCATAATCCAAGAAGTGAGCAATCTGATTTCTAGACCAGTAGTTTTTAATGAAGAAGGACCAGGGATGCACATCCAGAAATGTTGCCTAAGAGAACAGAAATGAGCTGCAGAGATTCATAACCTGAAGAGTGTTTTTATAGTATTTGCGTCTACTTCAGTGTGGCACAGATTTTTTTTCTGTTTTACAGAGTAAGAGGCAGAGCTGGCACGTACATGTCTCTTCATTACTTATTTGACATTATATAGGAGCAGTCTGTGAATGTAACACAGTATCCTTGTATTTCTAAAAGTAGGTATTAGCATAGGAATATTTTAGGGTCCTAAAAAGAAATCGCTTCTAAGTAATGGAGAAACACAGAAAAGTCTTGATTTGTGCCTTGTTCATTGAAAATAAAGTAATTTTAGAAAATGAAGTTAATTGACAAAGTGTAAATTGATTCTGCAAGCAAGACTCCTGCTTTTGCAGCAACATTTTGTTCATGACATGTTTTGGAAATTTCCCAATGTTTTCTTCCCTTTGTAAGTAATCTCCAAAAAGGCTCTCAAGTGTCGAATGTCTCTTTCTATACCAGCCCAATCACATATTGTGCCGAGCACCCCTGCAGTCAGAGTCTGGACTTGGTGGTTTACCAGATTTTGAAGTATAACAGGCAGAATTTGCATTCTGAATCTTAACAGTTGTTCTGACATTTTAAAATGTGCTTTTCCTTGCAATAATTTTTCCCCTGACTATACAGTAAGAGCTAGTGAACTGGAACAGTGTTTCTGTTAGAAATCACATCAAAATATGGTGTTAGTCTCACAGAATGTCAGGGCTGCTACAAACAACAGTTTAGCAATGCAGAAATACATAGAAATGTTTAAATATTCTGGAGGCTTTGCAGTGGATCGGAGATACACTTCTCTCATTTAACAGGTCTTCTATTTACATGAGCCAAATTACATGCTAATAAAAGATTGAATTAGCTTCTTATATCTGAAAAGTTGCTTTGTGTCTTTCCAAAGTCCTTACACCTGTGAAACCATCAGAGAACTGGTAGATAAAGTAATGTGCATGGTATTGTTAATTCACCGGTAAGCTCCCTGTAGCTCACCCCATATCTGAGAGACCAGCCGCTGTCGCCGAGAGCGCTGAGCTTCTGGGGATCTACTCAGACAAATGAATGTGAGGACTAGTGCTGCAAGAACCGTACTTTCAAATTGCCATGGCATTGATGCCTTGTTTGATGTTCTAAAAACTGTAAGGATAGACAAAGCAATCTCAGCGCGCTTCTTCATGCAGCTCAGCTTTCATGAAATCCTAACAGTATTTATTCATACTTCATGAGTCAGTTTAAGTCTGATAGATGTTACCTGCTACAAACACTTTCTTGAACCAAGTAGGCTCAGTGCAGGCTTTCGGTAAAAACTATGGCCCAGTTGTGTGAAATCCTTATGGTATCCCAACATTTTTCAGCAAATGAAATTCTTTGTGATTCTTCATACAGTCATTGATAGACTTGCTGTATGCTCTGTCATATGGCTGTGAGTTACCCATAAATTTCCTCTTTGAGAATGTAGATCAATTCCATCAAAGCCAGTAAACTACACTCAATATGTTATGACCGATATTTAAGTATTTTAATATCTGTATGATGAAAGTGGCCAGTATTTTAAGTACTCTGAGTTACTGAAACAGTGAAATCTCCTTGAATTTTTACTTCATTCTATTAGTTGTTGAAAAGATATATCCTTTATCCTGCCCTATATTTAGACATCAACTGCTCAGGTTGGTACCATGGTAACTGCAGCACATACAAAAACTGTCAGGGAGAGGTGACTGCTGGTGTTCAGTTTCAGTACTCACTTGCAGATTAAGTATTGGCAAGTTTAAAAATTACTTCAGGAAAAAATCCATGTGTGCCAAAACACACGAAAAAGGGCCAGAATGTGGGACAGTGTACTGCGGCCACTAGTAGGAAATCAGTATTTGTCTGCAGCATCCACATCACATCACGTCTAGAATACTACTGTTTTGTAACTGCAGATAAAGCTTCTCTTAAGGAAAGTGTATCTGACATAGTGATTAAATAATTGCAAAATGTCATTGATCCAAATGTATTAATCATAGTGGCAGGCTGCTAGCCAAGTTATTGGACTACAGAAGTGAACAGTAAAATGGTCTGGTCATCGAGCAGAAGGATTATTCAGATGGAAACTAGGGAAACATGGAATACCATCATAGTGAAAGAAAGGCTGGTGGAGGTTGTCAGAAACTCTGAGGAGAAAAGCACCAAGACAGATGGTAACTAGAGCTTTATATAACCCCGGAAGACAGTGGCAAATATCAGACATGTGCAGTTCTCAGTGGTACCTCCAGGATGCTGTTCCCTAGTCAGCAGTTACAGCCACAGATTTTAGGAGGTAAAGCTAGACCACACCATTGCAATCACCTAGGTTGCCTACACGACACTGGCCAATGGATTAGAGCTGTGTGAATAATCAAGTTGGGTTTCCTGACATATTCTTGCAGGGCAAGAGAAAATGTAAAACTTTGTTGTCAACAATTTAAAATTGGAGAAAATTAGTTCACACTAAAATTAAGTACTTGGGGAAGCGCTTTCTGTCTATGTAGAGTGCAAAAATAAATTACATAAATTACATTTCTAAAGCTGAAATACATCTCACTTAGCTTTAGTTGCCTGTAGTGTACACATTTGTTCTAACATGATGGTTTGAGCTTCCTCTGCGGAAAGGGAGTGAAGCAGATGTTTCCAGGGGGTGGTTACTTTCTCTCTTTATTTGGACATTTATCTTAAAATGAAATTAATTATCCTCAGAGAGAGCCTGCTGCTTTCTCAGGTTTTTACAGGGAAATTAACCAATTGTCTGACTATAGACTTATTTCAGATAAGCAAAGTTGGGTGCCACATTTATTTTAGTTTTTTAATAAAAAAGATAATTTTTAAAAAAATACAGTTGTCTATTAGCTTGATTTGTCAAAAATTTTAAAATACTTATGGTCAGTCCAAGTCTGCATTTTTCAGTAAATAAAATATTCGACCATCTTCCTCAATACAGCAAGAACTGAATTAACTTCAATTCGAGTTAAATAGTTTAGAAAATATATCTCACTCAGAATGAATGGTTTCCAGTGATGAAGTGCTCATCTATTTGGAAAGTTGTTTCAAAGCTTAAATATTCTTTTTTTAAAAAAAAAGAACACCAAACAAAAAAACCCACACTATTTGCTGTCTGAATTTGTCAAGCTTTAACTTCTAGGAACTGGATTTTGTCATGCTTTTGACGGTTAGCCTGGATAGTACTCTCACACCAAATTTCTGCTGCCTTTGACAGTATTTATGGCAATAAGCAAATCAGTTTGTCTTTGAGAGGTTAAATAAATTAGGCTGCTTGATTCACTGGAAGGCAGGCTTTCCAGTGGTTTATTAATTCTCACAAATCTTTTCAGAGCAGTTTCCAGTTTAGCACCCTACTACTTCAAGTGCCATAACTAGCAATTGTTTTTGCATCATCTCTAAAATTTTGTTTTCTTCCCGTTGACTCATGAAAACATTAAAGAGCATAAGCTTATTAACTGGTCTCACTACCATGAAATGTGCTTGAAAATATTTTCCATTTACAGCTGCACTTGGAGACTTACCAGTTACGCTTTTTATTGTCCCATTATCAACCAGGCTGAGCCCACCTAAGAATCATTTGAACATTAGATTATGGTATTTTAATCAAAATATTATACAATCATATTCATTACTAAAGTTGAAGTAAATTACATCCATTCTATTTTCTTTGCCCACTAAACCAGATCTCAAACTTGGACTGTTGTTAGAACCAGTCCAACAACCAGGCTGCATCAGACAGGTTTGAATTTGTCCAAAGGGATGTCTGTCTTTGCAGTTTTTTGTTTGTTTTGGATCATTTTTTTTATTTTCTATTGTGTAATATAGTGTATTTTTACAGATGTGGATGTGGCTGATGATATTGGTCTCCGTAGCAGTCCTTCTGCATTTTATTAAATGCATTTTACTTGAAGTCTGATTGAAATGTCTTTTACGAGTTAGTTGAATGGTCATAGCTGCTGATCATTATAATGTACTCCCATTCTTTCTTATTCCTGTTGCTGTTCTATGCATACAAATCCTGTTTCAAAAAGATTCTGTTCCAGTTATACTAAGCAAATTAACATAAGGTCAGTTCAGTGCAAATATTATTTGGGGTATTTTTACTGCCCCTATTCTTTCATTTATTTTTCACTAATCTTGTTGAAGATGGATGAACCATGATAATTGTAGGTTATCAGAAATCTCTAATTGTGCATTCACTGTAATTCAAATTAATTTAATTTTTTTCATGTAAAGGTAAAGTTTTTCAATTAATTTCTGGATGAGAATTCAACATAAAATAAAAACATGCTTGCAAAAATATGTAAATTTAGTAGGAAGTTCAGGATTGGCTTTTTCAGATGCATGGAAAAGCCTATTTTTAAAGAAGCATTTGTAGAGAACACAGCTTACAAGATGCTGAGGTCACAGGCAGATTCTCCATTCATCCTTCCACTGAGCTGGGTGAAGACAGTACCGCTACCAGCGCTTGTCATCGCTGCTGCTTACCGCCCAATGTTTCCACCCTTTAAAAGTCTGCTGGCACAGTGACATTCACTCTGTCCAAATGTATATTTAGTTTAAGGAATTAACACCATTGTTAATAATTTGGACTTTGCAATTTCCAACTGGAAGTGCCCATGGGACCACAGTCTGAAGGGTGATGTCTCAGCAAAAGTTATTTTTCTCATTTGTCTCCTTCTACAGGAATGTTCAGACACAGTTTCTGATTTGGGCTCAGTGTTAAAGGAGCCTTTATTTTGCCTCCCAGTGTAGCTAAAACTCTTTTGTCTGCAGTGTCTTCAGATTAAGAAGCGAGATCAAAATAATCAGGCAGCAAATCAATAGGTTTGCTAAGCTTAATAGAAAAGGTCCTTTATCTAGACACTCTAACTCCTTTTCCAATAAAAGCCTATTAAAATGATAGCAACATTAGTGGTATGGGAAATCACTTGTGCATACAGGTTGATGAAATTAAGCATATGGTGTGTCTTGATTTGCCATTTTCAGTTCTGCTGGGAATATCATCATTAACCAACCATCAAGTCTCGATACTGTGCCTATAAAATGATTGGCATTTATAAAGGTAAATATTGCAAAGTGACTGTTCAAATGCTTCTTCTGTTACAAGAGCTATCGCAACTGCTACAGGCAGTGATATGTTGCCAGCGCTGACACTGAAGAGTACTGAATAAAGTCAAACCGGGTCATAGATTCAAAGCAAATGCTCAGAACGTGGGTCTCAGGATAAAAAAAAAAAAAAAAAGAAGAAGAAAATCTGAAAAGGAGTTATCAAAAATTAAACTTTAACTAGGCTGAAAGGGTTATTGGAATGATTGTTTTTAAAGAATTTTTCAGTGCTTATTTTCTTCTCCAAGAAATATGAAAAGTGTCAATTCTGGTTTTGCTAGGGGAGGACTCCTGGGTCACAGAGGATGCATGGCTCTCACATTGTCAGTCTCAGATGCTCAGTCTTGGAGAATATCTTTCTTTCTCCAGACAGTGTTAAGAAAATTTAGTGGGCTGTACATACACACACACAAATTGTTTTGGTACCATTCTGAGAAAATTCAATATAAGCTCTGCTGAATTAGACAATACATATTATTATCAATATTTAAGGTGGCTTTTCTCCATTCAAACCTAATTTGCTAGTAGTAACTAAAAAACAATTAACTTTTTCCCTAAGGGAAAATGAAAAAGAAAAGTTTTATATTCTGTAGGTTTACCTATCTTCTGTATATTTTCTCCCTCTCTCTTTCTCTTTTTGCAGAATTAAGCCTCCAGTAACATAAAAGGTACCCATTTGTAAATCAGATAAAACATAGAGTATCATGTGACATACCAGACCTGTCAACAACTCAGACATTTCCTATGCTTCATGACTAATCCATGGTCTGAAATGAATCCACAAAAAATATTAGTTAAATTATTAGTAATGATTCAATTTCTTAAAATTGTAACGAAATATATGTCATAATCTGTCTGCAGACAGCTTGTGAGGAGAAAAGTGGATTAAATTTGGTAAATAAATTGTCTCTAGCAAATTATTCATCTAGCTCTAACAATTATAGTTGCTACTCTTTCTCTATTCTTTTTTGGTCTCTTGACTGTAATAAAGCTCATTATACCATGTAGATTTTCAAATGTACACATAAAGAGAAAATATAATTCTCTCTGTGAAATGAGTTGTGCTGGGTTTGGCTGGGGTAGAGTTAATTTTCTTCATAGTAGCCAGCATGGGGCTATGTTTTGAATTTGTGCTGGAAACAGGATTGATAGCACAGGGATGTTTTCATTATTGCTGAGCAGCGCTTACACAGAGTCAAGGCCTCTTCTGCTCCTCACCCATGCCACCACTGAGTAGCCTGGGGGTGCACAAGAAGCTGGGAGGGGGCACAGCCGGGACAGCTGAACCCAACTGACCCAAGGGATATTCCATAGCATATGATGTCATGCTCAGTATATAAAGCTGGGGGAAGAAGGAAGAGAAGAACATTCAGTGTGATGGCATTTGTCTTCCCAAGTCACTGTTATGGATGATGGAGCCTTGCTTTCCTGGAGATGGCTGAACACCTGCCTGAACATGGGAAGCAGAGAATTAATGCCTTCCATCGCTTTGCTTGCACATGCATGACTTCTGCTTTCCCTCTTAAACTATCTTTATCTCAACCCATGAGTTTTCTCACTTTTACTCTTCTGATTCTCTCCCCCATCCCACTGGCAGGGAAGTGAGCGAGTGGCTGCGTGGGGTTTAGTTGCCGGCTGGGGTTAAACCATGATATGAGTTTCCCCTAGTTGTCACAATTCCTAGTCTAGTTCATAGTTTTTCAACTTTCTGTTTATTAGATGGTTGAATTGTCTGCAAATTTGACCACGGATTTCTGAGATTAATCTTGTTAAGATTGCACATCCACAAATGATGAAATAGTGTGTCTAATGCAAACCAAACATCAAAGTTTTCACAGATGTTTATTCAGCCAAAATATACCTATTTTCAGAGGAAAAAGGATCTGAAAAATCTTTTATGTGTTACCTATACATACAAACTTTCTGTTACCTGTGGTTGGATTATCCAGGTTATGAATAACCCATAGAACGTGCTGCACCTGAGTTATTAAGCACTTTTAGAAACACTGTCACAAGGGAGAATGGTTTATAAATATCTTTGCTGATGTTGTGTGAAGTTCTTCTAGTTTAATAGAATTTATTGTCAAGCTTAGTGCAAGTCAAACCCAACTATCCTTCTTCTGGAGACAGCATGAGTCTAGAAGTCTGCAGAATATTGTCTGTATTTTTCCTTTATTTCTAACTCTCTCTCCTTTCCAAAAGTGGATCACTGACGACAGGTTTTTTGGAGACGCTGATGATAGTGTCACTAAATTAGTCATCCTCTGGAAAACTCTTTTCTCTTAAAAAGAAATCTATTCTAACCAATATTCTAATCTGACAAAAGCTTCCTCATATGTTTCCAATAAAATAAATCATGCATTAATATAAGCATCACTGTTTACAAGGACAAGCAGTAATTTTTAAGATAAATTTTCACATTTTGGGAACTTAAAATATTTATTTACTAACAGAGACACGGGTCTGTGTGTTTCTTACTTGAGTTTATCTGTGTTTTTCACCCATCTTCTAGCCCTGTGTATTTTTAATACATTTTATTTAATAAGTGTAACAAGCCATTCTATTTTATTCAAGCATGATGCTATAACTTTACCACTCCAATTAAAGATAGAATAAAGCAGTGATCAAAATCATCACAATTAAGGTAAATTAAGAGTTCAGATTAATGGTATTCAATCATCAAGTTAGTCCAATAGGTAATAAAACATAACTATGGTGTTGACACTAAACATTACCTTTTTCACTTATGTTTGGAAAATGTGAAGAGGAGCCTCTTTCCGTGCAGTCCTGCACTCAGACTAGAATTTCAGCCCTTCCAATGTATTTGCTCTGCTGCTGAAGGACATTATCCTCAGAACCTTAATTTCCATCTTATGCTTTTGCCAGTCTAAATTCACTAAGCAGCTGATAACCTTGACTCATTGTAAGGAAGTACAGCTATTCAAGGGCCTCTTTAACACTTGTTCCTTAAACTCATTGTCAGCTTTCTGTTCTCTTTTTCCTCTTTCACATGATAACATGCAGATGTGATGGTTAGATGATGCACTGTAACAGTTTTTGGATAACACTACCTTTCAGTCTAGAAGAAGCCACAGAGTAATTCAATGACAGATTGGTCATTATTTTTAGGAAACTGTTAAAGGTGTAGTTCACAAACACACACATATGCACATATATTAATGAAAAAATGAGAAAGAAAAGTTAAAGGTAACCCAAAGACCAGAGCTGAAGAAAAAAGTTTGATTTTTTTCTGTTTCCAAAGATTCTTTCTTTTTAAATAGGTGGTCATATATTATCTGCAGTTTTGAGCTCAATATTTTAATTCATGGTGGGTCTCATTAAGTTGCAAGCTGGTCAGGCTGGTCTTCTTGGTGACACAAATCTTTTGTCAGTTCTTCACTTAGAAAATTTGTCCAGGGAAGACATAGACCTGTGGAGCAAGAAAACTGCTTTTCTCTGTTTCATCCCTGCATAATCCTTTGAATAAGGATTGTTGCCTTCTTGGTCTGGCTAAGCAACTTCAGAGTGGATTAGGTTGAAGAGACTTCTCAGGACTCAGGTGGTTTTGATCATTATTGCAATCCAGTCCCCTCAAATAACTTTATATATCTAAAACATGCTGTGAATTCCATCACAAATAACACTACATTTTACCAGTTATCAATCGTAATAGAAATGAGATGGTAATTCATAAATCTATAAAGCAAAACTGGTGGCAGGTCACTATGCCAAGGAATTAATATCTGTTTTCCAGCTGAGGAAGTAGGTGTAAGACCCATAAAAACCCAGAATCACATATTGTGAAAATGTTTCATGTCTGACATCTCACCATTTTCTTTAGGGATCTTACTTCAGTGTTCTCAACATTTAAAAAATATTGTGGAATTTTTAACTGGCAGAGAATAGTTTAACTAATTAAACTTATAACTTTATGTAATATTTTTCCTTAAATTAAATTAATTTTATTAAAACTATATCCTAAAAGTTAAAACTATATCCTAAAAGTGCTAATTCAAATCTGGGACCAAGTTTGTTATTCTTTGCTAAGAGAATAAAATACCATTCTGTGATATTCACTTCCACCTTTCTCATTTCCTGCCTTTCGTCCCTCAAAAGGAAGCCCTGGGGGTCTATTCTGTTGAGAGTAACAGCTGTGTAAAATGGTATCCCTGTAAATCATTAAATGTTAAAGTTGGGAAGAAAAAATCTCTTGGGAAGAGAAGTGTTTTAGCAGTGAATTGTAGAAGCACAAAAGGAATACTGCTTAGTGCAGGACCTCAGCACCTTTGAATTTGCCATCTCTGGTTCCATTGACGTTTATTGATTTAGTGAAAAACAAATCCTGATTTTCTTCTCACTTTCATATTTCAAAATACACTGTTAATTTAGGTTGATGGTTCTGTTTCCATAAGTCTTTTTGATTCTGAATTTTTCAGCTGGATGTTTTTCAAGTGGAAGCAGTAGATGTTGGGACTCTGCAAGGGATGGTGGTTGAAAAAGGGAAAGGCTCTGACTGGCTTCTGGAGAAGATTATTGTGAAAGAGTCAGCAGCTGCAGGGACAGAAACATTGTTTGCGGCTCAAACATGGCTAAAAGACAGATGTGGTGGAAGAAGATCTGCCTCGGTAACTCTGAATGCCACAGGTCAATATTATCTTCACACTATCATTTGCTAAGAAATTTGGTCCAAACTGCAGAATGCAGCAGTGTGATTTGCTTCTATAAACAAGTTATGGTTTAAAATATTCCAGTAGACCGGTGTCATTACATAGGGAATTAGTGTGTCTGAACACCGTTGGGGTTTAGTACTATTTAATAACTACTATTTGCCATAAGATAATTTCTGCTTTGTTACTCCAGATTTACGGTGGCATAAATGGCAACAAATTTGGCCAATTCTCTTTACAAATTGCTGCCTCTCCAAGTCTTACTTCTACTTTGCCTCTTGCAAATAATTTTTTAAGCTTCAAATACTTCCACCGGCTACTTGCCAGGCATAGTAAAAGTGTGGTAAATAGTAGGGCAAACTAAACAGTGGAGAAATTGGCTCCATTGTATTCAAGACAACGGTTTTACATTATTTACGCCACACTGTTTGGGTAGTTTTTGCCAAAACCTGGACATACTTTTTGGCTGACACTGTGTGAGTAATCAGTCCACAGAGGAGCCGTTTTCACCCCACTGCCTGTGACTGCACTCCTTGTCAAGATGAGAAGGGAATGTGCATCCTCCCTCCCTGCACCACGGTTTCAATACAAGCACAACCCGGTGAGCAGGCCAGGAGGGAACAGCAGCACACCCCAGCCAGATCAGTAGGCAGCCAAAGCCCAGTATGTACCTTTAAGACTGATGTAGTTCTTATGATCCTGCCTCTAAGAGAAGTAAACAGACAGTATAGATGAGTCCTTAGATTACAGAAACTATTCTAGTTCTTTTCCTCCTAACTCCCAGGGCATCTCTGCTTGATGTAGCTGCATTGGCATGATGGTGCTTGTCCAGCAATGGCCTATTGAGACTGAGTAGAATTCCATTGCAATCCATTTTCTCTGCTTTATCATTTGTAACTTTTGATAATTTGAAACCCAGAAAGAAAAGGAGGATGCCATTATTGTACAAAAGCGAAAAATTTCAGCTTTGTTTTAGATTGTACGTCAGAGCTTCTCTGAATACAATATAGGAATATTTAGTGTATTTAAGGCTATATAACATGGCTTTATTCACATTTAAAAATACCCCCACGTTTCTGTTTCTACCAGAAACCATTGATTTGGTAGGAGAAAGTGTTCCTGTGGGGTTTTTTGTACAATAATTAGCAAATCCAAATTTGGTTGTGATCTCAAAAGAAGGATTTCCACCTTTGGTTCAGGTCTCTAACTAATGTTTATAATTTTGGTCTGTATCAAATCCCACTGAAATCAGGGACGAACATCAGCCCCTAAAATGGGCATTAAAAATATCCAATTAGTTACGATTCATCCAGAGCATAAATTGTATAAATGAAACAGAAATGCTTTAAAATGAACAATACTTGAATCTTCATGTTACAGCCATTTCATAGTAAAGTTTGATGATGCTTAAGTAGAAAATCACATTGTACACTTCCTAGTTAAATCTTTAATCTAAATGATATAATGCTCAGTCAATTGGCTCACTAGAGATGAATACAGGCATTTATTATCATTTAGACACTGTTCTACAATAGTATTAATTTGTTCTTCAATTTTTTTTTAATTAGAAATTCAGGAGAGGAAGAGCAATTCTGCCTGGCCTTTAGGAAAAGAGCAAATGAATTCAGGTATAGCTTCATCAATTCTGAAATAATTATGTGAGAATATTTTAATCACAATACGTCATTACACTTACTACTACTGATGATATTTTCCCCATTATAATAGTAAGAAACACCAATATACTTAGGGAGCTGATCAGCACCCAGATGAAGTGCTTGTATATTAATACTCCCCAAGTAGACTAAGACATGTCTTAGGAATTTTTTCTCAGGTACCTTGCTTAACATATGAAAACAGAAGCACCTTTAATCTGTTTTTCTTTTTCCTTTTTATTTTCCTTATTTTATTTGTTCAGAAGGCAGATGGAGGATTTATTTCACAAAACATCAAGAAGAAACAAAAACAGACTTTGAAAAGTTGTCAGAAAATCTATCCAAGTTGGTTATGGTTTTTTATGGAAGCAATGGCAAGTCAAATCCGGTTTCCATGGAAAACAAAGCGGAACATCAGGCTAAGAACCAAATAACATATGATGTAAAATAATATATAGATTTGTCTATATTTATATTTTCTTTGCATTTCCTTTTAAAGAGAAATAATCATGTAGTGCTGTAAATATTGCAGATGTTATTGTTTAAATATTCAAGAAAAGCAGAACTGAAATTTTTGGCTGCACACTAGATTTCATTTTTAATTTTTTGGCTTTCTCAAGTTCATGATGATCAAGCATTTTTTTTGTCAACAAATTGTCGTAGTTAATAATGCATATCAATTTAAATGACATTAAGTATTCACATTTAGAAATCAGTGCAGTATGTAATTTGAATTTGATAGAATAATTACAATGAATGACCCAGGAGTATAAAGCTAATATTTCCGTAAGTGCTTACAGTCAACCTGGTCCTGCTGCCTTTGAACTCAGAGAGACTTTTAGCACCAAGACTGATGCAAATGGACTAGGTCCACGCTGACCCCTTCAGGGAAAACTTCCTCTCTTCCTGTAAACTAGCTATGCATGTATCTATATACCTCTGTTCGGATGCCAGCTCATTGTTTTGTTGCTTCCTAGATACATTTGCCATCTGACTTGGGAATGCTTTATAAAGTGAGATTTGGGCTCCAGAGTTTGGAAAACAGCGTATCCCAGTTGTCTCTTCGTCACTTTAAAATGCAGAACGCATCAACTCTGGATACCTTTAGCCTCACCATAAATAAAACACTTCCTCTTTCTCTTAATGGAGACAGATGGATTGAATTCCCTGTAGAGTGGCCATTAAAAGAAGCACTTTCTGGTAGGTATAAATCTACTTTAAAGCAGTAGAGTGGTCCAGGAGGTTAACACGTCCTAATATTACAATTGAAGCCTTTATCAAAACAGAAAATTTTATTGTCTTTATTTAATGATTCATAAAGTCTGGATAAGAATATAAAATGTATGAAGGAAAATACTATCCACTCAGCTTAATTTCTGTACCATAAAGTGGGAAATGCAATATTCATTTGATTGCACAGAACCATTATTATATGCTACAAAGAACTGTTTATAAGAAATATCCCTTTCTTGCAATATAGTAATATTTCTACTCTCCTTTGTTTAGTCCTCAGCTGCTCATATTACTGACATTAACGATATGATTTTTTATAGCTCATTTACTATTAAGCAATTTTTCTTTGTTTGCACATTCCAAAGATTCTCAGTAAATAATAGCTCAAAACTACATGTAAGCATCAGCTTTATTACCTTTATACACTCCAAATATTTATGCCTGTTAAAATTAGCTCAACAATTCTTACATATGTCACCTTTGTTAAGCAAAATAAAAGAAACCCTTTCACCTAAAATCCACCATCTCTTCCATATTCTTCTAATGTGATGTTTACTGAATGCCGCCACATGACGATTCTCAATTTACTAAACAGACCAAGTAACGATACTAACATTCAAATAATTTGTGCCTAAGTTTTATGCAGAAAACAGATGGGTTACCCAGGTAAAGAATAAATCAGTTCATCCAAAGTGAGACGAAGTAGGTGTTAAATGAACTACCCAAATAAGCTTTGGACTGGAATTTATGGCCCGGTTCCAGTGAGGCGTTGCAGGTGTCTAAATGTAAGCCTGGAAGTAATCTCAGCAGAATTAACAGGGGTTGAGGGGGTTTTTTGCATATTTTGGCTGTAACTGAAAATTTTAATTTTGTATTTAGGCTTTAGATTTTATGTTGCTTAGAGCTGTTATTCTCACTTGAAGACTTGCACAGTATGGGTACAGAACAGAGCTTAACGGCTTTCATCCATACACAAGATGATTGAAACAAAGAGGACCTTCAGATTAACATAAAGCACATGAGTGTGCCCCTTGCAAAAGACTGATTGTTGTCACACAGAGAAGTATTTAGGGTACGTGTATGTACGAGCATACAGAAACAGTGAGAGAAAGATGTAGCGTGGGGGATAAATGGGCAGTGAGACTGGAACCCTTGTGACCTTGGTTTTGACACTGGCTCTGTCACTTGACCTCTTGGTTTTAAAAATCACTTCCCTGCTCTGCTTTTTTCTTTTTTCCTTTTTTTTTTGTAAAAAAAAAACTTATTTGTAAAAAAACCTTGAGATCATGAGATAAAAAAAAAACCAAACCACAAAAAGAGAATAAGTATTATATTATGTGTTAGGTAAAAGAACAAACAAACAAAATACCTCATCTCTGTTGCATTTATTTCTTTCTACATGTGCTTTAGAAGTCTTCAAGGAGGGATTTGTAACTACAGTGAAGAAAAAAACTGGGACAGTGAAAAAAACATATTCCCCCAAACCTTTGCCATTTTATGTCCGAGAGAGCTTTAAGCACCTCCGCAGGAGGTGGCACAGGTGGAGTTCAAAGTGATCATTTGCACATAAACTTACTGGCAATCTATTGTGTAAAATGGATCCGCTTTTCTGTCAACTTTCTAAATCTAATTCATTTTCTCTTTGGTTTTCTGTTTTTCTGCTAAAAGCAAACCAGTGTTGTGTTAATTGGAATGGAAAGCAGCTGATCATAATCACCTTAACCAGAAGCCATGTGCTGTTATATTTGAGATACAGCTCTGTTGTTCATAGAGTGCCTCAGTATTTCATCTCTTAGTTATCTTTTCCTTTTTTGTTGTTTTGTACTTGGGATTGCAATGAAGCATATGCTAACGGCTAACTGAAACCATCAAAACACAGTTGATAAAATACAGTGCAGACCCTTGAGGTCTGGCTGTGCCCACCTGCCTTTGGGTGTATTAATGGGGAGAGGCCTCCAGCTGAGTATATACATAAATAGTTTCTCTTCACTGTACCTTCCTTTGAGATGCTTACATCTCAGGAATCCCCAGGGATGAAACGGTGCGCTCTCTCTCAAGCACAGGGCTGTAATTTTGCACTACTGTAGCTTTTAAGGCAAAACAATGAAATAGTGAAAAGGTGAAATAAAATGCATTTGCTACTTTCAAACAGTTAATTATTTCCACAAAGTTAACACAGAGTCATAATTCACACTGAGATTATGAAATCATTAGATTTTTATAAAATTAATGGAGCTGTAACATTCACATATGTTATCCTTATTGTATATAACTTATTTTCAGAAATTTCTTTCATCTTTCCCCTCTCCAATCTATTCAGTACACTACAGAGATAAAGGCTTACTTTCCCACATTTGCCCTATGATGGCCAGGTCCCACTACCTGGACGAAGACCACCACTTAAGCAGTTTAGCCCCCTTCCCTTGCCCACATTAGCCTCCTTCAATCACCCTTCTTTGTACTGCATACTCTGCCAGTTCTAGCCACTGTATAAGCTGATCCAAAGTTCATTCAACTCAGTCTCTAGTTGACTGCAGTGTCTCAGGGCCATGATAAGATAGTAGATCTTACTTGCCTTGGCCAGACTCACCTGAAACCTCCAGCCTTAATGGACACAGGATGTCCATTTAAGATCATGCCTGAGCTACATCAGACGTGCATCTGTCTCTAGTCCTCTCTCTGACCCTTTCTTCTGGATGGACCTCGGACCTATGTTGCAGCCTTGTTTTGAGTCCTGTATCTGGCCCTTTCTCCTGCTGCTCCCATCTCAACCACCAGGTTGGATCCCAGATCTTTTTCATTGTTTGCTGCAACTGGGACTGGTGACAGTTCTGCTGGCCGTATGCAGGTGCTGCAGGACAGTCACCCGGTCAGTGAGGGCACTGCCTGCGCTGGGGTCATGCTCAGCTCCTGTCCTGCCCACCCTCATGCAGCAGGCCCACTCTGGCTGCTCTCTGACACAGTGATCCAAGAAACAAGCCTTCCAAAGGCAATCTTTTCACTCTTGTTTTGGGCTGCTTCAGGCACCCTTCTCAAGTTTCAGACCTGGGAGACTGTGGCAAAACAGAGGTAAAGTAAAATAAAAAGAGAACATTTAGAAAATCAGAGTTAGAGCCAAAAATAGCACTGCACAGGTTTCTTTGTTGTCCCACTGCATTGCATCCCTGACCAAATATATTGTTTCCTCTTCTGATTCTTCATTTTGGCAGTAACACCACCCACCATATTCCATACAGTCCTTGTATTTAACCTTTTCTCTTACATCTTACCATGCCATGATTTTTTTTTTCCTTAGGCAGCATCAATTTTTGATTTCCATTTTAATCTTAGCTGTATCCTCTACCACATAGGCTTTTACTAAGTTTTACCTTTACAGGTAAAACTAAACACCTTTTTGGCACTATGGATTTCTTTCCTTGTACCTGCTCAACAGCAGTAGGCATTCAACAAGGGTCTGTTCTCTCCCGCCTGTTGCTGATGCTGGGGAAACAGGCAAGGCCCATAGAAAAGTTCTGGTTCTTCTACTGAACACAGTATTTTAGAGGATCATTAGACCTGAAAGCTGATAATAACAACTTACTGTCTGCTTTACCCGGACTTTCTCTTCTTAACTTCCGAAGGATGCAGGTAATCTGTTTATACATGCAGTCCTGTATGGGATAAGTGTCTGACTGATCTAAGCTCTGAGCCCCATTCCACAGAAGTCTTCTGCAAGGTCAGGATTCATCCCCTTCTACTAGAGTGTCTACAGCAATAAAAAGAAGATGATAGGTAGATGATTAAAGGAGGTAAATATTCAGAACTGTCACATCATTTGATTCTATGAGTAAAATGTAAATGAATATAAACAGATGCTCTGTGTATGTGTTTACTTTTAAAGGTGTTTAGGTGTTGTCATCTTGTCTTCAATTGAAAAACTATAACCATTGCATAAATCACAAATAGCACAAATTCACAGGTGACAATTTCAGCTGAGATAGACTTGCCTATGTCAGTGGATGGGCTCCATCACAGTGGAGTTCAAAGCAGCAACTTAGGTCCTCTAAATCACGTGTGAGAAGATTCTCTCTCCACCTCTAGATGATGAAGTCTGAAGGACTTGTCTCCCTAGCTGAAGTTAGCCTTTGTAAAGGTCCTGCAAGTGATTGATGAGTCTGAGGCTTATCGGGATTTTATCTATTAGCATTTACCATTAAAAAGAAAAAGGCAACTGACTGCGGTAATTTTTCCATAACGTGCTACTGTTACAAAACTGCATAAAGCATAGGCATGCTTTTCTCTAATTTAATGTAAAGTTGGCAGCATCACCAGTGTTTATAGTTACAGGACGAAATTAAGGGAAAATTGAAACAAATTTGAATTTTACTATAATTTTCAAGTGTTTGAATTTTTAATTACATCTGACTGCACATTACTGTGTTGTCAAATATCTGTGCCAGGTTGTGGTACAGTCTTAACAAGATCTCTTTCTGTTTGATATTGCAGTGGTTACATATCATCTAACAGTATTTTCTAGAAATATCTTGAGTGAGAGAAATTTAGTGCATATGACTGCGTGTATATATGGTACTCGTGGTGACACAGGGGACAGATCCCTTCTCTGGTTGTTGCAGAATGTCCAGCAGGGAGAGAACAATGAGGTACCCTGTCTTAAAGTACTTTAACATTTATCCTTTAATCCGTTCTTCCACTACTTATATATTATTTTCAAATCTTCCTATATAATTAATACAGTTTAGGATTGTAATACTGAATAATTTTATTTTAGTCATTTCTAGTTATCATGGATGCTGTTGAATTGGGAGAACTGGACAAAGTTGTTCTTTTGATCAGCAGTAAAACAGGTAAAGTGCTTTTTCTGCTCTCTAAAGCCAGTGATGTGAATCACACAGCTAGCTTCCTGTTAAAGGCAATGAAATCACTGCCAGAGTTAAATCCTGATTAATTTATTTATTTGGCTATTTTTGCTAAAATGCTATCTCCCATAGCATTCTGCTGGAGAAGCTGGCAGTTCATGGCCTAGATGGATATACTCTTCGCTGGGTTAAAAACTGGCTGGGTGGCCGAGCCCAGAGAGTCGTGGTGAATGGAGCTAAATCCAGTTGGCGGCCAGTCACAAGCGGTGTCCCCCAGGGCTCAGTTTTAGGGCCGGTCTTGTTTAATATCTTTATCAATGACCTGGATGAGGGGATTGAGTGTGCCCTCAGTAAATTTGCAGACGACACCAAACTGGGTGGTAGTGTTGATCTGCTGGAGGGGAGGAGGGCTCTGCAGAGGGACCTGGACAGGCTGGATCGATGGGCCGAGGCCAACTGTATGAGGTTCAACAAGGCCAAGTGCCGGGTCCTGCACTTTGGTCACAACAACCCCATGCAGCGCTACAGGCTGGGGCAAGAGTGGCTGGAAAGCTGCCTGGTGGAAAAAGACCTGGGGGTACTGGTTGACAGCCAGCTGAATATGAGCCAGCAGTGTGCCCAGGTGGCCAAGAAGGCCAATGGCATCCTGGCTTGTATCAGGAATAGTGTGGCCAGCAGGAGTAGGGAAGTGATCGTGCCCCTGTACTCGGTGCTGGTGAGGCCGCACCTCGAATCCTGTGTTCAGTTTTGGGCCCCTCACTACAAGAAAGATGTTGCATTGCTGGAGCATGTCCAGAGGAGAGCAACCAAGCTGGTGAGGGGTCTGGAACACAAGTCATACGAGGAGCGGCTGAGGGAACTGGGGTTGTTTAGTCTGGAGAAGAGGAGGCTGAGGGGAGACCTGATCGCCCTCTACAACTGCCTGACAGGAGGCTGTAGCGAGGTGGGGGTCGGCCTCTTCTCCCTGGTAACAGACGATAGGACGAGGGGGAAGGTTGAATCGCCAGGGCGGTTTAGGATTGGAAAAATTTTCCAGGGTTGTCAGGCTCTGGAATGGGCTGCCCAGGGAGGTGGTGGAGTCCTCATCCCTGGAGGTATTTAAAAGAAGGATAGATGAGGTGCTTAGGGACATGGTTTAGTGGTGGGATGGCAGTGCTAGGTTAACGGTTGGACCCGATGATCTTAAAGGTCTTTTCCAACCGAGGTGATTCTATTCTATGATTCTATGATTTTGTAATGCAAAATCCTGCATTTTGGCACATTAAAATCCTTGGATCTAAAGGCTATATCATTATTGCATCAAGAAAGTAAACTATTCCTTTCCATACGAGAAGGAAAAACAGAAAAATAAAATGAATAATTATATTCTGCAGTTAATAAATGATCTATTAATAAGTGATCTAGGAGAATAATTATAACTCACATAAGAAATCGGTATTGTTGAACTGTCCTTCTGCGATTCAGTTATTTTCACTGTTTTCCCCACCTGTTCTATTTTCTCCCTGTGACATTTGGAGGGGGATTTTACCCCTAATTAGAAATCAGCAGGTTTTGTCACTGAATTTCATTAAAGTTGTCATAAATTTAATATCTCTTTGCCTCACCTGTATGATGGCTATCATGCTACTAAGGAATAATCAAAGAATGCGTTGTAAAGATTTTTCAAGTCCTTTAATGAAATTTGCTATATAATTGAAAATCATTAGTTACTATATGTTACATAGTAACCAGTTGACCATTTTCAGACAATTTTCTAGGAAAGCAAGCCTTCTATGTTTGCACTTTATCTCTTGTCTTTTTTGTTTGCCCATCTGTTGGCGCCTCACAATAACCTTTTAGACTCACCACCCAATTTCAACCAAATCTGTCAAATGTGTATGGACGTCAAAGATATTTGGGCAGTGAGCGTGTACGTACCAGTTGGCTGGTCAACACAGCCTGTGCCACAGCACGCTGTGCCTCGGCCGCTGGGGGCTACAAAGGGGCCATGGTCTGGAGGTGCATGTACCATCGAGGAGCAGGGAAGGAGAGGGACAGCCCTGCCATGCTACTGTTGGGAAGCAAGGCGTAAAGCTCACTACTTTCATTTCCCACAGCTTCAGCTGTGCAAGTTAACAACAACCATCTCTCTGACTGACAGTCATTGAATATAGCAATTGTGTGTTTCCAAAGGGCACCACAGAAAGCATGACCGGCAAGAATTTTCCAGTCAGGTTTGACGACACGATTCACAGAGGAGGGATGTCAGGGCTCATTGGCTCTGTGTGTGTTATGGAGAGAGGATTTGGCAGATTTGTAATACATTTCTTCCAAAGGAGTTAGATGATAAAGCGCTGTAGAGGAATAAGGGTGTCCATGTTGTATCTAGACTTGTTTGGACTGGGACTAGTTTGGACCAAGACTTTGAACCAAAAATCCCCAAACACAAAAGCTCTTCAGTGTATAAAGTCAGATGTACCCTGCAGGACTGGTCAGCCCATGCAGAGTGCTGCTCTAATGTATTTATATTTCTTCCAGTATCTGAGCAGGTTTTTAAGATCGGGTGGTTCAAAACGCCTTCCTGAAGCTTCTGACTCTCCATGCGCTGTCGGGGCAGGTCATGAGTGCAGCACAATGCCCTGGATGCCTCTGAGCAGCCTGAGCCTATTAACTTAGACTCCTATTGATATACTTGAAGGGACTTGGACAGTAGTAGAAATCATTGGGATACAGTTTGCTGAACAGGGCTGAAGGGACAAAGAAGAGAAGAGAAGGGAAAATGAATAGTTTTCACGACTAACTAGTGGCAAAGAGATTCAGGCCACTGTTACAGAGACACGTAGCTGAAGCCCCCAGCAGAAAATTCAAAGGGAAGTGTAAGTCAGAGAGCAATCTTTCTCAAACGGCAGAGGTATACAGTAAGTTGCTAAACTTCCTTCATACCTGTTGTCTCATGAGATCCTCCTCATGCTGCATGTGGAAAGGAGCTCCAACCCTCTTGTTGACCAGTCACTGAGGAGGAAGCGCCAATTATGTATTTCTGCTCTTCCTCCTCAAATGTGCCTGCCTGAGTCACGCTGAATCTTTTCTGCGTGCCTGTCCAAGGACGGTGAGGACAAAACTCCTTTAATTCACTGAGACAAAGGAAATGCTTACTCCTAAATGTCTAAGTTGAGGTTTCAAATAGGAACAAAATAAGGAACGTTACAGTGATTCCAGGATTTTTATGTCAATTGTTGGTATTCATAAATGGAATTAATAAATGATCTTTTAATATAGCAGGAACGACACCATTATATCAACAGACTCTACCTAATTCTTTGACATGCAGTACAACATTTTCACTACACTTTATTTCCTTCTTTGTAGACTGCAAACTGGACATTAAAAAACTGCATTTGAAAGAAGCTGTAAAGGAGCACCCTATCTATGTATTTGAAGTGAATGAGTAAGTACATTATGTAAAGCTAGTCATTTAGTCATTTTATAGTATAATAGTTGAAAACACTGAGTGGGCATTGAATTGAAATGACTGTCACAGAGTGGTTCAGTCAATGGATATTTTTAAAATAAGTCCATCTTTAACTGTCCCACATAAATTCATAGGATTTTTTTGATTTAACATATGATTTACTTACCACAAACACATATGGGGTTTTGTTTTTCAGAGCATTTTCTATGGATGCAAATAAGCCAGAAATACGGAGAGAAATCCCGGTATCTTTTGTTATTAGAGGAGACAAACAAAAGGATGACATAGATAACAACTTAAATAAAGAGGGAAGTCAAGCACAAAATCTGACAGAGTACACTATTAAAGTATACACTGGTGACAAAAGGGGAGCAGGGACTGATGCCAATGTGCATATTATTTTATTTGGGAATGAGGACAAATCTGAGGTATTTCAACTCTCTCAGTCACTGGAGCATCAAGACCCCTTTGAAAGAGGAAAGGTGAGTACATAGATTTTATAGGATGTGTCCATTTCTGGACTGGGAAAGCAAACTTTAAATTATGCAATATCTTTACAGAACTGAAGGCATTTATCCTGCTTTCCACATCACTAGATGAGATATAGTCTCAGCTATCTCTGTGTTTTGCCTTTTCACCCGAGTAACCAAGGGACATTTTACTTCCATCGTATCTAGCTGACTCTGTTGCTCTTCTTAGTCCCAAACACATCATAGTATCACATCCACTCATCTGCCCAGTTATGCATTTCCTTGACCTGAAACGCACAACATGCATTGCCTGTGCATGTGCATATGCGTGCAATATCCCTTGCTGTTGCACAAACTTTGAATATTGTGCTGGAGAATGCATCAGTCTCTTACACCCCATCATTTTACTTTGCCATGGAAACTGGTGCTGTGAGCCTCAGTGAATATATAAACCTATAACCAGATTAAATGGAACCATGCGCATCAGCCTGATTCCGATATCCATCATGCTTTGGGCTATTCAGAGACCCCTAGTTCAGGTATAGATATTTGCATAAGAATGCTGGTTCTCTGCATGACGTCCTAATACCTTAGCAGAATGTTCTCCTATTTTAATAAACATATTACTCTGGCAAAGGAATTGCTCCATTTGCTCACCACCTGTGCAATGGAATACAATGATGGTTACCCTTATGTAGCAAAAATAAATATATTTTCCATATCTTTCTCCCGTGGATTTCTTGAAAGGTAATGACTGAATAATTAAAACTTCAGTTAAAATATCTTCCTTATGAGATCTACTTCATTACCTCCAGCAGTACTAAACATCTTTTTACTTGCAGTTGGTCCAAGTTTCTTCAGCCAGGATGTCTCTGAATATCTTCCAAAATATCTTTACCCATGTATTGTCTTCCATACTGAGGAAGTTAACAAATCTAGTTACCTATAGGCACAAGGAGCAAGTAAGAAAGTGTCTCGAGCAGTACTTCCTTTTGCCATTGCTCTTTGAAAAAAAAGAGTCGACACATAGAAATCCTGTTAGCCATCCAGCTAAGTCAATGGATACCCAGTGATGTCAAATCTACTATGAAAAAAAGGATATCATTTTTCAAAACTCTGTAATAGAAAACAATGTAATATTTTAAAATAAAATATATAACATTTGAGAGAGAGAATGGTACATGTAGTAAAAGCCTTTATCTTTTATGTTCTTGAATGTATATGTATAATATACTGAAAACATTTTAGAAGTCTGTATCAGCTGAGAATTCATAAGAGAACAAAAATATTTTTTCTGGTATGTGAAAGTGAGGAAAGAGGTAGGGAATGTCCTACTATAAGTCGAAAAGTCAATCTTTCATGTTTAACTGATCTCTATTAGGAGAGGATCTATACCACAGATCTTCAGTAAGGAAAATAAACCACATCAGGTGTCAGCCACCTATTTTGAATTGGTATTATTACATTTGAATTAGTCTCAGAACTGACTTAAACAAATGTATAAGTTTCCAGACATTGGTAGATTATTTTTAATAGCTGCTTTTTAATATTAAAGGTTGATACATTCAAGATTAAGACAAAAAAATTAGGAAGCCTACATTCAATTGAAATTGGTCACGATGGGAAGGGATTTGGTGAGTATACTGCATGTGTTCAATAGCCTTGTAAAAATCTTCTGCTTAAAGATTGGCCTGACATTTGGAAAGGTTTTTGAAGTCATGCTACTGCTACAGCTAGCTAAGACAAATCTGTATACAAATGAGGTCAGTTCGACTGCTCTTGCTTACACCCCCTCTGTCTCTATCACATTTCCCTTGACTTTCCCTTGACTTTTTTTTTTTTTTTCTAACAGAGATCTAGTTAGCATAAACCTTAGAAGGTTTTATCCTTCAAACATTGCTCAGTCAAAACTTCTATAGATGTCTTAAATAACATAGGATTGAATTTTCAAACCAGAGGCTAAACTTTCCATGCTTTGGACATTACCTAAGAAATGTTTAGGCAAGTTTTGGACTCTGGTCAAAGCATGCCATAGCTCCCTCTGACACACATACAGCTTTTCTTCTTATAAAAGCTAAACTATGAGGAGAACACTAGTGTGCACCAGATCTTGCCCTGATGTTAAGCTAGAATGTGGCTACGGTACATACCCACCCATGATGACGGAAACTGTTTCTATGTACAGTGTATTACACGTAATCTCTAAAACTTGAATTTTTTTTTTTTTTTTAAAAAAAAGATGGGAGTCAAGGGCATATAATATTTTGGGCTTACATTTAGTGGTAAAACCCTCTGGAGATATACAAATATATAAATGGAATTTGCAGGCAATGTACATCTTGAGTCTAAAAGGTCTGATTGTATAGAAATATTCCAGTCAGGTGAATTTTGCTTAACCTATCTGAAAGAAATAGGTTTAGCTTTAATAAAACCTGATTTATCTGAGTGCATGAGCCACTACAAGGTGGCAAGGATTTACCATATCTCGGATGAACCAAGCAAAATTCTGCAAATAGACATTCCTATTTAGGCACAAGTTGAACAGTTGTTTTTCTAACTACCCAATCATGTTGTACATGCGATGGTATTGAAAACTCAAAGAAAAGAACACCAAATCTTTTGAAATACCTATAAAAGATAAACTCTTCCTGCTGACTTGCATCTCACTCATGTTAGCTGCTGTACATGCACACAGTTCAACTTAGAACGGCTCTCGGAAGGGAACTCCACACCGGCAGACTTTCAGCACTCTGAGCGTTGCATAGAAGCCTACAGGGGAAATACAGGTTGAATTTGTATTGCCTGGGTCCCAAACTATCAACAACATGATTATCTTTCCTCTCTGTGTCCTGATCAGCTGTTAATACTGCTTCCTAACACCGCTGGCGTGTGCTGATTCATCGTACATCCATGACGACTTTCCTCTAAATTTTTCTCTGAAATTATCTCCAAATGTCTTTTGTCACATCAGCTGTAGTCCTCACAAGCATCCTCAAATGCAACACCTCTTTGAAATGTTTCATCTGTTTGTTAATCTTTCCTAGATGCCTCTAGATTTCCCCATACCTGGAGATTTCAGTGAGGTCTGTTGGAGTTTTGTCAATAAAGGAGAAAGCATTAGATTTTAAACTTTTCAAGAGAGCAAATGTGCCTTTACATTCTTTTGTAAAGTGCCGTGTAAATTTGAAAGACTGTAAATTTTTATCACTGATAATCTTGACTCTGAATTACAGAGATTTCATGAAAGGTCATATATTCCAAGCAGAGTCTATGATATATTAAACCATTCACAAGGTTTCATTAAAGGAATTCCAGAAGTACTTCACAATATCAATAAATGACTCCTGCGAATTGAAGGTGAAAAATGCAGACACCTTTATGGCCTAGTTATACTAGCTAATTGTTTGAAAATGTCCATGAAAAGTGAGAAACGTCGCTATGCCTTCACATTTTACCTAAATTGCTACAATTTGCAAATATTTTTGTATTGTATTTTTATCCTACTTACAAATATTTTTATTGGGTTTAGCCTGCTTAGTACTTTGTCCAAATATTTGAAAACAAAATAATTTGTTAGAATATAGTATTTTATCTCTAGGGCATACAAAGAATACCAAAAGGTTTTCAGTTTCTAGCAGTATGATCCTAATTAGTTTATAAATGTTGTCATTAAGTATTTGCATTGGCAAACATGACTAAAGATGCCAGCACAAACATTTTTTTAATATTCTATGAAATAAAATTCTATAGCACAATAATGAATGTATTTTTCACACAGCAAACCAGGAGATTATAGCAGATACAAAATACAGTCTTAAAACTAAAATAGATATGAGTGTTGGCCTAAATGGAAATGCTATTCTGAATCACTGTTGCTGAAGAAATATGGATATGAGCAGCATTCAGATTCACCAGTTGGTTTATGTAAATATAAATATATTAATTAGAAAGGAGTAACAGAATTTCTGTTTTCCTATTGTTTAAGGGCTTGGGTTATCATTAAAGTAATTACATGTATTGATAAAGTCTCTCTGGTTTTATTGTTTGGGGGATACTGAAAATCAAAGCCTACTGGCATGTACTGCAGAGTACCAAACAGGGCAAAATGGGATTTCAAGAATGTATTCAATATTACCATGCACTCTCTTTCATTTGCCTTACTACCTGTCCTGTTCAATGTGGAAAAATGAGTTAAGCTGTAATAAAAATCTTCCTTTATATTTTCTGTCAAAAACATCAAAGACCTTCTCTGTAAAACTGAGAGAAGTTGCTAGCAATTTGAACAATCTACATTTCAGTTTTATTATTGATATTGAATACATTTGAAAGTACTGAACCACACAGGGTTTGGAAATGAAATCAGAAACCTTTCTTACGCTTTATTTGTGTTTTGGTTATATTAAATTTGCTCTTTTTTACCTTCTACAGCAAGTAGCTGGTTTCTGGAAAAAGTAGAAATCACAGATGCATCTATAAATTCAGTGTATTCCTTCAACTGTAACAGGTCAGTAATCAGTTCCTCATCACCCTGTAGTTGTTGTTTTCCTTTTAACCTTTTAAGTAGTCTTTTTAGTCTCTCGGTTGTTTCTTTTCTGGTTTCCTAAAACAGTAAGAACTTTTAACCATACTGTGTTCCGATCAGTCCGTCCCCAGTAACTTTTGAACCCTTTGGCCAATTTCAAACTAATTTGTCAGAAGCATATTTAGAGAAAGACACTATATTTTTTCCAAGTTATTAAAACTGGATGACCGTAGGAGGGAGACACACGGTATAGTGTCTTTGCCAAGAGAAGATATTAGTATGCCATTTTCAAGAGGTAGAAGCTGTCTGGTGAACCATTACACAAGTACTAGTGCATATGTAGCTCTGACAAGCATATCATGGGTATGCAAACAGGCATGGGAGGGAACTAGAAATATGGAGTTGTGGGAGGATGGTAGGATATAGCAGTATAGATACAAATCTGGAGAAAAAGCAGTGGTTTTTTACTTTATTGTACAAAAGCAACATTAAAATCCTTCTGTTTCAACGTCTGCTTAGCATGGGTCTAAGATATATTCAGCAATTGGGATAAAAATAAAAGAAATATTTTTACAATGTAATGTAAAAAGGATAGTGATCTAAATGGAGACATTTATTTGGATAAAGAGGTGCTGGGGTAAAGGGCTTCAGTCTGCTTCAAACTGAAGAAATAAATCTTCAGAAGTTGGAAATTAAATTGAATATATATATTTGGAGTGACTGTTCACTACAGTATATAGTTTACAGCTTAAAGCATTTCAGAGTAAACAACAGAAGCAAACACATTCATGTCTTTCTGAGTGTAAAATAGGTTTTTAATGCATTTGGAGAACAGACGTGTGAAAACTTACAAGTTCCCTATATCTAGAAAGAGGAATGTTGCTTGGTGGTCTGAAAACAGAAATGGTAGCCAAGAATATTTAATTTTATCCTTCCCTTAAATGTTTCTGTAAACTTGACAATTCATGGAAGCCAAATCCCAATCCTGAACCCAAAAAAGCAACATTTTTTTTAGTTATTGGATAGTCAAGTTGGACTCTACAGTCTACAGCATGAGAATGTGTAGCTGTTACCAAACTCAACAACCGAACTTCTTCCAACAACATTAAACTTCCTTTCATTAAACTTCTTCCAAACATGTGGTCAGGTACTATTTAATCTTCTAGATACCTGGGTCCCTTCCAACCCAAAACATTCTATAATTCTATGATTATATGATTCTATGACATTTAATTGAGACCTTGGTGGGTTAGGCATTTCCTTACCTTAATGTATACCTACTTACTCAAAATAGAAGAATTTCAGTAGAAGAGATTAGTGGGTCCACCCCAGAGTAGTCAGTGACCCAGAGGCTATGGGGCACTCCTTGGATACAAGAAATGTTCATGTTCCTGTTTCAGCTCAGACATGGAACTTCTCATCTCATAGCCTACTGCGTAAATGGGGAATGGGTTCATTCGCTCACAAAGACAAGACTCCTCTGATACAAATGCTGTCTCTAAAAGACACTCATCACTGAGAAACCTGAAAGGAGGTGGACCTCCTTTGCTAACTAATTAAAATGCCTGTTTTCTAGCTCACACGTCACACCTTTCCTTGGTTCTGGGACTTCCATCAGCAATTTTATCTGCCAAAATTAGTTGTGTTTCAGCTTGGAATGGTTTAGCTTCAGCGATATCTCCCAGCTGTTCAATGGTGCAACTTCAGATGTGACCTATATTAATGCTCTACTGGCTGGGAATCCCTCCCACACTAGCTCCTTAGTAGACATCACATCAGGCAATAAGCCTTGTGGATCTGTTAGAAGTTTTTTAACCCTCTTTGGAAATTAATATCATTGCCTCCATGGTTCCAGTTGACATCAATCACCTGAGAGTTGGACTCAGGCCTATTTTCCATAGAGTTAATAGTAAAACCTCCATAGGCTCTTACAGAGCAGGGATCAGGCCCACCACACAACTCAGTATTCTGTGAGCTAGTAAGGAGATATGAGAAATAAACAGTCCCTGGAATGGAAAACACTCACAATGGCTTGCTATCACATAACAGGTTTCCTTACTCTAAGTTATCCTGATTTTATCCGCTCAATGGAACAATCTACTTGTCACCTATACAACCAACAAATAAAATTACTGTAAATTTCATAAATATATTTATAAAGTTAATTACACTTTTTAATTATGCATATATGGATACTAAAAAAAAAAAAAATCACTATTTTCTTCAGGTTGGTTACTTCTTCTGTATAAACCAATGTAAAAACTACCCTAGAAATCCAAAGGTGCAGAAGCAGGCTATCATGATTTGTCGGTTAAGTTTTATATGTGCTGTATGTCTGACAGGTTTTTATGTTTTTCCCTTAAGGTGGCTTGCTGAGGATGAAAGTGACGGCCGCACTGTAGTGCAACTTTATCCGTTGCTCTTGATATCTGATTCTTTCTGAGTGTGTTGCTTCTCCAAATTCAGGCTGATTTGATTTACTTGTATTTTATAATGCTGAAGGTATTGGAATTACCATGAAGGAATGTCAAAACAATGCATTAAAAACATCACAGTAAATTGAACATGTCTAATGTGAACACTACATTCCAACCTTAAAAATTTAATTCAGAAAACAGAAATTTAAATCTGTAACATAGCTCTGTGGACTTGATCTGAGCATTCATAATGGTAGACATATGTAGTAACATACTCAAAACATTTTTGTTTCAGTAATAATTTGTGAGTAAGTTAAGTTCAGCTCTCTGGTCAAATCTGTCAATATTTATTAATTTGATAAATCTGTTTCAATTTCAACATCTATTACAACTTAGATTTTCTCAAAATCATTTTCCAGACAAACTGCACAACTTGTCAGCCTTACCATTGAGTGCTTCCTTTTTCTATAAGACCATAACAGAGAGTAATAAAGAATTTGTTATTCAGGAGTTCACCCTGTGTCAGTAAGCCTCCCACTGATATTTGATTGTAAAATCTTGTAGGTGAGCCAGAAACTCAGCTGAGAACCTTTATATTTGAAGGGTCTCTTAAGAGAGGCTGTTATCAGTAACATTGCGATAGCTGACTGGCAGGCTTAGGCAGCTCCCTGCTCAGCTCAATGACTTTTGCCGTGCCTGTTCTTAGCCACCTCACTGGCTTTCCAGTGCTATATGTGTGAGTGTCTTTACTTCAAAAAACAAAGCCAAATTCCTTTTGAAAATGCACAATAAATAGAAACATATTTAGCTATAAATGCACAAATTAATATTTGGGTTGGTAAGCTTTGACATTGGCAGAATTGACTCAGAAAGCGTTGAGGATACAGATGAGTCTGAAATGAAATGATGAGTTGCACACCACCCGAAGTTTCCTGTGTGTGATCAGAATACAAATATTGTATATAAGCTATATAGGGCATCCCTCTGTTTAATCAAAAGCTCCACCTTTAGTACTTGAAAAATTTAAAATCTGTATGAAGATCTGAATTTTAGTCCTGTTTCACCCTCAGGGCACTACTATATTCTGTAGCAGCAATGTGATTTCTATAAGAATTAAATGAGTTTCTAATCTCTACTGATGAAACATTGTCTGGCTGTCTTTTTAATATGTTTATTGCTTATTTACTCACATTATTCTGTGAAAGGAGGAATGTTGGCTGATATCTTCATGGGTGATGAGATTTCAGTCATTACTTTAACACCAAAAAAAAAAAAGGCCCACATATAACGGGTCCTGGCAGGTAATTTCATTTTTATCTACCTTATACGTCATCAAAGGGAGAGCTAATGTAAGGTGTGGATGTGATCAGAGTGAGCAATGAAATAGAGTCACTTCTTCTAAAAGTGCTCACACTGCTCACACTGCTACCACGCACACTGGAATGGATTAGAAATTGTATCCCCAGAGCACACAGTTTACTCACTTAGTATCAGTTTCATTACACTGAATCACTTCATTGTGATCTATTTTTTTTTTTTATGCCATTTCTGACCTTTTTTATCAAGTGTAAATAATGCCTTCCTAATCTGTTTTTCATTACCAACAGTGAACACCCTCCTTTAGCAGCTGCTTGCCATATTTGAAAACTATTTTCTCTACCTATACAGTGTACAAAGCAGGTTTGGGATTCACTTCCCTGGATCCAAAGCCATGTAAACACCTCCACCCTTTCACTAACAGGACCACTACAGCAGAGGGCTTCATGTCAAGAGTATCATGGGTGCCTGTAGCACATATTACCAGGGGGTTACCCTTTGATAAGAAAACCTGAAATACCACAACAACCCCCTTCTCAGGTCTTGCTTGGCAGACATGCCTGTTAGCGTATTTAACTTGTGACTGCTGCCAAACCCTGGACTTACCTCTTCCACATAGCATATAGTGATGTCTGCTGTGTTTGGCACAGAAGTTGCTTAATCTCTGTCCCTTGCAAATTGGACAAGTTTTGCCAAAACTGCTGGCCAAAGGCACAGCCATTACAAAAGTGCCACCTCGTGTGCACTCCACTGTTGCTGCACAGCGAAGTTGCTGCCTTGCTTTTTTGCTTGCAGCACCCTACCCTGCCTATGGAGAGCTTGGGCAGATATTGACACCACTGATGCCTCCACAGGGAACAGAGATGTAGTGTGAAAAAGAGACTGTCTGGGTCAACAAGAAACCCAGGCATTTGGCGCTCATGGGAGTCTTGGAAGGAGCAGTAAGATAACTCAGTCAGCTGGAAGAGGCAAGGCTGTAGCAGAGAGAAGGGTTTGACTTTCGCTGTCTCTCCCTGCTGCATCCTGTCCTTGAATCATAGAATCACAGAATGACAGGGGTTGGAAGGGACCATCTAGTCCAACCCTCCAGCTAAAGCAGGTTCACCTAGAGCAGGTTGCACAGGACATCATCCAGGCAGGTTTTGAATATCTCCAGAGAAGGAGACTCCACAACCCCCCTGGGCAGCCTGTTCCAGTGCTCTGTCATCCTCAAAGTTCTTCCTCATATTCAGCTGAAACCTCTTATGCTTCAGTTTGTGCCCATTGCCCCTTGTCCTGTCGCTGGGCATCACTGAGAAGAGTCTGGCTCAGTCCTCATTACATCCACCCTTAAGATATTTGTAAGTATTTATGAGATCATACTCAGTCTTCTCTTCTTCAGGCTAAACAAGCCCAGCTCCCTCAGCCTTTCCTCATAGGGAGATGCTCCAGTCCCCTCATCATCTTTGTTGCCCTCCTCTGGACTCTCCCTAGGAGTTCCTCAGCTTTCTTGGACTGGGGAGCCCAGAACCAGATGCAGTACTCCAGGTGCGGTCTCACCAGGGTAGAGTAGAGGGGGAGGATAACCTCCGTGTGAGAAGGCAGTGGCTAGATGATTTTGCTATTATTGTTGTTATTGTTGTTGTTGTTGTTGTTGTTATTATTATTATTATACAGAAGCAAGAACATTTAATTTTGCATTGCAGAGAAAGCCTCGAGCTGGAGCTGGGTGCTAAAATATAGACCCTGAAGACCATAACTTAGACTCTTAGATAACAGTGTCTGAAAGCATCCATTAGAAGTCCTGTAAAAGTCCTGTTAACTTCATCTTTTTTCCTTATCCACTTCTCCTGGTGTGATTTTATATATATTATTAGGTTCATCTAGGTAACATATTTCTGTCCATTTAAGCCTTTAAGTGTCTCAGTTTCTTTTGCTGATGATGTTAAGGATTTGAAAAAAAAAACCAACCATGTACTGACTGGCTCATTGGACCATTTAATACTCTCCCAGCAACTCCAAGTACTGCCTTGCTGAAACTCATCATACAGAAGAAAGGATTCCCTCCTCTTCTTTACATATGAGTAGTTACATTGCATCTATCCATCCTGCCATTTGTCAGTTGTGGAAATGGAATGAGGGTAAGAAAAAAGGAAGTACCAAGTGCTCCTTTAAGTTTCTTTAGAAGTCTTGTATGAATACCATCTAGTCCTGTGTGTTGTTAGTATTTGTAAATGTGTTCGCAAATATACACATCCTCAGTTCAAACATCCATTTAAAATTGTCCCTTGGACTTCTCCATGAAGAAAAGCAGTAGTCTGGAAAAGTCCATAATATCCTCCGTGCTGAGCAGTGCAAAGCAGTGTCATAACTTTCTGTGCTGCAGCTGTAGTTTACAATTCTTTTGCATGGCTTAATTTTAAACAGGTGAATCAAAAATGAGAAAGAAAATGGGAGTTCTCATTTGCTTCTTCAAACTTTTGAAAATTCTCGATTACATCTTAAATACAGTGTCGTAGGGCATGTTAATATATCCCTTAGGCATTTCATAAAAGGTTTTCCCATTTATCATAAAATGTGATGTGCTTGGCTGTTGGTTGCTTTCTGCATGCACAATGGCAGTGAAAGTGCTGTCAGCATTGTACAAAGCCTGGTCACAAGCTCGCTTCCTGTGATGTTTCCCCATATGTCTATGTCTTCTGCTGTCATCCATTGATTATTTATGTCTATCTTTGATTATATTTTTAAACACATGCTATCAAACAACATGAAAGGTAACTGACATCTGTTTCTAAATAATAAATGTAAATTTAAGAAATCCTGAGTTAAATCTTTCAAAAATCCTAAGAAATCATTTCTTCTTTCATACACAATATTAAAGTCAGTATGCTGTCATCAAGGTGGGGCTGTTCTCAATCATTCTGGCTGCATAAACCTGAAGATTATTTATTTATTTAACTATTTATTTATTTAGAGTGTATCGTTGAATGTACCTACATGTTTCTAAAGTTTAAATATTCTGGAAATATAATACAAGAAGCTACAGCCCCAATTCAGCGTGAACTATAACCATGTGCCTAAAATGTAAGTATATGCCTAAAACAGAAGTAGGTAAACAGTCCCACTATGTTTGATTTATAGGCTACTTAAATTTAGGTGTGCACCAAAGAGCCCTGCTACCTTGCATCTCTTCCCTTCCAGATCTCATGTGGTGGGTGCGTACGTGCTGGCATTTGCACATGAGCCTTCTCATGCTACAGAAAAGAGATGTAGGTGTACAAAATACACATATCCGTATCAGGATGTTATAAAGTAAAGTAATTTCTGAAACCAGGAAATGTTCCAGGACATTCTTTGTAATTGTAAAAGTAGGCTAACATATGGAGACACTTGATTCATGCTTCTTTTCTCAGTTTTAAAGTTTTATAGTTTGAAAATGTTTCTGTGTGAATCTACATGTAGGCTTATAAATAAAATAATCTCAACCTAAAGCAAGCGATAGCTGTTCATGCTCGATACGTTTTTAAAATATATAGTATCTTAATATTAATTTTCTTAATAGTTTAGCATTTTACCAATGTATTTCTGAATTGTGCTTATGTTAATTGGCTGGAACAGTGGCTTCATTGAAAGGACGTGCCTTTCAGAGCAAACGGTGGCACGTGGCTGTTGTGAAGGAAGCTATTTGGGCAAAAAGGCAATTAGGTACATTAGTGTGTAAACATTAAACATTCTACGTTACAACTTCCACTGACACCCGCGTGTGTAACTTAAACATGAATCTATTGAAACCATCTAAAACTTATGAACATTTTGTGGAATAATTCTTGCTGCTTCTAAAGAAATTGATTGCATGTGCGTGTGTGCCCGAGGGCACTGTTTTAACATGGAACGCTCACTAAAATCAGGTGTATGGAAGACATACAGTGAGACCAAGTCAGAGTGAATGAGAAAATAGGTGTTCATCAGATTCTCCATCAGGCCACCCCAGCTTTACGTCACGCACAGCAAGGCAGAGAGAAGCACAGTGCAGGAAAAGGTATTGGGTGCCTTTGAGAGGGAAATAAAACGCATATCAGAAGGTAGTTAGAAAAGCAAGGGGAAGGAAGGAAGGAGGAAAGGAAGCAAATCTGCTAGCAGATTCACCAGATCTTCTGGAAGAAGTCACCAGAGAACTCCTATGGCTTAGGACTTCATTCATTTCTAAGGGGGGCTGCTTAGGAACTCTGCTCAGCAGGAGGGACCGGCCCGTTGCAAGCCCTGCCAGGACAGCAGGGTTCTGCACAGCACCTTCATGATGCAGAACTGCTCCCCAAAGGACTGAGCACGGTAAGACAGGTCAGGTTTTGTGCCAAAATACTGAACAAATACTGTAGGGTGTCAAATCCAGGTACAGTGAACTCATTCTAATGCTTCGGTTACTCTGAGCTAGAAGAAAATGCAGAAATGTTAAGCACCAAACTGCAAATTGTCAAAAGTATTGCCAAGCAAAAGAAAGGAGATTTGGGAATAGTTTGGAATGAACATGTATAAAAATTGATTAGACCTGTAGAGTATAATGCTATTCTAATGGTGAAATGAGAGAACTACAAGCAAGAGCTTGAGTGTATTTTGATAGGGCCGTCCATAATATGCAGCTAAAGAAGACTGGGAAAAACATCATGGTTAGGAACCTGAAAAAATAAAATATATTTTAGAGTAAAGATAAGAGGATTGGAACCCAGAAGCATATATGCTGGACATTTAGGTTTGAGTTGGTAACAGCCTACAATGAAAAAACAGAAAGACGCACACACACATGCAAAAAGTATCCCTAAAATAGACAGAAGTGATTTGATATTGTAAGGGGGGTGGGGGTTGGGAGGAAACAGCAGTTGCAATTCAGAACAAAGCAAAAGCAGTACTTGGGATACCCATATAAATGTTTCCTTTAAAGAAAGGTGGAGAAAAAGGAAGCCAAGAATAAAATCTCCTTCAGAGAAAAAGCAGCTTTACATGAGCAATGAATGTGTCTGCACTTGGTTTATGAAATATGTATTGAAGCCTGCAATCACATCTTTGCCCTTCAATTATATTTTGTAATTAATAATTTCTGAGGTTTAGTAACAACATTGGCTTGCTGAATGCATGCTGGTTTGTACACCATGTGTATACAAACTTTTCTGGCCCCAGTACAGCTCCATAGAAGCTATGTCAGTGTAATGAGGAGGAAATCTGGTTCTGTTTCTCAGAAGCAATTTCTTCAGCACTTACACATTATTTGGGATCCTTTCCATTTGTTACCTTTTAAGTGAGAAAACAAAACAGAAGTATTAAACAGCCTTAAATTTAAGTTTAAAAGTTCACCTGCTGCACTGCCTTCATTTAGAGGAGAGGGGAGGAGAGGAGAGGAGAGGAGAGGAGAGGAGAGGAGAGGAGAGGACAGAGGAGAGGAGAGGAGAGGAGAGGAGAGGAAACAGAAACATACAGGGAAGAAAGTGTAAAACTCCCCACTATAACAAAATGTCTGGCAAACTGAACACCTTTACAGGTCTAGTCTAAAGCCCACTGTGGTGGACTCTTCCTGGGCGATGGATCAATCCCTTTGGTCAAATTCTGCCCCTGAGTGAAGTGGCTGAGGGTAAATATACCAGAAAATTTGACCTCCATCTGGGGCAGGGAGGGGAGGATGCAGGGACACTTGTCCCCAGCAGTTACCTCCTCCAAGCTGGCTAGCAGCGGGGTAGCCTTGAGCAGGCTACCATGACCTCTGAAGATGATGTATAGCTAGACTGACACCATTTATGTTCTTAAATATCTACTGCATTGCTCAGAGGTACCTTCTGCCCTTTTAGTGTGTTGGACCTTGATCTCCTCCATTTTATTCCCTCCAGCCTGAATGTGACACCTTCGAGTTACTTAGCCCAGCCACAGCCCGAGCAGTTTAGGGTAGGATTTTGGCACAGTTGTTCCTCACCACCACCACTTGCATATCACACTATAACCTCTATTACAAATTTGCAGCATCTTTTAGACTTGTATATGTCAAACAGACTCAATTAAAGTAACTTAAAGTGCACACTAAACCATTTTATTAAAGATGTAACTATAAATAGAGTAACACTGGAAAGTTGTTGGTATATATACACCACCAACTTGCAGCTAAATTAGCTTCATTATTAGAGCACCTTCTCTGCTGACAAGGTAATCTTAAGTGAATATATTGTATTATATATAGGTGCTGACTGAATTATTAAAAGATACCTTAAGAAAGAAGCAATTTGCATTCAAAGTCTAAGGCAATAAAGATCATGGATTGTAATGAGAACGAAATTAATATGGGGTTACAAAAAGAATCGAAATAAAAGTACAGCTGTACCGCTGTAACAGAGACTGTGGAGCAAAGGGGTATTATTTAAGAACCATTATGTGATGTAATTAAAGACTCTTGTAATGTGGGATAACATGCAAAATAACAAGCGGTAGTAGTTTTATATGTGCTCTTCACCTTCCAAAATTTGATTTTTGTGTGCTTAGCACTCTCTGAATAATACAGTACTGCATGCTGTAGTCTTTTCTTGTAATCTGGGGTATGTATCAGTAAAAGCTAATTTCCAAAAGGCAACTTTATACTTACCACATACATTTAAGAGTCAGAAGGCAGACTTTTCAGCTGCCCAGATGATTTCTTCTGTTTAATTAATGAAGTTGAAGGGGCTATATATAGTCACATATCTTAACGTAGCAGTGCCCTATTAAAGTCTCACTGGCATTCCTACTAAGATATTCCGGCAACATGGTTGAACTATCTCACTGCTCTATTTTAAGGAGGGAGAGGGCATGCTTATTGAATATTCCAGAGGCGCCAAAAAGAAAGAAAGAAAGAAAGAAAGAAAGAGAAAGAAAGAAAAAGTCAGAGGTCAATCAGTTGCTCATCCCGTACGTTTTGCAGATGCAGGAGGACACAGCAGGCAGAAGAGCCAAGGCTGGGTGGCGAGCGGCCAACCCCGCCCGCACCCCGAACCCCGCGGCTTGGCCTTCCCGGCCCGGGTGACTCCCGGGGGCAGGTGGCCCTGGGGGGGCCGGGGAGCCACCCTACAGCGGCGTCCCCCGCCGGGCTCCGGGTGCGGCGGCTGCCTAAGTTGGAAACCGCAGGAGGGGCCGCCCTTGCCGCCGAGATAGCCGGGCACTGAGCCCTGAGCAGCGGCCGCGCTCCGGGTGAGGCCGGAGCTGGGGGGAAACGGGAGGGGGCGGCGGGCGGCATCGTGAGTTCGCCTGGGGAATTTTATGCATAAACCGCGGTTTTTCCGGGTGGCGGAGTAAAACGGCGTCTCCTCACCTTCCCCCGAACGCCTCTAAGCGCGCGTGAGCCACGGCGTAATTCGGGAACTGCACCTCTCGGCCGCATGTCACAAAGTTGGCCAACTAGGGCGGAAGCTTCCCGCCGGACGGCGGGGGCAGCGCCCACCCGCCGCGCCCGGGGATCGCCGGGTCCGAGGGGGCAGCGCAGCCCGCGCCGGTGCCGGCCGGTGGCTTCCGCTCCGCGGCTCGGCATCACCGCCGGTCCCGGCCCGCCGTCCCGGCTCCCTCCGCTCCGGGGATCCCCGCTGGCAGCGAGAAGCCCCGGGGCGCCGCCGCCCTCCTCGCCGCCCCGTCCGCATCCACCCGCGTCCCGCCACACCCCCCCCCCCCCCCCCCCCCCCCGGCGGCGGGGCAGGCTCACCCCGAGCGGCGCCGAGGACACCCGGGGGGCGGCAGCGGAGCCAGCAGTAGCGCCGCGGCCCTCCCGCTCCCGTGGCCCCGGGGGGCGCCGGCCACACCCCGCCTCCCCCCGCCGACCCGCTCCCCTCGCCCCGCGGAGCCCCCGCCCCCCCCCGTGCCGCCGCGCCCACACCCCCCGGGCTGGGCCGCGGAGCCCCCGCCTCCCCCCGCCGCCGCGGGGCCCGGCTCCCGCACCCGCGGGGCCGCGGCGGGCCCGTCCCTCCCGGCGGCCGAGCGCCCCCTTCCCCGCCCCTGCGCCAGTGCCGGTGCCGGTGCCGGGCGGGGGGCGGCGGCAGCGAGGGAAGAGGGATGAGGTCATCTCTTTCCCGGCGTCAGTCAGCTGGGTGGTGGCGGCGGCGGGTGCGGGCGGAGGCGGGCGGGGGGGCGGGGGCGGGATGCGCTGCTCCGGGCAGCGCTGCCCTGCCTGCTCCCGGCTCGGGCAGAGCGCGGCGGCTGCGGCGGCCCCGGCACCGCCGGCCCCCGCGGAGGCGGCGGCGGCGGCGGCGGGGCGGGCGGGCTGAGCGCGGCTCCGCGGCGGCTGCGGCGGCGGCGGGGACGGTTCGGGCGGCGGCTCCCGCTGCTGCTGCTGCTGCTGCTGCTGCGGCGGCGGCAGAGGAGGAGACGGCGGCGGGGGCGGCGGCGGGGGCTCCCGGGGCTCGGGCGGGGGCTCGTCCTCCTTGTGCCTGCGGCTGGGCAGGGAGCAGCGGCGCTACTCGCTGTGGGACTGCCTCTGGATCCTGGCCGCCCTGGCCGTGTACTTGGCACCGACATCTGGCTGGCGGTCGACTACTACCTGCGGGGCCAGCGCTGGTGGTTCGGGCTCACCCTCTTCTTCGTGCTGCTGGGCTCCCTCTCCGTCCAGGTCTTCAGCTTCCGCTGGTTCGCGCACGACTTCAGCACCGAGGACAGCGCCGCCGCCGCCGCCGCCGCCGCCGCCGCCGCCGCCGGGCAGTGCCCCGCCGCCGAGAGCAAGCTGCTGGTGAGCAGCGGCTCGGCGGCCGCGGACATCGACCCGCTCGCCCCTGCACGCCGCAGCGGCAGGCGTCCACCGCCAGCAAGAGCAACGCCACCAACAGCAGCAGCAACAGCAGCAGCAACGCCGCCGGCAGCCGCGCCGCCGGTCCCCGCCCCGCCGGCGGCAGGTCGGCGTCCTGCGCCTTCTGCATCTGGCTCCTGCAGTCGCTCGTCCACATCCTGCAGCTCGGGCAGGTCTGGAGGTGAGGAGCCGGGCGGGGGGCGGCGGGGGGGGCGGCCGGAGCCCCCGCCGCGGCGGAAGGCAGCCCGGCCCCGGCGGGCCGCGCGGGCGAGCGCCGCCCGCCCCCCCGGGGTCCCTCCTCGGGACAGAGCACCCCGGCCCGCCGGACCGTGAGGGAGCTCGGGGGCGGCCGGGTCCCCGCGGGGCGGCGAGTGGCCGCGGGCGCGGGGTCTCCCGCCCCGTCGGGGGGAGCCCCGCCGGGTCCCTGAGCGCCTTGTGCCGCACGGGCGGCCACCGCCCCGGGAGGCGCCCGGCTGGCGGGAGGTGCCCCAAACTTCTGGGAAACCTGTGCCAGGGGCTGAGTGGGGAAAGGGAACGGGCGGGGGAAAAGGGGAACATCCCGGTAATGTGCGCCTCCCGGTCTCCTCATTGCAGCCAGGACAGCGTTGCCGCCAGCAGGGAACTTCGCTGAGAGCGAAGAGTTTCTTTCCAGAGACCGTTAACGAACACTCCGTTGCTGTGTTTTGACATTTATATGTACAAACCCTGCCTGCAGTCTCCCCCTTGCTATGCATATGCATTTTCTATACGTATGATCAGTAAAGAAATGTCTTCTAAATCAAACTTCTGAGTAGCTGCTCTCAAAACCACTCGCGAGCGACGTAACGTGCGTTATGGAAAGGATGTGCTGAACTGGGTTGTGGAAGGCACTTAGTGAAAAGGCAGATGACATCATAGTTTGCAAAAGTAGTGTTTTTCTTTATTTCAAGCACATTTCCAGGAAAGATTTATATGGAGGCCAAATGCCCTGCAAATACATTTAGTGCTGCCTGAAAAGTGCAGAATTCAGAATACATAGTGTATGAGGAGTTAAAATTTCGCAGCAGCTAGCTGCTGTGTCGAAGAAGGTCATCTGTTGGGGCAGTGCACTGAAGGAACAGCTGAAAATGCTTTTGGGGTTTCTTGTCTGATGGGTGGAAAGGAAATTTCTCATGTTTCCGTTCTGGAAACACTAGTTTTTCACAATTATTTCATTAGAGACTTTAAGTCATTGTTACTCTCAACTTCTAACTCTGGTGGTTTTAGTCTCTGTCCCACTCTTTGGGACAGGGACTGTCTTTGGCTCTGTAGTAGCGCAGTATCCAGTACAGCTCAGTTCTGCTTGTGGCCTTTAAGCATCAGGGAATCCAAGTGCTGCTAGATAATAGACCAAAGATGCCATAACTAAGTATCTTTCACTTCCCAGATTCTTCGGTTTATTATACCAAATACAATTTTCTAGACTTGTGAAATTAACTCCAAGTTACAGGTGTGCTGTAACACAACAGTTTAACTGTGACACAACTTGAGAGGGAAGCAGAATGTTGAACAAAAAGCAATGCTTTGTTCTGGATCTTGTATGCCTGCATGTTCCTGTATGCTCTACCTCCACAGCTGAACACAAGTTAAATCTAGGGTTTTCTCAATTAGATGGTTTTGTGTAATATTTAGTCCTGAGCCTGCAGAGACAGAAGAATGGGTGCAATGGCTCAAATTGTACATAGAGATTGATATTGATACTCATCCATACAGAAGATAAACAGTGTGTATCATGCTGAGTGACATGGATGAGAGTTTTGCAAAGTCTTGTCTCATGATTCTGTATTGGAAAACACAAAGAGCGGGGCTTTGGGTGGTGCAGGGTGCGATCCGATGCTGTACAGCACTTTTGTCAGATGAGGTGGCCGAGATTTAGAGCTCTCCAGCTGCTTGCTTTTTGATCAAGCACAGTTTCTTTTAACATAAGACTTGCTCCTTGCCAAGAGCACCTAGTCCTCTATATTTAAAGCTAGCTGAGCCTCTTTTGATCGTATGTAGCTTTTCTTCATGTTTTACATGCAGTAGCTTAAGACTACCAGAATATTAAATTGATGAGGAGTGTTAGGCCATTGTTTATGTTTTAGCCTGTTATACTTTTTTTTTTTCAGTGAAATGGAGCCATAGAATTCTTTGTCTGTCAGTAACTTCGTAGCATTTTTTTGCACTTTTCCACAAATGTACAAATTATATGATCAGTTGTATGCAGTCTTGCATATCAGCACTTCATAACCAATTAAAGTGACTTCATTTTAATTTCCTAGGTATATTCCTCATAAGGGAGAGCCTTTGGAGCCTTCTAAAACTAATAATCAGCACCAAAAAGGAGAGGTCACATCAACTCCTGAGAAACTCTGTACATAAGCATGGAGTCAGAACTAACATGATCTGTGGAAAATAATTATTATTTTCTGGAAAATGCAGCACTCACACTTTGTAGTCCAAAACTTCTGCTCTGCAGTGTAACATCTGCACTGGCCTGAGCAAACAGCTCCTGAGAATTTAGGCTGAAAGATGATCTAAAGTGTTTTCCAGTTGCACGTGTTTGGAGACGAGCTCCTTCTTTGACGCAGCTAAACAGACTGTGCTGGGGCTGTGTTGCCACCACAAGTGCACACTTGCTGGGGGCACCGTCCCCACAGTTGACAAAACCCATGTTACCCTTTATTCTGTGCCTCTACCTCTGTGTTTTCTCTCAGCTTTCAGGTTTTATTTCTCTTTTTGTTTTGGCCCTGGTTAAAGCTCTCCTATACCTATATTTGCATTTTCTGTTACCTATTGTATTGAATCCCGCACAAGTAAAAATGAGAGTAATATTTCTGTTGTTTCTCTGTCAACAAGAAGCCCTAGGTATGAGAATTGAGGGTTTGGTGTTTGGTAGTTTTGCGAATGGGCAAGGATACCAGGGTACGAGAAGAGAGGTTTGCTTATGCCTTGTTCTCAATATACCGAGATTGGTGCTCATTCTGCTTTCATTTGGCATTCGTTGTCCTCTGTCTCCTCTTGAAGTGTTGAACTGATTCTTGATGTCTTCAGTTTCCCTTTTTTTAATCACATTGACAAAGGTCTTGGGGGAAATTGTGTCAGTTGCTTCTTTAAGGAAGCCTTCCTGAGGAACTGGGGGTACAACTGGCAATCCCAGTGTTCTTGGATTATAAAAAAAAAAAAAGTTTAAAAATGTGGGTTTAGTTATTAGTTCTGTCACGATGATCTTTAACAATTCCAAAGCTTTCCCTTGTCTTACATTCAAGATTAATTTTTGTTTACAAATATATTGAAAGCCAGATCATTGAAAATGATTATCTGTTAATTTTAACTAAAATGTGGCTAATGGGAAATGAATGAGGTCTTTAATGTGGCATGGAGCAATGCTGGGAATAGGCAATCTAAAATTACTGAAATGATTTTTTCCTAAGTGTAAAGATGAGGAGCTGCAGGAGCAGCTAAGCTGCCAATCGGTTCTGAGTAAAAAAGTATCTTTCTTCTTTTCTTTTGAAATTGGTATAACTTTTTTTCCCAAAAAAATTTTAGAAGACTGAATTCTTCCATTTTGAAGAATAAGCATACATTTATTTTTTTTTCCAGGGGGTGGGATGTTCACAGACTTCCTGATAACACTGACCCTCAGTTAAAATTCCAGTGAAGTCTCTGAGGAGTTGCTTGCCACAGCTGAGTGCAGATACGAGGCCTTTGTTGGCAGCTAATTTCATATTAAAATATGATCACTGATGAGATTCTGCCTTCAGAGATAGATACAGATACATTTCCTTATACATACTTCCAGTCCATTCTGCTTTTTACCAATATGGAGCCCTGTTCTCCCAAGCAGGTGCTGTGAGAGACACGGCTTTTTATTAGCAGATTCTGGGGAGTACAAGGAGGATGTGATGCACAGGGTCTTTGTATTCCATTGAGAGGAACAAAGGGCAAAAAGATGCTTTAATTTATAGTCTGTAAGGACTATGTAGAGGTATGTGGGCCAGTAGGATTCAGATAAACTACTGCCCTTTGAGCCTGGCATGAATGTATGTGACCACTGCCCTTGAGCATCCCTTTGATTCACTAAGCTCCCCAGTCTTAGCCCTGGCTTTCAGATTTCACAGTGGATAGCAGGACTTGGTAACTGGATGTAAGAGATAATAGCGTTCAGTTGGTATCTGTGGAGCTGGTTCATTTCCTTGGAAACTTTTTCTCTGGATGAGATTCCTTTGGGCTGGCAGGACTGGAGAGCCATGCTCCTGAGGCTGCATCAAGGGGTCCTGAGAACCAGCCCTGGAGGGAGCATGGGCTGTGGGAAGCTGGATGAGCAAGAGGAGGAGACTGGAGGACTTGATAGTGCCCATTTTGTGGTGTCTGGAAAGCAAGAAGTTACTCCCGAGGACAACTGTTGTGCCTCGTAGGGGAATGGTGTAAGCAAGCTGCCTTGGTGCTCAGAGTGTTTGGAGGTTCCCATCGTCGCTGTCATTTTGTCTGGAAGGCTGCTGTCAAAGTGCCTGAAAGGGAACTGTCAAGTTTCTGTAGCCAGCAAAGCCAGAGGAAGGGTGAATCATTGGAAAGAAGAGTACTGGAAATTACCCTTTAAAATTATTTCTGGCTAGCTGAAATGATAGTGAGATGATTAAGTACATCCCTCTCAACAGAGTGAGGGGTTTTGGCTGAGATTTGCTAGCTGTGTGGGAACCCACCTAGAGAAGGAGGAGGAGAGCACAGAATCATAGAATCACAGAATCATTTGGTTGGAAAAGACCTTTAAGATCATCAAATCCAACTGTGCCTGTCCACTACTAAAACAAGTCACAATGCACCTCATCCACCTGTCTTTTAAATACCTCCAGGGATAATGACTCCACTACTTCCCTGGGCAGCCTGTTCCAGTGCCTGATAACCCTTTCAGTGAAAAATTTTTTTCTAATATCCATCCTAAACCTCCCCTGGCGCAACTTGAGACCATTTCCTCTTGTCCTATCACTTGTTACCCGAGATACCAGGTTAATTGCTGGCCCTTTCAAGTGGCACTTGTCCAGGGCAGGTATCTGTTCCAAAGTAGGTCTGGTTCCCTGAGAAGTGATGCTATGATTTAATTATTTCTGTTTATGTGTAACACTAAGAAATCATTATCTTCCTTCTCCTTCCTGGTTTTTACTTGAGGGGAAAAAAAAGTTGGAGGAGAGTTGTAGAGGTGATGCTAGATTCTGGAAGCAGTATAAGTTGCAGTCTCTACGGTGCCCTGTGGAAACATTTTTCACAGGACTGTATCATCTGCCAAAGAAATTTCACTGCCTGCATTCATAGCTTCACCTCCGCAATCAGTTGATGCTCTTGCAATTTCCAAAAAAGAAAAGGGAAATGGCGTCTGCACTGCGTATGAGAAGTCCTTACGACTTCCTTCAGTGCTCACTGCTAAGCACGCCCCAGGCCCCTAAGCTGGAACTGTCAGCAAAGCAGTTGAAATTAAGAAAAACATCACCAGTCTTTAAAACAGCTCGACTCCATCCTTAAATAGGTTGATTTGTTTTCGCATTTTTGCTCTGCATAGTACTTTTGACACTTCTGTTCAGTAGCAGTGTAGGAGTTCAGTATAGTTAGGTGGTCAATAATTCCAGCTGCCATTGGACTTCACACTGAGATGTGATAATATCTCAATCTGACACCAGTTTTTCTCACTGTTTTGAAATCTGTCAGATAATTTGTCACATTGAGTCCAAATTTATGAGTCATAGCCATTTCCTAGACAAGATTATTGCGTATCCTCCCCATCTGACTCCTAGTGTAGTGAAATGCTACCACTCAGCAATACCGTATTTCCTTTATTGAGTTACTGCAGTGCTTGAGTTAAAGTCCTACTGGCTAACTGTTTTGCTTGCTGTTTCTTTAGGACTCAGGAAAGGTGATAGACTGTCAGAAATAGAAATTAAAGTTTTCTTTTTTTTTCCCCTCATAAAGCAGCATTAGAAGGGGCAGCCCATCCTGTAGGTGGCTTAATTACATTAAAACTTTTGCTAATACAGTCAGCAGAATAAATATTCAATTTTTTTTCTTCTTTTTTTTTCCGAAGACAGTGATATGCAGATGAAGGCTGTGCCTTTCATAATTTTTTTTTTGAAACACAAAAGTGAATCTTTACTATGTTCTTAAAAATCTCTTACAAGTCTGCATACAAATCAGATTTGGTATTCAGTTTATTCTAATAACCTAAGATACATGTAAAAGATGCTGATGTACTTTAGAAGAAAGACACTGCACTTTAATAATTAACAAGGGTTCTTTCTATAGAGAATATTTATCAGTTACGTAAGTGTTCAGATTTTCAAAGTACTGCTTAAGCACTAAAATTTCTGGTTGCTCAATTGGCTTAGTAGGAGAGCTAATAATTTATACACAGAGTGCTTTCTAGAAACTTATATAGGGGAAGAATTTATATTTGGCTTTTTCCAAAACAGTGGAAAATCTATGAGTTTAAAGGTTTGTGTTTCAGAGGATTTTGTGTCACCATGTATAGCTATTATTCCAGAGTTCTCCAATGCCGTGCCGGAATGACTATATGTACATACCGTGAATTCAAAGAAATGTTTCATGTTATATTATTTGTTTCTAGCTGTTGTCATCTTGCAGAAGGTTCTTGCAAACAGATGAGTTTTTCTGGCTACATTTTCTGTGTTACTTACACCAGGGAAAGTATTTAGTGCTGAAAGGTCAGTTTGCATGTCCAAATCTCCTGTGGGACAGCAAGAAAGAGTAACATCACAGCATGATCTATAGCTTCAGTTATCCCGCTCCCTATCTTTAGTTTATTTATGACAGAGTTTCCCTTGTCTGGAGGAGTACGCTCCCTGTCAGCTTGCTTAGTCTTTGATATTTGTCCGTAAGGACTGACTTGGCTACCAAGATACAAAAGTTTTAGTAAAATTAAAATGAAATCAATTCCTATGTCACTTATAGGAGTTTTAGCTCGTTCTGCCATCTCTCTGTTCCAATTAAGTAGCTTTTAATGCACAGCAGATTAATCACAACAGTGACTTACAGTTTCAGTAAACAGGTTGTTTGGGAGGAATTTATCAGGCACAGACAAAATCAATAGCTCTTTTGTTTGCATTTCAAGGTACAGTAGAAATTTGTGGTTGCTAAAGTATGTTTACAAAGTGGTGCCATTTTTCCCCATTTTAGCACAGCTGTTGTAGACATTGTGTACATATACAAGCAGACATACAGGAGTGGAAGTGGCAAACAGGCTACAAAAAGAACTGGTTTGATTTGTTCGATTTTTAAAGTGAAAGGAGGCTGATATAAAAGAGGACATGACGGAGAACTGAGGGAACGTATAGAAGGAAGCAGGTTATGAAGAGGCGCAGGAATACCAGTTAATCCTTGTACGCTGGGTACCTAAAACTCCAGTTTATTTCCACTCAGCCACTGACCAAAGAGAGGTTGTTTGAGTAATTTTCTAAGTAACTGCTGGAGAGACTGGAGAAGGAGTCAGGAAAAAAGGAGAGGTGTACGTCTGGGCAAACTCACAGGGAAAATGTTAGCTACACAGAGAAAATGTTAGATCAACTCTGACTGCAGCGAGTAGTCATCTGAACAACGATCGATGCAAATGTGTGGTATCAGTTCAACATCAGTTTATAGGGGAGGGAGTACTCTTAAGTATCTTTTCATAAATTTTAGAATTAAAAAATAATAGGTCTTGGATATATATTTTTCCAAGTGATTTTACCTGACTTTCCTGGCAACCATAACCTGAATTATCACCTCCCTGTGGCCTCTGATTGCTGAAGTGGTTTCTTATCGCTCTCCCTCTCATTCTGTTTCCCTCCCTGAATGGATGAAATGGGTAATAATGTATTTTTTTTGCCCAAGATAAAATAATTGCTATACTACATTGTTATTACCATTACTTTTCCTTTGACAACATGCCCATGCTGTTCAGTATGTTCATGGTATAAGATTTGTATGGCGAGCCATATAAATCTTTTTGATTGGCAGGGATAATCAGTGAGGGTGGTTGAAGCTATCAGTTACAAATGATTTGGTACCACGAGCTGGAGCAAATGGAGCGAGACTGTTTTGTGGGGTGTTTTCGAAGGAATTTTGGCAGCCACTGATGTGACAACAAAACTTCTTGTTCTTCTAAAACAGGAAGGTGTGACTTAGGCAAGACTAATGTACCAAGGACCAGTACCAGCTGCTTCGGAGAAAGATGCAGATGTTTTAGCATGAATAAAAAGTGAATTAACCTACAGATGGAAGAACAGTTTTCCTTATCTCTGTCAGCTGCTATATATCAGATTGATTTCTGCCCTTAAGAGTGAAGGTTAGCGGTGCCACAGTTTTCGACATTACTCACTTTAATGGGATGTTTTCATGTAAACATCTGATCTGTTCTAGGATCCTGCCAACTTCTCTGAGTGGCGTTTTTCCATGTGTGGTGCATAGGATCAGTAGATTAGATACAGCAGGTCCAAGGAAAGTACTTTGTAATATCAAGCACCAGACTTCAGTTCTCTATAAAGGGATCTATACATGCACAGAGAACAACGAAAAGCCACTGTGCTGATACTTTCATGGTTTATAGTGGCTAGTGTGGAACGATAGGCTTTGTCATTATAAATGTGTAGTCTTTTTATCTTAAAAAGGGGTATGGGTGGAGTTGTGTCTCTTCTTATTTTTCTCCAACCCTAATCTTTATATGCTCACTTCATGTGGAAACCTTTCTGTGAGCCAGATCTAAAATAGGACTTCACTCTGCAAAGTGGAATTTAGATGTTCTTCAGGCATACAGACCTGAAAATATTATCTAGAAAATTGACTCCACAGCCTTGTTAGAAAGTTTCTTGAGGAACTTAAAAATAATGGACTGTAATGTTCAGCTTGAAAGAGTCCTAGACGCTTGTATTTCTGTGTTTTGGCTGTGTCCAGACCCTTCCCAGCACACACAGCCTGAGTTCCTATTTCTCATTTAAGCCCATTGCAAACCAGAAGCCAGGGTGGAGCAGCACCAAAATCCCCAAGTAGATCCAGTTGGCAAGCATTGTTTAAACCTGCCTTATGAGCAATGATGAGCTTAGATTCCTGACAAGTATCACTGAATCTGCCTTGTTTCACAGAACTGGAGAAATGTCCCTTGTGATTAGAGTATTTACTCAGGTTTTAGGAGATCCGAGTCCGCAGCCCTTTCCAGCTGTGAGGGCTCTGCTCCTGTCTCCCAGAGTCCTTTCTGCACTGAGGCTGAGGCGAGACTGGATGGGGACATTTACTGTCCTCCTGACAGAGCTATGTCATCATGCTGACAGAAATGTCATGTTTGTGAGGCCAGAGAGGAAGATCTGATACTTAGGGCCCTGAAATTGGACCCAATACCGATTTCCTTGTCTTTCTTTTTTACTGGTTAATTAAGTTTTGTTACCCACCTTTTAACCTTTTCTCTCTCTCTTATCCTGAAAGTACACTGCCAGTATTTCTGTTTACAAACATTCATCCACAGTATAACCAGAAAGAGGACCATAATGCGTATCTACATGGAAATGCCTCCTTAGCTTATGGGAGTGGCTCTAGATGATCTGAATTGGCTGAAGGATCGGTTTATTCATTTTTTCATCAACATTTCTCTGTCATATGTAGTCAATCATAGAAAAAAAGGAAGAGGGAAGGCATTTTTGATGTGTCACTCAGTAGCTGTTTCACCTTTTTCCTCTGCTGTCTCATGCAAAAGTAAATTAGACAGAAATTTGAAAAATGCTTGAGTTCCTGGTTCTTGCTCTGAGTTGATTTCCTGATAACATTTTTGTAGTTGATTTTTATCAACGTAAGCAGCACAGTTTTATGGCTGAAATAAAACATTGGGAAATCTTTATCTTTATGTCCCAACTTCTTGTTTTCCAACTCACCACAAGCTCCACATCAAGTGGAGCCCAATTTTTCAGTATGCATAATTTTGGTTGCTTTTTTTTTAGGTGTCTGAGTTTCAGAAGTTAAGAACTACATCTTCCTTTTACTGTCATGGGAGTGAGCCTTATTACCATTTTGGTTTTGTTTTTGTTTTTTAAAGGGGAAGGAGATTTAAAATGGCTCAACTTGGACAGTCAAAAGCAGTGCATGCTTCTGAAAATGTTATCCTTTAGTTATTTAGTAGGTATTTGCAGTCTAGCTGTTATATGCATATTATGAAACTTAATTTCTGTAAAATATTTTAAGATACTGGGACAGAAAATGATCTAGGTGAAAACAATTCAAAGCAAATTACCATTTCAATGTGCCTGTCGAAACATGTTTAAAGTTAAGCATGTTGAAAACATGAACATCTCTCCATAATGGACATCACTGGGACATTAAAGAAAAAATTTAATATTTTAAGGATTTCTTTCCTCAAGATTTTATGCTTATTACGCCCATAATATGCTACACAGCTTAAAAAGTTCTGTCCTCCACCCTGTTTCCTTCACCTACCCACTTTGCTGCTTTAAGTTAGCTCATCACCTCCTCCCTTGTGCTGTTTTCCTTATCAGTTAGTTTGCTTTGTAAACTGGATCCAACATGCTGTGGAAAAAAAAATGGTCTGGATAACAAGGGCTAGGAATTTTTTAAAACGCAGTGGAGGTGCTAGAATCAACTTTAGCCCAAAGTTTCCAAGCACTGGATGTTTCAGCTTCAAAAGCAGTGGCATGTATGGCTGAGAGCAAACAAATGAACTGAATGTAGAACATTTCCAGTAGTAATGGTGGACACTACATTCAACACAGAATTATTGGAAAAAACATGAATGTAAACAGAGTTCATAGTATATTAAACAAAGATGTTCTGTAAGTAAAGACTGGGCAATTAAAGAAGATTTACCCAAGTGAAGCCAAATACAGTGCAGAGGATAATTAATGTGGCTGAGACAACTCAATAATAACGGCTTTGAACTTTTACAGTAGTGCATTAATGTATGTGTCAAGAGGAGGCATTGCATTTACAGGCAACAACCGTTTGCTAGGAATCTTTACCACACAGGTTAATTAAGAACTCATGATAACAGAGCCTGAAAATTGCCTTACTGAGCTAAGGGCTGTGTTTGGTACTTACATATGCCATTCATTATTTTTCCTGAACCTGAAAAATAAAATTTTGGAGACATATGTTTTTCTATAACCTGTCTTTATTCTGTTAGTGTCACTTCTGTGGCAGAGCTACTCCATTAATGATCCAATTGACTTAGATAATTAATTAATTATTGGGTGTGTTGCCTGCATGACTGGATTAAGTCAAGAGGGCTTGCTGAGAAAATTAGCAAGGGGTTCAAAACAAGCAACCGCACCACCAGTCCCTACATTTGATGCTGAAGAGGCTGGCTCATCCCTCTGTAGAGTCTACTGGGGGTTTAGGATAAGCAGAGCATAAAAGGCCAGGAGTGGACAAGGCTTTAGATGAAATGGACCTGTTCCCATGACAGGTAGGACCTGTTACTCAGATGGTGTTGGGTAGACTGAGAACTTGAGAATTTGGGCTTGTTTTGTGAGTTTGTAGGGATTTTACACTTACCAGAGTAAAATTATAGCCCCTCTAGAGGAAGAATACTGTCTCATGACCAACCTGTGATCTGGGCCATGGGAGGTTCTTCATGTGGGACTTGCCTCAGAGAGCCCACAGGAGGTGTGTTCTTTTCTCTTCCAGTGAAATATATTTAACAGTTTCCAGCCTCACCTGTGTTGGTAAGGTGGTAAACTGTTTGGGAGAAGGATTTTGTTCCATGCCTTTGTGAACTTCCTAGCACAGCAGGAGGCTGATAATATCTGGAGGTTTTGGGATACTTCTGTAATACAAGTAATGAGCAGTTGCTACTACTTGTGGTTTAAGAGTGTGTTCAAAACAGAGTGGTGTTACTGAGCTGGTGCCTTTCCTAACTCACCTCAAAGTCGATTCCAGAGCTGGACTCAGTCCTTCTCCTTGCATCTAGCTATTCCTACACTGGCCATCTCTTTATTACACAGTGTGTGGATTCTCACAAGGGAGTCAACCCCTTCTGTGATAAGAGCCAGAACTTTTTTGCAGGGCTATAATATTTTAATAGGACAGATACCAAACTTGTGATATATCCTGCTGCTGCAGAATTCATATTAATGAGTTGCTATCAATGTTACTTGTGGTGTTTTATAAAAGAGACATTTCTATAGCAAAAAATGAAACGATACATCCATACCTTTCTATTTATTAAATATCAGGTACTCTGATTGGCTTTATTTAAGTGCAGAAAGCATTGGATGGGAAAAATATTTTGAAAAATGTTGACTGTCAGCTGAATTAAGTATATTTCAGTAATGACATAAAAAATGTTCCTAATGGATACTCTAAGTAAGAAATAGAAGTGTATTACAAGAAAAAGTATAATATTTCTTTTTTTTAAATATAATGCTGTGTCTTAAAGGATTTTAAATTTCCATAAAATGATTCATTGTGCTTTGAAACAATTGGGGTTTAAATTATAACTTGTATTAACATAGGAAGTTTTCAATACCACAGCAAAACCTATATCCCTAATTTTTAATTTTATACCAGCACCAAAGGAGGAAAGATGGCCAGTAGCTTTATTTGACAGCGAGCACGAGTATAGGAATCCAACTTAAAAGGACGCTGCTCATAACAATCCTCATAAAAAAACCTTACAAGTATCCCTTTGAAGTTCACTTATGAATTCAGTTTGACTGTGTTAATGACTTGTACTGATTTTTTGAGCTTGAGCTTTATTAGTGCAAATACTTATGGAAGGTGTATTTTGGGCCTGAGTGCCAGAATATTAATCAAAAGCTTAATTACATATTCAGTAGTAATATTCACAATTCATATGGGTTTTACTAATTTCATTACTCATCCAATCAAGGATCAGAAGCAATGACTTAATTTAAATAGCAAATTGTTTTGGATATTTCTAATTAGTAGACACAAAGGATTGGTTATTAAAGAAGTTAACTCTGGCACCTTGAAAACTGAAGAATAACCTTGAAATAAGAATAAACTCAACATTCAAATCTGTTCACAGAAAATTCACAGGAAGATTTGATCCATGTCTACTGTATCGAAACTATTTGCAAATAAATAAACAATAGAAATATGATAGAAATATGCCTTCTAATAGCAGAAAATTAACAGTATTCAGATTTGATTCAAAAACCTTTTTGAATTTAATTGGGGGGGGAGAAGAAGATTTTACGTTCATTTCAAGTAATTGTTTTGGGTTCAGGTATTGCAGCTGTCACTTGAGTGTACTTCATTGTGAGAATACCTATTTCACCAAATAAATTCTAATTTGGTCATAATGCAGAATGTGTCACACTGGATTTATCTTATTATGTGGGAGTGCTGCTGCTGCTTTATCTGTGTTTTCACTTCCCCATCCTCAAAAACCTGTCAAGACTCCTGTTGAGGGGGCAAGGGTTTGAAAAATGTGTCTAAAAACTTGAAGGACCAGTGCGAGAATTGAGTCCTTCTCCCTGTTCCTGCTGCCCCTCCATGCTCAGTTAAGTGCCCTTTATCTCCACTACAACCCAAATCTCTTAAATTCTGTGATGTCCTACACTTGATGCCAGAGGAAAGCTGCTCTGCAGCTCCCTGAGGGGAGCAGTATTGGATTCCAGAGGAAAGGAAACACAAAGCCATGGGAGTAGTCTAGGACTCCTATTGATTGCCATCACTGAATGTCTGTGTAGCTGTGATTTGTTGCAAGTAATTTCCTGCCGGGGCTGTCCCACATCTTATTATTTTTTAGGTGAACATCATTTTAGCATATAGACTTCACAAAGAGAAGAAATGCATGAGAGTCAGGTAAAATCTGGGAGCTGTCAGTCATGGACGTATCTTTTTTAATTTCCTTTTTCTCTTGGCAAGTATTTTTATCATATTCATGCATTAACTCAGAGAGAAATAATGTTCACTTCAAAACCCACTTCCTCCTCAATAAATTATTCAGAGCCATAGATTGTTCATGAGGAAATATCAACACACTACTAGTAATTTAATATACCGAGCAATCGCACTCACTTTAGCCTACATATGATTTAAATAGAATATGACAGTTTAGGGTCTCCATGTGCCCCATGGCATGTTGGGATCAAACTTGGCAAGTGATTGCAGTGTTCTCATGTCTTCTGAAGAAGTGAATGAAAGTTGCGCAATTCAGGGAGGATTTCTTAATTGCATGCTAAATCAGAGTTTGCCTGCTTGCGTTCTGAATCCAAATTGTTGCCCAGGACCAGCTTTAGAGAATGTGAATATTTTCTCTGTCCTTTGTTAACTAGCATCTCACAATCACATCTCTCTCTTTAACTTGTTGAACTATTATTTTGAAGTACAGTTTCAGCGTATTAGTCACGCTTGCTTTATCCTGTGGGTGAAAGGCTGTGCCTACCCTTCCTGAGCTGTCAGACCCATGGGATCCATCTGCTGAGACCAACCTGCTTTCTGGAAGTTTTACCTCCTTTTAGCTAGTCTTAACTAGTTTTCGTTAAAAATAGACAAATTCCTTCTCACTCTAATGCTCTCGCCCTAGTGGTAGGAAGACGCAATGCTGGGAGTACATCTATGGCTTAGACATTGTGTGCTGGCAGAAAAAGGCTACAGATCTGTCATACCTGAACTCAGGTTAGGACTTCTCTTTCACTACATCACTTTTTGTGGAGCGGCTCAGCTGTATTCGGGCTGGTCTGTGCTTGGTGTCTCACAAATATGGCATAAACTTTCTTCTGTTTTGGCTCTACACAAACAAAATTAGTCTGGGCACTGAATGAGAATAAGCACTGCCATGAAGGATTATGGCTATAATCAATTAAACCATAGCAACTTATCTCTGGTTCATATCCATGGAAGTGAGTTTGTATTGAAAGCAAGGAATGCCTACTCTCAAGAGATGTTAAGTGCAATGCATAACTTATGTATTTGTCCTTTGTGTCCGCTAGGGTCTGTATCTTCTAGAAAGCCTATTGTTAGGAAGCCTTCTAACCATAACAGTGTTTATATCAAAGACATATAATGAAATCATACATAGGGACTTGTAATTTTCTTGGCGATGAGATGCAGCCCAGGGCTGTATTTCTCCAGGAAAAGAGCAGATTGAGATTAAGGAGTAACATGTTTTTCTGTGTTCTTGGGAAGGAAATAATTGTCCTCCCTACTTCTATAGCATTCTCCAAAGCATCTGGCTGATAAGGGGAAAAGATAGCCAGGGCTCCTCTCACAACCTGTTTGCCTATAGAGAAGGCTGTAGCTGGGTAATTCTTGCTCAGAAGTTCCAGTATAATCTGAATAGATCTAGGAAGTGTTCAAGAGGAGCAATCCCCTCTTCATATGAATCCATGCTTACCTGAGGAAATGTAACACCACAGAATTTGGCTCATTACTGTGAATGTAGTGCTGGCCTTGTAATTAACTTCCTGGTTAACCTGGTCTTTCAGCGGCATTATGCCAGAGATTTTCATTTTGGAAACAGTTTGCTCATCATATGGCATGCATGTAGAAGCAAGGAACATTAAGTCAATGGCAGATGTGTTTCTGCTTGGATTTAAAATGTCTTTCAGCTGTTTGGAAATTTCTTTTATGTTCCAGCGGGATAAGACAGTGGACACATGATGGAGTAATGGTGATCAGCACATAACTCATAACGCTACAAAGGATGTGTTTTGAAGCACCAGCCATTACTGCACAGCTGGATGAAAGAGATGTCTAAAGATGCACTCTTCTTGTCTAACTGAGAAACTGGCCTCAAGTTGGTGCTGACACATCTGGAAGAAGGACTTTAAACTGAGAAATGAGAGGAGAAGATTAAGGGAAGCTCATATATCCCCTATACATATATATATACACACACACATATATGTATAAAATTAGTGCAAGAGGAGTAAAATGGGGAAGATGAGGATAGAAGAGTGGATATAGAAATGTTAGTAGTAATTTGGTTATCAAAGAAAACTCTAAGCTGCTGAGAAAGTAAGTAAAGTGTTGATGACACGTTGCTGCTAGGATTGTGCTTGATCCATTCAGTGGCTGAGAGTTGTCCCTAAGGAAAAGCTGAAACAGGGATACAGACCTGCTAAAAAACTGTGCAAGAAAAGGGAGGAAGTAGGAGCATCTGTGTAGGACTTGAATCAGGTGAATTCATGGCTGGAAATAGGGGCCTGTTGTATGCTACTGAGGAAAGAGGACTCAAACTAGAGACCTGCTGGTATACTAATGAGTGTTAATGATATAATAACTTGAAGGAGTGGGTTTTATGTGTTAAAAAAAATATTTTTTTTTAAAGATCTGCAAAGGTGGTTTCCCTGGGCTAGCTCTCAGCTTTTGTAATGGATTGCTGGAGTCCTGTTGTGAGAAGGGAAGGGTAGACATTCCAGAAATCTGTGAAAATGTTACCGTCGTGGGGGACTTTAACTACTTAAATGGATATTGGAGAACACAACCTATTAGTAATCATCATAGATATTTTCGTGTGGTAGCTGATGGTCTTCATCAAGTAGCTAATGTATCAATAGATGTGTTACAGTGTTTACTGTAACTGTAACTCATACAGATGGGTATGTTTTGGAATTTTTAGAATTTCTCAGTAAGCATGAGGACACCATGGAAGGCTGATAACACCAAATAACTTTCAACAAAGGCTGAGAGAGTTGGACTTGTTTAGCCTGAAGAACAGAAGACTGAGAGGGGACCTAATCAACACGTACAAATATCTCAAGGGTGGATGTCACGAGGATGGAACCAGTCTCTTTGCAGTGGTGTCCAGCGACAGGACAAGGGGCAATGGATACAAACTGAAACATAAGAGGTTTCAGTTGAACATGAGGAGGAACCTCTTTACTCTGAGGGTGACGGAGCACTGGAACAGGCTGCCCAGGGGGGTTGTGGAGTCTCCTTCTCCGGAGATATTCAAAGCCTGCCTGGACGATGTCCTGTGTAACGTGCTGTAGGAGAACCTGCTTTAGCAGGGGGGTTGGACTAGATGATCTCCCGAGGTCCCTTCCAACCCGTGCCATTCTGTGATTCTGTGTGATCACATATCTTCCTTTACATTTCTTGAAGAAATAAAGAAGTTGCTAAGTGTTTTGGTTTTTTCCCCAAAAGAGCAAAATTTCATAACTGAGGGAAATGGCTAGTAGGAGAAACTTGCAGACATAAATAGATAAAGAAATACTAAATTTCCTTTAAATTAATGATGCTAGCACTGCCAGGAATATGAACATCAAAAAAGAGAAAAAATTGTAGGGTGTGGCTCTAAAATAAAGTGTGTGTATGCAAAACCATTAGGAATCTGCAAGAGACACCTTCCCCCCTTGCACCCTTTCCTTCCCAGTTGACTGATCAGCACTAAGTCTCAGAGGTCAAGAGGTTTGGAGGTAAAATGAGAATTTCCAAAGCCAAGCTGAGCTGTGCTTTACATAAGAAGTAACAAATAGCAAAACACTCTTCATCTAGGTAATAGGGACAGAAAAAGGAAGGGAGAGGGCTGCTACCTTGTGAGGGTGGATATTAAAGGTAATCTAGATATGGCTCGGTGCCTTCCCTCATTTTTCAGTAAAGATGATTACGTTAGCATGGTGGCAAAGGGAAGACAGATGATGTACGTGATGGTATTGAAATAGAAATAACCACAGCTGCAGTGTAAGCAACAGTAAATGAGTTTATCTTTGTAAAATCAAAGGGAATTAATAATTTCCATTCTAGAATACTGAAAGAACTGGTGAATTACATCTCTTTTTTGGATCTGTTAAGATAGAGATAGTACCATAGGACTAGAGAACAGCTGGTATTTAGGAAGCCGAGAAATAAAAATATTCAGCAACTATAGATCTATGAGTAAGTGAAGCTTTAAGTGCCCTTTCCTTTCAAAACTTTTCTAAGACATACAGTTAAAGGGGGGAATGGAATAAAGTGTGACAGGATTTACTAAAGATTGGTACTGTCAGACTGGCTTGGGAACTTTCTCAGTATTATGTTGAATTTTAGAGATGAAGGCAATGTGGTGTGCGTACTCTGTCTGGCAGGGGAAAACTTTTGGTGCACCCTGGAAGCTTTCAGCAGAGCTGGACAAGAAGGGCATTAGCAAGGGGCTGTAGAGTGGGAAAGGAACTCGCTAGCAGGTGTGTTTAACTACAACCCACGCAGCTGAACTATGAGCAGGGCACTGTGCGGCCACAGCCACGGCTTCACGAAGGGACCCAAGGCTCGTGGCGCGCTAAGTGAGAGCTTACATTCCTCTTGGCCCCTTACTTCTCCTCTCATGCAGAAGACTTATGTTTACATCACTGCATTGACATTTTGCCAGGATTTCCAACCTATATCTCCTTTTGTTTTCAAAATTCTGAATTTTTTATCAGATAGAAGTTTGCATTTCACAGCCTGATCTGAGCATATTGGGATTTTGTTTATTCTCCAGGCATGATCTGAACAGATAAAAAAAATTGCTGGTAGAAATACAGTCAAAACAAATTGAGGCTTTCTACATTTTGATTTTGCTCCACAGAGATGTATTGTCACATGCTATGAAATCAGAGGACTTAAAAACTTCAGAGTCAATGATTTAAGCTTCCGCTAAATATCTTCTCAAATAGGATTCAAGCTTGTGTATCTGTGGCATACCCCGAGACCATGGTTAAATTAGAGCTCTCCATATGTTGCAGCATGCCAGAAAATTTTGCTTAAACTTTGCTATGATAATATAGATCTGTGGGACCAAGATTTTTCAAAAGGTACAATCCTCAGTTTAATAATCTTGGTGAGAGTTTACTGGCTGCTCAGCAGCCAGGAGCATTCAGGTGTCTGCAAAGTGACAGGGGAAACTAACTGTTATAGCTGAAGACTGTGACTAACTTTATATCATTTAGAGCCAAAGTGTAGAGATAAACTACTCCAAACAAAAGCTAGCCTGGGTATTTTACTTGAACATGTGCCTGCTTGGAGTTTTTAGGGTAACAGTAAAAGGACTTCAATCCATTCCTGCAAATTGAGGTGGTGGTGGGCTTTGCGTATGTAGTATTTTGTAGTATCCTTAAATCAAATTGTAAAAATAACATCATGTTACTGTGGAAGTGGCTTTATTTTCATTTTTATATTTTGAAGCATTTTTACCTGCTGCTGCAGAATGAGCACAAGAATCAGAGAATCACAGAATCATTTGGTTGGAAAAGACCTTTAAGATCATCAAGTCCAACTGTACCTGTCCACCACTAAACCATGTCCCTAAGCACCTCATTCACCCGTCTTTTAAATACCTCCAGGGGTGGGAACTCAACCACATCCCTGGGCAGCCTGTTCCAATGCTTAACAATCCTTTTGGTGAAAAAATTTTTCCTAATATCCAACCTAAACCTCCCCTGGCACAACTTCATGTCATTTCCCCACATCCTGTTGCCCATTACCTGGTTAGAAGACACCAACACCCGCCTCGCTACACCCTCCTTTCAGGCAGTTGTAGAGGGTGATAAGGTCTCCCCTCAGCCTCCTCTTCTCCAGGCTAAGCAACCCCAGTTCCCTCAGCTGCTCCTCATAAGACTTGTGCTCCAGACCCCTCACCAGCTTTGTTGCTCTCCTCTGGACATGCTCCAGTGCCTGAATGTCCTCCTTGTAGTGAGGGGCCCCAAACAGAACACGGTATTTACCAGTGCTGAGTACAGGGGAAGGATGACTTCCCTACTCCTGCTGGTCACACTAAGAGAATGGGACTAATTGAGAAACAGAACAGTATGGCTTCACTGACCTAGATTACATATTCCTTGTCCAAAATTGTAATGACACAGGTGTATGTCAAATAGTGTTGAAGAGCTTGCTTTAGGCTATGTTCAGTAGTGGGTTTTGGTTGATTCATACTAGAGTTTTTCTAACCTCAGGTATGGAGGTGTCCCTTTTCCCTGGTGTTACATAAATCTAGGTACTTCAGAAATTGAGTTAGTCTGAAGAAAAAAAGACATTTTCGACTGAGTCTGGAATGCATTCCCTCTCATGCAGAGTACCACAGACCTGGTTAAGTAGCACTTAGTGTTAAACCAGTTTAAGGTACAAGAGGTAACTGGGCACGTTACCCTGCATGGCGGACTGCAGGCAGAGGCACCCCTGCCTTAGGATGCACATGAAGTCCCCACAGGCTTAATAATGTGTCTGACTCCTTTAATCAGCCTACTGACTCCAATTCAGCAATTCACAAAGTAAGTAGTTTCTTACTCATCCTGGGCAAAAAAAAAAAAAAAAGACAGAATCAGGCCATTGGGTTGTATTGTAAGTTTGCTAATAATAGTTGCAAAAGGGATTACTCAATCACTGTGAGCAGTGGCACTTTTTTTTTTTTTTTCCAAAGAGTTGGGATTTTTGTTCGGTGAGTAGTGCTTCAGCAGCCCTCACAGTGAGGAAATGGATACAGAGGTCTGGTCCTGCAAACAGCACACCACCTGTACTAAGTACATATATAAGCAGCTGACGAATCGGGCCAGGGCTTACTAAGCTCAAACAGATGCAGTCACATGAGTGAGCTGGAGTAATAAATGTTTAAATGAATTAAATATTAAGAGTGTGTAATACAGAAAAATAATTTTGGGCTTACATTGCTGCTTTTTTTTAATAAAATAAAAAAAAAGGTAACTACCATTCATTCAGATGCAACAAAATATTGTTGGACCAAAAGACTGTTCAATTTCAGCTGTAGATTTGAGTTTATGGGTAGACATGAGGCACCTTGGATGGCAGATTAGTTTGCCCTGCTAAAGCATCAGAGTTTATATTCTGCTGATATTCTGTATTTGCATACATCTTAAAACTAACAATTTTTTAGAAGTCAGCAAAAATGATTCTGATTGTGCTTTACACTAGTGAAATTTTTGCTGAAAAACAGGACACATCTCAATAGTGAGATTAGCTAGACTGTGAAATATTACCCCTCAGGGAAGCTGTAGGAGACCAGTTGCATGGATCATTTAAATGCAATTAGAAAAAGCAGCAGAGGATGGAGCCAGGCAATTTTCCCCTCCCCCCTTTGCTTCCTCCCCAGATAAGTTTGAAAAATGTCACTTGGGGAAATAACAGATTCAGGTTGCATTTAGCAAGTCATTTTGGCTGAAAAGAGGCAAATTTGAAGATTGTTTATTCCAGTAATTTTGTGAAAATGCCTGCATGTTTGGGAAAGAGGTTTCATGCTAAAACTGTGACTTGTCATTCTGAAATTTTGTGCTTTATTTTATGAATTGGCTCATACTTATTCCAGGTTGATGCAAAAATGTGTAATTATATTTTTCTTTTCCGGCTTCTGTCTTTCCCCAAGATCAGATTTTAATTGAGCTAAACTTCTTTTTCTTTTTTTCTCGTCTCATTTAACCAAAGAATCTGTTATTTACACAGTTCTGAAAAATATACTGAGGAGTCAGTTTCAGCTGACCGAAGGACAGAAGTCATGTCTTTTCCTGTGAGGTGTCTTTCATTTAGAGTCTGTGATTTACAGGTTGTGTTGGCTGCCTCAGTTTAAGTGATGCCTTTAGTAGCTTTCATGTTTGATTCTTCCAAAAATCTGGTGATGTGTATCAATGACTTCAGTTTCAGTATGAGGTACACTTTCTCAGCCCCTCTCAAAATTAGGGTCTAAGTAGCTCAAATTTGGTGCTTAAAGCTGAAGCAGTTCTAAATAGAAGTCGAGTAAAGACTAAGAAGATCTTTAGTGGTTCATAAATCTTAGATTGCTTTTTCGAACAAGGGTGAATTTTACCCGCTGAGCCCTGGAAAGTTGCATTCTATGTAACTTTCACTGCATGCATGTCAAATTCTCTGACAGATGGGGAAGAATTGAAACCAGTGAGGCTTCATAAAAATAAAATTTTTGGGGCTACTGGGATTAACACTGGCAATGTTTAGCAATTTATAGTAAAGCAACAGATTTATAATTCAATATACATAACTTTATTAATCATGTTTGTTTCTTAAATGGTGATAAAAAAATAAATATGTGCCTAGAAATGGAAGTTGTCCACAAAAGCTTGGTTTTGCCTTGTTACTTCAGAAAGGTGGTGGTATTCCCCCTCTGTTCCTGTCTCTCGTTAATTAGGGAAGTGGAGATGGATGTGTAGAATTAGGTTGCACATAATCTCATCTGAATATTTAATCATAAATGATTAAGGTGAAGATTTATAACATAGATTTTGACATTCTGGCTGATACAGCAAGGTTAATAGAGCTATATTCTCCCCGGTTACGAATTGTCTGGGAAAGCAGGAAAGACAAGAGTGTCTATAGACATTAGAGGGCAATAAGATCTCCAAGAATGTTCTTTCACTTCTTTATTTTTAGAAAAACTTGTGACGATAGTATGGTGCAACATTAAATGATCCACGACAGAAAATTTAAACAGAAAATACAAAATCAGAAGGAAAATTACTTTCCAATAAAACACGCAGCAGTGGATTCTAATAGACAAGTAAAAGCAGATATACTTTATCTGAAAAATCTGAGATGGCATTTGATGGAATAAACAACTGATGTGATACGGTATGACCAAGGTCAGAAATTGTCCTATACTGTCTAGTTGTACCTTTTTGGATTAGAGACTGAGTTGCATGTTCCACCTACTCTGTAGAGTACGAGACTAGTGATACTACCTGGACCATGAGTTGGATATGGTCACATGCGTTAGCTATAGAAATAAGTGGAAAGTTATTAGGAAGTACCATAGTACTACAATTATTAGTGCATTATTAGTACAATATATTATCTCATAATCTCCCAAACAAGAAAGAATGAATGATGCCACTGAATGCCAATCTGAAGGACCTGAACTGTCATTCAGTCACAACAACCCCATGCAGCGCTACAGGCGTGGGGAAGAGTGGCTGGAGAGCTGCCCGGCAGAAAAGGACTTGGGGGTGCTGGTTGACAGCTGGCTGAATATGAGCCAGCAGTGTGCCCAGGTGGCCAAGAAGGCCAGTGGCATCCTGGCTTGTATCAGGAATAGTGTGGCCAGCAGGAGCAGGGCAGTGATCGTGCCCCTGTACTCGGCATGAATTTGTGCCAGGTCAGTTTAGGTTAGACATTAGGAAAAATTTTTTCAGTGAAAGGGTTGTCAGGCACTGGAATGGGCTTCCCATGGAAGTGTTGGAGTCCCCACCCCTGGAGCTATTTAAAAGACGGGTGAATGAGGTGCTTAGGGACATGGTTTAGTGGTGGGATGGCAGTGTTAGGTTAACGATTGGACTTGATGATCTTAAAGGTCTCTTCCAACCTAAATGATTCTATGATTCTGTTTCTATGATCAGATAATTCTTGATTTGCTGGAGGAAAAAACGAGATACTGAAAAAGATGCCAAAAAACCCCAAACCAAAATCCAAGCCATGTATGATGGAAACTGAGCATCTACATCAGTTCAGCCACTCTCTCAGCCTGGAAATGTTCGTACTCTACAGGCATTGTAGTTTAGATTGTACATTTATGTAGGTGGAAAAAAAGGCTGCTTGTGATGTGTAGAAACATCTCAGCATTAATACAGCTGGTCAAGTTGTGGTCTGTGTCAACTGTGGCTCTGCCTGGGATCTAAAAATTAAGAAGTGTTCTGCATATCTGTTGTGAGGATGCACCAAGACAGACATTCTCCAAGGTTGCCAGTGAGTATTTCTGGGATCAGAATCTCTGAAATTATTAGCTTGGGTGTTGTGCTCTTTTCAGGTCCTGTGCTGCCATACCCACACAGTGCCACTTGGCTTTGTGCAGGTGTAGTACCTGTGACCGAGCATCCTGTGATTGTCTCTTTTCTCTGTTCACAGTAGGGCTTAGGATAGGGTACTCACTAGTATTTAGCATTGGCCAAAGTATATTGCCACTCAAGTCAATGAAAATTCTTACCAGGGCCTATAAAAAGGGAGTTAGGAGATTGACATTTTAAAAAATCTACGGTATGGGAATTCACAAAGACTGAATTTATCCTAGGAAGCCTAATCTTGCATTCAGCTTAAAGAAGAGAGTCTCCCCCAGGAGGGGAGTTGACAGCAGAAGACTGGTTATAGCTGCTTGGTGCTTTGAATTATCGCCCTGGAAGAGCCAGTCTCCTCTGCTGCCCGTAGGAGAAACCGGAGCCTGGGAAGAAGTCAGTCACTGTAAATACCTCCCCAAGTGGCTTTCCCTCCTGTCCTCCTTGCTTTTATCTTTCTAGTCCTGGGCTGTTGTTACTGCCCCTTTCTTGCATCCTCTGATATTTCCCCTGCCTACCCCTATCGTTCTTGTTCACTATGACCAGATTTCAGGTGGGAGCACTACCTTTCCTATTGACAGGTGCCTCCCCTATAACATTGACCCACCTCTGGTGGTTATCTCTGTTTGCCTGTAACATTTATCACATAATTTGTGTTGAGGATAGTCTGCTGTCCTCTTGGTTTTGTAGGGGGAGGATAGGATTTTTTTTTTACCAGACTTTACAACTCAGTGTTGTAAATGAGCTATTTAAGCCTTTTTACAAAAGCCATTGTTCTCTTTCTGTAAAGCCAAAAGACTTGACATATCTCATTAGTCTGTTAAACAGTACAAAGATAAATGCTTTATATATAAAAATGAATACAGGTGATGATACCAATTAGTTGGTAGGCTTCATAAATATAAACTACAGTGTCTATGAAGGGCTTTTCCTTCTAGAATTTCTCACGAGGTTTTTTAATTTCATAGATAATCACAGTGTTTTAAATAGATGAATACTAATATTAGGTGGTCATAGGTGAAAATTGTCAATCTACAGTGAGACATGGATATTGTCTGTGTTTTGTTAAGCAAAAAAGTATTTAACTCCTGCTTGTGTTTCTTTCTTAAACAGTTGAAGAATTTGATAGAATAAGGTTTTTGATGACTTTGTAAACAAGATATAAGATGATTGAATTCTCATAGGCAAGTGGTGAGTTGTGATCACTGTTTCTTACTGGCTGCGAATTAATTAGGAAGCTAATCCATGCTAAAATGTTTGAGGTCTCTTTCTGTATTGTTGTTCAGCTGGATAGTTACTTACTAGTGCAAAATGTAGCTTGATACACAAGCAAAATCCTGCTATGTTTTACTCAAGTATATATAGGTGTACGTAAGGCAGAAAAATGTGTTGTCAGCTCCCACTTTATTCGCAGTTCAGCCCTTCTGAGCAAATTTTGTTCCCTTATGTATTTATTTCATTTACCTTCCAAGTCTTCTCGTAGACTATGTTTCTGTGGGAAATTACACTAAGTGCCTCCATTTGAAAGCCTGATGAGCAGGACTGGACCTTTAACCTGTAAACTTTCTCAGGCAGAGACCATAACTAAAGTGCTTATAAAATTTGTATCCTGGCAATGATGGCTAATATGCCTGGAATTGAAAAATAATGGCAGTAGGTAATGAGGGGATTTTCAGGAAATTAACACAGTCATAGAATGGTTTGGGTTAAAAGGGACCTTCAAGACCATCTAGTTCCAACCCCCCTGCCATGGGCAGGGACACCTTCCACTAGACCAGGTTGCTCAAAGCCCCATCCAGCCTGGCTTTGAACACTTCCAAGGGTGAGCATCCACAGCTTTTCTGTGCAACCTGTTCCAGTGCCTCACTACCCTCATAGTGAAGAATTTCTTCCTAATATCCAATCTAAATCTACCCTCTTTCTGATTAAAGCCATTACCCCTTGTCCTGTCACTACATGTCCTTGTAAAAAGTTCCTCTCCAGATTTCTTGTAGGCTCCCCTCAGGTACTGGAAGGCTGCTATAAGGTCTTCCTGGAACCTTCTCCAGGCTGAACAACTCCAACTCTCTCAGCCTGTCTTCATAGGAGAGGTGCTCCAGTCCTCGGATAGTTTCTGTGGCCCTCCTCTGGACTCACTCCAACAGGTCCATTTCCTTCTTATGTTGGGGGACCCAGAGCTGAATGCAGTACTCCAGGTGGGTCTCACAAGAGAGGACTAGAGGGGCAGAATCACCTCCCCTGACCTGCTGGCCACGCTTCTTTGGTGCAGCCCAGGATACGGTTGGCTTTCTGGGCTGTAAGCGCACATTGCCAGGTCATGTTGAGCTTCTCATCAACACCCCCAAGTCCTTCTCATCAGGGTTGCTCTCAATCCATTCTCCACCCAGACCGTATTTGTGCTTGGGATTGCCCCAACCCATGTGCAGGACCTTGCACTTGGCCTTGTTGAACTTTATGAGGTTTGCATGGGCCCACCTCTCAAGCCTGTCAAGGTCCCTCTGGATGGCATCCCTTCCCTCCAGTGTGTCAACTGCACTACACAGCTTGGTGTCTTCAGAAAACTTACTGAGGGTGCACTCAATCCCACTGTCAATGTTGCTGACAAAGATAATTGGCGCTGGTCCCAATACTGACCCCTGAGGAACACCACTTGTTACTGGTCTCCACTTGGACATCAAGCCATTGACTGCAACTCTTTCAGTGCAGCCATCCAGCCAATTCCTTATCCACTTAGCGGTCCATCTGTCAAATCCATGTCTCTCCAATTTAGAGACAAGGATATCGTGTAGGACAGTGTCAAATATTTTGCACAAGTCCAGGTAGATGACATCAGTTGCTCTTCACTTATCCACCAACACTGTAACCCAGTCACAGAAGGCCACCAAATGTGTCAGACATTATTTGCCTTTAGTGAAGCCATGTTGGCTGTCACCAGTCACCTCCTTATTTTCCATGCACCCTAGCATAGTTTCCAGAAGGATCTGTTCCATGGTCTTGCCAGGCACAAAGGTGATACTGACAGGCCTGTAGATCCCTGGGTCTTCCTTTTTTCCCTTTCTAAAAACAGGGATTATGTTTCCACTTTTCCAGTCAGTAGGAATCAAGTAGGCCATCTCAGCCCTGATGGGAGAGATGCCTGCTTTTTTAGTCAGAGCATTCTTTTGCATGCAGATTTTGTGAGGTCTGGTGAAGGGGCAGCATATCCTAATGATTGGCTGCTTTTCCCAGCTGTATCAGCAGGACTAAGAAAACATATTTCCCCTTCCTACAAGCCTTCTTTCCTTTTATCCTGAAGCCATCATGCCGACAACAGCACTACCAGATTACAGTCTAAAAGAGATTTGTGGTGGGTGCTTGGGAGTAAGTTAACAGCAATGAACTGACAGTGACCTGTAACATAACCCAGGGTTGAAGGTACTGAACATAGGCAGAGGTGAGTGGTAAATGTGTTAAGATACGATCCGTATAGCAGTACTCCCTACACAGTTCCTGAAGGGGGAGGTACAGTAAATCCAGATGACAGATATGCCTTTTCGTATGCAGACTACTTAATTAATAAGGTAAAAGTAAATGCTTTTTTTTTTTTTTTTCTGGTGAGTTTGCAAAATTGCAGACAAGTGACAGTGTTAGTTGGTAAAAAATAAATAAATTGTTCATCTGTGTTGCCAATGTTAGAAGAACAGATGCGATGATAGATTCTCCTAAAAGAACTTTTCCTTCATATACTGAAGTCAGGAAGAGCATAATTATAAGCTAACTAAAAATAAGAGCCACTTTTCTTATTGACAGCTGTCAGTAAATGTCAGTACAGCAAAAAATATTTGACCATAACGTGTACTTCTAAAATTGCTAACTGCTAAATTTGCTGAGTCTGGTCATGGCATTGTTAGGTTTTTTGCTGCTAAGAAGTGACACTCATGATTACATTTCCATTTTGAGGCAATTTTTATTGCAGTACTTAGAAAATATGAAAAAATCTTTACTGGTATCATTTGTAGGAAAATTAATTTTTTTCAAAGCCATTCTACTAAATGGAGTAGAATTTCCTAATAGCTTTTGATTAAAATAGTCTTTTTTTTATTTCTGCATCCTTTAAATATCTTCTGCCAGCAGTTTATTGCATTACTTCAACTTTACTGCTGTCAGTGCAAAATTTCTCTTTAAGGAACACTTGAATCCTGCCAATAGGCAATACCCCTTCTGTTCTAGACAGCAATGTAAATAATATTTCTTTTTTTTTAAGGGATAATCTATCCAGAAAAAATCCCCACAACAAGTTTTGCAGAAAGGCAGTTTTCTAACATCTTATTCATAAGCATATGCATATGTATTCCTGCAAACACACACAGACCTTCCATTCTGCATACTGTTTGATTGGCATAAGAGATGGCATAAGCATAAGGATTTGTGCATAGACCTACAAATTATAATATTAGCCATGTCCAGATCCATTCTTTCTCACTATTTCTGCAGGCACCTTTCTGGTGCTTTGCAACAACTCAATTTCAGGCACAATTACAAGTTCTGTCCCTTTATAGTTGAGCCCATTCGTTACTGGTACGAATTTTGACCTAGTGATAACTTGAGGCCTAGCAGCAGTTGCTCAGCAGTAATGGCTAAGAAGGCAAGAAGTGCTTAATAACTGTATATCATTTCAGTTGATGAAATGGAAATTGAGAAGTCTCAGTATGAACCTTATTAATCTTATCCAGTGTATATAAGGAGGGATGGTAGGCATGTTTGTACTCCCAGAATGGTGTGCACCATGGCTTTTGGGACCATCGAGCTGAAGAACACTTCCAATAGATAACCGGCTATTTGATACGAACAGTCACCAGGGCCTGCCTTAAAATAGAAATAAAGTCTTCGGAAGATCACCTCTTTTGGTGGCTTGCTGGAGACCTCTCTTGACCTTCATGTTCATGAGGTTCTCTGAATACCTCCATCATGAAAAATTTTCAAAGCACTTATTTTAAGTCCGTGGCATCACTTGTTTAAGACTGTGATGGCATCGCAGTGTTGCTACTGTTGAGCTCTGCCTTGCAGGACCTTTGTGGAAGCAGGTGGGGAGCCTGAACCTCCAACAGTATGGTGAAAAATGACTAGACAAAAAGCATGTCAAATGAAGTCAACAGTCAAGAATGGGACTGAGGAAAAATCAGTTAAATCTTCTCTAGCTCTGTTAGTAATATGTGTTATTATTGATGGCAATAATCAATAAATTTAACTTGCATTTAATTCCAGTTTTCACATATAGTATTTAGATGAAAAAGTTTATCAAATGACTACTTTTTTTTTAACTCATTGAGCTTACCACTTCAGAAATGACAGAAAGAAATCTAATGAGGATAGCTTTCTATCATGAAGTTTTAATTGTATTACTGCCCCATGTTTTATTTTTTAAATGAAAAATTCTCATCTTCTGAGAATTCTGGCCCAAGCCCAGCATCAGAGCTATTGTGTACTGGAACCCTCCAAAAAGGTAATCCAAATTAAATAGAAGTGTGAATCCACAGTGGATTAATTAAATGACATTAAACTCTCATGTGGATACCCTGAATCAGAATTAAAAGTGTCTTGATTCAATTTAACTTAATTTCCAGGCTAAATTAGTTAATTAAGTGTACTGTAATTTTGAATGAAAGTGTCTACACAGAGGTTTAATATGTTTTGACTAATCCACTTTAAACATTAATTCAGATTAACTTTCTTGAGTGACCCTTGTACTGGAAAACCCTTGGTAACTTGATAGAAAGTTGAAATGAGCAATGCTGAAAGGCTAGTGATCAAAAAAGGAGACTGTAGTTGTGACTTGTAGCTCAGACTTGATTTTTGTCTTGGAATTTTGTACAATCAATAAACAGCTTCATTTCTTGAGGCAGAAATTGTTCTTCATAAATAAAATTAGTTCTGTCAAAGAAAGGGAAAATAGTTGTTCAGCCTTAAAAATGAAGTGCACGTGATGGTGCAGTTGGTATTGCCACAGGAGGTGGCTATATATGATAAATTTCTGAACATCAGAGCAGGGAGATCCCAAGTATTTCTGGTATTACAAGAACAGAACAGAATAACAGCATTTCTCAAATGATGAAGTGCAGTTAGCATTTTTTTATTTGGGAAAAAATCATGGACCGCCATGGACCTATTCCACTATTGATTATAAGCTGGAAGGGAGTCATAGGGATGAGGATGTGAAGGGGAGAGTACTGCCCTGGGTATAAGAAAAAAAGCAAATTAATCAGTAGCTTTACATGATTTAATAATGTAAGTTAAGAATGGTTACAGTATTGGCAGTCAGGGATGGAGAAGAGCTGGTGAATGTGGCTTGGTGTCTGTGCAGCAATGGAGAGGGGAATGGCAAGGAGGAGGGAAGTGAAGAAGCACAGGTATTTCTTTCAATGGTGAGGATTCCTGTGTAAAAACTGTGGGCACTGTCCCACCTTAGCCTGGGCCAGAGGTCTCCTGAACGAGCTATGAAGCATTAGCTGGACCTGGCAGGGACAGAGTTGGGTTGAATGAGATGAAGAGTGACAAACCTAACCTGTGCCTATAAGGGGTTCCATGAACGACCATGTTAATTGGTCCTATGGTTCCTGGCACTGCTGTGACATTTTGGACTTGCTGACTCTGTCTCAGCTAAAGGCATGGTGAGGGAGATGTTTTTTCTTCCTTCAGCTGATTAAAAAGAAATTAAAAAGAACAACATACAAGGGAGGAACCAGTCTGGTGCCATACGAGACCAAAGTACTATCAAACAAAGAGCAGAAGGGCATGTGCCCCTTCAGATGAGAGGGGAAAAATATGAGGAAAGAGGGGTAAGGATTGAGCTGCTGTCTTGCAGAAGTAGTGCTCCCTCCATTGACCCAGAGACTAACATATTTATCTTGGTCAACTTTTTTCCATAGTTTTTTTTGTGGTAAGTAATTTATGGACTCTTTACGACTTCAGGATTCAGTGCTTTGTAATGGTAAAGTGATACAAAGAAGCTACAGAGCTGAGACAATATCAAATACATGCTTTAATTATACTTTGAATATTTGTCCTTATATTTATCCCTTTTGTTGTACTGTGCCCATTGCAAGAGCCTTTAAGACCAAATATAAGCCTTCAAGCACTTACAAAAATTACAGCAGCTACTGCTAGTAAAACTGAGAAACAGGTGCATAAGAAAATGAGATTTTAAATGCTTGCTTTAATTTTACTGCAAGAATAAGCTCTGGAAACAAAGCTCTGATTGGAAAAGTACAGAGAATCAAAACCAAGTTGCATGAGTGTCTTCACTACATCTTTTAATTATGAGGAAATTTTGCCACATTTTCATTCTGTATTATTATCAGAGCACAATTTTCATGCCTTTCATATTCTAAAAACTCCAGAATGACATACACATTTATTTCTAGTATTAAATCGTGCTGCTAAAGCACATTCTGTTTGGCATGACGTCCTTTCAGTTTAATTTTCTCCAAAAATCTGTTTCATCTTTTCAGAATATAAATGGCATACCATTGACCCTTGAACTTCCTGCTATTCCCTCCTGTCTTCAGTACTCAGATGACTAAGTTGGGAACGTGTTCAAGTGGTGGCATCTGGCTCTTTGGGGAGCTTTGTGAGCAATTATATTGGCAGCTTTACAGATGGCTCTTCATGCATTGTGGGGTGAATCTGAGCTTTTATCTTTTAGATATCTGTGATTTGGAAGAACTTGCATGCTGTTAAATAACTGCACTCTTCCCTTCTTGAGCACCCATTCAAGGCTAAACTAGATGCTGCTGCATTAAAAGCTCATTGCTTTATGAACCAGACGCAAATAAAACCATACAAGTGGTCATCTACAAAGTTGTTTTTAGAGGCTTGGATACATGAATAGCATCCTCCTCGAAGACTCAGCTCTTTGTCTTCCAGATCACAGACATTGTCTTGTTAGTCAAGTATTTTATAACTGGAAATTTAAGTGCTAATCCTTGAAAGAGAAACTCAATTCCTTAGAGTATTTCCTTAGTTTATAGTCCCCTTTAAAGACTAGTTGATTCAGGTGTGTCTGGAGGATCTTAAAACCTGGATGCTTTGGGGTGTTTTCTTTTTTAATATGTGTACCTCTTAGATATAACTAGAATAATCAGAAGAAGGCCTTCTCAAAAGGTTTTTATCTTCTCAGTAAACAGTGAGTTAATACTGAAGTAGAATGTGGGGGCAGGCTGGAGATCAGAGAGCACTGACGGGTGCAAGAGGGTGAGACCTTCTAGACTCTACATCTTTGGGGTTTTCAACCCAAGATAAATGGAAGTGTGGAGACCAAACAACTAATTTTAATTTTCAGAGCACATCTGACTTGATCTCAAGCATTTTACTTAATTTCTTTTGGGGAAATGGAAGCATGTGTAGGTAGGTATGAATAAGACTTGAAAATTTGTATCTGTAACAGAATTAGCTTGAGCATCTAAAAGACATCAAAGTCCAAAATGTCTTTAAGTGAAGATGTGTCATTTCATCCCCTTCCTTACCTGTAGCCAGAGGACAGCAGATTCACATGTGAAAAAGGCATGAGTGCATCTAAGACAGTATGCTCAGGGATTTGTATATAAAATATGTGTAGAGTGCAAGGGGGGCAGTCCCGTCAACAGATTTTTACTTGGAGCTTGTGAAAGGAATTGCTGGTAGTTAGTCCACCACTCTGCCTACCTTCTGTCTGTTTAACAGGATGCTCTTAAGCAAGCAAGAGTATGCAAGAGAAATGCGGTCACTGATTCTTTACGTTACTGATTCCTATAGATAATGGATTAGAAGATAATGTCTTGTTCTCAAAAACCCTGTCCTGGGTCACAGAAGAACATTTGATAGGTACATTACTGCCAAAATTTGCATTGCCCTTTAGGGTCTGAGCTGCTGATCGATCACCTGCTGAATGCTGACTAAGCTCAGTGATATCAAGAAGGGTTTTTTGCAGGGACCGGTTTTTATAGTTGCACAGCTCCCCCTGGAGCAACACGAGGACCTGGGACCTGGGACGAGGGAGAGACACTCCCAGAAATGTTGCTGAAAGGCTTGAGGTATATGATGTAACCTGTAAAATCCTGGCGTCAGGATGCTGTGTTGCTTGAGAAAGTTCTCTAGAATTTTTCACTTTGATTAAAACTGCTTGATTATAATCTTTGATTATAAAACGTTTTATAATGTGTTCTTTATGAAGCATTCCAGGAATGAGGAGTTTTACATAGCACTTCTAACGAGATGGATTTTGAGCAAATACACCATATCTGAGTTGTTATGCATTCGTAATCTTTTTTAATACTCAGAAATAGCAACTTCTGGCTAATCTCTTTCCAGTTGTAAGACCATAATGTACTCATTTGAAAGATTAGCTGATATTTTGTAAGGATACCTAAAGCAAAATGTGAATCAGCTTAAAGGACTTAGCAGAAAGCCAGAATTTTCATATATGCTATAGAAGACTGAGTTGCAATCCCTGAGGATCCTGTGTTCGCACTCCCAGTTGCAGCCAAGAGACAGTAAAAATTGATAATGAACTGAGAAGATCCCATGACTTTCATGTGTCTTAGCTGATTTGGTTATTGAACTGTACCTGGTTTTAGAGTTAATTTCTGCCTGAGACAACTGGCACACAGAGGAACACAGCAATGGCCTTAGACAACCCTTTTGCTGGCATTTAAGAGAAAAAGTAGGAAGCTAGCTAATTTTGAACATGATCATGACTCTCTGTTCCTGCTCCCTTGGGGAGGGAGATGAACAGAACTGGCCAGACTCAGAAGGGCAAGAGAGAAGCCTCAGGGAGAATGCTGAAGTTACGGAAGATAAGATGTAACCTGGCTTTTGTGTCAGTGTTTTTTCTGGTTGCTTTTTCCTATGGTTTCTGAAGAAGCTGTTCTGGGTTACTGTATTTATCATCCAGCCTTGTCTCCAGAGAGATGTCCCTTGCAGATATCAAACTCATTAGTACCTACTGAAAAATGAGGCTGGTATACAGTGAAGACATCTAACTGATGAAACTCAGGGGTTTTTTTTGTGTTTAGGTGCGCAGCCTTGGAACTTTTCCTAATATTGTGATGAAACCTGGGTATTTACCCCTTATGTCTCTGAAAAGAAACCCGGGCATAGGAGTAAAAAGAGAGCTAGGGTACATGCCATCAGGTCATTTGATCTTGATAAGAGAAGCCAAGGCTTTGGAGTATTGTGGTGGTTATTTATCCTGTGCATTAGAAGCAGTTTGGTGCTCTAGCTCCATGGTCTCCAAAGTAGGGTGTAGAGCACACCAGGGGGTGCATGTGTAAGACAACCTATTGGAGTGTGGGAAGAAAATAACTTTTTCACTATCAATAAATAAAATAAAATTTTGAAAATAGTGTTTATTTCACCTTTATCTCATCCTTTTTCAATTTCTATTTTTGTGTATGCTTTTTACAATATACATAATATATTAGTACAGTAGTACTTGAATATAATCCATAAATAAATACAATTTATTTTGCTGAAAATGTTTTTACTGATAGGCATGCACAATCAAAAAGGTTTGGAGACCACTGCTCTAGCTGATTTCTCAGGTGAAGGAATATTGGTCCCTTCTTCAGGGCAGGAGAAGGTAGAACCCTGTCTGAGAGAGTTGCCTTAGGAAGACACTCTCTAAAAAGTCAAATGTACAGTCTCTGCTGTAGATCTGCCAAGAACATGTAAGTCGTGTCTAAGGGTAGTATGTGACTGGGGAAAGATTTAGAAGAGGGGCAATTTCCGACAGCATGGAATAATCTTTGTTTGTGTAATGTTTAACTACTTCTTAGTAAAAGGTAATTAAACTTTCATTATAATAATTTAAAAATTACTGCATTTAATTAGAAACAATGAATTACTGACTAAAGGGACCTAAGTACAAGAATTCATCCTCTTAAGCAGATAAGTTTCCTGATGGCAACTCAATTCCAAATTTATAGTAATGAAAACCAAAAATAATTTTGAGATATTTTGTTGCTGATGCTAAGTGTTATTCAAAGGAATTATAAGTGTACAGTTCTTTTTTTTTAAAGAATTTCCTAAGGCAGATGAAGTCCTCTCTTAGGTATCGAGTAGGGCAGAAGCATGACCAGTTTCATGCAGTTATATCAGTAGAAAAAAGTAGTATGAAAGACAAATAGGATATGAAGTAAATGTCTACCATTAATCAGTAGGATCAATTTCGCAAGGCATCTTTCTGAACTTACTTTAGGAAAGAGCATGAATGCCATGAAAAATTCTTAAAACTACAAATAATTTATTACTGGTTTAAGTACTTCAGGTTCTTGCTTGCTTCTGTGCTGCTCCTTGGCTAGCACTGGAAAATGTCCAATAAAAACTCTCAATGTCCCCAGGTATTACGATCTACGTATAAAGAAAGAGAGAGCAAGTGGAATATTCACTTTTAATCTTCCTCTTGGGTTTTAATCTATGTTGTTGACAAATTGAAATACTTATATATTAAACACAGGCTGACAATAATACGCTGAAGTCTACCACAATGGATGTATATAAAGACAGCCAGGATCAAAGCCTATAAACAATAATTTCTAAACTCTCGCCCCAGCCAGCTCAGAGAAGAGAAGAGACGCTATTGCCTGCAGCATGCCCTAGGTTTGGCAGAACTGGGTCTGTTGACCTGACAGAGTGAAAGCCAGGACCACACAGGAAGAAAGTCCTGAGGGCACAGATTATGGAAGTGGGTGCTTTCAGTTTACGCCTTTCAGCTGCTTCCATGTGACACCAAATCATTTGGAGAAGTCAGTTGTTTAGGGCCAAAACAGTTTTATATCAATTTCCGTATTTTACTATTTGTACATGCTATAGCACACAATATACATGCTATATTGTACTGGCCTCTTATTAGTTTCCAGACATATATATGAGGGTATCCGTGTAATATGCATGATATAGGCAAGTCCATGCTTTACTAGCTTTTGTTTCCAAAAGACTTTGAGGCATAATGCATTAGTTGTTTAATCTGCAGAGTCATGGTGTGAATAGTAAAAATAAGTTATTTGCTGCTGCTTTGTTTTTAAATTAAGTGAGCAGTCATGTTGAAAGGGTTCTAGGAAATTAATAGCATCTCTTACTCTGCTTGTTCTAAGAACAATGTAATTGTATAGAGGATGAGCGCAGTGATATACACATATGCTTATGCATTCCATCATGTAACTTAAACAATTTTGGGAGAAGTAAAGAAGTCTGTGTGATAAATGCAAGCACAGAAGCAAAACTGCCACTAGCACTATTTGATGGACTCAAACTGCAAAACACTTTCAGTAGTCACTATCTGCTGTCAGCACTGCTGCACCCCAGCTCAAGCTACATAATTCTCCTTTGGAGATTTGAGTCAATGATGCTTCTCCCAGACCCCTCATGCATTGAATCCCTTCCTGCCCCTTCTCACACTGTCAGTCCTTTGCTGACATGGCCCTTTCACTGGCTTTCCATGATGATCCACCACAGAGGGAAAATACACGCAGCCCTGTAGTTTTTCGCTGGTTTGGGCAACAGCAGATAGTGTCAAGTTAATAATAAAATTAAATAACTCCAATTAAATAATAAGATTCTTTTTCCCTCAAAGACATATATTGAACTTGTCTTCTGTACCTAAGATTAACAAAACTCTAATCCAGAACTAATCTACATAATATATGATGGAGAGGTAAGTAGAAAATGTGTACAGCAGTTGTGCCTTGGAAGTGGAATCATTAACTGTGCTGGCATTCCTGCAGTATTGCCAACTTGATCTTTAGGTGATCTCTGTTGGCTTAAAAATTGTGAAATTTTAACTGTAATGAATTTCAGAATTTGTTTCCTTCTATTTGTTGGCATTTGAAGATCAAGAACAATTACTTCAAGATTTTTCCTAAGCATATGGCTCAGAATTGTATTAGTTTTTAAAGATGTATTATTTTTATGTAATCTCATTATACCAGCCTTAGGGAAAATACCAATTATTCTGTGATTTGCATGAGTTGGCAACACTGAAACAGTAGCGTGGTATGGTGCGGTGTATCACATGCTAATATCACAGCACTGAGGTGACTAATCTGCTGTGACAATTCTCTGTTCTTGGGGGACAGCTTGAGAAACCCCTTCCTTGACAGTGATAATCACATTGCTGACCCTTTAAGTATCTTAAATTTTCTTAAAAGCTCACAGAGAATAATGTGACACTATTTTCTGTTCTCTGTTGTGGATCTAATGAGAAGTGATGAAAAGAACAGATATACAGCAGACAAAAGAAAACCCACAGGTTAATGCTTCTTTTGGATTACTTCATATTTTACACATTATCACTCTTCACAGAAGTCTTTCTAGCAATCTTTTAAAGATGACATTCATACCTCTCAAAATAGGCACCACAATGTATCTTTCTTTACCGGTTCTGTTAAAACTCATGACTAATGGGTTAAAGCTCATTTTGCATGTTCATTTAGTGTTTCATTTGGCAAGTTGAAGGTTTTTATGGTTTTCGAATATGCTGTGATTTATTGTCGTTATGGGCTTATTGCCCAAGATTTAGACTGAGTAAAATAGTGGCATGCAAGAGACCAAATTCTGATGGCATTTACCCTCTCATAAATTCGAGGTAGCTTCACTGATTTTAATTAATAATACTACAGGTTTACACTGAGATCATGCCCACATTCAGAAAGCTTTCCTGATTAAAGCAAAACTGAGAGGGCAAATTATGATTTGTTTAATTAATACTCTGTAGTTCAAAATATTGTAATTCAGGATGAGATCTCCAAGAAGACTCATCTTTGAGCTAGGGTCCCAGTGCACTCAGTGAAAATATTAATGTCAACTGCTGTGAGACTAGAGTTCAGAGCCTTTGGAAACACCTGTTGGGTTTGTGTTCATACTAAGGCTTTTGAAAGAAAAGCTTCCAATGCCTGGGTATTTTCGAGGCAGTGTAAGGGCACGTGAGACATTCTGAAAGTGGGTGTAATGTGAAATTGTACCTTGTAATCATGAGGTTATTGATACAGAAACAATAAAATTTGCCTATATTGTCATTTATTAGACATGCTACTAGTGCCATGTTCACGATTTTATTTCAGTTTTAATTCACAGTTGTATTCAGGGGTTCTGTCAAGATAAAGGGAAGAGAAGACCAGCAACTGTCTTCCAAATGGCTATTTTAAGACAAAGAGTAATCACTTGTTCTCAGTGGCCGAGAGGGCCAAGGAATCTTTAAATTGAGGTGAATATTGGGAGAGAGTTCCTGTGCTGAAGGAGGAGGGAGTGGCTGAGTGGATAAGATTGCCATGTCCAAGAAGCACCACCTTCAGGGTGGTGTTATTTTGTGGTACGGAAGAGGAACGGGAGCTAGAACAAGTTAGGTGAACATTTGTTGCTTGATCTTATTGGAAGATCCTCACAGTTCTACTATGAAATAATCACAGTATTATGGTAGGAAGGACTAGGAAAGCATCTTACTTCAGGCAGCTACTACAGCAAAATATTTATGAAAAAAATAAAAAGTGTACTCCTGCAGTCCCTTTCAGCCGAAGGAACAGTGATGCTGAATGGATTTAATTTGGAATTTGAATACTAATTATTAAAAAAAATAAGCCTTCTGAATATTGGGATAATGACAGTTTTAGGGGTATATTAATGAATCTGTGTGAAGGAAGACAGGGCTGGAAAATGGCTAATCGAAGCACAAGCTATTTTAAAGTGATTCCAATTTTATCTCATGACCTTCATGAAAAATATGCAATATCTGTATCAGTAAATACTGTGCTTTTTTTTTTTTGCTTGCTTACGCTTCTAAAAATATTTTCTTCTTTATACTCAGGAAATAGAGAATACATAACACTTTGGACTAAACAGGGGTCAAACCACATTTCTTATAATTACTGTACTTGCAGTGCTTGAAACCAGCCAATTATTTTCTAGAAGGGCAGATTTGCTGTAACTTCAAAAATCGCAGAATGGTTTGGGTTGGAAGGGACCTTTAAACATCATTTAGTTCTGACCCTCCTGCCATGGTCAGGGACATCTTTTGCTAGATCAGGTTGCTCAATGCCATGACCAACCTGTTCATGTACTGTTCAGAGGTGATAAAAATAAGAGCCAAAAAAACCCCCTAGGTAATGTCTATTAGCATAATTTCTGAACATCCCAAAAAAACATTTAAATATATTAGAAATTTAATCTTACAAGTTTATGAAGCCCAGAATCATCATCATCTCCTATTTGGTGGGATACTGTATAATGCCCCTTACTGTTCTCAGTGTTGTCTGGGGATGGAATAGCAGTGTGTTTAAGAGGTAAATGGTCATTTTTTCCCCCAATGTAGGATGTAATGGTAGTACAATAAAATTAATAATGGTTTGACAGGTTTTGCATTCTTCTTTTGTACTTTCATTTGTTTCTGTTGGTCAGGCAAATGCTCTGATTGATGAATTAAATCCTAACTATGGCACTTCATGAATCCAGAGAAGTAGTGATCTTCTGGAGCCATGGAGACCCTTTACCTGTACTGAAAGCCATAGTTGGAGACTGTGAAGTTGAATTACACTCATAGTTAAAGGTTTTGATGTCTTTATGGGATACAAGACAGGAAGTTAAAATACTGAGAGTTCACCATCACAGACAGATGTTGATAACATTAAGGCTTGCATTGCCACCTACTCACAGATTCATGAAAGCTGTACACCATGCAAAGTTTTGTATTCTGCTTAATGTAACACTTTCTGTCAGATGAAATGACAGAGCTCTCTGTGCAGAACTTCCTAGCTAATAGGCATTTGTTCTGTGAATCCCTGAATTCCATCAGCTCCTGGTCAACATAGTAGAAAGTTAAAGTACTCAGCACCTTACAGAAATTCTCAGTTCCTGATGGAATTGGGTCTTGGGTTTTGAGGGGGGGGGGGGGGGGTTGTTTTGTTTTGTTTTGTTTTTTAATACAGGAATCTCTGTTTTTGTTAATTCTGCTTTGAGCTTTCAAAGTGCACTTGCTCTTGCTTTGATTGTTTGGGTTTGACTCCATCAACTTTCTGATACTTTGGTATTACATGGGTAATCACGCAGCACAAGTAACAGTCAGGAGGTCCTTGGCTGCTATGAGAGGGAATACAACAACAGGGACATCAAATAATCCCAATTTGCTTTTTTTCCTGTTGCAGAAAGTCAGCTAACAGCTACAAAGGAAAAAAGATCTGTTGCATTAGAATCATAGAAACATAGAATGTTTTGGGTTGGAAGGGACCTTTAGAGGTCATCTAGTCCAAACCCCCTGCAGTGAGCAGAGACATCTTCAACTCAATCAGGTTGCTCAGAGCCCCATACAACTTGGTCTTGAATGTTTCTAGGGATGGGTCCTCCACTACCTCTCTGGGCAACCCGTTCCAGTGTTTCACCACCCTCAATGTAAAGAATTTCTTCCTTATATCTAGTCTAAACCTACCCTGTTTTAGTTTACCCCTTGTCCTGTCACAGCTGGCCTTACTGAAGAGATTTTCCCCATCTTTCCTATAGGCTCCCTTTAAGTACTGAAAGGCTGCAATGAGATCTCCCCGCAGTCTTCTCTTCTCCAGGCTGAACAACCCCAACTCTCTCAGCCTGTCCTCGTAGAAGAGGTGCTCTATCTCTTGGATCATTTTTGTGTCCCTCCTCTGGACCCACTCCAACAATTCCATGTCCTTCTTGTGCTGAGGGCTCCAGAGCTGGACGCAGTACTGTAGGTGAGGTCTCACCAGAGCAGAGTAGAGGGGCAGAATCACCTCCCTTGACCTGCTGGCCATACTGCTTTTGATTCAGCCCAGGATAGGTTGGGCAGCAAGCACACATTATTGGCTCATGTCCAACTTTTCATTCATCAGTACCCCCAAGTCTTTCTTCGATGGGCTGCTCTCAATGCCTTCATCCCCCAGCCTGTATTGATACTGGGGGTTAGCCCGACCCAGATGCAGGACCTTGCACTTAGCCTTGTTGAACCTTATGAGATTCACATGGGCCCAACTCTCCAGATTGTTCAGGTCTCTTTGGATGACATCCCATCCTTCTTGTGTGTCAACTGCACCACTCAGCTTGGTGTCATGTGCAAACTTGCTGAGGGTGCACTCGATCACGCTGTCTATGTCATTGATGAAAATATTAAACAGCACTGGTCCCAATACAGACCCCTGAGGGACACCACTTGTCATGAAATCTCCATTTGGACATAGAGCCATTGACCACTACCCTCTGGATGTGACCATCGAACCAATTCCTTATCCACCGAACAGTCCACCCATCAAATCCGTATCTCCTCAATTTAGAAAGAAGGATGTAATGGGGGACCATGTCAAAGGCTTTACAGAAGTCCAGATAGATGACATCCATTGCTGTTCCCTTGTCCACTGATGCAGTCACTCCATCATAGAAAGCCACTAGGTTCGTCAGGCAGGACTTGCCCTTGGTGAAGCCATGCTGGCTGTTTTGAATCATCTCCCTGTCCTCCACAAGCTTTAGCATAGCTTCTAGGAGGATCTGTTCCATGATCTTCCCAGGCACAGAGGTCAGTAGTTCCCAGGGTCCTCCTTTCAACCCTTTTTAAAGATGGGCTCAATTTTGATTTGAAATGCTGTTTTGGTAAAAGCTGGAACATTTTCTCAACCTGTTTGTTTAAAAATAAATTCTTAGGGGGTTTCTTATGAAGTCCAGAATGAAATTCTTGCTCAAGAGGAAGAAAGGCTAGTAGGAGTAATAGCACAATGATCCAGATTTACTTTGTAGATGTGTGTTCAACAGTCTGGCTTGAGTTATGCACAGAAAGGATTTATATATGTTTCCTCAATCAAAGGGAAAACTGAGCAGAGTATAGGCATGAATCTGTGTCTCCCTCATAGTCATACTGTAGAATAAGTCTCTCTCATTTTTTTTCCCCCATTGGAGCTCTCTTGCTTCGTATAGATAAATGCTCACAGTGCTGGGATAAGAAAGGCAGATTCTAGAAGTGGTGGGAAGATCCTATGTGCTTATTTTTGGCTCACTGAAATATTTTCTCATTAGTATGAAATCAAATGGTTCCCACAAGAGTGACTAGGAGAGGTTTATTTGGTATCAAGTCAAGCTCCAGGGAGATCCTTAACCACTTAATTATCCTGTGTGCCTTCTCCCTTTTTCTAGCCTCCCTTGCCCAGCTTTTATTTAGCAAGTTTTGATTGTATGTAGGTGTAGAATAAATGTAATTTCTGAAACCTTGCATTTTTATGGACTTTTGTTTACCACCTCTTTTCAGATTTTAAGATGACAACGAAAATATGCATGTGTTCTTGTGTATTTTTATGGAATCACAATAAAAATAATACTAAGCTTATTTCAGTGTTCATCCCTTTAATGTCTAAGCTGGTTTTGCTAAAGGATTGCTTCTAAGACCCTTACATTTTATATGGAATCCTAATATAGTACTTCATAGTTTTATAATACCTGCAGTCTCTAAGGTCTTTATCTAATTCACAGAAAGTATCAATTTTAGCCTTATCCCTTTGAGGTAGGTAATAACAAATATTTTCTTGTATAACTTCGTTTTTTTTCACTGGAAGGCTGAGAAGGAAGTGTCTCTCCTTCTCAAAGTCTTCACTCTCTTTGATTTCACATTGGTTTGGTTCCAATGATTTGTTTCTTCCAGGCACTACACAGCAGGATCTTGGACTTTAGGGTCATAAGCTGCAATAAAATTCAAGATCTTTTTTATCAGAAACCACAGGCACTTATCACTTGAAATCAGACGGAATTTCCATTAACGTGTAGTAAAAGTTTTCTTTTAGACTGAATACTAGAGGGCAGTATAGCTGAAGCAAACTGAAATTTCAGCATGGGAACCAAAATGTGCAGTAGCCTATTCTCATGGACAGGGCAGAGTAAACAGCAACCCATAGTGGGTCTGCATAGTGGGGCTTATTTAAGAACCAGTGAGAGCAGAGCTTTTACCCTACCTGCATAGCTCACACACTCACTGGTTGCTCTCCCCGTAGCGTTACACCCCCTGGGTCTTGATTTTCCCACAGAGGGTTTGCTGCCACCCTGGGAAGGCTGGGCAGAAAGTCATGTTGGTTCATACCATGTTGCTACTCACAGTCACCCATCTCAAGTGTCATAGCCCAGGTCCTTGAGCATCCCCTTGCATCCATCTCCTTGAAGGATTCTAATCTCTAGGATCTTCCCTGACTTCCAAGATCTCTCCTACAGCTAAGATCTTCACCTTCTTTCCAGGGCCCCTTTTTTCTTTCTGAAGACCACCTCCTGTTCAACAAACCTTCTTTCTGGCAGGCAGCAGCTTCCTTTGGAACCCAACCCCCCAATTTCCCAGTCTAGTCTCTGTGCAGAAGCACAACACATGATCAGCCTCCTAACTGGTGACTCTGTCTCATGTTTCCTTATTAATAGGACGATTCAGGACATGCCACTTCTGTTTAGCCCAGGCATTACTGAAATTTTCCCATAGCTCATATGAGTTGCAGCTAGTGAGTAGCAGGCTTCTGCTTGACGAGTATTGTGGTTTAGCCCTGGCTGGCAACCAAGCACCACACAGCCACTCACCTGCTACTCCCACAATGGGATAGGGGAGACAATCAGACGAGTAAAAGTGAGAAAGCTCGTGGGTTGAGATAAAGACAGTTTAATAGGGAAAGCAAAAGCCGTGTGCACAAGCAAAGCAAGGAATTCATTCACCGCTTCCCATGGGCAGGCAGGTGTTCAGCCATCTCCAGGAAAGCAGGGCTCCATCACACCTGACGGTTACTTGGGAAGACAAACACCATCACTCCGAACGTCCCCCCTCCTTTCCTCCTTCTTCCCCCAGCTTATACACTGAGCATGATGTTATATGGTCTGGAACAGCCCTTTGGCCAGTTGGGGTCAGCTGTCCTGGCTGTGTCCCCTCCCAGCTTCCTGTGCACCTGGCAGAGCCAAGACCTGAGAAGTCCTTGGCCAGTCTTAGCACTACTTAGCAACAACTAAACCATCAGTGTGTTATCAACATTCTTTTAGTACTAAATCCAAAACACAGCACTATGCAAGCCGCTATGAAGAAAATTAACTCTATCCCAGCTGAAACCAGAAAGCTCGGTTTCAAAGAGTCATCAGCCACACATAAATACACCCAATTACCAGCTGCCTGTTAGCATGCACAGTTCAAGCTATTTTTTTTTCACCGATGACACCTATTTACATTGGGTAAACCAGGGAAAGTCTAGCATTAGAGATTTCAGGATCCCTCTTGCTATTTTCACCCTAACTATTCTCGTTGCTATAATATTCTTAAACCAAATTGAATTTATATCTGTGGAGACTGTCTGCACCAGGATTTCTTATCTGTAAACAATCTGTTGTCGCTTTCTTTTTTGGCCTCATCTCAGCCCTTTAGAGATTACAACAGAATTTGAGTTTTTCATGTTCTCCTGGGAGTGTTCCCAAACCAGCTTTCACATCCAGTGCTTCTCTCTGCTCTGCATACCTTTTTTAAATCTCAGCATTTAGCTGTGTTAAACTACCTTTTCTGGCCTGAGAAATGATTGATAACTCTTGGGTGAATTTTAATTGCACTGTACAAGGATGGGATCATGTGATTCCCATTAACATTTATGGGAGTCGTATAATTAAATCCCTGTGCACCACAATGAAAATTTACCCTTCTATCTCCTTTTTGTCGGGCAGTTGTATGCCATGTAGTTGGAGTAGTAAAAACATGTTAAAAGAAATGCAGAAATACCACTCCTTTCTTCTTTCTTCCTTTCTTCTCCCCATGCCAGAAATTGCCCTTACTTAAGTGGGGAAATTCTGATGAAATTCTCCCTTGTCTGTACTGAATATGCCAGTCAGGATGTGAGTTATGAGTGTAGAAGGCTGTTTCTTCAGTTATCTGATGCTGTCATACTTCCAAGACTTACAAAACTTGGATGTTTTCCCAGCAGCTGCCACGTAGCACCACAGATGAAAGATTAAGTTTAATTTAGTGGCCCTACATAATGGAAGGAGGTCAAGGTTTTCACTCTATTTTGATTGTTGGTTTGAAGCCACCCAGGTTGACAGTAGCCAGAATCATTATTATATGACGGATTTGCAATTGCTTATGAAACGAACCCAATATTGCTAATAGACTTCCAAGTGGACAGGTCTCCACATGGGAATTAGCAGTGAAGGAATTATTAGTGCTGTTGCAAAGAAGCCAGAGATGGAAAAAAGCTTTGGGCCTAGACAGACCTCTGACCCAAGGTCATGATTGCTCGTGGTCAATGGTGAAAGCAAAATTCTGGTATTGTAAAGAAAGTTCTAGTGTCATCATGTATGATATATTATGGCTAAATTAGATTATTTTGCTGGTGCAAATTACAGGCTTTCAAAGACAGTCACCTTTTTATTTGCATATTGCAAAGAGGATGGGTAAATAGCATTTATTTCCTTCTCACGATAAAAATCAAACTGGTCTCACTGTGATTTCTCCACTTCTTATTAGCTGATTGCACACCGTACTGTGGCAAAAGAAACAATTTCATCCATTGCAAGAGGAATATTCTTTTTTCTCATCTACATAAACTATAAATCGTCTTCATTCAGATAAGCAATGTCTTAGCAGTCATCTGCTGTTAAATGCTGAGTCATTTGATTGCTGTTTCTGCAGTCTTTTGCTGACTCCAGTGATGCTTCAGCTCTTTGCTTCCTGGTCAAAACAAAGACCTGAATCAAAAGTGGCAGCAGCAAGTTAAATACTGTGAGTGCATTTTTAATTTAGAAAAGCCCTCACTAAGAACAAGTTTTTACATGTTCCTAAGTCAAAACAAGCTTCAGGGACTTTGGATGCATCTTTTATTTCCACCTGGTTGCTCAGGTCTTTTAATATCTTTTTGTATATATATGTGTGTGTGTGTGTATGTACGTTTGTGCTTATACATATACATTCATACATATGGATGCATATCTATTTAGTTTAATATTTTTTATTTCAGTGTGACTAAAGTGGTTGTTGTATAGGTTAGGGTCCACATTAAAAAAATCTGTGCATATTATAAAAAAATTAATCTCTAGGACTTAATTTCAAAAGTGCACTTGCCATTGATTTGCTTAGGCAGTGCCAACATAGGGCAAGCTCAATCTTGGTCTCTTGAAAATGCAGTTCATAATTTTTAAAGGTTATAAAGATTTGCCTTTGCTTTGCCAATTAAGACTGGGAGTTTGGTTTATGTAAACTGCATACAGATGGCATACATTGACATGACAGTGGAAAAATCTATATGGACAAAATGTTCTAACCTTATTACATTTTTATGAATCTGACTTAACATTTTGAAGCAATGCATGTAGAAATGAGGCTAATGCTGAAGAAAGCTTTCCTAGAGTGTGATAAAAACAAAATGCAAATTCCTGAGTGAATACTTAAAAGAAACCTGAAAAGGCTATTAGCAAGCAGATCTGCTTGCTGATTCCACATAGATTAATGTAAAAGTTCACATAAATGATTTTTATTGTTTAAGTTATTTCATGCAGTCTCTTTCATGTCCCAACAAAATATTTCTTGTCCTTATAATATGTCTCATTCTCCCAGTGTGTTATGAGAGCTGTCATTAGTCCTTGTAATGAACAGGTGTGTATTAAAAGTCCTCCTTCAAGTACACAGGAACTTCATTATCTGCCTTCAATTTCTGTTGATTTTCTGTGTTAATTCTTAATTCATTTTTTAGACTAAGATTTTAATACTTTAAACAATACCAATTAACATTATTTGCTCAAGATTTTGACCCACTGGTAGGAATCATACTTCAAACACAGTTGCTAAAATATTCTGGTTCTTCAATAGAGGGCTAGTACATATTACAGCAATTACTGTTATGTCATACAAAAAGCAAGTCTTGCCCTATGGTCCTCTGATGACAGTTTTATAATGATTTGGTCACTTTTTGGTCTGTAATTCAGCAGCCCTGCAAACATTTGCCCATCTGAATTCAACTCTAAATAAATGAGAGTTTACCAGCTCAACAGCGGCGAGTGACTTTTACTCAGTGCTGTGTTTAGTCAGCTGATTCACATGTAGAAATCTTAAATTTTGGTCTTAAGTGATAGTAAGTAAATAATACTTCCAATCTTTTTCTTTTGAATCAATCTCCCATATATCAAGTTATATATATCTCTCATTATATCAAGTGTATATATTGTGTAAACTTTCTTAATGTGTATTGTCCTATCTAATATTTAAACTTGAGCTTTTACTGTAAGTAGGAACATCTGTCAAAGCCTTTTTTCAAAAACCTAAATTTTTGAGTCAGTTAATGATTTCTGTGCACTTAATCCAGTTGGTCACAGAAGAATGAATGCACTAATCATTAGTCATTTTATTTGAAACTTCCTCTTTAGCCAGTCCTCATCTTCTACTCTTAATAACCCATAGTTTGTTAAACTAGGGTTTAGTGAGTTAATAGTCTTTAATATAAAAAGCAATATTTGATTTTATTTTGCAAATATTACTGCTGTAAAATATTTCGATTAAGTCTCTGTCTGGAGAAGGCCTTTTCTGTGATAAGTGTTGAATTTTCACCCTTCAGGATTTCCTTTGCAGCATTCTAGAGACTAATACCCTTCTTTTCTCCTAATGGATCAAAATGTCTGTGCTATTAACATAGCAAGCTCAAAAAAAATACCTGTAGTTATGTCTTCCATTAACACCTTCACTGAACACAGGTCAGACGTGATTATATTCCTGCTAACAGAGGGAGACGCTTTTTTGATAATATCTTCACACTTAAGTAGTTATCCTTTTTCCATGTAATAAGGCATTGCGTAGCATGACTTGGGCTCCCAGAGTCTGGCTGCTGACAGGAATCTGTTCCTATTTGTGGCGTGAGGAGATGGATGAGATGAAAAATTCCCGGTGGCTCTGAGGGTATGTTCTGTAAGCACATGTTAGAGCACACAGACAAGGTAGATTGTTTTTGCTGATTCACTTCTGTGTGAGGATGTCTTCTCCAGTAATTCTGCCTTTGTTGTTTCCTTGAAAAAAGATGTAAGAATGAGCATAAGCATAAAATGTGATAAAAGTGAATTAATAAACTTGCTACTTGCGATGCTGCCAGGACTCATCTGCTTACGTTACTGAAATAAATTTATGTTACTACAGTTTGTGCTAGCATGGAAGGACTGATTAAACTGTAAGGGAGTGTACTGAATTCTGTTCTAGCTGAGGTAGCTTTGTTAACTACAGATAGACGTAGCTACTCTGCATTGCAGTGTTGAGGTGCTTGAACTAAATTAACTAGCTAAGATACAAAAAAAAATCCAACCAAAAAAACCCCAACCCACAAAAATGCCCACACCTGCACAATGAAAGACAATTTACTCTTCTTCTTGGATAGCCTGTTTCAGGGCAGGGCAAATTTGGCTATGCTGAGCTCTCTGCTATTACCCCTAGGTAGCTTGGTACCCAAGCCACTTCATACACAGCCAGTCTGGGCATCTTAAGACTATCCTGCAGACTGCAGTGTGATCTTCAGATAAAACAGGGATGATGTGGGAACCAGTAAACACCAAATTCAACTTTCTAAACCTAGGCTAGCTGATGGGGGCCAGCTCTTTTCCCATGGCAGCTTCCACAAAAATAATTTGGAGACACTTACCATATAACTCAACGCAGTTGTCTTTCTAAATTAAAGAATTTAAAAGTTATGATAATGTATATCTTTAACAAAACAAGTGACTATTACAAGGACTCAGATATTCAATGTATTGTATTATATATAATAACATTGGTTATTTAGTTCAAAAAGGAAGGGAAAATTAATATTGTGTGCACTAGAAGAGAAGGTGCTTTATTTAACGCTCTGATAACACACGATAGAGTCATCTGCTGAGCCTCCAAACTACCAGTTAGTTCACTTTTAATTTGGCCACGGGAAGAAGAGGAACATCCAAATGAACCTGGCAAATGCACTTCACATCAATCCTGCGCAAGATATTTAGAAATGCTTTAAAAATGCTCAGAATTAGTGTTTTTAAAAGGAAGACATATTCATCATTTGCTTTGTCCAGCAGGACTACACCACGTCTTACTTTCTCCACTGGGCATTGTGCCTGACTTCTTAAAACAAAACACCCCTCCAGTCCCTGGTAAGCAAAAATACTTCCACAGTAGCCCCTTCCTTTGGCCTCAGACCCTGGGTTTCCTCTTTTCTTTCACATGGCAGATCATAGTTGGATTCTTAATATTAGAAATTCATTCAGCTGGTGCAAAACCAGTCAAGGTGGCTTCCTTATGATCTGTTCTGAACTCCTTTCAGAAGAAGAGATCTGCATCACGTGTGAGGGGAAAATGAAAACATTTTGTTGGAGCATGGCTGGAAGGAGAGACAGCCTTCTGCTTTGAGAGCTTACAGAAATCTGTAAAAGCAGACAGTAGAATACTTTGCGTTAATCTATTTCAGGGTTTGGTCCATGATACATGATAGAACAGAATGAAGTAAAACTTCCCATAGAAGAGGAGGAGGTGAAAGCCCTCTAAATGGTTTTATCTTTTACTGCTTGATAACCCCTTAAGCTCTCTGAGTTGATGAAGATAGTAGATAAGGAGCAGCTGTGGTCAAAATAGCTTCAAGGAAACCTTAAGACAGGCGCTCTCTTTGTATTTACATATGCTAAGTTTAACAATAACAAAACATTATCATATACAGCATTGGCTTACATTAAAGTCTTTAAGCAGCTCAGGAAATGTGGATTGGTTTCCAAGCATGTGATGTATCTCTCTCTAAGGTGACTGATACCTGTGCAATAACTATTTCACTCCTGCACTGAAAAAAACCCCAAACTGATCTGGGGCTTTGTGCAACTCACTCCTAACTCTGACGTTGCTTTCTGCCAGTGGAGCAGGCCAGCCCGATCTTTTGTGACTTTTATTAGTGCAAATGAAGTTAACTGAAAGGTTTGATTTCTGTAAAGCAGTGTGTGCACATTTAGTAACACAAATGATTTAAAGCTATTGTAAAATCCCCTGAAGCATGCAAATTTTTGTTAAGCTTGATTAGTATTTGTTAGTTCCATATATTCAAATTCTTTCCATTTTAGGCCGTCTGCTGTTCAGTAAGGAATTCATTTCCAATTTAATCTTTCTATCTACAGTGTGTGTTCTTTACAGGTACAGTCCTACAACAAGGTATTATCAGTGATTGTTAGAGACAGTAAATTGTACTGTGCATATTAAAATACAGACTCATTTTCAAGATTATGTGCCACAAAGCTAATGGCCTTTACTTCAACAAAAAGTAGCTCTGCGCCACCTATACATATATTTTAAGTAATATTCCTGTGCTTTCTTAAATTACATCTGGAGGACTTAATTGTCATTTAAGAACTCTTGGTGTCTATGGGCAGCAATTTCTGTCTCTTAGCAAAAAGCTTTTCTTAAAGCTCCAGTTATGTGAGATGTAAAGCTTAGAAGACTTTTGCTTTGAATTTTAGCCCTTGCAGCTGCAGACAATATCTCTAAAAACAAACTTTAAAGGAGTGTAGAAGAAAACAAAAAAATAAAACCATTTCTTTAAATTTCATCTGTGCGCATACAGACCTAGGTTCACTATTGCTGAGCATCTGCAGTTAGCCATGTCTGTTAGCAAAATGAATGGTAATTTTAAGAACTCAAGTCCTGATGAACACGGGGCTTTGCATCTCTGCTTCTCCCTGTGTAGAATCCAGGTCTGTACGTTGCTGGAGAATGCAGCTAATCTAGTATCCAGTCCTGTAGCTATTTACCATAAATATGTAGTTTGGGAATTTGGGCATTGCTGTCTGCTAACTATCTAACTGTGATTAGTGGCCTTGGAAAGAAGCTTTCTACCATAAGGCAGGAAGAATTGAAGCTAAGCCTTTTTTTTTATTATTAGCCTGTCCATTGACAGCAAGGGTTTGTATCAGTTCATTCTGTGCAATAGGATTATTGTTCCACAGGCCAACACCGAGAGCAGACCTAGGTTTTTTGGCTATAGGCTTAATAAAAACAACAGAGAATTAATTGTGGGATATAATTCTGTTGTTTGCATTTTTTTTGTAATTCTTACCATTAGATAAACTTTTCTGTGTGTTGGACCAATACATTTTAAATTTTCTTTTTAACTGAAATTTTCTTATTCAGGCCACAGTTGCAAAAGGATTTAACTGAAAGGTCAGAACAGCAATTGCCAGATTTGCATGAACTAACAAATGTCGGAGGTCGGTCCAGTCTGCGTTGCTACTTGAAGTTATTTTGTATGGGATTTTTGGTGTTAAATATCTGCATTTTTCACACACAAGGGGTCTTGGGTTGATTGGTTTCCTTGGTAACAGCTCTTTGCTCTGATTGCATAAGCACACTGGAGTGGTGCAGAACAGATTACTACAGAAACACGCTGGAATTAGTCTGATGTAATGGGATGTTGTTTGAGCTGTTACTGAGTTCTTAATTCCATTATCCTTTATGTTATTCCCATTAATACTGCACTGTAGTGAAATAACATGTAGCTTACTTAAGACTAGTCAAATTTCCTTTAACAAGTTAGCTGTTGGCTTCTGAAAGAAAATTTTTTAATGAAGGAAAGTAGCCTAACAAAACTCTGAATAAAATGTACTGTCATGATTGGTGCAGAACACTTAATTCTTGGTGAGTTAGCTTGCAAGATAAAAATATTTATACAGCTTAAATTTATGTTGATGGATTGTCTCAGTCATCCTTTCTTCTTAGTCCACGGAAGAGTTCCCTTGGGTATTTTTACCAAATTCTCTATGTCAGTCTCTGATAATCATCAGAATATGTGTATTTTAATAGGAATTACATTATTCTGGAGCTTATCATTAAATCTAAAATAGCAAAGAGTTATTTCAGTCAAATGAGATCTAAACAGAGCACTGGAATTTTTGAAATAGGTAAATTTGAAACTAAAGGACATTAGCTGCAAAAATTAGAAAAAAATGTGTGCGCATGTTGTCAGCTGCTGCCCCACTGCACTGGAGGCTTTCAAGTTTTCTGGAGTCTTGGGAAGCTCCTCAGGCACAGTCCCCAGCATCACCCCCGTGCTGAAACAAAAGCATCTGTGATCAGTCCTAGGATCTCTGGCTGTGGAAATCTGTAAGGCTGTGCCTGCGTTAGCTAGCACGGCAGTGCAAGTGGAGCCAAACTCTGGAGTGACATGTTGCTGAGGTCCTCATGTCCACGCTGCCAGCATTCCCTTTGGACTAGCTCACTAACAATTCAAGCAGGTTAGGTGCACTCTGCAGCATGACTTTGTTTTTTATTAGGTCCAGAAGAAATCTGGTTGCATGCCCTGAGACCTCTTTATGATCAACAGATGAATGTGCCTCCTTAAAGTAAATGGGAACAGCTGGGATGTTTGCTTTAGAAACACACTCCTAATCAAAGCCAAACCCCCTAAGGAAGAACACCCTAAACATCCCCCAGAGCCCCAGCAATGTGGTTGTTTTTACGTTCATAGACCAGCTGGTCAAAGGACATCTGAAAGCTGAACTGACCAGAAAGATAACCTTTGGGCGAGGAGAAAGGAAATCCCCTCTAACTGATAAAAGGAGTGTGAACATTGAACAAAGCAGCAGCTCCTTACGTGTTTTCCTGATTTTCTTCACCTCTTTTTGAGTGTGGTTAGTATTGGTGAGAGTCACGCCTGGGACCCATGACTGATGCCCTTGCTATTCCCTTTTGAGTCACAGGACACTTCTTTATTCACCTGTGTAGCCAATTTACCTCATCTGTGGTCTGACAATTGCAGCAGACACCTGTGTAAAGGCAGCAGAGCTGTCTTCCTTTGTTTTTACTGTGACATGAGAATCTCAGTTCCTTTCAAGTCATTCATGCTTTGAGGCCTCTGAAACTCAGCAATACGTCTGGTCTTTGTTTTGCTTTTGAGGAAATTCCACTCCTCCTACCCCTTTTCCTCCAGAGAAACTCCCCAAGGGGGATTTTCTGAGGTATCTCATTATTCTGAGGTGTTTCCACTTAAATAGGTCTTCCCAGCAAGGGACTTTCCCTTATTCTTGGCTAGAGAGAGACATGACACAACCTCAGTCAATTCTGTCTACCCTGAAGTATTCAGTGAAATGGCAATTTCATTAACACAGTCAGGACCTGTAAGCAATACACAGGCAGCCACACCACACTTGACATCTAGATGATCCTGAAAATCACTAAGGTTAAATACTGGAAATGTTACTTTGAGTCAACTTCAGAGATTCAGACAGAATATTATCAATATATAGGATAATAGCATATATAATAGCACATGCTAGAACCTCTCTCAACATTTGAGTTTATTTAGAAAGTTTGTTTGCAGCTTTAAGCATTTCTCCTGACCGTGCCCTTGTTGCAGATGTTGGAACAAGGTTGTTTTTACTCTGGCTGAGTTTTGTGACTTGGTTTGTGGAATAGACCATAAACATCCGTACCAGCACAAATCAGCAGATGACAAACTCTAGCGTAAGGGCAAGAAATGAGCTGCAGGTAGAGAGCACCCCTTGAACTGCTTTTATACTGAGAAAAGAAATGTGGAAAAGCCTGTGTTGAAAATAAATTATTTCCATATAAGAACAATATGTAGAAGCAAGGCAAGTGACTAAGTTTCTGGCTATCCACTTACATCTGTATATAATATAAAAGACAATGCTCCAAAATTTTTCAAGGATGATCAATAACTGTCTTACTTTATTACAACTTTAAAAAACCTTCTGTTGCGCAATGACACTAAGCCCCTAGGAATGTTACCATATATTGTGAATATTTTGAAGGCATATAACACACCATTTAAAATAAACAAGAAATACTGAACATTAAAAACTAATTAATGTTCAGTTCCTTTTCCACACATTTTATACAGTATTTTTAATGCTCTATAAGCTCATTAGAGAGTATCACAAAAGTAAACACTATTAAAAATTAGTTCTTTTGTTTAAAAATTACTAAAAATTACAGGGCTTCTGCTTTAACTTCTCAAGACAATTTGATTTACCTAGAATTTTATTAGGAAAATTTCTGCATTGTCACTTAGAAATTTTGGAACAGTCCTCTCAAAGGTAGTGCAATTACGTTTTGTGATTCCAGCTCAGGCTGTCTGGTATTCAGGAGTTTTTATTTTTCCAGAGGTGCTTTCTCTTCGGAGGGCGTAGACTTCAGATTGCCAAGTCTTTACTTAAAGCTGAGTACTGGTTCTCTCCCTCTACCTCAGTGCACAGTAAATTTTGTTGGTTTAGCCTGAAATTTCTTGAGCAGAAACTCTTCATACAGGGACCATCTTGGAGCCTTGGTTTTGGTTGGTATTTCTTGGTGATGATGTGATACAAATAAATAATGACATTGTACCAGACATGACGAAGGGTGGGAAAAGTTGACCTTGAAAAGTACTCACAAATGAAAAAATTTATTCAGCATTCACAAATGTCCAGCCTACAAATATTATTATTTTTCATTGTTTATTTTTTAAGGTGTATCAGTATCTGATGGAAAAATTAATTGGTGGGTAGGTGTTATGGTTTAACCCCAGCTGGCATCTAAGCACCACATAGCCACTCGCTCACTAGCCCCCATCCCACTGTGGAGATTTGGAAGAGAATTGAAGAGAAAACCTGTGGACTGAGTTAAGAACAGTTTAATAACAGAAATAAAATGAAGTAAAATAGCAGTAGTAATAATAATAATATTAGTAATAATAATAATATACAAAGTAAGTGATACACAATGCAATTGCTCACCACATGCCCAGCCTGTCCCTGAGCAGCAACTGCAGTCCTCTCCCCACCCTGTCCAACTCCCCCCCGAGCATGACGTCCTATGGTCTGGAATAGCCCCTTGGCCAGTTGGGGTCAGCTGTCCTGGCTGTGCCCCCTCCCAGCTTCTTGTGCCCCTGGCAGAACAAGGGAAGCTGAAAAGTCCTTGACTTAGTAGTAAGCCCTACTTAGCAACAACTAAACCATCAGTGTGTTATCAACATCCTTCTTGTACTAAATCCAACCCACAGCACTATGCCAGCTACTAGGAAGAAAATTAACTCTATGCCAGCTAAAACCAGGACAGTAGGTCACAGTTCAGTCAGAAAACTGATCTTAATTTTTTATCAATATCAGTTTTGTTGGAAAAATCAAATGATTTTACAGCCAATCCTTTCCATGCCACCCATGCTCATGTTGGGCTGATCCTCCCACTTAGACCAACACAAATCCAAAGGAGCAACAAGTCAGTGGACTTATATCTACTTGAAACTTGTGACTGTGAGAGAGGATTTAGTGTATCTATGCCAGCAGAGGATTGGGAGACTTAAGCTGCCCGCAAGCCATCCATGATACAGTTGTGCTGTTGAAGGGCAGATGACTTATATGGCACGCCATATCTCTGCCTGTTCTTGCCCTGTCAAGTGCAGGATAGACACAGGCATGGAAGCTGTAAGGCTGCAGCTCAGTCATTTTCTACACTGTCCAGGCAGAACAGGCAGGTGAAATGTGTTGTTCTTCTGGATTTCTCTTCTTTTTTGGTTATCAGATTTTACACCTATGTTCCCAGCATGTAGGACTTTATCTCTTTCTATCCCTAAGGGAATTTAAGTAGCTTGAAAGACATTGAGTATAATTTTCTTGATTATTTTTCATTTTTCTTTGTAACAGTTTTGTAAAAATAAAGATAGGGAGTGAGATCAAAGTTGATGGCATGTGGAAAGTTACAGGTACTCAGAAAGGGGAAGAATGGGTAACCCACAGGAGGAATGGGGTTAGTTGCTGCAGCAAGTGAGCACTGCAAGTTCACCATGCCTTTCCTTCTGCATGAGTAAACTGTATTACATAAAATACAGCCTCTTCAGAGGCAAGACCGGGGTTTCTCTGAAGGATCCTGAAAGGATTAAATAGCCTATTCAGACACTTTGATGTCAGAAAAAATATAAAGGCATAAAGAATATAAAAGTAAATGGCACATTTTAGCTGTTAGACATACTTAGAGATGGGAAAAAGTTATGTCTGTAGTAGTGAAAGGGACCTGAAAAATTATTTATCAAGTCCCTTCTAAAACCAGCAAGGTCAGCTATCAGGACTGTGTTTTTTGTTACAAACTGCTGAAAAAAAAATCTGTTATTTATGGATCTGAAATCTGACTTTGTACAATGTTCCTAAATGAAAATAGTATCACATTAGTTAATAGACCGTATGAATAAGAGCAAAGATATTTGGCCAAATACCAGTGTAGTTTGATGAAAAAATGTAATACGGTCTGTAGTTCATAAACACCATATGCTGACAGTTCAACAGGAATAGGTTTTAACTGTTCAAAATAATGCCTTTGCCCTTAAAATGTCTGTCAATTCTAAAAGCTGATTGTTGCAATTAAATAGAACCCCATTATAGCTACTGTCACTCAGTGACTTCGAAATCAGCTTTGGTAATTTTATAATTAAAAGTTATACCTTATGGAGTATGTATGCGCAAACTACTCAATGCAGTTGTGTTGTCTCACCATCTTCAAAGAAATTTCTCATTGTAGGACTAAAATAAAGATCCTTTAGCAAATCTTTGCCATCCTTTTTTTATTCATAGTAGCATAAATGAGCTCTGATGATAAAGCAAGGAAAGTTTTGTATTCTGTTAACGTATACATTACACATTATGAGTATGTGTTATTGTGGTGGGTTGACGTTGGCTGGTTGCCAGGTGCCCACCAAGCTGCTCTCTCCCCCTCCTCAGTGGGACAGAGGGAGAAAATAAGATGAAAAATTCATCGGTCAAGATAAAGACAATTTAAAGTGAAGAAAAGCAAAGGCCATGCATGGAAGCAAAGCAAAGCAAAAATATTTATTCCCAACTTTCCATCAGCAGACGATGTCCAGCCACTTTCTGGGAATTAGGGTCTCAGTACGTGTAGCAGTTGCCTTGGAAGACAAACACATTAATAACAAATGCCCCTCCTCCTCCTCCTTTCTCTTAGTTTTTATTGCTCAGCACAGTGTTATACAGTATGGACCCCCTTGTCAGTTGGGGTCAGCTGTCCTGGTTCCATCCCCTCTCAAACTCTTGCCCATCCCCAGCCTACTGGCCTTTTAGTTGGGGTGGTTGGAGAGAAGCCTCCATGCTGTTCGAGCACTGCTTAACAGTAGCCAAAACACTGGTGTGTTATCAGCACCATTTAAGCTTCAATTACAAAGCACAGCACTATGAGGGCTGTTGTGGGGAAGGTTAACTCCATCCCAGCCAGACCCAGTACAGTTACACTAAGCTGGGCTCCAATTTGCCTGTGGTAGCCAGGCTGGCTCTGCAGTGTAAATAAGTGATTTTGTGCTTAAAGAACTGAGTGGTACATAAAAAAAATGTAGATTGGGATAAATTCCCATATCTACTCCTATAAAACCTCCAGACATCCACGCTGCTCTCATTACTAAAGTAGGGGCAATATCCCCTTTCCTATGCTTCAATTACCAGATTAGATGATAAACTGGGTGGAACAGGTGCCAACTTTGGGTATGTCTGTACACACAGTGAGGCACTATAGGGTGCTGCCCCTCATTTAGGGCACCTCTGCCCTACTATAGTGACATGACTCCTCACTCATACAATTAATTATATTAAAATCATCATTTAAAATTCTGAATAAAGTAGTTGAATAAAACTGTGATTAAGAATGTGGCATTTTTACAGGTTTAATCTATATATTGAATTTTTCTTACCCTTACGCCTCATCCTATCCTCTGTCCCTCGGCTTCCTTGGCTGAACCATATTAGTTACTTGAGATTTAACTTAATAAATACAGTCCACTGGCAAATACAGCTTCACAGCTATAAGAAATGTTAAGCTATTTTTTCTGTAATTTTTACATTTAGCCTTGCGTGCAGTGTGAAGCCAACTCTTGTAACTACAAAAGGATAGAATTTGGTTTCTAGAAAGTACATATATGTTGTTATTCAAAGTCTGCTACATTTGTTGATCTTTACAACTGTTTTTTAAAGTCTTTTTTTTAATCTTTTATATCAAAGGCCTAGATACCTAGAAGTTAAAGCACAATAAACTTTCTTATACCTGCCTAGTGTCAGTGAAGTTTTTCTAAAGACTTTCATCCATTAAAAGGAAAGAAACATCCTTTTTCTTATTAAATATGGAATAAAAGTGATAGCGGTCTTAGGTTAATTTCATGATTTTGTGGCGCTAAGAAAATGAGGGGATTCTAAAATATGAGGAGAATAAAACCCCTTCTATGTTATTTTCCCCCATGCCTTTAAAGAAATCTCTAACATTTTTTAGGAAAATTATTTGAAGGGAGTAGGAGGAATTAAAAAGAAAAATCCAGATTTCAAAGCTTGTGTAGTTATAGAACCACATGAGACATTTCAGTGTTGACAGTAATCAGAAAGAATTGTCTTTAATGCTGTTTTCAAAGATACCAGGAAAAAATGCTTTTCTGTGAGGGAAGAATATAATTTGATAAAGCATGCTGGTAGTATGAATTCTTTCCATGAATATTGTTAGAAGCAGATTATAATATGCAACTGAAAATTAGCATCTATCTTCTCTCTGAATTGACAGGGAGGGGTAGGGACAGCTCAGGCTGCTACTCAAGCAAGAACGCAGTTGTGGCTCCCAAACTTCTGCAACTTTGAGTAGGGTGCATCAGAGAAGTGTTCCTCCTGAAAGAGGCATTTGTCCCCCATTAGACCTATAATGTAGGTGTATTTCCACAAAGAGAAAATGCCTTTTTTGGGCCTAGGAGGGCTTGGGGTTTTTTTAAATAAAGACCATGTATAGTTTAGGCACCGTCCACAGAGTGAATTCATATCACCTGTCTCTCCTACTCATGACCATGGAGTCAGCCCAATAACCAGCTCCTTCTGTTATTCTTAATAACAATATAAAGGTCTGAGAGAGAAGAGCTCTTGTGATTGCTTTGTGTCATTTCAGGATTTGTACAGCTCAAAGGAACTTTCGAGTTGGGGTAGCTTTTGGACTGGTTTGTGCTACTGGTCCGCCCAATGCGAGGAAAACTTATGAGGGAGGGAGATACTGTTTGCAGGCCTCTGGGTCCATCCCCAAAATATTCCGTTGTCCAGATATGGAACAATTATATTATGAAAAGTACAAAAACCATTCCATTCCTAGTCATAAAGGTTACAATCTAACCTTCTGTAGTTCATCTGCTGCCAATTTTCATATCTGGGTCAGCAGAAGGAGGTGGAGAAAAAAACATATTTTTGTGGCTTTACTACATTTTTTTTAAAACCTATTGTACTATTTTGTCAATAGGGTTTACTTTTTTAATGAATGACAGTGAGCGTCCATGTGGCTGCTCCTCAGGTTCTTTCCTGACACTACTGTGCTTCCACAGCACTGCAGAAGCATCGTGGGCACCCCCATATTCAGAGGAATTTATGAGGTCCTGCTCTCAGTTATGCAGCACTTAGTTATACAGTGCTGTAATGGTGATTAGGTAACTGCTGAGGCAGGATTTTTGTGGTTATTAGAGGACATTTTAATAGAAAACTACTGTTGTTCGAAGACACTTTTACAAGTTTGAGTTGTGTTGGTCCCGAGGGGGATAACTGTACCTCTCTCCTGCTTGCACCTGGTTCTGTGGTTTGCCCATGCAAAAGCAGGGTTAAGTGCTTCCATCTTGACTTCATGATTTTTTTACATCTCCTTTGCTATGACTCCAGAAGTTACAGCTTTTTGGATCCTAATTATTAATTCATTGGTGATCAGAAAGAGAGCTTGTAATGCAGGAGGTGGAAATGAGCTTGTAAATCCCCTCACGGGGTGGCAGTGCAGGAGAGGCGCACATCGGGTTTCCTCATTGCCTCTTCATATTCTGCTCACAACACCTCTTGCATTTCACAGGTTTAGGGGCTTTGTGCTGAAATAGCAGTAACCTTGGGAATCTTAAGTGGATTTAAAATAATTAACTGGTCAGTTTAAGCAATTTTTTTTTTTATTGGCCTTAATAAAGAAGCTGCCAAGGAATTAAATAGGGCTTTAGTGTGTTGATTCTGTGCCATTACACAAACTTTTTATGGACTGATTAAAAGATATAAGGATAAATTTATTACTAGTGTAGTAGATGCAACTCCACAGTCTACACTGTACCCATTTAAATCATGGAGAATTATTGTTTCTAGTTCCTTTTCTGAGGTACATCTTTTTTCTTTTCTTTTGTCTGATATACAGGATTGTTGCATAAAGATAAAAACTTTCTTTGACAAAATCTAATATTTTTTAAGGCAAAGCGGAAACTTATTTGGAAAAGAATCAACAGATGTTGTTCAAAAAAGTTGTGCTGAACTTGCAGTTTATTCTTTGTCATGAAATACCTTTAAGAATTTTTGGAGAAAACAAAATTCTTGACTTTTTACTTCAGGAGCTGGATTTGGGTGGGGAATGGATTTCAGGAAGAAAGGTGTAGAGAGAATATGAGTAAAATAAATAGGAAGCATTTCTATACTGTCTACAGCTCCATTTCTTTACTCTCTATGGTATTTCCAGGAACTTTACCCAGTTAAACTTTATTTTTTTCTTAAATAGCTGTTGACTGTTCCTTAAATAAAGTGGACAGGAAAATTTTGCCTATTAGGTCTAGTACCATTTCTTCTTAAATTTGCATGCTAAATGACGCCACAGAAAACATGTCAACATTTCCTAGTTAGCAGCAAAGGATGATCAATGGTTCTATGATAATTAATGTGGTTGACAGTCAATCAAAGTGATAAAAATTAAAAGCTCTGATCAAAAGACCTTTTCTTCTGTGCATTTTAGATTAGCATAAACATTGCCATCCCTTCATAATGCCAGTAAAACAGCAAATATTGCCTTGTCGTAAAAAGAATTCTTACACGGTTAAAGGGCAATGGAATTTAATCCACTGCAATATTAATCTTTTTTTTTTCTGACTCATTTCATTTAGATAAAACAATTTTTGGAAAAAAACCCCAAACAACTTGTTCTTGGGCCGGGGCGGGGGGGGGGGGGGGGGGAGATGTTGCATTGTTTTTTTTTAATGGCGGGGATTGGCAGAAGAAGGTGTTTAAACTGGTTGAACAATTGTGTGTAAACCAACCAAAATTAGCAAGGTCTTAGGATCTGAATGACTATGCCAACAGAGAAAATAGGTTAACTTAGAAATCTGTAATTGTATCAGAATAAAAAAACCCCAAACCCTAACACCCAGTGTGGTAACCTTCAGTTCCTGAAGCGTTTGCTCCTGCCTTCTGTCCCCTGATCTCTGTGAAGCTGTGGGAACAGAGCTTTGACAGATGCCATCGGCAGTGCATTTTTACCTTGTCACTATCTCTGTTTTTAGTGTGTTACCCGTGACTTTCATTTATTTAACTTCATTGTCATTAGTTGGATGACTCACGATATTTGTAAGTACTCACATGATTGAGCCCTACTTATTCTGTATAACAATAGACAAGAAAAATACTGAAGACAAAACCTTGTTATAAGATCCACGATAGTGTGGATCTTACTTTTAAGAACTGGGGGATGGATCTTTTCTGAACCGTCCTCATTTATAACACTGATCTCTCTAAGGATTAGAGTTAGGCACTCAAGAGCTAAGAACATTAAGCATGGTGAAAGATTTGTTTTTCTTGACCTCTATTAATATTCAGTGCCTTCCAGCCTATAACCGAAGTGCTTCAGGTGTTTCCAGAATAATCCCCTCTTTTGTGTAACAAAGTATTTGTTTCACTTTCACCACAATTATTATTATTGATTGCTTATCACACGATCGACCAGGCATTGAAATATCTTCACTTTTCTCCCTCCCAACTCTTGTAGCCATTACATGTTGTGGTTTGTTTGTTTTTTAATAAAAGAACGTATGCTGCACTATTGGTGTTTGGTACTTGAAAGTTGACCTTAACAATGTAAGAAGGATCAGTTATGAGTGAAATTAAGTGAGAAAACAGGGCCATGCTCTGGAAAATTGCCACTCACTAACTACATACTTCGCAGTATTTTCACTTGGGGGAGCATGGAGCTACACAAGCAATAATAATTTTTGAAAAATTAATTTACTTTTTTTAATTGGAAGCAATGTATTCAGGTATGGTCAGGTTTTGATTTAATTTATTTCCTTTGTTTTGCTTATGATCAATTTACCATGATTGGTTTTGTGCTTGGAAACTGATGTGTAGCTGAGTAGATAATGAACAAAGGCCATTCAGGTAAGCCAGAAAAATATACGAAGCAAGTTTTTTTCTTTTAATGAATATACCGCATGCTTTGAACTCTTCTGTTATGCCAATGAATGTATGGTCAGTTCAGATCCTATGAGTTCTATAGTTCTATATTTCATTGTAGTCAGTTGGCTTCAAGCCTGAAAAATGTGAAAATGGTTTACAAAGCAGAGCAGAAAGCATTTCATCCTGTGAACATGATTTCAGAAGTATAATTTACCAGCAATTAAAACCCCCCAAAATGTAAACTGAATTACTCTTCTCTTGGGATTCCTACCACCATTTAATTTGTGTTTGTTTTATCCTTTGGCATTTTATCTTCTAATAAGCCTTCAAGGGAGAATGGAGTATTAGCTTTCTATTTAAAGGAAAGGACAAATAGATGCAGAGTAAGTACACTCTAATGGCCAAAATTATTCAAGATTTTTGGCTTCAGCAGCATGCAAATAAATGTCTGCATTTACTGTGTTGGAAAGGTTTGTTTGTCTTACAAAAGCATTTGCAAGAGATTTATTTACAGGTAATAATATTTATTTACTACTTTTCTCCATTTGAGTAGAAACAAATTTCCTTAGGTTATTTATTTGTGGAACACCAGCTGTGTCACTGTATTTCTGATTCAACATTCAGTATTTCTGTATTCCCATACTTTGAATATTTCTGTAATGGAGAAGCTGACGTTAAATTTAAATTCTTCTCATTGTTCATTTATCAGCTCTCCCATGTGTGACCCACACAGTTTATTGACTTGGCCAGCTGGTGGTGAAAAGTGAATAACCAAAATACTACCAAAAAGCCCCACTAGAAACTAGATAAAGCCAGGATTGTCTTTCTAAGAGTCTCTTGCCATTTTATGAATGGACACATCTCTGAATTGGCTTTCCATTCTTCTAGCACAATTTCTGATTATAAAATTACAGAAAAATGTTTTCAGAATTTTTCCTTTATCTCACATGTGGTTTTTTTTCACCAAGACACTTCAATTTATGTAGAAATACACTAGAGGAGCACAGCCTCAACTCAAAAGTGTTTGCAGTGTGATTAGTTTAGAAGGGCTTGTACTTTCTTGTACATTCTTTATGCTTTTGTTCTCTTCAGGTCTGCTTTTTATACCTCAAATTCCTAGAGAATATTCTGTTGTCTTGTGTTATAAACTGTTGTCTCTTTGGACACATTTTCTGAAGAGAAGACTTGGAAGATTTCAAACAACTCATTAAAGCCCCCAACCTGCAAATATTTACTTGGCACCCACCTGTGAGTTGCTCTGTTTGTCTTCCAATGGTAGGGTGAAGCATTTCCATAAATGTGTGCTCAGTCGGGGTTTCCAGCCTGAACTCCCTTCAACACACTCCATACTGATGGAGTCTGACTTAGAGCCTTGTTCATTAAGTCTAGCTAGTGGTTTAGGGTATAGAGTATGTCTTGGCCCCAGATATGCTTTGAATGAAGGAGATTGCTGGTAGGTTGGTGCTCTGCAAACATACATACTTTTAAATGAGCATATTAAGCTCATGTGCTATAAATTCCTTCTGCTTTTGTGGCATATCATGCAAGAGCCTTTCCAGCATGGTTCCTGCACAGCCATATGATATCCAGAGGTGTATGGGCCAGGCTTAGCGTTCACCTCCTATCTAGATGGAGGGAGCAAAGCTTCCATCCCACCAACATCCAGCAGTTTGCCCTGGGCGTGTGAATGGGAGTAGACCTGCAGTGACATACTGGCTAAGTTTGAGCTCTTGCTTGGGTTGTGGTCAAAATACAATCAGAATTAATTCTCTGTGCCTGTGAGGGAATTTACACAAAATAGTGCCTATTTATTCACTCATTCATTATGCTTATGTTGTAAGGGGCTAATACGGCCTGGAATGACAAAAAAATTCTGCCCATACAGAACAGCAGTTGGGCTTTGGGTGCATTTTCCCCAAGTGTCTATGGGATTTCCCTGATGCTGCTTAATGCATTTTTCTCAAAGAGGAACAAAACTAATTGCTGAGACATTTGTGTCCTAGGGGATGTGTCATGGCTAGAGAAAAATATTCTTCACAGCCATTACCTTCTCATAGTTATTTCTTGCCAGACCCTCAAGGATAAGCTGTCAGTGCCCGTATACAACAGATTATATAAGATCATCATTTTCCACTCCATAAAAGATGTTACTCTGAAAGGTATATTCTGATATTAAATAAAAATACTTTGTACTATATTAAGTCTTTCATCCAAAGACATAAAAGTGCTCTCCAGTGTTATTATTCATGTTTAAAAGAAGATTAAAATGAGCCATACGAGGGTGAGGTGATTTGCCCAAGGTTACGGGGTGTCAGCAGTGGTTATCCCAGTCTGAGATCCCCTCCTGAAATATAAGCAAAAATGTTGGGAGCAAAAATGTTGGGTGCTGGCATGCAATTTAATGCAGAGAAAAGCTTCCCTACTCATGTGTAGCGCTAACGCGGCAGGAGGATTCAGAGAGCGCCTACATGTCATTAGCCAGGATCAGATTACAAGGTAGGGCTTTAATAAGCGACTGTGATGTAAATCCAGTAGACAAGTTCAAATCTTCTTGCTGGACATTAAGTATAGCTAGGTTTTACAGAATACAAAGTACTACTAGATGTACAGCCAGGAGATTTTTTTTTCAGTGGGTCATTTACCAAAACCTGCAGACTGGGGCTTTGCTAATCCAGGCTAAAATGTTTCGTGCAATTCATAGTAAATTCTTATATTTTGAGTGAGACTGCCCTTCCCTCAGACACTCATCTGAGGTTAATACTCAGTTTTCTGTATTCATCCAATGTTTTAGATCATCAAACCCAAAATAAAGACCTATTATTCTTAGTATGATAGCTCAGGAAAAAAGACAACTAAAATTTTACTTGGAACGGACACAAACTAAACTGTAGTACATTTCTGACAGATAACTAGTATTACTATCTACATGGACTGTACATGATGTAAATAGGTTTATAATGTTTAGAGGTATACTTTGTGCCGCTCATCTTTGCAGTATTGCTAATGTGGTGCAATAATATCTGTGTAAGCAAACGTAAAGAATTCTTGTGGGACCTGGATATCATTTTGGAAGATTATAATTGCCAAGAGCTTTCCACACTCTTTTTTTCTTCTCGGTGTATCTCCCCCTCCCATTTCCACTTACTGCATGACACTGAGCAGAGCTGACCCCAAACCCTCTTCCCTCCTTTTCTTTTGCTGGCAAGGAGCCTGCCTGCTCCCTTGCCCAGCCGAGGAAATTGCCCCAGCCCTTACCAGCGTAGTTGGCAGAGCCAGAGTAATCCTATGCTGTGACCTTCCATCTTCCCCCAGGTTTTGGGAACCAAGGCTTGCATGTAGACCTCAGTTTGGCAAAGTCATGCTTCTGACTCTGCTGCACCCCCTCTCTCCAGCCTGGCATCCTGCTCAGAAGGGAGCCAATCCTCCTCTTACCACATACAGTTGTGCCCATGTGCATTAGCTGACTTACCCGAATAGCTGTCTTGACAATTTACAGTGATGTTCTGGGTTTGAGAAATGTATGCCGCGTGGCACGCTAACCTACCGTATTAATGGGAGTGATAAATTAGGGTTTCAGTCTCACTCTACCATCTGGAAAAAGACCTTTCTCATGCACTAGGTGCATTCCTCCACACCTAGCCTTTCAGAGAAGCTCCATTTACAAGATTTTCATAATTCTGAGTTTTTTAGGGCAGTAAAATTCTAGGCAAGGCTTCTGCAAAGGTTTTTCACCAGCCACCACAAATGTCCTAAATTTCAGGATAATCCATCAATTTTATTATGAGGGAGTAATCTTAGTACCAGAATAGCTACAAAACACACAGAGGTACTTCTGCAAAAGTAAACAGACAAACAAACCAAAACTTTTTAATGTTAAGGAGCGGCTCCTGGCATCCATGCAGATATCTTCTACAACATAGTACCTTCAGTCATGGTAGATACCAAAGCTAGATCAACAGAGGGACTTGAATGCTTGTTGCTGCTCTAGAAACTTTAATTGCAGCATTTAGGCACTATTGAGATTGGTTAAAACTTGCTGAGCTACTGCTTAACTTACATTGTGTAACTACTACATTTGCATTCCTGCCATTGAGTCTGACTATCCTTCTTCCTAAGATGCTGGCCTTGACTCATCTAACCTTTTGGAAGACTGTCTGTGCACCCATCTGCAACTTGTGCTTTTCATTGTACAAAAGAGGCATTAAAATGTAATATTTTTTACTGAAGAACCTGACTGGTATGGAAATAAATATCTGCAGTATGCTTGTGGAATAGTTATACCTAGGACAGAGAGAGACAACTTTTTAAAACTGCATGGTGGTATTGCTTAGTAGTAGCTAGATTAAGTTACTTTTTAATACTCTCACTATCAGTGCAGTCTTCATCAGTGTCCTTGGCCTAGCAAGCAATATAGAAAGTAATCACAAATCTTGACAAAAGCACAACCGCATGAGCCTAGCAAAACCTGTGCCTGCTATTACCCTGGTCATTTCAATCTTCTTATTAACCCTGATGGCCTAGCACACGCTGATGTGCTCATGCCAGGTTTCACGGACTTGAGGAACAATAGTATTTTGCTCTTCTTCTCTTCCCATTTTCCATCTATGTCTGTGTTTTTTCAGACCTTGAACTCTTCAGGTCAAGAATTACCACGCAGCCTATGCGGAGGATAGCCCAGGTAGTAGAAGCAGCACAGCTGTGCAAGCTGTACGTTTGTTAGGGTATCATAGTGTCATGCTAATGCAATTAGAGTGCATAGACTCAGATCAGGTTTAGACCATTTAGCTTTAATTTGTTATTTCTGCGTGGTGCTGCGTTGTCTTACTCTGCCTGTTCAATGTCTGAGTAGCGTAGAATAGCATGTCGATCTGATGTGATCGTAATGCGCAGCAAGAAGCTGACCTAGCATACATTGAGCAGGTATGATTTGCAGGGTGTTTTTTTAAATGTGGTGCAAGGCAAGATGGAAGCAAAACTACACTTTAAATGAATACAACTTCAAGCAAGCAATAATAGCTGTATTATTCTATGTAACGCTGTACCTATGATACAGTCCTTTGACAAAGAGCTTGCCCAGTATAGAAGCCCAGTCCTGAAAACTATACTGGGGAAGGTGCTTAATGGTGGTTATACATACTAGGGATGGGCTGTACTGATAGATAGCACTGTGCATGATGGTATATCAGATCTCATGCATTTCATTTCTTCATTTTCTGACTAGTAAGAAAGGACAGTGATTTGTTGCATATTGGTATAATGAGGTTTTACAAGCTAATAGTTACTACTCTACAGTGCATTAGCAGTATGCAGGAATAAACCACGAGGCAAATGCCTCAGTTAGAATATTCCTTGCATTACAGATTTGAATGCCTTTAACATTCATCTTTAGATGTTACCTAAGTATTCTCCAAAAATCTAATCCCTGAAGGTGAGGTGAAAGGAGCTTTCTGTTAGATGTCATTCAGCTGGAGCCGCAGAATGAAGGGTGACAGCATCATGTGAGAGCCATTCACCCGAACTGTCATTTTACATTTCCAGGAGGAAAAAGATTTAAACATTCAGTTTATATATACGATTGTTTCCTTATCTCTTTTCTCTTCTCTCTTGACCCTTCTGGAATATATTTTCTCCACTGTTTCTTTGGGGCAAAGCCTTAGCACCCTGTAGGTTTTCTGTTGGACTCTCTGTCTTGCACTCGTGACCCAGCTGAGTGGGCCATGGAATGTGTAACAAGATAAAAGTCTGAATCCTCGATAAATAACAGCCATTCCCCACAAGTGCCAGTTACTGAAACAGAATTACTGCAGGTCTATACCGAAATGTGTGTTGGGAAGAAAATTGATCTGAAAATTACCTGTGCCAGCTTACCTATTAGAATAAAACAAATGATATTAAATCTGTTGGTGTGTGTCTTACATCCTGCTCCTCTCTCTCTAGCCTGCGGAGAGAGCTGCAGATTGCAGAGAGAATGCAAATTCAAAATCTGCTGGAGTTACAGTTTTGCTTATTTCTTTCCACAAAGCACATTCCCCTGGCTGGTGGCAGTGCTGATGGCCCTCTTCTGGCATTTAATAGTTCATTATTTGGAGCAGCAGCACATATTTCTTTTGAGAGTGTGAGCTGGGGAGTGGGTCCAGAAAAAGTAGCTCTTAGCCCTTTCCTCCCTGTGCACCCTCTCCACTATGTACAGCTCTCTACATCTGTTTTATTAGTGGAGTAGTCATTCCATACCAAGGTTAAACACCTAGGACACTGTACGAACCCTCTCTGGGAGTTTTAAGTTGTGACGTACACTGTGATACAGCTGCTGTGACCCCCTCCTCACCATGCAGATGTACTGAGCATGCATAATGTGACATGGGGATGATTTAGTGGGGTTTTATCAAGAATGTTTAAAAAATGTCTTTTAGCATCCCACTTCTCAACTTCTGCACAATTAACAAAAAGAAATATACTTGCCATCAGCCTATATTACAAAGAAAAATGATAATAGCATTCAATCTGTGTAATAGCTTGTAAAATGAAAGCTGCAGATTACATTTTAGTCACTGGGGGGTTCTGAATTAACTGCTTTGACCAAACTAGGAAATTCTGAGTTAAGTCTAAAAACCTATTCTAAGAGTCAGATCTTATCTCTGACCATTTACAGGGAGCAAAACTGCAAAGTAAGATTAATCTGCACAGCCTTTCAGTTTAATCTCGGAGACTTTCTTTTCCTTTGTGGATGTGTTGTTTGCTTTCCTTCAAAATAAAGTCTGGGACTAATAATGTGCAAGTTATGTCCATACAGAAAACCCCTAAGCTGAATGTCATGTGTCTTTTTCCTAATTTGAGTTAATAAGCACGTCAGGAAGCATAGGGCTGAAGCTTGAGATAGGACAGTTTGTTGCTCATTAGCGTAACAGTCCTGTGGAGTGGACACCAGCTAATTCCACTCCATTACTGGTAGTTCTCTGTTGTCTTCCTGTGACTCCGTGGATGTTTAGGAAGGAAAAGAAAGTTGTTCCGTACATCAGTTGAAAATAATTCAGAGAGCTTACCAAAAATCTCAACATCCCCCAGTAATGAATGTAGTGCCAACATGAGCCCAAGTGCTCATAGTGCGGTATCGATATACTACGAAAAAAATACAGTTACCCCAATTAACTTTGTTTATATTGTACTGTATGTTCTGTTGTATCACAGAGGCCAACGTAATCAATATTAGAAATAGAACCAGCAGTTGTAGCCATTTTGGTTTATATGTATGATGTATATTTGGGTGCTGGAGCATATGCTGTATGAAGAGAGGAGAGGAAAGGAGAGGAGAGGAGAGGAGAGGAGAGGAGAGGAGAGGAGAGGAGAGGAGAGGAGAGGAGAGGAGAGGAGAGAGGATGGGTAATCTGATTTCTGATTTCAGTTACCTCATGGTAGAGTACAGACTCGGAGGTGTGCAGTGAAAGAATGAGAAGCAATGGACACAAGTCACAACCAGGCATAAGGAACAAGTTCTTTGCCATATGGGCGGTCAAACATGAGGGCAGGTTACACAGAGGGCTTGTGAGGTCTCCATTCTTGCAGACATTCAAGATATGACTGGACAAGGCCTTGAGCAACCTGGTATAAATTCAAAGTTGGCCCCATGTAGAACAAGATGGCCTCCATTAGGCCTTTTCTACTGACATTATTCTATGGTTCCATGATTTTGATTTTTCTTCCTAAATGGATTTCTGAATTTCAGCATATCTCCATTTATCTCTCATTCAACATGCAAAACGTGGATGTAGAAATGTGCACCTGGCTGTGCTTGTGCATGGTTCATGTGTGCAAGGTCACTTGATGGAGAGGGGCACCTTAGGCTGTAGCAGAGGAAAGTCTGGATTCTCCTGGGGTTTCTCTGAGCACAGAGCCCCGCCAGTTTGCACTCTGCTGCACTTCAGCACAGTATCACAGCTCTCCCCTGAAATGTGGCAGGAGCTACCTGCCAGGTGCTTGCAGCCCTGGAAAACATGGGTTATGGAGCATGGAAATCACTGGAGAGTTGTGTGCAGGATATAGAGTCCTTCAATGAGCCAGGGGAGAATTAGGTACTAGTACTAGGCAGTAGGCTGAAGTCATGAAGTCATGTGTAGTCATGCTCAGTGTGCCAGACGCTCCCCTTGATAGCTGGTACCATTGTGGGAAACGGGAGACTGGAGAAGGAGCAGAACTGAGTCTCATGCTGAATGCACATTGCATAAGAGTTGGCAGGTTTGCTCTGGCTGTGTTTCGCATGGAAATATGTTACCCTCAGTTGTTCCCAAATATTTAGTTCAGTCACTGAGCTCACTCTGGAGCAGCTCCACAGTCTCAATGAAGAGTGACAAGCTGCAGAGTAAGTGCTTACCTCCAGTTACCCTGGCTAAGACATTTAGAAGAACTCTGCAAGCACAGAAAAGGCAAAGTTTGCAGAGAAGTTCAAGCTTCCATTAGGCACAGAAGTGGCCATTTTTTTCAGGAGAGTTTATATTGATGTTTGGTGTCCATCATAGATTTCTTTTCTGCTGAAGTCTCCTTTCATTGTAGCTTCACCTAGTCCTTTCTGTAAAGTTAGCTCTGAATGTTCTTACGTTTCACCAGCAATCTGGGAGGTGGAGAGGTTCCACATAGGTATACTTTATTTCTTTATTCATGTAGCTCCCACAGATTAATTTTTTTAATGCCTTTGGATTTCATTAGGAGTAGCAATTGCACATCCAAGAACAAAGTGTCCCCTTGGTTTTCTGAAGTTGAAAATAGTGGCAATCTCATCTCAGAATGTATTTGTACTAAATTCAGATATTAGCCACATCACTGCATTGTATCTTCTGTGTTGTGTTTGGAAATAAATTCAATGATCCAACATGATATCTGAACCTGAAAAAAAAGGTTATAATAGCCTGCAGATTAGATAAGTACTTTCAAAAAGGATTTAACATCTATTTGACAGAGAGAAAGCTATAGTTTTACAAATCCATGTGCAATTCTCTTTTGTGAAGGCAATCCACTGTGTTACCAACCTTTTAAAAATTGTAAGTATGTTTTCTAATGATCATACTGCTATATTTTTAGCAGTCTTATCTATTTCTGAGTACAGATAACCTGAAAACATGCACAAGTTTTTGTTAACTTCTTGCCTATAGATCATATGCTTTTTCGGATTTTTGGCCACCTGTTTCAATGGCAATCAGTCAGTATCGAAGAGTAAATGCAAATGTTTTGCTATAATGTTCTGTAGTTCCCTTGCACTAAAAAAAATATTTTCACTTTGTCCATCTTCAAATACTCTGAAGAAAATTTTGTTTTAATTTTGCTGTTGGACTGTTACTTCATTATACATCTAAACCAGATATGAGAATCATATATTTTGTTATTTTTTAGTTAAAACGTTTTTTCTCATGTGATTCTTTGTTCTACTTTAGTTTGTAAACTCCTTGAGCTGGGAACTGTCTTTAATATTGTCACAAAAATTTCTAAAGGGAATTTGCGGGTATTATTTACAATTGGAACATGGTCAGATAATATCTGTATTGTTTAAATGGGGCTCCGACTAGTGATGGTGGCTTTTTTTGTGGTTTTTTAAATTATCTTTTGTTCATCAGACTGTTCTGTGTGCGTATTCAGACTTAAATTGCAGATCCTTCCTTTTAATAAAAAGTAATTCTTTTGGAAACCTTCTACCCTTTCAGTGATGCTGATAGTGATGATGCCTTGCAAGATAACAAGAACATTGGTCTGTCTTGTGTCACTGGCAAAGTTATTTGATGAAGTTGTGAATGTCAAAATCTTGCTGATAAATGATCGCGAGGAACACAGCTTGGTTTTCAAACTGCAGACTTTATTTGCAGGACTAACAATAAAAGCTGTCTCTCTGACTATGATATTCTTCATCTGTAATCATCGAGAAACAAAAAACGTGGGCAAGAGGTGTCTGTAAAGCAGCCTCTTCTAAAAGACACTGCATGTTTTTGGGTAGAAATTTGACCGGGCATTCATCACTCCTTCAGGAGGTTTAAGAAGATTTCTGCTAGGGATGGGTGAAAAGAGTATGATTTGGATGTTGTAGTCAAAGACCTTGCTATTTGAACAGTAACTTTAATACTCCCTGTCATTTCTGAAGAGCATTCTTAATCACCCCTCTTTCTTTCTTTCTTTCCCCCTTGGGTATCTTGCCAGAAAAACTAAAGAAATCTCTTTCCTGTACTTCACTGTCTCCAAGAATAAAGAGTTAACAATACTAATACTAAAAAGTGCTTTGAGATTTACCAATAAAAGGCTTTAGATCAAGGTTATGTTTATTAATATATAACAACAGTCAATAGTAGGGAAGTTGGTGTAATTGGTGGGGAAGCAAAATACTCTAATTTTATGTGTAATTGGTCTAGCAATTCTAAAAGGCAGCCTATCCCAAAAAATACATGCTAGCCTGTTACATCTTGGATTTTTGGTCTTATTCACAGATGGGCAAAGATCCTGGCACTGGTGGGAAACTGAGTATCCTGTTTCTATAATGGGCAAACATATAATTCCCATTTTCTTCTCAGTATTAGCTGATGTGTTCTACGTATCTCCATCTTTGAAGAAGGCTAAAATAGTCACTGGCTAATTTTGCTACCTTTATTTACGGTGACAAACTCTTAAAATACGTATTGCTCCTGAAATAACTGCTCCTGCTTAAAAAATATGCTTCATCTGTTTACAGAAAATGAACTGTGGTATATAGAATCACTCAAAGACAGAGTCTGTGTCTTGAAAGTAGTTGTTTCTGCAGTAACCCTTTAGAAAAGGAGCTGTATTAGGCATGTGGAGCAGCTCTCCTCTCAGGCATTTTAACCGATATCGTATGCCGTATTAATGTCGTTATGCTGCTTCTGGTATCCCACTAAGCTTATTTAGGAGGATATCCATCTACAGCACTGCATTTTCATTTTACCTTGTGAAGTTTGGTCTTAGCTGATGTTTCTTTAAAGAGTGTATTACCTGTCTACCTCCTGACCTGTGGGGCTATTTGCTAATTTCTGGTTGAAACTCAGAAGCTGTGCTGACTGGGTTTTCAGATAGTGTTGATGTTCTTTAGATGGGAGTTTAGAGCACTGGGTTACTAGCAATGGCCTTTGATTTTAGAATGCTTTTGCTTCTTAGTTAATAGATCTTCAAGGTGTTGATGATCTTCAACGTACACAGCCTCTCTGCTTTATCATCTTGTTTATGAGGAAGGACAGTTTGTAGAAAATAGGAAACCAGAAATTATTATTGTGAGTAGGGTTTCTTTTTAGTTATCTCCTTTATCATGTTGATAACGATGCATTGTTCATAGTGCTAAAATTATCCTTCTCACATGTTAAAATATGATGCTTTGCTGCCTGTAATCTAGGTACCATGCTTTATGGTTCTGTTTTGTGCTTATCTCACATACTGGAATTATAAGATCCTCCCCAAGAATGACTGCAGTCAAGCCATTGGTGTCTGCCTCTTTCCATCAATAAAAAAATAATAGCAGCTAATGTTTCTCATTCTGACAACAGACTTTTTATCTCAGTATTTTGCCCTTAAAGATAAAAGTTTAATTATATACTGGAGAGCAATTTTGTCTTAGCAATATGGCTGAAGGATTAGATGGTAGAATTAAAGTTACTTTTAAAAAAAATCAGGCCAAAATACAAGATGCTTGATACTCCAGTTAAGTTAACAGATTACTCCTCATTCAGTTCTAATAGCAGGGTTATGTGCCAATGATACTTTATTTATGAAAATACGTTGGTTTATAATTTGTTCATAGTTTCATGCTAGAGGATTTTACCAGGGAAGTTTTCAGAAACCAATGTGTCTTTTTCAGAGGGGAAACCGAACATTTCATTAGCCAACTAAAGAAGCTTCTATATACCATTCCAAAAAGGCTGCTGTTTTAAAAAAACCCAAACACTAGTTAATTAAACTTCACAGGATGATGTGTGTTCATCTGAGAATTTATTTTGGGAGCTGTAGAATGCATTTCCATATTTAAAAGGAGCATTTATCTGTGATATTACTAAGCTTCCTAATTTGCCCTTGCCATCTTGGGTAGCACCTAACAGAACGGAAAAAAAGGAATATTATTTGGCGATGCAACACCATGAGAATTTCCTGGCATTCAGCTTTGTCTGACACTGTAAAACTTTTTGTGTATATGTTCAGAGAAGGGTGATAACAGAATTTTGGAAACCCCTTCTCAGCATGTGGTACAGAATATAGATACGCCTAAATACACACTTCTTAGTTCATTGGAATATTAATTTGAATTTTTCTGTTTCATCTCTAGACTGTGAATGTATGAACTGAAGTTGAGCTGCTTTTGATAGTGAACTGCCCAACTCTTAAGTGCCTATTCAGATATTCATCTCTCCTGGGTTCCTGTGAGACTTTTTCTCCTGAAATCCCATGTTTTGCCTTCAGTTTGATGCATATTTCTTTTGCATTGCTCTTCAGAAATGAATATTCTAATTCATCTGTTCATCCACAAGAGATCAGTAGCTCTTTCTAGCTCTTCTCTAAAATTTAGGAAATTTGACCTAAATAATCCAAGTATCTAAAATTCTTCCACTGAGTAATTAATCTCATGAAAGCATGATTCATTTAAATCAGGCACCTATCCAATACTCTATGTTTACATTTTAAAAGCTACTTATTTAAGAACAGTGATGGAGGTAAATACTTTTAATGTCTATGATTCTTTTATTGGAAGATTTTAGTGTGCAAGAGAGAAAGGAAAACCTGAAATTTCAGGAAACCTGAATTCTTTCCTCATTGCTAGTGGGAGAATGCCATTTTTTTATGAGCCTTGCTACTCGCTCTGCTTTTGATGGCATCAGAAATCATTGGCTGATTTTAGGAGATGTCGTGGTTTAACCTGGCAGGCAGCTAAACACCACGCAGCTGTTTGCTTTTTCCCTCCTGCAGTGGGATGGGGGAGAGAATCAGTAAAAAAAAAGTGAGATTCACGGGCTGAGATGAAGACAGTTTAATAGGACAGAAAAGGAAGGGAAATAATAACAATAATGATGGTCATGATGTTGATAATGATAAAAAAATATACAAAATATGTGGTGTACAACACAATTGCTCACCACCCAGCCAGTTCCCGAGCAGTGGCCCCCTGGCCAGATTTCCCCCAGTTTATATACTGAGCATGACAACATGTTGTATGGAATGCCCCTTTGGCCAGTTGGGGTCAGCTGCCTGGCTGTGCCCCCTCCCAGTTTCTTATGCATCTCCAGCTTTCTCAGTCGGTAGAGCATGAGAAGCTGTAAAGTCCTTGACTTAGTGGTAAGGCCTACTTAGCAACAACTAAAAAAACAATGTGTTATCAATATTCTTCTTGTCCTAAATGCAAACCACAGCACTATGCCAGCTACTAGGAAGAAAATTAACTCTATCCCAGCTGAAAACAGGACACACACCACATCCTAAAGTCATAGACTGAGTCATCTATTGGCTCTTCTCAAATTCAATTTTCAAGATTCTTAAATCTCAGAGAGAAACTGTTTCTTGTGAATTCCTGTAAAACATTCCTGTGAATGCTTTAGTTAATTTAGTATTAAACAAAATGGCAAGCTTCTGAATATTTCTCTTGGAAGATTAATTCAAGTCCTAGCAGAATTTGTTATAACAAACAAAATTTGTGATTCCAAAATTCTTTAAAGTTGAATCAAATTTCACCATTCATATTGACTGGCTCTGTTTACTCAAAGAGCCAACCCTGACTTCGTCTCCCTTCAGACAGTATTTCAGAGAGCATTTTTTGATTCTGAGTTGAGACTATATTTAACCAATACTGAGGCACAATAGAAGGATGTGCAACTTCCCTAAAATTGCTGTCTTTCAGGTGAGGTGACAAAACCATTGAGATTTCAGCTGGAAAAATTCCTGCAACATCAATCACACTGAATAAATATGTCATCTGTGGTTTTTCAGTCAATATTGGTTATTTGCTGCTTGCCTAAATTTTTTTGTAGAGTACCAGCTGGAGAAAAGTATTCTTTTTCTATATAGTTAATGGGTGCTGTGAATCACCTCATACTGAACAAAGGGATCTGTTTCTCTATAAGTTTGCAAAATACACAGCAATACCATCATCTTAACTAATTCATGTGGTCCAAGAGATCATTTTACTAACCGTATTCTACAAGCAGTGTTTCTTTGTAAAGCACATGTTGCCTGGTTAAAGAAGGATTCTCTTTGGTTTCTGCTTGGATTTCATGAAAGGAAAAAGTATTTAGGTTTTGAATTTGGCAACTGTATTCCACTCTGTTTACTTTTACTTGAGTTATTTTAATAGGTACCTTATTGATGAATCATACTTTTAGAAAGATAATTTTTAGAAGTAGTCCGTCTGTATTATACAGAGGGACAGGAAGGACCAGTTTTCCCTTATGTGGCTGATGCTGTTAAAGTCACTGGAGTTATAGCAGTGCAAAACTGACCCACCTCTGATTCCACTGGCAAATGAAGATATGAGTCAGAACAGCCAGTAGATGTCAGTAAACACAAATCTGAATGAGAGAGGTCTGAAAATATTTTGCCTTTCGGGGGGGTTGGCTATTCAGTATTGAAGTGTGATTTACATGGGTGGTAAAAGATAGCCAAGTGTCTCCTAAAGGACTTGATTACTGCATTTTTTGTGTGTCAGAAGTACATGTCATAAGCCTTTTCTTTTTCCTTTTTTTTTTTTTTTTGAAGCATCTTTCCATGGGTAGAGGGAGGAATATTCAATTTGTGCCTGAAAATTTGATTTAGCAGCTGGGCAAGATTACTTGATTCCAATGTTCAACTGCAGTGGCAAGCCGTAGAGAGTGTGACCAGGAATGGGGAAGAGGATCTGCAGCAGTAATTCCTAGGAGCTTACCCCTGCCCAAGTCTGCACTGTTTTGCTTAGTCCTTGCCTTCCCTTCACAGACAAAAGACAACTGAGGAAACCATTGTAGCCTATATCACTTCGAGGCTCTTATAGGAGTTACAGGAAGTTTTGACTCCAAAACTGTTTCTTTTCACACTGAACATTGACAGAGTTTAAGATCAGTTTTAACACTGGCGCCATTCAAAATTGTTGTGTTCAGAGAGTCCAGCCTCTAATGCTTTTCCAGTTGCAGAGAATGAACATCATCATCAGGTCTTCTGCTAATAACAGCATTTTAATGACTCTGATTATGACAAAAGTACTTTTCAAAAGGTTTTAAAGAACAACTGAAGGTTGTGGCATGGTAATGCATCTGTAGTACTTCTACCACACACTATTAATACACTAGGATAACTGATGAATTAATAATGGATTCAGACCCTTCACATGGGAAGACACCACAGGCACTCTTTTAAATGGACCCATCAGAGAAAATAATGGTGGTACCCATCTTTTATATAACATTCACGTGTTTCGTAGAATCATACAATCATAGAATCATTTAGGTTGGAAAAGACCCCTAAGATCATTGAGCCCAACCGTTAACCTAACACTGCCACGTCCACTACTAAACCACGTCCCTAAGCACCTCATCTACCCGTCTTTTAAATACCTCCAGGGATGGGGACTCAATCACTTTCCCTGGGCAGCCCATTCCAATGCTTGACAACCCTTTCGGTGAAGAATTTTTTCCTGATGTCCATCTAAACCTCCCCTGGCACAACTTGAGGTCATTTCCTCTCGCCCTATCGCTTGTTACTTGGGAGAAGAGGCCAACATCCGCCTCACTACAACCTCCTGTCAGGGAGTTGTAGGCAGCGATAAGGTCCCCCCTCAGCCTCCTCTTCTCCAGGCTAAACAACCCCAGTTCCTTCAGCTGCTCCTCATAAGACTTGTGCTCCAGAGCCCTCACCAGCTTTGTGGCCCTTCTCTGGACATGCTCCAGCACCTCAATAACCTTTTTGTAGTGAGGGGCCCAAAACTGAACACAGTATTGAAGGTGCGTTTTGAGCAGGAACCGTGCTGCGAGGAGGCAGTCCTGGGGTCTTTACCCTCAATTCTGTGAAATGTCTGTGGATTCATCTGTGAAATGTCTGTGGATTCATTCAGTAATCTCAGCCTCAATATGAAAAGGGTGATTTTCAACCCCTTTTAACTTGGTGGTTGCAGCACTCTTAGCTTTCCAATGCCTCATGCTAGAAGAAGAAAATTGGATGTCTCCCATGTCTGAGTGTGATTCTAATCACGAAGATGTTGCCTTACAGACTAGTCTCAGCTGAGTATAAAACACAGCTGTATTTTAAAATAATATTTTAAATACTCCCTTATTTGAAAAAGGAAGGGTTTCTTGGGTTGTTTTTTGGAAGGAGGGGTAGTTCTTCAGCAGAGGCTGAAGGCTTTCAGTCTTCGGTGGCCTAAGATGCTAATACAGGTTTCTGAATACTACATATACTATATTGGCTCTTGAGTGGAAGGGCTACTGAACAACAATGTGTGATTGAGGCCTTTGCACAGTGGACTAGGTGCTATCAACTGTAGATGGATTTCTCCTGTGATGCTAATAGAAGCCATCCATCCGTATGTGTGTGCTAAATGGCAAATGCAGGGTGAACACTATTTTTTGTTATTACTGTTGCTTCTTACAACCTTTAGGAAGGCTATTTTAACCATACTTCAGGAGTGCTTCAGTCACTGGGTAAAACAAAAACGAAATCATTTTTTTCATGTGACTCTTGAAGGTCTTCAATTCTGGTCTATGCCTCTTTCACCTCAGTGCTCCACCTCAGCTATCTTGGCCCTGTTTTTCATACCTGTGAGTAAAATAAAGCAAGTCAGAAGTAATTTATTCAAAACAGAACATTATTTAGCTGCTTGCTTAAGGGTCAGCAAAGCAAATAGTAAAAAGCAAGAAAGCTTCAAAGGACATCTTTGCTCTCACATAAATCTTAATCTTTTCTCCAAAGCTTTGGGAAATGCTGTTCAGCTCAGCTACTTTCATGAACAACCCACAAACCACAGATGTTGTGATTTTTTCTTTTCAGAACTCTCTCAGGCTTCTGGTGATAGCCCCATTCATCTTCATCGCCAGCCTTTCTTTTTTCTCTGCCTGCTTCCAAAAGGGAAGAATAGGAAAAAAAAAAGAAAAGTATTTGCTAGGGTAAATATAGTCAAGTAGCAATATTTTCCAATTAATAGCTCCAGGCACCATTCAATGAAAAGACTTTATCTCTGGTTTATCAGTTTCCTGATACCTTCATCTATGTCAGCCTCCAGTGCTTTAAAACTATCGGACTATGTAAACGAAGGTGCATATGATGTATTTTTCATGTATAATGTAAATATTTAAATGATACAAGTATCACTTTCCTTTCTTCACACTGCATTTGTCTTCTCCCTGTATCTCTTACTCGTCGTTTTGTTGTGGTCGAACTCATGTGCACTTTCCATATATTTGAGTTAATATATGTTTCCAAAGATTTAAGCTATATAAGAAAAAGTCTATTTTTGGTCTATTGAGATTTACCATGTGAGAAAATCCTGGCCTTAGGTCTTCCCATAAGTCTCAGTAGCCATACTAGAATTGAAACGTGTAGATACTGACTTACTGTTACATGAATACGAAGACAATTCTTTTTCCTCTGCTTCTAAATTTCGGTTCTTCTTAAAAGGAAACAAAACCAGAAAAAAAAAATATTAACTTATGTACATGTATATGGATTTTATATTTACATTGTGTCTTTTACCTGTAATTTTTCAACAATATGGTAAAAAAGAACGTGCCGGCAACTTTGCGACAAATTTTGTAAGCAGAAATCAAATACAGACTAGAAATTGAACTCGTAAATGAACACTGTGTCAGGTGGAATTGCATCTGATCAACTGCACTGCTGTGAGCGAGCTGAATGCAATGCAAATGTCTGTTTTGCTTCCGTATCACTTACTGCGAGTCAGATGGAAACATGTATTACTGGGTGCAGTATGTCGTGAAGTTGGAATGAACGAACTTGGGACAAGGGTCATCTACTGGAGTTGCTGAAGAGAGTGAGAAGTAGATAGCAGTCTAAAATGATTGAATGGTGTATGATTACATGGCAGTGAAAAAGCATCCAAGAAGATTACATTTCAGTCTGGGGAGGTCTGAAGTAATGTTGCAGCATGAAAAACAACTACAGTGTACTAAACACAGTGAATGGAACAGAAACTACATGCACAAGAATGCTTTATAATTATATGCATAATTAAACCAGCAGACTAGCCAGTTGTGTGTGAAAAAATAGGTGTAGCTGAAGATTTGAAAGTGGCAAGTTAAAAGTATACCTATCAGGTTCTAAGTTTCTTTATAAATTACAGGCTTTTTATTTCTATTCTTTTTTTATTTTTCCTAAAATTGATATTCTAATGACAGCACTGCCAATGGAAAAAATCTTCTCTGCCTTTTGTTCAGGCATGGGGAAGCTGAAATCACTTCAGTATTTTAGCAAAATGCAACCTTTCTTCCAGCATGTGAACATATCACATACATTTTGTAACTGTTCCAAAGAAGTCAACTTTAAGCTATATTTCTTACAAATCCACTGTTTTGACCATTACTCAGTGCAAAGAACTACCTTCTTTAAGATTTAAACTGTTTGCGTTTTTAGCACTTGTTGCACAAGCTCTTTTCCCATTGAGACAATGAGGCACACAAAAAAGCAAGACATCTTTGCTGCTAACAGAGAGTCACAGTGAAAATTAATTTTGTTCTCATGGCATATTTGTCCCGAGAGAGATAGGACCGCACTCCAGAAGTAATCAGGATTTTTTTAATAAAGCAAGTTAAAATGTGAATATAAGCTCCAGCCTCTTATTCAAGCATGGGAGATCCTATTATCCTTTTATTCTCTGTGGGGTCCCCCGTTTATGTGAGTAAGTCTTTATTGCAAGAAGTCGGCAGTGGAACGTGACCCAGCCAGCCTCCCTCATGAGAGGGACTGCAGCCATGGGTTGTTCTCTGAAGATGCAGCTGGAGAATGTACCTCAGGATCTTCACCAGAAGCTGCAAAATTATTTTGCCCTCTGCTATGAGGCAGAGGTTAGCTTACACGGCATAAGATACATGACTGAAGCCTGCCCAGGCTTGATCAGAAAGGTTACACAAAAGTGCTTAAGCCAATTTTGCCTGAATCTTACCACCTTTGCTGCAGGGTTTGAGTTGTGGAGCTGGCAGGAATATGCATGAGCTGGCAGGAAGATGCATAATGACATGATGGAGACCTGCCTCAGAAACAGGGCCCTTCCTGACAGAGGTGTTGACATGCCGAACCCTCTATATGAGACATCAACAGATATAGGTTTTTCTCCTTCAACAACCCAAGCTGTGTCTGAATATAGTGCTTGTTCATGATCTCTACTCACTCAGCACCTATGTCTTTCAGGCACACACATCTTCCTCATGTGAATGCTGAGGGTTCGTCCTAACCTCAGAACACCTTCCAAGAACCTGTTTATGTCATCTTATGTTTCTGTCCACGTGCTACATAGCAACATTTCAGAGTCCCAAATTTATGTGGTTGAGTCTTTAACTAGTCTATAGAAAAAAATAATATGCTGGAAGTCCTAACCACCATAGTGGTTGAGTACCCACAATCCAATTATTATTTATATGCTCAATATATTAATATTGCAGCAGATGTAGAGAATTTAGTAAAACACTCTCCCTATCTTCTTCATAACAACTGTCTTCATACGTGCATTACTATTCACATGTCCCTTCTTGTCTATAGTCCATGTTGAACCAATGTAAGTCTTCCAGTTTTTCCTCATAACACTGTGTTTCCAAGCACCTGATCTGACCATTGCTGCTGCTGTCATCTGGACTCTCCCTAATCTCTACCTATCACTGTCGTACTATGATTTGGGCAACAACAGTATTCCAGCTGTGTCAGCACTGAGTAAGCGTGCCAGAAGGTTTACTTCTGGATGCATATGTGCAACATTGTCATGCTGTTGGTCCCTGTTTGTTCATAATCTGCTGTTGTTCCTAGTCCTATTGCTGTCCAGCGTGCCATTAATCATTTATTGGTACACTTGGTATCTTTTGCCCAAGCATGCTTGTAATTCAAGCATGCATGAATTTCATAGGATTGAATTTGGGCTATTACCTGAAATTCCTGGTATCACTGAGTTCTAATCCTACCTCTGGAATATCCACAGTTCTTGCCCTTTCTGTTCTATCATCCATTGGAAAAGACTGAGATGGGTCTCAGGTGAAAACACACAGAGCTCTTTTTAGACGACCATTTCATTTTGACCGAAAGCCATTTTTAAGAAGTCTTTGAGTGAGCTTTTTTCAAGCAGAAAGGTGCCCTAGGGGATTTTGTCCAGACCATGTTTTCTAAGTCAATAGGAATATCATACAGCTTTTCTTACATTATGGGTTGCTTTATATAAAGTTAACCTTAATGACCTACTTAAGGGTGGAATTTATGTTTAGGAGATAGAGAATTCGGTTGTATTTTGGAGAGTTAGCAAAAAATGCCCAGGGTGCTGCAGTACCAAGCCAAAAATCAAATGTTCTATTTAAATCTTTCTGCAACAAATCTCCTGTAACCCAGACCCACATCATTCATATTCCAAACCTTGTCAGAGTCTGATTCACTCAAAAATTTAAAAACTTTTTTTTTAATTTATTTTGGAAGTTGAGAGAGGCTTCAGTCATTTTAAATTTATTTTCTGCTGTAAGTATTTTAGGCAGTGAGTGAAGCAAGCACCAGGTTATTATTGTGGTGCAGGCTATACTGAAATAGAAAAATGCTGAACGCTGAAATCTCCACAAATCTACTTTCTTGAACATAGAGAAGCCAGTGAAACTTCTGGGAAGCCAATGTTTTGAATAGAAACATTCACTGAAAAAAAATTAAAGTCTGTCTAAAAACATATGTGAATTTTCTTGTCTTGTTTTGATTTTTACAAGGTGAGTTTCATTGATTCCAGCACAGCATTTTCGGTAAATCCTTCTGTCCGTGAGGTCTGTGTGGCACAACAGAAGAGTTTAGATGTAATTTATAAATAAATCCAGCATTCAGCTGACAAAACCACCAGGTAGACTAGCAGATTGGCTGGAATTCCTGGATTCAGATCTCCTGATGAAGTAATGCTTTTTGGTTTGTCAATCTATGCTGCAGAAGTTACGTTTTTGCTTTCAGTGTATGCAGAGCTTTAGCTTTAATGTTTGCAGAATATTCTTACCCTCTTCTTTTAAAACTGTGCTTTAGTATTTTATTTTCGATCAGGTCCTGCTTCAGCCAGTTTTACTGGGACTTGAAACTCAAATGTTTTGAGACTTTTGAGAAATATTTTCTATCAAAGGGCACAATGATACATTCAGAAAGTTCATTCGTGGTTACATGCATCATTCATAGGTTTTATTCATATATAATCTCCTATTTGTTTTGAAAGCTTGCTCCCAAAATATTCCATTGTGTAGAAAATTCCCCAGAGCACATCCCTTTTACAAGTAATACAGTCTTTTATAGGTCGCTTCTAATTTGGACACTTCACTGAACACAGCTGCCACAATTAGAGTCAAATTTGTGATTTTCTCCATTGTGTGATATCAGTGTGAATGATACATAAACACAGCTGGCCTGAATGCAGATTTCTTCACATGATGATGCATATCAGCAGCAGCAGTTCTCTGAGGCACTGACCCACAGAGGCCAAATTAAAAATCAAATTAAGCATCATAAATGCAACTTCATTACTAGTCACACTTTGAAAATCATGAACAGATATGATTTATATAAGAAAATTGACTGAATGTACCTGACAGAAGAATTACACAGGTCAAGATAAGGTTCCAGTGTACCACAAGACATTTAGGCATAAAACTGTCCCCAGCTCCTGCAGATATAAGTATTCTTTCAAAGGAGCGTTGTACCTAAAACGATGGTGCTGAAAGGCAGTCTCCTTCCACATATGTGTGCTGTTAGGTAAAAATATTAATTTTCACTGAAATGACGTGAAAGTTCTGTTAAAATTGAAGTTAGTTATTTGTGCAGGTATGAGACTCTGCAGTGACCAGCAGGAGTTGCATATTCCTAGAATTTAATATCAACAGATACCATGTTTTTTGCAAAATTTTAACAGGATTTTGAGTGTGTTTGGAATAAAACTATTCTTCCATCAAAACTGGTGGTAGGGGAAGAGATGATGAGGATAGGGCAATGAAAGTTGAAAAGGATTTGGGAAGAGCCTGACTGTGAAAAACAGATTGAAACAGAGGTGGATTTGGGAAACGAGGGGAAGGACTAACTGGGCAAAGGTGCAGAGGATGACCTGACAGTGACAGTGCAGGGGCTTGAGTGGAAAAAGAAGGGTTTGAGGTAAAAGAAGGAAAAGTACATGAGAATGGTTAGACACAAAAAGCCAAATTCAGGATAAGTTGTTTGAGGAAGAGCTACTGGGAAAGCTCTAAGTCTGTGTCCTTGTGGATCAAAGGGATAGTGAACAATTAAGAGTAAGACAGCAGTGGAGCAAGAGGACTAAAACAGTGATGCTGGAGGAGCACATTAGCAATGCAATCCAAATTTCTGAGAGAGAGTGAGGGAGAGGGAGTGAATCTGGACTATGCAGTAATGGAGCTCGTTTTTCTGTAAAATGCCTTTTAATCTGCTGTGAATTTTGAAAGTTTCTGAATTGCACAAGGCAGCTCAGAAAGAGAGTTTCAGGCTCAAGGTAGTTAAATTTTCCTTTGTGAACCTGGATTCCATACCTGCCATAAGTTTTATATAAGAATACTAGATAAATCTTTCAAACCAGACCTCCACAAATGGGCACTGATTGCATGTGTTCTTCTTTTGGGTGCTCAACTGAATTCATTAACTCCGGGTTTGTGCCTGCTCAAAATGAGTGGAAACTTTATACCTGGATTTCCAAATGACGCCACTCCTCACGTGCCAAATAGAAGCAGTTATAGTAATATCTCAGTCAGAGGAGCATTCAGAAAATAAATCAGTTAATATATGTCAACTATTTGAGTATCACAGTGATGAGCACTGCTGAAAAGCCCAGGAGGACACTAATTCTGTTACTGGAACAAGGCTGGGCAGCAGGCAATAAGTACAGCAGCACAGGACCATTTATCGACCATGGAAGAAGAAACAAAAGAGAAACAGAAGCTTGTCCAGCTGATTTTTAGCAGAGCACTCCTCCTTCCTGTGAACTGAATACAGCAGTGGTCCTGAGGGAGAAAACAGTGTGTGAATGTGTAATTACAAGACTGTATCATAATGTGTATACCCAAAGGGACTGGATTAATTTTGCACAGGCAACCTTTCTTCTGACATTGCCTAACTCTGAAATGCATGATTAGTGACTGTATGCGGGAGCAGAGGGACTGCTCTTTTGGTAGTTCTCCTGTGTTTAAAAAAACAGTAACAGCACCGCAGCATTAATTGTATTTTATATGCAATAACATTGCTGATCATTTTCAGTCCTGGAGTTTTAGGTTAGTTTGTTTTACTAAGACTGTAATATCTGTGTTTAATGTAGGACTGTATTAATTATGTCAACAACCTGAACTTCAGGTTAAATGCGTATTTAGCACGTGAGTAGCAACGCATGTAGGACAACTTTGAGTAATGTAAAAATTTTCTTGATAGTTGACAGGGCCGGGCAGAATAAAATTGCTTGTTTAGTATTCAAATCTGCTATGAGGTACTCTTCACAGTCCTCTCTCAAATGACTCCTAGAGTTTGCTCAGAGACCCAGGCTGCTTGGGGGTGGGAGGAGGCATTTATATTTCTCTTTGTCTGAGGCTGTGGTACTCTGTTGAGGTGCTGTGTCGAGCAATGGGTATCCTCGTTAGGGGAGGGTGAGTGTGAGGCTCCCACAGCAGAGCTTGTTTCTATTCTGTCCTCTTTGAGTCCATGGCTCTTTGCATTGAGATGCACCATGGCTCTTTCCCAGTCAGTAGTGCCAATCCATGAAGAACTGCAAGAAGGTCACTTGAGGACTGAGAACATCCAGGTCACTAAAACTGGATTTTACTTTATATGGCTATCACCATGTGCTAGCCCTTGCTTAAAATTCCTGCTGACCCACCACAGAGATTGGTGTGGGGTTTGGCTTTGGTTTGGGTTTCTACTGGTATGTATCCTATATACCAGTAGTGTTTTCCTTGCCTGGTATTCTCACCCCATCAAACTATAACAATCCACTGAGTTCAGTACAATATGTCACTCTGTTAATGTTGGGGCAAACATTAACAGAAAATGAAGATTCAAGAACACCAGAGCATTTCACGAATCCACCTTGGTTTTGCAGAGTTGTTCATCTAGCAGAGGGAGCTTTTGTTTTTCTTTCAATTTAGAATTATTTATAAAGATTTTTCATTTTTTATTAATGCAGTGTTTTTAAAAAGCAATTTAAGCCCAAGCTGATGTATTTGTTTTAAAGTCAAGCTCATTATTAAGTGGTGGTTTTTTAGCTTCTAATTTCAGTCATTGTGAATTTTTTTTTCTTTTTCAAGATATTCACTGAGCAGCTCCAGCAAGCACAGTTATAGAGTAACTGCATAACAACTGTAGTTCACAGCACTATTTACTTTTTCTTACCAGAACAAAAAGTGGTGTGCTAGGGCTGTCTTCCCATTTTCTAGTATTTATAGCTTGGATTCCTCCATTGCGAGAAAAATTTGCCGCAGATTACCAGAATGTCTGACTGTTTCACAGTCTTATCATAATATCCCTTGATTTGGTCTAGCTGCTGTAAGATCGTGTTTCTTAAGAGCAGATTCAGCCAGAAAAGGAGGGTGCCAGCTGGGGTTTGTGACAGACATGCATAAACATTACAGCCGCTGTGTCCCATAGAGGGACGAACAGTATGTTCATACAGTCCCTAATGGACTACCTTTGAAATGCCTTGTGAAGAAGATGCTAAAATTTATAAAATTTCAAGATAGGGATGGAGAGTAGCTCTATAGTATCATACACGCTTCTGTGTTTTTCATTGTATCCAGCCTTTGTCTAGACTTCCCAGAGTCTGGCTTCTTTTGCATGCATTTATATTTGGTTCAGTGGATTTTTATGGAAAGAAACATTTAATACTCTGTTTAAAACGTAGTGCTGAGTCTTTTATTTTAGAAAAATATTTTGTATTCTTATGATCAGTGGCATTTCGGCACTTAAATTTATTGATGGTAACTCTTTGTAAGGCAGGAAAGCTTTATTGTCTCCTCTTAGGGATAGCAATGAAAGCAAAATGACGTGATGGCAGTCGGGCTTGAAAACTGAAGTGGAATAGGCTGTAGCAAGCTAAAGTTGTGACTTAAACCTGAATTCACTTCAGTGGTATAACATTGCCAAGCGAGATCATCTACTTAAATGATAAAAGTAAATTTGACTACAGTATCATCTATTTTGTGATGTGCTGACTACAATTCTATGTCAGGTATTTCATGGCTGGAATAAAGAGCAAGGCTCCTTCTATCATGAATAAATGTTTCAATCTTCCCAGGATAATCTTTCAGCATGCTTCTGAAAAACCACTTTGCCATGAGATTCTCCTGAAAGCTACGCAGTCTTCCTAATGGTCATACCTTTTTCTTTCTTTCTTTTTTTTTTTTTTTTTTTTTTTTAAACTAATGGTCATGAAACAGAGAGCTTGGCTCTAAAAGAAAGCAAGGCTGTGATTCCAGTTTGGCTGCTTGTACAGAGAAGCCATCAACACAAAATTTATACCTGAGTGAATTTGGCTTTTAAAATGGGCTAGATGTTGTGTTTATGGTATCTTTGACAACAAAATTTGAGGGGAACATAGACATAGTCACTTTACATCAGACTCCATGTTAAGAAAGTCTAGTTATTCTCAGACACTATCTAGGGCAAACTTTTTCAGAAAAAGGATGTGAGAATCCAGTGTAAACCAAAACAAAGACTATTTCTAGTTTCCTTCGGATTTATAGGAGTTTGACTTAAAACTGGAAATTTCGGAACAATGCTGCTGCCAAAAATTGCAAGATAATAGTTCAGATTCTTTTGTCTATATAAATTTTTTTCTTTGGCTGTTATATTCCTGACCTCAAAAATTCATGGGGTAAATTAATTCTATAGTTTCATTGCATAATATGTCAAAAAAGCATTTTCATATAACTGGTTTGAATATTCAGTGATATTATTTTTTCTGTTTCACTGGGTACCCTTTCACTTCATGTTTATGATTGCTAACCTCTATTTTCACACCCTACCTTTTTTTTTTCTACCTGAATTATTTTGTATATTTGTATTCTGCTCTCCTCTCATGAATATGAATTGAACTGAAGAATGTGTCATTCCAAAACTGTTTTGCTTAATTCACTAATTTTTCCAAAACAGTGGTTCTTTATTGTACAGTAACTGAGAGCAATAGTTACTAAAGCATGGAAGGCCTGGGCTTAAATCCCTCTTGTGGGAAGATTTCAGCCCATACCTTTTGCCATTGGAAGATAATGCCTTAACCACCAGCTTGCACAACATGCTGGAAAGAGCTTATCTGAGTCTCTCTTCTTGGAAATTGTTCCCTAACTCAACCTGATGTGCACTGAGAGGGAAGGAAGAGTGTAAAGTCTGAATTCTTCTGTTTGTTTCAATAGCTGAAATTGAGGAATGAACTGAGATTATAGGTCCTTACCTTGTTTCTCAAGTCTTGTGAATGTAGCCCTTTGTTCTGCAGGCAAAGCAAAACATCAATTACTTACATATTCTGTACTAGTCCAGTTCCCATTTCTTTTACTGAGCTGACAGCACCTGTATTTTCCAATTACATTCATGGACAGAAGTTTTTTTTCTTTTCTGAAAAGCGTTCTCATTTCTTTTCCTTGAGCATCTCCATTAGTTCAGCAATATTGTCTTTGAAGGGAGTAACAAGCTCTGCGTACAATATTGCAGGTGAGAATGACAAGAGTTATAGGGCAAACTGCATTTCTGATCTCTTAAAAGTGCATACCACTAATGTATGAAGGTTGTTGTCTTAATTTCCTTGGGATGAGTTCATAGGCTGAAAGAAATTCGAGCTCAGATCTTCAGTGGCTTGTGTAGCAAAGATGTTTAAATTAGCAGGTTTATCACTTGATCGCTTGGGTTTGTGTTTGTGAGTCTTCTGTTTTGGGAGGTGGGATCAACAGTAAGTACAGTATGCCTTTGTAAAGGAGAGCAGCATTTGCTTTAATGAGTGTGAGGAAGGCATAATATCACTGACGTTTGCAAGAACAATAGACCTTCATGTATAGGTCTGGTATATTCCCTTGTCCTTCCACACTATAAAAGCTTAACTGCTCAAGAGCTCTGTCTCAGGCAGTAGGATAACCGGTATCTGGCCTTTATAAAAAGAATTTTTCATTCATTTTTATCCTTTTGATATATAAGCTTCTAACCATGGTAAACATGCTCTGTAGCATAACTAGAAGAGTGGGAGCAAGTTCTTCATGTCTGATAGCTCTGGAGTCTCTTAACCCTTAAGAATTTGTAAGCTTGTTTTATATAGAGTTTACATCAGATCTTATCTGACTACTGTTCATTTAAGCAAATATATATACACATATGGAGTCAAAAACTTGGCTCCTGGTGAAGCTTGTCACTGTGAACTGTTCTAATACCTTTATGGACAGCAATTTGGAGTATTCGTTGCTACTTCTGGTTTTAAGCACATGAAAAAGTGAGGCTATGATCCAGTCTGCCTAAATCCTGCCTACAATGGGATTAGGATGCTTTAAATCCTGATGAATCCTAGACACTGATCCAGCCTGCTTACTTAGTAAGGCTGCTAAATCCATCAGGCATTGAAATTCATTAGATGCCTCCCATGTAGTCTGAGTGTTCCCTAGACACTAACATTTTGTCAGTCTGTATGCACAGAAGAGCCTTTCTTTCTGGGGAATTGAGTGCCAAAAGGTATATCGCAATCTAAGATGAGGCAGAAAGGTGCCTGAACCAAGAAGCCCCAAATATGAGACTGTGTGATGTCTGTGTCTGGCTTCACCTTATATGAGGACAGTACTGGGGAGAAAGAGATGGGATCTAAGTCTATGTCCCTGGTGATAAGCAATATGACAAGGACATGGTTTAATGTGAAATGTGTAAATAAGTAAGTCCTCTCACAACTGAATGTTTTAACTAATAAGCTCTTGCAGCACTTCAATGCTCCCCTTCAATGGGCTGGACACACTGACATGGTATCTAAAGAGCTCTTAGTAGATCATTCACTAGGCCACTCTCCTGAGACATGACCTCAGCTCTGATCAGGCTGAAGGTAGCCTGGCTCCAGATCTTTCACTTCTTTCACACGTTTTTATTGCCAATGCAGTTCTGTGAAGTGCCACTGCTCTGTGGACTAAGTGAATGGAGCTGTCCAAAATTTTCCTTTAGCTTCCTACGAACTCAGTGAAAAAGATGAACCCCTCATTTAAGCAGACTCAATTGATGTTGCCTGGAAATGCATGAATTCCACATATAGGCAGGAAAAAAAGGAGAAATACATAAGCTAGGAAGACTGGGTTTATTTTTGCAAGTCTTCAAAGGTACCTGAATCTCTCCATTGACTCGTAGAGAAGCTGGGCAAACTAAACTGTCTTCCCTCGCCAAACACGTAAAACTGAGGTGATGCAATATCTAAATTTGAGCAGACTGGATAGTACCCTGAAAAACAATGTTCTGTGGCCAGATGGTTGAATGAAAATGGCATGAGTCTCCTGCGGTATGAATATTGCGAATGGCAAAATTTCATGTTACTCTTGCCAAGGAGAAATTTTGTATAATGAACCTTATTGCTGGAGGGAGGAGTCACATGTACAACCTTTTCTCAGACTCTACATGAACTCCTTCGTCCAGAAGGTGCAACAGCCTACTTATTCCTTCTGCCCTGTTGTTAATGTACTGTTCTGTCTGAGCAATACAGCTTGAAAGCAAATTGTTTTGATGGATCCAGATTCATTTCTATATTTCACCATCACTAGTTTATCATGATGTTCAAGGACAGAGCAGCAGATCTGTAGCTGGCATGTTTTGATATACCACACCACCTCCACAAGCCAGTGCTTCTGTTTTGAATATTATTCCTAAAAACCTGCTAGCCTAAGGTATAGAGGAGTACTTGCTTAAAAGCATGAACTACTCACATGTGATAGGGGCCCTGAAGCTTTAGGAGGGGTTGAGGAAAGAGGAATTGTTTTGTGTGTTTGGGAGGCAGGGGGAGTGTTTTGTTTTTCTCCACTAAGCATCAGATCTGTGCTTCCTGTTTTAAGGAACTGGACAAGTCAAAGAGATTGAATTGCATAAACCATATTCTGTTTGACCTATTAGAAAAATCCCACATGGACTTCACAAAATGCTTTTTCACAGAGGAGGATTTGTTGAAAGCGTATCATATCCTACTGAATGGAGCCTGTTCAGATGCCTTTGGAGTCCTTGGATAGTCGCCACGGTCACCAAATGCATTGTCTTGAGTTGAGCTCGCAGATGCTGCTTTACTTTTGTTCAAATCATATTTAAATTATAAAATATGGTGATCCTCCATATGGCGAGGACTAGCTTGATCCTTCCTGTTCTCAGGTCCCTTGGAGATGAGTGATATATGCTTTTTTAGTCTCAGGATTGTTACATGCTGTTTTATATATTAACTTTATTTTATTTATATTTTTATTTATTTATTTATTTATATTACCTTTAATATTTAACTTTTTTGTCCAGATTTATCTGAACAGTAGTTGCCCTTCTGCAGAAGCACATACATATTTTGAGTTTATCCTGTTTCTTCAAAGAGTGAGATTCCAACCCGTGAGCATACTTACGTAATATCTTTATCCTAGCTTCATATAACAGTAATTTTTATTTCTAAGAACGGAGATGCAAATTAATTATAATTTACAATAGGTAATAACCTTTGACACTTAAAAAATCATTATACTGAGGATCTTTTTTAATCAGAAAATAGATGGGATAATTACTAATCTGTGCATACCTTTTATTTTGGGGGCTGTTTACTGTAACCTTTAGTAGAGAGTTCCTTTATCTTCTTTGAGGTTTGGCCTTGAAATGACATGAGAAACCCTACAGAAACTTTAACTTTTAGGACATACCATTCCTATTTTTACACTTTTTCCTTTTAATGGTGGATAACACAAAGGGTTTACTACTGTATTTTCAAGGCACTTAATGGTTCTGGTATAAAATATTTGTTATCCCTCTTTGCTCCTAACCATTTGTTAATGTTAGATTTGGCAGGTTATGTAGCCCAAGACTGAACTTCATGCCTCTTAAAGGTTTTAATGACTTTTTACAGTGGTGGAATTCACTTCTGATTACTGGTTAAAATAATAATTTGTCTAGACACTTAGAAGAATGTTTTGCTGCTTTTTTGACTTTTTGTATAAAGTACTGGTGATGTTGCTGTGAGCTTTGAAGTAATCCTCTGCATGACTTCATTTGATCCTTAAACTTTGATTCATTATGTAAAATTGAAAGCCAGAGATGGATTATATTGAAAGTTCATGGTCACCTATGGAATAGCCAAGTCATCTATGGAATAGCCAAGTCACCCATTCTCTGCAGACTTCTGAGATGGTCAAGAGATTTTCCAACAAAACTCTGCTATTGAGGGTGAGGAGGAGGGATGGGGAAGGCAGTTTGCTGAAACCCAGTGTTTTGAAGAAATGCGTAAATTGGTTTTGGTGATCATCTAACCCCACAAACCACAAGCAGGCTTCTACTGCATCTTGACCTGGTTTCTTCCTCATGCTTCACCTCGCAGAAACTCTTCCCGTCACTTCTCAGGTCTTCTGCTCAGAGGTGGCCTGGGAGCAAGGACTACTCCAAGCCTGCAAGCAGTTGCGGGTTTTGCGAGCCCTGCCGATACCTTGATGTGTCTGGAACTAGGGCTGTGCCAAAGCCCCTAGGACTGGGTCCTGCATACCCAGGCTGCATGGTGCTGGATCAGGAGGCAGTATACATGTGTTAAATAAGCCAGAACTATGTAATATGTAATTTGGAGCAGCTTCATAGTCTTAGGTCAGCTTCAGGCTAGCTGCAGAAGGACAGGTGATGTTAGACTGCTAAAATGTTGATTTCTGTAAATTTTTTTGATGAGAATGAATGCTTCATGTGCTTAATTTTTTTTTTAATCTGGGATTATTGGGAGCTGTAATGACAAATTTGCAGGATTTATTGTTTACAGCATTTCATAACTGGGGTCTCCATTTTTACCTTAATTTGGAAAAATCTGACTAGCCTGTATAGTTCTTTCTCCCTCCCCTGATATGCACTCTGAGAAAGCATCCCTACCCAGAAACATCTATCTTTCCAATTTGAAGTGACACTCTTCTTAAATATTCACTTACAAACAGTATGGGAATTTTGAGCTCTGAACATCTCTATTGGTGATGTTGATCAAATTAATTTATTTTAGGGACGTCATGTCACTGGATTTAAATGACTAAGTGCCTTTTTGGAAAAAGAAGCAGTTACTGTTCCATGACAGTCTGAGAAATTCAGGGTGGGTTTTTTTTCTTTTCTTTATTTAATACAGTATAGTCATCCTGTGGTAGAATTACAGAGACATGGCTCCAGCTGTGCTACTCAGCTTCTGTAAGCAGAATTAAAATTGCATATAAATGGTTTAATTGCCCTTCAGTTTGTAATATCGCAAACTCAAGCTGTGACTAATTTTTTTTTTTTAATCTAGAAATATAGGCCCAACATTTGTTAATGTTTTATGCATAGCCATTCTTATTTGTGCTGTGGGCCATGGGCAGTAAGATAAGGTGTGTATCTCAAAAGACCTACTTTTGGTAGCTGTAGCTCTACAAAGCTGGTACTTGACATTATTTTCATAGCTAGGGTGACTCACTAGATTTTGATTAATGTTTTAAAAGAAGCCAACACTCATTAAATACAGAGTGGCTGTTATCAATAGCTACTATAAATGAACCCTAATGGGGGTTATTGAATTTCATTTTACATATCAGCAACAGCTGGTCCGTTCAGAGAATTCCCATTCAGCTTCTTATAGTCCCAGGAACTTGATTTTTTTTCTTTTTTAATACGACTGAGGGGTCCAATCTCAAATTGTTGATGGGAGTAGAAGCCTCCTGGTACCACTGGGGAAACTATTATTGGGCATGCAAAATCAGGGATAATAAAATATGACAACATCTTCTATCATATCATTGAGTGGACTGGTTTTATTTTGTATTCACTAAAGCTTCCCCAGTAAGATGAAAAGGTGCAATCAAGTTCATCCTTTATAGCGGGAGGAGTTCGGCCATTCTGTGAAGCAACACACCCTAGATCAAACAGATAATATTTTTCTAGTGTTAGGTGGAAGACAGTTTAGTTATTGTTACGTGGCCATACTTACATGTTTATTTTGACAGGAAATTATTGACTGCTATTCTAATTTAATTTCTCGTGAAGGGAAAGAAGGAGGAGACAAACATCTACATTTTTTCTCTTTTAGTGTTCGCTTAAAGTTGAATGTGTATTCAGCTGTGGAACTTCTTATTGCTGGATCAGCAAAAACCTGTTCAGTCTATGAAACCATGATTTTCTCTCATTTCATAGCCCAGAAGATACTATAATTCATTTAGTATAATGGATAGATTGTGATTGCTTATGCTAAATAAACCCAGACATCAGCCAGATACTAACACAGAGTTAACAAAATGGTGTAGCGAGCATAATATACTGCTTCTATAATGGAAAAGCATATGTTTTTCAGTTTTATAGCTAGATGAGGAAAGCACATTTAGTTCATCCTATCCTGTTTGGGGGCTGAGATAAAAGCATATGTGTTTTTCATGGAAAGAGGCAAACACCTGAGCAAATTATGGCAATGTAGCAATTGGGGTTTTCTATCTATAGTTCAACAGTGACCCTAAGGACTCAATAAACTCCTCTCAGCGGATCGTACTTTTTGCATACAGTACCACTCTATTTTTCACCTCCATATCTGCAATAACATATAGATTAGTAGCATACTCCTGTCAAGGCCCTATTGAAATGAGTCAGATAGCTGTTAAAATAAAGGAGTCTCCAACAGGAATATAGCTGCTGTTTCTAATTATGTGATTTGCAATCTCAGATTATGGTTCGTGCATGTCGTGGTCATGTATGTCTAAAGAATTAAAGCAGAATGTGAATTCAGTTTAGTCAAATCTTTAGTGCTGTCTTATTTTGAAGAGTCTAGGTTGACTTTCTCTTTTTTTTCTTTCTTCTTTTTCTGTCTTTTTTTCTTCCTCTCTTTGTTGCACTTTCAGAAGCAAGGCATTACAGGTGAGGGTTTTTTTAAAGATAAAACTATTAACAGTGCCTGCCTGCTAGTCCTGTGTGTAATTTAGTAGCTTAGAAAAGACTCTAAAGTACATGCAGCATTAACTTTACTTCTTATTCTAAATCACCACTCAGAATGGACAGGCTTCTTATCCTTAAGACTATCTCTCTGCAGAATCCTATCATAAAAGGAATAAAGACATGAGAAACTGATTAAGCTTAAGAGGGAAGCATCATTCTATGTTCTCGTAGATAATTTTAAAACCTCCATCACGGCGCAAGAGGCAAACTTGTGCTGTGCTCCTCTCAGTTGCTGTAATTATGCAAAAACTCTTGCAATGAAAATCATCTCCAGTGCTTTCAGCGGGGAGACTGTAACTCCCAGTAAGTGATTCCCTGAAAAAGCATTGCTAAAGTGGACGGGTCAAGATTTTTTTATTCCAAGTCTTATAAGGGCTTTTTGGATAGAGTCCAGTTTGAGTGCACACAATACTGTCTATCATCCTCATTTTGCACTCTAGATGCTGTTTGCCTCATTTGTGTTTATGATGGAAGATTAACAGATAAAACCAAAGGTCTGTTGCGTGTTTGTTTCAGAGATGCAGACATGCAGAATATTTTATATTGTGAACTGCCCAGGAACAGGTGTTTTCTGATCTTGACACAAAATCAAGTTTGATGGCACTAGATTAGCAAAGGAGATAAAAAGAAATAAAATGAGTGATAAGTATCATTCTTGTTTCATTTTCACCTGAAGGTGTTTCCCATGCTAATGTGCTGCTGGCTTAAATAGAAGTGCCAGATAGCATTAGGACAATTCAGTTATGAGACTCTTCAACAAGACTGATTTTGCTTTCCAAAATAGGAAACGTACAAAGTGCAACATTTCTCTTCATTTGCTGACTGCCCCTCCCTGCAGATCTTCTTGTGCTTACTTGCATTCATAGGACTTTCCTAAACCTCTTAATTTAACAAATTTAATCTAGACTGGGTACCAACTCTCAACCCTCAGCTAATGAAACACTTCCTGGCATGACATTAGCCCCTGTTATATCTAAGGGCACTGCTGAGATGCAGCCCCTTGCTGGATAGGCTCAGGCAGTGCAGTCACCCTGCAGAGCAAAGTTCTTCATGAGGTGCAAATGTACTCCTTCCTGATCGTATACGCTTCCACATTACTAGGAGCACATAATACTCCATAAATTGAGAACTCCTAATTATACATAAGAATTAAAATTTTGGGGGTTGGATTAGGTGACAGTCAATGACAACTTGCTGGGTTTGGGAGAGACTGTGGCATTTTTAAGGATTTCCTAACAAAGTAAGCACTTCTGCTAAGTGCTTGCACATTGCTGTACAAGAAATTTCTACTTAAAATGACCATAGGCAAAAGGATATCCGTGAAAACATCCTTCTTAAAGGCACTGTTGTGCATACCTAATTTGACAGTGTACTGATTGCCAGTAGTGAGGCTCACAGCACATGCTAGAGCAAGCTGACTCTAGGAAACAAATCGCTTGATCTTTGCAAACTCCCATTTGAAGCTGACTACCACATTCTTATGCATTATATCTGAAACATCCTGCATTTTTCCAGAAGCAGTAGTATTTCAGGATCACATTAACTGGCAAATATAGTATATAATTATGCTGTAAAAATAGTCTTGATTAAAAAGTGACCAGATGAGATTAAAAATCTCTAGTGAAGGAAACAGCAGGACACCACGATTATAAAGGCAGAAAAGAACAGATGCCTCAGTTCCATTTGCTTTTGAGAGCAAATACTGAGTTAGGGTCCTGATTGCTGAATAAAGCTTCTTCCAACTCATATGATACAGCAGTCATTGAGTGTCTCTGAGTACCATGTGCAGGAAATGTCTGATAAAACAAAGTTTCATGCTGAAGTGCTCGTTCCTGGGGGCAGAATTCTCTGATTCAGAATGTGATGTGTTTGATGAAATCTTCTGCAAAACCAAAGTAGAGTTCAAAAGAGGAGCATCTATTTTCCTGACGGCATCAGCAGTGAGTCTGATGGAAAAGTCACTTTTCACCAAAGAGCTGCAAGGCTCAGGGGGATTCTGGTTCTCTGGAAATATCAAAACATTTGCATTTGGTCCCATTTTGACCAAAATGAGACCAAATAGCAACAGAAAAAAAAATCTCTGCCATCAGGGAGTCCTACTTGTGAACCAGCTCTGTCTGTGTCTCGTGTGCTGGAGATCAGAGTCTTCTGATGTACAGAGGTTTGGCTGCAGGGAGTTCCTAATGCTGGGCTCAGCATTAGGCTTGCCTTTGACGTCCACCTGTGCCACCTCCTGTTACATGTAAAAGGCCTGTTTATTTCTTTAAGACTTTTTCTGGTGGAGTGAGCAGTGGCTAGCAAATGGAAGGCTTTGACTGATGCAGTAGTAGAAACCAGTGTTGGTAGGAAACAGATATTTCAAATCTGTGCATAATTCCAACATTTGGAGCGTAGGTTGGTGGCAGATTTGTGCTAATGTGAAATGCAAAGAACCCCCAAATTTCAGTTTCTCATGAAACAGACATTTCTTCCTCTTCTCATTGATTGTCTCCAACATAAGTGCTGATGGGTTTGGGTTTTCATTAAAGCAATATCCTATATAAAATTTAAAAAGAATGTCAGCTGTAGGCACCTAATTAGTAATAAAGCTTAATAGCTTAAAAAGCATGAATCAAGTACTATCAAAATTTTATTTTTGATTTTCTCCCATTGAAAAGCAACTTTTCAGTCAAAATAATTCCACAAAACAGATACATTTTTGATAACTGCATTTTTAAAGGAAAACTGTATTGCCTCATCATAACAAATACTTTCTTGGCCGTTAAGAGCCAGCTTTCCAAGTGCTCCATTCCTAAAAATGATATTACTTCTTGTTTAGTTTTTTATTTGGCCAAGGTTTCTGTTTATTATGTCCAGTGTTTAATTAAGATTTTAACAATCTAAATAAATATATTTATGGGTAGACATTGTCAAGGAATTGAACATTGTCAAGAGTATTAACAAGCCCTGCCATTGCTACCAGGTAGCAAATAAGTAATACCTCCTTCACATGAGTGATGCCTGTGAGAATATATCAGTTTGCATTGGCACTTTGAACCTTCCTGCTACTGCTTTAACAAGCATTTGTGTACCAGAGATGTCTATGTAAAGGTGTAGGTTATGGGTGCAGGAAAAAAAGTAATTGGAATACAGTCACTAACAAGGAGAAATCTAAAAAATCTGGACTGCCACTAGTAGTGCAGAACCACAGGAGTAAAGGGTTCCTACTCCCTTTTTAAAACATGACAGAACTGAGAAGGATGTGGAGGACCATGTGGAAGCGCAAATAAAAAGTAACTGGAGGGAATAATCAAGAAATTCTTGATGAGATGGCAGTAGGTTAGGGACACCACTTCCTTCCTGAGAAGCACCAGAAGGACTGCAATGGAGACGACACATCAGAGATGGTGGAAGACAGTACGCACCCTGAAATGAGAAAGCAGTCTACTACAGTGCTGAATACTCATTCTATAGAATGATGCTAAGTAACTCTTTAAAATCCCTTCCTCTGACAAAGCAAATGACCCATTTCTATCTGGCAGAGGATGAGAAATAAAATCCATAATGCTAGAGGTGTGTCCTAGGAATTCTTTGGTTCTTAAGCATATATGGTGCCCTGCCCTTCAATGCATCAGTTCTGTGCCTGGTGCCAGCTTTTATCTTACTCAGAATGAGCTTTCTTTCTACAGCTCCAGGGGTAGAAGTGCCCAAATGGAACAATGCTGAATAGTGCTCAACTTTTCTAAGGCAGGTGCCAAACACACATTTACACTAAGCCTGACAGAGGAAAGTTCATTAGTTGGTAGGGGAATGTACTTACCTGATCTTCCCATATTTGTTTTCTGCTGTCTAAAGGAACTTAGCATTACGTTTTCTCACCATTGCAGTAGTATCTCTGATTTAATTAGATGATTGCCAACTATGCTAAAGGATTAAAGACTTTCTAATAGCTAGTCTGACAAAATTTCTTCTGAGTTACAAACATCTGTGATTTGTCCAGGGTTGAACTTCAATGGTGACCAAAGCACAGTGATAATTTGACCCTACATAGTAACGGTTCCCTGTCTGTGGTCCTCCACTGCTGTGATTTGCTGTGACCTGTCTGCTGTTCCCACCCACCACCTAGAAGTTTTCACTAGCTAGATGCGTAATCACCTTCAGATCCATTTCTGTGAGGTCTCTGATCACTTTGTACAAGACCAGGCAGGCACCTGCTCTGATTTTGCAGGCAGCATAGTGGCAGGATGCACACACCAGCTAAGAAGCCCTTGCTCATAGCCAGATTCATTACCCTGGGGGCAATGCCAGAGCAACACAGCGGCAGAGCAAGGCTTCTTGGTGCTGTTCCTCCCTTGTGCCTTCCTCCCCAGGTGAGCAGGGAAGAGAAAGGGAGGTGTTAGAGATAAAACAGAGTGGGAAAATTAATCTTGTTGGGAGCAAACACGCTTAAGCCTGCCAACCTAAAAAAAAAAACTAACAAAAAAATCACAGGAAGAAAAAAAAAATCAACAAAGTGCAGGGTAAATTTGCTGGAGGTATTTTGAATGCTGCAGGTGACTGTACTGAGTCATGTAGCCAGACTTAGAGGCATTTGGGATGTATGCGTGTGCTCAGGTGCAGATCTCTCGCCTCCATGGGAGGCCTTTGACCTGAAAGTGCCCAGGGAGCCTCGGTGTTGCCATGTTAGAAGGCAGCTGTGCTGGAGTCTTCACAAACATTTGGACTAAGGTTTCTAAATGCCACCTTTTAAGTCTTCTCTTTCAAGTCCACTTTGTAAGTATTTCACCAAATATTTGTTCCACCTTTTCAGGAAGCGTGTCAGCCTTACCTTCTTCCCTTGACCCTTCCTCAACTTCCGAGCAATGCAATTCTACCCATGCAACTCTTCAAAAGCATTGTTTCAAAGTCATATGCTTGAATAGAGGCAAGACTTTTGTTTAACACTGGCACAGGTGAAGATCTTGCACCACAATACTGATTGAAATAAAAATGATTGTGTGGTTTCGTTGACCAATGTGGTAATACTGCACAGTTCAGATATCAAATACAGCAAATAATGTCATGATTAATCCACAGAAGAAAAAAAAGGCATTGAATACATTTGAATTCTAAATTGAAGGGAATTACAATCCGCTTGCTGATATTTTGCAAGGTAGATATGGGGCTAAATTGTTCCCTAAAATTATTCACTCACTCATAATCACAGTCAAGAAAAAAGCCTCCTTTGAGAGAATAAGTGCAAGAATAGCATTAATCTTAAGGAAGGGCTAAATCACTGAACCTGTAAACCAGAGCAGCAGACTTGGGTGATGGAAAGCAGCCACTGTTCTTTGGCACCAAAGTGCTTCCAGATTGCATCAAATTATCAAAACGCTGCAGAAGGCTGGGAGGATGGCAGTGACCCTCAAGCCTTTACTACATGCAAAGTTCCAAGGCTTCTGGTATTTCTTATGATCTTTTACCGATTTTCTATTACTCACCACACAGGAGAAAAAAAATTAAGAAAAAAAAAGTCAAAAGAGGTTACTTGCTTTTCCTTCATGATAAATTTAATTTTGTATTCCTCCTTCCCTTCCAGTTTCTATTACCCAATATTTACTGCTCATCACTCATTTTTCATTAAATATCGTTTATGCTAAAACTGGATTAGTGGTAGAGATATCTATGCACTAATATTTTGTCAGATTGGAAATTGCTGACTGCAGCTCTCAGAGTAGATCAGAGTTCATTACTAAATTAAGCTGCCCTGATTACAGTTTTACTTTGTGAGAGTTTTTGCATCTGTACTAGATATGGAGATAGCCTGAGTGCCACCTATTTATATTTTCACAATGCATATAGGGCTTTTGCATGTGTTACATTCAATTGCATGTATCCATCTGGGCACCTATGAGCACGTTCACTGCATATGTCCTCACAGGTTCCCAAAGTCCATATTTAGTGGTATTTAACCGTTATTCCACTCTCTGTTGTAACTATTTACTCTGGTCGGCTTGTATACCATGGGATTTTCAGCCTGTGCACAGCAGCCCATATGATGCCCAGGAGGAATTTCAAGGAAAAGTTTACAGAAAATGGCCAGCTGAGTGGGAAGCCCTGTAAATTAGTCAGAAGTGAAATGAGAAAGGTGTGTACAAGTGAGGGAGGACCTCACCTCAATATCTGAGGTTGTGAGGACAGCTGGCAGGCCAAAGTGAATGTCCCATCTCTGTCTTCACAAACATCAATAACTGCTGGAACTGAGCATCTAAGTCAGATCAAGTGTTTAAGCAGCCAGTGCTGTGTTGTCAAGACTAGCTCAGTTTCACTCTCCCTCTTAGCTCTTTGCATTTATTTACCTGTACTCCCTGCTCTGCTTTGGGTGGCAAGCTGCCTGCGCCCCATCACAGCTGTGTCACACCTAATGCTGGATGTTAAGTGTATTTGGTACCATCAGGGCATGTCCACAGGACTGAAGCAGGGTAGGTTTAGACTAGATATAAGGAAGAAATTCTTTACAATGAGGGTGGTGAAACACTGGAACGGCTTGCCCAGAGAGGTGGTGGAGGCCCCAACCCTGGAAACATTCAAGGCCAGGTTGGACGGGGCTCTGAGCAACCTGATCTAGTTAGCGGTGTCCTTGCTCACTGCAGGGGGGTTGGACCAGATGACCTCTACGGGTCCCTTCCAACACAAAGCATTCTATGATTCTATGATTCTATGATTCTATGACTGGGGGCTGCTGTGGAAAAATGTGTTCCCTCATCTGAACCAGGATCCCCTTCCAGGTCTGCCTGGTTCTGCGTGTCTCGGGACACAAGGGAGGGCTACAGGAGCTGCAATTTAAGTGGCTTTTCAGCTGATCAGTGGCAGAAACTTAAGTGTCCAGGGGCCCAGACCTAGGAGTATTGGAAGCTGGACAGCAGGTGAGTGACACCTGAAGATGCCAGTGGCATGTCCTTGGCAGACATCAGGACCTGGATACCAGGTTGCACTGGCTGCATACATATTCTTACTGAAGCAAGGCCAAAGCACTGGCATGTGATTGCCCTTTTCTTTAGCCTCATCCCTGGCACAGCTTTAGCATGGACCAGCTATCACTCCCACAGCAGATCAGAGGTAGGCATGGGCGTGACTGGTCACTACCGCATTCCCAATGGACATTTGACTTATATGTAGGGTCTTGGAGCACATTATATATAGTTGTAGCCACAGGTTTTCTGAAATGGAATGGGGAAATGTTTCTAGAGCTTGCAGTCCTTCAGCCTGACCACTCAGCCATGCTCTCACACTGCACAGCGGTGATACAGAGCTGACTGTCATGAGATGACTGTGCAGTGTCTTTGATTTTTCTCCTATGAATACCTCTCTTTGGAATATTGGCCTGACCGAAGCTTCTAACAGAGTGGAAGCACATGAGTCACTATGTTGTTTAGCTGGGTCAATAGATAATGGGTTCTCCTGTTTAGCAATTATATTATTGAAGAAGCTTTTGGTTATAGATTTTTCTTACACCTATGATTTCCCTGAAAATTTAGTAATGGAGAACACCTTCTTCAACAGAAAGTATTTTTCCCTGTTAGACAGTAACAAGGAGGAAGGAACAGGTCAAAAAGGCAAAGTCTAAATATCTATTGCTTTTCTTAAATCTACTGTTTTTCTCATAGACTTAAGTAGCTTTGACTTAACCTTAATCCTGTGTGGCTTTTCAAGGTCTCCTGAGGCTGAGCTTAACTGCATTTTGGACTTGTGTTTGAGGAGTACCTTCCAAAAAATTGTCAGGGTTTCAATTACCACAATCCTCACACCACCAATTCTAGCTGCATGACGCTGAAAATAAGTTCTGAGAAGTCATCATCTTGGTTTTCAGAGAATTAGCTGTTCAAGCTAGCTGAAGACACTAATTTTTGGATTGTACAGACGAAAGCTGCATTTAGCTCTCAATTGCTCTTTAAATATCCACACGGTAACTCCCAACCATATAGCAACATGAATTTTTGTGTACTGCATGCACTAAAATCTTCACAAACTCAAAAGTATCAGTATACCACATCATCACTTTTGTCTCTCAGCAGGGTTCACTTTATTTTATTTTCATTTGTTGTTACTTGACTTTCCATGCAACCTTTTCTAATTCTCACCTTCCTCCTCACGAATGGAGTAGTTCCACTGCTGAAGTTAGTCTGATCATACTGAGTGTAATTTTCAGCAGAAGTTTTCCAGGCTCTTCTGAGGTTTGTGTGCTCTCTGAGCCAACTGCTGGGCCAGAAGGCAGACGCAGGGATGCTGGGAACCAGTCTACCCTGCTTCCCATAAGAGCGTCCCAGGAGTGTCACGCCAGTCTCCAAAGGTTGCCTGTAGGGCATGAGTAAGCTGCAATCTTGTGCTGTAGCAATAAAAAGTTACCCAGCAGCCGTCCTGCCAGGCATACCATTTATTAATCACAGGCTGTATCTCCCAAACTGGAGCCGCACCGGAGCTATTTTCAAGCCACGTACGGCTCAGCAATTTCAGCTTGGTGATTCTGAAGTGAGACACATTGCATAAGCCACGTGCACTAACACACGTGGGAGGGATTGTGAAATGGTTCATACATTAAATTTTGTTGTATTAAAGTGGTGCCTATGATGAAATCTTGCCTGAGAATTTTTGATACTACGGGGTCTCCCAAATCTAGGTTTTGGATGCTAGATACCACTTCACGCTAGCAGTTTAAGTAAAAGTTTATCTGTTTTAGAAACTTATAGCAGTATTTCCATTTTCTTGCCTACCGGATGGTTTTTCAGTCAGACAAACTTTTTTTTCTTTCAAACTTTGATCAAGATTTCAGTGACTAAAATTATGACAAAGTTTCCCAGAAATTGCTATGTCTGTCTAAGATTCAGATTTTTGCCTATAAATAGAATAAAGGACAGTATTGAACATAATGAAGAGTGCAGATATTGTCACATATTTAACATGGTAATGGTGCTGCAAATGGATAATTGAGGACTGTCAACATGAATCATTTAGAAATATGTTCTTGATTCTGTGAATATTCTTATGGGCTCTTATAAAGTCAGTGCCAATTAACAGGGGCACCTGGGCTCCAACATAAATGTGTTTATAGGTATCTAGGACAAGAGCATTGTTCAAGTTAAATCTCCATCCTTTAATGACTCCCTAAATGAGTCCCAGATTAGGAGATAAGATGCTCCTTGTGGATAGCTACACTGGGAAAGTATCTGCTATGATTTCGAGTAGTAAATCCGACTGGCCAGCCGTGGGAGTCTGATTTACTTGCTTATTTATTTACGAGTGCTGGACCCTTTGACTCTAGATGCAGCTGAGGGAACTCAGCCACTGTGAACATCAAGCATAAATTAATACAGATGGTCTGAGCCTCACATGAGAAAGTTGAGTTTGTGTGTTCGGTCTTAGACTGAAAATACCTGACTCTGTTCACACACAGTGTAAAGAGGTACAGGGAAACAAAGTGTGTGTGCACTCTGTGTAGAAATTTTGGGTTTTCTTTCTTCTCAGAAAATATTTATACGTCTGCCTGGGAGGCTAAGCCCAAAATTCCTCTATGATTAAGTAGTAAAAGCTCCTGTCGGCAAAGTTGTCAGATGTGTGTTAATATATGGTGCTCTGGTGGAGTTATTTAGGCTTTGCTACTTACTATACTGTAAAGGATTTGTTCCTCAGTGGTCAGATGTCATCTTTGATCCAGTAAGATTTAGCTTAAAGACCTTTTCCTCTGTTCTTTGGCAAGCAGTCAAATCCAGCTTTCTTTCATAGTCTTCTGAGAAACATATCAAGATTACCAGGATTTCTAGTACCTCACATTTTTTCACTGTATTTATTGAAACCCATAGATTCCAACTTGTTCTGCAAAAATATATGAGCTGGAAATTCCTGTTGCAAGTAAGAAAAATTCAGATCAATTTAAACTAAAGTATATATACTTTGGCAATTAGGCAGTGTTGCCTGCTAACATGTCTGTGGAAATTTTCCAAGTTCTGCTTCTTGCTCAAAAGAGCTGAATGTATGAAATGGGATGGGATATGGTTTACAGTGCCACTTTGCTCAGAGATTTGGAAGAGCACCTCAAAATGCCATGCCTTTTCCTCTCCCATCTTGTCTCTCGATGCACTTTCGCACTACCCCGTAGTTTGTTCTGGTTTTCTTCAAAGCAAAATGGAAGGTGGTGCAGTCTGTGGCCAGTGTATTTGACCTTATTAGCTCTACAGTACTTGAGTCTCCTCCTACCCAGGAATATCCCAGTGAGATTGTCAAATTCCCTTTCTTCTCACTGCCCTTCTGAAAGGGTTCAAATTCAAGGTCTCTATTTTAGCACATTTTAAGCAGCAGTTTTAGTTTCCAAATGCTTTTTCCCTTGTGGGAGCTTGTCCTTTTAAACTCTGATGTGTCACCTTCTGATATTAGAGGTGTAAACTATAAATGGCCTTAATGTTTTGCCTGTCCTTCCATAGGCCAAAATGTGACAGGAATTTATTAAAATTACTTATTCTTTTCTTCCAGGAGGCCTTGGGAAAACCTGGCTCGGAGTTTGGAAAAGGGATTTGATCCAAAAGTCAGAATGTAAAGGAGACAGAATAAGTCTCTGTGGCTGTATGGAAACACACTCATTATCTTTGTTCCTCTGTCTATTCAGCAAAATCATTACATATGTGTAATAGGGTTGGCAATGCATTCATTGCCTTTACAGAGTCCACAGAATCCTCTCTTGTGACCTGTAAGTAGAAGGGGATGGGTACAACTACAGGAAAAGTGTAGAAAGCCAGCGTATTTCCTTGGCTGGCATTACATGTTGCTAGCTAATGAATGACTTAAAATTGTTAGGAGCTGTAGCAAAGCTTATTTACAGCTCTATTGATTTTTGTTATCATGAGTGCCATTATTGCCTTCCCTAGCCTTAGATGAATGATCGGTAACTGAATAAATGAAAGCAGTGTACGTTCATGTTTAGAAAAGGAAGCAAGCTAGTGCAAGATGTATGACCGCTGACAATTAAAATAAAGATTCTTCTTAAAAAGCTATATCCTGTTTGCGAGCCCCAGCTGTTGAGGTGGATTCTGTAATTCAGTTAAGCAGCAGACAATAAAAACTGGTGTAAATAAATGAGGCAGGAGAGATCAGATGATAGAAGCCTGGACTGGGGTGTCAGAGAACTGGGGTCTATTTCTAACTCTACCGGCTGTTTGATCTGACGCCAGGCTGTTTGAATCTTTTTCTCTTTGCACTTTTTGTCTGCCTTATGCAAGCCCTTTTGGAGCATAGTTTTCTTATGACGGTTTTGAAAAAGTGATGAAATTGATCTCAGTTTCTGTCAGCATCAGTGGATGTTAAAACAATGCAAAATTAAAGACGCACCCCTATTACTCAAACTTAACTTGCGGCACTAGGTAAGACTGAAAGATAGACTTCTACTACAATTAATAGATACGTATTGCATATGGCAACCCCTCTAAGTAGGCTGGCACAACGTTCCTTAAATGTTTCCATTGAATCACTTACAAAAGGACTCGTCAGGAGGCTGATTCTCCCATCTGCAAAATGTTTCAGGACTGCAGTAGTTCTTTCATTTATTGTTAGCATTGCTCTGTTTTTCCAAAGGCATCTCCCCGCAATGTTATCCAAATGTATGTATCTGCCTTCCATCTGAGATGAGCCACTAGTGCTCTGGTTAGAGACAGGGCTTCTTCCAGACGAGCTAGCTTCTTAAAATGAGATTTTCCTGGCCTTAACTTCTGCTCAAATTTTGTTTGTAAAACACAGGTTAAAAAACCTAAAACTGTTTCTGAGAAGGAGAAGAATGTAGGGGACAGTCCCGTGTGCCCCCCATTTAATCATTCTAAGCCATAGAAATAGCATGGTCAGAAAATACTTACTGTAGAGTAGAAATGAGTTGTTTAATTTTGAATATAAAATACATTTACATGATTTTTTATGATTAATTGCTAAATTTGCAGATTAGGAAAATTATATCCAATAAGATGTAGGGAATGAGGATAATTTATGCTGTGCCAATATACCTGGAAAATCACATACAATCAATTTACAGCATTTCTTGTCTTGAATTGCCATGTTTCCTCCATAAAGTGACAAGCAAATAATAGTCTTTAGGATGGACACATCGGAAACTCTTTTATCTCTCTTTTTCTCATTCCTGCTGTGGGTAACTTTATTTCAAAGTCTTACAATAGACCTTGCACATTTTGGGGCTAACTTTGGTTGCAGAGCATAGAATCTATTATGCTGCTCGGTCATTCAAACCTGTGGGAAGCACAGTCACAGATTCTACCTTCCAGGCAACAGAGCATATTTCCAGGTGCCTCCAGCTGGTCATGAAATCTTAAAAGGAGATGGAGACTTGTAATTCTATGCTTTCCAAAATGATATTTAAGTTTGTGCATCCACATATGGCAAGGACTGATAGAAGTAAGCACCCAAAAATGCTTAATGTATCTTTCAGAAATATGCATGGCATAGATTTCTTGGATTCACAGTTGGGTTTGGCAACCTTTCAGTTTTTAATTTATTTCAACTAGTGAAGCCCTTTTTCTCCTCCAGCCCTCATAGAAGCGTAGTATTTATCCTTACATTTTTCTGTATGAGAAGCCAGAGCCGTGAGAGGAGTCTTGCCCATGATGACACAGCAAATGTAAATCTAAGACTCAACCCCAAATGTGCCCCCATTATAGAGATGGTTGTAACTATTAAAATATGTGTTAACTAATGTTGCTGAAACAGCAGTGTTATCCATGACTAAGTAGCAGCAATAAAATTAAGGTCCAGATAACCGTGCAATGAAAGGCAAACCCCACGTGGATGATGTGGGTTTTTTAAATCTGAGTTGTAGGCAGGTCTTCTGTTAGTAAAGCACATGCTTAGGGTTATGTGGTACAGTACATTTGGGAGCTTGTGAACAGTCACACTCAGAAACGCCTGTTGGCTTCTTCCAAAAATTGCAGTGTTGTGAATAATCCCAGCACACCAAGTACCATTAAGATATAACATAAAATTGGGTCAGCTTTGGGCACAAGTACACAGCATCAAAGATGTCCTGTAAATAGGCAGTACTTGATCACAAAATGGTGTCAGCAATTAAGACAGGCTTTTGTCCTCTTTTCTTCCTTCCAAGCTGATTGAAAGGGAAAAGATGAAAAACATTTTGAAAGGCATGGGAATCCAGCATTAAACTCAGGCTGCCTGGTATTACCACTTTGGGGCCAGCTTTACTCTGGTAAAACTTTTGAATGCAAGTTGACAGAAGAGCTCTGGGGGGAAAAAAAAAGCTAAGTCAGGAAAAAGCATGGGAAGATCAATGCTTTAGTTCTCCAAAAGGCTTTATTTGGTATTTTGATGATGAGGACAAGGCTTTGTTTTGGTCTGTCCCTTGCTTGTTGTAATTTAAGTATTGCTCGTAAATGTTCTTTGCCACCAGTTCAGAGCTCTAGGAAGTATGTCCAACTCTAGGTTATTGCTGTCTAGGCTATTTTACTAAAAGGTCATGCACAAAAATTTGCACTGGGTGCTAGGATGTGATAAAATCAATTCCCAGTTATGGATAACAAATAGTACAGGAAGATGCTCATAGCACTTTTTAATAGAAATCATTAAATCAGATATTTGCTCAGTTTCTCATTGGAGGCTTTTCAGAACTGTACTGAATCACAAATGGATTATGCAGTAAAGTGCGGGATAATATAAAAGCGACAAAGCAGTAGATTGAACTGAGACAAAACGATACGGTTGTTCTTTTGGGAGCAAAAGGGTTTGGGGGTTTTGAGGTCTTTTGTGTCCATTCCTTCTTGGAATATCAGAAGATTTAGGGTAGGTCTGGGAAAATTTTAAATTTGTTACAGTCAACAACAACAAAAAAACCCCCAAACCTGGTACATATGTCAATGAATGCCTTGAATGGTCTCTGTAATTAGCTATTGCTTGCCAAGGGCAATCACTCTCCAGGTTATTGATTTCTGAGCTCTTTGGAGAGAGGCTGTGCCCAAAGCACTGTTGTTGCAGTAAGAGACATTCTGGGAACTTGTGGACTGCCTGGGAAGCTGCTCTGACCTGCTGCTTCTGAACATCACTGACCGCCTCTTCCTTCCTCCTCTTGGCTCCTTATCTTGCCTTCTGCAGGCCTTAAGATAGATCCCATTGCTGTCTACCCTTGCTTATCCTGGCTCTGCTCCTTCTTTCCCATTTCAGCTTCTGTGACGAGCAGGTTTTGGCCTGATTCCTGACTGTGTTCCTCAACCTGGTTTATATATTGTTCCTACGGACCCCAACAGGCTCTCTTTCTCATTGAGACAGTCACTCTTTTTCCCCAGATCTACCCTAAGCTTATTAATCTTTCTGCATTTTTTTCCATACTTGTTCATCTGCAGTAGGGACAGCATCTCTAACCTAATACTACAGCAGGTGCCAAGCCAGGCAGGCTGTGGGTTTCTCCATCTCCTACTGCACAGAAAGCCCATCAGTATGACATGAGAGTGCATGGACTGATTACAGCACAGTTAATTCAAAACAATAATACAGTTCATATTTCTTTTCCCATATATGATACTCAAACCTCCATCCAGTAGCAGAAATCAGATGGCAGTGGCAGTGTGATGGAAGGTTGTTTCACTTTTCTGCAACTTCCATGTTGCATTAGTACAAAATGTTGACTGAGAGTTCTACCTCATTTCCAGAGGTGCCTGTAAACACAGACCTGGCGTGCAGTTTTATATTTGAAGATGTTTCCGTGAACACTGCTTACAGGAAGATGCCTTCATCACATGCATGGGGGAAAGGAGGTTATGTATGTTCTCTGTCTGTATTAACTTTCTGAATGATTCTGCACTGTTGCTTAGATCTCTTTTGGCTGTTACACATAGTTTGAACACTTCATGCTCCAAACCAGAAGTAGGCAAAGTCCTAAGGAAGTGAGTGTGATTTTGTTCCAGTAAAGTAACCTGCATCCTTTTAGGGCTTACAGAATGCAAATATGAAACCTAAAAGACTGCCAAAGATGCTAGGGAAGGTTGGGTCTGTTAATATAATGTAAATCCGCTTTTTTAAAAGAGTAATTAACAGAAGCAAAACTGGAAATCACAGAAGTGGTGTGAGGAAAAATATGCGTTTCCCCTGAGCATTAGAGGGAGCCTTGTAGTCACTCGGGAGAATCTGCCTAATGATACTTTCTTTTCTCTCTAAGTAGAAGAATTTACAGGGTAGCATTTTTTTAAAAAAAAATCAGTGTTATTGTAACCTCATTGACCAGCAGCATAGTCTGTTCTGCACTTCATGCATGGATTCTGGTCCCACTGAATGTTATAAAAACATATCTGAGGGAAGTGTCTGGACTTCGCTTGTGTCATGGATGGAGTTAGAGGGAGGCAAAAAAAGAAGGTTTATTGATGTAAAACAGTAAGCTAACAAAGTTCTGTGGTAAATGTGACAGTAGTTTATAAGATTTGATGGCAAGGCACACTTGGTTATTTACTGCACAGAGGACAGGGTCAGACAAAGCTGACAGGGAGACCCTCCTGTTGAGTCAGGAGGTTCAGACAAGATCCCCTTGCTTTCTAAACTCCTTCCTCAGAGAGGAGTCTGGGTGAGGCTGGATCCAGCCCTAGTCCCAGACTTGGTCAAGGGTTTATGTCTCAAGGATTATAAATGCACAATCAATCCTTTGTATCACTTAGCCAAGGTTTCAGAGTTAGCATGCTGTTAGTCAGTTATCGAGAATCTGTTGTGGTAAGGAGTCTCTCAGCCTCGAGGAGCAACCTTGAGAGGCGTCCCTGCCCACGGGGAGACCCTGGCGTGCAGCCCCGCTGCCGGGCAGGAGAGCTCCCAGGGTTCTTGGGCTGCTCACTGTTGGTGGGGGTCAGATGGGTGCCTCACAGTCATATTTGCGTACCGACCACAGATTTTAGTTCCTTCACTGTGCTTAGGTGGGCACATTGCACAATAGCCCTTGGCTATGGTATCTGTCTCCCCCAAATCCACTTTGAGCTGCATATATCCATCATAACCAGACGCATCTATCACGACCATCACAGGTGGTTAGCACTTGAGCAGAGTTACGGGAAAAGGTCAAGGCCAGGGGGGAGCACCCCTTTCCCCAGCGGCAAGTATTGCTGCAGCACCAGCCCCTGCCTGCTCCTCCTCCTGCCTCTGCCCCCCTGGGTCCTGCTGTGGCTGTTGGCTATGAGGTGACCTGGACCGTGAACTTCATTTTTGTTACCTGCACCCTGATCCCCTTTGCTGGGCAGCTGACCATGGCAGTGGCAGGGAGGCTGTGGGGAAGTGAACGGCACATCCCACCCTAGAGAGGTGCTAAAGAGGAAAAACTGCTTTTACTGGCAAAAACAGCACTGCTGCCAAGTAGCTGGCTGCAGTTTATGAATACTAGGGTAGAAAGTCTTGCTCTGTGTGAGAAGGTAAGATTAGGCTCTAATTAAAGAACTGCAGGGGAATCACTGCAGTAGTCAATGTGCAACACCCATGAAAGGAAAAATCAAGTTAAGACGGAAAGGTTTTATTGAGGCAACTGAGACCATATCTGACAAGCTACTTAGACTGATCCTGCTATGCAGGAGCCAGAGAAATTAGTTTTAACATGAAAAACTTTGTGGGATAGGGTGTGGGACTGACTGAAACTGGTGCCTTCTCTTTTCTGGTAGATTGCCCTATTTCAAAATGCCATAGTAACTGAAATGACAACCAAATGAGTCCTTATCATGGACAAACTAAATATTCAGGGACATGCAGATTGTGATTCAGTGGATCCATGGGTAGGGCATTCAGCTGGGAAGTGGACACGTCTGTTTGAGGTTTTGCTCCAGGAAACATTTGTATCCTTGACTTGATATATAACTAAATCTTTGGATCTTATATTTTGGAAAAAAAAAACCCCAAACTTTCGGGCTGGTCCAAGCTAGTAGTTTCTTTTTATTTGCTTTTCAATGTACAACATAAAAACCATTAATATGTACCGCCCTAACTGCATAGCTCATCCTTTGATTTTAGATCACAGCAGTCCATTTCATGTCCTGAAGTAAGGTCCAGAAAATGAAAAGAAAATCTTTCAGTAAAATAAATTTTGAAAAATTTGAAATTGGAAAACAAATCTTGAGTTTCTGAAAGCTTTCAGAACTAAAATCATGCAACGTTTGCATTTTTTTTCAAGATGCATTTAGGAAAACCTGTGTGCAAAAGCAGTATTTTTAACCTTAAAAATTCAGTTTTAAGTGGGCAGTATGTTTTATTTACTGCTCTAAAAGGCAGCAACAAAACCCCATCAAGAATTTTCATTTTGAAATTACTGTTATCAAAAAGGGAAGTAGCATCAGTGAGCTTGTTATACATGTCTGGTCTCAACTGGGTATGTGTGAGACAATCCACTCAGAGCAGCCTCAGCGATGATCAGACCTCACCCCACGGTGCCCATTGCTGTGCCCTGTAGCTGGGTCATTGGAGGGAGGAAGCCTCCTATTTTGTTGCTACACATGATCATGGCCCATGCCATGCAGCCTTTCTAATAGGGCAGCTGCTTGAATTGCATTGAATCTGATAAATTGGCAAATGAAGAAAATGTTTACACCATTATCTATTTAACTGGTGTCATTTAGTTTTCTCCTAGACTTCTAAATGAAATGTTATTAAAATTAATGCAATTAATTTATCTCCCAGCCATTTAAAATTAGCTGCTTACCTAAAGAGTATAGGAATATAAGTGCTCTTTAATGAGAGCATGGCTCAGGGTTTCATTTGGACTTAAATGAAGAGTGTAATTAGAGGACTGAAAACAAAGTACGTGTTCCTCAGAAACTAAGAGAAGTTTTTTGTTGTCCCGCTTCTATTCATATCAACAACCTGGGCCCTCTTTAAAGCTCCCTTTGTATCTTCTCAGGTCATACCAGTACAGGTCTGGGTGTGCTACCTTTGATGCCATTGCTGCCAAACTGGCTCTTGAGGCTGTTATTTGGGAGGTGTAGTCTCAGGATGCAGCTTCATGGATGATACAGACGTTATCGGGCTCTTGCACCATTTGCACTGCTGTCGTGTTGCCTCACGCTGGACGAGCTGTGTTCCTCATGTCAATCACATGTTAATGACTAGGCACTGCGACAGCTGCTGTTTGTAAAAATAATATGAGACGCGAGCTCAATGCAAGTTCAGTGTCTGTACTTACATGCTAGGAGAAAACTGTTCCTGGAGATAGAAATGGAGGCCTCTCGGCTAGTTGCTGGGTGACAGTCTTTTTAGCTTCTGTTATTGAGGAGGTCAAACTAGGTGAGGAGAGTGGTGTCTTCAGGTCATAAGATGTATGTCTGTAGCAAGGCTAATGAGCAATCGGTGGCTTTTATGGAATAGTAAAATCTAAGTTTTATTTTTAAATTATGATATCACTAGGTTTCAAGTGTGATGGAAGTGGGACTTAAATATATGAATTAAGGTGCAGATAGAAATGGTACAAGGCATATCATAATAAGCAGAGGTCATCCTGCCACCAGTGGGTGTGTACAAGTGCTAGCAGGCTGCTGCAAATTCCACCTCATTCACAGGTGTGCAGTGTATCAGGGAAAAGAGAGGTTGGTTCTGGTGACTCTCAACAGAGGCAAAGAGGCCCCTATCGCGTCTGGAGGCAGAGGAGAGAACGAGGGCACATCTGAGTGCTCCTGAGAGAAAATCTGAAGAGAAACAAGCCAAAAGGGATGGTGAGGACACGTGTGCTTGCTGGTGCTCCCCTGTCACCATACCCATCCCTTTGCGCTCAGTATGTTCACCCAGTACATGATGTGGAGGGAAGTCATAAGACTAAGACATTCATGTACCCAAAATCCCATTGCCTTCCTGGGAGCTGTGCAAAGAGAAAGATGACAGGTTTTCTTTTCTTTAGACACTGTAATGATTTGTTCTTTGAAATGCATGTGTAAATTATAGTATCATAGACTCATTTGGTTGGAAAAGACCTTTAAGATCATCAGGTCCAACAGTACTTGCCCACCACTAAACCATGTCCCTAAACACCTTGTCTACCCATCTTTTAAATATCACCAGGGATGGTGACTCAACCACTTCCCTGGGTAGCCCATTCCACTGCCTGATAACTGTTTCAGGGAAGACATTTTTCCTAAACTAAACCTCCCTTGGTGCAGCTTGAGGCCGTTTCCTCTCGTCCTATTGCTTGTTACTTGGGAGAAGAGACCGACATCCACCTCAGTACATATGAGTGACTTTAATTATTTTAAAGATGGGCATTACTACACATGACTCGGTTTTGCAGTGCTTCACAGAGGAAGTTTTCCATTGTCTTCTGGATACTATCAATGTCCGTTATGTTGCCAGTGAGGTGCTGTAATGTAAGGCAGAAATAGAATATGATTAAGCTATGGTGAAGCTAGGCAGAGGAGAGAGAAATCAGCCTTCATCTACAGCAATTCCCGAATTGCCATGAGACTCCTGGTTATGTAACAATTGAATTGTCTGAGATTTCATCTATAAAGTGCAGCCTAGTCATTATGTATTAAGAAATCTCTTGCATTCACTTTATTTATTCTTTGATATTTATTCTCGAATTACTGAAAACAGTCAGCAGTAGGGAACAGACAATTAAAGGGAGAATTGCACTACTAAGCACTGTGTGGTGATTACTCATTCCACTAAAAGGATTTTTTTCCCTGATAGATTTGTATTAGACAGTACAAATACATTTAACTTTTAGGAGCATATCACAGCTGAACAGTACATTTCCAAGATGTTCTGTGAAATTAATCTTTCTCTCAAAACTGTTTACAGTTTTATAGGTGAACTGTGAACCATCATCTCTGAATCTGTTCATAAACTACTGTAGGCACTTACTCCAATACCTCTCAAATGCCTCATATTTTGAGGGTTGTTGCTCATTTTATCTCTAAAATTGCCCATGTTCCACCAAACCTAGTACCCCCCCAGTATCCCTCTAGTATCCCAAGTATCTTCTTTGTTATTGAAAACTTCACACCATAATTAAACGATGCCAAAGTTCATGTAGAAAGCTAATATACAGAAGATACGAATTCTCCAGCTTTCATTGCTTCCTGTACTCTGTTTTATGTCACACGGGGCCTAAACTGCAGGAGGGGTGTGTTCAGTGCTGTGCCCCGCAACCTTAACCCCCGGTCATACAGACCTGCCAGGGCACAGGGTGACTGTCCCCATCCCACCCACATCTTCAGCCTTGGGCTGACATGCAGCCAAGGTACAGAGCCGGAGTCATGAGATGGAAAGCGCTCCTGGGCTCAGAGTTCAGCTGGACCTGTAATGTCCTAGATTAAATTTTTTGATGTGAGATTTTAATACTTGTCACTACAGATTTCTGTCTGAAGTTAAGTGTTTTTCCCAGTGTCTACTGCTGTCATTTTATTTTTAGCGTTTGCACAACTGGCCAAACCAAACCATGACAATCTTGGCAATGTTCAGTGTGTTTAGAGCCTCCCTGGCCAGCAGATCGTCCCCTGTGCATCATAACATGCACCTGGCCACGTAGCTGACACTGATCATCCTGAAAGCACAGCTCTGGGTGCTGGCTACATGTTGGCCATGGCCAGCAGCAACTTGGGAGGGACCAGAGGTAATGCAGTCTATCAAAATCTGTTATCTGAATGATAGGCTTTCAACACAGAAGCAAATTGGGACCCATTCTGTCAGCTGGCAAAATGTTATTATGCCACTAAGAAGTTACGGCATAGCTAAACTGACCATCAAGGATCCTGGGATTTGAGACAAAGTAGAAGGGGAGAGGAGGACAATAAAGCTACAATAGGAAGTTGGGGGTCTGTTGGTCTTTGAGCTGAAAATGGTGAATGGGCAGCAGAGTGATGTTGCGCAGTGGTGACAGCACGGAGTTAGGATTTGGGTCACTCAGTATCTGACCAGCATGGTTGCAGACAACTGCACCTTGAGCATAACACGAGTGGACCTTGACTGGTGGTGTGGTGGCAAATAGCAGACGAGGCAAATACCAGAGGGGGGCTAGTGTTAGATCCCTCAGCAGATTGGTAAACTTGACATTTGAAGTATTTCTCATCTTGGTTTTGGCAGCCAATTTTATCAGGTGGTCATAGAAAGTCAGCCTTATCAAGGCGAATGCTGAGATGTCCTGTCTGTGAATTGTGAACCAGCTGTTGGCCTGAGGGAAGCAGTCGTATGCACTGAGTGCGAGTGGGGAAGATGATTTGAAGGTGAAAAGCACACTCAACTGATTTAAAAGCATTCAGCAGAGCAAGCATCGTTTATGGTTGTATAGGGTATAGCTGCTAAGTCAGCACCAAAGAGGCAATAAGTTCTCAAAGACTGAGAGCAGGACCTAAAAATGAGTGCCTGAGCAGAGACCACCAGTGTAAGAAAACCTATAGAGGAGTTTCAGGTGGATCAGGGAGGTAAAAGTTACAAACAACAGGCGCTGAAGAAGATGACTGAGCTGAAATTTCTAAAAGCGAGCTTTGTAGACTAGTGTACTCAAAACCAGCAACGTGTAAAACTTTCCACAGTGTAGCCAGCAATGCGGGAATATTCTAGAGTTTCCTGAGCAGATTAGTGGGCCTCACCAATTTACTTGGCACAGGCATTTACTGTCCATAGTTGCATTCATAGCTCAGGTTCCTACCCTCAAGAGAGAAATTGCAGGAATGTATGTTCAGTGCTTACGCATCCGGCATTGGCAGCGAAGGTGGAATGGAGAGCAACTAGCAAACTTGCTACCCAGCCTTTCTTAGCAATCATTAAAGTGTCAGTTCTCACTATTTTTTTCGTAGCTGCAGGCAGGAATGTTACTGCTAATTTTCAGCTCCCTGCTAACACTTAAATTAAGACTCTAGAGAGACTTGGTTGGGTTTTTTAGCGCCTGAGTAGTCATTTGACAACTTGTGAAGTAGCAGATGAATACTGGTGAGGTTGAGAACTAGGTGTTGTCCAAGGGTAAATATGTGTGGCAGGGAGGCAGGGAAAATTCACAACAAAAATAGGGTGTACTGACCTGGGAATGAGGATACTTGAAATAGAATTGCTGCAGGCAAGCCTGTTCTCAGAGCATAAAGACCAAAACAAGCTCCCTTGTCTTGCTGATGTGTTTGGAAGACCTTAGCATGACCTTGGAAGAGTAGTATGCTTAAAAAACAAGGGTCAAGAGACAAGGGTCTAGGCTGGGGACTTAAAAAGAAGCCAAGATATGGTTCAAACCCTGGATTTTAACCTGGCATAGCATGCAGCACGAACGCTACAATGCTATGTAAGAGTCAGATGGAGGAAAGCAGGTCTTTAGCTGTTCCAAATAGCTGTTTTGAGTACAGAATTATCAGTGCGAGGAGATCACATGTGTTTGCCCATGCACTGGTAAACCATGCACTGGTTACCATGCACTGGTAAAATGTTCTCTATTATGGGAAAGAAAGATTTGCTGAACCTGATGTTCCAAATGCTGTGGTAAGCAGCAAGCACTAACACAGGCTGATGGAAGATCTTCCACAGATACTGCAGCTTTGCACACACAGATTTCAGTGAACTTTGGATGAAGTCATAGATGAGGTGACAGATGATCAGAACTTTGCAATTTGGGCCAAATAATTTGATACATTTGCATATGCTTGATAAATTTGCATATGTTTATTCACTGTTATGTGGTAGTTTTATATGATTTTTTTTATTTACTCCAACAGACACATATTTTGATCTTACTGAAAACTGCAATGAAAATCCACAGTGTAAATTTGTGTAAACAGTTTAAAATACTGAGAAACTCATTAAAGGCAGGCTGATCCAAATAAGCGATACTAACTATGTAACTGTATGACTGTTATTAAGGATTTCTAAATCAGACGCCAAAAAAGTGATCTATGTGCAAATCTAGGGATTTCCACTGCTTTTCTAAAAATTTGAGATTTAAAAAAATATTACATATCTAAATGAAGGAATCCTCAGAAAAGTAACACTTGGGCTTCTGCAATCTGGAACTTTAAAATTTATGCAGTAGATACCTGGATAACTTGAGTCAGGTATTGCCTTGTCTTGGGCAGAGAGGAACATCATTTTAGTACACTCTTATGACATTTGCGTGATGCAAAATGTGAAACATTGAAGCAAAAGGCATGGCTCATTTTATTTAAGTGAAGACCTAGATCATTTAATAATTACTGCCTGCCAACATAATTTATAGATTACTAAGGACTCTCTGACAGGGAATGATACTTTTTAAAAAAACACTTATTTTGAACATAGGGTCTAAGCTCAAATATTTAAGAGCACTGGGGAGAAACTTAGGGTAATACCGTATCTTTCTGTAATCGGTAATGCATGATTTCAGTGTTTCTTGGCTCATCCCTGGGTGTTAAAAATAGAAGCACTGTTCTAAAGAAAGTTGGTTTATAAATTTGACTCAAATACCCACTTGGCACCCTGTTTTCCTGGTGATTGTGTGGGATATAGTCCCCTTTGGCCTCTTTTGCAGCTCTGAATGCTCCCTTGCAGGGCTAGTGTGACAGCTGCAAAAACAGATGCCAAACGCTGTAAAATACCATATTTTTCTGTGTATAACCCTTAAGTAGTTTGTGTTAAACAAAGCAACTCTGCCACTGCACGCCCAGGCCATTTCATCTGTGATTCAGCAGTAAAAGAAAGTTTTTTATGTGTATGGGTGATCAGAAGTTTACCTCAATACCTCTGTTTCTAATATTGCAGCAGGTGCTTTCTCTTCCCCAGTAAGCTCCTGTCTCTGCTTCTCATTTGTTTGGATTATAAAAATATGTCCCAGTACTTCACTGGTACTTCACTGGTTTATAACTGGTGTCTTGGAAGTACAGGTGATATACGCAAAGCATTATTTGTATTACGATCTTCAGTCAGCTCTCTGAAGGTCTCTCTTCAAGCAGCATTTCCGAATGTATAGGCACCTCACAGCTGAAGTGGGGTCAGCTGGGTGTACATACCATGTGAGAAACATTTCTGCTTACTTTGGTTTATATCATTTTTTTTTCTCACTGTACTCAGTAAAGTAATTAGGAGATGCCCATTAGCATAAATAGGAGTTACATAGCAGTGTATCACAGTTAAGCTGTACGTACTGAGGCTTTTATATCTACAGCACTTAAAGCCTCACTATTTTTATGCTACTTTTTTCCAAAGTATAAAAGTGATTATTGTTTCCATGTATTGTTATTTAAGCCTGTTTTTTTCAAAGAAAAGAAGTTTTTCCTATTAACTCGCCATTTTCAGCAGCTGTTTGCAGATTAAATATTTTCAGGCTTTCTTCTTCTTAAAAGGTGAATTGGAACAATGTTCCTAAGCTTTTCAACTTGGCAAAGTCTTAATCAATTTTTTATTATTTCTTTCCACTTACTGTAAATGTAAGAACAAAGAATATATCCATAGTAACAAGAAGGATATGTAAGCTTATGTTTATGTGTCTGTTTGGAGAGGTTAACAGATTATTTGTCCTTGAATGGCTAGGGTATGTGCGTAGAATTGGAAAACAGCATTCTCTCTGCTTTATAATATAATAAAATTTACAGTTCTTCATGTCACCCTGATTTCTTTTCACTGTCCTGCATTTGTGACCCTTTGGTTCAGAACCCTAAATCCTTATTAAAGTATCCTTTGTATCAAACTGTACTTGAATGCTAAGGGACAAGTCACATTGAACATAAAGGAGCTAAAGTGAAGAACAGTTTGGATTTAGACATTTTGCAGTGTTCTTGGCAAGATGTCTTACTGAGTAATGCTTTAAAGTCATAGCTCTGCGTGCTCTCAAAATTATGTTCCCTACCAAATGAGAAGGATGAAATTCTGAAGCCTACTGAGAGGTTACTGTAGAAGACATATATTGAAGGTATGCTTAGTCTTTGTGGTTTAGGGCAGATGTCAATGCATAACTAGAGAGGGAGAAAGTCATACATCCATATTGATCCCTTGCTTAGACCTACATGATGAGATTTAAGGAAAGATGAGTTTGTTAGCTTAATTCCAAGCCCAAGGTTATACGGTCATGGCGTCTTTTTTTCTGCCTTGGAATATGGGCAAAATAAACTGACGGAGCAAACTAATACCTGAAAGCAGCTGTACAGATCTTCAGGTCTAAAGTCAGGAATCTCCATTAGCTCAGATTTATAGTGTGGCTGCTGAGACATATTGGGCTTTCTTTGAACATCACAGTTTACTGCATTCAGGATCTCCATGAATGCAGTGGAGCCACTAAGACCTTTTCTGCATAACCTACGTGTAAAAATTCTTGGCATTACATATGTGTTTAGTGACTTTGTGGCCACTGAATGTACCTTTTCAATCCTCAGCTTCAGCATTTGTAAAACAGTATTAATGATATGTATCCACTTCAGAGGCCAAAGTACAAATTCCTAACGCTACATTTATGCAAAGTATTATTAAGACAACCATCTGGCAAAGGACAGATTCTGGCTTGCAGCCCTTTGTTCTTTCATCTAGCCATTCTGTTACTGTTTTTTAATATCTCTGAGTTCCAGACAGGGCTGCAAGCCCGGCAAACCTTTTAGCACCTCTGAAAGCTTGGGGTAAGCTAAAGAATTCACACAACTCTTGCAGCACACGGGGGAAACAGGGAACAAGAATCCCAAATACTCTAAAATGGCAGGGATTTTGTGCCTGCTATCCCAATTATTCCCCACAGGAGTGGATGACAGTTCATGGATCATTGAGCCTGGTTTCTGCAAACACAGCCAACCGTATAATAGATGTAACAGTCCAGAAGAGACCAGAGTTTTCCTGCCTGTGTCTGCTCTGCCAGCCACTGCAAAATGCTTTCCTTCGCAGCATTTCTGTATGCAAGGTAAAAATCTCCCAGAATTATAGAGTGTCATGCAAAGAGAGTGTAACACAGATGCCCTGCATCCCCACAACACTGTAGGCTTTGCAAAAGCGCCATGCCATTCCCGGGAAGTAGCCCGTGACTGTGGTACAGAGGGAGGCAGGTTCTTCCACCCTCACTGCCTCTCAAGGGATAACGGTCCACAGGCTGACCTTTACTTCTTCCTCCCCTCAAGTCCAGTCACAAGTGTTTTACCTCTAAACACACAGACAAGTCAGAAAAAACAGGAAAGCGGGAGTTTTCTCAGCTCTACCAGGTAACAGTCTTTTTAGCAGGGCCAGTTGTGACAGGACAAGGGGTATTGGTTTTAAACTAAAACAGGGTAGACTTAGACTAGATGTAAGGAAGAAATTCTTTACAATGAGGGTAGTGAAACACTGGAACGGCTTGCACAGGGAGATAGTGGAGGCCCCATCCCTGGAGACATTCAAGGCCAGGTTGGACGGGGCTCTGAGCAACCTGATCAAGTTAAAGGTGTCCCTGCTCACTGCAGGGGGGTTGGACTAGATGACCTCTAGGGGTCCCTTCCAACCCAAAACATTCTATGATTCTATGATTCTAACCTGCACTTCCTGCCCCAAAACCCAGCCTCCTGCCTTGGCTGCAGCCACATCTTCAAAGGATGATTGCCTGCATCCAGCGGAGAGGGGAAGAGAGTGCCGCTCTTTCTCCCTTAGTTCCTGCAGTCAAAGCCCTGAGTCAGAGGAAGGCAGGACTGAAGTGTAATTTCAAAGCAGCTTGATTATGACCTTGCATTAGTGCCTGTCATAGAAATTGATGCATATACTCCTATTGTAACACTTGTTTTTGCAAGGGAGAACTAGGCATAATAGGAGAGGAGATGTTCAAAAATGGAGCAGTAGAATAAACTGAAATTAGGCAGTGGGCCTAGCCACTGTTCATGCAGGAATTGCAGGGAGGTTTCAGAAGGAAGTGGCTGAGCTGCTGATAAAAACGTAGCTTCATGCTAGAGTCAATTACTTACCTACAGCCCTGGAGTGTAACAAATACTACCCTTCTTTTAAAAAAGTTATTAGGGGTGACCTGAGGAACATGAAGCACTGCCCTTAAATTAGGTTCAGGAACATTAGTTGCAAAAAGCTAGCTAGAGCCTATAAAACATTAAACTAAGCATGATACAAATAGATGCAAATCAGTCAGGCTTCTGTTAAGAAAAAAATCTAATCTTCCTAATCTCATAGAATTTAAATCTGCCATTAAAATAGCAGAAAACATTTTGTCAGCTAGTTCTTTATCTAGACTTTTGAAAAGACTTTGCCAAAAGTCTCTAACAGGATGCCATATCTGGCATTTGTCACAGTAAGAGGCTGTCTAGGGCAGGAGGCCATTTGGAGCAACAGATGACTTTGCCTATGATGAAAAGACAGCCTAGATCAACTGTTCCAGTAAAACGCACCACCTCATTTTTGCAGTTCTGTTCCTTTTCGCAGCCCCTGGCAGTGGGGAATGAGGCACAAGGCAATGGCTGGGGGATGCTACACAGGAAAACGGTGCAGGACTCCTTCGGCATCAGGCTGGAGTCAGAAGAGAGTATCAGCAGTTTCTGTAAGGTGAGGGTAAGTATTACCGGAAGGATAAGCAACAAGGAGCACTCAGGGTGTACTGAGGAGGAGACAAAAGAAAACCTTCACACACCAGCATGAAATGTTGGACCAGATGATCCTTGAGGTCCCTTCCAACCTGGTATTCTATGATTCTATGATGAAACTTCAGTGGTCTTCCCTTGCATCCATGTGTCCAGTAACCCAAATTAGCCTTTTCCTGATTTCCTTCCTCCCCACAGACCTTCAAAATCCTACTGACTCTTTTCAGGCTTCTTAGGAACCAGCTCTGCCATGACAATGCTGCTGCAGCAGGAAAGAGGACAAATTCAGCTTTGCCTCTGTGATCTCGATATGGCTTTGTCAGAGGTATTCAAGGAAACTAAGCATTCAAGGCAGGCAGGCCCAGAATAAAATGGTGTTACAGACTATAAACTGACTGAGGGAAATAAAGAGAAGCTATAGATGGCTTACAGTCAGTATGGAGGTAGGTTAATTACCAGCTTTCTCCAGGACATTGTAGAAGGGCTGATGATCCACATGTGCATTAATGACCTAAGAGTGAAATGAGATGTGGTAAGATCTGAGAATAACTATTAGATTAATCTCAAACAAAAAAAGCAGTGAAACTCTGTTTTTAGCTTAACTAAGGTCGACACCAAAAGTAAGAAAAATGGAACTCATATGTAATGTAGTGTTTCCTGCATTAATATATTAGTCTATCTTAAATCCATACCAGACATCATAATGGCTTCTCAAATGAGATCATCTTGGTATATATTGCAAAGACAGTGGAAGCAGCTGTCAGCTTAAAAGACCCTGTTCCTCATTTTCAAGATGCTGAAAATCTTGTTTCACCAATGGAGAGTTAAAGTTGAAATGAAATCTGAAAAGCTGCGAGAGGTCGGCATGTGTGAGCAGCTGTCTGTAGAGACAAGCTGGCATAGAAAGCCCAGCAGAACTAGGCCTTTTTGTTCCAGAAAAGTGAAAAATTAAATATGCACACAATATGGTTTTGATATTCTCCTCCTGAAAAACTTGTTCCTACAGTTTTTTTAAATAACTTCATTGAAGGGATGATCTTCAGACTCTGTCTCCCACTCTCGCTGTCCCAGAGGGAGCAGGAAAAAAAAAATCTTGAGCCTATTGCACTCAAGTTTGTGTCCAGATGACCACAGATGCTCTACAGAAGGCTACTACCTGGGTCTGAGTATTTTCACTTTGGGTAAAGGCATGATGATATGAAGACTAAAATGCTGGCAAGGTGCACTCTGAGACAGGTTCAGTTGGTTGGGTAAATACAGCACTTAATTGGAAGATTCGTGGCAGCTGAACTTCATCATAGACTTGTAGAAAATGTGTTTTGGAAGAGAAAATTGTACCAGCTCACTCAAGCGTGTGAGTTCTTCACTTTTTTAGCAAATGACGTCCTCATTAGCCACCACAGCAGCTTCTGAAGTTCGTTTGCAAAGTACTTCAACCTTCAGGATTCAGCACAAGTCAAGAAAATCGAGTTGCCTGCATGCCAAGATTTTACTCTGTAGTAGGAAGGGTTTATCATTGGATTCTGGTCAAGGCAGACAGATTAGACAGGCTAACCAGCATGACAGTCCTTGGTGTGTTCTCTGTGTGCAACAGCTGGGCACACTAGCAGTTTAAATATTTGTATCGTAGAAAGAAATGAAACAAGAATCCATAATGCGCATCAGTGAAATGAAATACCCATGCTCATAATTCCAGAACAAACAACATTTTAATAAAATTTGGTGCAGTTATAATTATTCTCATACAAGTTTTCTAACTGTAACATGCAGGGTAAATGAATTTTCCGACAAAAAAATAAACCACGAGCAAGCTAATAAAATTACCTAAGCATCTTCAAAAATACTTTTTCTGAGGAAAGCCACCTAAACCTATAGTCTAGAAAGAACTGAAGAACTTGGTGAATATATTTGTGAACCTGAATTGTAAAGCTAACTGCTGGTGCCACTAAGATCTGACCACATAGAAACGCATACATGATATGGTCAAGTGCAAAAACTAGCACGATTTCTCATGCTCTTTTTCTAAATCAAAAATGAAAAATGGAGCCTGATATGTTTTCTCACCCCACAAGCTAGAACAGTTTAACTACTGCCTTAGAATTGAAGGCAATACTTGAAAACACGAACTTGACATTTTAAATAGAAAAGGCAGCTGCCAAACACATCCCTTTACTGTATTCTCTGCCTTGCAGGTGAAGCGTGTTAGCTCCAGGGTTATAACAGAACAAAATAGAGGTACACTAGTTCAAACAATGTTTTTATTACTGCTACCTGAATTTTCAGTCTGAGTCTGTATTCCTTGGAGGAGGTTGAGGAGTGCAAAGGAAAACTATTCCAGTAATGCCCTTAATCCACTGCCTTTATCGCTGAAATATTTCCGTTATAAACTGGAAAATATAAAATTGAAGTTGGTCCTTTCAATGATCCATTTAGATTCTTCATATCCATCTAACCTATTGACAGCAATAAACATTTCTGTGGACTGGAGGACTAATCAGATGCATTATGAGGAAGTCACATCATTGTAATCGTATTTGAATGAAAATGCAGGATATTAATAGGGGTTACAAACTAGGAATACATACATTAAAAGGTCACAGATTGATTCCCCATTGAGGTTTAAAGATCCTGGATATATGCTAATGATTGCCAAAATAGAACTTTTGTTTAATTAGGGCTTAGTAATGTCATCTTAGGACCTGGTGATACAGAAAGTATGAAGAAGAGGAGAAGGCAAGCTTGCACTCATGAGAAATAAGTGTATAAAAATAAAGTATAAAAATAAGTGTAAAATAGGAGAGAAGTTTTGGATCTGGGATGTAATTCTACTTGCACCCTGCTTTATGCAAGTGGAGGTCAAATACTGGTGTAGTTGCATTGATGTGTGTGGAACTGCTACTGATTTATCTTTGTAAAGTAGGACAGTGAGATTTTTGGCGTATTAATTTGCATATAGATACCTGTATCCAGTTTTTTTAAATAAAAGCACTTGAGCAAAAATGATTTAAAGGAGATAATGAGCCCCTATAGTTCCTGATGATTTCAGTTTAAGGCTCCTTTACCTCTGAAAGGCAGCAGCCATACAGTGCGCTAATACATCTTAACTGTAGGGTACAGCCCCAGTTTGGGTCTGGTTCATGTGACCTGGAGAAACCCATGCTAAGGAGGAAAAGGAAGCACTATGGGGATGTAGCTGCTTCAAACCCCTGACAAATCTAGTTCGTATTGCATGTATGTGGTTGAATTCACTTCATGTTCACAAGCGATTGCATTTTAGAAAAGCCTTGCTCTTTTTGGTTCTGTACCTTCATTGCATATGATTTTAAGAAAGGTTTTAATAAAATAGAGTAATTAAAGAGCAAGAAAACTGCTGCATTCAGGGAAAAGCATGGGGGTTTGCCTATCCAAATTAATGAATCAGTTTTAAATAAGCCTTTTTAATATACAGAGGAACCTATATATTTCTGAGTGTGTATACTCAGAAATATCAATATCAACAATATTTCTGAACAATATCAACTGCACAATATCAAGTGTTGAAGCATCCTATCCCCATCTATGTCAGATGTTGCAATTTATCTATCAAGAGTCCTAGATTACTGCGATAATTGCTTTCAGTGGTTCTGTTAATGCACAGTCATTCTTGAAAGGTGTACAACTACAGGATTTTTTGTATCTTTTAAAATGGAGGGCTGGAGCATTTTTGCATACATATATGTGTGTGTATATATATATTCTGTTATAATTATACTGTATGTAGCTTCATTCCTTATGGGAAAAACCTGAAAAAGGAAAAAACATTTTTCAAGATTTCATTACGTTTAAGACACGCAGTGAGAAATTATTTAGTTCATGTACACTGCAGTGCTCAAGTCAGTCTGCCCTTGTCTGCTTCTCAGTTTAAGCTTTGAAAGACTAATTTTTTAGGCCCTTTCCTACTTGTTGGTTCTCAAAGAGGTTGCAATTGATTACAATTTTACAAGTCTTTTAAAGGGCATGATATTATGTTCACTGCCTGTTTTGGATGACCATGTAATACCATCAAGTATTAAAACAAAATTGCAAAGTACACAGAGAATGTTTGTGTATGTTTGTACTTGTGTGTATATGTGTATGCATGTGTATGTAGAGTGTTATTTTCTATGTTATATATACAAAACCACGACAGGTCTGCTACCACAACTTGAATATTCAAATCACTATTGGAAGAAGGACTACTTAAATTTTCAAAATCTGTCTAATATCTACGTAGCTCTGATTTTAGAATTGTAGCCTATAATCCTCTCTGAAACTATTATGTCAGTTCTGCGTCATACTCCCAGATTTTGCTAAGAATCTAAGTGGAATGAGTATTGTGATATGTATATAACAAACAGGATTTTTTAACCTATAAATTATTGCCAAAGCCTAAAAAGATATTCAGCAGGATACAGTCTCTGGGTCCAAGCTGAACTAATCTGTTTTGAATGCATAGGATTTTTTTCAGTGTGTGCGTTAACAATTGATTTTATTGGGAAGAGGCCAAATTTGTTTGCTGCAGCCAAGGACTACGGTGGGTTTGGATGAATGAAATGAAAGTATGCATAAAGGAAGTCATACACTGTTCATAGCTAATGAATTTCTCTGGTGCAAATTCAATATTAAGTGCAGATTACAGCTGCAATAGTTCTTGGGGGAATTCAGGAAGATACTGCATCTTATGGGGGATGCTAATTTAAAAGAATGGCTGGCCAGAATGCATTTAATAACTATTGGAAACTGTGGAAAAGAGGAGGCTAGGGAAAATATAGTGCCTGATGTGATACAGATAGCAGTCTTCATTAGGAAGTACCTGGGATTGCTGTGATTTTTGGAATGGACACAGTGCTATTAGTTCCTGAAATGTGAGAGAAATCATGCAATTTTGATTTGTAACCAGTATCTACTGTGAAACAATTACTTTCCTGGTCAAAATTGTATTGGTAGGGTCCTTACTTGCATCTAGCCATTTTAGAAAAACTGGAATCAGTGCTCTGCTAACTCATTAATTTAACAGAGTAGAAAATGAGGCCTAAAAAGAATTTTAAATGGAGGAATGAGATGGTAAAAGCCCCTAGTCATTTCTTCTTTGCTACTAAAACAATATATTGTTTCATTTAGCACGTAATTGTATTTGTGAGCATAAATTTAGCTATCAAACATGTACATATGCATTCTGCAAGTGTGTTTGTATCTGAGTTTGTGTATAAGGTAACCTTTAATGTGTGAGACAGAGAAGCTTTTCAAGCCCTAAGAAGAAATAAACTACTCCCGTTGCTTACTTTGAATATTTCCTCTTTTAAAAATGCCAGGTTTTCCTTTGCCATTCTAGATGCTTCGAGATGGCTGGTGTTCTGGGGAAAGAGTGGGAGGGAAAAGAAAGAGTTTGGGGAGGAGGGGCTGGTGTTGACAACTTGTTAATGAAATTTCGACTTTAAAACACATTGAGGATTTCTGTGAGATAATCTTCTGAAGAAAAAAATTTCCCTTAACATGACATTTTAAACATAATTTCTTTTACTTATATAGCACCTGCCATCCCAGGGAGCTAGTATTTTGCAGAGCTTAATTTAATTAGCCTCCAAATATACCTACAATGTTACTGAACAGTACCATTCCCATGTAGAGATGATGAGAGATGTGCAAGGAGATAAAGTTACTGTATTGCATTAGAATTAACGGCCTGTCTCTTGTTACCTCTAACACAGGAGAATACTTAGGAGGAAATACTGAGGAGGTATCCAAAATCTCATCTGCTTTTAGTTACCTACCCGATGCTGAAAACCAGCTGCTGGTTCTTGGTAATTGTCTTAAAACTACAGAAGTTGTAACAGGGCCAGCCTTTAGTCTGATGGGCAGAGCACTGCCCAGGGAGCGCAGGGGCTTCCTGCAGGCCCACCCCTCCCAGCATGTGGGGAGTCAAGCCACAGCCTGTCTTCTCTTGGGAGTTACTGAGCCAGAAGAGCCACCGGAAGGATTTGCAGTAAGAGCACACTCTGCTCTTGATCACCAGAAGGTGGTTGGACCAGGGGGCCCCAATGAAGAACAGGTGACCAAGGGGCACTTTGTGTGCAGGAGTGACTGAGGTTATAGCCACAACTGTGTCCATATTGGAGTAGTAGGCATGTAAATTTTGGTATATCCCATATGGACAAGAGCAGAGAGGAGACACCAAGCCATTCAGCGGGACCCATGTGGTAACCATTAGAGCTCTGGGCATTGCTCTAATTCTGGCATTCCTCATGGATGAAACTGCAGATGCCACCAGTTAGTTGTTCCTCAGAGGAGCAGTCAAGATTTTCATCATGCTCTTGGCTGTGGGTACCTAAATTGAATCCATTCAACTCAATGTGCACATGTGGCTTTCTGGATCTGTTGTACTTATCTTTTGCACTGAGTATATTGTTAGCCTATCTCCACTTAAGTGATTCTGCAAGCTTATATGAGATATACTGATTGAGAATTAAGACCGAATTTTCCTCACTCCTGGTGCTAGTCATTTAGAGCATTTCCTCCCTCCTGCTTGGTGTGATTCCCCCATCACCAGGATATGGTTCAAAATAAGCCAAGAAGATACGAATGGATGGAACCTCACAGGTTCGTCTTGAAACAGCAGTTTCAAATGTGAAAAGCTTAACAGGACCTTAGTCAAATTCCTCAGTTCATTAAAATTAATTTGAAGGTCTCAAGAGGATCAGTCTTCTTTATGACTTCTGGCACTCCCTGTGCCTAGTTAAGGTTCACCCATTGCAAACATAGGCCAGATTCCCAGAGTGCTGAAATTTGTTTCATCAGCTTCCAGGCCTGCTTGATAAACTGAAGTCCAAGTGTGTGAAAAAAACAATGTTGAAAGGCAGCTAAGTGAAGGGATTTAGACTGGCTCATTCAGGAGATGTTTTTTGTTTTTTTGTTTGCTTATTTGTTTGGCTTGCATTTTGAATTGCAAAGACCAGGTTCACTTTTTAATCCACTCTTCTTTTAGACAAAGTGGTCTAAGCCTAGCTATGACAATTTAATGCTAAGCACCAGATTCACCCCTGTGGAGGAATGATGGTTAGCAGACACAAGTACAGCTGGACGGGATTGTAGCATGAGGAAGGTACCATGGACACCATTCAGCCCAGGGGAGTAGCACATGAGCCTGGGACCACAGGGGAAACTGCGTCCCACAAGATGGTCTGGTGCGAGAATAAACCTGTGGCTTGTTCTTAGCCTCTGGCTGAACTTCCTGGATTTACCATTTCAGTAGATTTAGTTGGGAGAGCTTCTATTGACGTTGCCTCAGTTCTTTGCCTTCGTTTCCCTTGAACAGTTTTGTTGAATCTTGGTCTGCATCTGGGAAAAAAGTTAGGTCACAAGCATGCAGACTCCTGTAGAGCATCGAGCAGATGTATAATAATATGGTATAGCATGTGAGTGAGTATATATGGGACATGTGTGCATGTATATATGTGTATACATGTCTATAAAATCCTCAGCCTGTCCCATTTTATTGATCTGACCCAATATTTAAAGGGAGCTAGATGTCTCAGTGCTGGTGATTTCAGTAAGAGTTGGGCCTCTGCCAATGCTTTCTGGGAAGTGGTACGTTTCAGCATTCTGTGAAGATATAGCTATAATGTGCTTCTAACTTAAGGTAATCTGGAGCCAGGTTTAATCAGATACACATTAGTGAATGGAATGCACTTTCCAAATAATGAAATTCTGGTTGGACCCCTCAGTGCAAGATAAGAAAATCACAGCAGATGCTACTAAAGCAAAGGTGGGAGTTGAGGGCAGAGACTGCCAAGAAACAGTAAATGTATTTTGCAGAAAAACCACTGATTTTTTTTGTCAGTGTCTCTTTCTTTGCGTGCCATCTCTCTGCAACTAATTTTCCCCTAGGAAGCTGTAAGGTCACATTGACCTGTATGTTCAAACTATGCGGTCAGGAAGGGAAAAAAAGATAAAAACACATTTGTGAAAATACTTAAATAGTCAGTACAAAAGGAAACCCTTGGCACAGGAACAGGTTTTCTGCAGACTTTTTCAAACTTAATTTCAAAAGCAAATTAAAAGAGTGAATGATGGTCTTTATCTTGACCTAGGCTTTCAGTGCTTCACAAGTATATCATGCCAGTCTGCAGTTTGGTTTAGAACATGCACAATAATAAGGAAGAAAGAATCACAGGTCCTTAGAGACAGCGTTGATCATTAGCGTATTTTACAAGGAAAATAAATATTCTTCTGTAAAGATTCTTTTTGGTCTTTTTGCTTTCATGTCTTGACAAGGACAAGATGGAAAAACAGAATGTATGAAGAAAACCATCCAGAAATACACCTCAATACCAGAATGTTTTTCTCTTCCTTTCAAGTAATTTATAATACAAAACAAGAGCTTTAACTCTTCAGTTTAAAAAAAATAAAACTGCAGTGCATTGAATTAAACAATGCACAGAGAGATTTTTATTGCCATTATGTGCTTGGTATAAGTTAATAAGAGACAGGATTCTCTGGAGTACAGTTAGCCACATTTGACCACCATGCCAGTTGAAATGCATTTAGATACCTGCATTTCAAATGTCAATAAAAGGTAGGGGGTTTCTAATTAGAAAAAGAATCAAAGTATTCCCTGGGGAAATATGGCAAGGCAAAACTGCATCCTTGAAACCACTGAGGTCTTTCCAATAAATGAAGCTGCCCTGCCATGGCAGTGGGACTGCCTCCAAGTGCTGGGTGATGTGGTCCCACCTTCCTCCTGCCTTTGTCTGCCCACGGCTTCCTATTCTCTTGCCTCTCCCTGTGGTTCTGGTGCTCTGTGATCCTCACAGAGCCTTTCCAGAATGCTAAGATGATAGAAAACTAACCAAAGTTAAATGACAAAACCAGGAGTAGTTCTTGACCTGCATGACACATTGAAACAGCTCAGCACAGATTCAGTTGTGTGCAGGAGCTAGCACAAAAGACAGAGTGAGTTTGCACAGCCCGGATTCGTGGAGGGTGGGCATCAACTGATAGAGTGGTGTAGGTTTCCATATTGCCATGGCTTTAATTGCTTTTTTGAAATGGCCTTCAAAACACAGGGTCAAATTTGTCATGTATCTCTGTAGGTGCAAATTGCAGACACAAGTAAATATGAGCACAGAAATGGAGGACAGTAGCAGGAAACCTTTCAGATCATTATAATTGTCTTCTTGCATGAAGAGGAGGTGCTTTGAGAGAGCAAAGAAATGCTGCCAGAAGCAAACATGTCAAAGCCCTTAGAAAAACAATATAGCTGAACACCTTTGGAACTGAGACAATCATCTTAAAAAGGTGCTTCACTTCCTTCGAGTGGTTTTTTCAAAGACCAGTTCTCAAACTTAATTAGCATTCCTAAGACATAAAAGACCTTCTCTGACATGGAAAATGGTAGAAGATATGTAGAAAGCAAATGCGTTACCTTAGCTACCTGTTTAGGGTGACATTTTAAATACGGAAAATAAAGCTGGCAGAATTATAGTGACCTTTCAGCCTGAACAAATAAAATAACATCTGCCAAATCTAAACGGCTGCCTCTAGCTGTAGAAAATGATATGCATCTTTGAACAGTAATACACAGGTCTTTGGTAGAGCTAGCTTTAGTAATCCCTCCTAGATCTAAACAATTTATTTCCCAGCAGAGCGTGGAAGGCTGAAAATTCCAGAAATATGGTGCATGTGCCAAGGGACACATAGGGAGCAACCATGGCCATGGGTGTGGGGAAGCCGTCTGCATAGTCTTCCACCCCCTTAATCTAGCACGAGTCCCTCATTTTCTTTGAAGCACCCAAAAGGAGCTGTTCAGTTTATCCCTGTGTGTTTGCTTTACCCCTTCTATACATGCACATCTCTGTGTACAGAAGCAGCCTTCCCAGTTATTTTCCCCTCTTTCTGAATTTCATCTGGAAACCAAGGGCATATGTGTGGCCAGGGAGCCAGCAGCAATCAGACAGATTGTTGTTAGAAAGGAAACTGGTAGGTCTAAAAAGGGAAAGCTTCTCTTTATAATAGTCTCCATAAAAAAAACCCCAAACCAAACCAAATCAAAACACAAAACCAAAAAAAACCACCACCAACAAAAAAAAACCCTGCAGAAATTACTTTTTCCTGTTTCCCCAAGCTCTTTTAGCTTCTGGTCTCAGCTGTACCAGCAGAGAGAGCAAGTTCTTAATTGTGCTCTCAAAAAGCTGAGAAGAACAGTTCATAGTTTTTATTACCTCCTTTATCAGGCACACTTGCATCCCTATCCACCTTCATCTCAAATACTCCTTAAATTCAGAGCTGCCACACACCTGAAAAACCCAGTTCTGCGCTTGGGTGATTGAGATCCACAGAGGAAGGCAATGTCATGGGGACACTGGTGTTTTACCCAGCTAACATAAAAGACATGTGGACCCCATGAATTGCAACCATAATTAGCCAAAAATACTGAATTTCTTAATGCTTTCCAAAGGTTAAAGGAAGTTCATGCAATTTTCTGTCTGGATTAATATAAATGGTTTTCAGTTTAAGCAAATAATGCCAAGCAGCCTTAAAATTGTTATTATTATTAGCAGTAGTATTATTAGCATTGTGTATAACTTCAGTTGCACTTAGGATTTTGAGAGCATTTTTATTCACTGTGCAAAGAGCTAGGAAGATATGTATCATATATTTCCTGAAGAAGTAATAATCTGTAAAGTTTAGGCCAAGAATCAGGCTTGTAGAAGGTGGCATTTTGAAGATGGGGTGCCAGTCTGAACAAGGAATTCCAGCTCCGGCATCTGCCATTTGTCTGAGGGATATTTGGTGGCAGGGATATGTAGTTAAAGAGCTTGCTACACAGATGCTAGAATTCCTTTTTTTTTGTTATTTAATTTACTTGTAACATTTCTTGTTTTTTTCACCAATACTGTACCTGTAAACCTGACCATAAATTCTGATCTCCTCTAGTTTTAGTATTAACCTTCCATTATGCAATGACCGGCCTGGTAGGTGAGGAGAGAGCAGTGGATATTGTCCACCTAGACTTCAGCAAGGCTTTTGGCATCAGATCCTCATAGAGAAGCTGATGACATATGGCCTGGAGAAGCAGTCAGTGAGGTAGATTGAGAACTGGCTGAATAGCTGAGCTCAGAGGATTGTGACAGGGGCATGAAGTCTAGTTGGAGGCAAGTAACTAAGTGGTGTACCCCAGGGGTCAATGCTGGCTCTGATACTACTTAACATCTTGAGAGATGTTACATCCATGATCTGGATGATGGGGCAGGGTGCACCCTCAGCAAGTTTGCTAATGTCACAAATCTGGGAGGAATGATTGATACGCCAGAGGGTTGCGCTGCCATCCAGAGGGACCTTCACAGGCTGGAGAAATGGGCTGACAGGAGCCTCACGAAGTTCAACAAGAAGGAGCTTGGCAGAAAAAGACCTGGGTGTCCCGGTGGACACCAAATTGAACGTCAGCCAGAACTGTGTCCTGGGCTGCATTAGGAGAAGCATTGCTGGCAGGTTGAGGGAGGTCATCCTGCCCCTCTAGTTAGCACTGGTGAGGCCACACCTCGAGTGCTGTGTCCTGTTCTGGGCTCCCCAGTACAAAAGAGATGTAGACCTACTCAGAGAGTCCAGCGAAGGGCCACAAAGATGTTTAAGGGACGGGAGCATCTCTTCTATGAGGAAAGGCTGAGAGAGCTGGGACTGTTTAGCATAGAGAACAGCTAGCACAGACAGCTCAGGTGGACTCTTGCTAATTTATATAAATACCTGAAAGAGTGTACAGAGAAGATGGAGCCAGGCACTTTTCAGTGGTGCCCAGTGACAGGCCTAGCGGCAATAGGCACAAACAGACACACAGGAGGTTCCCTCCGAACAAACACTCGGACTGTGAGGGTGACCAAGCACTGGTACAGGTTGCCCAAGGACACTGTGGATTCTCCATCCTTGGGGATATTCAGAAGCTGTCTGGACATTCTCCTGAGTAACCAGCTCTAGGTGATGGCCCTGCTTGATCAAGAGGGTTGGACCAGATGACCTCCAGAGATGCCCTCCAACGCCAGCCATTCTGTCATTCTGTGATGAAGATTGTAATGGAAGGGTGAAGCAGCTCACAGTTTGCCAGTCTCAGTGCACATACCACAGCCAAAGTAAGGTTTGTAGATATCCTTCCAAGCTCTTTTAACCTAAAGTGTGTTTAGGGCAACCAGTTCTGAGGAATGTTTCCTGCCCAGGTGCAAAGGGAGCAAGCGTTCCCTCTACAAGTGCCAGATGAACCTTCCAGCTCTGGCATTTCACCCCTCACCCTGGTCGCTCTATGGCTCTAGCAAAGCCCCGTCCAGTTTCACCCTCTTGAAAGCACTCCTGTGCTACATCAGGCTCTTAATTATACTGATTTGCAGGGCAACTTAGGTGGCAATGAATTCAAATGGTACTTGAAGTGTTGTTCTTTGTTTATACATATACATATAACAGTTTGGGACTAACCTGCACACAGATTTTGTGTTTATTTAATTATATATATTTGTAGCATTTCAACAGGTTGGTCTCCCAAGTTTTATCAGATGTTACAACCTTCTCTACCGGAATAAGAAGCCTACACTGCAGGGGAATGGCAAGCTTATACATATGCTTCTGTATGCAAATATGATTGTGTTTTGTGTTGCAAAACTTTATTGATCTTACACCCAACTAAAAATAGTATTAAAAATGTGTTCCTAGGCCAAACCTTAGCTATTTTTTCTCAAATATTTGGGTGGAGATGAATTCAGTTATTGGCTTATTTCAGTTTACTTTAAACTATCTTCTAATCAATCCTAAACCAAAACAAACTTCCTGTAAGTCAAGAGATTAAATGCCTAAATCAACCATTATAAATTCATAATTTCAAATAAATGTATGTAACTGCCCATGTAGACTAATTTATACTGATCAAACAGATTTTTCTGAAGTAATTCTTTTCTTAAATAGACTTTTCATTGGAGTTGCTCCTGCTGCACATGAATGAAACTTTTCTGAGTTGGTAGGTTACACACAATATGTGTATAAGGCTCTGACACCCCTGACTGTTTTGTGCTGCCCCTTTCAATGGCTGTTGTGTTCATCTGCCCCTTAGGTTGTCCTTCTCAAAATCCAGTATAAAAGAGATTGGTGTGGTCAGATCTCTTTTCTCTTGTTTGTCCAGGGAATTCCAGCCACAGCAAAAAATCCTTTCTCTTTCTTGTTGCATGCCTGTGTTATCTCTGCCTGCTTTTCTGAATAACTTTACAGACAAAATGGCTGTTGAATTCACAGTCAGTCTCAGCATTTGTTATAAATTCATGTCCTTTGATACAAGCTATTCCTTGAACCATTTCTTTTCATAGGTGTTTTACTGTCCTTCAGTTCTTCTTGGGTTTTGAGCTATATTTTAAGATGGAACTAATAACAGAATTGATAATTCCAGTTAGACTAAAAACCGTAGATCTCTAATGACCACAGTTTGCTTTCAAGTCCTAAATGTAATTGCTGTCTTGCCAGCTCATGTTATTTTCTCCTTTGGTTTGCGTGTTGCTGCCAGCATGTCACCTCTTATATTCCTTCATCTTTATAATATATTGATAAGGGGGTAAACTGGGAGGTCTGTAAGTTGGCAAAATTCCCACTAGATTCCTCAAGGTCTTTTTCTCACTGACGCTGTTTGGATTTGGCCTGTGGGAATTGATGAAAGGCTGAAATGAAAATGCTGCCATTTGCCCTAGAGCTTTTCCCCTAGGCAAAACCCAAGTCAGGAACTTTATTCCAAAGATTTCTGAACACTACATTTGCAAAGCACAGATATAGTGCACAATGCAGTCTTCAGCTTGTTATTCAGGACCATTTCTTTGTGAGATGCTGTTCAGCACTACTAATACTGTTAGCTGGCAAATTTGGTTTTGAATGGAATCATATAAAATTCTTCAAGCAGGCAACATTTAAAGTACATTCTGCGTTAGTCAGGACCACTTATAAGCGCCAACAGGAAGTTAGCCTGAATTCCTGTTAAATAATGCTGACAGCCATTTGAATATCACATAAAGATCACACGAGCACTGTCTGTCCATATCTTAATGAGTGACTAAACCCACGTTGCTTCCTGAATGCTTATAGATTGCTCCATCCAAACAATGAGCATTCAATTTATTAGGAGTTTTATATCGGAGGATTAGCTAATAGCTTTTCCTGAGTACTTCAAAAGAGAAAGCTGAAGCATAGCCTGCTGTATAAATAGGATAAATAAAAAAGTTATTTACAGCGTAGATATTTCCAAAGAGAATTCTCAGTTGTGTGTTTTCTCTGAGCTAGAAAGAGCAGGCAGGTCCTATAAAAGCTCTTATAAGCAATTTGGAAGGTTTTTTTGGAGGAAGGAAACAGAAAGTTGGCAATAGTTCATTTTTACTGGTTAGTGGAGGCAGCTAGCTCCTGCTGTTGCACAGTGTGAGATTACGTGCTAGGCCCCCAGAGTGACACAACCCAGATTCATCCTGGCACACACCGGTGGTCATGAAAGAAAGATGTGTATATGGAAGGAAGCACATTATATTTGGTCTGTGGGGATAAAATATAGCCTCTACCCTAGGCATTCTGATTCTCTAGTATTTGTACTACTGTTGCTTCCCTTGACTCTTGCAAAAGATACTGCAGGCATCTGCTTTAATAAGGCATTTTTTTCCTTTCCTGGACTAAGAAAATCACAACTGCCTGCTCTTGTTCTGTGGAAGTTGACACTGGAAAGCTGCCTGTTCTGCAGGCAGGTTCATCTACTTAATTTATCAAAGACATCAGAGAAAGTAACAAACAACATGATTTCTTGTGAATAATGGCACAAAGGTATATCCCTCTTACAGATGGTGAATTTGACCATGGGTTCTTGAGCTTGCCACTGAAGGGTTCCCTAATAAAGCTGGCCAAGAAGTGGCACAGGAATGCTCCAGGGTATTTACCCCCCTGGCTGCTCTGGTGCTCCACCTCCATGTTGAACCCTCCCTTGTGGACTGTTCAGGTCCATAAATAGCCCATGTCCCTCTGGAAATGGCCTGAGATGGATGCTGGGAGAGACTCAGCTCCCCCGGAGGGGCCTGAGCATCTCCCTATGTGCAGTGTGAATAGTAAACACTGGTACCCAGGAGAAGAGCCTGTCTCCAGACTGCAGAGTCTCCAGCCGTGGGACCCTGGTTTTCAGAGCATGCTGTTGTACACTTTGCTTCTGTGAAAACTAATACGGAGTAAAGAAAGCAAAGGGTTCTTGATGCTTTATCATGGTCTTATCCTTATGTGGTGATGGGATGCTGCCCAGCTGCTTCTCCAGAGAGCTGGGAAATACACCCCAAGCTGAGAAGAAGCCAGAGGCACTGTTCTCCAGCTGCGCCCACTTCTTAAATCTACAAGTGGTCCTTTCTTCAGGTGCAGTCACATAGGTGGTCGGGAGACAGGTGCATCTTCCTTGCCTGACAAGGGGGGTCTCGGGACCATTTCCAAGGGCTATCATCATAAATCTGTCATAGCTGGGAAGGAACAGGGAAACAGTTCAGCTCCTGCTGCAGCCCCAGGGGCTGGTGAAGTAAGGATGCCTATGATAATGATTATATTCCTGTGACAGCTGCGTGGTGCAGATCCTTGGCCATGACTAATTGCCTTTCCAGGGAATGCCTGAAGCCTCCTGGGGGATTCTGTTTTTCTGCTCCCTGATTCTTCTTGATATCTCCCGACAGAGGCAAACCAGGATTCAGTTCCCAGGGTGCTTTGGGATGACTAACAAGCAGACAGGCTTGAAGCAAATGAAAATACAGCATGGGGAAGAAAGGAGAAGAGGAGAAAGAAATTCAGTGTAACCACTATTGGTTGGGGATCTCTTGTTCATATGATAGAGACAGCCTTCCACTTGGGCACCCCCAAAAGCATGTAAAGCTGTGGGAAGAAAACCAAAAGGAGACAGTCACACAGCAGATTAATTTAGCTCTTTGGAGTGCCCTGGCATTTATCGGTAAAGCCATGTTTCCCTAACAGTTTCAGTTGAGTGTTGTTGCTTTGGGAAGCCTATGTGGACCCTTTCAACATGGCAGGAAAGCCATCAGCTTCTCAGAGGGTGCAGAGCAGGGCAGATCTCTGCTCTCTTGGGAAGCTGCTCGCCCTCAGGGGTCTGGGCTCACATGGGCATCACTTGCAGGGCTGCAGCCTCAATGTAAGAAATTCTAGTGTTTCTCACAGGTAGAAACCAAGGGGCCTCTGAGGCCCAAAGCGGTTTCACCAGCTTTTGATGAAGCAGTGGCTGTGGTTAAAGAGCACACAGGTGTGCAGTGGCATATAGGAAATGGGAGCACAGTAAAACTTTTTAGTTGTGCTGCTGAATGTGTCTTAAACGGCCTCGTCCCCCAGTTGAAACAGGAAAGGCAGCTGTTATGCAGCACCAGTGGCAATGCCCGGTGAAGTCTCTCTGAGATACAAAGCTATAGACAGCTGCAGCACACTGTGAATATTTTTTTTTTCATTTCACTTCTTCATTCTCCTTTTTAATTCTAGCCCATGGTTGATAGTGCAAGAAATGCACTGATGTTTACTCCTGAGAAGTATCAGAGAAGCATCTCGAGGAGCTGTGGCCAGCAGCTGTATCACACCCCATGACAAGGTTAAGCCATCCCTGTCACCGGCGGTGACACCGTCAGCTGCCTGCCCAGTGGGTCCGCAGCCACCAAGCTCTGTCTGCCCCTGGGCTGTGGTGCTACGGAGGGGAAAGCTGACACAAGGACGAGCACCACAGATGTGGCAGGGACAGCCCGGCAGCATGGGGAGTCACAGGCTGGTCAGGATGCCGCAGAGCTGCCGGGGAGCCCTGGGAGGCGAGTGCATACTGGGAATACCCCAGTTTGGAAAAAAGAAACATAGAAATGATTAAACTAAATGGCAAACTGGCAGGAGTACTGCCATCCTATGTGGAAGCATGCGGTGGGCATGGCACGGGGGTATGGCCCCACTGTGTGCACGGGCAGGGGGTTTGCTGTCCATCTTACCAGAACCTGCAGGGTGCAGAGAAAAGGAAAGGATGGCAAAACACTGTAAAGGTGGAGGGGTGCTAGCATGGGACAGCCCGGCATCCATGCAAGCTGCACCTCTCTTCCAGTACAAGCAGTTTTGTTTCCTGGAGGGGGACACTGCCTCATGCAGGGTTGAATCCAGATGTAGCCGAGCAGCCATACCCCACTGGTGAGTGGGGTTAGTAGGGGAGCAAGGGGCACCAGGGATTTCTTTAGGCCACCCTGCCTTTTCCTCGTTAAACCTGTACTAGTCCTACCTGGTCCTACCATCTCCCTACACCAGTGGTTCACATACTGGAGGTCCTCGGTTTGGCCATGTCAGGAAAGAAAGGAAAGTGCTGGGGATAACTGGTTACATTTGGGGAATTCAGATAGTAGCTGAGTTCAGATGGCCATTAAAATTTAGATGACCATAAAACACTGCTGTAATATGACTTGTGGCCATTTGGGAAGGATCACCCAGTCATGGAAGATGCTGGGGAATGCTTTATAGGTCATAAGGAAACAGCTGTAATAATTTTGGTTATGCTCATAAAGTGTCTTGATTTGTATTAAAGGAAGTAAAGGAGATATTTGTCTGATATCTTAAATACTGCAAGGGAAAATTTAATACAAGGAGTTGGGTTTTGCTTTTTATTTTTGTAATGGAGGTATATTCTGGAAACAAGTCTTTTAACATCTCTTATGATGAAATATTCCCCAATAGGATCTGTCCTCACATGCATCTCATCTCAGTGACACAGATGAGGATGCTGCACTCATAATTTAAAGTAAATTAAGCCCAGACTTTTGACTGCTGGTAAATTGCCAGAACCGTGCTCAGTTGGACCAGCTTTGGTCACTGCTGTGCTACAGAATGCATTTCAGTTTCCTTTTGCACATTAAACCTTAATGCTCCCATCAAAAAATAATTTGATTGGAAATTAAAAATTGACTGCTTGTTCCTTCCTAGAAAAAGGAATTAAAACTGAAGGGATTTGTCTGTTTCTTCAGAACAAAAAGAATAAGCCTTGGCACATACTGATAAGGAAGTAAGTATTCCTGCAAAGAAACTTTTTTTTTAAATATTCAGGCACACCTAATAAAAAGGCACATAAGAAGCAAAATAGAAAAATCTGTTGTTATTTAACACGGCAAATACTGTTGAGATACAAATACAGTTAAGTTTTCTCTGGTAGCTAAGCAACAGAAGAAAATACCACTTATCTGAATTGCTGTTTATTCTACTGTTTTTTAGCTCTGCAGTAGTGATTTTTATTCTCCACACCTCAAACACAGAAAGAACAACTGTTTATGGTATGGCTAAATTGTTTAATGTACTGTTTGATACAGGGGCAAATTAGGCATCAGAATAAATGTCTAGGACTGCTACAACTACCCATTAATGACTTTTGATCTCCTTGCAAATGTTTCAGCAGATTATGTAACATAAGCAAATGTCCTCTACTGACTTAGGCTATTGTAATAAATATGGACTACATGAGGCATGAAATCAGAACATTTCCGTTTTTCCAAAGAATGCAAATGGTCTCTCGTTCATGTGTATCATCCTAAGGACTTTTTAGATTAAGCACATGGTAGCAATGTAGTCTTTGACACTTCTAAATGGAAGACTTTTTTCTAGAGCTGTGCATATTACCATCAGATGGATGGTTTCATTAAGGTGAAAATCTGTAGCAAGAAGTGCTCAGAGCCATAGTCAGACTGGACTTGCATATGGCTCTGTGCTTGCGTATGCACATACTTGTGCACACTGTCTAAATTAAAAGCAACGGAACAAAACTTCCTAATCTCCTAAATATCATTTTGTAGCTAAAGATTTGCAATAAACTGTGGGGCTGGAAGAAAGGAAGTAAGGGCAAATGGCAAACTTTGGGATGTGAAGCCCAGAGGAGCTCAGAAGACTGAAAGATGTTGATTGAGCCAAACTATGTGCAGCAAGAACAGTTCAGTCCCACACACATGGCAACAAGTCCACCAGCAATCAGAATTTGTTTCTCTGTTCCACTTATTATAAGCCTCAGCTGTCTGTACTAAAAAGAATAGTGTCTGTGAAGCACAAGGGAGCAGCTTCTGAAATCATTTCATAGCAATAAGTAATGGGCATAAACGACACCCAGCTACTACGAAGTAAAGTGGGTAAAAACCCAAGCTCTGTTAAATCACTGCCAAAAGACTCTTCAGTTTCAGTGATACCAGAATATTCACTGAAGGCCTGTTGTAAAAGAGTAGATGAACCCGAGCCAGACTGGAAACCTTTAGCCCAGATGCCAGTGGCCTCTCCACTCTCTCTTCCAGAATATCAGACTCTGAGGAATTGCCTCCTGTTTGGAAAGTATTTTGGGGGCCTCATTGCCTACCTTGTACTGGAGAAAGAGCCAAGAAGAAGGGGTTTTATCTACAAAATCAGGACAGAATATCACATTCCTAAGAATAAGGGAGAAAGGAGTGACATTATTTTGCACCCAAGAAAAGGGCAACTCGTCCCCATCATGGGCTTATGAAATCTCACCTAGGTTTGAGTTTGCTGAGTAAAATCTATACCTTGCTCCTGCAGGAAGGTATTAGGTTGGTCAGCTGCCAATTCCTGGGGAATGAACCCTGTGAGATTATTTACATTCATCCCAGTTAATCAATTAATGTTTGCAAAGCACTTTAAACTTGAAAAGCACTCCTATAAATATTTGGTATTATCATATGATTACACTACCACATCTCAATTAAAGGCACAATTGGCCATGCTTTAATTATGTAATGTTGTCATGTAAAGTGTCACCGGAAGTATTTCAGATGTATCTCAGTCTATGCTGACCATCCTCAAGACAGGTATGTGAACCTGGAGCAAAATGAGGACTCCTGAGTTTGGAAACTCTGGAGCCCTGCTCTCTGGTCAGAATGAATGCCTCTTTCCCTAGAACAGAATACATTTTTTCCACAGCTATAAATATAGGCAATTTTTTGCTTCTATTTGTCTTGTGTCTTGAACACTTCTTGTGGGCAGTGCAAGGACTAACTTGCTTTTTCTGTTTGTTTTTTACTTTACTTCCTTCCCTCATTAATATAATAGAAAAAGAATGTCACTTATGATCTTGTCTCAGATTCATATCCTTCAGGGTTCTGCTTTATCAATGGTCTGTATACGGTGCTGTGTGATGTACTGAAATAAATTAAAACAATTAAATGCTGTAGCATTCTCCACCTCCTCCAGAGGGTAAAAAAGACATTAAGTCTCAAATAACGATATAGATGTTGCCATCTGATTACCAGTGATACGGGAAGGATCCCTTCCTACCCCAGTGTCTTCTTTCTGAATAGTAAGCTTGTTTATATCAGTGTTGACAACCCAAGCAGTAGTCTGGCTTAAAAAAAAAAAAAAAAAAAAAAGAAGAATTTTAAAATAATAAGATTTGATATCGCTTTTTCATAGTACATTTTATAGTCTTCTAACTGTAAAATCTTTAGGAAACTCAGTTACTTCTAAGCTTTTCTCCTTTTCTCCACCAACATGAGCGCTATGAAATTGTGGATTTGGGGGGGAGGGGGAGTGTTTTATTTGTTTTTTGCTTTTCTAGTGAGAAACTTTAATGGACTATCCTGATTTATAAGATGAAGTAGTTTACTAGATGGCAGTATTGTTACCATATTTCCCATTCCTCCTTTTCTTCCTTTCTTCCTCTGGTGCTCTAACTCGCACTTCTCCACTCCTTGCCATTTCTTTTCATGTCAATTAAATGCTCTTTGGGGAAACAGATAGGCAGTATTTGTCTATGTGTACAGCACCTGCACAAAACGGTAGCTGAGGCCCCTGGATGCAATCACAACCGAAATAATAACAGTCACATCTGTTCTTTCAGGTTCATTGGCATCAGTGTACCCTACAATGAACCTAAGATATTTTCCAATGCAGAGCTGTTATTACTTCTTCCTATATCTTTCTGGTATAACTGTATAGAAGAGCCACAACCTGGAGCCACAGAAAAATCATAGAATCATAGAATCATAGAATGTTTTGGGTTGGAAGGGACTCCTAGAGGTCATCTAGTCCAACCCCCCTGCAGTGAGCACTGAAACATTACCAGAAGACCAAAATATAAAAACTCTTCAGGGCAGGAACTATCTTTGAGTGTGTCTGTATAGCATTTGCTGACAATAGGATTCCAGTGAGGGTGTCTAAGATGCAATTACATAATGCATATATATATATATAAATAAAATGGAATGTGTCATTACTGCAGTGTTAAGCTATATTTGGAAACCACAACAAGAAAAGCACTTTCCCCCAACTTTTTTTTTCTTCTTTCTATTTTACTACAAGAAAAAATTGTCTTTGATATATGAAGCATTTTATGAGACCATTTTTTTTATTTTAATAACTGCTAATTTGCACACCTAACATCAATTGCTGGTGCAATTAATTGTGGATGCAAATGAGAATGTTTAGCTGTCTTGTCACCTGATTGTGCCTATAAATCAGTGACAGTAATTATCTGTGTAAATGCTTATTTCAGCCTGCAATTAATTTGGCAAAAATTGATAGGACAGAAAAAAATACCACCCTAGGCTGAAATTTGGTCCCCAGTGTGTAAAAAGAGAAAGTATCTTCCTCCTCTGCCTCTTGTGTCTAAATTGCAGAGAGCTAAGTAGACAAAGAGCAATGATTCCCCAGTCCCCAATAACTCACTGCCAGTGTTTCACAGTAAAGTGCAATGGGAGAGGAAATATTTCCATAAGGGTTCATTAATCACAACATATTTGCCATGCACAACCACTCTGCAGAGCAGGTAAAGAACCCTAGGGGACGTTGCCTGGCACAGCATGTCATTTTCATAATAAGAAAAGTATTTTTTGCACAAATGCTGTAGAACTGAAGTTGCAGATGGCTCCACTGGCAGAGCTGGAGATTCCTGGCACAACCCTCGGCAGCCAAAGCTACTTTAGGTATTTATAGCAAGGGTTAGTGATATCTCAGAAGAAGGATGCTGAAGATGCTTTCTGCCCTCCTCTTATGTGCACCATTCCCAGGTGTAGAATCATAGAATCATAGAATCACTTTGGTTGGAAAAGACCTTTAAAATCATCGAGTCCAACCTTTAACCTAACCCTGCCATCCCACCACTAAACCATGTCCCTAAGCACCTCATCTATCCTTCTTTTAAATACCTCCAGTGATGAGGACTCTACCACCTCCCTGGGCAGCCCATTCCAGAGCTTGACAACCCTTTCAGTGAAGATTTTCCTAATGTCTAGCCTAAACCTGCCCTGGCGCAGTGTGCCCCTTGGGAAGACGTGTGAGGCAGGCCAAACAAACCCTATCCAAAAAACACACTGTAGAAGGAAATCCAAGTCCTACCAGTCCCTGTTGTGCTGCAGGACATTAATGAGAGGTCTAGGAACAATTAAACCAATTGTGGCTGAGAACCTTGGGGTCCAACAGACCCCATTAGCAGAACTGAACAGCAAAAAATGCCTTTCCAGATCAGTGGCCATTTCATTTTACCTAACCCTGAGGACACCGGCGAGCCCCTGTTATCCCATCATACTCTGACCCATCTAGACCTGCTCAGTGTTTTGCACAAGATGTAAGGTTGCTGTCTTGTTTACTGTACCTCTGTGGTCTCAATCTCTGAGCGGTTCATTGCTGCTTCACTCCCACATAGGACTTTGATAAAATTCAAAGCCACCTGGTGTGATTTTAATTTAAATATGAATTTAATGTGTTTTCCTTTTATATTGCTATGATGTGCATTGTCAAGAGAAATGCTGCAGGCTCTGATCTGGCCTCTCAGCTGTTTCTCTGTGCTACTCCCTGGTTTTGGTTGATGCATGTTCCTGAGTAAAGCTGTTGCTCTGTGGTGGCCTGTGCATGGGGTACAAGGGTTGACTGGGTACCAGCACAGCGGTCATTCTTTAAGGGCAACAGAGTCTTGGGCTGTGTGCCAGTCAGAGGCCAAAAATCTTCTCGTCAGCAGAAGATACCTCCACAGTTACAACTCAACAGAAGAGGAATGAAAGTTTGCATGCAGCCTACATAGAAAGAGGTTCCACAATTCACCATGATCCACCAGTTACGGAAGGGGGTTTAAGAGACTTGTGAGAAGGAGGAGAAATAGGAAAATGCATTAGAACAACTCATATTGGAAGTGTTGAAAATTTACTACAGTTTTCCTTATTAGAAAATGTAATCTCACTTAAAAAAAAAAAAAGTGCTGTGAAAATGTATTAAAAAGATCATAAGGAAATACTTTGAGGTCCAGGATGTCCTGGAATACAAGGTGAGAAAAAAGGAAACAGAGGTCCATATCAGTTAGTAATCCAACAGGGCACTCTGGTAGGATGCAAGACACCCTGACGCAAGACAATACCTTAATCTTCAGAATTTTTCATTGAGACTGTTTTTTCAGCCAGTCTTAATTAGTTTTGAACTAAAACTGTAGGAGCCTAGATTTTCTGACACGGAATTAACAGAGAGCAGGTTGGAATGCTAGAGCAGATCGAAGGCCACCCAGAATGGTCGTTGCGCTGTGACACGGGGTGTCACGGGAGACCCCTGCGAGCTCTGCAAGGGTCATGAAAAGCACCACAGCAGACAGGTGGCTCAGCCATCAGAAGACATTCCTTGCTTCCTAAAACCACTCATGGCTCCAGCACCCACCTAAATCTATTTAATTAGCTGATCCCCAGGTGTTTTTCCCCCCTGCTTGCACAGGCCACCAGAGCCCACACGTGCTTTCTGACCATTGCTTCTCTCGTCTGCTGGTTACTACTTACAGCAGCAGCAGCCTGTTGGGTTCCTTGCCCCTGCTGCTTCTTGCTCTTGCTGCTGCACGGGAGCTATCGTAGTGAGTCATTTCTAATCACCAAGGGAACTCACAGCCAGATCTCCACTCCTCCTAAAATAGGAACTCACAACTACATCTTCTCTCTTCCTAAAATAATCAAACTAGGAGAAAAAGTATCATATATCTGGCAGTATCTGAAATATGATATTCAATGCATTAGACATGTGGAAAAGCAGGACAATGAGCTCAGCCATAGCAGGGCCCCAGGCTAAGACCACCCCAGGCTTGCAGAGCAGGTGGTCTTCCAAGACCACAGAGTCATGCAGAAAGGAGACCAGTTCTTTGCAGGTTCTGAGCAGAGACCGTTGCAGAATCAGCTTTTCTTTCTCCCAATATTCAACAAAACTCTGAGGGAGGCCTTATAATCAACGCATTTCCCTTATATTTCAATTCAGAAAACTGGATCCTTGAAAGGAACAAATAAGACAATGCTAAGGTTTTTAAATGGTTTTATGAAGGCAAGGCTTGTCTTCAGTTTAGTTTGCTCTTACCACATCAACAATTATACATTGCAATACAATAATCCTTTCAAATAATTTTTAATTATTTTGAAGTACATTGAAAAAAACTTGGTTATTTTCAAGCAGAGGTGTTACCTGTAAAATATTGTTCTGCTTTTCTATAACCTCTTTCTTTTATTCCTAGGTATTTCCACACAATATACTTGGGTATCCGGAGTCGACGGAGTGGAGAGAATGACAGATGGCGGTTTTATTGGAAAATGGTGTATGAGTATGCAGATGTGAGTATGCTGCATTTGCTAGCCACGTTTCTGGAAAGTGCGCCCCAGCTGGTCCTGCAGCTCTGTATTGTTGTACAGACTCGTACACTCCAGGCTCTCCAAGGTAGGGGTTCATTTAATCTATTTGTCTTCTATCATTTTAGGGAGATGTCATTTCTATACATACACATTTATCCTTCTTTCAAACTGCTGTGTGCCTTGTACTCCTGGCATAAAATCAGATCTTGCCTGCTAGCTGCTATTAAGCTGTTAACAATGACTCTGTCAAGAAAAGCCTGCGTTGCTGGAGGTTTTTTAGCCTTTCTTATTGGCCCTGGGTTGTGGGTAGGATTTATAATGTTTTGCTTTCTGCATGTCCTTGTAATAGAAGAGCTCTTCTGATTATCCACTGGGCCAATGTGAAAATTGTATCAATCAAACTATTGCTCTTCTCCCAGTGCTTCTTTGTGTGAATGTTCACAACCCTCCAAACTGCAGTAATGAGGTTCATATGGTATTATGCAAAACAGAGGACGGTGCAGCAGAAAACAGCTATTCTGTGAAGAAAATGCCAGTGTCTATGGAATACATGTCCATCAGTTCTCAGCCACGTTTATCGGAAATAATACAAGTTATCTCCTGAGCATTACAACAATACTCATTCTTTCAAGCTCTGGGTTTCCTTCTGAAGTTGACACTTTCAGCAAGCATGATTATTTCTTTAAAATGGTGAATGCATGCATATGTTCTGCCATAGGGTTTTCTCAGTCAGCAATACAGATATAAGAATATCTCCTTCTCTACTGGTTTTTTGATGCTACTTTTGGCTACCTGACAGCTTTCCTTTTGTATTGCACCATTGTTTTGCTTTATGGCAGAAATTATTAGCAAGGGAATGAGGTGAATGAGAACTTGGGATCCTGAAGGTGACACAAACATCATGAGGGGGTGAGGCATGAAGGGACAATGGGAGGAGGAGCGGAGGGACGGAGGGAGGAAGGGAATGCAGCATTTATGCCATTTGTTTTTAAGAAACAACTCATGTGCTTGCCACTGTACAAGATAAAACTGTGACAGCACCTTGCTCCAAGAAGCTCTGGGTCTAGTTAGCTTATTATGAAGAACATGCAGTGAGACTGATTGCGTGAAAAAGGACTGGGAACAAAGTGGGTAACTGTGTGAAGACCTTGATCCCAGGCAGTTTTCTGTGGATAAATGAGAGGCTTTTCATTTATCTCCCCTTTGCACTGACATCTAATAACAGCTGTCCCGCTTCCTGTTTTTTTTGGTTTTGTTTCTTTAGATCTAAAACTCTGTCACCTTAAGGGGAAAAGAAAGCTGAAGTTTCTGTTTTAATTAGTTGGTGCTCTGTACAAGGAAGGTTGCCTAAGCACTTCCCAGAGCTATTTCTCAAAATGATGCTGCCCCACACCAACCAGTCCAAACTATTATCATTCAGGAGAAGGTATTATCACTTCAAGAAGCTTTGTACCCCCCAGAAAAAGAGACTCCAGAGAGAGGCTTAGGAGAAGAACATAGCCAGAATACTGTATGGTCAGCTGTAATTTAGCTATCTTCATAAACTATTAATACAGAAGGCCTCTTTCCCCCCACTTTAGTGCAATAACAGATTGTCTAGGAGAAACCTGGCTGGTGAGTAGGCACTAAGCCTGTGATGTACTCTGCAAGTGGTTGTTAATTAGAGAAAACCTGAAATGCTTCAATTTAAAAGGCAAAGATGGTTCCTGAAGCCTGCAATCAGCTCTGTGAAATCTATGTATCAGAAAGCAGAAAGGAATAAAACGGTAATTATGGATTTCAGCTGAGAAGGCTGAAAATATTTACTTATCCTCGCTTCTCCCATTTTCTTCCATCTTCCAAAGAGAAAAGGCTCCATCTAAAAAAAAAACCTAAGAAAATTAAACAAGGTTGAAGCATTTTCTTAAACAGTAGTACCATTATATTTTCCTGGTGAAAGCTGATATGTTTTAGTACATTGCCAGCTGTGAAAATCCTTTTTCTGTTCTCTCTCCTTTTTTAGAGAAATGTTAAGGATAATGCTTTGCGCTATAGGATGGTAGATTTGCTGTGAGGCTGCATAAGGAGAGCATAATTTCTCTCAGTGGTATCATGCTACTGCTGGGTGTTTTAAAAGGCCTAGCCATAAAGGTATATGCTTCAGCTAGCTGCCCACTCCCTGAGCCTTCTATAGAGATTTCTAAAGTGAATCAATAAACAGAGTGTTTGATTGATTTTCTTTGCTTAGAGAATGCTACTTGGGTTTTATTACTGTTCTTTAAGTTCTCTGTCCCGCAGGACAGAGTTATCATGACAATTGATAAGTGCCATCGCTGGCCCATGTTCTTACAAGTATACTTCCATCGCAAACCACAAATTCGCCATGGGAAATGAATGATACTGGAAATGTCTTGGTCTATAAGCAGGGTATTTCTAATGTCAAGCCATTAATGACCGCATGAAAAACTGTTAAATATTTTATTTATGAAGTTGTGTATTTTCCATTCCAAAAGCACCAAAATAGTATCATTCCCAACGGGAGATTGCTGTCAGTGTGACTGAAGATTCCCCGTTCTGTAATGGGTGTTGGCTAGGTGTGGATTATTTCTTATTTCAGTCCCTAAGCCCTGCTACTCAAGGTAAGAAATACATACAGGCATGTACACACATCCTTTTGAAGACCAAGGAAAATATTGCACAATGTGTGCAAAACCTTCCCTCTCAGTCTTCCATACACTGCAGTGAGGGCCACGTCAAAAGCCCAGAGAATGCACCACAAGGACCCTTTCGCATTTGTCCAGGGTCCCCAAGCATGAATTAAAAAACTACAATGTAAACTTCTAGCAAGGACTGTGTAGCACTGTAGCGTGACTGCTGCAGCAGAACATTGCTTATGCAGGAGTTCATAGAGAGTCATTGCGGAATGGCATGTCTCTTCCGCAGTGGCACCCGGAGAAACCTGAGTATTGATAGAACACTATCTAAATCATTACCTAAAAATCTGATTCTTCTTTAAGATGTCATCAAAACCAGCACAATTAGAGTCAATGAACTTTCTTATTCTGCCTACAACCAGCAGCCAGATCCCTCCCAGAATGGAAGGAGTGAAACGGCTTGTGGGGAAATCTGATGATTTCTCAGTGCTAACTCCTCAAGAAGACAACTTCAGTATGCTGGACTAAGATGGAGCTGTGCTAGCCCCCCTATTACCTCCACCTTTTCCACCCTGGTGGTTCCTTTGAGTTTGAAGAAATATCTACTCTCTAGTAGACAAATGTGCCTTGAAAATAAGTAATCCCTCAGTCTTTTCCTCACGGGCATCTGTTTCCTTTCCTTTCTCTTCATGCGCTCTGAGCGTACAATCCCACAGCAACTTCTCTGCTGAGCCAGCTGCACCTCCAAGCTGCATTGCTTTTGTTTGTTTGGTTTTTCTCCCTCTCTTAGTTACTCTCTAGAAAAGTCTTATTCCAAGCAGCTTCATGGTGGGAGTCACTAGCTTCACCAGTCCTATTCTAGATGGGAACAGTATGAGGAATGGGGCAGGTCTGCATGTGGGGGGAGCAATGTCAGAACGTCCACTGAAACAACTGATGCTCATCCTACATCCATCTGTTTGCATAAGGGCATAGAATCATAGAATCGTCTAGGCTGGAAAAGACCTTTAAGAACATCAAGTCCAACCGTTAACCTAGCACTGCCATCCCACCACTAAACCATGTCCCTAAGCACCTCATCTACCTTTCTTTTAAATACTTCCAGGGATGGGGACTCGACCACTTCCCTGGGCAGCCAATTCCAGAGCCTGACAACCCTTTCTGTGAAGAAATTTTTTCCTAATGTCTAGCCTAAACCCTCCCTGGAGCAACTTCAGACCATTAGGCATATATGTGGACAGAAGCCTGCAGGTGAGCTAGCTCAGCTACCAGGAACAGTCTAACAGCACCAGCCTGGAGGCCAGGGTAGGCTAACTGATCTCAGTGCCAGCCTACACGCACCAAGCACCTCAAACTCCTTGGGGACTTGGGCCCTGTGTTTTCAGTTCTGCTCCCAGGGCTGGGCAGCCCGGTGCTGCACTGGACCTACCTCCAAGTCACGGGGAACTGAAATACCAGAGTTGAAAGTGTTTAGATTATTGGATTACTCCATTAAGTTCAGAAAGCTGCAAGTAATTCCTTAAAAATGCCTCCACCCTTCATGCCATCTAGTAAATAAACAGTAGTTTCACAGTCTTTGCTATAAAAACAAACACTTCCACATAGACTAAGTATTAGGCAGATTTGCTGACACAGTGGTATCAGTCTAAAGGCTATAGGACTCTTCTTTGGTTGGGTCTCTGGACATCCAGCATAAAGGCCACAGCTCTCTGTATTTGCTCTGCTGGCTAACAGGTCTTAGGACTGACAAAGTGATAGACAGACCTGGACTGGCAAATTGGCTCGGGCGGGTTATTCCGCAATCACTTGAAGCCAACCTACCCACAGGCTGACCGTGAAAATCTTTGATTTACCCATGGGAAGTCCTGCCGGCACCTCCCCCAAGCTGCGTGTTCCCGTCGCATCACTGATATTCCCCTGGCTGCAAGCTGGGTCCCTTGGATGCTTTTATTTTCCCCATTGCTAACTTGGTTGAGTCTCAGCAGGATCCAGCTGGACTCCCTGGGGCAGGGGAGTGTCACACGGCTGGTAGGGCTGGTGCTGGGGAGGCAGGGGGAACACAGCATCAGGGTGGGTAGGGAAGGTCAGGGCTGTCCCTTTCTGCGGCACCTTGTTTTGGAATCACGCTAGCACACTGGCAGTCATCCCCTGGCACTCTCCTTTTACTTTCTTCAATTCTCCCACCATGTCATTTGATTTTAGAAAGACTTCCCAGCTTAAAATTAGTAAAAACCAGCAAGCAAAAAACCCGTCTGATCATCTGGTTGGAAGGAGACTCCTATCCATTAGCATACAGTTACTGTTGTCTTACTCAAGGGCATGGTGTTCTAGCTGCTCCTAGATGTGCAGATAGACAAGATTACTCCCTGGATTTACCACAGATTTCATTATTTATGCTGTATTAATTAACACATTGCTTAAATTATAGATTGGCTTCTCATTCCTGTTTACTGCTTATTATGGTGGCTAGTCAGCACTTGACATTTTTTTTCTTCATCAGCCCCTGGGGGGTTTGTTCTGGCTTCTCCATACAGTACTATTAATCAAAGTCTCTATCAAAGTTTAATCAAAGTCTAATCAAAGTTTGTATCATATAATGCTGCAGTTCTTAATATAGACTGACAGTAGTGCAGAAGCAAAATGAGAAGTTCAGAACAATTCATAAATTCATCAAGTTTCGCTGAAGTCACCGCGCTCCCATAGAGCTTCTGGATTCTGCTAAAACTGCATTTCCATGAAATCTCCCTGGCCAACCATTTTCCCATTTTCTACCAGCCCTTTCTGGAAACTCCTACACTGTTCATATGCTCACACTGCAGCCAGCGTACAAAAGTTCACTGTGCCACCAAACATAGCTCTCCAGTCCTTCTGCTCCAGACAAATTGCTGTTCCTGCCTGAGCTGAACGAGAGGTTCAGAGACTTGCTAGCGGTTTATGACATGGCTGATAGGTCCTAACTTTATCTGTTCAGAAGGAAATTATATGTTAGCTAGTTCATTAAAAAATCCTCTGGCAAAGCTCATCCTCATGCATCAGGAATTCAAACTCTTCATATCAGCGCAATAAACTGAAATTCATTTAAGTCTTTACAATTATTTTTTTTTGTGAGGACAACACTATGCTTTTACATGGCTTTTCTTTTTTTTGTGACCTTCACAGCAATTTTGGATTGCTCCCTAAAATGCTGTCTACATCTGCAGTGCTCTTTAAATAAAAAAGGAGGATTCTGATGTAAAATCTTATACAATTCAGTGTATATTTGTATGGAAATAAGGTGCAGCGCTTGAGTTCTGGGCAAGCTGCCACTGCTTTTTTCTGTGCTGTCAAGGTTCTGCACCACCGTAGTCCAGTGCCCAGCCTTTCCAGAGAGGAAGAAAAGCAGAGCAAGCAATAGTCACAGATTCTGCCTGCAACTTGGCAAAATAGATTTTCAGTGACAAGGATGAACAAATATGATATACTATGGATTAAATGTGTGTCTTCTGCAAATGACTTTTAAACTGATCTGTAGTCCCCTTTGCAAATCTTAAAATGTTATCTTGCACTCGTTAGGATAGAGCCATCGTATTAGCACACCCTGGTTTCTGATAGGACAGGAGAGGACTTCCTGAAGGCGATCATGTCATATAATCCATTTCCTAACCTGATTACAATCTTAAAACTAGTTATACCCTTTGTATCTAATATACCAGTTGCAAGTTTAATTCTCTGATTGATAGAGACCTGCTGCTTCTGTCCTGCCTTTTTAATTTCATCAGCAGTCTGTCCCTATTTACTCTTGTGCCATCCCCGTTTTTACACTTGTTCCCTAAGGAAATGAGGTTCATGTGATTATATAGTCCATTTCTGTCCTTCATTCCTGACTTTTAGGAACTTCTGATCCATTGCACTATTTCAATCAAATCTAAAAGAGCAGCCAACATCTCAAAGATAATTCTGTTTCTTTAAATGTTGTGAAAAAGGCAGGCAAGTCAGAGGAAAAAAAGACAAACGAGAGCCTCCACTAAAGGGAAAAGCAGGCAGACTTCTTTTTGTTAGGCACCAGCCACCAGCCAGTCCAAATATGCATCCTTCCAGACAAGACATTGCATTGCTCTCTCCTGCCCAGTGGGACTATTGTGGTAGACAGATGGGATTAGGGAATAAGAGACACTTTGATGGGAAAGTAAGAATCCTTCCTCCTGCTGCTCATTCTCTCATCTCATGAGACGTTCTGCATTCTCTTGATTATCTTCATAGACTTCCCCTTCTTCAGTTCCAGTCTGAATTCACCTTTGGTGAATATGGATGACCAAGACCGTATGGAGTACTCCAGATTACATTCCCTCAGAGCTCTCGTATTTCTCATGGCAGTATCTCACTAGGTGTGATCTAGGATTGTAATTTTCTGTTGACTCAGGCATTGCACTGGTTAATCCCAGTTATTTCATGATCCTTGAAAACACACAGGCTCTCTGGTATCATGTCACTCTGATGAGGCTTCAATTACATTAAAAAAAAATTATTAGCAACTAAATGCATGTAATGAAATTTCATCTCATTGCTACTTTTCCAGCTGCAAGGTACTCCTGATTTCTCCACATATCACTCTCCTTTTCTACGTTGATAATGTCTCCCAAAACCTTATTACTATGTTGCTTTTTAAAACGAAGGTCATTAAGAGACATATTCAGACAAGATTGCTTCCAAGGGTAATCAGTACTGAAAAAAGCAGTAGTAATCCTACTCCAGCCCAAGAGTTTTTCAATAGCATTTCAATATAATCCTGCAATATCTTTCTTTAACTAGTTCCTTTACCTGCCTTAGCTATCTTCTACCAAACCCCGTCTTCTGAAGCTTCACCAGTACTTTCCCATTAGCATGTTAATCACCATTCTGCCATTTATTTCTTGAGAAAGGGGTTATAAAAGAAAGATAGCAAGTTAGCCTACACTCTGTGGCTCTCTTACAATCTGCTTTTCCACAGGTATCTGTTATTTTTCATCTTCTTTTATGTTTACCCTCATTTTCAATTCATTTTTCCTTTAAAAGCTGCTCTAAAGCTTTGCGTTGTATTGAAGCCTACATTGTAGGCCTGTTTTAGCCAGGTTCTTGAGAAATGCGCCAGATTGCCTCTCCTCCAGTCACACGCCACCGGTTCTGAGTGGAGAGACTTACTTAAGGTGCTTCTCACCTGCAGCAGGATTTCATACAACAACTTTTTTGGAATCCTGAAACGGGTTTTCTAGTTGCACTGGGTGAAAACAAGGAGGTTCAAGTTTGCTTCCATCTACAGTAATAGAGATTTCTTTTCTGTTCTCGTTTCCTATCAGCTGGCTCTGTCTTTGAGCCGTTGTCTCAAGAGACCTTACTGAAAATTGACCTGTAAGGCACAGCCTTTATCGCAGATCATCGTTTTTCCATTTCCATCTGGGCACCATTTCTGAGGTGGGTTTGCATACAGATAGGTTTTGAGGGTTTTTTCCAGAAATTTTTTGTTTTGCAGGTTTTAAAAGCTCCAGAAATTCTTCTGTGCTTTGCCTTAAAGAAAATCCAAGTCTCCTCCACAGAGAAGTCCCTAAGCAATTAACTTCTTGCTGCCTTCACTCATTTCTTTAAAATTCTGATAGACAGACTTCCTAACAGATCTATTTTTGTTTATCCCTCCATTTTATTTAAATTAAACCAACACTCATGTCATCCAATGCTATTTTTTACAATTAGCTGTCCTGTAACAACCTCAATACTTTCTGTAACTAAGTTTAGAAAGAAGCTTCTCTGCTTTCTGTCAGGAAATCTGTCAGTTGTGACACTCTGGAATATCTGGGCTGCCTTCAGTAGCATTTGTTCTCCAGTCTGTATCTGAGAAATCGGAGTCTGCCATAATGAGACAATTCTCTGCAGAATTTCTCCCTGTAATAACGGTTTGAACATCTCTATCCGTATCCAAATTTAACTCTGGAATTCTACAGCAGATTCTAACAACTACCCGCTATCTTTCCCCAAAGTAATTTTGCATGCAAACAGAATCTGTTTTATCGGGGACCTCTTTCTGAAACACCAGCCTGTCATTCCATTCACACTCACCACTTTTACCATTATTTCCACCTTTTCTGAATACCAGCTCTCCTTCAGCACCTATATCCAGGGAGTGATTATGAGTCCATGATGCTTCTGTAACCCTATGGTTCTCCTTGTAACCCTACAGTGCTTTATGTGCTGCACCCATTACTATTTCCTGCATTTCCAGATGTCCTCTCCCTGTCTATTCAGCTATCTATAGGTATGATAAGTCAAAACAACTTGTAAATGTAAAAGAGGCAATGTATGCAATGTGGCAGGTGTTGCCAGGAAGATAAGGAGATGGCCAAGAGTGATGGTGGTGTTTCTCAGCACCTCCAGAACAAACCCAGTGTACAAGACCTCAGCCTCTGAAAGTCAACCAGAGAAAATATTAGTGAGCATTATTCTTCTTTCTGTTTAAGTCCAGTAAAAACATCAGGGAGAGGAGTGGAACTGCCTCCAGCATTTTTTCCCAAATAATATATTCTGATGACTCTTTTTTACTGAGTTTCTGCTGGTGTCTTTATCCTCGTTTAGTTCTTATTAACCAGCCATAAAAAGACCACAGGATCACGTAGCGCTATATAGATATATCAGTATGAGTTTGTGTTATGATGCAGAAAATAACATTTGTGGTACCTTGGCCACTCATTGCCCATTTTTTGCCGCTCATTAAATTACAGGAAAAATTAATATCTTATGCAGGTCATTCTGAATGAATGGCAGTAAGGCTTCAGAACATACCAGCATGAAATCTGCATGTGTCATTTTAATAGAAAAAAAAGTGATTAGAAAAAGTATTAGGAAAATTTAGTATACATTTTACTGCTACTCTTTTTGTCTTCTTTCTTCTGGCCACGTTAGATACCCTAGCTACATTTGCAGATACAGATATCTCCAGTTAAGCTTCAAAATCCTCTTGAAAGGCCTCAATAAGTCTGCTGATTACCAGGGATATTAGGTGGGTGCCTCCTTCACTAAATTTTGAAAAATCTTGTCATATATTTACATATGTCGGCCCAACTTTAGGCACATACTTTGTAATACCTTAAAAGTATTATGCCAGTCTGAAACAAAAGAATTGTTAAGTGTTTCTATAAATTTCTGTTTGCATACCAATACAACTCCAAGATTGGTTTCTCAAGGCTTTTTGATGCAGTTTGTCCCAGGGCCAAGCTGATAATCTCACCTGTGGGTGGCATTTCCAACTCATACAGGTTGAGAGATATCATTTTTTAACTTGTCACAGAATCAAAGAATAAGTTAGGTTGGAGGGTCTTCAGGAGATCATCTAGTCCTAATCCTGCTTGAAGCAGGGCCATGTTCAAAGACAGAGCAGGTTTCTCAGGGCTGTGTCTCTTTGACTTTTGTGTATGCCTGTGGATGGAGATCCCACAGCCTCTCTGGGTGACCTGTACCAGTGCTCACCACCCTGGTGAAAATCTCTTTTCCTACAGCAAATCAGGACTTCCCTTGCTGCAATTTGTGACTGTTGCCTCTTGTCCTTTTGCTGTGCACCTCTAAGAAAAGTTTATCTGAGTTTTCTCTATAATTCCCCTTTAGGTAGGAGAAAATGGCAATTAGATCTCTCCCCTTGCTTCATACCCCTCTCTCCAGGCTACAGAAACCCAGCTCATACACCATGTGCTCCAGCCTCTAACCATCTCGGTGGCCCTCCGCTGGCCTCACTCCAGTTTGTCAAAGTCTCTCCTGTACTGGGGGCCCAAAATGATATGGGCATGCAAGATTTTTCCTTTGCTTTTGTAAGTCTTTTTGCAGCTCCTCTCAGCCTGCTGAGATCCCTCTGCAGGGCAGCCCTGCTCTCCAGCACATCAGCTGCTCCTCTCTGGTGGGTCCAGGCTTTATGGTCATTCTGAGCCTGGAGGTATTGTGAAGAGAAATTCCTTAGTGCTGGGGGAAATGGCAAAAAAAAAAAAATATTACTTTCATGTTATCTACAGGTTTTTAAATGTAATAGTGGCTCCACGAAGCTGATAATATATACATAGTGGTAAAGACAGCCTGAGACACAAGTAGTGCATTTAGTTTCTGTGAGCGTGATATATTTCCTACACACTGAATTTTATCTGTTGGGGAATGTCAGAAAGTTAGTGGCATATCCTTCTGCTACCTTTTTGTTGTGCTAAAACCACATTTGCCAAAGAACAAATTCCTAGTTTTGGGTTACTGTGTTTTCTATGACTGGTACTTTTGTTCAGGGGTGGGAAAAAAGTGATGCATGCTTGGCACAGAAAAAGCTTTCTTGTGTCTAATATAGCAGTGAGAAACTTCAGTCGTGATTGTGTCTTACCCAAAGACTGCACGGTACTGCAAAGACAAGAATTAATGTGAATTTTTCCTCATGCAGTGGCCTTTAAAGCTTCTGTCAGGGAGCCAATGTACACGTCCAGCTTTACCCCAAATACATAGACCTGAAATTTTCTCAACCATTTTCTTTGTTAGTGCATGATGTATCCCTTCCCTTATTCATCTTGCACCTTTTGGCCTATCTGCAAAATTACTTTTTTTGCCAAAGTTTGCCAGAAAAATAAACCTGTGATTTTAGCTGAAAGTTGCAGGTCAAAGTGGGACAGCGTGTTTTAAAATATGTCTTGCATGAAGTTCAAGTTTAGTTCTATGCAGGATATACTACAGACGATGAAATCACCTATGAAAATTAGAATCGATAAATTATTTTATAAGTACTAGTATTTTTCTGTTGTGCATACACTAGGTGAGTATTGAACTGCAAATACAAACAAACCCCACTGCATTCTTGCTTTGTGCTCAGAGTTTTCCAAGTATCAGTGAACAGCCAGTGTTATGGTGAGACTCAAAGGAAGTGACCAGTTTGGCATAGGAGGGTCACCCCTGTGGGCACCTTCTCACTGGAGTCAGTGGAACTGCTTTCATGGATAAAGACTGTTCACTGGGCTGGGGTTTACAGGACCATTGTTTAATACCTTTAAAAAGGTATTAAATAGCTCTCTTTTGTGTTAGGCTTGACATCCTACCTAACCTAATGGGGATACGAACCTATTAAATGTATTTTATTAGGTTTTGGGTTCCCTAACTAAATTATAATGAAAATAAATTTCAAATCTTTTTTTTTCTTCCTGTGGATGTTATTTCTCGTAGTCTATCAGTTCATAAAGTGGTAAACTATATTCTGTTCTCTGTATATAATGAATACGATTTAAAAGCAAATCATTAATGGCTTTTGTGTTACAGCTGAAGAGAGAATTTCTAGGTTTAGTTTTGACTGGGGCATTTAGCGTATCGTTTGTGCATGGGTGGCCAGTGTGCTCCCGTGAGCTAAATAGCCTGGGCAGGAAGAATCTCGTGATATGAGGCTACTGAATCACTATTGATCCCCGTTCGTTCCATTTAATAGACACAGCGTCTGCGTGCTCTCTCTCACCCCGTGAACATTTCAGGGTGCAGACGAATTCTTCCATTCTTACACAACTGAGTCAAAAGCATCAACTGAATCCCCTTTCGGTGTGTCTTTCCTGGCACAGCCACAGACAGCCCTCCCTGTCACCCTCCAGCAGCCATCCAGGACTGACACAGGCTTTTGCAGGGGCAATGGCAGCAGCACCCTCCTGCAGCACCCACCCAGTGTCACCAGGAGGAACCAGCAACCCTGTGGCAGGGTCAAAGTGGCCAAGGGACTGATCAGGAGCACCCTGCAGGTGCTGGGCACTGGGGCCACAGGGCTTTTTCGGGACTCACGTGTAGCAGAGATCATCATCAGCAAGCCCGTTCTTCTGCCAGCCACCGAATCGCTCCAAGCAAGGCTGCTGCCGTGTCCCCGGCAGTGGGGACAACCGAATGACTCATGAAAAACCTCCTGATTTGCTGCAGTTTTCAGCCTGTGAAATTAAACATACTAGCCCCCGTCTCAGCTTACTGTTCTATGCTGTGCTAAAATCTGCGGTAGCTCAGGGGCTGCTTCGTGAGCCACGCTGTCGTCCCCATCACAGGGGCAAGCAAAGGACGGGGTGTACCCCTCCTTCAGCCATCTGCTGCCACCCCTGCATCAAAGCCCTCAGAAAGCTTATGCAACTTCAGGCTGTTTTCAGGTTTTAACGAGCGCCTTTGGTGCTCTCATAGTTTCTTTCCTGCTCTGTGGAAAAATGTATGGAGTGGTTCATTATCACTGGAAAGGTGGGTAGGTAGGAAAGAGCTGTTCATGCACCACCTAGTTAAATTGAATCTTTCCCAGGTGTCTCGTGCCACAGAAAGGTGTTCAGAGCTCATTTTGAACTCCCAGGTTAGTCATGCTTGGTAATGAAGCTTACTAAGTAAGATGCCCCAAAGCCATAAAAAATTGAGCTCTGGTGATCTTCTTGATCCTGACCCTAAGTGGCATGGTAGCATTTACTCTTTGGGTGCTCACAGCAGCTTGTCATCTTTATTACTTATATATAGCACAAAACATAACTGCTTTCCTAAGTAACTGGGCTCTTCGCTGCATTTGCTCAGCAGAAGGCAGAAAACGTGCAATGTGAGTCCGAGGCAACAGTAAAATGCAAACGGCTTCCCGTGTCTTTTCTTCAGACCCACTGTAGTCCCAACAGATCTCATAGGCACACCATGAGACCAGGACTCTCATCCAGAGGTTTTTAATCAGGTATTTTCACCTGCAAGCACAATTGACACTAAAATGGTTTGCAGTAAAAAGTGTTTCTTCTAGGTGATGAATATTTTATATCTTTTTTCTTGGCATTTCCTTTAAAAAGCATGAATTCACTTTCCACTCCTATGGAGTCAGTTTTGTTTTAAAGAGCTGTCTCAGAAATGCCTGAAAGTGTCTTGAATGGTGATTCAGCAGGCAAGAAATGGGGTTACAATCATCTCCTCGAGCAAAAAATCCAAAGGTGTTTTATGGTTTTGATGGGGGGGGGGGAGGGGAGATGTTCAGGCTTTGAATTTCACTTCCTTGCTAATGAGGGTAGCAGCAAAACTGGGAAAACAAGTTGGAAAGAGTGCATGACGTAGCCATACACCTGCCTGACTCATTCCCCACACCTGCTCTGGGGTGGTTCGCTTTCAGCTACTTCAATGCCTTTCCTTGAGACGCAGAGCGGTGCTGGCAAGGGCAGAATCAGGCCTTTGGCTTCGCAGCAGCAGCAGCAGCAGCACGTCGTGTGGCAGGAGCCTTTGGAGCCAGATGGGTTTTCTGAGCAGAGCATAATGGATTGCAATTGAATTGATATTTTAAGCGAACAAATGTTTAGATCAGAGAGGCTTACAACACAAATGCTTACAATACGGGGCTGATTGCAGCATGACAGAAGCAGCTAAATGCTGTAATGGGGAAGGTGGTGTCAGCATTTCACTTCTAAATTTCGGTTCTCAGTGACTTCAAGCAGCTGCAAAAAATTCACTTTTAACTGAGGCTTGAACAAGGACATGGGCCAAGAACTAAAGCAATCTGAAAAGGGATCCTAGTTCATCTTTGTATGAAAGGCTCCCCAGTATGAAAAACCTTAAATGTAAGAGGGGAGCAAAATGTGCTTCCCCACAGATAGGGTCCTGTGTTTGTTTCTGAAGCTGAGATGCAAGTGAGGCAACGCCAATCAACAAAGCTTTGCAAAGAGCTCTTCTGAAAAGATCAGCTAGATAAAATACACAGAGCTGCAAGTGACCTCGAGGAGAGCACATCAGCCATACTTCACCTCACGCGAAAGCTAAAGGATTAGTAAATTGAATGGTGGCAAAGTCAAAATTGTGTGTTGAGAAAGGGCTCTCTTTAAACCATTTCCCTGTATAAGGTACCCCTTTGTTGTAAAGTATTGCTGAGGCCAAGCAACCAGTAAGGGTAACCAAGGATTGAAGAACCTTAATAATAATAACAATAATAATAATAATAATAATAATAATAATAATAGCAAATGCTTACAATCCAGCAATTCTGTAGGTATTTACATGCTTGTATCTTTCAGAGTTCTATTTCCTGAGGTAGAAAAAGCCCTTTTCTTCATGGGAGGATATTCCTGAACTGTTTATTGTATAATTTCTTATACCTTTCAGTGAAGTGTCTTGCACTGGTTGTTACCAGCAACACAACTGAAATAGCTGGCCTGCAAGTCCAGTGCAGCTGACTTCTCTTACGTTCATCTGTTACTACACTTGGGGAACTCTTCTGCATTTGGGGCTTTTTTTCTCCTACTCGAGGTTTCATCAATAGGGAACAGTCACCAGGACCAAGTCTTTCAGATTATACATTCAGAAGTATTTAAACCGTCTCTGCAGAACAAATTAGGAAGATCAGACACTTAAAAATATCTCCTGTTTTGACAGTCTTGATATCTGTACACACTGTGAACCAATTTCCAGATTTGATGCTAACTAGAGAGTTCTTTATGCAGACTTAAAACAGAAGAGGCAGATCACTGCATATACAGAAGTTAAAAGTAAAATTAAAAGGTGTTGTATAAGATGGTTAGGCATAACCACAATAACATGAGCAATTTGTAGAACAAAGTCCTCAACTAAGAGAGAATTCCAGAGAGTTCTACACATTTTTCTACATATGAGCCGTACCTGCCATGAAATACAATAGCCCTGCTGGAAAGACTGTGGAAAGACAGTTCTCAGATACCAAATTCCTGGTCACAAGAACTGTATAGAAAACTTTGCCAAATGTCTCCACTGCCAAGTCTGGAAGGAGAGAAGATAAAGATCTGAAGTCTGAGGAAAGCTGCAATATGATGAAGAGAACACCAGACTTCTAGATCAAGTCTTTGGGATGCTATTTTGGTTTCCTCCAGTAGCACGTCAATAACCTGTTACTTTGGCGAACGCTTTAAAAATCGAGTGTCTAAAATTAGGAAAAGGGATCCATAGCTAAGCACATAAATAGGTAATCTGCTTTTCCAACAGATAAGCATTTGTTACTTAAAAAAAAAGTTTGCAGTTATGTGTTTGTAAATATGTTATGGCTACAGGGGAATTGTCTAAATACCTGTTGACCCAAATGACAACTTGCCTCATTAAAAAACTGAAATCATATAACGTTGAAAGCCATGAAAATATTTGTGAGCCTTTTTATAATATCCTGTGAAATCATTATCTTGTAGCCTTGTGACTAATAATAATACAGTCATGAGATATTTTGCAACTTACAGTGATTTCTTGACTCCATTAATAAGCACCATAAAATCATTACTGGATTTTGAATGTATATATTTCTTTAAAAAAATAGGGCTGTGTGGAACACAATTAGATTTTCTTTCATTTTTGCTCTTTTATTGAATATCTCATGCCCATCAGACTGTGAACTTACTTATAAGTGGGTCTACATTTTTGCTCCCTGATAAGATGGCCAAGAGGAACAAAATCTTTCCTTAGGGGTAGTATTAACTAACTAATATTTAGGCTTTGATTGCTTCCCCCATATGGCCACCAAAACATACATACAAATTCATTAGCACCTCACCAGTGAGTGCTAAAATGTTTATTAGTTTTTCGCCAAGACTATTTGGTGCTGGTTCCAGTTAAGCACTACTGCCCAAACATTCATTCTCTGGCTTATTAATCCACAGAGACAAACCCTGTTACCTCCTCCTTCCCTCCACTCTCCCTCCCAAACACACTTGTCCCTCCCTGTCATTTGCAGAAGGTGCTGGTTTTAAAGACAATGTCATAGATTTCGAAGAAAAGGGAGGTGACACTTTCAAACAGTATTTCTGTTGTCAAAACCAGATGCATTAGCTGCTGAATGCCTTTGCATACAATCATTAAAATATGTTCGGCCCTCTAAAGCCATTACAAAGGCTGTCATGGTACAAGTCACAGTGTGTTTTTATGGTGGCCTCACCCAATAATTAAAGGAATGTCAGGTGTCAGATGAGAAGGGATGTATTTGGGTCACCAAGCTCACTCTTCTGCAACAAAACACAAAGCAACTAATGAAACAATACTAAGCTACAAAACGCAAAACAATAATTGACAAAAATTAGCAATTCGTCATCTAACTGTGTCCAAAGTGAGGCAAAAATAGGCAAACTGCCCAGAGTGGTTCACGCATTTATGTTTGGAGGGACTTGGGACTGAGATTAGAGATTTCCAAGCAAACAAGCACTAAATCTGTATTGTTCTCCAGCTGGGGCATGAGCATCGTGCCCACCTCTCCTCACTCAGGACTGAGAATTCACCCTGCACATGGACCTCCTAAAAGCTATACAGGTTTGGCAGAAGTCTGCATCTCTGCTAACATTTCCTTTGAACAACTGTAAGGAAAAAGAAGTAAAAAAAGCAGTAGTTACGTGCATGATCATAAATTGCTCTAGCCTGTGAGTTTCCATGTCCCAGTAAGCTTCAGGGTTTCACCAGGGAATGCAAATTAAAACTGACTGCAACAGTTGGCTCTAGATTTTGTTGTCAGGGAGCAGTATTCATTTTCTTCAGTGCCTGATTTCTGTTGCCTTTCTGCTTAAGAGAAAAAGAACAAAAAGGAGGTAAGGAGGCAGATTGAGAGAGCATGGCATAAAAACTAAAATGTGCTAAAATTATACCTTCCTGCTGCCATGAAGTGCTATAATCCAAGGATACTGAAAAGCTACATCTCAAGTAACAGAAATGTGCTGTTCTGGGAGGGGAAGAGAGAGGAAAACAGATAAGGGTACTGGCAAGCAGAGTGCAAGCACAAAAACTGACCCATCAAACTTTAACTTGCATTTTCATTCTCATCCCTATGCAAACTTCACTCAGAGCCATTGTGAGACATTGGGGGACTGAGTCCTTCTGCAAGATTGTTCCAAAGAAAAGCACATGGCCTGTATCTTTTCTTCCAGACAAGACAGCTTTCTAGAAGAATTGTAACACCGACACCGTGAGCAGTCCCCAGCCCTCGCGGCAGCCTGCAGAAGCACAGCCTTCAGCCCTGCTTAGCGTTGCCCACGGGGGGTCCCATCTGCACAGCTGATTCCCCCCCTGGGTGTAACCAGTGTTGTAAGACCTGCAGGTATTGCAGGCAATCTCTCCCACCGATATGTCAGTGGCAGTACTCCGTGAGCCTCAATGAGCACACCAAGCGGATCTGCATCCTGCAGGCCAGCCAGCCTCGCATCCCCACCACGCTGGGGCTGCTTGAGCAAGCCCTGGTGTACTGGGCCCCTGGCACAGGCATCTGACGCTGGGGAGGGCACAAGAGAATTCTACAAAGATTTCATGCTAGCAGTTTGGGTTCAGCTTTGGTTCTTGATAAACAGTGGGTTGCTCTGGTTTTGGCTTGGGTTGGGGATCAGTTCGGCTCAGTGGTTTTGAGTTGTGCTTCTCAGACACCATCCACTGTCACAGGGTTACTATGAGCGATTATTTTAGATGGATTCTGGTGGAATATGCCAATGCTCTCAAGCATCATTGATCATCTGGCTCAGGTTCTTCTTCTGACTTGTATATTAAATGAGCTGACATTCGTTTTGGCTTGTTTTGTTTTCTGCCAGAATTCAAGCTATCTCCAATGAGCTTGTTTTAGCAATGATCTCCTTTCTGCTGTCTGCTTGGATGGGGGCTTGGTTTTCCATTGGTTTCAGTGAGCTTTTGATTCACACCTGCTTATAGATACTGCTCTGAATATCCAATTCTTTGTCATCGGTGGGAGTTTTATGCAAGAACATACACAGTTAGGTCAACAAGAGAAAAAAATGGTCTTAAACTAGATATTCCTCAGCCAGTTGTAGAGGAAAAGTTTGCCTGAAACCAGCATTACACCAAACAGAGAGACATCAACTGTCTTTATGTGCTCCCTAGATTCTCATGTGAAGAAATCATTGGAAGCTGCTCAAAAAACTGACAAGTTTTTTTGTATTTTTTTTTTTTTAATTGGGAACATCAAGTGTCAACAGTATCCCACTTACACAATACTGATACAATTTATGGCCCAGTACTGTAATCTCTACCATCAACTGCCATGGGAGCTGCCTGAACAATGAGTCTTTATTATGTGTGGAGCATTTCATACCATCTGTGTCCCAGAACACTTAAAAGAGTTAGATAAAACGGTCTCAGTAAATAACAGCAGAGAATAAATAAATTTAAAAGGTTTAGGCAAAGGAAAGCAGAAATAATTCAAACCCTTAGTCAGACATGCGGCACAGAGTGTGGCAGTAAATGGTGCCATGTATTTCTTTCAAAAAATACCAAGAAATGAGAACAGTTTTCTTCCATTTGCCCTCTGAAATACCAACCGTACTGCTCAAGAAAGCTATAGAGAATTAGTGTTGTAAACAAGCAGCCTGGAGTCTCACAGGGGCATCCACGCAGTGTTAGGCTCTCAGTTCAAGAAACATTGAGTCCTGGTATAACAAGATACTTAAGCCAGCCCATGTGATTAGAGTTACTCAGATGTGGAAAGCTGGGCATGTATTTAAATACCTTGCTGAACTGTGATGATGATACTAAGGAAACTGTATGTGTGGAATTAATCTCACTGAACTACAGTTCTGTTTAAAAGTTAGATGTCCTGTTTAAGCTACTTTCATAGCCAGTTAAGAGAGAGAGGCACCTGAAGGGCATTCTTTCTTTCTTGAGGGGCATCTAATATAAGTGAGATGACTTACCCTATAGATATGCTCACTTCTCTCCATGGACTAGAAATGGAGCCCAGGTAATTAATTTATCTTCAGTGTCTGACTTTAAGATGTCTAAAATCAAGGGAGATGGACACACGTTCACTTTTTCTACATCTTTCACTGCAAGACAGCTACTTGAAAAATTTGTGGAGAGAGCTTTCACATGGCTCCATGCACATGCCAGGACTGTGCATTGCTTTAGAATCTGAGAAATTTTTAATTCTTCCACCACAAAAAGTTTTCCTGCATTATCACCCAGGACTAAGCTAAAAGTTAGTGTTGAATGAAAGTAGGATGCTCCACTTAAAAAACTCATGGTTGAGCTCATGGCAGTTGTGTGTCAAACCTGCAGCAATGAGAGACGCTGCAAATGTTTGTGACTTAGTACTGCTACAGGTCGTGCAGTGAGTTGTAATATCTAGGCTGCCCTCAAAAACAACAGAGTGCCACTCTCCGAGGAAGGAACAGCTTGTCCCACCTGCCACAAGGTCAGCCCTGCAGCCTTGTACAGAAAATGCTCCAATATGATACCTTGGGAGTATCCTCGTACAACTGGTTTGCCTAATTCATACTGGCAGACACAGTCTGAATTCGGCAAGTCAGAAGATACGTGAGATTTCATCAGCAGGATTGTTTGAGTAGACCAACGCAGGCACCACCAGCATCCATCAGCTGCTTCAGAGAACTGCTGGGACAAAGGAGAGAAGTCAAGAGGCCAGCTAAGACCGCTTGACTGCATGTGCCTGTTTTGCAAACACTTTATCGAAGGGGCATGCATAAGGAAACTGGTTTTCTAGGGATGGAATATGAAATATCTGGCCCATTCATAGAGGCTGGTTTAATGGGTTCCCACAGGCAGAAGTGACATGTGCAGATCTTGTATTACATTTTACAATTCTTGTTCTAATAATTATAAATGCCTCTTGTATACTGAAGACATATCTTCACTGTCTCAAAGATCTTAGTAACGATTGAATAACAAAACGCAAACATTACACTTTGTCAGCATAAACAAAACAACAATTGTATCAAAGGTCCTACAGGCATTGCTCGTTTGTACTGATAATTCCTGCTTTGCAATGAAGCTGTACAAGATGCCAAGTTAATTATTTTAAACACTTTTCACCACTTGGCACTTATTTTGGACTGCAAGTGGGGAAGAGAGGAGAGGAACAAAGAGCGGGGAAATGGAAATTCCTTCACCATCAAATAATTGAGGCATAAGACAGAAGAGGATTTAGGAGGAAAAAGCCCTAAGGAGATTTTTGGAGGTTTCACTAGTTTGTTTAATGGTGAACCATCCAAAAAATGAAATGCCTGAAAAGCTGGAGGCTGAACAGCATAAGATAGATTGTGCGCACAGAACATTGCAATGTTAACTTCTGGAAAAAGCATAAATTTTGTATTTCTGATGTGGCTCTATAGGCCTGAAAGTAATAGATAGTGTACCAGAAGTTAATTTGGTTCCTTTTTTTTGCCCCGGGATTGCGGGAATTAACATAATATCTAGGAGCTAGTGTGTTTTTACCTTTATGATTTCAAATAAATAAAAAGGAATCAGTAAATTGAAGGTGCCAGGGAGCCTGGATTATGTCTAGCTAGTTTTGCTTGCTGAATCTTTTATGTTTTGGATAGATATTGTTGGTACTGTGAGAGATTATGCAAGTGACACAAATAACGGAAAAACCCTTCATTAAGTAATTCTGAAAGGAGAGGCCTAACTTCCCTTACATCAGCAACTTCAAGCTGATTAATCAAAAGATCTGATTTTTCCACTACCAAGAATAAATTAAAGACAAAGCAGGAAAAGGCACATTTGAGACTGGTCTTGGAAAAAGAAGTTCTGATGACTAGCAATCTGCTTAACTGCCCAAACTGAGTGGAAAATTTTCAACATTTAAGACTTATGAATAGCTCAGAAAAAATGACTGATCAAGTGCAAACGACAAAATTCTAAGACAAAATTTCTACAAAACTAATTATTTTAAGTCTTCAAAAAATCTAAATGAAATGTTTCTCATCTGAAACAGCAGATTATTGAGTATGAATCAGTCCTATGTTATGATACCTCTAGAGCTGTCCTATTGCAAAATGGGAATCCATGAAAATGTCTAATACACAGAGCTTGTCACAGTCCTAGTACTAGAGGTGATGCACCATCTTTTTTTTTTTTTTGGTGGTAACATGCTTTATTTTCAGTTCTTTCCTAATGCATGAAAATAATTCCCAAGGCTACCACTTTATATGCACTGAAATACATTCTAAAAGCCACATAAGTTTTTAAAAAAAAGCAATTACTAAATTTCTGGTTAAAAAACAAGCAAATAAACAAACAAACCTTTAAAATATTTGCCAAAACATTTATTACTGCTATATCCCTTCAGCCCATGCAAGCCACCAGTGTCTAATACCACCTTTTTACTGTTTCGTCATGAATGTATACAGAGCCTGGAAATGGGATTTGTGTAGATTCCTACACCATAGAGACCTGCTGATTTCACTGAGGATCCAGGTGGAGTCAGGGATCTGGCCCCCATTACAAAACTGAAGTTTTAAGTCTCAAGTACTTGGGACTGGCGATATTTTTCTCCTGTAAACTACAAAGTCTTGAACATATGAAAAAAAATATGCTTGCAGAAAAACTTGATTTTATAATAGTTTCGTGATGATTTGTTAATGAATTACATAATTCAAAACTTTCTATTGTATTATGTTAAAAATAAAAAATAATTACTGTAACTATTAGTATCAGGCTTTTAAAATAATCTAATTGCATCTAAATACATTGGGAATAGTATGAAAAAACTTACAGGGAAAAATCTTGGAGTCATTCAGTTCACCTGAAGTTTATCATTGCTCACACTGTGGCCAGGATTTCACTTCCAGGAGAAGTAAAACCAGATAAGAAATGAGACTGGATGGGTAGCAACATGATTTTATTTTTCTCAAAATTATAAAAATAGCTACTGAGCCTAAAAAGTACATTCAGATTATGATAATCTCATAATAATTTCATCTTCCATGTAGAAACACCAGTAGATTTATTATTTTTTAATGTATAAAATGATGCCTAGATTTCAGAAGCAGAAAATGAAAGGATGCTGTTGAGCTTGTAAGGAGGAGATATATTTTGGCTGACATAGCGGAGGCAGACCGGTTAGCATTTAGGGCAACAAAGCCAATCATCTGATTCTGGATGTTGCTATCCTCCTCTACGGGAGTTAGAGAAAGTAGATCAGGAAAGAGGGCAGTCAGAAGGTCACAACTTTGATCTTGGAGGATTTCAATTACTAGGTATTGATTAGGATGACAGTTATACAAAAGCTGTAGAGGGGAACACATTTGTAAAGGTTGCCCGGGATTGCTTTCTTTAGCCATTTGTTGAGGTGACTACATAATGAGAGCTTATTTAAAAACTCATCTTAACAGATGTGACAGCTCAGGAAACAGCAAGGCCTTTTCAGGATCTGCCCAAATCTGTCTTGTGGTGAGGAAACACAACGCCGTTTCCCTATCACAACTGCGACCACTCCTTCCAGAAACTCCCCGTCAACTCACTTGGGAGAAATGACCGTGCACCTTCCAAAGATCTTTTGTCCCTCCTATGTTAGCTCAGAATATCTCTACCCTGACTAAACTCCTTAAGAAGTCAGACTTAAATCATGGACATACTACCAACACAGGCTCACAAAGACACATGTATCTGTGTGTAAATGACATGTGTGTGTAAATACTAAGTCATCATCCTAATATTAGAAGATTTCTTAGGAGCAGTGCTTTATGTTCCTTCAAAAGAAGACCCATAATTAGGTGGAACATCCTCAAAAATTATCATAATGGCAGTCAAATTTCCTGCGCAGTATGGATTTAAGAACATCCTTTCATAGTCTTTGCCAAATAGGTCAATAGAAATGGAATCTTATTCAGTCAGAATACGATCCACCTGTAGTATTGAACTGTGTACTCATCGTACACAGAGAGTGCTTCTTAGTTGTCGCAACAGAGGCTTTTCCAGGAGTTTCATTAAGTTGAGGACTTCCAGGCCAGGGATCCCAGGTCACATTTGCAATTAATACCATATGTTTTTCTAATGCTTGAACAGTGTACTAATTTATAATTCATCTGAGATATCCAGACTCAAAGCCTCGCTAGTACAACATGTTTATTTCTTCTTCACTTTTGGGAAGTGGAATGTGAAAAGGCTGGTATTGCCTCTAGCACCACTGTGTACTTAGCATCCCCATGCCCCATTTTAGCCAAAGGTGATTCCTCTGCAATTAAAATGGAATTTCATCTATTTCCAGCCCGTCTTTCATGCAGCTTCTCTGACACAATCTGTAATGAGCAGTTTTTGTCCAGCTGGCTCGGTCGTGTGTGGAATGAGGAAATTCCAGCCTCTCCCCATTACATCAGGGGTGCTGTTGTTTGTCAGCAGCTGCATGTGCATGTTTGGTCTGGGAGGGAAATTCCTATAGAGGCTAAGAGAAGGTCTCCATGACAGGTCAGATCTATTTTGAGGAATTTTGAAAGATGCAAAGTATTTGTGAGCACAAGGATCTCTCTAAAACACATTAGTATAACTCCACTGTCCAATTTGAAATTAAGGCAAGTGAGCGGTGAAGCATGATTTGCCACTCCTACATGGCCACACAGATTTTTATGTGAGAGAAACCGCCAGTCTCCACATGCCTGCTGGAAGAAACAGCCGAGAAAAATCCATCTTGGTGCTTTCATCTCTGTGGAGAGAGGGAACAGGGCTATTCAGCTGGCTGAGCCCATTTTTCTTCCACTGTCAAAACATATGGGAAATCCTTCCTGGCTTGCTTAGTCTTCATTCAGACAAACTTGAAGAGAGAGCAGGCACAGAAGGGTCCCGGCGGCGGGCTGCCATGCTGCCATCCCCCCCAGCAGTTCCAGCTAGTGAGAGCCCAGCTTGCAGCCACCCTTATGGGGATGGCATTCTCGGCCAGGACTGGCCCTGCTTCACTTCTGCAGCCCCCAGCTCCAGGTTAGGCAGCTTGTAAGCATCCTGCAAATGTGTTTTTAGGGAGTTCCCCTTAGAGGGAACAGTGCTTTGATTGAACATCCCCACAAGATGGTGGCCCAGGTCCTCGCTGATGTCTGCAGCGCTGAGAAGTTGTAGACTGGAGTTACACAGCTGCCACTGTTTGCTGTGAAGAGCATGAAGGAGGGAGAGAAGGAGAGGACGACTCCAGCAGTTCAAAGCATAGACTTTGATGTTTTAAGCACCTGCTTGAAAGAGATGGTGGGGAACATTAGGCTTGCTCTTGCAGGATAGACTTGCAAGCACTCTGGTGGCTTTCGTCAGAATGGCTGGGGCTTGACTAGATGCCACTGGGCATATAATCTAGAGTTTATGAAGCTGAAAAAAACAAATGGGAATTCAGGTCGAACTTTGTCCTTCACACGTCTGATAGTAAATACACTACCAGAAACCCATAGTACAGGTAGGTGAAGGGGAAGCTGAAAGCAACTTGGGTACAGAGAAGAATGAGCGGGAGGTGCTAGCAAAGGAGTGGTCATGTAGGCTTGCAGCGGTTGGGCTGCTTTGCTCATCCCCGCTGGCTTCTTTAGCTTTCTTGCTGGCGCTACTAATACACGGTGTGCATATAATACAGTTCCAAACTGGTAAAAGAAAGCATAGCAAGGCAGATTTGTTATATTGCTTGGAAAAGAAAACAACTCCACACATAATAAACAGTCAGTGCATCAAAATTCATACCTGTTTTTTAGGAAAAGATATGCACACCTTTATTACCAGTTTTAAATACTTTATAATATCAAATGTAGCTCTATCCAATCCCAGAGGGACTCCCCTGCAGAAAAAGGGAAATATATTGCATCAGTATTTCATTACACAGTCCACTGATCACAAAACACATCCACTCTACGTTTACCCCAGAGTCCCTACCCAACACGCTGCTCACTCGGAACAAATGCAATCTCTTGAGTCTCAGAAAAGGGAGTTTAAACCACAGCCTTTCATTGTAGCATCTTGTCCCTGTAGATAGTTAACACACTTCACAAAGCTCTGATTAAAGCCGACTTTTTTTTTTTTTCCTTTTAATCTTGCCCTGTCATCTAATGGTCTGGATACTGCAAAAATTAAAATGCATTCACCAAGTTAATGATTTTGTGGACTGAGATTCCGTATCTCCTGTATTTTCTGTCTTCCCTAATAACTACCTCAGGAACTAGCTGGTGTCTGCCATGTTTGCACATCTTGGAATATAGGAACCTCCAGCTTCCATATAACAAGCTGAGAGTAAAAGTGGTCTAGGAGCACACTGGCAGGGTATGCCCTCAGCCCCAGAGGTGCCATCTGGCCTATTTAATCTACTTCTTTATAGTCCCTTTATAATGATAACATGGGGAAAAGGAGATAGGGGTGCAAGAGTCAAGCAAGTTAACTACTTCTAAAATGCCCATTTAATTCATCAAGGCACTGGTTCCTGAAATGGGTATGGGGGAAAAAATATGGCTTTATGCTTCCAAATATGACAAATTTAGTAAGTTAAGAGATCATGATGGCTACAGCAATGGACAGCTGGAGTGACATATAAAGTCTGTTCTCTGCATCCTGAGCAAAGCAGGTATGAAATACAATTAAACCAAAATGGTGATTTTTAAATACCCACTTTACACAGCCATGAACCACTTCAAGAGGTGCAAAGCAATGAGACATCAAGCTCCCAGTGATGAAGAGAGCAGTAGCATGCAGGAACACTACACTATTCAGCAACAAAGTGGTTACAGCACAATGCAAATTGTTCACTTTAAAATTCAAGTTGCTTGCTCTTGCTCCTGGTTGCATAACAAACTCAAACTCAAATACTGATTGCTTTCCAGACTCAAGCACTGTTCAGCTAAAAGATCACTATTGTTCAGACTTTTCCAGGATATTTGGAGTACTTTGTGCTGTTAAATCAAAATTCTAGTTTCCTGGTTTGATTCAAACCATTTGAATTCAGAACAGAACAGAGCATTTGTGTCAAATAAGTTAATACATGAAAGCATCCTGTTTTCTTCTCACAAATGGTCTACTACAGCTACAATTTCAACAGTGCCTCTTTCATGGTATCTTATCTTTTGAAGCTGAAATTCAGAGCGTGACTTTGAGAACATAAAGATGAGAAACTGGAAGCAGAAGGTGTACCGTAACAGTCTCGGGAAACAGGAAAGTACCAGAAAGCTGAAGAACATTTAAGCAAGCAGGGTTCTGTCAAGGTGCATATAGGAATAGATAGAAATTATTGTAAGAATTCCATTACTTCTCTTTAATTGCATTCAGGTGGTATTTATAACTACTTGTCAAGCTTGCCAAATTGTGCTATGTGCCATCCCTACATATACTGAAAACAATAACTCATAGTGAGTTAAAACATATGGAGGATGAAGTAGAAACATAAAAAAAAAAGAATGGAAAGGGCAGATAAGCAGTCTGTTTGCTACCACTGAATGTAATAAACAGTTTCATAGGTTGTCAGCTGCCTTACCTATCGCATGGAGATGAGATTTGAGGAAGAAAGAAAAAGAGGAGAGGATTTTTTCTGAATTCAGGTATTTTATTGAAGTTCTTGCTGTGAGTGAAAGAGACCAGAGAGACTACAAAAGAGCGCCAAGGCGATGTGGGCTGGTGGACAATGAGGAGCTGTATTTTTGGGAAAGCAGAGGCAGAGAGAGGAATGGAAGACAGTAAATGAGATAATCATGATGACAGTTATGAGGAGGAAGGTGACAGGTCTTGTCCTCAACAAGGTGGTGAGTTCATTGCAGGAGGGAGCAGGGTATTTGGGGTTTGCAGTTAGTATAAGTAATAATTTCACTGACTTTCCTGAAAAAGGCTCCAAGCCGTATTACCATCTGCTCGCTTTTCTGGTGGCTAGAGCTGGCTAGCACTGCAGACCCCTTGACCACAGCTTAATAGGATCCGGATAAAGGAACAAAAGTGAAGAGCCACTTAGAGACACAACACTGCAAGAGCTGAAGAGCTCAGTGCAAGATCGAGTGCCCTGATGTGCCTCCCCCTGTGGTGTGAGTACTGGCATGATTTACAGTGCTCTCCCAGATTTATATTTATTTATTTGACTCAACAGCCTTAGATTTCCCTTTGTCATTACTGTCCCTTCCCTTGGTAACACAAAGACCTTTGGTTTTGTAAGCAAAGCTTAAGACACCATCCCCATCCAGACACCTGTAAACCTGAAGCTGTTTGTTGCTACATTACAGCTGGGTCACAAACGTGAAGTTAGTTCTGAAATATTCACCTAACTGGCAGCATGGCTTTGTAGCAAGCATTCATCCTTCTCTTTGTGTTCCTCATTTTCCCTTTGTGTGGCTTGGGTGGGTATCATGGTTTAAGGCAGCTGTAAGCCTAAGAGGAGGCACCCCCCTGCACCTCCTTTGTGCACATACAGGAGGGGAGAAGGACCGGGAAATGCCCCATGACATGTCATCCACCTAAAAGAGTAAGTGGGGAGGCACCACCCTGGTCCCTTCAAAACCAATACACAGCCTGGTGCCCTCTGTCCCCTCACATTGGGCTGCCTATTAAAATCATACAGGATGGTGCTGGTAATATGAAGAAGACAAGCTGGGAGCTATTTCTGTGCACTAAATATGGGCAGAATGGGGGGTGTCACTGATGAAGTGCGGGGTGAAATGCCATGTGATTGGGGCAAGCTTAGAAAAGACAAAAGCTGCCAGGTGACCACTTTTTAATGTGATATGCAAAGCATTGAGAAGCTGCAAGTCAGGTCATGCTCAGGGATGAGGAAAACAGAGTCTGAAACAGGAATGTGTATGCACTGGGATCATCCATGCAGAGGGTCAGAAATTCATCCGTGGAGAGAAAGTCAGAAAATGTGATTGCTAAATCAAGAAATGGCTAAAGCATCACCAAATGATTTGGTTTTGAGAGCCAGGGTCTGGCAGGTATCTATCAACCAAAAGCAACAGCAAAGCTTATTCATGTCTGGAAAGTAGGAGATGAATGGGACAGAAATGCTAAAGATTAGCTTTAAGCTGTCATGAAGCAAATGACAGAAGACGATTTAGGAGGAAGAAAACCCTAAGGAGATATTTGAAGGCTTTGCACAATACATTGGTGAGCTGAAGGGGCTGGAGGCTGATCAGAGGAAGACAGGCTGTGCACACACAAAGAGCTCTGTAGTACAGCATCGAGTGGTACAGCTGTCCAGCCGCAGCTGACCACCCAGCCCTGTTGGGACCAGACACCATCTTACAAAGACAACAGAAGATACGTCTGGACACTGACAGGAGGCTGGAGCACTGCTGGCCAAAGAGCTTCCTTTCATTCCTTGTATCCAGGCACAAGCCAGCTATGTTGAACCACTGCATCTACCATCTACAAGGTGGTAGAAGATCCCTGCTGATACCAGTCATGCAGGTGGGTTAAAACACCCCATGAGGAGTGGAAGGAAATAACTGAACACAAATCAGGCTAAGAGGGGCATTTTGCCATTTCTGGTGGTTGTTGCTACAAGGTATTGCAATATTATGTTACAGTGCACCAGCCAGGAGAGGAGAAAAGGCTCCAGAACTGAGCAGAGGATCGTCATCTCCAGCTACACAGAAGCATGCACCAATCTCTTACGGGTGTTTGTAAATATGTGTTTGTAGGTTTGTGTGCCTGGGATAGCTGGCTGCAAAACTAAATAAAAAAACAAGGGTCCAAAATTCCTTCCCAAAATGGTTAGGAGAAGAAACAAACAGCAAATCACAAAGTCACAGACTACATGAGGGTGGAAGAGACCTCTGGAGATCATCTAGTCAAAACCCCTTATTCAAAGCAGAGCCATCACCTAAAGCCTGTTGTCCTGGACCATGTCCAGTCAGGTTTTTAATATCTCCAAGTATGGAGACTCCACAGCCTCTCTGGGCAACCTGTTCTGATGTTTGATGGCCCTCACAGTAAAAAAAGTGGGGTATTGTGTTCAGGGGGAACCTCCTGCACTTCAGTTTGTGCCCATTGACTCTTGTCCTGTCACTGGGTATCACTGAGGAGAGCCTGGCTCCATTTTCTTTACACCCTTCCTTCACGTATTTATATACATTAACACAATCCCCCTGAGACTTCTATTTATCAAAATCCTTTATGCAGAAAGGTTTTATGAGGTATAAAATCTATGAGGTTGCCGTAAGTCTGCATAAACTCTTTATGAAAGAGCCAGAGAGAGTGGGCATAGGGAAGAGTGTTGGGTTAGAAGAGGGGAGAAGAAGAGATCTTTGCTAAGGCAGCTCTTGCTCCTGCACCTCTGAGCAGCAAATGGATAAAGCGGGATAGGAGGAGGTAGGAGTCTCCCTCTGTGAGAAAGGAAACTGCTTATTTCTCTGGCTGTGGGATCTACCTTTGCAAACCATGCCTTGGTAATACTTCCCGCTCTGTTCAACCACAGCATATTCATGCTCCAGCCCAGCGGGCCCTAAGAGACAGAGGCTGGTTTTACTAACACCGCGGGTAGAGAGCAGCCAGACTGCTGGGCCGGTTCAGGATGAGCAGGTGGCCAGGCAGCTCATCTCCACTGAGCCCGTGCCCAGTGCCACCACCAGGACTTTGCATGTTAGGGAGGACAAGTTCTCTGCGGAAGCGCACATCCAAGAGAAAGTGTTGCATTAAAAAACAACTTCTGTGCAGGTGACCGTCAGGAATTAATTTGATAATTAATTTTGGCATTTAAAAAGGAAGGTTCAGAAGAGTATTTGCTGTTATAATGGCTATTGTACAATGTATGGGAATCTGTGCAACATGGCAGTTCTTTACATTTTTTCCATGCAATTTTTCCTGAATTGAAAAATGGATCGTGGGTTCCTATGCCACTACAGCTTGTATAAGGAAAAAATCACAGGTCATAACTATCTTACATTGCAGTAATAGAGAAGATTAGTTTCCTTTTCTAAAGGTTTTTTAGCTTTCCTAATCCACTGTCTGGGACATGGTTTGCAGATGATGCTTTTTTGTTCTACCACATCATGGACAACCACAGCATCCGGGATTGGGGCAGTCTGGTTCCAGAAAACATTACCAGAACAGGACTTTAGAAGCAGAAAATAATATTAATAGAATCCCTGTAGATAAAAGACATAATTGAGCAAAAGGTATAGTATGTACAAACTTAATTTCACAAAGATTATTAAAAGATAAAGACACTATGTCCACTCCAATAAATATGCTCATTCTGAAAAGTAAAATTTTCAGATAAGGAAGGACAATCATTTTCTGTTTTATGCCTGACTCTTTATAGCAAGTATCAACTGGAGTGAAAAAATTATCTCTGTCTTTAGATATCCAAGGTTTTTTGTCTCTGTTGAAAAAAAATTGTTTCAGATGGGTCACTGCAAGATATTTCTATGCGGTCATCAAAATTAGTTGGCTATGTTGATTAGTGTTACTATCATAAAGGTAAAAGGCGGGCTAGGAAATGTAGGTTTTCTGTGGTGTACGCTTATTTTAAATTTTGGGACATAATTGAAGACAACTTTGGTTAAATGTATATTACAGTATAAGATTTGCAATCAATCTGGCTATTAAATCATCTCTCATTTTTCTTTTCTATTAACAAAATAATATTGTAAATAGAGATTTTATGTGTTTCTATGCATGACAGAAAAATATGCATAGCAAATTCCTTCCACTTTGGTAAAAGTTTTACAAGGCTGGGATAAAATCCTAGTGTACTGGGTAGACTATGGCCATCAGCCAAGCACCCACACAATCACTTGCTCACTCATCCTCCCTCCTTCAGGAGGACAGGGGAGAGACTAGGAAGAGCAAAAGGGAGAAAACTCCTGACAGTTGAGACAAAGACAGCTTAATAAGGGAAGGCGCGAGAAAAAAAAAATGTATTTTAGTGGCGCAAAGGCAATCACTCACCAGCTTCCACGAGCAGATTGATGCCTAGCCAGTCTCTGAGCAATGGCCACCTTGGAAGCCCAAATCCCCAACTTCCTTCTTCCTCTACTACAGTTTTTGTTGCCGAGCATTGCGTTATATGGTATGGACTACCCCTTTGGCCAGTTCAAGTCAGCTGTCCCAGCTGGGTCCCCTTCCAGCAAGAAGCTCTCGCTGGGAGAGGATAGAGCGGGGAGCAGAACAGGAAAAAGAGAAAGCCCTGGCGCTGTGCAAGCACTGCTCAGCAATAGCAAAAGCATCAGTGTGTTATCAGCACTGTTTTAGCCACAAATCCAAAACACAGCCGATATGAAGAAAGTTACCTCCACCCCAACCCAACCCAGCACTCCCCCTTTTACTGATGTGAGAATCAAAAGGATTGTTACTGCCTGCACCATGGTCACCTGTGCCTCTAATTGGCACTGCAACCCTGGACTTACAATCTAGGAAGGAAAAGTTAGTTAGCCTTCACTTCAGATCTCGTCCATAACCTCAGGGAAAAGAGGGAGACCACAAGAGGTAGGCAGGAGGACAGAGACCTGCACAGAAGGCACAAAGAATTTTTTCATGAACTTTAAACACTTTGTAGCATGTAAATTCTGTTTTAGTGATCTGATAACTATGTCAGTCATTGATGAATGATGGTTTTGGACCATGCCACATCCTTCTTGCTGCTTCCACCACTGATGAAGTGAGGTGTTAAGGAAGAGCATGTTACTTCCAAAAAAATCATGAGATTGGCTTCCAAATCATAAGGGTTTTTTAATGGCATAGATTTTGCTTACCTTGTTGTAATTGCACTTTTAGAGTGAAGCTGGCAACTTCAAATTTGTCTGTGGTCATCTCAGGTTTAAACTTCAACAATAAGTCAACCCCTCATGGAAGTGTCTATTGTTTTAAGGCTGCTTTGTTTTCCATTGCTTAGGTGGGGATCTGCCTTGCTACCTTACTGTGTCCCACAGCAATTAGCCTGTACAGAAAGCTGTCCAAATAATGCTTTTTCCTTCTTTCCCACTGATCCTGACTTCTGTGGTCCTCCACATCTCTTTGTGGCCTGTATTTCCCTCTTCTTTTGTCAGTTGTCACATTCTCCATATGTGTATCTATAGCTATATGTGTCCAAGTACATAAAACAGGATCGGGGTGTGGTGGACATTGGTATATTGTGCCCCCTCCCCCGGCTGCAATGGCTAGGCTATGTGGGGAATTAGCACAGACCCAGGGTCATGTTTGGATGAGACTGCCGTGTTTGTCTGGGTTTGGGGTTTTGGGGAGGTGGAGGGGGAGCAGAAAGAAGATTATAACTATAGGGATGCAAATAAAGTTGCCCCCAGGGCCAGACAACAGCTCCTGGCCCTTTTTATTCACCAGTCTAGACATGTCCCTGCACTGCGTCAAGGTTTTTTCTTCTACGTCTTATTGCCTTATATCCACCACCGTTTTCGCTGACCATTTTCTTGCTCCTTTACAACATCCAGTCCCATCTTTTCTACATTTTTTTATGTAACCCCCAAATAAATCCTCTTTAAGGCCCTTCCGTCTCCCTGGAAACGGTGGGAACTGATGCTCGTTTTATAAGGGCAGCAGCATGTGCAGTCAGCAGTGCCCGCATTTTACCTCCCCTTCTGAAAATGGGAAATTTTGCAAGACTGAAATAGAAATATTGTTTCACACTAAGAGTGGGCAGATTAAAATATATATGATAAAACCAGAGGAGCTGGCCATGCTGCTAATTGGGGGCATTTGCCAGCAAATTTGCCTATAGGTAAGGTGGCAAGCTTGTCTCGTCACCCTGATACCCAAATAAGTGCCTCACAAGGGGGAAATCCGGGATGTGACATCCCTTCAGACCCCCTTGCTCTGGTGACACCTGTGTTGGACAGCTGTGTGCTAGAGGGAAAATATGGGAAAACGGCAACAGGCAGGTCCATATTGACACAGGCAGGTGCTCTGATGTAGCCCTGGGAAGCTGGCCCCAAGTTTCTGTAGGGAACAGTGACACTGAAGCGACATTTAATCCCTGGGAAAGGATTAAACAGGGGGAGGGGGACAAGGATGCAGCAGTGCCAGAGGCAAGGAGAGGAAGTCTGAGCCCAGGAGAAGGAAAGGGAGATGGGAAAAATCCTCCTCAGCTGCTTCCTTGGTGGTGGGATTGATGGGGCACATGGTGGAGGGACAGCAGAGCCGGAGTCCAGTCATTCCCGCAGGGAAAGGGCCTGCCTGTGTGTGACCTTGCACCCTCACCTACCACCCAGGTCAGCAGGCTTCTGCCTCCCACCTAAAACCAGGAACATCTGGTAAGGGGGTTTTCAGTGGTATCATCAGCTGGGCAGCAGTAAGTGGGTTTTACGCTCAGGCTATTAATTACTGTGACCATTTGTTCTGTGAACATCAGGTATGTTGTGCTTCAGTGCATGCAGGCAAAACCGTGTCTATATAGCTACTGAAATTTCTCAATCTATAAATAGTTTACATACATATATATATATTCACATGATTAATTATACTAGTGACTAAATAAATCTATTTTTATCCAATCTTGTGATTCACCAGACACGCACCCTCAGTTTCCTGCTGACATACACAGCTGTAATCAAAATGTCATCCACTCTTTTCTCACCTTTATAATGTGAAAATGGTGCAGGCTGTGGACGTATATAATTTTTAAACTTCATTTCTTTAGTTCTATGTACTCTAGCTATGAAAAAAATGCTTAAAACTTCCTGACTTCAAAATAATATGCATAGTGTGGTAACTTTTGAAAAAATCAGACTAAAACTAACCAAATCAGGCCCCAAGGAACAGTGAGTAGTTCATTTGTTTCCTATTTGTCTTAAGCTGAACTGGCCTTGATGGGTATATTTTTAAGTGTTTAAAGTAAGCTGAGGGCAGAGTCTGCTTTTGAAAATTCTAATTTGGTTTTCAAAATAGGCAGCGTGCTTTTGTCAAATTTATTTCAAGCCTTGGAATGTTCATGCACTGATCTCTGAAACCATTTTCTCTTCTTTACTTGTCCTACTATTCTCCTTCCTAAACCCTCAGAGATAATATCTAGAAAGTATCCTCCCTCTTTTTCCTGATATCAACGTGTAGGTCCCTTTGAAACTATGAACAGACTAAAAATCAGTTTTACTGGTGCTTGGGTGAGGCTAGAAGAGGGTTAACCAAAGAGAGAAGAGTCCTAGGACCAATCTAAGAAATAACTGCAATGGATTTTTAAACAACTTCATCCTGTCCCACCGTAGATCCCTTGCAAGACAGCCATCACCCGAGAGCCACAAGCATTTCCTAACAACTGTTGTAACACCACCATCACCGATAATGAGTTTGACCTTGCTTCAGCCACCCTTGCTGTGAGTTTGTTGTCAGTGGCTCTGACCCAGCCACGAGCGGGTGCTGGGAGGGAGCTTGGCATGGGGTAGCTACTGGATACCCCACCACCTCTCAGACAGGCCCCTGCTGTTGACCAGGCTGGAAGGAGCTGGTCTAAACCTGGCTGGGATGTTTTAGTAGTGTTTTTAAAACATAAAATTATACTGCTTTGTTTTGAGGGACTAGGAATCGTGACACTTAATATCACATTTTACATTTATTCTTACTGAATGGCCTCAATCAAAATCGCATCTATTCCCTGCAGACTGGGAAGTCAGGTGGCAGGATATGGAGTAAAGGAATAATTCACCTTTCAGATGTGCCCATGCCTTCTGAACACAGAAAAAAGCTCTCAGCTGAAGAATGGGTGCACAGAAGCAGTTTGGGATGCTCCTGGCCTTTGTAGTAGCCAGGTGAGGTCAGCGTGGGGCACAGCAGCATTTGTGCCCGGTCACGTACAGTATTTTCTCTCATTTCTCCTCTATGGACCTTAAGCTGAGGGGGAATGTGTTGCATCAAGCTGGATGTCAGCCTCGGAGCAATGCCTCACAACTGGATTTCCCAGGGTTTTTATGACTTTGGTTGTTCTTTGCTCTCCAGAAATGACAAATATTCCCCGTCCCACACCTTCCCCTTCACACAGCAGGCGCGAGGACCAGCTGAATGAAATTCCTCCCTTTAGGTAGCATCTGACCCATGCTGCAGGCTTATGTTGGGTCACTTTTGAAAAGTAGTGACAGCAAAGTTTCTAGAAGGCTGATGTGCTTAGGATTTTTCCTTTTTGTTTAATCTTGGTTTCCTTGTCTACCATGTCCTATAAGGCAAACCTCAAAAAACCACCCCTTCTCACTTGCCCAGAAGGGGCATTCTCAGTTGAAAACACATAGTAAACGTTCCTTGATTATGACGAATTGTAGAGCTAAGAGCAGACAAGTGTGCACATAATATTTCCATTATATTGTCCTCTTTAAATTAAAGCTTGATGAGAATCAATGCCAGTGTCCTTGCCCTTGCAAGAAGAAAGGCAATACTTCAGCCAGAAGTATGAAAGTAGTCAATACTTCTGAAATGGGAAAAGTTAGAGATGGAGTATGTATGTATGAAATACTAAACCTAAGGCAAAAGCACGTAGTGCCCACCCACTGTCTGAACATGGATAAAGATGTGATATTTCACCCCTGTTACTTCATTGAAAGGATGTAAGAGACTTTTATGGGAAGGCAAGCTGGACTGGCTCAAAAATGACAGAGAGAGAGAATAAGCAAAGTATATCTGCAGCAGAAAGGAAAACCAAGAAAGAGATAATTACATGAAGTTATCTTTCTCAATTAAATTAAACTTCCTTTTTTTTTTTTTTTCCTTGATTGACTAATCTCTGCAATTTACCAGATTTTGAGCTGGTATTTTTTAATACCACAATGTAATGGTATCTGTTCCTCACAATATGTCTATTTAAAAAAATTCTGCCAAGTAGATTTGAATCTTCTTTTAATGCAAATACTTTACTTCCAGCTGGATACAGAAGTATGTGTACACGACGTTATGTTTCACTTGAAAATACATTCTCTAAAATCATTTTCTTAGGCTTAGAGAGAATGTAGAGAAGTAAATCTCAGATTTCCTTCTTTATTGTTATTAATGTTCCAATTGTTCTGTTAAGTTGAGAAAATCAACTTATAAATGTTTTAAACTCCCAACAAGTTATGGAATCTTAAAAAAAAGTTATGAAAGTTTAAATTAATTAAATAAAAATAGCAATAACTGTTCCTATGGTGGTGCACAAAGTAAAAGTTGCTGTATCTACTCTGGAAGGAAGTTCAAAGGCATTTTGCAAGAGCCTAGCAAAAAAGTATCATAAAGCTGCTCCATGATTCACTTTCCATGTTATTGTGGAATACAGTATTTTGAGTGCATTTTTTTATGGATTTGCTTTAGGCAATGCAGTGAACCATGCAATACACTTTCCATGTTTTGTTATACGAAACACAAGTTTGTCTCTCGAAAGTATACTATACAGATCAGGCTGGACTGTGTGGGGCCTGGCGTGACTGTTCATCTTTGCTTTTCATGTTTTAATTTTTCTAATACAACTTGGGAACTATGGCCATAACTTTAAAGCCACATTGCATTTATATTCCATGATAATCCATGGAATTAGACATTGGAACAAAGGTGGTTTATTTAGTTCTGTTAAATTTATTCAATTAATGCACATAACTCTCGGTTTGTATTTTCTCTCCCCTTTTACTTCTGCTTTCTTCTCTCCCTTCCTATACACCTTCCTCTTTCGCCTTCGTTTTTCCTTCATTGTTCTTTATTGTCCTTCTGCATTCTCCAGGGTGTTCCTTTTCCTCTCCTGCTTTCTCTTTTGCTTTCCCTTTCCCAAGTTCTCTTTTTCTTTTTCTTATGCAAGGCTAAATTATGAGAGCAGAGCCAGGTGAATATCAGTGTCTTTCACATTAGCTCCACTCCAATGGCACATGCTGCCTATGAGGGTGAATGCTGATATCCACGTTTGTACACAGATACCATGTTAAATAATACCACTGGTACTAAGGTAGATTGTAATTGATGGTTCACAGGCAGATAAGAAAACAGCTTCTCTGACCCAGTAACCTAATTTAGCAGTAAAAGACGATGAAAGATAAGCTTAGAAAGGCACAGGACATGCTGCCCTTAATATGTGGGGTTTCTTTGTGGCTCCACCACAGATTTAACATGTGATCCCGGGCAAGCCATTCAATCTCAGTGCATCTGTTTCTTCATCTGAAAAGATGAGGATCATGCATGCCTGCCTTATAAAATACTGTGAAAGGAACATCGGTAATCCATGTCTCAAGCTTTATGGGAGGGTCCATTCAAACTGTCAAGTATTGATACTTATTTTTCCCTTAAATACAGCATTTTATCCATCTCTTGAAGTACAATGCACACAAGCACAAGAGGCCAATTATTTCCTGATACGTCCGAAATAGTTTTAGGCATTTGTTGTACTGCAATCACTCACCACCAATGTGTCTGTAGAGATCAGCTTCATTGACGGTCTGATTTCTGATAATCACCGCTGCATAATCTGAACCTCTCCACACCCGTATAACCAGTTCTGGCCCTCTAAGAGCTTCTTAAAGATTTAACTCTGTACTGTTGAGGCAGCTAAGAAATGTATGCAATACAGTAACAAACACTCCGTACAGAGCAATTTTTGCTTGGGGTAAACCTCTCAAGAAGTGATGTCTTTGCATACTCACAGACATAAATACACAAAAATATAGACTATATAGAGACAGAGGGATAAACACCAACTCTGACAGTGAGGCTCTTTGTAGTTGTTAATGTATAGAGTGTGATGCCACAGTATTCCTTTTTCATGTATTTTTAAGGGCTGAAAGGATTTGGTTTCTTTTCTTGACATAATATGTCCCAACTGCTTTATCCTGGGGATAAATAACATAATTTCATATATGTTTGCTCCATAGCAGAGCCAGTTCAGTCATTTCCTGGCTCTGGTGTGAATCAGAGTTGCTGGAGTTGGAAGGGACCTCTGCTTGAGGCAGGAGCAGCGGTGTGGTCACGCCAGGCTGCTCAGGGCTTTATCCAGTCAGGTTTTGAAAATTTCTAAAGATGGGGTCTGTACAACTGCTTTGGGCAGCCTGTGCCACTGCCTCACTGTCCTCATGGGGAAAAAGGTATTTTGTTCTGTTCAGTTTAAACCTCCCTTGTTTCAGCCTAAGCCCATTGCCTTCATCCTCCCACCTTGCACCTCTGTGAAGAACTTGGCTCCATCTTACTGATGACCTCCTCATAGATTCTCCAGGCTGAACAAGCCCTGGTCCTGCAGCATCTCCTCACAGGGAAAGTGCTACAGGCCCTGACCATCTCAGTGACCTTCTGCTGAACTCATTCCAGCTGATTGATGCATTTCTTATATTGGGGGCCCAAAATAGGATGCAGCATGTACACGTGGCCTAATGAGTGCTGCATAAAAAAGGATCATCAGTTGCCTCCATATACAGGCTGCACTGCTAATGATACCACTCAAGACGCCATTCCACCAGGGCACCTGGGGCTCACCTGCCACTTGCTGACTGCCATGGCCCCCAGGTCCTCTTCATTAGAGCTGCTTCCTCACCAGTCCATCCCCAGCCTGCATTGCTGCCATCCATTCTTCCTTTCCAGGGGCAGGACTATGCTATTCTTGCTGAATTTCATGTCTTCTGTTAGCCCATTCCTCCAGCCTGTCCAGATCCCTCTGGACAACAGCCCTGCCTTTGAGCATATTGACAGATTCTTCCAGGTTGGTGTCATCTGCGCATCTGATGAGTGTGCAATGTTGCATCCTCCAGGTTATTGATAAAAATATAAAGCTCCCAGGACAGACCCCTGTGGTGCTCTTCTTCTCACCAGACTTCAGGCAGAGTATGACCTGTTAACCACCACCCCCTGAGCCCGATAATCCAGCCCATTTCTTTACCCACACAGTTTTCCACCCCTCCGGACTATAAAATCCCAGCTTGAGTACAAGAATACTGTTGCAGAGAGAGCTGAAAGCCTTGCTAGAGTCAAAGTAAATGACATCCGTTGGTCTCCCTTGTCCAGTGTCCTCGCCATTTTAGCATAGGAGGCAATCATTTCGGTCAGGTATGATTTACCTTTGGTCAATCTATGCTGGCTGTTCCCAATCACTTTCTTCCCTGTGTGCCCAGGAACGTGCTCCCAGAGCAGTCACTCCACAGTTCTGTGTAAAAAAACTCATTCTGTGTTTGTGCAGAACTGATTCTGCTGAACAATAACCTGGACAGAAATGGTTTTGGTTTTGGCTAGATGACATCTGTGAGGCAGTTTGCTGCAGAGCCGTGCTTTCACATATGCCATGACAACAGTGGGGGAGGTATGGAAGTGGGAAACAGTTCAGGGCAGGAGGGTGGTGACTCCTTAAACCAGTTTAAGTGGCACCACTGCTGAATACACTAAATGTTAAAACTTGAAATCCCTTAAACCACACACAAATGCATATGCAGCTTGCTTGCCTGTGACCTTGTCAAAGTTTTCTGCAGCTTCCTAGGCAAAATAGTTGTGTATTCAAGGGGAAAATGACATATTTGTGGCAAATAATTTGTCCCTTGCCTGTTTAGTGCATGCAGTTACAGGAAACAGAGTAGGATTTGCATTTTCTTGGTCCATGTTGTACTCTGCCTTCATTTGGTAGGCTATAGTCCCTTCTCAAGTGAAAATAGTATGTAAACGGGAAAAGTTTGGAGAAAAACGGTATTAGGGGTTTTAAAATATTTTTCCACAGTAAAAAAGGAAGCCCACAGCACAAATATGAAATGTGTGCAAATTTCCCAGATCCTAGTTCCAGTGCCTTAATGATTATACTTTTTTTATAACTGCAAAAACATGTTCTTCCATGCACTACATCAATAAAAGCCAAAGCAAACAAAAAAACCCCATCACTATTTGTTTTATAAACCAAGTTAAAATTTACAAGTTAAGGAATTAAAATTTTAAAAAGCAAAAGATCTGCCATGCTTACTTCATGCTTCTAAAGTGTATTTACACCTTACTTTGTGTTTATAAGAAGCAATGACCTGAGAGTACATTTGTGCATTCTTTTAATTTGAGTAAATGTTCCAGCAATTTTTTTTGCATAACATTTATTTAAATTTTTTCTTTTGAAAGTGCCAAGTGCAGCCTGTTAGTGTATGGGTTGACAGAGTCAATGAGGATCCCAGTTCCAAGAACAGCATGCAATCCACTTTTCTCTTTTCTAAGTAAATTGCAAATAATAATGTAACCATGATGCTCTAGGGAGTAAGTGAAGTTGTTATAATAAAAGGTATTGTTTCTCCCTACAAACTTATCCTAAGGCAAATTGTTGTTTTAAAGAAGCATCAGATTTTACAGCACAGGCTAAAAATCCTAAGTATAAAGGAGAGGAAGGCAGATTTTACAAAAGAATAGTGGACAAAAGGCAGTGCAGCACTTTCTCTTTAAGCTGTAGTAGAGAAATCCCAGCGCCCCATGTGCCTCTATATGCAACATAAAATCCAAAATTAATTTGATGTATTTAAATGGTACATTTGAGTTCACTCTGCTAGTCTATGTGAACTCTGTGTGAAGAAATCAAGTGAGTGTGCTCAGATCATAAACTCAATACCAGCCCACTTTAATCCCTAATAACTATTCTGTTTGAGTAAGTCTTCCAGTCTTCTTGTTACGTGATAAGGGTTTGTTACCCAAACCCTTTATGGTACACGTGCTTCCAGCTCATCTGTTAACAAACCAGTCAAGTCACTAGTTTCAACAGCTTTGCCATCATCTCCAAGCTGCCCTCCTACAGGTCTGAACCTGTTGTTTGTTTCAGCAATGCCTGGGTGCCTCCCAGAGTGGGGGTGGTGGTAATCATACATCCCTGCCTCCATCGTACTGCTTGCAGTTTCTTCTTCTTGCACGTTTATATAAGAGCAGAGGTGCTAAAGTGCAGTGGAGACAATATTTTCCAGCTGAGAGTAACAGTGACAAATTTGCTCACAAACGCACGTTTGTCACCTGCACTCTTTCTGCATGCTCCTTCTCAATGCTGTCTTCTATCCCTGATCCCTGCCCCATAATTCACTAGATTCTGTTGTTAAATGATGTTTCCCATGTGTGGTTCTATCAAGAAAATTGAATTCAACTTTCTAAATTACAACATGTAATGCATTTAATGCCTTAAATGTCTTTTGGAATCTCTCTGTAGATCAGACCCTTTTTTGTTGCATGTTTCTATACATCAGTCATTGCTGAGCAGAAGTGTTAAAAAAAAGAAACTGGTAATTACTGTTCAGTAGTCTATATAGAAAAGTAGTGGAGGTTCTGTCATAGGAACATGAGGCACTGCTCTTGATAAAACTAAAGGTTCTGCTAGACCAATAATTTATTTCTGACAGTAGCCAGTAGGAGAGATACTTAGGGAAAATGTGTAGGAAATACTGCTCCCTCCTCTTGGCAGGTTCTTTTCTGTGTTGCACAATAGGAGTATGAGAACCAGCGATCATAAATTGAAACAGGAGATGTTCTGACTGTGTATAAGAGGGGAAAAAAAGTCAGCAAGAAGAGAATCAATCATGGAACAGGCTGTCCAGAGAGGTTGTGAACCCTCCCTCCTTGGAGGGTTTCAAAAGCCCTGCACAGTCTGGCCTGTATTCGGTGCTGATCTTGCTTTGAGCAAGAGTTTGACTAGGTGACCCAGGTCCCTCCAACCTCTGATTCATTGATTCTAGAAACCCTACAGGAGTAATTGTCCCTTCTGCAATCAGAGCTATCACAGCAGTTCTCAACCTGATTGCATGTGTTTAAATCTGTTTGTCATAAAATGAGCAGCTGCAGTTTTGTCTGTTCTAAAGGCAACAGTATTTAGAGTATAATTTCAGAGAATTCTATTCTGTCTGAGGCCATGATTATTTTTATTCAAACATTGGCTCAAATACCCCCCTTAGATGCATGGACTGGCAGCTGTAGCTATCAAAAAGAAATCAGTGACATTTACAGTACACCTTGTTCTGTGGAAATAAGCATTCTTGATAAAAAAGTTTTAATTATGGCCCCATGGGGCAATTCTTTTGAGTATATCTGAGATGCATTTTATGAGATGCATCTGCTGTAAGTATCTGCCCTGCTTTCTGCAATAATAATGCAACATCCCTCTGATTATGATATGAACATCCAGTACTAACATCCTGCTTATCTCTTTATCCACGTGTTCATGGACTTTAGTAACAATATGGAGTACTTAAGTTCATTGCACTTTCAGAATAATCTACAAACAGTCTGAGGTTTTTTTATTTATGTGATGCTTCGAATTTCTAGAGCAAACTAGAAATTAACCCTGCAGATTGGTGCCTTGCAGTTACAGCTAGGACCAAAAGTCCTACTCAGTCTGAAAAAAATATATGTGCCCCATCCCATAGTTCTGGCAAGGCTAAAGCAGAGCACAATTAATTAGCATGTAGGCACAGGATCTTGTGAATCTCCATTCCAGTGGAGACAACTTGAAAATATTTTTGTGTTGCAAAGGGACTAATTTAACAAAAGGACTCTGTTATTATATTGATTTCAGACTCAGTGAGTGAAGATGCGCATTTTTGCCTATTGTTTCTGAAAATAATCCATGAAGCTAAGGATATACAATGCCTGTCAGATCTCAAGGGGTATGAGCCCATTGCCAATCCAGGCATACGTACAGTTTTTTGTAGCACTTGACTCGAGATGACTAAACTAAAAGATTTCCTGTCATGTTTGATGAACGGGATGCATGAACGGGATGCAGAAATCATTTGTCCTTTACGATGTCCTAGGAGGCAAAGAAGAAATTTCAGAGACTGTCCAACATGGCTTTGATGAGAAAGTAATTAAAGTCACTGACTGAGCTGTCCACATGTTTGAGTCAGATAACAATGTAATTGACTGTAATGGTCCCTGTGCTGAAGGACAGTAATCAGAAGATAGATGAGACTGAAACCAAATTTGCTAAGGGAAATTTTACTGACAGTTCTAGCTAGTAGTAATAAGTCAAAAAATTAATTTCGTTATACGCAAGAGTTAAGTAGGCTATGCTATGCTGATTTTTGAAGAGAAAAAGATAATTCAGTGTCTAGATGATTTTCTTTTTTTCGGGGTAATAACCTGCTATTCGTAGTTTACAGTTACTATTATTGTCTCCTTTGTCCTGCAGTGGTTATCACATGTGCACCACGTATGTACCTCAGCAGCTCTACCAACAGCAATGGACTTTGCTGATGGGCTCAGCCTACATCACAGCCTCACCACAGCGTACAGTAGTTTTTTGGAGCTCATCTGTTCCCTCCCCAAGATGGTTAGAAACTAATTTTAACTACAGATAATTTTGTAATTTGCAGGCAAAGAAGTCAGTTTGACATACTCCTCTTAGCCTGATTGAATTAATTTTAAATGCTTTGGCAGCTTTTCTCTATGCTGCTGTTAAAAGAATTGTAGATAATGACACGACTCACAGCTGATATCAATCCTTCCTCTAAAGGAAGAAAATAGCAACCCCTACAAAAAATACAGCCAACTGAATACTTTTTTGGCCATCATGCAGCTTGAATTGCTTCTTTTCTTCCCCCATTTTTTTGTCAATTCAAGCTCACATGGTTATTTTTGAATGTAAAGTAACCAACCATACATATTCTGACTTTTTAACTGTATTAGGTTTTCTGGGTATGCTTAGAAACAGCTAACATTCTCCTCTTCTCATGTCAATTTTTACAAGATTTCATGTTCTAAGTTATGTTGTGAAGTTCCTTCACTGTACTCCATAGATAGTCCATTTGCTCCTGCAAAAAATTCTTCCAGAGGAGCCAGGGTGACACAGTCTAACTATAAACTTTAAGCATTTGAATGCTTTTATCAAAGCTCATTATAAATAATATTCACCTGCACCTCAAGTACTTTCCCAAATTTGGGTGTATTTGACTGTTTGAAGTTAAGCATTCAGCTAGATATTCATCTGAATCTGGGCCCTTTTAATTGTTATAAAGCCCCTGCTAAGGAATATATAGCTGATAAATGTCTTTAAATACATCTTATGGAAGGAAAGATCTTAATTTTTCTTGTACAAATGGCATTTTTCAAGATAGCTGTTCAGAAACTTCAGCCCTGCTAAAGCAGACTGTGTATGTCTTTCAGATAACGGTGGCCTCTGATCACTGAAATGAAATAGCTGAAGCCCTGGAAGATGCTTCACACTGAGATCCAGAGACAGCAACACATTAATTCTTTTCAAAGCATTTTTCTATTTCGTATTTGCTCAAAGTAGGAAAGCAAAAGCAACCGTTACCTAAAATTCATTTCTAGGGCCATTATCACAAGGCACTTATGCCCATTCAAAGTCATATTACTGATAAAATGGTCGGTCCTCCTGCCCTCTTCTTGGCTGACTTTTCCTACCTTTCCATTGTCTAGTGGTTGGACTTTTGGGGCCACGCAGATCCTGATGAAACTAACCCCGTGCACAAACAAAATGCATTAGTTTTCCGCCAGATCATCTCCTCAAACCACTAACTGCAGAGCTGCACAAGTGCTGCGGCTGGCACGAGGGATGTGCGGGAGTGAACAGAATGGAGGAGGAGCCGGAGAGCCCTGTGGAGAAGAGAAGAGGTGGACTGGGAGACCTCACCCCTGTTTTTCTGAAGGATAAACTCCCACTCTCCACCCAAAACGCCGTGTTGAATCAGACAGCTGTTAGTTAAATTGGAGGTTCACTTAGAGAAGGTCAAACATGTAAGTACAGTGAGAATACTTGAATGAATGAGACCAAATGCTTATGTCTCAGAAATTGTTTGGCCACTTTTACTGTCATTATGAAAAAAACAAAAAGAAGGTATTCAGTCTTCAGCAACAGCTCTTTACAAGGTCAGGACAGGAACTTGTTTTATGCCTCTGGTAACTAGACTGGGTAGAGGAGATGCGGAGACAAAACCCAATCATTGCTTGTATTACATTTTTTCCTTTAGTCTTTTCACACAAGAAAAAATAGTTTTCAATACAAAACTCAAGTACATAATTGACAGTGTGAGCTATTCATTACAAAAAGCAAGCTTTTACCGGTAAAGCCTATCAGAAATTGAGCTAAAAGTATATATTTTCATGCTGTTTGAAGACTAATCCTAGGACTGGTCTGAACAGAGGTCTGTCTTTATTTTAGTCTTAATGGGTAATGATTTAGTTTCACTGAGCTTAGATGTTTAAAATCTGAATCCAGCTGTTTTACCGTGTTCCCTTTTTACTTTACTCCCGTTTTGAGTGGCTCGAATCAGCTAGGGAATAGAATAGCGCAGAGCGTTAAGCATAATAGCTCAGAAATGTCTAATTTTCAGTGTTATCTCAGCCCCTGAGTCACTGCAAGACCTCGTGCTAGTTTCCTAACCTCCTCCCTACCTTGTTTGTATCTCAGCTAAAATTAAGATAGTAAATTTCCTTACCAAAAACTGCACGGTGCACTCATCTCAGTAGCGACTGAGCAACTGAACGTACTTCACAGAGGCTCAGCAAGGATTACTTATTTTGTACAGCATTTTGGAGAGTAAAATGATTTGTTAGGCTGGAAGGCACAGTGCTTCGAATGGTCAGTTCACTGAAACACAAAGGAAAAACCTCCAAACCAGCCATGTTGCCCTCAGCGTTCTGCAAACTCCCGGTGCTTGCTGTCCTGACTGCATGAACCCATCTCGGCCTCATCTGGTTGCAAGTATCAGTTTCTTCAAAGTTCCCACGCCCAGGAGGTGTTCCAACTCAGCTCTTTCCTCAGCATTTCCAGCTGGTTGAGCCAGCGTGCAAGCTGTTGGGGATCACTCCTTAAGCATCTATCTCACCTCATTTCGTGCCTCACCTGAGAGCGAGGCCCCCATTTCGGCACTGGGGACTGCACCTCAACACGCAGCATCACAGGGGCTGAGTCTTTGGTGACTGAGGGTGAAGTTATCAATACAGCGTGAGCTATGTTTTTTAACCAGTTTCTAATACACCTAATTTTCTTCTTTGAAAGGATGGTGCCCTCCCTAGCCTAATCACTTTTCATCTTAGGTCTACACAGCAGCCCCCAATGTTTTAGGCAATAGCATGAGCTTTGCGGTCTTTTTTTTTTTTTTGTCTGCCAGCTGAAGTAGTGGCTAATGGAAATCATTGTCCAGCAGCTTCTTCAAATTGAAATATTATTTATGGCTTCAGGTATTGAGTAAACAGGGGAGAATAGACCCTATTTAAGCCACAGTCCTTCTAAGCTTCTACATCCAGGCAAGTCCCCTGCTTCACTGCACTTGGAGAAGTAAATGCTGTCACACACTGTCCCTCCCTCTCAGAGAAGATGAAGTTCCTGCTGTTGCAGTACCTACCCTCCCCAGCTTTTTCAGAGTTTCTCTAGCTATTTAAGACTTTACATCTCTGGCATAGGTCGTGGGTGCCCCAGACACCTGTACTCATAATCCATGACAGTATCTTCACCTGCATCATTTTAGGAATGAACTCTTTCTATATTTGCTTTTCATCCCAGTAACTATGCATAGTTTCTTCTTATTACCTCCATTTTACATTCAGGGAAGATAATTTCAGCTAAATAAAGTGAATATCCCATTTTCATCCAGCACAAAGCCTAAAACTCAGGGTCCCTACTTCCCGGGTCAGCGATGTCTACAGTACCTAGAATATCTCTAAGGTGTTCAATTTTATATTGTATTTCTCTCAAATACCATTAGCTGGAATCCTAGCAAGAAAAATTGAAAGTGGTCCAGAGCTGGGCTATTCTGTTACTTAAGTAGTCATGATATTAAAGAAAGGTGAGAGGAACCTTGGAAGAATTAGAGAGATGTGTATTCAAGAGATGCCTAAGCACTTTGGGCGGTATAGTCCAGCACAAAGCACCTCAGACCCAGATTTACTGAGTCACTGAAGCACTGATTTTCTATAGCCCTACTGAAATCCCTAGAGCTACAGATTTGGAGATGCTGTATTTAAAAGGTGTCTTTAGAGAAAATCTGTAATAATGATGTGAGTCTGTGTCAGCAAATTTTAGTTACAAGGCTAAAATCATCACCAGGCTTTCCCTCTGTTTCTTCATGGCTTCTTAATGTATTTCTAAATTGGGAGAACAACAGAACTGATGGTTATATGGGCTAGGCTATGATTTTTCCCTTAGATAATTCTCTCTGCTTTAGTTTTACCAGCAATGAAAATCCATGTTCACTGAGTTTAAAATTCAGATCTGAAGTGTCTCTCTTTCTGCCCACTCTTCTTTTTCACCCTATGTTAAATGACGGCATGCTACTGCCTTTTTGAGATCCTTGTCTTTTCTCTGAAAGGCTTTTGTACCCTTGAATACTTGAGAGTATTAAGAAGCTCCTTCTTCATTCTTAAAGATGGCATTTTTAAGAGGAGGGAAAGGGAAAGGGAAAGGGAAAGAGAAAGAGAAAGAGAAAGAGAAAGAGAAAGAGAAAGAGAAAGAGAAAGAGAAAGAAAGAGAAAGAGAAAGAGAAAGAGAAAGAGAAAGAGAAAGAGAAAGAGAAAGAGAAAGAGAGAAAGAGAAAGAGAAGAAGAGAGAAAGAGAGAAAGAGGGAAAGAGAAAGAGAGAAAGAGAAAGAGAAAGAGAGAAAGAGAAAGAGGGAAAGAGAAAGAGAGAAAGAGAAAGAGAAAGAGGGAAAGAGAAAGAGAGAAAGAGAAAGAGAAAGAGAAAGAGAAAGAGAAAGAGAAAGAGAAAGAGAAAGAGAAAGACAAGACCTTTTTAACATCAAGAGGCCACCAGCAATCTTTCTAATGCTGTAGCCTGATAAAAGTAATCATAGAATAAGAATTTCTCAGGCTGTGTGAAGTATCAAGAAATCAACATTTGAAGCGTATTTAGATGTGCAGATGACTGTTACCCTAAAACAAATGTAAATGGCATAGCCTTAGATGGGTAACTGGTTGGCATAAATGAATTCCTCACATAAGCTTCTATCAGAAACTCTTAATACCTGTGGTGACCCTCGTGTGACTTCAGACTGTTGAATCTATCTGTAAAGAGCCTGGTTAATCACAGTATTATCAGCACTACCAAAGAAGCTCTTAGAAATGAGTCTGACATTCCTTTTAAAAATGCTTTAGAGAGATCAAACGCTACCTTTGAATGACATCACCTTTTTTTAGCAATTCCAAGCATTCCACCTGGTTGTATAAGTACTCTCAACAGCTGCAATGGCAGCGATGAATCAGTTCATGACACGCTTACCTGATCCACCCTCAACACCCTTCACATCACTACAGCAAATAGGTAGTGCACTACCTAACTGTGTTTACATTACCAGGATCTGAGAGAATCATGGCAGGTCCTCTTGTTGCCTCTCCAGAGCCAAGAAAAGGCCTTCTTGTGCAATGGCATAGCTAATTTACAGCAGGCAACGTATGGAGGAACGGGAGGAAGGAGAACTGGTCAGTGCACACACACAAGCACTACAAACCAAACTGATCTTTATGGCCTTTTGACTGAGCTCAGGTGTAACACCCATTTGTACCTATTCAATACCTGACATGAGCTCAACATAAGTCCTTGCTATTAAAGGGGCTTATGCAGCCACTCAAGGCATTGCCTCGATATTGCAGTGGCCTGCAGAAAACTGGATGAGGGTAAGACGGCAAGATGAGGGAAGACAATGTTGTGCTGTCTCCTGTTTCTGGCAAGGGGAAAATGCCACAGTTGCTAATCAAGTAGTCATCAAGTTTATGAGTAAAAAATCATGCTCTGTGTCCACTGTATCCCTTACTACTTCCAGAAATCAATTGTAGTTGATTTAGCAGGGCTTTCTAGAAGAGCCTGAAGACACTTGTTTGAAGTTACACTGAATAATATTATAATCACATAATGTGAGCAGAACCTTTTAATATATATGGAGAAATATCATGCTTACATTTCAAATATTTTTTCTACTAAATTTTCATAACTTAGGAAAAGCTCTTTTGAAGTTTCTTTATAGACTCATATTTCAGCTTAATTGAAATACTTGGATAAAAGTGAGACCAAAACTTTAGCATTGAGGCATTCAGGTAGAATATCTTACTTTTCATAGTACCTTTAAACTGCTTCTAGATCTGACCTATTTTGGCCCTCCAAAGCTTATAAAATCCTGAGAGGCAAGTAAGAGAAAGATGTAATCTCTAAGTAGGCTGTGAGTGAATCATTTCCAATAAAATTTCTTTGTAATTACGTCAGCTTGTACTGGCAAACATAAGTAATATTATTAATATTTATATTTATTTAATTGGAAAATGTAAGTATTCTTACATAAGGAGCAAAGGTCCTGAAAGCCTTTGCCATAGAAATGTATCAGTCTAAGATATTAACTGGTTTTGGTTAAGACTTGGATCAATAATATGTTCTACATCCCATTAGGGAGGTCTTCTTGCACCCGTGCCTAGTTTCTTACAGTGCTAGCTAGCAAACCTGCATTTTTTAGCTCATTCTGTAGTATGTTCATTTTTTTTTTTTTTTTAGCTATATAGAGGTCCCCAGTTTAATCTTTCAAGTTTTGACCAGCATGGATATCCTAATGGCAGTATCAAAAGACTTGAGCTACACAGTGCTTCAATGATAGGTATTACATAAACCTTTACCATTATAAAATGCACAGATTACACTTACTTCAGAAACTATACCCAACATAAAAATGTAAACAGAATCCATGCACAAATACAGCAAAAAACCCTTAGGTGAATTCTTTCTAATTCTGCTCACTAAAAAGCAAAAATTAGTTTTCACACTCTAGGGTCTCTCCCTGAATATACCTTACCTCTGATATGCCTGCCAACTAATAAAAAGGAGCTGTTAGTTTAAGCATACTTTTCCCAGACCCTGATGGCTGTCTGATAACCAGGATCTAAGTCAAGCAGAGCTTTGTGCCTTGGGCTGTGCCTGTGTAAACCTTACCAGTTAATTAAGCAACTGTACCAGAGTTCATCCACATCATCTAAACACCGTATTACTTTTAAATGCTTACCTGGTAGCCAAAGAACACTTGGGGGTTTGTAAATAAAAGAAACATCAGAATTAGAAATTCAACAGTCATTCATGAGGAATCTTAAAGTTATTGCATGCTTAATTACTCTTTGCATTTAACTCTTCTTATCTAAGGAGCCATTTGGCTGTAAAATTTGCCAGGACTACAAGACTCTATTAATGCAGAACAGAGAACTATAACACAAGCTACCACTATAGTATTTTTTTTTCACTATCTTTGACGTTTTTAGATGGGACAATCCCAGGGGGAATATCAGCTCCAATTTCCACTTTGTGTTCCAAGTGAATAATGTTGACAATCAAAATACACTGTAAGCCTCTACTACTGAGCCTCATGTTCTATTTTGGGCAACCAGAGGCAGAGTTCCCTCTGAGATGATGCTTTTTTTCTGTACTTTAGTTAATTCAGAAAATTCTGAATTCACTGGCCATGAAACAGCACTACACGGTTTATCTGTTTAACAAAGTTATATTCTTGGCGAATTATTACAATGGCAAATGGGAATAGTTCTTCTATCCCTATTGCTTCAGTAGTAAACAGTATGATGTTCTCCTGAACATTTCTACAAAATATTACTGTCTTTTATTCTTCCTCATGGACTTGCAGATGAATAGTCAGAGGAAATATCATGTGAATCGACAGTTCACAACATCAAGAACGGTTTCTTTTTCTTCACAAACTGACTTAGAAGGCTGCTCTGAGTGATCATTAGATGGGTTTTCCTTATTTAGTTATTTTTTAGATTAGATATCTCAGATCTATACTGTCCTTAAAACAGTACTGGAAAGACACCAGTCACTGAGTCAGTTTTTGAGTATAACAATGTATGTTCTAGAATATCTTTCACCTACCAGACTGTGAAGGCCATGTGCCCACGGTTGTTGGAGAGTGTCAGTGCTTCTCCTGAAAGGGAATGGATCAATGGATTAATGGATAGGACAAGAGGAAATAGCCTCAAGTTGTGCCAGGGGAGGTTTAGATTAGATATTACGAAAAATTTCTTCACTGAAAGAGTTATCAGCACTGGAATGGGCTACCCAGGGACGTGGTCAAGTCCCCATCCCTGGATGTATTTAAAAGGTAGACAAGGTGCTTAGGGACATGGTTTAGTGGTGGACAGGTACGGTTGGACTCGATCTTAAAGGTCTTTTCCAACCAAATGATTCTATAAGCTGTTCAGCTTTGCACAAAAACTTGACACTTCATGGTGAAAGTCTTGACTATTCTCTGAACTGCTCTTCCTCCACTTTTTTGTGGAGGTTTTTTGAGAGAAGTTGCTAGGGTAATTTTGGCTCTTGGTTTTCATCAGCTTCTCTGATTGGAATCTGAACATGGAAAAGTTGCATGACCTGTTCACCCGTTCCTAGCAGCAGAACGAACAAGTTACAAACTCGGATTCTTCTAGATCTGTGAGAAGCCATGAACTATTATTATGGAAGAGACATTGCAGGTCCTAACAGTGCAGGTGATATGGTCCTTACATTGTTCTGGTTTTGCCCTCTGGCAGGACCTAATGAGCAGCTGTGTGTAATTGCTCTCCTGTCATGAGGTCTGTTTAATATGGATTACGAGTAGATGTGGTGTACGCCCAGCTGTGTGGTGTTCTGTAGGAGGGAGGTATGAATCAATCCAGACTGAAAGGCAATAAATGGAGAAAAGCTGGCAAAGATAGCAAGGGATCATACTGATATTAGCAAACAAGGCTGACATGATTAGTATCACAGGTAAATATACTGGAGTCCCTCTGCTCTGGTTACCCATAACCAAATGCAATTTCTTTTGCTTTACGGTGGCCACTTAAGTGCAATCTCTTGCTGTCATTGCAGAGTTCAGTCTCTCACCTTCTTGCACACCACACAGCTGGCATGGATACCAAAATAACTCCGGAAATAAGATTTTTCCATGTTCTCTCTTTCAAGTAACATGTCAGAACCACAGCTGTTATCGCTTCTAAGCTGAGTAATTTGGTGCAGTCCATTTCTTACTGTTGCAGCTGGTATTGCTGAAGCACTGCAACTCCATTGATGTGCATTTGGCCAAATACTCTTCATGATGAACTTCTGAGCTCTAGACTGTCTCCTATATGATCCGTTAAGGCCTTTATTAGTTATCTTACAAACTCTTTGGAAAGCTCATCTTTAGCATAAGTTATTTATAGAAGGAGCTCAGTGTAGTGCCTAGGATTTTATTAAATTTCTTATTTATTAGAGCACTTATTGTTGGGTGGGGGAGCACTAGATTGATTATGAAACTAAATTACATGAAAGTACCCAGGAGGAGTAGAAAGTTATTTGTGATATGAATTGAAATAATGCAATAATTAATAATTCTTGATAATAAAGCAATGAATCCTACTTATGACTGAAAGAAATATTTATGACCCATGAATCAGAGCTGGCCTGGCCATCAACTACTGGCAAACAAGGAAGCAGAACAAAACTAATCTTTCTACAAGATACCTTCAGTGAAATTATATTGAGAAGTGTCAGGACTTGCCTGATAAAGGATCTAAACTCACCTTAGTACAAAAGCTCTGATTGCCTTGCTCTGTCACCATAAAGAAAGAGGAAACTTCCACTATGTCATCTAGTACGTCATTCAGGCAGTGCAAGTAGATCAGAAACATGCCGTTTCCTCTGCTGAAGAATTGTATTTCTTTATAAGAATAAAATGGATGTGTGGAGTGAGTGGCCACCATAACTAAGGTGAGCATTGTGTTCTATTCAAATAGCAAACCATTCAGACTCCGTACAATGGAAATTAATAACATAGTTTCTTCCAAGTTGAGGGCTCTTTTTTTTGCCTGGGTTACAGACAAGGCTTACTGAGATAAAGGGGTTTTTTAGTGTTCATTACTATGTGTGGCAAAAGTACCATATACGGCATATATATATTCTCTGTACATATTTTCAGCTGGTAGTGTATACTACAGTGTACCTTGCTCTTATTGCAGAATGTCACTTGTGAAATTCTGCGAAACAATGCAAGACAGGCACAAGCTGACATCCATTGCCAAGAAAACAGTGATGGTTTCAGTCCCTATGACATATACATACATAGCCTCTCTGCAAACCAGTGGGGAAATTTCCAATACAGTCCATAGAAATACGTGCATGGAGCCACTACAGGAAAATAAAAATTGGTTGCATAGGTCCTAATGATAAAGTACATGTCACCAATACTTTCCAAAGCGAATTGGAACTGCTGGTTCAGAATATAATACCATAACAGTTCTAGGGCCAACACTTTAAAAAAATTGCCTAACTGCCAAAATTGATTCTAGGACAATTGTCCAAGTGAGCAGCATTTAGAGACTTTGAGGGCAGCAGGTCCTGTACACGTTCTGTTGACTTCACCGTGTTCTTCAGCCAATTCAACATAATCGCTCCTCTTACAAGCAGACTTCAGTTCTCCGTTCTTCTTATTTTCTGAAGGGAGCAGGAAAAGATAATCTAGTAATAAAAGAAGTTCAGGTAAGCAGCCTTAATAGCTTCTTTGTGCCTTCCATGCAAGCTCACCATGAGCCAGCAGTGTGCCCTTGGTGCCAAGAAGGCCAATGGCATCCTGGGGTGCATTAAGAGGAGTGTGGCCAGCAGGTCGAGGAAGGTTATCCTACTGCTCTACTCTGCCCTGGTGAGACCCCACCTGGAGTACTGAGTCCAGTTCTGGGCTCCCCAGTTCAAGAAAGATGAGGAACTCCTAGAAAGAGTTCAGAGGAGAGCAACTAGGATGATAAAGGGACTGGAGCACCTCCCCTACGAGGAAAGGCAGAGAGAGTTGGGCTTGTTCAGCCTGAAGAAGAGAAGACTGAGAGGGGACCTCATTCAACACATACAAATATCTTAAGGGTGGATGTCACGAGGACGGAGCCAGACTCTTTGCAGTGGTGTCCAGCAATGGGTACAAACTGAAACATAAGAGGTTTCAGTTGTATATGAGGAAAAACTTCTTTACTTTGAGGGTGACTGACAGAGCACTGGAACAGGCTGCCCAGGTGGGTTGTGGAGTCTCCTTCTCTGGAGATATTCAAAGCCCGCCTGGACGATGTCCTGTGTAACATGCTCTAGGAGAACCTGCTTTAGCAGGAGGGTTGGACTAGATGATCTCCCGAGGTCTCTTCCAACCCTTGTGATTCCGTGATTCTGTTGCAAAGGTGAATGTTCAAATGATGTGTTTCTTTTTAACTGTTTTCATAACTTCTTTGATTCTTCCTATAAATGACATCAGCAGGCCTGATGCCTCAAACTTCATTGGCTCATAAACAGAGATACTGAGCAATACTGAGCAACGAGTATGTTGCAGGCTTCCATTTCATCATTTTATTTCTTGTGTCTGTAAGAAATACATGAGAGTCTACTGACTTAAATAGACCTGATTCTCTTCCGATGTCTTCCCTCATCAACAGGATGTGTCTGATGTATTAGTGTATGCTGTGAGAATTGTACAGACTCTGAAACTGAGAATAAAGCACAAAAAAACTCACATTAAAGCTTCTGCTGCTCCTGACAGAAGCTCAGTTCAGACGAGTTGGAAGGTAGCTTGCTCTTGTTTGAGGCTGGCATTTTGTTCTCCAGAATCTCAGCTTAGTTATTTCTAAAGTTCCTAATCCCTAGAGTTATGAAGTAAATTAAAACAACTCCAGATCAAGAAAGTGATTTGTGCCTGTGTTTGCGGAAGGTCTGAATAAATGATGTTGAGTGCTGTGAAATATCTCATTTGTGTCAATGTGTTGTCAGGTGTTTTGTGGCAGTTATTGAACTGAGACCACTCTGTTAACTATTTCACTGCTGATTACAGTGTATAAAAATCAAGATTGCTAAATACATAGAAAAAAGTATTATATATGCAGACATTTTGTGTTGTGTTGCTGGAGCGTGTCCAGAGGAGAGCAACAAAGCTGGTGAGGGGTCTGGAGCACAAGTCTTATGAGGAGCGGCTGAGGCAACTGGGGTTGTTTAATCTGGAGGAAATGAGGCTGATGGGAGACCTTATCACCCTGAAAGGAGGTTGTAGTGAGGTGGGTGTTGGTCTCTTCTCCCTGGTCACGGGTGACAGGATGAGGGGAAATGGCCTCAAATAGCACCAGGGCAGGTTTAGATGAGACATTAGGAAAAATTTGTTCAATGAAAGGGTTGTCAAGCATTGGAGTGGGCTGCCCAAGGAAGTGGTTGAGGCCCCATCCCTGGAGGTATTTAAAAGACGGGTAGATGAGGTGCTTAGGGACATGGTTTGGTGGTGGGGATGGCAGTGTTAGGTTAACGGTTGGACTTGATGATCTTAAAGGTCTTTTCCAACCTAAATGAGTCTATGATTCTATGATTCTATGATTTTGATTTGGTCCCATCCTTAGGGAGCTTACTGAAAAGCTATATTATTTCTCCCTCATCTTTCTGACTGGAACAGCCCACTATGCAGCAGGAAAAAACTAGTGTTGGCTTTTGTCCACCCTCCACCAGGGATGAGTCAATCCTATGGTGCCTGATTCAGCTCTGCAGTCTCTTTGTCCTAGTGGCATCTCCTCTTCTCTCCTCTGGAGGACAAAAGTAGATGTGTTATTGTATTGAAGGCATTGAACACACATGGAGGGTTCAGCCTTTTCTGAAAAATGAAAGCTAAAATTATGTACATCAAATAGGAATTTGTGAGTTGCAGTGAGGAGTGACCAGTGGTTTGCAGTTTCTTTTGGTACAAGGTCTGATGACTAAGAAGGTAAATTAACAGATTACAGGTTCAGAATGAATAAACAGATGTGGCTTTTCATAGAGGGTGTATTTAAGGTGTGGAGCTCCTTGCTAGAGGATGTTCTGGGTGATAAAAGTTACACAATTCCAAAGAGAAGCTGGGAGTGGTCATGGAAGAGTGTTGTGGTTTAACCCTAGAGGGCAACTAAGCACCACACAGACGTTAACGGGTAGTTAAAACATAAAGCCACATTTTGGAAAAGAGGAGAGTACGGCTGTCCTGTTTGTGTACTTTTCCCTAGGTGACTGATCTGGGCCACTGCCAGAGATATGAGGCTGCATGCACCTTTGACTGAACCAGTGTGGCAACTGCTATCTGCCCAATCTTTCTTCCTTGGTATTTATGTATGAGAGAGTTTTTTCTTTTGCTTTGCTATTAATAAAAAAGATGAGTCATCACCACTATTATTTGCAGGTAATCAGGTACTTTAAAAAGACTCTAAGTGGGAAAGTATCACAAGATGGTATCTGTGTCTGTTGAATCAGCCACCTAAGTATTATAGGGTTTCTAATACTTCCATCAACTAAGTAAGCAAACATCCACTCTTGCAGGACTCCTCAGTGCTTATTACCTCCCAACAGCAAGGCCTAGGTTTCTATCACCCTTATGCCCCCGCCTAAAGGTTGGTTTGGACTCCTGCAGAAATTACATCAGCTGTCTGAAACTTATCCTAGCCTTAACAATGGTCATGTTGGGATCATTATCTTTGAGGATGCTCCTTCAACACCATCATGGACTCAGTCCCACTCACGTAAAGCCAGGTGAGCCAACATAGCCTGCCAGAAGGATTAGGCAAAGGGTGGGAGGACATGGATACACAGGGAAATGGTGCTGCAGAGCTGCACAGCCTCAGTCATACCCTGCGACATAGGACCACACACCATACTGGCTGGTCTGAAAAGAAGACACTAGAGATGACTTAGCTTCACTGGTAAGCCTGCATCAGCCTGTATGCAATTAGCTGGTTCCTCTGTTTCGGCCTGCACAAGGCAGAACATCTTTTGAATTTACTCTCCCTTTTAGTAACCCTTAAGGGCAATATTTTCTTTCAAGCCTTTTTTTTGACAAGACTTCTTTATTTTTAGACTGTTTACAAAAATACCCTATAAGGGAAAAAAAAGTGTGTAGATTTGAACATGAGCGAATGGCTTTTCCTTAGTTATTTTTTGTCAATGTCTTTAATGATCAGATACTATTGCTATTACATTTCTATATAACAAGAAAGCTGAACAATCTGGTTTTGCAGATGGGTAACATGCCATGAACAGGTTGTTTGCCTCTCTGAATTGTACTTTTGTGACCACTGCAACACATTTCTGTGAAAAAGAATATTGCATATTTCAATTAATGCAATGATCCAGAGTAGTGCTGCTACCCTGGGAACAGGGAAATGCTATCTAGCGTGAATAAGGAAATATAAATACTACCCTACGGCTTTTTCTCTATCATTCACTGGAGATTAACAAAGCCATGTACTTTTACCTTGGACTACATGTGACTGATATTATCAGTTATACCATATCTGCTGGGTGGAGTTTTTTCATTCATTTTGTTCTTATCTTTTTGTCTCCATCAAATACACTTTCTGAGATATCAGGGCACTGCATGCATTTGAAGACTTATTGATGGGCTTAAGGGAAAAAGTACGATGCTTTTGGTAAAATATTCTTGAACATGGAATTATCTTTTCTTCTTAGCAAGAGAAAATAGGGCCTTGTAGAAAAGGAAGGACATGAGACATGGGAAAATGGATTAATCTTGCAACTTTCCTCAAAGGTTGTTATGTTGGTTTGGACAGTTGCAGTTTCATAGAAATTAAGGTCCAACTGTCTGTATATCATTATCCATTAAGTTTTACCTAGATACCTTATACCAAGCACGATGACTTGAGTCAGATTGCATTTAATTTCTAAAAATACCTGTGTATAAAAATACCTGAGAATGAGATGAACTGATTATTCATCAATGCCTGAAGTATCAAAGAAACTGTTTAAATAAGATACATTTCTTAAAGGAGTCTATGTATGTCTCAGTTATTAATTTATAAAATGAGAATAGAGACATAATAATTCTTTACAAGGGTGTTTGAGGTTCAACCATAAATATCAAGGAGACTTTAATTGAGAGGGTTGTTTGAGAGTGTAGGCTCTATTAGCTGGAAGAGGAGTGCAATGAAAACTGGATTTACTGGCACTCAGCTCATATTTGCTTAGAAGATTGTCTCAGGACAGATGAGTGTGAGAGATGTTTATTTTAAGTCTGCGCTAAATTAGACCTTGAAAATCTTTTGGAGATTTTGTGCATGCATGTCTAGTGTAACTGTGCAAGATATCTTATATTTTTTGACTAATACTGTATTTAATATATATTTATAATAAATTATTTACATACTATCTATTATAAATAATTGATTACTTAGAATAAATATCCATGATCTCAGGCATACAGCTCACTCAGGATTAAGTCAGTTGTGAGCCTATTCCCAGTCTTGGCATCCATATAATTGACCTTCCTACAATACCCTGCAGATTTTCCATGCGAGGATCTTAAGCTGTAAATTTTCATCCAAATAAGCAGCTGTCTCCTTTCCTGACATACCCACAGCTCTTCCTCTCTGGTGTTGTCTGCAGCCAGTTGGCATCCACAGGATGTCAGAGCACATCACGGCTGAGGGGGGTTAACCTTTCAAAACTGTTTACCTCCATATGTGGCTGGGTTTTGCAGCACTGCAGTATTGTGGCACAACCTCTAAGTATAGCCTTTAGATGTGTTTCTAGGAACATTGACTTATAAGTAAATACAGTTGACAGTCTGCTGATCAAAAGCCTATATTTACCACAGAGAAGCTGACATGGTGTCATGCAGGGTTTGACAATTAACCTTGAAAATTCCTGAAGTATGTTTGACATTTTTTGAAAAATTTTCTGGGTAAAACCAAATTTTTTTAAAAAAGAAATTTATGGCACAGTGTTCCTTTGGATTGCAGAAGATAATGACAATCTATAAGCAGGCAATAATAATTTCATCTCTGTAAGAGTTATGGGTAGGAATTTTAAATGTTTTCTGGGTTTGCCATTTGATGTTTCAGCCAGCTGTACATTAGCGAAGCAGTTTGATATATTACTGCCTCTTCTGTTCTTCTGTATTTAGTTAATTCAGAAGAAAAGTTGGCCATGTCTACTTGTTTTTTTCTATGCCCTATGTCTTTGCCAGTAATATATCTGGTCAGCTAGGGGATTGCGCTGTGTATTGGGTAAAATGGCCCTGGGAGGGTATGCCAGAAGGATACCTAGGCTGTACTTTGCATACACAGTGAATGAGTCGCTCTTTGCATTGCCCTGGATTTCACGGTAGGTAGTTCTACCTGTCTATGCCTATGGCTAGTTAGGGTGCAGCACTTGTGCACATGATGGCAAGTAGAGCAAATTCTTGCATGACTGTGCTCAGGTCTTCAGTAGTTGGAAAGGGTCATTACATCCATTCACACTCACTTTACAGGTTTTAGTGAAAAACATGAACTGCTGCAAGAAATTAGCAATTTGTCAAAAGACTTTTGCTCTAGAAATATATTGGCCTTTGAACAACAATGTGTTCTCCATTCTGGAAGGTTGTCCTAATGGTTCTTTTACCTTATCTTGTATTTTTCATTTATTTCTATTGTTGTTTAAGTAGGAGCTTCAGCAAAGAGGAAAAGCAAGTCCATGGGTGCATTACTGACAGAAGGCAGAAAAGGATCTTAGCCAGATAGAGCCTCTTTGTCTGCCCCTGGGAACAGCAGAGCAAGGCTGAACATTTAAAAGAAGTTAGTAGAAGAAAACTGCCATTGAAAACATAATTCAAGACTTGGGGAAAGTGTAATTTTCCCAGACAGGCAGTGAATATGTCCTTAGCAAGGGACCAGGTCAATGTGCCCTCAGGTTACATTTCGAAAACTATTTAGTCTTCACAGTTCAAAAACTGTAGTTGGTCATCTTTGGCAGAAAATGCTTGAGACACTGAATCTGGTTTTGTCTCTGCACAAGCCACAGCAACATCTGCTTCTAAAGAAGTGCCAATTGCTAATTGTGAAGTGGTATAAAGCAGGGACAGAAATTAGTGTTTCATTAGGACATTGTTGCTAGATGTTAGTCTTAGAACAATAATTACACTTTAAGGCCCAGTTATAAGATTTATGGTAAAAACAATATAAAAATTAGACGCACCTAAATCCTAGGTAAAAAAGGCATTTAGAATATGCCAGTTAGACTTTTCTAGAAAATATCAACCCTGATGTTAATGGCAAGCATCAGCATACCCTTAATCAGACTTAGCAATGTAAGATAGCCTTTTCCGCTTGCTTCATATGGTGAGCTGCAGAAGTGCTTCATATTTGTAGTGCAGAGCTCTTCCACAAAGAAATTATTATAAAGACTTGGATATCAAGGAGAAAGAGCTGTGAGGTTGGCGGTTCTGGACATCCTAAGCCTGAGATCTGCATAATTGTGTTACCCCTAACTACACTGCAAAAGGAAGAAGAGTGATGGTGATGGCCAATGTTATACTCTGAAGAGCTTTCCAATTTAATTAAATGGGGTTATGTTGTTTTTAAATGTGGAGACCTCGGCCCATAGGATTTCATCTGAAGTGCTTTAATGTCTGATTCCCACTGACATGAGGGGGGTTAAGTACATCAATACTGCCAAAGATCCAAGTTTAAGTTACTTTTGAAACTGGAACCAGGGCTTTCCACAGATTTCAACTAAAATCTTTCTTATGATGGCTTTAATACGACTCAAATTCTACTGTGTTTTGTGTTGCTTTTGCACCTTTTTAGACCGTGGGTCACCATTCAGCAAACAAAAGTAAAAGGTTTTACCCCTAAGGTGGAATGCTGGCAAGTACAGTCAGCACAAGAAAGAGAACTGTATGAAGAAAGAACTCTTTATGTTCCTTTGCCGTACCCTTTGCCTCCCATGTGACTATGTGCCTGTACTGAAAGCAGTTCTGAAGAGCCTTATTTTTCCTCATTGAAAGAATCATAGGTGTTTTCTAGTTGCTTACAACCCATTAAACCTCTGCTCCACTTTCTTTCCTCCCTCCCTCACCCTATTCTCTCTCAAACATTCAACTCAGGTGGTTTTCTGAGGCTTTGATGCTTTGTAGCAGAGGGAAGAGCCTTGCATTGCTTGGCAGGCTGACCTATTTCGCAAGCACGGGCAATCACTCCCACCCCAGAGCAGCCCTTAATTCACAGCCAGGGACTGCGGGAGAGCTTTCCAGTGTGCAGCCATCCCCTGATGCCCTGAAAGGCGAGTAGCTGTTCCCTCCCGGGCAAAGAGCATGGCCCTGGGAAAGGCAACCTGGCTACACTCCTCCAAAGCTCATCAGCTGAATCAATAGTCCTTTAAAACTGTTGGCAGCAAAGGCAAGTGACAGCCACCTTCAAGCTGCTTTAATTTATACCAGGTTCACGTATTGGCAAACTCCTTCGTTCCACTCTCCAGCTGCTCTGAGGGCTGAGGACCTACATTTCCTATGACAAATACGTGTGATTATTTAAGCACTTGTCTTCAAAGGTGCAAAGGGTGCTTTGATTAATTTCATCCCAGGAAAAAAAAAAGAGCAAACTAATTATATTAACAATTTATTTAATTAATCGGCATTTTAGCCAAGGTATGTGGTGTTTGTCTTTTGGGATGTAAAGGCATCCTGTGCTGTGCTGTGGATGCCTGCTGCCTGCAGCCCACCTGGATTGGCGTCCCATTTTTTCTCAGTTCTGTTATCATGCATGCCTTACAAAGTCATTTATTATACAAATTGGCTACTTCCATTGCTTTTTCTGCATGGTGTTTGCATTTTTAAAATGCAGTGTGGGGTGTACGCCTATTAGTCAGTTTTCTTTAGCTGTCACTCAAAATGACTGCATGACTTGATTCCCTGCTGGCTAAAAAAAGTTTAGCAGAGAAGCTGCCAGTCAAGTTTACCAAACAGTCCAACAATAGAGAAACTGCAAGCCCAGAATATTCTCCAGTTTCTGTAATTATACACTGTGCAGAGTAATATTTGTATGATAGCCTGGCATTCATTATGTGAGCTTAAGTGCTCACATTATAGACTTCTATTTTGAGGACATTATTACCATGCAGTAATAATTCTGTTCAGGTTGGTGATACCTAGTGTACATTAGCTTCTATAGAGTTAGGGAAATTTGTTAATATTTTACTTACAAATATGCCAATAAGATTGCTGCTTGATTTCTGTTCTAAAAATGCTAAAGAGTTTTTTAAAGACAAATAGCAAATCTTTGCCTCCATTCATCTTGAATATTTCAGAAAATATAGATCCTTATTTAGCCCACTCTGCTATTAAATTGCTATTTAAAAAGCGGAGTATATACCCTATGGAAACATGTACAGAAGTACCAGATGTGACTGTGCTGGAATGTGCCATTGGCCAGAAATAATAAATTCAAGTCACAGTCTTTGATTGAGTAATTGTACTAAGTATATCAGAGAAGACATTTTCAAAAGGCTCATAAGGATTTAGTGAACCAAATTCCATTAATGATCCATAGAATTTATGCTCATAAAAACTGGGTCCTCGAGTCTCTTTCAGATGAAGAAAACTATTGCAATTTTACACTTCTGTAAAACTAATCTAAGAAGAATTAGTTCATCTAACAGTTATTGCCAGTGAAATAGCATGAAACCCATTAGAAGTTTGTTTGCACAAATGTGAAGTCTTGAACAAATCTATCACCGCTGTGATAATCTTGTGAATGGCATCTAAGGTTGGAAAAGCTCCAAGAAATTTTCTCTCATACTTACCCAGAGGCGTGCCGCTGTTTGTGGCAGGCATTCTCAGCACACTCGAAAGACAGCGCTTAAACACTGTCTCAAGTGAGCCCAGGCATGGAACTTCACCTGCAGTTGTAAGAAGATAAACTAAGCACTTCTTGATCTAGGATGTAGACAGTTGATAAGTTGATAAGATGGTTTTATTTATATAGTTCTTGAGAATAGCTAATTGTGGCTGTTCTGAATTGTAATTGTTCTAGCCATGCGCTTGTAAGAACAAAATCCCTCTCACTGCCCAGTTGTGGTTTAACCTGGCTGGCGACTAAGCCCCACGCAGCCGCTCGCTCATTCCCCCCACAGCGGGGTGGGGGAGAGAATCAGAAGGGTAAAAGTGAGAAAATTCGTGGGTTGAGATAAAGACAGTTTAATAGGGAAAGCAAAAGCCATGCACACAAGCAAAGCAAAGCAAGGAATTCAATCACCACTTCCCATGGGCAGGCAGGTGCTTAGCCACCGCCAGGACAGCAGGGCTCTGTCACGCATAACAGTGATTTGGGAAGACAAACACCATCACTCTGAATGTCCCCCCTTCCTTCTTCTTCCAGCTTATACACTGAGCATGATGTCCTATGGTCTGGAATAGCCCTTTGGCCAGTTGGGGTCAGCTGTCCTGGCTGTGCCCCCTCCCAGCTTCTTGTGCACCTGGCAGAGCCGAGAGCTGAGAAGTCCTTGGCCAGTCTTAGCACTACTCAGCAGCAACCAAAAACATCAGTGAGTTATCAACATTCTTTAAGTATTAAATCCAAACCACAGCACTATGAAGAAAATTAACTCTATCCCAGCTGAAACCAGGACACCAGTACTGTTGGAGGCTAATTTGGAAATATTTTGTCCTTGTTGCTTTGAGCTATTTTCAGAGCCCAATTGCTGTTGGTAGATCGAGTGGAAGTCAGCTGGCTTCCTAAATATACAAGTTGTTTATCTTGTTAGTAACCCAACCATTTAGGAAACAAATTTCAAAAAATCCAACTCTCTGCGGATAAGCTAGCTTTTGCAGCATGGGCACAGATTGTAAAGCTGGCTCACGGGCAATGGTGCTTGAGGCCAATGATAGGCACGGTACCGATGCGGACAGCTTATTCGCTGTTTGAAAGTTTGGCCAAGGAGTCTGCAGCAAAGAGGGGCTACTGAAGGCATGCTCGTTGTGGCTAGGGTAATAGACTCTGCTTTAAAACTTCTGGGGTCCTCCTCTTGAAAAGGCTTGGTACATTGATATTTCAGGCAAATCATTCAGTTCCTCTTTCCCTGGTTCATCCATCGGGAAAATAGGTGTCATAGTGACGTTCTTCATGAGCTATTTTAAGAATAATGTAATGACTATAGAGAATACGAAAATATTTTGAGAAAAGGTGTTAGATCTGCAAAGCATTGTTAAAATGTCCCATTCACAGCAACGCACACATTCTGGGTGCTAATATGTTGCTCAGCTTGAAGAGCTTAGAGGAATACAATAGAGCTATAAGGGGAAATTTTGTCACCTTTTCAGCATGGATAAAGGATAGGGAATCTTATACTGGAGACAGAAATAATGTGTTTTACTAACTGAATATTGGCAGACGTGTCTTTTGCACGAACATCACTCACATTCCTATAAGCCTTTGAGATACGCCGTTTATGGACTCTTGCAATTGCACTGACAATAGGGTGTACTGAGATCATGCCTATAACTTTACCTATTTTAATGCTAAATTATGAATTTATGGATCTAGATATTCATTGAATAGCATAAATTATTTTAATGCAGACAGACGATGTGACAGCAAATAATTGCAAATACATTCCTGCATTCTACAGAACTTTACCTTGATTACTTGACTATTGTATTCAGGTTTTTCTCACCTTATTATGAGAAAGAGAGGTAATAAAAATGAATAGAGGCATGGGGCAGGGGTTATTCTGATGACATAATTCAGCAAGTAGGAGCGCTTGTCAGAGCAGAAGAAAGTGAATTGAAATGCCTTAGATAATGAGGGCTGCTCTGGAAAAAGTGAGAATATCCTTGCTCACTTGGTAGTTACTCACACAAGCAGACCTTTGTCTTCAATGTGACATTTCATATTACAATGTGAAGCAATTAATAAAACTAACACATTATTTAAAATTAACAAGAATATTAGTTTCCTATGGAGTTCATTGCTGTAGGAAGATCTTTTTAAAACAAACAAACAAACAAACCACAGTTGTTTAACAGGATTTAGAAAGAACTGGTGATGTAAGGAAAGCAGAAGAGCTGACTTAGGGAGAAGGCCTGAAGAACAATGAGGCAGCTGTCTAGGTTTTATGGTGGACCACCACACATTCCTGAACCAGACAGCTATAGTCTCAGTGCCCCAGACATCAAGGGTTTGTATCTAAAAGCAGAGCCTGGACATTTTGTTCCAGTGCTGGGACGGCCGTGAGGACTGTGGAGACATCAGGTGAGATGGGCATGGGAAGGAAGGAGTCAGGGCTGGTGGTTCAGAACACCACTATAGAAAACAAATATAGGAGCTGGGAAACCTGTGGAAAATCAAGAAATAAGAGGAGCATTGGGAAAAGAGTAGCTTGAAAACAGTTGAGGTGACAAAGGGGAAAGGGAGGTGTCTCAGGGAACACTTGGGAAGCAGGTGATGCTGAAGACATTTAGGGGCAGAAACACTGGAAGGAAAAGATGCGGAATCGAAATGGATGAGATGTTTAAGTTATCACATATGGCAGTTATTTTGTGAAAGGACAAGGAAGCGTTGAATATCTGAGAAAGCATAAATTGACTCACACTCTTGCACCTCAATAGACCTTACTTTTCAGAAACAGAATAAGGAAAATCTCTAAATAAGTTTGTACTCATATATTGTTCTAATCCTAAACAAAACAGTCTCTTTGTCTCCTGCCTTCCAAATCAGGTTAAGATTGAAAGAAAATAATAATATTAACAATTTAAGTATATTAGGTTATTGCAAGAGTGTTGCATTTATTCCTAAACTAGTACCCCTAGAAACATTCAAGGCCAGGTTGGACCGGGCTCTGAGCACCCTGCTCTAGTTCAAGATGTCCCTGCTCACTGCAGGGGTGTTGGACTAGATGACCTCTAAAGGTCTCTTCCAACCCAAAACATTCTATGATTCTATGATTCTATCAATGTCCATAATATGTTGTTCCAAAAGAGTCGGTAATAGTAACAGAAAAATGTTAAATTAATTAGGGTATAACCAGGGCATAAAGTCCTTAGAGTTCAAATTAAATACTAATATTTCGAACTACAGCTTATTTTGGTAACCTAACATTAAAACTTGTAGAGACAATCTACATGCATACCAAATGGATTTCTGATTAATGTGAAATATATTTTCCCACCAGTGCCTGAGTATTTGGGGGAAGTTATTTTGCATTTGCTCAAAAAAGAACTGCAATTATAAAAAAAAACCCCAACTTTTGTTTATTTATTTCATCTGTCTGTGGAAGATCATTTACTCAAATAGTTCATGACACTTTTTTTGCTATAACAGGGAATGTGAACTCTTTGAAGCATATTTTCATATTACCTTTCAAATCTTGAAATGTGATATTTGCTTGTCATGGTATTGGGTTTTATTCTTTGTTAGTGTATTTGTGGATGGCTCAGAGGGCTTTCTATGAACCCTGTTTTCTAAGGAGTATTTTTAATTGACTGAGAGGGACGAGCTACCTAAATGTAGTACTAGCAGGGATAAGCTTTTTTTTCTGCAGGCTGACTGGCCAGTTATTCCCTGTTGCACATCCAAACCACTACCAAAGTTGAAGGGACAGAACATACTCCTCATACCAACCTCCCCACCCCGCCCCGTCGTGGGCACGTGCTCTATCCTGTTTCCTCTCCAAATCAGGATCATTAAGGTGGATCAGAGTGAAGGCATTTTGTTGGCATGGTGTATTCACCCATGCGTTTAGAGCTACTGCTTCTGAGCTTTTATCAGTTGTTGCTTCTGTTCCAGTTGTTGAGAAAAGACTGGATTTTTTTGTATCAAAATGTTTAGTGTTGTTAGGTTAGTAGTGTAGATTGAACACTTTGTTATTGTTATTCTCTTTGTAAAAATGTGCCAGTGATGGGAATTGATAACTTCTTGATCATCTTCAGTGTCAGAAAAAATGCCTTGCTAATCTGCTGTCACACCATATCTACAATCCAATAAATCAAATAAATATTAGGTATACTGCTGACTGCCATTTCCCCCTTTGTGTCTGCAGAGAACCTGATCTAAAGTCACACTACTGTAAAACTAATACCCATTTCTTTGCTCTTTCAGGTAGATTCTCAGTAAGCTCTAAAACATAATCTGAGTCTTTGAGTTCCAGTTACGGGGCGCTCTTTGTGTTCTATTTCCAGCCTGAACTATATTGTCTCCAGCTTGGAGGACCTTGTTGCAGACACTGAAACATATGTTTTTAACAAAATATTGGAGAAGCAGGTGAATTCCAGAAAAGCAGAATGCCTATTAATATAATTTCATAGGTTCTTCGAGCAGCCAAAATAATGAAGCCTTGTTTCCTACTGGCTTCTTGCTATCCCTACTGTAGTAATAAACACATAATGTGCTTCTCACACAGCGTCTCCTACTCCTACCCTGCCTTTAGCCATTGCCCTCAAAATAGCTCCAGTTTTTCCTCAGAGCCCCTGAATTGCCACACTGTACTTTTCATTCCCTGCCTTGTTCCCAGTTTTCTCTCATGACTCTGGGTTTGGATGGGTAAGAGGCAATATCTGCTGGGGTTAGATCAAAGTTATATCTGTGTGGATTTGCCAGCTGCCAGGAACATATTTATTCACTTACTAATTGGTCCCTGGGTCTTGGAATAAAAATGCCTGAAGGCATAAAAATGCCTGAAATTCAGGCATAAAAATGCCTGAAGTCTGCTTTCCTTTCAGTGGGAACACTTCTTTGGACCCTTCTCTAGCTGCCATTTTCCTGGAACTTTACAGAACTTTCTAAGTTTGAGACATCTATTTCTGTGTCAAAATCTGTTGAAATCACTTGATCATTCTTAAAAATTACCATGGAGCAGATTGATGTGCAGATGCGTAAAGAAACAAGTCTTAAAATGATAAAAGAAAAGGTGCACAGAGCTAAAAAATAAGTATAGATTAGCCTGACATTAATTCAGTGTAACAGAAAGGGTAAGCGCGTACTCAGCTAACAAAGAGTTAGAGGCTAGATAGTAGAATTCTGCAAACAAGTGCCTCATGGACGTTAGGCCTTGTTACTCAGACTTGGTATCTTTCATTGACAAGCTTATGAGTTAGAATGATGACAGCAACTATAATGAATAATATATTTATTTTTTTCAAGTTCATGGGACCTAAAATCATATGAGATCTTGAAGTAGGAGTGAGTAGGGCTCACATTAAGTTAACTAAAAGCTGTCTTCTAGAGTGAGGAAATGCTTAGCAGCACCTACCAAACACTTGTCCTTGCTCTCATCTTGTTTGATAGCGTTATGAATGATGACACGTAGTATTTTCTGGCTGGGTTTCCAGTGACTGGTTAAGTTCTCCCAGGCTTTGCACAGACATGTGAGGGTAGTTAACAGTGCATAGACAGGCTACCATCACAGGTTGATCTGAGTCACTTGGTCAAAATAATTACATGCAACTAATTATGTTTTAATACACAAAAGTGTGTTTGGGAATCAGAACAGAGACTACACCTATAGAAGGGGAAAATCTTTGTCTTAAAAAACAATAATTCAGAAGACGGCACAGCAGTCAGCAGAGAGAAAAGATTTTTTGTGAGATCTCAGGGTCAAGCTGTGGCCTCGAGCCTGATTTTGGTCCATGGCTGTAGAAGGAAGATGCACAACAGACGCACTCCACTGTGAATGCCACCACTAAGACCACTGTTAAAAGCCTGTGCCCTGCTCTGTGACTCACACCTCCTGGAGGATGGAGCTGCTGAATGAAATTGAAAGAAGGGGAACAAAATGGTTCCAGTGGCCATCAATCAACCATTTGGATCTAAGACTTTAAGGAACTGATCAGGCCAGGATGTTGGGAAAGGGTTGAAGAAGTAATTTGATCATCCTCTATGGGTATTTGTACATGAAAAAAAATTTTGATAGCAGGAGCCAGGGAAGCTTTTTCAATCTTCCAGACAAGTACCAGAAATTGAAATTAGATTAATTTAATCTTGCAATAAGGTGCAATTTTTTGGCACAAACCACATATAAATATTGAAAACGCTTTTCAGAGGATATGTTGAGTCATTATTTTTCTTGGATTCTTCAAATTGTGCCAGTTTATCTGTCTGTATGTAGTATATAAATCTAAATATACTGTGCATACAAAGTGTAGACAGATACGTAAGATTTACCTATGTATATCATGTGGACATATTCTTGATATATGAGAGAGGTCGAGATATAGTTGCAGAGCTTCCTTACTGATATTGAATGGCTTTTTAACTAAAATTGGAGACAAAGATATAAACATGAGTTCTAAAATAATCAAAAGCTAGGCATGAGGTAGAACCAGAATTAATCTCCAGACTTCCCAGAATATGCTGAATATTCTCCAAATTGATTAGTTAGATTTTGCTTCAATTTACATTATCTGCACAGTAGGTGAAATATGGATTTTCTTTTGGGAGGAGGGAGAGGAGGTTAGTGATTGCTTTTCCACTAACAGAAAAATAGATCTATTTAATGAAGTATTGTGAAAATGTATGTGAAGTTTTTCAAAGTGAAAGAAAGACAAAGTTCTCACAAAGAGTGAGAACTGTAATATTTCAGTTTGATCCAGAGAAAACTTAAATAGCATCATGTACCAGACAAAGCCAGCAGCTCCAGTTTTCCCTCTGCTAAGAGGGATTGCACAAACGCTAAATCGATTTCCTTTTCAGAGTGATACTAATTGCCTTTTGTCCCTGAGCACCATATCAGGCATTATCCTCAGCATCTCTTCTGAGCTGGAAAGCTTAGAGAAGCTTAAAAGGCAAACACAGAAAAACGCTATATATATAAAATATTTCTTAGACAAATTGTGTCAAATAAGGTGCTAACTTCAGAATGACTTTAATGTGCATGTGGGAGAAATATCAGTTGCTTAATGAGGCTGAAATTTATCCCCTTTCAGAAAGCCAATACAAGCCTATGAACCACTGAAAGCCAATCCTAAACTTATGGCTTAAGGAGATTTAAAGGGAGTAATGGCCTTTCTTTCTGCATGGAGTCGGTGTTTCATTGCCAGTGACCTGGTCCCATGCTATTGATTTGCAATAAGACTTAATATAAGGTATTTGGGATATTTTTCATGCCAAAGTATGTCTTGGCTTCTAGTCTTCTCTGTGTTGGATGCTGGCCACTGCCAGTGCAATATCTAAAAAAAATAAATCTCTGGTGTATTTGAAATATTGATTTAGCCCTTCCTCTTTCAAATCCTCAACAGACATTTCTAGAGCCAGTGTGATGCTGCTATGTGTATTTTATGATATTCAGTAACTCTTGAGAAAAATACTTAGAAGAGATAGCTTGGATCCACCAGATACTATTTCTGATATGCTTCACCATATTGCAGCCAGTATGGTCATTTCAAGCTGTTTTGCTTGTGGGATGCTGGTGGAAAACACATCAGAAAGCTTGGTTAATACAAAGAATATATATCTTTCACCAGCTCATTTCAGGCTTAGGAAAATTGTGTTCAGATATTTAAAATTTGTTTTAAAGTTGCTTTGTCCACGCTCTTGACATTTCTGTGGATATTCATTGAGCCACATAGATGATTAAGAGCCTTAGAGCTATCAAGAATAGTGCTTTAAGCCCTCATTCTGAGGGCTGTATAGAATATATGATGGGACTTCCAAAGTCCACGTCTCCTTTTCTTCAAATGTTTAGTCTTTATATAACTGGGCACACGTATGTTCTACTAATTTAAAAACAACTACTTGGAAATACCGCTAACCATCTTTGTAGATTATACCCTGATCTCTATAGTATAACTGCACATTGAGAAGGAAAGGAGATATCTTCCCCCCTCAAAAAAAGAGAGAGAGAAAGAAAGAAAGAAAAACTTATCTCTAAGGATGTCCTGACATTATGCTGTTTCAAAGGTACTGAGGGCTTCCAAGTGAAAAACTGATGCCCTGGAAACCTTTGCTTTTAAAATTTGGAAGGTCTGTGAAATGTTACACTGAGGTTGTTTGAACTCTAGAGAACTCCAGCTAAATCAGTGGCTGACATCCAAAGGTAGATAGACTGGAAAAAAATGTGCGCTTTTAAAGTGAAGGTAAATATCCCTTGGAAGGATGTTTTCTCCCTTGTTTGAAATTTTTGAATTCTTATGCGCCTGTTTTAGCACAAGTATGGGATTCACTCTGTTCCTGAGCCAAAGCTCTGTGCCTTGTATTGTACACTGGCTGATTATTATCATTCTACCTCACTTTAAAAATGTAACTGTATCCATGAAACACATCACCGAAATATTGAATTTTGTGCATATTTCACTAAAAGAAAAAAAAGAAAAGATAGTAAATTTGTTGTGACTATGTTAAATTAAAACAAACAAATGTTGATATGTGCTTCCTTTTTCCAGAATTAATACTTTTCTTTGCAGACATAGAAAAACTCTTATTGTAGTAACTTTCCAGTCCTCCCAGGTGTTAGGTGCATTCTGCTCCCACATCATCTAACTAAAGCTCGGGAAATTACGTGGCAGCTTTGATATTCTCAGACATCCATTCTTTGAGGTGGCCAGTGCCTTGTAGGGTCTTAGCAGGTAGCAAGACACATTTCACAGGAAGGAGGGTTTACAGAAGTTTGAGGTATGTTTCCTCCATGTATCCCGGTGCAAGTCTTTTTCTTGAATAGTCCTGGAAGGAGAAGCCTGGCCCCTGAAGCCTAAACATTGTTTTTAATGACCACATGTATGGTTTGTGCATGCAAAAATATATTGCAGTGAGATCATTGGATATGGTGGGTTGACCTTGAATTGTAGCCAGGAGCACACTCAGCTGTTCACCTACTCCTTAGTAGCACAGTGGGAGAAAATAGGATGAAAATCTATGTGGGTTGGGGCAAAGACAGGGAGCTCCCTTACCAATTACCATCACAGGCAAAACAGACTCAACTTGTGGAAAATTAATTTAATTTATCACCAGTTAAAATAGATGTGGGTAGTGAGAAACAAAGACAAATTAAACCAACACCATCCCCCCTGAATCCTCTTTTAAGCAGCCTTCACTTCACTCCTTCATTCCTGACCCTTCTACCTCCTCCCCCTGAGTGGTGCGGGGTGATGGGGAATGGGGGGCTGTGGTCAGTCCATAACACTTTGTCTCTCTTGCTCCTTCCTCCTCACACTTTTTCTCTGCTGCAGCGTGAGGTCTCTCCCATGGGATACAGTTCCTTCAGGATAAAACTGCTCCAGTGTGGGCTCTCCTGGGTTGGGGTAACCCCCGGTATCAGTAAAGGCTGGGGGAAGAAAGGATCAAGAGCAGCCCTGCCGAGAGGGACTTGGGGGTACTGATGGACAAAAAGCTGGACATGAGCCAGCAATGTGCGCTGGCAGCCCAGAAGGCCAACCCTACCCTGGGCTGCATCAGGAGAAGCGTGGCCAGCAGGTCGAGGGAGGTGATTCTGCCCCTCTACTCTGCTCTGGTGGGACCTCACCTGGAGCCCTGTGTGCAGCTCTGGAGCCCTCAGCACAAGAAGGACATGGAACTGTTGGAGCGGGTCCAGAGGAGGGCTACTAAAATGATCCAAGGGCTGGAGCACCTCTCTTATGAGGACAGGCTGAGAGTTGGGGTTGTTCTGCCTGGAGAAGAGAAGGCTGCGGGGAGACCTGATTACAGCCTTTCAGTACTTAAAGGGGACCTATAGGAAAGATGGGGACAATCTTTTTAGTAGGGCCAGCTGTGACAGGACAAGGGGTAATGGTTTTAAACTGAAGCAGGGTAGGTTTAGACTAGATATAAGGAAGAAATTCTTTACTATGAAGGTGGAACAGGTTGCCCAGAGAGGCAGTGGAGGCCCCATCCCTGGAAACATTCAAGGCCAGGTTGGACAGGACTCTGAGCAACCTGATCTAGTTAGTGGTGTCCCTGCTCACTGCAGGGGGGTTGGACTAGATGACCTCTAGGGGTCCCTTCCAACCCAAAATATTCTATGATTCTATGATCTGCTTCACCATGGTCCTTCACAGGCTGCAGGGAAATATCTGCTCCACTGTGGTCCTCTCCCACGGGCACTTGGAGCACCTCCCTCTTCTTCTCCCACCCTGGTGCTTACACTGCTGTTCTCCCTTTCTTCTTTTGTATTGTTGCTTTGAGGGCTGTTATTCTAAATTTTTACTTTCCTGCCAACTTTTGATGTACAGGCTCAGTGCATACCCGCAGTGGCCCCAAGCCAGCTGCCAGGGTCTGGCAGACCACTGCCCTGAGAACTGGGAAGGATGGCATACAGACCTTGGGATCAGTGATCACAGTCACTGTGTGAAAGAAACAAATTTTCTCCCTATTCATGCTCATACACTGTAGCAGACTAAGTAAACTGTGATTTTTAAAAAATATTTGCATACTCCTAAAGAAAAAATGTATTTTGTGTTCATAAAAGAAATAATCAAAATGGCATTTACTGTGTGCATATTTTTTTTTCCACTTGATGAGTATTTTTCCAAAGTGTTTCCAGTAAAAGAATTCCAGTTGATCTTGTTAGCAGCCATGGAGTGAAAATCTGTATGGCTGGTTCCTCTGAATCGGTGTAATATACCAAGAGAAACTTTGTCCAGAAACTGCATAAGCAAAAGCATATGAAAGCTTAACAGAAAAATAAAGGTAAAATCACAGAAGTGACACAGAAAGGTGTTTCCTCAAAACCTATGTTTTAGCAGGATTTTTTTATGTGTCTAGGAGATTACATCTTTATCTCTTTCTCCTGTTGGGCAGCAGGGAGAAGTGCTACTGCTTCTGCCGTTGGCTTTATGGAAGGTGTCCATATGTGCAGTGCATTGGACTGAGCAGTGCAGGTGGAGCCTTCTCCCGTAGATGGTGCCCTATCTTTAGCTTAGCAGTATGTTATCATGTTGTTTCTCCTCAAGAGGTAATGGCAGGGGGTTTTTTCTGCTTGCAGTTGCTGCATTCTCCAGATAGTCCCTTGATTACTATAAGCTACTTGCAGCAACCTCAAGAGGTCAAAAGCACTTTTTGCCAAAAAGAAATGTACAAATCATGGAAATGAGCCTGGAGTCAGTGGGTATGTTTGTGCTGCACATACTTCACTGGAATATAAAGATACCAAATTACCTAACAGGCAAGGAGTCTGACTGTGAAAGTACCGAAGTCTAAGTTTAGTTTCCTAATAGGAGAAATGATCTCATGCTGTCTTGCCAAGGCTGGCAGCCTACAGACTGCATGACACACATGAGGACCTGACGGTTGTCACTGCCTGTGAAAGGCTTGATTAGTGGCTAATAAGGTTGATAATTGTAATTTATAAATATAACACATCTTTAGTAGAACAAGAAACTAACAAATACTAGGAAAATGTACTTGTGAGGGAGGGATGCTCACTCAGCTAGTAACTGGCCTTAGCTAGCATATTCTGGCAGTGTGACTTCAGTTCAAGTATCTAAGAGTCAATCACTTTTACAGATTGATGAGAAGGTAGTAGAGCTTTTGCTTGTTGTGCCCCCAAACCCTTTCATCATTAGCCATATGTGGAGAAAGAGAGGCCTGGATTACTGTCTCTTGAAAGACAGGAGAGGTCCAACTTTCATGGTTCTTGTGGTCCCTGCATGCTAAGTTGACTATCTGTAGTAGATTTTATTCATAGTTTTCAAAAGAACTTCTGAGATATTAACAACAAAATTTGGGTAAAAGACTTAGTTTGGATTTGGGGGAGAGGCAAAGGGAAACTGTTATTGATTTTAGTGTGAAATAAAATTATGACCATCATTCAGGTGTTGACCTGTTTAAAGCTATGACCAGGACTGCTGCTCAGCAGAAGCATTTCAACAGTATGTCTAACAGTTAGATTTGCTAAGGTGGATATGACCTTGAGTGCAGCAGGAGGCAAATCATTAGTCAGGTGTCTGGTACAGACCCTAAGAATCTGCTAAAGTTACGTACAATAAGTCAAACTTTTGTCAGTTGACTTTGGTGCTCTACACAGAGTCCAAACCACCGCTGGAAAGAATTTAGGAGTAGGTAAAATGAGTAAGGTTGAAAGTAACATTTAATACATAGGATGTTTCTAGACTTCCAGGGCAAAGGTAAACCATGCAGAGCCAAATTAAAGAAACAGCTGAAAGTTGTCTCATCAGAAGTATCTGTAGAAAGCAGCTGAAAGGAATTATGGGAGAAATTATTCCTATATAAACTCGCATGTTCTCTAAGCATTATGTAGCACATAGAAGAAGTAATATCAGGCATAAATCTGACTTATATTTCAACAAGGAAGAGTTCCTATCATCCCTTACGCTGCTTTACCCCACCCAATGCAGTGGGAGAAATTTAAGCCCCATGTTGGCAGATGAGCTGATGAAAGCGTCTATATTGCCTTCAATATCCCCAGTTGCGAATGAAGCCTGTGGCAAACACTGGAAACATGAACTACCAGAAAAGCATCCTCAGACACCATCACTCCCATGTTTGTGGGTAACCAACAGCCTAAACAAAGCTACAGAAGTGGAATATTCTAGTAAGGTGCCTTTTCTATCTGGGCATGATCATACCTAGTGGCCCCTAAGAAAGAAGAAAAAAGTCCCTTTCTGACCTCAGGCAGCTTGTTCCAATTGCACAGAAAGCCTTTGACTATGATTTAGGACAGATAATGTTAAGACAAACTTGCTGAATGTGGGAAAGTAATAGGATTATCTTGGCAACATGCTTATGGAGAATGACCCTGGACAAGACAACTACAAACCCTGGAGTACAGAAAGGTATGTTAAGATCAGCATACTGCATATTTTAGGGGTTGGACCTGCTGCAGACATTAAGTTAGCAGTGCTTCCCTCTTCTGAAAAAAGAAACGTGCCTGACTATGAAACCTGATGGCAGGCACTTAAAGCTGTAAGGACAGATTCCAGTATGGATACTTCAGTACGGTGCTACAGCTTACCCCAGCAGGCTACTTCTGCAGTCATCAAGGAAGGAAATAACCCAGGCGAGGGCAAGGGTTTGTATTGTTATCCCTTTAGATAATAGGAAAGCATATAAAGGTAAACATCTTTAGGTTTCATCTCACACTATTGGTCAGGGAATGAGACTCAAGAGCATGAAAAACATACTGAGAACCTGGACACAGTTACTGATGTGATCAAAAGCTGCCCCCAAAGCACACAAAGCGTCCTGTGTACTAAACCATGTGTGGAAGCACTGTATATATACCATGTCATACATTGCCATACTAGCATATGGGAATAAACCACAGACTATTGTCAAGCTGCCTGCAAGGCCTCCACATGAACACCGAGCTTGTGGCTGTACTTGCAGAGCAGCATGGCAAAAGCTGTGTAAATACAGCAAGCCATTTTCTGAAGCTGGAGGAATGCCGTCATGATATACTATTTCCTACAGGACTAAGGGGGACTATGAATGTGAGAGATCCTTGGCTTTGGTTCAGAGAAGCACCTGGAAGCTTGTATCCATATAATGTCACTTCTCCAGCTGGGTAGGATGCTCGTAAAAACAGGCTTTCTTGAAAAATGTTTCGTGGTCCCAGATCCCAGGCAATGTTGTCATGCCCAGATGTCCTGATGCATTTGGTATTCCTGCTTTTACATTAATTTAGTCCTGGGAATGATGAGGTGAGTACAAGTTTAAAAGGGAGGATGAAGGAGAGACAGAAGCCTTGGCAGGAGTTTGATTTCTGAAATCAAGTCAAGGAGCACTTTCTCTGCTCAGTTCATTCATTTGTAGGGTTTTCGGCTGACCTGAAGTGTTCTGTAGTTATTCTATATAAGATTTATGGACTGATGTGATTAGAAAAAAAAGTAGTTACTGACCTGAATATGCCTTTACTTTCTCAAGTACAAATCGGGACTAAGATAAAATTAGTGTGAGAATGAGCACCATATTTTTTTCAGTTACACCCCAGTCTAGAGATTATATTGTGGGAGTGGGAGAAAAATACAAACTAGTAAATCATATATGCTGTTTAGGCATTGAATTGCTTTCCTCAAAGTTAAATAAGTTGTGCATGTTTAGGAGAACCATAATGCAAAGGCAGTGGCGTCAGCAGGATACAATTAAGTTGTGATTTGCCAAGCAGAGATGTGATACAGAAAACCCTTATCTGTTGTGAGCAATTCTATTTGGATTGCTAATGGACTTTTCAGTCAGATTTCTCACGAATACCGTTGAGAAGAACTTCATTGGCTCTCCTGTAGCTATTTGAGCTTGCTTCCCTGAAATAATATTATACTTGTGAACGTATCCCTCTCTGCATGCATTCTCTTTTCCCTCATATATGTTTACTTTCACTTGTGAAATTCGTGTTTGTGGTTTTTTTTATTTTGTCTTTAATGAGCTGTATCTTGATGAAGTGTAGTATGTATTATATTTAAAGTACCAGTACAGATATGCCACGCTATAAAATGCAAGATCATCTCCTAGAAATGGAGAAATGAATCATTTCCAAGGGAAGGAAGTTAAAATTATAATTCAGTCGAGGCAATTCTGTTCTTTGTTTTCAGACAGGAAGTGCACTATCTTAAGGACATCTGAATTTCATCTGTAATTACAAAGTTGTCATTCCTTTATACAAACAATATAATTAAGAAATGCAAACGGATAACAGAATAAAAGAAGTTAAATTGTATTTTTCACTCCAAACAGATTCTTATTAATTCCTGACAGAAAGTTGTCCTAATACCATGCATTATTGGCTAGTCTCACTACTGAGACTATCACCAATGGGCTAAGCTACGAAGGCTAGAGGTGTGTAGGCACACTCCTAACTAATTGCTCTGCAGAGTTTTTCAGGTGTCCATTTTAGAAACAAACAAAAGCATCATTTGCCTGATGCAATATGTGAAGTGATCTTTTTCCTATGCAAAGCCTGTATTTCTTTACTCTTCAGGACAGAACTTTAGAGACCAAACCGTATATAGCAGAAAAAATGTGAAGTTTCAGCTTTAGAAAAGGAAGAAACAGGAACATACTTGCATGTCTCCCAAGGCCATTTTACAGAATTCCTGCTTCCATGGATTTTCAACAGATATAGTTTCCTGACTATATATTGACTGAGATTGGCTAGTTAATCTTAATTTCCAAGATCAAGACCTTAAATACATGACTCTGATATACAAGACTGTCAAATACACTGGAAAGCTGCTGCGGCACCCAAAGAGTCAGTGCGGAGGCTGCAGCTGAGCAAGTGGGAAAGCTGGTGCTTGTTCTTCATGACCAGTGGCTCCCCAGATCCCAGTCCAACCTTCCCTGTTCATTAACAAATGGCAAATAAGCCTTCCTGTACCTGCATTGGTACAAGTTCTTTGTTTTCCATTAGGTCTATAGGACATTCTATTCTTTTTTTCCTGGTGCCATGTTAGTGCCTTTAAAGTTTTGTTTTGCTAGTAATAGAAATTTATTTTTGTTCTTCTTTTGAAATATGGATAAAGAGGTTTCTACGAACGCATACTCAGCAAATGCATCGATATGTTCTAATTAATGAATTAGCCATTCAGTGCTACAGTAGTTCACTTTATCTCTAACCATTCACAGTGAATTACTTACATAGTGACATTTCTTTATTAGCAAACTGCCATTTGCGTCACTTTTACATTATTTCCTTCATTATTAATTATACTTTTAATAATTCTTTACTGCTTGGTCTCATCAATAAAGAAAAATGGATGGTGCCCATGAAGCATTTAGCCTTATCTTAATTCCATACCCCTAACGCCATTGCCAATAGCAGAAGAGTGGATACATAATACCTTAACTGGCAGTTCTTCCCTTTTGTAAGTTCTCTTGTCTCCTTTTCACTCCTGTTTGCCAGTATCCCTCAGTTTGTTCTGTAAAAGCAAAGGATGTTTCCGTATTAATGACTATTTAAATAACAGAATTATTTTGCTATTGTACTTGCTTCTTTCTGTCCCAGACAATGACTATGAATTAATTAGCATTAGAACACTGGAAATTCCTATGAATTTTAACATTTTATTTGGAACAGTCTGTGTGCGTTATTGAATGATTTTGCACTGCCTAATGCAAAACTGATGATATCTCTACAAATCTCTGGGGGAGCGTTTGAGGTCATTAAAGTTAGATTTGTAAAGAACGTACATGGATTTCTCTCTCACATTATTCTTTCCTGTGCTGATAATGCTATTTTTAAGCTCTTGCTCAGGATGGCTCATTTGTATTGAAAGATTCTCTTATCCTTTATCCTATTCATCTACCTTTCCAAACTTCTAATTTCATAAGGGAAATCAACTGTGGTTTTTCAATACTTAAAACATTCTTATAGGAAAATGAGAACTTAGGTTTTCAGCTGTTAGTGTTATCTCCAGAAATAACGGTCACTGAAAGGCAGCCCAGCACAAAAAGCAAATATACATGTCAGAAATGAAAATAACAATTTATACCATGTCTCCTTCCTGTCTGCATCGCTGATAGTTTATTCCCTCCATGAAGGAGGATTCCAGAAGTAACGTTGGTATTTTGGCATCCAGGCATCCGCATGAGAAGAAAAATGATGAAGTTTTATTAAAAATTGTCCCTGGAATCCTGCATTTGTTCTATGTTTCTGCTGATTGTTTATTATTATTTTTGGGTTTAAAACAAAGGTTTTTTGAATTCATGGATTCATGGGTGCTCACAACATAATTAGCACCCTGCCAGTGACTGAGGGAAAGACATTGGCAAATGCAATCCCTCCTGAAAGCAATGAATCCCTCTGTACTACTTACTGAGCAAAAGCTTAGTGTCTTAAGCCAGGTGGATTGCTTAAATAGATTTTTTTTTTTTCCCTTCAGAATCAGGTATTATATCCATAACCTACATTTTTCTGGTTTAAAATAAACTTTTTTTTCAAAAGTGAATAGCAACATGCATTTAGGCTTAAACTTACCACTCTGTATTAACAAAATTTGCATAAAAATTATAAAACTCTAAGTAATATATTCTTGATGGTTATGTTCTAAAGAAAACTATTGAACAGAAAAGAAAAATACTATTTATGCATCCAGAACCAAAGGTTGTTCAAATAATTAAACAGCTTTTAACATCAGGCTAAAGAAATGTTTTCTTAATTTCAGTTTGATTTACTTCAATAACTAGTTCAAAGTTAAGGAACTGCTTAGAAACAGAGTAAGCTGAAACATCATTGGTTTTAAATCATCTATGAATAAATTTTCAGTCTGCGATGTTGAGACTTATGAATTCATTCATTAACTGTACATAAAATTTGCTTTGGTAATAAGCCAGTTTTAAGTATAAAATATTTGATATATTTTTCCACTGTATACAACATATTTATTGCAATTTTATTTAAATAATAAATACACTTAAAAGGCTGGGTTTTTACATTTCAATTGAATTCCCATTTCCATCAAAAGCAGCTTGTTATGAGTCATAAGTAAATAAAAATTAATCTTCCAGTAAAGAAGAATTATCCTTCATTTCTAACAGAATGCTATGTAAGTATTAAGCATTTGAATAATCATGCTGAACTATATCACTTCTTAAATGGGAATGTAAGGTATTTCTGTGGTAGTGTATGGAAGTCACAGAATAGTTTAAAAACTAGATTCAGTTGCAAAGCAACTGTTTTTTAAGTTTACCTACCAACAACAATCAAACTCACTTGAGGAAAAAGAATAATACACATTCAAAATAAGCATAGAAAGGGGTTTTTTTAAAAATGTGTTTATGGGTTTTGTGTTTTCAAGTGAATAGGAATTATTTTAACAAAAAAAAAAAGGTTGAAAATGTCATGAGGAATATTTTTATATTGATTTCTTTTTGTGAAAAGTATTTGAAAGGTTTTCCAGAAATATTGTAGTTCAGGGCCTTATAAAGAGGCAAGTCTGTGATCTATGGAAGACAGAATGGCTATGTGAACATCAAGTCATAACTCCCCGTTTTAGGAGCATCTATACTTAGAATTTTAATTCAGTAGAGAATTCCAACATTTCTGAGATTAATTTAATTTCCAACTGGAAGGAAATAAAGTCTTGACATTTTCTATTTACCAAAATTCTATTTAAAAGTGGTGGAAGTAGCAAAATGGGCAATAATTTTCCCTCAGCAAGGATAAGGCAGTTTAAACTTTGATGTAACAAGAGTTACATTAATTTATTTTGAAAATATAGATTTATTCTTACATTGTTATTGATTTAGTTTATGTGTATAGGATGCTGGTATTTTAATTAGAAAGACTTGGTTGCTTTATATGAGGTTTCTTTAATGACTTATCATAATTGGAAAATTCATATTCTTTCTTTAAAACAATAACCAGGGTGGGTCCTGTTAAATCATACGGCTGACACCTATTCCCAACTTGCTCAAAGATGGAAATTAATGCATTTGTGTCAAACACACAATTGCTGGAGAAGCGTTTCACAGCGTAGTCGGCTGGCCGCTTGCTCGTGTGTATCCAACAGGCTGGCGGGCTTATAAGGGGAATGAAATCTCAGCAGTGGAGGCCCATTTCTCAGTGCTGGCTGAGCTGAAGGAGAAGTAGGAGATTTTATTATGTGGGTGGCGAAGAGTGCATTTAAAGCAGCGAGGATCTCACTGTTTTCAACTAAGTGCTGTTATACTAATTATGCCTTAACTGCATCTCCTGTTTCCTCCTAGGTCTTACTGCTGCAGCATCTCTTGTATCCCTGGCTTGGGCTTTGGCTTCCTACCAAAAGGCCCTTCGTGACTCCCGTGATGACAAGAAGCCCATCAGTTATATGGCTGTTATAATCCAGTTTTGCTGGCATTTCTTCACAATTGCAGCAAGGGTTATTACTTTTGCTCTGTTTGCCTCGGTTTTCCAGCTGTACTTTGGGATCTTCATCGTGCTGCACTGGTGCATCATGACCTTCTGGATCGTCCACTGCGAGACAGAGTTTTGCATCACTAAATGGGAAGAGATAGTTTTCGACATGGTCGTTGGGATAATCTATATCTTCAGCTGGTTCAATGTCAAGGAAGGAAGGACACGCTGTAGGCTTTTCATTTACTATTTTGTGATCCTTTTAGAAAACACAGCCTTGAGTGCTCTCTGGTATCTGTACAAGGCCCCACCAATCTCTGATGCATTTGCCATACCAGCACTGTGTGTAGTGTTCAGCAGCTTTTTAACGGGCATTGTTTTTATGCTAATGTACTATGCCTTCTTTCACCCCAATGGACCAAGGTTTGGGCAGTCACCAAGCTGTGCTTGTGAGGACCCTGCCGCTGCCTTCACTCTACCCCCAGAAGTGGCGACAAACACTCTACGGTCCATCTCCAACAACCGGAGTGTCACGAGCGAGCGGGATCAAAAATTTGCAGAGAGGGATGGGTGTGTGCCTGTGTTTCAGGTGAGACCCACCGCACCGTCCACACCGTCATCGCGGCCACCAAGGATTGAGGAGTCTGTCATTAAAATCGATCTGTTCAGGAACAGGTATCCAGCCTGGGAGAGACACGTGTTGGACAGGAGCCTGAGGAAGGCGATCTTAGCGTTTGAATGTTCCCCTGCTCCTCCACGGCTACAGTATAAAGATGATGCCCTTATCCAGGAGCGCTTGGAATATGAAACCACATTGTAAACAAAACAAAAACACAGCTTGAAGAAGCTCCAATGGTACAGTCCAAATTAAGGGTTGACAGTAGGGTTGTAGGAATAACTAAACTGCGTAGTACAAGCAGAGCAGCAAGCTGTAGTGTTCTTAGTCTGGCTATCATCATGATTATCATTTGATCTACTGTGTGCAGTCTGTCTGCAGGAGACTGATACAGCAGCATCACCTGAAAGCCTCAAAACCACCCAAACCCTGACCCACACATGCAGATCAGTTACTTCAGCTGGGGAAACACACCCACGGCTCCTTGCTGCTACGAAACTCTGACTGCACGGTTCTTACAATCAAACCAGTAGGGAGGCTCTGGCCAGAGCTTTCGACTTTAGCCAGTAGTGCATTTTATTTTAGAAACGAATGAGTGATATTTGCATAGTCAATGGCAAAAGCAAACAAACAAATGAACAAAACCTTTTCGAAAATAACAAAACTGTAGCACTCAGCGTTGCTGTTATGAAAACTGTTTTCTGGGGAAAAAAATAGCCGCATGGTAGTCTTCAACACTCCCATGAATCAACCCTTCAGGTTAGAATAGGTTTGCAAAATACTTCTTAATTAAAAAGGTACATCATCATGTTTGTAAGGCTGTCAATGGAAAATAAACTAAATTCTGATTAATTAGGTCATAAACATGAATATTACCAGAACTGTTTGTTTTCTGTGGAATTTCAAAGTCTTTTTAAATGCAGGTTAAGTTCTTTATGTTACTTTCAACAGAAATCCTATGCAGCTCACTTCTGGTTTTCAGGAGAAATAAGGAGCTCTAGCACGTAGTGATGTAAATTAAATGATAATCATGATTCAGTGTTCAATTTGCAAAAATATATATATATATATATGTAAAAGAACAGGGAAGTATAGTTTTCGTATTCTAAACTTTTTGGAGGACCCCATTCAGATATTTCGGAAGAAACTACGAGGAGATGAACACACTGAAACTTCTCTGTTTCAGGACTGAGAACGCATGATTCAGTGTGTGAATGTATGCAGGGGTGACAAGAGACTGTGACATGCCATACCCTTCTAGTGCCAAACATTGTATAACCGCGAGGTTGATATTGCCGGAGGGACAGATAACGAGTGGCACGAGCCCTATCAGAACAAAAAGCAAGAAAGACCGATCAAGTTCTCAACGTGTAGAGACAGCTCTGATTTTTCCCACCCAAGGTTAAAGCGATGTCTTTTAAAGGCTTTCAGCCACCACTTAGTAAGTATATTCACCGAAGTAGGATATAAGCAAGTTTTGTGGAAGACCCTCTTCTGCCTGTTCAAGACTTGTGTCCAGATACGTCTAAAAATTGCGTTGAATCTCTTGTAATAGAGTGCTTTGGCTGCAAGCTTTTGGGTTTTAAATACCTCCCTAAATCTAGTCAATGGTATCCTCCTTTATGTTAAAAGTATCCCCTGATGGTGCTTTCAGATGCATTAAAGGTGCAAGTCAAAATTTGATAGTATTTTTTTTAAAGCTGGTGCAGAGTGAAAAACTCATTAATTATTTCAATATTTTTGTAAAGTAAAAATATGGTATAAAAAGGTTACTTTTTATAAACCTCAAATCTTTTAATACATTTCATTCTCTTTATAGCTTAGATTTTGAGAATTGGTCCATGAATTTTATCAACTGGCTTCTGCAGGTTGATATAAACCTGGTTTTCACACATTATGGATTTGTTTTGCAGTGTAATGCCATATGAAAGCCTACATGGGTACTTTTAGAATACTCTATAAACCGTGGATCCTGCTTCAAATGTAAGTGGCTTGTAAAGGCACCAAGCGATTCCATTAGAAACAATTTGCTATAACTATTTCCATCCATTTTAGGAGAGCGAAGCAGAACTGAAGAGTTACTGTTGTAAATGGCATTGTCAGGATGGAGACGACCTGATGATTGGTATTGTAACCTCCGCTGTCAGGTATACCCCGTGTAGTCACTGCTGTACATGCTGCTGGGTAAATGTCAGTCTTTCTTTCCTGTTATGAATATTTGTACTACAAAATGGCCGAGGTTACACAGCCTATGTTTATTTGTATGCATTCAATTAGCCATTTTTAATGTTGACTTTTTTATCAGTGAAATGTTCGATACCTGTTGTTCTTTGCTGGGGCGAGTTCCTCAAAACAAAACATCTGTGGAAGTGCAGGAATCTGCAAGTCAGAGGGAACTTTACACAGATCAGAAAACACCCATGCTTCAAGGGTTTCTTAGGTATTTTCAAATTAAACAGTGGCCAACTGCCTCTATAATAATGTTTTTAAATAAAATAATTCTTTGATAGTCCGAACCTGAAGCTCTGTACAAAGTGACTGCCCTTCCCTCCATGGAGATATAGCTGATTATTCAGAGAAAAGCACTCATATTTTGTCAGAAATTATACCATCGCGAGAACCGCTCAAAAAAGATTTTGGGAGCAAGTCCTTTGTCCTGACAAATTCAGTAGAGCCTTCACTCCAGAATCAAACACTAGTTTGCATAAGGAAATTGCTGGTTTTCTTTACAAACAAGGCAAATGGTAAGCTTTGTAATCTGAGATGAGAGGGATTCTTTCGGAAACGGTTCGATGTGTTTGCTGCTGCTTTAACAACTCAGAAATTCCAGCATGAGTGAAGCACAGCGGGCAGCACTCTCGAGCCCTTTGGTCAGGGCTTACAGAATTGAAGAAACATTGCTTCGTACAGAATTTAAAGGGTTATGGTCTGGACCAGTGCTTGCGTTGCAAGGGTTCTGAAGAGGGTTTGGGATGAGTTTGTTTGATTTGCTCTTGTTTGGTTTTGGAAGGAAGGACCCAGAGGCATTATTTATCCATGTGGTTTTTAATATCTAGCATTTACTTTCTTTACTCTCCCAGCATTTAAAATTTTTTTTAATGTTTGTAAATTTATCTTAAGCAAACTACTGCAGGGTCTGAGTGCACAGCGCCATACGTGGCAGCTCATATACACAGCTTGTCTTCAGAATTCAATCTGGCTGCTTGAGGAAGGGGGAGAAGTCATTTTATAGCAAGTCAGAATTTGCTCTCCAAAATCTTGCTCTGTTATGTTCATAATGTCAGTGATAATTGCACTGACAACAGGATGGCCATTGAAATCTTAACTCTCAGATGACTACATGGACAGTTTCCTAATTTGCTTTGCTGTGAACAGTCGCATTAAAAGCTATAAGAATTTTTTATAGAAGTTGTTCAAGATTAAACACAGTCCACATTGAAATCCTATGATGGCCTTACGGACAGTTAATAATCAATATGCACTATTCTTTTTACCACAGACAGTTTTAAGATCTATTAATGAAGTTCAATTAAGACAGCAAAGCAAAAAAAAAAAAAAAAAAAAAAGTAAAAAAAAATTAATTTCTTTTGAAATAACAAAAAAATCATGTCTTTTAAATTTCATTCCAGAAGAACATGAAAATGAAAAAGTTCATAATTATGTTCTGGTAGAGAAAAGCAATCACATCTCTTTGTTAAAAGAGTCGTAAGCATTGTTCTAATAAATCCAACAAATTTGCCATCAGATTTAACAGTAACTTACCTGGTTAAAGACTTGATCCTTAAATTTCAAGAGGATTTGTATGTTACAGAAAAGACAATTTAAGTAGTATTCACTGCTCTAATCAAATAAAGGAGAGGTAATGCATACCCATGTTCATTCAGAAAACATAAAAAAATGTAAGCTAAACCTTTTGTCTTATTTTAAAAGAAATTTGTTCTATAATAAGATAATCTTTTTTTAAAAAATGAATTCTTTGAAAATGTGTGCTATAGTTTTTCATGCAGATTTAATAATGAAAAAAAAATTTCCATTTTTTTATGTCAGTTTAAATATGCTTTGTGTGCTAGAACAATGTGTCTGTGCTTGGGTTATATGGGCTTGATGGCATGTAAACACTATTTTCATTGACAAATCATCAACTTTCCTATTAATTAATTTCTATAACATTTGAGAAGATTTTTCTTCCAAAATTAAATGTTAGGCCTCAGCTGCCTGATTTTGTAAACTTTTAAGCAGAGGAGGTAAATTAAAAGTTTATTGGAGGTACAATATTTAATACATGGTGAATAGCTATTAAACCCAAATTTGTTTAAAATATGTGATAGCCTAGGCAATGTATCATTATCCCCCCAAAAGAGCAATTCGTGAGTGGTACTAAAAGTACGAGTGCCGCTTTATTTGGAAAGGGACTCCCAATCATGCAATATATTCATTTTCTTTTTATGGCCAGCAAATACTTGCAACTAGCCTGTTGGCTTTTTTAGAACCCAAATTAAACAATTTTGCAATTTTGCAGTATGTGATTTGATCATACAACTCCTTAAGAGCCTTAGAAATGGCACTGTACTGAGTTTTAGTTGGCTAGTTTTTAGTCAGCTCCCCAAGACACTGCCCTTCCTCCACTCCATCCTTGAAGTCATGCAATCCAGAGTGACTGAGATGCTGTGATTTACTCTGCACCCCCTGCACTGCCTCCACAATGCCAAGGAAAAGACTTCAGCAGATTGCTGGGGTCCTACTGCTGCCTCTCTTGCTCCTGTGCATGGCAGGAAGCAGAGTAAATTGCATTTGTGCATCCATGTAAACAAGTTTATTTAGGTTGAGTCCCTACAAGAGGTGCATGATGAAAATAATCACAACACGTGTCCATGAATTTACAAGCCCAACACTGTAATTACTAATTCTGTAGTATAACAATGCAGAATTGGGGAAGAATTGTCTAAATGCACAATAAGCCATTTAATTTTGCTAATTGTAGCAATTAGTCTAGCTCTCATGAAGCCCATGCTCTCAGCAGAAAGCCAAATGGAGTAAGTGGCAAACAGCCATTTATATACCAGAGATATTACGTTATTAAACCCTCCCTTGATTGTATATAGAATTATGTCTTTTCATTATGGCATTGAATCCATTCCTCTTTATGCTGATAAAACAGATAAAATGTAAAATGAGAACAGATTCTTTTAAATCTGGGACTTAAAAAAACCACAACAGCTTATTGCAATTCACATATAGTGATTTTTTGGAACAAGTTCTATCATCATTTTCACTTAGCTGCAGATTGCTGAGTGATCTGCTTCTGAGATGATTTCTCACATCTGGTATGAGCAGATTTCCTTACAGGAGAGGCAGGGATGACCTTGTAAAGCCTCACTCACACAAGGTTAGGGGAATAGCGTCACTGATCTACAGATCGTTGGCAAAGCTTTTTAACACACGAGGGGTCCCCTGGGACCATTTGTTTTACCGTAGTGACCTCGCTGCAGGTGTTTGGTGGGATTTCTTCACAGTTACACTGGTACAAGTATGAGAAAATCAGGCTCCTGGCTTTGAGTGAATTAACTGCATGAATTCAGACCATGGTACTGAAAGTCTTCGCTTCCTAGTGGCTGGAGATTTGCTTCATACCAAAGAGCCTGAATGTCACTTGGCTCAGACCGAAATACACACTCTGAACTTAGTGCTAACTCAGCATGAATCAAAACATTTCTTCTTCTTTCCTTTTTAGTTCAAACATTTAAGAATATACCCATTTTGACTGAGTTGCCGTTTTGTCATCCTTTTAAGGAGACTTTGAAAATGTTTCTGAAACCAGTCATTTCCAGTAATCCTTACAAAAACCAGTTGCTGTCCAGTGCATTCATTAAAAGGAACTTTTTCTAAACATGTAAGCTTGCCTCCTGTACTTGCGTTTTGTTCTGAATGCTTAGCATCTAATTCTTATGCAGAGGATCTTTTATACCCGTTAGTAAGCCACGTGCTTACGAGTCCTGGAGCAAAGAGATACGCAAGATGCAGGGGAAAAATTCCTCTTCAGCACATTTATGGGGAGATTTGCATGAGCTAGAGAGGTAAGAGAGAAGCTTGTGTATAATTACAACAGTTATAGATGGAGTATTCATTGATAGAGATTTACAAGAAATTGTGAGATAAGTCACCACCTAATAGAAAGGTCAAATCTAAACTTCTACATGCAAGGCACTGTAAAATAAAACCAGCCAAGAAACGTCAAACTGTAACCAAAAATCTTGTTTCCAGGAACAGTTGGGATAAACTTAAAAATGCAATGGATTTGTCAATCTAACTAGATGCTACTTTCATAGAAACAAACACATGACTGCTATGGATACGAATATTTTCTGTATCTGTAGCTTTCAGCCTCTTATTTCAGATATCTTTGGAAGTAATTACTTCTGGATCTTACTTCTGGGCATGCTGTAGCCCTAGGCATGTTAACAGCTTTTCTACACAAGATCTGTTCTGCTGTAGGAAAGTCCACATCCTTTTAACAAAGCATTGGGTTTGGGTTTTTTGGGGGTTTTTTTGCAGTGAACTAAACCTCCCAGAGTCATTGCTAGTGTGAAATAGGTGTGCCCACTCAGCCGTCTAGTGTGTAAAAAGTACTGCAAAACAGAAGTTCACCAATACGTGAGTTCCTCGAGGTAAAACAAGCTGATAGCTGAGTATCTAGAAGAGCCTTCAGAGATGTAACGTAGTGCTAAGGCAAGGTGTAGGCTGTGCTTGGGTGCTACGAGCCCGCTCGGGGCAAGGCCTGGGCTTTGTCCAGCAGTCTCTCTCCCACCTCATGCACCAAAGAGCCCACAGAGAGGAAAACCATGTGCATGGGCTGGATGAGAGTTATCACATGCGGGGACCAGATACCTGGCATGCTGTGGCAAGCACGCAGAGGTCCGCACAGGCACATCAGGGGCCCCAGGCTAATAACTGTGATCCTCCAAACTGCACTAACCAGGAGCTCCTGAACTTTTTATGCTAGACGTTCAAGCACCTAAAATTTGGCTCCTGGACTTGGTCAGAAACACCTCAGTCTTCACGGCACAGAGTAGCTCAGCTCCTATCCCACCTAAGCCTGCCAGGGTCCCCTCAGCAGGTATTCTTCTGCCCATCTTACCTGAAGGACTCAGGTCCTCTGGGGTGCTACCAGTCAGAGCTTTGCACAAAAATACTCATGGCTGCTTTTACAGCAGCAGATTTGTGGTAAGCAGAGACCAAGGGGAGAGCCTGGCTCAGTTATCTCTTCAGCTAGCAATGATTCATATATCTAGCTACTATCTCTCAGGGGAAGGCTATAGGGCTGCACGCTACTGAGGAGAAGGGCATGCTCCCTCCCTCTTTATTTTGAGGCTGTTCTTCCTCTTTGTGCAAAACTGAAAGATTATCCTGTGCAATGTAGACATACTTCTAGTATTTTGATGTATTTGGTCCCCTTAGTGCTGAGGACTCTGAAGTTGTTGCGCATGTCCGGTGCCACCGCCTGCACCCAGCAAGAGTAATGTCTACAATAAAAAACTGGGGCAGATGCAAAATCACTCTGCTCACCTTCCAGCCTGACCAAAAGCTGTATGAACATGGTTAGCACTGTGACAAAGCCTGAATCTCTACGCACTGCCTTGAATCAGGCCTATTCATGCACTGTGTGCTACCCTGGCCACGTCCACCAGGTCTCTCATTGGAGCTCAGGCAGACCTTGTGTGTGCACCAGAGATACACCATGTAGCTTATCCATAGCTCCCTGAGCCCATGGTGCGCTCCCTTTGCGACCCCAGGTCTTTGGCGGAGCAAAGATCAGTTTGGGCTGAGCAAAGGGCAAACAGGCTCTGTGCCGCCTAGGGAAGCATGCGGAGCAGGCGGGGTTTCTCTGGATGGTACGTTTGAACCACAGCTGTGTGCAAACTGCCCAGGTTATGGAGAATGCAAAAGTAAGTTCTGTGCCCACAGTTTGGAGCATGCTATAAAGAGTACTCTTTGTGAAAGTGTTTGGGTTTCCTCACAATAGAAATAATAGGATCATGTCTCATACTTGGGAGCAAATTTACAGTATCAAATGAATATATATATATACACACACATATATGTGTGTGTGTGTGTGCGCGTATACACATGACGATGAGTCCTGAGATTCTATTAGGATTCAATCTTACAGTTTATTTAAATTCTAAGCATAAAAAAATGCATCAGGAACATCATCATCGAGGGTAATCAAGCGATAACTACAAAAACAAAAGAACTTTATTGGAAAACGCATTCCAGTCATTACTGGAGACAGCTTTGCAATGTATTATGACAGTACTTTAATGAAAAGTTGTGGAGGAAATATGTCTAACACTATATTTCATCATCTTAAATATTTTGGTAAAAGAACAGAGTGGGAAAAAAAAAAGATTTTTACAAAATAAATAAGGATTTAACACATTTAGTTAATCAAGGAAAAAAAAAAGCATATAGGCAGATGGCAAAGAGACCGACTAAACCTTTTGTTTCATTTAACGTTGGTTGTATTTGTTTCACTGAATATCAGTTATCAATGTCAGTAGTTTATGAGGAAATAACCTGCAATAATTAGGATGGTTTACTTGAATTTTGTCTGAAGAACGTTAAAGAGTGTTTGTTATCCAACAAATATGCAGTTGCCTGATACACGCTGTCAGAAGGAAAGATCCGCTAGCTCATGGATTATGTACTGAAGATGAATTTCAAACGCATGTATCTGAAAACAATATCCCTGTCAATTTAAACGTACTATGAATACACAGTAGCTATTTTGGAAGTTTTAATTACTGATGCTCTTTTCAGTATGTGTTCTGCATTATTATCTGTGTATCCCAGATTGTTTCTCAGACGTTTGATAGGCATTCATTTTAAATTTGATGAAGCTGAGGAAAAGATCACTAGCCAGTGAAGGCATTTGCTTCATTGAAGCTAAAGTGTATGCCTTGAGTTCCAGACCTGAGTCACCATTCAGCATTAAGGATAGTGTTTGAAAACTTTCCAACAGGATCTGATTTATGGACAGATAGACCTAAAATTGTCGCAGTGGCTGGGTCAGGCAACAGTCGTAGCTACAGAGGGGAAGTTCAAAAGTAGCCATTAATGACTCCCAACGTCGTACCTTGCATTCCCATTTTGGGACACATGTAGCCTTCCTGTCGGCCAGGGTCTGCACGTGCTGTGATCGGTCCCGGTGCTGGCACTGCGGGTGTTGGCTCTTGCTGAAAGGGAAGGCGAAGTAGGCAGCTTGCTTCCAGCTCCAGCTCCCCTTGGGTTATCGGGCTGGCCCACGGGAGATATTTCACTGAGAACGCTTTAGCCATCAGCAAGATTGCCACACTGATCTGAGCAGGATTTAGCCTCTAGACAGCGCTGTACGGACAATGAAAAATCTTCCTTTGTCAGCAGAGAGGGCAGCTGCCACTATTTATAGTCACAAAGTGCCAGCATATTGTCGTGTATTTGTGGCTGCTATCGATTCCCCCTTTTTTATTTTATTGGAACAGCTTGGAACTTGTCAAGCTTTGCTTAGGTTGATTTGCAGCTAATTAATTCAAGAGACATTTTTAATCTTGCGAATTTGTGACTTGTAATACAGTAATCAAGCTCCCATGAGCTAACATTAATCAGTTGGGGGGGGGGGAAAAAGCAAGCCATTGTGAGCTGTCTTCAGTGAGGTTCCCACACTGGAAAGAGAGATCTAGAAGAAATGCAACATAAGTAAATTCGTCCTAGCTAAGCTTTCCTCATTCATCTTCTGAACCATTCATCCATTTGATTTGTTTTATACATGCAAGGAGCTGTATTTAAAAGAGGATTGCTGGGACTGAGACAGCTGTAGTTACTGTCAATGGGGAACTGGCCAAATTCCCTTCTGGTCATCCATTTCCTTATCAACCAAAAAGTCATTCTACTCAGCAGCAGTACAATTCCATTTCTGAGATGACTGTGCTGGTTGTGGAACAGTTTATACTGGTGAAAGTACTGTAACTAAATACGTACCGCATTTAGCAACAGCACTAAGAACTGGGTGAATGAGGGGAGAAAATATTTTATTCATTGCTTTTAACACACAGGTGGATTTTAGCTACTTTGATGTGAAGCAGAAGGGGAAAAAAAATCTAATGTTGACTATGCCAAACCTGATCTCCGAATAAAGAAAGGCTTATGATCAGCAAAGCATTTAAGTCCTTTCATAAGCAGGAAGTTTATAAAAATCAGTAGGAACGGGTTGTGGTTTAATATTTAACCCAACTCTGGTACTTGGAGGAACACAGTCGCAGCAACATGGCATTTTGCAAGAGCTCATGGCTTGGCTGTCCCTCCTCCTGGTACGGAGTTTTCAAGCAGGGCGCTGCCACAGCCCCCTCGGGTCCGTCTGCACAGGATGCACATGTAGGTATATGAAGTAGCAATCTGTACATACGTTTTATTACAGAAGCATCTCCACTGGTAACCTTAGCATGGAGGCCAGAGATCAAGAAGACACGAAAGCGAAGAAATTATTCCTCCGGTTAGGATTAAGAGACATTTGTGTAACACTGTGGAAAAGCTGCCCCTACTGTTTCAGTGAATAAAGGGAGGAGCAGAGTCTTTTAACAGCAAAAAAAATAAAAATAACCCAGCAAACCTTAATGCCAAAATACTATTTATGGTGCAATTACTCTCTCCTCTGAGAAAGAAATTGAGTGAGAAAGTTCTAGATATGTCACAAAATAACTGGAACATACAGGGAGACAGCAAAAGATACTTTTTAAGTATAACTTCGTTGCTATTGACAGATGTTTATTAGCAATAAGATATAAAGGTGTCTCAAACTAAGGCCTGGGAGACAAGGATTTTGTATGGCTGTTATGCCAGTGATTGTTACATTTACAAATCACAGATCTTTATAATCGATTATAGGTCGAAGAACTTTTTTGTAATTATTTTCTTTACAGAGGATAAATCTCAGATGGCTTCCACAAAAAAACCATAAGGTTTAAAATAGGCTCAGAAGATGGGCTTTACCGTGTAGGGAATATTACAGTTGTTCAAGTGCTTGTGCATTTTCTCATGCTCTCAGTTTCTCAAGCAGTATGTCCATAAGCAAATAGTGGATTTGCAAGTCCATGTTCCTTTAGCACTGCAAATCCTCATATCAACTTGTTCCTGCACAGCTGAGGAGCACGAACGTGGGGGGGTGGGGGAGGGTGGGTACGCCTGTAAAGGGGTAGAGCAGGAAAAAAATGGAGAAGATGAGTAGATGATGTGGTAAAAACCTTGTTATAATAAGGGAACAGCTGTGAATCTTTGCAGTAGGTGAGCCCTCGTAGTATTTGTTCATGCTCAGGTATTCTGTCACTTAGCTCATCATGGAAACCACTACTGAAGGACTTTCAACCATATTATCAGTTATCAATTTTTGCTTGTTTAGAAACAGGAACAGTATCACCCTGATTTCAGCAGAAATCACTGTGCAGGCATCCATAGCCTCATGCGTGATCTGTAAGTGTAGCATGTCATGACAGGTCTGTTTTCCTCAAAGATGCGCTCAAACAGCTCTGCAAATTTTACTAGAAACTGTTCTAATTTTTTTACTTGCTTCCTTTTTCCTCCTATGCTTGAAAGCCTCATATGCAAACCCCACCCATGAGAGAAGACAACACTCAGGTTATCTAACAGATTTTTTTTTTTTCCTCATCTAGTAGTACGAAACCCAAAAATTCCTTTGCATAATACCTGGCTATTGAGATAGCCTCTATAGTTAGAGAAGGCAAGCAAGCTAAAGATGCAAATACTGAAGTAATTTTATCAAGTGCAAAGCAGGTACATTTTTAAAGATAGCTGTCACATTTTGCTGCTCAACTGATCTTACTTCATCATTCCAAAGCCTTGGTATATACCCATAGCAACCTAGAAGTAAATATCTTTTGTTTCTGAGATCATTGCTGACTCACAGAACAGCCACTAACTGGGGATCGTGTTGGGTTAGCAAGCGCAGATCCCCTATCCCACTGCAGTTCTTCTTTAACAGGACTGCAGTTCCTTTAAATCAATTCCTATTGATTCTCAAGGGCAGAAACTGTCCCCTGCGTAATTTGTTCTACTTGAGGGGACAGACATTTTGCTGTCTATTCTTTGAGTTGTGTATTATTAACAAGCTAATGTTTATTCTGACAAAGGAGCACCGCTGCATTTTCCTGCAGGTGCCATTCCCTGTATAAGGCTGTCCCAACAGTGGAAGCTGGCTATATTCTTCTTCCCATGCTTACTCACCTGCACGTTTAATCAAACACTAACTTAACTTTTGTTATTTCTCCCGCTGCAGAGCCATTCAAAACCCAGTTTGACTTCTGGATTCGACCCATGGCACTAGCAAATGGGAGAGTCATCTTCTCACTGTAAGCAGAGTGCTTTAGCAATGGTACCCACTGGGCCACAATAAACACGGTTCCGTACCATGGTGATTTTATAGTCATTTTTCAGAGTACAGCTGTGCTTTAAAACTTTGTGCAGCTCTCTGTAATCTTCTTGTATTAACAAAAAAGGAAAAGAAAAAAAGAAAAAAAACCCAACTTTAATTGTTCTTCTTCAGTATACAATGTTCTCTTGAAATTTGTGATGTGCAGGGAGCATGTCGGTTAATTCACAGTGGACGTTCCAGATGAATTCCTACGAAAACTATTAATATACCCAGTAGTAACTAAAAAGAGCATGTTCTCTAGTCAATACAGCAAAATGCATTTTCGAATAAGGCTAACTAATTTGTGCGTGCTTCCACCCTCCATCTCTTAAGATATAGAACTCAAAGTTTGGTTTCAGATTGAATGGTGAATTTGATTTGGTTTAGGGAAATGTGTGCAAAAGTGTTTCTAGGCTATTAGTAAAACATGTGAGCCTTCCAAAGAAATTTCATGTGAGGCAAATGATCCTAAAAGACAGACTGGGTAACAGTTGTGCTTATAAAACCTTCTTGAATGATCTACAGCCAAGCAAAAATAAAAACAAACCAAAAGACACTCTTAAAGGACTGAAAGAGAAATTCCACCTGGTGAACACTTCAATAAGTCATACTTACGCCAGCACTCCAGACAGGAGCGTTTGTTATATTGGGATTTGCTTTGATTACAGGCAGTTTATAATCATAAAGGGCTTCCCTGAAGGTCCACCGTAGCAAATGGATGGCTTGCTTTTTCCTTTAATGGAGTCCAATAAGCCCTAGGAGTAAGCACATGGGCATTTTGCTTTTAAATTTCACAATGCCTCTCTAAGGGACATTTATTTTTTAAGGAATCTCTTTAATAACTATTTTACAGCTCACTTGAACTTTACTATCAAGTGAAACTGTCAGTCAGTCAGTGTGCACCCAATACTGGTTAGGCTAAATCAATGAAAATGCCTGAGGAAGGAATATCAGGCTTTGTATTAAAAAACAGACTACTGGAAATAATACTAAACCATTTCTAGGTCTTCCAATTCTGCTAGTCGCTGAATGAGGCCAAGACACCTGGCTGGATTCCAGGATAAATTAAAATAGCTGTTTAAATTTTCAGATGGCTTATTAATCTATTAATAATATTTTACTATTTTCTAGGGGGAAAAAAAAGTATCCTTTAATCTGTACATTTCAATTTCAAGAAATTTCTCTCTATAAAGCCTAACTCACTGGGCGTTAGGGCAGCGAGGGAAAAAGTGGACAAGTTGGGGCAGTGAAATTTTATCCGGAGCTCAGGCAAGAGTCCCCCTGCTTTCCCCTCCAGCCTGCCATCCCGGCCCTCCACGATACTTGCCTCTCATGCTTTCACCTCTGAAATCCCTGAAAATGGATCTAGGGTTTGGATCCTGACAAACCTTATCTCTTTAATCTTTAGTACTGGGTCACACAGAGCAAGGACAGAGGCACCTCGATGGCACAAGGGTAGGATCGGGCAGGTACAGGTGGATCCTCTTCTGTTCCAGTTTCTCCAGTGGCTATCACTGACAAGGCTGAACTGGTAATGGGGAGGGGGGCTGTCGCTTCTTGGGGCAGACGTTGCCTGTGAGCACTGGGACTCGGGGGTATTGTTTGCAGCATGCTTTTGTGAAAAGGAAAGGTGGCAAATAAAATGATGACGCAGCAAAGAGGATGTCTATGTTCATCAAATACCCGCAATGCCCAAACACTGAAATGTCAAGCTGGATTCCTGGTCTGTAGAGGTTAGGGCTAAGAATACAAACAAGGTTATTAGCTGTGCAGCGCAGTCCTCAAAAATGCATATTGTAGTTTTCTGTCCTTTGCAAACTGGTGTGCATAGCGAAAAATAAAGGATTGCCTTTACTGTTGTTTCACATGAAGAAAAAGATTTTTTTTTTCACATCAGTTTCAAAGGCGTGCCTTTTAGCATCTTTCTGTTCTGTGAAATAAGGCCTGAAAAATACTTCCCTCCCCTTCAAAATCATATTATCTTCTTCTGCATAGGTTTACACAAAACTATAAAGCCTTGACTTCTCTGAGAACCTGAGATTCTCACAGCCCCACTCCCTCCCTCCCCAAAAAAACCTGAGCAACTGAGCAGGAACTCCTGACAAATAATTTGGGGGAAACTACAGTATCATGTCACCACAAGAAATCTCATGCTCCAGTTTTCTAGTTTTCCACTTAGTTCTGTGGCAAGAGCAGGAAAAATTAAAGACCACAATGTGCAGGATATGCAAGTGTAATTGGCAATTACCAGTGGCTCTGCCACCTTAGTACGTAGGTTCAGCACACTGTGAACATCAGTGGCTCCTCATTTTGGGCTGCCAGAGGCTAAGTTGGTCAAAACCACACATCACTTTTGAAAATCATAAGCAAAACACAGGGAGCTTAAAAGGTAAAATTAAAAAAAAAAAAAAAAAAAAAAAAAAAAAATTTAATAGAAAAAAAAAGAAAGCACAAATACATTTTTGTCTTTCATAAATTACAAGTAAACCATATGCACACACTTCAGAAGTACAAAACCTATGTTTTCACAGGCCAATCAGAAAAAAAAACCCCACCAAAATCACTTCAGTTTGTGATGCTCCCTCCTGTGATTTCTTCAAGCCAGGTGCCTAGTGCAGAATTCATGATACCAAATTGCATGTACCCATGTTGTGGCCATCAGTGGTGGGATCTAACAGTAGGACTCAGAAGAGCCAGCACATTGCGCATCCAGTAATGGGATGTATTGGGTTGTTGCTACTGAAGACAGGAACACGTCTTCAAATTGTCTGTCTTCTAGGAGTAGGCTTTTTTGGTGAAATTCATTCCCTGAGCCTGAAGTCTTTTCTTGCACCTGCACACTCAAGTTGTGCATTTTGGTAGAGAAAACTGCCTGCTCCTTTTCCTAGGCAGGAATGGAAGGGAAAGCTGGGGCTGCCTCTGTGCCAGGGGCTGTTAGCTGGAGCTCTGGGACCATGATGTGAGCCCAAATCCCTCCCCAGCCTGAGTGGACTCAAGACACTTTCTTGGAGACTGTCCTGCCTGCAGGAGGGAGAACACTGTCCCTCTCTCCAGATGATAAAAGGTCACCATGAGAGCTGAAATGCGATGGTGCTGGACACAGGCAGGGAGGCCCAAGAGCAGCTGTGACTCTGTGGTCCAAGATGGAGGCTGATCCTCTCTTTGGGGAATGCTCGGTGTGCGGGGCCTCCGCCTGGGCTGGGTGTGTACCCATAGACTCTGCAGGAACATCACGTGGGGGATCCCCACCACGTGGGCACGTTCCGCATGGATCCAGAGGTGTAGGCACATCCCAGGCAGGCTCCCAGGACATGTATCCGATCCGACCCTGGGAGATGTAGGCACGGGATGCCTGGTCCTGCGACTCTCAGGTGGCCTCGGTGGAGGACGGGTGTGTAGAAGTTCACCCAAGCTGAGATGGTGGTGACCCCTGGGCACACATGGTGGCGCATCTTCAGGCGCTCACAGGGTGTTTCTGCATTCCAGGAGTTGCAGTCCCAGAGGTAGACCAGATCCCGTGTGATGCCTGATAAAAAGTAAATGACTTCCTAATACTATAAAAAGCCTGTAAAAAAATGCACATGCACATAGACTCAAATACTTGAAATTCAAATCCCAATAGTGTATTCTGTGTTCACACCTATGTGGTTATTACGAAAAATCATTTTCTCTTTTTTTTTTTTTCCAGAAATCATAAAGTTTTCTGCTTTAAGTTCTTGCATGATATAAAATTAACTCCAAATGAGTGGATTTTTACTGTGTATGTCCTGGGTTTAGTTTTTCAGTTCTTTTTCGTAAATACATTTTACATCTAACTACCTCAGCTGCCTTTTGTTTTGTTTTGGCGCATATAAAGTCATGCACTTTCTATATTTGGGGATTTGGGGGGGAGGAGTTCTTTCCATTTTGAATAACCAGGTTCAAAGCCATGTTGATCAATTTATAGAGGAGATCAATTTAACAAGACATAATTATTGACAGTTGCAGAACATACATTTTATTTTTAGGTTCTGTTGGGCTATAGTTTAACAAAAAAACACCATAAGCTGCTTATTAATTTGCCTTAAAAAATGTGTGCTCTTTCCTATTCAAGTTGTGTTATTTAACTCTTCTCTTGTACACAATTTATGTGACAAAGACTTAACGTAACAGTTGGCAGATAAACAGCAAATTGAACAGAATGGACCAATAGTTTCTCAGTTCTCTGTTGTAAACTGTTGCATTATACACTGATTGTGCTAAAATAATTGTTACTGTGCTTATACTCCTTAGTCACCGTTGCAGAAATAAAGTGATGGAAGACCACATTTGTGTTTATGGAACAGTGTAGATATCCCCCCAGTACAAGCACAGTGACTTGAGGTGAATGATAATCATTGCAGAACTTGTGCTTTGACTTGTAAACATTGTAAAAATGTATTTGGTATTTTATTTGAAATGAAGAAGCAAAATAGTTATTAAAAAAAAAAAAAAGAAATCTTCCTGTAAATATATATATTCTGAATCCATGTATACAAACATTCCTTTAGAGTTCAGATTGTGAAGAGTGTCTTTATTGGCTAGAGACCGCTGCCTCCGGCGGCAGAGGTTACATGTGCTATAGTAAAGAACACAGTGTGTGAAGTATTTGATGTACTGCAGTACCATAGTTCTTTTGGTCTGTTAAGTAAGTTGCAATTTGTGATGAAATGAAGTTGAAAGTAGTGCTTCATACTAACAAATTTCCTTGGTTACAACTTGATTTTTCTTGTAAAACTTAAAAGGAAAACTTGAAAATTTTATATATTTGGATTTTGTAGATTTTTTTTATTTTATTGCAACACAAGGTACCAAAATCATTAAATAAAGTACACTGTGGTCATTTTACCATGGTTCTAGCATCTTTTTTAAAACTCTGTTATCCTGGTGGATCAGCAAAAGTATACTAACTTCTGAGCTTCTGAATTTATTACCAAACAAGACAAAAGTTGGCCCGACTTGGACAACAGTTTGGGACAGGTGATCTCCAGAGATCCTTTCCACCATTCTATGATTCTAGACAGTATTATCACAGAGGCTCCCTGAGTACAGGAGTGATACAGGTGGCTCCCAGTCTACCTTGGGACTGGGAGAAGACTCGACCTGGGTCTTGGACAACCTTATTGGTGTTGTCCCAGCAGGAAACCCCAGGAAACCACCAGATATCCCAACAGGCACCTTGCCCAGAGCAACAGAACAGGGTGCTCTGGCCATCGTGGTCAGGGCCCTGAGTAATGTCTTGAAGGAAGATATCCAAAAAAGCTGTCCTTGCCCAGGGAGCAGGCCAGCAGGTCCTCCCTGCTCCTTGGCCCTTCAGAACCAAAGTGCTCTCCAACATGGGGCCACTCTCCTGGCCTACCCCCCAGCTGGCCCACAGCACCAAGAGAGGAGAAGGACCCTGACCCTGGGGAGATTTCTGGGCTCTTGTCTCAGGGCTGTCAGGGGAGTGCAGAAACCCAGGACTCCTCCATCACCTGAGAAGGGCCCCTGCTCACAGGAGACAGAAGAAGGTGCTTTGTTGCTTTTATTCCCCCTTCAGATTCCTGAAAGCATCACCGTTCAGTGAGACCCATCAAGCAGTGGGGGACGGAGAGCTGAGCCTCATCCCAGTCTTGTCCTGAGCCCAATAATTAGGAAAAACTCCAGGGAAGATGCAGCTGCTTCCTTGATCCTACTGTGTTCAAACCCCCTCGGGTTGAGGAGGGTTTGGTTTCTTACATTTCTGCCTCCTGGGCAAGTGCTGTAATCACTAAACTATTACACAAGTTGTTGCTGTCTTTGGCAGCCTCTCCAATGGCCTTAATAGCCCTCTTGGACTCCATGGCCACATTTGTGCGTGCAATGTCATCCCAAGCAGCACCCAAAGTTCTCACAATGAAGGCCAGCGCCCAGATCCCTCTGCCTGTCTGTCCCATAGCCGTGCTTCCACTCCTTCTTCTTCTTAGATGCTGTTTCTTGGCCCCCCTCAGGTGACCAAGAGAGACAAGGGGCAAGCAACCTACCAAAGAACTAAATAATTAGCCTGAGTTCAAAAAGAGGAAAGAATATATATATGTGTGTGCGTATATTATATATATATATATATATATCTTGGGTAAGTGAATTTGACTGCAAGTAGGGATGATATGTGAGTGGTAGATTCTTCAAGGTTTTATTTTTCACATGTAAGTTCTTGTTTGGCTAAGGGTATGGAGGGAGCAGTTTGTTATTGTAGTTTGGCAAAACATCACGGGGGGAACAGCAGCCCAGCAACACTACTGGTAGGTGCCTTATTTCAACAGGGTCCTGAATCCCCAGCTCCTGTAACCCCATGACTTCCCACTAAAGTCTCAGAAACCAAAAGACAAACAAGAGAAACATACTCTTAAATCATTTTCTCAACCATTCATGAGAATCAGGGGGCAGAAGACATCTTGAGCATTGGAAAGTCATTTGATGACACCCCATAAATAAAATAAAATAAAATAAAATCAGTGAGGTGAAACAGCATTCCCCAGAAAGACAGCACAAGGAGCATTTTTTTTATTTTCTCCGCCGAGCTGGACTGTCCCACACCCCCAGAGGAGCATTTGCCTTTTGAGCAAGTAGGGCAGCTGGGCTGTCCAGACTTTCTGAAGCCAGGAGTCTCCACCTAAAGATCTTGTCCTTGCACTTAGGTGTCTCTGAAAGGATCTGGAGACCTCTAACACAGCTTCCTATTCCTCTCCCCAAATGTGGGGCTTCATGGGACGGATTAACTGTTTGGGTAGCTGCCACAGCGTGGGACTAGTTAGCTTGGGGTAAAAGGGATTTACTTTGCATGTTTTTAGGCAAATTATTAATCTCTGGGGCAAAAGCTTTCTTCAGAGGGCTTTTGATGTAAACCTTCTGCATGAAAGAAACAAAGCAGTTTCTCTTTAGTCTGAGCAAAGGTAGCAGACAGTTAAATTAGATTCTTAACAACGGAATGAGAGAAAAATTTTGCAAGTGGCTTGAAAAGTGCTTATTCAGAGCACTTCTTGACTCTCCTGCCTTAAATGAAGACAGAAATATCTATAGTTTCTAAAAAAACATGCTGAAAAACTAAATACAGGGACTTTGCAATAAAAGCCCTGAGTGTATCGGCACAAATATTCAAGCAGGGTTTTTCTCTTCCTTTACTTAGCTTGGGAACTAGTAAGAGGCTTAACTTAATACTGCTAATAATGCACCTGGAAATCTGTGTGCATGGGAAGGAGCAGTGTCTTCCTACCACAGTGATGGGAGACTTGGAAAGGGAGTTTAGAGATGTGAAGTTATTGTTCTCCTGAACGTTGCACAGGTATAAAATGCATTTGTTCAGTGACTTCAGAAATTAAGCTGGAAAGTACTGATACTGTATAGTATTTTTGCTGTGGGAGCATTTCAGACCCATGGTCAAGCACAGAACTGCAGGTGAATTTGATGTGAAGATGGGTTGGAAACCTGCTCTATGTCATGTTTTTGGGCTGAGTGAATTCTCAAGTACGCTACACTCTAAAGTATGTTGTCCACAGAATAATGCATATTGTAACCAGTTTACATCAATGTTATTCTCATGTGCTCATCCGCGCTTCTTTTCATTGGGCAAGGGGAAGAGAGCTCGGTTTGCTGACAAAAGCTCCAGAGGATGTAGAGCCAGGCTGGCTGGAGGGGTGGCTTTAGCTGCGCTTTCTGCCACCTAGCACACCGGGCCGTGGATATCGTAGGCTTCACGTCCGTTCTTAAGCAGCAAGTTTCTCAAAGATGGAAAGATTTCTCATTCACAGGAGGCTACACACACACAAAAAAATTAAGACAAAGGGATGCTCATACTTACTGTGTCTTCCAGTAACCAAGTAATTTCTTTTTAATCAGGCTCTTGTTAACTGCTGTGAGCATAAACTGTACTGCCATGAGCACACCCAAGAAATAGGTGGCGTTTCCCACAGCTGTGTGACTGCTATGTGCGCTCATGACTTACATTATTAACCAAGTAGACCAGTTTATGGAAGGCAAAATCACTGATAGCATCCCAAAACATGGAAGCGGAAGCTTAAGTACATTACCATTACAAATACTAGAATAGAGCTAATGGATTATTACTGATATTGTGGGCTGCTGCAGCTCATCTCCAAACTATTTCATGGTTTTAAGCAGCTGATCTTGCATTAATTTCAGATTTCCTGTGTCTGTAAAGGCTATAGTGGTCCAAATTTGGAATTTGATCTATTCATTAAATTCCAAAGGTCATTTAGATACTGACCTAACTTCATTTTTAACATCTGTGACTAGCAGGGCTCTGGCAGTAGTCACTGGCCATAGTTCCTCTATATCTTCACGAGCATTGACCCTACTTTATTCCATCTGTTAGCTTCATGCCCTCTTCTGCCATGGCGGTGGATCCACCATTAGAGTGAAATAAATGTAATTTCTCTTCCCTGGGCTGGTGTGAGACAAGAGGCACCACGACCAGCCTCAGCTTAGCCACCCTCTGCAAAGCAGCTATGTCACAACTTGTCGTTATGTGAAGTAAGAGGGAGCACCTGGAGGCTCCTTCAGGCTGAGCGAGCAGCGTTATGCAACTCAGCCCTTCCTTACTGCATGTTTGTCCCTACTGATCTTTTTTTTCTCCTGTCTGATGGTTTTGTAACTCTTCCAAGATTCTCCCTTCAAGGCATTTTCTTTTCGTGTTTGTTTGTTCGTTTGTTTTAAATGCCCGTTTTTCTCTGATATTTGGGGTTGTGTTTTCCTTTGGGGGTTTGTTTTTGCTTTGGGCTGTGCTTGCCATCTGCTATGTTTGAGTCTACATTTCAAATGCTGTCACCTTTTTGTGCAGATTCTGATTCCAGCCGACCGTGTTGGTGCAGCAGTGGGAGAGGAGCTGTGTGGTTATGTCACAGGTCTGTGGCTTTTTGTCAGAGGTCTGATGTCCTGAGGAATGTCCTAAAAACATCCTGAAAAAAGCAGAAAAATTAACCAATCTTTCAACTTCTCTGACTCATCGGTGTTTTGTTAGGTACCCTGTGCTATCTTCTGCCTACAGGTTTACCCCCAGATCTGTTATACGGACTTGGAACTTCTTTGAATTTTGGGTATGACACCACCTAGCCCATATTTTAAAATCTAAAAAAACCAAAAAAAACAGAAACAAAACAAGGAGACCCTGCCTTAGCTGGGCCATAATGTCCTAGAGCACTCACGATTTCCAAGGAATGCAAATAATTGCCATGTGCTTAAACTCTGCTATAGCCCAGGTAATGGGTGATAGGACGAGGGGAAATGGCCTCAAGTTGCACCAGGGCAGGTTTAGGTTGGACATTAGGAAAAAGTTCTTCACCCAAAGGGTTGTCAAGCACTGGAACAGGCTGCCCAGGGAAGTGGTCCCCATCCCTGGAGGTATTTAAAAAACGGGTAGACGAGGTGCTTAGGGACATGGTTTAGTGGTGGGATGGCAGGGTTAGGTTAACGGTTGGACTTGATGATCTTAAAGGTCTTTTCCAACCTAAACGATTCTATGAGTATATAAAGCATATAGCATTCCTTAATGATATCTCTTAATGAGCATCTCCGAATATCACACCCATGTGAGCAGCATGCAGAGTGCATTGTATTCTGTGTTTGTAAAGGAAAAATGAGTTTGAAGCATAAGTTCCGTGTTAGGGTGTAAAGGCAGAAATGGGCTGGTCTGCCCGCTGTGAGAAGCACTGGTGCTCATGTAGAGGTTACAGCTCTCCCCTCTCTGCCCCAATCGACAGCAGGCAGGACATTATTGGCAATTAAGAATAAATATGGCTCATGGTTATATCTTTCTTTAAAGTGACACGAATTCCTACGTGTGACTAATAATGAATCAACTTCAGCCTTTAGATGGGCTTTTGCTTCTATATCTGATCCATCTGATCTTTAAAGTTATAATTATCCACCTCTATTCTATTTACATAGTTCGCAGTTTTTTACATTTGGGCGGATCACCTTATCCCAAACTGTTACTCCATGCTGGAGTAACACGAGACATGCGATTTCAGTGATAACGGCTTCTTCAACACCCCAATGGGACAGGATTTCATTGAAGTGATGTATTATCTAGCATATAAAATTATTTTGCTTTGCCTGTAGAGCACCTCTATGAAGTTTTTTTGCAGAAAGAATTACAGAGTGAAACTTCTGCCTTTGATTTCCATGTATGGATTGCTAGAATCAGACATCTTCAGAAAATATGCAATTAAATTAGACATGTTCTTGGAAATTTAGGGGTCCAAAAACTGCAGTCCTCGGGATTCCATTCTCGGTGCTCAGCTGGACCTCTGACACGCCGCTTGCTTTTCCTTATCATGGTGAGACTTTAAAATGCGGACTGGGGAGCCCAGAACCGAAAGGACCATTTCTGCTCTTGCCCTATCCCATTACCCAGCCAACCTACATGATGCCACCTGTGGCTTCTACCCATTTAAAAGGTTCTTGTGCCTCCTGCTTGGTGCAGGGACATTCCTGCTTGGTCTGGATTCATCTCACCCGTCACACAGCCCTATGGAATTGCACAAGGGCAAGCTGTCTGGTGGGAATTTGCTGGCCTCACCAGTGCCTGCCTTGGTTTTAGGTGGCGATGTGGGCTAATGATCTGATCCAGTATGGCACATCCCCTCCCTGCATGGCAGCTGGGAAGTCACGTGCACTGTATTTCCAAGCAGGCATGCCATTCCCCTGGTAGCACGTGCAAGTAGGACATGAGAAACCTCAATTTTAAATTTAACTTCTTTCAACATTGTTTTGAATACAGATCTCATAAAACCTTTTCTTTAGTCAACTTCTCTTGCATAGATGATTCATTTTTGCCAGCAGCCTGTGCCACAGGATGCTTCTGACAGAGCATAGAGAAAATATACTCTCTATTTCTGCCTAAAGCAGAATTAAAATAGGAAGGGAAGTGTTTGGTTGCACTTTTATCCTTTGGAGTACTTTTTCTTGTGTGCACACGTGCAACATCTTTTGAGATCATAGCTCTCATATTTCCTAAAGGAAGAGCAAGTAAAAACAGGGTAGCCTTAGAGAAAAACCAAAAATCTTGGAAGAACATAAAAGTCTTGTGTTCATTACAGTTTGCCTTGAAGACTTTATCTGACATTTCTCTGAAACCTGAGTTATCAGAAGCAGTAATTTGCTCTGCATTATCTAGTACCTCGATTCAAAAGAAGTACTAAAGATGTGCCATTCGAATTCGTACAGGAAGCCAGATCTCGAGAGAGATGCTCTGCCTCTTAAGAAGGCAGCCGGTATAGGAGGAAAGCAGAGAAGCTTCTGGGCTCAGGATCTCTCCGTTACTTATCTTGCAACAGCCTGGGACTAATATGCAAAGACTCTGTGCCTAGGTGTCAAGGTGTACAGGTCAGATCATGTAGCAGGAGCAAGCAGAGCCAGTGAGGAGATACAGTTGGTCAGATGTGGTAGCAAGGGTGAGAAATGGAGCTGGGCACCGTCGCCTGCTGCCTTGCCAGAGCTGAATTTTTATCCATGGCTGGGCAGTGCTCCATGTCCTGGCACTTTTCAGGCCCCACATGTCCCTTTTTTTTAGGCAGAGGCTGAAAAGAGGACTTTTTCAAACTGTTTTTTTCAGACCACATCAGGCTGCATGAATAACTTGCTCCCCATGTGCCAGCTTGCGTTGCTGCTCTCTTAGACGGTGCACGGCACTGAGCTGAGCTCTCCCCGCAACCTGTCGGGATGCGGATGCTGGATTTGGTGTGAGCACTCAGAGATGCTCAGCTGAAGTGTTCAGAGGAACAACTGCTGCTTCAGCAATGCAGTTTTCCACTTGTGCCAAGGCAGCAATGCTTTTAAATTCCCTGTGCCCTTATCTTTTCTGACATCAGAAACACTGGCTGCAAACGTCCAGACAGTGTGCCTGGGGAAAAAAAATGAAAAACCGTGGGCCAAAATATTAGCAAACCATCCCTTTTCATGCTGTGAACTGCCCTGTGCAAAGAGCCTTCCTTCACTTGCCCTCAGCTGCCTGCAGAGGCAATGCAATATTTGGGTTATTCCATGCTATGCATTATGGCTTCTCTATTTAAGTGTGAAAAAGCAAACCTAACTTCAAGAGGTGGGCAGACAGGGCTACTTTCAGACTGGCCGGGGCAAATGTCTTTGGGGATCAGGCATGTAAAAAGAGTTCTCCTTTCATCTTAAAAAGGGGCATAACTGCGCTATCTGAGCCACGCTGAGCCATCTTGCATTTTGACAGCTTTCCTAACTTAAGATAACCTGCCTTGCAAAATATTAGCCCATCTCTGTGCTGGAGGCAGCTGAAACTGGTGATTTTTATTAGGATGGTTGTAATGGGGCAGCGCTGCTCACTAAACAAAGGGGCAAAATGTGTGTAATGGGAAGGGAAACAAAAAAGAAAACAGCCCAGCACCCTGTGCAGGATCAAACATTTCCATTACAGATGGGCTGTTGTAAGACAAGTGGATTCCTGGGAGAAATAAACCTTTAGCTTTTTCTGCTGAAATATAAGGTAAACCCAGCACACGCACAGAACAGTACAGGATCCTGGGAAGGGAATTGCGGATCATGCACATATGAATTACCTGGAGCCAGTCATGTTTTCTTCATTTGTTTTATTCATTTATTTCACACAGCTGCCAACACTTGCTGCACCTCTTAAAATTGATTGTGCCCCACCCCAGCAGCAGCACGTTGCTGGGGTGAATCACTACCACCTTCTCCCTATGCAGCCTGCCTGTCCTCAGCCAAATGCCTTTTCCTCTCCCCGGTTGCAAAATAGTAGCTGTTCCCAGAAGCTGAATAATAAAACTGATTAAATTTGATGGAAGCGGGTCCTCGTTCTGTCCCGAAAGAGCCAATACTACAGGCTCACATGTTTTCCTTCGGCTGCCTGTCCCCACTGCCGTCGCTTGCCTGGCACGCTGCCTGGGAAGGTGGAGGGACTGTCGAAACAGGACAGCTTGCCAAAGAAATAAAGCTCTTTCTAAAGGACAGGCCCGCTATAAAAGCTTCAGTCTTTTTCAGGAGGTTCCCCCTCTACAGGTGAAATTGCACTTTTATGTTTGAGTGTATCAGTTTCCCTCGCTGCCAAACCTGCTAGTCCTCTGGGTCTTACTCTGGAGCTCAGGGATGTCAGTGCTGCAAATATTTGTTGAGGTGGCAACGCTATTCTGGAACCTGAGTGTTTCTGGTTTCATTTGCTGCAGTCTGAGTATGCTGCTAACATGGATGCTTTCTCCTATTTTAGCCATTGGAAATGGGGCCCAAATCCTCAGAAGTGGGCAAATTCCTCAATGATGAAAATGTTCCTACAGACTTAATTCCTACACTTACAGAAATCTGCGTTAAATTTAGGAGCTTGGGCTCCAGAAATCATTACTTGCTTGCTATCCACGTTTTGCTGCATGGTTTGAAGAGACGATCTGTTAGAAATCAGCATATCTACAGAAACTGCTTGGTTCACCAGCTAATAAAAAATGATTAGGCATAATAATGGCAAAGCAAGCATGAATGATACCATCTTGACATTTGCAAAGCTCAGGTGGATTGAATAATAATGGTCTGCTATTTGCCTTGCAAAAGCAAGCTGAAGTAGGTTCCAGCTCCTGTTTGTACCAAAGAAACAGGGCATCGTGCATACCCATGCGTACGCATACCTATGCTGCTGTATAAATAATAAAGTCAGGCAGTATCTGGTCCTGTAGCCATTAATGGTCAGAAGACATTAAGAGTTAAGAAACTAAAGAAAGACAGATTAATGCATTCCAACAGCTGAGATTTTCGGGCTGCCTTTTTAGGTCAGCTCTCTACTCCCATTGCTCTTTGAGGTGTGTTTTTGGGCACCCATGGGTGCTTAGCCGCCCACGCGCCGAGTTCTCCTGACTCACCTTGCTGCAGACAGCAGCAAAAGCCATCCTCCAATTTTAAATGCTTGTCAAACTACATCCGCTGGCTCATGAGGAGAGTTTTGCAAATGAAGCACTGGGCATGGAGTAACCAAAGCACGACTTCAGATCTGTGTACGACCTGGTTGCTGCACCAGAAGGGTGGAATAAATTGCACAGTATAAGAGTGTCTGCTAGTTCATTTATTACAGCTGCTATGCAGAAAGCTTATTGCCTCCCAGAAATGGTATTTGTTGATCCTGTATGTATGACAGAAAAATACCAGAGGCTCTTTATGTAAAGCTTTCTCAACTGTTAGAACAGCAGCCTGCCCTTACAAGGTTTCCCCTCTATGGGGATCTTAAAGGTAGCAGTGGGACGTGCACAAAGACCAGAACTTAACTGCATTAGCTCCTCAGCTTTAACTTCTTGTGTCTGTTTGGCCACACCTGAGCCAGCCCTGGGCTGAACAAGACATTTCAGGGCACTTGAAGCACTGAAAACAGGGTCGCTGGGCCAGCCAGGCTGCTGCCCCTTCCCCTAACTGCTCTGTGAAGGCCACACCATGCACTGCCCCTGCTGCAAGGTGAACCTCAGCACTGCGTCTGCAGGCACCCAAGCTTGCTTCACTCCCCTGCAAAGGTGAAGCTTTAGTGAGATTCAAGCCTTGTCCTGAAAGAAGCTGGTGAGGGGTTTGGAGCACAAGTCTTACGAGGAGAGGCTGAAGGAACTGGGGTTGTTCAGTCTGGAAAAGAGGCAGCTGAGGGGAGACCTTATCACCCTCTACAACCGCCTGAAAGGAGGCTGTAGCGAGGTGGGGGTTGGTCTCTTCTCCCAGGTATCGGGTGATAGGATGAGGGGAAACGGCCTCAAGTTGCGCCAGGAGAGGTTTAGATGGGATATTAGGAAAAGTTTCTTCGGTGAAAGGGCTGTTGAGCATTGGAAGAGGCTGCCCAGGGATGTGGCTGAGTCCCCGTCCCTGGAGGTATTTAAAAGATGTGTAGACGTGGTGCTTAGGGACATGGTTTAGTGGTGGACTTGGCAGTGCTAGGTTTACGGTTGGACTCTGTGATCTTAAAGGTCTTTTCCAACCTAAATGGTTCTATGGTTCTATGATCCTGGGTATCATCATGGGGAGCAGGGAAGTCTGCAGGAAAGAATATAGACCAAGACTAGGGATGGAGGGAGGAATTGGGTAGGAAGCATGACTGCTAGCTTGCATTCAAGGGGAAATAGCAAGCCATGATATACTGCTACACAATGAACAAGTATAATGGAGTGTTGACTACTGGATACCTTCCACTAGAGTCTACTGGCTTATAGTTTGCTCTTGACAGGTCCCGAGGGCTGCTGAGGTCTTCTCCCAAGGCTGCTCCTCCCAAAGAAGCACCCCTGCCATTGCTCAACTCAGATGGCACTTGGTCCTGGAAACACCATCAGAGCTGCTATGCTTCTGTGCTGGTGCCAGGTTTTGCAAGGAGAAAAAGGAGTCAGGAAGTTTCGTTTTTATAAACGTGACTCAAGATTGTCCAGAATTAGAATTCCAAAAGTAGTTTGGTGTTTGTTTCAGTTGTGGGGCTTGGTTTATATTTTCATTAATGCCTTCAGGGACTGAGCCAAGTTGCAATCAGCCTTTTCTCTCAGGCTCGTTCTCACAAAGCAAGACCAAGATAACAAAAAGTTTTTCTGGAATGTAGAAATCTTTGGTAAAAAACATTAACCAAGCAAGCCTGCAACTGCTGTGCCCGCTAGTTAAGAAAATTAATCCACTGCATGGTGGGCAAAAGAAAATTAATCCATTTCTGAATTGACAGGACACTTCAAAAGCTTTGGTGGATCTGTCAGGAGAGTGGTTTTTATATGGTAAGGAGAAATCTGATCATTGAAGAAGTGCCTGGAGAGCTGGCAGCTCCAACAGAGCAGTTGAAATAGGAGCTCAGAAATGTTTCAAGGTACCTTGGTAGACTTCAAATAGATCAAAAAGAGAACTAACAAATGTTTGTTGGGGTCTCCATTTCTGTTCCCACTTAAGAAGTAACTGAAGGAAGACTGGAGCTGCTCTGAGCACAGTGTAGACCTGACCATAAGAACACACTTTTGGAAGAAAAAGAAAAGCAAACCCCAGTCTGGAATATATGAAGATCAGCCAAATCTGCAACAGGACTCATCCCAATTCATCTGCCACAAATCCCCTGTAAAGATGACACAAAATCGTAAATTCCTACCCTCCATGGTGTTTGGCACATTCTGTTTCCCATTAAAAGGAATTAGGTAAAAATGGTTCAATTTCTTGCCTTTTTTTTTTTTGCTCCTCCCACTTTTAAGATCCTCTCTGAATAATACAGTACTCCCCTCTGTATTTTGTTAGAACTTTGGCATCTCATGTTTCCAGAGCATACAGTGGTTTTAACTAGAGAACAGGAGCCAAAGGTGATTTGAAGAATCCTGATGCGCGCTCTCGTTACAGCAACTAGCGTGGGCAGCGGGGAGCGGTGTGGGCTTTCTCCCATGTGATGGCTGCAACGCAAAGCCTGGTGAAAGCCGATCTGCTCTACAACAGCCGACTCAGCTCCAGGGTGGGGAAAAACATATCGGGTCTGCCTTATGTATGCAGCCTGATGTGAATTCCAAATGGCACCTCACCTTCTTGCAATGTTTCAGAGACACACACAAGCGAGAAGTGTGAGCAAACAGTTTTGGTTTTTTAAAAACATCTCCCTACAGTTCAACAGTTTATTGCACTTCTGTGACCAATTTTCTGACATGAAGAGATCATTATGACAATTTTTAAGTGTTTCAGGGAGCAACACATGGCATGCACTCAATGTGTGCTGTGACAAAATTCAAGGTAGTCAGCGGTAAATTTGCAACCGCCTGTGCAAAACAAAATACTCAAAAAAAGCAGACAATCAAATCTTGCAAATAACCCATGATGAGCAAAGTAATTAGTGTTGAGACTACCATTCATTCTGAATTAAAAAAAATTCACTCTGAATTAAAAATATATATATATACACAAAAAGGCATGAGCTTCATTTATCTGTATTGTAGAAACACCCTATCTTTGCTGCTAGCAAGGACCTTTATAGACATGAAGTCAATAGAACTAAGAAAGTAAGTGACATCAGATTGTCTCATGAAGTTTCAGCAGACATGCTTTGGATATGTATGGATAATATGTATCTTAATACATATTATTTCCTGTGCTCCTACACTCATGTAGCAATTCCATGCACTTCCACGTTTATTGTTGGTACCGTAATTATTCTGGTGCAAAAATTAACACCAAAAAGGCAGTCTAGCGTCTAGGACGGGCTTAATCAGGATTAAGCACTGTAGGGTTAACATATGAAGTGTCACCATAGCTGTATCTTTCGCTACAGAGTAATAGGATGAAGCAACATAATGGTGTACTTGTACAGCAAACCCAGCACCGGATGAACCACACAATTGTGTTGACAACGCTGATTAACTGCTCTGCCTTGCATTTGCAGTGATTAATTTCATATGAAAGCATCCTAATAATAGATGTTCAGACTGAGCTCTGCTATTTCACAACAGGACAGTAAATTGGCCAGTAGGAGATCTGGGTCTTGCTGAGAGATAATGACAAGTACCTGTCAGTACAGCAGTCAGTCTATTTCTACTTCCAAACAACCTAAAAATGCACATCCTGGTTACGCTGCCGCATGGAGAAACCTGGAACGTCCTCAGCGTATCCGAAGGCTAACCAGGCAATCAACGGTCTAGTCTACTGCTGCTAAGATTTCCTTTAAATACTTCTGCATAACGTGCAGTAAACCAAATTGGCTAAAAGGCAGCCTGGTCTGTAGCCTTGCTTCTAAGAGTCTCTCTCCAGATTTGCTCCCTTTTTTGAATGAAATAAAGTAGGTAATCATTCACACACCAAATAGGTACAAATAAGCCTTCCTAGTCAGTATTTATGACCCATTTGCTGTTGTGGAATCTTAAATGTAAGTAGAGTGGCATTGCAGTACTTGTTAAGGCCTCCTGCAGCACAGGTTACAACTATTAAGACCCAGACCTTACTCCTTATGTGACTTTTGTCCTTTATCCCACTGTTGTCTGAATTATTTTTCCTTTAATTCATTCCTTCTGGGGCTTTGATCCTTCCACCCCTTATTCAGACCCTAGGGCAGAATTGCTTCTCAAGGGTATGACGTGCTGCTCAAAACCACTAAAGGTTCAGCAGGGCAGGCCATGTATCATTTCATTTAGTTCAAACACAACACAAAACTTCAGAAGCCTGTTCCAGTTGTCAGTTTTATTTGAAAGGTGTCTTCTATACATTATTTTATATATAGCAATAAATATGAAAGGCCTATACAAACGCTTAAAGAGGACCAATACTGCCCTTCATTTTTTATACTCATCTTTCAATACTTAAAGGGACAAAACTGCATCAAACAGCCCACATATTTAGTAAAATAATTTTTACAAAAATCTCAGATCATGTATAACAGAACCTTTTAGACCGAGTTTTCTTTTACATATACGCAACCCCAACACAAAATATGTTCAGTGGCCTTTGAGAATTTCACAGTATAGACTGATGTACATTTTCCTCAAGATGGACAGTAAAAATAAAATTCAGACTTAAGTTATACTCCAATGCACGAATTGGCATTATCACTTTTAATGACATACTGTGTCAATATATTTTTTAAAAACATTCCGATAAATTAAAAAGGACATAATCTCACCTTCAAATACAACCCAAGTAATTTAAAAAACTTCAGAATGGGCATTTGCTTTTATGTAACATGATTCTTCCCCAAGCTTTAAAAAAATTAATTCAATACCACATAAAATGCTTTTGATATAAAATAACATCATAAAATAAGTAAACTTTTTGCTTTTTGTAAACCGTAATTTATAGACACTTTCCCATAAAGTGATATTTTTCTAACATAGGGCATCATCTACATGCACTTATGTAATCTCACTAATTCACATATTTAAAAGAGTATAAAACAAAGCATGTGCTTACATGGCAGGAAGAATGGATATTAAATTGAATACAACTCCTCTTCCAAAAGTTGGGATTTTTTTTTGGTTGTGTGGTGGTTTGGGTTTTTTTTTTAAGAAAAGGTCAAACCCCAACAATATTGAAAGGAGACCACATAATATAGCAAAAACCTCTTTTGGCTTTCCTTAAGGAATTTGTCCTCATCCCAAAACTAAAGAAGTTAATTTAAGAACTGTAGGTTAAACTTGCTGGCAATCAGAAGAAATATTTCAAATATTTTCTATTTTGACAATAAAACTGTAGGCTTTAGGTCAGAAAAAATATAACAATATAATTTACTGTAAGTGCACAAAAGCCCAATCCTGCAACTCTTTCCTGTTCATTCAATTGTTTTCACTTAAGGAAAGTATGTAGGATTTCCCTCTCAACCTTGACTTAACAACTTACATAAATAACTGTGTTTGACCAATATGAATGTCTAACAGTTTACACATATACTAGATTTAAAGGGTATTTGGGAATGTCTATCCTGTTTTTCAAAAGAACTACTACTTCTAAAAGAAGTGCTGCACTAATTTTTCCTTTCCTTCAAAATAAAGCTTTATGAGCTCATGTTACTAAACAGTACCCTCATTTCCACTTGTTAAAGTTTAAATGCTTGGCTCATTCTTTCAAAGGAGAATTTGCAGATTCACTGCGAAGTACATGGGCCAACTCTCTGCTCAAGGGCAGATGTCCAGTACGGCTCAGCTTGGAAGAGCAGCTGTGCTGTAGGGTTCTCATTCACTGCATCAGAGTGGTTTCTGTAACAAACTTTCTTGGTTCACTGCAGTTCTCATGTACATCAGGACTGGCAGTGTCATTTCTGACAAGAACACTTTCAAGGTAGGAATGCATTTATCAAAAAAGTAAGCTTTGCCCCGTTACGAATGATTTGAAGTTTGGGTTCCTGAGCTTGATAGTGGACAGGGGGAAGGGTAAGTGTCTTACATCTTAAATTATACAGCAGTATCATTAGGACAGTATTTAAAACCTATTATTAGAAGAATGAATAAGTTACAAATACAACTTTAAGAATATTATAACCAAATAGTAGTTTATTCAGAAGACCTTAATCTTCTTTCTTTTGTGTTTGAAATCGTTCCATTAAAGCCCTAAATATATTTCCTGGTATTTTCTGATGTTTTTCTATTAGAGCTTGGAGCGCTGCTTTTGTCTGTAAGGAAGGAGAAAAGTTTTTGGTCAGGTTAAGTCATCTTTATACTGTGCATATGTTAATAGAATTTCTAGGATCTTTTTCATCTGCAGAACTACTGCAAGTTCAAAATACTATTTTTCCACATTTAAGTCCACAGGATGTGTTTGTGGAATCACTGCCAAGAAACAGACCAACCAACTAGTATCTTCTCTCTCTGGTAGCTGTGCTCACAAGCTCTACTGGCGATACACAATAGTAAAATGACAAAGGAGTAAATGAATGAAGAGACCTAGATCTACAAAACATGTCAGTGCCTGCATGCTGCACTGCAACTCAGAAAGTTCTGCCTATGCCCAGGTTTGCATCAGTAACACTCTTCCAGTATGTAAGTATGCATGCTTTTACACGTGCTCAGAAGCAGCACTGGAAACACAATTGTGTTCTCAGTCCATTTGGCTTGTACAAAGCAATTATCCTTGCACCCGAGTCCCCTAAAAGAGCTGGTTCTGCAAAGCACAGTTCGACCATACCTAAAATACTGCATATGACAGCAGCATTCACTTTCACTCAAAAACGTAGCAGGCCAAGAAGTTAATAGCAGCCATTCTTATTATATAAAAGCTCTGTAGGGAACTTTTAAAACCAGGGCAATATGCAAAAGCTATGGTGAGGACATGCCATAACCTTCCTATTCTGCTTAGAGAAGCACAGACAACCGAAATCTTAAGGCCAGAGACAAAACAGAGAACTATTTGCTTTTGTAAACCAGTGATCAGCAAGGGGAAAACTGATCCTTGGTATAAGCTCCCCCTGTTTCCATGAAGTACGTGATCACCTTTTAAGTCCTGGGAGGAGGTTCCTGCCCATATCCCTTTATAGATCTGGTCTTAAGTGTCGCTACAGATCCAAAATTTCATTAGGTAAAAAATCTGAGCTTAACTTTTTGCTATATACAATGGGAAAATGCATACTGTGCCATATTCTGAAACAGGAGATACAACTTCAAAATCACTCTAACTGGGATTCTAGGGGAGTCACATTCTATGGGCCTTACCTAGCAGAATTTGCACTTAAGTCAGAAGCAAGTGAGGGTTGGCACAAATGTAAAATGCCAAAGCACATTTTAAAGTCATTTAAATACCCATTCTCTCCTGAAAGTCAAGGGTTCTGAAGTCCTGTCAGACTGAACCCCCAAAAGAAACAATCAGTTTTCCATAACTATAGCATAAGATAATGCAGATAAATATTTTAAGATGTCGTTTTGCAGAGATCTAATCAGAGGGATGAGGAGAGACAACTGAACAGACACCTGCGTGGTCAAGAAAAATCTCCTTCTCTCAAAGTGAAGTTTTCAGAGTGCTAAAAGTGACCATCTGTGGAGCTTTCAAAAATGGCTATTTCAGCCCCCTCCATCTGACTGCTCCATCACTTAACTGTTTTATGTCTCTGCACTGTGAAATCTATTAATAAACTGAATGAACATGAGGACCTGAAAATCCTTTCTATAAACCACCTAAATATGAACTAGGGGAACATTCAAAAGTTAATCTGTTGCATGACAAGTTGGAGGAAATAGAAATGGAAAAACAATTGTATAAAGCAATGATTTACCTTAATTTTTTATTGTATGGAATTTCAATAGTTTGTGAACACAGATTTGCTATATTTGAAAGGCTTCATGAGTATCTTTCTGAAAAGACCAAGAACGAAAACACTTTCTCTGGGTGAAACGCTTATGTCTTTATCAACCCAGAGCAGTCTTATCTGACTGAACTTCTTCAGTGCCTAAAGCAAGTTGTTTCTCGAAGCAAATATAGGGTGCACTATTTACTTTAAAAGGCCTAGAACATCTGCAAGGTGTAGTAATAAAAAGATAGCATTTAAGAAGGGCATTCAGAGTTAAGCATGTCCAAAGCCTACAATTATTCCACCACCTTCTATAACTAGCTCTAAGGCAGAAATCACTTGACAAGAATGTTTTGGTGTTTTCTATCAGAACAGTCAATATTTGAAATATATATATGCATATCTATCTTACCTTTGCAGTTAGTTCCTCAGCAGTTGTATTTGGATCATATGGAATGGGTTCTCCAATAAATGTACGAAGCTTGACTGGAAACCCACCGTACACAGGAACTATTGGCAATCTAATACGTTCATATAATGCCTTAAGTATTTCTAATGTGAAAAAATTTAGGGGGGAAGGGGAAAACCAGGAGAAGGAAAAGGGAGGATGGGGAGGAGGGGGGGGGGGGGGGAAATAAGACTGACATTATTCTGTAAAGTTTTTTTCCAGTATGTCTTAAAACTTACAACATCATATTAAAACCACTTTTGCTAATACCTTTGACAGTGATTCCTTAAGTGATCTAAATCACTCCTTCGCAACAGCTTGTCAAGTAATCCAGCCCCTGACCCAGATTCTCAAACACGTCATCTCAAGTGCTATTCTACCCTTGACTTTCATTTCCTAAAAGCTGCATTACTGCTAACATCAGACTGGTTGCCACCCTAACTTGGTGTGAAATCTCTCCTCCAAAGAGTAGCTGCAAAGAGAAGGAATAAGAGGAAAAAAAATACAGTAGGTGCCTCTCTGGAGAGAAAGGGAATGCTACACAATACAGGTTACAGTTCAGTTAATTTTAAAGGTTAGCATAAGAAACTAGTATTGGAAGTCTGTTCTGTTCGGTCCCGCTGAGGTCCAGAGGATCAGAAATAGTCTTATCTGCCTAAAGGCCAGTCATGCTAAAACACTGAATTGCTCTTTCAGATCACACACTGGTTGCAGTGAAAAAAACCAGAGAGAGAAAAAACAGGTATTTTAATCAGCTCTAAGAGGACACAGCTTCTTCCCCACATGCTGCCTTCTAAGCATCTAGCCCAAATGCACCCAGAAGAGATTCCTTGCAGAATGGGTGCTAATATTCTCTCTCTCTAGACAAGAAATTCCTTTAACTGAGGTGTTGGCAGAAGAAAATCCTTACTGAGCAAGATGAGGAATTTTCTGTACACAACCTATAAGAACAAAGAATATTCCAAAACTACTGAAATTGGAGTGACACCTCCAGTGATCAACAGAATTCAATTCCTCTAGCACCTCTGCTGTAGAATACAAGTAGCATGAATGATTTTGGCTTCAATTTCTGCTTGTTTGGGAAGATCCTCCTGAACACAGCAACAATTAATTGCTTTTTATTTTTGTACAACCTGACAAATATGTGAATTATTCTGCACATCTACATTTGATGCCTTGGCTTTCTCCATGCAATATATAGCTTTTAATTAGAGGGGGAGAGAAACAGAACTGTTTTGCCCTGCAGTCCTCTGACAAAGATGATGATGCCATACTTGAGGCAGAACATGTAGCGTGGAGGAGACTGTTCAGGCCCTTTCTGCTAGATAGTAAGTTGGAGAATATAAAAAAGGGGGTTTAACACTAGCAGATCAGCAGAGGTGTGGGCATCTAATCGTCCCAGAGGCGGACCCTTCAGATGTACACCCATCTATTCATGTGCTGCTGGGAGTCCCCATAGAGATGAGGAAAGAGAGCAGGCAAACGCAAGGTTTTGTAAGGAACCACAGGTCTAGTGCTGAATAGTAAAAGAACTACAGATTAAATAAATTTCAAACCATTCAAAGCTTAAGTACAGGTAGAGGTGTAAGCACAGAGCTTTAGGAGGACATTTAAAGAAATTACGTGTTAGTTGCAAACTCCTGTTTGCTTTTCTTCTTACAGACAGCAGAAAACCTAGAGCTGGCCTAGCAGATATAAGCAGAGAAAAAAAGTGCTCTAAATCTATTTGCCTTTTTCTGGCTCCTTTTTCCTTTCTTCTACTGCTTCTGTGAAGGCACACTTATGTGGAGAGTAACTTAGATGAGCCAATACCACATCTAATGCTGATATTAAATCCTAGTAACATCTCTGAACACTACCAGAGAGCAAAACTCCAGAAACAAGGCTGTGTCAAATTTATAGGGGGATTATTTCTACAGAGATAAGCTAAACATATATGGAAAAATAAACTACAAAAAAATAGAAAATATCTTACTTATTCCTCCTAATGTCCTAACGCCTTCTCGAACATTTTGTGTAAACATAGGAATGATGGGCTAGGAGGAAAAAAAAATAATTAAGAATTTAATGAAGATAGCACTACCTAAAAAACTTCTACCTCACTTAAACCCAACAAGCAAATTAATTTCAGAAGTGTTTCTCAGACAAGGACATATAGAGAGCAAAACAAGTATTTTTAAGTTCTTCTGCAACCTTCTGCCATGAGTTTTCAAGCTGGAGAATACCGTGACATTTCAGTGAGTCACTGTTTCAGCAAGTCTGCCTTCTCAAAGCAGTCCAGGATTTCAGAACCTATGGAGCATTCAGGCGTCTCCTCATCTAGCAGTCTTTGCACAGTTGTGACTTAAGTAGTTAAACCTCTTACCTAATTTGTAGTTATGGTCAAAGGGAAGAACTCACAGGATTGGGACCCTAAACTTGTCAGATTAGTCTCTGTTATGCTGATTGTATTGCTTCACACATAGTGTGTCATATTCAGTACATGTCCATGATTTATTTCAGCTGACAAATATTTGGAATGATGTTGAATATTTCAAGTTTTTATTGCTGTTTTTGAACTTGCAAACAACTATCAAGATTTACAAGAACTGGGAGGGGGTCAACTACTACATGAAGTTTTTATAGTATCATTTTATACTATGTACTCACTCTACATAGCATCATCAGAAATACAGAACTCTATGGGGTTTTCAAACATTCAGATTCTTTCAAACTTTTTTAAACAAGCATGGAGATGAGCTAGTAAATGAAACTTTTCAGACAGGTACCAAGTAGAGTTTGGGGGGGGGGGGGGGGGGGGGGCAAGGGGGAGGACAGGGAAGTGAAGTCTGCAAATAATCCAATGCAACTATAGGGAATAAAAAGAACTGCAGTTGCCTAAACTGAATGGCAACAAAATTCTTTATTTTAGAACCATCTTATTTGGAACATCTTACTTTTGATGTAAAGGTAGAGATTTTTGTATGTTGGTTTATATGACAAAAATTCTGACAAACAAATTGCTGAAATGAGACAACTTCAAGAAGTTGAAGGTCCCAGTTTTAGACACATTTTTCTGATGTTTTAGACACATTTTTCTTTCCATGAGGAGTTATGCTCACAATTAAAGGTGACTTAAAGTTCATCTTTAATCTAAATAAAGATATTTTCCCCACTTTCATCCTGCCTCCAACAGTATTCCTATTCTACTGCATCTCTCAGATTTTTTTTTTTTTTGGGGGGGGGGGGTGAAGCTGCAAGACCTTTGCGAGTTCATAAAGGGAACTGAACACACATTACAACTGTAGTTGAATCCCAAGTATGGCCTTTCATATGCTATTACAATACATTAGTAAAACCTAAATCTGTTGAAAATATCCTGTTTAAACAGTGTTATTTTCCTCCTGAGAAAAGTGACACACACTTAAAATTAAGTCTTAAAAGTATTCTATTTCTGTATAAAATCCAGAGATTTAACGAGTCTCTCTTTGACAGTACCTAAATACAAAACTCTTGGTGTGAGACTTACTTTCAAATTAGCTATATGCAGACCTATGGACATATGCACACATCTTTTAAGCACAATATAGAAAGAAAGGGACTCTGAAATGCTTATTAAAATAGTTACAATTCAACTATATCATACACTTAGGTGCCTTCACAGTTGGTCCCATATGAGTAATTATCTGCCTGCGGACGAAGCACAATGCTATATATTAGAACTGAAGAGACCGTTCACACTAGTGAACAGCATCTCCTGCTGCTGCTGTATGCCCTAGACATCCCTTACCACCATAAAATGCCAATATAGTACCACAGTGCCAGCGAGTCTATACTGTGCTGGGTCACAGTATACTTCAGCAACAGGGGAAACAGAAACGTTGATGCATGGTTGCTTCCCAACCATTCTGGTCAGGGGTTCAGCCATCACAGTCCTGACCAGGTGCGTGTGAAACAGCACAAGCCTGTCATATAGAAACCATACTGGATTTCATCTCTCATTCTTTTAAACTCTGGATTTTGTGACCCCACCATTCTTAGCTGACTCCAAAGCCTTCTTATCAAAAGCAACAAAAAGTCTTGAAATGCAATTCTGAGAGCAAGTAGACCATACTAATGACACTCAGCAACATAACACCAAATATAAGATAATCAAAACCGCTTTCCCTGGAAAAAAGTACTAAGAAGTTAGCATCTTTGCTTCTCTTCTGTGGTCTGTCATACTCACCACTTTCGCATCAATGGCCACCTGAGCAAAGCCCTTCCGATTACCCCAGATAATAGTATACATCTCGTCACTAAAGAGTGCTTCCCGAACTCCACCTGGGGCAATGGCTATCAGACAGCCTTTCTTCAGAGCACTGACACATTCTTCTTTTGGTCCATGCATAACTCCATGTACATCAAGTAATATTTTAAAACCTGTAGGGTAGGATAATATTAATTCAGAAAATGTTAATTCATACTACCATTAAATACGGATTCCCAACACAGAACACAAAGGCTAAAACTTACTTGTCCAATAACCTGTAACCCCAAATCAAAGATGTTTCTAGAGAGACTGAAGCATTAAGTCCTGCTTATAAATTTCGGTCTAAAAAGTTGAAGATTCAGGTTTTCAGTGGCTTTTTGTCATAGTACAGTCAGGTGCTATCTCACAATCAGGACTAAACTGGAAAAAACGCGCAAGCACTCTGTGACATCTTTCAGGTGTCCCTTCAAAGGAGTTGTTAAGTCGGCTCCAGGGCACTGGCTCCTTGCCCAAGCTCTACTTTCCAAACGTAGAACAGTCCTAATAAAGTGCAACAAGAGAAAATACCAGCAAATTGTTGTGGTTTTTTGTTTTAACTTTGGCAAACAAAGAGCAGTCTGTGCACAAGAAGGGGAATGACAAAGAAAATGCAGCATTATTTGTGTTACAGATGACTACAGGGATTGACTCCCTGGTTCAGTCTGTGAGTACCTGGATGGCCTTTCATGCAAAGAGGTATCTGGCAAGCCTGGCCCGGGTATATTCACCTTAGATTAAGGTTTTTCAGTTACTGAAGTTTTTAACTGTAAAGTTATGTAACTCCTCATATCATCTTGAATTTGAAATGTCGTACTGACCCTACACTTCAAGAAATGGCGGAACATCAAAAATTCGCTTAGAAGCATCAAATGGGGGCATACCTGATAAATTTAGACAACTAGTCTAATGTGAAAGAACATAAGTAGCATAAACCTCTGTTTGCAGGAAATCAATCACATTCACTTGGTTCAATAAATTTTAAATTTATACAGTATTTATGAGTACTGCATACCAAAATGGGAACTTCAGATGGCTGAGCACTATGGGAAAGATTACTTCTCTTTCTTGAAGTTTCCCACTGAGGCAAACAACCTTATCAGCCATAGACAAGGACACAGAACTGATCTAGTTGAGTTTGCCCCTCAATAACAGATCTTAATTTTTTAACCTCGGGTTAACACATGAATAGTTGTTACTATGAACACACATTTGTTACATACACACACACACACGCACTGAAGAAGAGTCCAAATATAGTTGAGAAGACAGAGATCCATCTTCTCTTACAGCCCACATAAACTAAGGGCTTGAGAAGGAGAGCATGAGGCAGCATATCATTAGTTCATTCTTAACTAAACTCTGATCTCTAACTAGTTTTTGTAGTTGGCGTGAGTATAATTAGTCCTGATTTATACCTATACAAAATCAGGGTCTGTCTGTAAGCATGACAACAGAACACAGGCTGCGTTACAGCTGTCACATATTCTGCTGTACCTGCCTTGCACGCTGCTGATGACACCAGCAGCCTTCATCTAGTAGCATCTGCACAGAGGACACCTGAAATAGAGTTTTCCTAACGTAATTTAATTTCTCTGAGGTGCTTTGTTTGTGGGATCTTCAAGAGCTAGTTTCTATAATGTTTTATGTTCCCAAACTAATTAAAGGTCTCTGGAATGTACCTGGTGGTAGGAAGATGCCTGTCTCTAAGCCCTTTCTGTCAGTGAGTTCAGGAGAGAGACAAAACAGTCATGAGAAGTGCTGAGCCAAGCAGGAAAAGAGACTCCAAGGAAGCAGAAGCTGTGACGATAGTTTTCCTTTCTGCATCGGACATGCTGGGGAAGGGGTGTGTGTGTGATAGAGCACACCATGAATCTGTCCAGTTCATAGGTCAGAAAAAAAGAACAGTGTATAGACAGAACACAGGCAAAAATTTGTAACACAGAATAGTGGTGGGGTGAGGTTTCAAGTCTTCACAAAATTTCTCAGCCATGTTTCCCCCCCCCTTGAATTTTAGTATAAACCTTATATTCTGAGCTGTACCTCACAGCCTATCCAGCAGATCACAGAATCGTCGAATACCAGGTTGGAAGGAACCTCAAGGATCATCTCATCCAACCTTTCTAGGCAAGAGCACAGTCTAGAGAAGATGGCCCAGCACCCTGTCCAGCTGCGTCTTGAAAGTGTCCAGTGTGGCAGAGCCAACCGCTCCCCTGAGGAGATTATTCCAATGGTTGACTCTTCTCACTGTGAAAAATTTTCTTCTCATGTTCAGTCGGAATCTTCTCAGGATTAACTTGTACCATTGCCCCTTGTCTTTTCCTTTGTGAAAAGGGAGTCTCCATCTTCTTTGTAGCCACCCTTTAAATACTGGTACATGGTGATGAGATCACCTCTAAGCCTCCTTTTCTCAAGGCTGAACCACCCCAGCTCTCTCAGCCTGTCCTCATACAGCAGGCTTCCCAGTCCTTTGATCATCTTGGTGGCCATTCTCTGCACCCCCTCCAGCCTGTCCACATCTTTTTTGTGTAGTAGGGTCCAGAACTGTACACAGTATTCCAGGTGTGGCCTGACAAGAGCTGAGTAGAGTGGGATCCAGATCACACATTACTATCAATATCTCTGCTACAGTAGAAAAGAGGAAGAACCTGGCTCTGTAGAGCAGCAGAGAGACAGGAGCTGGGGCAGTGGCCCTGAAGGGACAGCCAGGGTACTCTGTGCCCAAGGCAAAGGTCATCATGGAGTCAGAAGAAACACTGGGGTAGTACCTGGTTGTTGCATGAAAGTGACCAAGAAACTATTTTTCCACTTTAAACAACAAAACAACTCTCAAAATTATCTAAACAGTTTTTCAGCCTTCCAGAGCATGAAGGGATGCCAATTTTTTCAAATACCAAAGAAGTCCAAAATCAACTGTATTCCACAGTTCAGCCTGGATTCTGCCCTTTGCCCCAGCACACTCCTCTCCTATTTTCCATAATGTTCTGTCCACACTGATGTTTTAAAACCCTTTGGAGAGTACCCAGTAACACATTTAACACTTATCTCAATAAGTGCACTATATACATTTCTCTAACTTTGCCCCAGTGACTGTAACATAGGGGCTGTCAGCTACCTGGTAGCAAGATAGCAAGGATATCACTGTTTTTCTGTGGTTAACCTTTAGGACCACAGACAGAGAGGAATCATTTAGACCACTGAATTCAATCTTCCTCAACTGTAGGTAAACGTGTGGTTACCTGCAGAACATCTAGTCCATGAGACACTTTGCAACACCTTGTGTATGTAACAAACAAGAAGCCACATCTCCTTTTCGCTGGGACATTTCAGGAGAGAGACTCTCTTAGATCCCTAAAATAGCAAGCAATCTTTTAAAGAGGGCTCCCAGATGACCCTAAGAAGCAGACATGGCCCATACCACAAGAGAGGGCAATGGAGAAGAACACAAGTGAAATCTCAGCCCTCACTGCACCCTTTGGGAAAAGATTTTCTCTCAGCTCAACCTTAGAGAAATCAATGTATTCACGAGCATTACACAGCTAAGAATCTAAAAGAACCAGAAACCACTGGAATGTTTTTTTTTCTCTGTGACTAACCTCCAGTATTTAAAAGAAAAAAGGAAAAAAAGAAGCTGCAGGGCCATATTTCATATCCTTCTGCCCCAAAACATAAGCAACAGAAGCACACATGGTATTGATACAGTATAAACTGAGAAAATGAAATTATCTCCTTTTGCATCAACATGAAAGACGCTTTAGGCAATGTTCAACAGGAATCTCCAGATATCTATAGGAGGTCTCCTAGGAGGTTAGATTCCCTTCCATAAGTTATGAAGCTGTATCTTTCAAGACTAGGCAGTAGGGAGAGGCATGTTTGACCCTTTGCAGGTGCATGCATCCTTTAGGAGGCACAGCAACATTGTACAAACACACTCCAGTTAATTGCAGTTAATTGAGGACAGCAGCACCCAATGCAGATGATGCAATGAGACTGTGCATTGGCAATTGCATACTGGCATGGACCCGAGATTCAGATCCACAGTACAAGCCATTCCTCAGAGCTATTCGTAGGAGATTCAATAGTCATAAAAACACGCTGTGGTTTAACCCGGCAGGCAGCTAAAGACCACACAGCCATTCGCTCACACCGCCCGCTCCCCAGTGGGATAGGGGAGGAGAACTGAAAAAAAAGCAAAACCCGTGGGTTGAGATAGGCAGTTTAATAAATCAGCAGAAGAAACTATTATTATTATCATTACTATTAATAATAATAATAATAGAATATACAGAATAAGTGATGCACAATGCAATTGCTCACCACCTGCCAATCGCTGTCCAGCCAGTCCCCAGCAGCTATCACTGCCCCCCAGCCAACTGCCCCCAGTTTAGATGTTGAGCATGATGTCATATGGTATGGAATCAGCCAGCTGTCCTGGCTGTGCCCCCTCCCAGCTTCTTGTGCACCTGCCAGAGCATGGAAAGCTGAAAAGTCCTTGACTGGTGTAAGCACTCCTTAGCAACAACTGAAACATCAGTGTGTTATCAACATCATTCTCATTCCAAATCCAAAACAAAGCACTATGACAGCTACTAGGAGGAAAATTAACTCTGTCCCAGCTGAAACCAGGACAAAACAGAAGGATCATTAAGTCATCTAATCCAAGTGTGTCTAACAGCCTACAGACTCCCCAAACCCACCTCCCATCCCACCCCCACCCCCCTCATCTCCTGCACTGAGCATAGTAACTTTTGGTTAACTAAAACATCTTCTGAAAAGGCAACCAATCTAATCTGAAGACTTAATCAAGATCAGGCAGTCTTAGTACTAGGATAAAATTATGGCAGTCTTTCTGGTTTGATTCACAAGAGAAGCAGCATCTGTCTGGGTTGCCAGTTTTAGACCATTGTGCAGATTTTGAAACACAATCCAGAACATTATCTGGGCTCTTCGGGCTTGTCTTCCCTGAATACCTTTGATTTGTTCACAGAACCAGAGAATTATGTAGGTTGGAAGGGACCTCTGAAGGTCATCTAGTCCAACCTCCCACTCAAAGCGGGTCCAACTAGATCAGGCTGCTCAGGGCCTCACCCAGTGGAGTTTTGAAAGTCTCCAGGGATGGAGATTCCCCAACTTGCCTAGGCAATCTGTTCCGGTGCCTGATCACCCTCATGGTAAAATACCTTTCCACACATCTAATCAAAACTTCCTGTGTTGCAACTTGTCTCTGTTGCTTTTCATTCTATTGCTGTGCACCTGTGAGAAGAGTCTGACTCTCTCTTCTCTGCACCCTTCCGTTAAGTCGATGAAGACAGCAATAATGTCTTCCCCCACCCTTATCCAGTACAGACCAAACAAATCCAGTTCTCTCAGCCTCTCCTCCCAGACTGTATGCTCCAGCCCCCCATCACCCACTGAACACGCTCTAGTGTGTCAAAATCTGTTTTGTACTGGACACCATATTGTGAGATGTGCTTGCACAGGTGCCAAGCCACGGGAATAAACTTCTTCACTCAACCTGCTGGCTACACTCATGCTAAAAAAAGCTCAGTCTACAGTTCATCTTCTTTGCAGTGTTTTTCACTAGGCCGTACAGCCAAAATCTTGCCCTAAACATATTTTTAATTTTCTTCATGCTTCTCCTTATGTTTCACACAAACTTATCGGACACTTCTACAGCTTTCCTCCATAGAAGATTCTACTTGGAACAGTCGTCTTGAGAACAGGCCCTACTGCCCACCATACTCAACTGGGTGGGACACAAAAACACATTGTCTCCCCAGACTAATATTGTCAACTTTAAGGACATTGCTTCAAAACAGTTTATTTCTTAATCAGGTTACACCAGTCATTCTGCCTATATCAATTAAAAAAAGGAACATCCTATTGAAGTCTTTGCTATCAATTAATACAGAGACAACTGTTTCTCCTATGATTTCCTTCTCTTGGTTTCTACACACCCTAGAGTCATTGGAAGGTGCTGCCCAGCCAGAAGTATGACCCATCCTTGCATGGGCCAGTCTCATAAACTCATGCTTGTTTGTAAAGAACATGTTAGAGACAGCTGTACTTCAACAGCTTCACTAAATCCAGCTGAATGTCTGTTCTGAGAGCTGTGTTCCCGTGGCACAATTTTCATTAATTACACCACTAAAAAAAAAAATTAGAGTTCTCAAACCGATTGTTTGTAATGAAGTATGTTACCTGGTAATCTAAAGACGAAATGATCAGCTACTACGTGGCAGTATCTCTTCTTTTGTATAAGAAGTCTAGCCATGAAATAGACATAGTCAGCAGGAGTAGCTCCATGATAAAACACAATAAGCCCTGGTCCTTCAGGAATATTTTCAGCACCATGAAGCTCATAGCCTGTTAGGAGTTAATGACATAACAGATATCAAAGTTTGACACAATTCTATCCCAAAGTAACTAACTTGCGGCAAGTTGGCAAACTAAAACCAATTGCTATTGAGAAGTGGTAAGAGCAAAGTGGCTGCCAAAAAGTCAAGAGGTGACTTGCAGCATTTGCGAAGCTGCTTTTACATGAAATACAAGTTTCATTTAAAGCAAAGTGCCACATTTAAAGAAAGAAGAACAAAAAAACTTGAAAACAAAACACCCAGTCTCACTGCCTTGAACTATGTAATTTTTCCTCATTTTTTCAGTTCACTGTACTCAAGGCTGCAGAGTCCTCTGAATCAATCATGCAAGAGAAATCAAAATAAGGATTGGATAGGAGCTGTGAAACACAACTGTTTCAAGCTCTTATTTACGTTTCAAAGTTTATTGCCAACAGTAATTATTTAAGAAGATTTGACATGACAACATGCATTTACGTGTCTCCTTTTACTCCAGGGTATGAAGCTTATCTTTGTTATTTCCCTCAGAGTTATACTTGCTCCATTTTTCCATCAGTACAAACTAAAAGCTGGTTGGGGCTTTATATGATTAATTGAAACATACATAAACACACACAAGTTTCTTACTGAACTTACATTTCTAATTAACAGTGCAGAATATATTGAGTTAACACAAAACATCAAAATGAATCCTTATAGAACATATTCAGTCAATACTGAACAGTATTGTTACAGTATCTTGTTTGTGGGTTTTTTTAAATAAACAACAACAAAAAAAACCCACCCAAAAAAACCCCCAAACCAAACCCTGTCACTTCCAAAGTTAATCAAATTGCAATTCCCATTCCATTTTTTTTTTTTTTTTAATTCTGAAGGTAATCTTGGCTCTTCTTCCTCTATTTCTCTTTCTATACCTGTGGAGCTGCAAAATATTGCAAGCACATCGTCTGTACTATCCCAAGTGGCCACTAACTGTGCTTCATGCTGGCCAATCATAGCCAGAATGATACCTACATCTAGCATTTGCATAATATATGTAAAGTTACAAGTATCACACACCAGTTTTGGGGCTTAGGCTTTTTGGTTGTGAGGTTGGTTTGGGTTTTTGGGTTATTTTCCAATGCTGTAAGGTTTCAGGATGAAAAGTTCTTCCTATGATATATTGATTAATGAAGTGGATGCAAAACATTTCATTCTTTAGCAAGAGCAGTGTATAGAGAATATGGAAGCAGCTGGCAGGGCAGAAAAAGTCACAGTTGTCAATGAGGGACTGGATAAGAATCTCTTCTGCGCAAATAAAAAGTTAGACCTTATAAAAAGAAAAAGTTACTACGGATGAAAAGAGCAAGGCCTCAAAAACCATTTTCTTATGAAAAAAGTAAATAGCTTTTTATTGTGAAGTGAGCATTTTAAGGTCTTTGATGTAGCTGTTGATTCTGATCTAGTACACTTTCCTAGATTTGAAAGTTACATCTTGGTCTTACAAAGCCTATCTGATACAGCCACTGCACCATCTGGTTATCAATGCCTTGAAAACCCGCTTCCCTTTGACTAGAGAACAAATAGAGATGATTTTCAAGAAGGATTTGTTCTTTATGTAAATTGCTCTTAAACATTTCTTTCTCCTTTAGCTGCATCTAGACTGAATGGTTCTGAAAGAGGCTTATGATTTCCTTAGAAAGAAAAGCCAAATCATTTATTAAGTCTTTCTTTATAAAAGAAATAATGGTAGAAGGACAAGGAACAGAGCCCTTAGTTTTGACATTCTAGCAGACAAAGTAGTTGTCAAAAATACATAGACAGAAAGAAAATAAAAAAAAAAAAAGTAGGGATCTGTAACAGTTTGGGGCTCTAAAGTCGATTTGAAGTAGCAACTAGTGAGTGAACTGACACTAAGTGCTCCTTTTAGCCATCATTTGGCATTACATGTAAGAGACTGGTTAAGTGCAATTACATTATGCTAACATGCTGACATACTAGCTATCAGAGAACTGGCATTTAACTTCCAGTGTTCATATATTGGCTCTGGAATAATACAGTTAATTGATCTAATTGTTAACATAGCAATTATTTCAGGTCCTCCTGGCATGAGGAAATCCAGGAGTAGTTATAAAAAGTAAAAAAGAAAAAAAAAAAAAATAATTTTTAAAAATTGTATCTATATTCAACTGGATGGATGAAAGATCTCTTTTTGTAGCAGTAAAGGACTAAATGCATAAGACAAAAAAACTTACATCCAAGAAAGCCTCGGTGGCTTTTTTCTCCCAAGCATCACTGGCAGTCATTTATAAAACAGAAAAAAAAAATTGGCATGAATTTCAGATTTCATGCAACAACAGCAACAATCATATATATATTGATAATCCTGAAAGGTAAACCAGGAATAAGAGCTTCAGCAGTTTTTAATGAAAAGTCAGATCTCACTTACCATGCCATATTCTTCCATGTCCATCCCATAGGGTAGCCAACATTTGCTTTGCACCATCCCAAAAATCATTGGAATAAGCTTCCTTTAGTTCATTCTTCCTTTTGTAAATATGAAGAAGGAGAATGGAAGTGTAGAAGAGGATGACAAGAACTCCCGGAAGTAGAAAAACTACCGCGAGTGGAAAAAGCACCCATGAAAGGTAGACTGCATAACTCAGATAATCTTCAATATGCTCCACGCCAGTCCATTCTCCCAGAACGTAAGTCAGGCAGGTTAAGTAGGACATAGGTATCGGTCCTGCAGTACAGGATTCATTGCCACCTATCATCTCCTGTTTAATTAAAAAAAAAAAAAAAAAAAAGGCAGATGAATAAATCCTCAAAAAGGCAGACCTGCCTGTACTGTTTAATTGTACAAAAACTCTCTCTGAGGCATTTTATTCATATAACATTTACCCCATGTCCCAGCAGCACCTATTAGAAACATAATGGTTCATACAGCAGCAGTTTTACTTGATTTTTTCAGTCTTTTTCTTTTGTGTAGTGGAAATGCTGACAATTCTAATGGAGAAAGTGCAATTGCTTAATCTCAGGCTAAGATTTTATCTCATTAAAAACTGTTCAACTTACGCAGATCCAGAACATTTACACTGTTACCAAAACCAATTTAGACTGTATTTTCGATTTTCAGAAAGCTGTATTGATTAGTCTAATTTATTGTTCTACACAATACACAGTACCCCCAAAACCCTCCCCCAAGCACTTACTACAATAGGAAACAGCACAGTCTCAAATCCAGTGCCATAAAACACCTACTGAACACTTCCCCTAACCACAAGCATACCACGACTCAGGAAGAAGATGGTCTCAAATAAGCAAGTCTCACTCCTGTACAGACCTTCAACTGTACCTGAAAATTCACAGATAGTGAAATGCCAAGTCCCAGAGCACAACACAGAGAGGAGGCAGAAAGGACAAGGAAAAAAGATCACAAAAAGCCCTCTAGAAGTTTTAACTGCTCTGGCTTTAGTGCACCTATGTATAAGAATCTCTTTTCTCCAACGCCAGCTCCTAAGAAGTTTCAGGGCTAGACCTCTCTGGGCTGATATTTCAGGCTTTCTGTAATTCTGGACCAACACTTTTTTCTTAGCTTTGTATGATTTAGGGGGAAAGTTGTTATTCAACTCCATCTTACAAACATAAGACAACCTGCCTGCTTGGCTATCTTAGCTACAGGTCTAGAACAATATACATAATACCTTGGGGGGAAAAAAGTTATCCTAGTCTAGAATAAAGTTTTCATCAAGACTTGAAGTAACTGTTAGTCAGGACCAAGAAGAAAAACATGCTGCATCTGTACTGTAGGCTTGTAGAGAGAAACGGATTAAGACAATAATTTCTGAAAGAATCTAAGCCTGGGGTTGTTGTGGTTTGGCTGTTTATTAAAATGTGACTTACAACATGTATGATCACAGAGTTCCTATGCCTAGATGTACATATGTCTATCAGTCCCTCACTCTTGCTCTGTTTTTGCAAGCAACAAGTGACTGAAATTCAGAAGGTAATTTTGCTAGTACTATCAGAACCCCAATGACAACAAAAACTACAGATCAGTTTTATTTCACATTTGGTATGAGATGCTGAAACACGTACTAGAGCAGAACTCATCTCACTTCTTTCCCGGTCTCATTTCTTCCTCCCGTTCGGATAGAGCACAAGGATGTTCCTTTTCCTTCTGTTTTGAAATCATCCTCCACCCACATTGCTCAAGATAACCCCTATTAATGAGAAGAACGCTGATCTCATGACAAGGACTTTGCTCCCACAATCCATGCCTGTTCCACTAATTCAGGCTTACAACATTTTGCTCCTCAGCACGTTCTTGAGGACAATGTGACGAGCAGCTGATTTACCTTCAGCGATGTATTAGCATGTAGCATTACTGACATGAACTTCACTGATTTCATGCACATGTGTTTGGGGGTGTGCATTAGGGGCAAAGGACAGGAGAGAGCAGGCCTGTGGGAGAACATGAGAAAGTTCTTTCTCATCCCAGTTGCCAGAGCTGAACTCCAGAACCCGTCAGGCAGCAAACACCCACAGCAAGTACAAGAAACACAACTTGTGAGACCAAGCAGGGTTTAGGAGTAGCATTCAACACCACACTATTTATCAGATTTCTATGCCCGGACTTCTCCAGTGGTTCCACCTACTAGCTAGAGAACAATATGGAGCATGCATTATGGCACAGAAACATTTTTCAAAACTCAGAGGTGATTATATAGCTTATAAGATTACTTAAAGTTATACTCCCTCACCTATTATATTGTTAATTGTTTATGGCTTTCTCCAAACACAAAATCCTCATCAAGTAAATCTAAAGTCCTGTCCACACATGTCAGCCTTGCAAATATTACTTGTCCTTTTCCCTGTAATGTTAGATGCAATATCTCAAATGCAATCATTTCAGTTTTATAAATTTACTTGCCTATCTATGCACTAACCTGTAATAGAAATTTAAATCCGACATGTTCTTTGCTGCCAACCACAGAAGTAGCATCTAAAGTACTGCCTTCTGTTAGGGATTGTCAAGTCTACTCTGAACAACGTTGTTTCCTCATCTTGAAGAGAATCATAGAATAATTTATATTGGGAAGACTCATTGGGCAGCACTCGTCCAATCTCTTGCTAACTAAGGAGTTAGATCAGGTTGCCCAGGGCCATGTCCAGTCCAGTTTGTAGTATCTCCATGGATGGAGATCCCACTGCTTCTCTGGGCCCCTAATCCAGTGCTTGAGCACCCTCACGGTGAAAATGTTTTTCCTTATTCAAGTAAGAATTCCCCTTACTGCAATTTGTGCCTATTGCCTCCTGTCCCTTTGCTGAGAAGGGTCTAACTCCCTCCTCTCTAAAACCACTCATTAAGAGCAGCAGTAAGATCCCCTTTAAGGCCTCTCCAGGCTAAACACACACACCTCACCTCCCTCAGCTTCTCCAGACACCACCTGCTCCAGCCCCCTAACAATGTCAGTGACCCTTCTCCGTACCCCTTCCAGTCCGTCAGCATCTTTCTTGTATTGTGGGGCTCTAAACTGGACTTGTCGTCTCAAAAGTGCTGAAAAGAAGGTAAAAAATGCTTCCTTGATCTAATGGCTATGGCCTTGCTAGCACAGCCCACAATGTAGATAGCCATCCTCATATTTGACTTATCATCCACCAGGCTCCTCCAGGCCTTTATCTCCTGTAATTTTGCTCCCCCCATAACAAGTCCAGCATTTGTTCTGATCACCCGTGGTAGGTCCACAAAAAACACTCCGTATCCAAGTCCAAGTGTGATTTATGTTATTGCCATGCTGAATACCCTACCAAAGGCAATAGCAGTGAAGAAGGGAAGACAGATTCTCTCTCCATGATCAAAAAAAGCATAGGATGCTCCACACTGAATAAAGGTCCAACATAGTTCCTATATGCTGCTAACAGATAATGTCATTTTCATCCGTTCCAACTTTACAGCTGTCTACTCTATGACTGTCCAGAGCAGTTAAAATTACAAGGTAACACAAACAGTCTTCTAGAAACACTAGCAATGTCATTCTGATTAGGCCCTCATTCAAGCAAAGAGAGACTACCCTGCCCTCCTTGTCAGAGGTTTTCTGACATCTGCCACCATCCAAATTGAAAAACTACAATGGGGTGCAGTGCTACTGAGTCTCACCCTTAGCCAACTTACAGGCAGAAACCCTCTGTAATACGAGCATAGCCTTAAAGGACTATTTATTTTAATTGACATCACTAACACGTTGCCTGTTGGGCAGTTCAAACTAAATATTTTTAATTTAAGTTCTAACTTCCTAATAGAGCAGCTCATTTTCACCAGATGAAAAAGATCCAATTTCTCATTTGATTAATGATAGTGCATGCTGACTTATGCTTACACTTAAGGCCTTACGTTGACAGTGAAATGGAAACAAGGCTAACCTGCAATTCCTTCTGCTGACTACTAGCATATGACCCAGAAAAGTCCTTAACTAAACTACCTACAACGGTGGTCTTCAGCTGCAGTCAGCAGACGCTGGGTTACTGGAGACCCTACTGATCACGCGAGGAGAAGCAATTATGGAAAGCAACATATCCTGCCGCAAACCACGCACAGCACGACTTCAGCATGTCTATGAAATGTGTAAGCAGAACCTCCGGAGAACATCCCAGCGTCTCCAGACCAGAGAGATACCGAAAGGCAACAGCTAGGACCTGCCCCTGCCAACCGAAATACACCGCCCTCCACGGCATGGGCCGGTTAGGGAGCGCGTTCCTGCCAGAATTTGCAGTGCCACCACAAAGGCCAAAACCCAAAAGACCCCGATAACCCTGCTAAGGGCGGCACCCGCAGCTGGCCAGATCCCGGAAGCCCGGCGGCCCTCCAGCGGCGACCGCTCCGGTCCCTTCTCCGGGCACGAAGGACGCAGCCCCGGCCCCGCCGCCCCAGCTACGCGTCCCCCGGCCTCCTCGCCCGGTCCCGCAGTGCCCGGCCCCGCCATAGTTACAGCAAGGCCCCAGGCTCGGCGGCGGCCGGCGCAAGCCCCCTCCCTCACGGGGACCTGCGGGGCCGCAGTGGGGACGGGGCCCCGCACGGAGACCCACACGCACCCCCCCCCAAGCCCGCCCGGCAGCGCCCGCTCACCTTCCCCTGGCGGCGGCGGCTCCGGCTCCGGCTCCAGCCCCGCGTCCCTGCCGGGGCCTGGTTTTACTTCTCCGCCCGCCGCCCCCGAGGCCGGGTGCCCGCGGGGCGGCCAGGCTAGGGCGGCTCCCCGCGGCGGGGCGGAGGCGGCGGCAGGGCACCGGCCGCCGGGGGGGGGCGGGGGGCGGGCCGGGGGCGGGGGGGAGCGCGGGGCGCCCCGGGCCGGCCCGGGGGGCCCGGGTGCGGGGCGTTCCGCTGCGAAAGAAATATGGGTTCCTCCGAGCCGGCGCGGGCCGGCCCCCCCGCCCGGCGGCGGCCCGGCCCCGCGTGGCAGCGCTGCGGCTCCAGCCTGCGGCGGCCTTCCTCAGGCCTTGGCCTGCTGGGCGCTGGGAAGGTGTTACCGCCTGGCCTGCGGCCTTGGCTGCGCTTTCTGGATCCATGGGCTAAGCAAAACCAAAACAAATGAAAATCGCCCTAAGAAATACGGGGTGTCTGCATCACCCCAGGCTCGGCGCCAGACGCGCAGGTCAGTGCCGCTGGACTGAAATGCCAGGTGGCCATGGACCGCGCCACCTCACTCTGCTCGTCGCTTTTCTGGCCGGCCGCGTGCTCCCGTTACAGAGCCTGCCTGTTGGGCTCAGCGCCGTTGCTCAGTTCTGCATTTGTGTACCTGCAGTCGCACTGCTGCCCACCTGATCCCTTAAGGGTCAAAAGACCCCCAGATGTAAGCGGCTTACATGCATAAGATTCAGGCCTTATTGTCTAGTTTGCTGATGGCTTTGCTAAAGGCAGTAGTGTCTAGTTTGGATGTTTTGCTAAAGTCAGTAGTATAGTTAGTAAATTTAGAACCCTATTCAAGGACGGGAAGAATTGGGAGGGCATGAAGCAAAAAGATAATAACGGTTTGTCAAGGTTGCTAGACTAGAAGGAATGAGAACTAATCGACGCAGGAAGATTTGTGGCTCCTTACGAAGGACAGTTTTTGATAAGAACCAGGAGTTTACCTTAAGAACTGGTTTACACCGACCCTGCAGTTTGGGCAAGAGCCAAGGAGCAACTGAGTCTGTGCAAGAACAACAGGTTACTAGCGGTGATGAAGAGGAGCCATCAGCCTTCATCCCCACGACCCCCGACGACCACCACAAGGAAGCACTGAGCAAGCGCAGTTGGGAGGGACTTCTGGAAATCACCTCATTAAACTAATTTTAATAGGAAGAGGGGACAGGTTATGCATATGTATAGGCGTATTGGGAAACTTCATGCATATGTAACACTTTGCTACATATAAACAGGACAAGTTGCCACGTGGAGGTGCACACGACTTTGGTGGGACTACCCCCCGTGCTGCCCAGTGCTGAATAAACATACCTACTTTACAATCTTACAGATTGTGGAGTCCGTTTTCCGCACGTCACACCTAATTTATTTTTCCAGCGTTACCAGTAGGGCATTTTTCCCCAGCACAAAATCTTGTCGTTTGAGCTGGGCAAACCCTATATGCAAAAAGCTGAAGCATCAGGATTTGCTTGCATTGTTCATTAGGCAAACTACACCCAAAAAGAGTCATAAATGCTGCTTCCAGGTCATTTGCATTTGCTGGTTTTCATTTCTTTTTTGTTGTATGACAGAGAGGCTAGAAAATACGTGTAGGAGGGGAGGGGTTTGATCCGCAGTTACAATTCCTTTTGTATGAAAAGAAACTCCAGTTTCTGCTAGTTTCAACAATACCAGTTTCTAGTTCTAGTTGCCGTAATTCCGCTCTAAAAAGAGTAAAAATTTACAGGTAACCTCTAAAATAGTATTATAAAGTTTCTGGGGAAAATGGCTTAAATTTTTTTATTAAAAATCACTGCTTACTTCAGAACAGTCTCTCTAATAGTTTTGTCTATCACCTTGAGACCCCAGAAAATACTCTTAAGACAACTGTGACAGAAGACAACTAATAGAAATTAATTTTTACTCCAGCTCACTTCAGCTGAGCTGCAGATAATACAGAGATGCTCCTGCAAGATGAAGTAGCCCAGGAAAAACTTGAACTTTGTTAGCAAACTTTAAGAGCTGTCTGAAATACAGGAGATGTAGGTTCAAATCCCCACTTTCAGAGATAATCAGTGCTCTGATTAGAATCATAGAATCGTTTAGGTTGGAAAACATCAAGTCCAACTGTTAACCTAACCCTGCCATTCCACCACTAAACCATGTCCCTAAGCACCTTATCTACCCATCTTTTAAATACCTCCATGGATGGGGACTCAACCACTTCTCTGAGCAGCCTCTTTGAATGCTTGACAACCCTTTAGGCGGAGAAATTTTTCCTAATATCCAATCTAAACCTCTCCTGGCACAACTCAAGGCCATTCCCGCTTTTCCTATCACCTGTTACCTGGCAGAAGAGACCAACCCCCACCTCGCTACAGCCTCCTTTCAGGCAGCTGTAGAGGGCGATCAGGTCTCCCCTCAGCCTCCTCCAGACTAAACAACCCCAGTTCCCTCAGCCGCTCCTCATCAGACTTGTGCTCCAGACCCCTCACCAGCTTTGTTGCTCTCCTCTGGATATGTTCCAGCAATGCAACATCTTTCTTGTAGTGAGGGGCCCAAAACTGAACACAGTATTCAAGGTGTGGCCTCAACAGTGCCCAGGACAGGGGCATGATCACTTCCCTACTCCTGCTGGCCACACTGTTCCTGATACAAGCCAGGATGCCATTGGCCTTCTTGGCCACCTGGGCACACTGCTGGCTCATATTCAGCTGGATGTCAACCAGTACCCCCAGGTCCTTTTCCACCAGGCAGCTCTCCAGCCACTCTTCCCCCAGCCTGTAGCGCTGCATGGGGTTGTTGTGACCCAAGTGCAGGACCCGGCACTTGGCCTTGTTGAACCTCATACAGTTGGCCTCGGCCCATCGATCCAGCCTGTCCAGGTCCCTCTGCAGAGCCCTCCTCCCCTCGAGCAGATCGACACTCCCACCCAGTTTGGTGTCATCTGCAAATTTACTGAGGGCACGCTCGATCCCCTCATCCAGGTCATTGATAAAGATATTAAACAGAACTGGGCCCAGAACTGAGCCCTGGGGCTCACTGGATTATATATCCCCTATCCAAGATGAGGGCTCCGTTCTGAGTTGCAGCATGGCCCCTAGCATCAGGTATCAGAGGGCACGGAGTTTGAAAGTTTGTGCAAATTCAGGTGACTGAAGTGTTTTAATTGATGATGCTAATGCACTTGAATAATAGGATAGGATAGTCAGAGAAGGGTGCTAAGTCCCTTGGCATAGTTTCTGCGATACACAGAATGCTTTCAGATTCCAGTTACTCTTAATTCCTCTTGTTTCTTCATCTGTGTCCATTTTAGTATTCAATAACCCTTTCTTTTAGTTCCTTTCCTCACTCAACTTAAGCTCAGGCTTTGAATTTTAGCTTGTATTATTGGAGTACACTATGTAAGGCTGCATGGTTTGAGTTCCTGTTCACATCCAGGCATATCAGTCAGCATCTTGATTTGCTTTAGTTTATCATCTCCTATGCATGCTGAGTCTCTGCTGGGAGAAAAATCTTTCTGCCTGTATACAGAAATTATTGTTAACGTGTTCCAGTAGACATTCCTATGTCTTAGGACAGATTTGAGATTTTTTTTCAGGACAGGATTCTTGTCTTTTTGCTCCAGGGAAATAACTTGCCTGCCTCAGGGAAATAACTTGCCTGCCTGTCCTGCTCCCTTCTCCAGATGTACAAGAAATATGGGTGGAGTAGCAGCATGGGAAGAGGACAGATTTATTTTAATCCAAAGGGTAGATTTAGTTTTCTAATGAAAACGGGCAAATGTTGTATCTATTTCCTTAGATGCAACATAAAGTTTTGGGATGTTGAGGGGAAAGATTATATAGGTATTAAAAGTACAAGAAAGAAAAATGAGGCACAAAAATCACTTTTCTTGGTGTTTAAAGTTAACAGACTTGGTTGCATTTAATGGCATATTGGATAGATTACACTAAGTTCTCCCACTCCCACCAGTAACAACATCCCACAGGTTGTAAAAACACATTCTGCTTTGTAGCGAGTTTCCCTATGCTGAAAGTTGTACTAGGAAGACTACGCTGCCTGCATCCCCCTTTCCAAACAGGCATTTTGGCTCAAACAGTATGGGGACAGCAGTGTTGCAGTACAACATTTTTGGGCAAACCCCCAGTGACAACAAGCCTCAGGGTTGCATTACGTAAGTCAGCTCGCCCCCAGCCCGCTCCCTGCTCCCAGGAGATGTGGGTGCGTACAGCACATCTGTCCTGCAAACACAACGTGATGCAGGGATTCTCAGGCTGTGAGCAGCCTCATCCTCTATGCCAGCACTGAATGGTGCAACACTGCCTGAATGTACCAGCTCAGACTCAACACTACTCCCTACACGTATTTGCATAGTACTAAACATGTAACTAAAGCTTTTTTTTCTCTCTTTGAGAAACTTTTAATTTTTCTGTCAGGGCAAAGTCTTGGCTGTAGCATTCCTACTTTCCAGGGTACCAAACCACTAAGCTGATGTGTTTGTAGGAGTCTAGTATCTGGTTTAATGGGATTATTTCTCCTTGTATAGTCTCTCCAGAAAAATGGTCTAAGCAGTAGATCATTAGCCAAAGTGAGACAGCTTCTCTTCTGACACCATCTTGCGAGGGGGAGGTGCCCATCGAGGGGTGGACTCTAGTGGGACAACACTGACTCTGAGGTTCTGCTCTGAGACTGGATCGTGAACCGCTCAAAACATAAAACCACAGATCTAGACAAAACTTCTGCAGCGCTCAGATGTATGTACATACTTGTTTTAGGAACCAGGGAAATCTTGGCTACATGATTTCCTTCAGGGGAATTTAGCAGTTGCATTGCTATTATACGTAAGTTTTCTTCTTCAGTCTTTCTGAATTCAGAATATCCTCAAAGACATAGGGGAACCTTCAAAAGGTTAATTGTTTTCTCCTGTTGGAATCTGTAGGAACTTGTAAATTAAATTGGTTGAACACCAATTATTAGTCATCATTGCCATAGGACATTGCTTTTTACTGTATGCTGTAAAAAACATGAAATAAACACTTTTCTAATCACTTTTACGACGTTTGTCAAATCGCTCCAGTAAAGCCTTCCATATGCTGCCTGGGATTGTTTGGTGCTTGCTTATGAGAGCCTCGACAGCAGTCCTTGTCTGAAAAGAGAAGAGAAAGTTGTCTTTACAGACCTGCTTATGCAAGGAAGAACAGTATAATCACTGACGTCTTCTCCAAGGTTCAGGGGGTATTGGGAAATTTACACACAAGATCTACTGTAAGAAAAAAATTGTCTTTTATATTAGCTAGTTGTCCTAATGACACATTCCTTGGAAAGGAAAGGAATAAAAACATTGATTGCAGTTTGGATAGGCTCAAATTATTGAGATTTATCAAATCTGGTCATTACTAAGTCAAAGTAGCCTTTAACATATGCAAACATTAAGTTTTTGCAATCTCCACCCCTGAAGATTTTCATCAAGAACAATGGATAAAGCCTGAATAACCTCGTCTGATCTCATAGCTGACCTTGCTGGGACGAGGAATTCAGAGTAGACACCTCTGTCTTGTCCTTCCCAACATGAATTCTTCCATACTTGAATTCTTCCTTCCCAACAGGAATTCTTCCGTAATTTGTATCATAATCAGCACGCACATAATAAGAGAATTTATATCTAAATTCTGTTCATTTTTACTCTGCATGAGATTTCAATGCAAGTTTGTGAAGAGAGTGCATAAAATACTCTGTATTTGTACTAGCAATAAGAAAAAAACTCCCTTAGTTTTTCCTCATGTGTTTAAACTTGAAATAAGGCTAGCTACATACTCCGGTGATCTACCCGAGAGTGATGGTAGAATATGACTGGGAATATAAGAAAAGAGTGGCCAAACTTTGCCTGACACATTCATGTCCTGACTCCTTTCCAGGGCAGGATCAGAGGTCAGCCAGGCCACTGCTCATCCCAAACCCCATTTGGGTTTAATTAGTATGAGCCGCAGAAGACCTAACTGTACTCCCACTGAAGTGGGTGGTCAGAGGCTTGACTTAATAAAGCAAATCAATGTCATGGGAAATTTCAATTTTAGTTTTGAAATACTGTTCCCCCAAAATCCAATATGGATAACCATGAGAGCAGTCTTAGCACTAATACTGCTTCCAGCCTCCTAAACCTGTTAAGACCAAAATCTATAGCTTGCTGGGACAGTTCCCTTGTAACAGACAAAACCTGACTTTCTAGTTTCACTGCTGTGAAGCCCAGAACAATCTGCAGTAGATCCTGAAAAAAAAAAAAGAAAAAAAAAAAGAAAAAAAAAAAGAAAAAAAAAAAGAAAAAAGAAAAGAAGAAAAAAGAAAAAAAGGAAAAAGAAAAAAGAAGAAAAAAAAAAGAAAAGCTAGCCTTCTTGCATCTTTGGGAGCAGCAAGGTGTTTTTTACATCAGTGATTGCTAACAAGTGTTTTGATGTGTGTATTCCTACGCCATATCAGAATTTTTTTTTTTTGTATAAATCCTTCCTTTCATCTTCTATAAAAAATTTTTAAAACTGTGTTTTCAGAATAGGTTAGTACTTTGAAAAATGCCTAAACCCTGGATCTATAAACGTTTATATGCTTCTGGGCACCACTGATTTCACCAAGCTGTAGGTACTCAAAATATTTATATTTTGTATGCAAATTATTTTTTTAACATTTTCCTTTTGACACTGAGGCTGAAGCTCTTGTAGAACTTTGTTTCTAGAGCCGTATGTTACTTAGAGAAGATTCTCAAAGGTACTTGTTATATATGAAATTTATTTTCCTAGTTACTGAAAGCTGAACTTACAGCAGAGTTTACATCATTTCAGTTATCAAAGTTACCAAAGGCATGGGAGAAACAAAGTCAGCATCCCAAGAAGACAGAGCTCACACGTTCCAAAAAGGATGAGGGCATCCCAATCAACTATTACTATGTCAATACTTTCTTGTAGGTACCCATACATTAAATAATCCTGGAGCTCAACTGCCCATTGCTTTAACAAGCTAGTAAAAGTGTATTTGTCTTTATTTAAGCATACAAAAAACTAGTTTCAAGTGCATATATAATAGAGAACAAAGTATGTAGTTCAGTATTGCAAGGAGAGCTAACTTACCTTTTCAACTAATTCCTCTGCAGTTATATTCGGATCGTAAGGGATTGGCTCCCCAATGTATGTGCGAAATTTAACTGGAAGTCCTCCGTATGGAGGAGTAAACGGCAATCGAGTACTTTCATACAACTGTCTAAAAAATTCTGAAAAAGTTTAAGGGAGGAAAAGGTGAGATTATAGTCACAGAAAACACAATCCAAACTTGAAATCTGATTAATACAGAAGACTTCTTAAGAATGCATGCTTTGGCTGACAGTCAAGAAGTTGTTACAGGATTTAGGTAACTGTCCACCAAAACAAAGCTCAAGAGACTTAATAGATCACTGAAATGAGACTGCATTCAAGAATCAAATCACACAGCACAAACCAGTTATACACAAGCGATTTCCATATTTGAGATACCTCTGACCCACAGCAAGCGTGTTAGAGAATCCAAAGTAAGCAGAAGTCTGAAAGGCACAATCTAAGAGAAAAGTGAGAGAAATCTGAGAGAGAAGTGCTGAAAACATTCCAAATACTTAAAATCCATTTTGAATTTCTTACTTCTTTCTTTAAGCATCCTATATCCTTCCCGGACATTTTGAGTATACATTGGAATGATGGGCTAAGGAATCACAAAAAAAACCAAGAAGGTGGAAATGTTATATCAAGTTTGAATTTATGTTTTAATGCCTGTTAATGTAACTAAGAAATTAACTTGAATACAGAGGATAATTATCAGTCAGTTAGGTAGCAAACAAGGAATCTTGTTATAAAATATAAACAACAACATAGAAATCAAATTCTGTTTCTCAGCTCCCACAAACATTGCTGTTTTAAAGTCAACATCTGAAAGGAAAATGACATTGTATTAGAGGTTTATGCCTTTGATTTTGAACGTACATTATAAAAGTTAACTGAGATTCTAAAAAAAGCCAACCTTGCATGTTATATATTTATTGCAGTATCTCTGACTGAAACAAAATGAAGTTTTGCAGTTTCTCTGTCTAAAGCTTACATCATGTGTGGTGAATAGGAATGTATTCAGTTCGGGAAGTCTTGCAGAAAGGAAGTAGACATTCACGTTTGGCTCATCTCATGAGCTTCTCAAACTAAGGTCTCACTGAAGCAATAATGTTTGGGTAATACCCCACTAGAAAAAACTTCTGCAGATACCTTGGACAAATAAGGCAGCTGTATGTCCTCACTGACCTGGACTACACACCTTCTCGAGGGCAGATCCTTAGGCAATTACAGAACAAGTTCACTTCATTATTGTAATTAAAAAAAAAGACACTTGAGATACCTGAACTTGAAACAGTCATGTCTTACAGCCCGAGGTAAGATTTCATAATTTGTAGACAAACTAACAGTGATTGTATCCATACATACAATGACTTTTTGCCCCTCTATTGTCCCTTTTTAGTTTTTTTGAAATCATATTTTGAGCATGTTGTTGGAATTACTTTTCCAGAAGGTAATGAAATAACACCTTTATGCTGTTAAGAATCACAACCACAGAACAGAAACCACAGGACGAGAAAAAAAGCAAGAAAAAAGGCCTAACTAGACTAGCACGCTCAGATCTGCAGTAACCCACAGAGTAGATTTACTGTGCTGGAACTGAGCTGGATCACACCTGGCCAGCTTGAAAATCATGGAGTCACAGGACAGTTGCAGTTGGAAGGAACCTCTGGACTAGTCCGAACCCCCTGCACATACTGGTCAGCCCCCAGCGTGTACTGGTGCAAGGGGTTATTCTATTTTTTTTTAAGAATTTTATAAACCATAGTCCCTCTTTATCTTTTACCTAATTACATTTGAACCACTTTCTTGGCACAGATAAAATGCAGGGATCTTCAGAAATGATGACTCCTCCCCATTAGCCTTCAAAGTCCAGCCACAGGCAGAGGGTATTTTGGAAGCTCAGGCCCCTGGCCTACATAAATCCACCTGAGACAAATGTATGTCTCAGAAGTTCAGTGAGTCAGAACATTACATTAAATAGTAAAGCTCTCCTTCTCTGCGCCCAAGTAAGCAGAGCAGTCAGACAAGATGAAGTCAAAACCAAATGTGGAAATAAGCAGGCAATGACCGAGGTTGAAACTACATTCCTTGTTTGGTTTTCTTCATCTTTTTCAGTGGAAGAACTGTTGAACTTCCGTAACATTATAATAAGAATGGGAATGTCTATTCATATATAAAGTTATTTTTGTCCTGAAATCCCCATTCAAGTCACCCATGGCAGGTTATGAACCACCATGTAGTCACTTATGAATACTGTAAAGTGTGTGTGGTTCTTTGGCTGATGGCTACACTATACGTAAAATAAATTCAAAGCAAGACACTTCTAGTCCTCTCTTGCCTTCGTCTGGGATCCAAATAAGTATTAGCAAAACATATATGAATTGCTATGAGTCTATGCCCAGTCTTCAGACAACCTGCAAGACTGGTCTGGCTGGTATTGAAAAGGATGCAGCAAGAACAAACGGGAGCAATCAAACTCCAAACTTGTCAAAAGATGGAATCCAGTTACTACTAACTTTATATAAGAAATGGTATATAAGGTTAATATTGACCCCTCTACTATTAAATGCATATCACTTCTTTTTTTAAGTGTTTAGTTATCTAAGGTGTGTCTGATCACAGCTTTCCAGAGAAATATGAAAAATGCCCAAAATTCAGTGGAGCGTGCAAGCTAATTACAGTGATGCCCACCATACTGAGATTCATTGAGACTTTCTGATCATAAAAAACCCAACCCTGAATGAGTGCAATAATAAGTGATAGAAGAGCCAGCAGCACTTGCAATAAATGTGAGCTCAGGCTAGTAGGTGTCGAAGGAGAAAATATTCTCTCTGTCTCCAGGTAACAGTGCCTGAGTGCCTGTTTTACCAAACATGTTATACAAATGACCACGAGAACCTTTCGTGCTGCAAGAACCTTACCCTCAATGAACACCCAACACATTAAACAAAACAACACCAAAAAACCCCACCAAACCCTGTTAATAGAAGGTGCCAGCAATTTTAGGTACTACTATTCAGCTATTTCCACGTGCTTTTAAATTATGGAAGACTGGAAGGATTATGAGGATTACTAGCAAGGATTTTTGTGATGTGCTTTTGTAAGGGTGGCACTCTATGTGAAGGGTGCTCATATTTTTTTAATTCAATTTTTATTTTAAAAAATATACATATTACATTGTAGAATTACACTATAAGGTTCCAAGTGAAGTGAAAACATCTGGCAAAAGAATGTTCAAATGTTTGAGGTAGCTGGAAAGACAGACATGAAAACAAAATTGTTAGAAAACACTCCAGTTGTTAAAGTGGCATCTCCTTCTGACTGTTGGAGTCTATTATTAAATTAATGAAGAGGAAAGATTGTAAGGGAATTCAAAATGCCCATATAAATTTGACTGGGTTTATCCTACTTGCATTCTGATACTTTCTTAGTAGCAGTGGTTTATAGGCCCACACAATATATTAAGAATTGTGACTCATATTTACCAGTCCACGCTTTTTTGAGAAAAAGAGTGGGAGAGTGAACAGAAGCACAGAAAACACTAAACAAATTGGATGGGTGTCCTGGTTTCGGCTGGGATAGAGTTAATTTTCTTCTTAGTAGCTGGCATAGTGTTGTGGTTTGGTTTTAGTACTAGAAGAATGTTGATAACTCACTGATGGTTTAGTTGTTGCTGAGCAGTGCTTACACCAGTCAAGGACTTTTCAGCTCCCCCTGCTCTGCCAGGGGCACAAGAAGCTGGGAGTGGGCACAGCCAGGACAGCTGACCCCAACTGGCCAAAGGGCTATTCCAGACCATAGGACATCATGCTCGGGGGGCGTTGGCCAGCGGGAGAGCAATCACTGCTGGGGACAGGCTGGGCATCGGTCAGTGGGTGGTAAGCAACTGCACTGTGCATCACTTGTTTTGTATATTCTGTATATTCTATTACCATTATTATTGTTGTTGTTGTTGTTATTCTTTTCCTCTGCTGTCTTTATCTCAACCCACAGGTTTTACTTTTTTTTTCCGATTCTCTCCCCCATCCCACTAAGGGAGCAGGGGAGGGAGCAAGCGGCTGTGTGGTATTCAGCTGCCTGCCGGGTTAAACCACAACAATGGGGTAAGAAAGAGATATAACTGCACAAAAAAAATCTGAAAGGGGCGCTAAGAAATTAAGGTTTCATGGAAGAACTCAAGTCTCTGTACAGATTCTCCTATATAGACAGAAGAGGATTACATTTATGTGGAAGGCCAAAGAAGAGCATTGCAGTTGATGAGATATTCATAAGAAAGTAAAGAAAAATGACGGTTGTGCAATTCATGAGAAAGCAGCAGAAAGCTCATGGCAGAACAGATGAAGCCTGGATGTATACCAGTATTGTCAGACACAAGAGCGCTAGGTACGCTAATTAAGACAGAAAACTTGTCTCTAATGGTGATGATGATGATAAGTGGCAGGAAAAAGACAGGGTTGCTGCTCTTTCAGCTCTATGCCATCCCAAATAATTTTTTTTCTCAGAGACTGTATCAGAGGAACACTCTCACGTGTGAAATTATATGGAAGAAATCACAGCCAGTGGTAGAAGTTTGTATTTGTAGATCATCATCCATATGGGAAATATAACTGAAACTGTGGCCATGAGTACATTAGTGGAGTGCAGACCAACAGGAACGCGTCTCTAGGGGATGCTGAAGACCTGACATCAACACAACGCATTTCAGTGGTCTGTTTTTATGGAGAACTAATTCTTGTCTGGTAGCATTGACTGAATGCCCATTTGCAATGGGAGAGTATTGGGTCCCACTTCTCATTTAGTTTCAGCCAAAAGGAATGCAGTTCAGGTATTCTAACACATTCCATGATGTGAATGAAAGCACGGTAAGTGAGGCAGATGGAAAAACTGCTTCAAAAGTGCACACATGATTCAAACTCAAGACACTGATGTAGGCGCACCTTGTGTTAGTCAATGCAATCTTTCACAAACATGAAGAAAAGTAAGGGTAAGAACAAAATCCCGGACCCTCCCAGAATACATGAGAAGAAAGAAAGATAAGGATAATACATTAAAGAGCCATAAGAAAATGACTGGGTATGTAGAAGTAAGATAAAGATATGTCTAGTAGGATGAGAAAAAAGAGTGAAACCTTATGGCAATATGGAGAAGGACCACAATGAAGATTTCTGAAATACAGTTAAGACAAAGAAATCGGATGCCTACACGATGAAACTGTAAAGACGGATGCCTTGCAACAGTCAAGAAAAAGCTATACAGTTTCATAAAACCCTCACTCCCTACAGATTAATGTGCTTGAGGAAAGTGGTGGGAAAAAGATGAGAAATCTTTACTCCCTAACTTTTTAGTTTGTCTGGAAGATTTTCCACCAAACACTCCTAAGCTGCGTTTTATAACAAAGCATGTATGCAGTAAGCATTAACTGGGGTTGGTAACATATAATACTCACCACTTTTGCATCTAGAGCAACCTGAGCAAAGCCTTTTCGATTTCCCCACATGAGTTGATAACTTTCGTCACTGAATAGTGCTTCTCGAACTCCACCTGGTGAGATGGACACCAAGTGTCCATTCTTCAGTGCAATGAGACACTCCTCCCTTGTACCTGGCATAATACCCGTCACTTCCAGTAATAATTTAAGTCCTGCAATAAATAAGTAACAAATACATCATATTATAACAGTGTATCACAAATACTGCTTGCATGTAGGAACAAGATTAGAGCTAAATGAAAACCCAGTAGCTATATATTTAGACTGTTGTGGTATAACCTAGCAGGCAGCTAAACACCACACAGCCGTTTGCCCACTCCTCCCCTCCCCAGTGGGATGGGGGAGAGAATCCAGGGTGGGGGGAGTAAAATTCATGGGGTGAGATAAAGACAGTTTAATAGGACAAAAAGGGAAAATAATAATAATGGTAAAAGAATATACTAAATAAGTGATGCACAATGCAATTTCTCACCACCCTGCCCAGCCAGTTCCTGAACAGTTGTCACTGTCCCCCAGCCAACTCTCCCCAGTTTATATATTAAGCATGACATCATATGGTATGGAATAACCCTTTGGCCAGTTGGGGTCAGCTGTCCTGGCTGTGCTACCTCCCAGCTTCTCGCTGGCAGGGCATGAGAAGCTGAACGTCCTTGGCTAGGGTAAGCCCTACTTAGCAACAACTAAACCATCAGTGTGTTAATCAACATTCTTCTCATCCTAAATCCAAAACACAACACTATGCCAGCTACTAGGAAGAAAATTAACTCTATCCCAGCCAAAACCAGGAAAATATCCACCCTTTATTCTATACCATCTATGTCTACATCCCAATTAATCACCACCACTTTTCCTGTCTTTTGAAATATACACACAGATATCATTCCCTTCGTCTATGGGACGTCCTCCAAAATGTTCATTGAGTTCATTTAGTCTATGACTTTGGGCTCCATCTGTTATAACAGTCTTTCGGGGCAGGACAGATGGTGTGTGGTGTTGGGCTGTTGCATGCTGAAGCTAGTTCTGGTTCCATCACTGCTGCACTGTGCTCAACTTCGTCAAAGTTCATTCTTCATTAATCTAGGTGATTCTTCTGCTGCACTGTGCTCAGCTTCGTCAAAGTTCATTCTTCATTAATCTAGGTGATTCTTACTGTAATACTATTGATAAGGCATATAGCCATCATAAAAGCGATGATACACATAGTATTATATAGCAATTAACATCATGCCATTCAGCTCATTGGCTATTCTCACCCAAAATCAAATCCCCTTGAGGTACACATCAGAATTCCCCATCCTTTCACATCGCTCACCAGGTGCACCCAGGTCCTTGAGCAAAAGCAATCCCACGAATGGGTTTGCCTTTCCCTGAGGCAGGAGTAACCCAGATCATCTTCCCCAGCATATTTTTATGTGCACTAAGGGACTTTATTCCCCTCTACAGTACGTAAGAGGCTTGATTGGGCAGGGCCAGCTTGGTTGGCTGATCCCCTCGTGTTGACTACCAGGTGACTTTTGCTAAATGTGTACCCCAATGTTTGAATGTCCCACCACCCATTGCTCTCAGTGTAGTCTTTAACAGCCCATTCTATTGTTCCATTTTCCAAGAGGCTGGAGCATGATAGGGGATGTGATAGACCCACTCAATGCCATGCTCTGTGGCCCATGTGTCTACGAGGTTGTTCTGGAAATGAGTCCTGTTGTCTGACTCAATTCTTTCTGGGGTGCCATGTTGCCATAGGACTTGCTTTTCAGGGCCCAGGACAGTGTTCCGGGCGGTGACATGGGACATGGGATATGTTTCCATCCATCCCGTGGTTGCTTCCACCACTGTGAGCACATGGCGCTTGCTTTGGCGGGGTTGTGGGAATGTGATACAATCAATCTGCCAGGTCTCCTCATATTTATATTTCAGCCATCATCCTCCATACCAGAGAGACTTTAACCACTTGGCTTGCTTGATCAGAGCACATGATTCCCATTCATGGATAACCTGTGCAATAGTGTCCATGGGCAAGTCCACCCCTCGATCATGAGCCCATCTATATGTCGCATCTCTTCCTTGATGGTCTGAGGTGTCATGGGCCCACCAAGCTACAAATAATTCACCCCTATGTTGCCAGTCCAGATCCACCTGAGCCACTTCAATCTTAGCAGCCTGATCCACTGCTGGTTGTTTTGATGTCCTTCAGTGGCCCAGCTCCTGGGTACGTGAGCATGTACGTGATGTACTTTCACAGCTAGGTTCTCTACCCAGGCAGAAATATCTTGCCACAATGCGGCTGCCCAGATGGGTTTGTCTCTGCGCTGCCAGTTGCTCTGCTTCCATTACTGCCACCACCCCCACAGGGCATTTGCCACCATCCATGAGTCAGTATAAAGTACTGGCCATTCTTCTCGTTCAGCAATATCTAAAGCCAGCCGGATGCCTTTCATCTCTGCAAACTGACTCAATTCGCCTTCTCCTTCAGCAGTTTCTGCGACTTGTTGTATAGGAATCCATACAGCAGCCTTCCACCTCCAATGCTTTCCCACAAGACGGCAGGACCCATCAGTGAACAGGGCATATTGCTTATCATTTTCTGGTAGTGGGGCCTCTTCAGCATGCGTCACCTCGTCCTCTGGCAATATTCTGAAATCTTTGCCTTCTGGCCAATCCATGATCATTTCCAAGATTCCTAGGCGACTGGAGTTTCCTGTTGCAGCCCACTGTGTGATCAGTGTGACCCACTTACTCCACATGGCATCAGCTGCATGATGTGTAGAGGAGATTCTTCCTTTGAATGTCCAGCCCAGCACTGGCAGTCAGGGTGCTAGGAGGAGCTGTGCTTCAGTACCAACCACTTCCGAAACAGCTTGAACCCATTCGTATGCTGCCAAAATCTCTCAGTTGGAGTATAGTGGGCCTTGGATCCTCTGTATCCCCCGACTCCAAAACCCTAGGGGTTGACCTCAAGTCTCCCCTGGTGCTTTCTGCCAGAGGCTCCAGGTAGGGCCATTTTCCCTGGCTTTGGTGTAGAGCACATATTTTACATCTTGCCCTGCCTGCACTGGCCCAAGGGCTACTATGTGCACTGTCTCCTGTTTAATTTGTTCAAAGGCTTGTTGTTGCTCAGGGCCCCATTTGAAATCATTCTTCTTCTGGGTCACTTGATAGAGAGGGCTTACAGACTGTAATTTGGAATATGCATTCTCCAAAACCACACAGCACCCAAGAAAGCTTGTGTTTCCTCTTTGCTAGTTGGTGGAGACATGGCCGTTGTTTTGTTGGTCACATCCATTGGGATCTGATGATATCCATCTTACCATTTTATTCCTAAAACTGGATGTCCTGCACAGGTCCCTTGACCTTACTTTGGTTTATGGCAAAACCAGCATTTAGAAGGATTTGGACTACTCTCTTCCCTTTCTCAAAAACTTCTTCTGATGTGTTGCCCCATACGATGATGTCATCAATGTATTGCAGGTGTTCCAGAGCCTCACCCTGTTTCAGTGCAGTCTGAGCATGATGTCATAAGGTATGGAATATCCCTTTGGCCAGTTGGGGTCAGCTGTCCTGGCTGTGTCCTCTCCCACCTTCTCGCTGGCAGGGCATGAAAAGCTGAAAGTCCTTGGCTGGTGTAAGCCCTACTTAGCAACAACCAAACCATCAGTGTGTTATCAACATTCTTCTCATCCTAAATCCAAAACACAGCACTAAGCCAGCTACTAGAGAAAAAATTAACTCTATCCCAGATGAAACCAGGACATAGACTAAGGCAAATTTATGTGAAGGAAGTAAAACCCATACGGGGTAAACATTGGCAAAATGACAAATACGTGACAGTGTTTTTGCCGAAATATTATGAAGATGAACAAGCTTATCAAAAGCAACTCAATAAACTAATGTCTCCACATGCTATTTTCTATAATTATCGAAACATCAAAACTTGTGCATCATGCTAGAAATCTGAAAATAAACATCTATTCCTCTCTCCTCCTTTTAAAATTTTTTAACAGAAAAAAATTACAAGTTTTCAGTACAATAAAGATTACTACAAAAATAAGTACCTGACTGGCAACTATTTTCAGTGTTCTTTTAAAATGTGATGTTTAATATTTTAAACGTTGAGTGTTTGAGTTGTTACATTGTGTATTTTGTGGTTAAATTGCAAACTACATGGATCCAACTGGACTGCTGTATGAGTCTTAAGATGCATGAATGGCAGAAGTTAGTAAGGCAGTTTCAGCACTGCATGAACTGTTCAGTGAATCTGGTCCTTTGCTTCCATGAGTGGGATTTCTCCAAAAGAAAGACTGAGAACCACAGAAGCACTCTATGCTTTATTAGATATCTTCACATTTTAAATCTGTCAGTTTGGAATTCCCATAGAGAGCTTCAGCAAATGAATTTCCCCAGTCTTCAAACACACTGTCCCAACATCATGGTTTGAAAAAAAAAAATTTTTATTAATAAATGTAAAACAACAACTATGGACTGCCGGAAGTGGTGTCTAGCACTGCAACTTTGACAAAGGTCTGCAACAGAAACTTTGGGGGGCAGTGGAAAACACAGTGCCACATCTTGTAATTAAATTGTATTTAATCATATTCAAGGCATTGTGTTTGATAGATCTTTCCGTCAAAGACAGGTATTTACTTTGTTTAATCCCTTTGTGAACTCTCATGTATTCTTGTTTTATCCTGCAGCCATGAATGCCATATCCTTATTAAGTGAATAGGTACTTCCTTTGCTTGACTTTACAACTTTTGCCTGTTAAGAATTATGACATATCACATGAACAGATTATCACTTCTTATCCCCCTTTTCCGGATCACACAGAATTTTATATCCCTCAGTCACTCAAGACTTCTGTCCTATATACTAGTTCTTCAAAGGAAGCTGTGCCAGGCCTCTGATCATCCTTGTTCTTTTTTGTATCATTATTACTTCGCAGCTTTTCCGAGACGGAGAGACCAGAATTCCACACAGTACTCAAGATGTACTCAAAATGCATATGGTGCCCACATAATGGTATTTTCTGTTTCTTCTTTTTTCATGATAAGCCTAAAATTCTGTTTGCCTTTTGGCGATTGCTGAGACTTCAGCTGACATATTCCTAAAGTAATTGAGAAAATTCAAAGCCTAATTACATGTTTATGTGTTTAGACTTGCTCTTCTTTCCTTCTGCACTGCATTACAACTAATACTGGGTTTCATCTGCCATTTAATCAGCCAGTGATTCAGTACTGGTAGATAACCGCACTCGCTGCGTGGGCTTTGACTGCCTTGAAAAAAAATGGCCACTATAAAGCTTTGTCACCTCACTACTCATCTAGATTATGAATATTTTGAACAATATAGATGCCAGCATTGATCTTATCAATATACATGGTGAATTCTGCTGCTTTGTGAAAATGAGCTATTTCTTTCTACCCTTTATTTCCTACCTTTTAACCAGTTAATCATTCAGAAGAAAACTCCCATTACTGGAATTAATCAAACAGACTGAGGTTCAGCATATGCTCATGAGCATTCTTTAAAGAACCAATCTGTGAAGTGTAACATTTCTCTCCAAAAAGCAGGCGAGTATGGTACAGCAAGAGGTTAAGGAGTCTACAGTCTGTTGAATGTGTTGTGGTGGTCAGTATCACAGAGCTCTCTTCAACAATAGTATCTTCAAGTTTTGTGCACTGCTCCAGGCTTTGATCAAAAGAGAGATTTGATGTCATACCCCACTTGCAATGGCTACTCAGTGTAGAGGGCAAGTAGGTAACTGATATCCTACCATTTACTGGGCTCTTCTGCACTAGGACAATAATATAGTCCTGTCCTACACTTTCCACTGAGGCATGGCATTTCATCCAAATGGGATGATATAATGTCTATTTGTTGGCTTTGGAGGGTCTACCAGTGATTTTATGACCTTTCACTTAAAAGACAGGATATTCTACCCTGCTTGCCCCTCTGTATCTAGCAGCTTTTAGTTTAAAAGTCTAAAAGCAGTCTTTTAGTTTAAAAGCCATCTTGAAAGGTAATAAATGTAAATTTTTACCAAAACCACCCGCATGTTGAGTGAATCCAGCATGCTTAAATACAAGAGAACATGTTCTTACCCGGTAAACGGAAGACAAAATGATCAGCTACTGACAGACAAAGTCTTTTCTTCCAGAGGAACAGCCTAGACAAAAAGTAAAGGTAGTCTACAGGAATAGCTCCATGGTAATACACAAGAATGCCCGGTCCTTCTGGGAGGTTTTCCACACCATGAAGCTCATAGCCTGTTTGGGATGGAAAGCAATACACTGACAATGACAGCTGTAAATCATCTGGCAATTTAAAGAAAACCATTTATTGCCCTTTGTTAAATGCCTTTCAGACAGTTGTGAAAGCCCTTGCAGTAGAGTTTAAAAGAATTAAGTTCTGGATGGAACTTTTGGTCAATAGTAGCAAAGAGAAAGCCCCTCAAACACCACAGGTTATTGGAGGACTAATGTGTTGGTCAGTTGAATCACAGACCTGAACCTGGCATTTTCCCCAGTGAGGAGACTAAATTAATTATTTCCCATTAGGAACTTTTTCCAGTCCAAAGTACAATAATATAAAAAAAACCAACCAAAAAACCAAAAAAAACTATACTGGTGTGAAACCACTTCATTGGCAGAGTAGGACCAACCAGCCAGGATGCTTTCCTGAAATATGGCAGTATGAGTCTCCATTCTGTGTTAGGCAGAATGAAAAGTTTGGGATTTTACATAATAAAAGGTTTCTCTGGTTGAGGTGTCCAAACCAGAATCCGTAAGAATCCCAAAGAGAGGTAGGTTCTCTCCATGGGAGTTAAATGTATTCACTTCACAGCAGAAGTGAATTTCCTCACAGACATGGACTTCTGTAAATCCCTCTCCTGGCTCTTCCTATGTTTGATTTAGGTTTTAGGTGTGGCCAGAGTAGGAGGCTAATATATACATAAAGACCACAGCTTGTGCCAACTAGAAGCTCTATTCCACCTTGCCTGCCTTTATCTCCATCCCTGCTACAGCACCAGTCATGAGCCATTCAGGGAGAAGGAAGGGGATGGAGCAGGCAGAGTCCTAGGAAAAGGTGGAGAAAATTTTATACTGCAGGATATTCAAAGATGAAAGGAAAAAGCTGTGAGGAAGGACAGCAACATAGATAACAAGCTGTTATTCTTCATCCTTAGGGCAGCAAAGTTAACTCTTGCTGATAGCCTTAAACTACAACTTGTGGGAAGAACAAGTGCCTAACATGCGGCTGAGGAGTCTCCTAGGGAGCAGGGTGTGTTGAAAATACCTGATGGTTGAGTGTAATGAAACTGAAAAATCAGGTTACTTTTATATTCTGCCACAGTACAAATTTAATTGTGGTATCCAATTATTTCTTTGTCCATACAGCTCTTAAAATTATTTTCAATTGTCATAACACATAGTTTTTGCCAACTAAAAATACACCAATTACATTTCCAACTATTTGTTGTGTTTGGATCATTTATTAAGTGGGTTTAAAATGGCTACTAAGGTAAAAAATAAATCACGTATCTCCCTTGCAGTTATGTTATCAGAAATAACATGAAGACAGCACTACACTCTTGATACCATATACAGAGAACTGCACCTGCCTATCCACTTAAGAGAAATTTACCCTATAAAAACTAATTTTTCCCTTTCATTCTGCTTATTCTATATTCCAATCAGTCTTTGAGGCAGGAACTTTGAGTTAGATGCCACACAAAGTATAATAAATGTCATTTATTTGCACCCATTTGGAAGAAATAAAAAAGAAAATTAAACTTAGGTGTATTTACTATTTACTGTAATTCAAAGCTTCAGACAAGGCATGTCATACTTACCATGCCATATTCTTGCATATATATCCCAAAAGCTTGCTATAATTTTCCTTGCACTATCCCAAACATCACTCAAGGGATCTGCTTTTACCTCACCATTCCTCTGATATATTAAAAGCAAAATATTAGTAACATAAATGAAAAAGAGGATTGTTAAAGGAACTATAAAAAAAATTAATATTGCACTCATTGCCAGTGAGACGATGACCACATGAAAAAGGTATTTTTTCAGGTACTCCACAACAGTCCATTCTTCCAGTACATAGGCAAGGCAGCTTAGGTCAGTCATCAATCCTGAAGTGCAGGATTCTTTTCTACCTATCAAGTCCTGCATGGAGAAGAAAGAAAAAAAAAAACCAGCTCTAATTTCTCTAATCATGGAATTTTCTCAATTTAGGGAAGAAGTTTTCTGCAGATATACCCGATGCCTATTTTGGTACAGCACAGAGTCAAACCAGCAGGTAGTGGTTTCTCTGGAATGCAAGAGCACTCCAGCATTGCTGGCTGATTTTAAGATTCTTGAGCACTAACCAGAGATTTAAACATTGCAATCAGGTTCAGTAATCCATAACTGAATACAGCTTTGATTTGCCTCAGTCAGGTTACTACTTGCTTTACGAGTAAACTTTTCTGCTCCAACAGCAAAACAAGTACCTACAAGAACTGCCACAGTCAGCGCCAAGATCATGAAGTACAGCAGGTCCAGACTTTTCTGACTTTATGTCTTCAGCTGCGTACTTATATGAGCAAACCTCTTATACGCTACCTGCTCCACTTCTGTTTTTCTTCTTCGAAGCCCTGGGTAGAATATAGGGGTGGGCTGGTGTAAAGCACAGCTCCATTCAGAGTTACGGATGACAAGGAGTACAGCAAACAGCAAAGCTCATGCTCAGCATGGCACAAACAAACAAAATCAATGTGGGGAAGAATGTGATGAGAATTAATATGGAATTATTTATATCCTGGTGACTGGTGCCTGATTAAGATATAGGAAGATCTGGAAGTTCTCAGTGAAAAGAGATTTTATCAATAACATGAAAGAAATAAAAGGAATGGTCTGCATGATTTGCATATTAAAATCTCTGCTTAGAAGGTGTTTAGGAAGGATAAAGCTGATGGCGTGGTGCTACTCTATAGTGAAGAAGTTACTAATGGTTTAAAGTTGCTGGTAAGAGTAAGGTCTACAAATCCTCCATGTCTGCGAAGCATGCTGTCCTGGAAGAGCCCAGGAGAAGGCCATGTTAAGGGCTTGCCTCAGGCTACTGAATCAGAAATAATGAGCAGTACTTGGAATAACTCATTCAGCCTGCAACGTAGGGTGAAGGAAGGGAGTGGATTTTGCGTTGTCATGGGGTCTTCAGACTGGGAACAGACTGCTACAGCCAGTAGCAAAACTGGCTTAAAATTGCAGATAAAGTGTCCACACTGATAGTAAATGTACCAATAATAACCCCTATATGATATGGGGATTCATTTGGATATATTGATCACCCACTGGAACATGGTGATAACGAGATCGTATAGTCTACCAACACTTCAATATTAACATGCACAGGTATCTTCTTGTACCTAACATTCTTTTAAAAACCACCTGAAATTCTCTCTGGCCTCCCAATACCCATTTATAGTAACTCTGGAAAGACTAGGGAAAATCCAGAGGACTGGAAGAGATTTAAGATTATCCCAAAGTCCCCAAACACAAGTAACTGCAGACTCAGCAGCCAGATAAATCATAGAATCACAGCGTGGTTTGGGTAGGAAAGGACCTTAAAGATCACGTAGTTCCAACCCCCTGCCATGAGCAGGGACACCTTCCACTAGACCAGGTTGCTCAGAGACCCATCCAACCTGGCCTTCAACATTTCCAGGGAGGGGCATCCACAACTTCTCTGGGCACCCTGTTCCAGTGCCTCACCACCCTTATAGTAAAGAATTTCTTCCTAATATCCAGTCTAAATCTACCATCTTTCAGTTTAAAACTGTTACCCCTCGTCCTCTCACTACACTTCCTGATAGAGTCCCTCCCCATCTTTCTTGTAGGCCCCCTTGAAGTACTGGAAGGTATCCCCAGAGCCTTCTCTTCTCCAGGATGAACAACCCCAACTCTCTCAGCCTGTCCTCTCATGGGAGGTGCTCCAGCCCCCTGATCATCTTCATGGCCCTCCTCTGGACCCTGTCCAACAGGTCCATGTCTTTCTTATGCTGGGGGCCCCAGAGCTGAACACAGTGCTCCAGGTGGGGTCTCACAAGAGCCACACAGAGGGGCTCCCTCAGCCTCCTGGCCACTCTTCTTTTGATGCAGCCCAGGATGCAACCGGCTTTCTCGGCTGCAAGTGCACATTGCCAGCTCATATTCAGTTTTTCATCCGCCAGCACCCCCAGTTGAGAAAATTAGAGGCTTAATAGCTTCTGCAGGTGTCATGCACATACAGTTTTACCAGGGGCTTGTTAAAGAGTCACTTTAAGCCACATGTGAGCTGCTGCTTGGAACTCGCCCTTCCACCAGTCCCTCACGGTCTGTCCTCACCACCAGCCTGGTCTCCAGCAGGATCAGCTGGCCCCCTGCTAACAAGATGACTGTGAAAATGCTGGCACAAGCAAAACCACTCTTGGGAACAGCCCAAACTTAAGTTGGCTTACAGGGTTATGAGCATATATTGCCAATGCCACTTAACATTTGATTAAAAAATAAAGCTTTTTATAATGGAGCACATATGAAATGATGATGTCATCAACTGACATCACAAAAAAGTATCCATCAGTGGTGGAATCCCCATCAAATGAGAATTGAGTCTATGTCCTACATTATTCAGCATTTTCAGAATTTTCTCCTAATATTAATGGGATGGTATGTTGATCAATGTAAACAGTGTAACATCCCACTGATTCCTCTTCCTCCATCCCAATTTTTATGTAACAGAAAATTATTTGCTGGCTGGGAGACCAATGCACTTAACCTTGTTTGCTCACAGATTACAGTTTAAATGAACATAGTAACTTATTCATTTCTGATTTTAATTTCAATGTAGACACTAAAAAAAAAGCTTTAGAAAGAAATTAAAATACTTAAATGTCTGAAAGTATTTTTTTTTAAACCTACAAAACAGGTATTAACAGTACAGATTTGGCTGAGGAAATATGTGTTCGGTACACACGGAGCGAGTTCACTTTACGCCAGCTAGCTGGGTGGGCGGGACACAAGCTAATTCAACATCATTCCAGTTGAATCCAAGCCGGAGTGGAGAAAGAACAAGTGATTGACCGATTGAGAAAATAAAATAAGCCGCCGGAGTGGAGAAAGAACAAGTGATTGACCGATTGAGAAAATAATATAAGCAGCATGGCTTTTTCTGGTATGTGAGGTGCTCAACCGGGTTTCAGTTCCTGCTCCCACAGGTCAGTTGCACACTACCTCCAACATTTCCTAAGAGTGAACCCCGATTACTGAACCCTGACCCTGGTTTTTGGACCACGTAACATCAAAGTATAACAGTATAACATCAAAGGACTACAACAGAACTTCTATTTTTGCCATGTCCTACTGGATCTCTCTCACCAGGCCCTTGTTGGGACCACAAACACAATTTTGAAGCATCCTTTCTATCAAACCCCATATAGGATATTATTACGCAACTATTTGAGTGCCTGTGGCAAGGCTATTACTACAGACCTGCCTGATTATGCACTGGAAGACAATGCAAGAATGTTACCGCAACATGTTTACTCCTGACCGCTCTGGTTTGCCCCAACTGTCCCCAATTTCTCTTCTGCTTCTATCACATCTGAGCCAAGAGCAGCTGCCATGACCTTCGATACTGAACATCCCATAAAGGGTTAACAAGTGGGCATAGTGTTTTGTAAACAAACATTTTTAAAATTGTCTATACTTTCCACATCTCATCTAGTGATGGACTTGAAGCGTTACTGTTCTGAGTGATTTCATTATTCTCCTGGACAACAACATCTGTGTCAACATGCAAGATGTTTGTTTGGGCTCCACCTATGAAGCATATCGAATTCCAGAGTAATAGCTGTATCTACAGGTAAATTACAGGTGATGTCAGAGGGAGACAGAACTAATGTCTCCCTACTTGAGGGAGAGCTCCCCTTCCAACAAAAGCCTCCTGTACTCCAAGTCACTCAGATCCCGACCTCTTGCCGAAGCGTCATTTGTTGATAAGGATGATCTTGTCAATGCTATAATCCCAGGGAACAGAAGTATCAGCAATGAAGCTGTCACAAGAGACCCATGGCATCAAAATTAAAACCTTGTAGTTGGCTTTCAACCATAACTAAAAAGTGGATAATCTTGGTCTTGCTGCTCACCAGTTTGTCCTTGGCAGTAGGTTTAGCAGAGTGGAGTGGGAAGATGAGCATAAAGTAGCTGGAGGCTCTTCTACAGAGACTTTTTTGACACCTGCTTTCTTGTGGCAGGCTCCTACTTTCTCTTCTGTCAAACTCCACTGCGCTGTTTGACAAGGAGCGTGATCTAACAGTTACAACTCTGCATCTCGCCCTTCAGTGCAAATGAAATCCCAGTTTTACGTTTCCCAGATTTTTTTTTTGTGGCAGTTCCACGGAAAATAACTCTTTTGCTGGTATCACGCATTCACCACCCACTTTATTTGCTTCCATAAATCCACCCGTCTTGTACACCGCTATGTTTCTACAGCTTTCCCTACCTTCGTGGATTATCAGCACATCCACACCAAAACTGAAGGGTCTATCCCCCCCCGACTTAGAAACTATCAGCAACTAGCTTCCAGTCCCCCGCTTTCAGTGGCCATCCCCCCTTTCGCCCTTGCCCAAACTATCATTTCCCATTTATTCTCTTACTGCGTTCGATGAACTAAAATTCCTGCTCGGGTTTGATTCACCACGTGGAATTGGAGGAACTATGGCTGGGGGGGGGCGTGGGGGGGCATCAGCTCTCGGCTGATTTGCAGAAATGCGGCAGGACAGAGCTGGCCCCTGACGAGCAAGGGTCTGCCTTCAGCCGTGCTCAGGCACGAGTACGATACGGCCCGGCACCGGCCTTCATCCCTTTCCTTCACCTGGAAACGTCACTAACGTTTGTAAACGTCATGAACCTGCGAAAACTCGGGGTTTTTTTCCCTCAGTTTCTGCAGCTTAGGGGCCCCGAAAAAGGGCCGTCGCCCCGGCACACGGGCTCCGCAAGGCCGCCCTTCCCTCGCCCGCCGCCGCCCCCACCCCCGCACCGGCTCCCCGCGCCCGTGCCTCCCCCCCCCCGCCGGCCCCCCGACGGGGCCCGGCCCCGGGTAAGCGCGCCGCCGCCCCCGCGGCCGGGCCCGGGAGGCGGGGCCGCGCCCGACGCCCCAGTGGGTTCCGCGCCCACGTCTCCATTTTTTACTCTTCAACGTAAAAATCCCGGGACGGGCGCAGGTGGCCCCGCCCCGCCCGGCGGCGGGCCCGCCCCCCCCCCCCCCCCCCCCCCCCCGCCCCCCCGGCCTCCCCCCCGGCCCGCCCCCCTCCCCCTCCCCCCGCCCCCTCCTCAGCCCCCGGCTCTCCTCAGCCCCCGGCCCCCCCGTCCTCTCCTCTGCCCCCGGCTCTCCTCAGCCCCGCCGCGGGGGGGCGCGGATGAGCGGCCGCTCCCGCCCGCCGCCCTCAGGTCTCCCCCCCCCCCCCACCAGAGGCCGGGACCCCGCTTCCCGCTCGCCGGTGGGTGCCCACGACCACGGCCGCGGGGAGGCTGTGGGGCGGGAACGCGCGGCTGGCGGGCGGGCCGCCTGCTCCGGCCGTGGCTGCAGGCGGAGGTGAGAGCCCCGCGGCTCCGCCCGAAGCGGTGAAGCGGAGTTTCCAGCGACTTGGAAATTCCAGGCCAACGCATCCTGCGGGTAGGTGGGATTTAAAACAGCAGCGGGTGGTGGGCTCCAGGGTCTGCAGGACTTCCCGCAGGGACTCCGTCGCTGGCCATGAGGCTGGGAAGAAGCCGCCTCCCCAGGACGTGCCTCCGGCCGCCTCCGGCGTGTGTCGGTTCAGGGAACTTTCCGACAGCGGCGTTGGCTGCTTGAGGATGTGAAGTGATTTTGCAAAGGAAATAATCCCTCTAAAACGCTTAGGAGAAGAGGGTGTCACGCAGACTTGGGGTACAGTTAAGTAGAAGGCAGCTAGACCATGCTATTATGGCTAAATTAAGCGGAGGAAACCTGAAACGTGGTACCCTTACGTTGTACTGCTGTTCACCCTATGGCTACTATGACAGGGGTCATATTTAGACTTATAAGACCCATAAGTACCAATTTTTCAGTTCAGAAAAGGATTAATCTGATGTATTTAAGACAGGTGATAGAATTTCATTGATTTGATTTGGAACAAGAAATTGAGGAGTAACAGTGGTTTGCAAATGAAGAGGAGAGGAACCTAGAATCTAGTTTCCCAGGTAAACACCAGGAAAAAGAAGTATATGTAATTAGAGTCAACTTCTTGCGACTGAAAAGGCTTCTAAGAGACAACTTGGAGTTTGTCTCTTCCAGGGTACAGCATACTGATTCAGGACTGAAACGGGTCCTGAGGGCAGAATTGTCCACCAGCTGCTGTTCACAGTGTGACACTGCTTTAAAAAAGATTCACCCAAACTTGAAAATGCTCAGAGGACTAAGCAAGCATATTCAATAACACTGCAAAGGGGATTTGCAATGATTGTCCAGTAGGGTTTATTCCCAAAGAGGATTCATCAACAGCTAGAATCCCTCCAAACTTTTGAGAGTCTTAATTCAGCTGACACAAGTAGGCTGGCTTGCCGCCCGCTCTTCAGAAGATGCAGAGGGCAGAAAACAGTGCCGCAATCTGAGCGTCTCCTCTTCATCCACGTTCATCCCAGTTGCAGCCCTTGCACGGCTCCCATGAAATAAAATGCATGGCTGCAGTACGCTTCTTCCCACGCATCCATTGTGCTGTAGCTGTGGCTCAGGGGAAGTAGTCACAAACCTGCACAAAAGCATCCACCGGTGATGCTTTTCTGCTGGCTTCTGGCTTTTATGGCTCAAGGCAGACTTGTTCAATAACAGCTTTTCTTGCGAGGGAAGACATTTAGGAAAAACTTCAGGAAGCAGCAGAATGATTGGAAAAGCGGGTTTGCTAGTAGAGAGGTCAATAGAATGCGGATATAAAGTCTGAAAGTGGCAAAACTAGATTTAGATGATCAGTGCAGATAGAAAAAGGGCTGTACATAATGCTTACTGTAACTGAAATAAGGTATTTTGTTTTGTTTGCATGTGTTTTGTTTCCTTGTATTTGCATGATGGTGTACTATCGTGCAAAGAACCTGGATAGAAATGAAAGAACTAAAACTACTGTTGAAAAACAGAACTATAAGGAAACACAACAATCATGATAACATGGATATTGAAAGATGCATTGGAATAAAGAGTATTGAAGAGTATTGTATGATAAAAAAGAATTGCATTGCTATCTTTGCTTTTCCTTCCTTTTTAGAATCATCTTGAAGAAGAGGGGTATGAGGCTTTTTCAGAGTATTTTTAGGAATCTGATATGGGCCTCCAGCAGCAGATTTGGACATGGAGGGAGATTTCTAATGATGGATAAAACTACTCTGAGGAGTTCATGTCATTGCATGAAATCAGAATTTAGGCATTTGAATCTCAGGGAGTGGGAAAAGATATTAAAGAGATGTGAAACATCAACAGTCTGGGATTTTTAGATTAAATAACGGGCAAAAATTTTAGAAAGAAGGTTCCAAAAAAATTGTACAAATACCTAGTGTTCAATATGTGTTATCATGAATATAAAGATTCCATGAGAAATGGAGCAAAAGGAACTGATTGGTATAATAAATTGTGTTTTGTGAATCAGGAACGTATGTTGGACAGGGGGAAAAAAAGAAGGACTTCCACTAGTGATAAAGGCTTCCACACTTCATATTTGCCTCAGGGATTATGAAACCCATTGCTCAGTAACTGTGAACAGCTCATGAAGGTCTCCCGTGAAGTTAACATGCATATAAATGGCAGCTTGAAAGTAAAAGAGAGTGTGACTTCCCCCAGCTGCCGTCCTTCAAATGCCTTGCTTTTATAGATATTTATGGATATTTACTTCTTGCCATTCTGCCTTTCTCTTCCAGAACCTGCTAAGAGCACGGATTCTGGGATTTTGGCATCAGGAGAGAGTCTGGCTGACTCCATCCCAGGTACTCGTGCGGTGGGCATGAAGGGAGCAGGAGGGATCGTGACCTACATACTCACTGTAAGACTGAAAACTGTTCAAGCTCTGAAGACCGGGCACACCAGTGTGAAAACCTGCACATGGACACCACACCTTCAAGACTCCAGTTACTTTGCTGCTGAGAATACCTAACAGTTGGCATAATCTGGCTAGTTTTTAACACAGTAGCAGCTTTGATACAGGATACAGGCTCAGGACTGTCTCATGTCAGAAACAGGTCCTAGTTTACTGACCTCTGATGGACAACAAAAAGTTTGATAATCCCTAAGGAGTGAAATAATTCTGGTGGAAGATTATAAAAATATCTGTATGTTTTTAAATGCTCTGTTATTACCTGTAATTGTTAGGTAAAAGGTTGAGTCCTAAACAGTGCACTCCCTGGATTTGGTCACGGTATTACAGATTTCATCTTGAATTAATGTCCTCTTTCAGCTGCTGCTCTAGGCCTTGTGACTGCCTGCCTGCCTGCTCTGTGACTCAGTCCCGCAGCTGAGATCATTCTTGTTTCCAGCCTTCAAGGGTACTGGTTGTCCACATAATTCCAAACCTAACAACTGAAATTGCAAACAAAATACCATTGCTCCTGGTAGGATGTCCTTACTCCTGTCATCCTCAGGTAGGAAGCTACTGAAATATTTACCATTTATGTTTGAGAACATGTAGTAGAACTAATGAAATCAAAGAGTACCTGAAAAAAAGATGCCCTTTTTAATTCCCCAACTCAGGACAAATACACTAAAAATACATTTCCTTATGTTCTTTTCATTTTATTTTATTCTTATTAATTGTCTCTATATTATTAAAATAAATTTCTTAAGGTACTCTAAAAAACAGAGGATATTTGCTGAAAAGTGTCTGCAGTTAAGAGCAGCTGTCATTACGCTCATGTTTTCTACAACATCATGAGCTGTAGGTAGATTGCTCGATAGCCTACGCGGTTAGTAGGAGTTTCAGAAGTTCTGCTTTACAGTAATATAGTCCAAAGACCCCTCACAAACTTGTCTCTCTGTGGAGTTATCAGAACAGTGTCTTTGAATCATTCACCCAACAAGACAGTTCTAAATGTGCAGCTGAAAGTAGCCAATAAGAAAAAAAAATTGAGTAGATTTTTATTTTCTCAGTTTTCTTGCCTCAGTGGTATGCCTCCATGCGATGATGCCTCAGTGAAAAAGCATCTCCTGACCACCACAAATGTGGCCAGTATGAAAAGCTGTTTGAAGTCAGGGACTTGTTCAAGATACAAGCTCTTTTTGTGTCCTGGTCAGAACTTACCAGGATCATTAAAGTAAAAGTGAGAGAACAAACCACTAATTGATTTCACATCTGTGGGTCAAGACCATCTTTGAAACCAAACCAATAGGAGCATCATCTACCGAGTCGTAGAGGTGATATTAAAGTCATACTTCATAAACAGTTTAATCAAAGTTATAACAAATAATTAACTCTTCCATTAACACCGCCCAGATGTGGAAATAATCTTATTAATCATCCTGGGTAGAGCAGTGCCTGTAAATAATGTTGCATAACAGTTGACATTATATCGAGCCTTTCTGCATCAATATTTTTCTTTATATATTTTGTGTATCTAGATACAGACTGAGTTTTTGGGGTTTGTTCTTTTTCTAAAAAGAGTTTCATAAAAAAACCTACTCAATAATAATTTTTTAGAATAACAACAGTGGTGTTAAAAACAAAAAGGATTTTTAGTACCTCTAGAGCCCTGATGCATTTGCACCAACTAATATGTGCATCCTATGAGAGGAAAATTATGCCATGGTCATCTATGGGAGAGATCAGCTACTGTTGCAGTAGTGAGCCTAAGATTGGCAATTTGTGACTTCACATTAGCAAATCTTAATGTCCTTTCTATTTAGTGCTTGTTTGTATAAATTACTTAAATGTACAAAACCAGATTTAAAAGTCCTAAGTCTTTTTACGATTACGGATGTATTTCCCTCTGTGTAATAGCGGGAGTTGCACTTTCTGTTGAAATAATCTGTTGAAATTCCACAGGACTAGATGTATTTTAATACAAGGTTACCACTTCATATTCCACTCCTTCTATTTGTTAATGAAGATTTTCTTTTCCTCATTATTCCTAGTTATTTAAAAAGGACATTAATTGCTTAGAGTTAAAGGCCTGGCACCAGATTCAGAAAAGTTAGCCTGCCTTATGTTTAAAGCTGGAGAAAGCTAGTAAAATGGTTAATCCCAGCATAAATGGAGACTTTGAGCGAGATTAGAGGCAGTTTCTGACAAAATTCATTAGAGTACAACAATTGGACATCTGGGAGGTTGGAACCTCCTGTTCTATTGACATGTTACTTATTACTGCATAAAGTTTAAAGAAGTCCCTCAGGCATTTCTAAAAACTATGCACATGATGATAACTGCCACTATTTGCAATTGGTTATGAAAAGAAATCTTATGTTTGGAAGATAAAATGTCTTCTTCATCTCTGACGTTGTACTCCATATGGCCACAAAAGGACTATCAAGATTTTGGAAAAAAATAGCCAGGTATCGCAAGAGTGGTCTGAAATGTTCAAAAGCATTGGCTGCTGAGACTTGTGGCATCCTGATCTCAGAATATCCACCCTATTATTGTCCTCCCAAATAATCACACCATATCCAAATTCTAAGCCAGTTCACATAAAATTCAGCGGAATTCCTGTGAAAAAACACCTGAGACACAGTGTAAAATGATAAAAATACAATGCAGAGACCCTAAGAGGTCATCTTGTCCATCCCTGCTCTAAGGGAAGTTCAGCCATCTCTGTCTCCAACTGACAGTCATTTCACATTTTGAATGAGAAAGCAGGCAGCTCCGCAGTCTGGAGGGATCGGGATTCAGACTTAGGGTCTGCCACTAGAACCCATTAACTGGGAGTGTTTCCCGGTTAATGTATTTCCTATCCTTTGTATTTTCTTGCTTGCAAGAAAACATTTGTAGTACTTCAGACAATCTCAGCACCTTGTCTGGAAAAATCTTACCTGCCTAAATATACCAAGGCTTGAATTAGTAAAAGTGCATTTTTAAAGTTGCCCTTTGACCGCCACTTCTGTGATGGGTTCGCAAATTTTTCTTACAAGTGAATTTAAATATATCTGTAATTTCCTGGTTAATTGTGTAGCTCTAATACACAGAGTTGTTTTGCTTCCTTCTCTTCCCCAAAATGTGTCTTACTGATTTCTGGTTTGGGGGACTCTTTTTAAGTCTCCTTTGCATTTTATAACTGTGTGTTTTTCCTAAGTTATTTCAGATAGATAGCATTCAGTTCTCAAGGTATGTGTTCATGCAGCCTTCATGGCTGCCTCCATGGAGCTTCATGCAGCTCCACTAAGTCTCAATATGCTGGTCTCAGTCCTTGCATTCCCAGAAAGTAATAATTACTCCAGAAGGTCAGCAGCATTAGCCTCTATGAAAGGGACGACATATACTCTTTGAGAGTATAAATCTCCAAATGTATTCTGTGGAAGGCTATAATACTACATTTCATTCATGATTGCTTAAAAGATTTTTGAGTTTGGGTTTTTTTGGTCATTCTGAGATCATGGCAGTTTCTCAAGCAAGGTGCTTCATAAAGAGCGACAGATCGACAGATCTTACACCTCTCTTGATGTATCAGTAGAAGAGAAACCAAGTGAATGGTCACATTTTGAATAGATGTTTCATCTCCAACATGCGATTTGTTATCAGAAATGTGAACGCAGTTCCCTCAGTTTTCACAAGCTAAGTCTGGATTGCATTGCTAACCATTTTTGATGAAATGCAATTCCAGAACTTTTTTTTTAAAAAAAAAAAACTTCTATAAATTTACATTCTTACTTCTCACACTATTATTTTTCTTTAGTAGTTATGATCAGGAATAAAATTAATTTCTATTGAAAATATATTTTAGGTTCTGTAATCATAATTTCAATATTGGTGCAACATGAGGTTTTTGTACATAGCTCCACTTCCTTTTGCTTTCCTGCTTGAAGAACACTCTCTTGATTTGTAAATTCTCTCTTCCTTGTAATTCAATGACAATTAATTTAATGGTAAGTATTTTTATTGCATTTTTTATTCTCAGTAAATAGCATTGAAAATTAATTGCTCAGTAAAAGCAAACAGACAACTCAGGAGTACAGATAAGAGCCACTTCATTTGCCATATGAACAAACCACATCAGAGTTTTGAACAAATAAGTCCAAACAGAAAAAAGGCAACAAGCAATCCTTTCTTTTAAAAAAATGGGATTTTTAACATTTAGAAAAACATTTCAGCAGGTTGATAATTTTTTTCTGCTCAAAGAATATATGTAAACTGAATTGTGCTTCCTTGGTGGTTTTCTTTTTATATTTTTTCTTGACCTGTAGAGAAACTGCAAGAAACATGAGACTGCCTGATTCTTCAGAACTGCTTCAAAGTCCAACATCTCCTGTCCATAGGGGACCTATGGTTACCCTCACCAGGGAGAACCAAGACCCTGAAGTATAGCTAGTGATTTTCTTTACCCTAGGAAGAGCAGTAACGTCTCTGACAGAACACTTTTATCCCATCCAGTCTTACTCAGATGAGAGAAAAATTTTGCAGCGAGTCCAGAGTGAATATCTCTTTGTCAGCCCCAAACCTTAGCACCGTAACATTCTCTATTCAAACTCCGAATTTTAGCCAAACCACGTAAAGCTTATTGAAAAGCCACCAGAATTGTATCTGTATTGAAGAGTTTAAAAACTACAGGGATCAAATACATACAGCAGTACACGCTGTAACTTCATCTCTCCTTCTCTTGCTCCTTACATTTACTCTTATTCCTCCGTTTCATTCAACCTCCTTTAAAATATATGTTTCTGGCTATCCACTGAATTAACTGCTCTTCTCCTAACTCAGTTTTCAGGTATCTCCCTTTTGATTGTCCAAGTCTTTTGAGGGATTCAGAATAGCAGTTCACTGCCTTTTGGATTCTGGTAGCTAATTCAAGCAGGAGATGAGTCGGTAACCAACCGTGTCTGGTTCACTAGGTGACATCCTTCTTGAGAAAAGCAAGGCAGTTTGTATGTCTAAATCAAACTTGCTTTGTTGCAACATCATCTTCTCAAACCTTCCCAATGGTTACATTTCCTCAGTTTGTTTTATCAAGGAGAGCTGGATCAAACAGATGTAAACATGTACATTTAGGTGGGATAAATATTGTTGTCTTTCATTTCCGCTGTGTTCAGCAGAGATGAACTTTCTACTTCCCAGGAAAATAAACAAGCCTTCAGTGTGAAGAAAAACCCAAATAGGAACAAGCTACTCAACTCCCTTTTGTAATATAAAACCACAGGACTGAAAAATATAATGGGGGCAAATCTGGTCTCCAGAAATCTGTGGTACAGGCAGATGGCTATTGCAGAAGCCCACAGAGCATCTACTCCACTTGCAGCGACACACGATGCTTCCACATCACCAAGCTTAAGAATTTTAATAAGAGGTCAAGAGCCATAGCAATTAAGTGTCACAAGATGAGAACAGGACAGATTAAGGGAGTTGTTGATGGCAGAGTTATCTGCAACAAGAAGGAAGTTGTTGAAGAAAACTCCCAGATGGTGGGAAAAACCTGTTGTCCCTGCAAAACTGACTTAGGGAGAAGTTCTCTGTTGATTGCAATTCTGGCAGAAGGGATTAATGCTGAGCACATAAGCAGTATACACCACAAATACACCTTGGCAGTTTTAATGTCAATAGAAACACAAAGGCATTTTGTCCTGAGAGCCCACGGTTGGGAAAAAGGGGGAAAGATTAGGAAAGAGGGGGGGAGAGCCTCCTGCCCTGCCCCAAAGGCAAGCAGCAGAAGCCAACACATGAGATCAATATAATGTTTGCATTCTGTTATACAAATGTAAATAAAAGCCTCCTTTGCTTGCTCTTTTGGAGGTAGTAACACATGCAATGTATAAGAACTAATTTGCTCTCCAAGGATCTTCTATATAATCTTTCAAAAAATGTTTCAAACTCAGTTTTAAAACCCGTTAGGTTTTTCACACTCCGGACTCTATTTAGGACATTATTCCAGAACTTGGTCTTCAGATATGGTTTCCAGTTGACATGTATTTATTACCAAGATAAGCTTTTCATCTTGTGCCACTATTGTCCCTTAACTTAAACAAATCTGCTTCATGTTTAACTCTATATGTGGGGGTTTTTTTCCTTTATTTAATGTAGATCAAATGGTTTTATACTTTAAGCAGATGAAATTCAATTCCTCACCCTTCCTTCTGTTTTGTCTCACCCTCTCTGGTGACAACCAATGTATTGCAACTGGTACAATGTTCACTTCGACCTATATGTTGCTCGTAGATTTTTGTTATCAATCTGCCCATATATCTTGGGGCAGATATTGGGGAAACTTAGTCTATATTTAGTTAGAATATTTTTCCTGAAATCTCATCTGATCCCTTCCCAGCAACTTCTCCCCTCGTATCTGATGCTGTTCACCAGTGGTGTGTTCTATGCCACCTCACCCTCTTTTCTCTCTCTTCAGAGTCTGTTTTAACCCTGGTGTAAAACCTAAATAGTATCTAAAAGCACAGGACTGAGAACACAGTTATGCTAAGTGCCATATAAACACAAAAAGGTCTGCGCCTGATCCAGAGAGCAAGTGGAAGTCATTCCCAGAGAAAGCAGCAGGGGAAGTAATAACATCAATAGACCTTTTAGCAGGCCAAATTACACATTATATATTAAGTTTCTATCCCAGTTAGGCCACAAAGCAATATTAAAGTAGAGAAAACCAAAGGAAGTGGCTGTAAGCAAGAACTGTAGAAATGGTGGACTTCCCACCTCTGGCAGAACTGACTACAGGGTGTAACGTTCGATGGGTTTAGATAACCACAGAGTAACAAAATTAAGTTAAAGTTAGATGTGGTTGCCAAGATAGGATACGACCAGTTACATATATCTACCTCCTCTACTTTTAATGCCATTTCATCTTAGTAGTAAGAATATAAAGGAAGGACTTGTCTTTGAGGCACAGTGCTCTGGTGTTTATCCTGATACTCCTGAGCTTGTGCTTACCCTGGTACTTCCACCTGGAGGTGCAACGAGACCTTCACTTTGCACCCTATTATCCTGATGTTTAGGCAGTGTCCCTCCCTAAGAGACGGGCCTCCTGTATGTGTTTCTTAACAACTTAGAATGTATAAATTTTCAGTGCTAAGATTCCTATCTGTCAAATTTTGAAATGTTATTAGGGAGATACTTTTCTTTCCGGTAATATTTGTATTGTTTTAATTTATTCCCTGGGTTAAGTCATCAATATTTTCAATAAAAGTAGTTCAGAATCGGTTTTAGAGCCAGTTCCTTGAATAATTCACAGAGCTTGAGTAACCACACAGCTCATTTTACTGCTAAATTAAAATGACTGAAAGATGTTTGTTTGTGATTAGTTGCAAGGTGGTTTTTCAAGAAAGTTACATTTGAGTGACAACTCAGAAAAAGAGACCTTGGCGTTATCATTGATGGTTGTTTGAAATCAGTAGCTGGACGTTTAGTGGCAATCAAAAAACAAAACAGAGGGTTATCATTTTGTGACCATACAAAAACATGGTGCTCCCAAACCTTGAATTTGTGTAGTTCAGGTAGCTGTATCTCACAAAGGCATAGCCAAGTTAAAAGGGTATAGATAAAGGCAACCAAAATGATCAAGAGAACGAAACAGCTGCCGTTTGGGGAGATACAAAAACCCGAGAGTCCCCAGTTTCCAAGGAGAAGGCTGAGAGGGATGTGGTTGGGGTTTATCCTGTCATGAAGGCAGCAGCAAAGGTAAACGGAGAACTGTTCATCAAATCCCACAGCGCTGGAACTAGGGCACGATCAATGAAACTGGTAGGAGATTGGTTAAATAAAGATAAAAGCAAATACTTGGTTACACAGCAGACAGTGGACTTCTGGAATTTGCTACCAAAGAAGCTCATAAAGGCAGAGGGCATCAATAGGTTCAAAAAGGGATTAGGCAAAGTCACTAATAACTGCTCCTTAAAGAGGCACAAAAAGGGGCAGGCAGAAATATACCCTCTAACTCTTCTAATATGTTTCTGCATGCTGGGGAAATACACAGGTAAACGACTGCAGAAAACAGCCAGGCTCACGTGGTCTTCCTGAATAGCGTCTCCTATTGCCTCTCTTGGGGCATATTGGGCTAACAGGAATCACTGGTCTATTGTAGTGTGGCACATCTTACATTCTTGAGAAAAAAACATTTTGTTTGTGCCCTGTTCTAGATGCACCTCCTTGATGTTAATAAATACAATTCCCCTTCCTGCTATTAAAGCACCTCTTTGTGTTTAAGGCAATATAAATTAATTGGTCTACTTTTTACCAATATGGACAGAAACTGAGTGAATCTATAATATAATATTATATAAGTATATGGTCTATACTTAATGGCTATATACTATAAGCATAATATATTAAATTACTTGAGATATATTCACGGAAGAATGGGTAAAGAAGGGATAAAGGCTCAAATAAAAACAGGTCATAGGGCAGAACTGTAGAAATGATGGATGTGTCAGTCCTAACAACCCAACATAAAGATGCATACAAAATTAATTATTACTAGATTATCTATGCCTCGTCCTGAAATAGCAATACAATCACATATCTGATAAGCAGACTGACAGAAGAATCAAACATACAAAATATATGCAGATTAGTAGCACGGTGCCAAGCATGTGCAATGTGAACTTGGTTCCCCTGCAAAAATAATAAAAAATAATAATTAAAAAAAAAGTCCCTGTAATTCCACAGAAAAGTAGAATCGCAGGATCTTAAATCCACAGGTTATTTCATGGATGAGCAGGGCATGTTTCCAAGCGGGCACCTGTTTGCAAAGGGCAAATGTATATGTCATATGACACATGCTCATGCTGTAAGAGAGAAGCCGATTTCCCCCTCAAGGAATCACAAGGCAGAACCCCCCCAGCTTTCTAACCCATACAGCCACTTGGACGGATGACAGACTGTCTCAGATACGTGCAGGGGATTATAGAGACACCTCCAATAACCCTCACTCTACAGGTTTGGTCATATTTCATCATTCACAGAGAGTTTTTATGAGCAGTATATACACAGCTCAAGAGTAGTCAGCAATTATTTATCAGCTAACACAAAGGATGAAGAGCTAGGACTAACACACAACTAAGCTAAGCATTATGCTCACCCTTGTCTTCCAGTTCTCTATTTTTTTGCTTGCTATTTTTTCTCCTTCAGTTACTAGCAATTACCTCCTCAATAATTACACTTTGCTTATGGTTTTACTTTTCTTATCTCGCATGGCTATAGCTCATGTACCGTATTGCAGCTCAGAACCAATCTCCTTAAAGCATTAAGCCACAGATGTGATGCACCAAACTGGACTCTGGGTCACAGAGAGCTGAATCTGAATCCTTGGCATGAATTACATATCCTGCCTGGGTCATTCTTTGAGTAAGTTGGCTTTGGACTCTTCTCACTTCTGCCAAAGCTACACCATCCCCTTTTTCTTTTGCACGGTTCTTAAAACCTGTAATTTGCCTTTTCTACTTGTACCTGTGGCATGATTTAATTACTCTATATGAAATCCATTTGTTATGCTGATGCAAAAGGTTATTTAAAATGGTTCACATTTTTGCTTGCAACTCTGACATCAAATGATTGTAAAAATAATTAAGTAATTAATTCTTCCAGCTGACAGTACTTGTGTCTGAGCAAAGCACAAGTGAAATGCTGAACAGAAAAATGGAAAATCCATTCTGTATATTGTGGTACGGAGGCTGGTGTCTGAATTTAGATCATAAATTTAGGCTCTAAACATCTTATTTACCGCAGAAGTATTTACCTGGTATCCTGCTGATAAAGTGATTATTTGCTGAGTGGCAGAGCCAGCCTGTGTTAATGCAGAAATCAACCGTAATCTGTAAGAACAGCATCGTGGTAATAAGCAATAAGCAAAGGTCCTTGCAGTGTGGTTTCTGCATCACGCTGTTCATAAACAGCCAGGTGCTCACAATGCTGTACTTCCAATAACAGCTTCAGGCAAGGCATCCTACGGCGTTACTCCGTACAACATGCTGAGGACACAGTAAATAAAAGTACACATTAGTCAATATTCAGTGGGCAGTCAAGAATTAAATATTTCAGCAGTTCTCATCGAGTCTTGGCAGTCAAACATTTCAGAATGCCAGTAGGGTCAAAATGCTGTGAAGACAAAGCCAGAGCATAGCATATGGCATGCTTTGCTTGTGTAGCGTTCATTTTATTAGAGCACTCTAAAATTTCGTGATTGCATTGCTTCTGTGACGCTTGTGTAGTTATTACACGCCAATTCAATAACAGCTTTTTGTGTAATTTAGGAATATGTGAATAGATGTAGCATGTACACAAAGCTATGTTTAAAGAATTTGCAGTCACTCGTTACATATTGCTTCATGTTTTAAATAGAAGGGATTTGAAATAACATTTCCAATGTCATTCTTCAGAAAATGCAGGTTCTAGAAGACAAGAGCATTCTCTTGGAAATTTGAGAGAATTTTAGAAGAAATCTTCCTTGTCTCCCAGATTCCAGCAAACCTCTTTTTTTTGTTTTTCTTTGTTTTGGACATGCTGTTAGACAAGCTTTTCATTAATCTGGATGGCCTGAATGTTCAGAAGTATATTTGGCTTTGAAAACATTTTGGTCTATTTGAGTTTTTGTAATGACATACCATGGACTTCCCTTTCAGCAAAAGACTGTACTTTCTAAACGTTTGTCCTCAAATCGGGAGAAAAAAAAATATAAATAAAAATAAAATTAAAAATAAATGGTAGACATGAAAGTCTATTTTCTGACCAGCTGTGGTTTAAATAAGTAGCAGAATACATATGTCACTATAAACATGCAATTGGAAATTTCAAGTCCAAATTATTTTAAAAGCACTCTACCGATGAAACCAAAGGGGTGTTCTGAAGCAGTTTCTCAAAGAAGCAGGTTACAGCCAGTGCACTCTAAGCTCTTTGTTTGTTTTTAACTTCTGAACACCAAGTTCCACGCTGCACGGTTCTCCTGCAAGTACTTTACCAAAATGAGTGAGGCTGAAAGTAGCCTGGGAAGGAGCTAACAGAGATTACAACTGAGAATGTCATTAATAAATAGTGGGATTTACTGCACTAAGGAGCAGGCATGAAGACCCGCTAGAGGAAAAAAGAAAGCGAGAGGTAGTAAAAGAACATGGCTAAGGCTTTGACAGGTAAAAGGAGCTGGGGTAAATGAATCCTACTGGGAACAGATAAGCAGCAGAAACCATAATAATTTCCCTGCAGACACTGTAATAGCACCTGATACTATGCTGCTATCAGCAAAGATCTTTGAAAGCCATTGGCAAAACACCTCCTGTTTGCAGGGACTCGCGAGCTGCCCATGCTGTGCTAGGACAGCCCTAATCCCGCTGCCAGCAGCAAGGGAGCTGAGTGAACTCCACAGTGAAAAATCATCTATTAGGATTTTTCTTTAAGTGCTGAAAGGGAAGCATGGACAGAACTGCTTTGAAAGGAAAAATAAATTCGCGAACTGCTACGCTGTGCATCTGATGTCTGGCTGTATATCTCCTTTTATTCTGGCCTGAACGCTACAGGACTTCTTACAAAATCTATTGAAATCCTGTAAGGATGGTGTTTCCAGAATAGTCTGCTCTGTCTGATTTATTCTCATTTTAAAAATCAGTTTGGTAGTCTAATCTCTCATTGCTTACATACGAATCCCTGAAGATTAGCTGGATGTCACTTGCAGGCTTTTTTGTCAGCTATCGCACAGCCGACGTTTCCCATCACCACAGATTCAGACAAGCCCTTGCCCAGAACATTCTGCCGTACTTGCACGGTGTGTGAAAGATCCTGCTTTTGTCTCAGATCTTTCCCCTCCTCTAGAAACCCTTATTTATGTTGAAGCCATCTGCCGTGTGCCCAAGTGCCACGGCCCCTCTTTTTTCCACCCGCTGCCCCGACCACTTCCTTTCTACTCAACCAGCAGCAAATCCCCCCATGTTCATCACTATGTAGAGCCCTCTCGTACCTTCCAGCCAAGCCTCAGAAGGGAGAGGAGAAGAGGCCAGCCCTCGGGCAGGAGAAGCTGCTCCCCCTTCAACACTGCTGTTACACTGCATTGAGGATATTTCTGCCTGGATCCTTCCAGCCTCCACTCCGGCCTCTTCCACCATCTATGTGGAAGCAGCATCACGTGAAGCACCTCTGGGGAGCCTGCTGGGACCTCCCTGCCCAGCCTGTCTCCCTGGTGGTGGCCTGGTTTCAGCTCCAATCAAAGCCACCTCTCTCCTGGCTCCGGGTTTCACGCTACCATCCTTCCTCTCCCATGAGCAGACCTGCAAACAAACACCTAATGCCACCCGAGTGACGTGCTGAAGGGATGCCATCAGCGGCTTAGTGTGGTCAGAAAGGGCTCTAAAGGAGAGGCAGGAGGGAGCAAGGTCCAGGCAGCTGGCTGTGCCTGGATTTTCACATTCATTTCTGGTTCATCATCTTCCTTGCCTTCGTGCTAACTGTTCTTCCTCATCAACACTACCCTATTGCACTTCTATCCATTCCCTTAGGCTCCTGCTCCTCAGCCAGGGGCCTGAAGAAGTAGTAAAGCGAGGCACTGAGCTACCCAGACCGTCCTTTTAATGGTCCTGCAGAAGCCCACCCTTTTTTGAAATGAAGGTTAGACTGGACTAAAAGCCACTAGGCAGCTTATCAGCGTGTACTCCAGTACAGTTCTTCTGCAGAACCTGTGGCGCCATCAAAAGTCCCCAACACTTCATGCTACTGGATTCACATTCAAAGCGTGAACTGAATGTCCACTGGTTGGGGGGCCCTTCTGAGCCCCAGCCAGCCTTCCTGCCTGCCTTCCCCAAACACGACGCCTGCTCTGAAGACTCCAAAGACTTCCTGTGGCAGTAGTTGCTACCTTACTTCTTGCTCACTGTTCCCCAAGGAAGTGTCAGGTGGGTGGAAAGCTCAGGGTGCTGTAAAAGATACTGGGGTGTCAGTCAGGGTATGGCTGAACCATCACCACAGCACCTTCCACAGGGTGGGCTGGTCTGAGGTGCCTGGCTCAGGCAGCACACCGGACCTCCTGCAAGACCGGTCCTCCCTGTGGCTGAACTGAGCGTGAGAGAGCTGATTTTTGACGTCTCGTGTGGTTTTATAGTTACCTTGTCAGTTTTACACTGCACCTAGCACTGGATAAAGTGAAACCAATAGCCAATTTTAACGTAATTCACTGTGAAACGATGAAGCGCAGCGCCCACAACGCGCTCCCTCCCACTTCCACAGGGCGTACAGACGCTGCTCAAAGAAACGCTTTTTTTGTTTGCATCCACTCTGGTGTTCTGTGCTGTAAAAGCTGCCTGCCGGGGGGTCAGTACTGACTTGGTATGTTGGTTACTCAATGAACCACTACTTGATTCAGTTAAAGAGACTCTCGTGTCAGGACAAATATTGTCTCCTGTTTTTAATTCAACTCTTCAACCACTATTTTGTTGCCATCACGGCCACAAACTGAAACCACAGCGCAGCCCACTAATTTCCTTTCATTTCCAGTGCCCTGGTGGGGAGTGCTTCTGACCATCCTAAAAGTGTACCTTTTGTTTTCCAGAATAACCTTGCCTAAATACGGAAAGAATAAGCAAAAGAAAGGGACATGCATTTTTTAACTGATCTCTTTAAGATGTTGTCAACAAATTAATTTAGAGGTCTGTAGTTTCATAATTCTGTATTTAGTATCGCCTACTCATAAACTCTCCTGATCCCCCAAAGAATGACTTGAGATGATGCTGAAAATGGCTGTCATGCTTTCTTCCTTCAGAAGCTGTTTATACATCATATAACTCTACAGGAATAAGTTATATTATTTAAACGTAATTTATAATTCTTACACAGCTTAAACAGAGTACCCCTTCTCCTCTTTCCTAAAAAATCCCCACATTATTATTTCTAGTACTTACCTTTTCTGTAGTCTGACAAAAACTGTAATGCCTTTTTCTCCCTTTTACATATCTGTATCCCCATCCATGTTTCATATCTATATCCAGCGTTGTCTTATTCCTCCTGGCCAGTATATCACTCTGGTTTATACTTCCATTTTCTCTGTCTTGTAAATGTGCTCTGACCTCCCTTCAGAGATTCTGTGTGCTTGTCAGGTTTGGTTTTATTTTGTATTTTGCTTTACCACAGGGTTCGGAGTTTTTCTGCTTTAACTTAATTAATTATGTATTTTGTTTCCTAAACATCCTCAGAAATGTGCCTGTCTGTGGAGCAGGCAGCCCAGGGGAAAGGAGAATGGGCTCCTGCACCCTACAGCACCCTGGCAGGCAGGGTGTCCCACGGCAGGGGTGATGCCAGGACCTCCCAAAGGAGCAGAGCTGCCCAGGGCCCTCCATGCATGGCTACAGGGTGATATTTCTGGGATCCCAAATCAAATAGTGCACTTTGTCTTGGAGCCCTGGACTTCAAGCTATAACTGAGACATTTAATATGGACAAGATAAAAGCTCTGTAGTTAAGCTTACATCTTGTTTATTTGGGGGCCGGTGTTATCCATACTTGCTACCCCCAGAGCTATCAGCATGACAACCGAGACTGGTGTGAATACGTATGATTCTCTGTTATGCTACTTTCTGCATCCTTATCACGTCAGAGGTACAAAACTGATTTGTTTACGCTGTCATTGTGAACCATCACTAAATTGATTTATGTTCTTCTTTCTTCTTTAATGAGTTTTCTTCCCGAGCTTTCTTCTGATATTTCTTCCCAAACATGAAGCAAGGCAGAAGTTTCAAATATATGTCTTTTCTGATTTGTGACTGTCACCTCCAGACATCATCTGATACAATAAAGATTTTATTTCACACACTAAACTATTTTTCTATATTTACTTTTTATTATCAGGAATAGGCTTCTTGTTTGGGTACAAATTCTCTTCTTTCTGCTAACTGTGTTACTTTTTGTTAGTATTTATTGGTCTTATTTATTCCTCTTTCTTAGGTACTCTGACAACACAATGAATTGCTCTAACAAACAAGGGCTTCACCTTGTAGGTAAAAAAAGTAATTCATACTTACAACTTGTACTTTTTCCTTTGGAAATCAATGTGATTTTTTTCATAGGTTTTAGTGAGGCCATGGCAAATACCTATGAATTTCACCTATATATATATGTGAATATATATAAAACATACACACACATATGGAATTGTCATGTTGATTTCAGTAAGACACCTGAGGGTTCTTTGCTATGTGTGGGTTTAGGGTACAGACTGGCACACTGGAAATTTAACTTTTTTTTTTTCTTTTCAAGCTACACAATGAGTTCAGCAAATACAGTGGCAGCACAAGCTTCCCTGTGCTGGTAGTTTAACATGGATCTGTAGGACCCAGCTTAAGGGCCACACAATTTGGTCTCCTTGCTTGTACCTACATTAGCAAATTAAACAGGACAACGGCTGTCCCTTGGCCTTGATGACAAGGGGTCCTTATGTCCATGGGACTGAACTCCTTTCTCTTCCCTCCTCCAAAGCAAGGCAGCTTTATCCCTTCTGCCTCATGGGAACAGTCAGTGGCTAATTGTGTTCCCCAGACCATGCTCAGGAACTGTCTGGGAGGCTGTTAGATGGCTTGGGCCAAAATTGCACCAGGGACTATGCTGGCATTTAAACAGAAACGGTGATTGCATCTCAACATCTCACCCTTCCCCGTCCTGCTTGATTTCCCAGCATAGCTAGCCCCTGTGGCTGTCAGCAAGGATAACCACCACCAACTACGCTGACGCTTGTTGTGCTCATGGCTAACCAAGCTAATCCCAAACTTATTTCACATCAGGCAGACACCTTATATGAAGATGGCACTAGCTTTCAACCATTAGTCAAGAATGAAATTGAAAACAAGTGTGCTGTATTCTGTATTCCACTTGCTAGTGCTCTGAATCATGCTGTCTCTCTTCTGATCACCCATCATCACATTTTGGCTACTGCCTTTCAGTTTATCTTTGCAGATACTGGTCCCCATACCTCGACCCTTTCATAAGTCCGTGTGTGATGCTTTATAGAATCACAGAATCATGGAATGTTCTGGGTTGGAAGGGACCTTCAGAGGTCATCTAGTCCAACCCCCCTGCAGTGAGCAGGGACACCACTAACTAGATCAGGTTGCTCAGAGCCCCATCCAACCTGGCCTTGAATGTTTCCAGGGATGGGGTCTCCACTACCAGTCTGGGCAACCCATTCCAGTGTTTCACCACCCTCATTGTAAAGAATTTCTTCCTTATATCCAGTCTAAACATACCCTGCTTCAGTTTAAAACCATTACCCCTTGTCCTGTCACAACCGGCCCTGCTAAAAAAAAGATTGTCCCCGTAATTTAATGATTGTATGCAAGAGTCACAATATACATTTGTGAAACCCCACCTACGTCAACCTCCCAGTACTGTTCCTCCTCCTGAGAGCAAGAGAAGGTCTCAGTAGGTACTGCCGAGCTCCCTGGATTGTTGGTTAATGCACACTGTTTACACACATGGATAAGGATAGGATAAATTTGCAAGGTGTGCTGTTTCCGATTGCTGTAAAAGAGGATAAAGACTGAGAAATGATTGATGGCCATAGGGAACACCTTCAGGCTTTATGCAGACCTCCTTGCTACACGAAAGTATGTCTTAACTCCTGATCTGCTTATCATTAGGCCAAATGTGTTTTGGCTATCATGGTTTGTAGTAAACCAGGCAGAACTTAGCCACTGAGCCAAACGACCATAGAAACAAGTCTGAATGCTGAACTCTCTTCCTTGTGGTTTTGCAAAATGTTTGAGACCCCAGCCTCATACTTCAGTAACACTGAAAAAAGCCAACAGAGCCACAGCAAGGTCAGCACAGAGGCAACCCCAGCAGTAGCACAGATGGCAGCTGCCTGGACAGACAGTCTTTTCTTTTTGATCTGTTTTTCTGGCTTCTGTGGACTTTCCAGATATAAGCCTAGAAAAAAAAACAACACCATACATTTCATATTCTAATTATTTTAATATTAAATCCTATCCCTCTTTTTTTTGGTCTAGAGTAACCAGGACAGGTTATTACTTCACTACTGTCTGATACTGCCACAGCCACACTAATTAAAAACCTGATGTGACAAACTGATGAGTTTTGTTTGGACCTGTGTAAAGCAGTGTCAAAAGAACATCCCAACCTTTCAATTAACAAGAGTCAAAAATATATACATTAAGCCTCCTATAAAATTGGTATTTATTATGCTACTGAGGATTAAAAAAAAAAAAAGCAAAAACCCAAACTCCGTTAAACAAAAGAAATCCATTGAGTTTGTCTCATTACAAAAAAAAAAAAAAAAACCAGATTAAACTAGTAAAAAAACACTATCTTTTTTTGTTTATCCCCATATAGTAGCAACATAAAGGCTAATTTCTCTCCATCTTACTTTATCATATAGGTACCTTTTGCTAAAACCACTGCTAAAATCAAGCACATTATGAAATAGAAATTCACGCTAAGGTAAAAATGTTGATTAAAAAACTTCAATGTAGTAATAACAGACATTAAAATAACACTAATGGAAAAATAGAGGGATGAGAGTAATGGCCTACAAAATGCTGCCTCAAACCCTCTTTCTAAAGTTACTTTATTTTTTTCTGAAACAGACAGAAAACACAGTTCAGAGTAATAAACTCCTTCTGTGATTCAGATTGCCTGATTCTATATCTCTTGTTTGGAAAACAGGTAGTCAGTCTTTTGATGTTTAGCTAAAATAAACAGAAACTGCCTATACAGCAAACCCTTGTAATGTTAAATGGAAAAACAGTTCAACAAAACCCATCAAAATTTCACTCCCTGTGACTTCACTGTTACATTCTCACCCCGTAAGAAGGTCATCTCGTCTCTTGTCCTGTCTAGAAGCAGCCTCAGATAGAGGCCAAGAGAAATAAAAAAAAGGAGGAATAGAATTTCTCAAGACCCAGACCAAATGCTTGCACCTGGCACTTAAAGTCTGTGGCAACTAGAGGTCAAGGCAGGTACGAGCTTATCCGGAATAGAGAATATACCTCAGACATTTTACAGAAAGAAGAAACTCAACTATGAGTACAGTGACTTTGACTTTAAAAACAAATACATGTAAATGCATCTATTAAAGACTTAAAACTTCTCACTTAAAATATCACAAGCTCTAGCAATTCATTAATTTGAAGTTATATTAGTCAACCTTCTGATGTTCATGAAATCTTTCTAATAAAGCCCCTAGCATATTTCCTGATGGCTTTTCATGTCTGTCTCTTAGACTCTGAACTGCAATTTTTGCCTTTTAAGAAATGAAAAAAGAAAAACACATCTGGTAGTTGCAGAAACTTCAGTCTTTATATTCATGACATACACAGATAGAATAAATCATCTAAAAGGCTTTAAGATTTATTTTCTAATCTGGAAATGTAGTTATACAGGCAACATTTGGAGGGAAAACTCCCCTAAGAAACTCATTTTCAAGAACTTAACTACTGATATGTTACCATATTTTGACAATAATTTAATTCCTCCAAAGAAGTTTGCCCATACAGAGCTCAAGTAGGACTGGTGATTATATCCAGTTCATTCTCAGTGATGGTTGTGTACATGAAATCTTCCATGTTTCATAAAAGCAGTAAGAGATATGGGATAAATAATTAGGAGATATTGGAAACGCAGCAAACATGAAGCACCAGGAGGCAAGGAAAGAAAACCTAAAGAGGGAGGAATACCTCTCTGAAGTGTTCAGCTATATGTAAGGAATATTCTGCACTTTTGCAGTTGCAGGCAAAAAGCAGTTAGAAGCTGTTTCACAGAGTGAAGAGTCTGATGCATCACCATAACAGAATATCTGCTTATTGATAATGAATTTTTTTTTTTTTGAATGCATGAATGAAAAAAATGTGGTTTTCATCAAATATTTCACCTCTACCTCTTTGCTGGCTTTGTACTGAAGGCAAGAAGTCTTGCAGAATGGGAAACCAGATCCTTCCTCATTTAGACTTTTACACATACCTGGCAAGTATTTTATCGTGCTGAACACAAGTGAGTTCTTTCGAAGGCTTTCCTGCACTCCAAGGGCCCAAAGAAAACCTTCTGCCCCGGCGGCTGTGGCTGCCTTTCTGCTCAAACAGCTGTGTGGATGCTGCCGGCCTGTTTCAAACTAAATCAGCCCATTTGGTTCACCCTGCTTATTCACATATTAGCGTAACTCAGCTTATTTTGTCTCCGGTGAACCTAATGGTCACAAGCACTCTCCCTCCTGAGTGGAGCTGCGGAGATGGTAATTCCCTGCAGGGGAGCATCGCTAAACCAGCGAGCATGGTTAACATCTATCACTGCCTCGGCACCTTGCTAAGTTATCACCTGGCCGCAGCTAGAAGAGCCTTATTTTAGAGTTTGGAGAGCCAAGAATGAAAACAATTGAAGAATCCTTTATTTAACTTACATTATTTCTAGGATGACATACAATATCATGTTTTCTCTGGTGGCAAACTGGGTTTAGCAAGTCCCCAGAGCCTTGCCCCCACATCCCTATCATGTGCCTCTTCCCTTTTGGCAGTCATCAAGAGAAACTGCGCTCAGAACTGGATCAGGGAACTGGTATTTTAAAAGCACTGAAAAAATAAAGGTGTGTGGAAAGAGGGTGGGAAGTAAATTTCTTGGATATACCTTAGATAAAATGTAATGTTAATAAAAGAGATGCAGAGCAGGGGAAAGGGCACTGCTATGCTTTATGTTATATTTATGTTATATTCTGTTATATTAATGGCTTCTGGAAAGCTACGCCACATTAGCAATTGTGAAGAATAGCACACCACAGATTGCCTAAGACTAGTGTCTTAGAAGTCACATGATTTCTGTAGTGATAAATAAGCTCAGTTTGGGACAGGCTGTGAGAGTCAGCTGGGAAAGAGATCCAAAGCTTTTAACAGATATTTCTGTGAAAATGTTATTACTGATTCCATGCTCAGTTATGCTCAACAGCAAATCAAATGCTGGCAATTACAAGAAAACAAATAGAAAACAAAACAGAAAATATCATTATACCACTATATATCATTCAAATTTATCTGGGGAACTATCATAGCATACATGGCTTATTTTTTTTCCTTAGCCTTGGTTAGCTACAGCTGGCCATGGCTGAAGAGGGATGACTGGGACAACTGCTCCTTTGGTTTGTCTCTTTATATTAGTCTTTTCTTACCAAAATTATTGGAGATACATATTTATCTGTGAGTTTCATCAAAATATTTTAATTTAAAATATTTCTTACTTAGCATTCTCTCATACAATGAGAATATTTCCCTGGGATTTTAAATGAGAAATGACCAGCCTGTGGTGTGGCTGGATAAGCCAGCAGTGAAGTACAAGGGGTCAGCAGGGATGGCTGCAGGGTGGGTGATGGACCATCTGGCATTTCTTCCACCCCACAAAGCTCCTCACCTGTCCAGAATACAAAACATTATAATAGCAATTTTATACCAGTCGAGTTTTGAGATAACAAAACCTCCTGCTGGACCTGTCCTGGCAGCATGGCCTGGATAGTAACTGGTAGTAGGGCAGGAGTGTGAATGTAAATAGCCCGTGTGGACAGGACACCCAAAACTGCCTGGTCTGAGAGGAGGTTACCCCAAAACTGAGAATCAAATGAGGAAACTAATAATGACAATGTTTGTTTACAATAGGCATCCGTTGGATTAAGCAGCAACCAAGGCATTACCAAGAGGCTTTTGAGAAAAGAGCCAGCTTGAGGAGAGGTATAAAGGACGGAAGGAAACTTGTGACTGTGGGGTGAGACCTGGGGGTGGGAAGGCGCTCGGTGCAGTGGTCGGACCCCTGCCTCGGATGCTGCTGGGAGTCACCCCGCTGCCATCGCACCCCCGGCTCAGCCTGGCGTGGGAACCTCCCCGTCCCATGGGGAGAGCAGGGCCGATGGGACAGGGTACAGTGGCAGAAGGACCCGCAGCTCAGGGTGTGGGCAGGAACTCCTGGGGTGCCCTCTCCCCAGCACACAGAGTAGCAGGCGGAATGACCTGCACCACTTCACACAAAGCGGGAGCAGCCCCATCTCCAGCAGAAGAACATGCACAGCCAAAAGAGAGAGGGGTGTGCACACGTGAACATGCTCTTGCAGGATTAGCAATTTGGGGGATTAGTTATAAAAGGGTTATTCTGAAACTTGTAGGTGCTTTTTAACATTTTGCAAGTGTCTTGTACTCTGCTTTATCTGTTGACCTGCTGATATTGATCCAGAATGTGAAGGTCACTGACTGCTGGCTAATTATGTCATTAATAAATTAAGTCACTTTGATCCTGATTTGAGTTAAAGCCCGTGAGTCAAGCAAGTCTTCCCTGTCACACTCCCTTATGTTAAAAAAGTTGTACACTATTAAAAAAACAGTAAGCAATTAGTTTAAGTGCCCCTGAACCACACTCAAGTTACAATAGGTCTTTAACTCAGATGATTGACTATTGCATTCCCTAGTGTATACGTAGTTAGAAACTAACAAGCTGCTTCTTGATCTTCTAATTATATCACTCTTCATCTCAAAGGAAGTTGCTGATTTGGTGCAATCCTGTGCCATTCCTCTCTATATGTGGTCACCTTTTAATAGGAGCTTGTAATAGAGAAATGAAATTTCTTATTTGTAAGTTATATTTAAGTAGGTAGTCTTCCCTCACATTGGTCAGTGCTGTTTGCAACCAAACTGTCGAATTTGGGGAAATACTTCCCGGATGAACAAACCGTCTATAGTTTCTCACAGTCACACGGTATAACTAAGGAAATCAAAAATACCTGATGGGCCTAGAGAGTGCAGGAAGAGCAGAATGAAATAGAAGTTTCCCATTCAGCAAAAAAACTTGAAAATAAAAACACAGCAAAAGCTTTTGGATCCTCAAATATGAACTGGGAAGCAAGATGGTTCAATGACTAGTTCCAGAGAAACAACATATCCTGTAGAATTTTACTGAAAATACTAATCATGAAACAGCAAACAAGTTTAAAACCATATAATCCAAAAGTACCGTGAAAGAAGTACATATATAATTGTTATGAACTTAACAGAAAGAAAATAATAAAGTTACCAGTCATTTAAAGGTTTAACATAAGAAGAAGCTCTAGTAAGTGGCCAGCCTATTACTGCTACAGCTTTCCCCAGCTTCAAACGTTAAGTTGCAAGCGAGGGCATCCTTCCATCTGCAGGCCAGGACCTCAGCAGGAACAAGTTCAGTGTCACAGGAAAACCCCTGTATGGAAGACCTCCTTTTTATTACGGAAGCGCTAACATGAAACTGTTTTGCTGCAGAGAGGCAAGGGCATGTCCCTAATTTGCCACCCTGATTCTAGGAGGCTAGAGCTGTTAGATTAGTTTTGTTACCCTCCGGTTACTTCAACCAGTAGGATCTTGTTCTGTGGTCAGTGGTGGCTGCTGAGATGAAAAATTAATTGCTTCTGCAAGCTCTTGCTTATGGCCGTGTCCTTTGATTTGTCTTTCTTCAACATCACTTTTTGGTCTGAAAGCATAATAAATCTCCACAAAAGTCTTTCATTCTTTATGCAAAATTGCTACCCACTCTTGGATTAGAAATAGATTAGAAACTATCTTTTTACTCAGTATGTACACACTGTTTAGTATAACGGGTCTATGACTAGGACTCTTATACAATGCCAAAACCTCTATGAACTTGCAAGCAAAAATTAATAAGCAAGAGAAGCATAAAGTTATTATTTTCAGAGCTATGCTGGAAAAGAGCTGTAATAAAGCACTATAAAACTTCCTTATAGGAACAGTCACAGAAGGCTGCACCTATAAAAACTAGCCCAATTCAAAGAGAAATATCCTTTTCAGTAAAGAATTAAAGCTATACATCTTTAAATTAATTTTTAAGGTGTCCCCGATGTGTTCACAGTCTCAGGATGTGGTCTTCTCTGGCTTAAACTACATCAGCAGCACTTCCAAAAGTGCAAATGAATAGTGGCTGCTTGAAAAATAAATGGTCTCGTCCATTATCTAGGACTATGTAACTGGATATGATTTAACTGCATGTACTACCATAAAAAAAAAGGAATATAAAAAGTTAAACCAAAGACCACAATGCTCAGAAACAGAAGTATTAGGTTAACAGTGTCTGATAACTGGCAAGACCAAACAGGTACTGTTCCAATTAATTACAGTTCCCACGGGATTCAAAGGTGCTTTGAAGACAGCAGGCACTGACAAGATTCCTTTGGGCTGTGAAGACATATGGAACCAGGGACAAGCATTAGAAAAGTTATCTGTTATCTTTCCAGTCTTTCTGGCTTTTTCTTCCTAGCATGAGCTAGGTTTTTTATGTAGGAATTAAAGGTACCACCAATAACTGATGGGACTCCCCAGTGCTGCAACAAACCAGTTATGTATTCTGCGGCAATTTCTCCACTCTGGTGAAATGTCACATGTAACTTATTTGGCCTGGCTTATACAGAAAAAGGAACAGAAAAGACACCATCACCACCACCAAAAAACCACCCACAAAACCACACATGCACACAAAACCAAACCAAAAGGAAACAAAACAACAACAAAAATACCCCGAGCCCTTCACTATGTAAAAATAAAAGCAATTAAAATTCATATTATGTCCTGGAATCAAAGGACGTGGAGCTGTGACCAAAGCATTCCTTTATTTCTTGTTTTCCAATAGACATTCTCTTAAACACTTTTGTTTTGCTTCTGGGAAAGCACAGTAATTACTGTTTAACAGTGTTACTGTTTCACTGTAATTGCAAATGCCAAACAAACCATAACAGCTAAGGCAACCACAGTGATTGCAAGAACCTGGATCTCCTACGGATTTGTCTAATGACACAATCTGAGTACAGCTACAGCACACTTAGAGGGTTCTGCCCATTACTAGAAGGCTGAGATTTAAGGTGTCTTTACGAAGGCAATTAGGGGATCGAAAATGCACCATGTAGTAAGTAACAGACCTAAATAACATGCCTGGATATCATGTTCCCTTTATGTCCTTTTAAACATTTGTTTGACTCATCAACCATTTAAAGAAAATATCAAATCCAGCTGGGACAGCTTCATGTATTTAAAAATAAAAGCAAAAAAATATTATGTGCTGAACAAGGATTAGAAGTGAAAGGTTTTGTGGACTATAAGAGTTTAATTCTCACTGAGACAATGTTGCCACATAAAATTACTATCTCACCTGCCAGATCACTCAGAAGGGGAAAAAAAAAATCTCTCACCGATGGTCACAAAATCATATGTCAAACTACCTTGACCTTATGATTTGCATTTGCTCAGCGGACTCTAGTACTAATTTACAAAAGCAAGTGAAAAGGAGATAATAATGAGACCTCTCGTTCTGCAAGTCATGAATAATATTTGAGTATCTGGTCATTTATACATTGGCAAATACCTTTTTAGAGGACTGGAGGGTCTCCGAAGCTTAAGCCAAGTGTACCTCCTTCTGTGTGCATGGGCAGCTGGAGAAACTGGAGAACTGACATTTCCTCCTGTTCTTCCTCTTTATTAGAGACTATTTTCAAGCTAAAAGAAACAAAACCTCACTTACCATGCCATAATTTTCCACACAAGTTCCACAAATATGTCACCATTTGCTGCCTTCTGTCCCACAGTTCATCGGAATAATGACCCTTTAAGCCACCCTTTCTCTTGTAAATGTGAAGCAAAAGACTGACAGGATACAGAACACCAGGCAGAAAAAACCCAGGTACAAAGAGCATTATAACTGGCATTTGGGTCAGCCAGAACCAGTGCTTCAGCTGAATCAATTCTTCCGATACACAAATTGCAGAGATTAGAGATTCTCGTGTATGGCGTTCAGGTCTACGTATCCCTTCCTGCTAAGAGAGAATACAGTCCATTAAGTTAAATGCGCTCAAATATTTTTCTCAGCTTATCCACTACAGAAAGATGATAGAATTACTTGTCGTTTGTAACACTCAACCTAGAAAATTTTACTATGTTTAAATACTGTTCTTAATCTTATCATCGGTTTATAAACCAAGACATTGATAAACTACTTGTTTTTTTATTATATTCAGATACATATATAATAAGATAATTTCCTCCAAGAAAACAGTGAAAGTTCTTTTCTATAAATTCTTACATAAACATGTAAGCTTGACTCAGAAATATTTACCTTATTTCTCCAGCACTTCTCATACATGGCAAGGGAAATGTGCATGTGAAGCTGCAGCTCAGAATTACATGAGCACGTTAAGAGTTACTGTGAGAATCCTATTTTACACACATTGCATATATTTGCTTTTGGTTTATTTTTAATAGCTAATGATGCTATTCTCAGCATCCCTCAACTTATTATTTGGTCAGTATCTGTCATGCAAATTAGCCTTGAAAAGGGATTTAAAAAGAAGGAAATAATGAAGAGCTTTAAAGTCAGCTGGGAGGCAAGGTCACGTTCCGAGCAGCACAGATAAAAGCAGCAAAGCCAGGATCACTGGGAAGTGGAGGTCTTCACTACCACCTAAGAGAAGGAAAAAAAAAAATAGCAACAGAGAGGCTCAAGAAGGGCTTTGAAGCTGAGGCCCAAGACAGTGTGTGAGCGAGGAGCAGAAAACAGGCGAGGGAAGCAGAGAAGGAAGCGTTCAGAACAGGACCTGCCAGAGGAAAGCAAGGGCAGGCAGAGGAGGGCAGGCAACCTGAGGAGCAGGCTACAGAGCCGCTACATGCTTTGGCTTCATGTGTGTGGATCAGGCAAATCATTTCAGGTTCCAGTGGAAGGACATATCAACCCCATACCAACTCAATGTGAAGCAGTCATAGAACCATAGAATATCTCGAGCTGGAAGGACCCAATTGCTGGCTTACTCTTCCAATAAGGGAAGCATCATATGAAGCTGGGAGAAGCCACGTTCAAAAATGAAAAAGGTGACTTCTGATGCAAGCTGATAGACCGGTGCAATTCACTACTAGATGGATCGCAAAATCACAGAATGGCAAGGGTTGGAAGGGACCCCGGGAGATGATCTAGTCCAACCCCCCTGCTAAAGCAGGTTCTCCTACAGCATGTTACACAGGACTTCATCCAGGCGGGCTTTGAATGTCTCCAGAGAAGGAGACTCCACAACCCCCCTGGGCAGCCTGTTCCAGTGGTCGGTCACCCTCAGAGTAAAGAAGTTTTTCCTCATATTCAACTGAAACCTCTTATGTTTCAGTTTGTATCCATTGCCCCTTGTCCTGTCGCTGGACACCACTGCAAAGAGTCTGGCTCCGTCCTCGTGACTTCCACCCTTAAGATATTTGTATGTGTTGATGAGGTCCCCTCTCAGTCTTCTCTTCTTCAGGCTGAACAAGCCCAACTCTCTCAGCCTTTCCTTGGAGGGGTGATGCTCCAGGGGAAAACTGGACAACTGGAGAAGAAATCCACTGTCTTTCTCAATAGGCCACATGCCATCAGCTGCAGGTGGCTGGAGAACAGGACAGTATGAGGAGGCTTTCCCACATATGTCTAGCCTTACCTGCTAGTGGCTGCTCCTGGGGGCTACATGATATCAGGCCTGGATATTATAAAAGAACAGCCATCTTGTTCTTATACAAAAGTAATCTCTGCATTTCGCTTGAAAGACAGTATTGTTTTCTTAAGACAAGGAGTATAATAATTCTCAAAATACTTTGCAGTTCACAATTCAACTTTTAAACGCTCAGCACATAGCTGTTGCTAAACAATTTGAGTTTGAAGATTTTTATTTTACTGCTTTTTCAGTTTTGAAATATGAAGGTGATGTAGCATCCTAATTGCAGACACCCATACAAGTGCTAGAACTGGTGTAACCTTTCCCTGTATTTAAAGTGTTTTATTACTATTGTGATAGATGTATCACAAGTCCTGACTAATGATGGCATTTAATAATTTTGGTTACCAGATGTAAGATGGTGCATGATTCACGATACAATTAGGTTTAAGATTTTTGTTTGTAAGTGGACAGAATTTGTTGTTGGACAGTAGCTGTGCTACTGTCACCTGAAGGGTCAGTCCTTCTGCCTCCCAACTTCCCTTTGCATATTTCCTACATGAAACATCTTACAAATCGCAAGGACATCTTGCATCCTCGTGAGGCTGTATAGCCTCGCTACCCAAAATGTACTGATGCAAACAGAATGAGACAGCACAGCAGACAAACCACACAGCACATCACGCGTTGGACGTAGCTAACGTACAGCCCAGTTTCCCAGTTTGTGAAAAGCAAACACCTAGCGGAGGCCCAAAAAGCAGGGCAGGCACGTACGGTACACTTCTTTCTAACACTCTCCCAGTGTCCATTAGGCAAGGTAGCAGGTAAGAGGAGATCACAAAGTCCGTAATTATTATCTCAGAAATCCTGTCCCAGTGATGTCTAGGAAGGTTTTGTAACGGTCTTCAGAGAGACCTGGATTTTACAGCTACATTCCAAATAACCTAAGCAGAGCTGAATAGTCCATCGCTCAGCGTTTTACATAGAAAGGCTCTCAAACCTTGTGCATCATCATGTAAAGTCTCTGCACTGGAGGCAAGGATAAAATCTGATTCCACAGGGCAGCATCCCATGGTCTGCTCAACACTGCACTTGCCCTTCTCTCCTGCCAACCTCCTTTTCTAGAAAACGGCTTCCAACTCTCACAACAGGTCAGCAGGTGTCCCAAATGAAACAGGCTCTTTGACTCCACAGCGATGTTCTCCCAGGTTACATCCAATCTGGTGCCTGAAGCAGGACTCCATAGGAAAGAAGTCCGTGGCCAAACCATGGCCTCTCAGTACTTAAAGGGAGCCTACGGGAGAGATGGGGACAATCTTTTTAGCAGGGCTGGTTTTGACAGGACAAGGGGTAATGGTTTTGAACTAAAACAAGGTAGATTTAGACTGGATATAAGGAAGAAATTCTGTCGTGGTTTAACCCCGGCTGGCAACTCAGCACCACACAGCCACTCGCTCACTCCCCCACAAGGGGACAGGGGAGAGAATGAGAAGAGTGAGAAAACTCATGGGTTGAGATAAAGACAGTTTAATAGGTAAAGCAAAAGCCGTGTGCACAAGCAAAGCAAAGAAAGGAATTCATCCACCACTTCCCATGGACAGGCAGGGTGCTCAGCCATCTCCAGGAATGCAGGCCTCCATCACGCATAACTGTTATTTGGGAAGACAAACGCCATCACTCCAAACATCCCCCCTTCTTCTTCCCCCAGCTTATATACTGAGCATAACGTCATATGGTCTGGAACAGCCCTTTGGCCAGTTGGGGTCTGCTGTCCCGGCTGTGCCCCCTCCCAGCTTCCTGTGCCCCTGGCAGAGCTGAGAGACTTGGCCAGTCTAAGCACTACCCAGCAACAACTAAACCATCAGTGTGGTATCAACATTCTTCTAGAACTAAATCCAAACACAGCACTATGCCAGCTACTAGGAAGAAAATTAACTCTGTCCCAGCTGAAACCAGGAGAAATTCTTTACAATGAGGGTGGTGAAACACTGGAACGGGTTGCCCAGAGAGGTGGTGGAGGCCCCATCCCTGGAAACATTCAAGACCAGGTTGGACGGGGTTCTGAGCAACCTGATCTGGTTAGCGGTGTCCCTGCTCCCTGCAGGGGGGTTGGGCTGGATGACCTCTAGGGGTCCCTTCCAACCCAATCTATGCTATGATTCTGTGACTCTGTGAAACCACAGCCGCCTGTACCACGCATGGCTGCTTCCCAGCGCTCCCCGCCCTCCCCCCCTTCCTCCCTGGCCCTCTGCCCCGTTCCCTTTCGCTTTGCTCAGGCTTTCCACTCCTGCTTCCCACTCCCAGTTTTGCCAGATTTTTGCTGCAATACCTTTTGTTGCCGAGTTTTGTCGCCACGTCCTTTCCCCCCCCTCCCCCCCCGGGCGCCGCAAGCGAAACCCCCCGGCCCCCCCCCGCAGCTGCTCTGCAGCCGGGTGGCCTGGGACGCCGACAGGCGAAGCAGGGTGCTAAAAGCTGAGCCCCCCTCCAACTCGGAGCAGAGACTCCGCCACCGCCGCGGCGGGCGCCGCCCTCAGGCGGCTCGGCTCTACTCGGCCCGGCCCGGCTCGGCTCGGCTCGGCTCGGCTCGGCCCGGCCCGCCCCCTCAGCGGCGGCCGGGCGGGCGCGGGGCGGGCTGGGCGCTCCCGGCAGTTCCGGCGGAAGGCGGCGGCGGGTCCGTGCGCGGCGTGGGTCTTCCCGCAGGGATGGTGCAGGACCCGCGGGGGCGGCTGGTGGCGGAGCTGCTGCTGCGGGCGGGGGCGGCCCCCAGCATCCTCTGCCTTTGCTCCCGCGCCTTCGTCGAGTGAGTAGCGGCCTCGCCGCCGGCACCGGGCGAGCCAGCCCCGCGTGTGCGCGTCCCCTGTGGCCGGGGGAGGTTTCCGCCGGGGAGGCGCGGGCGTGTTGCTGCGGCCGTAGCGGCTGCAAGCAGGGGGGCGTGTGTGCACAAAAGGGCTCGTGTAGGTTGTGTTTACCAAACGATACCAGCTATGGGAGGGGGGGCTCCCTCCTTTCCGCGTGGGGTGGGCGGGGGGGTGCGCCCCCCGGCCCCTTCTGCCTTCCCCATCGGGCGCGGAGAGCCCCGGAGCCTCCCCGGGCCAGAGAGGAGGAGCGGGGTGTCCCAGTGGCGGGGGGGTGGGGGGAAAGAGAGGTGCTGCCCACGGGCTGCCTGTGGCAGGTGCGTGATTTGGGAGGAGGGGGTGGTGGCCGTGACCCGAGCATTTGGTGCCCCCCACCCCGGCGCTGAGCTGAGGCACTGGCAGAGGTGAGGTGCCTTCAGCGCTGGGCGGTGGCTGAAATATTTGCAGTTTTCGACTAGGGAGTCAATTCCCCCCGCCTACACAGAAAGTTTTGTGGGCCCAAAATTTTAATTCCCGGCTATTCTGTGTAGCAGCAACATTTCCTGAGCGTCTCTCCTGTAGGCTTTTCACCTCAGGCTTTAAAGTGCTGCTTTTTTCATGTTTTTCTTTGCTGCGTGTGTTTAGAATCACGGAGTAGCCCACGTGCGAAGAGACCCCAAAAGATCATCCGGGCTGGCATTTCGTGGGAAAGGGAGCCTTAGTGGTGGGATGGCAGGGTTAGGTTGACGGTTGGACTTGATGATCTTAAAGGTCTTTTCCAACCTAGACAATTCTGTGATTCTAGATGAGGTTATCTGGTTACCTGTCCAATCGCATCTTGAAACCTCCAGTGATGGGGACTCTTAACCATGTTCCTGGGGAGGTTCTTCCACTCAATGGTTGTTTTTACTGTAAAAAAATTCATTCTGATGATGACCTTCTGAGTCAATGTCTCTCTTCATTTTTACAGAGACCGAAAATTATATAAATTGGGATTAAAAGGATTTTATGTCAAAGATGACAATGACAGTACAGGTAAGGTAATAAAATGTACCATCATGTGCAGTTATACTTGAAGTGAGTTATGTGTGCTTATTTAAGGTACAGTAGGACTGTGTAACTGCTAATCCCTAGTTTTATTCTTATTTCTGGCTTGGTTTTCGGTACTTTTGTTATGGGGGTGCATGTGAATAATAATTCAGCACTTGCATAACTTTCAGATTACTATAATCTTGATGTGTCAAACCAGGTGCGATGCTTGTTCCTGTTTGCACAGATTTACCAGCTCACATAATCTCCACCTGGTGCACAGAGCAGATTAGCTCACAAGTGCCTGACCTGCTCTCAAGTCATAATTTCAGCATTCCCTAGCTCAAAATTAATTATGTAATGGAGGGTCTGCAAACCCCAGATGTTTGCCTGGGAGTAACACTGTCCTGCTGCTGCCACCCCAGCCTAGGAGATTAGCCGTTGGTGATTAATCTGTGGGGCCAGAAGCAGAGAAGGAGCAATAGCCCTGATGGGGGAGGTTATGATTTGCATGTACATGAGGAATCGTATGAGGAGGACCGGAGGAGTAAGTCTCTCCCTATTTGCTTGTGTTTTAGGAATAATGATGGTGCATGCTCTGGCAAATTCAACGCTAGTCCCTTGCTCCATCCTCCCGAATTCCTCACACATGCCTATCTGAACCTAATTCCTTTGGTATATGATTTTTCCATTGCTGTCTTGCTAGCTCCAGCATCATATGATTTGAAAGGAAGGAGTCTGAACAGAAAAAAATGTCCATAGAAGCTGAGCATGAATAGCAGAGGTTAGGTGGGGGCAGTGTGAATGGAGCGAAGAAGGAGAATGTAAACCATGGTTTTGTGCATATATGACTGAATTGTGGTGAGAGTAATCAGTTAAAAACACAGAAAAGTCTTGTGCTATGTGATAATTTGGCAGTAAATATATCCTGCCCCCCCCCAAAAAGTTAAATTTTTCACTTTTGTCAACTGTGTCAAGAGCTTTTGTATTTCATCAGTTTCGTCAATATACAGTTCCTGCTTTTTCAGTGGTATTTGTCACTTTATATACATATGATATTGCTTAAAAACTTGATAGATGTGCAAGCAGTCTTTCGACAGTTGATCTGAGGTTGTTTCTGAGATAATTATGTTCTGTAGTTCATGCGTTACGTTTTTGTAAAATGGAATTATCTTTGTTAGTTTGTTTTTGAAAGATTTGCAACAAAACCAGCAGCTTCTTGTATTTTAAACTTGCTCTGATACATGCTAAAAAAACTCCTGAAAAAGATTTTCTTTTCCTAATATTAATTTTTCTGTTGTTTGCTGGGCGTTATTGTAGTATGCTCTGCAAGTTATTGAGGTGAATGTTTGTGGTGGGTTGACCCCAGTCACCCTCTACCCCAGTTTTTATTGCTGAGCATCACGTTATATGGTATTGACTATCCCTTCAGCCAGTTTGGGTCAGCAATCTCAGCTGTGTTCCCTCTCCATCTCTTGCCCACCCCAGCCTACTTGCTGAGGACAGCAGAGTGGGGAAAAGAGAAGGTCGCAATGCTGTGCGAGCACTGCTCAGCCATAGCCAAAACATTGGTGTGTTATCCACGTTGTGTTAGCCACAGATCAAAAACACAGCGCCGGATGGGCTGATGTGAGGAAAGTTAGCTCCATCCCAGCCAGACCCGGTGCAATGGTTTGGCTGTCGAAGCTAGATTTTGGTTCCTACTGATAGTTATGTGGGAAAATAAGATGCTTATGAAGAAAATTTTAAATGGGAAAGAAAGCTTAAGAGGCAGTTCTGCTAATTTTTGTAGGCCGTGCTGTTGCACTGAGGCATCAGAACAAGATTATGTTCACTTCATATAATTTGTTAATAGGGGAGGAACAAGTGTCCGAGGAGGAGAACCGTTGTCCCAATGTGACATTAAAGAGGGATGCTAATCGTGCTGTCGAGCTGGAAGAAGCTGAACTAGACTCGGAGGCTGAGCTTATGAAGAGCATGGGATTGCCTCTTCACTTTGGTGGGCAGTCACCCCACAGGGACTTTGTGGTAAATCTTTGTTTACTTTATTTGTTCTGTTTACTTTGTGTTTCCAGACGTAGGGGTATGTCTGCTCCTCAGTTAATTTTGAGACTGCAGTTCATGGAAATGTATCTGAGCGGGCTTTAAGCTGCCTGCCTCGCATACCTGTAACAACATACGTTGTTCGTGCAGTTTGTAAAATCCACCTGCCGATTTGACTAAACAGGGTCAGGCCATGCTTTATGCTTCCTTATCAGTGTTCCTCTTGCTGCTAGAGAGAGCTAGGTTAAAACAGCCGTGGTAACATTGATGCTCTGCATCAGGACAGCTAGTACATTCCAATGTGAGCACATGGGTTCATATGGTCTGCTTTAACCATTTAGCTTTAGATACTAACATAAAAAGCTAGTTTATCAGATCCCCCTTGCTGCTGATAAAGCCCCAGGCTGTTCCAAAGGGCAGGAGTGAGGCTTGGCTGGGTGCTCCACTTCCCATAAGGAGCCTTTGGGCTTTGCAGGAAGACTGAAGTTGTTTGCAGATGAGAAAAAGACTGGGATATCCGCATTGTCCACTTTACGGAATACAGACCTCCCTGAAAGTGAGAGAGTACTTTTGTGCAGACCCCTCTTTTGGGTAAGTGTCTTCAGACGTACAGAGATTCAGCTGCAGGATTTACAGAGCTTACGAACATAATGCAATGCTTTTTTGTTTAAAGCACCCAAAGACAGCAAGGATTTAATATTCTGTTAGGCTGAGCATTATACGGTCACTACCCTAGGCTGAGCATTATGTGTTTACTACCCTAATAAGACACCTGAACAGTGTTTGCAGGCTAGGCAGATACCAGGCAACAGTAAGGGTGAGCCTCTACAGCCCCCTCAAATTGGTCCTCGATGTTGCTGAGATACTGTTTTACTGCTGAGCTCAGCCCAGTGAACCCTCAAGTCCTGACCAACCTCCCTGACCAACCTCCCTTCAGGATTTTATAGTGTTTCACGTTGATGTCTTTGCTTCTGAATCCTTGAGCTACTAATGCCTTGCCTCCCAGCAGCTCCACTTCTGTCTGTAATTCTACCTTTTCTTGTGTGTGTCTTTCTATAGACTTTCTCACAGCTCTTTCTCACAACTTCCTCAGAAATGTCAGCCAAGGTTATCAGACCCACGAACCCTACAACTGTTTGTGGGGAGAAAGCTAACAGCAGGGTTGCAGTGAGAGAGAGGGTTACAATGGAAACAGAAATGTGCTTGGAGAGAGGACAAAAAAAGACTGCATATACGTTGTGGGCTTCTAAGTATGTTTTTCTATTATATTTTAGGCAACAGAAAATTATAGAAAGAGAAATAACATGAAGATTATGAAAAAGAAAAAGAAGAAGAAAAAAGAATTACAGCAAAAACATGAGGATAAAATGGAGCAGGAATGCCAGGATCAAGCTTGTGGTGATCATATTCAGTCAATTTCTGGTGAGCTGGCCCTAGCTACAGAGCAACGTGAGAAGAGCAGCACACCTCAGGTTGTAAGTGAAGGGAACTGTGAAAGTTCAGAAAGTCTTGCAAATGAGGCTTTACCCAGTGAACTTAAAGAAAAATGGGGGAAGTACTGGAGCGAGTACGGAGAGGGTCTTCTTTGGCAAAGTTGGCTGGAGAAGCATCAAGAGGTCTCATTGTCTGAGGCCACCACAGCCTCTGAGCCTTGGAATAGTCCAGACACCAGGGAAGAGTGGGAGCAGCATTACAGCGAACTGTACTGGTATTACTGGGAACAGTTTCAGTACTGGACAAGTCAAGGATGGACTACTGAGAGCTCACACGGTGGCAACGTGGAAGCTAATGGGGATACCCAGGAGATGGGTATTTCAGGAACAGTGGACTTGGTTAGCCCAGGGACTGAATGCAGTGAAGTGCTGAGCTTGGAGCTGTCTCCTTTTAACACCAGAAGTGAGGAAACACCCCCTTCAGGTGCTGAGCCCCACAGTGAGGTAATCTCTGGGATTCGTAATTTAAATCTGAATTTGGAGGAAGTGGAGCAGAGCACTGCAGTAGCCCACCAAAGTCCTCAAGAGCATAGTACATCTGACAGTGAAAGTCAGAAGGAGCCCTGTGATGGAGGAACCAGGAAAAGGAGTGCATCTTGTGAAAATAAAAGTATTAACCAGTCAGGTAATACAAAATCAGCTAAAATTGATTCTATCAGAATTTCTCCAGGTGGTTCTCTATAAGAAACAAGGGCATGTCTGTATAATGCCATTTTAAAAAAGCTGATCAGGTATTCTGTGGGATTGCATACTTGATTCCTTTTTCTTCCCTCTGCTTCTCTGGATGATCTCTCTCCTCTCTAACCTGTATACTGAATGTGTTCTTCAGCCAGAAGTGATTTTTACAGAACATGTACTTCATAAATCTTAAAATGTACTACAGAAAGTGGTGAGAGAGCACTGTTAGTGTGTATTTATCTTGGTATTGCAGCTATGTCATTCAGCTGATATGTCTTTTCTCACTGGCAGTCTAAAATGAATGAAAAGTGAGGTTGATGTTCTCATGAATCTGACAAATTTTAAAAACGGCTTTTTGAGGAGAAAAAAGTAGTTCTGCAGTTGTGGTGTTGGGTATTTAGGGGCTGGTTTTTTTGTCTTCTAAAAATGTCATACTTGAAAATAAACTCTCGTTTTGTTGTACTGTGTTGCTGTGGACCAGATGTCTTCCAGAGGTCCTTTCCAGCATTAAGTTATCAATTAGGCAGTGAGCTGCCATCATCTTTACAACCCCAAATTCATAGGTTCACAGCTAGTGCTAACAAGTGAAAGTGTGCCAGTTGATACAGTAGTATGGTGAAAGCCAGTGGCTGTGCCTTACGCTACTGGAAGAGCTGTGAGGGAGGTAGAAGACTGGGCTGGAGATGTTTTTGCCAGCCAGTTCGGTGTGCAGAGGAAGGAGAGAGCCATCTCGTTTGCCTGCTGGTTTTTCCTGCCAGTGTTCCCTGTATGCAGCAGTGTAACATCTTTCCTGAGTGTTTTATGGTTTCATCTGCTGAAGGGGAGGGATGAAGCATGCGAGTTAAGCGTCAGCAGCTCGGGACTTCAGTTTGGTGGGAAACCTCTGAGTCCACTGCTAGTGACTTTCTAAGGAAGGAAGAAGCAGGTGTGGTCCCGTCTTGATCCTACAGTAGAGTTGGAATGGGAGAGGGGAAAGGAAAATCTCCTTTTCAACAATAAGAGGAATGTTGGAATCCTCTCTTATTAAATGTATGTGAATATCTTTGCATAGCTTATGAAATGGAAACAAAATTTACACACAAGGAAGAAGCTGTTTTGAATTTGTACCTTGTAGGCATTTTATTTTTCTTGGAGAGCTGAGATAATTTGAAGTTGGTCCTGCTTGAGGTCATTAACTCTACAGTGTAACTAATACTAGATGCTTGCATCAGTATGTTGTTCCTTGAACAAAGACAGGTAAAGGTATTTGTGTTTGGCACTTGTGCCTTATTTATCAGATTCAGGTATGTACAGCAACCTAACTGTAGCTGCAGCCATACTTTGGGGAGAGGAAGATAAGGAATTAATTTATGCAGAAGGAAACTATGTTCTCATCTATCTATTTTAGGTTCACAGGGGTCATGTAGCTCTAATTCAAATGACAAAGAACAGTTGCTGCTTCATGACAGAGATGAAGATGAGGATGAAGAGCCTCCTGAATACAGACATACCAAAGTCAAGAGAAGGTAAGTCATGAAATTTAGACAAGCTTTTTTCTCAAGAAGCCCAGGTCCAGAAGCCTCCTGATTTATAGTAACTATTTGATTGAGATTATGAGTAAAACTTAAGTACAAAACCACATAGTCTTCCATCACCAGTGATAACGCTTTACCTGGCAGCAAGCAGTGGATATTTCTACTCTTCCATTGCTTTATGAAAACAATGTACGGCCTTGATGACTGTGCAAGGTGACAGTGCTATTCTTGTGCCACTGAAGTATACAAGACTGTTAAATTGGATAGGACAGCTTGCTTATCTATGCCTAATAAGTATAAACAATACAAGAAGGATAGTAAATAATTTGTATTGTTTAACTGAATTGTATGCTGCCAGTAAAGTGTTCAGTGCTATGGCAATCGTAAAATAGCTAATCTCTGCCTTGTCAGTCTGTTTCTTCTCTGAAAATTTATAGCCTCAAAGATGATGAGATGGCTCTTCCTCTCTAATAAATTTACAAACTCAAAGGTGAAGGGATGAATGGAATTATTTTCTGCTAATCATGTAGTTTTGGTTTTGTTCTAATATTTTGCTGTTGCCATAGCATTAATAATAGAGGTAACATAATGGATGAGGAAGGTAATTTGGAAACAGGGTAAATAAACAGTATCTTCATCAGTTCCATGTAAGGTTTGATAATAAAATATTTTAAGATGTCATTCGGAATAGTTGGAATATTATAAACCCAGTAGGAGGACATACGTCCCTAGAATTGGGGGGGAGGGGGGGGAAGTAGTATGCGCTCATGTGTATGAATAGGCTGGTGTTATCTGCCTTGCTTGGTTTCAGCAGTGTGTGAAAGAACTTACTGAAGCCCACGTTTAACTGTTTTCAATACACGAGTTTCTTAGTGGTGTATCTGTAAAACGAGAGCATTTTTTTTACAGTAAGTAACTTTGTCATCTGTGTTTTTTTCTTAGCCATGAACTGGATGTGGATGAGAACCCAGTGGAAGATCCTGAGGAAACCTGCTCTGTTTTGGGTTTCAAGTGTGGCACAGGACAAAAGTAATTGCTTATGAGAAACTCAGGATTTCTTCATAGCAAATCAGCTCTCTTGTTATTATTCAAATAGACCACTCATCTCCATTCCCATTTTGTTAAACTCCTGCAGATGATTCCCAAAGTTAGTCTCTGGTCTTAATAAAACCGTCATCTTTTGGCTAGAAAGAGATATGCAAATTTACAGAGACTAATTAAAGAACAAGAAAAGTGCTTTGAAACAGAAGTGTAACTGCTAAGGTACTTGCAGTTATGTAAATGTTAAATGGCTGGTCAGCTACTTAAATTGGAGTTTAAAAGGCTCTGACAGTGAATGGTCCTCTCAGTTTGGAGCTCTGTGAGATTAGGTCGTAATTTATAGCTGTTGCATATTGGAATGAGGTTGCTTTATGCTAGTAACATATACTATTACATAAATAACAAAATAAAAATTATATACAGAATAAGATAAATTATACTAATAAAGTGTTGCCAGGGTGTTGACCAGTGAAATTTCATTTTTGGTGGTATGACCTAAAGATATGGTGGTCAGTGCTGTAGAAATAACATCATAGGGAACAAGTGGACTGTAGCTTAGGTCTAGTGCTTCTGCAAGATGCAAGTTATTTAGTACATATATATATGTTTCAGAGGGAGTGTATTTTGTAGTTTGAATCTATTCTGCTTAAGAAAAATGATTTTAAGTGAATTACCCGTATTTATTTATTTATTTATTTATTTATTTTAAATTGCATTTGCCATAAGGCAAAAGCAGCTGTTTTGGAGGTTCTTTACAGGCACCGACAAGATGTTTTATTCTACTAATCAAGATATTTTTTCATTTCCTGTTCTTCAGGCTGGTCTGGGAAATTGTTTCCACCTAAAGTTATACACCTATTAGAAAAAAAAAAAGTTTAAAAGTCTAAAACCAATTTGGGTAAACATTTTCAAATAGAAATATTTAGAAGTTTTCATGAAGGTACAGTTGTTTTGCAGCTACATCCAGTAACGTATATTGTAAGGGTGGAGCAAATGTCTCAAAGAAATAATTTAGTCTAAATCATTTTCTGTAGACATCAACACTGATCTTGAAGCTTCCATATTAGAGATTAATCAGCTAAGTGCTTTTTGGTTTTTGTTTTAATTTCAGATATGGTGGAATTCCAGATTTTACCCACCGAAGTGTGCAGTACTTGGAGAAAAAAGCAAAACTCAAGTCCAGGTTCTTGGATATGCGTAAGCCAAGGAGGAGCAAAAACACACACATCTTCTTTACAGAGGAATCTGAAATGTCTTGCAAAAAAAATAAAACTTTGAAGAAGGTAGGTTTAATTGTTAGTGTTGCTGTAATACATGGATTTATCTGCTCCCTTAGCTGTTTTTGAATTGTGAAAATAGAAAAAAAAAAATAATTGCCCAGTCAGTGTAGGTAGCATTTTTTAAGTGTCAGTCCACTTTTTTTTTTTTTTTTTTTTTTTAATCCCGTGCTTAGGTGGAGAGTAGTTAGGTTAGGGTGGATGCAGAAGGGCATTGGATTCTTGGCAATATGTCAAGATTTTGAGCTTAATGGTGGGGTTATGCAAAAGTCATTCCCGACATCTGGGTGCATCATTCCTTTAGAGGTGTGCGTAGGTTTCTGTAGTTACTGAAGGTATCTCTGATTTTAAAATGCATGTGAGGATGTTTGTTAGTGCTGGCATTTCAGCAGTTAGAGAAAACTATTGGTATAAGTTAGTGTATTTCATGTAACTCCATGTTCTTAGTAATTTGTATCAACGTCTTTGCTTACACCTGTACCTGCATTTATTTTCACCTATAACTTTATGCTTAATTTTTTTTTAACTCAGAAATTAGTAATGAGTAGAAAGAATTGTTTACTGTAGATTTTTATTAGTTGAGTCTCTTTAAAGTCTGTTAGCTTAGATTTTCAGTGTTACTTTGCCTTCTTCTGGGATGCTTGGCATTCACTAACACCCCTGTCTTCTGGTGCTGAAAGCACATATTGTATTGAACTCCAGTCCCATTGCTATAAATTTTGATCAGAAGCTTGACTGTTGCCATCTTGTACCCAAGGCCAGTATAGTTCGAGGGCAGCTTTAATTACGTGAAGAAGAAGAAAGTTATACATTTCCTCAGACTTTCTGGTAAGGCACTGCTCCAGGCCTAGTGCCACTGAGTGTAATGTAGAAGTGAGGATCTGCGTATGCCTTTGAAGAGTTTGGGCTGGTGTCAGCACGTTGGGTGGGATGTAATGTTGAGCTCTGCTGTGCAGCAGAACCCTTTTAGCACGTGCACCGTTTGGTACATCTTGGAGATGAGGCAACTAATGTATGAAGGTAATTTTACCTGTTTATGCTAACCTGAAAGGCAGAGTACAGCTTCTCTGAATGCAGACCAGAGAAAAGATAATTAATTAAAAAGTAGCAGTCTTGGTCACCTGCGCTGTGGCAAGTCTGGCTATTTATATTTCAGATATTACTTGAGAGTGATTCACTGTATTTATCAGTTGATTTTGTGGAGTTTCTCTTTTGCAAGTAGCTGGTATCTAGTTCCCAAGGACAACTTGTTCCTAGATGTTGTAAAAAGGGAACACATTTAAGGACAATGTTTTGACTCTGGGTATTTTACTTTTTTCAAAATACGTGTGGTGGAGAGCGCATGCACGGCAGGTGCTTTTGAACTGTAAGGCTTTTAAACTGTGCTCTTGGTAGCTGGTTAACAGCACCATCTAATTGTCTGTGATATTTGACAATTGCAGGTGGAAGCGTTCCTAAAGCAGGTTAATAAACTTGGGGAGGAAGCCACATCCCAGGCAGCCTCCCCCCAGGGTAAAGCCGAGGCATCCTCCGCGAGCAGCGACTCGGAGGGTCAGGAGAGCGTTGCTGCCGCGCAGATTGCGACACCGAATGCTGAAAAACAAGAGCCACTGTCTTCCAGTGTGGTCTTCACAGAACCTGGAGGGCATAACCCTGAGGAGGAAGCACAGGATGCGGCAGCGAGCGGCTCCGATGGCCAGGGTGCGGGGCGGCAGGAGCGTGTCCGCGGGAGGCAGCTCGTCTCTCTGGATATTCCCGATTATCTCCGGGCAGAGACAGAGGATGTCAGCCAAGGTACATCAGCTTACTACAAACTGGAAGTAAATTGGCAGTGGACTAATCCTCCCTTCCCCAATTACAGCATTGTGTGGTATTTATTTATTCTGTTTATTCAAAGAGACTCGTTAGGTCCGAGGGGTAACGAGGCTGATTGAGGGCTCTGCTAGCGGAATGAGCTTATTCCCGGAGTGCCAGAATCCCAGGTCTTGTCTTTAATGCTGGCAGTATTTCTTTATAGCTAAACAGTCATTGTTCATCCTAGATGTGATCTAACAGGTTTCCAATTCACACCCTTTTTCCCGTGTAAGGATGAGGATGATTAACTTCAGGTAGATGCATGGACCATCAGGTTTTGGGTTCTCAGATGCACATTGCTGAGCTTTGGGGAGCAAGTGTTGTTAAAATTATTTTCCAGGGAAAAAGAAAATCTATATTATGATTTTTTTCTATTTAACACTGTTAAGAAAGGAAAACAGGATTATTTAGGTTTCTACATGTAGTTTAGTCCTTCCTATAGTAATTCAGTTATGTTAGATTTCTACTGTAAAACTCTCGTCAAGATTGGTTCTTATTCCTTATTTATATAAGGGCATTAAATTGGTCTCTGATCCACTTGTTTGCCCACTATGTAGAGTTTTTGCCATCAGTTGAAGATGATGGCTAGCCTGTTAAGGCTCTTAAATAATGGGTGAAGTGTTATGATTTTTAGGACTCTGACACCTGTCAGGTAACACTATTCCCTTGAAATATAGGATACTGACTTTTGATTTAAACCACTAATCTGCATAATCTGGCAAACAGTAATAAAGGACATATAGCAGTGTTGTTAAACATGAGCATCTTGTATCTTGACTCTCACCTACCTACTGACTACTTTCCTAGCCTACAAGAACAGTGTTTGTTAACTTTTGCAGTGTCTTCCAGCTGTAGATGAAAAAACTACCGCAAAGAAGAAGGAGAAAAAAAGGAGAAGGAGGGAACAGAATTGCGCTGGGAGCTATACCTGCTGAGATTGCTGCTGATCCGGAGCTGGCCAAGTACTGGGCACAACGCTACCGGCTGTTCTCTCGGTTTGACGAGGGAATTAAACTAGACAGAGGTGTGTTGAGTACAACATGTGCACTGACTCGGTGGTATAAATTGTATCCAAACCTGTGGCCCTTCTTGTAGTTTATTACTGGTTTTTCTTGTAAAAAGAGCATTACTGAGTGTGCGTTTGCACTTCTGAATAAATTCCATCCCCCAGCAGGCAGGTGAAGAGAAGTCTTGGGCTTCAGTAGAGCTTCTAGCATGGGATACCCCTGTTTGCATTAGTCCTGATGTTTGCCAGAGATCATACTGTACCCAAATTATGCTTGGTCAGGGCTTTTTCAGAAACTCGGTAACATTTCTCTATTTCTATATTTTATAAAATATTTTCGTGAAACTTCCAAATATGCTGATGGATCTAGTTTTGTTTTGTTTTGTTCTGACTTTCAGCAGTCACTTTCAAAGTTACTTTTTTTCCATATTTACATGGAAACCACTTCAAATCATAAATTTATAGGTAAAGGACGAATTACGATTACTGCTTTTTTTGTATCTTGGGTTTGTTGGTTTTCTAAGTCTTTCACTTCTAATGCTCTCCCACATAAACACTAGATTATTTGGCAGACCAGACATTGCTATAAAGAAAATAACGTCGGATAAGAGAGAATATGTTTGTGGTTTTATTTGTTACAGGGCATAACCGTGATGTATAAAGTTTTTTGTAGCTGTCTCAGTGGACTTGTCCTTGATAAGCTGGAATCCTCAGCACCAAGTTCAACAAAGCATTTACTGAGATTTAGGCATATCTGTTTGCTTCAGTGAGACTTTGTTTGCTTAGCAAATCGCTGGACTGACCAGAGTTTATCATCTTCAAAGCCTGTATTTCCTGGTCAAATGCGCTAAGCCAAAATTGTTGGGATTAACGCTAAATCTTCAGTTGTGTGGGGGGGTTGGTTGTTTATTTTTAATTTAGGTGACCTTGAAATAAGAGGCGAAAAAACACTTACTCCCTTTCCTTTGCAGAGGGTTGGTTTTCTGTTACTCCTGAGAAAATAGCCGAGCACATTGCCACCCGTGTTAGTCAGTCATTCAACTGCGATATCATAGTGGATGCGTTCTGTGGGGTTGGAGGAAATGCTATTCAGTTTGCATTGACCTCGAAAAGAGGTAAGCGTGTGTTGTATGCAGTGTGTTATTTTGTTTCTTCAGTCTTTTTCCCTAAAAATTTGTATGCACTTTGTTCACTGATTTTTATAATTTTTTTTTCAGTGCTTCTGAAGCAACAGAAGCTTTTTAGCTTCATCAGGCTCACAATACAAGCTTTCTGGTTTTAAAAAGGACCTATAAAACTGCTTTTGTATTTTAAGTCAAGAGTTGGATTGGTGTTGTACTGGTCAAAGTTACTTTTACTTGGCATAGTAACTAGTGTGTCAGATTCTCTGAAGATTGCTGGTGAAGCTTGAGTTCTGTTTGCAGTGCTGACCTGCAGGGACACCACAAAGCTGCTGCTCTTCCCAGTCGTTAGGCCAAGCCTGTGTACTCAAAAGCAGGTTACGTGCGAACAGTACTTAAAACACTTGGATGGGATCACCTGCAGGTGCAGCAGAACAGAGTACAGAAAAGTGATGGTAACTTAATAGGAGTCTAAGTTCCTGTTGCCAGCTAATGAAATTGCAATGAAACATTGAGAGTGCTTTCTGTAAAAACATTGACTACTTGATATTCCTCTACTCATCAAACACTCTGGTAAAATACCAGCTCATCTAATGCTTCTGAGTAATCTCTGAGCAAGGCAAATGGTAGTTTCTACTGCATTAAATTTGGTAGGCTATGATTGCTTCTATAAATATCTTCCAAATTTCACTTAGCTCTTTTTATTTCCCAGCTAAATTTTTATTTCTGTGATTATGTACCACCCTTAATCATGCTCTTGTGCTGTGCTAGGTGTTTCTTTTAAACTCAATTTTCAGTACAGTGTGATCAGCCACAGATAAACGTTTATCTTTAACAAAGGAGAAGTGTAAGTTTCTAATTGACACTGTTTAAGCTGTCAGGCTCCCGCCAAGATTGAATTGAGGACTTCCTCTCTTAGGCGGACAGTCTCCACTACTTGAGCTGAGATGGAGGATTGTCAGGATGTAGTAGATGTGTGACTGCTCTTGGTGGAACCTCTGCTCCCCCACCTAAGGGCAGGTCCTTCCCCTCTGAGGAACTGTAGCTTCATGTCTACCACGACCCAGAAAACTGAAGTAGTCACCGCACAACAGTAGATAATAGATGTGACTTGTGTCTGGTGGCTGCAGAAGAACGCCTTCCTCCTGAAACGTCCTTTTTGTGGTTGGGTGGCATTTGCAGTGCACGTTAACCTGTGCGTTTGCTCTCTCTTCCATTTGCAGTGATCGCTATTGATATTGATCCCGAGAAACTCAGTCTCGCCCGCAACAACGCTGAAGTGTACGGCGTGGCAGATCAGATAGAATTCGTGTGTGGAGACTTCATGGTGCTGGCTGCTGACCTGCAAGCAGATGTTGTGTTCCTCAGCCCACCCTGGGGGGGGCCTGACTACGCCACTGCCGAAATCTTCGATATCCAAACCATGATTTGCCCAGACGGATATCCTTTCGAAGTTACATGTTGTTGTAATTTTCAATATTTTCAGTCGTTTACAAGCGATTTTCTCTCTCTCTTCTCCTCCCTCTCTTGATGTAGGCTTTGCATGTCCAGTTGGCTGACTGGGGATATGACCAGTGGCTGAAGTCCCAGATGTGGCGCATTTGTTTAGTCCTTCTCCTCTAACCTCTGCTGTATGACTTTGACCACCTAAAATTAAATATTTTATTATAATTTCTTATTTTTAAAAAAATTCATAAAGAGTTATTCTTAAAAGTAAAAAATCCTTTAGAGAGTTGTAGTAGCTTCTTTACTTAAAGCATTAATTCAGCAGTTTTAACTCCTTTATATTATTAAAATACCCTGAACTAATCAAATAGCCAAGTGGTGTGTATGTATAGGTAATAATTAGTTATGTAAGCTATGACATTGTCATTAATTCCACTTTTTAATTGATTTATTAAAAAATTGTCTTACTTAAAATATGTTACTCAAATTATTCTCAATCATAGTACCTGCCTATGACTTGGGAAATCACAGAAGAGTGAAAGCAAAATATTAACCCTTTTGATTAACGTATAAAATTCCATACCAACTTATTAATGGTCATTAATCTGGGAAGGTAGTAGCATAATAGTTCATCAAATAAAAAGTGTGGTGGGGTTTTTTTCCCCCAAAATCTCAGTTGTTTCCTTTTTGGCTAAAATGTAGCCATATATTTAAGAGTAGGGAGATCTTTGTATGCATGTGTGAGAGATAGTCCATGAAATGGATTAGAAAACAAATATCAAACCAACGTACTAGCTATAAAGTACATTCAAATTTCTCAAATGCTTCTATGTAGCTCACTTAAATTTTCTTTAAAAGTGAGTTGTTGGGGGTTTTTTCTACTTTGTAGGGCAATAATGGTGAAATAGAGTTTCTACATTTAGACAATAATAATTTCTGCATTTCAGAAGAATATCTAACTCACACATCCAGAAGACTAACTATAATTTAATTGCATAGTAACAGAATTTGGGACATACTTTCAAGATGAATGAATGTAAAGCAACTTCTCCTTCCCCATTCTTGTTTTTTCCTTTACTGGCTCCTACATTTGAGATTTTCAGGCTCTCCAAGAAGATCACAAACAATATTGTGTATTTTCTTCCTCGGAATGCTGACATTGACCAGGTATGTTACTGGATAAGGGCTTGGTAATTACAAAAAGCTCAGCTGGCTTAAAACATAGGTATTATAAGAACAAACTTATGACTTATAAGTCTGTTCAGCTGAATGTGGGCTGTTTTTTGTTTTAAGTCTGAGCCTTATATTAAGTGATTTCTGTGTTTGCAGTACTTTTGATGTATTTAGAAGTGGGAGTAGTAGATTATTTCCATGATTTTGATACTGTTCATTCATAAAGCAACAGGTTGGAGGTTCTTACAGAAGATCCAAAGCCAGTAGATTTGTTGAGTGCTAGACAGATACATCATTATCAAAGAAAAAAGAAGTTCTTAACCAGCTCTTACTATCTGATAAGTTGCTGAGTTTCATGGCTTTCAGTTTATGAAGGAGTTGCAGGAAATCACTGTACAGCCTGCAGTCGCTGCTATCACTGATTAGTAGATCACAAATGTCGTGCCACCAGAGGTGGTACTGATGCTGTCCACACAAGTGTTGGTTCCATATGGGCTTTTCATTACATGATTAAAAGATGATCACAGTTTGTTTCACTGGCATGGGGCTTTTTTTGTTAGAATTTTTTTTAAGTAATTAGGTGACTGTAACAATTCCCCTGAGTGTCTTGTTTAGTTTCCTCTGTGTATTTTCTATGTTAATTATGTCTTGTAGCTTTTTGAAAAAAAGGGAGCAGTGAGATGTTCTCCTCACTTGCAACATGCCACAAAACTTCCCAGGATTATTTCCTGCTTTTCCAAAAGCTGTGTCTGACTTGGAGCAGGCAAGGTCTCAAGCCACATGGTGGCTTGCAGAATCGTTGGTGGCAAACAGCTGGCTTGAGAAACAGGCTGAAATTCACATGGCCGGAGCATTGGCACACTATGAGCCCATGCTAGGTACAGCACCATTTGTACTGCAGGTGATGGTTCAGTTGCGTTTTGCATTTCAGATTGGCAAAATGTCAAAAGTGGCTTATGAATCTTTGAACAGAGACCTTAATTTTAGGCAGAGTTTCTCTAGTTTCAACTTCTAACCACTGTGTTTTACCAAATGTTTCATTCCCATGCTGAAGAACGACCTTACCAGGTTTCTGCTCTGCTCATGAGCACTTTCTGCTGGATTTATAAATGGGCAGAGGCATCTACATTTCACTTACGTTCCCACAAAAGCATCTAAGAGTACTATCCACTGGCTTGCACCTATTCCTACAGAAGAGCTCAGCACTTCTACGTGGTTGGGTTAGGTGTCTTGCCACCTCTACATCTTGGTCCAGTTGGCTCTGAATGTTGGTGATGTTCTCTAAGTGTTCCTTGATATACATCCAGTTTAATGAAGTAAATCTTAAACATTTTTTGCAGATTAATACCTGAAAACTGAATAACTTGGATAAGGTAGTATTTTGCTGAACAGGTTATCTGATGCCTTAGATTTAAATGGAAACTTAAAACCCTAAGTTTGATTTGTGATGACATCGCTCAGGCATGTAAGATTTGCCTCTTCTGTGTCCTCAAAAATTTACTCTGTGTACTCATACAGAGATCACTTAGCTCCTAGAATAGGTGTTCTAACATGCTTAATGTGTAAGGTGGCAGTTGTTAACACTCTGCCTCTTGTCTCTCATTGACTGGTTTGAATCTGCAACCGAGGTGTGCTTGTGTGCTTTGTCAATTAAAATTTATTTAGAAGCTCACTTAGTTGCTATTGCAGACCTCCATGAAGATGTTTATACTGACTATAAGCCAGCGTATCAGTGCAAGTTGCTTGTCAATGACAGTGGATCTCGAGCAGAAATGGAAATAAATTCCCAGCAGTTAGAAGCAACCTTACAATAAAAATATTGTTTAACCTTTAGTTAAGGTGGTGCAAATTTAGTGGAAAATATGTGTTGCTTTTTATTAGATAGCTAACAGAGAATAGGGATGCTACTGCTGGTGTGACAGCAGGTAGTGGCTGACCTTGACCTAGCTGTGGTGGAGGACTCTGTGTTCATTGCCTTACTGGTAGACAAGACTTCCAACCCTGTTCCACATGATTTTATTGCAAAAACAGTGCTTATTATGTCTGCAGGCACGGCCTTTTCTCTGTAGAGTTAATCTTGTAGAGAGAGATCGCGTTCTTTGAATTCCCTTACAAAATTCACTGAGATTAAGTGGAAGAGGAGAAATGAACTTCTGCACTTCTGCCTCGAGAGGGAGCAGCAAACCAGCGGAATATGGTCCGTTCGTTTACAAGAAATGTGAAACATTTCCCTTAATTGCATCAAATCTCCTTGTTTACAAGCATGTTCCTTTACTTGTTACAAGATTTGTAATGTATACAGGGCCATTTTTAGGTCAAATCAATCTCTCAGAATACTCTTTCTAGTTAAGAAGTAATCAGGAATTATATCCATGTGCGTGCACATATATATAAAATATATTGTTTTATTAATAATGCCTATTTTGTAGCTCATGTCTGACACTCTTGTTGATACCCATTTCTTTGCAGCATCTTTAAGTCTGAGTCTTTTCTTTCGTTAAGTTTTTCCACATCCCTTAAAAAAAAAAAAAAAAAAAGATAAAAGAGGGGAGTTGTGGAAACTACCAGTCAGAAGTATATTAATACTGCTTCAGTTTGGGGGGGCTAAACTTGTATTTGGCTGCCAGTGGTGGTTTTGAAAAGCAAAACAAAAAATTTGGCCTACTTAGAATTCCTGCAAAGTAGGAAAGAATTAGAAATCACTGTTTCAGATAGGCTTGCATATTTAAATCAAAATTATACCCCAGCAAAATGAAGTGAAAACACTTTATAAATACTTGGCTGATTGAAAACTCTTCTTGCCTTCTATGAGAAGAATTAATGGTACTAATTTAAGCTGACATTATTTTAAAAAAAGAGAGAGAGTGTGAATATGCATGCCTTGGCAAAATTTGGATGAAGATAAATTGTTTCCCCCTTGCTCTGCTGTTGATTGACTCTAGTAGCAATAGGGAACCTGGAGTCGGGGAAGGTTGAGCCTTCCCCAGCATCCTTCCCCTCCTTGGCTGGTTCACTTCCACTAGATCGAGGGGGAGAAAGGTGGTATCTGCAGGAGATCCTACATTTAGGTCTTAATACGCCAGCAAAATGTAACGGAGGCCCCCATAAGTGACTTGAAAAGCATGCTTGTTGAGACAGAATGATTAAATGTTGTTTCTGAAGTGCTTAGCAAGCTGTGCTCTGCCTCGTCGTGCAGAGTGGGAAGTATGTAGTCACCTCAGGGACCAGGGCTCATCCCAAATAGCCTGATCTCTTGCATGGGCTGTTTTCTGTACGAGATAATACTTCTGTATCTTAATATTTGCAGCAAAGGAGGAGGAACCTGGGATTTGTTGCTGTAGGACCTTCTTCCTAATGGTGGGATAGCTTCTTGTTACCTCATTGCAGAAGGTATACTCAGCTACATAAGATACCAAAACACACCCTCTCAACTGTTCACGTACCAACGTAGTGATGCTCCTGACTCTTCTTGTAAGCCGTGTGAGCACTGCCCTTGAGGTATTGTTCTCTCACTGGTGGTCAGAGCGGAGTCGGGCTGCATGGTGGCTCCCCCCAATAAACTGATGAGCCTAAAATGTTGGTGACCTGGTACATTGTGAGACACATGCATCTTTACCAGTCTAGCCAAGTTTGAGAGATTGAGTACTGAGGACTCGGGAGTTTATTACTTATCCTGACCATGGATGGTTAAGAGCTCAGATACTGTATTGTGCCTTCGTGATTATCCTAAACTTCTTCACTGTTCTTTGAAGACAGTCATATTGTCCATATTTACAGGTGGTGGCTTAATTCAGAAACAGATTTTTCTCTTTTAGCAAAAAGACAATCTTATACATATATCTACTTACCATGGGATTATCTTTTAAGTCTTCCTGATTTTAGCTGCTGGAAGTGTTGCATATTTAACATCTGGAGCATATAGTAGTGCAAGTTTTAATTTTGGGTTGCATGTTAGGATAGCAAAACAGCGGGGTAATTTGAGGCCAATTTTCAGATAACATTTCAATCTTTATGACCCTTACACCACAGCAAGCAAATCTATTAGAATAATATTGGTCTACTCTTAAGACAGAATATGAGTGACTTCACTAATTGAAGATGATTCTGAGAGTAAAATGCCTGATTATTATTCAGCTTGAGAGCTATCTTTTTAAGTTAGAACTAAGTTTTGGTCTGTCCAAGATCCAGCCTGTGACAAAAGAAAAAACAATGCAATTTGAGAAAGGTTTGCCAGTGTCCAGAAGCCTTTCTCTCTGTGTAGGTGACTTGCATCTTAAATATAGATCCCGAGAAAGGGTATGGCACTGTGACTCTGCTCAGAGGATTATAGCCACTATGTTGTGAAGTCACATCATGGACCGTATTAATTTGCTCTACAGTTTTTGCACTAGCAGGCTTCTTGCTGGTGTGGGGTATGAGAAAAGATCTAATTTAAAGAAAAAGAAGTATCAAGACCTTTTCAAAAGTGGAGTGACTGAAAAAGCAGCCCCTCTTCAAAATTTGGGTCTACTTCACAATCCAATGTTAATATAATTCCAGTTTCATAAACAGAAACTGTTTTATTTATTGAAAATAATACCTTTTTCTGTTAAGAGTTGCTATTAAACTTCTGCAAAATGTCCTCTTTTTCAGCCAACTATTTTTGGCCCTTATAGTAGTGTAGGGTAACAGAGAGAGAGGAGCAATGCTGCTTTTTGGGTAATATATGTAAAATAATAATATTATTCTTCCTCTTAACCATTTTTGAGTAGTATTTGTTCATCAAACCATATACAAAGTTTTACACTTCATAAAGTATTGGAGTAAATTCCTAACATAACTTTACGGTTAAGAGAACTGTTACTGTTGATTGCTGTCCATGTCAACGATAATTCCATAAATTTGACAGACCAAATGATACTTGTGTTTAAAATTATGAACAAAAAGGATGACGGGCAAAACATTGTCAAGCTGGTGGGGTGTGTTTGTTTTTTTTTTTAGATGGCTGCAGATAACTTGCTGCTCAGTATCTGCAGGAGGAGTTTTCCCCTGTCCTTTAAACTTTAGAGAGCAGCTCAAAGGTTTTAACTTAAGCCTGTGCAAAGGAAAATCCAGTTCTGTCTTTTAATTTTCAGTCAAGACTGGGTTTTTTCCAAACGTTAGCCAAGACTGCAGCACTGCAGCCTACGTTCTCCATCACCACATCACTCTGATGGACAAAAGAGTTTTCAAAACCATCCGTTTTTGAACCTTGCTGAGAAGGAAAGCTGATCCAGCTCTGGGGGAGCATGGGACAGTGGGTGTGCTCCTTGGGGATGCAACGGCAGCAGCACTGTCGGGATGTGCTGTGTGAGAGCAGCTGTACAGTGGACGTGGTGTGACATTTCACAGATATGCAGGAGATCCGATGGGAAGTGGTAAATGTTCTGCACTAGCAAGGTGCTCACAGGCATATGCTTTTCTGTCTTTTTTATGGTATTTTATTTATGGTATTTTATTTATGGTATTTTATTTATGGTATTTTATTTATGGTATTTTATTTATGGTATTTTATTTAGGTATTTTATTTAGGTATTTTTAGGATTTTATTTAGGTTTTTTAGGTTATTTATGGTATTTTTATGGTATTTTATTTATGGTATTTTTATGGTATTTTATTTATGGTATTCTCCCACATGATTCCTACTGGTTGACTGGAACTATATAAACTGGGATCGTAATACAAATTGGCAGCCTCTCCATTTAAACTAGCTAGTGTTTTATTTGTTACCAGCCAGTTGTAGCTCCATCCATCATGAGCTGACCTGCCGGCAGTCTGTTTGGTGTTGTATAGGTCTGTAACAAGTCCCTACTAGGAAGATCTTACAGGCTGCATTTCTTCACTCAAGGCACTGTGTTTTTAAAAACTGAAGCAGGGTTGGAGGCGGGGAAAGGTTTACGTTAGTCTTGATGCACTGTTAATAATTTTTTTTTTTTTTAACCAGTCACTTTTCACATCTTTTCCTCTTTGTATATTGAAAACTTTGTGTGCATCTTTATTATTTGAAGATTTGATGTCTGATGCAAAACTTTATAAATTGGGTAGATTCCTGGGCTTGGGGTTTCCTGGGTTTTAGAGACAGGTATTTGGTTTTTTGTTGTTTGTGATAGCTGTGCCTAATTTAGTGAAATTTTCACTGTTGTTGGACATTTTACTGTCCTAAATGTTGGTGTCTCAGACCTGGCTTATATTCTAAATACTCCCAGAAGATAGGAATTACCTTTTGTTCCTTGTCAGGTGTGTAGAGTGATTCTTGAGCCCAGAATTAAGCAAAGTGCTCTTGACCTTGATAGTCATACAAAGAATACACATCATGCAGGTACTTTTTTTTTTTTCTTGCCTTTGTTCCTACCTCATCTTCATCGTCCGTTTTGAGAGTCTGGAGTTAGACACTGAAGCCTTGTTCTGTCTGCAAGTCTGGTGCCTAGACGGGAAGATGTTTGCTGTGCTTCTGTTTTTGAAAGTCCAGTTGATACAAATGACTGGTCAATGAAGGGAGTGTAAAGATGGTTAAAACTCATTTATTTATTTATTTTAATTCTATCTGGTGTCATTCAGAGAACAGAAGATCATACCAGGGAGATCAGTTTAATAAAATAATATATGGTAACCTCTGTGAATTAGGAAATTTGATGGGAGGCTGACTAGTAAAACTACCACTGGCCCCATTCATTTTGCTATGATTTTAGACTGGAGACCTAGCCAAATGAGACCTGCCAACCAATGTCATGTTTATTTAGGAGTAAATATACCAGTGAGCAAAGCAGGACGTGAGAGGCCAGGAGGTGAACTGGGATTAGTTTGATTGTATTTTTAAGATGCTTGGGTATTAGGGGAGTTGGCAGGTAAAAGGCTGTGGGTTGATGTGTTTTGCAGGCTGATCATTTCTAAGTGAACGTAATTGTGTGCACTTCAGCTGTGACTATCACATTAATAACGGCAGCTTTTAAGCAGCCCACTTTAAACTCACATCTCTTCTCTGCCCTTGATAAAGCCAGAAGATACTCCCAGCATACACCACACCACAGTGGTACTTCTGGACTTCAGTCTTCCTAAAGCTCATAGCACTTGAATACTGAATTGCAGTTTGCCCACCTCAAGTTTTAAAAAAAAAAAAAAAAAAAAAAATAAAAATCAGTCTCTGGCCTGTCAAAGGGTGGCAGCACCACCGTGGCAGTGGCATAATAACCTGCAGACCTGTACGTTTTGAAAAATGCTGCCTGACAGCATTTTGGTTTATTGCTGTCAGTGTAAAGAATACCACTGTCTTTTTTTTTTTTTTTTTCTCCAAATGAGTTGGGATTTTTTCCCCCTAGTCTTTAGGTTGGTTGCAGGGGGAGGGAGTTCCTCTTTTTACTAGTGTTCTATAAAATTAAATTAATCACAGTGTGCTTGTGTGGCTGCCTATCAAGCCAAAAAATTTTATTTCTCGCACCACAGGAAAGTTTCTTGGAGGGGGGGGGGAAATGATGATAATCTTTTTATCTACAGTTACTTTAGTTGGTGGCTGGAACAGATAGGGAGTTACTTTACTGAAGGACTTTCCGTATGATAAAAAAGAACCTGCAAGGCCAGCAGGAAAAGCTTTGAGTTCAAAAATACACCTGAACAATATAAAGGAAGTTTTCACCTTAAGCAACTTGTGCTCCTGAAGTAATCTTCCATGTTCATTTCCCTTTTCATATTTCTTTTCTGATGTCTTCTATTTTAAACTTGAGACCAAACCTGCTGGCTGCTTTTTTAACGCTCTCTGGCTGTAGCTGTAGCCTGTTCCCATCAACAGTTGCTGAACTGAAGGATGAAGCATCCAGGTGAGAGGGATGTGGGGAGGCATCAGCTGAAGCTGCGTCCTTTGCCTCTTCCCCGGGGAGGCGTGCGGCACGTGCAGAGTTACCCAGCGCGGCAACGGAGGCAATGCCTGCCCCCCTGAGTATGGGGGTTTGGGCTAAAGAACAAACCAGGAGAGTTGCCAGCAGGGAATAGTCATATTTGCACAGGAAAATGCCAAATGAACAAATTTTGAACTAGTCCAATTTTTAAAAGAAATTAAGAAGCCTTTCCGTACTCACCGTTGCAGTTTACTGCAAAAACAGGAGATGCGTGTCGGTATTTCTAAAAATAGGTGACCACCTTTGTTTTTCTCAAAGCATCGTTCCTCAATCTGCTGTTATTTTTAGAGGGCGTCCCTCTACCAAGCTGGCACCTTTCTGAAGCTTGGTGTGTGGCAGCTTTCCCTCGTTACGCCGTCAGGCTTGACTGAGCCCTTTGGAGGAAAACTTGGCAACTCCTATGTAATTAAATGTGCAACCTCCAGTAATTTACAAATAAGCATCTTTGCAGAGGATTTGAGTTTCTCTCCTCTGAATATCAGGGGGGGTTGAAGAGCACGCGGTGCCGGATCTGTCTCTGCGGAGCCCATGTGCTTATTTAAATTCTTGTCACCTTTGGGTTTATCAAATACTTTTAGTAGTCGCTTGAGATCAGCCTTAGTTACGCTGGATTTAACACTTAAGAGACTAGACACAGCGGATGTAACTTCTCAGGTGTCCTTCCATGGGTGCCACCCCTCAGCAGAGGAGCAGCATTTGCCTGTTACCGAGTGTTACCAGTGAAGCATTTTGCTTTACTTGGTCTCCTAAGAGGAATATTTAGTATTGTGTTTAATATCAATGCGCTAGTCATACTTAGATATGCTGGTGACACAAATTGTGCCCTGAAAGCGGAGTATGTAACCCCGAGAGAGTAATTTCAATATTTTTATATTAAGTTGACTAATCCAATTAGTATTTTAGAACACGTAAACAAGACTAGCTATAAAGTGCAAAGCCTCTAACACTTTTTGGAAGGGCCATTCCAGCTCTTGTTTGTAATAAATTTACAAGTACAAACTTAATGTCTTCCTAGAAAAAAAGATGTGGATCGCCCCATAATGTTAACTGCTTTTACGATTTCAAGTAAGATAAGTTGTAAAATTAACATTCCTGATCACTTGCCAATTTCAGATTCTTGTGCTATTTATAAGTAAGCCAGCTTCTGCTTTTTTACTTAAGTGGCAGGTTCCTCTTTGACAAGAACGTGGAGATTTTCTTCCTATTACCATTAAATTGAAGGATGAAGAAACCTCTCACGCTTTTGTTTTAGTCTGTAGAAACAAAAAAGGGGAAAAAAGAAAACAAAACAGAAAAGTAAATGCTTGGTTTAGATAAGTGTGGTAATTTTCTGGGCAAGTCAATAAAGGTCCAAAGTATAATTTAGATTAATCTGTTATTTCCTCCTCATAGTAGACTGGTCTTTTACTTACAGTAGAATAGAGGAAGTTCAGCATGTTTATATTTAAACCTGCACCACAGAGTCAAGTCTCAAAGGAGTTTAGAAGTGTTAATAATGCAACCTGAATTTTAAGTTTCAGCTGCTAACATCACAGACTTCTTGGTTTAAAGATCAGTTAAAGTCTACTGCAGGCTTGCAAGACCTTCATCACTTTATGTCTGCCCGGGAAGTTTCCCTGGGTAGAGAAAGAACTATAGAAATAGTTTTCCTGCAGCAGGCAGGGAAAACAATGGCACGGAGCAGAACTGGCTGTGGAGCAGGGGCCCCCACTGCAGCACAGGTCCTTGGGGTCCACAGTGGAGGGGGCAAAAAAGCGGGCAACGCTCAGTTTTGGTGTTCTTGCTCTTCCTTCTGTCTGTGCAGTTTGTCCTGGTGAGAAATCGGTAGCCTGTATGGCTGTCGTCCCTCGAAGTGGTACTGGGCATCATGAGTAGGAACGGGAGAGGAGGGAGGTACTGCGTGCTCCAGTCCAAAATTCAAAGTCCACTGCAAAACGTTGTCTGTCTGTAATCATTAAGCATTAAAGGTGTGCACTGGGCTCAGCCAACAGAGCATGAACGGTGAAATTCTCACTCCAGTGCTTGTAAACAGGAGGGCTGGGACCAGCGCTGCCTGATGGGCTCTCCCTGCCTGCAGTTGCTCAGCTGCCTGCAGCCTTGCCCTCAGCGCCGCCCCAGACACCAGTGCACACAACAGCTTTTTTTTTTTTTTTTTTGGGGGGGGGGGGGGGGGGGTTTGCAATAGCAAAGACAAAAAACTGTAACTGTTTTTTGTGAGCTTCTCTGCCTGTTCGGGGTTTTGGAGTTGCTTTCTGGGTTGTTCCCACACGCACTCTTCGGTGCAACCTTTATGCTTCCTGATTCCAGGATTTGGTTTTCCTCTTCCCCCAAAACTTGGGATTTTGACACCTTCAAAGCACGGTTTACAGCTTGCTTTTTTCCACAACTGGGTGTCTCAAAGGCCGGGTACCCTGCAAACCAGTCTAGCATCTCTTGCCTCAGCACAGCCTGTGAAACAACGACTATTTATCTCTAGTTCTGAAGTTCTCTTGTTTCCATGGCTTGGGGTGAGGGGGATTTTTCAGTCACCAGAAAGCCACAAACCACTTCTGTGAGGAAAAGGAGACCCTGAAAGAGGACCAGAGGCACTAGGTGACAAGGAATATTGTCACCACTATTAACAGAGCCAAAGATGTGGTTTTCATGATATTTCACATGAATAAAAGGTTTGGGGTTTTGCCTCTTTCCTGGGAATTGATTGATTTGCTTTTTGTTCTGTCTTTTTCAGGTGGCTTCCTTAGCAGGCCCAGGAGGGAAAGTTGAAATAGAACAAAATTTTCTGAACAACAAACTGAAGACAATAACAGCTTATTTTGGTGATCTAATAAGGCATGACATCTGAACTCGGTGTGGATTCTTCCAAACCCAACCTCCCTGAATGCTGCTTTTGCTTAAGCTTTTGTACAGCTGGCTGGTCAAAAATGACTTGAAGCCATTTTCCACTTTAATTTCTGTTTACAGAAAAACTGTTTTGTTTATTGCAACTGTCAATAAATGTTTTATAATAATTTGGACAGAATTCTAAACGTAGAGTAGCTGTCAATGTAGAGGAAAAGATCTTTTATAAAATGCAGTCTTGCAAGGCTCAGGTCCAACTGGATGAAGGGCAGTTCAGGATTTCTTTGCAATTCTCACGTGTGCTACTTCAGTACTTGCTCTGGTTTTGAGCACTCAGAGGGTCAAAAAGAATAGCCTGGAAGCCACTGTGCATCAAGAACTGCTGTCTGTGCTTGAGGAACAAAAGCATCCTAACATCAGGTGGAACTAGAAGGTCAGGTGCACCACCAGAGGCTAACCATAGTTCACCTCCATGTTCACTGGGAAATCTTTTCAGCTTTTCTTTGTAGGATGAAGGTCCACGTATTTCTTACAGTGAGTACTCCGGCTTGTTGCAGCATAGGGAGAGAGCGGGGCGTGTTTGTGGCTGGTGGCAGGGTTCTACCCTCTGTTTTGTTTTATTTTTTTCCTCCTTGCCAGTCCTCTCTGTTACAAAGATATTTCGAAGAAACCTTCTGACTGGAGGTTTGTCTCAGTAACCAGAGGGGTATGTGTCCCCCCTCTTTTTGAGGCCTTTTGGATCCTTGCACAGGCTTCAGGGAGGGCAGAGGGAGCCCAGTTCACCCTCATGAGGGCTCTCTGCTCCCACTCATGGTTTTGGGGGGGAAGAGTGGCTTTTGGACACTTCAAGCAGAAAAGGAGGCAGGTGAGAAGCATCTAGGGCATGAATATGGCACTCTCACTGAAATGCACTTAACAGTAAGTACCCAAGATCAATTTTGAGCCTGTTTTTGAGGTAAGAGTGTAGGAATATAGTTTCTAAGACAATAAATTAGTGCTGCTTCTCTGGAGTGCAGCAGGACACTGAAGACAGCAGAGACTAAGCACTAAACCATGCATTAGTGCTGACAAACAAAACAAGCTCTTCAATATTCTTTAGAAGCTTGCTACTAGGAGGCAGGGGAGGTTGGCAAGAGTGCTAGTATTACAGGAGGTCCAAACCTACTGTAGCAGTGGCAGGCGAATGTAATGATGCTCTTGAATTTTCACCGCAAGCTACAAAAAAAATCGGAGAAAGATTCATGAGGCCAAATGAAGAATAAATTAATTTATACTGTGTATGTCACAGTACCCTAAAATTTGACTGTATTTGGGTTACTGCTGCTTACGGAAACACCGTTGTCTTATTCTTTGGTCCTCTTTTTCCTCCCTGAAGTAGCTTTAGAAGCATTTTGAGATCTTGCTGATGCTGTTCCTGTAAAAGGAGGCTCTGGGGGGGAAATACTGGTGAATTTACTTTTACCTTCAGCGTGTAGTCAGATTTTGCCCAGTGCCCAGTATGCAAAATGTGGAAGCTGAAATATGATGTAAAAGGTACAACATTTACTGTTTTAATGTCTATTTCCAGTATAATGAACTTCCTGGCTAAAAGGAACAATTTATCAAAGGTCTCTGGTGAGCTTTGCAAGCACATGAAGCACCAAAAGCAGAAGAATATCCTTGTTCATGGCTGTTCCTCTCTTGTAACCAACAGGTATAAAAGTCCTTTTTTTTTAATTTTTTTGTTTAAATACAACTTGAAGTCAGAATACACTCTGCTGCGTTGTGATAAATGTTTGCCCTTGGCTTCCAACTCGGACAGAACAGGTGAAGTTCCCCAAGGCTGTGAATCAGTCAATCTGTGAAGCCTAAAATATATCTATGAGTATTTTTACTTCGTTGTTAATAATTTCAACCAACAAACACTTCATGGTGGACAGCTTCATTCACGATAGGAGTTTCTGTAAAACATTATTCTGCTTTATGTTGTAGAAATAAAGTTAGCATAGGCTGTGACATGGTTAAATTTCTGGACATCTCACGCCCAGAGTTTTAATACCCTTTTGGGATTCGAGTAGTATTTTGCATACAATACATTAGGCTACAAAGAAGTTATGTTGCTACTGTAAAGTAAATAGTCGAAAATCATAGAATCGTTTAGGTTGGAAAAGACCTTTAAGATCATCAAGTCCAACCGTTAACCTAGCACTGCCATCCCACCGCTAAACCATGTCCCTAAGCACCTCATCTACCTGTCTTTTAAATACCTCCAGGGATGGGGACTCGACCACCTCCCTGGGCAGCCCATTCCAGTGCCTGACAACCCTTTCTGTGAAGAAATTTTTCTTAATGTCTAACCTAAGCCTGCCCTGGAGCAACTTCAGACCATTTCCCCTCATCCTCTCACCCGTTATCAGGGAGAAGAGGCTGACCCCACCTTGCTACAGACTCCAGAGGTTTGGTCTTTTACCAATTTTAAGCCACAAAATAAGCTGTAGGAAAAATGAATTTTTTTTTTTTTTGGAAGTTAACTAATATTTGGACTAGATGCAACAAATACATACTGTTTTATACTTTCTGCTGTGCTCTTGAGCTCCTACTCTCTTAGGTTTATCTTAATTAAATCCAATATTAAACCAAATCCATCTGCTTCTTTTTCTGCTGCGTGGTATGAAGAGAAGTGATGGAACATAAAAGAGCTGAAACAAGCACATTACGAGGCTGAAGCCTAACTGCAGGTTCAAGGGGAGGACGAGCATCGATGGGGCTGAGCAGCCGTCCCTTCGTGGCAGGACAGTTAGCGCTGTGCCCTCCTCTGAGGGAGGCCCCGTTAGTGTTATGGTAAAGAAATCACTATTCCATGAAGTTTTAATGTGCAGGTTTTAGAAAATCTCCCCCAAGTGCAGTGGTTCTGAAGTAACATCTGGGTCTGTCTGTGCAACTCAGGGGTTATATAAACAAATTGATGTTACACCACAGTGACCACGGTAACATTTAGAAGAGGGAAGCCCCATAAATAGCACAAGGAAAAAATTACTTGCAGTAACTCATTGAACAAATCAGTAGAAAATTGGGTCATTTTCACTTGGTTTACTCTCTGCTTTAACTGTCCTTCCCCCCCACCACAAATTTTCCCACCTTCCAAATACCAAGGAAGGAGGGTAGCCCTAACACATAGCATGAACTCATTTAGCATTGCTAGTTTAGCCTTTCCAACACAAAAAAAATCTTGGTATTCCTGCCACTGGAATATCTTGGTGCAGTCCAGAGTACTTAAAAAAAAAAAAAAAAAAAAAAAAGTTCATTTTCAGTGGTGAGGAAGTTTTAGATTTCTGTCTGAAAACGGAACAGAGATATTTTTGCAAGTGTGTGGTGCAGTGGTGAAGGAATAAATGCTCCCAAACCAGACTTGAAATCGATTCAGACCCTCTCCTCTTTCAGCTGTCAGATGGTGAAGCTGTCAAGTGGTCCAGCCTGCTCCGCCAGCATATTGCCCATTCACACACTCCGGGGAAGTACTCGGGAGAATGATGCTGTGTTGATTCAGTTAAGTGAAGTCCCCCAAATGCCCAAAGTAATTAATAGGGAAAAAAAAAAAAAAAAAAGCAGCTTGTTACTCGGGAGACTGCAGAAGGGATCACTGGCTGAAAGGAAGCAACAGGGACAGCTAAAGCCAGCTGGAGTGATTTAATCTAGTGAAGCTGGAGATTTGCCCGAGCAGTGAAAATCCTAGCTGCAACCATCAAGGGAGGGAGGCAGAAAAAAAGGCTGAGTCTGCAAACAGGGCTTATCCTCCCCAGAGTTTGGGTTCCACCTCTACTCAGCATGGTCCTGTGGTGTCTCTTAAAGATGCTTGAGGCTTTGGTAGTGCCTGAGCCGTGCTTCGAGCAGGGCTGTTGCCCGGGGGGCAGAGGTGGGAGGGCAGGAGCCCGCCTGGGAGCCCTGCCAGGGGCTGGGCTCTAGCTCAAGGGTTTCCCTGTGCCGGGGGATTCCCCAGCTGGGCTGCACACACAGCTCTGCAAAACAACCCCTGCAATGTGCAGCAGGGTCTCACCATTCACCTTCTCCTACCAGCCTGAGTTGGCCCCACATTTCTCCATATAAAGACCCAAGGATCAGTGTCTTTTTAGCACGTGTCACGACAGGGCTATCTCCAGGTGTCAGGGAGTGTGGTTCTGCCATCAGCCCTTTCTGCACTCTTCTTCAAGTCTCATGCAAATGCGTTTTCTGAGCTCTTCTTTTTGGCACATCTCTTGAGGTCCTGGCCCATCACCTCGCGATGTTCCAAAACTGGAGTGAGTTTGAAAGCGCTTCCCAGCAGCATGGGGCTTCACTGAAAACCCAAAACATCGTTCCGGGTTTCTGGGCTCACAGACTGCTGAGGAAAAAAAAAGTGCTGTGGGAGGCTGTCTGGGTTTGATGACAGCACGATCCTTCCTGTCTCTCTCTGTGGCTCGACAAATTTTCTTCCTTTTTCTCAAGGCCGCACTGCAAACTTCTTGTGAAACCCCTGTGATTTATCGAGGGAGTGCCATGGCATCACCAGAGCTTTAGCCCTGCATAAACATGAGTAGAGAGGCTCACAGTGTGCCTTTGTTGTGCTGGGAGTAATGAAATACCTTTTCCCCAATTTTTTAATCCTAAAAATGTGGCCAAAGAATGGGCATCAGAGAGGATCTTCCTCTGCGTAGTTATTGCAGGTTGAATAAATACATTTATCTTCTGAACGCACTGCTACCTAGAGCTCTGGGGGTTCATCACATTGTCGCAGCACCAGACACTGCACTGGTGACAGTGGCAAGAGCTTTTGTGAAAGGCGGTATTGTGATCTGACAGCAAAACCCTTCCTAAGGTACTCATTAAATTGTTCCAGGCTTCAGGACAGCCTATGATTATGTCAAACAGGGGGGCAAATTATACGCTCTGCTTTCCCGCTATACGCTGGCTTAATCTGAAAGTCTGCCTAAGAAGGTTAAACACAGACAGCTTTGCCTAAGAAAACTCCAAACTGGCAGAGCCCATCAACCTGGAGGGTTGCTCCAGGGGGGATGCCCGTGCCAAAGGTCCGTGCAGGTGTAGGAATGATTTCCAGTGGATGCAACTTGCAGCTGGGCTTATCCCAAGGGTTCCCTTGGACCTCAGAGCATTTGGATGTTCCCAGCAGATGCAATGCTATCTGCAGCTCAGGCTCAGACCCGTACTTCTGAAAAGCGACCGTCCCCAAACGGGAAGCTGGAGTTCCCCAGGAAGCGGCTGTGTGGGGAACCCCAGGCTGCAGCTCCTGCTGCGTGAGAAACCACGCTCCGGGAAGTGCTTTAGTGCTGGCGTTTGACACCGAGAAGCCCAGTTCTCCCAAGAAAAATGAGCCTGGTGCAAGTTCTTCACCTAATATAGAAATTACCAGCAGGGGTATTCATTAACCCTGTCTACAAGAGGTGCTGTTAAGAGTCAGGTTTGAGAACAACCTTTGTGGCCATGTAACGTAGAGCGGGATGTCTTCTGCAAGCGAGTGCTCCTGGTGGCTCAGGAATGAGCCAAGTACTGGGAGCCGGACAGAGCGCAGGGCCGGCGGGGCTGTGTTCGGGCTGCAGAGCTGAATGCCATGGTGCCCGGACTGTAGCTGCTGCAGGAGGTGCTGCTTGTGTCCACTTTTGCTTCTTGCTGCCAAGTTTTGTGACTTCACTGGCAGTCTTTTGATGATGCAGTCTGTAAAGAGCTTTGTCTGAAAAAAAAGAGGAGAGCTTTCATCTAAAAATAAATCCGTAGTCCTTGCAGTTAAAAAAAAAACCAACAAAACAGCTGACACAAAACCAAGACCTGGATGCATTATAATAGTTCAGAAATCAGATAAGAATGTCCAAAATGTAATTGTTTTGCAATTGCTTTGTAGGCAGATCCACCTCATGTTTTGGCCTGAGGCACGAGAGATGAAGAGAGGCTGAGCTGATTTTTCAGTAGTTGGGATTGACCATGCTGGTTGTCTCTGCTGCTGCTCTGATTTATCAGCTTTGTTTAAAGAACTGCAGGCATTTATTATAAATAAGTTGAAGTAGGAAACAGTCTGACTTCTTGCATGCTTATTTTCTCTGTCAATGAGAAGAATGACCTAATCCAAAATTATTGTCACTTGTTATAAAAAACTCAAAGTGGAGAAATCAGTTAATCTCTTTGCAAGTAGAAAACCAGTTCACAAATGGATGTGGTGGCTGCAGAATCAAGGTCCGCCAAGAAGATATCCAATTTGGCTGATCTGGCAGAATTAACACTGCCCAGTTAGATAAAAGAAAATGAGCTCTGCCAGCACAAAAGACTCAGAAAACCCTAGAAGATTCATGATTTCAACTCAGCCCAAAGGAGGAACCAGTGATGAGCAGCTGTTTGGCAGCTATGAACCGTGAGAGAAGTGAACCTGAGTATTTGGCCAGCTCAGAGCATGTGGACAGACATGATAAGTGGCAGGGATTAGGGACCTGGGAGAACTGCCAGGAGAAGAGATTCCAAGGAGAAGTGGGTCCCAGCTTGGAAGTCAACTGCTTGGGTGAGACATAAAAAGAGCCAGAATTTATCGATCACAGTTCACAGGTTTCCAGTCTTGCAGAAAGTTCATGAGTTTTAAGAAAGAAAAAAAAAGCAGGTTGTGGTGCCCAGGCTGGTGCAGGTGTTTGAGGGGATGCCTGGGAGCTGACCTGGATTACTGCACAGGTTTGCTGGTGCTAAAGATGCTGCTGCCTTGCACAGCAGGACCGTCGTGAGCAAAGACGAACAGCAAAATCCATGGCAATTCACAATAACTTAGATAAAGGAACGTTAAGAAAAGATCAAATTCCTGCTGGAGCCCAGGCTGTGTTACGCAAACACCGCCTCTTCCTTTCCTCTCTTCGTCTGCAATATGTTTTGTATTGCCTTGCGGGCAATGCAGGGAACTTTATTTTTCATTTATACGAGAAGAGTGCTCAGATGACCTTGGTGACAAGTGTCAAGTCATGGTTTTGAGACTACACGCTGAGTGGCACTGCTAGGATCCCCACCAGCAGTATCATTTTCCACCACTTATCGCAGAGGCAGTGAATGCTCTGTGCTGGCCACAGCAGGACTCCCAAGCGCTGCAGCACACCAGGCAAACTGCGTTTTAGAGAAAAATATCACAGATGCTTCAGCTGGTAGGCCTGGGATCCAGCCGTCTTGTGCTGGGGGTAGAGAAAAACTGGCCCATGTGACCCAAAGAGACAGCAGGGTGGTACCAGGTACCACCTTCACAGCATCTCAAATGCTTCAGGCTCCCCATGGATCTCTGAAGAAAGCTGGGGGAAGGAGGCAGTGCAACCGGCAGCCAGCCCCCATCTATGCGGGCTAGCACTTGCCCTGTCCTTTACTGGGTAGTTTTTCATGAAAAACAGGTCAAAATGAGTCAGTGGCCTGAGGCGGTGACACTTAGCTGCTGAGGTGTGATAGCTGTTAGCTTTCTGGTCATAAGAGAAAATAGCAATGCTGCAGTTTGCTGCTTGCACTATAAAATATATTTGCTGAGACCATTGGGGGTTAACACAAAGAGCTTTGAATTAAAGAGTGTATGTAAGAGTATCCAGTAGATGTTTTGAAGTCATGACTTCTCGCTGATGCCTGGTTACTCTAGCTGAACGCTGACTTGGTACCATGGGTGGCATGAGCCCCACATCCCTTCCTTGTAGCCAAAAAGAGATTCTCAGGTTTCTTTCTGTCCTGTCGCTGTCCTACCAGGGCAACCCAGTTTCCAATCCCAAAAATCCATGCCCAGCCATGCAGGAGAGGTTACTACAACTAGGTCCACATGGGCGATGGAGCACCCTTGGAAGGGAAAACAGCCAGTGCAGAGGCCCCATGCAGCACACGTCGCTGGGGTTTTATCACAGAGCAGCTCTAATCCAGTCCTGTGGGCTGAGCGTGCGTTGGTAGTCAAAGGGATGTTCTGGCTACCGTTCCCCTGGCAGGAATCCAGCTTGTACACTCCAAGGCTATGCTGAATGTGAGCCACAGAAAGGGGGGCAACCACAAAATTAATTTTAAAAATGTGTTCTTGATCCAAACTAAGCTACCAGTCTAGAGGTACCTAGAGATAACGGGTGCCTTACCCAGGGACTGAACTCCAGCTCAGCATCCGGATGCTCTCTAGCTGGAAGAACTGGAGGGCCAAATAGAGCTCAAAAAAATACAAATCACTGCTAGCCACCTGTGCTTCTTCTCCTTATTTCTATGTCTGTCTGTCTCTGCAGACAGCAACCGAACACTTCTACTTTGCATGTCAATATAATTTCACTTTGTCTTCACTTAAAATTCATTTCAGTTTGAGCGAAGTGATTTCAGGCTGGCTGGCAAACTACCAGTATCTCATTCTCTAGGGAGCAGCAGTCCCAGATGGGACTGTGCAAGCAGGGCCCACCAGCTGCAGGCAGGGTCCCTCGGAACATGGGGCACACAGGGCTGTTCCTGCTCCCAGCTGTGAAGGCTGGATCGAAGCAGCGAAAGGCAGCGGGGAACTGGAGTGTCACTGACATAGCACGGGACAGGGAAAACCCCAGTCCTGGCTGCCTCTCCAAAATGATCGCTCCTTCTATTCCATGGCATTTTCGATGGACTAAAACTCTATGTCACTACATGTGAGAGCTGCAGATATGCACTACCCTTACAGGTGTTGGCTCGGAGAGTAATGATAAATATTATTTTGTTAATTATATATCTACCGTGGGTTTTCCTAAAATATCAGATGCTGCTGTGTAAACACCACAGTTATCTAGATAGGTTATCTCACACACTACCTCCACCTCTTTCCCATTCGTCTCAATCTTGTGAGCCACGCGGATGCTGTCCGTCCTTACGCCCGTGGGTGCTCGGGACAGTGCAGCTCTGGAGCCGCGATGCCGAAATGGAACTGCTGGGTGTAACTCCAAAAAGAAATGATGCAACTCAGTCTAAGAAATTAATGAAGTGGTAGCATGTAGGGCAAGATTGTTTTGAAATAAGAATGAATTATTATTGTATACTAAGCTGATTATGCATCCGGGTTGAGATGTACAGAATGGGTGGGCTCCGCCATAGCTGGGAGAAGCCAGGCATGCCGCCAGCCCCATACAATGTGTGCGCTTGTGCGGCTGGTGGCAAGCAAACCTGCCACCCTCCTCGGAGAGCACTGTAAATGTGAGCGGGGTCTGCCAGATGGCAGACATCCGGAAAGACACAAGGAGAGCAAAGCGTAACCGCATTGTGCGTGGCAGTAAGCGGGCTGGGCCTGTCCACAGATGGAAGCTTGCAAATCACAGCCCGGGAAAAGCGAGCTCACAGGAAAACGCTGACAAAGTCAGACCCCAGTTACCCCAGCCTCCTCTGCGTAACTGAAAAATCAGGACGAGAGTCCGGGTCGATCTCCTCTTCTAAGGTTGCAGAAATCTGGAGGGAATGGCAAGCCTGGATGTGGCTTAGCTGCTCTTGGTGTAGGGCGCACAGGAGGGCTGGAGGAAGACAAGATGACTTACGGTGCTCTTGCAGCTCATTAGCTCTGAGGCTAATTGGAGACTGGATCTCCTGTAGATGATATCAGATCAAAATTCCAAAATCAGACAGTACAAGGAATGCAAATATGTTCCCTCTTCTCTCTCCCACTTCCTCTGCTTGTCACTCTCCATGGGCAGGCACAGGACAAGGTATCCCAGAGCTGCGGAATGCCAGTGTGGTACAGGGATGAAGCATTTTTACGTAGCTGTTTTCTCAGTTGCATTATGCTACTACTTCCAAAAACTGAATTCCATGAAATGAAGACAAGAATGGCTGGAAGAAAAGAAAGCTTGTTTTTGTTTTTGTTTTTCTCCTTCCGCATCCAGTCTGTGTTTGACTAAGTTTCTTGCTTCTTTGCAAAACTTTTTGTCTTTTTTCCCTTTCAAGGCAGGCTGAGGAAACAGAGAGCAACACGGGACTTGTGTCCTCCTGCCTCGCCTCGCCTGCCTCGACTCAGGAGACAGGCAGGCAGGGACGAGCTGCAGCGCCCCGGGGAGAGGGTGCTTGCCTGAGACCTCTGGCTCAAGCGAGGAGTCTCTGTGCACCACACTTTCTGAATGGCTCCTCTGCGTGATAAATAAGGCCAGTCTTTTAGCTTCTGGTGTCCTTAAGTTTTATTCTTATCCCATGTGAGCCCAGATAGGAGAAGTCTGAGACCCCCACCTGGGTTCAAGGGAAAACAGGTAGCTCAGAAAAGTTAATCTGGTTTACACTGAGGGGCAAATCTGTTTGGACAAACCGGTATGTTGAAGCCAGCTACTGATACGATTTTTTTTAGTTCCACCTTCCTCCAGTAACAAAAAGACCTAGCAGAAACACCTCAGTTTGGGTGTTGGGGCTGTGGCATATTTTAACATCTTCTGTGCAGCAGCTCTTTAGACCACATTGGGGTGTGCATATTTGTCAAGGACTGACAGAAGGGTGCTTTGCAAAGACACGAGGCTCTTCCGCACTGCGGTGATATAAATGGGTTGTTAGTGACTTGTCAGTTCATGTTTTCAATTACTGTTATTACTATTATTTTAAAACTGTGGGTGTTTCTAAAATTGCTTTATATCAGATAATAAGTATACTCGTTCTTCAGTTACAGTAATTAGCATCCTGAGTTTGATTCTGCCACCTCGATGGCTCCAAGAGCTGGGACTCATTACCACATACACAAAGCTCTTAGCTCTTTTCCAGAAATAGATTACAACCTCCTAGTTTTAACTCTTGCTGTCCCAAAGACCATCCTCCCCACCTCTGTCTCTTCCCTGGCTCAGTCCTGACGTTTCTTCAGAGTTTCTCTCCCACCAAATGATATGTCTTGCAAAGAAGTGCCTCTTTTTGACCAAAATAAAAACACAGTCCCTAAGAAATTCCCATCCCTTGGCATGTTGCTATAGAGCATATTTACTTGAAGCGGCCCTAATGAACAGCTTCTGTATTAGCCCCTTCTGGGCCGCTCCTACATTTCCTACCAATTGTGCACGCATTCCCCAGCCCCGGGAGGGGACACTTTAGATCATTGCCAGGCTACGGCATGGAGCAGCTTGAAAACGCCGTGCGTGCCCATCCAGCTGAAAACAAAGCTGGTGAGCAGCGGGTAGAGCAGAGAAAAGTGTTGCTTTTAAAAACTGCCTTAAAAAAAAAAAATCTGAGTCTGACCTAAAAAGTAGCAAAGTAGCAGAGTAATTCAATAAAAGCGAAGAGGGGAGGATTCGATAGTGTGGCACTGCTGGATGCAACAACAGCTTAAGGTATGTTATTAAACCAGAAAAATGTTTTCCTAAAAAATTTATGGTATTTCTCTGGGAACAGCTCTAAAGGGGCATTTCAAAGGAAGAACAAACCAAAGAAAGAAAAAAACCGCATCCAGACCAGCTGAAATCTTGGTAGATGGACCACAAGGACTTGCACTGAACCAAGGAAAAGAGGCTGGATTATCAAATGGAAGTGACCAAATTAATTTCTTTAAAGCCTTATTAGGAGGCTCCATATGCATTCTATGGTCCATCTCCTGGCTGAGGCATATAATTTTGCCAGAGAGAATCAACATCTGCCTTTGTAATGATTGGGAGATACCACGGGCCCTCAAACTGTGGTACAGTCAACTGTATTTCATGAAGTAAACTGTTGTCCTCCTCAGCAGGCTACACATGCATATCTTTCAGAAGCTAAAGCCTGTTTACCTTGTCATCTACCCAGGAGTTTGCTGCTCTCCTATTGCCAGACGAAGCATCTCGGCTGGTTTTCTTACACTATCAAAGTAAAGGAGCTGCTGGCAGATGTTCATTATGACAAGTCATCAGGTTTGAAACTCACGTCACACCTTGGGTTTGCCACCAACCAAGTCCTTCATCTTTCAGACCCACTACAAAGCCTGGGTTTTTCTCACAGCTGATACAGTTTTCTATGTGTGCGTTAGCTCAAATAGCAAACACATCCTCCTATGAACTGCTAACGTGGGGAGAGATGAAAGGGCCAAACCGGAGCTCAGGACAGAACCAGGTCTGCTGATCACTGCCTGAGTGTATTTGCACACAGGACATCTCCCTCCGACTGCAAGATGAAGCTGTTGAGCTGGTACGTGGCTTTACTGAAGGTGCAGAAAGAGCCAAACAGACTTTTTGTTCAACATGACAAGGTTAAAACATATTGGGTTTATTTTTAAGGAAAAAATGCACAAATGCTCCTATTTCTAACACATTTATTTGATTTCTAGCAGATCTATTTGTAGCAAGTGTTTCCACCAACACTAGGAGACAGCTCCCTAACCTAACCTACCAATGGTCCGCTTACTGTGTACAACCAACACATCCTCCTTTCTGTGGTAGCTGGGTGTATCAATAAAGCAAACAACCACTGAATAATAGCGGCGAGCACAAAACCCTGCTCCTGGCTTGGCTGCTGCCAGGGGCCATGTTGTAGACGTGCTGAACAGACACTTCCCCTTGGCTTTTTTTATGTGCTGGGGACACCTGTGTTGGGGTGCCAGAAATGCCATGGAAGCCATTTAACTCTTCCCTGAAGGCTTGATCCCCCCCAAACCCCTTATTTTGAGGAGAACAGCGCCAACCCGTTACACACTGCTGTTGAGGGAGATGGTAGCTCGTTAAGATGCAATGAGTAGTATGTTTGAAAACGCAATTAAAATGTTTTTCAATCATTCATGAAAACTCTTTTAATGCAGTGTAAAGCTCAACAATGTCTGTGGTTGTACTTTGACCTGATGAAAGCTCTGAATGGAAACTTATCCAGTAGGTAATATTTACCCTGGCAGTGTGTCAGTAGGCAATGTCTACTGCTTTTATTGCTCTGCGGAATAGAAGTTTTGCATTTTGCTCTGTACTGAACCATTTATTGTCTTGAAATTGGCAGCAGTAACACCCAGCTGGATGCCGGTATGTTTTGTGTTTGCGAACAGGCTGATCCATGGGAAACAATCTAGCAGACAAATCAACTTCTTTATGAATTAAACAATATCTTTACTTGGGTATGAGGCATTTGAGCCTGAGGGAGCTATTATTTTGGAAAAGGCCCATAAAAGGACTTTTCAAGACACTTTGTGAGGGAGTCTTGTGAGTTTTGAGTATGATATTCTTAGACTGCCTTTAGTTATGCCTTGCTTTGCATAACCCAGTGGACTTTTATAAAACAGTATCTTCTGTGTAATGGTGCTGGGTCCAGAGCTCTGAATTGAAAGTCAGAACAGAGCTCGGTGTCTGGCCAAGCTGCTGAGCTGCTTAAATTGTTCTTCTTCTGCCTCCCACCCTTTTTTCTGCCTTGTCCCTGGGACAGGAATTGCCATTTCCTATCTGTTTCTCTACTGCATAGCACTGAAAAATTCCTTCTTATAAGCAAAAGAGAGAGGTAGAAAGTTTACCCAGAAATAGCTGACTGCTCAGTACCAAAAATAAGTTTAGCATGTAGAGATAATTCTGTGTGCTCAGAGCCAGTCCTATCAGCTCTCACAATCTCGTGAATGTCATGGGATCTGACGTTTTCTTAATTCTCCGGTTGATGGTAATCAAGGAACCACATGGCAATCTTGACTTCATTAACACAATGAAAAAATCACATGTAAATTTCTAGTTTTGTGGTTGCTGAGAAAATATCGAGCAAGAGAGCCTTAAATTCTGAAGGTAAATAAAATCATCTGATGGTCATTCTGACCTTTTATTCACTCCTCTCGGCTCAACATGCCTAATTTTTCTTGGCTGCTTCTTAGACAAGACCACACAAAAAATTGGTTCCTAATGAAATATCCTCTAACAGTCTTTGCTCTCATCCCTGATCAGCCACGTTTCTGATTTTTTTTTCTTTTATGGGTCCAAAAGTGTGTGCTAACAGTAAGCCTACAGCAACGTGTGTTGGATATTCTCACAACTTACACATGGCTTATTCTCTCTATACCTTTAATAAAGGGCTTGTAGGCTCTTTTTCTTCCTTAAATGCTGAGGCTCAGGCTCAGGCTATTACACTGGTACTCAATGGAAATAGGCTCCATTCTCACAGAATTCTCACAGGGCTTTCGGAAAGTCACTGTAACAGTTCCTCCATTTTTTCTGTACGAAATGATGATAATTGTATTTCCTCTCCTGGCCTGTGTTGGACTGCTGACTCTTTTGGACAGGTACGTACGGGGCCATGCACAACCAGGATTTATAACCTATTTACTTTATATGTCCCTTGGAGCAGGGACTGGGATTCAGGTTTCCCCCCTCCCAGGCTGGTCCAGAGGAGATGTGACAAGGGAGGAAGCAGACACCAGAACCTTGCACTGAGTTCCATAAAACACAAACTGGGAACCGTTTAAGGTTGTTAATGCTGGTGTGAATTGTGGCTGGCATGACTAACCATTCATGGGCATGTTTTTATTAAAAAAAAAAAGATCAGGATAATAAACTCAGTATATAATCCATGTCAAAGAACATGCTCCAGGCAGGACTTTTTCCAGTGATCTGGATGCTACTGTTTGCTTTCTTGTAATGCAGCTTTCAGAGATGGGGAGGCACGTTTTTGTCACGTGATTTTTTTCTGGACTATGATAAGCTTTCAAAGACAGCCTTAGTTTCCTTATTCTTTCCTTGAGTTCATACGGCATTAAGAAGTCGCCTTTAGCCATGTTTCAGAGTTTGAATGCTTGATATTTTCAGGAAGAAATGTGAGAAAGAAAGAAAAACATAATAGTTTCCGATCATCAAATATTTTGGGTGAGTCATTCGCCTGCATCGCTAGATAAATGCAACAGGACATCCTGTAACCGTTGTGCAGTTTCTTTAACTTCTACTTTTTTTTTCCCTACAACTTAAATAGTGAAGTAGGGAAGAAAGTGGCAGTGGAGTCCTGTCCAGGTGAGTCCTCAATGTTTAGATCCTCCCCTGCATCAGGAGAGGGAAGTCACAAGTCACCTCTTGGGGTGACTACCCACCTTGGTATGGAGATATACAGAGAGATTGTGGTCTCCTCCTGGCCAGCGGCGGGGAATTCAGAGACACAGCCTCCTGAGGGAGGTTAGAGAAGCTGATGTTATTTTCCTGAGCCTTTTGCTTCATCAAAGAGTTACTAGCATCAGAGGGAGAGTGTAGCTATGAGTCTTCACCGGAGCTTTCTTGGAAAAGACCTGGAGAGTTCTTTCTCTCACCCAGTTTTGAGAGTGATGTCCCCCAACCATTTTTTTTTAGCTCTTGCATGCCAGTAGAAGAATTTCTAAGAGATTTGTCCTCTTTCTTTTGGATGATGATAAAGGGATACAGCTGACCAGAATAAATAGACTTGGCATATTTAAAGGTACAGAGGAAAAGGAAATCAAAAATGGAAAAAAAAAAAAAAAAGCTTTCCTCTTTCTACTCTGTCTGCAAGTACAAACAGAGCTTTGAACCTTTTAGTCGATCTGATCTTACCCAAAGGCCTTGGGAAAAAAAAAATAAATCTGATATCAGGTAAACATCTAGTCAGAAATCTTAGAGTAAGCCTGGGAGACAGTTTGCATGTGTGTGTGTGTGTGTGTGTATACACACATAATCACCAGAAATTAAACAGGCAGATTTATGATGACAGATCAAGTGAGTTAGAGGAGAGATAACAAATTAATAAAGCCTAACATTCAGTAATAATTCCTGACAGAATTTTGGAGGCATGACTTCACATTAAATAACTGGAATCTCCTGAAATTCATCTCCCTTCTCAAAACCTCTTTTCAAGACTTCTCCCTAGTGTGACACACAGAAGCAGTTAGCTGATGAAACTTAAATGGTCATGCGTTACTGAAGTACAGAGGATTTTATTTCATTTTTCATTGCCACTTACTATATTTATTAATTTATTGCCCTTCACTTAGTGTCAGGAAATGCCTTTTTGTGTTTACATGGTATGTAGCACAGTGGTCTGCAGTTGTGGTGGTGGTTTCAGTAAACCCCATTGATAATTACCAGGAACCAAATCTATCAACAAATAAGTCTCATAACTTCATGATCTCCCAGTGAAATGAGGCAAAGTCAGTGTCTAACTGCTATCATGCATGTTTAATTCTGTCACTGTTCTTCCTCTCTCTCCCACACAGATGCAGCCTCAGAAGGCAGAACAATAAAGATGAGGCTCCATGGTTTCATCTGCTATTTACATCAACATTTTCTCCAGGGTAAGACACTCCCCGAAGTCCTTTTACACACCTCTCATACACACTCTCCCACTCCCTCATTCTTTTCCTGATCTGGTCACAGGTATACTGGCAGCAGGCATTTTGTTCTTTATATCGGTAAGCTTTTTTTTCCCCACTTTTCAATCACCAGTTCTCCTGCCCTCTCCCAGTGCCATCTATTTCATAACTGCTTTTGTCAACAAAACATCTTCCACTCCCTATCTGCTTTCCGCATCGAGATTCATGCCTTACGTCTAGACTGGGAAGTCTCTGGCGCAGAGACTGTCTCTGGATCGACATGTATGTATGTTTACTTACCCTCAAAAAGCCCCAGCTCCAAACCTCAAAGTCCTATTGCAGTAACTAATGCTGGTGTGGGTGAAAAAACTTTAACCTATTAATTCCAGGAACCAGTCGAAACACTACTTTCTAGCCTTGGCCAAAAGGTAGAGGTTACTATCAATTTCTTCATAGCCATCCTAACCCTTGAGCTCTTCTTTCATCCAGCTTCAGGCTCTGCAGCCTCTCTTGAGGCTGTTCGAGACCGGTAGCGTAGAGCCTTCTCTTTTTTTCCCTTTTAATTGAGATAGCCTTCCTGAATAACTTGGTTTTCCCCCGGCTTTTCTTCAAATATTACCTGAACCTATCTCCCTCTCCTAATTGTTCTCACACAATTGTTTTCTAAAACCTTTGATTTAGCTGGCGTAGTAAAACATGCTATGAAAAATGCCACAGGAAATTGTTGCTTTGTTCCAGATAGTATTTTTATTTCTGTAACAGCTGAAAGCTCTCTTCAGTTTACCTACTAACCTTCTTTCAAGTGTTTGTTGGTGGTGATCATGGTATCAATTTTCTGCTATGTTCTCATCACCCAGTCTGGTGTAATCACTGTCAACCTTTACTTCCCTTTGTACATCAGAGCACACCTAATACATCAGTGTAGGGCTGTGCTTGTTTCCTTTATCTTTGATGACTGACACAGTTGAGCCAGTTCACAAAAATTGTATTTTCTAAGTAGTTAATTGAAAATGTTTTTTACATTGACACGGGAAACAAATAGTGAAGCTGGGAAGGGAAAGAGAGTTTGTGTTATGCTGCTGTTAGGTTTTACATTCATCATTGTATTTATTTATTTTTGTAAAGCCTGTTTCAATGGAACCCACGTACGGGATAATGTCAAGAAGCGTCAAGGAGTGTGACAATCACAAGGCCTACACCGCAACGGGTTCAGAAGAAGCAAATTGGTTTTTGCATGAGAGAGTATGTAATTCTCCACCAGCTGTCCATATCTAGCCTACTTCAGTCTAGCCAAAATGCATCACCGTCAGAGAACTCATGGATGTCTTATATGGAGGTCACCGCTGTCCCCTTCCTTAAATCAGGCACAAACCATTCTTAGGGTTCACGTTGTTGTTTACAGGTTAAGTAGGAGAATGATAAGGAAACAAAGGACGGTGCCTTTCGTGGCTCGGCTTCGCCCCAGTCTCCTGAGGTCGGACAGTCCTGGTGAGGGAGCCTGGAGCTGCCGAGAGGCAGCATTTAGGGAGGTGACGTGGTGTTGCCTCCCAGCAGCCATGGCCTGTGCCTGCGGTTGCACGAGGCCCTGGCGCACGGTGCGTGACTCCTCTGCACAGGAGTTTGATCCCGGCTGATGCGCCCAGCCTCGGAAGGCTGCAGGCAGCTGCTGGCAGGGGTAGGTGTGCAGTGCGGCGGTCCTGTGCAGGTGCTTCCTGACTGCCTTGGAGGCAAGGCTGGGTTGAACACCCCTCCTCTGCATGGCCTTCCCTTCGCCCGCACAGCCAGCTGAACGATAATCATCAGACTGTCCCACAGATGTCTTTGTGCCTGACGAACACCTGCCTCTGCCTGCCTTTGCTTTCACGTCCTGCCAGGGTACAGTGTGGCAGACGTGTTCCCCCTCACGAGTGTGACACCTAGGAAAGCTGTCCTGGGAACCTGGCTGAAGCTTCCCCCCAGGGCTGGGGGCTCTGGCTTCTCCCCAGATCTCATCACATTCACACGTTGCCCATCTGAGGGTCCACAAAGTCTTGGGAGATCCTTGTTACCTCCCTCCTGGCACATGTGGCTGCTCAGTGGAGAAGTCCTCTACACCGCTGAGTCCCTCTTTCCCCTGGCCGTCTCATTCAACCTGACAGTTTCTTTGAGCAGTCGGAGTCCCGTGGGATTCCTTCATAGAGATTTTTGGTGTTTCTCTTTTTAAAGAAGCAACCCATGCTGGTTCCTGTTTATCTTCATTCGTATTCTGCACTGCATAGATGAGGGGGAAGACATGAAGTCAAAAGTAAATGGCCTACTTTGTCCTTGAAGACTTTATCTGCCACACCTGAGGGATCTGTCTGGCCAACGACATTTCTAAGTGCTATAATTTAATATTGTTATCATTCTAAGCAGCTTCTATTCTGGCCCAACTCTTTCAGGAAGCATCAGCTTGTTAGGTTTCTCTGTGAGTTGCCATTAGCAAATAGCCTTAGCTTTGCCCTGCATGCCATAATAGCAAGTTAATATCGTCATTGTTAGTTGAAACCAGACTCTTGCCAAAACTGCTATTCATAACTCACCTTTCAGGAAACAATATGCTACTGACTGCAGCTACCATGCAGTTGTTGGATATTTGCTACCTTGATTTTTAAATGCCATTCAGTCTTTAAATGGAGCATGGAAGTTTTGCTCTGGCAGGCAAGGTTAAACCTATGCAATTAGTAGCCTTTTGTTTGTATACTTTGCCTTAGTGATATACTTGGATGAGAGCAAATGTGTCTTAATATCCTTGTTACATGTTTATGTTTGGTTTTTTAAATCAGGATTCTGCTATTCTTGTCATTATACTAAATTGGATGATAAGAGTCATATTTCTAAATCTGGCTTTCAAAAATCAAGCAGTGAAATAGGTGCACAGCCTCTGGATGCAACCTGGATGGCTGGGCTCAACCTCATATGCAACAAGCGGGGTGTGACTCTCTCAGCAGTTTTCTCATTGTTCAGTAGATTTCTTCCAGCTGCAGTTTCCATACCTGCAGAGCCGCTGAGAGCTAAAGAAACTTCTTCCTGTTCAAAGACAACCAGGTATGGGAGAGCATGATGAAAAAATACAAAGAAAGGCTGCACATAAATCAAAAGCATGGTCTCACTTTGGGGCCAGTGTTGCTGATGGCTGACCAGGTAGGGCAGAAGGCTTGAGTAGGGTGCGTTAAAGGGAAGCTTATTTGAGAAGACGGCCTTAAGAAAATGGAGACCAGCAGACACCAAAGAGGCTTGAAGATGGAATCACAGAATAATTTAGATTGGAAGTGGTTGCTGAGGGCCCTGTCTAGTAGTTCTGAGTATCTCCAAGGATGGAGACCCTATGGGTTCTCTAGGCTGCTGTTGCAGGTTTAACCACTCTCATGGTAAAAATATTTTTCCTTAGATACATCTGGAATTTTTATTGCTGTAACTTTGGCCACTGCCTCTCATCATTTCACTCCACACCTCCAAGAATCTGGCACCTTCATCTCTATAACGCATCTTCAAGTAGCTGAAGACTATAATTAGACCTCCATCAAGCCATGTCTTCTCCATGATGAACACAGGGCTCAGCTTCTCTCCATACATCATGCAATCCAGTTCTCATCTTTGTGGCCCCCTACTGAACCTGCTCCAATTTGCAAATTGATCCCTGATGAGGAAGAGGCAAAAGATAACAGATTAGGAGAAAAAGTAGGAGACAAAAGAGAATGTGGAGGAAAACCTTCAAAAAGCAAAGCCCAGAGCAATTAGGATACTACGCAAAAAAAAATGGAAGATGGGAAGGCAAAAAAGTAGCATGAGGAAAGTGGCCACATAGTTCTGTCTGTGCCCCGTAGTAGTAGCTCTGTTACTAAAGCATCTCAAGGATTTGGCCCAAAAAGCTTTTATCTGAGCAAGCTGTTGTTCCACTGATTTGTTTTAAAGGTTAGTGTTGATGAGGATTTCTTTCTGAAACATCTCGCTAAAAATCTAACTAATTTTGCAGTAGTGTGCATGAATTTTGGAGAGTATGGAATGGGAGGTTATTCATGTACGAGAGTTACCAAGAAAAGTGAGTGATGCTGGTTTTGCATTAGGCTTATTCTCCCACAAACATGGATGTCTAAGTAAGACAAATCTGAGACAGAGATGTGGGGGTGGCAGATAGTGATGTTCAAGCTCCAATTCCTTGACTCTCTTTATTGCAGCAGGCATGGCCATGGGCTTGCTATGCAGCCACTTTCCCATTTGTTTTGAAGCGTCCTGATCTTCTGGAAGCCTCTCTCTAGCTTGGTGGCATAATAGTCACTCGGCAGTTTTTACTCAAAATGGTCATCAGGGCTGTAGCTGTCACTGGTAGAAATTTCTTCTACTGCTTTGGGACTGCTGTGAACCATTCCTCTGATCATGAGCTTGACAGATCAACTGGCTATTGCTCAGTGACCCCAGCACCGTACTTGGCAGACATTGATTTGACACATCAGGGCAGGCAGCTACTTCGGAGGCCGGGTAATGTCAGTCCCTGACAATGCGCTACATTTGTGCAGACGTGATGACAAAGCAGAGTGACATTTTGAGTAACGCCACCGAACAATGGGACAACAGCTACCATGTTTTGAAATGTGTGCATATTATTCATTCTAAAAAAGCACATTTGCCTTTTTAGAGAAAACATTTGTGTAATTATCTACAATTCTATATAGTTTTAGGGATTATCTGATAGATTTTTCTCATTTAGTGTGTTACTTGGTCAGGTAGATATTTTACATTTTCAGCTATACCTGCAAATTAGGAAGCATATACCTATTTCTGCTGTAGGTGGGGTTTCTTCCAATTTTAAAATCTTTTTTATGACTAAACAATCTGTTTAATCATCTAAATAAATGTGAACTGTTATCCAAAACTGTGAATACTGAAATTGTAGTGTCATGGATAAAAAGCATTAAAAAATGTACAGAACGAGCCAAAATCTTCATAGCTCTATATACTCTTATTAAAGTCTAAACACCAAGGTGAATATGAAATCAGAAGTCAGAGAAGTAGGAGAACATGCAGAGTCAGATATGGTCAGCTGAGTCCCATTTGAGCCCATTTAAGAGCCAGAAAGAGATGGAAACCTGTTGAGCTCTTTTGGCAATGATATCCAAGGTGCTGGGAGTCCCTTACCTTCTTGTGGACAGTTCAGATACCCTCCACTCTTCTTGTAGCTCTCTCTTTGGTGGCCTGCCTGGGAGGTGAAAGATTTGGAAAAGATGCATCATCCTTTCAATTTCCCAGCATTTAACAGACATTCAGGTTCCAAATAATATTTTTTTTTCTATCTACTTTCGCCAGCTTTATTTAGCACAGATCATAAGGTTGGAAAAACTGTCTCTGCAGCAACTTAGGTAGTAGATTAGAGTTAGATTGGAATCTACCGCATATCACATATTTTAGCTAAGAACGTTAAAGATTGGGGTCATTCAGTTTATCTCTGAGCTTGCATATTTCACAAGCATCCTCACAGCTGCACCTGAAGAAATGCTGATATATATACACAAATAGCAAATTAGCCACACTTATCATTAGGCAATTTGCATGCCTAATGTAATGTATGCATTTCTATGCATTGGGGGACTACACAGTATACTTCTGTGTTTCTTTTTGTGAGGAAAATAGGTTTAATTCTGAGTACCAGCTCACTTAAATTTAACTCTTTAAGAGCAAGGGGGCTGCCTTAGTGACAGCAATGCCTGCACATGTGTGGAGCCTAGTTGCAGGTTGCACTAATAACCTTGTGTTAGTAGTGTGAACTGTTTGACTTGTTCATGGAAGCTGTTTAATAGAGTTTTATGTTATGGACCACAGAAAAAAAATGTTCATATGCTTGTCATTTTACTTCATATGGATGAAAATTAACTTAGTTAATCAGACATCTCTTAACATGCATGCCATCTCCAAGATTAGCCTAATCGCCCCCGGAGTTCAGTCTTAAATTGCTTTTGACATTTGATTTGTATTTATAGTGCCACCCTTGGCTCTAAGGCTGTGGTCCAACACAACAGTAAACCTCATTTTAACTCTACTGGACCAAACTTGCAGTGGCAATCTATTACAAAGCACTGCCCTGATACATATACTGGAAAGTTTTGATGGATTAAATTCATATCAATGAATTTTAAGCTGGCTTTGCCGTAATATAAATTCAGTGGCTCTCCCACAGCTAGCACCATCCCAAGAGTCTGCTCCAATGCCCTCTTGCCTCTGCCCTGCTCATTCTATTCAAAGAAAATAACCCTTGGATGTGACCTGCAAGTTTGCGATCTGACATGTTTTGGCCATCTCCAGTGGACACTCACCAGCCAGGCTTCTCTGTCATAGGTCTTATCCTAGATTCCTGTCTTGCATCAGGTCTTTTCCTCAACCTTCACCTTTGCCTCAGTGTTCGCACAGCCAGTCTGCCAGTACAGCACTGTCATTGATTCACAGCCAAGCTAACTGAAGTCAAGCCGTAAATCTATGCAAGCCACAAATATGGCTGGTGTTTCTCAGAAACCACCCCTGACGTTGCACCATGCTGCAGACCTTTGTGGGTAATACATATCAAGATACAGTTCACCATTTCCCACAGATGCTCCAGTGAGGACATCGACGGCATTTGGGAAAGTTAAGAGCAAAAGATGTGTCTCTGAAAAGTTCTGCAAGGTGGTTAGGTGGTTAGGGGCAGGAGCGGAAAGGACAGGTGAGATGGTGCTGACAGGTTTAATGTCATTACGGTGGTGGACCATACCCTGAGCAGGGACATACACATACATTCAGAGAACAAAAGGGACTCCATAGCAAAGAATCTAGGGTTGCCTTCTGTTGTACTTGAGGTGAGGTCACTCCCTTTAAGGTAGATGACAAGTTTGAGCACAAAAACGTGCCCACATGGAAAAGACAGCCAAGGAGAAATTAAATGCTCTTGGTAGCAAAAAGCACCATCTATCCCAAATGCTCCAAGAAGGTTTTTTTTTCCTTTTCCTGGGTTATCTTAGCATTTTTTAGGCATTCATTCTGGTCCCAAGTGCTTTACTAACTAGTACTTGAGGAACTCTGCTCCCTAACTCTTGCATACCCCTGACTTCGTGCCAGAGGCTTCTGCCTTGGTTTGTCCCAGGCTTGTGCTGTAGTGTACCTCCCCGTTACCACCTAGAGTGTCCCTCTGACCCCTGCACCACCATACTTTGTGTCAGGTTAAATTGCATGTCATATTCCTGCAAGCCTTCCAGGTCTGTGACCCCAGTTTGTCCCTGTATTGCTCTCTCACCCGCAGCAGTCCCCTCCCTTGGAAAGAGCCACTTGCCACACTATCAAGAGATAGGCTTGTCTGTAAAGAAGAAGAGGTTTCACCAGTGGAGAAACCTACCTTCACTGCCCTCCACCTTGTTGCAACTCCACTTATTTTCGATCTCAAAGGCAATAGATCATGCCATGCATCCTTCAGAAATGTATACACTTCCACTCATCCTAGGAGATCTCTTTTCTTCCAAGTCTAACATTAGCGTAGGTTTGCCATCCCTCACTGACTCCAATCCCCACAGCCCTTCATGGCTTAGGAGCAACCAATCCAAAGAATACGCACGATCCAGGCAGGGCAGAAGCTGCTGGTGTAGGCCTTCAGATGACCACTGGAAATGTTAACAACCTGTCTAGCTAAGGAAGGAACAAGGATTACTTCTAGCCTCTCACTAAACCAATTCTGCTGACTGTGGCAGAAAACAGAACAGCAAGTAGAGGGTGTGCATGACAGCCAAGAGGCTGGGCAGTTCTGTGGCAGCAAATCTGTAGATGCAGGAAAGAGGTGATTGTGGTGATAAGAAAGAACAGGCTCTGTCCCAGACTAAATAAAGTGTCCTAGGACATCCAAAAAGAGGAGCCAGGTGATAAACACAGCTGCTGTTGAGATCACAAGCACTAGTATAGGCTCAGAGGACGTTGGTAGTGGCCATACTGAACATCAGCAATTCCTGTTCACTCAGAAGCTCCTGCTACCTCAGACTTGGTGTTCCTGACCCCTACATACCCTATCCCAAACACCTCCACACCAGAAAACGTACCCAAGGCTCAGCAGCCACTAACGAACAACAACTAATAGAGTAGGCATTGCCAGCAGGAGACATTGTATGAGATTCTTGCTACAACTGATCCCAGAGAAGAGCTTGGGCAGTGACCATCTTCTCCGCTTCCATTCGAGTGTGTCTGGAAATAGCTGCTGTGCCCAGTTTTGTTCAAGATGTGATTTTCTTTTTGCCTTTGTTTTTCTATCACTTCCTACTTTTCATTTGTTTCCAGCTGAGAGCCTTAGCTGGGGGCTTCCACAGCAGGGCTGGATGGCATCAGAGATGTTAAGGATTGAAATTTCAAACATTTCAAAGCCTGGGGCAAAGAGCTGCAGAGCTGCGACGGATGGGACGGCGCAGCTGGGATTTCAAAGCCAGTAGGGGCTGGCTCCAAGAATGGGATACAAAGGGCTTCAGGGGGAAACAACAACTGGGAACAGGAAAGTCAGAGAAAAGCTGATTTACTGCTCATGTCCGACACATGCATGATTTCAAGTTACAGCAAACAGCTGTCAACCACTCAGCAGAAAACAATTAGTCAGGTTGTCCCTGACAATGTGACCCTCCCAGTTTTCACAGGAAACGAGTGAGCTGCAGCTGGTGGAGGGACTGGCTGTAGTTCCACTTGTTATAGTCCTACCCTGCCGCCATCTGCTCTTTTGGCTCTCCAGGTTTTTGTGAAGGACACAGCACGCAAACAGGAGCCTGGTTCAGAGGGCAGTTTAAGTAGCCCTCCAGCACCCTTTTAGACACGTTGCATGGCCATTTTGAAGCCCTACCTGAGGTGGCAATGCCACAGCTAGCTTGCTGCTAAACGTGAGATGAGGTAAGCAGGCTCATCCAGTATTAAGGTGATTCAGCAACTCCATTCTCCAAATGGGCTCAGCAAGCGCTTGGCATGGCTGCACAGCATCAGATGGGCAGGAGATATGAAAGATGTGAGTGCCATACGCCTTGCCAGACCTGACAGCAGTAAAGTATCTGTAATGATCCATGATGGCTCCTCTTGGGATCCCTGCTGATGGAAAATTGTGCCAGGACATGAAATAGGGAATAAACGCATCACCCCACCACATTGCTGTTACAGGTGGCACAGCCTTCCAACACATCCTCCATGTCCACAGAGGGTGCAGGCTGAGAACTTTATGGGTGGCAGGTGTCACCTCCTAACTCACATAGGTAGCTGTCACCTTCCCAAGCCCAGGCTGAGGGGTAATGAACCTGCAAAAGTTAGGTGCGCCCAGGTTTCATATAACCAAGGCAACCTTCTTCTTGCTGCTCAGTGGCGCTCCAGTGACAACTATCTTCTGTCTCAGATAAGAGCTACTTCTCACAACCCCTGCGCAACAAGGGGAGGGGGTCGATAACTTTAATTGGTACCAAATGTTTTCATCAATGCTACCACCTCTGACTTCATTAACTCAATGTCCACATACATTGCCTGATGCTCTGCGCCATCCCAGAGGAAAACGAAAGCTGCACTTGCTGCAGGGATGCCTCGTACCACTGGACGGCTCTGACCAGGCACAGGGCTGCCTTCCCTACAGCTACTGCAGCTGTTCAAGAGCAGCTCGAACACCGCGTTGCTCTTGCACGGTGGAGATGCTCATGATGGTCCAGTGCTTCTCTGTGAGGAAATGTCCTGTAGCAACTGGCTGATCTTGGAAAGGGAAAGCTACACTTTGATGGCAGCCCATGCTGGAAGCTGCCTCCAGAAACACCAGGTTGCTTCTGAACTAGCAAGGCATGGGGTGCAGGACAGGCAAGATCCAGGCTGACGATACCAGGCATAATCCCTGGAGTACAAGGTGGCAAACAAACAAATATATCACCACTGTGTAATCTTGCTAATATGAAATGATCATACACCTGCTCCTGAATTAGCTCAAATCTGTTCTTTCAGGTGATTAAATATTAGTGATGACAGAAATGTGTACTAAATTAAGCAAGAATTAAAAACATTCTTTAATAGTGTGGGCAGCCTCTTCAGACCATTAAGGATATCTGCAAATGGCCACAAATCTTTGAAAGCAAAGGGCTCCTGGAACCACTTGTTTGCCAGCTCACCCTTACTATTGCCTGCCTGAATGAGCTGTGAAGAACCCCTTGGTTCGGCTGCTTTTCTTGGCTCTGTGAATAAGATGATACTGATGAGAACCAAGACGAGCCTTTATTTGAGCTGTCATTTCTACAGAAAGGCAGTCAGGATATTCTGTAGGACGCATGCAGGCGATTTTCAGTCTCCATCAGGATGTGCACTGGTGCTGTGCCACCAACAAAACCCAGCTCATTGCAACCAGTTCTCAAACTGCGTCCCAGTGTTGGACATGTTTTGATTCGCCTACTACCAATTTTTCTGCTCACAGTCATGAAACAAGTGGAAATGAAATGGGAAGGATTCCTGTGTATAAAAATGGGTAATGGCAGGTGAATAAAGTATTTAAGATCAGCAAAGACACAGAAGCAGCAGCAAACGCTTTTTCTACGCGCGGTATTACTGTGGCTCATTCATGGGAATTAGAATTAACAAGATGAAATAAAAAAGGGTGAATTTAGGATTTATGGCCAGAAAATACCAGTGTAATAAAATGTAAGCGGCTGTGCATCGGGCAGACCACTGCCTACATGAAAGATGCCAGCTTTCCCTCATTTAACCTCCTGAGTATGTGTAGTGCTAGTCTAAACAACAGATCAAATGCAAGTGGAGTCACTATAGGGATCTGTGCATTATTCCCCAAAGCGTTTTTAAATAATTTCCAATATTTTAGCCATAAAATTAGTCAAGATTGTAAATTAATGTGTGATGTGTGATACATTTCAAATAATCCCAAAGGAGCTACAGTTAAAAAGACTTTTTTTTTTTTTCATTTCTCTTTAGGGTCGCAAAACTTACTTTCCCAGGCTCCAAACTGGAAACAAGAACAGGAACTGATGAATATCCACGTCAGAGCATATTAACTTGTTGCTTCTTACTTGAAAGTAATATTTCTTTCCTGTATTCTTTCTCTTTGAACAGACAAACAAAAGCAAACCATCTTTTATCACACGAAAAGCACATTTCTTAGAATAAAATTTGTAAATATTCTTCTTACATAGGTCAATATGGCTTTCTCTAAAATCGTTGGTTACAATAAGAAAGGAAGCAATACAAAATGAATGCCAAACATAATGCTTTTATTTTCTTGGGGGTTTGGGGTTTTTTTCTCCGACAACGTTGCATGAAGAACAAGCATGTGACTTGGATCTCATTTTTTATAATCCACCCTTCACTACTGGTTTAAAAATTGCTACATTATTACAAAGCAGGTTAACAATTTGGACTTCAACTACTTAAAGGTAATCCCTTGAGGAAGAAATAAAATACAGAAAAACAATGCAAGCGGTGACCATGTAAATGCTGGAGTTTCTAGAGAAAAGACATTTTACTGTGCCAACAAATGAAGAACGAGTCTCCAAAACACTGGCTCATTCAAAAAAGCCAGATGTCTTAATGTTTTAGTTTTACGTGTATCTTTGCTCTCTCTTTCCCTGTTCTTCTATAGAGACTTTACATCCTTGTAAACCTCTTTTTGAACAAAGTGATCTTTTCCCTGCTTTTTTTTTTTGTTTTACTGAATGAACCCAAGTGTGCCTTGGGATGTCTCTCAAATTGCTGCTCTGGCTGTACCACTTACACTTTCACAACTAACTAGTAGTCTCCTATTACTGCTCTGCTTTGGGGTTCAAGCGTACTGTAGGAAGTGTTCAGCGATGCTGAGATTAAAGAATATATAAAAACATCTGCTGCCTGTCTTCCTTGTCCATGACAAAGTTTGATTTACAGCCCAGAGCCATTGTGCCCTACAGTCTGTGCCACTGCTTACTCTCGGACGCAATCCAATGATCAGCAGCTACGCGCATGGGTGCCTAGCTGGACTGGTCTGGAGTCTATAGGGCTACGTACAGGCCAGCAATTAATGGTGCCCAAGGAAACTTTCCTGGACATTCCTCTGAGTCTACTGACAAATTGCTGGATTGATCCCTGGCCCAGGCCACTCACCATTCTCAAAAAATTTCCAGAGCTGATCTGGAAGTTCACCTGGGCCAGGGGACTCCTCAAACACCAGTTTGGTGTAAGCCCCCGTGTTCTGGATGCCAAGAGAATTTAACAGAGCAGACATGGCCTCTTACAGCGCCAGCTGGCCTCAGCACTGGAGCACGGTCTCGCAGCCATGCTTAATTCAGCAGTAGAGCCGTTGCCTGGGAGTGAAGCTGGCCTGAAGCGGAAAATCAATTGCTGAGCATGAACGCTAGCCGGCTGATGTGGCTAACACTCCTTCGTACAAGGACTTTCACTTCAGTGACAGCTTGAAGTTTCTTTCTTGATCTATACACAAAACAGTTAAAACATGTGACGAACAGTAGATCTAGAGACACATGGAGTCTGGAACCAGCTTTTCTTTTTTCCCTCTGAGTGAATATATGAGGAGCGCGTTCCTTTCCTGTTTACGCTTTCTAAGGCTGATTTTGTGCATATTCCTCTTATCAGTGGGAAGGAGGATGCATAAAATGGTGATTTAATTCAAATAATACCAACGACCTGTCTTTGTTTTTTCTTCTTCTAAAACACAGTGTATTTATTCTACTCCAACCGTTCTTCATATTAGTTCTTTTGGGGCAGAACTGATGAGCTTGTGCTATGCCTCCTCAAGCTAATATTGCATAGCAGCCTACTAAGGGTAATTCAGCACTTTATTTTTCCAAATTCTTTACATTATAGGTTCCTACACTGCTAGACACTATTATGCATTTATAAAGTTAAATTTTGTTTTATTTACACTAATGCTTTGATAGGAGGAGATGAATTTTAAACCATCAGAAATACTTGATAATGGAAAGAAGAAATAGGGAGGAAAGGACAGAGTCCAAGACAGATCTGTGCACCATTTCTCCTCTCCAAGAAGAAAGATACAAGATGGAGGCACTTAGCCTGTAGAGGAAAGTGGAAACAGGAGGCATTACCAGTACTTTCTCTTGACCCTCTGTGACAGCACTTCTGAATGGAAATAGCTCGTTTTGCACAAACTTTTGGAATCCAAATTTCCAACAACAACTAAAAAATCCCCAAACCCCAAGGCCATGTAAATTAAATCAGATGCTTCCTTTTTGCATAAACTTTTCACAGGGGAAAAGGTTGTTTGGGGGGGGCTTTTTCTTTATTTTTAAACACCTTTAAATAAGTTGGGGGAGGGGAGAAAACATTTACCAACTTTTTATTAATAGAACTTGAAGGATTTCCCTACTGTCTCAGCCTACAATGTTTTTAGAGGCTGGTCTTACACTGAGCATCTACATGACATTATTTGAAGCACTGACGATATAATTCAATTAAGACAAGCAACTATTGCCCTCTGCTTTTCAGACCTCTGCAGATGCCCAGGGACAACCGAGACTGATTTAGAAATGTGGTGGATTATGGTCTGACTGCTCCTACAGACTGAGGCTTCCAAGGGATCAGGGGAGCGGTGGGTGTGCTGGAGTCACAGCCTCGAGACAGGACTGCAGCTCCGACTGAAGCGACTGTGCCAGTTGCATGTGACCATGTGTGGCAGGCCTTTACATCACTGCCAAGGATCTGCAAGCCCTACAGATACGAGTCAGGTTCTTCTCTTAAACCCACTGGGTGTGAGCTGCGTAGAGCCATTCCCAGCTGTTTGGATAGTCTTGCTGGAAATCCTCGCCAGCTCCTTAGTCTGCTCCAACTCATAGTTTGTTAGGCCTTGTTGGTGGGCTTCAAGAACGGGTACAGGCATACCTTTGAGCATCCTGTACCACTCTGTTCCCCCAACTTGTTCCACTGCCTTCAACACTCTCTGTGGAAAGCTTAAATGTCTTTTTTTTTTTTTTTTTTTTTTTTTTTTTTTTTAAATTCTGCCTTTGAATTCTCCATCACCAGAACTCATCCAGGTGGTCTGGCAGTACACATAGGACACCTTGACTCCGGTTTGTGTAGAGCTTTTCAGCTGCATCCTGTGGGTGTTCTGTCCACACACTCGTGTTTCCTGTTTTGCTGACCTATGAGATCTAATTGCGCTGTTCAACAGGCTAGTAAAAAAACCAAAAAAAAACAACAACAAAAAAAAACCAGAAAAAGAATAAACCTTACTTGCTCTTTGTTTTCTTCCAACCCAGCCTCCAGTGGACCTTAGAAGTTGCTCTAGCTGAGCTCTGGAGAAGTTCGTGATGGTTTTTGAGGCTGTTGGTGGGACCAGACGGCCCTTTTGCCTCTCAGACCAGCACGCTTCTGCCGAGCCGCAGCTCTTAGCGGGGGCGAGCTCGCCCGCCCAAGTTTGCTCCGGGGCACGGGGGGGGGGGAGCTGGGGGCTGACGCCCCGCGCGCAGCGCCTCGCCCTACCCCTGCACCCCTCCCGCAGCCCCGGCCCCACCTCGGCCCCTGCACCCTTCCCGCAGCCCCGGCCCCACCTCGGCCCCGCCGCAGCCTCCCTCCGCTCGGCGCTCCGCCGCGGGAGCCGCGCCTCCCCGCCCGCAGCCGCCGGGGCCGGTGGCAGGGGCCCGCCCGCGCCCCGCTCCCCGCTCCCCGCGCCCCGCTCCCGGCTCCCCGCCGCGGCGCCGGCCCCGGGCTCGCCCCGCTCTGCCCCGGCAGCCCCGCATGCAAATCGCCGCCGGCACCAGGAAGTCAGCCGCGGGGCTGCGAGCCAACCGCCGCCCGCCCTGCCCGGTTCCCCCGCCGGCCGCCCTCCCTCTGCCGGCCGGCGGGCCGCGGCGCCGCGCCCCCCCCCCCCACGCACAGCCGGACCGGCCCCGCCGCCCCCGGGACACCCCTCTCGGCGCCCCGGCGGTGGCCGTGGAGCTCACTCGCTGCCGCTCAACTTTCGGCCCCGGGAAGGTAAGCGCCTTCGCCCGGCGGCGGGGGGAGGCAGCCGCGGCTCCCCCGGCTTCTCCCGCGGGGGGTGCACCGGGCGGGAGCGGGGGGGGGGGGGTGTGTGCCCGGCCGGACCGCCTCCGCGCTCCCGGCACTGCACAAGTTGCTTTCCAGGGCGGCTCGCCCTCCCTCCTGCCTCCCGGAGGAGGTGCTGCTGCCGCCTGACCTTCCCGGTAGGACTGGATGGGGTCTTAAAGGGAATACGGCATTTGGGGGCGGGGGGGGGGGGAGGACAGGAGGAAAAGGGAAAAAAAAAATCATTTTCAAAAGCCTGATTTCCCTCTTGCCGCCTTGCCCGGCTTCTGCTGTGGTCCTGAGGGCTCGGGTGCCTTCTGGCCGTTTCGTGCTGGGAAGCGTGTGAAATTAGCTGAGCAAAGCCTGCAGCCGGTGTTTCAAGCCAAGGCGATAGCCTTGACTTGGGAGAGATAATGTGGCCCCTGGGTATTCCTTCTTACGCTGCTTTTTTCTAGGCGAGTGATTCCTGGAGCGTCTTCCCAAGTTAAAGCTCCTTCCTCTTCACTGTATGTTCGAATGTGCTGTAGCTTAAAAGAAAGGTGAGAAAAATGGTATTGTGCTGCTTGGTGCACGGTGTTTCTTACTGCTTACTGTTGTAATGGTACCGTATGCCTAAGGAACGGTCTTGAGGGGGCTTCTCCTTCCAATTTTAATTTAGATCTGAAAGTCAAGCTAGATGTCCCTAGCTGATGCCCTAGCTTTGGTAAAGCAGTTAAGAGTTTCTGTCGAAATGGCATCTTTTATGTGTTTGTAGTGAATGGGTTTGCGGGAACTCGTCTTGCTGCTTCGCTCCCCTCTGTTGGCACTAAAGACCAAAGAGATTAACACTTAAAACTTGGTTAGCCAGATCGTATCGCTGTGGATATACATAGGGAGCACAAAGGTTGGGTTCTTCTTCTGTCGTTTCATCAATATCCCATCTCTTGCCTTCCATTCCCACCTTTGAAAAAAAGAAACAGCCTGACCAATCTCAACGTATTTTCGCTCATTGTAATACAAAGTGGAAATTACATTTTTTAGCTCAATCCCATAAAGTACCTGGAAGACTTTTGTAATTTAGAAATCTTAATGTTAGTTGCAAGTAGCTGTGAAGTACGAGTGCCAGACAGATAAGTCTGCACTCATCGTAGTATTACTAAAGAGTTATTAAAAAAAAAAAAAAAGTAAGATTTTTGTTGGGAAATTGCAAAGCTAGCTTGGGAAAATGTAGCTCAGTTTTGCTGAAGGTTTAGTCAAATTATGTTGTGCGAATTGTGTCCAACCCAGTGTTGAATGCAAAGTACGTGTTACTTATTTTTTATGTGTTGGGACTTTGTATCTTTATAGTAGGTACCATCAACAGCACTGAAAGTATGGATTAGAAAAGAATCAAATAGTTTTCTCTGAAAAAGTAGCGGCAGGCTGGAAATCATCTAGATGCTCTTAATAGGACATTATGAAATCTTGGGCAAGGATTAAAATTAATGAACTCTCAGATCAACAGGTGTCTCATTCTATGGATCTCTTCTGAGATTTATAGCTTTTTTCTTTCTCCAGTTCAGCCTTGTGAGCTACAGACTAGTTAGAAAAAGAATTCTTGATTTAATAACATAAAGACATATTTTAACTGTGTGCTGTTGAGATATATATTTTTTTTAACTGTAATGGTGTAGAACGATCATCTTTGTACAGTAGCTGGTTGACTTGAAGTTATTCTGCTTTTCTCCTGTAGTTTTTTTGAGTAAATAAGGTTTTTTCTCCTATCTAAATATACAGAGCACAAGGCAAGACTTAGGCCTTTCCTTGTAAGTCCCTTGACCGGTGGAGTTGTGCAATGACTTTTTCTGACAATGCAACGAATTATGAAACTTTCGCATACGAAGTTAAACCCCGTTGCCTTTAAGATGTTTAATATTCCGGATTCTGGTTTTTAATGTTTTCCTTTCAAGAGAGTTTCCATAAATGTGAAATGCTTTCTTGCATGTATTTATGAATACCTAAGTGTTTATGAATGTGTAAGCAACTCTTTCTTCCCCACCCCTTCCATTTCGTCTACGTAATTGAAGTGATCTATTTTCCTATGGCCTTTTTGGGTCTTCTAAGATAAATGGCATCGCAGAATAGCAAGTGTTGTGGGAAGCAGTTCCTAAAAGGGGCAGTGAAAAAGGTCCAAGGTTCTCCTGGCTCAGCTTAATAGCTGATCTTCCATGGGGTGGCTCTCAAGACCAGAGATGCTCCGTCTGGCCCTTCTAGTGCTGCACATCAGAGAGCAGCATTTGACCTCTCTGTAGCTATTCAGGAAAGTTTAACAACTGCATTATTTAATCTCAGATGTGATTCCATTTCTGTCACAGAAAGGAGATGTTTTCCCATCTGTACTTCGTGTGTTATTTGGAATCCTAATGGGCATCTTTGAGGTTTTGGGACGGAAACGTGTTGACCGTGAACCAATTTTTGTTTTTCTCAAAGGGCTAGGTGATCTGGGGAGGGGGTGAGGTCTCTCCTCCTTCTCATATGTGCATATGCTGAGTGACTGAGTGACTTTATTTCTTGTGTCCAGGGAATGGTAGAGCCAGTTTTACCAAACTGAACAAACACAGAAAACAAGCAGATGATGAATAAATAAATAAAGGCATGGGGTGGACATTAGGTGTTGAGTAGGATTTAAAGCACTCTCCTCTGGTAGCGTGGCTGTACACAGAGGTGCCTTTCTGCAGCACCAGTGATCCCTGAAGGATGTGAGCTGTCAGGTGCTAATGCAAGGGACGGGAGGAGAACCCGTTGGCCGGGGATCCTGAGGCCTGTGCGAGCTTTGTGTGCAGTAGGTGGTACTTCCTCCTGAAGCTATGGAGCCGAGTGTGTAAACAATTACACCAAACCACGTGACTTTCTTTAAGTAGTGTTTATTGTTATTTTACCCCCGTAGGATTTCTATCTCTAAGAAGAACAGCTTCATTCTGTAGAAGAACCAGTTGCCCAGCTGAGAATTAGGATTTTTCTCCTAATGATCATATTTCTACTTCCTATTTCTCCCATTTATTTGTGTCCCCTCTTTCATGGGAGCATAGGAGTGCTAGGGATGGTACAGAGAGAAAGGCTTCCAGGCTTGCCGAGCCATGCCACAGGAAACTCTGTAGATAAAAAATATAAAATTACGTTCGTATGAAAACAGTCTGTAGTGAAGCATACAAGGAGAAGGAGACTGCCCTACTGTAAACTGTAATGGTACCTTCTCCAAGAAATCAGCTTCTCCTAATAAAAGGCAAATACAATGTAACTGTCCCTAGTGCGACTGTTCCTAGTTTAAACTTAATTGTCCTACAGGGAAGGATGGAAAGGTCTGTGCTTTCATATTTATTTTTGCCTGATTCAAATACGTTTCCTGTTGACATTGTCATTAAATGCTGTAATTTCCGAGGCTGAATCATTCACAGTTGTGTTCAGCATCTTTCCTGAAAATGTGGGTTCATGGAACAAAATGCCAAGGCAGAATTCGTCTTGTGTTGGAAGCATTTCCTCCAAACACCTATGAAATACTTGTATTTGTTGCGTGCCCTAAAGAACTTCTCATAGAGTTAGATAGATCAGTTATTTTTGTCAGGCGAACATCAGAAGAGAGACGGTATTTTGACAGTCACACCTCGTGGGGGAGAGAAGGAGGAGGTGGAGACCAGGGCGAGGTGAAGAGGGGAATGGGTCAATCTCATTTCTTTGGGGGAACAAGGGTAGAGTAGCACCGTTCAGGCCAGTGTTTGCTATCCCTTATCTTTTTCAAACTGCTGGCATCTTAAGTATCTACAATTGGTTCCTGTGTTTGCGCAGCGTGCTATCTTACTTCTTCAGTTCAAAGGACTCTAATGATAAACAGTCTGAACAATGTGGTCGTCTTCCTCTATGGTCTCTGCTGCGCGTAGCATGAGGCTACTTCTTCCTGTCTAAACTGTGGTTGACATGTTGTAGAGTTTTCTAGTTTAATCTGCAAAGGCCTGCTTTTTACTGTGCACGTTCTTGTGACCAAGCCATTTCTGGAAAGTGCCTGTGATAGCAAATTGTGTGTTCTTAAACTGGAAAAAGGTGATAGCTCACCACAGGGGTTGAAGCATGGGATGTAGCAACTCTTCTGGAATGGCATTTTCTGCAGTATTCTCTATTTTAGAGGGCTACTGGAAGTCTGGACATGATAAAAATTTGGAGGGAATGGAATCCCTCTGGGATGTGTTCTTAACTACTCCTTTTTTGGTTTAACAGAAAGCCATTTCAGGAAGTTCATCAATAAAACCAGCTAGTTAAGTGGGCTTTCTGATGTGGCATCTATAATACATTGCTTTGCTTTCCATGTTTCCTTCATTAGTTTGGGCAGATAGATGTATACAAGCCTGTTTGATCAATTTTTTGATGAAATCTTATTCAAGCTTTTTCTTGGGCATAAACTGAATCAATATGGCATTACAGGAGTTAGTGCAGAAGTATATTTGGCTGCTAAGCAGGTTTGTTCTTTCCACGTATGACTGTACTAAGGGCTTAGAACAAAATTAATATTAAAAGGTAAAGAGTATGCTTGAGTGAATTCCTACATAATGATAACGTGTTTATAAGTCAGTAGGTCTGACCTGTGAGTTTTACTCTATTCAGACAAATAAGCTATTTCCTGATAGTATTGACTGAGTAGGAAAAGATCTGGATGGTAGTGGATCTGTTGCATTTACTGAAATTGCCTGCTCGAGTATCCCTTGCCAGCATCGTGGGGCTTACATTCATTAGATCCAGCGGAGAGAAAATGGTTTTCTCCAGGGCAAGCCCAGCCTTACCGTGTGTCTTGCTGGGATTTCTAAAACCCTTCACTAAGTGCTGAACACCCTAGGGTAGCTGTGATTCAGGTGTTGAGCGGACGAGAGCTGAAGAAGAGGGTTAAGTGATTGCTAGAGCTGGTGTCAGCACCACGGAGGAAGTGAAATTTTTTCGTAAACACACAGGAAGGGGATGGGCAGGAGAAAGAGGAAATCCTATGTTGGATGTTCTGGGTTCAACTTGTTCAAAATACAGTGCAAGAGTCATTTGAATGTGTCATTATGGCATAGCAGAGCATGCAAATGGGATTCAAAGTACATTTTTGTAACTATAGACCTACGATTGCAAAAGATCTGCTAAACTATGCAAAGGCTAGAGAGAAGCGTTGCGGCCCGTGAGGGGTGTAGGAAAACTTGCTTTTTAAGCAACTCCCCTGCTGTATTGCTGGCATGGCACTTTGTCTTCCTTTTTCTGTCTTGTGAGGTCTTTGCTCTGTCACCGATTTCCAGCTCTGCTTGCACTGGCTGCAAGAGAGATTGCAGCAGCTGTCCTGGCACCAGTGGAGGAGCACTGGGGTTGAGGTGAATGCAAAGCCAGTTTCTCTTGGGATGTAGATGGCCTGATTGGTGGTTTCTGCTAGGCAGGCAGTGGACGGCAGCACAGATGCTAGGCCTGACCAGGAGAGCTTGCCTCTTCTGAGAATCTCCCACTGAATTTCCTTGGTAACAGTTCCCATCCCTCTGCCATGATGCTTGCCAGGGTGTCTGAAAAAGTCTTGGAGCCACACTGCTTCACGTGTCTTCATTAGTAATAACACACTGTTTGTTTGGGGCTTTTTCTCCCCAGTTTCCTGGAAAAAGCCATGTTTCAGTCTTTATCCTGCTGTAGCAGTACTCCCTTCCTACCGCCATTTCCTTTTTTCTTCTCCCATCATTCTTTTATTTCCCCAGCATCATTTGGTTGTTTCTTTCTCTCCAGCTTTGTCTTCAGGACTGTCAGTGGTATAAGCTGTTTATTTCATCTCTTGATTTAGATCTCTGTACAGCAACTCTTCTTTTTCCCCTTCCCAAAAAGTCAGCCTCAGCACCTTCCATAATCTAATTATCGTTTGTAATCTACTTGTGCTACCTTATCAGGGAATATGTGCCCAGAAATATGTACCCCCAGCCTCTTGAAGAGCTGTGAAATCCAATGGAGTACCAACCTGGCAGTACTGACATGGTCTTCACCGTGTTTTAAGAAGCCTGTCCCTCCTTGTACTTCTATAGATGGCCAGCAAGAGTCTTCTGTCTAGAGCATGTATTATGTGCAGGCATGATCTGTCTTCAGAGCCAATGACCACTGTTTACCATATCTGATTTAAAACAGTGACCTCAACGTGACTTGAAACCGCTTAGTTTCTGTCTTGAAGATGATCAGTGTGGATTGTCTGCTACCCCCTTGTCTGCCATTCTGCGATGTTGCTTCGACCTTCTCTGGTCAAGTTGCATTTCTGTTGCATGCAGGAGGTTTTTCTGTGCTGCATAATGGTGCATGTAAAAGGTTTTTCACCCAGTGTTGGCCCTCCTTGTAGATCCACCTGGTTCAAGGAAGCAGTGTATGGATTTATTCGCATGTGTGCTGGCCTGTGAAGAAACCAAGGCTTGGTGTTGTGGGGGTGTGGTGCTAAGGCAACAGCTCTTGTTCTAGGGTTTTCATGCTCTGCTCCTCGGTGTCGTCATGCCCCATACGCTCTGTCCCCACAGAAAGTGAAACTTCAGAAATTTAGCTTTGGGAAGGCAGTGCAAGTTTTGAAGAACCAACTTCAGCAGAAAGAGATTTGGCTGGTGGAGTGAACAAGTGGGAAAAAGGTGCTTCAGGTGAGATGTTTCTGCTCTTGATGGAGCATTTGAGCAAGTCTGAGGGCATTGGATACAAGTGTCAGAAAATGCAAAATTCAGCCTTTGAATAGCTTATTTGAATTGGAAATCAGAAGACTGTTGTCTTCTGCAGCGTATTTGACTATGTACAATGGCAGTCTTCTCCTGCTAGGTTTAGGAGGGTGAAAAGTCCTTTTCCTTGCTCCTGCAATAAAAGCAAAAATATTAAGATGCATGGTATGGTATGATGCAGGAAAGTAATTTCTCCTTTGAGCACAGAATACAGTATCAGTGATGTGACTATATTATGTTTGTTACATGTTCTGTACCTTGTCATACTGATTGAGATTATGTGCCTTCCTAGGGACTGTAATTGTCTCTACCCCATTAGTTATCACCCTTTGCATTCTGATTTGATTGGTTTTTCTCCTTTTATCTGTCTGCTTCTGCAGCCTTCCCTCTTCGTGTCTCAGCACCAACCCCAATTCTGACTTCTCAGGGATTTCAGCCTCCTCTCCTACACCTTTTCTCATATGGTTTGTGTTGTCCAGAGAGCTTCTCATCCATGCCTAACAGTGAAGCAGTCTTACTGGTTTTTAAAGCATCTTCTCTGCAAAAGGCTTGATTCTGTGGAATTCAAATGTAAGTTAATTGTGGACATACTACAGTTCTCCTGAAACAAACTTGGGTAGCCATCGTGAACACTGATTTATTCTTATTTCTTGCTTGGAAAGTTAGCTGCATGGGCCGTGAGTGCTAAAGTCACATATGAACAACAGGGCTTGTGCATAGTCCAAGATGTTTTTGTAGGTATGGTGTAATCATGTGGCCTGCCTATGAGCTATATATTTGATATTTGACATTACAAAGATTATAAACTTTAATGAGCAGCCAGTATCATCATAATAAGAGTGCTGTAAAATCCTTGCAGTCTGCAGTATGAATGTGAAAGTTTCCAGATTCCCACTCTTACTACTCTCTGAAAATTGAAAGACTGTAAAATATTTTTAATATTGGTTAGCTTTAGAGAAACTTCTTATTCATGCTCATGTGTGCAACAAATGTGAAAAGCATGCTTAGAAACTCAGATGTGAATTCCTACTTGTTACTGTTCATTCAGTGACACATTTCCTTTTACACTCCTGAGCCGGTAGGTTCACAAGACTTCAGTTAAAGTGTGCTTCTGTCTTTACATGCCAGGCTTTCAGACCTGAATTAGTGGCAATTTGCAGTTCTTCAGGATATGTTTCGTAGGCTTATGCAGAGTGTACTCATATCCATTCAAAAACCCCTGATCTCAAGGACTTCATCTAAAAACCTCCCAAAATTTCTTCATGATACAGCTCTTTCAGTTCTATTTAACAAATTTGCAGCAAACTGCTGGTTCAGACAATATCCTTTGGTGCCCCCACATGTATCCCAAATCACAACAGTTGCTTAGAACAGTTTATGAAGCTGGGCAAGCAATCAACTGGAGCAGGCCTGGTTTAGATTCATGCCCTCAAAGGAGTATGATTAACACAAAGTTTAAAATTAAGTAAAATAAGTGAGTTCTAAGTAGACCTCTGTGAAGTGTCAGAACCTGGAGGTTCTGCTACTTAGATTGGTGAGAACAAGACGAGGTGGTTTCTCACAGGAATACTTACACGGTTAGTGCTGAATGTGCTTCTAGCATGCCTGTAAAGATTAAATAGCACAAAACTTCATTTCTGCTAGTGTAATTTACTGGCAGCGGATTCAACGCTGTCGGATTTTTTCGAGAACTCTTGCAACTTCCTCTTGCAACTTGTCCAAGGTTTGCAGACTTCCAGGAGGAACTGGACTCTGAGTAAGAGTGTTAGCCCACATCAGCATGAATGGTTTAACCCCAAATTTTCATCTGAGCTTAAAGTTCATTCCTAAAACCAATATTATATACCCCGATACAATGGCCTGTGTTTTAGGAGGGTTCGTCCGTGTATATCGAATGCTGTACACCTAATGAAACATAAAACAGCCTGCTGGAGAAGTAATTATTTTTTTGCAGCTGACCTGTATGCTGGCATTTGAAGAGGGTAAAAAAAAAATTTGTTTTTCTTTTGTGAAATTCAGTACTTTAGACAGGTGCCCAAGACATAATATGCTATTGTAACAAGAATGCTATGTTTGTGTTGCAAGTTTGGTCATGAGTATGTGTCAGCATTTAAATGTGGAGGTGACAGCAGATGAAGAAGGCCTCTGGCCAATGGAGCAGGATGGCAATGCATTGTGGTGCAAAGTAACACGAGTTACAAAATGACCAGGCTAGTACAGAGTTAGGATCCATTGACACAGAAGTCATTCTGCACTAATTTAGTCGTAACTATCTTAATCCACGTTGAAAGCAGATTGTAGAATGCATAAAGCCAGGTAAGGTTTAGAATAATTGATTTATTCCATGAGGATATGGTTATCTGAATTTGAGAGAACAAAAGCTAATATGCACTAATGATCTGTTCCACCTTTTATTAAACACACTGAAAACAGAAGGCAAACCCAAAGAAGTGGTATACTTTCTATGAGGCCACCCTCAAAACCTTCATCAGGGCTTGTTGGTTGTGAATTTGCTGTCCTCCATCATGTTTTCATTAGCATGTTGTGATAATTTTGTGATCTTCGAGTTCTATTTACGGTATAGCAATGGGTTTGAATTACAGGCACAACTCAAAGCAGGACATCACACCTGCAAAAGACTCTATTGCCAACAACATCTTTAACTAGTTGAAGGCCACATTCATAAATAACCGTCTTGTCCCCGTAGTCACAGTAGCTATTAATGATCCTCCCTAACAAATGTTCTGTCAATACATTTGTCTGAGCACGTGGAGGTTGAGCATTAGGCTGCCTTACTTGAATGAGATGAAGGTTTCAGGCATCAGCTGCAACCTGCACATACACCTTCCTATGCGCCTTCTGGAGGGGGTGGACAGAGTGAGAAATTTCAGTTGAAGAGCCAGTTGGGGTACAGCCTGGTGATGATATTAAAGAGACACCTTGATTTTCCCCAAACTCACTAAATGTTAGCAAGCTGCTCACTTCGACCCGCGTTGTCTTCTGAGGCTCAAGGACACAGGGAGAAGCTAACTCTCATTTCTCTTTCATGTATCACATAGTAAACGCAGACATTGGGTACTGCATAGCAGCTCGTGCAGGAACACTTGTTACTCAGTGTAATTTGACTGTGTGGCTGTGCTTTTGGTTTACAGTATGTTGATGGGTATGTCGAAATCAACATCTGAGTAAAACCACCCTGGGTATGAACTAGGCCTTTTAGACTGACGTAGAAACCCTTGTTGTGTGCCTCTCAACTACCCCTTGTTTTGGGAGGCAAAGTGTGTGTGTGTGAAGGAGAAGGGAGAAGCTAGGTAAGTATTGTTGGGAGTGAAGAAGGATAGGTCCCAGATCTGTGTTCTCCAGAGAAACTGTGCGAAGCTTATCCTTCTGCCCTTGTTGTTATGAGGATGACATCATCTGGGCTACTCCTGGACCTCACTCCAACACCTTGTCATTTTTATGGGTAGTTTCTCATTTTCCTATGCCACAGTGATTGCTCTAGTCATTAAAAAGGGAGGGGAGAAGGATCCTTATAATACTGGTAGACATGGACATCTGTAAAGCTCAGGGCAAATATTAGACTACTGAAACTTTAGCACACTGCCATTATTGGCCAAAGTCATCAATTTAAAGCTGAAAAAATTGTCTGTGAATCATAGATACACTCAGCTTGGAATGTAGGCATAGTCCTTGGGGTTGGCCAGCTGGAGTGGGACACTTCCTAATACTCAGGAAAAATGTTGATCCTCTTCAATGTAGCGGTTTGGCCAAATTTTCACCTGGAAATAGAGATTTGGTTATATGGAGCTGCTGTTTGTCATTACTGAGGGGTTTTTTACCGGTAAAGAAAATTACATTTTTACTTCTAGTTTGCATGACACTTTTAAGTCTATAAAGTGTTTTGGGAACCTACCCTTTAAGTTGGTTAATATGTTGGTACAGTTTTTCTCTGTTCCACTTCACATGATCCTTTTGAAGAATTCGATAGACTTATTTATTCTGTTATGTCAAATTAAGATGTTATTTGACCTTTTCCCCTATCTTCAAAAGATATAGTGGAAAAAAATTGAGGAAATGGGAGATGCAGTTGCCTGAGGGCTGGCAAAGTGAATTAATTCATTGTTGATTCAAAATTCTGGAGGATACAGTTGAAGCAAATGATTGTAATAAAAAGAAGCAAGTGTTATAAGGTCAGAAAACAGATGTTAGCATAATGTAGGACTTGGTTTAAAATCAGTGCCAAAAATACTGACTGCATAAATCTGGAACATTTTCATAATATATAAAGTCTATTATGTGATGTTAACAAAATTACAATCTTGTGTGGATTAACTTTCCCATGTTTTGGTATTTTTCTTCAGTTGAATAAACAAGAATCAGTAGTTTGTATAAATTATTTTCTGCTTAATTTCAATGTAATGTTTTGTTTCAGAATTTTATTTTCATCCTTTTGCAAGCATTATAACATTATTATACTACCACGATGACATTCGTTATTTTCAGTGTTTCTTTTTGATTTTTTTAATTTTTTTTTTTTTTTTACCATTGCCAAAATTCCTGCATGAAACCAAGCTTTTAACAAATCTAGGCAAAAACTGCAGGGAATTTATAGAAAAACAGAAGATGTTTCTTTCTTTTCAAGGCCCCCCACCCCTGTTAGGGCGACCTTTCATGTCATCAACTATGATAATATTTATTATTAAGATTATGCTATCACTTATAAGTTCCAACAAAGATCATGTATCATTTAGCTGAGCACTGAATAAACTGATCCTCTCCCCAGAGACTTAAAGGCAAGACAGGCAAAGGCTGGACTGTGGATTAGTATCATTTGAATATAGAAGACTATTTTTCTGAACTGATACAGTTTGCTTTACCAAAGCACTTCTATTTCAAAGGCTGTGGAGGGAAGTACATAATCCTCAAACCTCGCTTGACCACACCTGATTTCTATGTAACTCTATTGGATCACTTCATACTTGGAAGTTTGATATGTGATAACTTAAGTCACTTATTTTCCATTTAGTATAGCAATGTGTTAATTAATGTTGCTTATTGCATAGCTAAAATGTCTGGTCTAGTAAGTAAAGAAAAAAAAATTAAAAATGGAGGCGGTATAGGAGAAAAGTGTTTTCCTTTTATGATGCGGTTGTGCTGCTCAGAACAGGTCTGCCTTTCCCCGTAACACATCAATACAGCATCGGTACATCTCCAGGTATTTTATCTCACCACTAGTTTCCCATTCTATCTCAGCTGTTGGGGGATTTTTGCTGTGTGATGTAGTACACAGTTGACTTCCACTATAGCCAGATGGCAGCACACCTTTTTCCCCTGGTCTAACTGGAATTTCGGTTTTAAAAATGTTTAAATGAGGAAGTGGACTTGAGTTATGAATGGTGCAGAGTCCTACCCTTGATTTCAATAAGCAGGCTGATGTGGGAAAGGAAAACAGGACACCAAAAGGTGGAAGAATGGCTGTCAAGGATGTCAATGAGAACAGGCGTCAGCTTGGTAATGAGTTCAAGAAAGGTTTTTGGAACCCAGATTGCTTTAGTTGGACTGAGATATTTGTGCGCTAACATTGGGAATCTGGGCTCTGAGGAGGAGCAGAAATGCTGATGCAGGGCTTAAAACTGAATGTTGCAGAGGAGGTAGTAACGTGATGGACTTATAACTGTAGTAGGATTGCAAGTGTTGGAGAGCATGAAGGTGACAGGGTGATACTTTTTGTAACTGTTATAGGAAAACCGTAAAAAATAATCTGAGGTAGCACGGACAAAGCATTATTTGTCTTGTTCGCAGTTGCTGAGGAAGGAATTGTGAAAGAAGCTGAACGGGGTGGTGGTGCCTGTCTACTGCACTTCCCCAAACTCTTGGCAAGACTGCTCTCTGTTGCCTAACATTACATTAGCATTACATTGAGGCTTTTTTTTAATACGTTAATTTGCAATCAGAAAAAAAGGAGTCCCCTTGTAATATTAGGAGGCATTAGAAATGCACAGGCAGCTGAGAATATTGTGCAGAAAAAATGGTCTGGCAGAATAATGGGGAGAAATTTCATATCAGGCTGTAAGGTCATGCCACTTGGCAATACGAAAGTCTGCTGTGACAACAGTTTGTCATTATGAAAAATAAGGCAAACTTGGGTGTCTTAACAAATCACAAGATGATTATAAAAGGCTAGTGTGATGAATTTATTGGAACTGGAATTTATTGGGCAACATATTTCTGGAGGTGGAAGAAATATTAATACTATTTGCTGCAAGGCATTGCTGAAATTCATCTTGGAACACCTGACCAACTCCAGCCTCCTGTTCTTAAGAGGGATGAGTTCAAACTGAAACAGATGTGGAGAAGGGCTCCTAGGATAACCAGTGGAAATGGAAAAGACTGAGAGGGCTTGGTCTTTGAAGCCTAGAAAAGAGGCTGAAAGAGATGTGACTTCATCCTAATCACCCGAGAGGATGAAGGGCTAAATGCCATTATTGTCCCCAAAACGTGCTTAAGACTGGGAATTACAAGGCAACTTCTAAGCCAAGTGCAGTGAGGCTCTGAAACCTTTCAGCATTAATACTTTGTTCTTCCCCACCACCAGCCATTAACCTCCCTAAAAATGGAGCACTGCAAACTCGCTTCTCAGCTTGTGCGATGCGATTGTGCTGCGCAGAATGGGTCTGCCTTCCCCAGAAAGTAATTTTTATTCCTGTGCTCTAAACTAGATTACAAACTAGATAGCTCTGTTACCATGCTCTGATGGAGGTGCACCCCTGGAAAATTTGAGAGTTTGACTTAAATGAGAATAAGTTTGAGGAAATCTCAAGTAACGTGCTTGTTGCATAATTTTCCACTACGGTAAGATTTGGGTTTTGATGGTTACACTGGGGATTAGCTTGTTTCTCTTCTTTGCCTGTTTGTATAGATATGTATGTCAAAATATTATTTTAGCTTTGTCTCACCTTTTCCCCCCAAAAGATTGAAGTGGCTAAAGAATTCCCCAAATTTTCTCCTTTTTTAATGATGCTGTCAGCTGGGCTACTGCTTCCTCACATCACAGGAACAACAGGAGCCTACACTGGGCAAGTCTGTCATAGTTAAACACTGAGTAGATTTAGGCTATCCATGCTCCTTTTTATGTGCATCGCAGGGAGCACATGGTGATTTGTGCCCGTGTGCACGTATGTGCATATGCCCGTGTATATATGTATCATATAAGGGATAAATTCAATTTGGGAGGCATAGAGATGATATAATCTCGACTATAGAAATAAGCTAAATTTAAAAAGAGATTAAAGTACATGGGGCAAGGAGTCACAGAGACATGCATTACTGTTTCAGCAGAAAGGCGAGGGAAGAACAAACTGCTTAAGTTCCCCTAGTTGGTCTCCAGTGCAAAAACAAGATGTAGGAAGTGAAACAAGCCCAAGATGAACGCTGACCCAGGATTTCTGTGTTTGCAAGAGTCTAGTTTGATGAAAGTTACCAGGCAGTCAGGACTTATAGTAAGATTTAAGTGTGTGTATATCAGTAATGTTATATATTATTAAATATAGGTGGATTTTTATATTTTTATATATATATATATATGTGATGAATTGCAGGTATAAGAAAAAGGCTGAACAAAACTAAAACTGGTCATTTTTGAGACAGGCAAGAAATAGGAATCCACTGCTGTTCAGTTGCTCTCCGGTTTAATTCTTTCACATTACTCCCAACCACAGATAATTTATTTTTGTCATTCTTATTCTCACTCTGGTCTAGTAGCACATCTAGACTGGCACAAATATGTATAGAGCAGTACTGATGGGGCTTTGCTGAGCTCTGTCACCTCAAATTAAACTCCTCCTCTGTGTTCCTTGGAGGTTGCTTTGCCATTCTGCACTGTGGGTCAGAAATGAACCCAGGTTGCCCAGGCAGAGAGGTCTCACATTCTTGATTATTCAGGAGATCTGGTGAAGGCATCACTGTGTTACCTCTGGCTTTACAACTTGTAAAGTAGCAGCAAACCAGCTGGCATAAAGGCCAGAATGAAACATCTAAAACAGAGGAGGGAAAAGATACTATTTTCAATTTTTGACAGAGGTGTTAAAAAATAAAATTATTTATCCCTCAGCTCTCTAAGCTGCTTTAAAGCTCAAGGTTTAAAACCAGTAGTTTCAATATATATGGGTGTAAACAATTGCTTCCCATTCTTTGATCAGAAGCTGAAATCTAGAGCAATGTTCAAGACTCAGAATATTTTGGGGGTCTTGATTTTTTAAAATCTTTTTTTCTTTATACTTCTTCATGCACTGTCTCTCTCTTATTTGTACTGCTAAGGAACATCTTTTTATGTAGGTATATATAAGAGATTTTGTGGCTTAAATGAAGAGTTTACTGCTTATAAACCTTGTAACTGAATAGAAATTTATTTTATTTATGTACCTGTTAAAATACATAGGTTAAAAGCCTAAGCCACCCACAGAATTGATGTTTATATACATGATTACTGACCTTTTGAACAATGGATATTTATTTGATAAAATAGAGTTGCTTGTATACTCAATGTTGTAGTTCTAATTCTTTTAGAAGTTACTTTATTACCGGAAAAGCCAAAGTATAATCTATTTTAGTTGTTTTTTAAAAGTTTGCATTTTCTGCAAGGATTAAGATGAAGCCACTCTAAACTGTTGAAAAATCTGTGAGGATTTGAGAATCATTTTCATGAAGACATGACTTCGACCAAGAAAAGACCAGACATGTCAGGTGGATTTTTAGGAAACGGTTTCTAAAGTGCACCATAAATATTGTACGTAACAGAGTCGGAAGGGGGAGAATAGTTGTGACCACAAGTAAAACAAAAAAATGAGGTTGGCTTCATAGAGGATGCAAAGGATAAGCTAGGAGGAAACGAAACCTCAAAGGCTGCTGATGGTGGATGGACAGGCGATGGTCACACGAACCTTGACTGCTTGCAGTAGGAAGTATTGTGGCTTTAGGCACATTACTCTGCTGGTAACATAGCAAAAGGCAGATAAAACAATAGTATTTTGGGGATAGACTGCAGATTTTAACCCTGGAAAAATGTTGCACTAGTTTCTGATACCACCCTACCCCAATCCATTTTGGAATTAAGACCCAAGTGCTGCTGTAGCAAGATGGAATAGGGGATTCAGAGGGACAATTAAAGGCAGACGCCTCTGTAGACATCAAAATTGGTGTCTGTGGAACAACCTGCTGCAGAGGCTCTGTGCAGTGGTTCTTATGGACCCTCCTGTGGGGTGCCTGAACTTAGCTTCTTGTCACCACACTGCAGATATTAACTCAAGTACCTGTCTTTCGCTTTGAGCCATGACGTACAGTATGGTCTTTGTTAAAAGAGAAGCTGTGACTTCTTTAGATATCTGTTTATAAAAGTTAGCAGCTCTGTTATCTAGAGTTTCTTTTAATTAAATGTTTATCTTTCATGTCTGGAGGTGTGGACAGGACGATAAATGAAAAGCACAGATGAAAAGGGGTGTCTCCTGTATTGCAAAACTGTTGAAATGGGAAACATCTGAGTAGGGACTGACAGCATTTCCTCTGATGTCTAAATTATTTTTATCTCTGATGAACAATAACATAGTTTCATTTGTAACGATACTGTGCTCTCTGGATTGCTCTTTGCTTACCATATTCTCTTTCTCTTTGTATCTGCAGAAAAAGCTTCCTTGATGCTCCTTGTGATATGGCAACAGAGAGCTATGCAAATAAACATTTTACACCGAGTGAAATATTTTATTTATGCATGAATGAACTTCCCCCCTTCAGATTTTCCTTATGACTACTGTATAAACTAAGAAAGATGTACACTGCATACACATTTTGTATTTCAAAGCTTCTTTTTTGTATGGGTAATTTGCTAGGGTCGAACGTTTGTGAAGTTAAATTTGATAACAATACAGCATTTTGTATTTTGAAATCCATTACAAAGTGTGTTGATTGAAACTCTCCCGTCCCGTGCCTGCTGTTTATACTGGCCCTATGAATCTTTACTTTGATACCACTCTCAAAAGCCTGGGAAAGACCTGGATCAGATTTCAGGAAAAATGTATAATACTGTGCTGGAAACAAATGCATCTGGCGTTGCAGATGAACTGAGCAGTTACTGAGCAGAAGCTTTTGAAACCAAGACAATTAAGTTTGCTTTGGGCATAGGACTGAGCTTATGAAATTTTAAATGTGCAGTCTGGAACCCAGTGCACACAGCTTTACAGAGGGCTAGCATGTACAGAAATACAGGATCTTGTGGCTTTTGAGGAGTTCAGAAATCTTTTGATTCACTCTATCAAATAATATGTGCTCATTGATCCAGTTTCTACTGCTTAAAAACTATTTTTCAGCTTTGTTTATGCTTTGTCTCCATTGCCTGCCCATACTTGTTTAGAAATAGCAAGGTCAGAAAATTAAATATTAAATTATATATCGTATACTTAACTTGATATGATATTGATGTATATTGATATGAATTGATATATATTAAGTGCTAAACATTCATTTTATGTTTTTGCATATTTTTCATATGTTTCTTTTGCAAGATTTAAGAGACTTGCTTTATAAAGAAGCTAAAAGTCTCGGGGTGTGTCTACATTCGCATTTTAGTCAGATCGGGATCCCATTCCTGAAGCAGTTGTCCCCACTTGCTAGGCTGTAAGTTCGTGTTGTGGAGCAGAGTTGGAGTGCAAGAAAGGGACTGCTTTAGGAAGATGCAGTGCGGGGCTTACCTTTACATAAACCCTTCCTATGGTCTTGCTCCTACTGAATGTTCAGTCCTTGGGGCTGTCAACGGGGCAATAACCCCCCTGGAAGCAGGTATGGGCTTCAGAACCAACTGTTGAGGCTATTTGCTAATGTAGACCTTGCAAAGTCCTGTGACGACTACGGGCTTTCATCTCCATGAGGGAAAAAAACAACAGTGCTTCGTGATGGGGATCTTCGCTTTGTTTGGTACCATCACGTGTGTTATCTCACATACTGTATTTGTGTGATTTCACATGACATTGAGGGGATTTCTGTGGGATTACAGAGCACCTGCACATTGGCATTACTGATCCGTTGCTGTTACTGTCAGGAACAAATGCTAACCTTGAGCTCACCAGCACAACCTCACAGCAGGCTTAAGTTACAGCTATTCTTGTGCTTTAAGCTGCAGAAAAAAATCTGAGTAAAACTGCTTTTCTCTGAGTTCACACCAGCACTGGGCAAGCTGCAGTCTCTAAAGATATCTTCAGCTTTCTTACAGTGATAGGGAAAGGGATTTTTGGCTGACAACTTAGATCAAATTACCTTATGTCCTCCACTTTAGCTGTTTGTTCTGTAGAAGCAGAACTATCCAAGAGCAAAAGGTAAGCACTTAGGTGGCTAAATACCTGATCTTGCAGATACAGCAGGTAATTAAACACTGGGCTTCCTGATGTCTAGGGTGAGCATGCAAACACCAGCCTGCCTGTGGGTGTACAGAAATTGCCTATGAACCATTAACTACAGAACAAGAGTCATCTATATAGTCACAATTATAAATAAATAAATAAAATTTAGGAAAGAAAAATCCTTCTCGGTATTTCAAAACAACTAGTATGTAACCCACGTAGAGCTGAGAATTTGGAAAAATCTCCCAGTGGGTGTTTTCACAAACTAAAATTAAGCATTAAAGAAGTTTGCTTCTAGGGGAAGATCCTGGCTGAAGGTGCCCCCCAGTGCCTTCAAATGAGCATGGGAACACTGAAATGCTGACAGGCAAGAGGAGAAAACTGTATTCTCTGCCTCTGTGGGATGATGATTCCTTGCCAGCACCTATTGATTTTCTGTAGGATTCCTTTTATTTTTATTTCAAGAGAAGATGAGAAGCGGAGCAATGAGTTCTTATGCTGCTTTTAAGCCCATATCACAGTTCACTGCATCACTGCTGAACTCTTATGGACACCCAAGACTTGTTGGCAATAGGTGGCAGATAATTTGCAGAAATGGTACGAAAGGAGGGTACCTCCTCTCCTGTTTAGGAGAAAATGTTCAGCCTGTGGGTAGGCGAGCGCATCTGTCATGAGGTGGTGCTTCCTCAATGGGAAGGGGTGGGAGATCAAATGAAGGCCATGTGGGAAGTTGAGACCTGCCACATGGGAGTGCTTGTGGCCTTGGTTTATTGTTATAGTCCGTGAGGATTACGATTATTATCAGTATTGTTACGGAAGTACAAGTCCTAATATGAACCCAGACCAGTCTGGCTAATTTTCCTACCTATAGGGGTAGGGTGTGTAAGGCACCGTCCCACTGAAACAGTTGTGTCTGCAAATGGGCACCTCCACTACTTTAACTGTTTACTACGATGACCTTTGCAATCCTAGAGGTGAAGCTAAAAGTGAGAGGTGGTACAGGGTGTTACAGTCTGCTTTAGCTTCTCCAGCTGTGTTTTGGTCAGCGCTGGTTTACTTGAGCCCGTATATGCACTGAGCTCTTATTTGAGGTTTTACATTGTTCTTCAAAGGACTGGCTTTAAAGATTAATTAGGGCGGGGGGGAGTCAGAGCGTGTGCCTGCAAGGGAAAATGTGTCTGTGAACCTAGCATTAGAGCACTGACCTGAAAGGAGGGAGAGAGGAAAGAAGGAGAGGTTTGAAAAGCATTTGTAGTGGATTCTTTGAAGAGTAAGTATAATTGCTCTTCTCCGAGGGAGGAATGTAGAGATAATGTTGTATATATGCTTGCTGAAATACTGTGTGATTACATCATGGGATTAACAGTCAGGTTCCAGTTGTGTAGATGCTAACAGCTGTATCTCATCTGATTTAGTATGGATTCACAACCTGAGAGAAGGCTTACCCTTCTAAATGGTATGGAAGAAGAAGTACTTGTGTGGTGATTTGCCGTCGCTGATACACACATCAGCTATTTTAGACTGCTGTAACAGGCCTGTTTGAACAAGGAGATTCATTGCTGAAGGTCACAGTAGCAGCGTATCTGCCATGGGGCTGGGACTGCACAAGTCGTCAGGCTCATGTGAGATGGGGATTTGAACCACACGGAGCTGCTGCCTGCTAGAGTGGCATGTGCCAAGTGAAGTGGGGAGATACAGGTGTTGCTAACTGCAGCTGCAGTTCTCATCATTTCAACTGGAATTTTTTCCCTACATCTTCCAACGCAGCCTTTTCTCTAAAACATACAGAAATAAGTTGTCACGACAGTAATTATATTTTTCCCTTAAGCTCATAGATGTATCAGAAAGAGGTAAAGGGTGTTGAGGGGCAGATTGGGGAGGAAAGATGATAATCTGAAAATGTTGAAATGGTAAATAACTATTTTGAAATATTTACTTCATCTGTGGATTGAGACAAGAAGTCATTTCTTTCCTTCGCAGCAGCAAAGAGCTTTCAGCATGTATTCCCAACCTCCAGTCGTTCTCCCCGTGAACTATTGTGTATGAAAAGGAAGCACTTTTTGGCTGCATAGCCCAAACGATTGTGTGGGAAACGGCTTGGTTTATGGCATAATGTTTTTGTTTAATACCTTTTTTATTCCAACAGGAAATATGGGATGTATAAAATCAAAAAGGAAAGACAATCTGCATGGAGATGGGCTAGATTTGAAGAATCAACCAGTACGTAAAACTGAACGAACTATTTATGTGAGGGATCCAACGTCCAATAAACAGCAAAGGCCAGTAAGTAGATAGTCTCAGGGGAGAATTCCAGTCGCAAGATCAAAGCATGACTGGCATAACTTAAATTTCAATCCAAAGCACATGCATGAAGAAATTCAAACGTTCATTAGCCCACAATTGGGCTTTTAGTGTTGTGCAGTTTACCCTCAACGAATAAGTCCTTAAAGAAATCAAAAATAAAAACTGGCGGTTTGTTACTTAATTACTTTATGTTTGTCATAGTTTTCTGCATGAAAACAGCAATCCTTGGCAACACTAGGTGTAGCTATGTCTGTAGAAGAACGCTAGGTGACTTTAGAAAACCTGAAGTAGTTTAGAACCATTTTTAAAAGCATCGGCATTGAGTTTTTAACAGATGTGGGATCCAGGTGTTGGTTATTCTGTTTAAAAAGGCTGAGGGAATCATGGGTGACTCTTTGCCAGCTCTGGTCGGCTTTCCTTTCACTGGCTGAAGGCCGCTACTCGACCTTGCAGGGGGCGCGTGGGCAAGGGCGGGAGGGGAGGAGCGCTCTGCTGCCGGAGGAACGAGCTCGTGGCCGCTCCACGTGGGCTGCGTGGTGCTGGAAGGGAAGGGTGCTGGGAAGGGGAAACCCACCGGCTGCCAAGTGGGTTTGCTATTTTGCAGGTGGACTGGCACCTTTTTTCCCCCCACCCTCTCTGCTGTGCTGGGGAAACCGGGTTTCCTGAGTGCCCTTGTTCGGGGGCTGTGCTCTCTGCGGGTGTGAATGACACCCTTCTCTCCCCGCTCCCTGGCTGACACAGAGGACACAGCGTGCTCCCATTCAATGTACACCCATCGCAAACTACCTTTTTTTTTTTTAATTACTCCTTTTTTTTTTCCTCGCACAATCTTAGTAACATAACCATGCTTGTAGTTCTTTAGCGTGACAGCTCCATGTTAATTTAACGGTGCCATTAAAGTGCCCTGCCTAAAGCCTCTTCAGCAGAAGCCACAAAGCTGTGAACTTCCTCCCCGCAGCTTGTGTCACACCTTCCCGAGGCCTGAGCTGCTCAAGTCAAAACCTAGCGGGGACTTACTACATTTTTATGTTGTAATTTGATTTTGAAGAATGGTGGGGAAAGGTTGGAGCATTTGCTTTTAATTTAGGACATATGAGATGATACCGAAGCAACTGAATAACTTGTAATTGTAATGTAAGGCTGTCACAAAGATCTAAAACTGCTTAATTAAAGACATATTTTATTGTAGGCAAATCAAGAAGCACAGCTCTTACCAGGACAGAGGTTTGTCAAGGAAGGTACGTTTTCATAGGAATCTTACTGCTGTGTGCTATGCCCATGTCAGCCTGCGAAATAACGCGAACTTGCCTTTGGCTTTCTACCTTTGTAGAAACAGAGCATGGAGTCATTGTGGTAGCTTTGTATCCCTATGATGGCATTCATGAAGATGACTTGTCCTTCAAAAAAGGAGAAAAATTGAAAATTATTGAGGAGTAAGTATGACAGTACTGATTGTATTGTAGTTTTTCTTTGGACTCAGCTAATTCCCTTTATAAGTTTTTGATATCCTACTCATAACATGAATGTATTAATGATAAGGGAGCTCCCTTATATGTGAAAATACAAATGCATGTGGAGCTGTTGGTAGGGCTTGGCAGCTGCCCTTGGTAACAGTGACCAAACGTTGACCCAGCAGAGCCAACGGCTTCTTGGGGGGCTTGAGTTCAGAGGAAAGATGCTGCTTCTCTCTCCAGCGTGGTCAAAGCTCCCAGTGCAGTAGAACCCAAATAATGCTTTATAATTTTCATTTCCTGTGAATACTACTGTTGCTTTTGTTTATCAGGCTGGGAGAATGGTGGAAAGCAAAATCTCTCACGACGAGGAAGGAAGGCTTCATCCCCAGCAACTATGTAGCAAAAGTAAACACCTTGGAAACTGAAGAGTAAGTTCTCCCAGGCTCTAAATATTGGCAAACCTTTTCTTCACCCTGGTGGTGGATCCTTTGTGGGTGGGGGAAAGAAAGGGTTCTAATTCTTTGAAATATTTTTCAGATGGTTCTTCAGAGACATCACCCGAAAGGATGCTGAAAGACAACTCCTGGCTCCTGGTAATAGTCCTGGAGCTTTCCTTATCAGGGAAAGTGAAACGTTAAAAGGTAGGCTTTGGGGTGGCTTACTTTGGAATTGATAGTAGAGTTGAAAACATACAGTCCATCTTCACAAAAAGTGGGATCAAGTGGCACTGGGTGTGGAGTAGTCCTGGTGTGTCCTACTGTGTGAATTTTCTGCAGTTCTGTAGGAGTGAGAAGGGTGAGAAAATCACCAGGAAAAGAGAGAAGAGAGTTACAGGTTAACACCCAAAGTTCAGATCCGAAAAAACCCAAATGTGTGTGTATGTGATTACACTGAAGAGAAGCAGGAATGAATGGAGACATCTTTTCCCGTCCTAACATTTGTGATTCCTTTATTGAAGGACACTTTTTGTTGTGAACAGTAGATGCTGCATTTCATAGCCTTCCATTATTGGGTCTGTATCTATTGCTACAAGTTTTAATATATAGTTAGTGTATAATGAGGGTTTACACGTCTGCACTGTAATGTGATCTTTTTTCCGAAAGCTTTTTGCTAAAGGTTTCTGCTGTAAACAGAGCTCTTTGTACTGAGAAGCTTAGTGAAGTCTCCAGACTCTTTGGCTGGGACTTTCAGAAAACCGTAGGAGGTTCTGCCCCAGCATCTGGACTGACAGCAGCCTGGCTGGTTTCTCCAGCTGGATACTCTAACGCTGCATCCTCTAGAGGAAGATGCAGGAATCCCTTCAGCAGACTGTATGTCTGTCCGCCCCACAGGGGTGGTTTTTCTGTCCCTAACACTGCAGATTCTTGATTAGGTAGCTCTCTGTAATGGGCCCGTATCGCTGTTTCTGTGCTCCCAAATGAAGACAGAGATCTAAATTCAACACAGGCTGCTGGGAGTAAGGCAAAGTACCCCCAAAATCTTGCTGTCACTGCATCTGTGTGTAGGGAGAGAGAAGGGGCTGAGGTGGTTTCTTAGCCTTGAAAATAGGGCGACGAGAGTTATATGAGTGGAAGAAAGGAAGAGCTCTGTAGGTTAGGGTAGTGCTTTGCTGCCCATCTCAAATCCCAGCTGAGGTTAGGCTCCCTAGGACTAACAGATCTGCCCTCCCTCCTGTGTTCCTCAAGCCATCTCCAGACCATCCCACTGCTAGTTGGCCTGTGACATCCAGCGTGTTCCTTTTCCAAAGCACTGATCTCCGAATTTCAGCTTCTGCCTGAGGAGTGTGACAGCCCTGGCCTTGCTTTCCCAGCTGGTTCCACTCGAGCCCAGGGGACTTTCTGCAGAAGTGGGCGTTGGACGTAGAGCTGTCTGAATTATGGAACTCCTAACTTTGTTGAATAAGATTGAAAAAGAAAGTGTGACTGTAGGCATTTTGGTGACCAGTTCAGGACTGGGCTATTGGTTAACTTCCTCATGTTGATTACAAAATGCTTTTTGAGGAAATAAGGGAGTAAAAATTAAAACAGACAAAAAGGTGATTTTGTTAGGCTCAGCTGTATGTGCGTGGACACTGTAGACTTTTGCTGTCTTTTAATGACCATTCTTTCTTTATCCCCAGGCAGCTATTCTCTCTCCATAAGAGACTAGACCCACAGCATGGCGATGTTATTAAGCACTACAAAATTAGGAGTCTAGACAGTGGAGGTTTTTACATCTCTCCAAGAATAACTTTTCCCAACATCAATGATATGATCAAACATTATCAAAGTAAGTTAAATCAGTTAGTGGCTTACTTAGTAGAATACAGCCATTATTTACTGTGAAGGAAAATAAATGTTTTCATGTTTCACCTTTTTTTTTTTTTTTGCCCCTAAATAACCCAGGCATGCATGTTATCAAAGATAAAGTAAGACTGGTTGGAATCCAAGTAACGTTGTTATCATAATCAGACCTAACGCTGCTCGCTCTGTGGTGTACCATTGTGAAATAAAGAACAGCTTTATAAAACACCTCATCAGAGTTATGATGTTGTGAAACTACAGTAAGAATTGGCTGCATTGTTAATTAGTAAATTCTGTATTTGAAAGTAAATTTATATTCACAACTAGCAGAAATATGTATGGACCTGTGAATGTATGTCTTCCTGCAGTGTTGAGGGTAGAATTGGTTTTATTTTTCCTATAAAATTATTTGTTTGTTTATTTATTGTGACTGGCATTTTGAAGGACATAAAAGTCCATCGTCTTCAAAGAAAGAAAATTGCACCCACATACAATGTATACATTTATTATTAAAAAAAAGGGGGGGGGGGGAGGAACAAGTTTCTACCTATGTTTTAGCTACAAAAGTGGCTTTTCATTCTGCTTAACCTCCTGGTGGATAGCTCCAAATTATGTGGGTTTTAGTCTTGTAACTGGGAAGACAAGAGAAGACAAAAAATGTAGGACAGAAAATTACATAGTGATTTTTCAAAGCCACACTGAGGACTTGGCCATGAGATTTCTCCGACCTGTTAAACATGTGTGGTAATTCTTTGGCACAGCTGGAAAACCTGAGAATTATTCTAAATTTGGATTAAAGTTGTAGCTGATCAGTGTCTGGAGAAAAAAAAAAAAATGGTGACCTACTTATGCTTGCATGCACATGTGTGAAACAGTATACAAGAAAATTTAATGAAAATGTTCCAAGCCTGACTCCAATGTGCATCTTCATCAACATCCTGTCAGTAAGCAGATCTTATATTTTATTTAGTCGGTATGAATGGTGCTAAAAAAACCTTGATAATCTGTTGGTAACTAGATGCATGTGACACTTCTCTATTAAATTTTTCTCTGAATACCAAATTTCACTTCAGAGGTGCTTAAAGTTATGTCGAAGCACCAGAAAGGTTACATTTTCAGCAAAACATCTGATTATTTTGAAAATTATTTTGAGCTGGTTAGCACACACCTGTAATTAAGCAACGTTTGTCTCAAGTCATGAGGCATAGAAGTGCAACGGATTTTGTATCTTGTTTTTCCATTGAAAACCAGAGCAATCAGATGGCTTATGCAGAAAACTGGAAAAACCTTGTATTAGTCCCAAGCCTCAAAAGCCATGGGATAAAGATGCATGGGAAATTCCACGGGAATCAATTAAATTAGTGAAGAAACTTGGAGCTGGTCAGTTTGGAGAAGTCTGGATGGGTAAGTTTATTCCTTTGGAAAGAGTATTTAAATCTGCTGAAAGAAGTGTCGTTTCTGAGTCCTTCAGAATAATAGTGGACGTGACCCTGGTCCGATGTCCGTGTAAAACAGCACAGTCAGGCCCAGAATTTACCTTCTCGTGAGGAGAGGATGTGTGAGGGGGAAGATAGCTGATATCATGGAAAAAATCCTTTGGTGTCTTTTAAAGGAAAAAAAGAATAGTGAGTAAGCACTGTAATTTAGAGGGTTGAAGACAATAGGGGGTTTTTTGGTTGTGTTTTGTGGGGGAAGTAGCAGGTTATAGTCAGATGTGACTCCTCATTCTCAAAATCAGTGGGCATCTCAGAACTTTGTTTCAAATCAGAAAAGATTTGAAGTAAAAGAAGAAAAGTAAAGAACCTGAAATAGAAAGAAATCGTGTCATTTAGTGAATTATGTATGGAGTTTTCATTGTCTCTTGGTAATGAAGAGGCTGCAATATAGTGCACGGGACTGCCATACTGGGTGGAAAACGGGGACGCTTAATGCAAGATTATTGACTGCCAGATTGCTGCTGAGATAGTAGGTGGCTTAGGTCGTAAAAAGATTAGAGATTGATCTCCCCCTGCCTTGAACTATCATGCAGGTCCCCAATAATGAAAGTGTCATAAGACTTACAAATTGTAAATTTTAATATATACCTGGCAAAAAATGATAGCGTTAATTATTATAACCATAATTAGCTTGCTTTGCTTATAAACAGCCTTATTTTCTCAGCCTTGGTGACTTCCTATGGCAAGAGGTTATGACCCCTGTCTAATCACATTCTGCAAAAATATTTAATCCTCTTACTTTTGAAATTATCTCTATTCAGGAACCTGAGTATTCTTTTGGGTTCCATATTGCATGTTCCCTGTGCTATTCATTACTTACACACTTGTTGCTTGTTACTGGTTACCATCTTATTTGAGGTAAACTATACCTTTCTCCCAAGGTCTTCATTACGGTGTTTTTTTCAGGCCAGATCATCGTCTCAACCCTTCTCTGAATCTCCTTTTTGGAGGTTATATTTAAATAGTAATAAAATTATATTATATAATAATATATTATATTGTTATAATAATAGCATAGGGTTATTGTTTTTCTTTTCCTTTCTTTTTTTTTAACAACATTCTATAGGCAAGACATTTCTGAACAACTTAAAAGTGTATCCCAAAACTTATTAGAAGATGCAAAGCTATGAAGTCTCTGGTGACCCACGGAAGCGTGGCAGGCTATTGGGAATGCCGTTGCTTTGCTCTCATTTAGAAAAGTAAAGCAGAGAGCGGTGCTGTCTGGGTGGCAATTTCCACACACGACTACGGTGTCAATCAGAAAGCTCTAATTCAGTCATAGGTGCAATCTTTTGATATAAACCACATAAAAAATGGAAGCAACGCATCTCTGTAATATAATATAGCCAAATTCAGCCTTTTATCTGCCTTCATGAGCAAAAGCTTAAGAAACCTTCTTAGCTATGATATACATGAGCGACAATTTACATACTAGTTAAGCGTCAGCTGTTCTGTAGGTTTTTTCTGATTAATAAACCAGGGCAAGAAATGTTTAACGGACACTGAAATGCTATGAAAGATTTTGTGGCAGAAAGTAATCACCTGCTTGAAAACGTAGATCTTTTTGGGAAGTGACTACTTCTACATATACACCCATAAAGGCATAAAACTTTAAAAGGGTGTTTCTGGTTCAAGATGTTTCCTCTTGTTTGTGTCATTACTTTAACATCTAAATTGGGCCTAACCCCTGTGTCTGAATTGCTGCACTGTGAGAAAAATTAATGTACTGTGAAAGTGATGGCTGTGTTTCCTCTTCTCCGCTTCCCTTCTGAAGCAAGAGAAGCTGATTTGCATGGCGCAGGTCCTCTCAAAGTGTGGTTAATCTTAAAACCAAGGAAGTTTGAGCTGGAAAAGACGTGTTAGGGTATCAGCCAGAACTCTGTATTGTAATGATCAACCAGGGGCATCGGGAGTTATGTAGAGAAATAACCTAGTTGTTACGCTCTCCTGGTTAGAAAGCTGGTTGTTACGCTCTCTCCTCCTATAGAACAAAATTATTTTTCAACCATAGCGTGAGTTAGAGAGAAATATTGTTCCATAGTTTAATTGGTAAATAAATTTGTTGACGGAAATACCTGAAGGGAGGATGCAGAGAGGACGGAGCCAGGCTCTTCTCAGTGGTGCCCAGTGACCAGAGGCAACGGGCACAAACTGAAACACAGGAGGTTCCCTCCGAACATCAGGAAAAACTTTTTCACAGTGTGAGTGACCAAGCACTGGCACAGGTTGCCCGGAGAGGTTGTGGAGTCTCCAGCCTTGGAGATCTTTAAAAGCCAACTGGACACAGACCTGGAGAACTGGCTCTCGGTGGCCCTACTTGAGCAGGGGGGTTGGACCAGATGCCCTCCAGGGGTCTCTTCCAACCTCAACCCTTCTGTGATTCTGTGATATATGGGAAGATAGAGATAATACTGCAATGTGAAGATATGCCAGCGTGTCTTCTATAGTCTTTTCTTTTTAGTTTGTCTGTAAGTACTCTTTGGACTTCCAAGTTGGCATCTTCCTCTTGCATATTTTAGAGGGAGTTAGCTTATGTTATGGGAGGACTAAGAAAACCCTAGGAACTAAAAGCAGGCCTCTGTATCCCCCAGGCACTCAGCTGTGCTCCTGTGTGACCTGTGCAGAGAATCTTTGTCACTTACAAAGTGGCCAGGTGAATCGCCTCCAATTCTGCAGTTTCTTTTACACAGAGAAAACCTTCTATGAAGGACCGTCAATTGCCCAGTTTTTTCTATCACTGCAAGTGCATTTAACATCTTTCTTCATTACAGTGTTGTGTAATTTTATACATTTTATAAAGACTTTCTGGTTTTAGGCTACCACGTTAGTATTTATGGGTGTGGTTTGGGCGTCAGCTGCGCTGGCATGATAGATGAAAACAGCACGGCAGAGTTGTGTTCACATTTTATGGACTGCACCATGGAAGCGGTTAGGAAGCTGCAGCCTGTGCTTTCTGCCCTCAGTTTGGTGGACTGTACGGAGATGAGCTAGAGATGGAGCTGGAGATGGAGCTACTGTTGCATTCCTCTTCTCTTCCACTGAGTGATGGCTGTAGCTGGTGAAGGAGGAGTGGTGCGCTGACATGCAATAGGATGCAAAGAAGCTGCTGTTCCTCAGCCTCTTCCACAGTACCTCCAGCCATCATAACGGCCTGAGACATTACCTGGCTTCTAACAGTGTCATACCTCCATAGCTCGAACAAGTTGTTCCCAGTATAACCTTGCAGGGAATCACTGCAACAGCTGAGGAAGGAGAAAGCTGCATCTTGTAGGTTTGTTCACAAAGTTGTTCATCTTCAGTCCTGGAGATCTGGTCAGAAGTGGTAGGCTCAACCTCATTATTGTCTGTTATAAATTCATATCACAGCTTGGCCCGATTAAGCCCATTCAAGAATCTGGGGGCAACCTGGCTGTCCAAAATACTACTCTGTCAAAATAATCTTAATCAACTCCAAAATAAATACCTGAAACACTAACAATTTTTGAAGGATTCTATGCTAACTCTTCGAGAAGAATGTGGCTCTCTATGTAAGCATCACATTCCTCAGACTTGCGTACTATTGCTTGCACCACATTTAATTTTTAACAGAAGTCTAAGCTGCAGAGGGACTTGCTTCCTGCCGCGGTACGAGAGGGTTTTTTTGACCATGGAGTTCAGTGCATCTGGGCAGCTTCTTTAGTGACGTGATGAACCAGAGTAGCACTGCAAGAGCAGGGTGTATTTTTTATGCATTTTTGTTCCTAGTGTGCACTGATATGATGTGAACCGTAATGCTCTGTGGTATTAATAATCCATGAAGAGAATTGTCAAGCAGGGCTAAGAGAAAAGTTAACAAGCCAAATGGAGCCATTATAGTATATTTTATTAATGAGACACATTTTGCTTGCATCTCAGGTGTAAAAGATTCTCTCATTCGGTAACCCCCAAATCAGAGTATAAGTAATATGCATTTTGGATGTGTATTTTCTTATGCAGCTGTTAGAGAAATCAGAGTAGATCATACTGCAGAAACACTGTTATTAAAATAAAAGGCATCTAAAAAGAACCAAGAAAACTTTTCGGTACATCTCATCAGTATCAGAAATGGATTTTTACAGTTCCTACATGAGCTGAATGTTAGTTGCAAAGAATCTGAATTTTATGTCAGGTGTTATAGATGTAAGCAAGAATTTCATTGCTTACCTGTCTTTCTGAATTCATGTTTAGGCAGCAAACTGACCACACGTTCATTCATATCACGTGGCAAGGATTACTGTGGCACAGCAAGTGCTGGGTTTACACCCAGAGCCAGGTTCAGTTCAGCCCAGGCAGATGTTAGCGAAGGGTTGGGAGCTACAGGTACTGTACGAAGCGGGGGTGATGCAGTGCTGTAGCCACCCCTTCCCACAGCTGCCTGTGCGTCACTGGAATCCTTCTGTCATGCAAATTGAACGTAAATTTGCTGTCACCAGGTGAAGCACTTTGAAGCCACCAGTTTTCCCTCCACCTGCACAAAGGCTGCGGTTTCTTACCTGCACAGTAAGAATGCGCCTGCAGAGCAGATAATCTTTATGGGAACTACCATGGAGTTTCTCACCATAACGATAAGTGACCTAACATGAGGACTAGGACGCATACTGAAAAGATGCTGCTTGCTTCAGGTCTGATGTGGTTCTTAGCCCAAATCAGGTTTTGCTGATAATGGGAGGGTGAGAGGTGACAAATTCCAGTTTTGCCAAACTGTCAAGGGTCCATTTTTTACAGACACCATTGTGTGTGGCCATAGAGTTTGTGACCACCTTTCCTCAGTGTTCTGGTGTCCCATTCCTCCCTATACCTCATGAAATAAATGAACATGAGAGAGATCAGGATCAATTCTCTCTAGTGCTCTCATCAGCTAATTTGCTTTGTGTGTTACCACCAGAGGGGCAGGGCAGACTGTTTTCTTGCAGAAAACATCAGTATGGGTGAGGCATTGTAGTAACATAAGCTTTTTGTAAGTAGAACCCTAGTTTGATGGATCATTTCACAGAATCACAGAATGGCAGGGGTTGGAAGGGGCCTCAGGAGATCACCTAGTCCAACTCTCCTGCTAAAGCAGACTCACCCAGAGCAGGTTGCACAGGACTTCATCCAGGCAGGCTTTGAATATCTCCAGAGAAGGAGACTCCACAACCCCCCTGGGCAGCCTGTTCCAGTGCTCGGTCACCCTCAAAGTAAAGAAGTTCTTCCTCGTATTCAACTGAAACCTCTTATGCTTCAGTTTGTGCCCATTGCCCCTTGTCCTGTCGCTGGGCACCACTGAGAAGAGAATGTAGAATAACGTTATGTCATTAATGTTAAGTGTGTAGATCACAGTTGCTTCACAAACATAATGATATTAATTAGTATATTCAATAGAGTATTCAAGAACTTCGGAGCGGAACTAGCACTCTGCTTTAGGGTATGCGATGGAATAGTAGAAACGATCCAAATAAGCTTTCTGCTTCTTAAGTGGAAAGAAATATGTTTAACATCTGTTTTTCTGATAGATATAAATTGGATACTTGAGCTTTAACAGCAGATTTGACCTGTAGTTGTCATTTCTTATTATTAGATCATTTGGAGGCATATCTTTGTTATGCTTTGACCTGACCATGTTTGGAGAAATATGTTTGATAATCATGCAGGTGAATATTTTGTGGAAGACATAGTGGCTTTTCTCAGGTGATGATCCTTCTTTAAAAAAAAGTGTTAGAAGATGCAGTGGTTAGAGCAATACCTTAACATCTGGAAATTAGTTCCTTGCTTTGCCACTGATTTCTTACGTTAGGACGATAAATAGTATAAGGAAATTGTGGACTTCAATTTAGAGGTGTATCCATTGTGGTTATACTGTCTGGATCATTGCTGAATAAGGAAATGAGGCTATTTCATTGAGTCACGAAAGTTTTACCTCTTCCAAGAAATATTTTTGCAATGTTGAAATGGGTATGGTGGGGGACAAGAGTTGCATTTATATCCCTCTCTCTTCCTCTCTCTCTTTTTTCTTTTATTTATTGTATTTCTTTATTTTTCAAATTACATGACTTCACAAGATAAACTTTAGGATCGGTGCTTGCTAGTCTTATTTTTTTAAGCATTATTTTAACACTTATTTTATGTTTGGAGAACATCAAAGCAGAAGAGAATTCACTGCTTTTCTCTTTCCTGATAGTTGCTTTTTATAGAAATAAAATATTACATTAGAAAGCTTGATAAACAGAGAAGTGAAACAGCCACACTCTTGGCATGGGCTATGTGATAAGAGGTTATCACATCTTAAATCTTGCTGTGAACGCTGGAGGATTGCAGTCCTGGCAGCGTTATCTTTGTTGGTCATGAGAATCCTCATTTGCTTGCACTTTCCTGTAATGCAGAAAGGATTATAAGCATGAGACTGGCATGCATAAAATGGTTATAATCGTGGTGTTTAAAGATGCTCCAGAATCTTGCAAGCAATCCATGGACTCTATTAGATTCTGAGACAATTTACGTGGATGTTCATTAAAACACCTCTTGTCTGTTTGAATATTTTGTGGCCTATTCATGAATGAAAACTTGGCACAAAATAAGATCATTTGCTTGCTTTATTTTTAATTTTTTTTTCTGATAACTGATTTCTAAACATAGGGAATGGTTTACTTTTCACCACAATGTTGTATCGGTTGCAAAACAAAAAGGAATTCTAGTGTCAATATTTGTGCTACATCTGGCACTTGCTCTCAGACTCTTGGCTATTACTGGAATCCAATATCACCTGCTTTACAAATTCCTACTAGTCGGGGCGCTGTGCGGCGCAGACTGACTTCAAGTGCACTGATCGTGTTCCCCCCTTTTAGGTTACTATCATAACAGCACAAAAGTGGCCGTGAAGACTCTGAAGCCTGGAACGATGTCTGTGCAAGCCTTTCTGGAGGAAGCCAACCTCATGAAAACACTTCAGCATGATAAGCTCGTTAGGCTTTATGCTGTAGTGACCAAAGAAGAACCTATTTATATCATAACAGAATTCATGGCTAAAGGTGAGAACAACATTGGGTCTGCAAGCAATGTTTTAGTAAACTCTTCTGCTTCTCATTAATCGGTTCCCTTTCTTTAAAAAGGAAGGAATAAAAAAAGGCAAACCTGGGATTTTAACGTTATTCTTTTGAATGCTCTGGTATGAAGTGAAGGAGAACCTATCCTAGAGGAGGGCTGAGGCTTTAATTTTATGATTAATTTCTGCATTTGTGAAATAAACTATTTTTACAGTTTTCTTAAATGTAGCATTTTTAATTGTTTCAGATGCAGAGTATAACCCTCAGAATAGCTCTGGTTCCTTTGGGCTCCCAACTTAACTTTTGTGTCTGGTGTCATAGCAAGTCAATTAAAACAAACTTTAGAAATTGCCTTATGTGTCCCTTAAATTGATAAATATGTGTGTAGTAAGGTGAGTGATGAGTGGTCCGGCAAGGATGGCTGGACAACCTTTATTAGAGCATGAGTACACAAAATAAGTGAGGTTTCCTCCTCAGATTGTCTTGGATGGTAGTTTTTCTTGTTTTGTTCTGTTTTCAAGCAATTCTGCTGCTACCTTCATAAACGAGTGCTGAGACGCTTATTCTGTGTGATTTGGAAAGGACTTATATGTGTGATCCTCCTAGACAGCTTTCCTGGTAGTCCGTAGGCTAGTGTACTTACCAAACTCAGCACCGCTCAACCAAGGTATGGTCTGATGGGAGTTTTCTACACCCAATAAGCGGCAAAACTTGGATGCTTGACACACTGACTTGGATGTTACTGTTGTTAAATCATGTAACATGTAACATCAAAACACTTCACTGCAAAAATTTTGTGATCCAGAAAATTGGGCACCTGGCATGACCTTTATTTTGGTAATCAGCTGCTCTGACTTAACCTTTCTCTGTTGTAACAGGAAGTTTGCTGGATTTTCTGAAGAGTGATGAAGGAAGTAAACTGTTGCTTCCAAAGCTAATCGACTTCTCTGCCCAGGTAAATTTTAAGAAATATGCTCAAAATTAATGGAGTTTATTTCTCTCTGAGTCTGAAACTCATGCTGGGCAGCTTTATCCCAATGTTTTTTGCATTAAAAAAGTATTCCATTTTCAAATAAGTTTTGGTCTGAGTAAATAAGGTTACCTGAAAGAAAGGAATAGGTAAAAGAGGTTTCAAAGGGAATATGTGAAGCTAGCCTTAGCTCTTAGATACTGCTGGTGACCTGCTTAGGTGGCAGTGGTGGAAAGGCTGCTTTCAATTTGAGCGGCCGTGGGTTGAAAGTGTAAGTACAAGTTTGTGAGTTTGTGCTTATGAGATTCCTTCAGGCCTAATAGATGTGTCATTTTTACTTCTTACGCTGAGTCAATTGGTCAAACTTCTCTTAACCGTAAGGGACTATTGTTGGTTTCAAATTGTTATGTATATTACTGTGAAAGAAATTAAATCCAATCAAATGATGTTTCAGGTGCTAAAATCTGATTTATGGACCAAGATGGTTGTTTGAAAACATACAAGTTATCCCATGTCATAAATGAAATCTGTGGAGAGAGAGACCCCAGAGTGATTTGTGTTTCAAAGCCTAAACCCAAGGTGCCTGGTAGCCCAGTGTTTTGCCTTGGACAGTGGCCAGCACTAGATGTCCAGGGAAGCATATAAGAAAATAGAGTAAGAATTGTGCTTTTGCAAGTTGTAGTTCATGTTACTAATAGGTAACGAAGGCACTTCTGGCAGGTTATTGTTTCACCAATCTTTTGGAATTTTTATTATGCTTTATAGTTTGCAGACTGTTTTACCCTATTATACTAACTTGGTACAATTCACAAGCGAAGACGAGAGAACTTGAAAAAGGCATAATAAAACATTAGAGATTTATACCAAAAATTCTCTGTAAGAATATTATATAACTGGTTTATATAACTATTGCTATATAAATAAATATAAGATTAGACATTAGGAAACATTTCTTTACCAAGAGAGTGGTCAAACACTGGAAGAGGCTTCCTAGAGAGGTGGTCGATGCCCCAAGCCTGGCAGTGTTTGAGAGGCATTTGGGCAATGCCCTTAACAACATGCTTTAACTTTTGGTTAAAGTGGCCTGAAGTGGTCAAGCAGTTGGACTAGATGAGCGTTGGAGGTCCTTTCCAACTGGAACTATTCAATTCTATGGTATATTATATACCATGTATTGTTAAATAGATGTTCAATATATCAAATACAGACAAATATATTTAACAATGCAGGAGCTGGGTGTGCTATAATTGTTGGTTCAGTGTAGCTATAGGCTTTTTAAGTTTTCTGAACAATTTGGTAACTTGTCCTCGAGAACTTAGCAGGGCAAAAGCTTTATAGATATGGAAAACCTGCTGGATCCCACGTCATGGTCTGGAAAGATGAATAACAGTGGGCAGGGAAAAAAAATGTAGCTTTGAATACAGTGTGTAAAATTCAAGGGAGAGAAAAGCATCTGTGAGCAGTGATAGGAAAGGAGGCCCGGGATGTGGAGAGGAAAGCACATGTGGTTTTATAGCAGACCTTTTTATTGGAGTTAGGGATGTTGTGTTCATTTTAAATGAATATTGTGTTTTCAGAAATTTAAGGCTTAAAAAGCTTAATGAACTAGAGAGCAACTCTTACCTGCATATGACTTGGGTAAATCTCTTCCAAGATGACAGGGGTTATTGATTTACAAAGCTTTGAAAGTCAGGTCACTTGCAATGGACATCGCTTGTAACACCGATCTGACAGCAACCTCTCAGAGCCAGTTCCTGCACTTGACCTCAGAGGCCAGGCCAGGTGATACAAGAAGTCCCTCTCTTCACGTAAGATGTAGACTATCAACAGGAATTCCTGAGAGCGAGCTGCACATTGGGTTGCAGAGTGATCTTAAAGGGGTGTTCAGGAAGGCCTCTCTGAGGATTTCTAGCTGCAGCCCAAACAAAACTTTGGAACAGAGATACTGGGATTTTTCGTATGGAAAGAATTTGCAGGTTTTTTAAGCACATTTGCAAGGAGCCCTTAATGCCACTGAGTAATAACAGGACTGTGTGGCATAGACTTTCAGGTTGCATGTGGTTCTCAGACCAGAGATTTCCCCAGGTGTTCCACTGGTCTTCTCTAACTCTGACAGTCTGAACGTTAATTGATGGGTCTTTAGGGCAAAAGACAGGCAAAAATAGTTTCAAACTCTACTACTAAGTAGTCTACTTAGCTAAGGTAATGGTAATTTTACTGCAGGCCTGTGGATCACACTTTTCCAGAATGTAGGCTGTATATAAAGGAGAACATAAAATATGTCTAGTATTTTTGGTATGACTCTGGTTTGTACAAATGGAACACTAATTTATTCTTACAGCGGCAATGTTAACCTCTCTGTACAGCCTAAGGGGAAAGAAATTTGGAGAGCTATGTTTCAGAAGAGGTTAAAAAACCCAAAGTGTGGAAGGAAGCTCATGGTGAACCACTTAAACAAGATCTGGCATATATTTTTGTCTTAGTGGACACATGGTTGAGCTCTTCATGACTGTCATCACACCATTCTGGCAAGGCAGTTTAACAGATTAGCCCAGCTTCTCAGAAAGAGTGAAAATGCAACAAATGGTAGCTGAGGATTGGCTTACTTTTCCCCTCGTGCATCTGCGATGTTGCACGAGGCTGGCCCGCTCCCAGCCATGCTACACAGCTGGCTGACTCACATCCACATGCATGCAGATGAGACATCTGTTGCAACAAAAATTGCTGAAAGGACCCGACCCATTGCAATGGACTTGTGATGCAGCAGGAAGAAAATGGGCCAGGAGAAGTTCCACGTAGTATGTCACCTTTTTATCCAGAGGAGTGGTCTTTGCCACCTTACAGTGGCCTTGTCAGATAAAGAGGGATTGGGAATGGGAGAAAGGAAGGGGTGGATGGGGTCTCTGTGACTATCAGGTAGCTGAAGAACGTAGTGCAGGTAGTTGAACATGAACCCCCAGCTGAAGCCCATTTTCCAGGTGGTGTTGAAAAGTGCTGTGGGTTGGCATGTCCATTGCCAGACTGCTGCTAGTGCTCCACTTGCATGACTTTGTAACACCTTTGCCTTGAACAGTCTTGAAAGAAATCTGCATTTACAAGGGGTGAAACCTTATGATTTTGCAAAAAGAAAAGTAATGACTGCTCCCCCAGGTGAAATAAACTCCTTTTGAAAAGATAGCATTTTTCAAGCAAGTAAACAAATATACTCCTACTCTGCTATACTGATTCTGCTGTTTTGTTAGCTTAACACCCACACTCACTGACTGCCATTTTTAACAGCCATAGCTGAGTACTGGGGACAGACTTTTAATAGGGCCTGTAGCGATAGGGCAAGGGGTATTGGTTTTAAACTAAAAGAGGGAGGATTCAGACTAGGTATAAAGAAGAAATGTTTTATGATGAGGGTGGTGAAACACTGGAACGGGTGGTAGATGCCCCATCCCTGGAAACATTCAAGGCCAGGTTGGATGGGGCTCTGAGCAACCTGATCTAGTTAGTAGTGTCCCTGGTCACTGCAGGGGGGTTGGACTAGATGACCTCTAGGGGTCCCTTCCAACCCAAAACATTCCATGATTCTGTGATTCTGCTTAGTTACATTAATGTCTAGTGATTACTTCAGTGCACAGCTGTGGATTCAGGATTTTTATGGGTTTTTTTGCTGTACTGACAATCACAATTTATTAAATTAGGCTTGTGGAAAGCATGGCAAGAAAATGCTTGCTAGGAAGGTGGTCCAGCTCAGTTTCTAAAGCAATCTGCCCTCTGAAAGAGCTACAGTTTCTCATTTGTTTTGTAATTAGTGTGTTTGAGTAGGAGCTGGGGAAATCTAGTGTTAGCTATGCCCTGGCAAAGATGATTTTGGCCGCTAGAGACGAATGCTAGAAGTCTCTGAAAGCGTTGTGTTTTAAAGGAAGCTGAATTTTGCAAACATACCTTCAAGAGCATACGACCTGCTTTAGTACAGAGCAGAACTTCAGCATCTCCTGTAGAAGCCAGAAAAATTGTCAATATGCCAGACATACCAGAAACAGCCAGGAATATGGAGAAAGTCAAAATCTGAGCCTGTTTCCCTGCCTGTGTGCCCACTGCCGGTGAGTGGGTCAGCAGCACGGCAACCTCATCGGCTGGTCTCGTGTGTCTGGCAGGCGTTAGCTGGCACGGTTGCCAAGTGGTTCCCCTTTCTTGCCCATCAGCTCAACCAGTGGGCTCAGGAAACCCAAAGGGGCTCTCAGTTCCCAGTTACGAGTTGGAAGGTAAGGGAATTTCATCGCTTTGTCCACGAGCTGTACTGCCAAAACTTGCTAATGCAGCAGGCCAAGATAGTCTGCATGGACATTGCCCATATTCCCCTTGGTCATCTACAGGCAACAGCCTAGCTCCTTCAACACTGAAGCGACTGGCAAACTCTAGATTTTACTAGTTGGTTTTCATCTTGCCCCAGAGGTAATTTACCCAAAAAACTCCCGCTTCTTTGTTTCGCAGTTCTTGAAGTCATACTTGCTCCTGTTTGATGAGAGCTGCTGAAAATTTACGATGCAAATTCAGCAAACCTTTTGCATGTGTAAACTCTTCCTGCTTCTTACGCAAATCCGCTATCTACCGTGTAGCACACGCATGCATGGTGACTGTGGTTAGGAAAACGGTATCAGTTGTTACTGAACATACTCTTGTCGTGCCTTTCAAGCTGGTAAAAGCTTTGTCACAAAAAAAAGTCTTCCTTCTTTCCCATGCAGCGCTGATACGTTCATTAATTCTTCTGTGATCTGCAACTTCATTGGCAACTCTTATCCTCTTCTTTCTGCCTTCTAAAGCTACAAATTAAAATTATAATAAACTTGGAATAAAATTAATAGAGATTTTTGATGCAGTGCTTTAATCCCTCTCTCTCCTCTCTTTTTTTAAGGAGAAGAGTCCTAAATCAGAATTAATTTTAACTCTTATTTGGCATTGGGAGATTTCCACGGCAGTCTCGCCACATTCCTTTTCAGGTTTCTTTCATTTTTAATGATACCCTCTAATGTTGCAGTGCATAATTATATCCGTTACTTTAATAATCCTTTTATTCCTCGTGGGTCTGCTTTGACTACATAGCTGCTTGACTGGAGCAAGAGGAACACATTTTTGCAGCCTTTCCTGACTTCCCCTTTAGGATAAGCACTGCTGCAAACTGATAATTGGTATTACACCGATATATCACTTGAAGATTAAAACGTGACTATTTCGCAACAGTTTTCAATTGCCAGATACAGCGGGTCTACACCCTCTTCATAGACAGAGAGTCACGTGAAGATGAACTCTCTTTTTGAAATCTCTGTGATCAAGAAGTGTATAATATTTTATTATGCGTCTGGACATTATTGAAAGGAACTTGGGTTTGGTTAATCCCAGACCAAAGACATTCTTGTTTAGATCCATCAAAAACTGTGTTTGCTTCACACCTTTCAAAACTGCAGACTGTTTTTAGTGAGGCTCTTCCCTAGGAACTGAAAATTACTGAATTTAAGGCAGGATGAACCTCAGGGTATGCTTCCATTATTTCCTCTGCTTAAACTTCACCAGCAGGATGCTCCTTCCCTCCTTAAGTGCTTTGGACTCATTTCCAGTCGAGTTTTGGGCTGCTTTACCTGCTTTGGAAGGAGCCACCGAGCCCTGGGCCTGAGCTGGTGGGGCAGCCGAGAGCAGCTCTGAGGCCACCACCGAGCGAAGGGGGAGGGATGTGGCTGGGATGTCCTGCTCATGGCTGGACCCTCGGGGGCAGCATCCCAGCCCCGGGCAGCGAGCACAGCTGTTCAGCCCCACTTGTCTCATGGGCAGCAGCAATACAGAGGGAATTTCGAAACTGCCTTTATGCACAAATCCCTGCCTTTTACTGCCCGCGGTGTCACATGTAGTTTTATAGTACAGATCCTGAAAAGAATAAAAACCCACATATGTCAAAACAAAGGGAAATCTTTTAGAAGTATAGCTAAACCATCTCTAAGTAATCATTTCTACATGATTTTGGTTTAAAATCATAGATAAAATAAGGCTGGAGAGTATTGGGGAGGTTCTTAGCTTAATTGTTACTCGTTATTTTGGAAATTGTAGGTCACACCCTTTTGGTTTTTTCCCAGAGTTAACTTCATTTGTAACCAACTAAAAACTAGGCTCAACTTTGAATACTGATTAATCACTTATATTTTTTCACCATTTTGCTTGCCAGCTTTGCAGGCGAGTGAGGATGTGTGAGTTTGGATTTACCGATAGTTTTCAGGTGTCTCGTAAGCCACCTATATCCACAAAAACTGTCCTAACCCAGTTCTTTCCCTTTGCCGCCCTGTTTTCTTACCCTTTTGTCATTCATGTTAACCACGTGTGCATCCTTGGCCCTTTCAGTGGAGACTGAAGCAAAGGCAGGCATTTAAAAACTTCTCTGTAGCATTTGCATGCAGTCTTCTCCATCATTTAATTTAACCATTCATTTAACGTGAATGTTTTCCTTGGTCTTGTCCTATTACTAATGCACCTCTAGTTTCCCTGCTTACACTTACTCTTTGTAGCACTTTTTATGGGTGGACTCTTACGGGTTTTGTCATATTGGGGTATTTTTTTATATTTTGTAATTTGACTTTATAATTTTGGGGTGTTTCTGGCCATGGAAGATTTGGCCAAACTGATCATCTACCAAAAGTCTTGGGAGTCTGTGGAGGTCCCCGCTAGCTGGAAGCCAACCAATGTTAATCCAACCTTCAAAAAGGGCATGAGGGAAGACACAGGAAACTGCAGATCTGTTAGTCTAACCTCAGTTCCTGGAAGAATTATGGAGAAGATTATACTGAGATGATACTGGGTACTGTTGGAAGGCATTTACAGAATAATGCAATCTTCGGGCACAGTCAGCATGGGTTCTCAAAGGGAAAGTCCTGTTGTAACTAATTTGATATCCTTCTATGATTAAGGTCACCTGCCTGGTGGATGAAGGGAAGGCTGTGGAATTTAGTAAGGCTTTTGATGCTGTCCCTCACAGCATCCTTCTGGACAAGTTGTCCAACTGTGGGATGAGCAGGTTCCCGGTGTGCTGCGTGAAGAACTGGCTGGAGAGCAGAGATCAAAGGGTTGCAGTGAATGGGGCTACATCTGGCTGACAATCGGTCACCAGCAGTGTTCCACAGGGCTCAATCCTAGGGCCAGTGCTGTTCAATATATTTATCAACGATCTGGATGCAGGAATCAAATGCACCATGAGCAAGTTTGCTGATGATACCAAACTGGGAGGTGCTGTTGACTCTCTTGGGGGACAGGAGGCCCTGCAGAGGGATCTAGATAGATTGGAGCATTGGGCCATGATTAATGGGTTGAAATGTAACAAATCCAAATGCCGGATTCTGCACCTAGGATGGAGTAACGCCAGGCACAAGTATAGATTGGGAGAGGAGTGTCTGGAGAGCAGCCCTGCAGAAAGGGATCTGGGAGTGCTGGTTGACAGCAGGCTCACTATGAGCCAGCAGTGAGCCCTGGCAGCCACGGGGGCAAACCCCATCCTGGGGTGCATCCAACACAGCATCACCAGCCAGTCAGAGGTGATTATCCCGCTGTGTTCAGCGTTGGTGCAGCCCCACCGTGAGTACTGTGTGCAGTTCTGGGCCCCACAATTTAAGAAGGATGTGAAGGTCCAGAGGAGGGCAACAAAGCTGGTGCAAGGGAAGGCATGTCCTGTGAGGAGCAGCTAAGGACTTTGGGTTTGTCCAGTTTGGAGGAAAGGAGGCTGAGGGGCGACCTCATTGCTCTCTACAGCTCCCTGAGGAGGGGATGTGGGGAGGGAGGTGCTGAGTTCTTCTCCCTGGGATCCAGTGACAGGACGTGTGGGAATGGTTCCAAGCTGCACCAGGGGAGGTTCAGGCTGGACCTTAGGAAGCATTTCTTTACTGAGAGAGTGGTCAAACACTGGAAAAGGCTCCCTAGAGAGGTGGTCGATGCCCCAAGCTTGTCAGCGTTTGAGAGGCATTTGGACGATGCCCTTAACAACATGCTTTAACTTTTGGTCAGCCCTGAAGTGGTCAGGCAGTTGGACTGGATGATTGTTGTAGGTCCCTTCCAACTGAAATAGTCGATTCTATTCTATTCTATTCTATTCTATTCTACTTATTCTAAATTCTTCTCGCCAGGCACTGTCTTTAAGTGAGTGTGATTTGCCCTTGCACTTGTAATTGCTGGGGTTTTTTGATGGTGTGGTTGTTCCTGGAACTTTTTTCCCATAAGGTTGAACCTGTCAGCCCTCCAGGTTGTTTAAAACTTGCTTTCCTAGTAAAAAAAAACCCTGCATATTTTGCTATTCTTTCATTCCCTTTCATATTCATTCCACTCTCTTTTATGATAGCGATCACTTAATTTTCCTTCTCAACACGATATAATGCCTTCTCAGCATGATGTAAAAACGTCCTATCAGGCTGACCCTAAGCAAACCCATCTGGCCTCTTCAGTATTCCACATTTTTACATACAGCCTAGAAATACACAAGCAGAATCCATATCATGTGTTGCTGTAAACCCCTCTTTGCATGAAGAAACAGCATCGCTAACTAGGATCACAGACCTTTGGAAGGGAAGCTGAAATCAAGCACGTCTTTAATTTGGAAAACTGAGCTATGAAGGAATCCGGAAGTTCTCTGATTTTGCAGGAAAAAAAAAATAAAATAGCTGAGTTTCACCTTTTGAAAAAAAAGCAGAGAGCTGCCCATCCCTCTACATGCTGTTTAATGTCGGCTGTGATGTTTCACCAAGGGAGTCTTTGCGTTTTGACCAAGTGCTTTTGCTTTTCAGAAGGTGTAGCTCTTCTGTGACAGTGGGTTCTCCCCTCCCTACTTCAGAGTCCTCTGTTGCTTTTGCCTCTTTTCCCCAAACACCTTCAGAAGCGAAAATAATGGGTCAGAAAGCAGGGAATGCATATTTTCAAAGTAACATCCTGTGCGCCGTGCTTTTGCTACCATTTTCTTTCAGGACTTTGAGAGAGTTTTATACCTATTTGTGAAATTACCCAGAAGTTTTTCAGAGTGTTAAGTAATTACCCTGGTTTACAGGTAGAAAGAGCAGAAATGGAGAGGAAAGAGCACTGGCAGCTGAAATCACACCCCAAATGGGTGGCAGAGTTGTCCGCAGAGCTGCGGCTTCGAGCCGTTCATTTATTGTGTGACTTTTAGCTGAAGCTTTACCATATAGAGGCTGTCTTCTGGACGGATTTATTTCTTCCAGAAGGCTTTTCTTCCATTCTTACCCTGGCTGCAGAATTGCTAGCATTTAGAGATTTGTTGGTTGGTTGTTTTTAAAAGTATATAACTTGGGTATTTCTAGAAGCGTGTCAGTACTTCGTTAAAGGTGAAGGGGAAACTGCTCCCTTCCTGGTAGTAACACCTTCCAGAAGACCAAATTAGCTTTCTCATCCTGCTCCTGAGTAGTAGTTACATGTAACCGAACAGTCTTGACAGGTACCAATGATCATTAAAAGAGGGGGGAAAAGGCTTTAATTTTCTTTTGTTCCCATGAATTTCTCTACCTTTAACATATCATTTGGCAATGAAAACCCAACAATTATCATAAAGTTACCACATGGGCTCTGGCACCCATTCCCTTGATCAAAAAATCCTCTTTATTTTTGTTCTTTTCCCACAAGCAAAGGTTTAACATGACCAGATGTATGAGTTCAGTTGTCCAGTTGCTGTGTTTCCCCTCCTCCTCCCATTCAAAATTCCTTGCCCGTTATTCTTTTCCTACGTGGGAATTTTTTGCATGCCCAAGTGCTTGCACATACGTGGCTTCTTTGAATTTCTCTGATTCAGTGCAGTCAAAACCATTGTCCTGGAATTTTACGGAAGTGTAGCTTGTATTTGTGGAGAACATAATGGATTGTTTGATGTCACATTCTTTGTTTGTGACTAACCAGATGATTTCAGTGGGTCTGGCACAAATAAGAGGAAAAAAAATGGTCTTTCCAATGGCTTTGCTTGGCTGGGCTTGGAAACTAAATATCGCTGTCGCGAATGTCTCTTTCGTGAAGTGGTTCTTCATTCCCCAGCCAGCAGTTCACCCAAATGTTAAATCTCTATAAGGAAGTAGGAGAAGAGTTGATTCCTTTGCGGCAGTTGATGTATTTTTGGTGACGTTAGTGGACCTGTCCATATTTTGGTCGTATCTGCCCAGCTGGCCAGTCCAATCTCGGCATTGATCTTACAGCAAAACCTTCCCTTTCGTCTCTCATTCCTTCCCAAACCCAAGTAATCGCATGGGGAGGAGAGAGAGGCAGAGCAGGCTCTACTCAAATTCTACTTGTCTGTTTTGCCTGTAAGGCTCTAGTACGACTCTCTGTGGCAATTATTTGCTAGTAGCTGCTTCCTTCGTTATAAAACATATTACTTATTTCTAGAAAATGTGAAATGCAGGTGTTCTTCACTCTCTTCATCATCGGAGTTTCTCTCTGGTATATTGAGAGAACCCCCCCCCCCCCCCCCCCCCGCGCATTGTACAGGGGCAATGTAACGCTCTGCTCTGGAGAATATATTGATTTGTTAGAAGAGGTTCGCAGTAGAAGGAGGTGGGAGGGCAAAGTGGCTCTATTTTTCCATTGCCTAAACTGAAAAAGAGGAACGAAGACCGTGCGGTTTTGTGTTGTAAGTGGTGGCAGTGTGTGCCTTCGCAGTAACCCTCGGGGACTTTTTAAAAATGGATAAGAGAAGTGATGTTAATGTTTTCTTAAAGTTTGGTCAGGTGCTCCCGCCTGCTTTCCTGCATGGCTGAAATGAGCACCTCTGGGTGGGCCGGGGACTTGTCTTCCCCTGAAGTGGAAAGAGCCCGTGTGGGAGTGTGCTGGGCACTGGCTCTGGAGAAGGACCCTTGCTGCTTTACGGCTGCTTCATGAGCAAATCTGAGTGCTCGTGCGTTCCCCAAACCACGTGGCCGAGCTGGAGCTGTCTGTCAGCCGCCTGCCGCCATCCTGGGGAGGTACCAGGGAGAGAAGAACTGACAGCTCATGAGCACCCGGTTTATTTTTCTTTTTCCCTAGCTCCTCTGAAACATTTGGGCAGAATACCATCTACACATCGGTTTTATTGCTCTGACTTTGGAAACTGTTCTTTCAGTTTCTTTTTTTCTGAAGAGTAACATGTTTTTCTTTGGGGGGGGGGAGGGAAGTTAATCTGGGCAAATACTTAAAATATCATCCCCAGTGCATATTTTGAGGACATTAATCATCTTTAATTTGGTTTCAAAATTAACTTGGGCTGGTGAAATACAAATTACATTTACTTATGATAGTATCTGAGAGCTGGCTGTTGCCAAACACTCCCCATGTATGAACAGGTACATGTTGTTGTAGCAGACAAGGGAGTTGTTTGCCCTCTCTCAGTAATTGTTTCCTGATTGTCCAGGCCTATACTGGGTAAACAGAAAGTTGTTGGGGTTTCTTTAACTTTATCTATGCTGTTGCTTAAAAGACCAGCTGTATCTTGTTGGACTTCTTATTAATTCCTTCCATTTTCTTAGCGGAACTGGTTATAATTTGGGGAAGAGAATCTTTTAGTAGAAATCTTAGGAACATTTTAATTAATTAAGGGTTTTTTTTCAGGAAATGTATCTAATACCTATCTCTAATCCTGCCAGCTGTTGGTCACCCAAACAATTTTTTTCAAGCTGCTACTGTAAGTGTAGTTTTGCGGGACTGGATTGACACATAAGTTTTCCATGGCAATTGCCCTTTCCTTGCTTCCATCTCAAAATTGCTCCAAAGATACTGGTAATGATTAAATGGATGTGGCTTTGCTGATACACTGAAAGAACAGAGAGCTTGGACCTCCTGGTGGTGGTGTGTGGTGTTGAAATATCAAAGTCTTTCTTTCGTTACAGATTGCAGAAGGGATGGCATACATAGAAAGAAAAAATTATATACATCGAGATCTGAGAGCAGCAAACGTTCTGGTTTCGGACTTACTGATGTGCAAAATTGCTGATTTTGGACTAGCAAGAGTCATCGAAGACAACGAATATACAGCAAGGGAAGGTATGTGTTTTTATTTTTGTCTTTAAAACTTCAGCCTTTCGAGAGGCGCGTAGTCAGTTCGTCGTAGGGACAAGTTTCTACGTATGCTCCCATGCGCAGATTGCACTAGGGTAACTTTTCGGAGCAGGTTCGTTGGCTGGCTTCCCCCCCCCTCCCCGCCCCCCGCCACTTTAAAGACACTACCTCGTATTTTCACACAGTCTGGATGGAAACTGCGGTAATGTAGGATGAGAGGGGAAGAACTACGGTGTGAGAAAGAAAGAGAACAATGCACTGCAGCTGAGATTAAAGGCAGATGAGCTGTTCAGCAGTCGCTGGGTAACAGTAATTCAATAGATCAGAGGGAAGGGTCTGATTAAGCAGTTTTCAGAGGCACAGAACCCGTATCTGTGTCTTTTTAGCTAGCTCTGGACGTTGTATATTGATTAAATGAACCTTTCAGGTTATAAATTCTTTATGCTGAATTTCTTTGATGTGTTTTCGGCCGGTCAGTAGTTTCCCAGCTTACCTGGTACTTTGTGCCAGAGTGATAGAGCCAGCTAAAAAGGGCATAGAGAGACTCCACTGGTATTGCTCTCTGAAGAGCTAATGTAATATTCCCCAACAAAGGCTGCGTGAACTTTTATTATTTAACTGGAAGGAGTTTACTTTTATATGGGGTTTTCTGGGATCAGTTAATTAGACATGAAAGACGGTATTTTAAGGTATGACTTTTTAAGATATGACTTGCTGCTGCTTTTGCATCTATGGCTGAATGTGAAGCGAGTGGAAGTGTGTGTCGAAGCTAGACTGACTGTCTTTAAAATAGGAAAAGTTAAAGTCTTGCGAAGTTCCAGGTGATGGGAATTGCAAGATTGTTGCCTGTCAACTGGGCAGAAGGGAAAATGGTGACTGTAATTTTAGCAAAAATTCACCCTACCTAAGAGTCCAAAGGTGCTATGTAACTTTGGGTATCTTATTTGCACCTCTGGCACAGGACATGCAGTGTGGCAACGTGCATCCTGCAGCGCATCGCTGCTGGCAACTCTTGGACAGAAGGAGTTGCTGGTAACTTTGCTAATTCAGGAGTATCATAGGCAAGTTGCTTAAGACCTCTTAGTGGCCTGATGCTGAGTGTTTAAATCTGCCTTTGACTGATTGAGTCTGTACTTTTTTGTAGGTGCAAAATTCCCTATTAAATGGACAGCACCAGAGGCAATTAACTATGGATCTTTCACTATTAAATCTGATGTGTGGTCATTTGGGATTCTCCTGTACGAAATTGTTACGTATGGAAAGATTCCTTATCCAGGTATGGGCGTGCGTTTATACTGTAACTCCGTACTTATACTTTGGTGTTAAAAAGCAAAGCAAATACGCAGGGAAAGAGCTGGCATCTGACAGCAGCAACAGCAGCGATTTGGAAAATGTCTTGCAGGTAATGTTATTGCTTTGGAAGCTTGGAGCCACCGTGTGTGTAAGCCACGTGCCTCTCTGGGGTAAATGTTAGCAAACGGAGTAACGGCACCGTGTACAAACAGTCATTTTTGTATATTCCAAAGGTGTTACAGCCGCAGCAAATGCTGTATTGTCACAGATCCCAGCTTCTCCGCCAGCAGCGCAGTCTGTAACGGCACTGTGTAAGCTGATGGGGTTTTTTAGTACTGTAATATGTCAAAGTATTAAGAAAGTGTTTTCACAAGCAAATGGGCTGTAATAATTTGTCAGTGTTAGCTAATCTATACAACTATGAAAGCAGACCCTAAAGCAGCACTGCTGTGCCGCTAGGAATATTTACCCTTCATTGTTCCATACGGTTCAGGGACAAGACCACAGAGGAGTGCATCAATCATAGCTGCCTTAAGTAGCCGTGAAAGGGTTACATGATTTATGTTTAGTTTTTCTTTCTGTTAAACAAAATACATGTTAATGTTTCCAGCACACAGAAACAACTTGTGTGAGGGATGGTTTTGCACACAAAGTTGTCTCATCTCAGGCATAGCTGATTAACTCGGGGTAGCAAACCATATTCATTTAAGCTTACTGAGGTTATGGAAAATGAACCTAAATTCTCTTATCTTGTGGGCAAACGGGGAAAGTACAGCCATATTCACGTGTACTGTGCATCTCACAGATGGAGTGACTACGAGAAGAACCCTTAGGATGCTGTAGTTTACAGGCAGTAAAAGGAGAGCTGATATTTCATCTAAGCAAAGCTTTCCCAGCATTTCCAGTGTAGCAGCTCTTGCTGTTTAAACAGTGAAAGCGTTTTCACCATCATCTCCTGAGCAGCTGGAATTCTGCATCCTGAACTGCCAGAGGTGTCACAGGGGCAGACGTGGGTGACCCGAGTCCCAGGTCCTGAAACGACAGTAGGCTCCACACGTCTGGGCAGAGGGAGACCGGGCCTCCCGCGCGGCTCAGGCAGCAGGGAAAGGGAGAAGGCGGCCAGCTTTATGCTGTGTTATGGAAGAACACACCAACTTTCCATACAAGACATTCTCATTGCTCAGTAAGGCTCCAGTCTAGGAAAGCGCTTGAGCTCAAGGGTAGACCTCTTAAGCCTCAAGAGACAGCAGGGCTGCTTGCACAGCAAAGTGTTTAAACATATGCTCTGGGTTGATTTTTAGGTAAGGGCTGTAAAATATGTGAATGAATAGCAGGTCCTCCCAAAGCTGTCCTAAACACCGCTCATGTCCCCAGGAAAGATCAGATGGGAGTTGTATGCAGCCGAGTAACGCCTGGTTCTTCCCACAGTCGGGATGCTTTTTTTCCCTTGTGTATCCAGGCAGTTGCCTCTGCTGAGCTGGGCTCACAAAGTTATGTCTAGATGCTGTCTAGGAAACCATCCTTCCCTGAGCAAACCTACGAGCTCACCTGAAAACCAGCACTACAAAAATACAAACCCCAATCCAATACTTAATTCGGCAGCTAAGTCTGCTCCCTCTTTGCCTCCATAAAACTTATCCTATTTTTATTTTAAGAAAAGAAATCAATCTGTACAGCAGACACTGTACTACTGTGGGAAAATATCTCTTCTAGGGGAAGTCTGGGCAATATTTTTTTTTTAATATGGGAGCATTTTTATGAGCACCATAAATAGGCCATACGCTGTGGATTCATTTGTCAACCAGCAGTTAGAAGCGGAAGCCTCTCGACTGCATACTGGAAGATTTTAATAGTTTGCAGGCATTGCTTGCATTAAACTGGAAGAGGGATATACGTCTATTTTAAATAGAAGCATAAATTGAAATAGCCTATTAGACTGGAAGTTGGTACTGAAGAGTCAGAAAGACAGCAAAATAAATGGGTGACCAACTTACTTTACGTGAAGAGATGTGACAGGTTTGGGCAAATTACCCCAGCGTGGCAAGAGTAACCTGGTGATAGGTTGTAACCAGCAACCACTGGAGAGAAACAGTAAATTGATTTTCCAATTCTAAAGGGAATGCTTCAAAATATTGTTTTCAATTATTAACCAGCTCCAGCAACTGGACAGTATTCAGCATAAAGCTACATAAGAAACACTTGGAGCTGAAAGTGGCAAGTAGTTAATACCTCTGAAGAAAACCTAGGCAGGCAACTTAGTAGGAAGCATTTCCAGCCAAGAAACTTGGGGCTTTGTGAACTTTGTTCTTAAATTCCAACAGCTGTTTCTCTTCCTGAGAAACTCAAAGCAATTAGTGGGACTATAGTTTCGGGAACTACCTCTGAAATATGAAACAAGTATCTGAATCTCTGGGCAAAGAAGTTGAATTGGTTGCTAAAACTGATTTCCAGGTGATTGTATAGTATGTCAAACACTGGCAACATCCATACTTGCATTCCAATTATGCCAGCTGCTCTTCACAAGATACTCCGCTTTCTGTACAGTGGGATTCTTCCTCCATACCACTGCGTTCACATCATTTCCCAGGCTCAAACATAAGCAAATATGTCTTTATCTGTGACGCTTAACAGGTACCACGGTGTAAATTAACAGGCACGTACCAAACTTTCAGAGCTAATGTCCTTCGCTAGCATTGAAGAGGGTGTAAGTGTAACAAATATGCATGTGGGGAATATTTCTTTTAGTGATTAGGATGTAGTTTTGAGAGACATGTAACTCTCTAGCCACAAAAAAAAAAAAAAAAAAAAAAAGTTAAACAAGTACCTATTTTGAGAATACTGCATGGACTATGGGGTAGACAGGTAAGCCTTTCTGTTTGAAATAAAACCCAAAACACATTCAAGTATGTTCATGGCATTGTATTTACTATGGAATACTGATAGTCTCTTCATTTTTGTCTTGTGAACTTAAATGGTTATTTAATGGATAGTTTTCCTGCAAGTTAGCTGAAATGCAGACTTTGTCGTTGGCATTCAGAATGTAGCAACCAGTCCTGCAGACCTAGATCTAAGCACAATCCTATAAAAAAATACTTAAACTACAGAATCGGCCTCATTCTGTGCAAAACCCAGTAGCAGCAGTCCTCATGCGTTACACACAGTTAAGTAAGACTGCACAACACAAATAACTTTTACTGCATACATTATATGCAATCCATTTCTTTAAGCTCAAGCAGTGAGATTACTGTTCTCTATAAAATGCTTTATCGACTTTCTTCCTGTATTTATTTTGTCTTTATATAGCAGTAACTCCTTACTCTGTGACAACATGCCATTCCAGTGCTACCTTCAAAATACTGGTTTTCTACACACGTGTGTGATATTAGCTCAGAAAAACTTCACTCCTCCTTCCAAAGCGGAACTGAAAATACAAAAGATGTGCCCAAAGTAAGCACTCAGACCCAGACTTCATAGCCAAAAGTATTTATAGAACAGGTTAAAGGCAAAAGGCTTGAACTGAAGTCAATGATACAAACTATAGTCAACTTAAATCAGAGTAGTTATACTGGATAAAGCTGTCATTTGGTAGTAATTCAAATGTGCCCTTACCTGCCAAGTGGCTTTAGGAGTCAGACAACACGTGCAGACACGCAGAGTCTGCAGCCACAGGGCTGGGCAGCCACCAAGTACTCAGGGGAGCACCACATCTGCATCTTCACTGCCAACCTTGCTCAGAACAGGACCTGTCATGCTTCCTCTCAGCAGAGCGTAGCTGCTGTCCCCACACCTCTGGGGAACCAGTGTAAGCAGGAGCAGTGAATGTCACCCACTGACAGGGGGTGACAGGAGAGGCCAGTGGCTGTGGGGTCTGGAATAACCCCTCTTGATACAGGGAAAGTCTTCACCACCATCGCATATATCTAGGACAAAGCACAGGTGCTTCCTGCATGCCCAGTCATCGGAAGAAACAGCATTCACTGGAATACAGGAAGCTTAGAGTCTGTGTCCTGGAGAAGGCAATCCTGGCACAACTACACCACTGGGTTGCATAAGATTGCAGAGGAAGGGACAAGCTGAAAGGCAGGTTTCTGGCTAGGAAGTGGTGAGCCTTTTTCTTGGCCCTGCCATAGCTGAGAGGAGGTGTTGAAATTCTGTGAACTAATCTCTCAAGGATTTAGAAAAGGATTTGTGGAAGGGGAGGTAGAAAAAAAAAAAAAAAAAAAAAAAAAAAAAGAGAGAAGGAAGATGGAGTCCAGGGCAGGCCTCTCTCACATGTCATTAGTTGGCATGTGAGGCTGAGGATGCACTGCTGGTAGTTAGGGTTCTTATCCTCTGAAAGAAAACCATAACAGGGAAACAAAGCAAAGCTCAGCACAGCTGGCAAGATGGTTTTGCACAATAGGAATAAGATGAGGAAGAAGGGAGGGGAAATTGCCAGTTACAAGTAACGATATCACAAGTGACAACATTCAGTATCTTGCAATCAGCAGCACTTACTTACAAAAACTGACATAGAATAAAATCTGAAAGTGCATTACTACGTTGGGCAGGGTGACCAGGAGTGTGGTCAAACAGGTAGGCTCTCAGTCTCAGTGTGGACAGGGTCTACAGCAAGCAGGTTAGAAGCTCTGCAGCTAAGAGACAAAGGCTGATGCCAGGGGGGGCTTTTGCGCTGAATCTTACCACACCTAGAAGCAGAACAAACAGTGGCAGCACTGGTCAAAGGAACAGAATGGAGCTGGTTCAGGAGACAAGAATGATGATCTCCCCCGCTGTCTTGTTAAGACTTGGCACTAAAGAAGTCACTACGCTCAACTGGGGAAACAGAAATCTTCCCCCAGGATTCTTCAGAGCAAGTCTTGCAGTTCCAAAACACACCTCAGCCTTGTTTATTGAACTCATACTTTTACATAAATAGTAATAGCCTTGTATTATTGGGTAATGATCTTTAGAGTGAAGTAAATAAAAAAGGAGAGAATCATTCCTGAGATCGTTTGATCAAAACTTTCTTTTTCTGTTGAAGGTATGAGCAATTCAGATGTGATGGTTGCTCTTCAGCGCGGGTACCGAATGCCACGCATGGAAACCTGTCCAGCTGAGCTTTACGATATCATGAAAACATGCTGGAAAGACAAAGCAGAAGAGAGGCCAACATTTGATTATCTACAGAGTGTGCTTGATGACTTCTACACAGCAACAGAAGGGCAGTATCAACAACAGCCATAGAACAAAGAACACTTTTTCTATTGACGTGGATCATTGGCACAGACTATTATTTGGACAGACTGCTCAAACCAATTACTTCACAAGTTTGGATGTCTTAAGCAAGTGTGGAAGCTGAAATGCTGGAGGAAAGAATAATTCTGCAGAGAAATAATAATGGGTTTATTTGGTTAAAACAGTTCCTCTAAAGATTGAAGTTCTCCTCAAATGCTCTGTGTTTTGCATCTGCAGAAACATCCCAAACCAAGCAGGCTTTTTGGGGTGGGGAGGGAGCAGGAAGGAAAGCAATCATGCATCGGTACAGTCTGACAACACCTAAGTAATGGGCTACATTACAAGGAGCCCTTTATAAAAGGGGTGAGAAGATGCATGAACACCTGTTTTCAAAAGGAAAAGTCATGCAGGAGAACTCGTGTATTTAAGACATGGCCATGTTCTTAAATCATCTCTTTTGAAATACAGCATATTATGAAAATTATTTTTATATCCTTGTTATTTCACAGTAGTAGTTGGAGTACTGTTACTGCTTGTAAGACTTTCTAAACGGTGTCATGGTTTCCTCTAAGGAAGGGTTATGTATGTAATTATTTACACTGAAGATGATTCTGGTTTACTGCTGTATTATTAAATTTCAGATAATTTTCAAAGCACTGCACAGCCATCACAGATGCAGAAGTGCAATATGAACACATGTGACAGCAGAAGCAACAGCACACCTAGCTCTGTATGCAACCTTCATTTTCCCACAAGGCCAAAGTCATCATCTGAGTTCCATGGGAAAGCACAGGCTTTTGAAGGAAGTTAATACTTTCATTGCAGTCACTGAGACTGTTACCAGTGAAAATATTTTAATCTTAATTTTCAATCCTCTGATTAGTCAAGAATATTTCTTATATTTTGCTGCTTTAATCAACTAACCTTAAATCTGTTTTAAAGCTAAAACTAGCCCTAGCACTATCAAAAACAATTGTGGAAATACGCAATAGGATATCAAGTTACATTGCAGTGACACAATAGGGTTGTTGCTCAATATATAAATCTAATTCATGAAAGTGAGTGCAGTTTGCTAAGATCTAGATGTTGAATTGTACTATCAAATTATTTACCAAAGCAGCTGAGCTACTGCAATTGCAATGTAACTACAGCATAGCTTCCTTTTTTTATTTTTCTCAAAGTGACACTGGTTCTTACAACTAAAACCCAGTATATCTTTGCCACCCCTCAGGCCAATTATTTAGGTGATGGTACTTTGCAGAAGCTTAAAACCCTTTTGATAACGCTTCAGTGTGCCTGCAGTTGAAGTTCAACAACATAAATATTCATTGCTTTTCTTCTCCATTGGCTTCCTTCAGTCAAACTGTGCAGTTAAAAATGTAAATAGTTTCTATTGTGCGGTGATTTTTAATTTTAATAAACAATTAATCTGAAGCAAGTTGTATGGTAGTAATTTGAGATAAAACAAATGGCTGATGTTCTATGCAGAGGGATAGCCTCATGTGTAACATGGAAACATCTGTTCATCCCCACTAACAAGATTAATTTGCAACAGTAAATATTAACTGATTCTGCATCCATTGAGCTTTGAGAAACTGAAAAGGACTGAGCCAGCCCTTTCTACATCCTCACTAGGGTTTCTTTTTAGTGGAGAGGGCAGGAAGAGATGTCACTCCTCAGCTGTCCTTTAAAACTGCTTCTCTGAAGTCTTCAGTATAATAGCAACACAGTCCATTGCAACTCTTTGGAAAAACATTGCAGTGAAGAATTGGTCAATACTTTGCTACAGGCTTCATTTTATTTTAAGGAAAAAAATATAGCTTAAGGTAATGTAACCTTGTCTTTCAAACCATTTCCTGTAACCAGCCAAAGAGCTCTGATAAGTAGGAGGGAACACACAAACAGCAGTTGCTCAGGGAATAGATTATAGCTAGCATTATACAAACTTGCTAACACCCACTCCCTGACAAGCAGACTGTCAACATGTAACACCATTTCAAATCATCTAGAGCTATAGAAAGGTTCCAGCATTATCCAGGTCTGATTTTTTTTTTAACTTCTGTTTGAATATTGCTGTTCTTAAAGCAATTTGTACTTAACAGCTTTCTCATTCAAGGGATGAACATTCAGTGTAGTTTAGCACTACACCAAAATATTTTTTTAATAGCTGGAATAGTTTGTGTGGAAGTAGAATAATATTTTAGAAATTCTGCCCTGGAGGGTTTATAGGCCTGGAGCCAGATAACCTCTGTTTAACAGAAACAGTTTAAAACATAAGAACAGCCTTGGCTCAAGTGCTGCATCTCCAGCCTGGGTAAAAACGCATCAGAGCGATTACTTATCCTTGCATTTGCACAGACTAACCCAAACCTCAAAGGCCTGGCAAGGACATTCACACCAGAGAAAGGCTGTTCCCAGCATCACACAGGAAGGCTGCTTCACCTAGTGCCTCCACAGGGAGGGTGAGGTTCTTCCTCTGAACTGTGTCCCCTTCCACTATGAGAAACAGCATTACAAGAACTGGTCAATCCCATTTACTTATGAATTCTGCCACCTTCTAAAGCAATCCTCCAGCACTTACAAGCATGGTACTTTCACAGTAGTTAAAAAAAAAAATCCACAACTCACACCCTCACTGGCTGAAATAGCTCTAAGAAAGCTATGTCAAATTTTGTCATGCTCCGGTCTTCCTTCCTTGAGTTACTAGATTAAGGCAAGTAATATAATCAGGGCTATGATTCTTTCAGCTCAAAAAGATCATATGTCAATCACCATGATCATTGGGCCTTTAAGTTTATGATCATTCCTTATTTTGATTTCACCAATTTTCTCACCTTTATAAAGTGGTCAGACCTTAATTTAGCAATGGAAAATTTTATTGTAAATAGATTTTTCAAAGTTTAATGCATATTCTTAGTGGAAATTCAAGCAATATTAGAACAAGTTCCTTTACAAAGCCAAGTTAGATAAAGAAATAGCAAGGATCCAGGTAAGACCTCATTTTGTTGCCTCATTTATGAGGCCTTATTTTTAGCAATTTGCTCAGTTTGGTCCTAAGATGGCAGTTCCCAGGTCAAAGTCAGAATATTAACTGAAGAACCAAGCTATTTTAACTACTTGAGATTAAGCTTACAGGCCATCTGATTCCTAGAAATCAATGAAGAAAGTGAAATACTTTATTTAAAAAGGTAACAAGAGCAGCAGATGAGGAACATCCCACTTTGCGTGAATCGCACGCTTATCCATATAAAATACCATGATAGCAGTTACTCAAGAATTAAAATTATATATATCTATTTCTCAAATCACATCCCTGTATCAACAGTAAAAGCACAAGTTTAGGTCTATACTTAGATATCTAAATTAACCCTGATTCAATTAAAACATTCTGTATTAAACATTTTTCTGTCAAAAAAAACAGCCCAGTAATTGCACACTGATTAATCAAATATTATTCTTTTGCTTTATGAGCTAACAGTACTGGTTTTCTTGAAGAGAATGAAGCATCTTCATACTTCCCCCAGCCTTTACCAAGAGGTGTACTAGTACTGGCTGCTACTGTGGATTTCAGATTAGCCAACAAACCTCTCCTGGGCTTTTGTTGCTTTGGCTCCTCTACAGAGAAATGCTTTTTCCGTTCGTCAAGTTCTTTTTGCAGGGAAGACACCGTTTCTTCAAGCTCAAGAACACGTTTAGCCCAGTTCTGAAGACTATTCATTTCTTGATCCTATGAGGATAAGGCTGTGTTAGGTATGTGAACACTCCAAAGTCTTGTTCATGTAGTTAATTTTCTGTTTCAGATTATTTTACTATACCAGTAAACACCCCTGTTATTACTACGCCAAATGACTATTCGGTACCTATTTATTCTGAATTACTTCTATGTAATTTAGAAAACAGCAAACTACAGGGCCATCAGATCTAGTTAGAGACTAAGTCTGACTAAAGAACCTGAAGCTAAAATGCTTAGCCACACTATGCAAAGAATTGCTGTTGTTCTAGGAACCAAATAAAGAAGGCTTTCCTGCCTTAAGCTGCAATTACTGAAAGCAGAACAGGTCAAGTCAAAACTCTTATAGTCATTAAGTCTGCTAACCAGGACTGAATAAATGCTTTGAGTGGGCAGAATAGAGAGTCTTAAAGATGCTCTCTAATCCTCATGGTTAACAAAAAGTCACCTTCCCATGTCTTAGAAACAATTAAGAAACAAAGTTCAAGATGAGTGATTTTCAGTCTCGGACTAAAAAGCATGCAGAAGCTAATTTAATTTTCAAAGGAAAACTTCACTAAGCAGTCTTATACCTGCCTTGCTTCATTTGCAGATTACAATTGAGGCATAGATGCAAAGTGTCAAGAGTTCAAAATTTTCATGTTTTTAGTTAGGAATCCAGTTTATGTCTGAGGTCAGATGCTATCAACTTCATGAAGTCCCTGCTTTTCAAGGAAAGATTTCTTCTATTTCAGTATTAAGTAGTTTACCTGCCTATCTCTCTTACCCAGCTTGGCCACTTCTAAAGGAGTGTCAATATAGCTTTAAAGCTATAGATGCTTAGGTCTTGTTGCACTAACATTTGTGTGACAGCTTGCTTGACCTCAGCAAAACACTTCATGACTAGAGTTATGAATAGTATTTTCTTTGCTTGACAGTCATCTGTGGCATCTTTAGATTACCAAGAGTTGCCAGCACAGTTACCCTATTGACTAAGTCTATCACTTAAACTGAAAAATTAGTCTTGTCTTACAAGATACAAAGTCGAGGAGTGAACCACAATGGCTCTGAGCTCATAATTCAGGAAGTTGATTCAGAAAGTTAGGGGCAGAAAGAAGGAAAGCAAAAAAACCAACTTAAGTAAAACCACTATGCTAACATAGAAGTATTGAATGATTTGGGTTGGAAGGGACCTTTAGAGGTCATCTAGTCCAACCCCCCAGCAACAAGTAGGGACACCTTTAACTCAATCAGGTTGCTCAGAGTCCCGCCCAACCTAACCTTGAATGTTTCCAGGGATGGGGCCTCCACCGCCTCCTTGGGCAACCTGTTCCAGTGTTTCACCACTCTCACAGTAAATAATTTCTTCCTTATATCCAGTCTAAACCTACCCTGCTTCAGTTTAAAACCTTTACCCCTTGTCCTGTCACAGCTGGCCCTACTAAAAAGATTGTCCCCATCTTTCCTATAGGCCCCCTTTAAGTACTGAAAGGCCACAACAAGGTCTCCCCACAGCCTTCTCTTCTCCAGGCTGAACAACCCCAACTCTCTCAGCCTGTCCTCATAGGAGAGGTGCTCCAGCCCTCGGATCATTTTAGTAGCCCTCCTCTGGACCCACTCCAACAGTTCCATGTCTTCCTGTGCTGAGGGCTCCAGAGCTGGATGCAGTGCTCCAGGTGGGATCTCACCAGAGCAGAATAGAGGGGCAGAATCATCTCCCTCGACCTGCTGGCCACACTGCTTTTGACACAGCCTAGGACACAGTTGGCTTTCTGGGCTGCGAGCACATGTTGCCCTCATGTCCAGCTTTTTATCCACCAGTACTCCTCCAAGTCCTTCTCTGCAGGGCTGCTCTCAATCCCTTCATTCCTCAGCCTGTATTGATTATCAGGGATTGCCCTGACCCAGGTGGAGGACCTTGCACTTGGCCTTGTTGAACCTCAATGAGGTTCAAACAGGCCCAGCTCTCCAGCTTGTCCTGAGCCCTATGGATGGCAGTCTTAAGTCCGTTAAGACTGAACAATGGTTTTACATGTCCAAAGATGGAGAAAGATCCAGTACAACTATAGATACAAGCCACATTAAAGTTGCTTTTAATTTGTTGACAAACCTTGAGCATGATTGCATGCTTCAGTTGACTGTTTTCTTCTGCCATTTTTCTGTAGCCTTCATTAGCTTCTAGCAAGGTTTCATTTAATTTCTGTATTTTAAACTTCAGGGATTTTATAAGCTGAAAATAAAACCAATACATACTGAAGTTCAAGACAGCATGTTTTACATTAATTCTGTTTATGACTAGAACTCGTACAGACACTGTGAGCATTTCTGTTTAATATTGAAGAGTACAACTGCAAGATCAAAGCAAAGATGACAAAGCCTGCTTCTCTCATCCTCCTATGTCCAAACCCATCATTTCTGGTGATAAAATAGAGCTGGAGCATTCAGGGACTACTGTGCTGAAGCTACTAGATTTACACTGACCTGTCAATCAAAGAACAGCCACACAAACTAAGCTACTTCTGGAACAGTCTGCTCCTTTTCAGTAAGGGTAGTTAAAAGAACGTTCTCATTGCTCCCAACTCATTATATGAATAGTGTTACAGTTACAAAAGACCTCACCTTTCCGATGGGAATGTTGGTGATAAAGTCCTGAGAGAGAAAAGAAACTCTGAACCAGAAAAAAATAACATTATATCATTAATTTACTTCTACAAGGTTGGAGGGAAAATATCTAGATTGCTAAAAAAAACCTCCTTTGGCCATGTTCAATGGCTGAATGGAGGGAAGGAAAAAAACCCCAGTGAATTACTGATCACACATGCACAGCTATGTGAGGCAAAGCAGCAGAAGGGCACTGATGGAACCAATTGCTTTAACTGCTCTCACTTCAGTTATTGCCAGGCAATCCCATCTTTCTAACACTTTCTAGTCACACAAAACAATCAATACTGTATCCCCATATCAAGCATAAAAGCCAAAGTTTCTTTCTAGCATCAAAATTTGAAATTGACATAGGAAACAGAAAATTATGTAGAGCTCTCAAGAACTGGAGTGGAAAACAAATGCTAGGATCATAGCACGAGACATTAAACTTGGCAAAGTTATTTTTGGAGTACACTTTCTCAATAGAAAAGGATTTAAGTTCACTTTCCATTTACATGGTTTATTAGAACCAGCTGGAACTGTTTCTCCAACCCCAACTCCTATTTGTTATTAGTGAAAGGAACAAGGCTTGTCTCTTCACTCTTCCCCATCCTCATTAAACATGGAAACTAACTGTAGCCTCACAAGAAGATCATTCAAGGTATAGACTAAAAATGCATACCTAAAAATAATTATTGTTCTCCGTAACACAGCCTGAAGCTCCCAATTTCCTCCTCTATATGCTATTCAGAACACTAGGATCTTGTTTGTTTGAAGAACAGAGACATTAGCCTTTATGTAAGTTTAAGGGGATAGTGGAGTTAAGTACTTACAGAAAGGACTGGTTTAAGGCACTGCTTTGGCTTTAGGCCTAAACTGTTACCAGATTCTGTAACTGTTCCCCAGTGCATGATCAGGCAGCATTTTAGGAAGGAAAGCACTGAGGCTGTGGCAGCAATGTTTACAACACATTCCAGTACAAGGCTATATATACTTCCCTACTTCCAACTCACATCACAGTTCACCATGTGACTTGTAAAGCCAGAACATAGCCAATCTCTGGCAAAAGTCATCCACAATTGGGCAAGGGCTTTTTTGTAAGCTTGATGCCCATTTGCAGGATTCTTCATGCTTTTGTCTACAGCACAGGTCTTTAAGCACTGAGCCATGCCAGAGTTTAGGACTGTTATCCCCAGGTTTGTTGGCTACTAAGCAAGAACTACCTCTTCTTTCTCTTTGCATTGTTGCTGCAATCCTTCATTGGCTCTCTTCATAGTCTTGTTCATAAGGTCTATAGGCAAAAGAAAAGTTTGCTTGTTTATACACAATACCAGAAGTAAATTGAACTTTGAATACGCAGATTAGATTCCTACCTAGTTCCATGTTATTTTCCGTAGTCAGTATATCCGAATTCGAACTTCCTAGAGCTAACAGCCTCCCTGACTGTTCATCAAGCTGCCTTTCCAGTTGCAGTATTTTACTCTCTCTATCCTGAAAAAAAAGAAGGGCACATGGTAGAATTTCTCTAAGTTTCCACTTAACCTGATGCACTACTGCACGTCCTTCAATTATACTACACATATATATATTAAATTTTAAAATTATTTCAGGTGGAAGATGCGATGGTTATGGTTGAGAAATCGCAGTAAGGAGTAACACTCAGATCACAACACCTTCTAGGAGGAAGTTACTTTACACAGGAGTCAACTCTTCCAGTCTGCAGATTTCTAAAAACCATACAGCAGAAAGGAAACTTTTGTGCCTCTGTGTTAAACACTGTTGCCAGTTAGCTTGCTAAATAAGGAAGATCATATTTCATAGAATTAAATTTTAATCTCAATCTCTTTTTCAGTACCCGTCACATTGCTAGGGTGATATTTCAGAGTGAGAAATCAAACAAGAGTCACCATCAAGAAAAGTTAATCTAATTCTGCTTCTCTGAAGCCACCCACTCAGATTTCATGTTGTACTTTCCTTTGCCAGTCAGGAATTTTACATCTTAGGGATTTCATCAGTTTCTTATCTGACTTGCTACCAAGACCATCCTGTTCTTTGAATCTTCCCTTATGCAGTGTAAGAGGCAGCTATAAATACAGAGGACAATATTAAAACTCTTTTCCTCTGCCCTAACATGGTGTATAGCTAGGGCAGAGTGAACATAAAAACAGACTCCAAGGAGGGGGGGAGGAGCTGGAAAAAGAGAGGCCATTACATAATAGTATTGTTTGTCAGCACCTCAATGGAGAGCTGTAAAAGCAAAAGTGTTTATACATCAGTCTACAACAGAAACCCACTTCCCTCATGTCTTGAAAGGAACCCACCTACCAGCAGAGTGAGACATCTTATCAGTTCCTGGACAGGAGAGTGCAGAGAGAAAGCACCTCTGGCGTATACCATAATTGTTCTATTCTTCCACTACAGACCTTTTGCAAGGACTGAGACCCACAGGTCTTGCCTGTTGCCTGGATGCACTTAGCAACCTATACAGAGCCTAGAAGTAAAGGCTGATAAGAGCTGCATGTGGCTAATGTGGCTCAGTTGCAAAAGGAATATCAACTTACTGATGCCAACTCTGAGCAGTTCTAGGTATAAGTACATTCAGGAGATTAAGTTCTCTGTTGTGTAAAGTTTGATTTCTCATCACAAAATTCTCTCTCTTCACCTTCAGAGCAGAGATCTATTATAATTAAAATAGCTACCCTGTACTGAATTCCCCACAAGCCCTTTCAGACTAGCTTTTTACTCTAGACCCCACAGTCCCAAGGATCTCCAACAAAGCCAGACTGCTAAGTGTTCCAATCATTGCACTACAGAGACAAATATGACTTGGATTTAATTGAACTGTGCCCTCAGAGATCAGGAAGTTTAGGTATATACTACAGGTAGTGTTAGACAGGAGACACCTCTACCCTTACGGTTAGCATTTGACACCAGAACTGCTAGTTATTTTGACTGTTCAGTGTTACATTTAGGATTCCTGAATGAGTCCGTTAAGGAAAAGCAAAATTTACAGTTAAGAGGCTGGCATGCCTTTTTTAGCAGCAGTCAAGTCATACCTCAACTTTCTCTTGTTCAGCTAGAAATTCTTCTATGGGAACATAATGGTCTTCAATTTGTTCCATTGCGCACACATATGCATGTTTCTTGATGGCCTCTTTGTACATTTCAAATTTGCTCTCCAGTTTTTCTTCATAACTGTCTTTCATATCTTCCAAGCGGTTGCTGAGGAGAACATGTTAGTTTTATTTAATATATTAGCATTCTAGCCATTACAATTTGACTACATATTCAACTGGCCATATCAGAATTATTAATCAAATCATAAATAATGAAGTTAAGAGACCAAGAAGTACTTTTCTCCTTTTTATTCTCAATGATCCTACAGGCTTGCACCAAGGGATAACTTCTACGTGGCATATACTAACAAAAGTGCTATAGAACACATACTTAGGATCTGACAAACAGAAGTTTTATAAAAAAAAGTCTACCAACATGTAGCGCTAGATACGACTACACCCAATTAGACCTGACATTTGAAGCATATTTTCAAGGGGTGTCTTTCATATTGGGTTTGGGGGGCAGGGTGTTTCCTCCCATTAAAGGTAGATGCCAAATTCATTTTGCTGTATTATTTCAATACATTACACATTGCTTCTGTCACAATTTTAAGAAATGCCCCAGCACTGACACAGAACATCACCTCAGAGAAGGAACATCACTTCTGTTTCATGTGTTTGGCTAAAGGCACCCAAACAATTTTATTCAGTGCAGGTGTTAAACCATACTGTGTTCAGCTGGTAACTTAACTTGGGGTTAGTCTCTGTTAGCAATTCAAACAGCAGGAAACTGATTTCAAGAAGAGAGGAGTTAAGAGGAAGTCAATTCAGCTTAGCAATCTGGATACACTTGAAAAAAATCCCAAAATTAGTAACATCAGTGCAGGCAGCCACGGTAATTTATAAAACAGTAAGCTTACAATGGTCATCCAGGAGCACTCAGATACAACTGAAACAACCTTAAGCACACGCATGCATATTAACATGACCAAGTGTAAGTTTTGGAACAATCACAAGCCTCAGTGGGGTACCTCTAAGTCTTCCACATCTGCTAAATACTAATAATGAGTCAGGACTATCTCCAGTAATTACAAATTAAACAGAGAATAGTTCAACAGAAAGCAGCACTAGTTTTTCATTGTACCTGGGAAGAGGCTGATCTCTACAAGTTTATTTTAATGCTCCTTCTTCCCTTTTCATCAGAAGCTTTGAAAATGAACTTCTCTAAATAACGTGAGTATGCATGTCTTGCATATACATATATATGTATATACATACATATGTATATATAAATGTATGCATTTATATATGTGGAATCCTTTCAGTCTCAAAGAGGACTGCAACATGACTTGCCTCCAGGCTTCCTCTGTTTCCAACAGTTGTCGGAACATTGCTTCTGCCATCTCTCTACGTATCTTCACCTCCAGAAGGAGTTTACTTTGCCTTTCTGCAACTAGCTTCTCCTTTAGGTTCTCTGTAGTTTTCAAGAGATCCTAAATTTAACACATTTCAGTTCAAGAAACAAGCTAGAAACATACTGATATGCACGTCAAACGAAATATTCATACAGACAGCAATCCACAGAGGGCATTTCTACAAGCCTATATTTTCAGGGGGGCTGCCCGAAAGGTTAGATATTTTCAAACATGAATTTCTACTGCAAAGACAACCTTTCTCCATCTTGACGGTTTCTGCTATCAAGAAGTTTACTACTGTTTTGGCATTTAAATATTAATTTGTACAACCATTTAGCATAAACCCTACTTGATTTTTACAGTTTATTGCTATTAGCTTGTACAGGTTTGTTTTTAAAATGATTCATCTTAACTTGTTCCTGCTGTTCCCAAAAGAACACAAATAACTAAGTAATGTTGTTTTAAATACACATATTGCTTCCTAACTCTTCTCGCTGAGCAATCTGTTGAATTCCAAATTTAGCACTTGACCTAACTAGAAAGCCGCAGGCAGCCTTCCACAACTATACTTGTTCCCTCAGAACTAGACCACTTTAGGCCTGCCAGACACTGAACAGAAGCTTACAGTTCTCATTTGACACAGCTTCCAGCACATCTCTTATGTTAAAAGACTCTAATATTAGAACTAATAGCAATGGCTTTCTTGGGTACAATTTTGAGTAGATGTGTATCTACCTCATGAGTCAGAATGGTGATGTCCACTTCCTCTTCTGCAGAGGTTTCAGTACTGCCAGGAAAGCCATCTACAGATGTGCTAGCATCAAAGTGTACAGTAGGTTTGACATCGCCTCCAACTAGCTTGGGTGGAAAGTAAGCAAAACTTTTGGGTAGGATTGTCTGGATTACCTGGAAAATCCAGAGCTGAATGTATTGATTTGTCAATGCTATCAATATTGCAGATATCAGGATACTAGGAAGAAGTAGCATGAGTGCCTTGTAGTATTTACACTATATTTAATGATTACAAGAACATTAACAAAATTTTACCTGGCTTTTAGCAGACAAACCCATCTATCCATACAAATGTAAGACTTCAGTACTCTAACAAAGTGAAAATAGGAGAGATTATCTAATAACAAACTTAACATGCTTATCTAGAAAGGCATTTTCTCTCCCCCTAAAATATAATATTTTGGTGTAGTTTCCTGGAAAGTTAACAAAAAGCAGCAAATCCCTAAGACATTTGCTCCTTCCTGAAATACTGTGACAAGGATTCAACAATTCATGCTAGTCATGTGAAGATTTTAAGTACATATGTCATTAAGACAATATATCAGAGAAGCTGATCTTCAGTGCATGCTCTTATTTTATGATGAAAGCTGCAGCCAAACACTTAGGAAAAAAAAAATCTTTCTCTCATATCACATTAGGCATGCCATTACAGACTTGGAACATGTCAGAACTAATCCATGGGTCCACAACAGAAATGGAACTTTATGCCATGAAACACAGTATAGCTCATCAACCCACTCCCAGCAAGCAGCAGCTTCTAGGGAAGCTGAATGAACTTAAGACCAAACATCAGCCCTGAGTCCTGAATTTAATGGGAGGCTGACAAGCAGAGCTAGCAGAAAAAGCAGGGAAGCATGTAGATTTAGCTGAGGGGGTTTTGCCCTCAAAAGGAGGGGAGCACCACTACCTTCAAGCGTTAACTTACAAAAGAAGTCTTACATTTCTGTTTGTTATTAATTATTTACGCTTAGCCAAATGTGAGCAATGCAGGCACAAGATATTTCATTCAGACCATAAAATAAGAGGCTACTACCACTACCAGCTGTCCAACAAGTTTTGAATAATTGCCACCTTGTACAACAGATGCTTAACTGCACACAGGTTAAACAATTCATCAAAAGCTTGAATCAAAATCTTGCATTTGCTCAGATATGGTATAACCAGTCATATCTGAAAGTGCCTTGTCTACCCTTTACACAGAATGTCTGTAGTGTAGAACTGAACAAGCCACAGACAGCTGCAGCTATCTTATTACCGCAAATAGGTTTGAGGATGGGCAAGACTACTAGAAGCATTTGAGAGAGAAACCACATGCAGAAGAATTAATATGATGCATCTAAAGTCCTAATCACACTCAAGTCCATATAACCTGATAATTTCACAAATCAATAGGAACAAAGAACACAGAATAGCAGAAAAAGTAGATGCACTCTTACCTGTTTGGCTACAGCTGAAAATTTCATTACATGTAGTGTTTCATCATATGTGGATGCATGCTGATTGATGTTTACAATCATACAAGCTTTGCCTTTTCCACAAAAGAATGGCTGAAACAGACGAGTCAATTTGCTCTCTCTGAATGGAATGTAGCTTGGCTTCATCCTCATGGAGAAAAGAATAATAAAATTGTGGAACAAAAAATTGTAAGAGGCCTGTGCAGTACTGTAACTTGGGATAATTCCGTTTCTCTTCCAGGAAATGGATTTAATAGAATCCCTAAGCTATTTCACATCAAAGAGCTTGCTTTTCTCTCCTGGATCTCATAAGCTCTACAACAAATAAAAGTATTTAAAAGTAAGAGAAGTAAGAAGTGTCCGCACCACAGCTCCCTAGTGTTGAAAAAACAGATCCTGGAACAAGCCAAAGGCTAAGTACAGGATTATGTGTCAACTGTCAGACGAGTCCACCTGTGTAATTTGGAGATGGAAGAGAAGAGAACAAAACAGGAGATCTGCACACAAAGCATATTACTCATATCCACACACTGAAAAAAGCTTGGTAGTTTGCTGTTAATTGCCTTTTTTGTTCTCCTCAAAAAAGGCTTTAGAGAATAATGTTCATCTCAGGTTTCCCAATGACATCTGGAAAAAAGGCAGCTTACAAGACTTCACAGATTTGTATTTTCCTCTGACCATATGAATCCCTCGCGGAAACATAAATGGATGCTTAGGGTTTCAACCTAAAACTCAGCATGTTGTTTACCACTTTTCACTTACTTTGGATTTTGATTTTGCTTCAATGCTGCAATGCATTTTCCAAGGATATGAAGAGAATTATTAATATTTCCTGCTTCTTTTAGCCTGTCTCCAAAGGCTTGTGTTTTATTACACCTCTCTGATCCAGCCAAGTCACAGAAAGACAACCTGCATGAAAGAATTATCCAGAACACACATAAAAACTTATTTCTAAACAGTATGAAAATAGAACTGTATGTCTTCTTTCTTTGTAAGTCTAAAGTGTAAATAAGTGACTCATTTCAGCCTACCTAGATCACAGAATAAGTTGTACTTCAATGTTGACATTTTGTCTGGAATGCACTACACAAGTTATTTAGGATAACAGCACTAAACTATCTTCCCATTATATATAAAGATACTGGAACAAGATTGCTGCTCCTAAGACAGTCTATTTGGCACAAAGAAGTCTGCTTGTAGGCTTCATTTAAAACTATGTAAACATTCTTACATAAAGAATTCAGTTTAGTAACCCAAATTTTGTTGCAATCCTAAAGTGCATGCTTCTAGACAAGAGGAATTTCTGGAATAGTTTTGCACAGTGGGACTATACTACAGAAGCACTTTGACCATCACCTTCACCAGTTCCAGCACCGAGAGGACTGCAAGATAGTAGTAGGCTTCAAAATACACTACAGTCTGCCTCATTTGGATGCAGGCCCATTTATTTCCTATTGCAAATAAGAGGCCAGAAGTCCTCCCCAGGTCACCTTAGAGCTCTTCAGCTATAGCAACTAAACTCAGGCCACTGAATTTTCCCTCATGGTACAATAGGTTACAATCAGAGAGAATTATCCTGCATAATCAAGGAATTTCATAATTTTTACTTAATATAAAGAAAGCCCTTGAAATACAGGAAGCTCTGGAAGTGAGATAATTTATGTAACCCAACTATTACTCACTTATACATACATTTATTTACATAAAATAACACCTTTGTAAGACCATAGCCTTTCACACAGTTGAAATAAGTACATATTAATACTATACATATTAATAAGGCACATCTTTCAACTGTGTGAAAGGCTGTGATCTTGTGATCTTTATCTTTTTCAGTACAAGATGAAGAGCTTTTTTTTTCCTTAAGCAACATACAAACTCTGCCATTCATCTAACAACTGCTGCAAGCTTTGCCAGGGGAATATACCAAGACACAGAACAGCAAGGAATACAGGCACAGTCATTTCCTCAAGTTTTCTTTCCTTAGAGTATTTATCACTGTAATGTCTGACATTAAAAGGTGTTATCTCACACTGAGGTATATTTATTAGCAACTCTGCTCAGCAGAGACAAGAGAAACATCAGTAGGAGCTATGACTGAACTAAACCACTCTTGTTACAGATCTGTCCTCATTTTTCCATACCAAGCCAAATGGACAATTTATCAGGGAAAAAGAAACAAAGCAGCTATCTAAATGGCTTCAAGCAGCTCCCAGCCACTTCCTATAAATCACAAAAGAACAGAGCTGTAAGGACTTCACACTGCTCTCCCACAGCGCGCCTACATTAGCATTTTAGATCAGGAGAACAGTTTTTAAGCAAATCAGCTCTTACTGTAGATTGTACAATGCAGCAGTCCCAGAGCACATCACCTGCATTCTTTTTGGATGCAGACTTTAATTTGTGCTCCTGGAGCACATCAAATGTAGTGTAGTATTTCATAGCACTACTCTGTCACTACCTCCCTACTATACAAGATAATGTATATTATTTCCCTCAATTTATGTATTACTGAGAGAGTTTTAAGGTTTGGCTGAAGGAACCTGTTAACAGAATAAAAGAGACAGAGAAACACTCTGTCCCTATCAGGTTTCCAGTCAGTTTTATGCAGCCAGTGGAATTCTAATTTCCTTCTCAGCTCTCGCAGGATTTATTAAAAGAAAGTTCACCAGTTTAGCATGCCTACACTTTATCAACTTTTCTAAAATATTTACATTTTGGTAATCAGCTGAAGCATTCACTTACTCTGAAACTCCAAGAACACGCGGCTGATGCTCATCAGTTAGCTTTAGCAGCCTGATTGAAAATATACTGTGACTGGAATGGAAAGAAGTCCTTTTTAATAACCACAATTATGAAAATTAGGCAGTCACTGAAGCAAAGTAAAATTTGTATGCTACAGAAAGCTCAGTACTGAAGAAAGAATTCACTAATTTATATTAGTTACTTTTGCAATGCATTCATTCAGCAGCAAAAAGCAGCAATAAGTTGTATTTTGTGACTTTCAATTTCTTTCAATACTGGAAAGGGGAAAACATCACATGAAGCCTACAAGATGCCTTAGAGAAAGAACAAGCCAGTTCACTGAAGTCTACTGATCAGAAAATGGGTACTCAGGTAGCTGCTTCATATACAGACTTTAGACAGTATCTGAACTCAGTAAATCTGAAGAACTAACTTCTTACAAATAAATAGGTGGGGGAAAGGGAATAAATTAAGGTTTGACTGTCCTATTATTTTGCCTACTTCAACATACACAGTTATTTGTTCAGTTTTGATACTGTTTTCTGGAATGGTTGAATTTGTAACACTTGAAAATCCAGCTATTCTGTTTTAGACATCAAGCTACAAAGGCAGCGGACATGCTGTCTGAAACCAAAGAGAAAGTCCCAGAACCTAAAGTGCTCTGTCCCAGTTTAACCAGTAAATCAGGACACACAGAAGACATGCTCTCTAGCATATATTTAATGCAGTGCTTTACTCCTCAACACTAACCCACAATCTAAGTATGAAGTTTCTTTAAAAAACCCCACAACACAAAACCCACCCAAAATTTAGAAACAAAAGGAGGACATTCTAGGCACCAAACTCTGCCAGAGGAACACAGTTCTTTTCTGCACTGTTCTAGGCTTGAGTGAAATTCAGGTGGAATCATAGCATGAAATTTAACGGCAGCTTTCTTTAGCTAATACAGAACAGCATAACTCTTGCTTTTTAGAGAAAAAAAGTAGGCTTAGTAACACCATGATTACATTAGCTAAATATACAACACGGCCCTTCCACACTTAAAGGACAAATTAATAAGAGGGCATTAAAGTCAAGAAGGCATTTTCAACAGTAAGTATACCAACTCCTCTATTTCCTCCCACTCCCTCAAACCAGATTCTCCCTGATCCATCTCCCAGAGCTGGGTAAGAGCTAGGGGCTTAATTCTTAAGATACCAAGTAAGCTCAGCTAGAACACAGCAATCTAAAAGCATCTAGATAATCTAGCAGCACTGAAAGGTACTGCATGACTTGTTCCTTCTTATATCCCCTACTGACAGACTCCAGGTTTCCAAGAATTTTACTGCCAGTGATGAAGAACTATTCAGCCTTTCCTTCAACATCCTCACACAGCCATTCTCACTCAACACCATTAGCATTTGCCAAGATACATTAGCCCTGTTGGCACTCAAAAATGAATGTGATTTGATCTTTTTGGTTGTCAAAAGCCATGAACAGTAACCCAAGTCCAGCTACTATTAAAGTCATAGAGCCTCTCCTAGTTTTCTTCCAGAAAGAATTCCATAATAAAATAAGAATAATCAAGGGAAGTCTTAAGCTATTAGTGAAGAGTGGCTCATTTCACACATATTCAAGTCTTCTCCCTTCCCCTCTTCCATCCCCTTGAAAGAGAAGAGACAGAGTATGCTTATAATTAGAGGAACAAACCTCCTACTTGATTGCTCATTCATTCTAGTACAAGCAAAGCTTCGGTTCTTGTTTCCTATTTTTAGTATTTTGCAGGCTTCTTCAGTGCTCTGAATGTTAATCCACTTTAAGTCTGTAAAAAGAGACCTTTTACATACACTTCTGATCAAAGAAATTCTGTGAAACTGCCAAGGTCACAAAACAGTATTATTACCTTTAATATAAGAATTTCCACCTTGGTCCTCACAAATTCTTAAGACTCTGCGCTTCTGAGTTTTTGATGTAGATAATACACTTAATAGGTCATACACATATTCATTATAAATTTCACAAAAGGAAATCCACACAGATGCTTGTGTTCTTTGGTGTATATTAATCCTATATACGTCAAGCGGAACAAAGCTGTTCTCTGCTAACCCAAAACAGAGAAAGAGTTCAGTGATCAAACGACTCACTGATAAATTTTAATTGCAGTATATAGAACCTTTAAAAGGAGGGGTTGTGTACAATGAGAAAAAGATATGTAGTACTGTGTGAGTTTACCCAAGAACATTCAAACTTTTCAGCAGTCACCTGTAACCAGAACATGCCCAAGTTCTAAGCTATTGCCCCCTCTACCACAAGCTTCCAGCAGCTTATACATTAGCTTTGCAGAATTAAGCCTCCCTCTGCCCCCCAAAGGAGCAAAGCTAGAAAAATATTTTTATATTGCTACTCCCTCACAAGTTGAGCCATTAAAACTTGGTTAAAAACTATATATATTTAATTTGTAGTATAGCATACAGATTTTCTTTTAATCCACCAGTAGTTACCCACTTATTCCTAAATTTCTATTCTTTTTTTTCCCCAAAAAAATTTTCCACTTTATTTTACCTAGTGAATCAGAAGGAAGACTTTTTGAAGTACAGTTGTAAGCAGCCAACTCCACATCACACATATTTGTAATAGCATTTGAGATGCTTTCTGTCTCCTTGAGAAAAATGAGAGACTGTTACATTCACATGAACAGACTATAAGAATAGCAGAAGTAAAAAATTACCGTAATTCCAGTATTTAACATTTAAATATTGCAGTAGTATTAGGTGTTAAGCCCCCCTTACTATGGCTGCAAATGAAATGCTTTTAACACCGAACTAAAAATCAATACATACTCTTTCCCTCACAAGAATTACTGCTGTCTGCTACTCCCAGCAACCTGTTTTAGAGGCCAATTACTGCTAACATAGTAGACTACTTTACAGTTCTGGGAAAACCAAGATCCTCTGTTGGACAGCAACAGCCCAGAATGCCTTTACAAACTACTAGTCAAATTCTGAACAGTATTTCAGTAAACTAAAAGAACTGGAGAGATAAGTTTCTTTCAGGGGCAGATGGCACAGTGGTGGGCAACAGAGAGGCTGAAGCAGCAGAGATTCCTAATTTGCTTGCTTGTTGCAAGTCACTTTTGTAAATCACAGGCTTGTGCCAGGTCTGTTATAGCTTGAGTCAAACTAAGACCTCATACAGAGTGAAATGATAGCTTCATAAAGGACTTAAAGATCTGATAAACCACCAGTCTGTGTTGGTTTAATTCGGACTGAATTAAAAGGCCATTAAAAAAATCTATATAGGTAACAGCACACTTTCTTTAAGTATACACATTTGCTGAATTTCTTTACATCAACAAAGTTATTTTAAAACCCACAGACTTGTCAAAGCATAGGCTTCAAATTACTGCTAGGAAAACTGGTGTCATGAAGTAACAATTCACACTATTTAGAGATTTCAACGTCTCCACATACTCCCTCCCTCCCCCCCATATTTTATACACTGATAGAAGCTTTCATTGGGACATTTACCCTGATTTTCCCAAACCCAATCCTGATAGAGGGTCATCCTACAGTGGAAGAGGGGAACAGATTCAAAGAAGTAAACCTTAATGCTCGAGCTATTAGAACACAGTGCTAAGTTCATTATGGATTGTCTACCGATGCCTATGTTACACAGTATACCCAAATGGAATTTGCATGAACAGAAAAGTATGAAGCCCTACTTTCAGATCTTCGATTTTAAAGATAAATGACAGCAAAATCATATGCTATTTAATAAATGACCATTTTGCAAAGACTGTTTATGTTGCTTAAGTAGTTACAAGTATAACTACAAGCATAGTGGTTCTATTCATTCTGTCTGTAAAGTTTATTTCTGTTTGTAAAGAATTTTCTATTCATTCTATTTGTAAAGTACAAAGCAGAATTCTAAAGCAAGATATGGAACTGGCACGCATGGCACATGTATGTATGTATGTGAAAAATGTAATGGAATGTAAAAAACCCCAGTACCACAGTACTTGCGCACATGGTAAGTTTTTGTAAAGCTATTTCAACAAAACTGAGTGCATTAGCTATGTTTCGATACTGTTCTTCGAATCATATGACCAAATACAGAAAAGGACATGGAGACAACTGCCTGAAAACAAGTGGGAACAGGAACTGACATTGTTTGCCAGTGACAGAAGTTGACATTTAATAACAAATACAAGGACAGGTGGGAATAGGAATGCAAGTAAAGCAGCTTTTAATCCAGTAAAAAAGCAGTATTTAATCCAGTGACTAGAACAAGTAAAGGGAAGGAAAGAGAGGGTGTGAACCATGCCAAGCAAGAGTTTTTGCAGCTATACTGTATAAAGAACAGTAGAACATTAAATATAAGGCTATTACAGTAAGTCAAAGCAGTTTAAACTGAGAGAATGAAAGGAACAGCAGGCTCTTTCTGTGCGATATGTAAACTGAGCCTGGGAAAGGGGCCTACAGAAATCCATGTAAACCAAAACCAAGCCCACCAAACCGTATCTGCTCTCAGATTACAAGCTTGAGCGCACATCAGAACAGTGATGCTATTCACAAACTATCAAGAAGCACAGCTTCAGTACTGGGGATAGCTGAGCTATCGCTATGGAAGCATTGTAACACATAAGCTAGGTCTTGTCATATATTGTTTTCTAGATACATTTTTACCTTTCCTTCCTGATGGTGGAGTCTTGCTTACTTTTCACTATAGTGCATCAGTATCTAGATCACCTACTGCAACATTCAGTTAACTATTAATAAAGCCAGACTGTGATTTAACAGAAAGGAATATTTGTAAAATACAGTTATCTTCAAAATAAGATATTTGACAGCCCGTTCTAGACCTTGAGCTACTGCTTGTTCCTTCTTGCAAGCTTGCAGGTTCCACAAAGCTTTTAAAAATATTTACTTACTATCCTCCTGACCATCCCAATTTAAGACCCTCACCACCTGCACATACATACACACACAGCACGAATAAGCTTTTAAGACAGTCTCAAAATAAATATGCAATCTTTAGCATCTTTTAGATTTTTCACAAGGTCTTTTCTCAAAAGTTAACCAGACTCAGACTAAACAAAGTTTGGTTTGCAGGGTTTAAATTAAGCAATAGAATTCAGAGTGAAACTTTACATATGAATTTGATTCATAGAAGGATATTCTTTCAGAGCTAACTGGAGTACTTTAACAACGTTGGTATTAAAGACCACAGGAAAAAGAAAACCCAGTCAATCTTACTTCTATACTTCCCAGAATTCAAGACTTGCTTTGAATGATAATCCCAAACCACAGTAGGCTCACAGTTCAGGTTAAAAATGTTCCGAACATCAGGAAAAAAAGCCAGACATCTTGTGACCATTTGCAACTGGGCTTAGAAGTATAGAACAGTCACACACACAAGGGTGCCCATTTTCTGGTGAAACCTGTTTCTTACACTGGAAACAGAAATTACTAGATAATGAGAACAGGAGGCTGCCACGGTAAAGTCTCTTCTGTTCTACCTACAATCCTCAGAGACCAGAGTTAGAGATACATACAATCCTCTAAAGCAGGCTGTAATCCTTTCAGGAAATTCATTGTGTGGCATCTCACTTTACTAGCTGTATCAGAAAAGTTTCTTTATGAAGTTACATAAATCACAGGTTTACCAACTTTTTTAATCTGCCTTAAAACAGTCTTCCAACAAAACACTCTTCTGCCTTCTTCGCTACCCCTGCCAAGACATCAGAATTTGGGCAGCTGCCCAGAGATCCAGCCTGGGACCCTGACCTGTAAGAAGATTTACTTAACAAGAAGCAGGTTTCAGATAGGTCAGCTCTCAGGCTTTTCAAGAGCTAGTGTCACCACAGCATCAGAACTGCTCCTCTGTGGAAATCCAGGCTTTGCAGTGTTTTTTGGTTTGAACTGTATGCTGTGCTGCCTGCTGCAGAAACTTCTTCCAGTTTACCCTGAGCTCTAAAAAAAGACAGTTGCCTTATCATGCCAAGGTTCACCAAGTATTCATACTGTTGATTTAGATAAATCTAAAGAATCAATAGTGAAACGGATTTTAAAGATAATCTGTTAGACAGAAAGTTTTTAAGAAGCTTCATTCAGTGACAGGGAAGTATTTGGTCACTGACCTCTTTCAGTGATGCAAAAATAGCAGTTCTTATGGCTTCTTCTTGCTTAACTTGCGCATCTTCTAGTTGCTTAACATCGTTGCTCAAATATGGTTTGAAGTTCATCTTCAAGTAATGTCTTCCTCTTATGTGGTTAAAAATCACATCAAGCGAGCGAGGTAAAATACCAAAATCTTTTGAAGTCCCTTAAAAATAATAAAAGATAAAAACATAGATATTCATACAAACTTCTCATGGATTTTGACTTGGTTGTTATACACACTTTTTGGCAAACATTTTATACCTTGGATAGTGAATGTCTTGCCTGCATTTGTAACCCCATAAGTAAACACCAGTCCATTCACTCCATTAACGTATGCTTCTATTATCTCTTTCATTGAGCCTTCAAAAAATTCACTCTGAGTAGTTTCTGGTCCAAAGACCTTGGAGAAGGGGGGGAAAAAAAAAAGTGACAAATGGCACAAAGAAGTTTAATATATCAAAATATTAAGCACTGATTAATAGTGACTAGTTTTTCAGAGCAAGCTGAATAGGAGATACCAGCTTAGTTTTCTGTCTTGCCTGAACCCCTTCTGATTCAACGTTTTCTGTTGGGTTCTCACAGGATGCCTGTTTAATTCTGAAAGGCACTCAGGCTTGCACTTATTTTTGAATATTTTCCTACTCCTAAATAAACTACTGTGAATGCTACTGAACACGTGATGTTTAGTGAATACTTTCAAGAGCTGTGCTAGTGATGCACAACTCCTTCCTCACTCTGTATCAGTCACCCACAACTTATGAGAAGATCAGCGTTACAATGGTCTAAATGACTCAATGCCTAGAGCTGTTTGTTTTGCTACTGTAAGAACAGAAGTTCTTGCAGTAGGTAACAGAGTTAAGAAGCTTACTTGCAGTATAGAAGGTTTAAGCAGTTAAGCTGCTAGTCTTTCAAAATTAAGTCCCTAAACACATGCTTATATAAGTCCTTTTAAACAGCTGATTTCCTGTAACACTTCCCAGATGAGGGCATCAGCAGGAACATCAGAACCGCTATGAGTTTGTGCCTACAAGAAGCTTCTGTAGTATCTCAGCAAAGTAACAGAGCTGCCAAAGAAGCTTCTTTGTCTCCTCTAATAGGCACCTCCCTTCTAATACAGCCTTCTTGACAACCTAACAGTAAATAATAAGCAGTCTGGGTTTTTTTAAGGCAAGTACCACCACATATAATTCAAAGAAAAAAAACCCTAACACATTGCATGATATAGTAGAAAATTCAACTTTTGTATCATTACAGAAGTTAGAAAAAAGTTTGCGTACTTGAGAAAAGGTGAACCTGTGCACAGAATGACCAATCCCTCTTTCACTGTTTTTCATTGCAGAAGACTCTTTGGGTGCATTAAGAATTACTGTCTGGGGATCTTCAATAGTTACGCAACCCTTAAAAAACAAGACAAGGTAAACTAAAACACCACACAAAATTATTTAGGAAGAAAGCTATCTGGAAAAAAACAAACCAACAAAAACTATTTCCATCTATTTACCCGAGCTACGGAGAGTCGCAAAATTTACATGTAATCTCTCTTGAGGTGTGTAATTACTAAAGAGATACCTGCTTCACATGAAAGCCAGAGTATAGATAAAGTTAAGGCAATCTTCTGGAGTTTTCTAAGAGGTATAAAATTTTTCCAGGATTCTTTCCAGCAACTTTTTTTTTTAACACTTTCTAAACCCTGGTATTTTGCAATTGTGGCTTACATAATCCTAGCTATGAAAACAAAGCTATACAGAAATCTACTGGTTTTCCACTTCAATCGTTTTCAGTGTGAAACAAGCTATAACCAGCATAAATAAAGTAAAATAAGCTTGAAGAATTATCTTCTGATTGTGTTATCAGTAACGAAGAAAACTAACTCAGTTTCAAGTAATTTGATGGCTTTTTCTCAATTAAGTAAAGGTGAGATGCAGTTAACTAGCACTCACTAACTAGCTAAGTGTAGAATGCAGTATCCCGGGAAAATTTATTTTACACCAAACAGGCTACCAAAAGTACAAACTGATCTACCAGTATAGTTTAACAGTGTCTTGAAGCATCAGCTGCAAGGACTGATTGTAACTGAATCTGACATTTATGTCCAGAAGCTGGCCAGAGCTGGCAAGACTGATAATCTACATGTAGCATGCACAGAAGTACTGCTTTTCCTAGGAGTCTCAGTTAACAAGTCTGTCTATCAATGGGTAGAAAAGCTCAAAGAAGCTGAGTACTGAATTTAGACCAGTCACTTGCTCACTGTGCCAGGCTCTAAACCCATATACTCTTGAATGTTCCTCCCACATTGCCAGGAACAGGAACACAGGTCAGATGTACTAAATGCTGGAGAGCTACAGAAGAACGCAACATCTGCAGCACGTGCCATCAGCCACCACCGCCCTCACAGACACTCATGAGTAGAGGCCTTGAAGTAGTCAGATCCGCAGAGCTGGGATCCAGCTGGTAATACATCACTCTTGCCATCTCCCCCAGCTAAGCCCACAGGTAAGTTGGCAGGTAAGTTGGACCATTTCTGGCACTGTTCACATCATTTATACCTGAAGAACACAACTTCCTGCTCTCCAGCAGGTGACTCTGGAGAATCACTGGCAGTTATATCAAGAGCACAGAATTTCATCCAGAGCTTTACTTGCATACATCATTATCTCTATAAGCAGCAACAGATCAGTTAACCTGTTGATTCTTTCTGTTTAAAGCATCAGTCTATAGCTATAAGAAATAGGGCTTGGGTTCCACTTTTTTCTGTTCTTATTGCGTATTTGGCACAAAGATTTTTTTCCTGAAAATTATACATGGCAGGAAGGAAAAAAGGACCTAAAAATTAAGTTGATCTCACATTTACTATAGAGATGGGAAGGATTTTGTGTTTGGTTAGCTCACAGTTAGGTGATAAGAGAGTAGAAAACATTGAAGACATTTAAGATCATTCAAGCATTCATAGTTTTTGGAGGCTGAGGAAAAAGCCTTCATAGCAAGCAAAATGTGTTATGCAGTTGAAGATCAACTATTTAGTCATGAACTACATGAAGACAAGAGCTTAAAAAAAATCTAGTACAAATTTCAACACTTACTTTTTTCCTCCCTTCCTGCTTTTAAGAACAAGTAGTTTCGCTAATGGTCAGGTAGTCAGAAGTTTTCCATTCCAAATAGGAATGAGATAAACAGCTCTTAAAACAACTTGATTTTGTAAATCGATTTACCCTTACAGCCAGCTTAAATGGCTGAACGGTACCAAACCGGACATATTGTGGCAGTGCATACTATTCAACAAGAACTGCCTAAGGAAAGGTGAATGGAAGTTGGGGGGGGGTGTGTGGAAATCCAAGTGAGAAAAATACAAAGGTTCTACTCTGGCAGATTAAATGCAACAATTTTTAAAAAGCAAATCAGAACTAATATTAAATCCTTCTCTGAACAGGTCAGGATCAAGAGGTCTGTCAAAGAGCCTGTGAGGCCCTGCAAACATGAGGGCTGAGAGACAGACTGCACAGACCCTGTCCTCCAAGGACAGCTAAATTAATTCTTTGCATCAGTATTAACAATGGGTGTGGGGCAGGAGAGAGAGAGGAGGGAGGAGTATTTCTGTTTGTTTGCATGAGCACACGTATCTGTGTGTAAAACACTGAAGCATCTGAATCTGACAGTATAAACTGTAAAGGTTATAGAAAAATTAGAAAGGATGAGCAACAAGTCACCATGACGAGGTAAGCAGGCTATTCAGGCATTCCAAAGAAACTCAAGGATCAGATACCTGAATTACTCCTAGAATTGCATAATTTCTTCTGTGAAATTCCTTCGTTTCTTGAGCACTGTACAGAGTCAAGAGCAACACCAACTTTTAAATAATATACCCAATTGCAGAGCTACAGGTGTGGACACTTGTACCAGGCAAATTAGTAAAAATTGTTTTTAAAAACAAAGTCACATTTATCCAGGTGTCCACTAATTCTATTTGGAAATAGTGCATGGCTTCTATAAAAGAAAGTTCCGGCTTACAGTACTAGGTGTTTTTCTCCAACTAACCTGAGATTCATGGTTTTCAAGCTCTGCTATAGAAAAGGGCCTCACTCTCAAGAAGACTTTCAGAGGTTGATACACCTAGTCATTAAAAAAACAACAGGGTTTATAACAGCTACTTTTTAAACAGAGCATCCCCAAATCATATCAGCATACATCTCTGATGCAGTATTTCCTACTTTATCTTACTGCCTCACTTTCTCCTTCCTTGTGAAGTTCAGACCCTAAGCTTCTTTACTTCCTAATGTCCTTAAGTAAACCCTTTTTGCTCCCCTCCCCCCCATATTCTTTTATGACAAAGACAAGAGTTTGATTTTAAAGAGTACACTACTGGAGGCGTAAACAGCACTGCTTCCACCTTCTGGTCTCCCTCTGTATTGAATTCAAGCTATATTTTCTAACAGCTGCTCTGCAGTACTGCACTTCCATTTTGTATGGAGCATGTTCAGTTAATAGATTGACACATTCTTAGCCTCAAGAGACTGCTTCATTACCACCATACAGTCAGTAGCCCATCATCTTCCCCACAGTAAAAGCCATAAAACAGTTCTCAGTTGCTAAGGTGGGCTTTTCCATCCTGCATCATTATACAAAGGTCTCCCCATCCAGGTGAAGTGATAATAGCAGATTTTTAGAGGACTTCCAGCATTCTTTGTTTTCTCACAGAGCTTCAAATTCCCTACTTTGTCAACTTTTCATTCAGCAGATGGATTTACCAGAGGTCTCCACAGTCCTCCCATGACTCTGTTAATCATACAATATTAAGTCACCTGAGGGAAGTCAATCAGGAAACCCACCTGAACCTCTCTGAAAAAGGAGAGATGGCTGTACTATCTCCTAAAGTGTACTGCAGCACAGCATTATAGATTTTTATTTCCAAGCACTTAACACACTTTCACCAAGGATCTATATCTTTTTTTAGCTTACTAAAAAGTATGTTGCAGTTGCATTACATTTAAAATGCAATTACTGAAGTCCTTTTCTTCTCAAAAGCTTAACACGACACATCATGTAGTATTGACCATCTGCATCTGCTACTGGCTATGAGCCATTTGTAAGCAATGAGAAGTTAGCAGAAGAATCAAATACATCTTGGGGGCAGGGAAAAAAAGCAGTTCTTAACAAAGAAATATTTGCCAGAATTAAAACTTAAAAAAAAAACCCAACCCACCAACATAATCACAACATATTACAAAACCAATCCACACCTCCTGTTCCTCTGTATTAGGCAATACTGTTGACTCCATAGGTGAGGGTTTACCCGCTACACTCAGAAAAGAAACTGATTCCAACATATCAGATACTTCTGCAGAAACAGAGCTTTTCCCCTCATCCATTGTTCTGTGCAAAGGAACATGTAAGAAGAGAAAAAAAAACCTATTGTTTTCTCACAAACAGGCAGAAATAGAGAGCAAAATATAGATCAGGGTAGCCTGCATGTAAACAAACACTTCCAAAGAATGTAAGGCCCTTAAAGAAGCTTGGGAGTATGAAGGAACCTTAAACAACCGAGAGTTGGGTTATACTAAGAAACACGGGAGAGAATTCGCACCAGCCACCTCCCTTGGGCACTGCTCTCACCCGCCTGCCAGCGCCAGGCCACCGCCTGGAACCCCCACCCCCGAAAGGCCCCACGCTCCCCAGGCGTCGGGGACTCGGCCCTCAGGCCCAGGCCCGCGCTCAGCCCCGAGGCCACCGTGCCCTGCCTCAACCAACCGACCAACCGTCGGCTCAGACAAGGCCTCGCTCGCACACAGGCGGAGAGGAACGGCACGGCCTCAGGCGACCGGGCAGGCACAGCCAGGGGGGCACCCCCTCCTCAGCGCCAGAGGGACGCCCCCCCCGGCGAAGGGGCGGCGGCAGCCCCGCTGGGGCGCGGCCGGCTCACGGTGCAACGCCCCAAGCCGGGCCAGCGTTCGCGCGGCACCAACGGCCGCTACCTTGCCGCGCGCGGGAACCCGCCACACACCCCAGCCCACGCGACGACGGCGGGAGTATTTGGGCGGGGGAAGGCGGACGCCGATTGGCCGGCCGGGCAGGAGCGGGCGGGGCGGAGCGGGGTGACGGACAGGCGGGGGCGGCTGCCTCCGCCCGGCGGGGGCGCCGCCGCACAGCGTAAGGCGGACGCGAGGCCGCCAGCCCCCGCGCTAGGGGCGGGGGGGGGGGAGGGGGAGGGAGAACGGGCGGGGGGAGGGCCTGCAGCGCGTGCTGGTGACGCAGATTTATTTATCGTTTTTAATAAGGGACGGGGGAAGGAAGGGGTTTGAACGGCGCAGTGAGGCGGCGCCGACAGCGGCAGATCAACGGCCGGAGGAGGGGGCGTCCTGCCTGACCGAGCGTGCTGGGGCGGGCGGCGGGGAACCTCAGATACCTAAACGTTGCCTTCGAAACGGTTACATAAAGTTACCGCGCCTGTTACGTAACCGTTTCGACACCACGCGGTGCTGCCCGTAAACTACGTAGAACACAAGTAAAATTCACAAGCGGTGTCCCCCGGGGCTCAGTTCTGGGGCCAGTTCCGTTTAACATCTCTCTCAAGGACCTGGATGAGGGGATCGAGCGTGCCCTCAGTGAATTTGCAGATGGCACCAAATGGGGGATGTTGATCTGCTGGAGGGGAGGAGGGCTCTGCAGAGGGACCTGGACAGGCTGGATCGATGGGCCGAGGCCAACTGTATGAGGTTCAACAAGGCCAAGTGCCGGGTCCTGCACTTGGGTCACAACAACCCCATGCAGCGCTACAGGCTGGGGGAAGAGTGGCTGGAGAGCTGCCTGGTGGAAAAGGACCTGGGGGTGCTGGTTGACATCCAGCTGAATATGAGCCAGCAGTGTGCCCAGGTGGCCAAGAAGGCCAATGGCATCCTGGCCTGTATCAGGAATAGTGTGGCCAGCAGGAGTAGGGAAGTGATCGTGCCCCTGTCCTGGGCACTGTTGAGGCCACACCTTGAATACTGTGTTCAGTTTTGGGCCTCTCACTACAAGAAAGATGTTGCATTTCTGGAACATGTCCAGAGGAGAGCAACAAAGCTGGTGAGGGGTCTGGAGCACAAGTCTGATGAGGAGCGGCTGAGGGAACTGGGGTTGTTCAGTCTGGAGGAGGCTGAGGGGAGACCTGATCGCCCTCTACAACTGCCTGAAAGGAGGTCCGTCTCTTCTCCCAGGTAACAGGTGATAGGACAAGAAGAAATGGCCTCAAGTTACACCAGGGAAGGTTTAGATTGGATGTTAGTAAAAATTTCTTCACCAAAAGGGTTGTTAAGCACTGGAACAGGCTGCCCAGGGAAGTGGTCGAGTCCCCACCTCTGGAGGTATTTAAAAGACAGGTAGACAAGGTGCTTAGGGACAGGGTTTAGTGGTGGGATGGCAGTGTTAGGTTAATGGTTGGACTCAATGATCTTAAGGTCTTTTCCAACCTAAATGATTCTGTGAAAATCACAAGATGTTCAGGTTACACTGAGGCAGACCCACAGGGACAGGTGGGGCAAAGGGACGAACCCCTCTGGGGGAGAGGGGACCTGACTCCCTGCTGAAGGAACTACAGGTCAGCCTGCAGCCCACTGCCCTCAGCAAGTGAGTGATCTGCTTTTCTGGTCAGGAGTGGAAAACCTTCCTGTATGAGCCTGGCTTATTCACAGAGCAGGGAGACAGTTTTGTTTCTGTGAAGTACAAGACCCAGACACAAGTTGTATTTGTCCTTGGTTATAAACGTAAGCAGGAGGCAGGTGAAAAAGAGAGAAATACACTCAAAAGGCCACAGGAAGTTTGTTTTTAAAAGAGCCACAGCTGCCCAAAGAACACAGATGGGACTTTAGGTCACTTAGGTATGTTTAAGGGGCACCATGTCAGAGGCACAGCCAGCTGTAGGCTGATAAAAAGCTACTATGTTTTGACCAATGGTGAAGGCCAAAGACAGAAATGATGTCAAAGCTAGCCAGCTCTCTCCTCCCTAGATCCCTCCAAGTGCTTTCAGTCAGAACGCTATTGGCTTAAGCAGAGGGAAGGCGACTTGGGTGAAAGTTAGCAACTAATCACACACAAAGGTGAGCCTCAGCTAGGAATGCTTGTAGTCTGTTGCTTGTTCCCAAGTTTATTCCCTTTTAATATGACTGGTGTCACCAAGTTCTTACCAGGCTTTCCAGAGCACCCCATAAAATACAAACAATTCTAAAACTAAGGCTAGACATATTTGCCAGGCAGCTCACATTTCTAACATATTACCAGAAACCGACCCTTAGGAAGACACATTTTTTTTTCCCCCTCTGTTCACACCATTCTGTTGAGATGTTTCCCAAGGAAGCAGGCTTGTCACAATCTGCATGTGTAAACACAGCTCAGTCTCTCACCTTTCCCTCCTACCAAATCTCCTGAGCTGCTAAGTAGGGGGATAGAATCCTTCTAAGGGTTCACCTTTAATGAAATTAAGGCAAGCGGGCAGGTGAGGGACTCTTGAGTCCCTAGAGTAAGAAAGCTCAAACTTTGGCCACCATTTTAGGTCTTGGCAAATACAAATGTGACCTCACGGTCCACACAGCCATGCTTCCTCACTTCTCCTTGTTTAATTGGAATTCAGGTTCTCTCCTATGGTTGAAGCAGAAGCAGCAACTTGATCTTAAATGGAGGAAACACAACAGCGTTCTTTCATTTAACTCAGGCCTTTGTGTCTTGTAGGTTTAAGAATTAATCACAGTTCCTTTATGGATTTGTTTCCAGAAGAAAAAAAAACACCACCAAACTTGAGAGGCCTAAGTAGCAGCAATGAAAATGGCTGGTTTATTGCTTTACTTATGAAGTTTACCTTTAATACTCCAATCTATGGAAATCTAAACCTATAAAGACAACTAGAGAGTTCTACAGCTTGGTTTTCTGACTCTACGTGCAAGTCTAAAGAAAGGAACTCGCCAAACTGAACATATTCACCTGAAGTTAGGAAGTTTTATAACTAACATCCTAAGGATCCACTGACTGTGAAAAGCATGGGAAAAAAAATAAGCCGAGCATGTTAGTTCAGCCTTGCATAGCAAAAACTAAGAATTTAAAACTTCGGTAATTTACCTAAGCATCAATTTTAATGCTACTGCTTGTCTGGGTATAGACTAAGATTTCACACAAAGTTAAGTCCTTTACGGAAAATATAATTTTAATAATTTAAGTGCTGCATGTCCATACAGTCACCAACCTGCAACAAAACTATGATGCCCCAGTCTCATCTTCCTGATGTTTACAACTGGCATATTCTTCCCTAAATATCATATGATTCTCTCACACAGAACTTTATGATCTCTGTTGTCCTTCATGAAAATCATCACAGGGCTACCCAAGAGACTTGGCACACATATGAAAACAAGCAGTGACGAAAATTTGTAAATCAACTTTATTCAACGATGACCATCATTTAGGCATCGGCAATAGTAACTTCAACTTCTACACCTGGTTCAATGCTGATGGACGTGATCTGCTTGACGATCTCAGAAGGGCTGTGTAAGTCAATGAGCCGCTTATGGATACGCATTTGGAAACGATCCCAGGTCTTGGAACCTTCACCACAAGGCGTCTTCCTGGTAGTGATTCGCAGAGTCTGAAGAAAAATTATAAACACAAAGTATTTAGTTGATGCATACACAAGACTAATCTACAATCAAACAAATCCACCTAGAAATACTCTGTGCTATCTATGTCATTGGAAAGTTACTTCTTAAGTTACATTCTACTGAAGCAAACACTCCTTCCCTATATCCAATGTAATTAAAAAAAAAATCACAATTAAAATAAACTGAAGGACAAAAACGCCCCTTCCACGTTCAACACATTCTGCACGAAGCAGTTGCCCCAAGTGTCAAAGCAACTTGTAAAGTCATTATCTGTTTACACCAAGTCACCCTCTGTTTGGCAGTACTGCTTTTCATCTCAACATTTTTATTTTTTTTTTAAAGATGTTTTTAAGTGCACGTATTCAGAAAAAAACCCCAAACTTTTAAAACAGGAGAACAGTGTGAAGTACCTTGGTGGGCATGCGAACGGGTCCTTTCACCTTTAGGTTTTTTTCCTTAGCGCCCCTGATCAAGTCAGCACAGACTGAAAAAAAGAAAAATACAAAATAGCTCAGGTTTGTGAGTATTTTTTTTGCTTGTTTTCTTAAGCGAAGATTTCAAACAAGGTGTTGGCTCAGAATAGCGTATGAAATGATCATTGCCATTCATTTTAAGGGTTATCCTCATAGCCAACCACATACAAGTGGAAGTGTTACGCCATGGTTAGCAAAATCATGTTACAACAGTAGGCAAAAGCCGTTGCTACCAGTTTAAGCTGTATTTAAACTGCTATCAGTCTGAAGATCCTGCATCAAACAGCAATTCTGCAACATTTACATTATATGATTAACACACTGGCAAAGCCAGTTCCCAAACGAGATTAAATAATTTCTTAAAGAATGTTAAAACTTCTAAACTCTTGATAACAAGAGTGACAACATATCAGTCAAGAAACTGGTGCCTTTCAGTTCTTACACATTCAAATAGTGACCATTAAAACCCCGGGGAGAACTGAAGGGGAAGAAGCTGCACTCTCCCACGTTAGTCATTACGACATTAAGTTTTCAGAATGATGAAAAACTCCCAACGCTAGCTTCCATTACAAATTAAATTAGAAGCTGCTTGTCAGCGTATGAAGCACTTCGGGTCGACTTTGTGAGCCAAGCCACATACAAACACGCAAACACGAACATGTTTAATTACCACTGGCTTTGATACATTGTATTTTGCAAAGTTGTAGCAGGCGTATCATTCCTGACTTAACAAGCTACCCCAGTTAAAAAAAAAAAAAGTATCACTCACCCTTCTCAAGTGATTTTACATTGCGACTCGTCAAAGTAATCCTAATGCGATGAATCGCTACCTCTTGTTCCACAGGTGCCTTGCCAGTGTCTTTAAACGCCTAAAATGTTGAAGTTACAAATATCAGACACTAGAGCCAACACCAGCCAGCATTGTCTGCAGCCTCTTGAAACAGACCTCTAGAGCGTAAAGAACAATTGAGCTGCAGGACTATTTTATTCTACTGACTAAATGGCATATCCAAAGGGTACAGTGGCATGGAAGAAATTAACTCTATCCCAGCCAAAACCAGCACATGCGGGAACAAAAAGGAAGGGCAAATTCCTAACTGCTCTGAGGAGAAGTGACTTTTTGGTGTCTTAACTGCACCTCACAGTGGGAAGCTGCAGGAACATCCCTCCCTGGTTTGCCAACACACAGCAGGCTGTCCACTCACAGATACTCCTCATCCTCAAAAATAAACACATTTCAGAGTTCACACATCTTACAGCTTAACCTCACCACGAATTCAGTAACACACGATACCAACAAAACAGCAACAACTTAACACGGCGAGAACAAAAAGGGGCACCTGGCCAGAAAGGCTAATTCGGCCGCTCAGGAAACCGAAGCAAAGAGCTTGTGCAAATAATCGGGCATTACTGTGGACCAAGTGAATTGATTAAAGAAAAGTGAAAATACGGGGGAAGAAAGGCCTTAACACACCGTGGGTGAAATACGGCGTTTCTCACACTGATGAGCTACTACCTGTCGCATCAGGTGCCGCACGCTCCTCCTATAAAAGCCGATTTTAAGGGCAAACACGCGAGGCCTCGTCACCACCGCTCACGCCGGGCTGAGGTCGTCTCTTCCCCGCCCGCAGCGGCGGCCCCGACACCGCTCCCGAGGGGGAGCTCTGCCCGGAGGAAGCGCCACGGCCGCCGCGGCCCGGGCTCCCGCGCCGCCCTCCTCGCGGGCCGGCAGCGGGGGCACTCGGCCAAGGCCCCGGCCCGAGGCTCCGGGAGGGCGCCCCAGGGCCCCCCGGGGCCCCAGGCACCCCCCCCCCCAGGGCCAGCACCGGCAGGGAGCACGCGGTCGCCCGGGCCCGGCGGCCACGCGGCGCTGCCGGCGGCGAGAGGCGGCGGTGGCGGCGGCCCCTCTCCCCCCTCCCCAGCGCCCCCCGCCTCACCATGGCGGCAGCAGGGCCTTCCTGACCGACTTATTCCCGGGCGCGGGGCGGCGCGGGGCCCAGCGAACAGCGGTGAGCCAGGAGGCGGCGGCCGGGGAGAGGCGGGCGCGGCGGCGGCGGGGGCTTATATAGCGAGCGGCGCCGCCTCCATCCGGGTGCCGCGGGACCTTTCACCCCGGAGCCGCGGCCCGGAAGCACCGCGGAGGGGAAGCCCGGGCGGCCTGGTCTCGCCTCGCGTCCTGCGCGGCGGGTGCTGGCGACGCCGAGGGCCACCAAAGAGGGGCGAGGGGGCCGGGAGCGGCTCCGCCTGCCCAGCCGGGCTCGGCGGTGGGGGGGGGGCGGGGCGTGCACCCGGCAGGGCTGGGCTGGGCTCCGGGGCCCTCCGCGGGCCGTGCCGCCGGGCGGGCCGGCCTCGGCGGCGAGAGCGGTTTCGTGGGGCTGCCGTCCCCCGGCAGCGGGCCCGGCCGGCGCCCGGCGGGGTGCAGCGCCGTTCCCCCGCGGGATCCGCGGGTGCCTGGCGCTCCTGGCCGCCTTTACCGCTAGGCTTGAGCGTTCTCTTGGGGGGTTTGGTACACAAGTGGGTCTTGGTTCTGACAGCGGCAGTGAGCCCATGCGCATCTAAGGCCTGCCTTTTCCTTTTTTTTTTTCTTTTTTTTTCCCTTTTTAGTCACTACTGAAAGTGGAGGTGTGAGAACAGAAGTTTTAAGCAGCTTTAAGTAGAAATGCTGGTTTTGTTCATTCCTGAATGTAGGAACTTAACTTCATTTTATTTATTGAAGTTGCTTTACTTACCGAGATCGGGTATCGCAGGGATGCGCTTTTAATGAGAGCAGGCACTGATTTGGCCTGGACACTGATAACTGTTGATCCCCAAACAAGTGTTTTGCTGAGAGCATGCACATTCTAGTTACATTGCGACTTGAGAGACTTATCTGACTGGAGAAACACGTTAGATGTTATGAAGTGATGGCCTACAGTAAGGTCATTCTGATTATCTTCTTAAAATAATATTTTAATTCTAGTTTGGGCAGGGGATTGTCCAGTAATCATAGATGTGTGCTGTGAGCAAAACTACTGCCACCTTTGGAAACTTAAGTAATTACTACAGTTGTTCAGAAAAGACTCCTCGGTCTTTTAATCTGAACTTACTTTTAGCTATCACACAGCACTTAATATAATTCCCCCCCCAAAAATACTTGAATAGGTCTTCGAATGCTCCTTAAACCTCGTGTGATGGAGGCAATGCTTGTATGCCAATTAGTCCATTGTGGGGCTCAATTTTAGACTTGTTTTGCACTTGGATCATTTGTAATTGCTCTTTGAAAGCTCTGGTTTACTGACAAGTAGTCCAAAGAAGGATTAGATACTGTATCCTGGTAGAGCAGTTCTAATAAACGCAGAATCAGAAGTAGCCATCCTATCACTGCTTCCTGACATGCAGCAATGTCTTTTGCCAGTGAAGATCAGCACTTGGGAAAAATCCGGTTTGGTGATAGTCCTGTTTCTCTGCCCTCTTCCTCCCTGCAGTGAAAGCAGCATTTGTTTCTGGTGGTTTGTTTTCTGAGCCATTTAACAACTACATTAACAATTTTGAACTCACTTACATATAAGGAATCCATGTCTGCTCTGTTGTCAGCTATTCCAACTACTTTCTGAGGAAGTTTTCCATCTCTAAGAGTTTCATATTCATCCCTCTTACACACATGAGCTTGCACTGATCATGCTGGAACAATCTTCCAGTAATCCGGATAGTTCCCAATCAGCAAGCTTGCTACATTATTTACTTCTATGAATGTTCTTAGTAAACTTTATTTCCAGATAAAATATTGAATAGCATGATGCCAAGAACTAATTCCCATGAAGTTCAATTAGAAATATGTCTGACAGATTCCTTGTGGATGACACAGACCTGTAACTTCAGTAATTTACTTACTGTGAACTGTATGTGCACAGCTATGCTGGTTTCTCAGTGTCCTACTGAAGAAGTCAACATACAAACGTGTTACATCAACACTTCCTATTGTCTACCAAATACATGCTCTAATTGCATAAGGGAAAAAAGTCAATCTGAAAAGATACATTTTCCATACATTCAAGCTGTGTAATTTAAGTAAAATTTCCTCATTTATTTCTTGTTCCTATATCAAGAAGTCAGTATTTTTTTTTCTTTCCTTGGGATTAATGCAAGGTTGACAGTCAGTTCCTGATTTTTTCCTTTCTTACTTTTTCTTCTTCCCTAATATTGGGATCACCTCAGCTTTCTCTGAATTTTTTTTTTTTTTTTCTTTTTCCTGGGCTTCCCCAGATTTCTCAAAGCTTACAGAAAATCTACATTAACAGCACAGAATTCTCCTTTGGCAGCTCAGCTGCTGATTTAACAACCACCTTACTTCTGTTCCTATGTTTAAGGTTTTCCTTAGCTCGTGTTGGAATTTAGTGAGATAAATATGCTACTTTTTCTCCACAAATGTAGAACAGAAATTTAGCTGAACTTCCTGCTTTCTCTGAAATACACTATTAAAAAAAACCCCAAACCCAAACTCCTTCATGCTATTCACGTGGGTAAATACACATTATCAATAAAACTTCTTGCTTACCTTCTGAATATTCTGTCATTCTTGGCTTCTGATTCATATTTTGTATTATGCCTGGTTTTCCTTCGGTTACATATTGGTTTTAATGTAGGGTTTTCTTCCCGGCTAACATTAACTTCAGTTTAGTTATGAGGTTTTGGGGTTGGACATATAAATACATTGTTGGCATATACTTTTTAGATTAATCTTCCAGGAGTGTTCTCCTTATGTCATGTAATTAAGCATGTAAATTATTAAGAAGTAAGGTATGTTTTTAACACGACTTAGTAGTCTGTAGCAGAAACAATATAATATCTGATTTTGTGTTTTATCACTCAGAATATTGTTACATGTGCATACATGACACTTTCTGACTTTGTTTTTTATAGATTACTGGGGAGGGGTTTCTCCCTTCCTTTGACCAGTTTGTCCTTCAGAAACGGTCTTCAGTAATTAATGATCTGAATATTTTGTTATCCATGTATTTTTCTACTAGCTTATAGTAAAACCAATTAGATTCAATTTATGCTTCCAAATTAGTAATTCAGTTCCTATTAATTAAATATGTATGTGTAGGAGTTAGGTTCTTGCCAGGTTTTTGGTCCTTTACTTAATTTTAGCCTGAACATCTTTACTTTGTGCTAAGTGAATGGTCACGTGATTCTTTAGCTCATTAATGCCATTGCATTTAATCTTGCTAAGTTTTGCCTGGGAAGATTACCCCCCTCCCCCCCCCATGACAGGCTAAATTATGCAAATTTTTATCCAGAAAAGATGTTCCAATATTCTAAAATAAATGGATTTAGATTTGTAGATGTCAATTCACCTTCTGTCTTCCTTTGTTCATGTGACAAAAGGATCTTCGAGGAGATCTCCTAGACGTTCTTGTTGTGCTACGGGGGTCATCATTTAAGACTAGATCCTGGTAGAGTCTGCCTGTGTGTCTGAAGAGTTAACTGAATGAGCAGATGTGGCTCTGTCACTCAGCACCTTCTAAAGTATTGGAGTAACTTCTTGAAATGGAGGCTTTGCTTCCTTAAATCTGCTTTGTCATTTTTTATAGTGATTATTTGGCATGGGCAGCTCCCTGGAAGCTGCTTGGGTTATGCCAGCCTAATGCCTCCACTCTTTACGTTCAGTGGTGATTAACATAGTGCAAAAATATATTCCTATTTACTTGGAAAACTACGTCCTTCTCCAAGGTCTTTGCAATCTGAACACACTTTTAAAGATTTTGTTTGAACTTCTGATCATAAAATGCCTGTGAAGCAGGATCATCATACTCGAGGCTTTGCAGGAAATCATCGGTAGATGGTGGAGTATCTAAAGCAGTCAGTAGCAATCCAATGAAAGCTGTTTTCAAGCCTTTTAAGAAAGGCTTCAGCATCTGCTTGGTCTTAATTGTAGGTATCTGCTGATCCTCTTGTGTTAACCTGAAGTTACTCAGTTGTATCATGTCTCAGAACTCTCCTCCAAGTTCTTTGCTCAGCAGTTAGGTAGTACCTGTTCATATCTCTTTGTCCTCTATAGATTTTGAACATCTGTATTTACTGTGTCTACAGCTGTGTCAGCTGTTGAAACTTCCAGAAAGCCCACTGGAACTGAAAATACCCCTTTTTTAAAGATTGATTTGTGTAGTTGGGTAGTTGCTAACTGGCAACTAATGTTCTCGGCAGGTAGCAGACAGACAGAGCACACAGTGCATGAACACTGGTCTGCAGCTGGAGTTCTCATATTGCACCTAGCCTGTCCATTTTACATTGTTTAAATTTTCATGCCAATTCTGGCATAAAGATCACCATTTAAAAATGCAAGCCCCCTCCAAATACTAAGCTCTCTTTACCTTAAAATTTTTTTATGTAACTATGGAAAACATGAACTAGATCCATGACTCAGAAAAAGAGCGGTTATGCTTTGATGGACTCCTCTAGTGTTGACAAATGTTGCCATGAATATCAATCATTGAGAGATTTCTTTCAAGTAGGAAGCATGAGCTTCATAATTATTATTGCAAGCTCTTTCCTCCTAAACCTGTATTTTACACCTGACAGATAATACACTTGGGTTCTAATATTGACCTGGTTGGAGCACGACTTCCCTGAAATTTCTCCTGTGTCAGCCTGTGTTGCCTTGTTCCTCTGACACAAATCCCAGTAACAAAAAATACTCAACTGCTAATACGCTACAGCACTTCTAGTGACACCGAATCTGTGGTACTTCATTGCAACATGTCTTTGAACACTCGGGACTGAAACAGGATTGTACATCTGGGCTGCTTTCAGGAGGATATTATTTGAATTTGTCCTGCCCCTGTTCAGTCTTAAGCTTTTTTTTCAAATTGATGAGTTATGTCTTCTCTGCTTGCCTGGAAGAATGTTTGCTGCCTCTCCACTCCTTGCTCTGCAGATGCGATGCTTCTGTTAAATTCGTAGTAATGAAACAGCAACTTTTTGCAGAGAATAACTGTGCAACTCTCTCAGTCTTGACAACACCGAGGCAGTTTGTTGATTAGCAACATGCAATTTGCCAGTAATCAGTGAACTATATACTGTGGATCCGTATTGGCAATACAACAGAAATCACGGTACTAGATGCTTACAAAGTGTTAATAAGCACCTACAAATTTCTTATGTACCCTACTACAACTGATCCCACTTTGGTATTCACACAGCTCTGTGCACATCCCCTCTCTTCAGGAAGTGTGGGTTGCGAATGCACACTCCCACTTTTGGGAGTGCAGATGCCCTGTTTCTAAATCCTTCTTGTTGGAGATGTGGGCACGTGTACCTGTTCAACTAATCCATGTGCTGGTGAAAGCATACCCCGGGAGTTCCCCTGTGTGCTCCCCAGAGCCGGGTCCTCACTGCTGTGCCTCACCCTGTCAGTCCCCCAGCCTGTACCGGGAGCAGGGTGGCAGCCACTTACCGTGTCCGAGGGGGAAGATGCTGCCCGGCTTTAGAAGTAATGATGCCTGCTGCTCTGGTACTGCTTTCCCACCCCAAGGTTTCTTCCAGCAATCTCAAATTCTCATGCTGCTTTTTAAGCTAACTTCTTTTCCCAAAAGGCTCCTGGTCATCTGATCCCCTGGTTACTGTTTAACCTGGGTGATCATTGTCTTAAGCAAACTTTGTTATTGTTACTTTCCTCTTAGTGTTATCAGGTTTTGGGCAAACATCCTCTCAGAACATGCCGATTTGGGTATTCTGTTCGCGCGCACTATTTACACTCGCATTCCTACCGTATCATCTGTTGTTTTCCAGGCCACATTACCAAGAGGGGGGCACGCAATTCCTGTACAAAAAATCTCCGGCGTCAGTCCAGTGAACGTAGAACTAGTGGACACACAAACAAAACTCCTACTTTTGCATCCAGTTTTCAATTTGGAAATCATCTTGGAAGACTTCATGTGCAGAAAGGTTAATCAAGTATAAAAAATCTATTCCAAACTACACAAATCTGTCCAGTCCAGATTTGCCCACTTCAGGCGGCACTGCTTGGCACAGTTTGTTGTGATCTGTGTTACTTTGAAAAAATAGACAGTTCAAGAAGACGGCAATAGTTTGCAGCACGCGTTGAAAAGCGTCATCTAGTCAAACAATATCCATGTGACTCTTTGAACATAGCAAGCTGTTTTACCGACTGAATTGGGAATGGCTTCCAGGATGCAGATTGGTTTGCTACACTTAGCGTGCTGGCTTCTCTACGGACATTTTGCACTCGGAACGTTTAGGAACTAGCGGTGCAGGTTGGTGCATACGAACTCTTCACAATACTGTGCTGGTAAAGACTTTGGCGTTGTCTTTCCTCCTTATGTCTGCCTCCTGCAAAGACTTTGTGGGAAGCTACCGGCAGCAGGGTGTTTGCATGTTTGGATGTCTGTCCTCGAGGAAGAAAAAGTTGATTAATTTTACAGCAGTTATGTTTACCAATATATGTAGTCCACATACATTTTTGCCCATGACCCTCTCTCTACTGTTTTAGAGCCCAGTTATGAAGTTACTGATCAGGTTTTTTCTTCCAAAGACCAGTTTAATCTAATCTAATTCTTTGGCGAGACAGAGTAGGAGGGAATTGTTTCACGGTGCTTGTGTCGCCTCTCTATCATGGAGCAGGGATAATTTAAGGAATGATCCTGGCCTCACACTGCCTTACAACTAGACGAAAAAACTTCTTTTGATATAGAATGCATCACTGCATCATGGTTTTCCTTTTTTTTTCCTGAGAAGTTTTTCTTCATCCCGTTAAGATTAGTTTCCTCCTTGTGATATTTTTGATCCAACTGGTTTTCAGGTGATGAACGTTTGCAAGCACAAAATTTAGCAAATGCATGCCGTAGATGATGAGGAGATTTAAAACAAGGGGGAATCGTCATCTTGACGGTACAGGACTGTTAGAGCAGGATATTAGTTGCATCTCACAATTTTATCTAGATTACATCCAGGTGTCAGATTGACTTCTGTGGGACTTGCGAAGAGATGCCCTTCCCAACCCTGGAGTCTGTAAAGAAAGACTAAAGCCCATTCAGTAATGCTTCTCCTCCAGTGACCTGACCCCGTGTGAACAAGCCAAGTTAAATTACTCAAAACCTGACAGAGACAGGAATAATAACATAAAACTTAGGACCTGAAACTAAAGGAGATACTGCGGTGTTAAAGATGTGCTTTAGAAATAGGAATTATTAGCCACTGAGGAAATCATTACACTGTGATTGTTCAGAACAGCTGGTCGGATCCACAACATAACATGAAAGTGATCCAAGAGGCATCAAATCTGAAGAAGTTTTGGTTTCAAAGGGCTTGCTAACTTCTCTAAAAAGCTAATGTGGCAAAGCGGCAGCTGCAGCCTACTACGCAGAAATTCTGAGGTTGCGGCAGGGGGGCAGGAACAACAACCGTAATGCTATTTCATGGAAAACCCAGCGGTTCTGTTTAAGAGAACAACTTACAGTAGAGTAAAGCAAGTCTATTCAACTTGTCTTTCAGCTAAACATACGGCAGAAGTTCCTACTTCACTTGTAACGAAAACAGGGTGTGGGCATGTCCTTTCACACCAGTCTAAAAGACATCATTGTTACAAATATGGAATATGGATCAGTTAGTCTCCCAGGAAATACTATAAAATAGAAAAGTCTTCTTCCCCTGCAACAATCGCTCAAACGTTGTAAGAGATAGATGCACACAACTGCACTTCAATGTTCCTGCCGCTGTGCATGGTGAAAATGGCTAGCAACGGGTTCTCCAGCTGCAGCTCAAGGGGAGCAGTATTGCCTACTGGTTTAAAACTGAGGAAGAGATAGTATTAGCACTTAAGAGAGTTCTGGTCAAGCTTTTGATTTTTAGGCAAATAAAATTAATTATTGTGGTATTCACAGAAGGTGGTTTTGAGTATGCTAGCCACGCCTCCTGAAAAAATGTCAAGAAACATTAATACTTGTAATTTTTTCAGCATTATGATCTCATGTTTTTCTTTCAAGTACAAAATATGTACATTGCAAAATAATCTTTCAGTAATTATGACTGTTGGAAGATGTTTCTGAGATCACCAAGCAGGTACTTCATTCTATCAATGGCCCCTTTCCCACACCCTTACAGCAGGTGTATTTCCTTTCTGAGAGTCCCTTACATGTCCAGAGGAAGAACTGCCTCTCATACACTCTTGTGAAATGTTCCTGATGTGAGGTAGAGCCGATCACTTTGTTCTGGCAGGCACAAATGCTTATGCTAATACCTAGGGATTGATTCTCCTCTCTCCTGAAAAAAAAACCCAACACACCTTTGATACAGAAACCTGAGCTTTCTACTCTTAAAATCTTCTGTATATAACAGTGACTCCTATGACCTGGTGGTAACAGGTGACCACTCTGAATGGAATCAGTGGCCTTGTCTAATTTTAAGCACTTGTTCAAGACCTTAGTTTAAGTCATACGGGGTCCTGACAGTCCAGTGGGCAGGTAGCTCTAGCGTACAACACAGAAATTCACGTGCTTATAAAATATAAAATAAACTTATTTTTCAATGAGAGCTTCACTGATTGAAAGGCTTGTGGCAAATAGGTTCATTTTTGGGGGTGTCTCCCTGCTCCCTGGTTCTGGCTTGCCTCATTGCCTCCCCCAGCCACCTCCCTTGTCTCCCTTTGCAAAAGGCTCGTTCATACTACCCTTCCTATGACTTGTCAGGTAGTGCTAATTTTTTTTTACGGTTGGGACACTTTTTCAAATTCTGTTTGCAATTCAGTACACAACTTCTTAAATGAACTATGCAAGTATGAAAAGGTTTTAAAAAAATTAAAGAAATTTATTTCCTCTGCTGTTGACAGGAATGATTAATTAAATTTTAAGAATATCCTTTTTTCCCCCCTTGAAATTAAAAAACAGCTAATAGCGACTGTTTCACTTCCAAAAGCAATACAAGGATTGACAGCTTTAAGGGAGTCTGGAGAAGTTCTATACAAAGAGAAATTCGGGTGACATTCATCTACCAGCATGTCAATGCAATGATACATTCCTTCAAAAGCTTTGTGCGTGGCTTTGTGTTATCTGCAAAACATTTTCGTGGGACTGTTAGATAAGAGAGAAACAAGGATGTGGCCAAAGTATATGATAACTCTCTAAACTTACTGTATTATAGAATATATACTATTAACTACTATTAAAAAAAAAAAATCCAGCCTCCCCAGCCTATCAGTTCCCATATTTACAGTCAGCTTTTTTACTATCTCTGTTTAGGTGCAACTTTCTATATTTGCCTCTGGGGCCAGCTTCACCTTGTGCCATTCCTGAATCAAAACTCATTCACCATTTTTGAAGTAAGTGGTTGAGAAAAATACACTGCTTGAAAATAAAACTGGTTTTCCTTCGCCCTTTTTGGGGGGAGTAACTTAAAAAGAGCTGGACATTTACGTTTCCAGTTTGCAGCCTACTTTGCTCTTTGTAGCCTGGCACATGTGCAGTAGAATATTTATTAAGTTATGAATTACCCTATTATCCCAGGTGCCCTGCGAAGGCAAATGCAGTCACCTCCCTGCTCTGCTGAACACTCAGGCTATTGAACTTCAGGCTGGGTAGGGAGCATAACTCAGCCTCGTGCTCGGAGAAGTCCGGGATGGATGGTGCCTCTACTATCAAATTGTCCCATGGCATCCTTAGCTGATGGCAGACTGGGATAGATGCCAGTAGACTTTTTTGTTCCATTTGCCTTCTTTAACTGGTTTTAAGGCTTTTCATCTGACAGGCAGACAAATATTTGGCAGCTGGGTTAACTGAAGCATAGAAAGAGGCTCTTTGAGCATTGCATTAAGGTATTTGCAGCAGATAAATGGCTAAAATAAAGTATAAGTAAAATGTTCAAAGTATAGTTGATTTTAAGAATAACCATTCATTTTCTGCCCCTGGTTTCATCTGTGTTCTAGTGGCTGAATTTACGAACACAGATGCTATTGCTGCAAAAATTAACACACAAGTCAAATACTAAGCATCCACTTAAGTCCCATTGAATTTACAAATATTTGTGGTATATTCTGTAAAACATTTTTTTTGTTTTGTTTGCTTTGCTGCAGATATATCTTACCACAGAATACAGAAGCAACCGTATGTCTTCACACTCATGTCTTCATGCTTCCCATCATACCTTCTGTATTAAGGATGTGCCCACCTCCAAGTCATATAGTATTTTTATCATTTGAAGATAGTGTTCTTACCTCTTTCTTTCTGGGTTGAAACCCATGACACCCAAAAAAGGGAGGGGTGGAAAAAAGGAATATGAAGTAAGTGAGTGCAGAAGAAGCCTCCAAAGAAAGAGGAGCAAACAACAGAACAAGCCAGGAGCAGGGTTAAAGAGGCTCATTCTTGATGGGAAGCCAGAAGCTATGTCAAAGAGAAACGGATAACCGTTCCCTGCTTAATTATCAAATATGTTTAACTGTAATACTCCCATCCATCCTCAAATAGAGTAGCATCAGAATTGCAGCTTATGCTTACTTTATAAAAAAACAATTATGAAATGTCTGTTTGGGAATCAAAGACGCTAAACCTTCATTAATAGCTGTAGTAAGTGAAGAGTAATACAGAATGATAAAATACACTGCCTTGCTTTTTGTTTTCCTTCTCATTCTTCTAGAAACTGTTTATTACAACTGCATACTTCCCATGCTTCTAGCCACCTTTTCTTGTCTTATAATCACTTGACTGCTAAAGTAATGGTTGAACTTCACAGAACTCAAGAGAGCACCTTGAAGTTGCTTTCCATTGCATGGAAAAATTTAATTTTGACCTAAAACAATTTCAGCACTAACTAGTATTGGCTCTTATTTGGGGATTCAGTTTGAATTAGATAAAATTACATAAAATCTCTTTCTTAACTGCATCCTGTAAAATTTTGCATATGTGCCCATCTGAGGGAAAAGAGGAGATACATGGGGAAGGCTGGGGGTGGTGGGAGATTGATGAAGACTAGCTGAAGTTCCCATCTGGGCTGTGGTCACCCCAAACTGCTAAGAGGCAGACTCTAACCCACCTGGTTTTGAATAGTTAGCTCTCAGCACTGCAGATCTGGAAGTCTGAAAGGCAGCTTGGGCTACTCATGAACAGAGAACGTAAAACAAAACCAAGAAAACAGCTCACCTTGAGAAAATGGCCACTGTGACATGGCATCCCAGCGTCCCAGAAATGGCACTTCAGTTGATGCTACAAAAAATCACCAAACCTAAACAGAAGAATAGTTTAGTTTCCAAGGAAAATAATCATATCAAACTGTGGAACTTGGTTGATGGTAAGACATGAGTGATCCAGCATTTACCACTTGAGACAAATGAGGCTTTGTTCCTTCCTAAGAGCACAGTCAAGATGCGTGGTCGCTCTTATTTGAGGAGGACCAGCCTGTTCTTAGCATCAGGTAACTCATGCCCTGAATACAGCATGCCTGGCAGGCAGAGGGCTGGAGGGCACAGCCCAAGGGCATCTTACAATACCACTGTGCCCAGACTTGCACTGATGCTGCATCATCTGAATCTGTGGAATTCTGGATCCCATACTTCCAAATTTGCTAGACCAAACAGAGCTGACCAGGAGATGAATGCTAGTTCAGCCTTTCAAACTCACTGTGCTTTTATATATACCCTGCCAAGGCATTTAGTCCACAGAAAGAAATAGTGATGCCCCTTTTATATTTGGTTGTCTGGATGATTGGGGCAGCCATAGAAAGAATCCTCAGCACTGGCCTCACAAGGGTTTCACACTCCAAAAGCATAGCAAGGTGTCAATAAACTACAACTACCTGGTTGTAGTGCTTTCTCCAGGCCTTCAACAAATCTTCTGTTTAGGCTGATCAAACTGCTGGTGATCGGTTCCAGAAATGAACAGAATAAATAAACTAGGTACAAATAACCCTTAAGGTTTATCCTGACTTGTAACTATGTCTTGCTAACCGTCTGGAACTGTGTTGCATTCATATGTTTGGGGAAGGAGAGATAAGGAACAAAACCAGCCTCTAGAAAGGCTTAGGGAAAAATCTGGATGAACAGAATCCCATAAGGGTTGTAACACGATTGTCTGCAACTGCCCTGCTAGCATCGTGTGCCTTCTGCTAACGTTGTACATGGATGTATGCAAGTGTGACAAAGCTAAGGAGCAATGTGCAGCTACACTCATTAGCTTTAATGCCAGCTTTAGAAGTAAGAAGGCTTCTTTTAAAAACCTGGACCCGTGTCCAGATGAAGAAAACAGAAAGGATAAAACTCGGGTGGATTAAATATAAAAATAGGTGGAAAAAAACCTGCAAGGAACTAACATAAACCCCATAATTTATCATTTTCAGAATATCAAGAACAAGAAATCTATCAAGCCTCTCTGGTAGATCTACTGATGTCAGGTTTTTTTAAAAGAAAACCAAACCAAACCAAGAAAATACTAATCATTGAACCCTGACCTCCTTGCCAAGAGAGCAAAGCCATTACAAAGAATCAAAGTGTGTTCCTTGCATGTTGTCCCTGGACACAAAATAGGCTCATGCTAGAAACATTTTTGTAGGAGAACTCAGGAGCTGTCTGAAATTCAAGCATCTACAAATGTTATTTTAATTGCAGAACTTTTGTGGTTGGAAGGGACCTCTGGGGATTGTCGGGTCCAAACCCCAGCTCAGAACAGGGTCATTTGGAGCAGCTTGCTCTGTACCGTGCCCACCTGGGTTTTCAGTATCTCCAAGGATGAAGTCCCCCATATCTCTGGGCAACCCATCCCAGCATCTGACCCTCACAGTAAAAAAGTTTTTTTCTTGCATTTAAATAGAGTCTCCTGTCCTTCAGTTTGTGTCTATCGCATCTTGTCCTGTCACTGGCCACCACTGAGAAGAGCCTGGCTCCATCTTTTCTGCATCCCATCAGTATTTATAGAAACCAGTGGGAGCCCCCCGAGACTTCTCTTTCCAGGTTGAACAGTCCCATATCTCAGTCTCTCCTCACATCCAGAGGTTCCAGTCCCCTCATCAACTTAATGGCCCTTCGCTGCAGTCCTGGTCCAGGATATCCATTACTTTCTTGTTCCGGCAGAGTCCTGAGCCGGACACAGCGCTCCAGATGTGCCTCACCGGTGCTGAGTGAGCAGAGGGGAATAATCTCCTCTGGCAATGCTCTGCCCTCTGCAGCGCACCCCTGGATGCTGTTGGCCGCCTTTGCCACAAGGGTGCATTGCTGGCTCATGTTCAGGTCTGTGGCTGCCAGGAGCTCCAGGTCCTTTCCTAAAAAGCTGCTTTCTAGCTGTTCAGCCCCCAACCTGTACTGGTGCATGGGGTTCTCCTCCACCAGCTGCCCAACTTCACAGTTCCCTGCATTAATTCCTGTTGGCCGTTTTCTCCAGCTTCACCAGGTAAGGTCCCTCTGAATACCAGCACAGCCATCTGAGGTACTGACTGCTCCACCCAATTCTGTATCATCTAAAAACTTGCTGAGGGTGTGCTCTGTCCCATCATCCAGGTCATTAATGGAGATGTTAACTTGTACTGGGCCCAGTATTGGTCTCTGGGGTACACCACCAGTGACTGGTCTCCCACTGGTCTTCATGCCACTGATCACAACCCTTTGAGCCCAGCAGCTCAGCTAGTTTTCAGTTTTCACCATCTATCTAGCCTGTATGTCATCAAGTTCTCTATAAGGATGTAATGGGAAACAGTGCTAAAAGCCTCACTAAGGACAAGTTGAGCAACAACCACTACTCTCCCCTCACCCAGCAAGCCAGTAATCTGATCACAAAATGCTACCAGGTTGGTCAAGCATGATTTCCTATTCATAAATCCACTCTGACTATTCCCAATCACCTTCTTGTCCAGAATTATTTGCTCCACCACTTTCCCAGGGATTTAGGTGAGGTTGACTGGCTTGTAGTTTTCCAGATCCTCCTTTTTGACCATCTTGCAGATTGGAGTGACATTTGCTTTCTTCCAGTCCTCAGGAATCTCTGCTGACTGCCATGACCTTCCAAATATAATTAAGAGTGGCCTCACAAATGACATCAGCCAGCTCCTTCAGCATTGGTAGGTGCCTCCCATCAGGTCCCGTGAGCTTGTGTGCCTCCTGTTCGTTTGAATGTTCCCTAACCTTATTCTTCTCTACCAAGGATAAGTCTCCCTTGCTCCAGCCTTCTCATTGGTCTCAGGGGCCCACAATTACAAAACGCAAACCTTACCATTAAATACTGAGGCGAAGAAATCACAGAAGAGTAGTTTGGCCTTCTCCATGTTGTCACCAGCTCCTCTGCCACATTCATCAGTGGGCCCAGATTACCCCTAGTCTTCCTTTTGCTGAGGATATACCTGTAGAAACCTTTTCTGTTGCTCTTCACATCCTTTACCAGATCCAATTTGAGACAGGCTTTGGCTTTTACAACCCCATCTCCCCACACTTGGGGCAGTCTCTCTGTATTCCTCCTGGGTGATCTGACCCTGCTTCTAACTCTTTTATGTTTATTTTTCATGTTTGAGTTTAATCAGGAGCTCCTTGTTTATCACTGGGGGCATCCTTGCTCGATTCCCTGTTCATTTGGAATGGACCGATTTTGAGCCTGGAGAAGGCAATCCTTAAAAATCAACCAGGTGTCCTGGGTCTCTCTTCTCTACAGGACCATATCCCATAGAAGCCTTTAAGAAATAACTTAATTATATGATTGACAACTGTACAAGATACATTAGCAGATACTATATTAAAGGAATTAACAGACACAGAGAGAAATGTCATTTGCTTTAGGAGCCAATATTGCTTCAGTCGGAAGGAGTTGTGCTTCACAGTGATGTTGAATTATATGGGAATTCTTCAGGAGCACCAACAGCATGCAGATAAGGAGCTGGTTGATATGTTTCCCTTGGGTTTCCAAAGGTATTTGAAAAATCCTTCACTGTGAACTTTTTAAAGGTACTAAGCAGCCATGTTTTAAGAGAGAAAATCCTGGGCTGGATAAGTCAAAAGATAGGAACAGAGGATGAAAGCAAAGCATCAGTTCTCTCAACTAGAGAAAGCGCCCAGTGGTGTTTCACAGGGTTATGCGCTGCTTGGCACATTCTTAAACATTGCAAGAGGGTGAGCCATAAGATAAATAAATTTGCTGATGGTGGAGTTATTTAGGACAGTGAGGGCAAGGGCCAGCTACAAACCAGCAGAAGGGAATTCAAGGTAAATTGATGTAAAGTGAGGGAAACAGGCAAAATAATGGATTCTGAATGATCAGGCCTGAGATGTTTCTTGGTTAGTATTAACTCACTGCTCGTTAGCAATCAGAAAGCAGCAAATCAAATCTTAGAAGTTACTTAAAAATAGAGAACATTGTTATGACAGTGGGCTAGGATGTGCCTACATCTTGAGTGCTGCTCAGAATTCTCACTCCCCCTTGAAAGAGAATCCAGTAAAGTTGACAGAGACATCTGCAGAGCTGATTACACTTCAAGAGCAGGTCTTGGCCATCCAGTATTCTTCTGCCAAGTATAACAGAGAATTTGAAGGGTGCTTGATTTTTCACAGAGACTCAAGTAGCACTTATTGATGCTAAAGTACCATTAAGCACAAAATATCAAGTTTCTAGCAGTTTAAGCAACAAGCTACCTAGATTGGCAAAATAAATACAACACATAAGCATCTAGGAGAGACTAAAAAACTTTAATTCATTTTTTATTATATTATTTTGAGGACTGGAGAAACATTTTTATGTAAGGCTTGATATTAAGGTGAGGCATGCCAATGGCTTTATCCAACATTTTGTCTTACATGTCCTCAGCTAATAATTTTAAAAGGCCTAGATTATATTGCCAGACCTTATAATACTGGCTTATTATGACAATTTTTATAAGATATTTCTTGTTTATTAAAAGAAGTTATGCAACATGAAAAAAACATAAGTTCTGGTTCTATGGCATGATTATTTTGACAGAGTAAACACAGGAAATCTATTCCAGAATTTACCTTAGGTTTTTTCATTCCAGATGGTATTTTACAGTTCCACTTAAGAGGACAGGAGAGCAAGAAATAGTTAAGCTTAGATATGCTTTATAAACCATTAATTTCAATGACCAACCCAAATACCATAAAGACCTACAGAATCATCTCAAATTCACATAGTTGCTCATTTCCAGGATTTCACGGGGATAAGAACAGATGCGTGTCAGAAATCAGGAAACTGGCTCAATTCCTTTGGGATCTTTTTCTCCAGAATGGAAGCAAAGGGGAGGAAGGGGAAGGAAGAAAAACAATTTGGCTGAAACATCATTCTTTGTCCCGTCTTAACAAGAAGGGGAGTCTTTGGGCAGAACAGCAATATCAGCTACAGCAGTCCGGATCTTCCTAGCTCCAGATAAGGGTCAAGGTCTTGACAGATCTATAATTATCAGTTCTGATAAATCAGGAATCGGAGCTCTTTGTCTTTGGCATCGCCTGCAGCACTTCCTCTCCCAGACACATTACAACCAGATTAGGAAATCTAGTAGATAAGGCACAAGCAGCGCAGAGAGTAGTTCCATAGTGTGCTTTGAGCATCAGCAGAGCATCATTGTTACTGCTTTAAGCAACCTTCCTTCCAGCACTTCCAATATCTCACCTAATACTGACACATGCATTACAAAGGGCGAGTAATCCCCCCCTTACCCTGCTTTAGGAGGGATTTTGTATCTATACGTCTCCCTTCATGTTTTCCCAATTATTTTTTTTTTTCAAGCTCTCCCTATGCCTTCAAAGCCTGGGAACTTTCTATTCCACACAAGATGCTCTTACAATACTTCAGTTACTGAAGTTTACAATATACCAACTAGCAAGTTGCAACTAACACACCTGGTAGCATGGAGGTCTTCTAAAGCACAGGTTGTTAATATTTCTTCCTCGTAATACCCTTAGACTGACAAAGAGATTCCTTATTTCAATGGGGAGATCGGGTAGTTCACATTTTTCATTTCAGAAACAGCATACTTACTGAAAGTAAGTACATCTAAGAACAAGAAAAAAAACCCACTGACACTATTTATTTTTCTGTATTCATTGATTTGTGATGCATACTCATTCCTTGGTAAATGAAGAGGAAAAGCTCAAACGCGCAAACCTAGCTTGTGTCAAGAACTACTCATATCTGACATTTTGGAAATACCAAAAGGTATTATGTACAAAGCCCTTTCCAAAAGCAGCCCTTTTTTGTACTTCACTTATTTGAAAACAATTATTTTCTGCACATCGCATTCCCCGGTTTCTCCCTGAGCAAGGCAGCACACCACAGATGAACCAGAAAAAGTTGTATTTGCCAACGTCTTGATCCTTGCCTCCATCCCCTTCCACGGTAAAAACCCACAGTTTTGTTAAATGTCTTTATTTATAATCTTCTTATAACAAAGCATTTTTTTTTAAACAGTATAAAAAACAGCAACAAAGCCCTTAAATCACCCAGGGGCTAAATTCATTATGTTTGGAGGAAAGGTGGAGGGAAAGAAAAGTTAACACTAGAAGAAAGGGTAAGAACCCTGAGTTTCCCTAGAGGGTCCCCCTGAGGGCCTGGAGGCTGGGAAGCAGCTGGGCTGCGCTCAGGCGCTCCTCTACATTGGCCTTCCAGCAGCAGCTGATGATGCTCTGGAGCCTCTGGCCCACCAGTGACTCGTGGAAAACAGCAGTAGCCAGGGAAGGGCGCAGGTTGTAGGCTACCACGGCATAGAGCACGTACTGCCGCTCACCCAGGTAGGGCTGCTCTCGCATGACAATTTGCCAGAGGGTGATGGCAAATGAGTAGATGTCGGCTTTGGCAGTGACCCTCTCCCCCTTGAGGAGCTCAGGGGCACGGTGCGTGTACGTGCCCCCTTGCTGGCACACATGGAGGGTCTGGGACAAGCCCTCCTCCAGTTTCTGGGAGCACCCAAAGTCTCCAATCTTGCACACTCCCTGCTCAGTGATGAAGATATTTGCAGGCTTCAGGTCCAAGTGCACAATGCCCTGTGAGTGAAGAAAGGCTAAGCCAGTCATAATGTCACAAGAATAGCACACAGTCTCTTCCATGCTCAGGGCCAGCCTTCCACATCCTCCATCATCCTCACCCTGCCTCCACACATCCCCAGTGCCATAAATTACGTGGTGCAGGGTGATGTTGCCCACATACTCCATAATGATGGTGCCCAGGCTGTTCTGGCTGGCTGGGGCACACGTGCTGGCAGCCACCACACGTACTACATTATTGTGCTGTAGCCGGGCTACGTTCAGCTCAGCCCAAAAGCTCTGTCGTGACGCCAGTCGGTTTTTGCTGCTCTTCTTCACCTGCTTCACAGCCACAGTTGCACCATGGTAGGTGGCTTTGTAGACAGAACCGAAGCCCCCAGAGCCCAGGGGCTGCAGGAGGCAGAGCTGATCCCAGTCAATGGAGCACCAGGCCAGGCGTGGAGGCAAACGGCGAGTCCTGGCTGAAGGAGTTCCCCCCAAGAAGTTTTTGCTGTCTTTGCCAGGGATAACTAAGGGGCTGCTGCAGGGTCGCAAATCCGCAGATGAGGAGAACTCCAAAGGAAGAAAACAATTAAGAGGAATGGGTGAGGGCATAATAAGATGGAGAAAACAACAGGCAGTTGCTAAGACAGAAGACTGAAAAGCTTCCCTGACAGAAAAGACTCTATAGGTCCTTCCAGAGCCTTTTATCCTCTCTTCACCACTCTCCCTCCCACCCCCAAATGAACTGCATCTGTCGCAACTAGCTGAACCCAATCAGGCTCACCTGGAAACATTCTTCTCCAACCCTGGAGTAAATCTCTGGAAACTCAAGGAAAATAGACTTAAAGCTAAAAAAAAATATTAACTCACATGTACTTCATGTACTTTTTAATCTCAAGAGAAAAGAAAGGTGTTCTGCCCATTGAATGCCTCTAGCAAAATGCCCCAGCGCTAAATAAAGCGGTGGTTGGTGAATGCATTTCACCGTGGCTCCAGGCAAGAATGATCATCATCATCAGACGCATTAAACCACTCAAAGTCATCGTCAGGGGGAGCAGCTGAAATGGTGAGTGCTCCCATTTAACGAGCCTATGGCAGGCATGACTGAATATAACAGTGTGTTTGTAGAGACCTGCCGCTTAAACACAGCTGGGACAAGGGGATGGGTTTGGCTGCTCAGCGCTGCCCATGCAGGACAGCAAGCTCAATAGCAGCACAAAGACAAATGATTGCTCTTTATCATCCATTGGATATAGTAAATAGAATTATATGTAGAGATTTGGTTATCTTCCCATCATACCCCACGCAGTTACTAGGGGTGTGTATTTTATTTCTACATCCTCCTCAGTAAACATCACTAAATTCACAGAGCTGTTCTGGCAGAAGTCAAACGTACATAGTTTTGCCTTGCTGGTCCAAATGGTTTTTTTTCAGAGGGGCTTTTTCTCTTTTGACCCTGCTTTCACATATTCACCATGCTCATGCTAACTGCCTCAGTGCTCGGTACCTGCTGTACTGCCCTTCCATCAGAGCACCCTTATGGGACCTGTGCAGCTAAGCGCTTCTGAATATTCCATTAAGTATCTTTCTGTACATGTTGACAAATATCTTGGAAAGCTATTTCCCACCTCCTTGCCCTTCAGGACCTTCCTCTGGATGTCAGCTTTGCCAATACAGGTCCTGCTGTGGGACTTCAAAGACTGGCAGTGCCCGTTTCTCCAGAGTTTACCTCTGGGCAGCACTGGCTCTGCAGGCAGTTCCTGCAGAGTTTTCCTGGTGTTTTCTGTTCCTTTTGCTTCTCTGGATGCATAAGATGCAGCACAGATGCGCTGAGGGAGGTTTCGGGGTGCTCAGAACATGTGCAAGCAGAACTGGTGTGTTCTCCACCTTGAGAAGGGCTCGCTTGTTCACCTCAACAGACAAACCTAATGTCCCAAAGACACCTTCTGGCCCTACTCAAACCCTAGATCAGCTCAGCCAGAGGGTTCCAAAGACATCACTCTGCAGCAAATTGGTGATTGAGATCTTCCTGGGTACTGAGACTTAGGACTATCGGGAGAAAGTTGTCATCCCCATTCACAGGAACGCAAACTTGGACCAGAGGTGAATGAGAATGGGGAATTTGGGTTATCACCTGCCAGTGAGAAACAGATAGGCTGGGGAAGAACTAGACAAATAGGTGCCAATATGCATTGTAGGAGTTGTTAACAAGTGAGAGTGCAAAGAGTTAGGGACGCCAGAGGGCCTCTCAATAGCCCTGGGTGGGACAGTCCCTGCAGATGGGACTGCCCCACAACACAAGGCTCCTCTTTCCTTCCCCCTCCCAGAAAGGACTCTTAACAGTACTGGAGGCCCCTGGACCCCTCAGGTGCTATTGCACCCTGTGAGCTTTCTGCTGTAAAGCACAAGCCAGCCAGGCGATACCCTGCTGAACATCGGTTGCACAGGGATGCTTTTGGGGAGGCAGGGGGAAGACCAAAGGAGCTTCAGTGTAGCTTTAAATATGCAGCGAAATCAGCCATGGAGATGAGAAATATTTTACACTCCTTTTTCTGAGCAGCAGTGTGATATTATGCTTCTACAAAAAAGTCTTCCGATCTTTGCAGAGAATGTTTTCTAAGCAGGCAAGTTGTGACGGAAATTAAAAGCTGCGATAAACTATGCTGGAGAGAAGAAAGAATTTTTTTAATGCTTATTTTCTGAGAGCCGTTAGGGATCAAATTCTGGCATAGACCTCTGTGCCATATAGTATATAAATACAGCAGAGAGACCATCTCTGCCGCAAATTCTCCAAGAACTTCAGCCTCCTCGTGGGAGAAGCGCACTTGTTACAACCCGTTTTCTCCAGGTGAAGGTGGCAGAGAAAGTTAAAAGGGAAAGTTGGTTGAGGGAGAGGAGTTGGTAGAAGGATGCATGGCTGAGGGCTCTGAGTTCAGCTGGCAACTACAGGAGCATATATGGAGATTCTGAATGCTGCAGAACACAGTAGTAATATCTACATTCATAAAACAGAGGGTTAGGATTAGGGCTGTTCCCAAATTTCTCTGGTTGAAGTCTCATCCGGGAGGACATAGCAGACCTTCCCTACTATTTTTTTCAAACTCCATGCCTCCTCCCCACTCCTTCCAATTGTCCCTTTTTTAGTAATTTTCCTGCTATCCTTTTCTGCTAGAGACCTTTTGGGTTTGCCCCTGCCATGGCAGGGATGTTGTATTGCTCTTGGGGAACACACTGAATTTTTGAACAGGAAGAGGGGCATATTTCAGGACCTAAACAGACTTAGTGTAACTTACTGTCTTGTCTCAAGCTGACTGCTGAGGACCGGAGCAGGGGCACATCCAGCGTCTTTCCGTGTGAACACAACTAAAGCAAATCTAAAAGCAAGCAGGCTTTTATTCTTAATAAACATTATTTTCCTGTAATCCAGTTGATGATGGCCCCGTGACTTCCCAGGGGTCGCAACCGCTGTAGGACATCCTTGCCATGCTTTGCAGCCCCGCTTAGCTCCAGTGTCACCGCAGGCTGGAGGAGAGGGCCGCAGCATGGCCCAGGGAGCCACTTTCGCAGGGGAGCAGAGCTGCTGGGGACAAGCCGCTCCCAACCACCCTTCCCCAGGGGAGCCCACAGCATCGCACTGGGCACCCCCGGCAGCCTCCAACCACGCCGTTCCCATTTCACTGCTATTTCCACAAGGAAGAAGGAAGCCGTCTGAAGCAGAAGTCATCAGCAAAGAATGCAACAGGAACTTTTACAAGTGACAAGAGGGAAACACACAGTCCGTGTCCCGAGGGCTGCGCTATCTCACCGTTACCACAGCCTGTGGCAGTGATGGTTTTGTTCCAGGCTTGTATGCCGTTGTTTCTACAAGTAAAACACGCCTGTGCATCCGATGCTGCAACAGCTGCCCAGCCTAATCTGTGCTTCCAGCTGAGAAGGAGTACAGAATCAGTCTCGCTCGGTTCACCCGTTTATATTTCACTTGCGTATCAAGAATACAGAAACTCTTTGTTTGCCATCACTGTTAGTCGCTAGCGCCGCTGGTCGAGTTGCTGACAACGGAAGTCGTCAGCCCCAGCACCGAGGGCGTTACAGGACCGATGTGGATGCAGCCGCCACAACAAGAGGACACACACCAAATCCCAGAGTCTGATTCTGCTCGAGGCACCTCACCACTGTGGTTCTTCACAGCCAAAGTTTTGACTAAACCCAGAGAAGGACAGGCCTGGGGATTGGAACTGGTGTCAGAGAGCGGAAGATGGTATAGTTACAGGCTTCTCCACAATCATTATTTCTTTGTGCGCTTGTTTGGTGTACCATGTAACAAACCCTTGGAGGCCTGGCTGTTCAGCGGCTTCTAAGAACTGCTTGACAGTACGGAGGTAGCATTGTGTTTCTAATAATTTACTTTATCTTGCTAAAGGAGTCAAATTTATCTCTTAAGTACTTAAATTACAGTCCTACTGTCAGAGTAGCACAGTTCCTTTGCCTGTGCCTTAGTGACTTCTGAGAGGTTTTCTTCCCAGTTTTAAATCAAAGTTTTCTTTTTCTCTCCATTCACTGTCAGTCCCTGTGATCTCAGTTTAGGACTTGGTGACGAACCTATATTCTTCCTGATGCATATAGCGTTTTGCGGTCCAAATGCTGCTTCCAATCCCAACTCAGCAACCTCACACGATATTCAGAGTTGCCTGAAAGCAGTTCCAATATGATCAGTGTAAGCAGTACCATTATTTGAAGCCAGAACATACACAGGCTTGCTCTGAAGACAGTCCACTGAATAACTATTTTTTTTACCACAAGCACAAGCCAGAAAAGAATCCAGTTCAAGTTTTAGAGTTTGGTTGTTTTGGTGAGACAAATGACACCTTGGAATAGCAAATACAAGCAAGTTTTCGTTAAAGCAGTCAGAGCTAAACCCAAATGCAAAGAATAACTACATCTGCAGGAATTGCGATGCTACTGTACAGCTGATCTTTGGAACAGAGACATAATAATAATAATAATAAACATTTTAAAAGGTTAAACCCTGATTTATACATAATAAGACCAAGTTTCAAACACACATTGCCAAACAGCTGCTGGGTGCTTTTTTTCTTCCCAGTAAGGTTGCTCTGTGTGTTGAAGAGCATGAAGCAAAGGCTCTCCTTACCTGAACACACCGAGGTTTTAACTGGAGGCGCTGGCACGGCAGGCGGGCTTTCACAGCTAATTTACTGGGGCCCCACTGACCACTAGTGGGCCAGGGATAACAGCCTGGGACCTGCCGCCAGGGATTAAAATCACAATTGCAAAAAAAAAGCACCTGGAAACAAGCTAAGAGAATCTAAACTTAGGGGTAAAAATGATTGAGTGTGAACTACAGGCTCTGACCCATAGCAATACTTTCTGGCCGTGCAATGGCAGGTACCAACCCTGGCAGGTTTACTGCTGTCATACGGCGGGCACCTCATGTGGTATTTTCATCCAAATTGTCCAAGACTGGTTTTGCAGTCTTGCCCCTGGCACAAAGCTGATTTGCTGGGGTTACGGGGAGATGACAAAAAGTCATGGTGGAACTTCAAACCTGTAGCTTAAGGACTAGAAACAGCCCCAATGCTTTAATGAGAAAAATGAATCAGCTGCAGCAGAGGGCCCAGGGGGTAACACTTGTGCTATTCTACCGCTTGGTGACAGCTGCTTTCTCAGGTATGGCAGCTTTAATGCTGATGCCAAGGACTGAAGTGTAAAAGAGTCGGTTGTTCCCAGCAGCTCACACAATCCCATGAGCAGGGATAACACCCAGCTCCGTGATTCTTTATTCTGGATGCTGATGCTGCCAATGTGGGGGCTCCCTGCAAACACCAGCACCTTCAGAGAGTTGCAAGGAGGGGAAGAGGCAAGAGGATCGGATCACAGAATCATAGAATCACTGAATGGTTTGGGTTGGAAGGGACCTTTAGAGGTCATCTAGCCCAACCCCCCAGCAACAAGCAGGGACATCTTCAACTCCATCAGGTTGCTCACAGCACTGTCCAACCTCACCTTGGATGTTTCCAGGGATGGGGCCTCCACCACCTCCTTGGGCAACCTGTTCCAGTGTTTTACCGCCCTCATTGTACAGAATTTCTTCCTTATATCCAGTCTAAACCTACCCTGCTTCAGTTTAAAACCTTTACCCCTTGTCCTGTCACAACCGGCCCCAACTCCCCATCTTTCCTATAGGCCCCTTTTAAGTACTGAAAGGCCGCAATCAGGTCTCCCCGCAGCCTTCTCTTCTCCAGGCTGAACAAGCCCAACTCCCTCAGCCTGTCCTCATAAGAGAGGTGCTCCAGCCCTCGGATCATTTTAGTAGCCCTCCTCTGGACCCGCTCCAACAGTTCCATGTCCTTCTTGGGCTGAGGGCTCCAGAGTTGGACACAATACTCCAGGTGAGGTCTCACCAGAGCAGAGTAGAGGGGCAGAATCACCTCCCTCGACCTGCTGGCCGCGCTTCTCCTGATGCAGCCCAGGGTAGGGTTGGCATTCTGGGCCGCCAGCGCACATTGCCGGCTCATGTCCAGCTTTTCATCCATCAGTGCCCCCAAGTCCCTCTCGGCAGGGCTGCTCTCGAGTCAGTGGCACTGAAATGATGGCCTGGGCGCCCTGGCAGGCCGTAGCAGGTTATCAGTGGTTGCCCTAAGTTACAGGGTATTGAACCTCCCTGATTAAAATGGGTCGTACGGTTCAAGTGTGTTGTTACAAGGCTTGCATCAGTGAATAAACAGAAGCTTCTTGTAAAAATACTGCTGAAGAAAATATGTTGAAGCTGAACAGAGCACACAAACCACGGGGCAATCCTGCAATACTTCATTGGCGTAAGGAGACAGGCACTGACAAAATAAGAGGAGACAATTTTTAGGTGAGGACAGACTTCAATGAGTCTGGGAGTTTAGTCCGTGGTTTTTTGTCTTTAATGTTTGATATTTGTTATTCCTATGTTAGAGCTCGGGTGTCGCTCATTTATGGCATGCCCTGTAACCATACAGAGCCCGTATTTTATTTTCATTTTCAATGCAAGTACTTGTGAGGGAACTTAAGGATTTACCCATGACCATGTGTGTAACGATTTAACACAAAGGCAATAAGCCAGAGGTGAGCTTAATTTCAAAGGCACAGCCTGCAGAACTTTTCTGCTGAAATTGTATCTATTACTACACAAGGGCAGCTGACAAACACCTTCCTCGTGGGACGCTGTGTGCCCCAGAGATAAATTGCTGTCTCTCATAGATTAATCAGGCATTTGGAAGAAACTCTTCCAACTCCCCTGGGAAACCACACGCTGTGCTCTCTCGGAGATACCTTTGCAAAGTGCACGATTCATTTTGGACTTGTAAACCACAAAAACTTTAAACTTTTTGAAGTAAACCAAAACAAAATAAAACCCATTTCTCAACTTCTACGGGTTTGATTGCTCCCCCCATGCATACAGACACATACACATCTATGTGCGCGTGCACACACACACTCACAGTGTACATATACCTACATATACAAAAGTTCAAGCAGCATACTGATTTTCAGAAACTGTGACTATTCAGGTACTCTGCGTTATTGCACTCCCGTCAAGCAGAGATCTGACCGCTTTATATCCAAGTGGCACTGAACCCTTCTCCCTTGTACGCTGCAGCTCAGTGCAACGGTGAAAAGCAGTGCCATGGGCAACCTACCAAGGATCAACTCAAATGATTTCCAACCCAGCCACAGCGTGCATTCCTATAGTCCTGTTTTCAGAGTGCCCAGCGGATAGCTGACATCTCTTCAGTCCCCTCTGCGGCAAACCAGCCATGTAGCTGGTGATGCTGTGACACACACATCCCCAAAGGAGACAGGGTTGTGGGATGACAATGACACTGAAGGACACAACCGTTAACTGTATTTTTTTAAATGACTTATTTCTCTGAAAACGTTCATTTCTTGTAGACACACAGACCATTACAACAAACAAATACATATAAGTATGTAAAAAGAAAAAAGACTGGGCAAGATGTTACGCCTTTATTAGGAGTAGAGAAAGTTTACGCTGAATTACCTGGGATATAGCACGCACACAGGAACTTGAAACTTCACGCTGCTGCTGGGGTCTGACATTTTCAGCGCCACTATCTCCACTGTTGTTCAAAACACAGCAACCCAGCCTTGCTGTTTATGTGCTAACAGCCCCAGCTCATGATGATGAGCAGCAGCTAAATCCTCTACGACACTTCTCAAACTTTTAAGCACAAGACTACATTTTGTAACAGAGCTTATCTTGCTGCCCTACTTGCTGCCTCTTCGTGACGACAAACCCCCTCCCTGCCAACTACAGCAACTGCCACTTTGGAAAACTTAATTTCTATGCAATTGAATACAATGTTTTGATTTGCAAAGCGGGGAAGCCAACAGCATGTAACCTGCTCAGTTCTTGCTGGTCCAGCGGCAGCTCTGCATCACAGTTTTGGATTTCTCTGTCAAAAAACCCATTCTTTATCCCAGCGCATGCTTATACACGGGAAGGAAAAGAAGGAGAGTGAAGGGGGAAGCCAGAATAGTCTTTCTCTTCCACTTCTGGAGGACAGTGAGACCCAGGTATAGAGAATACTAAATGACCATTTTTCTGGTCCATAGATACCCTCCACGCGTCCCTATTCCACTTTCTAGAGGGTGCCTGTCGGGAAGGAGGACATGTTAATTCAGCCACGGTGGGTGAGACCAGCCACGATAGCGAGACAGCGGGGTGGATTTCTCTCAGGGGGCAAATGGTTTTGCAGAGCATTTCATATTGTAGAACATCTGTACAGCTTTTGACTCTCAATATAACAAGGTCAACCCTCTCAAGCAAGTTAGAAACCTGTGACACAGAAGTGGTAACTCAGCTCAGAGGACAGGGGTAGGGATCACCAGAAGGGAAATATGTCTGCGTACAGAGAAGGCAAAAGCCAACAACCCTCTGCAACGATCATCTCTCTCCGACTGGGTTACAGCAAGAAATCTAAAAAGTCAGGACCTGGGAAAGAGAGGAGCCCAAAAGCAGGAACACACAGGCAATGCGGAGGGGATGTTAACGAAATACCTTCTGAAAAGCAATGCAACGTGAAATGCTAGTCTGTTACTCTCCCGGCAAACACTCCATGCTAGGGAACAACCGCGTGGAACCAGCTGAGGCAACTCTTGGCGGCTGCGAGCAGGCCGCCCGTCGGCTGCGCAGCACCTCTCCCCCCGAGCCTTAGGGCCAGGCTGCTTCGGCAGCGCCACAGGCAGAGCCGCAGGAGGTCTGTGGGACCAAGGCGACGCGGTCCCTCCTGGAAAGATTTCAGAGAGACAACCCAGATACCGCGCAGCCTCGCAGTTTACCCTGCAAGCTACAACCATCGATGTAAATGACTTGCATTGATCTGAAGGGATGGAGGAATCGCTCGCCTACGTCTCCCAGACGAGCGGTCCCACTACGGAAACCCCAAACTCACCTTCCAGCATCTCACAGCGTTTCAAAGTGCAGAGTTTGGCAGCAAACTCAATTGCTTCCTTCAGCTCTGTCTCGTCACAGACACAGTAGCACCATCCAATTTGTTCCTTGGTGAAATCATGCAACGCAGATACTTATGCTTTAAGATTTTCTGAAAAACTGACATTTTACCAGTCATAGATTAGACAGACAGTTACACCTTTGCAAACTCAGCCTAACTACACCCAGCAAAACCGGATGTATTCTGTAATTACTTATTGTAATCCCAAACATGCAGATCAAGATTATCTATTGAAATGCCAGGCATAAGTTATTCATTAACTAAAACCATTCTGTAATTTTATTGATATATTTTGTGGAGTTCACATATTTTTGTACAGCAAACATAACACTGTAGGCCACAAGAAGCTGCAGCACTATTGTTTAATAGCAGCAAGGTATATTTTATAATCAGGGTATGTGGACAATAAATAGTCTGTTTCTTTGGATGTGAATGTTTAAAATGAAGTTCTGCTGCAGCTTCATAATGTGATTGCTATTTTACAGAGCTTATACACAAAAATATATATGCAATCTTTTTGTCTATATTTTATACAAATACAACAGTAGTTTGTGAATACATTTTAAAGTACATATACATGATAAGCAACTCGATTTCCCATATCACAGGATAGCAAATTTTAAATGCAAGAAACATATACAAATTCAGTCTGGAATGCAGGGTTTTCTGTGTTCTTTTTTTTCTCTATTTTTGACTCAAAACTTTTATCATTAAAACATCTTAGCATACAAGTCCAAACAATTTTTCCACTAGCTAAAAATATAATTTCAGCAATCTGAGTCAGGTTTGGGTGTGTCATCATTCCCCAATATACTTTTCCCAGTTTTTGTCTAAATTCAAAGGCTTTTAGCAATATATAGTATGTTCTTCACTCCACACCATATAAAAGCCCACATTTACTTTTAACTAGCAGTCACCTATTTTTGTGAACAAGAGCTGGGCTTGTCAGCGTTTAAATTTGCATGTCCAAAATTTTACTTTTGCAAGTGCTTATGAATACATTGTGGTGTTGCACAAAGTTCATTAATGACAAATTAAGTCACAGTATAAAAATATATCATACAACTATAGGTCTAGTATAGTCCTTTTTTCTATGGGTAAAAATACATCTGCATGAGACAGGGAGGTTTGTAGCACCATGAGAGGAGTTGTATCCCAAGTTACATTAGCAGCATGATCCAATATAACAATATTGCAGGAGTGTTTCTGAGGAGATAAACATTCACTCTGGTTCAACTGTACCACTGAAGCTTATACTGCAAAGTGTTTACATATGATTAGCAATAGTTCTGTGTCACTTCCAGGGCTAGATAACTGTTATCAAAAGACACTGCCTTCCAACAAAAGTAAGACACCCTTATTGCATAAAAGCTTTGGGACTATCCAAACGCATTTTGAACTACTGTGGCGCTATTGGTATGTTGAGCGTGATGCTACGTAGGCTGTGGTTGTGACTGTACACTGGGAGGATGCAGGACGGGCAGCTAAGCCTACACGGTTTACTACATACCGGATAAGTACATTTATTTCAGAGGCTTTTCTATAGACTGAGAAGAATACAGGATGAGCTGCTAAACCAGTGTATGAGACAGACATAACGAAGGATGCAATCCTGCTCCCCTTGACCTTTATGGATGCAGGACCAGGCCCTAAGTCAACTTCAGACAGCAGCATAGCAATGGTAGGATATGATGAAAAAAAAATATCTGTATCAAATACTGCATGTTAAACATTTTTGCCGTAGTTTACCATCCAGAACTCCAGAGGACACAGTTTGCAATCGGGGAGGACAAACTCCTAATTTTTTTTGACTGGTATTCAAAATGGCAGTAGAAGACAGTGTAGTTTGAAACATGTAAACCTAGTAAAAACCATTGTAAAACCCTTAAGAAAGACACACTGGTTCTGTGCAATATAGCAAATTGATAAGAAAACACTGTAAAAATGTACCTGTTTAAAATTACAATGTCTACCATTTTGTACACAAAGCATTATACCAAAGGCCTACATATATGTAATCTAATGGCACTTGAAACAAATTATAATAAAAGGTTTTATAATAAAAAGCATAACCTGTAAGAAATTTTCTTAAAAGGTTTAGGTTTTCTTTTTGAAAGTGCTATATCTTGTAATATGTGTAACATAGAGGTTGACCAAGCTTTATTTTAAAAAATATTGGCCTATAATACATGTTTAGCTCACTAGGCAAATGATCCTGAAAATATGTACTCTTAACATTCATTATTAGCTTAATAAAGCAATCAGCTCTGGCTCATGTTTCAGTCAGTATATGGTTTTTAAAAACCGCTACTGCCAAATTAACAATAAATCACTCTATTCCAAAATTTACTACTAAATAAAGCACAAGCAACAAGTACACAAAAATATATATATTTAAAAAAAAAAAAAAACCAAACCACCTTACTAGAAGTTTAGAAGTTGCACAAAGAGTGGTGCATGATCAGCCAGCCCTCCCCCCCTCCCACCGAGAATCCGTCTGAAATCAAGAAAACAGGGTTTAAAAACTGACGTTGTAGTAGTGGCCAGTATCGACTCTGCCTAAGTGATACTCAAAAGCACTCCGGTGGCGGTAGTATTGCTTACAGTGTCAGTCTGCTTCCACGTTACCGTACAGCCTAGCTCAGTGGCAAGCACAGTCGGCGCAGCCACCTACTGAAACCCTGACTGAATGAGGTTCAATATCTTGTCTGAGGTCCCTATTTCTCAAGTGAAATGTACGTCTAACTCCAAAGTGAAATGTCAATCCCTTTTCAGGAAGCTAAGGCACGAACAGAGTAGTAAGGATCCTGGTTACGCACTAAGAGACGAGTGTTGGCAAAGTGTCTGTTGGGTTTTGGTTTTTTAATCAAGTCTAATCGGCGACTGAGTCTGATAAACAGTCGCTACGATTGCAAATTTGTGTGCTAGAGGCTGCCCAGGATGCCGGCCGCAGGATGCCGAGCACTTGCAGCTTTCCGCTGCTGCAGGGGCAATTGCAGATGCTCGGCTCCACGTGGGACACAGCCCAGTGGAGGAATTAAGTCCATTTATCTTCATTGCGGATTGATTTAAAGGATTGAAAATAAACCCGAGTTCTTCCTAGATGCGTTATGGTTGCCGATTTAAACTAGAGTTACATTCGGTTGCATTCACCTTGTGCTCTGTTTATCTGTGTTTTTCTTTCATTTAGAAAGGTGATGAGAAAAAAAGCAATATTGAACAAATCATTCAACTAAAGATGTAAGTAAGCAAGCGATCTGTTTCACAGAAACCAGAGGAAGCAGTCATGAAGCAGAGCTAAAAGCCCACTTTGAGATAACGTGCTCCTAAACCCAAAATCTAGGAGTAGTTTGCAGAATTTCAAAAGGTATTTTCCTTATTAATACATCCTTATTTTAATGCCTTTGGAACACAAACACATTTATAAAAATGTTATCTTTCAGTAATAAAATTTAAATACACATATGTATAAAATAGTAAAACTACACCTGCATATTGCTCCTAGAATTAAAAAAAAAAAGTAGGAGCTACTGATAAAACATCCGGAGCGTGAGCTCCTTAAATGGGAGCAACTTTTGTTTCTGTGAAGTATATTTAGTTTAACCACTTAAAACCTTCTATGAATCCTCATTATTGTTTGAGAGATGTTAATGTACATGATTTCTATTTTTTAATTCCTTGTACAAAAATGACAAGGAAAAGAATGTTATTGTTGAATTACAGCAAATCTAGTTTGCTTTACAGCAAATCTAGTTTGCTTTCATGTATCACAGGGTTGCGTTTTTTTTTTTTTTTTCCTCTTTTGGTTATTAGGGGTTGGGGAATACAATATATTGCATTAGGTAAAAGTGGTGTAAGCAATATGCTTTTACTTCACTCCTAAGAGTCCTGTCTTTAAATCTTGGCAATGGGCAAAAAGTCCCTAACCAAGTACCCAGGTGTAGAAAGTGTGATTAACATCTAACTTGTTGCTTAGGAGGACATAACACACCATGTAACACAACTGAAAAGATCATTCCAATAAAACAAAACAAAACAAAACAAAACAAAACCTGGTATTTTCAAATTTACATTCACTCTCTGACTGCACACTAGTATTGAACTGAAAATAGATACACACTTTCTGGCTGGACTTGATCCACCCTGTGGCGGTGGCAGCTGGGAGAAGACTGATGCCTACAAATGTGAATACACTACTGGAAGATTCCTATGCAGTACTCTTTCTATGCTACTAAAGAGAAAAAAACAGCAAGTTAAGAATTAAAACAAAAACTGCGACAAAATATTCTGCATTACTAAATTACAACACTTTTATATTTCAAGATCAGCCATTAATTTAGCCTGTTTCCCTCTACCAGAGTCATGAAAGCACAACACAGTTCCAAATTCAACTAGAAACATTTGTCATTTAGGCAAGCAGAGATTCTCTGTTGAAATTCTGTTCAGCCATGATTTTAGAGTATTAAACTAAATTTTTTTCTTCAGTTATCAATAACAGGCCAAGAAAATTTAAGCCAGAAAATGGCAAAATTCTTAACACCTTTTATAATGACTTCAATACAAGTCAAAATGCTATATATATGTACATGTGTATATATGGACTCCTATATATACACACACAAGTTTTCAGAAAAATCTGAATTCTATATTTATTTAAAAATTTTTGATTTGTCATTATAGAACAGAACAGATCATTTGGGAAGAGGATTTGTTTGGAAAGGGACTGGAGAATTTTTTTCCCAAATCTTCAGGAACCTTTGTGATACTTATTTTAACTGGAATCTTTGCAAATACTAAAATATATTCAAAGATAAAAGCGGTAGTTCTACCACTGACATCAATAAAACAGAATAGCTGGTATGGTTGAAAAAGTTTTAAGAAAGGGATGAGTGTTGAGAGTTTGTTTGGGATGACTTTCTACTGAACATTTTAAGTGTGTCAATTGGCAGTGAAAATGAAAACAATACAATGAGACTGTTTTTTTAAAAAAAAACCAAAGTAAACACAGCTGAGAATAAACACTTTCAAAACATTTTTAAAAAGTTAATTTAAATTTCTTACTGGCTTCATGAGATTGGTACTGTACAAAAGCAGAGAATTTATAACGTCTTATAGTAGGCACTAAGTTAAAAATGGTCACCTAAGGCATTTCTACAAATAGACAGTAACAAGCCAGCTTTGTACATCCTATTGGAAAGCTTGATGAAATCGTGGTAGGGTGGTGGTTGTGCTTAGACTGCTTGTGAAAGCTGCTGACAATGAGTGCAGAGACCCAAGACCTATACTATTGCTAGGATCTTGTGGATCCTGGGTTTGTGGTGGAAGCTGAGTCATAGAAGAATGTGCCTCCTCTTGCGTATAACTCATTCCGAGGTTTCCCACTGAAACAGAAGGATTATAGGGAGGGCCATTTACAGGTATGAAGTTGAACAGCTGCGAAAAGTCCAATGATGGGGTGTTTAGAGGTTCACTAATAGGAACGGAGCCCTTGGAAAGGGAAACCTCCCCAGACCCATCATCTAGTGGCCCTACTTGTGGATCCAGCCCTAGTTTTGATGAAGATGCTTGAGAATCCTGCGATGAAGAAGGCATACCACTTTGCAACTCCATTAAGTAACTTTCGATTTCCCCTTTCAATGGCTGTTCTTTTTCAGGCATAGAAATTGCGTATGAGGTAGTACCGAGCGGATATTTCAACGATAGCTGGTGAGAAGGGTGGACAGACTCCATATCTATTGGACAAGGCATTCCCAATGGTAACGATGTGGCAACCATTTGGTGTGCAGATGCAGAACTCTGCATGGACTGAATCTGAGTGTTGTAGAGATTTAATTGCAAAGTGTTTGTAAATGGCTTTGATGTCAGTTCACTGGAAGGTAAAGACATCACTGGAAGCAGCTCATCCTTAATAGGCACAGAAACATTGCAGGTAAAAGGATCTAGAAGGTCCATTGGCTCTGTTTTGACCTTCAAAAGTTCTTGGTTGTGACTTTTCTTCATGTGGCGTGTGAGGTGATCCTTCCGCCCAAATCTCTGTGCACAGTACTGACAGAGGAAGTCCTTTCTTCCAGTGTGCACTACCATGTGTCTACGGACATCCTTTCGGGTGTAGAACCGACGATCACAGTGTTCACACTGGTGTTTTTTCTCCTTCACTCCACCCGATGACTTGCCTGCGTGAGTTTTTAGGTGCTCCAGCAGCACTCCTGTGCTTTCAAAAGTCTGCAAACATACCTTACAGGTGAGGTCACCGCTTGTTGCAGCATGCAAAGCCAGGTGACGTTTGAACCCAAGCTTGGTATTGTAGTTCTTTCCACATTCTTCACACTTAAAGGCCTCTTTGTTGGGATTGTGTGTATGTAGGTGATTCTTTAGGTGATCTTTTCGGTGAAACATTTTCTCACAATAATTACACTTGTGGGTTTTCTCAGGAGAATGAGTAGCCATATGCCTTTAAACACAGATATATTCTGTAAGTAATTATTTTGATCAAAAAACACATGTGCTCATTTTTTAATGGCAGCTAAATACTACACTAAGGGCTGCTTTGCAACAGAACCTTTTAACTGAAAGCATGACACTACAAAGACGGTTCGACAAATTTAAATATAGCAAAACGCGAGCCATTTCTCTTAAATCGACACTTTAGTTTTGGTGGGTTTTAGCTACTGTAACAGGGGTATATGGGCAAGTAAGAAAATACTCATGTAAAAGTCCATAGCCAAAAAATTTGCAGTCCATACTCTTTTTTTTCTCGTGACAATTCCTTATACAAATGAAAATTCTACGCTCATTAAAAAAAAAAAAAAAAACAAACAAACAAACAGAAAACAAAAGCAGAAAACAAATTAAGAAACAAAATCAAAGACATTAGCTTGCAAACTTAGGGAATTTAGAATTCTAGAAACAATCCAATGGCTACTTTAATTAACACATCCTCTCTGCAATCAGCTGAAGGCGTACACAAATATATACTTTTACACGGCTTAACACGGCCAACATAAAATAGATAATATAATCTGAAAGATAAATAGAGTTTAATACCTTAGTAATTTGTACTTAGAAACAAAGGCCTTGGTGCAGTCTTGTTGTGTGCACTTGTAGGGCCTCTCTCCTGTGTGAGAGTATGAGTGAACCTTTAATTTCTCAACACTGTTAAAGGCCTTGTCACACAGTTGGCAAGGAAAGTTTTTTCTTGGTTTGGTTTCACCACGCTTACGTTTCCCTGAAGGGACTTTCTGGGTATCTCTTACTTCTGACAAATCACCAGGAATGACAGTGGCCATCGCAGCCTAAACCAGGCCTTCTTGTTGGACACTTGGGAATTGCCCAACTCCACTAAATGATTTAGCTTTAGATGGCTTCTCAAGTTTCATGTGGTCGTAAAAGAAAGCAAAAGGGGACTGGAAAAAAAAAATAAGAAACAACTAGTTTGTAACTAAACTTAGATTTTGAAGTTTACTTGCTATGTGATGCTTCTGAATAAAACTTAAAAATAAAATTAGGTTCAGCTGGTCTAATGTAATACCTGTAGGTTTCTTTATGCTATTTGCTGCAACTCTTAAAATGCATTGCTCAGGATGAACAGATCCACATATACCCTGAAATCACACCTCACAGCTTTCCCCTCACGCACTGATGGAGAACAGCAAAGTTTCTCTCAGATTAATGGGAGGCATCAGGCAAAGAGCCTACCTACCTAGACGGCTTTTGGCAGCTTCGGATTTCAAAGGAATTAAAGCCATGCCTGTGGTGTTTGCACGGACACACGCACACATGCACGCCTACACGCACACACACAGTTATCAAAGTGAAAATCTGTAAGCCTCAAAATGTTTGAAAACCTGTTTGAAAAGCAGCAATACCCATGCTGACAGTCTGGGGGGTCAAAGCTCATGTTCTCGGGCACACCTCCTTGTTCTGATTACTGCACATCGATGCATCTACTCTAGTAGAGTGTACGCATTGCCAATGACTGCTAATGCCAGGTGAAATTCTTCTGTAAACTTACCCTCTGCTAACGGAGACTTGACATATTAATGACAGAAATCCCACAGATCAGGGATACATTAGATAGATTAGGGTTTTGTCAGCCCAGCGCTGGAGACCCCCACCCTCCTCAGGCTATCCTGCAAGATGTAGGAGCTGTAAGTATTGAGATTTCGGCTAGCTCAGGATGGAGGCTTTTGGTCCTGCTGGGGCATCGCAAACCGTGAATTAAGCCAGAGGCCTTTGGCTAAAGGAGGTGCATGACACTCATGTCTGTCTTGCGGGCGAACAGCTTTAAATTCGTCATCTGGTAATGTATAGTAGCAACTGGGCACCTGCCATTTACAGGGCACTCAACAGCCCTCCTTTGTCAGGGATAGCTGACAGCTTTTTTTCATCATTGGAGCACAATTGCTACTTTAGATACCAAAATCCAGCACTACTTGTTGTGGGAAGGGTCGAGTGTCAGGTCTGCAGCAGCAGGGGCGAGGAGGAGGATGGTGGGAGGACAGGACTCAACACAAGTGTTGGGCAGGGCCAGAAAGCCCCAAAATTTGGCCTTCCTCCCTCAAAAGCAGCAACACCCCCCAGGCCCGGGTGTCGCGGCTCGCAGCTGCCATCCATTCCAGCCTCTGCCGGGGCAGCTGTGTGAGAGGCGGGCGGCACCAAGGCCAGGGGCAGCGGCCAGGCTGGGGGCTCGTTGGCTGGCCGCCCCCACGGCCCCCGGCAGCGGGGCAGGGGAAGCCAGCAGCTGCTGGGACAGGTGGGAGCCGGGCGGCCGGGAGCCAGGCAGGGAGCACCAGGCCACAGCTGCTCCAACCTAATGCCACCTCCCCGATAAACAAAACAGACTCTTCCCTGCTGGCAGCCAGGGGAGGCTGGGTAGCTTGGAGGCAGCCTGGCCCTGGTCTCAGCTGTCCTCTCTCTCCTGTGAGGCTCAGCAGAGATGGAGGGAGCCAACCACTCTAGAGGGGAGCAGAGAGCAGCGCCCAGGTGTGATGGGAGCAAAACTAAATGGTCCTTGCAAGACCCCCAGCGTGGCCCTGGAAGAAAGTGAGGAGGAAGGAGAGCCTGTGTTTTTCTCAATGCATGACAGGACAAGAGTGTGGTGGGGCAAGGCATGGGAGAAAGGGATGCACCTCTTCAATCTCTGTATTTTAAGAAAGCTTCAGACTGAGATTTCCATTTGAAACATGTACACATAGTATGTCTCTGCCTATGCCTCTTCTTCCCTCCTCCCCAAAACTTTTCCCTCGTCTTTACAAGAGGAGAGTACACTGGCACACCAAGATGGAAATCTGCTGCCTTTGTACCCTACAGTTCTTGAATGGCAAATTAAACTATGTTACTTTCTTTAAGCAAGAAGTTTTGTAAGACCACCTTTACCCCCCCCAATTTTATATGGAACCACTAACCTCTTCAAAGATACCCAGTGACAGAAAAGATGTTTCTTTAAGGACTCTCATTTCAGATTTGTCTCTGACTCATTCCCACTCATGGGAAGAAGCCTGGAGACATCAATTCCATGAGTGGGAACACAGACAGGTCTTCAAAGAATCAGCTTAATTTTATTTTCTGTCTCATAAGGAGCTTTCTAGCTCATAAGTGAAAAAATGAAACAGATGTTTGGAGACTTGAGACCAGTGTTTCTGCCATAAAAGTAAATGAAGGCCAGTTCCAAAGACTTCAATGGAGCCACCAATGTAATCAAAAGGAGGGTCTGATTCACATCAAAGTTGTGATAAATTTGTGGATTGAGAGATTTTTCAATATATGCTTTAATTAGAATCTGGTAATAAAATCAGTTGTGCTTTCTTGTAAATGAACACACTGGTCTTCTATGCATACTGGCCTGAATATGGAATGATATCTTGTTTTAGCCTAATCTCTCCTCACAAATGAAGTTCTGGGGGAGAAAAAAAATCCAACCCGCTCTGTGCTTACACAGGGTGTATTTATACCACACGGGCACCCACATGAGACCCACCACACAGAGCCGACAGCCCAGCTGCTGTGGCCCTCGCTGTGTGGCTAATGTACCTACAGTCTCACAGGGTAAGAAAGAGCTACTGCCCCTCTCGGCTCCCTGCCAAATCCACACCTCGCCCAAGAGGGACAGGCACCATTAGCAGCAAAGGGCAAAGAAACTACCTCCGCAGTCTGCCGCAGGGGAGCGTGGTTAATTTGACCATGCTGGGTCCAGAGCTCAGCAGCAAGTGGCTCCGTGCCCAGCCAGTGACAAGGGAAGCCGGCACAGCTGGTGGGATGTGGGAAGGGAGGGTAGGTGAGCTGCTGCGGGGAGGGACAAGGGGGAGGGGGGGCCAGGGAGGTGCAGGGAGCACTGCATGGGGGTTGGGAACGTATAAGGACAAGAGGAGAGGAGGAGCTAGTAATGCTGGAGGCAGGAGGGGAGGAACTGAACATGCATCAAGCTGGGGAGATGCAGGATCTTAGGCCATGCAGAAGGGTGATATGCAGGGTCTGATGTGAGGCCAAAAGCAGCGTTTGTTGTGGAACAGCATATGAGGCTTAACTGATGAATTAACAACTCTGACAACTTCTCACACCTGTTCTCAATGCAAGGATCGCACCTTAGGATGGAGGCCATCCTATATTCAGGCCAATATAACATTACTGTTATCTTCTCCAAAACTTCAGGTAACCTAGTTGCTGTACCAGATGTAACTCAGAACATTCTCCCACGTGAAGAATTCAGGTTTTGTTCCTCTATTATCAAAACTAATTAAGCTGACTTTGAACTGTGTTTAAGTGTCCTTAAAAATGCAACATTAGAACAAATATGTGTGGATCCAATCTTTGACAATGACAGCGTTTTATTAAAAAAACATGTACGCACTATTATCTCAGTACCATTTCTCAACAGATGAGGCAATTAAGAACTTCAGTATTGACCTCTGAATAGTAAATAACCACTTCCTTTTTTTCTTGTGGATATATAGACTGAGCAATGGAGATAAAACTTAAAAAAACACTGATCCTCAAATATTACACTTTCCAAAGACCAGCTGAAAGAATTTTATGAGTAATATTGCCTGCTTGTGTCTCAACATATTATCACTTAAAATCCTCATTCTTATTGGTGCTTTCACAACTGCAGGATGAATGATTATATGCAGTATCAAATATAGCAAACACATTATACAAAAGCTCATATATAATACTATTTTTAAAGAAGCGTATACTTAAAGCAGGATTAAAGCAGCCTCTGTTCAATGCACACCTGATGTTTGCCCACTAAAGTCCTCAGATTTTGGTCTTAACCAGTTCCGCTGACTCTTCTTGGAGGAAACCAGAATCCAGTACTTCCCATTTTTACTGGTCTGAAAAACAAAAGGAAGAATGGACTAGACTCCAGCGAAACCAGTATATTCAGAAGGGCTGGGATATGGCAAGACTGGGGGTTGGAAAGAATCGGAAAGGAAAAGTTAAAAGGGATAGATCCAACCCATGCACAGAACATTATGTACTGTTAATTATAAACTGTAGGAATCAATCATTCTTGCATTATCAGTAGCAATTATGCACTTCAATTTGCAGTATACTTACATCATTTCAACTAACGCTATGCTGGACAGTAACACATAAAGAGATAAAATTAGACAAAAGTACAGGAGTCTTCAATAAAGTAAAAAAAAAATCTAAAAATCCACAGACCACAAATAATTTAGAAATAACAGAGAAACATGTAAAATGCTGGGCCCAGACTTGAGTTTCTTACTCAGAAAGGACTGAATAAGAGAAGATTTCTGGATTAGGCCCAACTTTACTAGAACCTAATGCCTTCATTCTGCTTAATTATACAGGAAATAGCAGCTTAAAAGGTGACCTGCAAAGGAAAATAAAATTAATTTTAAAAAAATAATAAAGCCTCTTAATGATGTACATGCTACAGATAAATCCCAATAGAGGGCAAGTCTAGGTGTGCCTGAGCAAATCCAGAGGGCCTTTCTGGAATTTCCCTTATATCTTCCTTTTCCCTGCCATCATCCTTTTGTAAATTCGCAGCATGTCTTCCTTTTCATGCTAGAAGGCCTCCTGGATGACACAGGTATAAGCAGAAAACATGTTCAGCATCTCATTGTAATGGGAAGGTTTATCGCCTCCAACTCTTTCAGATACATAAGGGCGAAGCCCTGTACAGTGCACATACCCCACATGGCATAGCAGGCTGAAGGTATTTGGCAGGAGCCCTGGCATAATGTAACATTTTCCCCCACACAAACCATTTTCCCTTCTCCCTTCCCATTCACTCCAGTAAAGTATTCTTCCCTTTGGTACCGAGTTCAGCTTTGCACGGCCCCAGCCTCCTCTGCTGGTAAGCATGAACACGAGCAACCCGGTGTCCTTGAACACCTATTAAAGGCAAAAGTGCTTCAGAGCAATCGACTGAAGCTCTCTAGCAGCTCAGGAGCATTTATCTGGGGCTTTGTACATACAGGCAGGAGGTAGAAACAGCTCCCGTACCCAAAGAAAAAGTGAAAGCTTTGTTTTCAACTAATGAGCAAGAGAGGGGGTACAACCCTCACCTCCTCTTTTGGAGGTCCCCAAATCACCTTGTTTCAGGGAGAAAATGCTGATGACTCCTCACTCCCTTTCCCAGCAAGACCCTTATAAATTAGTTTCCCTGTGATGCCTATCTCAACATCTTCCACTATTGCAGCAGAAAGAAAGAGCTTCATTATCCAGGTGTTCCTCCTAATGTAGCTCACAACAAATAGACAATATTTAAGACAGCCACATAAATGTAATTGGTATTTACAGATTGGTATTTAGACTATTTACAATACTATTGGTATTTACAGATAATTTCCTGTTTGGAAAAAAAAAAACCCCAAATTCTATCTAAAATATTGTAATGCCCTCTCAACATATTCAACATTTCATCTTAAATGCTTATGGTGCTCAAGTCGCTCTACACAAAAGCAGATGCCCTCTGAGATGGGCCATTAGAGGCATGGAAAGACTACTGTATCAGGGGCAACTGAAGCAACTGGAACAAGTAAATAAGTAAGATAAACACCAGATGTAGTTAAAAAGCTGAAGAGAATGAAGGAGGAAGGTCAGATACTCTTATTCATTACCTTGTGAATATAGCAAAATCACAATGCAGCAGATCCAGATGAGGGCAAGTCTATACCAACAATTAGCTGGGACCTCAACTGCTACAAGACCATTATTAAGCAAAGAGCTTAACAACATACACACAAAAGGGGATAAGTTTATATGATTAACAAAAATATCTGCTACATTTGACAGGGTTAAGCGAAAACAGAAAATAAAATTCCTACGCTTTGTGACAATAAATCAGTTATTGGATAAAAGACTTTTTCTTATGCACAAAATGCAAAAGTTGCCCATGATAATGCTGATTTTTAGACCACCTTTCTCAGAAGCTTTTGATGCTAGAAAATCTCTGAGGCAGAACACTGGACAAAGATGTACGTTCTTCTCATAACTGCTTATAGTGTTACTAAGTTTTGTTCTCAACTAGATGAGTTAGGAATGATTTTTAATGAATAACGAAGCTCAAATTATTCTCCACGTGAAGTAGAGAGGCATCACACTGCAAAAGCATTGTCACGTGCACATGCCCAAAACCCACTGGGGAACTAGTAACAAAATACGACTTCTATAATTTGTCAGATTATAATTCTTAGAATTTATCAGATCTCCCAGTATTCATGAGGCGCTAATTTTGCTAGCTCTCCAAACACCCACATAATCCCAGGTTAGACGATATCTGAATTACTACCATCTAAGGAGTCAAAGGAAAAAAAAAAAAAGCCCCCAAACCCTCAGCTAAATAATTTATTCCTGGTTTTAATATTACAAAAGAGCAACATGCTTTTTTTTCAAAATTCACAGTTCACCTTCAAAAATCTGAAAAAACAGATGCATTTGAAAATGTTTTAAAACATTATTTGATATCTAAACTAAAAGGATAGTGAAGACATTACACGAATACAACCAATAATCCTCCTCCTAACTTGCATATCATGCTTTTCTTAAGAGTGTCCAAGCGCAGTAAAGGAAAACACCAGTTTCATGGTTATTTTCTTTCAAAATAAGAGAGCAATAATGAGAACGCAGTATTGAGAACACAGTATCTGTCATTGCATCTTGTATACAGAGCAGTGAATCTAGCTTCAGTTCCTGAAATTAATCAGTTTTAAACCAGAGGAAGGGTCCTAGAAACATTAGAGTCATAATAATGGTGGAAATGATTAAGGATTTAATAGCATTACGGTCTGCTATCGGGCTTACCCTATGGAAACTGTGATTCTTTAAGAAGTGCTGTCCACAATCCCAGGTGAGCATGTACTCACATGGACAGGATCAAGTTCTCTGAAGACAGTAATGTCCATCCAGCCTGTGCACCCTCCCAACTGCACCTGGCAGTGGTGCAAGACAAAGGGCTCCCCAACTGTGCCACGCACATCACTGCACCACCTAACTCTTCACTCACACTGTGGGGCAAGAGCCACTACATGCACCACTGCCATCAACGCGCTGCCTGGGAAGCAGCAACCTCCCTCTTCAGTGGCTGCTGGAGCCCTGCTGCTCCCAAACCTGTGCTCCCATCTCAGGGTTTTAGATGCTGATGTGAAGGAGCTGGCAAAGTTTGCTGTGGCTGATGAAAGGGAGCAGGGCCGTGGGAGAGAAATACGTGGGCAAGAGTTGATGCCCTAGGCTGGGAGTGTGGTGTGAGGATGGGAAAGTCGAAACACAGACTGGCATCCTGGTTTGGGAAGAAGGAGTATGAACACACGCAGCCCAAGGAAGCCAGGAGCTGCTGCTACTCAGGGTGGTAATGGAGCAAACTAAGCTCAGTCTAACCTCTCTCAGGTTTGCCAACAGTAAAGACTCCTTCAAAGCAAAGGACAAGAGATCACTTGTGGTGCCTCTATGGAGAATGTGCCTGGAAGAGCCACAATTACTGCAGTCCCTCTTATGAAGAATTAGCTTTAAGTAAGGGAGGATCTCAGCTGGAGAAGTTGACCCCACCAGTGGAAGTAGTCAAGCAGGTAAGAAAAATCCATGCTTAACTGGCAGAGATGTTGAAGTATTGATGACTTCTGGGGTGCTTTTCTCTGTGTTGAATTAAAATCAGTCTTCTGACTGATGCAGGGGTCTACATCACTGTGTGTTCTTGGCAGGCCATCTGAACCACATTTATTTGAACTCTAAAGGAGACAGCCAGGGAAGCCTGTTCACCTTTGCCCACGTTTAGAAGGAGAATCCTGTCTTTGGTAGGAAGATGCTTATTCTCCCCCAGGTGTTCTTGTCTGGATAGGGCTGGAGGAGGAAGGGGGCAACAAAGGAAGGTGTCTCTCTAGCCTGAGTTCTCCTACATCTGGAAGCTCAAGCTTAGCCTTTGATGCTGGAGGACAAGAAGGAGGAAGAATGGGCATTGCTGGGGTGAGACTGTTAACCAGAAGGTGGGTTTGACCAGGGAGCCTGCCTAGGCCAGGAACAGCTCACCCCTGCACTTTCACAAAGTGATACCTCATTTAATTTTCTGGCTGTTTTATTGTGTAATTTGGAAGAGATTTGAACAGCAAGCAACATGTACGCACATGTTTCTGCCCTAAGCAGTGAAGACACCTGGCATGACTGTCTATAAACATGACACTGCCAAAATAGCAGGAGGCACAGATCTCAACCCCTGGAGCCCTGCCTCTGGCCATCGTGGCCTTTTGTACAGCCGGCAGTGAGAGGAAGAGAGCCAACAGGTACACTACCTGACAGCAGCTGGGAATCGGCCGGGGTTTTACAGCTCCTGTTCTCTCACAAGCTGACAGAGAGACATGAAAAGACAAAGGGGTCCACGCTGAGGCCCCTGGGCGACGAGATGGCATTGAGAGGTGGGTGAAGCCATTTGGCCTTTTGCATTTTTGGACAACAGGTATTGGAAATAACCACTCAAAGGTGTAGGCACTGGCCCTACTGTACAGCAGTGTTTCATACAAGAGGAGCACCTGCACACATGCAAACTAATCACAAAAGAACAGATAGGGGGGTTTGTATACAAGGCTGTATTTATCTTATCTTGAACTTCTCCTTGTAGGAGGCAGCTGAGTTCAGAGAAATCCTTCTCCATGGATTCAAGCTCTAGCCTACAATATAGAGGAGTGGCTGAGGGAGCATGGTAGGACAGCAGCGCGAGCACGCACAGGCTGCAGGAAGACACAACCAAATCCAAGCATGCAGCAGGAGAACTGCCCATGAAAACTGCTGCAGGAAAATGGAATGATGTAGGCAAAACAGTGAAAATATCTATCCAGCAATCTTAGATATAAACATAAGAATGACTTAGAGATAATAACACTTAAGACTTTACCCCTTGGGGAAACAGCCTAACATTGAGAACATAATGAATTAACGTAAGCACTGAAAAACCAGGCAACCATTGTAGACTGCTGTTAGTGGCAGCACATTACAAATATCTACGGTGTGCAGAACAATGATTATGCTGCAAAGAGTATTTTATAGAAGGTAGAAGAATACAAGAATTAAGATATTTCATCAATTCAAAATTTTAACAAAGTCTTTGTTGCAGGTGTTTTGGTTTTTTTTCGGAAAACATCCACAAAACAGAGAAACTTGCTGAAATTGCATGAAGTTGAACAGGAGAAAATGCCAATCCTTTCAAACTAGTGTGGATATGGGTAGCAAGGGGAACAAATGCACTAAAATGATTAAACCCATTTCTTTTCCTCTGGACAGTAAATACACAGATTCCACTAGTAAATATCTGTTAAATATACATACCTTTTGCTAATAATAAAGTAAGCATTTGGAGGAAAAAAACACTAGGTTGCTGTGGGACAGTAACCATTACACACAAACAGGTATTTATACAGATTTTACTATTAAATACAACACCTTTTTCTTCATTACATAAGACTATTCACAATTCTTGAAAGCTGTATTGCAGTAATGAAATTTGGGCAACCAGATTTTTAATTATAGAAAATAACTCATTCTTATAATATGCTACACTAGAGAGAGTATTAAATAACGTTTTTCGGAATATAGAAGAAAAATTCTATCATGCCTGCCTTTTTTTTTTCTTCTTAAGTTTCTGGAAAAGTAGAACATGAACTTACCAACATTTATTTTATCATGACCTAATAGTCTGTAATTTAAAGGAAAAAAAAATCACAATACTATCCAGCATCTCTTTGTAGGCTTTCCATGATTCAAATTACTTAGGTCCACTTTAAATCTTGAGAGCTCAGTTTTGGTTACTAAATGTTCCAAAGGATTCCTGATTATATACTAAATTAAAGGAAACAAGAGCTGCCTAGAGTTAACCCATCTGATGATTGTGGGTTTATGGGCTTTTTAAGGATCTCTATGGCACTGCATAGATGTTTTTCTAAAAACTTTGGAGAGGCTGTGATACAAATAACTTTGATACTGTAATTACTGTTAGAAAGATTAAAACCTGAAAAAGTGCTTTCATGTATTTTGGCATCACACCACCACCCCCTTCCCCCAGAATAATCTGCATCCATTTTTAAAGTGATGATGCTTCTGTGAAAGCAAACTCTGGTTACTATTTAATCTGCATATAGGACCATGTCATTTTTCTAATAAAATCAAAAGCAAACCCTGTATATGTACAAGTAAACACAAACACGCATCCTAAAAGTGCCTATGAGATTATCCAGTAATATGATCAGGAATTATTTGATGTTTGTAAGGAACATTATTTTCCTTTGTCCTGAGACATCTTAAAATGAGACTAGGTGTGCAGGCTAGATTAACAGTGTACCTAGGCCAGTATTCTGCCTCCAGTAATAACCAAAAGCACAGAACAGGACACAAACACATCATATTTCTCAGTGATACTCTTCCGACCTCCAACTACTTTGAGGGTTCCTGAACCATATGTGGTTTCTGTTAGTTTAGCAACTTTCAGCACATCACCCTTCCAAGCAATAGTCCACGCTCCCCCTGGAAACCATATCTGTTTCTAATATCTACAGCGTACTTTAAAAAAGTTGTCCCATGGGTCTCTGCACTATCAATTTTATGGAGAACCTTTTCCTTTTGAAGGCTCTGAGTCTGCCTTCCCTCCTAACTGTGTATGTTCTTGTTTTGAAAGGCAGTGGTTAGTCCGCCGCTTCCTTCCTCTGCAGATCTCCATGACATTGCCCTCAATTCATTCCTTTCCCAGACCAAAGCCCCAGTTTACAGAAGTGTTCTCCATATGGAAGCCACCTCATGTAGCTCATCATCCTTGCTGACCTTCTCTAAGCCTCTTCCAGTTCTAATAAATCCTTTCTGAGATGAAGGTTCCAGAATTGCACACAGCACTCAGGAGGCAACTGGACCATATGTTCTTGTAATGACATTCTCAATTTTATTCTGTATTTCTTTCCCCTAACATTTGGGTTGTGTTTTGATGGCCAATGAGCTTATGACCTCACAGAAATATGAATCACAATCCCCAAATCTTACTTCTCAATGGTAATACTCAGCTCAAACTCATATATCAGGATTGTTCTGCCTCAGTTATCCTTATTTATCTACATTGAATTTCATTGCCCATTTTGTTGCACATTCCTCAGCTCTTTAATGTCCTTGGTACTGTTCTCCACAGCTGGCTCTCTTCTTCATAGCAAACTTGCTCACCCAATTGCTCATCCCCTTACTGATACCATTTATGAATGTGATGAACAGCACAGATCTCTGTGGAACATAACTGGGACCCTCCTTTAATTGAGAATTGAACTTCTACTTCTACCCTTTGATCCTACCTTTTAATCTGTCATTTACTTGTGCAAAGTCCTTCCCTCTTACATTATGGCTCCTTAGTTTCCTTAAAAAGCCTTTTTGATAAAGTTCACTTTGATTTTTGAACCAGAACATCTTTAATTCTTGCTGATGCCTCTAAAGAACTCCAACTCCCTAAGACAGGACTCTCTTACAAACGCTGCTTTAACTCTTCCCAAATAATCATACCTACCCAAGTGGCCATCAATTTTATGCTTTATTACAGCATCTACCAAAATTGCCTAGTACAGATTTCAGCTTTTCCTGGTGCAGACCTGCCTGGCTAAGACTACCGTGACAGAGAGTCATCTAACTTGAATCGTAACACGAGATGTTTTTAACAGTTTCGGTACTCAGTCAAGTAAAAGGGTTTCTGGTGCTCTAGTCCGCTAGGTGGAAATCACAATGACATCAGTGAACTCAGGATAAACTCCGCTCGTATACCTCACCACACAACATAATCCTGTGCAACTACTGATCTCTGCTCACTAGCAGAGTGAGAGTCAGTCAGAGAGAGATGGTCTGAACTGGAATAATGCAGAAAAAAGCAGCCACCAGTCAATCCACTTTGTGCTGTGCTCTTAATTTAAGCTGAAAAAGTAAAACTTACCAAAGAGCTCAGTAATTTCACCTGAAGGTCTGCTAGGCAGACAGCACAAAGGAATTGCCAGAAGGCAGGGACAGGTTTTAAATAGCAAAGTCTGTAAAATAAGCATGGAGTAGAAGTCAGAAAACATGGGACTACAATAATCCAACCAGTGATTCATCGTTTGGGCTTGAAGAAATCCTCTACCCTACCTCAATTTCTGTCTGCTACTAAAAAAACCCCCATAAATAAACAAAAGGAATATACTTACCCATCTTGCTAACACAAGCTCAAATAAGAAGGGCAAGGTGGTGGGAAGAATTGCTTGAAAAATTGCAATACCACATAGAAGCTGAAGTGACTGTAATAGGACAAGACCCTTCACAGGAGCATTAGATTTGCCTCATGAGGTTAGGTTAGATGGTTGGGAGGCTCATATTTGGGACAAAATGACAACAAGTGAAGGACAGAAATAAAGTAATTGAGAGAAAGGGTAGTCTTCCCAGTACATATGCTGCATCCTGGGTGTAGGTAGTAACTCTACACAGTTGTCCAAAGAACATAGCAGAAGCCCAGTCCTGCCTGAATCATGCTGCCTGAACAACGTTGCCTGTGAGCAAAAACTGTGACAGGGTTTAGCATTATTTTGTTTGTAACCTTGGATTTTCGTATGATTTATTGCAGCTATTCCAATTAAAATGCTGATCCTAGTTGCCCCGTCTCCTCTGCCTCTTATCCCAGCCCCCAAAAGAAAGGGAACAAGTAAGAAAGAGTGCCCAATTTCCAAGCAGCCACTAATCTTCCAATACACTCTGCAGTCGAGGAACTGCTGTTCTATCTGAAAAGAAAATACTTCATAGTTATTGTAACCTTACATTAAATAGCAAGTGTCACATTTAGTCATGATGGCCTTTGCTACTACTGCTACAGCTGTGATGCTGGATGATTGTATCAATGACCTTATGAGCTAAACCACAAAAGCCTTAGGAAGGGATAACTAAAGATGTAAAATACTTTAGGGTAATACCAAAGCAAATCCCTCTTCAAAGCTGCAATCAGTGAGCCTTTCAGAACCTGCACAGCGTAGACACTAAACGTATTTCTGACTCTGTTCATAGGTACCAGCTTTGTCTATGGAATAATGTTAGCACACACCTAATCAGCTTACTCTGATTACAGTGACTTCACAGAGTGTTTGCTGCCATTTTGCTATGAGAACATCCTTGTTAATGAGGTAAGTACATAGCTCTGCATTTGTTCCCATCTCCCATTTGGCGTGTTGAGTGGTTCATTTACAGTGCTCTGCTTCAGTTTGTCATGCAATGCATTTTGAGATGCACATCTTAACAATTCTGAGATGTGATGTCAGATTAATGAACAATTAAAAGCAGTCATGCATAATTTAGAGATACACGATTGAACACAGCAGAGGGAGATGAAGCCAGGCAGTTAGTAACCAGAACAGTCACTTGGAGTACAATTTTTGGATTCAGGTGACTGGCAGCAACTCCTAGTTTCAGGCAGCAAAGGCAGAACCTGCCAGAAGTCCACACAGATTCTGACCTGGAGTCGCACCAACAGAAAACCAATTTGGGAGCTCCCATCAGCCTGATGAAGTGTTATAATGATGCAGTCACCTAACAATTTTACCATTAAATCACAAGGTAATCAGCTTGTTATTGGCGGGGCAACCAAGTCAGGAAGGCTGGCAGCAGCACGAGGAGGTTTCTCCATGTCTGTCAATGCACAGGAGGTTACGGATAGCTTTGAAGGGATAGCGTTCCCTACTGGCACAGCAGCAGGCGGTGAGACGTGTACCTGTTGCTCTATTCTACCCCAGCTCCACCTTCCAACCACAGAGGCTTCAGACTTTATCAAAACAATGGCATATTCCTTCACAGTCCTGCTGGACACAGTTTATCACAGTAAGCATTCACCACCACTAATAATGGGTGGTCTGTGATGAAAGACCTGTGTCCTGCAAGGTAACTTTTGTTCTCCACAGCCCAAGACACCAGGGCATTTAAGAGCTCTCCTCTTTTTTTTTTTCTTTTTTTTTTTTTTTTTTTTTTTAAAGTAATCTTAGTAGGCTCTGCTTCCCTGATTTCCAAGCCTACATTAAGCGATGGGAGAAAAAAACATGCAAGGCTTTGCCTTGAACAGCGGCAGACTGCCAGTGGGACAGACTTCTAGAAAGGTGGAAGGAAGATGGTGACAAAAAAGATGGAATAGAAATAGTCTTATGACTGTATGGTATGCATCAATGTTTCATGCATATTATGTGAAAAAATCCTGGAGGGCAGACGGAAACATGAAATGGAGATGTTTTTGTGAGTCCCGGAGAACGTATTCCTCCAAGCGCTCTTCAACAAGACGCTTGAGCTCCTTTCACACTGTGGGAAAGTAGCTGTAGGCTAGCAAAAAATTTGCAATCAAAAGGTATGTTTTAGTTCAATTTTATTTTTAAAAAGTTATGAAGAGATGAGTTTTACAATAGTTGTGTGTTCAATTATTTTTCAGACAGGCATTTAGAAAATGGATTTATTTACTGATTTAGCTGATGGTGCTTTTTCAATGAAAAAATAATGACCTTAAAAACAAAGTAGGTCATGCAAGGAGTACTCCTCTAGATGATGCACACAAGATCCTGAATGCTGTCAGGCAACATTTCTAATTAGCCCAACTGACATGGTGGTCTCAATATGGAACATCTTCTATATTTTACAGGGTGTTGGAGGTAAAGTGTTTGGCCAGTGTTTTCTTACAACTGTTTATGTTTAGCACCTTTGTATTGCCTGTTTCTTGTCTCCTTCCAGAATCGCATAATCCATTTCAATCTTCAGGGAGTTCTCCAGGAAACCCTCCTTTCACCACTCTGCCTTTGCAACCTCCTGCTGAGCTGAGCTGACAATTTCAAGGTTCAGATCCACCTTTCATTTATCTTCTGAAATCTGATGGCTATCTTTTAGCTAATAATTCCCCTCTTCATATGGGCTGCAGCTTTTTTATGTGCTATGAGAAATCAGAAAAAATAAAGATGTTACTCGTCACCCCACTCATTACAAACTCTATTTTAATACTGCTAACTAGTTTCTTCCTTCATAACCACATTCAAATTCTTTTCCCCCAACTTTTCTTTTCACCGTGTTCCCTTCAAAACTGCAAGATGCCTTCCAAATTACTTCCACATACTACATATGCTCTTGTAGGTTTTTCTGGGACATACGTAATGGGGTAAGTTCTTTGCTATTGTTTCAAAACTTGAAATGGTCAGACACTGTTGGATAGGCATTTGAGTATAAAGGGTTCTGCCTTTGTCTTTTTTTAAAGAAAAAAAACAGTAGGCATTACATTTGCAACAGCACACATGTGCAACTAGCTGTCCTCACACTGAAGGATATTACTCCCTAGCAAATTCCTGGGAGACTTAAGGGCTTAATTTATAAAGACAACAGGCAAACTGTGATAATACACTGCAAGGCTACCTATCAACAAGCTTCACCCAGGAGTGCTAGAGGAGCATTTCCTTAAACAAAACAAAAAGAAAAAAAAAAAGAAAAAAAGAAGAAAAAGGAAAAAATCCAACACCTCTTTTACCTGCAATGTTTGTGTCAAACCTCTCTCCCACACACTCTTTTCACTCCTATAAATTAATGTAAAACACACTGCAAAATCAAGAAAATTCTGTGGCAGTTGTTACATATACACAAGCTCATTCTACTAAATAAAAGTTTTAGAACAGCAAAGCAGTTCAAAATTCCTTGTGTACTTCACCCTCAGCAAAGATTGAGCATGCTAATGAAACTCTGTGACAGCACAGCTTTATATTTGAGAATGCATTAAGATTTATAAACACTCTGAGCATGACTAAGGTCTGGAGCAGGGGGGCAGCATAACCAAAGCTGGGGAAGGCTGTGATTAGTGAGAGGGAAATGAGAGGCAATCAAATCGGCTGAGAAAGGAGGGAGAAGAGTGCAACTCACGTTTGGGACTTGGCATAGCAAAAAAAAAATATTGTTAGAGCTTTAAAGTGAGAATGACGAGAGGATGCCATTTCAGGGAGGGGAGCAAGAGTAAAAAAAAGGCAATACAAAAAATGCAAAAGCATCAATAAGTGTGATCAAGAGCTCTTGCATTTGTGGCGTCAGGTACTGGAGAAAGCCCTGACTCAGCAGCACAGATGACACTGACTAGGAGGAAGGCAAACCAACATTTGCTAAACTGATGGACATGTCACATGAGCAGGGCTATAGGCAGCAGCAGAAGGAAACAGAGTCCCATGTAACACCATCTGTCTTCTACTTCTGTGCATCCCCACAAAGGCATGGCTCCCTCCAGTCTTCAAACTCTCTTTCCTTGCTCCCATGTGAGGAGCTGAGCTCCAGGGAACATGGAGGTGAGCCGTGCCGTGGCTCTGGCTCAGCTGGGATGGTGGTGCTCCTTGCTGTGTCTGGCTGGGCTGGGCTGCTTCGTGCCTTCCCTGCCGCCCACTCCCCCACAGGCAGGGAGCAGGCAGCGTGCTCTGTGGTGACATCAACACCAAAAGCAGGGTCACCTCTCTCCTAGAGATCTTCAGGCTTCCCAAATAGGGCAAGGTAGCTACGGGACAGAGCTGCAAGGACTTGGGCAGTGAAGATAACTTGATGCCACTCCTCATGGGACGGATCTCTCACACAGAGGGTAGAGAGCGCAGAGAAGAGAGGAAGGAAAAGACATGGAGGTACAAGGGAGCTGACAGTAAAGTTTCTGAGAAGTCCTTCAGTATAGCAGGACTGATAACTAGGCAAGGGCAGCTGAGTGAAGACTGAACAGAATTTGCTGTATTTGACATGCAAAATTTTGGGGTGGGGGATATCAACAGTGAAGGTTGTTACTCTGGGTGAGAGGGTAAGAGAAATTAAGAGATGTAGGGACAGTGGCTGGAGTGCAGAAGTTTGGAGGTGGCCAGTGAGTGACAGTGCATCTGGGTGGATGAGGAGCCCACAGCAAATAAATATAAGAGTCTAATCTAAGCTTGAGAATGGCTAAGGTAAATGGCAAGGGGAACACTGCTACCTGAGCCAGAGAGCTCCACTCCAGAAAAAGTAGTTTAAACCCTCCTGTGAAGTTATTGTGCAATTGGGCATGCAATACTTACTGGATCGGCTTCCTCCTCCAGCCTCTGCAGGATCCTGTAGCTGTTTCTTGGGTATTGTTCACATCTGATGAGTCACAGTGCTTGCAGCAGGCCCAGGCCCAGCTGGACACTATGGCATAGGTGAGGCTACTGACCTTTTTTTGCTGGGTTTTTACCCGGTTACCTCAGGCCTCTGCTGTGGCACTGTGCACCGGGGTGGGGGTGGGGTGGGGAATAAGTCACTCCTGGATTCGGTGGAAATGTCACTTGCAAATCCACAGCCCAGGGCACGTATGAGGGCACTGATCAAGAATCCTGTTGTGTTTCTTTGTCTTCTGCTACATCCTTTGTAGTCCTTTGTGTTGATTCATCCCCGAGGTCCAGGTCCAGGTGTGCTCTCTCGCTTTTGTGTATGTGGGCAGAGACCTGTACCTGTCCATCCCATAACAATTTGTATCCAAGTAGGGTCAGACATACATGAACCGGAGGCCACCAGAGCCTTGGCAGACTCTTTGGAACTAATCAATTGTTACAACCATCTTTCTAACAACCCCCACCACAAAGAGCAGCACTCTTGGCTACCGGCCAACACATATGGAGCATTTACCTTCAGTCAGGACAATCCTGGAGTAAAGGAGGACACGGGTAGTGAACCACATGGGAAGAAATACAAACTCCAGCACATTATAAGCAATGAACCCAAAGAAACCTTAGAGTGGAAACTAACTCACCGCAACAAGCATTTACTGCACTTACTACAGTAAGTAGTCCTGTTTGATATAACTTTTAGAATTAAGTACAGCATGGACACATTATGCTGTAAGGCGAACTGAAGTGTGTTCAAGGTAACAAGCTACTGTGGACTAAGCCACAGTAAATTGTTTTTGTTAATTATTTCCCAGTGATCAGCAGCCTAGACATTCTTTCTCACTACCTCCATTTTAAGGTTCACAATGGGACAATTCTACCTATTATCTGCTTGAGTGAATCCTATGTTTCTACACTTAGAAAAGCAAACCAGAAGTAAAATAGGAAAACGCAGTAAATTTTGCATGCAGTTTCTGTTTGTTAGGGCAAATCTTTTTTTCAACATATGGGAAGAATATCATGCAGCAGGTAAAAAAAAATCCACACAATAGAATATTCCTCATCCTCTGCTTTTAAGAGACTAATAGATAAAACAAACGGGTTTGAGCAACTGTAGTAACTGTTTTCAAGCATATCTTCTCTAAGCCACTGGGATGCCAAAAGAACAGGTCCGGTAGACATACATTTCAGATCTGCTAAGTCCTGGTCCCATCTCTCTCACGTACCCCTGTGGAATTTTGAGCAAATGCAGCTCCTATCTACTGCATCTCAGATAGTGCATTTTTATCCACCTCCAATCTTTGCTTAAACAAAGAAACACACCCACTTAACTAAATCCAGCCTACCTCTCTGTCAAGTATGCCCTTCTCTTGCAACCTGACCCGACCATCCCTAGTTTCTAATGAGCAGCCCTAGCCACTCTGCTCTTGCAGATACTCCACTGTCCATCAGCATTCGCAGCACCATGCTCCTCCTTCAAAGGTTTCACTGCTCTAATGGCAAAACCTGAGGAATCACTTCAGCTCCTCGCTGCAAAAGCCTGTAGGTCACTGTGCACTGCAAATCAAGTGTTCGAGGTTTCTACTAGATACGCAGACTGTTCTTTATTTACAAAGGCCTGGATGTTAAGAAGCCACCACTACAAACAGGAGTAGTATTTATTTACAGATATTATTAGCAATTTACAAGAAAATGTAATAAACAGGTCACACATGATCAGCTGAAGCACTGAGTGGCTAACTGGATATTTCAGCTATCTTAATTAACTTCAGTATTGCATCAAATGCTGTAACAGAGCGACAGATCACTAATGCCAAGTTAGTCATTTTCAGTAACAGTTCTCATGGAATTTTTTCCTTCTAAATAATCAAAACAATTGGTCATTGGGCCTTATAAGGAAAAGTGCCATACCAAAAAGTATTTCATAAAATACAGCTGTTTTAACTTCACGGTTCCCTCCAGCATATCTGCAGCACCTGAATTCTGGGGCTGCAATTTTTATGGTTTTTTTTTTAAACAAGATTACAAGATAAAACTATTAAAATAATTAGCAGTAGAGTAACTTGCTCAGATGGTTTTTTTTTAATAAAACCACAGCATAGCAAATTTTAAACTAATACTATACTAAAGTATAGTATACTATATTTTTTAACAGCAAAGTATTAGCCTGTGAGATTTACTGCCAGAAGGTAACATACAGGTAGAGCGACAAGACTTACATAGGTAACTGTATCATCCAGAATTATAGCATGATTTCAAGAAAAAAATACTAACCCTCTTTTTTTTCAGGACAAAATCCAAACCAGCAGAGAGGTAAAAAAGAGAGGATCTTCTCCTCTGTGTCTTACAGTTATACTACCCCTTGAAACATCTGATAGCAGCTAGTATCAAGACAAATACAGGACTAGACAGAACAGTAGTCAGAATTCCTGTGTCATATCAGATCTAGAGAGGATAACACTTTTGTGAATTCCGAACAGCAGCCTCCCATCTCTCCAGAGCATCTTTTGAAACATGCAGTTGAGCTTGCCTCAAGTATAGCAAAGTATATGTTTTGAGACCTCGGGCACTGGGATACCTGCCAAGTCACAACAAATATGTATACATAATCTAATCTACTTAAATTTTGAGTGGAAACTCTGTGCCCTTTAGATATATCCCTCAAGGCTACGAATAGCATACTTGTTGGACAGGATGAAGTTTCCCTGTGTAAGTAATAACTGAGCTCTTTTGTCATCTAACCACTCCTCCCAACTTCTTCCAAAACCAAAGATTGGGGAGGGAGGAGTCATGACAATGAAGGTGAGGAGGTCTGGAGATAGGGGCAAAAGGAGATTAAAGGAAGAGGAAGCAGAGACAAATTATAGGTGGATTAGAACAACAAGGTGCTCTCAATAAAACAGTTACAAGAAACCAATCTCTTCCCCCTGTTCGGCCCCCGCCCCGCCCTTATCTGGCAGGTGACAAGTTGGTAAAAAAATCCCCAAAGCAGAGAATCCCATGAAAAGGAGAAGGGGGCCTAAAAAGTGAAATGAAGCAAAGCAGAGGCAAAGCAGCAGTGTTAAGAAATTGCAAGGCAACACTCACTGTCCAACAGATTTGAATACAGAGAGGATTATTCACAGCCTTGGTATGGTCACCTTTTCTTAGGAAAAAGTGGCAAGAAAGCAAGCCAATGAAATCCTTGCGAGCCTGTACGGGCTTCTACAGCTAAAAATAAAATTAACAAAACAAAAATCAAAACAGTTTAGAATACACACAAATGTAAACAACAGGGGCATATTTTGACAGCACAAAGCAGTAGTTAAATAAGTGTGCTGACTTCTAAAATGAGGGAATATTACTGTTTTTCTTTAAAAGCAGGTGACTATTGGGTTTGAAATTTCATACCGCACTTGTTTCTATGACCTATGAACTTTCTGTTAAGAAAAGCTAAACAACTGGATAAATTTTAATAAGAGATCTTTGCATTTGGACTCTAGAAGAAAAATTTCACTAGCAGCCTTACTTCCTACCGCTCACCAATCTCTTAAAATACAATATTTACTAATCCTTTAAAATACTTGGTCTAATTGCACACAATAAAGGACAGACTTATCTGAAGCAGATCTAGTGTGGTCTACACTACTTGTTCTAGCAGGATTTTTTTTTCTTTACTTCTAAGAGATAATATTACAACTACAAATTTCAAACTGCAACTGCCCTGCTTACCCAAATCTGAGTACAAGAGGGCAGGCAAGGGAGATGTGGAGACTTGTGGCCGTGCCATCAGTGTTTGGAACTGCACAAACGAGCAGTCTTTAAGAAAAAATAAATACTTGCGAACACGAAGTGTAGATTCATGACCAGCTAACACTGGGTAATGCAGTCTTACAGCACGGCACCCACCCAAGCTTTCTATCATTAAGAACACATGAGAAAGTAACACATAGGAACTTGGCTGTAGAAATTACATTTCTTTCCGGACTCCTATCATATCGCAGAAATCTGTAGGAGTAAAGAAAGGTATGCATCCCCTTCTCCTGCAGAGAGAGCTGGAAGCTCATCTTACTAAACCTCACTTGTTAGATATCATCGACCACACACAACACACTTATTTCTGACTTGTAGCGATGATAATCTTCCATCCCTCTCCCCAAACATACCACATTCTCCCAGCCCTGCCAGTTAGCACAAGCTGCCGCCAGGACTAGTGCTGGAGGGAAACATCTGCTAAAGGGCCGGGTACAAAATTATCAAAAAGAGTTAGGGTTATGTGAAGTAATGGCTAAGAAAAACGACACAATGCTACCATAGCAGGTACAACGGCCTGATGATTTCAACATTTCCCTTTCTGAAATAATTTGTTTCCTTACCAAAGCAGGGGGGTGCTTTCAGAGGAGCCTGTATCCCAAATGGGAACATGAGAACATGTCAGGCATCTGTATTTCAGTCTCACTGTTACCACAGTTGTCACCAAAACTTTAAGGTTCTTACCCAAAATGCTGTATTTGCAAAGACGAGGGCTGATACTTCCCTTGAATTACAGGCACCACAGAAACCAGCACTGTTGGGGTTTTTTTGGTTTGGGTTTTTTTTTTTTTTAAAAAAACGAACAAACAACAAAATCAACACAAAACAAAACACTGAGGAATCACTCAGCATGGATATAGCTATGGTACAGATAATTGCTACCAGTTAACCTCAAGGCCTGATCCCTCATCAGATTTGATAGCTGCTTTGGCAAGCAGCTTCAGCAGTTACCTTCTCATCTCTGGACCCAATCCCAAAAGCAAAGCAGCTATCTCCAGAATTAGGTAACTTCACCTATGCAAGTGCCTTGTTTACTGGGTTGACCATAGGCAGAGGCAACTGTGCCCAGCCAACACTCCGAGCTGGCTGGACACAAGCCACCTCCTCACCAGAGGCCAGGCTGTGTGGCAAAATCAGTGCCAGGCTCAAGTGCCCAGGAGCAGCTCAGGGGCAGGGGGTAACAGCTCTGACACAGCACCTTGGCTAACGCTTTGGGATTGGAGATGGACACGTCTGTCCAGCTGTCATGATGAACAGAGCACAGGACAGCACTCTGTCAGCCTGTCCAGAGCTTAGTTATTTTGAGCGTGCCTCCACACTGAAGCAGTTCAAGGTACAGCGCTTCTTCCTCCCTCCCTTTCCTTCTCTCACTGGTGCTTGCCTGGCCACACAATGTACCAGACAGCTAAAACAGTCAAATTAACCCTAGAGAGATAAAAAAGTCAAATTAACCTTACAGAAAAAATGCTGACCATTTCTGTGCAGTCTAAGTCTTTGGTCGTCTTAATGCCAGCACAAGAGGAGGCAGAGAAGAGCCATTTCAGGTACAGGGATGAGCAGGCTGGGATTCCCACAACTCTAGCCCAAACTGCAAATCACTGAGAAACTGCACCCACAGATTTCCTATGGTCTCTTGGCACTAACCAGATTGAGCAGCTGTTCCGAGTCAGGAACAGCAGAAATTTCAGCACCCTGCTAAACAAGGGGATTTGGCACAGACTCCATCTTGCAGACCCAACATCCAAGACAACAGTGAGGGGAACCAACCTGGCAGAACAGACTGAGCACAACAGACTAATGGAGTATCATGGCACTGTGAGATGCTGTCACCTTAGCAGGGGTGATGAGAGGTACTAAATTACTAAGTTCATTTTATTGGCAGTGCATACATTTCCTTGAATAAACTTGGTCAGAACGAAGTCTACCAAACATCTACAGTCACAACAGAGAGAAGCACTGCGGAACCGTTTCAACTCACTATTCTCACTACAGTGAAAATAAGGTAGAAGTTTACAGTCCTCTGCACCAGAGATGGCTACCAACCACAGAGACCAACACAGGGGCTTCTGAAAGGTGAATTTAAAGAAGTATCTTCCATAACATTACCCTTCACATTGAAATTCTATCTTCTGATTTAACAGGAAGCATGGCTGCCATGTGATGAGATGGAAGAGTCTCAGAACAGCATCAAATCCAAATAAGTACTTTTTGCCTCATTTCAATATTGAGGAAAGGTGAAGAAAAGTTATCTGGACACACAATTTGCTCTCGCTTGGAGCATGTTTTCAAAGAAAGTAGGAAAACATAAAGGTAAAGAGAAAATCAAATAAAACGTAACACAATTTTAAAAAGTTGAACCATGTCAAACATCCAAATTTTCTTCAACATGACAAAATAATCTTTATATAAGGGAAGCACAACAGTTCTAGTCTCACTCAGTAAGAAATCTGATATACTACCACTTGAGCAGTAGTTTGTTGAGCTGAGAAGAGAGAGGTTAGTTCAAGAATAGTATGGCAGGAAAAGCAGCAGATCAAGAAGAGATGACAACAGATTTCTTTCTGAAAGGTGGAAGGATGTTATTTATGGACTTCTGCCAAGATTAGTCTTCAGTATTTTTGATTCAACGTTTTCATTTAGATTTTTTTTATGCCTTTAAGTGAGCACTACCAAAACATGTGGAAAATACGAAACTAGGGGGTACCAGAAGTACAGTGCAGACTGAAACAACACAAAAGAAAAAACTGCAACAAATCTTAAGGACAGCTGCAACAGAAATGAGATGAAAAGTAACAACAAAGGACAGAGTAATGCACTTAGCGACTAGCAGTTTCTGCTTAGAAGTGACAACTCATTAGTCGGAAGTAGCAGAGAAGGAAAAAGTTTGTCTATAACCACCCTATAAGCAGCTAGTAAAAGTCACTAAAGAGAGCTGATTCAGAAGAAAGAAAATACAGTGATTCAAAAAAGCATCTGTATTTCCAGTGCAGAAAGGGACATACAGATGCCACTATAGCGGATTCCCAAGATCTTGCTCGGAACACCATGTATAAATCTGGTAATACATATTGACAAAAACTTTATTTGGGATAGCACAACAAAACACCTTACAAAAAAAAAAGTCTCAGTAAGTACACCAATGAGACAATCAGCAGGGCTGGCATAAAGAATAAGTGTAAGCTTATAATAAGTAATTTTAGGCTGGAAATTAAAAGGGTTCCTAGCCAACAAAACACTGGCTTTAAGTTTACATGTCAGAAGATAGGGATGTGAAGAGAGGAAAAAGTGTAACTAGGACCTATATAGGTTCACAGACAGACAGACAGGGTTTCTGTGACAGCAAGGCATTTGGCTCAGCCAGGCTGATTTTTTCCAGTTCTGGGTCCCTGAATTCTCATTGGAACACAGTGATGGTCCTAGCAGGTCAGAGCAGAAGCCCATCCAGTCCAGCATCCTTGCTCCAGTAACAGCAGATCATGAGGAAGGCAAGCGTGCAGTATTTTGGGAAAGTATCACCATTTGTGACTTAGGGACTTCCTGTGCCAGACAGATTTAATAGTCCTCTTTTCCACTAATTTGGCAGTCCCTTTTGTGCCCATGTAAGTTGTTTTACTCAGAACATTCCACAGCAAGGAGTTCCACAGCTTAATTTTGCATTTTATTCACAACTGCTTTCTTTTAGCTTGTTCTGAACCCAACTCCCACTATTTCTCCTTCCTCTCAGTTAATAAGTTTGCTCATCCTTCATCCCATCTATGCCACTCATGATTCCTTTATGATCCCGTCTGTGATATGAAACCTCTATTCTATTCTCCCTTTTGTAGTCTCTTACCAGGCTGAAAAGCCTAAGCCTACTCAGGCCTTCCTCACATGGAAGCTGTTTCACTACTTTGTCTATATTCATCACCTTGTCTTGTATTTTCTCCCATCTTTTGTACAGTTTTCAGGAGACGGAAACACCACAGATTGCTGCCTGTTTCATTTCTTTCCTAACAATTCCCAATGTCCACCAAAGTACTACAGATATTAAGCTTGACACCTACATTAGGCACGTCAGCACAAACTTGAATAACAACGGGGCAGTGGGGGGGACGTGAACAAACACAACTTTCAGAAAAGGAAATCAAGCTCTATGAAGCAAACGGAGTTCTCTGAAGGAATCAATAAACATGTAGATCAGGGAGATGCAACTGAACGGCATGCAGGTATACCTGCACTGAAGCGGCTGGAGACTGACAGACAAAGCTGAACAGGCTGGTAGTTACTGCCTCTTCCAAAAAAAGAGCTGGAGCTGTGAAATGAAATGACAAAGACACAGGCTCAAAAAGGAAATGTACCTGTTCTTCACACGTTCCTGCTCTGGAACTCCTTGCAACAGGGTTTTTATAGACACTTAAGAGTTTACAAAAGCTCAAAAGGTCACAGGAAAAAAGTTCATGGAAAGAGTACAGTGAGGGTTAGTAAATACAAACCGACCATGTCTGGCTCAGGAAGCCTTTGACAAGCAAATTATTGAAGATCAGGAGAACACCCTGGGAAAGCTATCCCTACACGCCCTGCTCCTGTGCCTTTCACCACATCTTTGGTCTTACCACTGTCAGAAACAGAACACCAGGCTTTGATATGCACACAAGTGTAATTATTCTTACCGAATAAAATGCAAACACAATTTGATCAGCATTTATCAGGTTGATTAAAAGTAGTATTTGTCATCTTAGGCCTTGATTGGGCTGGTAAGACCAGTGATGACAGTTCTCTAACCACCCTTGATTTGAAAGCAGGAAAAATCCTCAGTTAATTTACACAAGAACCAACGCTCCTGTCAGTAGGTACAAATGCTAACTCAAATCCAGCATATTTTGCTATTGGCAGAATGAGTAGGATCACATTTCACCACGCTGCCAAACACTTGCCATTGTAAAACAAACTCCTCTATATCAGACAACTTATGACTTTGCCAAACTGCCATTGTGTGGGCTGAAATTTTACAATTTAGTGTCTGCTTCAGCATTTTGTTTCCTCACTTTTTATTCATTCAAAATAGTAACCCTTATTTTTTTGAAATGGCTGTAATGTAAAAAAAGTTTTGTCTGTGTCAAAAGATTCTGGCAGACTTTTCCTACTTTTCCTTTTCTTAGAGTTTTGAACCCCTGTACTTTGGGATGGAGACTTGAAATCAGACAGGGATAGTGGCAGAGCTGTCATTCCTGTAAACTCTATGCAAATTTGGCCACTTTCTTGATTACTTATTCCACAAGCCCTTTAGTCATCCAGAAACCAATCTTTTGAATACGATAACTGAATACTGTCCTAAAGAACTCAGATTCTGCTAGAGATCTCTGTGTCATTTAAATTGAATACTACAGGAGAGGTCATTAATTTTCCAGGTCCTTGGCGTGGGTCTACAAGGAGTGATTTGCAGAAATACTTAGTGCCTGCAGCTGCAGTGGAAGGCAGTGAAAGCTGTGTTCTAAACAGATTATGAAGACGATGGTTTTGAAAAATGTGGGCTTGTAATCTCAAAACAGGTTCTCCCAAAAATTTCTGCCACAGAAACTTGATTCTTAAAAAATAAAAACCTCAGAAAAAACACAAGAGCCATTTACTTTATTCTCACTCTGCAATTTACTCTGTAAATGCACTGCAGGCTCTCCTGCTTTGGTATCAAGGTGCTTACAGTACAAGTCTCATGATGCAGGTGGGGCAAGTAGTGTCTCTCCATCACAAGAGTCAGAAACAATGTGCAAGCAGCTAGGTATTTCACAAGGGTATAGACTGTGGCTGTAGAGCAGAATTTCTCGAAGTATCCAGAGCCTGAAGCAAAACATCAAACGTGCTAGAGAGCATACCAGAACTCTGTATAAATATGTTCCATTGTCAAGATCCATGTATAAGTTTCCAGCCAGCAAACTGGCTTGTGAACTCCCATCTGCGGGATACATACAGCTCTGAAAACTAGCATCCTACTGGGTATTTGCCTTCAGTGATCCAGGGCCTTTAAAGCAGGATAGCATAGGAGCACCCACGGCGATGACTGAGAGGAACATAATTTGGCTTTGTGTAAATGAGGGACAGCTGAATTTACTATTTTGTTTAAAAACAGCAGTGTCGGCCACTGTTGTTAAATTAACACACAAAATTAAACAGGGTGCATATATGAAACCGCAAGTACTTTAACTGCTTTTTCCCCTTGCTTTTCCACATGTCTCGGTTCTCCTCCTTAGAGTAACACTGTAAGCTTGTCAGGGGAAGGACAGATGCCTGCTGTTTTCCTTTTCAGCCTCTAGTACACTGAATCCTAAAAATGGATGCTACTCTTTTTTTTTTTTTTTTTTTTAAGACATGAACAAAGCAACACAACTCCGAAAGCCTCCTTTAGTTCTATTTATTCTTACGCGGTCATCAGTGCTTAGAAACAAACATTCTTCCTGTCTACTGCTCTCCTGTGAAAGACCACAGTATCTATAGTTACTGGAGAAGAGCGCTTCAGTTATCTAGGCTCCAATCCTTCCCATGCTTTACTTTTCAGCCTGCCCCAGAAGGCTGGCTTTCTCAGAGGATATCAGAACCAAGATTTCTCTCTGTCCAAAGACAGAAACTGAAATTCTCTCTCGTCACTGGGAAGCTTGTCATTCCTTAGAAGAACCAAATACCAGGATCGCATCTGAAACTGAAGAGCTAGAGAGTCACTTCTGATCAACTTACAACTTCCAGCCAACTTGCCAGGCCTCCCCTGGTGCAAGAAAAGCAGTGACACTGCAACTCTAGCCCTAAGAAAAGCTGCCAGAGAGCACAGGCTGAGCTTTTTAAAAAACAGCTACCAGCTTCCCCCAAGCCATTTTTTCTTCTTAGTTGTAGGTCTTCCTGTCAAAGGAAAGCGTATTGGGCAGGTGGCACACACGACCAGAGTAACACTGCGAAACTCTCACCAGGACAGACATAGCATCAGAAACAGCACCTCAACTTCCTTCAAAATATCCATGATTTTCTAACAGTCCTAAGAAGCAAACACCATGATAATTCCCCATCCTAAGAATGCAATGGCATTAAGGAACAGGGGGAAAAAGGACTATATCAAGCAATCATCTTTCCTGTTCCTTTCTTAAACCATGCCTGCTTACAAGAGGCAATCTCACACAAATACAAAATATTTTTGCCTGATCTTGCTGGGCTGTTTCTCCTTGGCCATTTGGAAATCAAATTTATTAAAGAAAATACTGTATTTTTGGCTAGAGGTTGCTTAAGAGCTTTCCTCCTTAGAATCCCTGGGAAGGTACTTCCCTCTTTGGTTCAGTGGAGCAGCACAAATTTGTGGCTAAGAAATCTTGGGTGTAATTCTGAAAGGAACAAACAAACAAGCCAAAGTCCAGGTTCACACAAATATCCTCTCAGGACAGTTGTTTATTTTATAGAATTCTTCCAGCTGTGCAAAAGGTGTTCTAAATAAACAGAGCATGTTGCAGAAGAAAAGGAAGCAGCTCAAGACAACCTGCACTACAGCAGAGTTCTTCCCTGGGGGGGTTAGAAGTCAGAGCCCAAGAAGATGGTGTGGCACACATAGCACAGGGCAGCAAGATCCAGGACCTGAAGCTCTGTTGGCAGATGGGTATTTCTGATGGCTCATCTCAAAGAATGTGTTAAGAACAGCACAAAAAAATCCACTGAAGCCTTCAAGCAGTCGGAGGATCGACATATTTTATAGGTATACACTTGGCCACAATCTGTTAGTGCTTTGTCTATAAGCTACCTACCAATACACAAGTAGCCCTCTGTTTCTTACAGCTCCTATGTCACAGAGCACCATCAGACTAAGCGGTGCAGAAATAAGAACACAGCCATTTTTCTTTTGCAACTGATGAGTAATATGTGACTGAAAAATGATGAAAGAAGAGTAGAAAAGCAATCTGGTACAGGAAAATGGTACATTAAAAAAAGTAGTAAAAATTGGAGGATGAATCAAAGAAAAAACAAACAATTGATTATGAAGAAATCTAAACACATGAAAAAATAAAAGGGCCAGATCAACAAGGTGTTTTGAAGTATTATTAAAATGATGGTCCACCTTGAGAAGGTAGTTTTCAGATGCACTGACAATTCTGGACAACCTTATTTTATGCTCTCCATTTTTTCTTAGAGATATAAATGAAAACCAGTGTTCAGGAAAACTGCACAAACTTGGAATAAACATGCGAGTAACAAGATGGGAAACAAGTCATTACTAGACAGGAAAAGAGAGAAAGCAGAAACCCAGAAAACCTGAAGCAGAATAACAAACAGTTTAATCTTTCTGAGGGCAGCGGGACGCAGCGATGATGGCTAGGAACACACACTCTTCTGGTCCTCTTTTACTATAAGTAATTTATCATGGGCTTGACCTCTCATCTGTCTTGGCATTTTAAATATAAAAGCTCCTCTTCAGTAAATACATTCTCATCTTTAAAACATAATTATGGTCTGAAAGTTGACACTATAAATAGCACTAAGGAGCTTCATATTCATGTCTTCTTGGTTTCTGTATCAATTTACTCGATTGCAACAGTCAAGCGTATGTCTTCTGGTCCTCCAGACTGAAAGGAGTTCTTATGAGGGTTAGTCCTAAAGAGGTGTTTGACAGGGTGACAGTTTTGAGTTTACATCCATAAATAATAGTTGAAATGTCAATGTGCAACTGTAAATACATATATATAAAGGAGAAGGCATTCACAAATGTTTAGCAACTTTCTTAAGAAAAGCAAGTATCTGAGTTAAAAAAAAAGAACACAACACATTAGATTAGGGAAACTTTAAAAAAAAAATAAAAATACATATTCCACTAATCCATACTGGCATGCCAGGAAAACTTAAAGATAATTTGGAACAAACTTCCCAAATTCTTACAATTAGGAAATACATGATGAATAACATCATGAATAAGTCTTCAAATTAGCAAGTGACCAAGAAGTATACGCTTTGCCAATTTCTGTTCAAATCAAAATACTTCATGATACAAGCATATTTTTAGTACTTTTACAAATAAATGAGTTCTTTGGAATAAGATTCTTCACTCACATTCTCTTTTTTCCCCTGCACTGTCAGAAACAGCCATTTCAAAATGACTTTTGCAAATCTGCAAATTGAAAGGGACAATTAACATGTAATCTCATATGAAGTTAAGAGTGAGAAAAGGACAAAAATCTTTTAAATATGAATCTTGGAAAAGTTTGGGTTTGTTTTTTTTTTCTTCACTTTAACTGTGTGAAATAACTACTGCACTAACCTGATGACACACTTATTTACTATATTTTCTTATGCCCGTTATTCAGCTGTTGGCAGTAATACAACTTCATTTAGCAATAGCTTGGACCCCTCAGTAAGGGAATGTGTACATAGTAGCTCTCTAATCTTGCTGCCCAGCTGCTAAGACAGTCACATGAGTCACTTGCTGCCTTTAGAGCAACACACACCACTTGCTGAATTTAGAGACATTCTCCATTTCTGCACTGGCCATACATATAAATTGAGTAATACCCTATCCTGGTCAGACACAAAACATTCTAGGTGGTTTTTTTGTTGTTATTGTGGTTTTGGTTTTTTTTAAGTTTAAACCAGTGAGACAAAGAACATATTTTTTACTAATGCAGTTAACAGCCCAGCTCTACAAAGTGATTTATGTACCAGTTTTCAGCATTATCGTTTTCACTCCAGTTAGGATAACTCCAGGAAATCAGTTCAAATGTAGGTAACTTCATCTAACTGTTCAGTGAAAATCTAGCCCTGGAAGAATGAAGAACACTATCTGCCAGGACGATTTGGTATACAGCTTTGGAACAAAACACTTTACAATTCCTTCCTTATCAGGATTTTAAACTGTGACTGGAACACCACCTTATTCAACAGACTATTAAAAACAATTGACATAAAGAGTGGCATAGTTAGTTCCATGCAGCACTTCCGTCTACCAATACATAAAACCCCTTGTTGAAAATACTTTATTGATTAACATAATCTATAGGCACTATGTAGGAAGTGCTACCACATACAGACAGCCCACAGCTTTACAGCAAAACACTGTGAGGATAATCTTCTTTGGACTGTCACTGCATCCTTAGTGTAGGCCCTGTGATGTTTCATTTTACCCTGTATCACATACTGTTGTCTTTCCCATATTCTCCCTGCACCTCATTATGGTACTGTTCTTTGCAGATAGTTGTATATGGTAGTGATCAACAACACAATGTATTAGGCTCTGGTCATACGTGTTCATAGACTACCGGCGTAACAAAAACATACTTCAAGGTACAGGGCTAATGCCACCAAAACCGAGGAGTCTTTCAAATTATATGAAATGCACTTCTCCAGTTCAAAAATACATTGGCCCAAATTGCAAAAGGTGTTTGAGTGTGCCTAAAGAAGAAAGCAGCGTGTCAAACCTTACCTAACTCTATTAGTTTCAAGTACAGCCAAGCTTGCCTTAAAATGGTCTTTAGCGACTTCTTGCCAGTAGGAAATCACAGTAGGCAATGTCCCAGCTCGCCAGTTGAGCAGCAGCACTCTTTCGACTTAAACTCTCATCTGTCAGATAACATTAAATAGAGCTCCATAACTAGCCACAATAGAGTATCAAGTAGTAACAGCTAACTAAACTTTTCACCCATGTTGTACCATTCTATATTAGCATTTGTAAAAATAAATGAAAATGGTTATTTCTAACCTGTTTCAGCAAACTTTGCACTGTAATTCAGCTAAGTATAAGCAAATTCCTTGTACTGGTATTTAATACCTAAAAATTCTAGTCACTGATGTGCACAGTGGCAGTCAACCTACAGTCAAATTTCAGACTAACATACACACACATATCTACTGTTCTTACAAGTAACATCTAAGATTTCTGAAGTCGAGATAAGGCAGAACTGTATTTTTCTGTTGTATTTTTCGCACTTTACAGGATTTTCTGCTAAGTCAGTATTGCTGTTTCCCATGTTTGTGTGACTCTTTACACAGCAACAGTATACATTTACAATAACTGAATGAGGACAATACACCTTCAGAAAACAAGGTGACAGAGGAACATGGGGCAAGATTGGCAACTGAAACTACTAATCCAGATGAATCTCAGAGTCCCCAATCCGGCTGGCATAAATTCTCATCCTCCTTTACTCTATCTTCTCCATAATCAGTACAGTACCCTATTCAGGTATTTGGCTATCACAACATAATATTCTACATCAAAATTAGGAATTGCTGTACACCCCACCCCCCCCACCCCCCAAGAAAAGGTTTTTGCATATGCCATTTTAAATCAACAATTTGTCCGAATAACCAGAATGCCTTAAAGCAGGCCAAACCATGCTGACATATAAAACAATTCTCGGAAAAAAGGCTGCAATTTGATAATGCATGTATTATGCTTTCTATTACAGAAGCCTCTCTCCTTAAGAATTCAAAGGGTATATTTCTGTGATAACCTGAAACCTTTCACATGGACTCTAGTAAGAGGTAGCTGCCTGGAATAAAAACATTGCCTACAGAATGATGTATGATGGCTTAGTGGATTAGCACGTTAAAAACATAATCTCTTTTAACACAGCTATTTTAAAGTGGTCTTAAAAAAAAGTATAAAATGTTAATTCTGTTTTCCAATAAACATAAGTTTTGATCTGCTGAGTCAGAGATGTTATGCATAATAATCACAGCAGGAGTACAATGCTATTTGTATTTGCTTGGAGGAAAAAGCATGAGCACAATACTGTGCAAATAACAAGAAAAAAAATCACGGAGCACAATTTAATTAAAGGCAAATATACCAGAGGGAAATGGTAATTCTGACAAAACAAAACACTTGTTTTCCTAGGTACAATCAATGTTACTAGAAGGTGAACTCCAAAGCCATATAATGTTTACATTTAGGTTTTATAATATACATTTCCAACACTGGACTAAAATACTGTGTGCTACTAAGTCAGTAACATATCACTTTTCTATGTATCACTTTTAATTCTGAATTCAAACCCACAAAACCAACAAACTCACTAACCTTAGAAAGCACTTTATCACGCACTAACTGAATACAGGAGAAGAGTTTTGTGTTTGTACAGCTCCTAGAAATAATCATGGCAGAGTTCTGAATAGCTATGCATGTCTAGGTACCTAACCTTTTTACCTCAATAAAACAGTTACGGATGTATGTGGACACAAGCTAATTTGGGGTTTGCTTTGATCAAGTTCTGATGGTTTTGTTACTGAAAACTACATTCTTCTAAATGTAAATTATGTATTATTTTCATAAATATATTACTACAAAACACATTCCCGTACTGAGGGATCCAGGCTATAGCTAAATGAATCTCCCATGACATCCAAGTGTTATTTACTTGCTTGAAAAATATCATCAGAGTAGTATTGTAGTTATTTTTCTTTGCTTTCAGACAGTTAAATATTTTTCCAAGATCTTTAGTAAAAGGATTTTTGTCCTTTTCAAACACTCTAACTTCATATGAGGTTACATTAATTGCCCTTTCAAGTTGACAGACTTGTAAAAATCATCCCGAAGTGTCCATTTCTGATACTGCAGGAAAAAAATGAAAATGTCAGTGAGTGAAGGAAGGATCTTATTCCAAATAATCAATTTATTTGTAAAAGCCAGAGTAAAGCAGTTCCCTGTTCACACTGTAGAAAGGGACCGATCCTTTACTGCAGGTCTGCTCCTTCCACATTCAGGACACTGCAGTTCTATCATTAAGCAGCATCCCCTGCTGAGAAGCACATGACTCTACTGTTCCACGATGTACCCTCAATGACCACCAGTTTCCGAATGATGCTAAAAAAGTTACTGGTTTTAACCTATAAACCCCCGAAACAGCTTGATTCTTGACGACCTGAAAGATCACTCCTTTTCATGAGTGACATCTGAAACAATCTCAAATGGATGTTACAATAAAAAAAAAGAAAAAAAAAAAATGGGGAAATACCACTTGCTGCCTGAGAAGCATTTCAACTTTAACACAGATCTCTTATTCTGAGACAGGCTTAAAATGTTAGCAGTACAGACTATACAGTTAGTACTGTACATTTACTAATGACCTACCTAGACTTTGATAGATGGAAATGATGATATTTGGAAAGCACGAAGCAGAGGCTGAATATCTTTGAGGTCACAGTGAAGAAGCATTGTGAGCATCCAACTGGGTTTTAATAAGCTTTGCCAGAAGAACCTGGGACATGCATTTTTATTGACTGTTTGTTCAATTTAATTTGTTTTGATTTATAGCAAAGCACTGTTGAAGAGGCCAAGGAAATTTTCAAATAATCTGGTCAAGATCAGACAGGGGAAAAAAAAAAAAGGTCTCCCTCCTCCATCTACAAATTCTGTAGTTCAGGTCATTTAATAACCTTGCCAGCCACTGCAACATACTCACAAAATATCAAGAAACAGACTTCTGAAACAACTGATGAATGCAACAGGTGGAGGGGGAAAAAAAAACCCAAACAACTTTTATCTCCACATAACCAGTCTAAAAATACCCAAAGCAAAAAGATAGAATATTTGCTCTTAAGGTCTGAGCTCTGCCATGTGGGGGTGGGGTGGGGTGGTGGGGTGTGTGTTTATGTATTTTTGACTATCTACGCTCTCAGATGTACCCCCAAACACAAAAATCACATCGTGAATTTACAAAGTTTCTAAGTTCATTTGTAAGAGGGATACAAATACATTATTATTTCCATCCACTAGACCTCTTAACCTTCCCACAAAGGCCTAAGTTATAAAAAGTTTGGAAATATATATATTTATGTATGGATAATCTTCAGAGCACTGTCAGCAGCAAAAATGGTGGCAAATTTTTACGTATATTTGGGAAGGAAGAATTAACAAATCAGTTAAGCTCTGTCTTCTTCAAACTACGAGTCTTACTACCTCAATGAAACAAATGCAATTTAAGTACTACTTCACCTAACAGTTACAGAGCACTTGCAACTTGACAGCAAATTTCTGCCGGCCTTTAACCTTTTTGGTTTCACTACCTACATAAAACCTTTATGCTAAAACTACCACCAAATATCAAACTACCTTCTTTATGATGAAAGTCAGATGCTTAGCAGAAAGGATTATTTGACTTTCAACCACAATTCAACAGCTAAGACTACGACAGGAATAGGGGAAGTTTAGGGCATCCATGAAGTTTTTGAGGGTTTGCTCAGAGTTGAGAGGCTTTCTATGGCTTCATTCCTGATGAAAACTGGAACAAACAGCCCAATACTCAAGTACTTATTCAGAAAAAACCTTTAGGGAATTCAATCTGCCTAACGAAGAATTGTGGAGTTCATCTCAAGATAACTGAATATATTATCAGTTTCGAGGTTGCAACATTACTGTGTGACTGAAATCACAAATTCATAGGATTAAAATATTTTGAAAGACTGAGGGGCAGTGATTTAAGCCATCAGAGACCCTTCCTGACCACACCTCCCTTTTCACTCAAGGCTTGAAAAAAGATTTGGTCTCCTTTTATGTTGAGTATTTTTATTAGGCAAACTACAGAAAAATAGAAAATAATAATACATATTCAACCTCCCTAAACTAAAGCACCTTTCTACTCCAATCAAATGATCGAGTAATCAATGCAGTTAAAAACTGCTTAAATGCACTTTCCTTTCAGTACAAATATTTAAGGATCATGAAGAGTAAAAAGTTTGTTTGACATATAGATAAAAACTGTACTAGAAACCAAAATGTATTACTCAAGATGGACTTAACTTACTTGTTCTCAAATACTCTGAAGTGGTCAAGTTTTCAAAAGTAAAATAGTATTATACTACAAGGGAGACCTATAAACCCATTTTTTTCCCCAAGAAGCTTATTTCATATTTTATAATTTCTGAAAGTGTAATCTATATTTCTGTTTGCCTTCTACAGCAATTGATGGTACAACTCTGAGTATTTCTTGTGAGAAATAGTGATACCACATTTTTGATTAATGCTGCAAGGCTGCAAAACCTGACATCTTTTCCTCATAGGCTAGTTTAACATTCATCCAGTTTGGGACTATTCCCATCATCCAAATACCACTATGATTAAGTTTCCTGTTTTACTCTACACCCAATTTTTATATTTGTAGCATCATCAGCACAAGTTAATTCCACAGTGCTCCTCAGCACAATTTCTGAGAACAAAAATGATCAATGTCAACACTTAACGGGACACAAATTTATTCTGAGTTTTAAATAAGTGAAAGAACTGCTGGGTTCAGAAAAGAGTGTATCCAAAAGAAAAGGATACACTCGTGCAGCTAAGACAAAAAGCCTTTAAAATTACAACTGGGAAAACATTACATTTTACAAGTAATGAGAAATTAAACGAGTTTGATATAAATATTTCATATATACTTTTTAAAGCCATTTCAACACATATTAAAACCAGCCTGAATAATTAGGATAATTAACAAATTATGATTCTTGGTAACTTTTTAAGTAACAAATAATGTAACTTGGTTGTTTAGGAATAGAGCTGATTTCATTGTACTGGTATGCTTATAACTGTACTTAAACACCATTTAAAATAGCATGTAGCAACACCATCCTTTGACAGATGCAATAATATTTTTATTACTTTTTCTGAAACTGATTAAAATATAGCCATAAGCTATATGTTTGTGCTGGGGTGTAATTAGAAGTGGTTTAGTCTAAACACAATTCCATTCGAAAGAATTAAAGAAAACTGTCAAGTCACAGAGGAAAAAACCCCTACAGATTCAAATGAACTAGCATTTATTCTGATCAGCTATGTCTAAGCTCTTCTCTAAGCTACGTGGTCCACAGTTTCCTAGTGTCCTAGATGAAACAAATTATGTGTGTATTGACCACTATAACTTCCAGTGAACAAAATAAGCTTGAACAATGTCTATGTTTAGCTTTTAAACAGAGCACAAAATCCTAAGAGGATTTTACATTTGTCTTATTTTAGTTTAATACTCACTCTTCCTAAAGTACTTGTGAGTGGAAGAGCACCAGAAACTGATAACAGGTAGCTAACACCATAAATTTATGCCTTTGTAGTGTATCATCTGATGAAAACATAAAAGCAGCTGTAGGCAATTTGTACTTTTACATATTTATATTGTATCTATACTTCCACATAATAAATAGTCTTCTTATTAAGCCTTGCATGTAGGCAGCTGTAGTAAATGCACAATTAGTATAAATGAAAATTCCACACGTGACAGTAAGAGTTTGAAGAAACTTAACATTTACAAACTTGTAAATCTTTTATTACTAACTATACAGGCTTGATTAAAATTTAATAGTAAGCTGCCAGAATCTCTCCTTCTGCCTTTTCTTCAAAAAGGTCTCTCTCAAAAAAAAATTCCTATATCACAACTGATTCAAAAGACATGACATTCTCCCTGACCAGCCATATGTTTCCTTAAAATGTGTGCGTGTGTGTATACCTATATTACATATAAATGTAACATTCATGACAAATACATATACCACACAATAAACAGTTTTATTAGAAGTGACAAGCACTTGGGACAGTAAAATCTGATTTGCATACACAGGGACTTTCTGCTGTTCAAACATTTAGTGTAATGAGATCTCATTATTTTAGAATCAGACGATTTGCAGGGCTTTTTAGGGAACTCATGCTCTAGTAAATCTGATGCCCTGTAGTATACAAATACATACTCAATAAATTAAGAGGGAAGATAAGCTTTCTGACATTGTCCTTGCTTTTTGATTACTTGGCAATTCACAGTCTACATCTTATTGAATGAGAAATACTTCAGATTTGGCAGTCTCCAAAGTGTAATGCGACCCACAACCATAAAGAAAAGCTTTTAGGGTGAAAGTTAGTGATATGCAGTGTCAGGCTACCAGGTAAATTACCTGTACAATACATAAGTAAGTCTGTGTGCAATCTGCATGTTTAAATGATATCAAATAAAGTATTATTCACAAGAATACGGAAGAGATTATTAGTTATCCTAATTTTAGTAAAAACACAACTTTGACAAATAATTCCCTTTAAACACTTTCTAATCTGATTTCTAGGGATATTCTCCTCTGAGAGAGGAATTTAGCACATTAAGTGCAAAAGAAGATTATAGCAATTCAGTGTACTGGAACAGACACTTTTTGCATTTTTCCAAGTTCCTTTACATAGTTATTTCTTAATTGCATTTGATGGCGATTCTAGGTTTTACGTTCCTGATTCCCACTTGACTTCTCAAAGCTGATTTGAGCTATTTTACTTTCGAGTTTTGAGTTACTGTTCTGTGTATTATAGCCACAGTTGTCTACATTCATTTATTTTATCTTTCTCAGTTTTTGGTTTTATACTAGTTCAGACCTCTTTTCTCTGTCCTTTTCTTTAAATAAATAAAATAAAATTATGCACATCAGGCCACATTCTACTTTCCTTGTGCCCCCTTGTAAGTCTGTCAAAATTGCCAGGGTTGGACACGTGTAAAATAGCCCATCACTCTGACGATATATTTTAACATATTTGATGAGGTATCTCTGCACTCTGGACAGACAGTGAATTAGGAGAGGGGCAGAAGTTATTACTAAGAAAGCTATAATAGAAACCAATTTATTCCTTCAACATGAGAGCAACTATATAAACTTCCCTACTCTTCACTGTTAAGTATGTACTTATGCAGTCACCCCAAACCCCCACTTTGTACGGTGGTTAATTTTAACACCATGGTCTTGCAGCAACTGTTTACAAGACATGCAGGGTCCATTTAAATATTAACAATTTTAATATATCCTATGAGAAGGCCCACCCTTTATAGCACATAACTATCTTTAAAAGCATGTTATATCTTGTCAAAAATTTAAAAAACCCCTCTGATTCTATTCATTTCTGCTAATTCATCCTTCTAAGATGAGACAATAACAGGTGAATGCTGATACCGAAGTAAACAAAAAAATATTCTAACAAGGCAATCTAAATAAAAGTAAAGCTGAACTTGCAGTAATGGTGACCAGTTCTGTTCAATATTAGCTTTTCATAACTTGCATACAATTACAATTTTTCACATTTGATGTTTGGTGGACAACTGTTCATTTAAGATGCATTAGTAATTGCAACCTATTCAATTTCAGACAAAGGGTCACTATATTCCATGAAAAATTAAGAATAAAATATAGGCAGCTGTATAAGTGATTATACTGAGAGTTAATCAATGTTTTATATTCAAGTTACCGTTTTGCACAATTTAAAAATCAAAATAAATTTAAGTAAATTCTAGATGCGATTTTTTGATTAGCAGGAAAAATACACAATTCTTTATTATCCAAATGCTCAGATAAATGCAAAAAAAATCCCCTACCCTTCAGAAGTTTAAACATTTTACATTTGATCAATACAAAATGTTACTTTGTTCTAATATTTGAATTATTTTAAAATAGTTTTTTAAGGCTACCTAAACACTTGGTAATTGGTTAAAGATGCTTAACAGTTCAGTGGACAGATACTGCACATTTCTTTCAAAAGTAATGCAAGCTAAATCCTCAGTAGTAGCATGTATTTGCAGAATATCTCCTTGAGAGCAAGTCCTCTATCACTTTAGTGGTGGTGGCTGCAAGCTCCCTTTAACTCTCCACTGATTTGAGAATGGTCTAATTGCTCTAACATATTTCACATTCTCCAGAATATCTCCCCTTGGTAAACAGATAAACTTGTTCAAGAACCCTCCCAAAAGGTATTTGCTGACAAAAACTGGTTTTAAAGATATAAGAGGATATAGATACAAAATTTTAAATACTTATGGTTTAGCCTATGAAATAAACCATCTCTTTTAACAGTTACAAACAGTGGTTTATTTATTTAAATTTTAAAAAAATTTTTTGAACATAAGCAGTGCCCTCTTTAACCCATTAATTTTAAAACACATGCGCTACCCTGAAAGGAGGAGACTTAAGGGCACCATTTTGGCTGACTAGCTGCAGAGAAGGACGACCATTAGAAGTGGCTGTGCTTTGTATGCGGTGCCTTTTGGAATTACACAAACTTTTTAAAAGTTTCTTAAGTTAAACCTCAAAGTTCTACATTGGGAAACTTATTTTTCAGGATAATTACTAAATGAAAAAGTACACACCAAGAGACACACTTGAACTAAGCGTTCAAGACAAGTTGAATGCATGTCAATTTAGATTCCTGTATTTGCTGTACTGTTGTAGAACATGGTAGTTATTAACTTTTAAACAATATTGAACAGGATTGATAACTGTCTAAGAAGGATTTTAATACATTTACAGCTCTCTAGTTTACCTACAAAAAGTAGGGTAACTTTACCAACAACAGCCCATAGTATTTGTTTCCTCAGGTGTTTTAATTTTAGAAAATCTTGAAAAAATCATACTGAATCATGTATAGTACCAGAGCAACATATAATAGAGAAGATTATCTTAACTCTTAGAAGTAAGGAAGCTTTGAAAGTTACTTCTATTTTTATTAAACACCACATCATCCCTGTAAGAAGAATTCAGTTTTCTACAAAAAGAGAGTAAGTAAGTTTGTAAAAAACAATCCTAAACAGCATTTATCTTCTGCTATTATTATCACCATCTGGATTATACCTTGAAATTAAACCCAGTTTAGAAGAGTATCAAATTCTGTGAGAACACCCTTTCCTCTTCCTCTTCCCCATGTCCTGAATTTTGTACTATGGTTGGATACACTGAATTTACTTTGTAACACATTACTGCAAGTCAAGAAAGATACTCCACACCATGTGCTTCTTTCATGTTGTTACTACCAGAGTCTATTTTCAGGATTACAATATGAATGATTTAGAAGCTCTTCATTACATAAAAATGTAGTAACACATTAAACACTTCATACTGATGGTCACAGGCACAGTATTTCAAGAGTTCTTAAATACTGTTCTCAGTACCATTAACTAGTTTATTAAAGCTAGTTCTGTACATCTACTACTACCTATCTACCCTAGTACATTAAAAACACCAACATGTAGTATACTGCTATTAATTTATCAAATTTCTATGCATTTCAGGATAATGTTGCTTCAGTCAATAAAAAGAAGAGATCGGTGTAAGAAATATTTGGAAAGGAACTTTGAAGTATGAATTCTTGCTAACTACAAAAGGGATCTCTAAACCATAAAAGACAGTTTTGGAAAAATGTTCAATTTTGTTCCTTTATACAAACTGATTAATCTTTCTTCCTTAATGAGCCTTTTTTTCTAGCCTAAGAGTAGTTAATGTGATTTAATTTTCACAACTGTGAGTCACCGGAAAACTTTGAGATTTCTTCAAAAATCTCTAACCACAAGTCTATCCTAGTCAACAACTACTGTACAACAGCTTCTTTGGCCACACTTGTAGAAAAGGTAGAGATCCTTTGCAAACACATGCCATTCAACACAGAGGGCTACCACAACTGATACTCAACTTCCACAAGCTCAAATAAAACATTTGCTGAAATAGCCTCCCTACAAGTTCAGTACTCCATCTTCCCTCTCGAGAACCACGTACCCGTATTCAATTTTTAATCTAGAAGCAAATACAAAGACTAGAAAAACAAGGCACATGTAAAGGAAACATCATAACTCCTCATAAAGATATCAAATTGCCATATTAAAAGGCAATATTATTTTTTTTAAATAGGATATTTCATTGAAAATTAAAATACACAAGAGATAATAGGGACAAACAGAGCATTTCACATCATTACAGTTAAACATTTACAAGTTAAAAATTCAGCAAAAAACTGTATCAGCCAGAACCCATGCTAAAAGCATGCATGCACACACACATGCACACATATACATGAAACTAGACCGCAGTTAGGACGGTTTTTCTTTTTTTAAACAAAGCCAGAGGCAATTCTTCCAAGTGATGTTATAATTACACAGCTAAGGTGTACTTGTAAAAAGCCCCTAGTTTGGCCAATTAAAACCTACAGTTATTTTCACTACTTTCAAAACCTTTTGGGACTGTTCAGAAGATTTAAGTATAGAACAAGCTCTACAGTACTTTTCAACAAACTCAGGTGTCCCCAAGAAAACTAATTTATTCAAAGTAAAAATAACGCACTTCACAACTTTTACAAAATGTCTGTGAAATTGCCCTATGCACAGAGGTCTCCTCCCAGGGAATTCACAGCTAGCAGAACAGCACTAGATTTTAGTATTAAACAACCTGAGACTATTTCATTTCAGCAACACACATTCCAAAAAACGCTCTCCAAAACACAGCATTTTAATCAACACACCAAGAAAACTCCCCTGAAGACCTGCTACACACAAAGGAATTGCTTTGATCCAAACGAATCTGCACGTTTCCCCCTATTATTCTGCCTTAATTTATCAGACCAGGGCCGATTTGATGCCTTTCCATTAAAAAAAAACCAAACCAACGAACCATCCCTCTGCTAGAGGCAGAGGTGCTGCAGAGGTGATGATAACCCTAGGAAAAGAGAAGCTGTCTCTTTAAAATGCCCTGCTATGTCCCTGATCCCACGTGGAACCAACATCAGCAGCACTTTCGCATTAACTTCAACGTGAGGCGAGATGAGGCATCATTATTTTATATAAATAAAACGAGGAGGCTGCAGAATACATTCTTTGTAGGAGGCAAGCAGGTGAACTGAACGTGCCAGGGAAATCAGCAACCACCCGCAGAAGAGGTGCCCTGCCCCTGAGCCCTCTCTACTTTCCCTATGGAGCATTACCTCAACCCCACGCTACCCTGAAGAATCCAGTTTAAATAGAGGAGGGAGCCACCAGGAAAACTTGAAATTCAAAGGCAACGAAAATGCACTTTATAAACCGGAAAGGTTTACTCTTTGCCTCACACATCCTAATTAGATCAGGAAAGTGACACTACAAAGGCATTACATTCCGGTCAAAAAAAAAAAAAAAAAAAAAAAAAAAAAAAAAAAAAGGAAAAAAAGACAGAGGAAAAGAAAGGAGCCCCCATCTCCAAGCCCCCTCCCCCCCAAACATACAAAAAAGCATGAAAAAAAGGAAGTTATAAAGCAGCACATACGGCATTTATCTTATCTAGGATCATTCCACATTACCCCCAAGTTATGCACTTTCTGCACTATCATCTCCCCCTACCTCTCTCTCCTGAAAGGGATTTTCACGTTTTCTCATTGTCGGTGGCGAGTTATAAGAGGCTTTTGCCTTTCCAAAGAATTCATCAACAAAAAAAAATAATAAATATTAACTCCTTGCTCCCTGAAACCTTAAAACGGTCTCAGGAAGACACGGGTTTTACTCTGTTACCTTGAGGAAGAAAAGGGGGAGCAGCCCCGATTTTTAGGTATTTTTTGGCATTTTTTTCTGATTTTTATTTTGTTATATGCCTCAGTTCTCCCTCCATTTTGGTTGTTTATGATACTGACAACAAGCTGTCCCTGCTCTCTCTCTCTCTCTCTCCGGATCTCTCCTGCTTTCAGTTAGCAAACCCCCCTCCCCAATGCAACGCGACTCAGCACTTACTTGGGTTCACACTTTTCTCTAAACACACACCGATGGGGAAGGGAAAAGCTTCTGGGCCACTCGGAGGGGGAGAGCAGGCAAATTCGTTTCTTTATTACGAAAAAAAAAACTTTTGTCCAAAAAACGACGGGAAAGGGGGGTCGAGCGCCCCAAAGTCACTCCGGATCCCCCCAAAGACGCAGCCGCCAGGTCCGGGGGACACCCCACGGGTAGCCGGGTCCACGGGGGAAATTTCTGTGCGAAATTCGGCCGGTTTGAAGCGGGGGGCGAATTTATATTAATTTTTTCCCTCATTTTTCGGCACCGCGGTCTCTAATGTCTTCCGCTCCCTCTCGCCGCTCTCGCCGCTGTCACTGCATTCACAGCACAGGCTCCGGAGAGGCGAGGAGGGGAGGGGGCGGCCGCGCAGCTCCTGCCCCTGCCCCTACCCCGCGCCGCCGCCACCGCGGCCCCGGCCCGCCGCGGGGGTCGGCGGCGGGCACCCCGCGCCCTCCTGCCGTCCCCCGGGCAGCCCGCTGCCTCGCCCGCTCGCTCGCGAACCAACATAGCGCCGCGGGGAGGGAGGGGAGGAGTGGAGGAAACTCCTGAGAGAGGTTTTTTCTGAAAATCATCTCTTTCTCCCTCCGAGGGAGGGGAAGGGGGGCACCGCGCGCCTCGCCCCCCCTCCCCTGCTCTTCCCCGCCGGGGGGGTCCGACGCGGGGCGGCGGGGGGCTGCGGGAGATGGGGGGAGAGGGATGGAAGGGAGGGATGGTTAACACAAACTTTTCCTCACTGCTCGCTGCTCCTCTCTCCTCTCCCCCCTCCTCCTCCTCCTCCCCCTTCATAATTTAAATAACCCTGATATTTCCCTGCTAAACCCCGGCGCCTGCCCCCCAAACCCGCAGCAGACTCACCGCGGGAGCCTCAGCATCCCCTCTGCGCCCCGTTTCCACCCTTTACAGTGTTCTCCGATTTTTCTGTAATTTTTTCCCCATATTTCGGGCTGGACGCGGCGGGCCTGGAAATTGTTTGCTTTCCCGTCTTTCCAGCAGCCATTGTAGTGTATGCGCTGCGGTGCAGCCCAGCCTGCCGCACACGCCGCGCCCACACCGCCCGCCGCCCACACGCACCGCGGGTTGGACGCCTCCCCCCGTCAGTCAGGGCCGCGGCCGCGCCCCGCCGCCGGCGCCTGCGGCCCGCGCCGCCCGCCCCGTTGGTGGAAGGAGGCGCCGCGGCCGCGGGCCCGCGGCCGGCCGGGAGCCGCGAGGCCGGGAGCGGGGTAGGCTGCGCCCGTACTTAAGCGGGCTGCCCGAGCCGCTGACGTCTTTCGAATTGGAGACGGGCTGCCCCCTCCCGCCCCGGGCTCCTGCGGACACGGCCGGGGACGGAGGTGAGTGCCGCCGGCGACCCGCGCCGCCCGCCTACCGTGCCTGAGGCCGGGCGCCGCTTCTTCCCCGCCGGGGGAAGGAAGGCTCGCTCGCTTCGCCCCCGGGGGGGGCCCGGGGGGGGGCGGCGTGGGCGGGGTGGCCGTTGGGGTGACGGCCGTTACCCGCGCGAGGCGGGGAGAGGGGGCGGCGGCGGGAAGGGGGCGGCGGGGCTCCTCTGGTGTGTCGTGTGTCCGCCGCCCGTGAGGGACGGCAGGGGCTGGGGGGTGGGCGCCGGCGTCTCCCCGGCGCTGGCCGGCCCCGTGGCGGCCTGCCCGCCCCCCGCACCAGCCCCCCCCCGGGCGGCGCAGCGGGGCCGAGCGTCCGGAGCCGCCGGCTGCCTTCTCCCGCCCCCCTCTTGTCCCGCTGTAACAGCGATAAAAACTGTAGGATTTTTATACGGCCTTCACTCCAGGGTTTGAGGTTTAATAAGCTGGTCTGTACGGCAGTGTAATTAGCAATGTTGTGTGTATGCATGCATTTAAAAAAGCCCAACGCTTTTCAACGGGAGGGAGCCCGTGGAAAAATACCCTGATGCTTTATGAACTGAAAAAGCCCTAGGGTTAAGGAGTGCTAGCAACAAACTTATTTCTCTGTGGTATGGTTTACAACTGTTAATGTGTTAAAGTGTAATTAAGAGCTACAGAATAGACAAGCCTTTGGTTGTGGTTGGGCTCGGACCTGTAATGGGAAAGCAGGAGGGAGAGCCTGTGCATGTGCAAAAACTGGGGCGGGGGGGGGGGAGATCCTTTCCTGCTCGACTGCTCATTCAACCACACAGCAGCGTTTTGGTGTGACCTGCCTGCCCTTCCAGCTGATAATGTTTCAAATCTTGAAGGACTTTGGAGAGGGGGAGAGAGGAACACACGTAGGAGCCATCGGACCTTTTTGGTGGTACTAGGTATGTTTAAGCATTTGCCTACTCTGAACTAAGCAGCTGTGTGAGAACCTGAACTGCCTGTTTATTAAGTAGGTATTTAACGTATTGTGTGCATTGTTCCCTAAACTGGGCACGGCTGCAGAATCTGGTAGTATAATCAAACTGAAAATGCTAATTGCAGTTTGCGTAATGAACACTGATTATTATGACACATCCTAGGACTCACGAGTAATCTTTCAGAGAGTAAGGCTGAAGTCAATCTAATACTGTGCACCTTGAGGCATGTCTGCTTAAGTAGTACTTACACCTCTAATGAAGCAGAGTTGTAAAAGACACAAACAAACCTCTAAAAATGTTGTGTCTGACTTAGGTGAGGCATTGTGATATGCTGCTTTTGTTTTCTTCTACTTTCCCCTCTCCCCTTCCTTGAAGGATGGATGATGCTATCCTATGTGCTTGTGTTTCCATTTGAGTTGGAAGTGCCTGATCAAAAATCTTCTTGCACCCACAAAAAAGGAAACATCTGCCTAGCTGGTGAAGTTAACTCAAATGCTGGATAGTTCTCAAAGAAAAGTGGAAGGGTTTCCTGATGCTATTCTTTAAAAGGTCTGATTGCAGAAAACAGTAATGTGGAATGCAAAAATTCCTCCAAGCACCAGGAGGGTATACTTGCACAGGATGTAAAGTCTAAGGCTTACTCACCAGGAATAGCTTAGTCTTGCCCAAAGAACTTTCATCTAAAACATTGTTTTCTGTTTCTGAGCTACTCAGGGCAGTATTTGATTTTTGTTTGCTGATATCGAGCAAAACTGGCTTGTTACTGCAGACTTACAGTTTCAATCTTGAACAGAAACAGGTTTAAGTTTAAAATTAGCAGCAATGTCTTGAGACAAGAAGATCAAGCAAGGATGTTCTTTCAGTTTCCTTAATCAGCTGTACTTTAATTTGCTGCAGAGAGCTCTTTCTCCCTCATTTGTGTTTCTGCTTGCATTGGCTCAGTCAGTCATCTGGTCAACATTATTTTTGGTTAGATTTTATATTTGTTTGGAACAAATACCTGCATGGCCATATGCGTGCCAGAGGCAATGTATGGGAAGTAGTAAATGGAATGAGGGTCTGCTGTTCATCTTTGATGTCATCATCTTGGATCAGTGTAGGTTCTTGGCACTGAACTCTGTGTCTCTCAAGCTTGCAGTTCCTAGAGTCAGTGTCAAAGTACTAAACTGGTGAAAAACACGATTGAAGCTGTCATATGCAGTGTAAGTGGATCTGGTCCCTCCTTGTGGTGAAATCATTTCTTTTTCTCTTAAGTATCTGATACAGCAACACAGGAGGTGGCTGGGCACTTGTTACACCTGGGAGAGCTCAGTGAAGATACAGATGTGATCCAGCTAAAGAGTAGGCACAAATCTGGAAAAGCTTACCTGGACATCGCTCCCACACACTGTTAATTGAAGTGTCTACAGTGTGTTGGCTGTGAACAGCTTCTATGGAGTTGTTTCTCCCAGACATGGTCACTTCCTCAATGATATGACAGGTTGTTATGAGAGTCACTGCAGTGGCTCCATTCTCTGCAGGAATTTATCAGGGCGTAAACAGTCTTGGTGACAGGCTAAACTTGCCTGAGTTGTCCTGCTGATAGTGCTTTTGAAATAACATTTTGCAAAAGAAGTTTTGTGGTGGTGTTTGTTTTTTTTTTTTTAAAGTACAACCAAACTGTGTGCATTACTGGAAGGCCTTTATTACATGCTTCAGTTTGGACTTAATCCCAAGTTGCTGTTAAAAGTAATACTTAATCTCTTTCTCTTCTGTTTCTAGCCAAGGTACGAGCATCTGTCTAGAATGTCCAGGCATGCACAACAGCTTAGAGACCATGATATAAATCCATGTGTAGCGGTAAGATGATCAAATTGGGATTTCTGTCTGTATGTTTCAATGTTAAATAGTGCAATTTCTAGAGGATTTTTTATGGATAGCGGTCTTGCATTGGCGTTTTGTATAAAGTTTCCTAAAGAGTCTGAAGATGGGAAAAGCAGAAAATCATCTGTTACAGTAGGTGTGAAATAATAACCCGTAGTTCTGCATAAATAGGAGTAATACAACTGATAGCAATCTCTTCAATTTTCTGTCCTTTAAACCAGAGCCTGAAATCCTGGTTAGACAAGCTTGGTTGATTTTGAAGTCTTTTGTGGGTTATACCAAGCATCTTTGTAAACAACTATTCTGTGGACTCTATCCTTACTATTTGAAGAGTGCTAGTGTCTGTTATCTCTAAATGAAGTCATTGCTTGGAATTACTGATTATCCTTTGTGATGGATGTTCCTCTGCTCTCTTTGATAGTATTCTTTCATCTGAGAAGCTGCCTCCTATCTTCATAGATATTCTGGGACTTGTTAGGATTTTTAGACACTGAGTACAGTAACTTCCCTCTGCTCTGAAGTATATTTTCCCTATGTTAAAGGAAACAGATGCCTCTAGAAAATGTATGGATGACAACAACTATAAAAAGGATATGTGTACTGCGTATTTCTTGAAGTACAAAAGCTGCAGAAAATTCTGGGTAAGTGCCATAGATTTTTCTAAATATTTCTCCATGCTTTGCTTTAAGTACATTACTTCTGACACACTGCTTTCTGAACTCTTCAGACTTAGCTGGTGCTGACTGCTACTGTTTTTATGGTGACTTACAGGCCTAGGTAGTCTCGGTATGTGTTGTCGGAAGACTTAAGCATGTCAAAGCACTTCACTTGGTTCTCCTACGTTTACCATCCTAGACTGTGAGTGTTCTCACAGTACCTGATATGTTTCCTTCTGAATTAATCAGATATTTACTAGAAATAAGATCTGTTTTAAATGGATATAATGAAAAACTTCTGAGGTAAGATAAGTTCATCAGTTTTTCCATTGGTTTGGGTCATGTTTAATTTAACCTAAGATAAAGTTTAGGAAGAATTCATTCTTATTTTATGGTGTCCTTGTTGCCTTCTCTCTTGCAGTAGAGAAGTATCATAAGGAACTATGTGCAGTTAAACTACTCTCTACTATTTTCTTTCCTTACGCCATAGTAGTAAAGAGTCTTTTAGCTTAGCCTTTAAATGACTGCAAACTACCAAAAAACCTATTTGCAGACAATTGCACATTGGTCATACATAGTGTAGTGGGAATACTGTAACTTCAGTGTCTTTTGAAGCAGCAAGGTAAGCTATCAGATATCTTCAATGAAATACTAGTACATTTAGTTATCAGCTGATCAGACGAGTATCTGGCTCTTGCTATATAAAGAGTACTCCTGTTAAAGAATCTTACTCATTTGGAGCTCAGAGGCACAGACTTCTGAGAAATCTGTGTTCTCACGGTCGCTTTCTTGTATTTTCAGCATGATGTTATGATGCAAAGGAGAAGAAATGGTGTGAAACCAGAGATGCCCTCAGCAGAAGAGAGAAAGAAAATACTGGAATCGATGGGGAAGCCCTACTGACTAGAAACTTGCATTGATTGACTGTTTTTACTGTACCTATGAAGACTTGAAGCAGCAAGTTTCTCTTTTATGAACTGGACTTTATAGTTGCCATATCTTGGATTAAAATAAGCTCTTAAATTTTGAAATGTGTGAGCTTTCTAGGATAGAACTTCTTGATTTTATTCATATTGCCTTTCATGGAAACATGGCCTCTCACTGGAAGACATGGGTATCAACACAGCTTATGTCTAGACACTCTGGAAGTAGAAACTAACTTGCTGTGAAATGCTAAATATAAAATTAATGGGACTCACAGAAAGTACATTTGAACAGAGGGGGCTGGTGAGTGTTGCAGTGTAGTTGTAAGGATGGAGCATGTTGAGAGACTGGTATGTGCAACATGTTTCTTATATCCAGCTATTCTGCCATAGGTAGTATTAACTGTGGATTTATCATGTGTGATCCTGTCACTGTTTTCACATGAGTTGTGTTCTGTGTCTCTGGTTTAAATAAGACTGTGAACTAAAATCCCAAATCCAACAAGCTTGTCATGAGGTCTGCCACTGCACTCATCAGCGACAGCAGAAGCTTCCTATAAATCACATCTGTGAGCTTTGCTTGTTACAAGGTTAGAGAGGTTGATGAAGATAGAACTGAACTCCTCAGGTCTGAACTGAAGAGTGCCTTCTGTGGATAGTAAATAGATACTTTGCTGGCAGGGGGGCTTGTAGACATGTAAACATATACTCTGAGTGACATGGCAGGTTTAACTATAGTACGTCTATCTAAGACTCTCTGGACAGCTGAAGCCCTGGGTTTGGAAATGCTTACTCATACAAGACTACAAAGCTCAGTTTGAACAGGTACTCTGATCTGAAGTAAGATTAATTCCTTAACTCAGCTGAACAACTGGTAAGCATAAAGGGCTTGCTGTCTGGAGGAAACACTGTCTTCTTACCTCCAGTACTTTCAGGTGTCCTGGCTTAAAAGCTTGCACCCTGTGGCAAAACAGAAAAACCACTGTCATGAGCTCAAGTTCCATGTGAAATCCTTTAGGACTTACTGTGATCAAGTTGGCAGAACTCTGGCTGACCTCATGGAGGATGGTGTAAAAGTGTTGTCTCTCTATTTAGACTGTTTTGGAAAGACTTCATGGCTTCCTGCTTCTCCTTCTGCCTGGCTTGTCTTGTTTTTTCCACTGGAGGCCAATTTCTTTGCCTAGTGGGATTTTTACGCTGTTTCTACCTTTCCCTTGTTATTTGACCTGACTGGTAACTAATGGTGATCTACTTCTCTTCTTTCTCTCTGTTCTGCTTCTACATCTGAATTTTGGAATGGATTGATCATACCCTTTCTGTGGCTGGAATGAGTGTGTAACTCTATGCCTTTTGAATATACAGGTCCCTGAGCATAGCTGTGTGGCCTCCAAGCCATGTCACAAGTTTTCTAGTCAGTTTCTGTAAAGGGAAGCAGACTTTCTTCAATCAAGATCATCAGATTCTTTATTTTAAATTACTTTCTCTGCACTTAAAAATTAAACTTTGACCTTTTTTTTGTGAAACAGAGAAGAAAGTTACGGATTCAAAGGCTCTTTCTTGCCCACCACGTCCTTGCCACTTTCTTCCCATGCCCTCTTACCTACCAGTATTTCCTTTTTTTTTTTTCCCCCATTTGGCACAAATCCTTTTTACAAATTTGAGCATTTTGGTCTGTTCTCATTCCAACTTTATTTTTTTTCCTGGTAACTTCGTTCTGTTTCTGATCTAACAAAGTCCTGCAATGACTTCCTAATACAGCTCCTCCTGAAGGTCTTGTGTTCTCTGCTCTCCTTGTCTTAGTGGGAGGAGAACTTGCTTTCATTAGCCAAACTTGGCTGTAATACTTCCTCATTGGCCTTGCCTCTGTGTGGTCATCTTGTTCATCTACAGTTTTGGGGGAGCCAATTGTCCCCTTTTCCTTAGGACTATGCCTCTCTGGACTCTGCTGGTTTTGCTGCCTCACTTATCTACAGGCACCTTCTCTCCCACTTGGCACAAGTTTGTCATTTGGCACCTCTGCTGTATCTTCAGGCATGTTCTTTGCCTCTGGTTTTGGCTACAATTCTAGTGCTTGCTGTTTTCCTGTTGCTGTGCTCATGTTCTGGGCTTATGTTAAAATCTACTGTATCTTTTAGTTCTAGGAAAAAAGGTGTTTATGCTGATTCTTCCTTGCGTAAGCTCAAGTTCCTTGAAGTCATGTAATTTACCCTATGTTTTCCTTGCAAGTTTTCTTTGCGTGTAGAAATGCCCTTTTTCCTCGGCTAATTGTTGTGTTTACAATTTTTTCCTGCCAATGTTTATTTGGAAAGCTTCCACTGGTTTTGTTTTCTTTTAATGGATGGATGATTGACTTTAGACTTTAATAGATACCCTGTACTGCTTTGTAGAGTGTTTGTACAGAACTAGTACAGGACTTCAGAAAGTCAGAAAAGGAGATGCGTTCCCTGTTTTCAGGTAGCAAACAATGCAAGAACATGGGATCACAGGATGGGCGAAGGCACACGTAATGCAAGAACAGTATTCTAATATTAGATTTCCAATCACCAGTGGACACACATGGTAAGCTCCCTGCGGGTGTGACAAAATTGAGTTTAGTGAATAAGTGAGGGCAATTTAAGCAGTGACCTTGTAATTCAGGTAACCGGTCATCTTTTGTAGGGAATGCCGTTTATTCCTTTATTTCCATTTCATATGCCTTATAGCTACTGTTAAAGAACACAACTTTATGAAAAATTGTGGAAAGCAAGAAGTTTTTTCTCATGTCCTAATGCTTCTCAAGTAATCCATTAGTTAAGCCTGAGTTTTCATCATTTTCCCCTCTCACTGGAGGTTGCTGTTCTTGCTTTTGCTACTGAAGCTCAAGAGTGGTGAGTTACGATAGCCAAAACATAGGCCCTTATGTATGAAATAGCTGAGTTTTTTCCATTAATTTTTGTAGCGTGATTAACTGTCTTTGGTTATGTGCCAAAGATAATGGTCTTTTCCTCATACCCAAGAGCGCTTATTCCACATTTCACTGGAACACTGGGGTAAGCTGTAGCCTGCCAGTCTTACTGGGCAGGAATAAACTGGGCTGAGTTATTAGGTTTTTTTAGCACACTTTTCTGTACTAACCCAAAAAACATAACAGTGGACCAATATAATTAACTCAGAACCAGGGTAAAGACCTGTGGGTTTGGTTTTGTTTAGTAAGTGTAATTCTTCATTTTGCTTCTGGTACAAGGACCTAATCTGGATAGTGGCATTAATGTTTCATTATTTTTTTGACAGCTGGATGGTGCTGTTGTACAACAGACTGTATGAAAACAGACTCACTCCACCCACTACTGGCTCTTCCGAGCTTTTTGTAGCCTCTTCCCACAGAGGTAGCAGAATTCTTGCAGGAGAAAGCGAAGATTGGTGCTGTCTCTACAGTATACACAGAAGAGGAGGAGAAGAGTCTAAATCACTGCTGGAAAATTGGAGGCTTCTGAGCAGCCCAAGAAGCTTCAGAATATGGTCCTCAAGAGTGTGTTTTGCTGTGGTTTGATCACAGCTGAGCACTGAGCAGCAGCTACAGGTGCTCTGCCAGGCCCAGGTGAAGGTCCAGGCTCCCATCTGGACACTCTACTGTCTTGCCTTTCCCATCACCCTACAGTGCAAGGCCTTTGTTTGACTCTAGCAATTTTCTGCTGCCACAACAGGGATGAGTCTGTGCTCTTGAAGGTGTTAGAAAGCCATCTAGCTCTAGAATCCTGAAACTTCTTTGGGTTTAATAGCTGAAGCTTTGGAACGCAGGGAGTTGCATGTGCTGTAGCTCAGTCCTTTTTGTGGTCTTCTAATAAAACTTCTGCATTTGCGTGACCAAGGGCACATGTATAGGGGAGGTTTACCTAAAACTTCTGCAGAAGGGGGAGGATGAATTTAGAGTATACAATGTTACCTGGCTCTAGTGCTTTTGGAGGCAGCACTTAATTCCTGTTTAAAGTATCTGCATCTTTTAAAGTCAGTCTTCCAAAATAGCTATGAAGAAAGTAATCATGTGAAAAAGGTTGGAAAAAATAGCATGCTACTGCAGGCCTTTATTCTTTTGCAAGAATTTGAGGCAATCGGAGGAAATAGTTCTGTAAGTGTTAAAGTAGTAGAAAGTAAAACAAGCATGCTACTTCAGGATTTTTTTTTTAATTTTTGTTTCAGGCTATTTAATAGAAAAAAATGTGAGAGGGAAGTATTGCATTTGTACTGACTAAATGCATTGAAGTAATTGAAGTAAAGCCTTAGTATGTTTTTTTATACATATGATATCAAGTATGTAGTAACTAAGACTCATTGGATTTTGAGTAATTCCTCTCCATCTTCTACGTTTCTATGTTGATGCCTCCTATCTCAAAATCCCTTTCTGAGGATTTTCAGTTTTAAGGCCTTCAGATGTAATGATCCTCAGATCACACATGCTTGCTGCCCTTTTGACACCTGAGCTGCTGAGTGCAGCTAACTTGAAACTTCTTTGCAACTTGCCTGTCTCTCCTGTAAGTATGCCTTTCAATAAGCTCAACCTCTTGTCTACCTCGCACTGATGCTATATTCAGCCCTGAGGACACCATTTTCCTATTACATTTTTTTTCATTTTTCCTCAGGTACAATACTGTTTAATCTCTTGATTTCTGTATTACCTTCTTGCTTTTGTCAATTATGCTGCTTCCCTCCCCTGTCTTGTAACTTTGTGATTGTCATCCGTGCCTGAGGTTCAAAGTTCATTTTGGAGGTTTCATTCTACAGCTTCATCCTCCCTAGTTGCCTTTTGCCTAGTCATCTCTTTCACAAGCTGATTTCTATTAGCTCTGGCTGGAATATCTTCCCTGCTTGTATATGCATTATACAACTGATTTTTTTTTTTTTCCCCCTAAGTGTCTGGTTTTTACAATGCTATCTTCCTCTTCAACCCAAAAATGCCCTTCTGTAGCTAATTCCCTGGGATTAAAAAAACAAACAGGCTACTCTAGCAGCAACCTCTAAGACTACATGTGTATCTATGTGAAATGTTAATTAGGTAGCTAGTGAAAGCATCTCCCTTATGTTTTTAAAGTTCTGGTAGCCCTTTCTCAAAAAAAGCTTTCCAGTCTCACTTGTGTGGTGGTGCATCATGTTGAATTCAGGCTGTTGGATCCTTGAACGGCAACCTGCCATTTTGTATTGGTCTGCAGAATGCTGTACGCAGTGCCACAGTAAAAATAATTCCGAGGTTGGCTAGGCTGAGAGCTGCGATGGATTTGCATGTTTTTCTGGTACTGAAGGAACATGGCAGATGGCCTAATTATTATGAGTAGTTCCTTCCCTAGAAAATATCTTCTGAGGAGGGACACGAGGGCCATTTAGTACGAAACGCTTTCTCCCGATGCTGTCTGCAGGAGTAACTCCCTAACTGACTATATAATATCTAAAAAAAAAAAAAAGAAAAGTTGGGTGGCATGGTTCTTCCATCAATAGGACAGAGGTTTCTTTTGGTGATGGTGTTTTAAAGCTAGTAAAGTTCACTTTCAATGAAGCTAGGCATACATCTATTCTAAGAACATTCTTTTAAATTAAATTTAAATTAATTTTGAGAATTGTTTTCTATATCTCGGCTTTTTCCCCTTTTGCTAAGTAAATTGTGATATTTGTGTTAACTTCTAGGTCCTTTATACCCCAAAGCATGATTTATATTCACATCTTCCCCATTGCAGGGGCTGCGTGGGTTTTTTTGCAACATTCAATTTGAGCAGATTCTGTCTGGAGCCCCAACCCTAGTCTACTTAAACCTGTCTGGAGCTATTCCACAGCCTGCTGTTGTTGTTTGGTTTGGTGTGGTGGTTTGTTTGTTTGTTTTTGAACTCAAACATTTATTGTTGGTGAATTGGGATTTGCATTGCATTGCACTGTTCTTCCAATTGTTACTTGCTTTTAAAAGTCCCACTACCCTTGGGCTACCTCTGTACCTATTTTACTTGATAAACAGCTATGGGCTGCAAACGCTTCCTGACATTTTAAGTGATTTTGGCAGAACACAGACTTGAAACAAATGGAAATTGCTCAATCCCTGCTATTTAACATTGTTTTCATTTTCAAACCGTTTCAAAAACATCTTGCAGACTCTTTGTTTCATATTTCTCCTGGGTCACATCAGTGGACACAAGCTATAGCCACCTTTTAAAGCTGCTATGTAACGAGCATTTTCTATTAATGCCAAACTCTTATTTCACCTGGAAAATTTTTTTCCCCTTTTATGGTAAACATTACCACAAATACCGCCTCCTGTTTTAGCTTCTCTATACTACATATCTCATTCTCTTCTAGCAAAGAGGTGGTCTTGTATCTAACATCCTCCATGGAACAGAACGCATCTGTGACTACCTGTTCTTTCTGTTTATCTCTCACTGCTCAGTATTTTAAACTTACACCTCCCCCAACATACTCTATTTTTTTTTCTTAAAGGTTTTTAAATTCAGCCCTTGCTTTTGGAAATGTGCTGTTAAAATTCCTGTACTTCAGCACCTTAACTGTGCCATGTTTATGTTTTGGTTTGTTTTTTTAACACTTCATGTGACAGTTTCCTGGCACAAAACCTGTCCTTTGTGCCAGGGAATATCAGTGTTGTCCATTGCCCTGTAAAATAAGAATAATCACCCGAGGTCATTGCAAAACACCATTTCCTGTGTGCTATGGATCAGTAGGTTTAAAATAGAAACTAACAAATCAAGAAAACAATTTTTAAAAAAGCAACCTGCTTTTTAAATTTACTGTTACTGAAAGGGATGAAAAGAAAAGATTTTTGTAACTGCAGTCGAATATGTTGAAAATAGCCGCAAACTATACTGGTGGGGAACTGTATGGGTCAGGGGTCAGACTTTTGTTGTATGTGCATACCACAAAATCAAATTAGTGTCTGTCAAAAATCAGTGTTCTGTGTGTAGATAATGCTGTGCTGTGTTATATCAATAGGTTAAAAACTGCACTTGAGTCATTCTGAAATGGAAAATTGTAAGATTAATAAGATGTATAATGACAAACAGGAAAGGTTATGCTTAAGGTAGAAAAGAGGTAATCGCTGGATATGCTAAAAGCAATTCACAGCTGTAAGATAAAGAGTAAAAGTAGAAATAGGGGGCATCAGCTCAGGCTTGTAAACACTCATAAGCCTGTGAAGAATCTAAACATGTTTCATTTATAAGATTGCAATTCTCTTGTCAAAAAAAGATTTTGCAATGTTTTCACAGAAATAGCCTGTTGATGATAATATTTTTACTGTGCCACATGTGAATCTCAGGTTTTTTTGCCTTGAAATGTGGGCCCCTGAGCAGTCTGCGGCTCTGGAGTTGCATGCAACCATTGAAGTGATCAGTGAATGTGGTTGTGTGTGAACAGTAGGGTGACAGGAGTTTTGTGTTATTTTTCTCCTAATTTTTGTTAAACAGTGTAATTGAACGAAGTTGCTGCACTGGAATACACTAGCAATACCGTGCTTCCTTCAGTGTGTAAGTAACAAAAGGATGGAATGAAGAATAAGGGACGGATCCTGGAGTAGAGTGTGTGCTATGAATTTGCCATACCCCATGATATCAGTCTTCAGTACTTTGGCTCCAGGTTCCCTAGTGGTGAATGAATTTGAACAGATGTTACTGATGGTCTAAGCAATGCTGTGGTTTGGTAGTCTTCTACATGACAGGTGAACGAAAGCAGTTCCTCAGACAGGTTAAAGATGACAGTTGAAGATCCTGGGCTGGCCCTATACAGGATGGAAGAACTGCTTTGACTCTCAGATTTAAAATGTAGATCCCTAAGGGCCTGTTCACCTGCTGGCCCTCTCCCTGTTCAGACACCTAGAGCCTGCGGGTGCCAAAGACTTTGGTATCAGCAGTCCCTGGTGCTTCATATTCTGCTTTGCACTCTGTTGCTGGCAGTGCTGATGGACTGGGTGTCTGTCCGCACCTTGGCTCTGCTGGGATTTACGGAATAAGCATTTTGCTCCATCAGCCCTAGGGGAGTGATTGTGAAGTCTGCTAGTGTGGGGGTGAGCAGAAGGAAATTAATTTTTCTGCAGGGTGTTACGTTTTTAGTGATTCTCTTTAGCAACTGCCATTTCCAAGTCCCTTGTTCCTGCCCTCCAGCTGGTGCCTCTTTGTGATCCCCACTGTCAGTGCTGGTGTAGGGCTCTAGCCTGGGGAATGTATCCAGCTGCAAAATCCTGAAGGGAAAATGGGGAGAAAGGGAGGACCAGTGCTTTTTAGCCCAGCTGGACCCCCAGGCACCTCACTGTGCAGCTGCAGTGCCCCTGGGTCGGAAGGGACAACATAGGGTGTCTGGGTGAGCAGTGGGAGACGGGGAGCAAATGCTGAAGCCATGGCTGCTACCACAGGTCCAGCAAGGCTTTCTGCGCTTGATAAAAGGTCCTTGGGGATTCAAGGCTGAGTACAACAAGGGCTGTGATTCTCGAGGTGGCAGGCAGCTAGAAGCAGATAAAACCTAGAAGGAGCTGCGATTTCCTAGCATCTCCAGCTGGGCAGTTCAAGTAGTCTTGATGGTGTGCCAGTCTTTTTAGTCATAGATGTGATCACATTGCAATTAAGTGCTGCAAGCATGCATGTACGAGGAGTTAAAAAGCACTGAAAAGCCTCACTGGTAGGTTTTGCCTACCTGTGTGTTAAAAGCAGTTTTCAGGTTTCTGCCCTTTAAATTTTAATGTTCAAAACCCTGAGAATCAATTACATTAATAAATACTTTAACACCTCAGCTCTTTTAGGGTTGCTATGGGACAAGAAGAGTTCACAAAATGCTTTGGTTTTCTGCGGTGTAGAGAGATTGCCAGCCAGGAGTTGGCAGAGAGCATCAGTATCTCTCTCTCTCTTGGTCTCCTCCGGTTGGCAGCTGCAGGAGATGGGCCTGCAGGAAAAGCTGCTGTAAAGCTGAGTGTTTGCAAACAGCTGGCTGCTCCTCCTGTCAGGGGAACCTTGTGCTCAGTTTGACCCAAACGGGTATGGATCTGTCTGACTCTTGTACTGGTCTGGAAATGCAGGCTGGTCATTTCTGAATGTGCTAGCGAGGTCCTTCATTGCTGATTATTCTCTGTAAAGAAGTGAGAAGCTGACACTTTCTAAAAATCAGAGCAATTTGATAATTTAAAATGTTAATGGATTAATTTATATTTTTGTTTGTACCCTCCGTCTGATCTAGAATTGCTGTTTGCTGGTAGAGAATGATTCTTATGTGCAATTTTTTTCTCATGATATGTTTCCAGTTCAGCTTTCATATTGCTAGATTCTGCACCAACCCGAGAGAAATAACATTTTCTGTTCGGTAAGGGACTAATACTTTTGATGAGACGTTTCTGACACAGGAGGTTCACAGATGTTCTTGCACAAGCCTTTAAAAGGACATTTAACATGTGGCATTGCAAGAACACATTCAGCAAATTTTAGGTAAGCAAATTGACTTAACTTAATAAACTGCTTTTCATCGAACTACATGGAGCCAAATCAATACTTTGCCAAGAAATTTATTTGTATTAGTGCAGTATAATTTGGTGCTTACTAAGCTATCTGGTTCATGCAGTGTTTCAGAGGGGAAGGAGCAGAGCTGGTGGCGTTGGGAGGTTTCTCGCTGAAAGAGGACGGCTCCGCCAGGAGTGCAGCAAGCAGAGCTGACTGCAGAGCTGCTCCTCCTCTGGGTTTTTAAAGAAGGGATCGATACTATGCTACACAACCCATCCCTGAAACTCGACAAAAATCATAATTTGAAGCGAAAGCCAAAGAAAGGTGAGCTATTTCGTATGCCTGGTTCACTGCTTTCTGTTTCATCAGCGATAAAAACCTGAGGAGGGCTGGAGTAGGAAACTGTCACAACACCAGAAAGCATCCTAGGACTCTGCTTCCAGTCGCACAGTAATTTCTGGGGTTTCTAACAAGGGGAACCATTCCCTCTTTAAATTCACAGGCATAAACCCTTTTGTGGGTAGTGAATGCTTTGGCATACGCAGAGTTCTTTCAAAAGCTCGTGTTTGATACAGATTTCAACATTTCTAGACAGCAAGCAATCTCTCTCTATCCTCAAAGACCAAGAGCCACAAAAGTTGGGTGCTTTTTATAATTAAGTGTGACTTCTCCAAAGAGAGATGATTGCACCATGAGAAAGGCGATTTCTGGCGAGAAAAATTCTTCTCTATATCACTTTCTCTACTGAAAGATGTGGGAGGGACTCTGGATATGCTGTATCTTCGCAGCAGGTCTTGGATGAGGCATTACAGATCATGTGCTTTGGATTTTGTCTGACACGGAGCCTGTCAGGCAGCTCACAGATTGCGTCGACTCCCACAGTGTTTACCCAAATGACATTAAAATGACTTAGTCAAAGGAGGAAAAAAAAAGTTACAGCCTTCCCCTCCCCACCTCAAACCCCTGAAGAGTTGCATAAAGATCAGATTTCCTTAAGAGATATAGGAAGACTAACTTGTTTATATTCCCCTTATTTATATTAAGGCAATTGTTTAATATGTCCTGCTGTTTCTGGGTAGGTAGCACTCTTGAGTGTGAAAAACAGCTCGCTAGGCTGCCAGGCTGAGAATTTCCCACCACGTTATGAAAGCAGGTCCTTAGCATGGCTTGCCTTGGAGCAAGGCACCCACAAGCCCTTTGTTTCACTGCCCATGATCCCACTTCAACATATCGCTTCCACCTGCACTACCCAGCATATGCTGGCTGTTCTGTTCTGTTAGGTAGGGTTTAATAGTCTGTCTTGATGATATGTGAAATAATCAGGCAAAAACAATATTAGATGCCACTACTTCAGCTACCAGAATAAGCGTTTTGTTAGCAAAGTGAGATGGAAATTAATTTTATTTTGAATATTAGCATTTGTCTGTGAGGGTATCTGCTTGCCAAGTTAATCTTATATTTCTTAATACACCTCAGACTGTGCCACCATTTCCTGGTTGTGAAGCTGAAATAATACTGTTTTTCTTCCTAGTCATGTGGTTTTTGTTTAAAAAGGAGTTTTGATTTGGTTCTCTTAAAATTAGAAGCATATTTTGATTGTTTGATTATTTTTGAAGTTTAGAAAATGTTCAGGGGAAAAACTTCTAAAAGCAATATCTTAAAAATAAAATCTGGACACTTCAAAATAAATGAAACCCCACCAACAACTTGCCCTTCAATAACCTCCTTGTATTTTGATTTCTCTTCTATTTCTTTCATCGGTGTTATCCACTAATACAACCCAATAAAGACATTTCAGTCATTGTGTCCATAAACTAGTCTTGATTTATTGAGAAACATCCACATTCCCACAATCTGTCCTAAAGATCTGAGCCAGCATGTGAATGCTCATTAATTTTGCTGATGGAAGAAGCTATTAGCAGACTCTAAAACCTGAGCTGCAGAGTTGAACCCTTCTGCGTGACTGGTAGGAGTAAGTTTAGTTCTGTGAGATGGATGAGAAACACTTATCAATTAAGTAATTTAATTTTTATTAAGTATTAAATACTCGTCACAGGTAAGAAAACGCATTTCTTGTATTGGGGAGTTCAGACATTATTCTTCCAAATGAACTTCAGAATGTCATGCGTTGCCTTCTGAAATGCTCCCTCTCTGCTCTACAGCATCAAAGCTGTTTGAGAGATATGAGTGTGAAGTTCTGCTTATTAGCAGGTTTGTCACCTGCTCCTAACAACTTACCTGGGTGTGTAGCAAACAGCATTGCTGAAGATTAATTTCACCTATAGATGTTGAAAGAAAGTGTCTACAACCTCTGGCTACCCACTAGCGTTGAAGTGTATTTTGATTCAGTAAAGACAGCAGTAGGAAACCAAAGTAATTTTTTCTATTCCTAGGATGCCAGATCATATAAGTGGTACTTTTCTTCCTCAAGTGCTACAATAACCTAATTCTTGAGAGCGGGGGGAAGGGGGGCAAGAGACATCTGGCAGTAGCTCTGTGCTCCTTATGTCTGCCCTGAATTTTGTCCTGCTATCACGGACAGCTAAGATGTTATTAACCATGAGCAGAAACACAACTTCCAAATTCCTCACACAGGCCACGTTGTACCAGCTGTGCTGAAAAAAACTGTGCAAGAAATGGCAGCTAATGGCACCTCTGAAGAGGCCATCTCTAACCCTGTTCTGAGGACAGGTGGTTTCCCAGGTAAACCCCCACTAGGGGTTTCATTGTTCAATCTTCTAGGCCTCATTCCCCTAAAACCCAACCAACCAAAGCCAGAGAGCAAGCCAGCACACATCTAAGTAGTTCACTGCATGGGTATGATCACATGCATCTTTTCACTCTGTTGAAGCAATTGCATTTTAGCTCTCAAAACCAGAAGCATATTTTCCCCCTCTTTAAGCCCTGTTTAAACTATTCTGATGTTATTAAGCTAAGTATCATTTGTGATAATTCAAGCAAGGGGAAACAATGGAAAAAAGAATACTCTCAAATATTTGCAGACTTGCTTTGATATTTAATAACAGAACTATGTTTTTATCTAAAAAAAAACTCTAGAAGTGAAGGTTTATTCCCAATGTAAAATCTGGCTTTCTTAAAAAAAAATAAAAATGCAGACCTAGGCCATAGATACTTCACTCTTTCAAGTAACTTTATGCATATGCACCTGTAGTATCAAGGTTCCAAAAGAAATGGCAAAGTCTGGAGCCTCAATCACTGATGATATGTTCCATTAGAGCATGTGGATGGGCAACACTGCAGTCTGTGCCCTATTCATTGCAGACCCGTGGCATCTCCACAGGACTCTTGTATTCATAGACCCAGGCCCAAATATTATGAGTTTCAGTCAAGGTTTTCAGAATGGAAAACTGTGATTTTTAGGCAGTGTTTCTTTCCTGTGACTGTTGGCCCTCTGGGTCTGTCTCAGGCTATACTCGTAGTATGGAAATGCCCAACCACATGATGCATCCAAAATCCTGACATTTAAATGCTCATATTACACTCCTGATGTTTTTACACCTTTACTTAAGTTCCTCAAGAACCCGCACCACACTCTAAATTCCCAACTCTTCCCTCTGTCTGGGGAAGTGGGGGCAAAAAGGGAGAGAAGATAAGGCAATATTTTGCCTCCACTCATGTTCCCTTACAGAAACTGAGCTGATTTGGGAACCTGGAGCGTAGTTCTATTCCACATTTCTTGTCCTGAGGTAAAGCCAAAGTTTGCCTTTCCTTTGAGAAGATGAGTGCGTCCACTCCCTTCACCCCCATCCTTGATGGCAGAAACTTTGTTTTCAGCCTGGGCTGCATGGTCACAGTGGAAGTGCTGTGGATGCTCCTTCTCCCTGGAAACTATAGATCAAAGTGATTTTTGAGATGTATTTTGACTGTAGCCAAGTGTTCTAATGTGTTACACAGTCTGTGAATTTGCTTTTCCTGCACTGTGGGTTAATGAATAATCCACTGTGTACCTTTATCTTGCAAAATTTGGTGTTTCATTTTTGCTTGCAGCAGGTGGAAAGCAACAGATTATTTCGGATTTTCTTTTTTTTTTTTTTAAGTGGTATCTGAGATCAGTAAAAAAAAATGTTGTGAGTTAAATTGTAGGGCTGAACTACCTAACAGCTCGCTGTTGTCAAGCAGGGAGACCCTGCTCCCTTTACCCCATCCCCTCACCTAGGGACGGTCTCATCTTCACCCTTCTGACAGTTCTCACACTTGCTGGATCCTTCACTGAGCCCATCAAATTTGCTAACCCAGCAGGCTAAAGGGAACAGCTTCTGTGGGGTTAACGACTGCTCTTATGTTGTTTCACACTCAAGCAAAGTGATTGCGCAAGCACTGGGACACGTGAGCTACAGGCACTAGGCAGCATCTGCTCACAGTCACATTCGTGACTGCTGCCTTTCTGTTCAGTTATGAACATTTAGGCCAAGAGACCTCCATGTAAGCCTGGGTTACTACCAACCAAAGTGATGAGTCAAGACTCTGCAACAGCTCATATCCTCTGTGGCTCACCAGAGAGACCTCTAACACCAAAAGACTCCAATCGCATGACAGTGGGTTCAATTCCAATTTTCCCATCTAATTGTTTGACTTCTTAACAACAAAAGTCTGCAAAAAAAAGCCTGACAAACCAATCTTAAGAGTATTGCTTCCTGTTTTCTGAAGCTGAATCCAGAACAACAGTTTGTGTAATGATGATGAACTGTTAAATAAAATTAAGTCTTTTCCCCTATGGACTTTGTAATAAAAATTGTAAATGACATTTTGCAAGTAAAGCTGCAGGCCTATGGGCTGTCACTCCCAGATGGCATGAATTAGTGGAGGAAGGTTTGTTGTGCTTCCTTTCCTCAGCAGTTCACCCCTCCCTGGGTTCTGGATGTGCTAGCCTTGGACAGGGATGACTCAACTGCTGGTGAATCACCTGCTGAAGTGCTAAAAGTGATGGCTTGGCTCCATTTCCTCAAGCAACAGTGAGCTGTCAAGGCAGAGGAGCAAGAAAATTGCAGCTGGGAGAATTTTCCTGCTTGCACATCTAGATTCGCTACATTTAGAGGTGGTTGCACAGATTTTACTGTGACTTGGGCAATCCCTGATGAGATCTTCATTAATAAAACCTTCCTTGTGTAAATGCTTGTTCACGATGGGGCTTTTCACAGGCATTGCTGTGAAGCTTTCTTTAGCAGAAAGCCAGTCAGTGAATAGCTCATATACAGCGTAACTGGAGAAATACCGGTCAGGGATGTTTCACTGTTTTCTAGTTGGAGACATGGAAAATAATGGAATATTTCCAACCAGAGAGATTGATCCTGAAAAGAGATGAGATCTAGAAAAGCCTTCTGAAATCTTGCTATTTCAAATTACTGTTTTCTGGATTGGTGATGGTGAGGAAAGACAGGAGAAAAACTAAAAACCACATGGAAAACTTTGCCAGGCTCTACATCCCCATGTGTCCAAGCAGCTGCTAGGGAGAAAAACATGGAGAAGCTATTGTCACTATGTGGTGAGTCTAAATGTCCTTTACTAGCAGGGGCTGTTTGAGAGATACAAAACAATGCTAGTTTACCACAATAATTTCTAACTAATGTGATCGATGGGCCTTTTTGACTGTTTCTTTCAGCGTTGGCACCTTCTTCCCCTTAATAGTCAAAGAAAAGCAGTGTATAAGCCAGCTGCCTGTTCTCAGCGACAGTAACACCAACCGCCCCTGCTGACAAGTGAGCAGACATTGTGAGATGATCATCTCCATTTCTCTGTCCTTGGCAGGAACCAGCATGAATTTTGTTCTCCACCTGCTGTGGTACAGATTTGTACTACTTATTCTAACCAGCCATGGTTCCTTGAGCGGCTGAAGTTTGAAGAAAATACAGTCATGGCTACATCAAGAGGACAGAATTTTGTAAGGCAAAGGAAAAAACCTAATCTTTATCTACAATGGCAATTATTTTGCTGGATGTTGTTTACCTTGGCCTCTTTGTTGTATGGCTTAATTTATTTTGGGGGATTGGCTCCATCCTCAAAAGCACATCTTCAGCTTTCCTCCCTCCACTGTGGAGAACTGCAGTATTACGATGGCCCCTGTTCAGCTGGTTGGCCAGATCACCCTTTCCCAACAGGTATTTCCTATCAATCATTGGGGTCTTCTGAGCCAAAATCCTCCTGCAGACCAACGCCTGCACAATGATGGTGTCATGGTTTAACCCCAGCTGGGAACTAAGCCCCACACAGCCGCTCACTTACACTCCCCGGGACAGATGGGGGAGAGAATCGGAAGGGTAAAAGTGAGAAAACGTGGGAGTTGACATAAAGACAGTATAATAGGGAGAGCAAAAGCCATGCACGCAAGCAAAGCAAAGCAAGGAATTCAATCACCACTTCCCATGGGCAGGCAGGTGTTCAGCCATCCCCAGGACAGCAGGGCTCCATCACACGTAACGGTGACTTGGGAAGACAAACACCATCACTCCGAACGTCCCCCCTTCCTTCTTCTTCGCCCAGCTTTATATACTGAGCATGACATCGTATGGTCTGGAATAGCCCTTTGGCCAGTTGGGGTCAGCTGTCCCAGCTGTGCCCCCTCCCAGCTCCTTGTGCACCCCCAGCCCACTTGCTGGTGGGGTGGGGTGGGGTTAGAAACAGAAGAGGCCTTGACTCTGTGTAAGCGCTGCTCAGCAGTAACTAAACCATCCCTGTGTTATCAACCCTGTTTCCAGCACAAATGCAAAGCATAACCCTGTGCTGGCTGCTATGAAGAAAATTAACTCTATCCCAGCCAAACCCAGCACATTCTCCACCCCTTATTCCATACCATTTGCAACATGCTCAGGTCCCACACTATCCAATCCATTCTCATTACCCACCACCCTCCTTCCCATCCCTTGTTATCATACACAGATACCATTCCCTTACTCTATGGACTACCCCTGTAAAATGCCTGCAAAATGTCCACAAAATGTCTGTTGAGTTCATTTAGTCCGTGCCTTTGGGCTCCATCTGTTAGGGTGGTCACTCAGGACAGCAGAGGAGGTTTGTTGTGTGGAGTTACTGGGCACCAAAGCCAGCTTGGGTTGGGTCACTGCTGCACTTGCACTGCTGCTTGTAAGGCTTGTCCTCCATTGGTTCGGGTGGTTCCTGCTGTACTAATCCCCATAACATGCAACTCAAATCCTGGGTTATAACAATTTAAAGGTATTTCCATTACAATCTCCACCCCTGGTCCCTTCGGACCAGACCATTGGATTTAACATTGCAATGAACTCCTCCCCTTGCCCCTGCTCTGGCTGGCTTGGGCTTATCCAGAGTCCCTTAGGGTCGTAACTGCTCCAAGTGGAGCCTTATCTATGTGCCCCCGAGACTTATCCATAGCCAGAGTGCCTTGAGGTGCACCTGTTCCAGCGTGGCTTTATCCATGGGCCACAATGACTTCAGAGATAGGCCTGCTCCAGCATGGCCTTAGAATAGAATCATGGAAGAGAATCATAAAATCATTTAGGTTGGGAAAAACCTTTAAGTTCACCAAGTGCAACTGTTAACCTAGCACTGCCAAACATCCACCACTTCCATGTTGCTAAGTGCCACATCTACCTGTCTTTTAAATACCCCCAGGGATGAGGACTTGACCACTTCCTTGGGCAGCCCATTTCAGTGCTTGACAACCCTTTCAGTAACGAAATTGTTTCTAATGTCCAACCTTAACCTCCCCTGGCACAACTTGAGGCCATTTCCTCTTGTCCCTATCACACCTGGCAGAAGAGACCAATGCCCACCTTGCTACAACCTCCTTTCAGGTAGCTGTAGAGGGTGATCAGGTCTCCCCTCAGCCTCCTCTTCTACAGACCAAACAACCCCAGTTCCCTCAGCCGCTCCTCATCAGCCTTGTGCTCCAGACCCCTCACCAGCTTTGTTGCCCTTCTCTGGACACGCTCCAGCAACACAACATCTTTCTTGTATTGAGGGGCCCAAAACTGAAAACAGTATTTGAGGTGGGGCCTCACCCGTGCCGTGTACAGGGGCACAATCACTTCCCTGCTCCTGCTGGCTACACTATTCCTGATACAAGCCAGGATGCCATTGGCCTTCTTAGCCACCTGGGCACACTGCTGGCTCATATTCAGCCAGCTGTCGACCAGCACCCCCGGGTCCTTTTCTGCCAGGCAGCTCTCCACTCTTCCCCAAGCCTGGAGCGTTGCACGGGGTTGTTGTGATCCAAGTGTAGGACCCAGCAGTTAGCCTTGTTGAATCTCATACAAATGGCCTTGGCCCATTGATCCCTCTGTAGAGCCTTCCTATGCTCAAGCAGATCAACATAGCCCCATGCTAGCTACTATGAAGAAAATTAACTCTATTCCAGCCAAAACCAGCACAGATATTTAAATTCTCAGTCACGTAGGGTAGAGAAAACAGTGCCAAAAAGAATTATTCAAAGTTATGTATCTGTGTAACTCCTTATCGTAGCAAAGCCAGAGGGTTCATCACCTGGCAGGACCAAGCTAAATGAACAAGTGTAAATCTATCAATGCTTATTTTTGGAACAAGTCTGATGATTGTTATTAACATTTTCGTGGGGGAAGGTCCAAGGACGTGGCAGAATCCCAATATGAGCCAGGTTTGCTCATATAATCATGCTTACTGTCTCTCAATAAGCCTTCAAATTAAGTCTTATGATAAGCATGTTGTTTGAGAAACAGATATGAGATTTAGTCAAAGGCATTCCTTCACATATTTTTCCATGAGCATCCCACATCCTTAATATTAAACAATATTCCATTGTCTGGAATAGCAGATATTGGACTTGATGTTATTTGAGGTTCTTATACACAGAGGTAATGTTCCAAAACATCACCACATGCAGACTGCAGATATCCAAATATCTGCAGAAAAACAAATGCAAGGGTACACATACATCTCTAAGTGGCACGTAGTACTGTGTACTCTAATACCATTCCAACCTCAGCGGAAAGCCACTGCTAAGCTGTGTGCTTAGTTGCATGACAGCACACGCAGATCTTGGAGCCAAACAAGTATTATCAGCATTGTACTGACTGTGATTTGCCTTTTCTTGTCTTTCTACCTCAATCCAGTTTCAAATCATCAGCCATGTTACTGTTGAAAATCTCCAGACTAGTGAAGCTAAGTATTTACCTTTCTATTAGCTTTATTCTAAAGTTAAGCGTAATGTATGTGTAAGTAAGTTTACAGGTATTTTTTTTTTCTCATAAAATAATTGCTTTTGTTAAGAGGGATCTTATTTCTTAAGGGATTATAGTCCACTTACAGTCAATCCATTTTGCTAGTCGTCTTTAAAAAGCTCTAAGATAACAGCAGTCAATTTATAGCAGTCCTTTCTCTACGCAGAAAAAATACAAAGGTTCTTAATATTTTCCATCCAAGTCTCCTCACAGTCCAACTTGGGAGTGGTAATAGGATGAGAGCCAAGGAATTTCCAGAAATCCTGAAGTGCTAGCAAGTCATTACTGACACAGTGCCATGAATATTTGGTTGACGAAAGTTAGATGCAAGACCATCCTGCCCTTGATTAGCAGATATCATCAATGTATCTCAACAGAAGTCAAAGCTTCTTGCTTGCTACACAGGGGGGGAAAGAAGAAGAAGAAGGGTAGTTGCCCAGTTAGGAATAAACACAACCTTTCAGCACTCTCCGACCTCAAATAATCTCTGCAAGAGACTATTTTAGCTACTACCTTTTCTGAGCCCCTTCCTCACCTCAAGTCATTCTTCATTTAGGTTCTATTTGTTTTACAGTTTCAAGATTAGAGATCTATGTGTGTGAAAATGTTCTTTAAAAATATTTGTATATGTATAAAATCTGCAGACCAGTCCTGTGGCAAAGGGTGTCTTCCAAACCAGATTTCATGGAATACATGGGCATGAAGCCCTAACAAATGCAGAACTTCATCAGTCACCACAAAAGCCCCAACGGTTTACATGTAGGAATCTAAGAACAGACACTGTAGACTTCTTCAGGGTGATTTCCTGGATTTCAAAGTGGCTAGATCAGGTGCTTCAAAATAGTTAAAAGAATTCATATTTGGTTTGTAAAGGTGTAATTTGTTGTTCTACCTCCCCCAAAATCCTCAGCCAAAGAATGGTGTGATCCCTGAACATCTCTCCTAGCTTGTTCCCTTGATCTATGTGTACTTTTAGTGCTACTTTTTTTGATATTAAGAGAACACTATTAAGAAGAAAAAAACTAAACCAACCTATAACTCAGGTGGAGAACATGGATGGATATTCATGGTACATCTTTGTGGCTCTGTCTGCTGTAATACAGTAAGACAAAAAGCATATGTATACAAGAGAACATGGGACAGGCCTCCAAAGTGGAAATAATGCAACAGCTCTTCCTTTAGATGTGAAAACCCCATTCTTTCTGTATCGTGTTCTAACAAAATAATGGCAAAAAGGCTAGCCTTGTGCCCAGGTGAATAAAAAACAAAACAAAACAAGACAAGACATGAACATGCCAGTGTCTCCTTAGTGTGGGTTCTTAGCAGTCAGGGTGCTACCCCATAAAATACCTGCTGTTTTTAAAGAGATTATTTAATCCAAGAGGGAAAACATTGCACAGGCAAGTTGCTACATGGCCTCAGATATAAAGCTCAAGCCTGATATGGCATACCAAATTCCAAAAACTAGTTAAAAAGACTTTGACAAAGGGGTGGGTTTGGAAGCCTTCCTGTCTGCCTCAGGAAGGGGGCACATCACTCCTTTGCTCACAACAATGCTGATGTACCTCTTTTTACCTCTGTACCAGCAGAGTCCAAACAAAACTTGAGAATTATACTTCATATATGTATAACTGAAGTATATATATATATATATGTGTGTATATATATACAGATACACCACCACTACCACCTCCCCTCGTCCTATGTTCTGCTTTTCCAAAATGCCCAACCCTCTACTCATTCTCTTTACAAAACACCTTGTTTGAGACACACTGCTAACCTACCCTTTTTTTAGCTCAGGAAATTCTCTAGAACAGTAGAAACAGGTCCAGCCTTCAAGAATCCTGTGGACCAAAAGGATGTCTTTGGTACTTCCCATAAGGAGACCACGTACCGACTAATCACTCCTTAACAGTATCACCAATATCATCCTTTCCTCTTTTCTTTGAACTGGTGAAATGAACTTCCTCACTACTTTTTCATCAGTCCTCCAGCCTTCTTCTCTAAGGTGTTTTTTTCTCCCACTTTGGAAACTGTAGGTCTCTCTTAGCAAACCTAGCTGCCTCTCTCCAAATCTAGGAAGAGGCAGATGACAAGACATTATCCCTTGAACACCAACATTCAAGTGCTCTCTCCCCTTTGAAGGGAATCTGAAAACCTGGCCCATTTTAGATGGGCAGAGTTACAATCGCACAGAAATTAAAAGCAAAGATATGTTGTTGGTTTTAATTATCTGAATGTTAAGGACCAATCCATAATCTTTAAAGTGTTAATATAAATATTATTGCAGATAAAGTTATCTGTATCTAAAAGCATGAGTGAAGGCAGTCAGCCATTTCATTGGCAGTGAAAAAAAAGTTGAAGAAACTAGCTTCATAGCTGTCTTCCAAGTCCTCAGCTCAGAAGCAAGGCTAGGAACAGATTTCTGCCTGTTGCTGCAGGTGGAGATAATTTCTACAAGCAAGTTCTACCTGCTTCAAGTATTTAATTTTTTTGTGAAGTTAACTTGGTATTCATTTTCCTAGGGAGCTGTAACAGAAGATTTTAACTAGATACCTTGTCATTTTACTCCCATCCTCCGTTACAGACTGACTCAAGACCAGAGTGTGGAAGTGACCTAGTTCCTGAAGGAAACACTTCAAACAGGCACCTCACATGGCTGTTCTGGTGAGATTTGTTCCTTCTGGATGCACATCCTTAACAGATGTGATTACTTGGAACTGACAGCTCTCTCTTAAATTGTTAGAAGCTTCCCCAAACACAGGTAAGGTATTTTGCAGTAACTGTACCATGACTTGAATTGGTTTTAGAATTTAATTAACTATACATGGTGCATTGTATAAGCATGCTTCAGGGTCAACCATTATCACGCCAGAAATACGCAGACAGACCAATAAATAACACAAACTGTATTTTCTAGAATTAATATAGAGAAGACCCTCCATTTTAGCCCTCCGCCGAGAATTCCCACTTCTGGGCAATCATCATTAAGAACCGCACGTTCAACAGTTTCCTCAGCTATCATGTCTCGCTCTGCATTAGCCTCCGAGCAAGCTGCTTTTACAGTGATGCATGTAATACAGGTGATGAAAATTCCTGGGGAGGAATCTGCATGTTCTATCTTCTTGCGATCCTTCTGTGAGGAGTTTTCTTGCTGAGAGCCAGAAGAGAGTCCTTCTGGGCATCAGGGAAGTAATCAATCAAGATCATTGTTACGCTGGAAGTAAGCCATCTTTTATCTCAATAAGTTCATATGTCACTTGAAGATCCAAACACTCACCCTATACCATCTCCTGAACACCAGGGAAGGATTTGTGCCACTTGACCTCCAGGATACAACTCTACATTTCTGTCACACCATCTCAGGAAGTGTGGGAGATCAAAAACACCAACAGGAGAGCCTATTATCCTCCAGTCACATGACGTACTTGACAGTAACCACAATATTCGAAGTGGTAGCAGCACACTTGCATGAAAGCAGCATTTGTGTACTCCTACCTGGACAGCTAGCAGAGATTTTCTAGGGAAGCTCTGTATGACAGATTATGCACACTCAACCTACTACAGAACTTGGTCTCTAAGAGATATGAACATACTGGAGGGAGTCCAGTGAAGGGCTGCAGAGACAATTGAGGTACGGGAGCACCTGCCACACAAAGAGAGGCTGAGAGAGCTGGGACTGCTCAGTGCGGAGAAGAAAAGGCTCAGGCTCAGTGTGAACAAGTACCAGACTCTTAGTGGTATCCACTGGAAGGACAAGAGGCAATGGGCACAAATTGGAAAAAAGTACATTCAATTTAAACATAATTTTCATTTATCTGTTTTTAAACTGAGGGTGAACACTGGATCAGGTTGCACAGAGAGGTTGCAGACTCTCAACCCTGGAGATATTAAAAACTTGACTGGACACAGTACCAAGCAACCTGCTCTAATTTGCCTTGCTCTGAGTAGAGGTCTTTTCCAAGCTCAATGATTCTGTGAAATAGAAAAATCCCTATGGAGATGTACTCTGGCACCCATTGTCAGGGAAGATTCTCCTAGTGGTGTGACAAACCTGAACCTGCTGAGAATCCACAAATCCCACAGCCAGACTCATTGCTTTCAACCTCCCTCAGCAGAATATGCTCACAGAGACACCAAGAATGAAAAGCTGCTTGTTCTCACAAGAGCTGGAGTTTGATACATACTGTTCAAATGTATAACCCATTTCTCCTTTACTCCAGAATCCTGCACACCTATTATTTCATTGTTAGGAAGAAAAGTGTGCTCTGTTAGTACAAAAAAGTGAGGAGTCTGCAAGACACAGATATACCAGACAGTTACGAGTGGCTGACTTTGTGAACAGTGCAATGTACATATGGACAGCACATTTAGGCAATACCTATTCTTTAATTAGTAGCTGTCATTTCCTCATGTGTACCGTAAAATGAGCAGAATTTGAGGTAGAAAAGCTGCAGATCTGAAAGGACAACAAGACAAATCTTTTCTTCATCAGTCTGAATTCTAACTCTCATGAATCTATTATAAAGTTAAGGCTATTTTTAACATGCTTTTTTTACTTGGTGTTTCTTGCTTATCAGTAATAAAGTAGTTCTATATAAACCTTTCTCCACTGCTAAGCCTCACTAATTGTGTAGACAGGGGAACGAAGGTATTTTCTAGGCCATCATGGGAAAAGAAACCCTAAATATATTAAAAAAATCACCCTTTTCTCCATACTGTCCTTCAATTAATTGCATGCTAATACATTTTAGTCTTAGTTTGCAGGTGTTACCAATTGCCAGTAGAGTACTGTGATGTGAGGTGGGCTTAGCCAGCATATGCCTAAATGACATACATTTAAGGTATAATCATCCTTTCTCTTTTTTGGGATTTACCAAAAGTCAAGGGAGATTTCAGCTTTCTACGTGGCCACTATTGAAGAGAGCAAGGCCTCCTCAACATGTCTCTAAAATAAATGGATAGTCCTAAGAGTAAAGGGAAAGGAAAAAAGTCTCTGTAGACACAAGGTAGCCTGCCACCCAATTCAGAGAAGCAAAACATAATACTCAAGCTATGGCTGCAATGATCCCATTCACTCCAGTTCTATCAGCACCATTACATTTCTGAAATAATCCCAAGAGAAGCCCCACTTACATAACATAATACCTTTGCTCCTTTGCTTTTAGTAGCTCATTGTCTTACTTGGCAAGACATTTGATAGCTCACCTGGACTGGCAGTCTTATGCTCTATAACTACAAGCTTATTCTGTTTAGGAGATGAAAATTTAAAACTGTTCTTAAAATATTGCACTTAGACAATACACAGACTTTATTACAAAGTTGCAGTCATAGTATTTTCTTTTAAGATAAATTAGACAAAAAGTAGATTAGCAGCACAAATACATAGTTTACATCCTTCTACCTCCCCACCCTGACATCCATAGTCATCTGTGAGTCCTGAGATCACCACCTCCAAAAATTAATGTATTTCATTGGTTTTGCACCAACACAGCACATTTTCATTTTCCAAAACTTCCCTTTCTATACATTCAAATCTGTTGTTTCAGGAAACTCTTGAATTCCTTGGCTTACCAGGGAGTGGCAATGGCACCAGCAGTACAGGCCCTCCTGGTGGGTCAGTGAATGGTAGTGAGAAGTCAGGTCCACTAGCAACTTTTCTGTCTCCCTGCCAAATACATGTGGTTTCTTGGTCCCTTCTCCCCCCAAAGTTGCCAATTATTAGTTTGTCATGCAGGACCATATTTAAGGCATTATAACAGACATAACCAAAGGAACTAATTTCAATGTATTTCCATAATGAGGTGAAAAGAAAGCAGTTCACTGGATTAAAAAATAGCTCGAGTGAAAGCTGTTGATTAAAGAGCCAATTAAAAAGCAATTGCCTTAAAAAATGTTACTAATGAGAAGTGAGGCACCTTAAGCTCACAGCTGCTAGAGAAGCAGACCTTTCCCACCACCACCTTTAAAAAGGTCCACTTTAGCGTTGCTTGTCTCTGAATTTTGTGCTTTTTCAGTTCTTCTTCGTTCGACCTTTGAAGCTATCCATGATACAGAGGTTTCCGAGATAGTCCGCAACAAGAACACTTCCTTTCACTGGCAGGATACTGTAAGGTAGGGGAGTTGAAGAAGAGAGAAAAAAAACAGGCCAGACATCAGAAGAGTTGTGCAGTTTTATCATAGAATTAGTTTTACCTGGGTAATACTGGCAAAGACTATATACTCTCTAGAATATAGTACCACTGGTCCTCTCCATTACTTTTGTTTGGCAGTCTGAGTCATTAGACAGATCAGTTTCCCAACCTGGCTTGCAACAGAGTCAGAAGTGCCCTAATGCTGGGGCAAGACACCAAATACGCAGTTACTGAGGAACAGGCCCAGTCTCTACAGCCCAGAGTAAAACTGCACCCCAATGGAGTCATCAAGTCACAGTTAGACATTTCTGTCATTGTTCTCTGGTCCAAGGGTAGACTGAACCCCTAGAACAAAAAAAGAAAACTCCAGAAATGTGTAGAACTTAATGAAAATTCATACCAACACATAGAAGCCTGGTTTGCACTTTTAGTCAAAAACACAGGTGAAACATCCCTGGACAGAAAAGAGAGAGAGGAAAAGGAGGAAAGGTATAACTTACTTTTTCAAAGCAAATAAAAAGTAAAGACTGCGTGGTAGCACCAGAATTTCTTGGTCCCGCCGAATAGCAGTGATTATCTTCTCAGCCACGTACTCTGGCTCCAGAGTAGGAAGTAGCCTTGGCCACCTGGAAGAGAAGACATTTCTTACTATAATACAAATTGCTTTGGATTCACATTTTGCTCAAAGTAAGTCTCCATTTTGCAGTTATTCAACTAAAAGAAGAAATAAATACCACAAATCATATGAAGAGAACCTTTATTATGTTAGAGAGTGATCGTCCATTGTTATTTTCCCTTTGTATGATCTCTCATAAAACAAATGCACATAGGCCTCATATTAAGAAACAGTAGGCTTTTATTTGGCTCCTAAATACTGAGCACACCTATGCCACTGACTTCAGGAGGCAAATGGGAGTTTAGAAACCAGAGAGGACAACTGGAGCATTTGGCTTCTGCAGAGGAAAGGACACCAACTAAATGAATCATAAAGTACAGAGGGCTTTGCCATTTGGGTTGACCAGTCACTGGATAGCATTGTTAACACCCATCTGAGGCTCTAAAAATAACACAAGCAGAGAAAAGCCTAGCTCATGTTTTTCATAAAGGAAATAGGAGTATATAACATGCCAAACATGTAAGTTGCATAAAAACCTCACAAGGGTTTACTCACTTGGTTCTACAGCCATCAAACATTCCTGTGTTTATGAAGTAAGGACACACAATTGTGGTTTTAACACCAGTCTTTCGCAGATCTCTCATCTCTAAATGAATTGACTCTGCAAAACCAACTGCTGCAAATTTACTTGCACAGTAATCTGTAAAATAAAGCATTAATTGCAGTTAAACATTTTCATTTACTAATTAAACTTTATTAAATAGGTTCAGTAATTCCTACCACTGAGTATGTATGCAGGACCAGTAACAGTATGCTCTAGTAAGTAAACTAACTAGCCACAGTTTGGGTTTTTCTTTTTTTTGCAGTATACAAGAGCAGCACTATAGCATAGAAATGATGTATACACAGCACCTGCAAGAAGTTACTGTCTGATAATAAAATACTTTACAGAGTAGGAACTGTTTTCAGGATTAGATTACTAATAAAATTTGCCTTTGATGTGATCCACTCCTTTACTTTCCCCCTCCCAAGTTAACTGTTGTTCTAGACTGGCAGACAGAGGGTTTCTCATCACATCCCTGCTATCACCTTTCCAGTCTACTGAAAGAAATTATCGTTTCATACCAGACATTTGAATCCATGCACTGGTTTCTTATGCATCAAGCTCAAGCTTTCAAGACTCTCTAATGTGGTTTCAACCTGAAACTCAGTTTATCTTCATTGTCACTGTCTTGAAGTTAGATTTCTTTTACGGCAATGTCACCTTATTGTCTTTTCCTCCCCCTTTACATATGTTTTCTAGAAATGCCTTCTGAGTTTGCCCTAATCTCAACAGTTTCTTTACATCATTGTATGGGTCCTCTTGAATGAATGGCTGAGAGACAGAGAATGCAAACAGATATCACACCTCTGCCTCTGTACCACATGTGGATTTTAATAGTTCTTTAAGTTCGGGAAACTTGTACAGGTCTCTGCTTAGCTTGAGAACATGCTTAAAAAAAATCTTGTAAAAAAGTGGCCTCTTCACCACCATTTGGTTAGCCTGCAGGCTAACTTTAACAACACTGAAGTTCTCAGTTTCCAAAGCTCTACATGGCTCCTGGATCCTCTGCCTTGGAAGAAAAACCCATTTCACAGTATTGCTGAGCATCTGGAAAACTCCTTTGAAAGGGATGGTCTATTTAAGGTCAGCTGGTTCAGAAGTATAACCATTTGCTTTACCTATACACGAAGACCCAGAAACTCAAAATTAGGATTTTTTTTTCACGAGTATTGATTGCAGAGTTTAAATCAAACTAATTGACTAAATGAACATTTGCTTTAATACACTACCTGAAAGACGATTGACTCCAGTCAGTCCCGCTGAGCTTGCAATGCTAACCAAGTGCCCATGGTTAGAGGCCATCATTGCCGGGAGAAAGGCTTTGTATGTCTGCAATGCAAGCCAGAGTTGCAATGAAACATTTTACTATGTAAGCTACATGCTATAATATTTTGAAGGTGCTGTTTTTAAAGAAATTCTCCCTACAGTTTAAGTGAGCTTCCCCCCTTTCCATTATGGAAAGGGGTGGGGAAGAGTTTCTTGTTTAAACTCTAACCTTCAACTACTAAACAGGGACTTTCCAGGCCCCACCCGTACCACTTTCTCCTCAACACCAGAGACAGATGGTAACTTGCTGAAAGCTAAAGATACAGCTTCAGCTAGTTGTTAAGTTTCTTTCAGCCTAAAGTTCAGCACTGCAATGTTTCAAATGAGAAATGTTCATTACAAACTTCGTAAAATCCAAAAAGTTTGAATTTCATGTCTTCCTTCCATTAAATTAATCTAATCTTTGTGATTAAATTTATTTACGAAGAAACTGAAGCATGTTTTAAGATCCCCTTTGCAATTCTTTATGATAGAAACACCATATAGCTGGCCTGCCTTCCCCTGGAAGGAAGAAAAAGCACATTAAGTTACTCATTTCGGACAAAAGCCCCACTTCTTAAGAAAGTTGCCTGAATATGTGGTATTTCTTACTGAAACTATGATAACCACAAAGCAACTAGAAGACTAACAGAATTGAACACTCCTCTATTACTAGAACAGCAAATTTTTGGGTTGGGCCTGCTTCATGTCAATTCATATTGAGGGATTATAACATATGACTAGCTTCAGAATGTAGCAGATGGTAAACTTCAGGTCTTCAGAGCATTTCCAAATACCAGCAGTTTTGCTTCCACCTACTTACTCCAGAAGTTCCCAAAGGATCCATCCTTCCACCCTTTTTTAATTTTACAGAATCCCAGGCATAGAAAGTAATTTTTTTGTATAATTTCTGATTGAACTTACAAGGAACTATATATCCTTGCATATTTTCCTCAATTCCAAAAGGCAAAATTAACACTGAAAACATGTTGAAAGGATGTTTTAGTATGTACATGCAAAGTACAGGTATTACCCAGAAGTGTGCCATTATGTTCACTTCCATGGTTTTTTCCACAAGTGAATCTGGAGAATCAATAAACCTCTTCCCAGTTACAACACCAGCATTGTTGATTAGGATGCTAACGTCACCAACTTCTTTTTTAACCTAAAACAAAAAGCCTCAAGATATTACACAATAAACACAAAATATGCTAAGTTTTATATATGAAAACATAAGAAATAGAAATATTGCACATTTAAACTAAGTTGAACTTATACTTGTTACAGATCCGAACATCTCAGGTTCTTGCATGTTCTCATGTGATGCCTTTTTAGAGCCGAGTTTACAGCTGGAGGTGTGGAGCCCAACAGCTCCACAGAGGCTTCTGCTTTCAGCCGTTTCTTCCTGCAACTGTTCCAGTTAAGTCTCTATTGCAGGGAGCTTAACTAATGCAGCAAGTATTTTGCTACAGTCAACACATCTCAAAACCAATGAGTCATTCTGTTTGTAGGGCCATTTCTATGCCATGCAGTGAGTACATAGATCCTCAGGCGAGTTCACTAGAATCAGGTACATCAAATCTACGTGAGGGCTGCAATAGCTAAACATTTACTTGTTAGATTCCTTGCATTGTACTCAAATCCTCTTGTGTCTTCCACAGAGCAACTTGAGCACAGAAGCAGGGTGCCATATGACTTGAAGGCTGAAGGCAGCTTGCACAGTACTTGAGTCTTTTGATGAGCAGAAGGAAAATTGGATTCCCTGTTGGTAGCATTAATTGCCTGCATCCCAAGAATCCAGGGATTCATCTCTCCCACCGCACAGGGCAGCAGGTACTTAGTAGCATCTTAGCATTTCAGATATTTCAAGATTCTTCATGCTGTTTTTCCACTTGTTCCTCTTCTCCTGACTGCTATTGTCAAACACTGACTTGTATTACATAGTAGTTTTTCCACTACTGGTAACTTTGTGTTCCACAGCACACACATTAAACTAGACTTCCCTACAACTTTCTAGGGGAGCAGATGGAGTTTTCTGCCCTCAGTGCGTTGGAATTAGAATGGGCAAATGGTAACTCTTCATAAGAAGTATTCCTCATATGCATAAGCAGTGAGAAAGATCATCTGTAAAATTAATTTCCTCTGTACAACCTTTTTGTTTATTCAAGTATCTTGACTACTTCAAGCAACTTTACAGGTCAGGAACCTGAGAGCTTATCTTACCAAAGAAAAAGGTTTTTTGACAAATTTATTTCTCATTAAGACAGCCTGAAATAGTACTGTGTCTCCATTAATATTAGCTCTCAGGACAACACACAAAATGAGAAAACTGTAGGAAGGGTAGCAGTTTGTTATGAAACTTAAACAAAAGCTGTAGGGTTCTGAATAAAGGAAGATGTTAGGACATGTGCATTGACAAAAGGCAAAAGCCTCATGAGCTTCTGGGGCTCACTGTGCATAAGCTTGTTTCTAGTGTATTTGCTTCAATTCTAACACTGTACCAGAATCCTTATAAGATGGTTCCCAGAAAAATAAGTTGGCTAAGAATTAATATCTACACATTTAGCTCAGCAAGAGGAAGTACAGTTCTCATTTTAGCTCCAGACTGAGAACTTCCATGAACAGACTCACTTGAGAGAACTATAGGCCAGCTGATATCAAGATACTGTGCCAGCTCTCAGGAGAATAAAAATATTTACTGCAGTATAGTTCATTAATCTGAGCTACCTGGGAAAAAGGAAATGAGTACTCCATATGTTGTTTAATTTGTGATTTCCAGATCAAGTGCTAAACACATGCTGATCAGGAGCTTTGGGAAACCATGTTGATTTTATGCCATCTTGCATATCATAGTTATATCATAGTTACAGATCACAGAAGCTCATTTCTTAATGGCATTTCTTTTGCAAGGTGCCTACAGTGACTGAAAAAAGCACAAGCAGACCAGGTAGGCTAGCCTATATAACAGTAAAGAATTAAAGGATAATTTAACACCTATCCTTTGTTCTAGCTTAACTTCCTCATCTTCCTTAAACTTGTTCCAATCTTGTCTACGTTTGTTAATCGAGGGTCTAAAAAAAATCCAGAAAGCAGCCTTGGTGGGATTGTACAGAACAGCTTTTATAAAAAAATTCATCAGCCTGAGCCCCTCTCCACCTCAGTCATTGCTCACACATTCTTGTGCATTTATTCCCCCTCTTGAAAAGTAGTCATGTAACAATTTAAATATTTCTGAAGCAGCGCCACATGATCTCCATAGGCAGCCTTGGAAAAGTTGTTCTAGTCACCAACCTGAGTACATACCCCTCATCACAAGTTAAAAATAGTATGCATTCAGAGGCATAAATGTAATTATTAGTAAGCGATGCTCTAATGCGGCCTCATGTCAGATGATCTAGCAATTCTGGAAGCCTGGACTGGTACTCCAAATCTACGCTTTGGGGCAAATAACAAACACCTCAATAAGTGGCCATGCTTCTTTTGTGCAAACAAAAGACAAAGGTGGGGGATATGGCACATACAGTTTAAAATTGGGTGATTGGGACATTCAGGTTACATGGGAGAAGGGAACTAGAAATAGAACCTTGATCATTCCATTTCTAACTAATGGCAAAAACCTGAACAACCTCTTCCTTTACCACACGTCTCTACTCAGTCTTCCAAAATATATTCCCACTTTGGATGGAATTCAAGGCAGATTCAAGTGCTTTCTTGCAACCCGCACAAATAATGCCAGCTTTACAACACCTCTGTTCATGCTGCTTCCCTACTAGCTAGATCTGGCAGCTCTTTCCTCAGCAAACTGGCTGTTTTAATTCCAGTCTCCTCTCAGCTCTCCCCTGTGCATGACAGAGCCAAGACAACTCAGCCCAGGCTGCCACATTCTGCTTTGAGGCCAAGTACAGAAGACCTTTACCAAGCCTTTTCCCTGGCTATTGGGGGCAGTATGTGTGTGCAAGGCGGGGGAAGCAGGCATAATGTCAACTTTCCAGAGCTCTAAACTCCTCCACTTGTGCAGTGCAAGAAAGTATGTTCCAGGTGTTTGATTTAGGCATAGGTAAGGCAAGCATTATGCAAACAGCTGATCTGGTTAAACATCTTTTTCAGGTATCAACTTTATTTCCTGATTGTTTCTGTATTTATATTTATGCTTTTATATTGAAGTTTAGTAGTGAGCAATTCCCACAGCCCCCAAACAGCATCCCAAAGTGTCTGCTTTCTAAGAATCACAAACCCCTTTGTAACTGCCTACAAGAGGTAGAGAAAGCACTGGATGTTTTATAGGCAGCATTATATACCACCAAGAAGTGTGCTTCTGCTGTTGCTCCTCTGCTCAGGAAAGATTATTCTCAGAAAAGTGGAAAACTGGCAGCAAACTGTCATCTTGACTAACAAGCAAGAAAAAACAGTGGATAAGCAAGAAAGTACCATGCAAGAGAGATCTTGGAAGTAAATGTGAGCCCAGATGCAATTTTGCAACATAACGAGGACAAGGCTTCTGTTTGGTCACAAGTAGGAAGATCAAAAAACAGAGTTACCTCTCTCAAAGCCCTAGATTCTTAAAATTTAGCTGAACCCAAGGGAGGGAAGGGTAGGTCAGAGAAGGCCACATTCCTTTTGAGGTTGGGTACTTCTGGAACAGGGACATTAGAAATAAATTTTAAGCTATAGCTCTTGATAGCCAAAAGCTGTCCTTCATCCTGTTTGTACCAGAGAGGAACAAGGACACCACACATGCAGGGCTTTTTGGTTTTCTTCTTACTGAAGTGACTTTTTCCTGGTCTCTGTGTGGCTGATGAAGCACCAGAAGCAGGTATTTAAGGGTACATTTAATTTTGGCTTTGAGATTGTTTTATTGGTCACGAAGTTTTCAACCATATCCTGCCCTGCCTGCATGAATTTAGTTCTCTAGTCTTGTAAAACTTCAAGGCACTGCATGAAGCTGAATCACCAGGGGGTGGAGGGGGGGAGAAAATAAAACAAAACCTGGAATTGTGCTACCTTATCTTGCAAAAGCTGATGCTGCACACTAAGAGCCAAAGTCTACTCCACCACATTGGAGTAAGCAGTGGCACCAAGCACCAACTAATACTAAAGTCTTTTTGTCACTATTAAGGTAGGGAAGTTGTCAGCAGGACATGACATTTCTGAAATAACAGTAGTAGGGTATTTTCTTCTGTGGATCAGCTATTAGCAAACTGCTGACAGACGATTCTAAGTGAGGAATTGCACACTGAGACCCTCTTACCACTTCTTCGCTCCTGCCTTACCTCTGTCTTTACCATCCCTAACCTGCATCACACACATACCCTCTTCTCCTTTTTATATTTGGCCAGAAAGGCTCTGCTACTGCTTTTCTCTGTGGGACTGAAGTGCTAGCCCTTGAATCCTCAAAACTGAAGGTTAGTTTCCATCTTTGTCATTCCAGTGTCCTTCACACTACAATACGCCCTCCTCCTCCACTCCTCCCAGTTCAGCGGAAAGCAGAGTTACGGGCCTGCGGTGAGACACGTGCAACCGGTCTGTGGGGATGTGTAACTCAGCTGGCACAGCAGGGCTGCAAGGGTGACCAAGGGTGGTCAGCATTACCAGAATACAAAACCTGTAGTACTGGCCTCTAACAAGCTGCAAGTCATGCACAACTTCACTTATCAGAAAGTTTGTTCTAGTCATTTTTGCACAGATAGAAAAATGCAGAAGGCTGGAGCTTCTTAAACAGCACCAAAAGACAAGTATTATTTCAGCCAACAAATGTTCCTGAAGACAGCTGAACTTTTTTTTTAGGAATTCATCCTCAGGCAGACACTCACTGTGGAAACTTTCTAGTCCAACAGTTAAGTTTAGCAACATTTTAAGCAAATGAGGACAGGTTGTTACAATGGAAACTGTTAACCAATTTTAGCTTTTGGCAATTCTACTAGTCCGCCCAAAATAACTAACCACATAATATATTTACAAATCTCTTCAGAAAGGAAAGTAATAAATGTACCCTGAAGTCTTAAATATTTCTTAATTCTGATAAAGCGAGTCTGTAAAAGTCTATTCATAGCCATGGAATTATTTGAACATTGCCTAAGCAGTTAATCCTATTTACAATGTATGGTCTTTAGGGTTTACTTTTGGTAAAAGGCTGCCAGAACTTGAAATACTGCTTTAGCTACAATAAATTGATTTTCTGCACTTCACCAGGAAGTGCTCGCTCAGTAACTGAATGAATGAGAAGCTGCCCAGTTGAAATTGGCTACTGAAAGAGAACCGGCTTTTTTCATTTTTAAAGGAACAGAGGTACACGAGCCAACTCCAGAAAACAGTATTCTTGAAACAGGTAGCACATGCAATACATTTTAAATGAATTAACTTTAATCTCTTGCTTTGAAGGCACTAAACCTTATCATATAGGAGACCCACATGTATGCACACATCTTAGAACAGCGTCAAAGCCACATATAAGATACTTTACCTGATCGGCTACTCTGTAGACATCCTGCCTTTTGCTACAGTCACAGACATAACAGTGAACTCTCACTGCTCCATTTTCCCTGGCCAGTCTACTCGTCTCCTTGAGCCCCTCTTGATTTATGTCCCAGAGAACCACTGTGGCTCCAAGGCTGGCAAACTTTAAAGATAGGAGTCTTCCAATGCCATTTCCCGCTCCTGTTATTAGTACTATTTCACCACTAACGTTCTTCTTCCGCTTAGGCACAATCAAGAACACCAGCGACTCCAACAAATAATAAACAAGAAGTCCAAAGACTTTTAATGTTTCCAGGAAGAAGTTCATCTTGAGGCTATTTCTTCAGACACCTGATAAAAGAAAACATTTACAAGAGAGAATAAACCATAAAGAGAGAAAATGCAAACATCAATACTTCAAAATTGAAAGGCATTTTCAGATCCATTCTAAATGTTTTCTCTAGCCTGCTTCTGAGTGGCTAAAAAAAAAAAAAAAAAAGGCTTACATCTGCTCACCTGGCCCATTTGTCCTGTTTCTGTATCATCCTCCAGGTTGCTCCTACTCTCCTCCAGAAGGCAACACACAATTGATTTACCATTTGGCAGAGGCAGGAAACACCTGCCTTCATCTGCTTTAGAAACTCCCCACCCCTCACATCACAGGTTTCCACCTCTGCTCTGACAGAATGTGGGCTCAAAAAGTCAAATCAAAAAGGGTGACAGCTGCCCCTTAAGTATCTTAAACAGATATGCACGACAGTTATAAATCAAAACTTAAAGCTTGGTCAAACAACTTTAGTGCTTACAAACTAGTACTTTACATCAGGAAAAATTCTCCTTTTAGGACCATGACTTCTTTTTTCTGCTTTGTAGGCACTTCTTGTCCTCAAGAAATCATATGCAGACCAAGTCACGGTCTCAACCCTGCTGAAAAACTGCCAGCATAGGGAGCTTCAGAACTGTAAGCTATATATCATAGAATCAAAGAATGTTTTGGGTTGGAAGGGACCCCTAGGGGTCATCTAGTCCAACCCCCCTGCAGTGAGCAGGGACACCACTAACTAGATCAGGTCGCTCAGGGCCCCATCCAACCTGGCCTTGAATGTTTCCAGGGATGGGGCCTCCACCACCTCTCTGGGCAACCCGTTCCAGTGTTTCACCACCCTCGTTGTAAAGAATTTCCTCCTTATATCCAGTCTAAACCTACCCTGCTTCAGTTTAAAACCATTGTCCTGTCACAGCTGGCCCTACTAAAAACATTTTCCCTGTCTTTCCTATAGGCCCCCTTTAGGTACTGAAAGGCCGCAATCAGGTCTCCCCACAGCCTTCTCTTCTCCAGGCTGAACAAGCCCAACTCTCTCAGCCTGGCCTCATAGGAGAGGTGCTCCAGCCCTCGGATCATTTTTGTAGCCCTCCCCTGGACCCGCTCCAACAGTTCCATGACCTTCTTGGGCTGAGGGCTCCAGAGCCGGACGCAGGGCTCCAGGTGAGGTCTCACCAGAGCAGAGTAGAGGGGCAGAATCACCTCCCTCGACCTGCTGGCCACGCTTCTCCCAATGCAGCCCAGGGTACGGTTGGCCTTCTGGGTTGCCAGCGCACATTGCCGGCTCACGTCCAGCTTTTCATCCACCAGCACCCCCAAGTCCCTCTCAGCAGGGCTGCTCTCGATCCTTTCTTCCCCCAGCCTGTACTGATACCGGGGGTTACCCCGACCCAGGTGCAGGACCTTGCACTTGGCCTTGTTGAACCTCATGAGGTTCACACAGGCCCACCTCTCCAGCCTGTCCAGGTCTCTCTGGATGACATCCCATCCTTCTGGTGTGTCAACCGCACCACACACACACTTATACATCTCCAAAACACACCAGGTAAATCCCTGGCTGCCACTACTAGCTTTTCAGCTACCAGTACCACCATTGAAGTATTATTGCTTTTGCAATGGAACACAGTGTTTTGTTTAGGAATGCATTGCAAAGCTGTCGGCTTCCTTTGCTTCATGCAGGGAGGTGATGAGAACGTCATGGGCTTGAATCATACCATCTCAGGTATGCACTTAACTTCACAGCTGCTTTCATCTCTATTCAGAGCTTACACTTCAACCTTTAGCACTACGAGCCCAGTTTGATCACATCTCCTAGTTAGCATTGCTATCTATGTGTACAGGTAATAATATTTGACAAGCGCCAAGAGATAAATTACTTAGATCTCTGCTGCTCTGAGCAAAGGTCATGAAATTTAGCTTGTGGACATACACGTGTTGTCACGCATCTCAGGTTTTGTATGTGGGGGAACAAGGCCAGCCCTGAAAAGGGACAGGCCGCTGCTAGAACAGAGGAAGTTATTTCATTAAGTTTTCTGGTAGAAACATTAGGACCCCTTAAAACTATTCTGATAACAGAAAAACATTCGTCAAAACCACAGTGTGTAGGAAAATGAGTTCTTTCTGAGGAGGAGGAGTCAGAGTGACTGTTTTCTGTTCTTCATTCCCTTAAAAATGGCACAAAATATGTGCAGAGGTTTTGGCACACGTGAAAGGCAGCAACACCAGTAAGAAATGGAAGAAACATCAAAATAGTACAGGAACATTTTTCTAGAGCCAATATTGACATCTCCTGTAGTAGTCTCTCACAGCTACAAAGCTACTACAGATATAAGCAAAACCAGAGGTTTGGTTTTTTTTTTTCGGGGGGGGGGGGGGGGGGGGGGATGGGGAGAGGAAGTGTTATTAAATGTCACATGCATCAAAAAGCCAGCAAGTTTCTGGAAACACAAGTTCTTTGCTGGGTCTAAACCAGAAGCAACAAATCTTTAAAATAAATGCAGTTGCTGAATTTAACTTGATTACACTAACTTAATGCACTTAATGTAATGTCCTCCATTTGCATGAAGGGAGATTGGTATCTCTGGAGTAGATGAGGATGTTACAACCAATCTCTACAGAAAAGACAAGTGAAACAACTCCCTTCAAAGTATGATATACAATTTGACCTATACCCAGCTTAGAATTTGTATCAGTAATGTATTAAGTAAAATAACCACATATTAGGCTTGCATAGGACAGAGGCACATCAGATACCAGGGAAGCACTGACTTCCTCTCAGAGAAGCAGGGTTGGTTTAGGCACAGAGACCACAGGAGACTGTCAGAACACCAACTCCGCATCCTTCAACAAGATGCTTAATTTCCATTGACACATCTCTCGCCTAACCCAGCTTCGAGTGGGCTGAGAGGCCTCCACTCTCGCTGGCTCACTGCATTAGTACTGCTAATTACACCAGCTACTGTTGCCAAGCATATCCATACAGACAATTAAATTAGCCAGCTTGCTTGGCTGATTTTAGTTCCTCGACCAAAGCGAGCGGGGATCTACTTACAGGTGAACCAACCAAGGGTACCTTTGGCACACGCAAGACCTCAGATCCCTTCTGATGCCATGTAGTTTTTTAATATGCCCACATCCTCACAGCCATAAGCATGGAGGGCTTTTATGTGAAGCATCAAAGGTTTTACAGCAGCTTATCAGGCAGATTTCTTCGCAAGCGCAGCCAGCTTTGCCAGCCCAGGCTCGCTGGTACGTGTGCTGCTGCTCCCAGCTGAGCGGCTCTCGCAGACCGCCAGCGCCCAGGAACACCAGGGCAGAACTGAGGCTGGCATCCAAAGCGCAGAACACCTTGCCCCAGCCAAAAGGATTAAGGCTGGATCACGCAATCACCTGAGCAGGGGCTGGCAAGCACGAATTTGCTCACTGCCACCTGGAAGGCTGCAACTCCCCAAAACCATAGCGTCCCCGCAGCCAAGCCGGCCCAACGACCCAGGTGTCGCAACACCTCCCTCACCACCCGGCAGCGGCTGGCCTGCCTGACCCCCACGGGGCACAGCTCGCCCCTAACCCAGCCCGCACCATACGAGAGAAAATACCCGCACGCAGCTCTCGGCCGCGGTGACCGGCTCACCGCCCTCTCCCGGGCCCGCCCCGCCCTGCGGTCCCCCGGCCGCCCGCGGCCCCCGCCCCGAGAGCGGGCCCTGCCTCGCAGGGGGAGAGGGGGCCCGAGGCGGCGCCGCCGCCCGCCCCCCCCCCCCCCCGGCCTGCCCGCCGTGGCGCAGCGGCCGGAGGGGCGGGAGGCAGGCCGAGGGGAGCGGGAGCCAGGCGGAGCCCGGCCCGGCCCAACCTTTATGCCGGCGGCCCGCCCCGGCGCGGGGCTGAGGGCCGGGGCAGCCGCTGCCCTGCCGGGCGGCGGGACGGCTGGGCCGGGCGGCCGGAGGGGTCGCCTCCCGGGCAGGCGGCGGCGGGGGGCGCGGGGCCCCCCGGGGGTGGGGGGGCGGTGGGGCCCCGGCCCCCTTAGCTCCTGCTGAGGCCGGCGTGGGGTGAAGGGCGGGGAGGACGGAGCAGCCGGCTGGGCGGGGGCCTTGGGGGCAGTCGGCCCCACGCTCCCCGAATAATTTGCTTTTTTTTTTTAAAAAAAAACCCCAACCCAGTATTTATTATGTGCTTTTGATTTTTGTGCGGGAGGAAATAACTTCCCTTGGCGAGGGGGTCGGCTGGGAGGAGGTGGATTCCGTGCGGCTGGTGTAGGTCCGTGGGGTTGGGCTGATGCAGGAATGAACGAGCCTGGGGGGATGCTGGGGGAGGGGGGGCGATGGCGGCTCCGAAGGAATTTTTGAGAAACCTGTTGGGCAGTGTTGGGCTTCGGGACGCGTAGGATTTAGGGAAGCGCGTGTGAAGACGTGACAGCGTCTGGGGTGCTTGATGCTCCGCGTGAAGAGACCCTGTAGCTGAGGGTACCCTTGGGTGCGAGGAGATCCCCTGGCCTGCGGGGCCAAACCCCACCTGAGGCCGTGCTGCACGGAAGGGGTTTCACCGGGGCGAACGTAGTCCTTCCAGGGTTTCACCGGGGCGAAGGCTTCTTTAGGCAGCTTTAAAAATCTGCCATTTAACCCAGCAATCTCCGAAGAAATTCCGAGAACTCCCTGTGCACAAACGCTTCGAAGGAGAAAGGACAGAGAGGACACCTTCGATACGTACCGCTGAGGGAGCAGGTTGCTTTTCGTGCTTGCTTGCCTTGGAACAAATGGACCCCCGTAGTCAAAAAGAGTAGGGGCTTGAAAGGTGCTGTGCTGCTTAAATAAATACTTTTCTTGCTTCCCCTGCACATTCTATTTAAAGTATTGTTGAATGAGGTCGAAAGGTCTTTTCTTTCAGGTATGCAGTTTTGGGTCGGAGTTTAGGCTCTTGACTATAGACTGCTGCGCCCTCAGGAGCTATTCACAGAAGAGAAATTAACTGCTGGATTAGAATATTTTAGTGGGAGTTAATGTGTAATTGTATTAATACAGTAAATCCAGGAGGCTGATGATAGCCAGTGGCACTGATTAAATTTGGGGTTGGCTGCTGCTTTCTTTTTGTGGATTGTACTGTTTACAGTGGCTTGCTTAAAACAAGGAAGTGTAAAAAACACCCATTTGTTTAATTTTCAGAAAGGTTTAAATAAAATGTGTGCTTTGTCGTAATACTTGGAAATTAATAACATTTAGCATTGAGACTGACCTTATAATCGGAGTTGGAAGCTAGAAGGTGGGAGACCTGGCTCCTTTCCCCACCTTGTACAAAGATTTCCTGCAAGTAATAAACTCACTGAATAAAACTTGCTGAAATAAAACTCACTAAATGTCTTGACTTTCCTTGTCTGTATGAGGAAAGGCTAAAACTAGCTTTAAAGTGAGGATACCCTTTTTAAGACTGTCAAATGAGTGTCTTCCACAGTCTGCAGTCAGAGAATCACAGAATCATTTGGTTGGAAAAGACCTTTAAGATCGAGTCCAACTGTACCTGTCAACTACTAAACTCTGTCCCTAAGCACCTTGTCATCCCGTCTTTTAAAAACCTTCAGGGATGGTGACTCGACCACTTCCCTGGGCAGCCCGTTCCAATGCTTGACAACCCTTTTGGTGAAGAAATTTTTCCTAATATCCAATCTAAACCTCCCTTGGTGCAATTTGAGGCCATTTCCCCTCGTCCTATTGCTTTTTACTTGAGAGAAGAGACTGACCCCCACCAGAAGACCCAAATGGAATTGTTACTCTTGATTCAAGTTCAGAAATGGAACTACCCTCCTTTGTATTAGATGGGGATGCCTCCTCCTTGCCACATGTTATTTCTGTGCCAATTTGTGAGTGCTGGCAAAATCCCAGGAGGGCAGAACTGGATCTGGTGGTGTTTGCGTGGTTTGCATGACATCATGCTGGATGTTTTCAGAGGAACCCAAGGTCATTCAAGTCATAAGAACAAGTTTGAGGAACTTTGTAAGTGTGCTCGCTTTTGCTTGTCTGTAGTACTTGTGCTACATTAAGTGTATGGCTAGCCTGTAGTAATTTTTTACCAAGGGTTGTACTGTATTTTGGTCTACCTTAATTTCCAGAAAGCTCTGGGCATTTGTTGTTGGGTAGGTATTGGCACCTCTAGTGGAACAGTGTAACCAGTAGCATACTAAACTGCTATTTATGCTTCATGTGAATCTCTGGTAGATTCTTTATTACATTGCCCTGATTTCACCACCATTTAATCTTGATTATGGATGTGCCACAACAAATGAGGATAAAGCAAATCAAGAGTAAGGGTTGGTCTAAGCTGGGTGAATGCAACTGCATGGTAACTAGGATACTCATCCACACTTTAGAATAATGAAAAGCAACAACAGCCTGGCTTGCTGTTGGAGCCATATTCTCTTAAAAGCTCTCTCTCTCTTTTTTTTTTTTTTTAAATTTCTATCAGAGGACTCAAAATATGATCAATATTTTTATATTAAAGCATTAATTACCCCCCACCTACCCCAGCTGCTGAAGCGGAATAGTGTAATATGCTTGTAAATGGTCTGATCTTTCTGCTTTCTTTCAACTGGCAAGAAGTAGGAAAGGAAATACGGGTGATACCACTGGTGCCTATATACTGTGATTCATTCTACATGCCTGCTGTGAAACGTGTAGAATCCTAATGAATTTCCAGTGGCAGTGTCAGCTGCTTTAGCAGCTGCAGGTACCTCACTGCAACGGCAGCATACACAAACTTGTCTTTAGTCACATATTGCAACTACACACGGAGGAGTGGGTCTTAGTTTGAAAACTAGTGCCTTGCTAATAGAAGTCAAAAGTCTCCTGTGTTGCCTGTGAAGGAAGTAGGGCAAACACCACTTAGCCAGAGTTCTTCAAATTTGACTTTTTCTTCTTATTCCAGCCGAAGAAAAACATCTGGGGCAAAGAAGATTCCAGTCAAAAGGAAGGATCATCATCCTAAACACAGAAGGCTGAGTTGCATTCTGAATTTTCATTTACCATATGTGTTTCCTTTGAGTCATATTTACCCTCTAACAGGAATTCGAATTCTAGTTCCCTCTGTCAGCAAATTAAAAATACAGGAATTGTAGAAGTGACAAACCATTACCTAATGGTGCCCCATTCACTACATCTGGAAAGCATGCGAAGTCCTGTTTAGTGAGGGTGAGGAGGCGAGGTGGGTTGCACTAACATCTGTTCAAGGTATTTACTACCTACACAGCAAGTATAACCAGCAGCTTGGTGCACTGAACAGCATCCTTCTACCCCTTGCGAATCAAATTAAGAAAGGGGCAAATCCTCATCAGAAGAGGAACACAGCAGCATTAAGTATCATCTTAGCCATTGGATGCCCAGATCCCAGAGTTCACAGCCTGTTAAGCTACCATGTTTCCAGTCGGTGTCAGGACCTGGCACTTTGTCTTTCAGTCCCGAGCATTTTATTGCAGCATGGCGAACCTGATCAGAACTGATGAGTAAAACCCTGCAAGAAAATATTTGGGGTTTGCTTTTTTGTCTGGGCCAGCTCTGTGATCAGATTTACTGTGTGCACACACAGTGCAAAAGATTGTGTGGCAATAGGCGTGAAAGCCTGCAACACAAGACTAACTTAATCTGAGCTCCCATGGGACATGAAAACGTGGCATGGGCAGAAGCCTTTAACCTTGGCAACAGGAATCATACAGGGTGTGTCTGAAATTATGGTCTTTACCCAGACAGTCTGTTATCTTAGGCCTCTAATGCCAGAGTCCACTTATTCCTTGTGGATGCAAGTGGCTACATCCGTTTTTATGAGTAACTGATGTTTGCTGATGGCAAAAGTGGTGTACACCCTTCGGTCATGGAAACATGTGCCAGTCTGTGTTGTAGTAGGGTTATGATGATGATGGTGTGAAGGACTTAAAACCACATTTTCCACCTCTCAGAAGGGCATGTCAAATGCCTGGTTATAACTTCTTTATCAGACCTGCAGAGCTTCGAGTCATGCTAGACAAGGGGGTACAGCATAGGCATCTGGCCTTGCCGATACCTTCCCTCGCCTTGCAGTATAAAAGTGGGTGACGGCAGCAGCAGCATCTCTTTGAAGTGACATTTGCCAAAGGTGCTGAACTTTACTGAACTCCCTGCAATGGGGTGGAATTGGCACACTCCAATCCCCTCTGGGTACACAGGTGCAGAAGTGTTCAGTCTATTGATCCCAAACATGCTTTGGCACGAACTTGCTGGGAGTGGCAGCTTGAGGGCTCGCTCAGGTAAGCAAGCAGCATTGGCTAAGCTCTCGCCTGCCTCCTGAGCTGACCCACTTTATCCAGAACAGCAAGATGAATGAAAGAAAAGGTGCAAGTAATTCTAAGTGTGATACAGAAGTGTTAAAGCATATGCTCAAATATTGAGTATGTCTCCAAGTGCTGTTATAAATCAGGGCCTCATGTAGCAGCGTCATGTTTTTTGATCCCTCCATTAGGCTTTTATTTGCAAATGCAGAAGCTATAACTTTGATGCACAACAAACACAGATAATCAGTAGCCTGCCATAGTCAGCTGCAAAGAGATTGCTGCTATGTAGCTCTTTGCTCACTGTTTTTGCATGTTCCCCTATGTGCCTGTGGTATATATTTCTCATAGTATCTGTGCTTTTAAGAGAACCTGCCTGTGCTGCAGGAGGAAGTGGCCCCACAAAAGATTTAGCTCCTTCCTCCAGGGAAAAAAAAGTATTTGTGAGTGGTTACTCGGGGAGCTTGGTCTAAAACATCATTTAGAATACAGATGTGTACGGGCTGTTGGGATGGATTTAAAGGGAGAAGTTGGGGGGGGGGGGGGGAGAGGTAATTCATAATAATATAATCCTCACTGAATAGTAAACAGAGTGAGGCAGCTTCCCACCATTTCGGACTTGGAAAAAACTCTCCCTAATAAAGAGTAATGCAAGGTTTCTGACATGGAAAAATTAGACACAGCAGGGAAGTAAAACTAGTAAAAGAGATCCAATGCCTGTAGTGATGTTTGGGAAATGAGGCAGCAGGGCTGATGGCCAGCTGACAGAAAAGTTAGCGAGGTTTTAATTAATTGAGTGTATATGAAAGCAGTGGGTGGGAGAGTGTGTTCTAATACGGGAATAAGCAGGGACTGGAGGAGAACATGGGATGGAAACAGCAGGGTATAACAAATCAAAGAACTAATTTAAACCTCCATGTACTGGACAGAAGACTCCAGGTGAGGCTGTGATGAATCCCTCATCTGGGCTTGCAGATCTCTGCCCTCATGGAAAGCTGGGGCAGCCTTGCAGGTAGGTAGGGACTGCATGCATAGATAAATGATGGTCACTCAGGACAGGAGAGGCGGTTTGTTGTGTGGAGTTACTGGGCACCAAAGCCAGCTTGGGTTGGGTCACTGCTGTGCTTGCACTGCTGCTTGCAAGGCTTGTCCTCCATTGGTTCGGGTGGTTCCTGCTGTACTAATTCCCATAACATGCAACTCAAATCCCAGGTTACAACAATTTAAAGGTTATCTCCATTACTATCTCCGCCCCTGGTCCCTTTGGACTAGACCACTGGGTTTAACACTGCAATAAATTCCTCCCCTTGCCCCTGCTCTGGCTAGGACTTACCCACAGACTGCAGTCCCTTAGGGTCGTACCTACTCCAAGTGGAGCCTTATCTATGCGCCACAGTCCCTCCAGGGGTATACCTGCTGCGGCACAGACATAACCACGGCCACAGGTGCTTCGAGAGGTACCTGCTCTGGTGTGGACTTATTCATGGCCACAGATGCTTCGGGGTGTCCTGCTCCCATGAGGACTCATCCACAGGTCACAGTCCCTTTGACTGGAATTCGGAGTTCCAGCCAATCCAGTAAAACCCCCCTTCCAAATGTTCCCAGGCACAGCAGAGTGAAATGATCAGCAGTACAGCAGTGCAGTAAGCAGTGAGAGCAAAAAGCAGCCACCAACGAGCACTGGACTCTAATGTACAGTAAGGCAAGCAAGCCCCAGGGCAAGCACAGGAGCCTGCCAATTAATAGTTAACAGCAGTAACAGCTATAAATTTGATCTAGCACATTCCAATCAAACCTGTCATTTTCTCAAACCCTTCAAGCCCCACATTGGGCGCCTATTATCTCAAACCCTTTGCTCCCCTGTCCTTTTATTACTTTAAGTTTTATAGGCTTCAAGGAGATGGGAGCTTCCAGCTCTGCACCACGCTTACTAGGATACTAGCTGATGTGATTATTAAGCATCAGATTTTTTGGCTATTCTGAAGTGTGTGCCTCTCAACAAGAAGAAAAGTACCCTCTGTCCCTCAATTTGTGAAAGCCAGAATATACTTGTGCGTCCTGCGATGGTCAATTTTGGATTGTTGTGTATTTCTGAGAAGCTGAGATAATGCTGCAAATGGCTGTGAGAGGAGTAAAGGCTGCTACATTTCTCTGCATTAATTGTTGGTCTGTAAAGGGAAGAAAAATGCTATGAGGGGGAAAAAATGCCGATACTTTTATATTAACTTTTATGTCCATGATATCATACTTACTAGCTGCATTGACATTCACCCTGAAGTCTCTGCTATTTGCAGAATCCCAGCATTGGTGCTTTTGGGTTTTAACTTGCCTTTTTCTCTATAATTTCTAAATAATTAGGGTCTTTAGCTGCACCAAAAACCTACACATAAAAATTTTGGGGAAACTATTTTGTCAGAGAACATGTAAATTCATGAACACTGTTCATGAAGTATTTCCATGAGTGTACTGGCTTGGACAAGGTTTCACTGCATTCCCCTGGTTATTTCAGAAGATCTCCAAACCTGCTACTTTCTGAGTGATCCAGATGGTATCTGAGGAACCAGAGATTAAATCGCCTTTTCTTTGCCAGGTTTGGTTCAAACTCAAATGTCACTCTCCCGCATCTACAGATTTGGATTTCTATGCTCCAACTTAATAGTTTATTTAAGTTGAACAGCTCCCCTAAAGAAGACAAGGGTGTACAGGCCTGATTTCCACCAGGTGGTTCTGGATCTGCCTTGGTGGTACATGCTTATGCGGCACAGTACACACGAGACTACATGCAGTGCAAGCGACTGTTTCCATGATGTAAAATTCTGGTCTAAACCAGGGAGATGCCTTGTATTCAGGACTTTGCGGTCTTGAGTACTAACGGCCTACTGGCCTGTGTAGTGCTCTGTGGGTTAGAAAGTTAGAGAATATAAGGAAAAAGACATTCCAAATAGAAAAGCAGGGGAAAAAAATCCTGTCCAGCTCTTTTAGACACATTTCCCGACCCTTTTGTTAGTGGTACTACATTTTGATGTATATTAATTACTATATTTGCACTTTGATGATTTTCTTACATCCATTTGCCTACATTTGTTTGAAATGCATCCACTGCATTTGTTAGAAATGCATCCACTGCATTTGTTAATACATTTTTCCTACAATAAACTGTTGTATCTTGGTGTGTTATATATAAAGCTCATATTTCAGAAATTCACTGTTGTCACACTTCAGCTCTGTTTTTAACGCCTATACCTGGCTTTTGATGCGTGAAACTGAGCATCGTATTGTTAGGTGACACAGGGCTGATGCATGTGATACCACAGCAACACAAAGTGGTATGATAAAAAACCCCCTCACTTTCTAAAATACATCTACACCAACGAACTTTGAGAAGAGAGCAAACCTGTCCAGGAGATCTTTACTCTCAGCTAACCCCTAGGAAAAAGCTTATGACTGCTTTTGTAGCCCTTTATCTTTCATTGTGTTTTATAGGAGAAAACTTGGAAAACCAGCACACAATTAAAACTTTTTTCCACAGCTGACTGTGAATAGGCACAGGAAATTTTGACTTTTGTGATGTATTTTTTTTTCAGGCATCACCTAGCTAAGTGTGAAACCTCACCCACAAAGAATCAGCTCAATATTACAGAGGCAGCATTTTTTCCCCCTTTTCTTTTGGTTAGTTTTGAATGCAGGATATGATCTTAGCACTCACTGTGGCGTTTCTCATTTATCTGAATATGAAGTAGGTTCCTTATATTTTCTAAAATGTCTGTATTTCATGGTGCTCATTTAATTTCTGAAATATTTTTTCTGTACTAGACTTGAAATCCATAATGTGTTAATTCCATAGCTCAAAGCCAAACAAAACCATTTTTAAAAAGCTCACTGTTGCCCATTTAACTTCCTGTAGTCGAAGGATAGTTTCACCAACAGTATTTTCCTCAGCCTCCTTCCCATTCCCTGAAAATTATGCTTGGACAAAAAATGACCACCGAACCTGATTTTAGACTGGGCTTTGTTTCAAAATCTGTCCCGCCGACAATTGCTTGCTTTTTAAACCCAAAAGTTTGCCTCTGAATTAGGGAAAGAGCTCTGGGAGCATCAGAAAGAATGTCAGTAACACGTGAAGTGAAATTTTTCAGAGTAACACCTGAAGTTTTTCAGGGAAGAAATGGACAAGAAAATGGAAAGCAATAATCACACCGTGATTTATTCCTTAGTGCACCCACATCTTCAACGCTGAGAGAAGACTGATTCTCCTGCATCTTCCCCCCACCTAGGACCTAGCAGAACTTGAGAAGTATGCAGAAGAGGGATAAGGCTGGTTACAGTATGCAACCCCTTTTGCTCAAGACATTTCAGCAGCTTGGAAGAGAGTTGAGAGAGAAGGGCTGTGACAGAGGCATATAAAATCTCTCATGGTGTGGGTGAAGTGAATGATTATTCAGTTCCTCACAATAAATAAGTAGGTGACAACAAGTGAACGTTGTCCTCAAGTTATAAAGGGAAGAAATTGCCCCTTCCCTCAGCACCCTTAGTCCTGGAAATCAGACCGATTTTCCTGCTGCAAATTCTAACCCTTTTATGAAGGTTGTTTATAAAACAAATACATACTCATAAAAATGCACTTATTAACCAGTGTTTCTGGAAATTGCCTACTAGAAGCCCCTTTACAGAGATTCACCAGCCAGCTAAGTTATGTATGAGTACTGGACACTTTATAAAGTAATTGAGCAGAATATTCTTATTGTTCAGAGCAGCGGTTTAAAGAAAGAAGCATTTCATTTCAGAAAGCTGAATTACATAGCCCATCCACTGTGACAGATTCGTGTACCTATACAGTACTGGCTGTAAAATAGCTCTTTACAGAAGAACAGCCATACTGTGTTAGACAAAACATCTATTTAACCTAGTATTTTACTTCTCAGGTAACCAGCAGCACGTACTTAGGAAAACAGTGCAAGAACAGGGGAAGCATACAAGTGCTATTTCCCCGGTGGGTACAGACACATTCAGTTCAGGGACTCCTGAAGCCACAGAAAATAGTTTTGTGTTTAATGGTCCCGATGGATAAATGGAGCAAACGCAGCTGATGGGCTCGCACATTACAGCGACTTCTGAGCAACTATGGAAATGTTGCTTTTCTGCCTTTTGAGCTCTGGATAATCTGTGTTAGTTTCCCCCAGAAAAGACCTTTTGTACATAAAGTGCATGTTTTCAGTTTGTCTGTATGTTACCCATGTACAGTTAAAGCCTGGGGGTTTTATCTGACTTACATGCCTTCGTAGGCATGAGTACAGGCACATAACACTTATACTGTGCAATCAGGAGAAGTGATGAAAGGTACCACTGCATTGGAAAAACACTGTGGATTAGCCCATGTGTTGCATTTTAAACTGTGATCCATGGATTGTGTCATCTGCAGATCAGGCATAACCTAATGAGAAAGGTAACTAAAGAAGTAAACCTCTTCTCACTGGGTTTAAATTTGCCATATCGGGACATATAGCTCCGTTGGAAAATTTCTAGGCATCCACAAACTGACATGGAAAAATACCTTAAGAAGGGAAGATGAGCAAGGAAGGTGGGAAAAAGCTTCCCATCGTGTTCAGCAGAGACCTCCACCCTTTTTCTTCAACTGACAGGTCACCCAAACGTCTTGAAGAAAAACAGTGACCTACTAACTTTCTGAGCAAAGAAAATCCACAGGCCAGCTTGTGCAGTTTTGTCCCAGAGGTTTTCAGCTAGAAGGAACCAAAACCAAACCTCAGCTTTGAAGATTCAGTTCTTATTTCCACGTTGCCCTCATTTGTTTATTTGCACTCCCAAATACTCATGGGTACGGTTTTGTTTCGCTTGTTTACAGGGATTTGATAAGACTGCCTTGGTGCGTTTGGCATAACACTGGGTGAGAAAACTATGGTCAGGAAGGTATTGCTAAGGAGATGGCCCGGTTTTTGCTAGAAGAGACCAAAAAGCCATGAGACGCGCGTGATGCATCTGCTGATCTGAGGCCACGTTGAGAAGCGGGCGAGGGTCTGCTGCAAGCCCCCGCGGAGCGGTGCCCAGCCACAGCGCCCGCCTCCCAGGCCCTGAAGCGGGTATGTGGAACCAACGGCCCTGAACGCAGCCACGGCCCACGGGCACGGGGCAACCCGCCCAACGGCCGCTCCTCGCCAGGATGCCTGTGGGGCGATTAGAGGGATCGTAAATTTACTAAAGGATTTTTAAAATCCATCTCTCAAGCGCCACAGCCCTCAAAAGGGAAGGAGCTGCTTCCGCCACGTAACCACCCCGGGAGGCTGCTGGAAACCTCCCCTGTGCTGGCTGGCACTACCGTTACTGGTCCCAGTAGCAGCGCGGGGCTGAGTAACCGGACTTGCTTTTTTTAGGCCGTTGGGCTTTCCCCTTCAGGTTTGCAGCTACATCACCACCACCACCACCACCAAAAAAAAAACCCACCTCTGAACCCCCTCCCAACCCTCCCCTTCCTTCCTATGGTGCATCAAGCCGCCGATGCTCCGGAAAACCAGGAGGCGGGGGAACGGGGGCTGAACCCCAGTCGCGTCCCGCTGTCACGCACCGGCCCCTCTCGGCCCGCACGTAACCACTTACGGAACGAGCACTTACGTGACCTGCCGGCAGCCCAGCTCTATTGCCGGCGGCAGGTGCCGGCAGGCACCAGCGCCCGCACACCGCGCCCCGCCCGACGGAGCGGCGCCCCTGGCGCGGCCACGGCCCCCGGCCGCGGCTGCTGGGAAATGTAGGCGGGCGCGGGGCCGGGCGTGGGGAGCGGGGCGCGGGTGGCTTCCGAGGCGGGCTGCGGGCCGGGGGCGGGCGCAGGCCTGGCGGCCGCCGCTGCCCTCGTCCCTCGCTGGCAGGCCCCGCGGGTGGCCGGGAGGCTCGGCACCGCCTCTGTGGAGGCCTCGGGCGCCTCTGTGAGGGCTGCGGGAGGGGCTCGGGCCTCTCCTGCCACAAAATGGCACCTTCTGGTTGCGGCGCGGCGAGCGGGCAGCCTCGGCGCCGGCGGTTCGGTCTCAGTGCGAAGCTCGGTCACGTAGCTGAGGGCGGATGAGCTTCCGTGGGTCAGTGACGGCGGCTGAGCAAAGACACCCGATAAAGCAATGGGTTTCTGACACAGCAACGTGGGTCCCGAAATGTTTCCTGTGAGCCTAGAGCTGAGGTGTGATGCCCCTGTGGGGACACTTCCGTGAGTGGGAAAAGCACCTGGAAACTTACATGTCAGCAGGTATCCACATTACAGCCAGACCTACTTCTCCGTGTTCCAGGGCTGGTGTCTCTTTTTTCCACTTCTGCAATGTTTAAGGCTTAAATCATCCACAGTTCCTGGCTTGCCTTGTGTTCCTGTATTGGGTTTGCATGGCAAGGTTTTGGTAGTGGGGGGGCTACAGGGGTGGCTTCTGTGAGAAGCTGCCAGAAGCTTCCCCTGTGTCTGACAGAGCCAACGCCGGCCGGCTCCAAGGCAGACCTGCTGCTGGCCAAGGCCGAGCCCATCAGGATGGTGGAGTGCCTCCATATTTCAGAAGGAAGGAAGAAAACCTAAGCAAAAGAAATTGCAGCCAGAGAGAGGAGTGAGAGGATGTGAGAGGAGCAGCCCTGCCGCCCCCCAGGCCGGTGCCGCAGGAGGGGCAGGAGGGGCTCCAGGCGCCGGAGCAGAGATTCCCCCGCAGCCCCTGGGGCAGCCCATGGTGGGGCGGCTGTCCCCTGCAGCCCGGGAGGCCGGGGGAGCAGATCCCCACCTGCAGCCCAGGGAGGACCCCACGCTGGAGCAGGGGGGTGCCCGAAGGAGGCTGGACCCCGGGAATGGCCCCGTGGGGAGAGGAGCCCAGGCTGGGGCAGGTTTGCTGGCCGGGCTGGTGACCCCGCGGGGACCCACGCTGGAGCAGTCTGCTCCTGAGGGACTGCACCCCGTGGAGAGGATGGACCCATGCTGGAGTGGTTTGTGAAGAACTGCAGCCCATGGGAAGGTCCCAGGCTGGAGCAGTGGGTGGGGGACTGTCTGCCATGGGAGGGACCCCAGGCTGGAGCAGGGGCAGAGGGTGAGGAGTCCTCCCCCGAGGAGGAAGGAGTGGCAGAGACAGTGTGTGATGAACTGACCCCAACCCCCATTCCCCATCCCCCTGTGCTACTGTGGGGGAGGAGGTAGAGAAAATTGGGAGTAAAGTTAAGCCCAGGAAGAATGGAGGGGTGGGGGGAAGGTGTTTTTAAGATTTGGTTTTATTTCTCATTATCATACTCTGATTTCATTGGTAGTAAATTAAACTAATTTCCCCAAGTTGAATCTGTTTTGCCCATGATGGTAACTGGTGAATGATCTCCCCGTCCAGCTGAGGAGGAGGAGTGATAGGGTGGCTTTTGTGGGTACCTGGTGTCCAGCCAGGGTCAACCTACCACAGTTCCACACAGCCTTCCCTTTGGTGGTGGTGTGCTTTCCTTAACTCTTCTGGTATCGGAAACAGATCACAGTCCCTCCTCCTTTAGGAGAATCCTATCTACTTCTAGTGAAACAGTTTGGAGTTCCTTAGCCAACCCATATTTACCACATGTTGTAATTGTAGCAGTCCCAAGCATCACCTTTCCAACATTTAGCTGTATCTCCTCCACACCTTTTTAAGGACAGATTCTCAGCACTTCTCATCACTCCCTTTTTGTGCATTATTACCTTCAGCACTCCGAAAACTCAGCAGCCCTTCCTACTTAGCAAGCTGACCACAGTTTTCTTCTTTCCCCCCTTATTATCCTCTCCAGCTTTTTCCATTTCACTTCTTTAAATCTTGAAAATTAATCCTTTACTTGCCAGTCCCATTGCTAAAATGGTTATCTGTGTCTCAGTCATTCCCATTGACCTCAGAAATCTAAGGAAAGTCTTTCCACAGAGGAGGCTGCCAAGACACTTGAATATCAGTACAATTAAATGTGTAGGAGATTATGAGAGGCTGGTGGCAGATCAGTTCCCAATACAGTAAAGGCCAAGAGAACCTCTTGAGCATCAGGGATAGAAGGATGGAGAATGCACTGTTAATGACCCTGAAGTCTGCTGCTTTCTTCATTCCTTCTGTTAGGTCTGGAAAACAGGGATGGGAGGATGTCTGATGCACACGCCTGTTGCCTGCTCAGAGAAGCCTCTGTGAGGTGGGGAAAGAGCAGTAGTCAAAGCTGGGATAATAAAGCACATAGGAACAGGCTTTGCCAGCCTGACTTACACAGGTCAGGACTGCAGTATCAGAGAGCCTTCTGCTGCGTGGGCCTGAACAGGAGCTAGTGGGGAGAAGAAGAGGGGTAGCAACAACATTTTACTGGCACTAGTTCTCCTTGACTTCTTTTCCTTGGCACTTGGAGGGTGCTGGCCTGAACGATGCCAGCCATTAAGTTACCCACTGTAACTTACTAAAAGGTTACTATAAAATGCAGAGCTCCTCTAAGAAGAAATTACTGGACTGCCTTGTCCACAGGCAGAATTCTTTCCAAACCCGTACAAATAATGGCTGACTTACCTACTCTTCCTACCTTGCTGAACATTCAAATATTTAGGTCTGTCTCCACAATATTCTAATGTTTGTTATCCACCTCTTCAGCAGTTCTGTCTCTGTTGTATCTCACTTCCGTATGACTGTTTCTGTGTGTAATGAAATGTGAATGAAATTTGTGTAGGAGGCAAAGTGCTCACGAACAATTCACCCAGTGGCTTGCCTGCTTTGTTTGTTGTACTTCCCTGTAAACCTCCTTCATGTTTGGCAGACTTGCTTTGCTGTGTAGAAAACTGAATTGTAAACACTTTGAAACTAGCTCGTCTTTTTCACTTTTCCTCTGAAGCATTTAACATGTTCCCTAGCCAAGTTTATAATACTGAACTTCATTTCTTAATGGCCCTATAATAAAAAAAAAAAACCCTAAAACCCCCAGTTCTGAGCACCGTAACTCAGATATAGTGTCTGTTTGAAGAGGTGGTGGTCATTAGGTATTGCTGGAAATGACATATGCCTATCTTTAACAGCATACGCTGGGTGGAGCCACAGAAAGCCACAAATGAATCACATTTCATGCAAAAGAACAACATTTCAGTGTTCTTCCACCGAGAGAGTGGTCAAACACTGCAAGAGGCTTCCTAGAGAGGTGGTTGATGCCCCAAGCTTGGCAGTGTTTGAGAGGCATTTGGGCAATGCCCATATTAATTTGCTTTAACTTTTGGTCAGCCCTGAAGTGGTCAGGCAGTTGGACTAGATGAAAGTTGTAGGTCCCTTCCAGCTGATATATTCTGTGCTATGCTATGCTGTTCTGTTCTGTTCTGTTCTATTCTATTCTATGTTGAAAGTCAGGGAATGAAGAAATACATTGGAATGTGTCATTTTCATCTCATCCCTGTATATTTAGGCTCATATTCTTCTTACATTAACTGTCCATAAAATGTCTAAACCTGGGGACCATTGAGTGTATGAAGGTCAGTGCAGTACACAGGTTTCAGGTTTGATAGGTTAATATGATTCACAAAACAATCTAATTTTAAAGAAGATATATTTGTACTAGCATAGAGGAATTTTGTCTGTCTGTAATTTGAATATTATGGCTAAATCTCCTATGACTGTGAAATCTTAAGTAACAAACCTACACAGTGAAGGGCATGCAGCTCCTTGAGCATTTGAGCCAGCAGTTGTCTACACTGAACAGCTGAGCCAGTGCTGTCTGGTTTTTAGGTCTAATGTCCAGACTAATCAGTCCTTCCAGTGGAGTCATTACTTGTCTATATGTTCTCAGCATCTTGTTTCTGGTGTCCCTTTGTAGAAAGTCCCTTGCCAAATTTCTGCTTTCATTTGCTTTTTCCCGTTTCTTCTTATCAATGTATTCTGTGAACTTCATCTTGTGTGTTCTGCCACCTCCTGCATAGATGAAATGATGCATTCCTCCGTTTATTTAGGACCTGTAGCATGCACGGTAAAAAGTGCACACCAAGATTTTAAATACATAATAAAATGACACCTTAATCTGATTTATTCCCAAGAAAGATGGGACAAATGTGATAAGGAAGTCCTGGGCTTTCATATTTGTGCAATTAAGTGTGCGCAGAGTGGAGCAGGCAAGATTGTCACCATGTTGTGTTCAGCCTTACCTAACCTCACTACAGTTCTAGTTTCTGGTGACCGCCTCTCAAGGCCTGACAGAACTGGAGGTGAATGGAAGACATCAGGGGTGGGAAGGCTCAGAAGTGAGATATGAACTGGAGCTCACTATGGGCAGAAGTCAAAATGCCACCTTAGATTTGGAACAGTCAGTATATATTTGTTGCCTCATACAGGATAAGATAACTTTGTATCAGCAGTAGATAAATTTATTTACTTCGTATAGGTCAATTTAGTTTAGTAATAAACCCTATCCAATCACCTTGTACAAATACACCTGTAAAATAACTTTATACTATTGGTAAAAGGAGAAAAGAAGGGTTCTTTTCCAAGGCAATGTTCCTCTAGTCCTAAGCTTGTGTTCACACCTACTGGAGTTGCACAACTTCTCTGAGATTTAGGTGTGCTGCAAAGGGAAGATTTTCTTCCCTTACGGGTTATCTTTCTGTCGGTGCTTGAAGGAAGGTGTTAATTTTTAATTTAAATGTATTGCTTTTTTTTTATTTTCCACATAGTCATCCCTGTCCTACACTCCATATTATTGTAATACCCGAACTTCTTATGTCTTGTTCTTTGTTTACTGACTGTGAAAATGCAACTTTTGTTTTTCTGATAAACACAAGAGCGCAATACTAGGTGTTTCTTATGAAAACTAGACACCCTTTTACAAGTCCTCAGTACAAGCACATTACAGTTTCACTAACTGAATAATAAAGATATCCATTAAAACTTCTCCCGTTTCTCCACGTCTATTCAGGTTTCACTTTGTCTACTTTGCAACACTTAGAAGCACTGTTGCAGGCCAAAACTGGAAGTGGCTACAGTCTTTGCAGGATGTTATTTTCCAATATTCTACATCAGTTTCAAATGCAATCATATTTCTCTTTATGGAAAAAGTGCATATTTTGTATTCTACAGAATAGTTTGCATAGGTAAAATACAAGCTTGTTAGGCTTATGACTAAGTTTACAGCAAACAAGAACACAATGCACAAGCTCTTAAACCAGAAAAACAGGGTCAGCAGTGCATTAGAGACTCACGAGAGATAAACTGTCTCAATTTTTCTGAATGAGGTGGTCACACGAGGGAAAAGAGGATTGCATGCGGAAACGTGAGGGGGAAGTGGGAGAACTTGTGATTTAAAAAGCTTGGTCCTTAGCTCAACAATCCTGCAAGTTTCACTGCAGAAAAATGTGTTAACACGTTGCCAGAATCTTTCTGTAATGTCTCACGCTCTTTCAGGATGGGCAGTTCAGTAACACTCTGACCTCCGAAAACCGGAGTGAGGAATCAAGGTACGTGCTGATGTGACCTTAGCTCTTCCTCCTGGAACTGGCAATAATCTCTTGGAGTTGACTGCTGGTATCCAGCTGCGTCCCCAGCTTTAGATGATACTGAATTGAGGTGTAGCTGGAGCAGCTTGAGCGTGCTGTTTTGGGGGCATGAGATGATCCACCTCATTTATATGATCAGAAGAAGACAAGAGAGATTCCCTAAGGGATCCAGAATGGCCAAAGCCAAGTTTTATACTGTGTGTCCATAGTGGACTCTTGTGGTCTTGTAAGAGCTGCTGATGTACAGGGAAGAGGGGGTTGTGGGGGGTCCATGGTAGGCCTGTGAAAGTGTAGCTTTCTGTAAGAGTTACGTGGCTGAGAACATAAGAAATGGTTGTAAAATTTAATAGGGTTAATTCTGGGTACCAGACTAAAAGTTTGCGTGCACAGCTGTTTGGGACGCTTTGGTTTTATATGTCTCATGTGAACATATGCTTAGATTTAGCAATGAGGTGGAATCAGTGTTGGAGCCTCAATTCTAGAACAACGTGTATAATCTTCATAGGCAAAATACACTTATGTGAATTAAACTACAGTTGTGCAAAACTGAGCAGAGCTAAGGTGTTTTTGGTGTGTATCTTAACTTGTTATTTCCTGACTTCAGAAGTTTGAGTGACACTGAACACAGTGCATGGTTGGTGTGTGATCCTGGTCTGATCCTTCCTCTCTCAGTACCCTTCGCTGCAGTGGAACAGGGCTAATGGTCATGCTTTGAAATAGCTGAAATACGTTAGGGCCAGTAAGAGAAAGAAAAAATTTGGTCTGTGCCAAATCCTGACAGCATGTTGGGGACATCCCTCTCCTTTCCACTTACCTGCTCATCTTTCCCTCAGATACATTGTTATACCAGGCAGCATGCCCAGCTCACCCTCTAATTCCCACTGAACTGTTGCAAGTGGCAAAGCTGTGTCCAAAAAGCTGGTGCTTTCCATATCACATATTCTATTGCTGGACACGCTACAGACATCAGTTTGGTTTGGAGTTCAATAGTTCTAGGTTACCTGAGGTACCCAATATGCTGCCGCTGGAGATGCCTTTTTATAAAGGGGTAATTAGCTTGGCTGTTTTTCTTTGAAAAGGAAAAGATGTTTTCAGCCTTCTCTTTTTCAGCCTATTGCATTTGTACCAAGATCTGATCGAAGAAATGGAGAATACATTGTGGTAGTTAAATCACTGCACTGATCAGGATAGATCAGTGCATTGGGTGAAAGATGGGCCCAGACCAGTGTCTCCTTAGTAATTTATGCACAGCAGAGGTGTGTGTTAACAAAGAGCTTGTGATCACTGTAGTCACCCGAATCATGTATAGCCATATGGGTATAAAGTGTTCCAGGAAAATAAGAAATAAGAGGTCAAGATCTTCTGGCAGCAGCTTCTAAAAGGAACTGAGAGCTGGTATCAGCAATGGCTTGTGAGAGCTCTGTCTACTCTGTGGTGAAGAAGAGGCTTATTTAAATCTCATGAAACTGGAATGTGCTGTAGTTTTGTGCTTTGCAGTCTGAGAGTTAAATCTGCATTTCCTTCAGTGTCTCTCCAGCTAACATGCAAATAAATTCCACGTGTCACTTCTTTTCTCTTTAAAAATAGTTGGAGTTCCTTCTAAATTATGTTCATAATATACGCCCAAAATACAAATATCCCCAAGTACTTAAATGTATTTTTAATTTCTTCATTTTGACACGTTCTTGAGGGTTAGAAGACCTACTCTGTTCTTTCTTCAGTGCTAAAGAACAGCAGTCTCACAATATACAACCAGTGTCTTAAACTCCCAAGACCTGTTTTGATAGTTTTGATAAGTTATTTCACGTTTCTACTACGTAGACAAAGAAATGAGGAGTGAGGTGAAGTCCCTTTGTGGGGACCACAGGGAAAGCTGGTTCTCAGTTTGGGTTAGGACCCATGGGTCTTGTCTCACAGGCCTGGTTTCTGACCATGACAACACATTACTAACCAGGATGTCTTTTGGCTGCCCTGCTGGTAATCCAATCAGGAAGATTTGGCAGAAGGACATAGAAGTTACATTTCCATACATTTTGTGAAGAGTTATAGGAGAGAAGAGAGTCGGACTGAGGGAACTGCAGGAAGAACTGAGTCACTGCCTGCTCCGAGAGGCAGCCAACGCTTGGCCAGTCCTCCAGTGCTATCTGAGAGGGTGCTGTCAGTCCCCAGCCAAACCGTCAGGAGCTATGGAGACAAGACTGAGCTACGGAGACGAGACTGAGCTATGGAGCAGAGACAACAAGGGTGTGAACTAAGTAGCCTGAGCTACGCATGCAAGGGTGGGCTGAAGGTATTGCAGGGTCCTGCCTTGGTGGGGATGCAGGAGAGGGGACAGGGGTGCTATGATGGAGGTTCTGGGGAGATGTAGGGCATTGTGCAGGACCCATTAGTTGCACCGTCCATGGAACAATTTATAATTTAGGAGCTCTGATTACCATTCAGAGAAAGAGAGGAGAAGAAAACAAGGGTTGCAGAGAACAGTTCTGTTTCCTTTTGTGATCAAGTGGGATTTCAATGAAGGGTGCAAGGTCCCATTTAGGGCCCGTATAGCTTTGCAGGCTCTTTGACCAAGAATGTTTTTGTTTCTTTGAAGATGAGATTACTAGATTCTGACAGAGCTGTCTGTCTCCATGGTAGCAGATCAGGCTATGGAGGGGACAAATGCAAACCCAAGTTTTCATTTCGGCTAATGTTGTTTTCTTAGGACTTGCCTGCACTAGGACACTCAGGAATGTTAAAATTAAATAAACTAATGCACATATGCTAAGTTGCACTAATCCTCTGTGCCGATGCTGTCTTTCACTGTAACTTAGGTCACAGAATCACAAAATCAGAGAATGGTTGGGGTTGGAAGGGACCTCTCGAGATCATCTAGTCTAACCCCCCTGCTAAAGCAGGTTGCACAGGATCACATCCAGGAAGGTTTTGAATATCTCCAGAGAAGAAGACTCTACAACCTCTCTTGGCAGCTGGTGCTCTGTCACCCTCAAAGTAAAGAAGTTTTTCCTCATATTCAGATGGAATTTCCTGTGTTTCCATTTGTGCCCATTGCCCCTTATCCTGTCGCTGGGCACCACTGAAAAGAGTCTGGCCCCGTCACTGTATCTTAGCCTACTGTGAAATAAAACTGCCTTTCTTCTGAATGAAAATGTAATAAAGCCTCACTTATGTACATCTCTAGTTAATTTGTCTTGACTAGACATTTTCCTTAGCATCCCCATATAAACGAAGCCTTAAGAGAAGAGGCACTGAGGCCACATTGTTGGGCAATGAAGATCCCAAGCTTAGCTGAGAGTGGTGTTAGGGTACGAAAGGACCAGACACCAGCTTCTCCTTAGGAAGCCCTTGTTAACACACATCTAAAAATATCTGCTTCTTGGTGCAAACAGTCACAACTATTATAGGACATTTCAATCTGCCTTTTTGAAAAAGTTTATAGTGAGGCAATTCCAGAAATATTTGGAGGCTTCATATTTCCTTGATCCTAGCCAAATTGGTTTCAGGCCTCATTATGGTAGGGAAACTATAAGACTGTCTGCCTGTCTTATTAGCTTACTGGCAATAGCCAAAGACTGAGTTTATGTATCAATTATCTGAAAAAAATAGGGTCAGAAAGTTTGGAGACATCCATTATAGGCAAACATACTTCACTGGCAAATGTGTTTCACAAACACACTGGCATTTCTTTTGGTATAGAAGGTCACAGTCCTGTGACTGATCTTGTGTTACAGGATTTATTGCATGACATTTGACAAGGTAGAATGAATACGGAGTGTCATCAAGACAAAATATTATAGAAGTGACTTTACTAATTGGTGGATCTCAGAATTTCCTATTTTGTGATAATGGGTAGATAGATGATTTTTAGTATGTCTTAAATACTTGCGTTTAATTCATTCTGGTATTTGAAAATACAAAAACCTGCAAATATGTTTTGTCAGTGATCCCAGCTATAGGCAGTCTTGCTTACCTAGAAACTAAGAAACATTTCCCACAAGAACAAGAAATAGGATAATTAAGATCTTCAATCAGTTAAGAATGTATTTCACAGTTCTCATATCAAAAGAACCTCCCTCTCTTTATCTGAAAGGACATTTCCACAGGATGACAAACATAAGTAATGTTCATAAGGGACTTTATCCTAAAAGTTAATTGAGTTCTGAAGGTGGAAATGTGGCAGAACAAGAGTCAGCAATAGCTCTTTGAAAGATCCAGAGCTGAAGACTCCTGGGATCTGCACATTTGTCAGCCCCTGTGAGTATGTCTGTCTGGACCTGGATAATATGTCATGTTCTCTAAAGAAAATGTTTCTCTAAGCCCTGAGGAATGTAAAGTAAGAGGTAAAGGGAGAATCAAGAAATATATGGGTGGCATCTCTAAACCAGAGCTGAAGTGTGTGGATCGTGTTTGTTCTTTTTCCAAATCATTAGTTGCATTCTGGAAATCGAATGAAATTTTTTCACCAACAGAGAAGGAGTAATATTTGAAGGGATTAGTACTTAACAAATAGCCGAGACTGAAATATTGAAAATAAGTAATCAAAGGCAGGAGATTCCAACTAAAGTAAAGTTGTTACAATGAAAAAAGCAAGGCAGAATGAATAAAAAAGTGTAAAGAAATACTTTATACACTGAGGCCACCTACTGGGTACTGTTGAATTAGCAGAGCAAGTTATAGAAAAACTGGAAGAGTCTGTTGGCAAGAGTCCAAAACAAAATAAGAGACCTATCTTGCTCTTAAAAAAAAGAATTAAAAAAAAAACAACAAAAACCCAACCCAAATAATCTTCCTTTAAGAAGTTTCAGGAAAAGAAACTCAACTTGGAATGGGGCTTCATTTTTTTTTGTGGCTATCAGTCCTCCTAAGGGATGTTATAATTTTTTTCCAACGATAACATTGTCCCTTGTGCTCTAATAAAAGTGACATTCCTGAGCTGGTTCTCAGAGTAACACAACTCCTTGGATCTGCATTCTGCTATCCTAACTAAAAAACTCATCTTCATCTTTCTCCTTTGTAAAGTCAAAGAAGGTTGTCCTAAAGGAACGTAAAACACTTAATTCCAGTGCTTTAAACTAGTCCTATTCAAACCAAATAGTAGAGCTCATCCATGATGGTATGGTAGGAAATGTGCATCTTTTTCTCTTGAAGTGTGGCCAAGATATTAGGAATTATGACTAACCATTATGTACCTGAGTGATTCCTTTTAACTTGATCATTAAAATGCATTTAATGTCTGGACTTGCTAATGGCAATGTAAGGCAAAGTTGCTCCAAGAAGAATGTAGCAGGCAGATCAGTATTCTAGTGCTTCTTCAGCTTTATAAAAAGGCATTGGTCTTACCTAGTTCTGTTAAAATTCAGTTTGTTTTTCAAATTTAGTGTTTATTCTTCAGCTTTAAGATACAACTGCTTCTGGGCAAATTCGTCAGTCGAGGAAAGTCTTCGGACTTTATGTCAGTACAGAATGAGGGGAATATGACTGAGTGTAACATGCTTTCAGCACTGTCTTGAGGAGAACTTTGTATGAGTGTAGCCTGACTGTAAAAGTGAAAGATTTACAAGAGCTGAAGGTTCTTGATGTCTGATCTTTTCTGCCACTTGACTTGCAAAAACCTGTCTAAGAAGTGGAGTATTTTGGGAAGATGGAATGCCATTACCAGAAGATACCTGGCTTTTAAGCACTTCTCCATTTCTTTTATTTTCCACAGCCCTTCTCTCGGTTGGTCTGGAAAAGTGTGACTAAAGAATGTGTAGAAATTGGGCACTGATTTCAGTGCAAAATTCACAGTGAAACAAGGTAAACAGAAAACTCTTATTCTGCCACCTATATAAATACAATCTGTAGCATGGAATTATCATAAATGTTGTATGATAACACCAGATTTTAAAGGAATCAGGAGCAAAGTATCAAGGATTTGGCAGAGGAAGATTCTTCATTTCAGTGTGGAAGGTGGCGTTGGGCTGATTTATGCACTAATGTTTTGGGGGTAGCACTATAGGCTGCAGGTAGAATCATAGAATCGTTTAGGTTGGAAAAGACCTCCAAGATCATCAAGTCCAACTGTTAACCTAACCCTACCATCCCACCATTAAACAATGTCCCTAAGCACCTTGTCTACCTGTCTTTTAAATACCTCCAGGGATGGTGACTCGACCACTTCCCTGGGCAGCCCGTTCCAGTGCATGACGACCCTTTCGGTGAAGAGGTTTTTCCTAATGTCCAATCTAAACCTCCCTGGTGCAACTTGAGGCTACTTCCCCTCGTCCTATCATGCGTTACCTGGGAGAAGAGACCAACACCCACCTCACTACAACCTCCTTTCAGGTAGTTGTAGAGAGCAGTAAGGTCTCCCTTCAGCCTCCTCTTCTCCAGGCTAAACATCCCCAGTTCCCTCAGCTGCTCCTCAGAAGACTTGTGCTCCAGACCTTTCACCAGCTTTGCTGCTCTCCTCTGGACATGTTCCAGGTAGGAGGAGGCTCCACACAAGGTCCTGGTAATGGTTCCCCACTGGTGGCAAGACCAGTGTGGCCAGCCTAGTCCTGCTCTATGAGCCCTAGTGTGGCTGGTTGGTAGGACGAGGACTTTGCATGCCGTGGGAGGTCATGGCATAGGAAAGATGTTGTGGTGCTCTGCTGTAAATGTGTGAGGGAGAGGCTTTGGTGTGCCAGAGAGTAAAGTAGGAGCAGGCAATGCTGTATGGGGTTTGGCTCATCTGAGAGAAATGTTTTTGAGAGGGATGAAAAGAAGGTTAGCTTCTAGGCTGGCCCTGTTAGGGACTGTAGGAAGAACTCTGGTGTAGTCATTGCTGGATGCATTAAAACAAAGTGGGCTATGACATTTAGAAAAGAAATAGAACTGAACTGAGTGGAAAAAAAGAAATTTCAGCCTTCATGACAAGGATGGCTGAGGCCTGCTGCTGTGATTGCCCCAGGTAATGGCGTTGGAGGGATCAGAGTGTATCCCCTCCTTTCAGCCTGTATGCGCAGCTCAGTCAGACTCTGAGAAACACAATTCACTGGGAGAGCTTTCCATCCAGTAGGACAGGGCAAGAAACCGCCTGGTTATCCAGCAAAAACTTGAACAGTTTTGGCCTCAATTGTCATGATTTCTGCTTCTGTTTTTTTCATAACTAAATAGAAGTGGAGAATACAGAGCTCAAGAGCTTATTCCACAATTAAAAAAGAACAACATGGGCATGATATAGACACAGCTACAGCGATGGGGAGAAGTCTGAGCGAAACACGTGCTGTCTGGAAAAATAATAGGGGAGAGGCACCATTTTTCACTCAGAGCATCTGAGCAGTGCCCTGTGCTTGCTGACACTGAAACATCAGAAGCGGGGAAAAGAGCTGTCAAGGCTGAAAGTCTGCTGTGTGGTTTTCCAGGCATTTCACTGCAGATTTATAGTCAGTAAACTTGGCTTCTGAATTATAGGGATGTATTCAATTTTTTTTTGCTGGCTTCAGTGTGTTGCTGATCTTCTGTGGACAATTTTTTCTTCAGAAAAGTTTCCAGTTCCTAGGGAATGGATTGTAGATTTAATTCTTCTGTTTTCTTCCCTGCCGAAAATAATATGCTGGTCTTTGGTCTGCAAGATACATCTAGCTTTCAGCATATGTGCTACTTGGTATTTACTGAAACCAACCATCAAAGTGATTACGTGGTCACAGCCTCATACAGTAGAACCAGATACACTCACAATCTCAATGAGAGGCCTTTATCATTCTGAATCAGGTAAAGAACAGACTGTAATGGCAGTGAACAACTATCTGATACCTTGTCATGAGGCTGGCAATTTGTACAATGCTTGAGCACTGGAGAATACCCTGCTTCACACCTCTTATGTGGTAAATTCGTTCTCTGTTTAAAAAGATGGTAGTAGAGCTGGTTGAATATATTCAATTTATTAGGACCCTTATTGTCAGAAAACCACATTCTTCCACAGGACATGTTAAGAAAACAGAATTACACTTCTTACTCTGAGCCATTTTCTGTGCAGTCGTCAGCTGAAAGCAGGGACAGATGAGGTCTATAGTAAGCCACCACAGTTTGGGTTCCTGATGCATGTCCTGTCTAAATGAAATCATAATTGCTGACCCATTGGTTAATTCACATTCCTTTCATCTGAACTTTGTCATTCAGTGTTTGAATGTGTGGTGGAAAAAGCAACCCGTCCATTTTTATGGACACAAAGACAGGTTCCTCTATCAGCAGATGGATAGATGCTTGCTTACAGGTTGAGTAGCAGCCCTGCTGGAAATGACCTGGGTGTTGCAGGGGTCAAATAGGGGTGACATTTGAGTCAAGACTGTGTTCTGGCAGACAGTAAGGCAAACTGCATAGTGGGCTGCACTGGGAGGAGCATGGCCAGCAGGTTACGGGAAGTTATTGTCCTCATCTAATCATCTAATAACAAGGTGCAATAACCACAGACCAGGGCCTGGGATGTTCAGGATGGACATAATGAAAGACTTCTTTTATTAGACTGATACTGCAGCACTAGAAAATGAGTCCAGGGAGATGGAGGAATCTCCTTCTAATTTTCAAGGCTTAGCTAGGCAAAGCCCTGGCTGGCCATGTTGTGTTGAGTGGGAAGCTGGGTTAGAAACCTCCGGAGAAACCTTCCAGTCAATGTGTCTGTGACTCTGTGATAAGACCTGTGAAAAAGAAAAGATAATTCTGCCTGCCTGAAATGAAAGCTGGCAAAGTTCAGCTGCTCTTACTACAGCCCATGAGTATTTTTCATGTGATTTAGGAATTATTCCAAACACAGTGACATCATTCACACAGCTCTGGGCTGTACAATGGTTACAAAGAATCACTGCTATCATTCTTTGGCTGTCGATAGATGTCTGTATGGCACAAATTTAAAACAGAAATATCTGTGAAGCCCCTACAGTCCTTGTCCCTGGTTACTTGTGGATATGTGTTCCATAAACAAGAATAGAAAACACCTCTGCACTGTGAGTTTTTTAAATCGTTCTGCAGCAAGTGGACCATGAATCACAAGAAGGAAGTGATCAGTCACCACAGCCTTCCCTGGGTCCCCTGGGACTGTGCGAAGATACATCATACCCTTGGTTTTCCTTCTCATCTATCAGCATCTGCATCTGTACTAGTAAAGAAAACAGCATCAGAGCCTGAGCCTGAGCACTCTCCTGTGGTCATCTCTACTGTGGCATTATTATTATTATTATTATTATTATTATTATTATTATTATTATTATTATTATTATTAGTGGGTTTTGTCCTTACCAGTCAGCACTCTCCCAAACCATGCATGGCCATAGTTTTGAGGACAGTACAGGCCAGGGATTGTTCCCTGAGGCCACCCCATTTTTGAGGGGAAGAGAATTTAAGTTTGTGGGCTTCAGCAACTTGACATCCTACTTATTATTTGCATGCTTGGTGCAATGCAAAAGTGTCCAAAGTTGTATGCATCTGCAAGGAGTCAAGTGAGAGAATGTGGTTTCTCAGGTGACTCACTAGACATAAAGAAGATTCAGTCAGTGGCAAACATTGAAATGTTGCTGGTAGATTCAAGTACCATAAAAACTGCTCATCTAGTGTCTAAGATTAATTGAGAGCTTGCAGCTGTCCTTCTGATGAAAAAGAAGCTGTAATGGTATACACGTTTGTATCTATGGTGTTTTTTTGTTGCTAGTATCATTTGATATCTTCCAGATGTTTTAGTACAGATTCTCTATTCACCTTCATGCCACCCTTGATTTCCTGACTTCTTATCGTATTCCCAGCTGTCTCCTCACCAGGTTTAGTAATACTAATACATTTTACCGCCTCTTTATAGGAAGGCCACTCTGTGGTTCCAAGTTATCCTTGCTAGGTTTCTCTCTACCTTTTCATTTCTGTTACGCCCTTTCAGTCACATTCTTGCCATTCATAATACACATATTTGATTTTACCCAGTGGCATAATGACATTTAGTGTCTTGTTCAGTATTAATTTCCTAATAATTCATAGCATTTCCTTTCATTTTTTTTAAATCATTACTCAACACTGATATTTGATGTTTGTGTTGATATTTTCATGTAACTACCTATTACATTTTTAGAATCTCACTCTCTAGTAGTAATAGCCAATTTGGGGCCATCATTAGATTTGTATGCAAAGTTAGGATTGTGTTTTCATGTATCATTTTACATTTGTTTACATAAGTGTAATTTCCTCTGCTATTTTTGTACTGAGTCACTCAGTCTCCTGAGGCTTTTCTGTGGTTCATTTTCAGCCCTCATACTTACATGTATAACAGCACAGCATGTCTCTTTGAGTCACACCTTTTTGTGGTGATTTTGGGTATGATGAACACTGTGGATCTGAGCATAGGTCCTAGAGATGCTCCGTGTAGTCTGTGACAGTTGGCATTTACTCCTATGTCTTCTATTTTTTTCAACAACTGTAATGACACAAGGGCTTTTCCTGCTAGCCCTTGCCAGTGTATTTTTTTTTAATCTTGTCCAAAGTCTTTTTTGAATCTGTATAGATTATGTTAACTTTTTCTCCCTTGCTTGTAGGCTCCTTGATTCTCTCAAAGAAGAACAATAGATCTATGAGGCAATGTAGTAGCTTCCCTAAAGCATATGAAATTCTGTATTTATTCTATACTGCTGGCATCTGACATTTACAGGAAACAGATATTGCCTCTGCTTAGTGTAGGTAAGATATATTGAATTATAGGAATGGAAATGGACACCTGAAACCATGCAGAAGAGATATCTCTGGAATATATAATTTGTTTGCTTTGTTTGCACTGTTTTAACAATCTGACAGGATTGCAACAATGTATACATTGCACATTTACCATTCACAGTTTCCTCAGTCAAGAAATATTGCCGATGCAAGTTACATTTTCCCATCAAAAAATTCCTGAGTATTTATGTAGCAGTAACTACCCACTAGTAAACAGATATTATTACTTTTTCCTATTCCATTGCAATAAAGATGTGCAAAATAAAAAGCAATGCCACAGAATACCTGTTTTGACCAATTTGACCAAACATTAGTTTGTTCTGTGCTGCAAGTAAGAAAGTAAAGGACTCACATGGCTGAAAAAGAATTGGAAAAAAAAATCCTGAGAGGTTCATTGCATTTAACTGTTCCATTCATTAAATCTTCAGTCTTCATTATGATCAATTAACTGAAGAAAATGAAGTGGCAGACTTTACAGAGCTTGGGTGTGGACCTCATGTCAGCCCCAACAAGCAAGCACTTACTCTACAGAAGAAACAGGATTACTTGACCTCAGGCCTGGCCATTGACCTACAGAGACATTTAGCTTGAGTGGCTAAATGTCACTGACATTAATAGAAATGACTACTTATAGAGAACTAGCATGTTCACACCCTTCCATATCCTCCCGTAGCATTTGAGATGGTCAGCCATGAAAATAGGTTGTTTCCTCTGAAAGGGAAGGATGCTGGACAATGTACTAAGTTGCTCTGAGTCCTTTCTACAGGCTTGCAATGATGAAAAATTCCTAGATACTATCGGACTGTTCACATGTGGAGTTCAAGAACAATCTCTCTTGGATCTTTTTTGTCATCAAGCTAAACTGATCAGGTGGCATAAAGTCAAGTACCAGAGAGAGGTAGATGATACACTGTTCTGTTTATTACTTGTTCCATACAACCATGCTGCTGTTTCTCTCTTGTTGGCTCTGTACTTGGACAAAGTCAGCCCAGGGATGAAAAACAGCTGTGTGAAACAGAACCCATGCAAGAATCATGATGTGAGGAAAGCTGTTCTGAGGAGTGCAAAATGCAGTCTACTTTGCAGCTAGTCAATCCACATCTGTAATTGATCAACTGAATCTATAATTTAGAAGTCCTTTTGCATTCCTTGATTGTGCATTCCTTGATTGTGCTAAGTTTGGACATAGCATTACCCATGAGTAATGCTTTCTATGAGCTTTGATTGGCTAGAAGACCCCATCCCATGTTGGCAGACAGTGACACGTTACTCAGTTATTCATGCTTCACTTGCTTCCTGGCTGGACTACAAGAGTCTGATGTATGTGGTCACCAGGCTTTTCAGCACTTAGAACAATTCACCTAGAATAAAAAGTCCTCAGCCATGCTGTTTATTTTGACTGTATCATCAGACTTGTCCTCAGCTGTCTACAATCTTTTCCCGCAAAGAAGTCAAAAGCAAGATTTGGTCATTCTCATCACAGTGGGGTTTCCCACAATGGCCAAGAAGCATCTACAGCTTAGTGTTGACAACTGCTCTCATCCGTCTCTGCAGACCATTCCCTTTGCTGCCTATCTCCACCTCAGTAGGGGTAAATGCTGTTATAAAATTTGGCTGTCCAGGAGACAGAATGTTCTTGGATTGTGAAATAAATATCTTGGAGTATAAGGACAGTCACAAACCTGACCTTCCATTCAAAGTACAGGACACATTTATTTGACTTTCTTTAGCAAAAACACTGAGGCACCACACATATTTGTAATAAAACCAAGTCTACCAAAAGATGACACTTTGCTGCCCAAGCATCTTCCCTTGGGAAGATGAGAGAACAAACAGCATGCAACAAGCAAGAAGTCATGCTGCTTATTGTATTTTGGAATGACTCTCTAATGCCATCCTAGTGAGTGACGTATGAAGAACTCGTGCAAAGCTGAGCAGAAAGTTGCCTGGTTCCCATGCTGTAAGCTGGTCCCGATGCAACCTTGATACCTGCTTCTCTGAACAACATGTAAATGGATGTGAGAAAGTAAATGCACCCTTTCCTTCAAACATTTGGTTCTGCCGTTTGAACATTTGCAATACTGCCATAGGGCGTGACATACAAACTGTAAAAGCTCAACATTTTCCTCTTATAGAAATTTTTATGGTTGAGGCCTAAACCTTGCAAAACCATCCCTAGTTCTCCTCTGTGCTCACTCCCAAACTCCTTACCCAGTGAATTCTAGCCTCCACTCCCTCTACCAGATGCCAAATATTTTGTCAAGCTTACAACTTCCTTATCCATGACAAAAGCTCTTAGGCAGACTCGGGAAACACATGAAGGCACAAACGAAAAAAGTGATTCTCATACTGATAGGAAAGTGTAAAACCAAATCCTAATAAAGCAATAAAACTAAATTAAGATAGTGCCCATATTTTTATCTTCTGCCTTTTATAAGAATTCTTCTTCCTTCATCTTCTACTACTTGAGAATTCAGCAGAAACTTGAAAAATGTACCACTTAAGTTGTAAGTAATTTTAGTGATAAATAGAGTTGTGTGCACTTAAAAGAAAAACGTGCAGTGGAACCAACATCTTGGAAACCTGGTGACAGAGATTCCTGTCAAAGTTTCACGAAGGACCTGTGAGAGTAAGTGAATTTCCATGCCTCATTTTCACTCATAAATAAATAAGTATGAACTCTGCCTCTGTACAGGAACACCTTTTTTTACTGGTCATTGGTCATTTTGACCATTGGAGACAGTGCCATGCAAACACAAGTTATAACTGACATTTACCACCTTTTCTCTACAAACATATAATTTTGTATCACTCCCCCCCCAATATTCGCAGTTCAACTGGTAGCTTCACAACTCAATCTGTGGTTACTTAACTCACATGGAGATTTACTGAACAATAAAGGCCAGGCTGGAGATCACACTTCTGGAACCTTAGATAATAAAGAAGATATCAAGTCTAGCCACCGCTAATTGAAGCTTATTTTCTTATAGACTCTAAGTAAATTCCAGAGTGGCCACAGAATTTTTCCTGGCACTTTTCTTATTCTTTGTATGTTCTTACCCTTTCCCAGTGGGTCTCAGTATGAAACCTGCAGGAGCTTCTATCCCATACTGAGCCGCTCCACCATGTTTGCATGCCATCTTGATTTTCCAGCTTCTTCAGGTGTGGGGCTGACTCTGGGACAGTGGAGCCGACAGGTATGTTGGCAGAAGGCAGGTACAGCTGATCAGATGCCTGCTGCCCTTCCCAGAGGCAAGATCTTGCTTTTGCAAGAAGCTTTGTCTTCAGGCACCCTCTGCCACAGTTTTCAGAGATCAATAAAAGGCTGAGACACAGCAAATTCATTTCAGAAGTTGGCCAGGATACTGATTCTCTATTCTGAGGTGAAATGCGAGTTGCACTGGGATTGTCTTTAGTTACTTTTATGTGTCTAGAATACTCTGGGACAGGAACTAACATTCCCGGTATTTAAATGTGAAATTAGTGAGCATGTTATTTGACCCTGTGCATAACTGTGTGCATACCTGCGCACACTGATGTGGAATTTGCAGCTGAATGCCATAACCCAAGGAATTCTTTTGGCGATTTCTTTCTATCATGCTCCAATTTGAGAAATTACAAGTAATTATAAAAACAAAGAAATTTTTAGAGTAGTCACTAAAAAAGATAAATATGATTAAAGAGGGGAAACTTCAAGGCAATAGTTTAATTCTGAGGACGTGGTTTTTTTATTTGTTTTATACTTGAATCAGTTGAGAAAACTAGTTGCTAGAGAGGAAAGAAATTATGCCTGCTCCATAATAGCATATTCCATCTTTCTTCTTTGATACTTTATTCAATTATATGCTTGTTTGCATTCAAATATTCTCATGGCCTATTATTTGAAGGCAGTTATCTAACACCCTCCACAGCCCCACACATCATCAAACAAGAAGGCAAGAAATTACAAACAGGAGAAAGTCTTGACTATACTGACAAATAAAGTACACAGTTTACAGAGTTTACACAGTCTTTAGTTAAAAATAACCTTGTGTGAAAGTAATTCTTTTACTGTTTTACACGCAATATGTAAATATGTAGTAAAATAACTTGGTTTATTTTACCCGTTTTTTGAGGAAGAGCTAAGAGTCCAGCTAGATTCAGTGTGAGAATCAATGTGAGCTATGTGCTTTTAAAAAAAATAATTAATAGAACTGTACAGAACTGTATTTGTGAAAGAATAAAGAGCAATTTTCACAGTAGTATAGCATCCTGAAAAATCGTGTCATACAGAATATATTACCTAAACAAGAACTAAATCTAAATAACTCATTAATTCTAATGACTAGAGAAGATGTTTAAATTACTAGTACCAGTGTTTTAAAGCAATCCAGTTGCAGTCCTTCCTTTTCTGAACAATGATGTCATCTAGATGGCTGAAAATCCCAGTGTAATTCAAAACGAGCATTACTGTTTTCCTTGGTGCAAAACTGAGGTGGCAAATATGGAATTTCTGTTAGCCCATAAAACTGTGGAAGTCACTTTCTCCTTCCTGATCCTTAGCAGTTCAACCTAAAATCAAAATGGTTAAGTTATACTTCACAGTATCTCTTTATGTCTCAGTTTCATTTTCATTTTATGTTTGTGATGTTGCACAGGAGGCCACAAAGGTAGATGAATCCGCATGACCAAGAGTACAGGGTAGATGCAATCATATAAATCCTACTTTGCTGTCATTTAAGATCTTCAGAGCCATTTGCTTTCAGTCTTTTCTCTTGGTGCTTCAACAGGCTGAGTAATTTCACTCAATGAAGGATTGCAAAGTAAATGAGAGAGTTTAGCATTGCTTTTGAAGGTGCTAAACTGAGGAGATGTTTTTAGTTAACCCTAAAAATACTGTATGTTCCCCTCACTAATGGTGTCTAAACCCCCCTTCATTCTATCTACCCCTCCCCGTTAAATTCACAATATCTATATTAATATATAGGTATTGCAGTATGCTATTTAGATATTACTGTAATACTATCTTCTTTAGTAACAAATTTGACGATCTTGCATTTACATTTCCGACACCGTTCTCCGTAACGTATCTGACCTTCTCAGGTTGCAGATGAAGAAGGACCCTCACTTCAGTCGAGCCCTGTAGTTGAGAGAACAGTCAGCAACAGAGGCTTCAGAAATGGGGAATTGTTGATTCCTCCCTTGGAGGGCATTTTGCCAGCAAATTCTGCTTGAGACTCATGGAAATTCTTGGACTAAATATATGCATGCATGGGACTGGAAAAATATATACTAAGCATGTGTTTCTGTAGGAATCCTGTTCACCTAAAGCATAACAGGATTTGAAAACACTTTTTCTTTGTGACTCAGGTTGAAAATGACGGTGAGCTTGACAGTCCATCTTACTGCACATTTTTATGAGGTTTGTAGTTATTGATCTTTGTTAATCGATATTTGGCAGAGAGAAGAAAGAGACCGTGAAGAGGAAAGACACATTCTTAAGTGCTTAAGTAAGCGTGTGCTTGCATTTTTCCACTTGAACTGCAAGCGTGATCTTTCTGACGGCGTACTCTACATCTAAAGTAGAAAATGAAAACGTGCACCTGATAAAATAAGAAACGGGGATTTTAAAAAAGTATAAAGTTTCACATGCAAGTTTCCTTGTTTTAAAGCAAATTATTTTAGTATTGATTCTCCAGTCTCACAGAATTCCCTCTCAATAAAATCTGTAAGAACAGCTGCAGACATCATGAGATTTTAACAATGAGTAAATAACGTTTCTTCCAGAGCCTGCTGAAATTTATAGGACATTTTCCCACAGTAACAGCCTTGTTCAAATGTTTACTAACTCGTGCTGTGTATGAGTACTCAGGGTTCTACTGCTGTATCTGGGCCAGCTGAAGGCGACTCTCCGTCTTCAGTTTCCTGCAGCGATACTAACACCTTTCTGGGAAGGCCGACTGAATTCACACGCTCACATACACAAAGAGGGCTCAAAATCTCAGCGGCACTTCAGACTGGTTAGCTGCCTTCAGTCTCTTTTTCTTTGCTATTCTGACTGGCTATGTGGGCGATACATGCCTGCAATTCTGATTGACAGTTCTCAGCAAATTCGTTAAATACTATGTGTTAAAAGCTGAAGCTCATGGCTGATGAGCAGCACTGCTGGGACAGCCTAATGACACCTGGCCCATATCAGCATTACCTGGGATATCGTCTGTGTAGGTAACTAAAGAGGGTGCCAGAGTTCCTGGGGAAGCCCTTTTCCTTGCTTGTGCTATGCTACACATCAGGGGCTATAATATGCTGTGAAATACTTGTGCCTTCCAATGGAAATTGAAGTAAAAGCATGAAGAATTGCAATGTCATTTGATGGGGTGTTCAAGCTGAATCTCAATTTGATGAGGAGAAAGCAAGTGTCCTTCAAGACTGAAGCATATAGGGAGTGTACAAAGATTTTATTATAAACATATGTAGCCATGCAGTGGGTCTCTCTGCCCCAGAGAGCTACACGTTAATTCCAGGTTATCCGCATGGTCACTCTGGTTTGGACATGCCAGCAAAACATATCCACATGCCGTGCAGGCTTTGCAGAGCCAGCGAGTGACAGAGCCTATGGATGACGGCATCTGTCTCACAGTATCTGCACAAAAGCATGTATGGTTTGTACACTGCCTGTCTGCATGAGGACGTACTTTTTTCATTAGTTTCTGAGGATATTTGCTGAGTAGCTGTTCTCCACGGGGAGCTTCATCTGCTTCATGAAAAGGAAGAACTAAGCCTTGTTGAGTGCCAGACCTGGACCACAGGGACATCGCTATTTTTTGACACTGCCGTGCATCCTGCATGTCCTCATGTTTACAGCAGGTGAAAACCTCCATTCAGGACATCTCAGCTACGTAATGCCAAAGGAAACCTGCAGTGGAATGAGAACGATAGGAACTCTTTCCTGCAGTAGACCCTAAATACATGACTTCTCAGTGTAAGTTAGACCAGTGATTTATTTGCCTCTTTATCATGCCCTGGAGGATGCTATTTCTGTTACGTGCCCATTACTGTATTTTCATCACTCTTAGCATAGCTGATGAGCAGGGAGCTGTGGCTCTCCATCCCCAACTCTTCTGCATTTTTCTGTGTTCATCCTTCACTTCCCCCATAAACATTGGGCAACCTCACTGGCTTCTGTAATTTCATGTTACTCAAGGGTTTCCAAATCTGGCTCTGTCCCATGTCTAAGATTCTGGAACCAGCAGTCTTCTGGGCATCTCTCTATATTCATCTTGCTGCACTTTTATAACAATTTACCCTCTCAATTTCACTCTTGTGCCCAGTTTTTTCTTATTGCCAGGCTTACAATTAATTAAGATAGAAACATAGAATCATAGAATCGTCTAGGTTGGAAAAGACCTTTAAGATCATCAAGTCCAACTGTTAACCTAGCACTGCCATCCCACCAATGAACCATGTCCCTAAGCACCTCATCTATCCTTCTTTTAAATACCTCCAGGGATGGGGACTCGGCCACCTCCCTGGGCAGCCCATTCCAGAGCCTGACAATCCTTTCTGTGAAGAAATTAAGGCTGTTGTCAAAGACCTTAACGAAGGAATACAAGAAGTGTCCCAGGCATACCAATGATTTGAGGATGCTTTAGAAGGTGTACATGATTTTTCTGATACATGGGACAGTTTTCTAAAAAAAGCGAAAAAATACTTTCAGCTCAGAAACATGAAAATTTCACTTAAACTTTGAAGTATTCATGAAAAGGTATTGCTTTCAATATACAGATGTTATTCAGTGGAGGGGACTCCCTTGTGCATGGTGCTTGTATGGCATGGAACAGCCAGGCAAGACCTTAGAAGTATCAGCTGGATTTAGGATCTTACAGTTTTATAATAGTGTTATGTGAATCAGTTTCCTTTAAATTGGTTTCTTGAAATAGCTTTCTTTAAATGGCGTTCTTGCCATTGAAAGGTGAACTCATTTTGGGGGCTTGTGGAGGCAGGAGCTAGAAGAAGGGAGTGAAAAGAGGACAGTCTTTACCCTCAGTCTCTTCCAGAGGTGAATGCTTTTGCCATAAAAATGCATGCCTTGGTTTGAACGGGAAATACAAATTACTGTCAATTGGAAAAAAAAAATAAAGAACAAGCCCACCTTCTTCCTTTTAAGTTTTGTCTACAGGATTTGAGGAGCAAGTGAAGAGGCTGTGGAACTACCTCTTACAAATGCAGGGCAGAGGCTGGCCATAGCTCACCAGTAGCCCCAGCGCTGCCGCTCCTTGCCGGGGGCTTCCCTTCCGGCCCTGAGCCTCCTTTCCACCTGCTGGCCTCTGCTCTCCTGGGATAATCCCTCTTCTTCCTTCAGGGATCGAGTGCTGCGGCCGAGGACCATGTACCTTTGGTTTGGTGAGTCTCTAAGGATTTTCATCTTCTTTCCAAATAATTGATGCATCCTAGGAATTGTATGCTAGAGGGGAAAAAAAAAAAAAAAGATTAAGTGCCTGTATGGTGTTATGTTAATAGATGAAATTCCTTGAGTGGAAGATGCCATCTTAATAGAATTAAATAGCCGTTAATATATGACAAATGTTTTTACAAGTCATATAAAGTGACTACCGCTGATTAATGTGGGGTTCATCCAGCAGCAGCCCAGGCAGGGAAGGTCCGCAGCCGGGAACTGGTTTACGGCAGATTTAGGTCTAGGGCCAGGCTGTGGCCTCTCCTGCCCTCTGTGATTTTGGGAGCAGCTGGTGAGATGAAGGAAGATCCAGCTGATACCATTCTGTATGGCAGATGGGACAGCATGTGGGAGAGGAACCAGGGTGCCAGGTTGCAAACAGGTGAGAGGACAGCCTTGGTGTGCATATGTGCGTGTGATGTGGAGTTATTGCCAATGCCGTTGTGCCAGAGCATGCGCTGAATTGTAGCATACAGGCACCTGCCTATAGGTACATATGGCTGACTGAGTTAGGTCTATGTCCAAGGGCTAGGCTCAAAGGGAGCATAATATGTTTCCTCCTTCTTGCTCACGTAGCTCTCATCCACAAGAAAATCAGGGGTCACTGAAATGCAGCCCTGGCTCACTGGCAATAATCTGCACATTTCTAGTTTTAATCCCTCCTTCTTTTTCCCCTTAAGTGTGTAGCCAGGTAGATATGGTGAGTGCAGACTTTAGGGTCTTTCTGTCTATGATCAAAAAACCAGAATGGGTACAGCTTGGCCATGGCTCTGGTGATGAAGTTTGAGCAATGCAGGGACAGTGGGCAAGCCACCACCAAACCTGAGCCTTCTGCTCTTCAGTGCTGCCACATCATGCTGTAAATGGAGGCAGGCCACAGCGAGGTCTCCCAAGCTCTCCCTGCCAGATTAATCACCTTTAAAATGCTTTCAAAGTTATAATGAGTCATCAGGTTGCTCTTTTCTCTTATATTCTGGCTATGGTGCTGTCTACACCACCCCTGGGGAGTCAAGCCTTCAGTGAACTAACTTGAAAACTTCAGCTAGTTTTCATCTGGAGGGGGAAAAACCCAACTCAACCAGCTGGTTTGTCTTGGTTTAGCTGGTAGCTAACTAGTACTTCTACACTGTGGATGCCTGTGACACAAAGGTGCCAAGCGAAGGAGGGAGTGAAATAAATTATTAAATGATCCTTAATATCATCAGCTGATTTTGCTACTTCACTGTTCACCCTCTATTCCAGATCAGTAACAAATGCACGAAGTGAGCACAGCCCCCAGCACAGGTCTCCCTGGGGTTCCCTGAGCAGCCCACCTCCGCTCTGGAAATCAACTCTTGGCTTTTCCTAGTTGTCCTTACCTTTTAGGTGGTTAATTATCTAATCAGTCATTTCCTGTTCCATGGCAGCTTAGTTTTCATAAGTGAAAAACAACCTTTCTAGTTAACATAGAAACTTATAAGGTACCCTAGCAATCTGCATGATAATAAAGAGATAAAAAGTTCAGAATTTGAACCCAAACTTCACGTCTTCATCAGTATTTTTCCTGACGTGTTTGCCTTTCTGAAGCTGTGAATAAGAAATGGGAAGCAAACCTTCTAGCCAAGACTACACTCATGAAAGCTGTTTTAGAAATGGCAGCTACTCATCCCTAACCTCAAGATCATTTCTGAGGATAATATCCTGTAAAGCATAAAAATCTTTCTCTCAGCGTTGATGTCCATACAGAATGAGTGACGTGAGGCAGGTTTTGCGAGGTGAAGGCTGTTTACCTAAACTACTAATTTGAACACCTGCAGCTGATTTAATAATGATAAGAAAGACATCTGGTGTCCTAATGCTTACGTTGCCTGCCACATTCAACTCTGAATCTATTGTTTCCAGCTTGCCCAAAGACTACAAATGTATTAGTTATAAATAATTGGTAATCTATGAAGTGAAGAAAGAAGGAATAATCCAATATATCAACAGCACTGTGATGTTTTGGCAGTATATATAGTTACAGTATATAGGTAATTTTTAATGACAGTTTAAACTTGGATTTAAATTAGCTATATCCTTCCTGTCTGTTTTGTGATGAATATTAAAGGTCCAAATATTTGAACTCATATCACCAAGAACATAGGGTGGAATTCCTTTACCCCATTTTAGCCAATTAAATGGACATCTCAGGATTGGAAATACATCCAGACTTCTTCATCTGCTGGTAGAAATAAATTGCTACAAAGTGATTCATGCTATCAGAAACCAATCAGGCAATGAAATGAGTAGTTTTGGTCTGCCACCTCCCCTCCAGATAACTGAAATTAAGTCAGACAGATCACATACTTACTGCTGCGGGATCACTCAGGTGAGAAAACACATTTTAGTATAAATAAGCAAGTGATGTACAGTTAGATCTTCAATTTAAATAGTGCTGCAATTCTGTGTAATGCACTTTGAATTTAAATGAGCATCATCAAGGAATATTCCTTCTGCTATTTAAGGTCAGGAGAGCACTTCTGTGATAGTCAGTGATGAAAAGGAAGATGTTCATGTGCAAACAAAGCAAATGACCTCATGATATTAACAAGTGAAAATCAGGAAAGACTATAATTGGTTTATTTAACATTCTTCATTCTGTGGTTTTGTGAGGAAAAATAGGACATCTAGGAATAAATGCCATAGACACATTTAAAGTTGTATTTATTAAATCAGTTTAATCTTGACTGGTTTAAAAAAAATGTTTACACGAAGCACCAGGAACCGCTGTATTTTTCCCACTTTAGGTCCAGCCAGAGAATTTTTCTGATGAAGAAGAGAGACTTACTGCCTTTCTGGGGGTTGTGGAGCTGCAGAGGAGGAATCCTTCTCTCCAAACCAAAGGAACTATTTTGCCTGTCCTGTTTGTGCTAGGAATGGCGGCAACCAACTCCAGACTGACCTTCCCTTTTTCTGAGTCACCTACTCCTTCCTTGGTCCCTTTTCCTCAGTCAGGCTGGGAAAAGCTAACCGTGGACCAGCTCTAGGCTAGGAATTTATTGGGAATTAAGTGTTGTGGGAACACTTTTAGCTTAAATGGAAACATGCATAACTACTGAATTAGCCATTTTAACAGAATATTTCTGCCAAACAATTCACACTCTGGGGATAAAGTGTCATCCAAGACCTTTCTGATGAGGCAAGACTACATATTTCTCAAAATGACTGCAGGCTCCTGATTTTCCCCCCACTTTTGTGGGGAGGCAGGAGGTTGCTGGTATCATGGACTTGGTCTCCAGCACGTTCCAGAGTACATTGGGAGCTGCTGAATTACACAAGGTTATCCAGGGGGTTGATACTGGCTAAGGCTAGTCCAATTCAAAGTGACAAGGTCAAGTTAATGTCTACTTGAATATAACTGGAACGATGCTGAATCACAATGCTCAGTCATGAAGGGAGATTTTTGTAATAGAATGCATTTTTTAATAAATCTTGAAATCAAGGGAAATGCTAAAAATCTTTTGCTTTTTGGACCAGAGTAATCTGTGGGAACTACGGCAGGTTGAAGACCCAGACGTTCTGGGAAGAAGAAGCCATGATATGGACATCAGCCTTTGCCTGGCCTCTCTGTAACTGCGGGGGATGCCCAGGCATGGGGAGCCATGATGCCTCACACATACCTGGTAGCCCCATCTCCAGTGAGTAGGGAAAACTGGGAGGGCAGCCCTCTGTTATTTGTTGTGACATACATTATAGGTTTCTTTGCTAATACCTGGGGAATTCTGAGCAATTTCATGTACTCTAACATAGAGGGGGGAAGTGTGGCTGTGTGTTGGCATTTGTGGATGGTGATAGAAAATACTCCCATCAGTGTGGGGCACGAGGAGTTACCTGGTCAAGCTCGAGCTCTCCAGCAGCCTCCGCTGCGCTCTGGATCTCAACATACTTTGGTAGAGGTCTGAATCCTCTTAACATATGCAGAGGTGGGTTTTTGGGAGGGAATAAAGAGGTATAAAGTGTTAGGTGTCTTTTTGTAGCTTTCCATGTCTTTCCTTCCTTAGATACCTGCCTGTAATCCAGAGCTAGTAATTTATTCTGCCAACATCCACTCAGGATAAATCCCCTTTCTGCCAAATTCTTAGCACTTTCTACCAAAATCATGACACGTGACTGTGATTGCTTGCTGTCCTTTGCTTAAAGGCATGTCTCAGGGAAACAAAGAAAAATGTTCTCCCATACCTGAGAGTTTGCACACTGATTTGGCACAAGTGATAAAAAGATTTTTTCCATGTAGCTTTCTATGTTGTTGCTTTTCATTGCTCTTGTTGAGGCGTACAGTTTTAGGAGAACGGGTTAGTTCTTTCTGGCTATGATAGGCTGAAATAAATATATCTGGAAACAAGTATTCCTTATAAGAAAGAGTCTTTGAAGTCTTTGCCTCTAGTAAATAGGCTTCATTTGGTAGCCGGGAGAGTTTGAAAATTGGTCTTCTCACGTTTGCAATCAGTGGAATATTATTGTACTGTTATGTTTTAGGAACAGTTAGGTCCCAGGCAGCAAAGCTGAGGAGAAAGTGCCGCTGAAGAGTGGAGGGGAGGCAGGCTGTGCTGTGCCCTTGTGCTGCAGCAGAGCTTTGCCCTTGCTGTGCCAGCCAGGCGTAAGGCAGCCGCCAGACTGAGCCACCAATGCCACCCTGGCTCCCAGCCCCAGAACCACGGTAAGCATTACCAGGCACTGCTGCTGGTATACATTTGACTAAACATAAAGGGGACAAACAGAAATAAGTTTCCTGCTTTTTATTCTTTCTTGGTACCCTTTGAATACTTTAAATCTCAGCCAGACAAAGGGGAAAACTTCAGGTTTTTACACTTAATTCTGATCTTTGACCAAAGCGGCTAGTCTGTTTTATGGAAAAGCTTAAGGTGAAGCTGTTGCCAAGGCACGTTAGGCTATTTATTACAGACACAGTTTAAGTGTTGTAGACAACTTCCTTCTTGAATCAGAAAAAGATCATAGTCCTGTTTGGTTAATCCGCTTTTCCAAATGTCACAATTTAACAGAACATAATCTTAGAAGATTTACTCTTCTAGTTAGTAACAACACATAAGAAATCCCACCTTACCTGTGTGGCCCTTCTCCCTACTCCTGCAGCCGTGCCAGTAGGCAAACATTCCTTATGCCTCATTTTCTCTGACTAACCTAAGTGCCTCTTTTTTACCTTCTTTGACAGTGACCTAGAGCCCTAGGGTAGCTCCAACCATATCTCAGTTTAAGGCAAACTGCCTTTCAGTCCCATCTGAAGCTCTGCTTCTTCAGCAGTGCTCCTTCTGGCTGGAGGAGATATGGATAATTCCCAAGCCTCAGAGTCCCAGGGATTGAAGTATCTCCAGGATAATTTCTAAGTTGCACATGAGAAACACAAAGGATAATTCTCTATTAAGAAAACAGACAAATCATAAGCAAAAATATTTCATTGAAACATAAAAATACTATGACAAAAAGAGGGCTCATGTGCACTTTAAGGTCTGAATATGTCCCACCTCTCTGTTTTCCATGAAATGCTAGTTAATGCTAAATGCTTTCTCCTCATATTTTCCCAGAAAGATGACAGAATCACAGAATGGCAAGGGGTGAAAGGGACCTCCAGAGATCATCTAGTCCTGCTAAAGCAGGTTCACCTAGAGCAGGTTGCACAGGACATCGTCCAGACAGGCTTTGAATATCTCCAGAGAAAGATGACGTTTCCTATTAATAATACAAGAGAAACACAATGCTGCAGCTGTAGTATTATCAAATTCTCCTAATACCAACCTTCTGCACTTTCCACTTGGATAGTTTGACAGGTTATGTTAATAAGTATCTGAATGCATCTATGTTGCAGTAATAATAAAGGAGTTATTTTAAGGGTATTTTGCATTTTGTGGAATACAAACTACTAAGACTAATTAATTGGCATTAATGTCATTAGATATGTTGCCATCTCTGTACTGGAAACAAGCCTTTCATTTACAAAGTGCGTGTGATGAGAATTTATCCCAATTTGTCAGTTGCCGTTATGTGTGGTTGAAGTCACTTAAGTTTTACATTGTGAGAAATGTACCCCGATTCCTGAATTATGTTGGTTGTTCCTTATTCTGCCTATAGCTAATTTTTCTTATAAAAGAGAAATGCTATTTCTCTTCCTGATTCTTACTTTAGTTAGTGCCATGGCTTCTGACTCTCACGTAAAAGTATGGGCCTTCTTTGGAAAGGAGATTTAAAAAAAAAAAAAAAAAAAGGAAATCATTAATTAGAAAGCCGCTGTAAAGTCTTTGCATAGCAAGCAATCAACTGTCATGAGATGATATATATTAAAGAATTATATAAGTTAAAGAAGCGTCACCAGTTTATCAGCTGGTAAACATATCTATATAAGGAAAGCATGGTCCTGTGTAACATGGCTTAAATATTGAAAGGGAGCAATTTTCTTCTAATTTCCACACTCGCCTGGCCCCACAGTGTGGGCGCTAACCTCCTGTGTTCGAAGGCATGGTTGGAATCATGGCTCTTCTCTTAACTGACAGATGTTAATTTATGTGGGGACTTACCAGTTCAGCAGTTAAGGCTTTGCTATTCCTTCAGCTTCCAGGGAAATGTAAGTTATAGATAACAAAGGACTTCAGATAACAAAGTAGACATCAGGTCTAGCCTGATTTCCTACTTTAAGTTTATTTGCTGTCACTCTAAGTAGCTTTCAAAGACCTTTTCAGGACTATCATTCTCTCTGGCTTCTTTCAAACCTTTTTCCTATTCTGGAGGAGTCTGTATCCTATTCCTTGTTTCCTGTTACATCCTAGTGTATCATCCCAGGCAGACAGGCAGCACTGCGGACTCTTGAGCCAGCTCTACTTGGTGCACTCTGTTGCAGAAAATAAAGCCTCTTCATGTGTCTAAATGTAAAAGAAGAATATATATGCTTGCATTGGCATGAAATTTGTATTTTTAAATATGGGAAACCAAAAACAAAAGTGAGGGAAGAAGCATTAACTAATGTTTTGAAGAAGATTATTTTAGCATACTTTTTAAAATTTAGTTTGTATGGCTCAGACAAATTTCAAGAACTTTAAATCTTTTGGGGAAGCTACTTTCTAATACTCATAAGCTAGCAGCTACAGCCATACCATTCACATTTATCCCCCATTTCCTGGTTATGGACTTTGCTTTAATTATATATGTGCCCTCCTTCAACACTAGACCAAAGTCCCTTGTATCATTCTTTATAGGACAGTTGAATCTTGTGTACATTCTGTAATGGCAAAAACTCAAGAAGCACATTTAAACACGGTAGAGCTGAAAATGACATTAGGTCTTTCCTGCTAAAATAAAACAAAAAGGGGGGGGTGGGGGGTGGGGCTTTAGAACCGAGTTCATAACATCTATTTTGGATATACTCTTCTGGTGATGAATTGTCCTGAAAGCTGAGCTTTAGGAAGACACATCAATACAACTTGGCTGACTATATGGTCAAAAGAAAGGGTAAAATAAATAAAAATATTTACAATATAAGGAGATGCCTAGAACAAACCCATGGGCAACACTAACAGAATCTGAAGAGCTACAGAGCTCTTAGTGTCTTAGAACATGGAATTATTTCACAAAACCTGTACAGCTCCCAATTACCAGGTAAGGTGGGTTAGATAACAGAAGATATTTGAATTTTATTCCTGGGTGCTTTGTCTGTTTGCGTGTCAACATCTATTTGTACTGGGCTCATTGTTGCTGCTGATTTACAAATGCTTTTTATTGGAGGAGCTGAGTTTGGTAAAAAGTAAATCATTTAACACTGTAAGATATTTACTGGGTAATTTCTTCATATGGAACTGGTAATTTGCCTGTACTTCAAAAAATTATTTGTAAGGCCATAAATGTGTAATTAAAAATGCTAATTATTTGAAAATGCTAACAATGAAAATATAATTTTCAATTATGAATTTTTAAGATTTCTGGGTCTTTTGACTAAGCAATTGAGAAATGGAGGAATAGAGCAATGGTTTCTGTCCTTACATCATCTTTTTGTCTCTCATGAGTGAAAAATAGGGGTAGTACATTTACATATATATATATTACATCACATATACTGTTTTTTTTGTGCTTCCCAGATCATAAATGTGGATATCGGAACAGCAAATGTGTTTTACCTGTATGTTTGCACTCCTAGTTGTATAGGACAATTTTATGAAGAAGTACCTTTGGAGGGATGACAAACAATGCTTCAAGTGAAGAACTGCTGCAACAGTGTAGTGGAAAAAAAACCGTTTGAGATTTCTGAATCTTTCCTCCATTAGATAGGAGGGCTGCCCTGCTATCTGGGGAATTCAGCTGACCCAAAGTAGACATCTACATCGCACACACCTGTAGGCACAAGGTACTTAGACTCCCTTTAATGACAATGCAACAGGGAAGGCATTCCTGGGTACGATTCATCTAAACCGGATAGCAATAAGAAATCGGGTGAATGGTGACGTAAACAGCACCCAAAATGCAATTGAAAATATGAACTTGTTCATCTGTTAACCACATTTCTGAGAAAGAAGCGATGGAGTAGGTGACAGAGCAATCGCTAGAATGCCACGTCCGCCGAGACAATACATTTGATCAATGAACACCCGGGAAGCACAGAGTTTATGAAAGCATTGAGTGGTGCCTCGTGACTATTTAAATCACTGCTACCTCAGGCAGTGCTGCCAGCTGAGATTAGTTAATGAAATGGATGGCCGTCTGATCATTTATTTGGCTTCAGCAACAGTGCTGTGCGATGGTAAATGGCAATTAAATCTGTATTCATTATTTTTTTAAATGAAAACAGTCATTCTCTATTAGCAATCAGTGGCGTCCTGAAGTATCTGAAGTATTGAACAGAGGCGCTGTATTGACTGAAGAAAGAAACTAGAAAAATCCATAATAGTAATCAAGGTAGAATTTAGATCTGTTAATAACTGAGCTCTTTGGATTGATTTAGGCCTTTCTGCCTCATGAAATTATATTAAGTATTGAAAATCATTAGATACTATAGAAATAATAATGTTTTTCTAGGTATAAAAGTAAAGAGATGAAGATTCTATTTCTAGTTAGCCTGAAAAATTGTTTAATCATGAAGCCTCCTTGTCCACAGCTTGTAACAGTGAAAAACAGGGGCAGTACATTTATACATACTTTATGCCATTTTCACTATTTTTTGTGTTTCCTGAGGTACAAATGAGGATATCAGAACAGTGGGATTAAACCTTTTGGTCAAAGAGAAAGGTAGGTGGACAGAGGAAGAGGCAATTTCCTGACCTCCAGCTCCAAGTCTATTCCTCCACAATTGTCCCATTGCTTGCAAACTGTGAACTAAACATCGTTCCACACGGAGGCCAAGAAGAAGATGCCAGCTACACATGAATAAGACGTACTTCAAATATTGCAGAATTTAAAAATACAGTTTTCACTATGAGTTAGTACATAAAACTAGCCTCAAATTGGCTTTGAGCATCTTGGTGTGTCTTTTTCTAAAAGCTGTTCTACTAAAATAATTTCCTATCTTGCAATAGATTCCGCAATTTCAGAATTACTGCTTGATAAAGCAGGAGAATAAGGTGACATGGGGAACTCCTGGTATCTAGTAAGCAATGTGCCTGTAGCATGTGTTTCAACACTAAGTGACATTAATGGGAATCTTCCCCGCAGTGGAGTCTGGGAGTCACAGGGTGCTGTGCACCACCAAAACCTGGTGAGCCCTCACTTCGGTGCTCAGGGAGTGTCACACGGTGGCACTGAAATATCCAAGAGGTTACAGAAATTGATGAGAAATTAAAGTTGCATGTCATTGCCACTAAGATTTATTTAAAGATGTTTGTTAGATTACATGGTGACCCAGCATCATTCAAATGTTTCTTTCCTCAAAATGTTTATAGTTTGGGTATGACTAATAATCTTTATAAGATACCTGATTCTACAACTTCCTCTATAAATAAAATATGTTCTGAAAAGGTATGTTGTACTAATGGGTATAAAATGAAAGCAAGAAACTATATTTTATCTCACACCACGGATTATCTCTCTATTGATGCAGCAACAGAGGTAGATTTGCAGCCCATGGCTAATCCTGCTAATCCACTTGTCTCTTCTTCATTGGTTTTACAGAGAACCAGGATTGCTCCCAAAGGAGAAAAAATGAAGATAAATTGCCTTCCAGTCCCATTTGCAGCTTCAGAAATAAGAGAATTTCCCCTGAAACATCATTTTTTTGCGTGGAGGAATTACAAATAAGATGAAAGCCTCAAAGAAGGAAAGCACATGTTTCTCAGGAGTTGCCAGGAACTCTGAGATACTTCTTAAGTGGCACACTATGTTTCAAAACACAAAAGATAATTTTATATTAAAAACCGGGAACAGCATCCAGTCGCTTCTTCTGAACTTAAATAGGAAGGCCTTGGCTTACACTTTTAGAATTGTGTTACAGGATCTATTACACTTCTTTTTCGTAAAAATAAAAAATGTAGTATTTTCCTGGTATTTTCCTAGCAAAGAATGAGTTGCTGATTTCTAGGGCTGATAAGAAGATCTAGCAGATCGCTGCGAGACTTAGACATCATAAGCTTTACAAATTCCTTCTTGAGACAAGCAGATTGGCCAGAAGAAATGGAGCCAAGGAGTGCCCTTGGCTGAGACTCCCGCAATACAGAATAAGGCTCTGTGGGTGGCTGTGCAGAGCAGGTGAAACGTGGCTTAGGAAATAAAGTGTTGTTCCCTTTGTATCATGCTTAATCTTCTCCTGTCCTGTGTATAGAGATGCTAAATTTACAGCTGCAAATCTTGGTGGTAAGGTTGGCATATTTTAGTTAAAGAAACTAAAGGGTACTGTAAGGAGAGCCCTTACAATGTGCTTTTTGGCTGCAAATATTTCATCCTGACATACCAAATTTTTAATTCTGGCTAGTCCATCAAATCTGAATGTCACTAACAGGTAACGACGTCAAATGGGAGCCTCATTTTACAAAGCATTTGAAAATATATGTCTTTTACCTTGTGAGCCCTGTTCATGAGCTCTATAGCAAAGCAATGAAATTACGTCTTAAGCATATTGAGGCCCCACAATACATTCGCAAATATAACGTCATGGCCAATTTGTATAGTCTCCTGTAACCATACTTAAAAACGATAGTAGATCTAGAGCCAAATTGCAATATTCATGTGGAATAAGGGAATCTCAATATTCAACATATTTCTCTGCAATTGCGGAAAGGACTGTTATTTGCAGGGAGCAATTTAGACTTTGTTTGGCTCATTAGGAGGAAGGAAAGCATATTTCAATTACTGATCACCTAGAGAGTTTTTCAGAATAGAAATCAATGAACCTTACTTTCCAAAGAGCCAAACTTCAGATGGCTTTCTTCTTCTCTCAGCTAAAATTTTCCCAATAATATCTACAGGGTGCATTAAAGGATTTACTTAATGTATGTGTACTTTGAAAACACTGGGATTTTAAAAAATAGTTTTTTAATTGGCGTGTGCGCTCATATAGGTATTTGTAGCTGGAAGAGAGCTTTTAAGTATGGGGTTACTTAAGTACAATAGAAATATGGTGACAAAAGTGGGCAATAGATGACTGTTCAAGGTTCTCTTTAATTCCTTATAAATATAAAATAATATATATAGCTGTAATACATATATTATATATTTTATATATAAAATATATAGGGTGTATGTATATATAATATATATAGTTTTATAAACTATGCTTTGTAGATTTCCTATTCTAGCCTGCAATTTCTTTCTTTCTAAATTAAGCAAATTATGAATATTTTATGTTAACATTTTCTGGAAATTTGTGTGAGGATTGATTTTTATCAATTAAGTACCACCACATACTTTTGCATCACTAATCTTTGAACTTCTGCTATTGGGGAGCTTTTTTTCCTTTAGGACCTTCAGGTTGTAATTTCATTTAGAGACAGTTGAAGGTGATGGATGTGACTTCTCTCCAAATATAGGAAGAGATTTTGCCCAGGAGCCATCCCATAGTTGTCCCAGAAGACGTGTGGTATTCCTCCTATCTATATTTCTTTTCCCATGATTTACAGCAGAGTTATGTTTCACACTAACAAACAGGCTACCTCATTGAAAAGTCAGTCTCTGTAAGCAATACAGTCCCCACAAAGTTGTTTCTTGGTCACTTAACATAGTATCTATGTAATTTTAAATGTTAATGATTTTTCAAAAATTACTCAGAAAACTGACAAAGATTTCTTGCACAGATTCCTCACAATATTCTTAACAATTTTCTGAGTAACTTCACTGAGGTCACTGAAACTAAAGAGAACTGTGTGGACCAGTTTGCAGGTCCAGATTCAGCTGCTGACTTCAGGTACCTAACCTGGGACACACCACCTTAACCCAATTACCTGGCCTCAGCAGTGTGCTTCAAAGCCACATAGGTGCCTATAGGGTCAGAGAAGGGAGGAGTCAGATACCTATGGACTTCACCATGCACCATGTTCACCATTGCCTACAGCAGATGCTCACCGCAGAGACCATGTCTATAAGTTCTGACTTCTCTTGTAGGAGCATTTTAGAGGCAATTAACTACCATGTAAGTAATTTATAGAAAGGACTTTTTCCTCTCTGCTTCATCTGATTGTGAAGGTTCATCATCTTTCCTTTCTGAGTAGGAACATGATTTTTTGCCACCACTGTTTTACAAATGCTCTTTCTAAGCCACAGCCTTTGATTAAATGATCTGATGTCAGCCTCTAGCCATGGATTAAAACCAAGGCACACACATCCCATGGAATTGTGCTTGGAAAAGCGTGTTGTGACTAACGAGGAGCACGGTAAGCGGCACAGCCCTGTGCACACTTTGTCAGCCCTCATCGCAGTTCACTCCTCTTCAGGACACAAGCTCCCCGTGCAGCTTGCGGGCCAGAGGACATCATCCTGCAGTGCCTTTCTTCATGTTGGCTTTGTGTGAACTGCAGCGGCATTTTGGCCCCAGAAGGGAAATACCTTAAATGCTTTATGTTTTGGTGTTTTTTTTTTCCTTTCTGCATGAACAGTAGTGCCCATGCTTTGAGATTTTGCTCAGAAATTGAGAAGTCAGAGTATGAAATGAAGTCAGACATCCCTGCCTGGTGTTACTGATGTTTATTGAGAACTCAGACAAAAGCAGCATGCCATCATGAAATGAGAGAGAGGGTTGTGTCTAAATCCCAGTGAATAAAATATGGCTATGAAGAATTAAATTGCATGCTGACCAATGTCAAATATCATACAGGAAGCAAATTTTCTGTCAAAGAATGAACATGACTCAAAATTAATTTTTACTGAAAATTTTCAATTAGATGGCACTTGAGGTTTTCAGAATATTTTGGTTTCAATCCTTTTTCTTCTGACCGAAGGCTTTATCCATGCTGTCAGCGATCTTAATGCAAGATTCGAAGAGTAGTATAATTTTTCTAGGAACGAAACTGATGAGAGAAACACTGAGTTAGACTTATGGTTTTTTTTAGAAAAACATACGCTATAAAGAAATGATAAATTCATTATACGTGCTCAATACTTCTAACGTCTGTCAACAACACATTTGGTGCTCCCACGTTATAAATGGGGGAAATGAATGTCAGACCAAGCCATTTAGTGAAAGCTCAGCCAGTGGTGGAGGCAAATGGTTCTAGTCCAGTTTGCCACCCCAGGAAACGTTTTTAAATTTCTATACCCAACTATAGCTTAAGATGTATATTAGAGACAGAAGTGGCCAAAGAAATGTTATTCACCTAGATTATTAAAATTAAACCCACTGTTTCTTCATAATTGGGTACATAGAACTGGATTGACTGCAGGAATACTAACTAAAGGACTGTTTTTACTAAACTTTCCTGCCAATTTTGCAGGCATGTGGCAAAGGAAAGAAGGCAATGCTAGAAGATGAGTCACATTCTTACGTTTTGAAAGCAAGAAGGCGTAAAGTCAGAGGCATGAATAGATAAAACTTTTCCTTTTGAACTGCATCCATGACCTTTCTGGCTACATACTCAGCATCATAAACAGGAAGAAGAAGGGGGTTGCTGGTGAAACAAGAAACAAAGCATTATGAAATTATAAAACTTTACTTTTGAAATGTATTCTAACACAGAAATAATTTAATTAAATCAGTTAAGATTTTTTCCCCTTCCCCTCAAGTAGTCTTGAAAGGGAGTCTCCAATCCTCTTTGTTCCTGCTATCATCAAAATACACTGAAAACACTTTGGTTATGTTGTGAATTTTAATGACTTTTGTGCAAGCCCTGGTCTGACCCTAATGAAGTTAATGCCCATAGTGATTGCGGCATTGAAAACTTCCAAGCTAGGCCGTACTATATGCTGTTCTACGCACAGTAGTTTTGCCCTCTGCACAACTCCTCCTCCTTTTCTACTGTCAGTGTTGAGATGACAGCTAAATAGACCAGGCCCAGGCCTGTTTCCAGCCAGGTGAAAGGCTGTGCTCTGCATAATATATTCTACTACAGGATGATGAATGGTGGAAGCAGGAAGAGCAGAAAAACAAGACCACTGGTATTGCACAAGTATTGCACTACTGCAATGGCTAATTTTGTGCCTGAAGCCTCTATCATCACTACAACAATACAGCAACCCACCAGATATTACCACCACAGCTATTCTCGCTCAGGTAAGTATAGTACCTGCTAATACAGTTAATAATGATAGGTCACTGGTATCCTGACAGCCATAACTGTAATCACTGCGCCAAAAGTACGTGGGGCAGAGAACCTCAACAGTGCCCATTCTACTGACAAATATGGTTGCCTTAAATATTGCTGTGCATCCCTAACTATTCCTTGACTGCGAGGTTATTATGCAGTCCCTGTTGCACGTCAGTCATTAATTGTATGCAAAGCTTGGATTTCTTATGTCAAGAGATGCAGTTGTGTGTGCTGACAGGGCAAAAATACTGAATTGAAAAGAAGATCAACATTATAATAGCTAGAGACTGAACATGGCATATCTAGTGACTGGTGATTACTTTTTACATATGAAACAGTACACGATCTAAGTTTTACTTACTGAGTTTGAAAACCTTTAGCTAATTCAGTATTAACAAAATAAGGGCAAACGATTGTGGTTTTAATGCCTTGTTTTCCTGCATGATACAGTTCCAAATTTAAGGCTTCCATCATTCCAATGATTGCATACTTACTTCCAGCATAATCTGAAAAGTGAAGAAAGAAGAAATATCCAAAACATGTCAAAAGCATGACAGTAAGTGTTATATACAGAATTTAATGTTTTGTAATGCTATTTAAGCCCTGGTATTACTTAGTTATATCATTAGCAGTCTTGTAATTAGATTTTTAAGGATTCTGTGCATGTTGGTGATGCTACCTCTGAAAGTTAATGCCTTTTCCCATGATTGATGCACAGCTGTCTAAAGATAAGATTAATACTTTCCAGAGGACTTTTCTTCAGTGCACTATAGAGAGCTATAGGAAGATGAGCTTATTCAGAATTCTATGTACGTTTCCAGATACTCATATATAAGCCAGGCATTCTTTCAGTTCAGAACATCTTCACCTCTTAATATCACAGCTTACATTACAGTAAGAACTATTTCTAGTGGTAAAATCTAAATATCCTACTTATAAATGCTGCTTCAGCCTATTACTACTTCTTCTGATTTACCCTGCAACTACAATACTATTTTGTTTGCCCAGGAAGACTGAATCTTGCTGATTTTGATTGACTGATGAACGTATGGAACTCCATCCTTGGAGATAATAAAAATTTGCCCACGCAAGGCCCTGGGCAACCTGATCTAAGTTGGGCCTGCTTTTATTTGGGGGTATGGACCAAATGACTTCCAGAGATTCCTTCCAATCTAAATTATTCTACAGTTTTGCAGCTGTAAAAACCTTATTTTAATATAGGAATTTACACGTGGTTTCCTAAGGCTTTTTCAAATGCGTGTGAAAATAGTTGCTAGATACAACAAAATCCAATTTTGCTGAAAGAGTAATTTCAAAAACAGGCATCAGAGACAGTCTTCTATTCTTCAGGGATTCATCTGTAGTGGATGATGGAACCACAAAACCTAAAAACACATAGCAAAGGTGTAAAAAATTATAATGTATGGATGGGCAGGTCCACTCTCATAAGCCTTATAGTTAAATGGCGAAAGCTGGACATGATATATTATCAATACCAAATCTGACCCAATGATAACAGGTGGCAAATAAACACTACAGTAACACCATCAAACAGCAGAAGAAACAAGAGATACTTATTACACTGAAGTTCTTATGGGGGTGACATAAGACATACGGTCAGGATGTCAGAGAGACTTGAGGAGAGACCAGGCAGCAGACCCAGGCTCGTGAAATAGTCAGGACTTTAGCAGACAGCTCTCCTAAGGGAAACAGCTGAGAATATGGAGCTGTTAAATAGCTTAAACCACAGTTCATTCAAGTTAATTTTAATGAAAATTCTGCCAAAATGCCTTCTGAACCTGAAAACCATTTTCTAACTATTCCAGGTATAGCCCACGTATGTCTCAGGACTCTGAACATTCATCTGCAGAAAACCTGGCATGAGAAAGTGTTAGACAGCCTGTATGCAGGGCTCCCTCCCACTGCACACGTACGAGCTGTATTGTCCTTCTTCTGTGGAGACAGACTGCCATCAGACAGTCAAACCTGCGGTGAGCTCCCTGTGCCACTCAGGCAACATGTCACCATCCTCCTCTTCAATACCTTTCATATCTGCAGGCTCTTCCTGAGTGTCCAGTATGTCAGTATAAACTGCTTAAGTCAAGCACTTATGAGATCTCCACGAAAAGTTATTAGCTTGTAGATCTAATTTGTAATGGCACTTGATGATACCAACCTGTTGCTCTGTAGACTCCCAAGAGTCCTGCTGCACTTGAGATGCTGACCAGGTGTCCACGGTTACAGGTCATCATGGCTGGAAGGAAGGCCTTGCAGGTCAGACAGATTAAAAAAACCCCTTTATAACTAGACATGCCAAAAAATGTTGCATTCCAAATTAGGCTTTACAACCCAATTTGCTTTCTGGGGCTTCAGTATACAAGAAGCCCAACTGACCTTCTACCTCTGTAAGAATTTATAAATGAGAGACAGCATCTCCTTGAATGACTACCCCCTCGCCAAAGATCTGTCAGCATTAAAACTGTGCTATTAAAAGCAGCAAAGTTCGTATTTTTCTCTGCCTCCTGATTCCTCACGATTTGAGTCTTCTGACTATTACCAAAGCTTTGGTACACAAGAGGGAGCTAGAAGTCAACACATCAAGAGAGCTCGGTGTCTGCGGGCCCTATCTGTTACAAACCGAACCGCGTGATAGCTCTGGCACCCCAGCCCACCACTGTGGGTGATGCTAACTATATAAGGAGGATGCTCGTGTTTCATGAGAGAGAAGGTAAGAAAAAAGACAACAGCACCAACAATTTTTTTTTTAGTAGTTGAGATGTGCTGCAATGTCTATTCAGCTCCAGATGTGTGTGCCTAGTACATGCTTTTTTTTGGTTGAGGGCCCACGTCACTGTCCTCCTGCCCTATGTCTCTTCAGACCTGTCAGGAGGAACATCTCTCCTAGTCCCTTTGCCTCACGTATTTGGGAGAATGAGGCACTGTGGGCTGGGATATGATTAGAGGACTTCTGTCTGCAATGATTTTTCCATTGAGAAATGCCATTTAGCGAGGGAATTGCAACGCTACATTTTTCCCTGATGCAGGCTGCTCGCTCAGGCATATAAACAGCAAATGCAAGACAGGACAAGAGTAACACTCCCTCACAACAAAACCTCCTAAAGGTCAATTGAGACTCAAATAACAGCAAATTCCTTCAGCAGTGTGAAAACAAAGCAAAGATAACACACACTATCCAGAATAGTTTTCTGTGTACATTAAGCACATGGTGACTAGGAATAAAAGCACAATCTGAACACCGACACTGACATGTGCAGAATCATGGAGTCATTTAGGTTGGAAAAGACCTTTAAGATCATTGAATCCAACAGCAAACCCAACACTGCCAAGTCCACCACTAAACCATGGTTGTGCCTCCCCGAATGCTACAAGTCTATTAGACAAAGCCTTCTGATGGCAGCAAACATCAGGAGCAGGAAAGTTATAGGCCATCATGCCAGCACTAGCTTCAGCCACGGCTGTTAGGGATAGAGCATGTTTCACAATATGGTTGCACAAACTTTTGATTTAGTAGAGTTCCCGGGCAGGTTTGTGTTAATGTTGCTGAGACATAGTGAGGAGACTGTCAGTCTGGTGTGTCTCCAATTATAAGATGGTTAAAAAAAGGTATCTTCCCCCATTCAAGCCCCTTCCAATCCCTATTACAAATTGGGTTCCCCAGGTAGGTGCCAACTCTCAAATACTTGCCTGTACCTTTCTGTCACCCAGAAGAGAAAAAAATACATTACCCAGACTTGAGAGAGGAAGTTGACTCTTAAGGTCTTTTCAAAATCTGCATCTGGAATGTCACAAAACTTTTTCCCAAGCAGTATGCCAGCATTATTGATTAGAATAGTAACATCCCCAACTTCTTTTCTAACCTGAATAAAAAAAAGGATAAACAGAAAGCTTTAGAAGATATCCTTGCCTCTTGTGCTTCATTTATGAAAATTATTAGTGATATTTACAATTATTTATATCTCTACTGGAAATGTAAGTACGTAAAAACTGTTGTACTGCATCACATTAAAGATGATAGCCCTTGTCTCATTGTGGAAAGCAGTAAAAAAAGGACCAGGACTCTAAGGTCTCCTCCAGCGTACACCTCAACTTTTCACACTCTGCAGCTTCTGATCTTCCTGAGAGAGGGAAGGTATCTATATCTTTGTATTTATTATATCCTGATGATTTTTTTCCCCCAAGAATTTGTCTAATTGTTTCCTGAACTCCAGAATAGGTTCCACAGGAACCTAAGGTAATGAGTCACAAAGCTTTAGTGTGCACTGTGAGCATCCTTTAATTGCAACTCGAAAATTTCTTGTTCCCCATTTCTGGTATTGTGAAAATCTGTATTCCTCAGTCAAGCCTATTCAACCCCTTCTCTATGTCATTTCTACTGAACAGGAAAGAATTCAGCGCAGGTCCCTAGGGGATAGCAATCCTCTGAGTACAGAAGCATGTACCATGAAATAGGTGGATAGCATCACTTGGATGGAAGGCCAAAATCACCATTAACTCCATTTGGGTTTGTTATAAAAAGACTTTATGCTGTGATTTGGACTGATATCAAAGCAGGTGGCCAAGATTTACTTATACTATTAAGAATTAGGATCACTGCAGAGATTTCTGTGCTAGAGGCAAATGGTTATTTGGTGTCTCAGGAACTATAAAATGACTACAAAACCATAAAAATCCCAGATACGCTGCTGTCTGGCAATTTGAAAATAGGTGCTTGGATCTGATGCCCCAGAATTTAACCTTGCTTTGGCTCTTTCATGGAATCTTAGCATTCAGTGAAGATTTGTTTGATGTTCCTCCAGCTGTGTCAGGCTTTCTTCTCATCATAGACAAGCAGGGCTCAGGTACTAGCAGCTTTCCATCTGCAGAAATGAATGCAAATCTAAACACTGCTGAGTATGGCAGGATTACCCAACTCTTCTTTTGTGGGATATATCTGGACTTTCTCCCCACTCGTACCTTTTAAGTACTGTGTCAGTCCATATGACAATCCCCTTTTTCTTTACATGACAACGGAGCTTCCCCAACAGTAGCATTTTATTTAATCCGGCTTCATTTGACCTATTTAATCACTACTCCAAAAAATGTGGGAAGCCTAACTTCCATTTACAAAAAGTCAAGCTGATTATTCTTCATTATGTATATCTTTAGATGTCTATTAATTCTTCTCTTTATTATCGTTTCGTACTAATTTTCTGTAAGACAGGTTTGTAGCTTCTTTGTGTCCTTTCAAGTGCTCTTTAAAACTGGCATATTTGCTACGCTCTGTTCCTTGGACATGTGTTACAGCAAAACAACCCCCCCACATTTCTAGCTCATCAGATCCATAGCTGATTTCCTTCAGAATTCCCAGCTGCCTGATCAGTGTCACTTCTCTAGTTTATTCTCAAAACTCTTTTTTATGGACTTTGATGATCTGATTTGCTTCCTAGAAAGCAAGCTTCCACTATGGTAAAATACCTAGGGTTTTCTGCAGTGAATATCCCAAATCAAAGCAATTAATTTAACTTTTCTGTTATTGCTTTATCTTATGTGTCCAAGCTCAAGACTTTTCATATTACCAGTCAAATAGTCACAGGTATTTCCAAGAGTAGAGGAGGCCCCTGGTTGAAAAACTCTTGCTCTAAAAAAATGTTGGGCTCCTACATGACTGTCCAATTCATGCAAATACCTACAAAGATGTTGGTAGAGTTAGCAATAATTTAGCACCTTAACACCAATTCCTAAATTTGAAACAGCTCTTTGAGTTTCTGCTTGTAGGTCAATCTGTGCACTTCAGAATACGCTTTGCTGTTGTGGGCACAGCAAATTTGGCAGGCTGGAGCCCTGCGGCTGATTCAGTTAATGTGTTTGGAGATTGAGAATTACTTGAGTGCACAATTTTGAGACTCTGCTAAACTAAGAACAAACAAATCATTTTGAAATGTTCAGCATCAACAGGAAAGTCTAACAGAGAAATTCCTCACAAAAGCTTAAACTAATAATTTTGGTGCATGTCTTTGCAAGAAGCAGATGGCATTTATGGGAGTAGGGATTTAATGCCAGTTTAAAATATTATTCTTTAAAGACATTTGATCTTGGTAAGTTCTAAAGTGAGGGTTTTTTTCTTGCAAAAAGAGAATTCTAGAGGAATTGCTGTTTGATTTGTAGTATAATTGCAAGTAAAGATCAAGCGTTACATTTGAAGTACTGAGCACAAGTTCCTCAGACTGATTTTTTCACCTTTCTGGGAAGTGATAACAGATACTAAGATTGTTGAAATTACTGGGATTCTTACTCCAAAATTGCAGGAGTCATATGCAGTGTCTTACACAGTGAGGATCACATCCTCTGTACTGCCCAAATAATTGGCAAAGATCATCCCCCTTGAACACTGCATGTTGGATGAGTACAGAACACTCAACAAGTTGCCCATCTCTGCAGACCTACTATTATAATACGATATATCCTTGCCTGCACTGTCCAAATAATGCTATGATGCCACTTGTAGTTCTTAACATCTACAACCAATGGCCCCAAATGGAAATTTTTACTGTGCGCTGTTAGTTGGCTGTGCCTCAAATGCTGCTAACAAGTACGGGTAAAATAATACCTTGTTGACTGCAAAGCGCGAGAATTGCAGTTCCAGATACTTACAGATACTGAATCCAACACACCCTTTAGAAGTACTTTTCATTGGGAACATTTCTTGAGGGAAAATACTTATTTCAAACTTTCATAGTTGTATTCAGAAAGAATTAATCTGCTTTGGTTGAAATTAAAAGCAACAACCACAAAACAGAGTCCCCCTGACAACCCATAGAAAATTAATGTTACATTCCAAGGCTATTCCAAAAAAATCTGTCAACATTCACATCTGTGTCATGAAATATTTTAGCTAATTTCTCTGATGTATGCCTTCATACGCAGAATGACAAAGATGTGACTTGAGAGTCACATATATAAGTACATATACTGAAAATTTTAAAAAAGAAGAATTTATCCTTGGATGAAACAGCAGAGTGGGCAACTGGATTATAAGTGAGGCTATACTGGGAAATATTTTCAGTTAGTATGTAGTTAAAGGACAAGAAAATTAGTAACATTAAATTAATGTCCAATATCTGCATAATAGAAAAAAAGAACAGAAAATAAAAAAAAATAATTTACAGAATGTAGGTCAGCACAGCAGAAGAGTCCATTTAAAACAGAGTCCTTCTCTTCCTTACTTTCCAGCTGGATTGACCAAAAAATAAACTGAAGCTGAATCATCAATTTGACTGGAGACCAGCCATGTCCTGATCATATTTCTGAAACCATTACACCCCACATCACCCTCACAGAGCTACAGTTTTCTAAACAAATGGACAAAGGAAAGGACTCCCCCTTACAATTTCCACTGGTTTGGTTTTTTTTTTTTAATTTCTTGATACCTTAACGAAATTTTTAAGCCTAAAGAAGCTAATAGATGAAGCCAACCTCTGCTGTATGTTTTACCATACTCTTCATCTAAAAGAAGTTACCATCTTCTAACAAAGACTGGAAATGGATAAATCTCAACAGCACAGATTATACCCAGTTGCTTCATTGCGAACATAGTTTAAGTTCCGTCTAGAAGCTACTTGTCAAAAAGAGAAAGTTATTGTCCTACATGATTACTTCCCTCTGGTGAATAGTACAGTTTCTAAAAAAAAAAATTTCAATAGCATATGCTGTTAAAAAGAAGGAAAAAAATCAGAAGCAAGAAGCCAAATCAGAAGCCAGAAGCTGTATCCTACCTTGTCTGCCTGTTCATAGACCTCCTCCCTGTTGCTGCAATCACAGTGGTAGGCAAACACTTGGTTAGCTCCGTTATTTTGGGCTAATCTGGTTGTTTCCTTGTTACCTTCATCATCAATGTCCCAAAGAACCAAGGTTGCTCCCAGAGCAGCAAAATTTAAGGCAATCTGCCTTCCAATCCCATTTGCGGAGCCAGTAATGAGCACTATTTCCCCAGCAAAAGTTTTTTTGCATGGAGGAAATATGAATAAGATGAAATTCTCAAAAATTACAAAAAAAAAATAATTTCAGGAACTGTAGTATCTTCAGGATGCTTCTGAAGTTGAACATGATTTTTCAGGCACAAACACTGCTTTTCTGTTATACAAACCCAGAAATACAGTAAGTTACTCGCTCTTCGAAACACTGAGATATTGACTAAAAAAAGAGATTGACTTTCAAATGGCTATTTCTTTCACATTGTTCTTTTGTGCAGATACAAAATATAACTGCAGACTTGTTTTGTGAAATCTGCCGGCCTCTTTCTAGTAAGATTAAAGCAAATACCTTCTGCTAGGTCCTACATGCCTGCTGCTTTGGTCCCGAGCCCTCAGCTTCCATCTAGGTTTTTATAACATATATCATCTAGGTTTAGTAACATACATTTTATACATGTATGTTGTGGCAATGGCTATAGAGCGCTTTGTTTTCCTTAGCCAGGTGATACCAGCTGAACAACAAAGTACTGAAAACACTGGTGCGATATCAAGCTTGGGGAGGAAGGTGTCCTCCTTAGCAGAAAACGCGACCTGCTGTTCCAGAAGGCAAGCAAGAAGAATGTGCCCACACCGCCCGTGTTTTCCAGTGCTGTGTGGCTGAATTCACAGAGCACGTTTGTGTTTGTTAGCAAATTACCAACTGCGCAGAAATGCACAGCCCCGTGAGTGACCAGCCTCCATTTCTACCCCGCGTTTAGACCATGCTGTTTCCTTCACAGTATTTTGGGCAGGAACCACAAGGCTTGGGAGAGGGAGCACCCATCACCCACCTGCCAGACCCAGCCCACTGCCTCCAGCCCCTCCACATTGCGCCCAGTCCCGTCTCCCCACGGCTGTGGCCTCCTCGCCCCCCCCAGCCTGGCTGAGCATCCCCTGCCTCCGCCAGCCACCCTCCACCCAGCCCCCAGCTCCCGCAGCCACCGGGACCCCCTGTGCTCACCGCTGGCACCAGCTGCCCTGGGTGTTGGTCCCAGGTGGCTCCCCAAAGGCATCTGTTGGGTGGCACCCTCTGCTCCCACATCATGGAACCATGCTGCTGCATCACCTGCCCTCCCACGCCCTACCTGCCCCAACCGGGAGGGTGGCATTGCAGGTTGGCATCTCATTTAGGGCTTGACCTGGCCAAGGACTTGGAAAGCAAGTGCTCCTTGCTTCCTCTGCTGCTGCCACTTCACTGTAGTTATGAAGTTAAACACTTCTTACTTTGCACCATAAATTACTGTTCTCCAGCTCGCCCACTTGCTGGAATGCAAATAAAAAGGGAGATGCTGGTCATAAATGTCTCCCTATAAAACAGTGAAACCACCTTATTATCGTTGTTTCGCATCTTTACAATGACAGTTGTAGTCCCTCAGTTTTCTATGCATACATTATCTGGCTTTAAAACCGCAGTCCCGCACTGCTGGAGTGTCAGTATTTTTTTCCCAGGACTGAATAGAAAGCCACGTTCCTACTGAGGCCCGTAAGACTGTGCTTTTTCTCTTATGTTCTCAGCTTGTTTCGATCACTGTGGCATCCTCCGCACACTCTTTTTGTAAAACGGCAAGTGAAGAGAGCACTACTTATTCGCTGTACTTTGCATTTTGAATAAATGATACTAAATGTCTTGTCTTGTTTATTGGCAAGTCGTAGAAGGAAAGAATTTGGATAAAGTCACGGTGCGCTCTGGTCCACACATCTCTGTTGTAAACACAACTCAGATTGCAGTTTATGAGGAATCATGGGGCATTTTTCATGTTAGCCGAAATACAACGGTAGTTCATATAATTTGATGTAATTCTACACTGTCAGCGCTAATAATAATTGCATGGAAGTTATGTACTTCCACGCACAATTACTGTTGCATGTTCCATTTAGATCCCAGCAAAAGACGCAGCTGAAACAAACCCATTGAGGCTGAGGGCAAATCTCAAAGCCTCACTGAACTGTGGTTCCAAAGCTGGTGCCAACCAATGCAGAACAGGTGAGGAAGGTAACTCTGAGCATCTTACGCTGCAGCCAGTAATTACGTGGCAAAACCAGCAGATTAAAGGAAGGTGAAATGATTCAGTGATGAACTCCTGGTTATGAAACAAACCAGAGGAGGTGCTTGTTTATTAGGACAACATTTCAAGGTAAACCACATTGGTAAGGAATGGTGTTGCAACCAGGACTTTGTGAGATGGAAGGTAACACGAGGAGCCTGTTTCATGTTTTTTTGTGCATAAGCACGTGCTTATGCAAGCATGCAAATGTGTTGTGGTTTAATCCCAGCCAGCAGCTAAGCACCACGCAGCCACTCACTCATTCCCCGCCTGCCCCCCTGGTGGCATGAGGGAGAGGATTGGAAGAGAAAACCCATAGGTTGAGATAAGAACAGTTTAATAATGGAAATAAATAAAGTAAAATAGCAGTAGTAATAATAATACTACCATTAATAATATACAAAGCAACTGATGCACAATACAATTGCTCACCACCTGCCGATCTTGGTATGAGCGCAGTCTGGCTCCTTGGAGCAGCGATCCCTGTTCCCCTTGCTAGCTCCCTTGACTGACTGCATGAGTCTGGGTCATAGTCCTTTGCAGTTGGGGTAGTTCCCGGGCTGTGCCCACCTACCACTCCTGGTGCACCATTGCAGAGCAGGAAGATAAAAGTCCTGACTGGTAAGCCCTGCTAGCGAAACTAAAATCAGGGTTATCACAATTCTTTCGTACTAAAACCAAACCACAGCACTATGCCAGCTACTAGGAAGAAAATTAACTCTATCCCAGCTAAATCCAGGACAGTATCCACTCCTTATTCCATTTACGTCAGGCTCAGGTCCTATCCTTTCCATTACATTCCAATTAATCACCATCACTTCCCTGACTTTTGATATATACACACAGATATCATTCCCTTAGTCTATGGGCCATCTGTCTAAAATGTCTGTTGGGTTCATTTAGTCCATGACTTTGGGCTCCATCAGTTGTAACAGTCTTCCAGGGCAGGTGAGGTGGTGTGTGGTGTCGGTTCTGGTTCCATCACTGTTGAACTTGCTTGGTTTCATCAAAGTTCATTCTTCATTAATCTGGCCAGTTCTGACTGGTAATACGGTTGATAAGGCATATAGCAATCATAAAACTAATGACATACAGTATTATACAGCAATTAACATCATGCCATTCAGCTCATTGGCTATTCTCACCCAAAATCAAATCCCCTTGAGGTACACATCAGAATTCCCCATCCTTTCACGTCACCCGCTAAGCGTAGCCAGGTGCTTGAGCAAAAGCAATCCCACGAATGAGTTTGCCTTTCCCTGAGGCAGGAGTAACCCAGATCATCTTCCCCAGCATATTTTTACGTGCACTACAGGGACTTTATCCCCTTCCACAGTACGTAAGAGGTTTGATTGGGCAGGGCCAGTTCAGTTGGCTGATCCCCTCATGTTGACTAACCAGGTGGCTTTTGCTAAATGTGTACCCCAATGTTTGAATGTCCCACCACCCATTGCTCTCAGTGTAGTCTTTAACAGCCCATTGTATTGTTCCATTTTCCCGGAGGCTGATGCATGATAGGGGATGTGTTGTACCCACTCAATGCCATGCTCTGTGGCCCACGTGTCTACGAGGTTGTTCTGGAAATGAGTTCCGTTGTCTGACTCAATTCTTTCTGGGATGCCATGTCGCCATAGGACTTGCTTTTCAGGGCCCAGGACAGTGTTCCGGGTGGTGACATGGGACATGGGATATGTTTCCATCCATCCCGTGGTTGCTTCCACCATGGTGAGCACATGGCGCTTGCCTTGGTGGGTTTGTGGGAATGTGATACAATCAATCTGCCAGGCCTCCTCATATTTATATTTCAGCTATCATCCTCCATACCAGAGAGACTTTAACCACTTGGCATGCTTGATCACAGCGCATGATTCCCATTCATGGATAACCTGTGCAATAGTGTCCATGGGCAAGTCCACCCCTCGATCATGAGCCCATCTATATGTCGCATCTCTTCCTTGATGGCCTGAGGTGTCACGGGCCCACCATGACAGAAATAATTCACCCCTACGTTGCCAGTCCAGATCCATCTGAGCAACTTCAATCTTAGAACTGCTGGTTGTTTAGATGTCCTTCAGTGGCCCGGCTCCTGGGTACGTGAGCATCTACGTGATGTACTTTTACAACCAAGTTCTCTACCCAGGCAGAAATATCTTGCCACAATGCAGCAGCCCAGATGGGTTTGTCTCTTCACTGCCAGTTGCTCTGCTTCCATTATTGCCACCACCCCCACAGGGTGTTTGCCACCATCTATGAGTCAGTATAAAGTACTGGCCATTCTTCTCGTTCAGCGATATCTAAAGCCAGCTGGATGCCTTCCACCTCTGCAAATTGACTTCATTCACCTTCTCCTTCAGCAGTTTCTGCAACTCGTTGTATAGGAATCCACACAGCAACCTTCCACCTCCGATGCTTTCCCACAAGACGGTAGGACCCATCAGTGAACAGGGCATATTGCTTCTCATTTTCCAGCAGTTTATTATACAGTGGGGCCTCTTCAGCATGCGTCACCTCCTCCTCTGGCAATATTCCAAATCTTTGCCTTCTGGACAGTCCATGATAATTTCCAAGATTCCTGGGCAACTGGAGTTTCCTATTGGAGCTCATTGTGTGATCAGTGTGACCCACTTACTCCACATGGCATCAGCTGCATGATGTGTAGAGGGGACCCTCCCTCTGAACGTCCAGCCCAGCACTGGCAGTCAGGGTGCTAGGAGGAGCTGTGCTTCAGTACCAACAGCTTGAACCCATTCGTATGCTGCCAATATCTCTCAGTTGGAGTATAGTGGGCCTTGGATCCTCTGTATCCCCTGACCCCAAAACCCTAGGGGTCGACCTCAAGTCTCCCCTGGTGCTTTTTGCCAGAGGCTCCAGGTAGGGCCATTCTCCCTGGCTGTGGTGTAGCACATTTTTTCATCTTTCCCTGCCCAGACTGGCCCAAGGGCTACTGCATGCACTATCTCCCATTTAATTTGTCCAAAGGCGTGTTGTTGCTCAGGGCCCCATTTATAATCGTTCTTCTTCCAGGTCACTTGATAGAGAAGGCTTATGATCAGACTAATTTGGAATATGCATTCTCCAAATGCCCAAGAAAGCTTGTGTTTTCTTTTTGCTAGTTGGTGGAGACATGGCCGTTATTTTGTTGATCACATCCATTGGAATCTGACAATGTCATTTCATTCCTAAAAACTGGATGTCTTGTGCAGGTCCCTTGACTTCACTTTGTTTATGGCAAAACAGGAATTCAGAAGGATTTGGACTATTCTCTTCCCTTTCTCAAAAACTTCTCCTGCTGCATTGCCCCACATGATCATGTCATCAATGTGTTGCAGATGTTCTGGAGTCTCACCCTGTTCCAGTGCTGTCTGGATCAGTCCATGGCAAATGGTAGGGCTGTGTTTCCACCCCTGGGGCAGTCATTCCAGGTGCACTGGACACCCCTCCAAGTGAAAGCAAATTGTGGCCTGCACTCTGCTGCCAAAGAGATTGAGAAGAATGCATTAGCGATATCAGTTGTGGCATACCCCTTGGCTGCCTTGGACTCCAGGTCATATTGAAGTTCTAGCATGTCCAACATGGCAGCACTCAGCAGCAGCGTGACTTCATTCAGGCCATGATAGTCTGGACATTTTAGAGGGATGAAGTAACTGTGGTGCTTGTTACAGGGGTTGGAGTAGCCGTGGTGCCTGTTGGTTTTGTCATCAGATCCAGAGACCTTCTCTTCCCCTTGAGGGTGCTGAATAGTGGTGAACAGGGCTCGGTAGGCACAGGCCAGGCCCCAACATGTTGCAGTGATTTGTGTGTCTCTGGTGTTGCAAAGGTGGCAGCGTACTTGTTCCAAATATTCTACTAGTTTTTCAGGATTCTGTACTTATTGCAGGGGTGAAGTTCCAAAACACTGGAGGTGCTCACTGTCCTACATGCTTGCCCATGCTAACCCACATACCATGCTGCTCATAACTATCCAGCCTCAGGGCAGATCTCTGGATGGTATTCTTAAATTGCTTACTAACCTTAGACAAAACTGAAACAAGATTCCCAAGAAGTACCAATAGAAGTATCTTAACTACCCACGGATGTTCAAAATACTGAAAAGTTATTGTCATGAAAGAGGAAACATCATAGAAGAAGGTAGCGAAGGTGCCATTCTGTATTTTCTCCATAAAAAAACCTCTCAGAGGAAAAGAGATAGTTGCTAATTGTCTCCATGAGGTGGTACCCAAAGTACAGTAATGGCTTCAGTATGAAACCCAAATACTGGATTAAGCTCAAGGTCAGTGTTTTAATGACAAATCTCCCAGGCAAAACATCGCTAATCACTACAGAGCACAGCAAACTGTAAAAACCAACACTCATCTTTAACAGCTGCAGCAAAAATTGGAGCATGGCGCAGATCAGATAGATAAACTAATATCAAGAACAGATGAATCATTATTGTGACTGACAACTATTAACAGACATAAATTCTTTAATACGCTCTGGTTAATCTGGCTTTATCTCAAACCCTTCGGGCCTCACGTTGGGCACCAAAAAGGACTGTTGTGGTTTAACCCCAGCCAGCAACTAAACACCACACAGACGCTTACGCCCTCCCCCATTCTGGTGGGATGGCGGAGCGATTTGGAAGAGAAAACCCATGAGTTGAGAGAAGAGCAGTTTAATATTGGAAATAAAATGAAGTAAAGTAGCAGTAGTGATAATGATACTACTACTACTACTACTACTACTACTACTACTACTACTACTACTATCCAAAGCAAGTGATGCACAATATATTTGCTCACCACCCTCTGACCAATGCTCAGACCGTCCCCGAGCAGAGATTGTAGTCCTCTTCCTCCCCAGCCAACTCCCCCTGAGCATGACGTCCTATGGTCTGGAATAGCCCTTTGGCCAGTTGGGGTCAGTTGCCCTGGCTGTGCCCCCTCCCAGCTTCTTGTGCCCCTGGCAGAGCAGGGGAAGCTGAAAAGTCCTTGACTGGTGTAAGCCCTGCTTAGCAACAACCAAACCATCAGGGTGTTATCAACATTCTTCTCGTACTCAAACCAAACCACAGCTCTATACCAGCTACTAGGAAGAAAATTACCTCTATCCCAGCTGAAACCAGGACAACACGTAACTTCCCTGCTCTTACAATGAACTGACCTACAGAGCAGCTAGCTATTGTTCCACAGTAGCCAAGATGGCAATGATGATTAATAATTTAGATACCTAAATTAAAGGCTTTGGTGTGGCAGTTGGAGATTACAGGTCATTGTTAGCTTTAGCTAGAGAGTGACATGGAAGTGACAAAGGACTGGGGGGGTACACAGTGTGTTTAGGATGGGTCACATTCTGCTCCCCATCAGCTAGATTTGATGGCTCTTTTATAGACTTGTTTAGCATTTGGAAATCATGTGTATGTGTGGCTTTTTGTCCCAGTTTTGTCCCAGTGTTTCAAAATACTGAATTTTGTTGTCAAACAGAAATTTATTCTTCTGGCTGTGGTACAGACAGTAACTAGCCCCAAACTTATCTTTCTCTGGACTTCAGATGGCTTGTACCAAAAGCTCCACTTCATAAGTGATAGTAAAAATACAGTAGTGAGATTGTCTACAGTGACTGCGCTGAAGAAAAACCCATGCCACAGCCAGAGAAGCCAGGCACACAGGTCTATGAGAGGTGTTTTTATTACTGACCTTCCAGTAACAAACCTTCAGATGGTTGGCATTAATTTTAATTATAACAAAACTATTAAATATGAAAGACGATAAATGCACAAATAGACCAATTTAAAAGTTAAAGGTATCCCACTAATAAGATCAAGAACAGAAATAACCACACAGCTAAGAATACCTAAAACTGACAGTACACCAGCATCTTTACACATCTCTTGTATACTTTGCATATACTTTGTGTTATGGGAAGTTATAGCAAACATATCAAATTAAGCCTATAAAGCGAGTCTGTCATGGTAAATCACTATCCTGCTTTTTTGACTGCATAAGAATTTGTCAAACACACATGCTAAAATCTACCCACATAGGGAGGGATTTGGCTGATGTTTTTTCATGGTGTAAATCCTCTGGCACACTTCCAGTTGTCAAGGTGATAAAGACGACATAGTATTTCAGTAAGCATATGTTTGTTGTCATACACCGAGCTGTCAAAACTGCTTTAGGCCTTGCATAGTAAATGCAAGTGTAACTCATTTTATCAGCCTCTTGACTGGTAGTAAAGATTGGAGTTAGAGAATTACCTACCGTTCTCAAGCCAGCTGGACCTTTTGAATATTTTTGTGGGTACACACTGACAACCGTCTTCTTGTTACTGAGAATGTGAAGAAGCTTGCTTGTGAAGTGGTGGGGTGAAAGATGTTGAAATGCATCGTGACCTCTGAGCTGCAATATATACTTTAAATATACATTATTAATTACTAGCAATTATTATATTCAACAGCTTTTTATAAACTGTTATTAAGTGTGAATCAATATATTAATAAGGCATTCGTGTATTATCAGTATGCAAAACTTAAAACTCTACTGCCAAAAAGAAAAAATGCATTTAGTTGAACGAGTTTACTTCTCTAAAGTGCTGGATGAATAATTATATTACTGGGCAGCTGCATGACTTGTGTTTGTCTTTTTAAAATACAAGCCATTCACATGCCTCAAAGAGAGGTGTCAAACAAATGTTTTGATAAATACGGACAAATTAAGTGGTATTTTAATATTTTCTGACAAAACTCATTTCTGCAGACTCTACCAGTGCTTTAGCTCTCTGCAGAGTTTGTGGAAGAAATTTATTTCAGACATTCAAAAGTAGTTTGGTATCGTATCAGTGCTAACAATCTATGTAGTTGTGCAGATCATGTTGTAAAGGAATTTGTATTCATATATTTGGAGAGAAAAAAAAATCCACATATGCCTATAAAAGGTGAACTATTCAGCACTGGTAAGGACTGGTGACGAAAAGGAGTCTCTGCAGGCCACTAGTGTTCAGTGATGTTAGTCAACTGATATTATTAAAAGAAAAAAGTCCAGGTTTATAAGGCCCTGTACAAGAAGTTTAGAGCATCTGTCTGTGATACTGAATTTAGTCATGTGATTGACTTTTAGGAGTAATCCAATGTGGGACACAAGTTGAAATATGAGAATCTTTTATTACACAGGATATGCGACAACCTTAACACTCCCGTCCTTTTTAAATAATTTTAGCTTTCAGAAAGGTAAGGAAAACTCAGATTGTCTCCTAAATGCCCACATCAAAACATACTTTCAATCCATAGAGGTCAAAGGTGTCAGCCTGAAATTTCACGAGAGGGCTAAGACTTAACCTAAAAGAAATCAAAGTAGTGGTTTATTAATTCATCAAAAGGAAATTAAATCCTCAGCACAAACTTAATGTATCCCTTTGTCCTGTTTTCGACTGGGATAGAGTTAATTTTCTTCCTAGTAGCTGGCATAGTGCTGTGGTTTGGTTTGAGTACGAGAAGAATGTTGATAACACCCTGATGGTTTAGTTGTTGCTAAGCAGGGCTTACACCAGTCGAGGACTTTTCAGCTTCCCCTTCTCTGCCAGGTGCACAAGGAGCTGGGAGGGGGCACAGCCAGGACAGCTGACCCCAACTGGCCAAAGGGCTATGCCAGACCATAGGACGTCATGCTCGGGGGGAGTTGGCTGGGGAGGAAGAAGACTGCAATTGCTGCTCGGGGACGGTCTGAGCATTGGTCAGAGAGTGGTGAGCAATTGTATTGTGCATCACTTGCTTGCTATATTATTATTATTACTAATAGATTATTATTACTACTGCTATTTTAGTTCATTCTATTTCCATTATTAAACTGTTCTTCTCTAAACCCATGCGTTTTCTTTTCCAATTCTCTCCCCCATCCCACTGGGAGCGGGGAGTGAGCGAGTGGCTGTTTGCTGGCTGGGGTTAAACAGCAACACCCTTTGATCTGTGCAAGTTGTTTCCAACAGCTTTGGTCAAACCTCAGGACCACAAGAGAATGCCCAGGAGGGAATACACTCTGTGGTGAACATGTCTTTTCTACCTCAAGATGACGTTGATCAAGGCTATGAGGGAAGAGACTGAAAAGGAGTTCCAGCTCACAAAACTTGGATCTTGTATCCTGAATCAAAGCATGCGTTGCTTTATTTCTAAGGAATAGGAGGGAGCAGAGAGGTTGTCCTTTCCAATGTTTTTTCTTTTCTTCGTTCAGTATACTTCATGACACAGTTAGCCGAATTAATTTAATTTCCAGTCCAAGTGTTGAAGTGAAAATTATGATTTTCTGTATCAGATGGCTTTTGCAACGCTGCTGGGGCATGATCCAGGAGATACGATAACTATAGTCTACTGCAGCCATGGGAGGATTTGTATTTCTCGTAGGCATTTAAGACTTTTAATACCGCAAAGAAAATCCTCAGCTATTGAATTTAAGCCATCCTACAGTGAGCCTTACAGAGGTATTGCGGCTCAGACCTCTATAGCTATGTAGGGATCCCTCAGCATGCCTGTGCATGCCACAGACATCTTCAAAGCTGTTGCTCATCTGCATCTAACGCTGCAAGTGCTTAATGTTCTGCTCATTGGTAATCATAATGTCGGTCACAGGGCTACACCACTCCATGGCTGAGAAGGTGCTCGGAATAATACACCCAGCCAGCACCAGGTTTGTACTCCTTGTGATCTGGCGGTATCCAGATGGGGTATCTATGACAGCACAACCACAGCTGGCCTAAGTTACCCAGGGTACCAGTGCTTCTCTGATGCTTCCTCCAAGGAGAACACACAGATGATGGTATCATTGCTGAGGAAGAGGGCACAAAGCACAGAGACTGGTGTTATTGTGCCTAAAGACACATAAGGATTTAAGATGCAGAACCTCTAGAAATGTGTGGAAAAAAGCTCCTGTTGACTGTGCTCTTCAGAAGGAAGAAGCCAGGCATCTTGGAGACAGGTTTAGGCAAATGAGCAGAGGACAAAATGATAAGGTTTTCTCTTGTTCATAGGCAGGTCAAAAAGAAAACGGTCTTTGCTTCCCAGGGTGCAATATCCATATTCCCCGGGAAGAGGAGCTAGGGAGGGGAATGATGTCTTCTGTAAATTAAGTAAGACATACAAAGTCTTTTTTTATGTAGTCTTACCAGTTCTTTCTACCAAACAGTATTCTCTGTCTCTCAATTAATTGCAAAGACTGAAATTATTTATGACTGTGAAACTATACATTCTTTTCTATCTTTAACCCTTCTTAGCTTGAAGCAATTTGGCTATTTCACTAGGATTGGTTGGTTATTTGCATGTGGGTATAATGGGACTTGAACATACTCTTAATAATTTGCCTTTCTTTTTGTATACTGAAAAAATGATTTCTTACATTAGTGACAGTAGTGCTGAGGATTGCAGAGGTGAGTTCTCTGATCCCATTGAGCCTGACTGAACAGTATCCAGGGTCACTGTGCCACTGTAGAGCTTAGTGATGGGTGGGGGGAAGGAAAGATGGTATTCCTGGTCAGGAAGGTCTTTAATTCTGAGACTGGGGACTCTGGACTTAAACAGTGGTGAGATAGTGCAGCACAGAAAGCAAAGGGGATGTGCTGGTGAACATCGGGGCACTTAGGCAGACAAACTGCTGTTTTATAGTAGTTGGAGCTTTCTCAAGGCATGACATGATGAGCCCAATGAACTTTAACAATCAAATAGTCTGAAAATCACCAAACAGTGAATAATGATGCCAGGAAGCAGTGCAACCAGGAGATCAGAACAGCTGGAGCGTACAAACAGTGCCAGGGAACCACAGAAGATCTCAAGGCTGTGCAGGAATTGGAGGGGCAGGTGTCTTCAATAGTGAGGGATATTACTCAAAAAATTATTTCCTCTAAGCATTTCTCTTTACCTACTGCTCTTTCCATTTATTTTGCCTCCAGCTAAGGATAGTTTCTGATTGAATTGCTTTTTTCATTAAGATACTGAGAAAATTGAATGATGATAGTATTCACATTTATATGAAGAAGGTGTAGGAGTAGATATGTTGGCATGCTGCCATCTTTTTTGGCCAGGCCTCACCAGTGACTTTAGCCTTTTGAGGGCCCACAACGGTGGGTGCTGGGGTAGTGAAGGTTGGCATCTTTAAAACGCAATTGCAGGCGCTACCTGTTGTGAGTGGTCATGATGCTGTGAACAGATTCATTTTATGCAGCGCTGGCGAGACTCCTTGAGTCTAAGGCGTCACTGAACAATTCAGAAAGAGAACCTATTGCTTCTGAACATCTTAATCTAGCCTGTTTAAGTCATTTTGGTCTCAATTACTACAGAGAAACTCAGTATGATGGATACTTGGGAACGAAACACCTCCCATTTCTTAAGTCTGCTGATCTGCAGCTCGGTAAGCAAAGTTTACGCATTCATGGGCTCCCATGGAAGTTCTTTGCTTTGACTAGATTCTACTGCTTCTCTTCAGGTGGAAGCTGACACCTTTTTTTCTGGCTGGTAGGTAAAGAATGAGTTAATCATTTTCTGAGAATGACTTTATCACATTAACTGTGTCATTAGCTGTCATAGTGTGACAGCTATGCCATATTAACAAAAAATAAAATAAACAAGATATTTTTCTACGGAATATTTTTCTAAATGGAGAAATGCAGTGCAGTTGAAATTTCAGCCCCATTTCGCATGCTTGTCAGCTACTTATTTGCAGAGATGAAGTTGGAAATGTAGAGAAATGTGAGTCCCACTGTAAAACCCATTTATACTGCAGGTCATTACTGAAAAATGCTGGTGTGTATGCTCTAAGAAAAGTTTATGTGGCTTATCTGCCTCAACTGCTTTTATGAGAGAAATTCACTTATTATTTATACTGCTGCTGCCATTGCCTTCTGCTCATGAGAGAAAGAAAAAGCATTACCTGAATAAGTGGTTTAGAATATTTTCCAGAGCCATTAAGTCTAAGAGTTAAGATGCACATTCTCATAGGGGTGTAGGAACAGTTTTCATAACTCAGTGTCCTGTAATTTTATATGGATTGGAATCAAGATGAGCTCTGATCAGAGGTCTGCATGCAGATCTCACTGCAGACTTGGAGTGCAAGTCAATGCATACATTTACATTTATCAGGAAAATAAAAGGGTGATAGGATCTTTTACAGTCACTGTTGGGCTGGAGAAGACTGAGGAGAAAGGAAGTAATGGCAGAAAGGCAAGAGGCAAAGGTCACGTATGCCCTTGCATACCTATAGACATGGATAGCTATGGAAAAGTTTAGCACCCGTAATCTGCGTACAGGGATATGCCAGCCTTCTCCTTGCGGAAGCGGTGCAGTGCAGTGCTTTTAACAGATCATTTAACAGAGCGATGTGCTTTTGTGATGACTGTTTAACCTCGAGAGATTTCATTCCATGGTTTCAGCAAGGATTACAGTAAATGCTCAATTTAGGTAAAATCACAATCTAATTAAACAAATTCAGTCTAAATACCTGCTGGGCCAGTAAAGATTTATCTGTCAAATACCTCTAAGCATATTCATTTTCTATAGCAACAGTTAATTGGATATGCAACTGTCACTTTAAATGCTTTAAATGAGGCTGATGGGATTAGTAATCGAATGCTCGGATTAATGATTTACAGCTGGCTTTGCTGCCCTGTTGGTTGCCTACAGATATATTCATGATAGCTCCCTACCCTTATCATGTGGGTGGAATAGTGGTCTATAACTGCATATTAGTTATGATATTATGATACAGAATTACAATATAGATATGATGTGTTAATCAGTGCATTCCTGTTGGTATGTGTAACTATTCTTAATACTGTGGGAAGCAAAGGATTATGATCAAAATATTAAAAGCAGAAAACCTCAAAACAGCCACGTAACCTCCCTAGTTAGGACTGGAGGTCTCAGCCATTCTCCAATTAGATGTACACATTTGTCTTTCACAGTTTGAGTCAGAAAGCAAACCTCAGTGTTGCGGGTGGTGAAACTACAGCCAAGGCTGGGCGTGGAAGCTGGCAAAGGGCTTTCTACACGAGGTGGTGGGAAGTGGAAGAGATGAAGTCTGTGCATTGCCAAAGCTGTTGCTTCTGGAGAAAGAGACCAGACCGCGAAGCTTCGTCAGATAGAGAGATCTCTTTGGTGATGCTTGAATCACCCACCTTGGTGGGAATTGAAGAGAAGCATGCAAGTTTTAGCACTCTGATAGGGAAGCGGTTTCATTGTTCTCTGTGTGACTTTTTAGATCTTGCTTCAGTGTTTTAAAAGGCCAGAAGTGTGGTATGCTCCTTGGGGTTGTCCCAGAACATCACTGGGGGTTTGGGGCCAGCTAACCCATGCCAGGAATTTCTTCAATCTCAAAGCAACCTAGGGTCAGGGAACTTAACCATTCATTTGCATTTTAAGTTGCAAATTCTGGGATGCTCCTTTTGGCATAAGAAGGAATCCTGCTGTTTGTGTCCAGCTGAGATCTGTAGGGCTTGAAGAAGAAGGCTTTGAAGGAAACTTTCTGTGGCATGGAGATATATACATCAACTGTAGAGCTGTGCTATGAATTTGTTGTTCTGCCCTACATGTAGGCCTCCAAAACCATCCTTAATGACAGAGAGGCTTTATACACCACGCACTGAAAACTTTCATTCTTGTTAATTAAGTTCCCTTCAGAATTAAAATGAGCCAGCGCATACTTAGAGTCTATGCTGAAGACAGTTTAATAATACTTATTTCAGTATATTAAATTAGAACATGTTTCTGTTCTTATAAAGATTCTATCTTGGGAAACATTATCTGAAACAGCTAACAACACTGATGTTATAATTACTTGTATTTATGATATGGTTATAAACAATTATAAAGTAAATTATAATTATTTAGAAATAATAACAAAATAATTATTTTGTAGTTATTTATTTTATATCATACTATGTATTAATTTACCAGAAAAAAAAACCCAGGGAATTCAAAGTTATGCTCTGCATATTTCAGCTCACAGAATACGCCAAGTTCATCTGAGATGAGGGAATGGCACTATGATCTTTCCTGATTATCCCAAGACTTCAATTTTCAGGCAGAGCTCCAGCTCCATGCAGTTTGATATTCAGAAATCATTGTATTCATCAGCTTCTCTCTCCTTCATGATCTGCTCCCATATGTGAACTCCATTTGGTTCAGGAAATCTTTTTTTTTTTTTTTTTTTTTTTGAGCCCAACTCATCCTTGCCTCAACCTCACCTAGACTCTCTTTTTCTTCCTTTTGTTCCTCATGCAGAGCCATTAGTCTCCGACTGGTCGAGACCCTTCCACCATTCATTGTTCATATTCAGTTTTTGTTATATATACCCAGTATTCAGACCAATGTTACTATATTTGATCATACTCTGGAATATTGATTGCAGAGCAAAAATGCCAAGGCAATGGTCAAAAACCAGGGAAAGGAAATGTAGATTCCAGTTTTTGGTCTCAGAATTCCTTCAGAATACTCTTGCAATTAATTTTGTTTCCAGACATCAGGCTTTCCTCCTTTCTGCTTTTATTTATATAAAGCAATACCGGTTTCAATAATCTTCTGATGAAGTGGCAGCTCTAGGAATGTATTGTAAAAGGAAAATTAGGGGACCCTTTCAGAACTTGGACCAAGAGGGACCAAGCCCTTTTTCATCTCCCAGCCCAATAGACCCCATCTTATCTTCAACCTTAGTTTTGATTTGTGATTTAGTAAAGTGGACTTCAGGAAACCTTGCTGGCACATTTGGAGCTGATTTAATCCGAAATGTTAATTACTGAGAATGTTAGAACAGAATGTTAGAGAGCCCCTAAGCGATGGCATAACTGACAGTCATAAGATAAGAAATTCCATGACAACAGAAGAAATTAGATCTTGTTCTAATTTCCCATCTTTTAAATCATAATTATTAAAGCAAGAAAGTGTCTGACTGGAGAGGTTTTCAATTATAATGGAAGGCATGAGGACTATTCAGCTTTGCTATTTTATTCAGAGAATCAAAGTCGCATCCCCCTTCCATGTACATTGCCACCTGCTTGTTCAACCTTGGAAGAGACTTATTCCTCCACTTCACTTGTCCTCACTCCTGGTTTGGGTTGCATGCATATATCCCAGTTAGATGTTTGTATCAAGTCCTTTTTTTTTTTCTCTATAAATGAGAAGGCTTAGTAGATCAAAACACCTCTTTCTGCAAGATACATACTAGGTGTCTAGAACTTTGGGAGTTTTCTTCCTCGTTAAATCACTGTTTTTTTGTTACCCGTGAAGGATGGGTGACAACAACTGTTAAACTTTTTGCAACATCAAGTACAGCAATGCTTGTTTTAGATAGAAGGTTGGCAAGGGCCTCTCTGACTAAATTAGAGGTAAGGAGGTTTTAGGGAAAGGAAGTGAATAAAAGTTGAAGTGAAAGATTAAGGATGCAACTGCATTGTCATTTTAGTTTTTTCTGGAGCGTACGTTTGAAGCAAACCTGTTGCTGATGCCTGCATCCCATGCATGGGTTTGTGCTGCAGAGCAGGCTCGGTGCGCACAGCCCCAGGTCCCTGTGGATGGAACGGCTCAGGTGATGTGTTCCAGGAGCCCGGCTGATGTCCTCCAACCACTACGTGGGCAGGTGCTATGGAAGGAAGGAATGGGAAAAAGGCTTTCCCTGTGGCTGGTGGCATCTTGAAGAACTCTCTAGAAAGGGAACACAACTGAATCCTGAAAAGGCCATGGAGCTTCTACAGGCATCTGTGTTTTCTGCCTTTTAAAATTTGGTATCATCAATTCTGTACAGCAGAAAGAAGAAAATAGTTTTTTTATTGAAGGAAAAGGAATGCCTTGCTGTTTATCAACTCTTCAGCAGGATTTTGGCCACTTCAGACCACTGATATCACCCTCTAAGGGCCAAGACAAAAAATCATCACAACTTATTGTACGTGATGAGGTTTTTAAGTTCATATTTAAACACAGCTTAACTTTTAAAAGTCCTGAGTATCTAGAAGATCCTGTTGACTTGAAGAAAAGTCAGACCCTTAATTTGCCCTTTGTGTCAACAGGTCAAATGTGTCAAAACTGAAATACAGATACTGAATGCAGAGCCAACAGATGGTTTTGGACATCTAGCTCCCATAAACTATTTCAGCAACAATCTGGTATCTGAACGGCTTCGAAATTGTGGCTGTAGAAACTTTAAATACTAGACTTGTAGTTTTATAAGTCTTGGCCATATGTCTTGAAATTACTGTCAGTGCCTGTGGCCAAAGCAATTTTAATTTAAGTGGGCAGTAACTAGTGACTTGTAGCAGTAGGTGGCGGAAAAGTGCTCACAGATGCCTGCTTGAGGAAAACTAAGAGGACAGTCAGGATTATGGAAGGAGTGTACACTGGGATGGGAGCCAGCCTTTGATGTAAGTACCGCCCACGTAAATGCCAAAGGACCTATAGTGTTAGCATTGGGTCTTCTGTTTGTTCTCAAAATTTACTTATACTGCCTTTGTTTGAAATAAAAAGGACTGATTGGCAGTTTCCCATATTTCAGGACTGCCGAAGTGATTTATACTGGCTGAGGAATCAAACACAAAGCTGTTCCATGGAAAACTGTTTGTCAGGTGATCTGTAAAATTAGGATTTTGAAGATTTTTATGCAGTTTTGGGTCACGTTCATTTTGCACAAACCGACTGACTCTTTTTTTAGTTAGTGTTTATAACTTTAAGGCCAACTGTACAATCCTATATTGGCTGGATATAAAAGGTGTAACTAATCGAACGTGGCATTGTGTTGTGCACTGGAGAAATGTTTTTAGCGCTTTAAGTCAAACACGCTTATGATTTTTTTTTCATATGAATTGGCCGAACACTACGAATTATAAATTTAGGCTTTTCTGCTAACTGGTTAAAATGAGAGCAGTTAGACCAAATACAGTTATATCTGTTTTAGGGTATATTTATTATTCTAGTATTCTAAGAAACTGAGAAAACTAAAGACAAGAATTTGTTTCAGCTGTCTTGTGCGTTTCAGAATTTTTGCAGTTAGGATGAAGAATTTATTGTATATACAGTTAAGCAACTCTACTGTAGATGTACTTCCTCTTCAAAGAAAATGGATACAGTAATCAAAATAATTCTAGCATGGAAACTACAATACAGACTGAAACTTGACTAAAACAGAAATTAGTTATCTGACTTGAAGGAACACAGAACCTGAAACAACAGATAGCAGGTTGCATCATTAACCAAGGACAGTAAAAAACTGTACAGTACAAGCAACACCTTACAATAAGTTATGACCAATAAGGCAGTCTTTCTCATTTAGGACAAAAGGGATAAAGGGAAAGGTATTAAAATCTCATAAATCCACCATATCTCTTCTCCATCTCTGGGACCTCTTTGGAATAAGTTTCCCCATCTTCTTCTGAAGGGAGAATGGAGTCGGCGAAGCGCTTAAGAAACCCACCGTATCGTTTCTGGTAATCCAGCCACCACTCTGGCCTGCCCACTCTTCTCATGAAGCCACCGTATCTCTTTTGCAGCTCTTTGGCTTCATCTTCCTGTTCGGGGCTGCGCTTTACGCTTCTCATGAAGCCTCCATATCTTTTGCTGACGTCCCCGTCATTTTCATTTATCTCTCGGTAATGCCCTGCTTCAGGGTTATCCCCTGTTCCTAGGAGCTCCTTCAGCAGATCAGAGGAATTAGCAAGAGCATCGTCGCCTGAGTCTTTCTTCATAAACCCTCCATATCTCTTAGCCAGGATTTCTCCTCTGTTAGCTTCATCCTCCGGTTCTACCCAGAGCTCATCCATTTTCTTCATGAACCCCCCGTATCTCTTCATGAAGCCTCCATACTTCTTTGCAAGCAAATGGTTCTCATCCAGCTCTTTCTTGTCTCCTGGAGCAATGCTGCCATCCTCAGAAAGATCCAGCTTTGCCAGCTGCAGGAGCTCCTTGCAGGTCTCCCAGGCTTTGGCAGAAGGCAGCTTCCCTTCACATTCTAGTGTACATGCCTGAAAAATGGATGCAGTTTACTGAAACCAATTTGATAGTAACAAGCACCTCACTGCCACCTTGTCTTAGTTTTAACTGTTTCTAAAAGACCGTGAGCGAGCATCTCTTTGCGAGTGGCATGGAAGGACTGCTCTCATGAACAGCAGATTTGCTGTCTGTTCTCAAGTTCTTCCTATCCCTCTCTGAAGGACACGGTAGTGTCCACTGAAAGAGACAGAATACTGGACAAGATGGATCAAGGGTCCTGTATGTCAAGGAAAGCCACACGTCCAGTTTCTGCACCTCCCTTATGCTCAGGTGCGTTGTTATGGGTTTTTTTTTTTTTTTTTTAATGTACTACTGGGAAGCTAAAAACCAATTGTGGTTTGCTTCATAATGAAAGCGTAGAAGTGTATTCCATCTTCATAATTAACATTCAGAAATTTTAGGGAAGAAGTTACATGGCACTGTCATTGTGAAGAAGCCAGCTGTACTGTACCGCCCAGTATCTTCAACACACAATGAAGATGTATTTCTGTCTGTCATCACTGATTTCTCTCCATGGAACAGATCTTTCAAATGTGTACCAATTCAAACGTAGAAATACAGGCTCTCTTAGGCAGGATCGAACTTCTGGTTTTGCTAGTTCGACATAGTGACAATCAGAAAGAGGGGAAAAATTCCTAAGCTGTGTTGCTTCTGACTGTAATGAAAAATTTTCAGGCTGAGGAATAAAAAAAGTTTTCAGTACCTGTATGCATCTCTTATGTAAAGATAATAACACAAATATTAGCTACTGCTATTACACAATATTAACTACTGTTGTGTCAGGGGAATTTACTTCTTGTGAAGACAAACTCTTCAGCTGGAAAAAAAGTGAATCCAATAGAGTTTTTTTTCTTCTTGTCTATGGTTTTTATACCACACTAACGAAACAAGAAATCATCAACATTTTCAATGACAGAAACACTTATTCTGCCTACAGATTATGTTTTCTAAGGATCTCAATATGCTTTAAAAGTGTGAAATTAAACGCCAGCAGAGTTTTCTCTAACAGCTAACTGGCCAGCTCCCTACCTCTGGCCTTACCTGTCTCTTGAGCCCCATTTTAGTCTGAGAAATTTATGTATAATTTTTGATATGATCAAAAGAAAATTAAAGGGGTTTATGTATTTTGCAACAATAATTTTAACTGGCACTATATTCTTGTTGTTACATATTATAGTTAAGCTGTAAAGAGAATGTGATCTCAGCTTCCGTCCCACTTTGAAAATGCTCTAAATCAAGGCAAGAATAGGTCTTTCCCTTCCTCTTCCCTTCTCAATTAGTTTAAATACCCCCCTGTGACCAAATTAACATATGCTGTCTCTTAGGTGTGAATGACCAGGTACAGTGTGATAAATCTTGTATCTTACAGATACGGTGGGATAAAATCAGTTATGTTACTAGAAACATTTCTTTCTAAAAGCTATTTGCATATGTATGAGGAACTCACGGTACGGCACGTTGCTCATTTTCCCATTTCAACTAATAAGTGTTGTTACGGAATGAGACTTTGATTCTTTCTTGAATAATTACTGAAGGTGTACAAGAGAGAGTATCAGTATAGACACCCACAGCATATACTCCAAAAAGCATGTATCCTTCCCCCCAAAAGAGCAAACTACCACTTTTTTCCCTACCTGACATTAAAGCTAAAGTTTGATTAAAAGCTAACGTAAGCGAAAACCTCTTTTGCCAGCCATACTAAGAATATTGCCCTTCTGAACCTGCTGTGGTTAAGAGTGAGCCCTTGCTTTCAGAGTAAGCAAAAGTACTCAGTGAATCCCAATTCTGCGTAAGAATAGGGTCCAATCCTTCCTTTCGTGCATTCCCAAATAATTGATGACATCTTAGGAAGAAAACTTTTCAGATCAGTTAGACATGCTGAGAGCACGATGCCTCAATACGCATCTATCTGAGGTCAGGAACCCTGGCAAAGGACTTCAGGGAGGGCGGAGGGACCCCAGAACCTTAAATTTCAAGTTGAGTTGCCCCCGTGACTGTACTTTTAAGTAATTTCAGTATCATTCAAATTATAGACAAAAAAAATCTCCCCTGCATTCTGGAGTTTTCTCAGCACGACTTGTCTTAGGAGACAAAGTCAAAGGGCTCTTTCACAGGCATATTCCTAAGGCAGCACCGTGCAAGGAGGGAGCGCAGCGGGAGGTGCTGCTACTCAAACCAGGCTTGAACCCTGCTTTTTTTGGGGGGTGAGATTTCAGGCAGATCCGCCACTTTTCAGCCCGACAGCCACCCTGCCCGGAGAGAGCTCGTCCTTGCCTGGGTGCCCGCGGCCGGGGGTCGGGACCCTCCACCCCCCGTCCCTGCAGAGCTGCCCTCTCCCCGGCCAAATTTCTCGTTCCCCTTACGTTTTTACTCGGCTTTTCCCTCTCCCCCGCCAGGCAGCGGGAGGGGGGCGGGCGGGCTGGGGGGGGGGTGTGTGTGTCCCTCGGGGTTTGTGCCCCCGCCGCCTCACCCTCTCCCCAGCGCCCCGGGGCCCGCTTCTCCCTTCAGACGCGGGTCTTCCGAGCGACGCCGGCCGCTTCCCCCACCCCTGATTTTTGTCATTTCCCTCCTTCTCCGCCCCCTTTTCCCTCCGCCCCCCCCCCCACCCCGAGTCCGCCCGGCCGAGGGGTCTCCGCGGCGCGCGCGGCCGGGAGCCCCCCCCCCCGGCCCGGCTGCCGCCCGGGGGGGCCGGCGGGGCGCAGGCGGCCCCCCCGGGGGGGAGCAGCGAGCAGCCGAGCCTGAGGAGCAACGCCATGGGGCTGCAAGAAGGAGAGGTCAGCCGGCAGCCGCCCCCCGCCCCCCCCCCGCTCCCGGCCCCGGCACTGACCCCCCCACGAAGCTGTTCGGCCGCCGCGGTTTAAACCCAGAGTTCCCGGGTCGCGCACAACTCCGGTTACGCCCGCGCTTTTTGGAGCCGGGGCGGTGGCGCTTAGGTAAGCAGGCGCTGAAGGTAAGCAGGCGCTTGGCGGCTGCAAGGCGACGGATCCGCGTCCGCAGCAGGAGCGGACCCGACCGATAAAGCGCCCCAGAAGCTCCCGTCCGGTGGCAAGCGCTCGTCCCAAAACACTTTATCCCGCCCTCCCCGCAAAACCCGCGCCCCGGGGAAGGTGAGAGACCCGCTGCGGAGCGGAGCGGGACGGGACGGCAGCCCCTCCCGGGAAGGGCTTGCCAGCGGAGGGTCCCGAGTAGCCGCCCCGACGACGACGGGCACTGGCCCCGGCAGAGCCGCCCCCGGCCCTCCCCCGGTACCCCCCCCGCGGGCGGAGCAGTTCACTCACACACAGGCTCCGCTCGGGGCTCTCGGGAGTTGCTGGGGGGTGAGCCGCGCCTCGACGGAGGCTCGGCGTCGGAGCCGCTGGTTTTTATAGCGCGGCCGAGCCGCTTCTGGAGAAACCCCGGAGGGGCCGCGGGCAGGCGGGGCAAGCTCACAGCCTCCGGCTGCCGGCAGCTCTGGGGAGGGCAGACCTGGGGGGGCGCCGAGTCGAGCCCAGCCCAGCCGAGCCGAGCGCCCGCTGCCGGGGTCGGGCGCGCCGCTGCGGAGCGGAGCGGGTGCGGGTGGCGGCGGCGGCACTTTATAATTCGTGAACGCGGGGAGAGCGTGGCCTCCCCCAATCGCCGTCGGGCTCCCGGTGACGCAGCAGCTACGACATACCCCCCCGGCGCCGCTGCCCCGCCGTCAGTGACTCCGACGGGGCTTGGGGGGGCGGTGGTGGCGGCGGGGTGCCCCGCCGTCGGGGGGGCGGGCACCGGCCCGGGAAAGTTACCGGGGGAAGTTTTCACCGGGGGCGGGCGGGGATGAGACACCGGCGTGAGTCACGGAGGCGCCCCGGGGCTGGGTTTGGGGGTCTTTGGTTTGGGGTTTTGGTCTTTTGGTGGTGGTTTTTTTTTTGGTCCCCCTCTTTCTCTCTGCCACCCTGCCAAAACCCCAAGCCGCCGGTGCTGAAGGTGGGGGCTGTGTGCCTTCTGCCTCCCTCCCTGGGCCGCGGGTGCGAAACGCTGTGTTTGGGGGGAGCAGGTTGTACTAGAGTGACTAGAGACAAGGGTTTTTTGCTTGGAAAATAGTGGAATTTCACAAGTATGGATAGGGTTGGCTTATTTCCGCAGTGTTGATGACCAGGAAAGCGCAGGTAGGAAGGAACCAGACAGAGGCGAAACCCCAAGTGCTCCGGTGAGGTTCGCAATGCCAGCAGCTGGGGCAACTCACGGCTCTGCTGCCTTTGGCGTCCTGGGGACGTGGCGTAGAGCGGTGATGCTGATCCCCGACACCTCTTGTTTGCAGAGGGCTCTGCCCTAGCCGTGCTGAGCTGCGTTTCTTTTGACTGTCGCCTTCTATTTCCAGCCCCAGATTATTTTTAGCTGGTTTATATTTATTTGTTCTTCTTTCATAGAATCATAAAATAGTTTGGGTTGGAAGGGACCTTTAAAGGTCCCCGACCCCTTTTTCAGCATCATCTTTCAGTTTAATGAGCATTTTCCCCCTTCCTGGTATATTTCTGGGTGGGGATTATTTTCCTCCCTATTCCTCATTTTGCTGAAGCGAACAAGCTGGGCTCTTCAGCTTTCTGGCTTGAGACGGGGCCTTTTCGTGTAAATGCTCTTTGCATTTGCTATACTTGGAGTTCATAATTTCTGGTCATGAGTGATGGAAACAGTACACAATATGCTGGCTGAAATTTCATTAGGGCATTAATGCATAATTATCTCCCCTGGAGGAGGAAGACACCTCAATTTATACCTCCGCAGATCTCATTTGCCTTCCCTAATGCTTCAGTACATCTCGTCTGGTAACTGAGATACAGCCAGGTCTTTATCCTTCAGAATTAACACAAAATCCAGTACTATTATTGTATGGAAATTGTACTTTCTGCCACCTGTTAGTCTTTACATCAGCTATCTGACTCACGTTAAGGACGCTCAAACGAATGTCTGGTTTGTCAGAGATACATCCATTCAAGCCAAAGACATAGCTCTTGGGTATAATCAGTGTACGCAAGAAGAGAATCAGGCTCTCTGCTTATATAGCAATATCGGCCAACTTTGTAAGTGAACCCTCCAGAGAAGAGGGAGACATTTTAAATAATCATCCCAGTGGGTGCATTTATGTTAGCATGTGAGGGATCTGCATTTGGAGCAACGAGCAAATTGCCATGCCACTGAATCAGCAGGAACGCTATGCAGTTTGTTCCTAAGATGGTTAGGGAAGCACTGACTAACTCCAGAGGTGATACATTTGGTGCCTCTTTGGCTGTACGGATGCTCTCTACAAGCCAAGCTTTTTCAGATGGACATCATCAGATTAGTCCTCTGGATCAGTTACTGACCCTCAGCTCTGCCATCATTTATTGGCTTGCGCTCTTAATAGTCAGCATGGTGTGATGGGACAGATAGCCCAGTAGCCTCCTGCAGCATACATCTCACGTCTCTGGGCTGACTGACTCCTGCTTTCATCGCTCTGCGCACGAGCGTCCAGGCTCAGCCTGCCCACTCGGCCACTCAGCCTGCCATGTCCTTCGATATCTCCGTTTAATGGCACTTACTGTGTTTAATCTGGTCGTGATGAAAACCCAGGCAGTGTCAGGATCTCACTGTGTACAGGGTCGCAGATAGTCCCTGTAGGTAAGATACAGACTTAACAGGAAAAGACAAAGGATGAAGTGAGAGTATTAAAGGACCATATATATTAAAGGACCAAATAAAAGGCATGTCAATTCTGTGTCAAAAACGAATAATGGGGAGGGTTATTTTTCAGAGGATAAGTCTTATGGCTGCTGGTGAGGCACCAGGGAAGATGGAAAAGATGGAGAGAGATCGGGTGTGAAATGCACGGGTGCAAGGACAACATAAGAGAGAGAGATCATCTGTGCACAGCCAGCACCGGGCAGAAGAAATCCAGCTGCGGCTGTTTTAAGTGCTACAGTTATCCCTGACTCTTTGGTTCGTCTCCTTCTTCATACCCTCTGTCGTTTTGAGTCTTTGGCTGATTCCCCTCTATTGCTGGTCCTCACCCTGCATCCTTACGGAGGCTGTATGAGGGTCCCCAGGGCCTGGCAGGGTGGGAGCGGGAAGAAGGTCCCAGCCAGACTCTGGTTTTACCCTATTCCCACAAGGTGTAGCAGCGTCTGCTGCAAGAGAGTCCTCTCCTTCCTCCTGAAAGATGCTAATATTCACAAAGAATGCATAGTAATACAAGGAAGGAGTAATTAAGAAAATATTTCTTGAAGAGCTCACTTTTCCCACTGTCAGCAGTTGAAAGCTCTCTAATTCCCAACCTGAGTTGAGTTTTGTATGGGGGAAGTATTCTTTGCAGAGAGAGGATGAAAATGGGAGAATTTGGAAAATTTTGACAAAGCAAAAACTACACGAGAAAAATTACTCACTGTAGGAGCGGAGGAGAATACTTCCTCAGCAATGGAGGACCGAGAAACAAAGAAATAGGGAGGCATAAAAAGAAAAAGAATACTTTTCACAGCAGTAAAGATGATAACTTGTTGCTCCCCACTAACTTTATAGTGATAATGTCCTGGTGTTGGTAAAAACTTTGGCATTTATATAATCCCGAATCACCACAGACACCAACTGCTTTTTATCTGTCAGGAAAATATACCAGCCAAAAGAAACCTGTTTGTATTACAGTAGTGCTTGCAGCCCCAAGCGCCCTGTCGTCCTACACTGTGTCCAGACTCCCAGGCTTAACCTAGACCAAGGTGAAGCCAAGATGAAATCATCTTCATTTTACTGACCGAGAACACAATTTGAATGACTTTACAAAGTCTTGCCAAAAGTGGGCAGCCGAGTTAGAAACTAGATCTCTCTTGGATTTCACATCAGTATCTTTACTGCCGGACCAGCTTTCCTTTCCAAACTATACTTGTCATGCTAAGCGAGCTGCTACAAAACCATTAAGTGAAGATGGATTTATGGAAATATGAAATAAACAAGCTGTTAGCACCCCAAGCAACCCTTTTGCAATGAAGAATAAGGAATGTAAAACAGCACGTCGATTATTTTCTTCAGCTCAGTGCAAAAGGTCACAGTATTTCTTAAGCCCGAACGCTCGGGTTCCATTTAGCTCAGTCTAAATGGGCTTATTTTTTGATGGGGACATATAGAACTGATATCAGAGCTGAGAAAGGCATTGCAGATCAACTCTCCTATACCAAACTTATCATCAAAGCAATTCAGAGACATGAGTTATTAATCTATAAATACAAGGTGTGCACGGATACTTTTAAATATCTTTATTAAATTATGTCTAATGTAAGCAGAGAGGAACTGTAATACAGAGAGATACTGAATGTACTGTTGGTACGGTGTTGCCCAAAATGTACCTTTACAGGACAAAGATGTTCCAGTGCTTCCCATCTCTCTGTATATCCCCTACTATACATCTAGGTGTATCATTTAAGATATAACGAAATAAGAAAGATATTAGTGATGCAGACATTTCTGCTCACAGCTACTGAAGACAACCTTGGGTGAAGAACTGGAAGGCTGAACTTTTCATCTCAGACAAAGTTGGGTTGTCTTAATAATATTTTTGCCCTTGAACAAATTACACCTTTTTAGAAGGCAAACCCGTGCGCTGGTCTAGTGGCGATAAGGGGATGTTTTCAACTGAAAGAGCACTGGCAGCTACTGTCCCTTGTGTCGTGGCTGATGTCATGCAGCTTTCGAAGGGGGGAGGAGGTTTCACCCTACATTCTCTGAGTGAAATAAAGAGCGTGACATGCATTCGGTATAAACATACAACAAATACAATGTTTGGTGCATTTGTTTACCTGCAATTGTATCCGACAAGATAAGAAGGAAGCAGAGAAGCTTGTGCTGTTCTGAGGTGATACATGCCGTATTACACGCTTCTCTCACAGGCACACGAATACGTGCACTCAGAGATTTCTGAGCTCAGGCCTGAACTGCAGTAAGTCGAATGTGCTGCAGAGTAAGTAGAATGTGCTGTACAAAATCTGTATTCGTTACAAAAGCAGCTCATATCCACAGAGGCCATGGGAGGGGTATTTCCAATACAGTAAGAAGAAAACAGGGTGCTCAGTAGCAAAATACGTTGTGATGGAATCCAGGCACAGTGATTATTTAAGACAATAACTACTCCACATGAGTGGAGTGATTTATCCTCATTTTTTTAATTAGGAAAACTCATCCATGAATTACAAAGGAAGTATTAGATTCCATCTATGAAAAGGATTGCAGTGTCTAATGTGTATGTGGAAGGATTAGCTGAAAATTGTAAATGAGAGATTTTTGATCACTTCAGTCATATTAAGAAAAAACAACAAGCAGAGTCTAAATAATGTATCTAGAGTGAGACTCAACTATTTTCCCATTATTCATAATCGTGCAGCAGAATTTTGGAGCTTTTCCCCCAGTTCCAGCCTCACATTTTCATTGCTAGTATTTTATTGCCCAGTTGGGGAGTGCTGTGTTCACACTTTAGCACAACATTCAACACAAGTTGTTTTTGCAGACTGGAGCTGTGAGGAGAGCCCGACACATTACATGCAGACAGGGTAAAGCCTTGGCCAGATTCCCTGTTGTGCTCCTCGGGGGGCACAGCTTGGTGCTGCAGGGCAGGCAGAGGTGACTCGAAACTCCTGTGTTTTGGGCAGCTCAGAAACGTAATTTAAAACGGTGCCGGTGGTTGCTGTGATTTCCAGCAGCCCAACAGGGGGTGTTTTATGGCCGAGCACTGAGCTCTCTCCCTCCCGCACCCGCGATGGCCTAAACACAACTCCTCTCTCGCCGCCTCCGGGCCATGGACGGAGCGGCGAAGGGCCCCGTGCGCTCTCCCTCTTCTGCTCTTGCCCTGGAAGGATCCCCCCAGAGGTGATCCGGATAGCAATGAGGGTCATACTTAATTTCATTATACCTCTGCTGGAAATTCCCTCACCCACGCTGGGCATCTGTCTGCCTTACAGCCTGCTGTGGCTGTCGTGCGCGGCCCGTGTGCGAGCGGTGTGGAGCCTCTTGTGCTCTTACAGCATACCTTGGTCTAATGGTGGGCTAAATTCCTCAGCTGCAAAAGCAGCTTCGTGCTCATTTATGGTAGAGTTCACTCTAAATTAGCTACAGCCACAGTTGGAATCCCTGTGGCACTGCAAATACTAAACAGATGACATTCGTGCAAAAAATGGAGTGGGAAAGGTGCATAAAGCACAGGGTCCTCACAAGCACCATGTGAAAGGTGCACCATGTGAAAGGTCCACCATTTTTCTTTCAATGTAAGTGATTTTCAGTTGCTTTACATGAACTGGGACTTCAGTCGTGTTCCAGAAAGTGTTTTCCATAGGAAGGAAGGCTGGAGGTTTAATTAGTCAAGTTACCTAGCTGGGGCAGGGAAGAAGATGCTAACATAAGAAAACATCCTTAGAGCGTTTGAAAATGAAATAAGAAACATTATCAGCACATTCCTTTAGTTTACACGTATTTGACCTGTTCCACTGGCCACTGTTTGTACCTCTTTGCGCTTTGTATTTCTGTTAAAAAACCCGGAAACTGAACTCTGACCTTTCCCTTCTCAGTTTACCGGTCTACATTCCTTTTCTTGAAAGCTGCTTGCTTTATGCTTGAAAGTAATTTCATTTCTCCTGCTGCATAATTGAACACTCCAGAAACTAAAAAATGGCTTCAGCCAGCTGAGCCCTTACTGCTTTTCCTGTACTTTCCTGGTGAAAATATTTCACGAATGAAGCTGTGAATTTGACTGGGGCCCAGGTTTAACCTGATGATTGAGTTTATGCAAGGGCTGAGAAGATCCTGAATGATTTTGGAAGCAGAAGAGTTGAGTGAAAATGTAGGTGCAGTTACAGTGCATAGTAAAGGAAAACAACAGATGTAGTAAAATCTTCTGATTATTTTGGGATGGTATACATGTATCGGAGGAGATTGCCTTGTGGTTGACTCCCTTCCCACCTTCTGAAGATGTATCTTGCATTTTGGTTGTTATGATACCTAGCTTTGCCTTTGTCAGTTTGAAAGCTTATAAAATCAGGGTGGAAACCACTGCTAGAATGGAGGTATAATACAATTTTTGTTTTTCATACAAAAGTGGTCAGAATGACTTTGTCACACAGCTAACCAGTGCTGTCATGGCTGTCATGTCATTTCTAGTTTTTCCAAAAGCTTTCTGTGTCACCTCAAACGATCACCTGAATCCACCACTTCCCTCTAATGTAGTGTAAATGCTACCTGTTATCATCTGATAATACCTGGCTTGGCAGCATTTTACTAGACAAAGAAATAGATGCTATTTCATAGCCTTTGGTTGAGTTAATTCAACGTATCGGGTATAGTATTTATACCTCTAGGACAGGGCTAAAATATCAGATATTTTAGACTTTTAACTTAGTGATTTGGACTACCTTTGGAGTGTTCCTTATCTACCCAGGTACCCTAGGATTTAATCAGCTGGGTTCAGACATATCTAAGGTAAACAGACTGGTGCGTGCTAAGATTTCAGAAAAAAAGACAGAATATAAAATAATGCAAAACTCACAATATGAAAATACTAATATATTTTAAGCAGAAATAGGCTGTACTTCAATTTATTCAAGTACATCAGCACTTTGGGTATGGAGAATGAGTACTGTAAGCAAATAATTCACAGAGAAGAAAGACTGAGTTTAGGATGAGGTAGAATGGGGAAAGTCGCAGTGGTGAAGTTTTTATGAGATTAGGCTAGTTTATATCATAAACCATTCCTCAAGCTGGTTATCTGCCTCTGACTTGGGTTGCCTGGTGTGTATTCTCCCTTTCTCTACAGGCAGCAGTGCTGGTTGGTGGCTGAGGTGGACTCTCCATGTGCTTCTGAGAGCATCCTAGTGACTGCCTTGTCACCTCATGCCGGTCTTCGGGATGAGGTGGAGTTGTATCATGGGACATGATGACTAGAGATAACTCATTTACTGAAATGAGGACTACTCTCCAAAAATGCAGCAGAAAAGTTTCTGTGCTATGAAGTTGACTGAAGTGCTTTGCTGTTTTCCTGGGGCAATATATAAAATGACTCATTTGTCTAATCATCTTGTTTTTTATGATTAAACTAGGCTGCAATTTCCAGAATATTTAGGATTCGTCTGGTGTATACTTTGTGCTAAAACTGGATATAATGTGTGTGCCAACAGAGTGATGCCAGAAGTTGGAGGAGCTTTCTGTGTTGGTGTTTTCTTGCTGGTTCTTCTAATGCCGGTTTAGTTTTGAAAAGCGGTAAGCTTGTTATTTGGAAGACTGCAAAAATAAATATTAATGAAAACCTTCAAAATGATAGCAAACTGAACTATGTGGCAAAAATAGATGGCATCTGTGTTGCTGGGTCAACTGGTCAAAATACCACTGCAAACAGAGAGAAGGAAGCGGGAAGCTTTCAAGGAGGTCAGGGTGCTTCTGTTGTCACCAGTCTTGGTTGTTCAGCTCTTGGCTTCAGCACTTGGGGACAGAGCTGCATGTTGTCACACAGCTGCTCTGCTTCCCTCTGAAGATGGGGTGTATGAAGTGATTCCCATATGTAAGAGCTGACTGTCATTTTGAGCCTTAGCCCGTTGTTTTTACCCCTGTTTAGGCAGTGCAGAAACATACAGGAATACTTGCAGGTGGTGGAGGGGTCCCCAAGGGACCCATGTCAGGTTTCATCACTGACAGAATATACAGGCTGGTTGCCTTCTAAATGTGTCTGAGATGTTGAGTTTTTTTCTCGATGATACATTTTTGGTTTTGTTAGGACAACAATGGAGGCTCCGACTGTGCTAAGCAGCCGAGCTTTTGGTTCTCCTTCTGTTAAGACCATGTATGAACTCAGGAACAGAGTTGCAGATAGGATGCCCCGACACAACTTGAATACATGTAAACCTACCGAAACGATGTGTGAAGTAAACTAACAATAAATCAGTAAACTATATGAATCAGTAAATTGTAACTATATAGGTAAAGCTCTAAGTTAGAGATCATGAGGAAAAATGTCACAGAAAATACTTCATTAATGTAATTTCCAAGTTTTTAAAATGAAGTGCTTGTTGAGGTCTGCTAGACAGATACAGTTCCAGTGAATTCTGTTTTATCTTGCGTGCAGACTCATTGTCTTCTGGACATTTGATGGCCTCCAGGTTCTCTTACGTCCAAGCTGGAGCTCCCTGTCTTTGCATGTGGTGGGCCATGGCCAAATGACCATCTCCTCTGATTATCTCTTGTGAAGAATTGTGCTGCAGGAACAGAAAACAGAGGGAGAAGAAGGTGTAAGGCACATCACATTTTTCAATTTTGCCAGTTTTATTTTATGGTGAAAAACTTCCACTCATCATCAGCTTTAGTCTGATATCCATGTTTGTGTTATCCTTTGGTATGGGCAGTTGAAAGGAGGGGAGAAGTGGTTTCTCTCTTTTTTTGCATAGTCTGGATGTCCACTTGAGTCTGAATAAAATTGTGCTCTGTGTGGACATAACCCAATGTTTGAAATCCAGGGCTGGTGCTTTGGGCTCGGTTTGGCTGCTTAACTGTGATGAATCCCACTGGTTGCTTCTGGATCTCAGTGTTTTGAGTCCTGATGATATCTTCCTTTCTCCCATAACCTGTCTGCCTTATCTGCTAACGTTCACAGGAGTGTATATTTTCTATTTTACACCTCCAGAGTCTTCCATCAAAAGTTAGACAAGAGAATGCTAACTGAAAACTAGTGCCCGGGAGACCCTTTATGGATTATCATAGTTTTTAAGCTAATAAGGAGAAAAACGAAAACAAAAGGCAGTGTTAATTTATTTGACATCTGTGGGTTAGGTATTATTTATAAGAATATTTTGCAGTACAACACAGTAATTGTATTATTGCGTATTCATTCAAAAAAGGGAACTGTAATGTGAGACATGGCAAATATTCAGCAAAATAGGTTGAGAATAATAAAGAGAGATGTAACTTTTAATTTTTTAAAGGATGGGTAAATTTTTAATTTATCAGATATGGATTAATGAGTTTTATCAAATATTGCAATAAAAATGCTAAACTAAATATAAGTAGTATGGAACAATACGAAATTCAAAGAAAGTGGTGACTTTCCCTCTTAGTGATGTCTTCGGTTAAAAGTTTAATTCAATTATGACTTGGAGCTTCTGCACAAGCTTACCATTATGAATGTGCAGAATTCAGTAACGTCGACCGATGCGCACACAGAAATGGGTAGTGCATATATTTTTACAGGATGAGAACTTCCCTGTAAGCCTTTCTCTGAGAAAGAAAGATACAGTCAAACTGTATCTGGTATTTTTAAATGCATTTTTCAAACTCAGAATTAATGTAATTCTGTAAAACTCTTCACTTCTGTAGAGATTTTTGGCTAATTTATATGTGGCTATATGATATTCAGTTCCAGGAGGCCTATTTAAAACAGAGGTCCAGTTTTAATCATGTACTCCCTCCTTGATCTCGTGAAAAGAAACTCTTCACTTTCTTTGAATTGTGATTAGCATCTACTGTGCAGTTAGCCGAGTTATAAATTAGAGCATACAAAAGTTGCAGGGGAATAATATCTGAAATGCAGTGATCTAAGAATTAAATAATTGCTACTTTAATGGATCATTGCTTCTTTAACATCGACTTAAAATATGTTACAAAAAGAAACTCATGGCATTAGTACCCATGCTAATATTTACTCACCAGGTTACTCTTCCTTTTTGTTCCACCTTTTCTGAGAGGGAGAAAAGGGTTGCAGGTAATATACTGTGCTGGGTAATCTGGGCTTCTTGGGTGGCCCCGAAATATCAGCATTTAACTCTCTCTTTAATAAAATAACCCATGAAATCATGAGAGATTTTCAGCGCTCCCCCTTTCCCCACCCGTATAGAGCAACCTCCTTGCCTAATCTTACTTAATCTTAACCTAAGAATGAAGATCCCGTGTCTCAGTCCCATTTTGTGGATGAGGAGTACAAACTGTCACCCTTTAGACATTTAGTGCCAATATCTTGGCTGGCCCAAATTCTTGTAGCTACAGTGAGACCGTATTTTGTATTCTAGATGAAGTTCAAAACTACTTTTCCTTGTCTGCATGTCATGTACTCATGTTAATATTTTTCCAGTCTGCCAGTTTTTATGGCACTGATCTTTTTAGTTGCTATGCATCATTTGATTTAATTCCATTACAGACAATGATTTATAACTGCTTTATCATAAGGAAAAACAGTCAGAAAAGAAGAAGATAGATGCATGACTGTGAGCGGTGACATTAAACTGAGCTAACATCTGATGTACTTTTCAGGAAAACCTTTTAACATAATGAAGTGCTTAAACTGTTCCCCCGAATTAAGCTGTATGTGAGCTAAGTGGTGGCACCCCTATTGCTTGATTTAGTTTTGGCCAGTTGATTTAATTATGCAGTGGGGAACAGTATATCGGTGCAGTAAGGATGGTTAGGAAAGGTCACTACACCTCCTATTTTGATGATTTGATGCATGGTATATTTCAATGAGAATGTACCTTCAAGCCCATAAATATCTATATACTGAAGATAAGCCTTGCAGACCTTGTTAATTCTATTACTATTGACAAAGCCAAACTTACCTTAAAATAATCAACATAAATTTGATTTCTCTTAAAATTTGGTAGTTTCACTCAGGTTTTTTGTATCCATATACTTCCCATCCAAGCTTCTTGAAGCACATGCACTGAACAAGCTGGTCAGTCTCATTCTGGCAAGGACAGTACTCTCTATGTGGTTTAGGGATGAATGCGTTCCTCTATGTAATTTCCTGCTGATGCCACGTTACCTGAATTGTCTCCTTCTTAATCAACCTATTTATATTTTTTTCCATATGCCATTTACTTCTGTGTGTTCCTACATGCTTTGAATTTTTCTGGTTTTACTTTGTCAAATTTCTCTAATCTCCTCTAAAAATATGGGGGATGTGATCCTCACCTGAAGACCTACTTCAGATTACTAAACCTTTTAAGGGTGACCTTTGTAAAAATTTGACATTTCTTCATTATCTCCGGTTTGTACCATCACCTGATCTCATAAGGATTATCCATTGCTTTAAGTCAAGGTTATGCATGAGCAGTGAGAAGATCAGAACCCCGTGAATCCCATTTCCTTGTGCTCTTGAATGACATTTCCCATGTAACATTTACAATGCTCTGTCTCAGGCAGCACTGTAGAATAGATGACCATCTCTTTTGGTGTCAAAACACAGTTTGTGTGACCATATTTTGAAGTGTTGGTCTCTATAAATTTGAAGGGCTGCTATTGTCTCGTACACAAAATTCATGTGCTATAAACTCTGCCTGTAATTTTAATTCAGCTAAATTGCAGTTGCATATTTATAATATAAATATACATATATAAACCAGTGAAACAATTCTTCATATCTAAATAGGTATTTACATATATTTTAAAGTCAGCTATAGCCTTCTGTTGCTTGAGTTTTACCCTGTCACGTGTCAGCTTTACTACTTCTATCACAGATGACTCCTCATGCTTCATGTTGATGGGGAAAAAAACTTAGTTCTTTTTCTTGAAGTTTCCAAATCAATTCTGTAAACAAGTTTCAAAAATGTAGATAACAGCAGATAATGATCAGGAAATGTTAACTGCCTGTCACAGGAATTGTTTATGAAAACAAGAGAGCTATGCCTAAGAAGCCGTTGGTAGCATCGTGGATATGAAATTTTATTTCCATTGATTAGACAATGGTGTATTTTACTATTCAAGGACAGGAGACAGAAAATATCAGCTTTTCATCACACAAATTTTTAATGGTAGAAATTCAGCTTTTTCATTTTAGCAGAAGCAGCAGAGAGGCAGCAGGATGCAAAACAGATGAAGTAAAGAATAAATGTGTGTGATTATAGATTTCAGTTAAAGCAATCAGAACTTTGCCTAAGATGTGTCTACATTTGTCAAATCCAAGACAAACTCTGTAAATTCAGATAAATAATTTGGAGCTGCAGTTTGCAGATGCTCACTCAGACTAAGGTTATCTTAGCAGTAAATTATTTCTCATCCATCACTACCTCCATCTTGATTTATTGCAAGACAGATTTGATAAGACAGGATTCCTTCACAAAGGGTAGCTTTCCTTCATTTCAGACTGCACATCATAGCGTTGTATGTACTCCTTAAACGGAAAAGTGATTTTCTCTATAGTAAATGGGTCTATATGGAACCAATCTTTGGAAAGCAACCTAGATTTCAAACTGAGTCAATAGCAAGCTAGGCAGCACATTATCTTGGTAAGTCTTGCCTAATAATAAAAATCTCAGTGACAGAGAATTGTTTATTGTTCTTATTTGAAGGGTGGATGTCAAGGGATAAGAACCTACGTTAATTCATCATGTGTAGGTCTTTAAATAAAACGTTGTCCTGGAAGTCTGAAACATAACTCTGCCTGTCTCATCTATAGACACAGGGAAGAAAGCAGTTCTTCATCCCTGATGGCACATAGATGTGCTGGGTTAAATGGCCACTGACAAAGGTACAAAAGCCACAACTTAGGCTGCTGAGTGATACAAGCCAATGATGAGCCAACACCAAAGAACCTTCTGGCTAAGCCGGACAGCTGAAGTGGCAGAGGATACACCAAAAAACTTAGTAGGAAGCTCAGAAAGAAATGTCAGCCAAGTGATGGTGACCTGCACACAGCAGCTTGCAGGCACAAAGGATTTACAGAGACACCAACAGATCAGCGCACTTTGCATGGTCATGGTTATTCTTTTGAGGCGTTCCACGGCTCAGGAGCATAACTGCCTTCTCTCATTCATGAAGATTTTAGGCTTCATCCAACCTATGTTCAGTTTTCACAGATCTTAGTAGTTTATGCCAAATATACCTGAAATTCCAGTTTAATTCTGTGTTGTAATGTTGTAGACATTACAGTTCCTCCTGCCAAAATGCAGTACATGGGCGGGGTGGTGTGGCTGTGTGTGAATTTAATCTCTTGCTGTCTGTTGTATACTACTCCCTGAAGAAATAGTGCATATGTCCTCATGTTCAGCTAATGCCTTTTACCATCATTATCTTTATTCAATATACATGAAGATATTTATCATTACATTTATAATGAGAGAGGAAATAAAACAAGTAATAAGTTGTTATGTTTTTATTTGAATCCCATGTACCCCAGAATGAGCTCATACTACCTGGCTTTTAAAGGGATAGAGCCTTTAATAAATAAGGTCACAAATAATAATATAGCCAGTCAAAAACCCAACCCAACCCAACCCAAAAAAAAACCCCCAATAATAAAAGTCACATTTATGACATTTCAAGCTACCACCAGCATAGAAAATATTCTTTTCAGATAATCATCATATAAATCAATGCTAAGGCCTAATAAGTATCTTCTTGAGCCACTTCCCTTTAGTAAATTCCATGAAAATAGTGCATATATAAAGTGTTGTTAAAATGAAGTTGGACACAACTTCATGAAATTTTACATAAGGCGAGGAGTCTTGTTAAAGTTCAGCTGCCGTTTTAGCTCTCTTTCCATTTTGCCTTAATGCACCACAATAGTGCCTTGAAAAAGAACTATGCTATTTAACATTAAAAACAAATTCCTACATTTAAATTGTAGGACTTTTTGTTTTGCTGATGCATGTGTAAAGATGAAAACTGGTTATGTTTGATTAAATTGGGCTGCTGTATGGTTGACAATTCAGCAGCAAAGCTCCTTAGAACTACTCATTTAAATGGAAAGTGTTAGTTTCCATATTTCAGAATTTAAGATAGTGGGTTTAAATGAGGAAAGCAGAATACAATGGAGAATATGTGTCATTAATTACCAAGTGACATAAATACCAGCCTACATTTCCAGCATTTCATTTGCCATTTCCCACCACTCTTTATTTCTCATTAAAAACCCTCAAGTGTTAAAGGGGAAATTTCCTTTTGGGAAAAAATTTAAATGTTCTTCAATTCCTGGGGTTTTAGAAAGACTCAGATACCATTTAAAGTCCTTTTTCATTCCTGTGTGCATCATTCCATCAAGATCCATCAGCTCAGATGCAGCAATCCATCAAAAGGACTTTAAGATGCAAGTTATTTAATTTTTGATTTGTTATTCTGAAGATGAGCACTGAAAAATATCTGGGAACTTGCTTACATTTTATTCAAGCACCAAGATAACCAAAGCATTTTCACTTGCTTTTTTCTGAGTTCTATTACTACAGCAGATTGCTCTTAAGGCTATGATTTTGCTCCTAAGTACCATGGTACTCCAATAACACCGCTTGCATTAGGTGAGAGTGGGTTCCATCCAGTCTGCAGAGTAATTCTTTACCATATTTTTTAGCTTTCTAAATTTTTAATCATGTCATTTTCTGCTGATTTTAAGACCAGAGTTGACTATTAAGGCTAGTCTTACCCTCTTGTTATCATAGGTGATTCAACTTCATCTAGTTACTCTGTTATGAGGCCAACATCTTGGCTTTAGAAGCAGCATGTTGTTCTAAGGATACCCAGAGATGGAGAATGCTCATGTTCTTTTCATAGCTTTTTCCAGTAATTAACCTCTTTTCCCGTAATTAAGCAGCGATGCCTAATTTTTAATTTAAATTAGTTTTGCTTAGGATTCAGCTCTTTATCCTTATAATCCTTCTTCTGCAGAATTGCACAGTCCTTCCTATCTGATGTTTTCTTTCCAGGCAGTATTTATGCACTGTAATCAGATGTTTCCTAAATGTACTTTTTCAAATGACTATTAAGAGCTGTCTTGTCTGGTCTCTCACAGTAAAGGATTTTCTCCAACTCTCAAATAGTTCTTGTAGTCCATTTTCCTAATGTCTTTAAAGAACATCAATCCCAGAAGTGCACACATCAGTCCAGCAGTGACCTCTATCCAATGTTGTTACCTTAAAGAAGGAAATCAGACCTTTTTGACATAACTCTTTCGCCACATGAGCCGGCAATGTGCACTGGCGGCCCAGAAGGCCAACCGTACTCTGGGCTGCATCAGGAGAAGCGTGGCCAGCAGGTCGAGGGAGGTGACTCTGCCCCTCTACGCTGCTCTGGTGAGACCTCACCTGGAGCCCTGCGTCCAGCTCTGGAGCCCTCAGCCCAAGAAGGACATGGAACTGTTGGAGCGGGTCCAGAGGAGGGCCACAAAAATGATCCGAGGGCTGGAGCACCTCTCTTATGAGGACAGGCTGAGGGAGTTGGGCTTGTTCAGCCTGGAGAGGAGAAGGCTGCGGGGAGACCTGATTACGGCCTTTCAGTAACTAAAGGGAGCCTATAGGAAAGATGGGGAAAATCTTTTTAGTAGGGCCAGCTGTGACAGGACAAGGGGTAATGGTTTTAAACTAAACCAGGGTAGGTTTAGACTAGAGATAAGGAAGAAATTCTTTACAATGAGGGTGGTGAAACACTGGAGCGGGTTGCCCAGAGAGGTGGTGGAGGCCCCATCCCTGGAAGCATTCAAGGCCAGGTTGGACGGGGCTCTGAGCAACCTGATCTAGTTAGCGGTGTCCCTGCTCACTGCAGGGGGGTTGGACTAGATGACTTCTAGGGGTCCCTTCCAACCCAAAACATTCTATGATTCTGTGATTGACAAGTTAACTACCTTTTCCTATTGGTAAATGCAATGTGATTTTCTATTGAATCTGTAATTACTTCAGCTCATACATGGAGAAATAATCTCCCTGTCTCTAGCCTAAACAGGAACTCCAACAAACCTTTATGATGAACCAACTCATCAGTGTATTTTGGTTTTTTTTCCCTCTAACATGCTCTGGGGTGCCAAATGCTTAACAACGTACAGATGTTAAGTTTCCCTTTAAAAGTGATTAGCTCCCCCCTTTGCCGCCTTCTAATTTCTTAAAATCAGGTGTGTCAAAATCTCTGTGTCAGGGCAGGAGGAGGGATCAGTCTGTGTGACAGATGATCTAAATCATATGCAAACTCGGGAGATAATCAGCAAATTTAGAAAGCAGGGGAGGGGACAGCAATAGGGTATCAGCCCTCTCCAGTCCCAGGACTGGAAGGAGAAGAGGCTCCTATCCATGCTATAATGTATTTCCTCATCCCAAGCTAGTTTCAAAATTCACTTCCAAACTGTACAAGCCACCTGCAGGTATTCTGACTAACACTGAATAATATTTGATGAGAATCGCATTGATTTCTGCAGAACCACGCATGCAGCATGGTATTGCTCAACGTGACTGAAAGTAAGAAAAATTTGGCCCCAAAGAAAATGACTCATGCTAGTCTCCCTTTACAGTTATTTTAATAATGAAGTAACTAGAACTGAGCCTGACTATTTCTCTTGTTTCTTTCTCCCCAGTCCACCGACAGCTCTGTTTTGTGCCAACGCACTGGCACCATGTCCAGGTAGCTGATGGCTGTGTTGTTAACAAGAGGATTTATGACTTTTCCCAAGTATTTCATACTCCACACAATCCTTTTATACAATTGATAGATTGAAAGGGCTTAAGTAGGGTTTCACTACTTAAATGTTTGACAATATAACCTTTATAGCATTTATTGAAAGGTGGAAAATGCAGAAAGCTTATAAATACTTCCTTGTATTGAACAACCCCCCTGCGGGATAGGAACTTCATTGATCTGAGCGTTATATCTGTCTTATAGCCTGGGACGTGCAGAGTCCTGTGTGCTCCTTAGCCACGCCTTGGACAGAAAGGAATCAGTCATGGAGAATGGTTTTGAGAAAGGCTCTGGCTTGGGCTTGCTAATGTGCAGGATCACGACATGTTCTTTGAAGGACGGTAGCCAGAAAACACCTGAGGTTTGTAGAGCTTCCTGATGAAATAACTCCTTTTTTGTGACAATTTTTGTGTAGGAAAAATAATTATTCTTTTTTTTTGTAAAAAATGACTTGATTGCCTTCCTACCTCTGCAGTCCTGTAGTCAGAATTTCATGACTGCTGAGCCCTTGAAACCTGAAGATAAGATGCAGTTGTGAAATATTGTTGTTCTGAACTAGAAGTGTCTTTAACTTGAATATTGGTGACATTTTGATGGCAAAAAAAAGACGTCTGGATGGAGACTGATGCATTTTCTCTTTGGTAAAGAGAAGCACAAGAATTCATGATCATAACCCAAGATAATTTTGTGCTATTTTTTTCCTGTTGAAAAGTTCCCTCTTCCTTCTCTCATCCTAATAAAATGGGCCATCCTGACTTAGACCAGTAATCCATTTAGTTCAACATCCAGTATCCCACCGTGTCCGTAAGTACCCAGTTACATCAGTGTCTAGCAAAGTGCAAGAACAGGCCAAGTATTTGTAATACTTCCCTCTTATACTTTCTTAGCCTTTAGTTCTTTCAGCACAGGCACCTCCTGAGGTTGACTGGTTTCTCTGTGTCCAGTAGCAGAGGACTCCTCTCACATGAGCAGCTCCCCCTGGAAACCTTGTCAATTTTTAGCATTCACGGGATCATCTCTTGAGGAGCTCTGCAGATCCACTACTCCAGTGGGACCACCAACTTCCCCCTAATCCTTTTTAAACTGACTCCTAGTAGCTTCATTTGTTGTCCTGGTATGAGAAGAGGCAGTGAACCCTTCCCACATCACTAATGATTTTGCAGCTCTCTGTTGTATTCTCCTTGAGTCTTCTCTTTCCCAAACTGAAACACGTTGGCTTATGAAACAGTTCTTCACACAGAAACGGGTCTCTGACTTGATTCCTCCTCCTGCCCTTCTCTGAAAGTTTTCCAGTTCTGCTCTGTGTATTTCTTCAAGATGAGGAGATCAGAACCATGTGTTGTGTTCATGATGTGGATGAACCATGGATTTATACAGTGAAGTTTTCCTCTTATTACATTTACAAGGGCATTTTTATTAGTTTTGGCTTTTCTATTTGCCTTTAGAAAGAATGGGAGTGAATAGTGGTAGGGAATGTAGTAACTGTTTTAGGAGTTCAGGGGAAAAGGTTGTGCGTGTATCTAACAATATATAAGCATGCAGTGTTTATCTACCTTCTGAAATACTTGCTGTGTATTTGCTTAGGAGCTGACGAGAACTTTTCCTTGTTTTGGGCTGAGATATTTTTAAAGACTACTAAACACATTTTACGCGTTCAAGAAAACACCACTGAGCATCCCTAACCTTCCCTCTGCTCTGTGCTAGTCACCATCGTCCCCACTGCTCCCAGCCGTGTTAAGATGCCTATGAGCAGTGCTCCTGCTGCGTACGTTGGGTCTATTCTTTGGAACATAACTCTCAAATGCAAATTAAAGCAAACTTGTTTTTCATATCAGGTCAAGCATGCGCTTCTTTTGCAAAGACATTTTAGGTAAAAGTAAAATGCATACCAAAATGTGCAGATTATCCTTTTTTTCTATATTAATTAACTATAGAGAGTAGATGGATTGGTTTTCTTTGCATTACTGTAGCCGTATTTGACAGAAGATGTAGCACCTTAGCACAAATAGTAGTGTAGCATACATTACGTAGTTATGCGATGTAGTTTTACACTAGGTACTAGTTCGGAACAAGCTTTATACTAATAAGCTTTTACCTTATTGTTCTCTGGTAGGCAAAATGAATAATTGGAAATGGAATTCTAAGCTTCACTGGCAGCAAGAATGGTGCTTGGTTCCTAAGCAGTATACCGTACAGGCATGTCAAAGCATTACTGATTCTTCAATATCTCTGGCTGTGTGATGCTCTGAAAATATTTCTCAAGAGGATAATGAACAGCAGGCTGTTCACATCAGCTTTTTCTTTTTTCTTTTTTCTTTTTCTATATTCTTCACAACAGCATTTCTTTGTTTTATCGTGTTCCCGCTGAAGTAGCTGTTCTGCTTTACTTGGTGCCCCATCCCACTTGATGGGTTCTGAAAGAGATGGTGGTAGTCCGTTTATTCTCCTCACTGTAGAAAGATACATGCTCAAATCCAGATTCAGTTCTATTCTACGGTTCCGCTTTAAGGACATGGGAACCCTTTTTCTCTTGCTCTGATTTCCAAAGAATTTTGTGTCAATGAAAAAGGTCCCCCAAATAACACAACTGCTACACTTTCTAATAGGCAAATAAGGTTATGTTCAGCCTGCTTTGTGTTTTCCATGAACTAACTCTGTGAAGCTGTTCCAGTGAAATAAATGCCAGGGAATTTTCTTGTAAGTGTTAATCCCAAGAGATGCTGGGATGGAGCGATTAATGACTAGGAAGGGTCTGTATTATCTCCTTATCTGCAGAGCTAGGATTTTGTTGAAATCCTTTCAGTACGTAAACTCACAGAGTTAAACATATGGCAAGCTACATGTTATTTCCCCTGATTTGCAGCAGTGTTCCCCAAAGGCTCGCTCTCCTGCTTTTATCCATGTTCTTCAGTATTATAGCAGCCATGTAGAATTTAGCTGAATTTGAGAAGTTACACAGTTCAAAAAATCAAACAACATTTAGAAAAAACACCTCCACCAAATGCATAAAAACCATCAGCCCCCTCCCCCCCCAATTTAAGAAGATACTGAGTTTTTAGGTTGATTTCAATAAAACCCTGCTTAAGTTCTTTAGAACCTGATTGGTTGAATCCCTTATAAGGGATATTAATTAATTTCCACAAAGGAAAAGTTGTTTTCCATGGCACTGGGCAATGACTATTTAGTTTACCAATTTCTACCCAACATTTCTTACTAGCTAATATCTGATCTGAAAAGTCAAAATGTTTCTTGGGGACCTCAACTAAATATAATGAAAAATCAGTTCACAACATTTCTTTGATGTTTTTCCTAAAACCAATGAAGAAATATTAGTTACAATGCTGATACAATTCCATACTGAATTATTCTTTTGATGAAAAACATCAGCACTATAGTTCTGCTTACTATATCGCTTTGTATGCCCTATGCACATAAAATCAGAGGTACTACTTCAGGAGCTGTTGGCCTTAATTTAGTATAAAAGGAGAATTTTTTATACTTTTCTTCTAGCAGGGATTTAAAAATATACATTTAAAACAATTTAGTGACCCTTTTTGGTTCAAGAATGGCATGTTCACGTACAAACCAGCAGAACCCCATAACTTTGCTACTTTCTGAGGTTAAAATTACAGTATTTTCAGGCATTATTTAAATAGATGCTATCCACAGTAGCCTTAGCAGCTGTAAAACTGCCAAGTGAATGAAACCATGCATAGGAAAATTGCCAATGCTTTATTCAAAGAGGATGTAACCTACTCATCCCTGAATAGTCAAGCATTATAGAATAAGGTGAGGTTAGAGAAGATGAGAGGATGAGGATTTCTTTTTGCTCAGAGGGGTAAGATTTAAAGCAAAGGGTGAAACATCGGTACTTTTGGATGGAAGCAACCAGATGCATTTTGGGGCTCCAAATGAAGAGGAGAGAGAACTGAATGCATTTTGTTGAAGGTTTGATGTCAGCTCTGTTGGGAGCAGTGTATGACAGCTACTGAGCTGCAGGTCAGCAATTCAAAAATAGGCAACTTCCACAGGAGCAGGGCATTGCTGCTCCTTCTGCGAGATGATTTTGGTACACAGCCAGTCCTCTCCCTCCATCTCCCTGGCTGCCACAGAAGCTAGCAAGACTGTTCAGAAGAGCATTTAGCCCTTCCCATGTACATGAGTAAAAGAGGACATCACCCATCAGGCCTATGAGGCCAAGACTATCTCAGTTAATCAAATTTCCTGTTTGTTCTGAGGGAAATGAACAGCAAGTGAACTGATATGCCTCACGAGGAAGTTTCACCTTATTAATTAAAAAAATATCAAAGTGAGACTTTTTATCTTTACGTTTCTGTTTTAAACCAAAGTTTCTGAAGTGATGCCTCCATGATTGGGGCAGAAAGCTAGATGTCATCTCTGCCCATGCTCCAGGGCACCAGGGGAGAGAGCCAGCTCAGGTCTCAGCAGTAGGCAGGCAGGGCAGGACTTGCCAGCTGCACCAAACCACTCCTCTATCAGCCAGTGCTGGCTTCTGTCCGAAGAGCAAGAGCAGAGGATGGAGGTAACAATCTGCATGAAAACCCCTGCATGTGACCCTGGTGACCTGCGGCAAAGTACTAAGTTCTTGGTACGTCATTTCATTTTTGCTTTAGATGATGAAAAAGTCTGTATTTTGAATCTGTCCCCCTGTCCCCCCCCCCTTTTCTTTTGCTGCAGAAAGTGAATGTGAACAAAAGGGAAGAGAAAAATTATAGGAGTGAACATAAAAGAAATGCTAAATTTGAAATTAAATGAAGTTCAGATAATCATCTGTCACTCAGTTTCCCAGTATTATCCCTTAATAACCTTATTGTCTCTTTGCCTATTTGCTTCTTATCTATTTAAAGCAGTTGTTTATCATTCACATGATTGGTTCCTCATCTATGTGTTTCCAAAAGGAAGGGAAGATAATATCCCCAGATAGTTTTTCCTCCTTTTTGTTTCATTAGTTGACGAGAAAGTGGGGAATTAGCATGAAAAAAAACCCCTATGCTAGCACTAGATTAAAAATGGCCTTGAAATACAGGGCTTGGAGCCAGATCCATCCTTCCCAAAGTTTGGATGAGCTCAGATTTGGGCTTTAGGGGCTGGCAAAATGCTAATTCCAGGCTAGCAAAGCATAAAGTCCAGGAAAAGCACAGCCTTTTGTTCCAAATGAATAGCTGAGAGACACTGAGGGCCCCGACTGTCAATTGCTTAACATGTTTAGTGTGTGGAGTATTCTGGGTTCCCATAAGCCCAGAGCTAAGCACTATGAAGTGGCTTAAACACATGACGAATTTAAAGAGACCAAAGAACCCTGGGCCTGGCACAACTGCCCCCAAAGAAGCTACTGCTGTGGACACCTACAAACGTTCATCTTCACTCATGGAGTTGTTAAATATAGTCAATAGGTCTGGTTTTACGAGGCAGTAAGTACATACATGCCTGTGTGCTCCAAGAATGAGGAGTTAAGGTTTGAAATAGCGCTTTTGGGGATAGTTAAGTAAGGGATGATATTTTACTTTGTGTAAGAGCATTCCCACGTCAGCCTGTTTTTAGACGTATCAGTGCTCCCAGGACTGGCAGCACAGCTGCAGAGCCGTCCCAGTGTTAATCCATACGTGTGAACTGAAGCTCTGTCCCAGCTGTGTGTGCAAGGATGGTCCCACCAGACCTGGCTGTAAATTGGTACTGGGCTGTTTGAACTCACGATGGATGTCAGCCATACTACTCTCTGGTGTGGTGTTGGTCACAGAAATAAATTTGCTTCACTAAATAGATGGTGGGCAAAGGGCTATGGGGTGGTAACCCATGTGTGTCAGCTCCTGCTGTGCAGATGAGAATAAACATCATGTAACAACTCCACAAACACCTAAATCTTGCCTTTTCCATGTGGCTCTTGCCTGTGTTTCTTTGGCATGGTGTACAGGAACACTTAGAGGTATTTGGCACACATTAAAATGGGAAATGTTATTGAGTTACATATGAGTAAAACCTGATAACAGAGCCACTAACTGCACCTACCCTACCTTCAGGTACTCTTGTATGAAGTTAAATATCGATTGGTTATGCTGTTCTTGCATCCTCAGTTTTCAGTGCGGTCTGTAATGACAATATTGTGTGCAACGTCTGGAAGGTGCTGGCTGAAGGGCAGTTTGATGGGTTGAAGTGTCTGGGAGACAGTATGGGACTGTATGATAGGTTTCATGATCTCAGTCAGATTTTGATGTGATAGCTGAATAATTTACCCCAGCAGGTCATCTGGCAGGGGTTGGGGATGCAGAGGCCTGTTTTTTTCAAACAAACCAGAACTGATGGCACTTTCACTTGCATGCTGGGCTGTGAGCCGAGGTGGCTGGAAAGCTGTGGTGTTGATGGGGTTGGTAGCCTTGGGCAGGTGGGGTGGGAGGATGGAGGGGGCAGAAACCACTGCTGCTGCTGCTGTCACACCACAGGCTTCCAGACATAACGAGGGGTGGGGACTAGGCAGTGTGGGGACCCCTTGCGCGTGGAGTCAGAATAAACTGGGATGACTGAAACGCCCCACTAGTTCCTCATCTCCAGGAGTGGGATCTGTACCAACTGCTGAACTATGGCAGCTTAGCAGACTGAAGTAAACAAAAATTGTATTTCCTACCCCAGGCTGTAAACTGTGGAGATGGGAGAGCTGTCTGTCGCAAGGCTGCTCAGCCATGGTCTGAGCTGGTGCTTTGGGTGCAAGACCAGATGAACAGCTGGTGGAGGGGGCAACTGATCCAACTTAATCCAGGGACATCAGCTCTTTCTTCCTTCAAATGGGAGATATTTCTGTTAAGGGCCCTAGGTTTCCAGAGGAGCACCCCACAGCTAGCCCCCGTCAGAGTCCTTGCTGCAGCCGCTGGCAGGGACCTGGTATTCGCAAAGCTGCCACTGAGAAAGGCACGTGGCTCCGAGGTTCCTCCCTGCACATTCACAATTGTATAACATCCCTCTTGCAGCCAGAGCAATTGTTTACATGGAAAATTAATGTTATTCACTTTTTTTTTTCTGTGGTTTTTTTTTCCCCCTATCTTTTAATGTGATTTAACAGCTGGAGATGAGGAGAAGGCAGCACCAAGAGAGCAGCCAACTCTCTGCAGACGGGCAGAGAGTGCTCTGGGGACTACCGCTGGTCCATGGATGACAGATGGGAACTTATGGTCTATAACTTAACAGATGGATCACAGCTCTGCTTTTTACTTGCATGGAGAGCATCAAACGATTATGGGGTGGCTAAATAAAAGCAGCTAATCAGAAAGATCTGTGATTCAGTGTAGTGATTTGGGAGGATGTAATTTGCAGGGCTGACAACCTTGTGGCAGTGACTAATATGTAAAAACAATGGCAAGAAAGATGAATTATGGCCCTGATTCACATTCCGTAAAACTGTATTTCATGGGATAAGCATCTTTTTTTTTGTCTGCCACTCGCAACACATTTTTTTTTCTGTAGAAAGACATGATTTTGCTTCAGAAAGAGAATATTTAATTAACCGTGGAGACTAAAATAGAGATGTAATGTTACATTTTGATGTGATATGCTAGATACACATTTTTATATATAGGTATTTATTATCCCACCCCAAACTATTTTCTGTATTTGCTTTACCAGCTACCACTAAATTGACAAAATCAACAAGAACTTTTGTGATCTCTGTCAATCTCTCACCCTTTGCACCACAGTGGGATATGGCTCATTTGTGTTTCTGTCATTGATCATAGTGTGCTCGCTTTTTTTTCCGCATTTCATGAATGCCTGTCACAGTAAGAGAAACTTTCTGCTATTGTTATCTTTATTACTGTGAAACATACAGCAACAGCACCCATGAAATACATTAAATACTTTGATGCCTGCATTTCTTAGTAGCCTTCAAGATCTTTCATGGTTACAATATTGTGCAAAAATAAATGGGATGCAACAAAGTCATTCTGCGTAATGGAACCCCCAAAGGGTTCCCCCTTCCCTTCTCCCCAGTTTTCTTATCAGGCTCTAAGACAAAGTACAGTTTTAGGCACGCCGGCTTTCAATGGATGAATTTATCTCTCTTTTACCGGGCTGTCATGGCACACTCAAAGTTACTTCTGAGCAGAAGTGTGGTTGCTTGTGGTTTGGTGTTTTTTTTTTTTTTTATGTTACTCTTTCTTTTCCCAGGACCAAGGTGTTGAATTTTTCCTTATAATTGTCCCACCTTTGCTCCAAAGGTATGGTTTACTTTCATATCCTGCTTTTTTATACCTATATTTCTGAAGGAAGTAAGACCTGTGCGGTCCTACTGTCTGTGCATGTGCTTGTATCAGACTCCCTATAACGAGTTTTGAACTTGCTCGATTTCAACCCTCTTTAACAGAAGGGTGGAAACCTCCCAGCTGGTAAGTTCCTACAAGACTTAGGAGATAGAAAGGCTAAGAGGCTCACCCTTTATCGGATACCAGAATCCACAGAGGAAAGACAGAGAAACCTGAAATTTGAGTTGCAGTAATTCTGCTCTTTATCAAATCGCCTCTCTTTAGAAACTTTCCCAGTGTCACCCCTTCAAAGCTTTATTAATCCTAAAAGCTGTTACAGGGCTTACTTTCTGCATGAAAAATGGGAAAAAAACATGACTCCTGACAGTTACTAAATTATAATGAAACAGAACGTGTGCCCCTTTCACATGAATACTGAGTAAGTTTGTCAGGATCAGGGCTGAGGTATTGGAATGAACTCCAAAAGTTGCTTGTCATGATGGGTCAGAAAGAAAGCTGCACTGAGTGTGGTGGCTGCTGCAGCGGTGTGTGACATCCACAGTGAAAAATGAACACATCTTTAGGAGGGCACTTTCAGGGGAGAATTCAGGGAGAAATAGCAAAGGTGCAATATTAAAGACCTGCATAAATCACACATTCATCTTCCTCTGTTGATTTGTGTGAATTCAGCATTGCATATTCTTATTCAACATGTGTGTCATAGTTTATGGGGTGATTTTTAAAAGAGGGAGGAAAGGAAGCTTCCAGGAGAACACAGACATGAACCTGAGGAGAAGAAACACTAGAAGAACTACTTAAAATATGTGTTCAGTTTAAAGATGGCAGTGCTTGCAAGGAGGAAGCGTAACACCTGACATTATGTTGTCATGGCAGTAGACTTAACACTGTCCTATGATTGAATGCAAAAAAAGAGAAAACCATAAATATGAAATAGATGTCTCTCACTTAAGCCTAACAGACCATTAATATCTTCTGCCTTGCAATTTTGGATCTCCCCTGAACAGTGCAGAAAACAAGTTGGGCATTACTGGCTCTGTGTTGTGAGAGAAGTTAGAAATATTTAATTTCAAAGCACTTCTCTCTCTTAGAGAGATTTTTATCAAATTGCAGAAGTTGTTAGTCTCAGCAGCTTCAGTGTTTTCTTTTTCCCCAAACCATGGCAGGCTATATTTTATTGGTGACTGGAATCAGGAGCCTCTTAGGAATCCAGGTATCTTCTCATGCTGCTCATGCTATCCTCTTCTTCTATATGCCTGAGAGAGTGAAGTTGTTCTTTGATGGCCATAGTGAGAGTCCTGTTAGACCTTACTGTGTCACATTTGCTCCTACGCAGGTAGTCTCCATTCAAGACACAAGAATGCACGTGAGAACAAAGAATCAATGCAAAATGTAAGCTGGAAGGGATTTCTGGAGGTCATCTAGTTCAGACTTCTGCTGAAAGCTGGATCAGGTCCCCAAGGACCTTTTTGAGTCAAGTTTTGAAACTCTCCAGGATGGAGATGCCACAACCTTTCTGGGCCACCTACTCCAGTTGTACTCACTCTTGTGATGAAGGACTTTTTCCTTAAAGGTTCATATTCATTCCCTGATCTGTTCTCCCCTGCTGGTCTGTGTGCTTATAGTGATTGATTTTGCACAGGGAGATTATGCAGGAGTTTGAACAAAAGATCTCTAGAGCTAAAAGCATGCACACAGTTGATTGAGCAACAGTTGCTGCTCAGAAGTCACAGCTAGGATAAGTACTGGGCACGGTCTGGGACAGGGCACGGACTGACTGACATGTTGGCATCTATGGAAAGGTTCAGATGTTTGAGCTGCTATGGAGGAGATTTGGCTGTGCTAGTGTGGGCAGAGAGGAAATCTGGCAGTTAGTCTAGGGTGGGAACAAAAGGATGGATGGAGAGAAAGTGTGGAGAACCTAGGTTAGCTAACAAAGTTTCTCACTTCGTTCTGTGCTTCTGGGGCACTTAAGTGTATTTGCCTCCTGTTAATATGGAAATTATATCATGGCTTGCACTCTCAGTTGCATAACATCTCTGTGGCATGACTGCTGTTGTTTACTGACAAATATTATGAGGAATGTCTCTTGAGAATGTTTTTTAATCCATTAATGCAGTTTGGCAGCTGGAGAAAAAGAAGGTCAGCCAGCTCCCCACAGACTATGGGTAAATTCTCCTTAGACTGCAGTGGGAAGACAATTGCATGTTTAATACACATTTGTGTAATTGAAAGCTCAACGGTGTTTGGGGATGTGGACACTGGCAGTCACAATCAGTGGTTCCCTGAGGCTTTGTGGTTATATGGCATTATCTAACACTTGGTTGTACATTTTAGTGCAATGTGGGAAAATCTTCAGAGTGAATGGCCTGTAAAGCTCAACATGCAGGCCTGCTGTGACCTGGTATTTTCTTGAAATTCCGTGTGACTATTGCCATTTTCGTGTTGGGTTCATCAATTTCTCTTTCTCATAACTCTCTGGAAAGGTCACATGCAGTTTGTAGTTCATACTTACATTAAATTGTTCCATTTCTACATCATGAATTTTTGTTTTGATCTGTATTAAATCTTCAGTAAAATATATTAATTATTCATTGGTCAAGAGATGTGTTACCATCTTTTCCCAAGATGCATTCAGATTTTGCAATATCTCAGCACTTTAAGGGCTGGCAAAGCTCAATACAAATCCCTTTTTCTCCTGTTGCCCAAATGCATTAGTTCACACTTTTTCTGCTGAAGAATGAAAGAAGTAACTTCCCTTATGCAAGCTGTTTTAATGCATTGTGAAACATAACAAAAATCTGTATTTCAGTTTGTTTCAAACCCTTGTTCATTCCTTTGATCATTCGCACAAGAGAGGGAAACAGACCTTGGAGGTACTTTCCACTGTTGGATGTACCTTCCCAAGCCCGCCTGCCTTACTGGGAGCAGCTTCTGTGCCTCTCTGGATCTGCCTCCTTCTGCTGAATCCATTGCTCAGGTCGCATTACTAAGGAGGAAGGGCAGCTAGCAGTGCTGCACCGGTGACCATACACTGCAGAAGGGGAAGGTTGGGGAGATCTACCGATCCAGTATTTTGTCACTGTGATGGCTAGCTCTCCTCTGCTTGTCCTCAGCACATCACATCCCACTTTAGTTCATTGCTGTGGGCATGTGCCTAGCCTGTGCTCCCTCGCGGGTGAACTGCTTCGTTCACATGCTCAACAGAGCTGGTGCTAACCTCACCCATGAATGTGGGCATTTCCTGGTCTGACTGTCCTCGTCGTGTGATACCCTTTGCATGCCTGATTAAAATCAGTGTTTGTTGTGGCCAGGTTGTATTTGGGGTCCTGGTCTAGTCCAGCCCGCAGGTTCCCTCCCAAGTTGGATGTCACTGCACAATTCGGCTCTTGTCCACACATGTGTTGTAGCTTCTTTTGCAGATGCACCTTTGGAAGATGGTTGCTGCAGACTGTAGTGCTGATGCCACGTAAGTGCAAGATTTGCTCTTTGTAGCATTGCTAAATGTCTCTAAGCACACTTGAGATGAAGTCATGATTTTTCATATTTTGCTTTAAAAACTGAAGTAAGATGCTGCTGTGCCGTGTGGCAGTGTGCTCCCGCCCCTTTGACTTCTCCCCCCCCCCCCCCCCCTCCTTGATCTCTTTCAAGCAATAACCACCTGTGGCGGTCGTGCTAGATGTGTCTGGTCATGAAAGATGCATCCAGTGGATGTGGGGGAGACAATGCCATAGCCAAGGGCTGTTGTGCAATGTGCCCACCTGAGCACAGTGAAGGAACTAAAATCTGCGGTCGGTACGCAAATATGACTGTGAGCCGCTCATCTGACCCCCACCAACAGTGAGCAGCCCAAGAGCAGGGATGCCTCTCAAGGTTGCTCCTCAAGGCTGAGAGATTCCTTACCACAACAGATTCTCGGTAAGTGGCTAACAGCATGCTAACTCTGAAACCTTGGCTAAGTGATACAAAGGATTGATTGCGCATTTATAATCCTTTAGACATAAACCCTTCACCAAGTCTGAGGCTAGGGTTGGATCCAGCCGTACCCAGACTCCTCTCTGAGGAAGGAGTTTAGAAAGCAAGGGGATCTTGTCTGAACCTCCTGACTCAACGGGAGGGTCTCCCTGTCAGCTTTGTCTGACCCTGTCCTCTGTGCAGTAAATAACCAAGTGTACCTAGCCATTGAATCTTATAAACTATGGTCACATTTACCACTGAACCTTGTTAACTTACTGTTTTACATCAATAAACTATGTTTTTTGCCTCCCTCTCATTCCATCCATGACACGCTGTCTTCCAGGCTGAAGACTGACTGGAGAGGTAACGAAGGTTTAACCTCCCACACAAGCCCTAGCTGGTACATCGAGTGGTTCTGCGCTGAGCCGCTGCTCCCTCCTCTCTCCAATGAGATCAGTGCAGCCTCTTCTCTTTTCCCCATCATTTTAGGTACCCTGGTGGGCGCCCAGACTTTTGCACTGTGAGAGTGGTTAATTTCAAAGTGGAAGTGGGAAACAAATGTCTACATACTTAATCTTATCCCCTCCTTTATGTAAAATTGCCTCTGGATCTTCTAGCAGTAATTATCTAGCACTAAACAGAACTTTTTTTAACAGAGTGGAGAAAGCAGACAAATCTTAACTACTTGTAGGATGGATTCAGTGATGAAGAAATTCCCTAGACCTGCTCTGTTCTGTGATCTTTGTTTCTAACAGTGTTTTAATCCCTCTTATGAAGCATATCTTGAATGAAGTGGCACCTTTGGTTATAGTATTATTTGAAGACGTACAGAGATGAGAGGCTCTGCTAACAGTAATGGCATCACGTAGCTTTTGCATCCCAGCCTTTCAAGACCTGCATAAACTGATAGAAATCACTTCAACAAAACATAATCCAACTATGTGAAATGAAAGAAGAGAACTGAGAAGTGATTTGCACAAAGAGCGAGCTGCCTGTTTACCACACACAGCAACAAGACAAGATGGCAGCAGCTGTGTTTCTGTCCAGGTGCACTTGAAAAGAGTCACCTCTGTTCAGATCTCTTTGTTTGACTCAGTTCTTAAAGAAATGTTAAAAAAAAAAAAAAAGACAGACACACAGGGGAACACAAGTGCTGGCTAACTTCTGCCAAGATGACTGATAATTCCAGTATTTACAGAATTAAAAGGGTTGGTGTGAAGTACCGTGTGAATCCAGCCCCACTGCCTGTATGACAGCCCATCTGTTTCTACCCCTTTATCACAACATTTTTGTTCCATAAATTATCTCCATCAGGTCTATTAACCTACAGGCTAAATAAGTTGCAGCCAGAAAGACAGATTTGAAGCATAGTTTGTCTCTCTTAAAATGACTTATAGGTGGTTTCAGGTTGTACACATTCCCCTAACTCTGCTGGGCCCTTTTTGCTTTTGAGAGTGCTGACCAATTGGTTTTTTTCCTGGTGATTATCTCCCAGAACTTGTATTACTGTTCATCTGGAGATCAAAGACTGGGGGGCTATATAATTTTTTCAGAAGATGCAAGTAAAAATTATTTGAATCACCCCTGTGTACATTTCCCCAGATTATTCACTGAGTAGCAACATGAGGACAGATGTGACCCACCAAGAGGAAAAGACAAGCACAGGGTCATGTTTTCAGGTACCACTGACTATCTTCCAGTTGACCGTACTCAAGTTTTTGTTTTGTGAGCCCACTCTCTTTCCTACATTCCCAGTGTTACCAGTCAGATAAACGACGACATAAGTAAGTGGAAGTACCGAAGGCTCATGTGTTGGTTGTGGCTGGGACAGAGTTAATCTTCTTCACAGTAGCTAGTATGCGACTATTTGTGCTGGAAACAGGGATGTTGTTGTTATTGCTGAGCAGTGCTTACACAGCATCAAGGTCTCTTCTGCTCCTCACCCCACCCCACCAATGAGTGGGCTGGGGGTGCGCAGGAAGCTGGGAGGGGGCACAGCTGGGGCAGCTGACCCCAACTGACCAAAGGGATATCCCATAGCATATGATGTCATGCTCAGCAGATAAAGCTGGGGGAAGAGGAAGGAAGGGGGGACATTCTGAGTGATGGTGTTTGTCTTCCCAAGTCACCGTTATGTGTGATGGAGCCCTGCTGTCCTGGGGATGGCTGAGCGCCTGCCTGCCCATGGGAAGTGGTGAATGAATTCCTTGCTTTGCTTTGCTTTGCTTTCCCTATTAAACTGTCTTTATCTCAACCAACGAGTTTTCTCACTTTTACCCTTCTTATTCTCTCCTCCATCCCACCGAGGGGGAGTGAGCGAGCGGCTGTGTTGTGCTTAGTTGCCGGCTGGGGTTAAACCATGACAGTTCCTAACAGTGTTTGCTCTTCTTCTTTCACCTGCAGGTAGCTCATCACTTGCAAGGGCAGCTGCTGTTGCAGAGTGCTGGCTGTGTTTCCAGGCTGACCATGCACGGTGAAGGTCACCAGCTCTGTGCTGTGTTGCATGGTTCTCAGTTTTTTAGTTTGAGATCTTTCCACTCCATCTTTCTCTATTTCTGTCATATTCCGCCCCTGCTGCATAGTTTGCATTTGTTTGCATAAAATACTTGCTCTTACAATTACTTACCTAAATGCATATTCAGTTTGTCCCTAATTCATTCCAAGTATCATGCACTTATGTTTTATACTCTTCACAGTCCCCGGCATCACTATAATAATGTTCCTCTATGAAAGTAATTTTTAGCAGGTGAGCTACGGGGCTGCAACACAGCAGTTGTCAGCCTGTGCAACTGTAACACCAGTCACTGAGTGTTGTTTGCTAAAGCTTGTAGCAGGCATGTAAAGGTGAGTCTTCCAGCTTACCTATAACAAAATGAAGTGTGTCGTTCTAGCTGTCTTAGTGACAAAATGAAGAGCTTGAAAAGTGAATGTCAGAATATCCTCGATGAGAGGAAAACAAAAAGAATTTCACTTCTACCAGTCTTTGCTTGTCTTCCAAAATAAAGGAAGCAGAAGTGACCATTTATTTGTTTTGTGTAAGTTTGCAGACCACGTGTACACTGTGTAATCCTTCACTAGTTCTGTGCAGGCTGGTGAATGCTTAAAGAACAGAGAGTGAGATTGAGAAAAAAAAAAAGGAAAAAAAACCCCAAAATAGGGGCATCTGTGAAAGCTCTGCTTGTTATCAGCCAGCTGGCAGTCACCCCTGGCCGGCCAGCATGAGCACTGCTGCGGAGGTGAAGCACCGGAGCGTGTGGGCAGGGGGAGGAGTTTTGCGATGGAGCTTAGTGGACAAAGTGCGACCAGCCAGAGGAAACCAAGATCCTTGGTTACGTGAGCGTGCTGCTTGTGGAGCAGTGTTTTTACGACGCCCTGACTCCCAGAGACTGTGTCACAGTTTTGGAAACCTTCGTGTTGGCAGTAGAGGGGCCGCTGGATCCACGTGTCCAATCTCTACTTGACAGCCTTTGGGTTTAAAATCTTCTGTGGCCTTTCCAGCTCTCACCTCTTCAGGGGGAGGAAGCACCAGCCACAGCCTCAAGCGCCCAGGCATGCTGTGACCGTATGGTGCCGTGTAGCACCCTTCACTGCCCGTGCCAGCTTTGACACTGTGTAAACCCCACTGAAAACAGCTTTTTTACCCATTTCAATCCTTTGTCAGCCCATAAAAATGGATTAAGGCAGAGAGAGTTGGCAGACTGAACAAATACAAGGATATCACAACAGTTTCAATCCCTGGATTTGGGGATCAGTGATTTTAATAATGGGTATTGATATTAGAAGTGAGAGGGGGTGTTTCAAAGCTGACAGGAGGCTGGTAATTTGCTCTTTTTCACCTTGAAGCTCTTTTTGATAAACCGTAAAAATTCCCTTACATTTACTATTGCATTAAGGTTGATTTTACTCTGTATTATTCAAGCTGTCCTTTACTGCATGATTATGATTAAAATAGGAGAATAAAACGTGATGCCCCAATGATTCTTCATCTTCCTCTGGCGTATTTTCTGTGCCTCTCTTAAAATCCCTTGCTTTTAATTTCATCCACTTTTTATACCTTGTACATGTAAATTTGCTTGCTCCTTTACACTTAGCCTGAGTGCAAATATGAAATGGGCCCACAAGTTTTCCTTTTCATTGCGTCTAGTTTCTAAGTGCCTTTGTTAGGGAAGGCGCATGCACTCTTTGGTTTGCCTTGAGAATTGTTCGAAATTATTCTTTATTATGATGATAATTATTACTTGGTAGATTTTTCTCTCTGCTAAAGCTTCTCTAAACAACTGAACACACGGTCTCTATTTCCAGTGATAACTTCTATTTTACAGGTGTTTGGTTACTCTTTCATTTATGGGTAATATTAATGTACATGATATTCATGTACTTTCGCTTGCGTAATGTCTGTAATTCATTCCAGTTTCATATATAAATTCACAACGTAAGAGTACTGCAGAGTCAGGTCCTCTGAACTTTACAAAATTAATCTGCTGCATCCTAATTTAAATGTGTTGCAGTGTGTCTGCTTCAGTCTTCTGCAGCAGGGAAGCACTCTGATGGGAGAAAGGCTGTGCTGGCATGTGTGCCTCACCTCTGCTTGCAATGGTTTCTGTGGAGCATGTATAGAGAAACTGCTGACATGACCAAGTGTGGAAATAATTGAGGAGGGACCTGGTGGAAAGTGGCTCTGCTCTGCCAAAGCCTAGCAGTCCGCCATCCACACCTCTCCTTCCCTTCAGGTTCAACCCAGCCGGGTCCAGCCTGGACAGCCTCTTGCAGCTGCTATCAAGGATCAAGGACAACATCCCCCACAGTCGCACATCTAGGACTTTTTGGCTTCTGTCATGGTTTAACCCCAGCTGGCAACTCAGCCCCACATAGCCACTCGCTCACTCCCCCCACAATGGGGTGGGGGAGAGAATCAGAAGAGTAAAAGTGAGAAATCTCGTTGGTTGAGATAAAGACAGTTTAATAGGGAAGGCAAAAGCTGTGCGCACAAGCAAAGCAAAGCAAGGAATTCATTCCCTGCTTCCCATGGGCAGGCAGGTGTTCAGCCACCTCCAGGAAAGCAGGGCTCCATCATGTGTAACGGTGACTCGGGAAGACAAATGCCATCACTCCGAACACCCTCGCTCTTCCTTCTTCTTCTTCCAGTTTATATACTGAGCATGATGTCCTGTGGTCTGGAATATCCCTTTGGCCAGTTTGGGTCAGCTGTCCTTCCTGGCTGTGCCCCCTCCCAGCTTCTTGTGCCCCTGGCAGCGCAGGGGAAGATGAAAAGTCCTTGACTGGTGTAAGCCCTGCTTAGCAACAACCAAAACATCAGTGTGGTATCAACATTCTTCTGGTACTGAATCCAAAATGTAGCACTATGCCTGCTACTAGGAAGAAAATTAACTCTGTCCCAGCTGAAACCAGAACAGCTTCATCAACATCACGTCAGCACATTGAGTAGAAGAGCTATGGGAATTTTTACTACTGTTCTGTCACTGTCAGAAAAGAAGGCCGCGAGATCAAAAAAACCAAACGTGCTTTAGGTATTGATTTAGATATAATTTTCCTATAACATTCAGACTGTTTTTTTCCACTGGTTTATTTATAGCCCAAACTATCTTTCATTCCTTCCGGAGCTCAGCTGGATGCATGCTGCTGCTGCGTGATTTTTGTCCCTAGCACTTTTTCTTCCAAGAGGCCCGGTTTGCTTCTCTCTCAGCCTGGAGGTGATTCGGAAAGTCTTCTTGTAGAATGTGTTTTAGTTTGCCATAGCCCTGTGCAATGTCCTGTTAGAACAGGCATGGGAAAACTCAAGACTACATTGGAAATTAATTTAATGTATTCTGTGTGTGAATACATTAATGGGACTAGGAGTTCAGGCTTAAGTATGATGAGTTGTTAAAGCTTCTAAACTATAACAAGATCAAACATGATCTCATTACCACGTTCCAGTACCTAAGGGGTAGCTATAAGGAAGATGGAGACTCCCTCTTTACAAGGAGTCACATGGAGAGGACAAGGGGGAATGGACACAAGTTGCTCTTGGGGAGCTTCCGACTGGACATGAGAGGGAAATTTTCCCCAATGAGAACAGTCAACCATTGGAACAATCTCCCCAGGGAAGTGGCTGACTCTGCCACATTGGACACTTTTAAGACTCAGCTGGACAGGGTGCTGGGCCATCTTGTCCAGACTGTGCTCTTACCTCGAAAGGTTGGACCAGATGATCCTTGAGGTCCCTTCAGACCTAGGATTCTCTGATTCTATGATTCAAACATTTCATAGTGCCGAGGCTGTATTATTGCCTCCCCTGCAATGAAATCCTCCATTTTCTAACGCTTTTTTTTTTCTCTTTATTGACGCCAAGTGTGATATTGCCTGGGCTGATGGCAGGCGAGAGAGGTGCAGCCACAGGCCAGAATCTTACCACATCACACGAGCACAGGTACTTCTCAGACAGATGCCAGTGGGAGCCCTCTTAGCTCCTGTGTCTAAGGGACTCTCCTCCCACTTGGCACTGCCTATAGTTTGAGACTAATTAGGAGACATTTCTGATGGCTTATTTTGTAGAGTTTGTTTTTACAGTACTCTTGTAATTGCATGGAAAAAGGTCCCTGAAGTCCATGCAGGCTGTGATGCAGAGCAGGAAGGGAGGCTTCCCTCTCCCGGCTCATTCTGCGGCTCGGCGTGCCACGTGTCACCCAAGAGTCTCTTCTCTCTCTGCGCCGAAGAAGAGCCAGAGATGAGCAACAGAGAAGGGAAAGGATTAATCAGCGCGGAGCCTCAGAAATTCTAACTTTGTTTCTTCCCGTAAATGCCTGCTTCAGTAGCAAACCCTGCAGCCTGTTTGCTGAGAGGGAGCGTGCAGCATGTGGCATTGCGGGGGCTGTGGGAGGCTGTTGCTAAGGTGAATTTTATTTTATTTTATTTTATTTTTTTTTAGAAAGTACCTTCTTCTGCTTTTGTGATTTCCCAAACACTTGCTTAATGCTTGATTAGCAGTTTTAGGAAAATGCAATATAAAGACTCAATTTTCACTGTGGATTTCTAAAAATTGAGACCATTTAAATTCTTTTTTCAAGAGAAACAAAAACCAGATGTCAAGTGATTATCCATTTTGCTTCTGTATTTCTATATAGTCATAGCAAGTGTCATATGGTAAGGGAAAAGAGATGGGCAGAGAGGCAGAAGACTATCTTGTGAAACCACCTTATGTGCCTGTGACTCCTCCATCTGTAACGTGCCCGATGCAGCCAGCAGCTGATGCCAGATACTTAATATAGTCATCCCATGTTTGGGAACAAAATGATGGCAATGTATGGCTGTTTTGAAACACAAGGGTTGAAATTGCAGGCTCAGACAATAAATGGCACAACTGTTGGTCTTTCCATGACTTTAATTTCAAACGGGAAACGTATCTCACACAGGATGGAAAAAGCAGAGAACAAGCTCAGGGTCAAAACTAAGCTTTGCGACAGGGCTGGCTGATGGGTTTGGCTTCAGGCAGGGTATGCTTTGCACCTTGGGAAAGGCAAAGAGTAAGAATTACCATAACTGAGAACAAGCCTTGCTACATTCAAGAATATGTGATGGTAGGGGGTACTGAATATGGCTCCGCAATCTGGTTTGGTACAAATGAGAATCTAAACGTAGCCTTACGTTGCAACTGCTCTGCAGGTGTTATAATTTCTAAGCAAAAACTGAAGGAGGAAAATGGTTTATGTTGCTACTAAATTGACCTTTTGGGTGAAGGGCAGATAATGGTGGGTATGTGTATGCTGATAAGCATTCTTTTGTGACGAGAATACTTACTTAGATAGCTGCTAAATTCAAGGGCTCATAAAAATTGCCCGTTACAGGATGTTTTAGATTAGAGATGGGCTGCAGACCAAAAGGTTTTATATGTGATAGGTTACAGTTAGAAATTAAAAACACATCACAACCCTGTGTTGTAATGTTGAATGGAGCTCTTGAAAAGTTTCTTTTTTTAACAAAATCTCGGTTTCATTGAAGATTTGTTTACAAGAAAAGCTTGTGGAAAATTCCTGAGAATTTTTAACTTTGAAATGATTGTTTGAGTCAATTTAAATGTATTACATGCCAAATTAAGGAGTCAAAATAAAAAGAAAATAGAAGGAAAATATTTCCATTGATGAGAAGTTAACCTTTGCCTTTAAAATTTTCCTGTGGATTTAGCTGCGGCTCAGAAATTTCAAAATTCTCAAGGAAAGGAAGTTTCTCCAAAGTATTGCAGATTTTTTTCTGTATTACAAACCTGAAAGTTTAAAAAAATATTTACAGAGATGGTATAGAAAGAAAAGAAGTTCAACCTTGTGTGGAATCACAAAACCCAAATGGGCTTGTGGTGGTTGCTCAGGTATCAGTCTGCCACATAGTTAGTTTTAATAAAATACTGTATGTGGTACCATTCTTAACAATTTTGAGTGACTGGCAAAGTTCTTGTTCTGAAATGCTATTAAACTTAAATCAAGACCTTTAAAATAGGGTCTGGCTATATTCTTAACGTGGAATTATACATTTTGAACTGATAAAGACATTTGTCTATGATTTCAGTTTATACGTTTAATTTTATTTTTTTTTTGAGTACCATAAGATATATAATGGACATGGTTTCTAGGATGAAGAATGTATTTGTGGGAAGCAAAAACAGAGAACACATCTGAGCACTACAGAATGTGCTATCATTGTGTACTCTACTGGGTAGCAGAAAGAATGATTTATTTGTACCGCACACTCAAAATTCACTTCTTTGCTACTTTAATTACCTTTTTTTGGGGGTGTGTGTAAAACACTCACACATTTTAAATGTCTTCTTAGTCAGTTTATATAGTGTCAGGCAAGGAATTATGCCGTTAATGGTTTAAAGAATGAGTCAGGTTCAGAGGATATGCTTTTGCAATGTTCATGTTTGAGGTAATCAATCTGCTATCTTTAAGCACACTGCAAATATAGCAAATGTCTATAACAGTTTGTGTGAATGTAATCAGTGCTTCTGTGTGATTTTGGTCACATCGTGATTTCTTCAAATATATTAATGATACTGTCTTCATTCCTGTGAGTTACATATATTCATATTTGAAATTTATATCTGGATTGTACTTATAGCACATTTTACACATAACTTTTTTCTTTTGGATCAGTGTAACTTACAATAAAGTTCCAGTAAGGACCTTCATAGCTGTGAGCCTGAGCTTGCTGCAAGTGTTGGGGAGGTATTTGTTGTCTCAGAAAATTAATTCCATGAATGCTCTTGCTAGTAAAGATTTTTTTAGAATACTCAAGACTATTATAGAGTTATTAATGATGATAACAGGATATCTTTATTAAGTGAAAATGATAGGCTTGTTAGTGCATGATAAACAAATTCAGATAGTGTTATGAAATGCTTACAGTTTGATGTTGAAAGTATATTTTTATCTTAAAATATAATACATCCAAACCCCCAAAATAATGCTCCACAATGGGAACTAGAGTATAATTTCCAAGTGAGTTTCTTTTGTGGTAGAATGGAGATGGATTTTTCCCCCCATTTCCAAATTTGCCATTAACTTAGTATTAGAAGTCACAGTAATATGTAGAATCTGCAGTAGATATTTGCTTGATGTGCTGGGTAGTGAGGAAATATCAAAGATTTTAAAAAATCCCTTTTTTTCCAGAGTGTAGTGATATAATTTCCTTTTATTGTTTAGCAAAGCTCAGAGACCATGCACAGATGGATGACTTTAATACCCGCCTAGCACTGACATTTACAAAAGTGCCATATTTGAGACAAGTAATTGGACAACAGGCTTTGCACTGTTAGCCCCCACTCCCCAAAAGACACACCACTGAAAAAATATATACACTCTTCTGCTGAGGACAAAGAGGTCTGAAAGTCTGTTAATGAATCGCATAAGAAAAGAGATTTTGAAGTCTTTTGTCTGTAATAATATCTTCCCTGCTGAGAAGTTAATAATCTGTTGGCTCTCTTTTCCTCTTTTGAACATTAGTTTGAAGAGCTTCCATTATTGTTTTTGTTGCTAGCTGGGGAGAAAGCAAATTCTTTGACCTTACTATTACAGAAAAAAAAAAATTCTTTGCAGTCACGAAACAAATAGGCAAACATTTTTAAACACCAACCTTCCACCTCTGCCCAGCTGAGTGACCACAGGGAACTTCAAGTCCATGCTCTGTATGAGACCTTATGTTGGGTTGTACTCCACAGGTTTTTTTTGCCTTGAAAAAGGAGGATCCTGGATAAGAACCAAACTTGCAATTTTGCACTAAAGCACGTGTCGTTGTTTCTTCACTACCAATTTACTCACAAAAGCTATATTAAAATTACTGTGAGTGTACTTGCCTCAGTCTTTATAGTAATTTAATATATATATATATAATCTAACATAAATAGTACTTTCCTTTTTAATTTGGTAGCAACAGTGGTATATGAAGAACTTGGATGCCTGTAATGCAGATAACTAGGAAAACATCAGTCAACAGCAGATTTTTTCACATATGAAAGCAGTGAACACCCTAGGATTTAGTGTAGTGACATGCAATTCTTGTCTGTCTAGTGATACCTATTATATTAATAAGGTATCAACAAATTTTATCTCTCACTTTCCTTCTCCAGGGATTTACTTAAGTCTTGTTAATATGATTACAGCTCTTGCCTAAGTGGTTTCAACAGGAACAGTGACAGGACCATCCATAGGAGATGTAAACTGGCATAGGTATAAAAAACACCGGCTTACTTAATGGGATCTCAAGATAGAACAGATGGATTATTACTGATAGATTATCTGGTTCGCAAAACTTGACCCACCTTGTGGGTCCTGTGATCTTGTGCATGCTGGTGGTTTTTTTATTTTAAACTTTTTCCAGGATTTTTAGAAATTTCAAGTTTAATGTAAAGCACTAACAATTCTAATCAAAAGGACATACTTTACCTTTTTTTCATTAACAAAATACCTGGGATGTGAAAAAGATTTCACAGAATTCTTGTTTCAAAATCTGGGTTTTGTCTTAAGCTCGTTATATCTGGGGTGCTTGAATCCTTGCTTGTGACATGGATCAATGGCCTTGTAGCAAAATTTTTGCTAACTAATTTAGGACAATCTTAATTAAGCCATAAGGAACCTGAAAACTAGTAACTGTGAGAATTGAATATTATGCTGTCCTCTTTCTTGGGGCAATTTTTTAATTCACTTCTTTTGGGAGCTTAAGAAGTGATACAGTCAACATTTTTTGAAGAGGATGTTCAACAACAGAAAAGCTTTTTTGTCTTGGGGAACTTTTATGATTTGTTTCTGAATGTTGATTTCCTAACAGTTTTGAAATACCTACAATTTTTCCATATAGCTTTTCTCTCACTCTTCTTGAGATGTCAGAAAAGGGAAATACCTGTTTAGATTTCATTGCCCTAAGGAAGACACTCTGAGTTGAATAACAAAGACTGTTTTTCAAAATAAGAACTAGAGCAAGTTGTACCTTCCTAGCATGTGGGCTCGAGTAATTGTTTTATGAAAAATGAGCTCTACATTTTAGTCCATCTGCTAAGCTCAGGGCAAAACTCAGTTCAGCCATGGCTGGGCATGCACAGTGGTAGGATATCACCACTTCCTAATGACTTCTTTCTGTAGAGGTTCAGCACTGACTGCATGTAGGAGTAAGTCATGTAAGGAGTAAAATCATGTAAGTTGTGAAGACCAAAACCAGTTAAAACCAAGACCAGTTAATGTGAGAGAGAGGGTGCAGCAGCCACTGCTGCAGCCTAGACGTTGGTATAGAGGCTTTTACTCAGCAAAGTAAGTTCTCCCCTTTATTGTGGTTAAATTGGCTTTTAAATCTTTCATATTTCAGAAGCAGAGTTTGAGTACCACCACTTTTCACGTAGCCTTTTTTCAAGTTAGACTCTGAGCAGATGTCTACGAGAAGATAGGCATTTTCTGTGGACCTAATGACAACAACGGAGCATAACAATGCATGGAAGATTAGGAAACCGGGAAGCTAGCCTTAATCTTCACACAGTGAAAGACTTTTGTCACAACAAAGCTTTTAGCATCCAGCAGAGAGTTTATGGATAGTCTAATTTCTTATTAATCAGGAAAGTGCCTGGTATATTATTGAGTGAAGTGGGGTTCCAAAAATTAACACTATTTAATTGCCCAGCTGGAATTGTAAACAGTTATCAAATCTGACTGCTAATGTCACAAATCCATCTTTAACGTGGATTATCGTGCTTCATCTCAGGCAGGGTGAAAACAAAAGCTGTGTTTGACTGTAGAAGATAAACTGTCAGCCAAATGGCCCTGATCTCAATGTCATTCAGCTGGATAATAGTTCTGCAGGTGTTGAAATAAATAGGGAAAATAATAAATTAACAGGGAGTGAAAAGCTGAAGGAACTTGCTTTACAATTTTCTTGTTAGACCTGTGCTAATCCCATTGGTCCAGTTCTGCTGCACTTGAAAATTGTTCATACTTTCCTTCTTAGGTTTCATAACTAGAAAATGTGGATTTTATGTTTGCTTGTGTGGGCTATTCCCACGCACAGGCACGACCTTGAGTTTGTGTCTTTTTCTGAACTGGGTGATGAGAGATGTGACTGCAGGGATCCCTAAGCGGGTCTGCCCTTGTGTTTGAGGTCAACCCAGAGGGTGCCCTCGGCCAGCTGTCAGCAGGAGAGCAAACCTCGCCAGCCACCTTAATCGGTATTTTGGGTTGGATCTGACACCCAGTTTGTGGGCAGAGCTCTACCAGGGGCCACTCTTGCCTCACCCTTGTGACAAGTCTTCCTCACTGGGGATGGTAAAGAGTGTGGCACAGGGCAGGGGGGCAGACAAGCCGCCTCTCTCCTGCCTGGTGTCAGTGGGGACTCCATGGGGGGTGCACAGGACAGGGGAACTTGTTGTGAGGGTTCTGCATGCACCTGCAACGGGGTAAGACTCACTATAGCGGTGAGAGATGAGGCGATTTTAGGCTCTTGAGCTTGCTGCCTCTTGCCCTCCCAGCCATTTGGGTCGCCCAGTGCCATCACCTGAATTGCAAGTGTGCCGGTCTGATTTCTGCGTCCTCCCTTTCATTCTCACTGTGGGAGGATGGGATCATCTCCACCTCAGAGTAAGCAAGCTCTGAAGATACTTAAATTCCACCTGGACATTTGTCATTAAGATCTCAAAACTTGCAGAAATCTTTAACTTCAGCACTGGAGAAGTCCGAGGACCAGTCATTGCCTTACCTATGAAGGCAGACCTGGGACTCAGAAGTAGGTAAAATAAAGGGTCCACTTCTTATATGATTATGTGGCAGTATAAAACCAACTCTATGATGGACATGGATCAAAAGTATGATAAAGTCACAGCTGAATAGTCCTAAAGGAACATTAATACAGATTCAGAATAAAACTTCCTGGAAAATCAAATTTTCTTGCCCCTTGACTTCCTCTCCCTGCCATATGTCAATAAATTTCCATCTGCCCTCAGGACTTTTCTGAAGCAACGTTTCATTTATTGTAAAACATCATTTAGTTAATTCATAATACTTCATAAGGAAATACCACTTTTTATTTATTTCACACTTGTGAAATTTTTCAAAATAACCTGACTGTCCTGCTAGGATACTTCCAAAATGAGAAGTTTTATGTTGTGTTGAAACTATATTTTTGACATTACAGTTCAATTAATGGTAAGATAAACCTTTAAAGGACACAGTGAAAATAAACTATTTTAATATTATTTAAAACATAATTTTGTCAGATCTCATGAATTTTGGGAAGATTATTTTTATAAGCTTTTTTCAAGATTTTGACTTTTTTTTAATTCAAGATGAAAATAATTCTTTGATGTTTAATTTCTTTACATGTAATGTAAAAAAACCCCCTTTGTATTATTACACTTCCAACACCAGAAATTTAAAAATTGTTTTGATTTATTATTCTTGATGAAACTATAAAGTATTGTGAAGCTCATAATATTCCCATACTTGTAAAATTAAATAAAAAATACTCAGATGGCTAACAATACTGTGCAACTGAAACTTATATTTTCTACTACAAATAAAACTGTTGCTTTTCAGTGGTAGTCAAAGAAACGGTGATGATTTGATTCAAGCTTTCTGGTAATGCACTTTAATTTTCTCCTTTTTGACTATGTTAGGTAACTTGCAGATTATATAGCCCTGAGGGAGTCTGAAATCAAATCAACCAAAGATGATAGAAAACTTATATTGCTTCCAGAAGGCTTTATACTGGGCTCAACAGGAACAAAGTGTAGGCTCTTCTAGTTGTGCTATACTGGTCAATCATTTTAAAATTACCAAACAACAACTTAAGAAAAGACGCAGTAACATTTCTGATATTTATTCTTTTTTTTTTTTTATTGGGGACACAAACATGACATGAATGCTAATAAAGGGCACAACTGTCTCTGTGGTGAATTATTCTATTAACATAGACACTCTTTAGCTTCTGTTACTAAGAGTTATCACGGACACAAGAAAATAATCTCTCCTCACTGTTATATATCTGGTGGTTTTTGTTGTCTAAAACCAGCACTGGCCACACAGACCACTTGAGGTTGTTTACCAGAGCACCTCGCCTGACATCCCTTCATTTGCAGTCCCAGTAGGTATTTTCAATAAACCTTCACATTAACAAGTCAATATAGAATCATAGAATTTTTTAGGTTGGAAAAGACCTTTAAGATCATTGAGTCTAGCCATTAACCTAACCCTGCCATTCCACCACTAAACCATGTCCCTAAGAACCTCGTCTACCCGTCTTTTAAATACCTCCAGTGATGGAGACTCCACCACTTACCTGGGCAGCCTGTTCCAGTGCTTGACAACCCTTTTGGAGAAAAAATTTTTCCTAATGTCCGAACTAAACCTGCCCTGGCACAACTTGAGGCCATTTCTTCTCATCCTATGGCTTGTTACTTTGCCGAAGAGACTGACACCCACCTCGCTACAACCTCCTTTCAAGGTAGCTGTAGAGGTCGATAAGGTCTCCCTTCAGCCTCCTCTTCTCCAGGCTAAACAACCCCAGTTCCCTCAGCCACTCCTCATCAGACTTGTGCTCCAGACCCTTCACCCCCTTTGCTATACTTGGATCACATATATGTTCTGATTTTTCCAGAAAGAGCACTGGTTGTCTGATGTTGCTCTTCATGAACAGATTCAAACTGTAAGGTCATTTATTTCTGTCCTGTTTTAAATGGAAAGAGAGCACAGAAATAAGTTCCCAGAGTGAAGAGAATGAATATGGCACATTTTCTTAGTAGTTACAATGTTTCAATGTCAGTTGAAAATTATAATTTTCCTCTCTACAAAAATGTATTCTGAAGTTCTTCTACAGGGAGAGTTTATGTTATCTTTTGAGCCATCAGTCACTGATTATAATTTCAAAGCAGTACTAATAGCTATTGGTACTCATTTCATAATAAGTTTGACCACAGGGGTTTTGGCTAGAGATGTACTAACACAATTAATCACTGAGTATCATTGCAGATGATAATTTTATGTTAAACTTCAGCTTAGCAAGAACAGAGTTGATGCTGTGTCTGTGCCTTGGCAATGATAAGGGAACATTTGATGAGTATTATGTTTTTCTCTACCTTCTGAAGGAATATCAGTGAAATGAACATTTGAGGTTTGATATTCATGAGACCAAAGCAGTCATGTCAGTGGGCTGCATGCAGAGGCCCTTAATGATTCCTGCTGGTTATGAATAGCAATTTAGTTATGCAATATAAGAATGTCTTAACAGTTTGCCAGTGATAATATCCTCTTGAGGTTATTTCTCATTGTTTAATGAAACAATTGTAATCTTAAAATCTGGCATGTATTTCTCCTATGTTTTTCCTGTAATCATATATGTGGATGACTCTGAACACAGTTATCATCTGTGGCACTCCTGAGCTGTGTTCTTTCCCCCTCTCCGAGTACACGTTGCACTGGCTTTGCTACTCATGGTCTTCACAGTAACTCTCAGCATTCATCCCTGGCTGGTGATATTATATTAGAAAAGCAAGAAACCTCAAAGATGGCAGTGCGGGCTGCCAGGCTCCACCTGCCTCCCCAGGAGAGACCTCCAGGGTAAATCTTGCCCGCACACCCTCCTGTTTGCCCAGCCCAGGACTCTACTGCAATACCCTGTATTAAGGAAGCCCACTGGTTTTTGTAACCATCTGCCAGCAGATGAATGGTCAGTGGAGATGAATGACGGAAGATCCTCTGAGTTATCAGCTGGGCCTGGCACTCTGGTGGCACCTATCGGAGCCTGTGCTGGACAGCCTGTACAGCTCCCAGTAGCTCAGTGATGGTGCAGGGTGCCCTTCCCATGAAGGCTGCAGCACTGAAGTGTGTCATGATGGTCTTCATTGTCCCTATGGCATGTGACCAAAGGTTGGGTGGCCCCATCTCTGAGGGTGCTGAGCAGCTGGCCCCGGCACTAACAGAACCCACCAGCCAGTAGGGACACAGCCTTTCCCTAAGGATTGGCAAAAAGGGGCAGTTTCATGGGTTTTAGTTTTCTTGTGGAGATAAGATAAATGGTATCGCCCAACATGCACTTTGTTCCTGACAAGAATGGAAAAGCTCAGTGTTGTTCAATGGATGACACTTTTGCCTCCTCATTGACCTTGGCCTTGGCAGCCAGTGGCTTACACAGAGCTCTGGGGTGGCACTGATCCACAGGGTCTTCTACAAGGGACCCCAGGAAAGGGGCCTACACCTCCTCCAGGTGATTTTTAGCATGCACGCTCCCAGGGCAGGGAATCAGACCTGCACTCCCCGGGCCTGTAGGCTAAGATAATGTTAAGAAATGCTTTGCAAGCTGTAACCACCAAATATGTCCCTCCTACACTAAATTAATTTCTGGGAACAGCAATCAGCCCTAAATTGAATAGAGGTTCACTATATATCAGTATAGATTTGTATAACTAGCTGGGAAGTCAGAAACTTGTACTTAGGTGTTTTTGAAAGTTCTCTTCATAAGGAGGAGAACCTTGATGTAATGATATAATTTAAATGGTAAAAATGGAAACTGTTGCTAGAAAGCAAGCAATTCATTCTATTTTTATATTTTCAGCTCTGTTAAGAATTCTTTCTTTAATTTTTCAATTTATCACCGCCTTAATGTATATTCTTTTTCATCACAGAGCAAAAATGTTTCTGCCTGTTTTTTTTCAGCATTTTCTTAAATCCCCATGTGCTCATGCCAAACACTGAGGCATAATTATACCATCTCTAAGGTATTTTAATCTCCTTATAATTTAATTAAAAATATTTGCTGTGGATTTGTTCAGTGATAATGGAACATAGGGCTTTGCATTCATTTAACGATTTAATTGAAATCAAGTTCTGTCAAAACAAGAAATGATGTTGCCTAATAGATTCTGGGCACAGATTAGCTGATCTGAGTGGGCCTGGTTCCTCAACAGTTCTTCTGTTTTCTCAAGAAATTGCAAATCCCACTGGTAATTCTTGGGATTTTCCCTCAAAAATGTTCCTGCTGTGTATATGAGCACAGACAGGCAGATTGTATGCCACTTCACAGCTTCATTCTTGGACCAAAGCTGTTTGATTTGCATCCACATAGCAACTGTCCCCATACCTGTTTAGTAAGCAGCTCAGATTCCACACAAATATTCTCCTATGTCTTAGTCTTTACCCATTTTGCTCAATCTCTTTTATATTTTGTGTAATGTAGTCACAATGTCTTTCAAATTACCGGTATTCTTCAGCTCTTCCTTAGTCAGTGTACAACACTTCTTCAAAAAGACTAGGTAAAGTTAGCATCTTCCCTTGTTAAAATATAAGTGGACTGGGTTGTGTTTAGGGTCACTGAAGTTATCTACACAATCTGTGGAATAAGGGAAACACTTATATTAGGGGACTGGACTCCCATTTGCAGGTCTCAAGGTACATTCCTGCCTCCACTGTCAGGAGAAGCAATTTAAGCAGCTCTAACTCCCTCCCCTTACTTCTTCTGCAGCACAGATCAAAGCACAGATGAGGCTGGAGCGTGCTCCGCTTGGGATAACTGTCCATTCTGCCTGGAAAAACTCCTGCCAATGTCCTTGTTAACAACAAAAAGAAACTGCTTTCACAAGTCAACAGCTTTCACTGCTTTTACAAGAACATGCAAATGTTCTTCAGAAGCTGATGTTTTTTTCTGGCAGTGAGTAACGCCTCGATGGATATTTCCACTTTCTTCCAGGGGCTACTTGCAGGGTGAGATTTAACTCAGTGCGATTAGCAGCCAGGCAAAATAAGGACACGAGCTATATAACGGACAAGCAGATACATCCAATGTTTTAAACATCACCTTCATTTCATTTCAAAAAGTTTCTTTTACTATCAGCTGAGGATGAATGACTTCACCCTCCTTTTCCCCCAGGCAAGCTCCTCTCATCTGCTTTGAAGCCTCTAATGGTCCCATCCAATATGGTGGAAGAAGACACATCATCAGAACTAAGATAGTAATTGAAAAACCTTGATAAAAGTCTTAATCTGGCAGCCCTTTCTCTTGTGGAGTCCTCTGGCAACATTGACTGAAATTGCTTTTCTACCTGTCACACCAGCTAAATTGGCTCAGTTAACTTAATCACGTGGAAAGGCTTTATATACCAGGGAAAGTACACAGTTTATCCGAAAGCGTTTTAGATGAACTGACCTCTGCTGAAATAGTCACTGAACTACAAAAGCCTACTTACATACTCTGCTGTATATGAAGATAAACCTTTAATTCTGTGTCAAAAATGGTAGGAAGGGGTAAGAAGCCATGCAATGTGTAGCGAGTGGTATTTTGTTTAAGCTTTTGCAGGGAAAAAGTGCAAAACAGCCTACAGAAATATCAGTGAATTGATCTAGGAACTCTGGATGTTAAATCAGACAATTTCTTATGGCAGCGTGAAAAACCTGATCACCTAACCAGTTTTATCACCTACAGTGTGGGTGTAAGAATCAATAGGAACATTTTTCCAGTCTTGCCTAGTATATCGGTACAAATCAGTCTGAGCAGGTCTTTGGCTTTGTAAATGCAGGCAGCTGTCAGTCTTCAGTGGGGGAGTAGTGCTTCGTAACAATAAATGAATGTGGGAAGTAAATCTGTCACCTGTCAGTCTGTCTGAAATGTGCATAAGGTTCCTCACTTAGCCAAAGATCGTTAATTGGACACAGTGACAATGGGTGGTATTTAAAAAAAAATGCTAAGCAGGTATTTATGAGTAAGTTAAACAGAGTGTATTCCTGCCCCTTGAAGAAGAACGAGAGATGGTGGTGGAGCCGGTCTATGGAATAAAGCACACTGATTGTTTTCTTGACAAGCAAAATTACTCAGATCTTGGTGGAAAGCATTTCACCATTGCAGGGCAGCAAGAATTTTCTTTGGCAGCTCAGTGTGATACACATCACAAATGAATATTAACAATAATTATTAGTTTTACGTTCTGTTGAGCAAAACTCCACTTTTTGTTCTCATTTCCTTTCCACATTCACACATACTCATTTTACAAAATGATAGCTTTTTGTGGAAAATATCGGATGCTGGGATGAAAGTCTAAAGAATTATCTGACATTTCTGTGAAAAAAGTGAAATCAGTTAAAATATTTAATATCCAGTCATGAGATGAACAGGTGGTCACAAGCCTTTTTATTGTTGAATTTTCTGCGAATCACCTGGATTCAGACCCGCTTGGACTTTTATCTGGGTTCCATGCAGAAAGAGTGCATGGTGCATGTCATGACCCTGGCAGACTGTGTCCTACTGTGTTCCTTTTCCATCTGGCATTTGATCAGCTCAAATCCCTCAGGGGGACCACATTTAGTGCTCTGGAGGATTCTGCCCTGGTTTGTAAATGACACCTACCAAGGCAGCCTGGGCACTCTTTTTTCAATTTATTCAGCATTTCCTCTCTATTGCTCTGCCTGTTCTTCCAGAACAGGACATTTCCATTAATTTTATCCATTTATACTGATTTATTTGCCGTATGTGTTATCCTGCCATATCCTGTTACATCAGTTAAATCTTTCTTCTGGCTAAAACCTTACAACCCCCCTGGCTTATTCCCCGTGTTTTCTGTGGACATTTCCTTCTTCTCCATCTTTCAGCCCTCTTCTGAGAAACCCTGTCTCCCACTCTCAGGTTTCTTGTTGAGTTTAAGCTGTTCTTACACATACCCATTGTCCCTCTGTCCTTTCCCCATGGCTCTTGTTTAAAGCCCTCCTCACTGGCCTCAGGATGGAAGCACTCACCGTCTCCCCTACCAGCATCACCTCTTTTGTGAGGGGAGGATGTGGAATGTGTGACTTCTCCTATTTCAGCACAGGAGTTGCCCCAAGACAGAATTCTTTACCAGTTAAGTGGTTCTTCCTGAAGGAGAAATGTTAGTGTCTGTCTATTCAAGGTCAGAAGCTTATTCCTTGAGCAATAACCAGCTCCTCCTTTGTTGATAATACTCCATGCCCTGGTAGATGGTAAGATTATTTGGATTCCTTTTAAATAAAAACAAAAAAAAAGATTAACTAGTCCTGTTTCTGTGTAAGTACTTCCAATATGGTGTATTTCCCATGGACAATTTGCTAAAGCCTGTAGAATTTTGCCATCATTGTAAAGATGAATAGATGGGAATAAGAAGATCGATACCATAATTACAAGCCCAATCATGTATTTTCTTGCAGAGAATATGTTGATTAGTTGCAGAGGAAAAATGGAAAAAATGGCCTAAAAGATAATTTTACAAATTTTCCATCAGTTTAAGCTTGTGTGTAGTTTAACTTCATTTACAGCTAGCACATCTATTGTGATCTGAACAGTTGTTTTTCATCCAGTTACCAAAATGTATTGATTTGCCTATGTGAGACTCTGCTTCTGGCTAAATCAACTGTATCCAACTATTGTAATTTTGTCATCAAGCCAGTTTGGAGAGATGAAACTGCTGGGAGAACCCTTGATATCATTTTCCTCCTAGAGATTGAAACTGGAGCGCTTAAATCAGTGCTTCCAAGTAGCTATTTGCTTTCATGAACATCAGACCTTTCTCCACTAACTGCTGCATGAATTATGGTTCAATGAAGTCAGCATCTCTCCGCATTAAAGATTATCTCTGCATCATTTCCATATAGTTCAAAGAACTGAAATACCGTCCCAGGCTTCATAGTAAAGATCTATTCCAAGTAGGGATTCATCCTTCAGCTATACTTTTTTATTTAAGCACCTTTGCAACTTGTCCTACCGCTCAGGGAGGCAAACCATGGCTGTGCGGTCCCAGGAATGACTCAGGATGGCCAGGGATGGAGAGCATCTATCTTCCTGCCCCTCCCCTGACTGCAGGACAGAATGATGGAGGGAGATGTTGCTGTTTTCCACATCCCTGCCAGCATCCTGGAGTGTCAAAGTGGCTTCTACAGCTCACATTGTCATTTTCATGTTCCCTAGGGTGATGGAAACACTCAAATTGTTAAATTGTCTGCTGTTTTTCTCTTTTGCCATTTTAGAACCCTGTGATGAAAGAGAGGTCCTCAGCAGGACTTGGACATGTGGCTAAAATGCTACACAATAAGAGAATGGCATTGGAGTAAAGGCGCTGGAATGGCAGTTGCCAGTTTTATATAGAATAGATGTCTTCAGTGCATTTTTTTTTCCTTTCAACTGCTTATTCAGTTTATTAAGTATTAATGCCATATCTTCAGTATCAAAGCTAAACTCTTCCCATGCTCTACATGTTCAAATGAAGATGACTCTTAGTGTATGTGTATAAAGCCAGGTGTTCCTTCATCTTGGAGTGAACCTGCAACTGAATATAAACCTAATCAAAGCACACACAAAATATCTAATTAGAGCACACGTTGAGTCAGTCTAAGAAGGTGAAATCCCTATCCTGAGGTGGCTTCCAATGCTGGAATAATGACTGATTCCTTAAGATTGGCTGTTTGCATGTGTGATCTTCATTCAAGCTGATGGAGAAGAACAGAAATACTGGCATTTATGCACTGGTATCCCCTTTAGAAAGATTTACAGGGTACCAAGCCTGAAGGGAATAAAAAAGGGCCCATAACGAATTAAGTTTTGATAACCTTCAAATTGTGTCCTGATGAACCTTGATGGCTTATTTCTGTCATAGTGTAATATCAATTACTTTCCAACAAGGAGTGAAAGGCAGCATACAGAAGTTAAATTGCTGATGGAGGCAGGAACGTCACTAGCAAGTCCATTAATCCATCCCTTTCTTTCTGATATCTTACAGAAGCAGCAGGCAGAGATGGCAGCAGAGGTTTCCCCTAGTATGTAAGTGGTGTGGGCTCTTAACTGAGCAGCACTTCTCCTGCATCAAAAGCTCCTCTAAATTTTTAAAATTACCTGTGGCATTTTGTCCTTTTATTAAATACAGCTCCCCTTCAGACATAGCTGCTCTCATGCCCCTGATACTTACGGCATCAGAATGGTCCTCACAACTCTTGCTTATGGTCTGGCCAGGAACTGCTACAGATTGTGGTGCAGAGCAAACAGCATCAGGAGAAAAACTGTCAGAAAGTGTGTGTTTAATGCTTTAGAAATCGACTTGGCTGCCACAGATATCCTGAAATATCTGCATTTTCAGAATGGATCCAGGTTGATGCCTTTGTCTTTCCCTTCTGTTTATATGAACCTCTATTAAAAGAAAGACTATTGGTTCAAGCACCCCTGTTACATCTTAAGCCTGTGGTTTTGCTTTGGCGATCTCTACTGTGAAGCAAGAAACACCGTCACTTTGCCTACATTTAGGATTAACCTTGATCCAGCTTAGGGAAACTGGCAGTAGCTGTAGTTGCATCTATGCAACATCCTGGCACAAAGAAGGGACGTGGCATGTTGTACCTCTTGAGATTACATTGACTTTTTAATTCATGAGGATTTTACTTTAACAACTGATGCTGACTGGCTGCAAACTGGCGTGGATCTCTCCCGCACGCTCAGCAGCACAGGTGTCTAATACTGGGAGAAACTGGGCCTAGTCAGGCATTGCCTAAGGAGCGTAGTCTTAATTCTTCATGCAGATGGTCTCCCAAGCACTTCCAATATCTGCAGATAAAAGTTGTCATTTACATAAATAAGACAAAAGCTTTATGGCACTTCTATTATCACCTGCAATAGCTGATACAGTCTTATGTATAGAGTGTGAAGCCAACGGCTTTCAGTTCATCGCCCTGGAAAGAAGTGGAGACATCCCTTTATTATCCTGTTCCTCAAGTTCATGGCCAGTGACGGCAGTGATGGTATTTCCATCCTTTATAACTGTTCTGAGGCCAAATGGTGAAACTCCTTTTATATAGCAAGCACTTTGTAGCTGTGAAAGTTCAAGTTTTTATGCATTATTTACTGAAACAGAGTGGTCAAATGGATTTGTTTCCTTGCATTATTTATATAATATGAATATGCAATATGATTTTAAGACATGACCTGCAACATCAGGGACAGACAACACTGTGCTTGCAAGTGACATTTAACGACTGCCACAAAAGTATTAGCTGGCTGCAATTCACTGTTTGTGTTCAGGTAGTTGAAACAGCCCGAGTGCTGCTGACTGAGGTTCAGGGGCTGTTGACAAACTAGAAGGGGAACTTAGAAATGTTTGGCTATAGTAAGCCAGAAAGGGTTATCAGTTCTCCAGTTTCGATAGGTGTTGAGTGGCATCAGTATGCAAGCACGTGGGAACAGCTCCTCCCACACCATGACATCTCTGATAAATCCTACAAAGCTCTCACAGTAGGGTAGGAAGAATTATTGACACCACCACGAGAAATTTCAGCTTGCTAAGTCCCACTGAGGGCATTGGTCTTCTGGCTTTTCATCTTACCACCTTGATGTCCTGAGGCACTTCTCTTCGGGTCAATAAATCGTACATGACATGAAAGGCAAAAGCAGACTTCTTTTTCTTTATTGGCTTTATTTTCAGAAGTCAGCAGAACATCAGATGATGGGATAGGTGTTCAGTATAGGCTATGTCTGTATTAACAAACTAATTGGAGCCTGCAGCTCTGGTTTGTACTGTTAAATTGCTAGCACGCTTCCTGGAGTTTTTTGCCCATGTGCCCCAATGTTCTCCCAAAGCAATGGCTAGGCAAGGTTGAGGACCAGCTTGCATCAGTAGCCATTTCAAATAATCTGGAGGTGCTGGATGAAAGTGTAGCTGTAAGGACTTGAGCTGTGCTGTAATACTTGATTTCTGGGCCAGAAAACAGTCCCCAGACTATCCTGGAGAGCTCTGTAGCCATAACCATTATGACTTCACTAAGAAAGTGTTTACATCTCAAAAAACCCTCCTGAGAAGAACCAACCAACATTATTTTAGAAAAGAATTTTAAGCCTATTGCATAATATCTATGATATTTAATACTATTTGTATTCCTATGACATTGCCTATAGACCTCAGACTGAGACCAAGGCTGGCAACCTACTGTTCCATTACTGAGTGCTGTAACAGCTCACAGACTGAGCTGAGGAATTTCTGATCTCGTCTGAGATGACAATAAAAGGAAATATCATGTAACAATTGCACAGCTTGAAAAAATCATGTTGTTCCAAGTATATTTTTTAAATGAAAGCTATTTAAAAAAGAATGAATGATGTTGTCTTCTATTCTCTTCTTTTTGTCTTTCATATTACAATAAGTAAAAAAAAGTTCTATAAAATGACAGCAGAGTCCTTTTCATTAATCTTTTACTTGTGCCTATTTAGGACAATCTTTTTTTTAACCCAAGTTATACTTTTATCAAGATTTTTTATAGGTTTCAAGAACATTTCATTCTTTGATATAAAATTAACTTAATTTTCAAGAAAAATTTCTCTGAGTGGGCTTAGATACAAACAGATCAAAGCACTGTTGCTAAAAGGCTTTATTTCATTGAATACATTACTCTTCCTCCATTCATAACATATAAATATTGTTATAAATTCTGGATCTGTTTGATCTTTAATCAGCTTTGCAGGTAATTTGCCAGATTTCTTAGGCATTGTGTGTAACCTTGATTTGGCAAAGGAAGACTAAAAGAGAATTATGTTTAAAACTCGGTAATTAACTGATAAAGGCTGAGTTTGGGGTTTCCAGTTCTACATTCAAAGAAGGAATAGAGCCTTCATGAAGAAATAAAAAACCTCATCTTTTGTTCTATTGTGGCCTGTCCTCTTTTCACACCCTGATAGAACATTGTATCCCTTCTAAATGTTTGCATGGCTAGGATTCCTCCCTTTGCAGAAGCTCGTGTTGTGACTGAAAATGTAAACTGAACATTTCATTTGTGAATAATGCTAAGTTTAAATATATCTGAAAACTTGGTTATGAAAAGAAGTTATTAAAATCATCACAGAGTGCATAGTGGTTACAGTAGAAATTACCTTAATCCCTCTAAAGCAGTGCAGATTCTGTTAAAATAAATGGTTTCTTGCTTCTGAGAGCGACGTACTTAGACTGCATCCCTGAGACACATTTGCAAAGGATAAACCTTGCATATAGCTCTCCAACTGGCCTTCGATTTCCTTTTGTTCCTTTAAAATGTTGAAAGTCCCCTGTTGGGTTTGGTATTGTAGCAGGAAGAGGAGAAAATGGGCATCATCCCTCCCTGTTACAGAAGTGTGACTTAAGGAGAGCTGACACACTCTGGGATACTGTTAGATTTCACGCCATGCTATGCCCCCTGCATGGCAGATTTAATCTGTAGTGTTCAGTGGAAAATGACTAGCTTTTTTTCTGGCATCGAGTTGAAAAGCTGGCAACCAGTCACAGCACTGAAATAAATGATTGATGCTTGGTGAGATACTTCTTCGATATTCCTTATTGCTGGGGCTACCTATAGCTTAGGCTAAACTCAAGCACACTCCGCATTCAAATGAAAGCAAGTCTAAGCTCAGGTTTTTTACTTCAAAATACGGCAATGTCAGATCATTCCCTGTATCAAACCCTCCTTGCCTTTCTGAACAGGAGATACTCAGTTTTCTTTAGTGCAACTGCAATACAAACCACTGGTTTCCATTTCTGAGTACACCATCATCTGGCAACTGTGCAAACCACCATCCTGGAGACATCTACAGATAATGTACTTCTCTTTTGCTGTCAGTATATCTCAGAAGAGGGGGTCTCTAAATTATGTCCTTCAGTTTCCCAAGTTCTGTATTAAGCTTTGTATCGCACATCCACCTCTTTTTTACAGGATGGGGCCTCAGGTTCTTGGTTCAGTCAGCAAAAGTGAGCACCATTTTCATTGCAGTGCTTACTGTTACAAACAGGTTTCTTTGTCCATTCAGAAAAGTGTGGTGAAGGTGGCCTAAACATTGTCAACAAACACTTATGCTTCCTTCAAATCTTCTGAAAGCTTCAGCTGTGCTGGGTCTTTTAAGTACTTTGTAATTCAACTGTTTTATTTTCTTAGTTCATTTTACCCCCATGGCATGCGTTTTTCCAACACTCACTTGAAGCTGAAGAACCTGACAGAGGTCTGCCTCCTTTGACAGGTGAGTCTTAAACAGACCAGCATGGTATGGTGTGAGCTGTGGCACACCACAGGGCTGCCAGATGGCTCCTGCAAGTCACCAAGCCACCTGTAAAAACTCAAACACCTACAAAAGGACAGGGAAGAAAGGCACAGAGAAATCAAATACTGAGAGACAGAAAATTAAGTTATCCTTTTGCTTAGCTGGGGTGAAAACATAATACAGAACTAAATTAATGGACATATAGCAGATGGGTCAATGCGTTTCAGGGAAGGGCTCTCTGAAGACCATTTCAAGCTGCTGAGCAGTGACATGTGTGATGGTGCTGGGCAATGTTTTAAAGTAGATGATGAGATAGATGATGCTGGAGAGACACATTTTGACTTCAGTAAGCCCTTTGTCTCATGCTGAAACAAGATATCCCATGCTGATACTGATAAAAAGCTCCACTGAGACTGACTTGGTGATACTGGAAGCAACCGAGATGGGCACCTTTGATGCTCGTACAGGGGAATCCCTGTCCACGGCATTACAACATCAGGGGCTGAGATCAGAACTACCGGGGCACAGAGCCACAGCAGGTGTGGGATCTGAGCAATTCCCAGCTGAGTAGGAAAACCTGTTGCGCTGGTTGCTCTAAGAGCACAATTTTAGGGAGTTTCCTGTGTACAGACTCTAACCCCACTACGTTTCACCATCACTTGCCAATATTAAGGAATACGGGAGGAAAACAGGACTGTATGCTCTTTTAAACTATCATGAAGCAAAGTGGATTGAGTATAATTTCTCTTTCTCAACTTGTCTTTGTCATAAGAAATGATAGCTGTGGGACCTTTTGTTTGTGTTCATTTCAAGGTAAGATTGTTTCCATAAAGGATAAACACTCTGCTTTCATCTCTATTCAAAGCAAAAATCTTTCTCACAAGAATGGCTTATTGCAATATATTGCTGTGCTTCATTCATTCATGCTGCAGTCCTCAGACACAGGTTATATCAAAAGCTGAGAGCAGATTAATCTGTTCCGAAATAATGATACAGGGAAAAAAAGGTACAACATTAATCCATTTTTGTGAAAGGTCATGTTTCTAATCTCATGGATATTTGGGATGGCATGTACATAAGTTAAGGCGTTTGCATTTCAGATCTGCTAAATGAGTGGTTCTAGTACAGCTTCCTCAGGGAAAGCAAATATGCATCTTTTTAACAGTGTCTCATATAAGCCACTGTGAGTAGATGGAAGGGGAGAAGAATTAATATGGCATATTAGGCTATATGGATAAGATTAACCTTTATAGGGAGGGAGAAAGATGATTCTGCACTGTTTTTCTTCATTGATTCAATAAATGGTTAGTTGAAGCCTAGGAAGGACAGGCATAAGTGGCTGAGGACTCTGAAAGCTGCACATCAAAGAGAATTATTATGGTCTCTAAAAGATGAGAGGTGAAGTCAGGGCATAGAAGTAAGTCATCTTTAGAAATAGAGGCCATTGCAAAGATGAACATCTTAAAGGGAGTATTATTTGCTGGGTTTTCAATAAGTCAATCTAGAAGTGTTTGTGAGGCTGTTGGCACCTCTTACCCTACTGCATTTATCCTAAAGATACAGCAGACACTTTCAAGACGCAGCTGGACAGGGTACTGGGCCATCTTGTCTAGACTGTGCTCTTGCCTAGAAAAGTTGGATCAGATGATCCTTGAGGTCCCTTCCAACCTGGTATTCTATGATTAAAGAGTTTACGTTTTCAAATTAATCACTGATGTATGTAATTATGAAGCCAATGTGCAGTTAGGAAATACAAGTGGCGAGAAGAGCTTCATACTGACTGTTTCTCCTTTGTGTTAGAGAAGATGGAAGTCCCAAGTTAAGGTCACATGAAAGTCTGTTGTCAATATTAGCAAACAGTTCTCATTTATGAAACATCTGATTCAAGTGCCTCTTTGACCACTTGGTTGCATGGACTGCTGCATATGCAACAGGTATGCACAATTAAGCAAGGTTGTTTTTTTTTTTTAAAGTTGATATTAATCAGTCTCCAATTTGAAGAATAAAAACTAAAAATGGTAGTTGCTAAATGAACCATTTCAATGTCTTAGAGCCATGAGGCTTTTTTTCTTTTTTTTTTTTTTTTTATAAAGACACCTTTATTTCAAAATATTAGTTGTGGTTTACCTCTGGAAAGGTAAAAAAAGCAAAAAGGTAAACCAAAATATTTAGTGAGCTGAGACAAAATTTTTCCTTTTTGCTGACTGTGGATGAAAATCTTTGAAATTGTTTTTCCTTCTAAAATGAAAACATCAAAACCTCAAAAGCTCTCATGGGACAACGAACCCATCATCTGCCCAGACCTATTTACTCACAACATATTGTAATTCTGTAAGCACAACATAAATGAGGCACACAAAAACTCAGGTATCATCACACTATAATAATGGATAATTCTGACCTTTCAATGGAAAAATTTGTAGCCTCACAGCTGGCTCTTGGGATTAGCCATTGTGGAGGTGGGCTGCAGACTCTGACCTTGAAACTCTGCTCCTGACCTGTACCGTTGTTAACACAAATCACGCCTGAGAGGTTTGGGCCTTGGGCAACCATGAAGGGACCCTCACTGCTCACATCAGGTTCTGCCAAGACTTTCAGCACTTTCCCTTTTCATGTTGTGAGAAAAATAGTGTCTTCCTATTCATATTCTTCTTTACCGTGGATGTAATAGGTATGCACAGTTTTCAGGTAGACCAGCCCATGTTGGTAACTCTGGTTTACTGTACTCACATTTTATTTTGATTTCTGAATAAATGGGCAAATCATACTCGGGAGGGGTGTTTGTATCTGAAAAATGAGTGTCCAGGTACGCCCATCAACTTGATGGATTAAAAATTAGAATGAAAATATGCAGATGGTTGAAAATTATTTCCTTTTTCTTCAGAACAGATGAATCGCAGATCCTTATGCTGTGGCTAATCGTTCACTGTTAATCCACCTTTCTGGAACATTAGATGGAAGGGAGGGAAAGTCTGTGGATATCTCCTGTAGGAAAATGGATGAATCTAACAGAATATGGGAAAGACCTAATAAGAAGAAAAGATTGTCATGCAAACTCTGGAACTGACTGTTCTCCAGTAAAAAAGCGTTGTTTTGCTTCTGCCCTAAGCATTTGAAAACAGTGCTGCAGGTGCAAACCAGGCGACTTCACTATCGGAGGATGAAAATCTCTTTTGCCTCCCCTTTCCTTTTTAAACTGTGCTGATGAAAGCCTGGTGAATGTCAACACAGCAGTCAGAAAACTCCTGTTCATCAATCACCTATGCAGAGCTCCAACACTTCACAGGTTCATGCTTCCTCTAATTGTTCCTGGAGCAGGCAAGAGAGGAAACATAATTTCATTCCCCATTACCTGAAGCTCTGTTTTTTTCCCCAGCAATCATGAAGCTCTATTGCTTATAGGGTATAGCCCAGTGGGGATTCAACTGGTAAAGAGTACGAAGCAGATTCCACAAAGACCAGGTGAACTCAGTTCCTATTTCTGAACATGTAGCAGAGCAATTGGCTTTCCTAGGTGGAAAAGTCGTGTTGTAAAGCTAGAGGGCTGGATGCCTCCAGTTCTTTTAATGCATGTGTGGCTCAATCATAGACCTTTACCATGGTGCCAAATGCACTTCACCTTTACAAAACTGGTTCAGTAAGTGGTCCAATTTGGACCAAAAATATTTCAATGCAGGGTGGAATAAAATCTAAGAGGAGGAGGCAAAATGCAATTAAATGACTTTCAGACTCATCAGTTTTCTAAAGTTTTTCAATGCCTATTTCTAGACATACCACAGAAAAATAATAGTTTGGGGAATAGCCTCACAACACTAGATAATGTTTGACAGTTATTATTTCCAAGAATCTGGAAGCTGTCTCTTTGGAATGGAACTTCTATGATTGCCAAATATAAATAATTTATTTAATATGAATTTGAAAATATCAGCACAGATTTCAGGTTTTGTAATATTCTGTTATTACAACTTTTTGCCAAATCATCCCTGTTAGGGGAGCTGGGACAAATCTGACAATCCGATGGAGATGAGGCTGCCACAGCTCCATGCCCCCAGGTCCAACTAGCAGCGAGGCAGTTGTGCAGTAGGCACATGTATACACAGGCAGCGCATAAATGTGTATGTAGATGGCTGGCCATACAGATCAACACTGGCAGACACACAGAGAACTCACATGAACACAGATGGCACCAACGACCTCATCCTGCACTCCTCTCCAGCTAATTGGGATGGAACTCTGCAAGTGAGAATATGCAACGAGGATGCCTCCAGCAGCTGGGGTCAAGTCTGCCCAGCAGCTGCCCCTGGATCTGAGTCTCTCCAGCTTGGTGACACCATGGATGTACAGGCCTCTGAGCTCTGCCTCACCCTACAGGCTAGCACTTGATTTTGCTCACTCTGGTGAGCAACTGGCCCTTTTGATCCCCTGATCCCTCTGTTTTCCCACACTTCTTCCTCCCCAAATCACCTAGATCTAACACTTTCCCCACTTTTTGTTCTTCCCCTAAACATCTCATTGTAAGTCCTGTACAACCCCAAAATGCTCTTCCTCTGTGCCCCATACTGTGTCTGACACCCTTAGGCAGCAAACCCCACCAGTCTGAAAGATACTCAGGCATTGGCGCATCATGATGGGCTTCATGCCTGGATGCTGGGGCTGAGGGTCTCTTGGGAGGGGTCTGGGCAGGGTGTCCCTTCCTCTGAGTCTTTTATCTGGGTTTTCACTTGCCTTGTGCTCCTCTGTGCTTGTGGAGATGAGCCTTTGATGGGTTGATGGCTCTTGTGATGGGCATGGGAGTAGCCTGACAGGGTATTATTTGGGCTCCCCCTGTCATGCCTCTCTCTGCTCCTTTGTGGGTATTGAGGAGCTTTTATCACATAACCTAACAATCCCAGCTACATCTTTTTAGCTGTTGTATACCTAGTCTTAATGTGCTTAAAGTACCAACAGTTTTGATACTGAAGGTCGTATTTTCATGAAAGCACCTGGATATCTTCTAGAGGCTACATACTGATGTACTGCAAGGATTAAGGCTGTGCTTGATCTCTGAATTTTAATAACAGGTAAAGTAAAATTCGTTCCAGGATTTCATCAATTCACTGGGGAGATCCCTGTATGCAGGTTGAATAAATCACCAAAATCCAAACATAGAAGGGTTTCTCATTTTAAAGCCTTAGCATATTTTTAATGAAAAAAACTGTTCAAAATGAAAAGGTAAAATAAGATAAAATAGATATTACTTAGAGTTTTTTACACTAAGTGCTCAAAACAGTTCAAAGCACAATGCTATGACTTCATTTCTTTGGCTGAAAGTTTTAATGAAATTTGACTCAAGTTTTAGAAATGCTTTTGTTCTCCCTGAAACATTGATTTTTCCGTGAGTTTACCATTCATCCAGAAAAATGTGCCAAGCTCTAGATTACATGTGCTATCATAACATTTATCACATACAGAACAATTGTTAGTTGTTCCTAGTGAGTATATTTTCTTTAAGAAATGTTCATTGTTTTCAGCTGCTAATTTGTTCCCTCTCGGCAAGAAAATCCCGTTTTGAAGGAGGTTGCTACCAGCTACATGCAAAACTCCAAAAGCTGTACTGTCCCAGTCTCCCACCAGAGACGCCCCCGGGCCCGATGTGGGCTGTCCACCACATTTGCAGAGCTGTCCCCACCTCCTAGGAGGCTGCAATCCTTTCCGCTCCCTGCTGACTGACCTGGTTTTGGACTGTATCTGGGTTGAGATCTTCTAGGCCCTCTTCTAGTTGTAGGTCTTCCTTTGTAAGGAAACCTCCCTCCGTCATTTCAGAAAGACGGATGGAGATGTCACCTTATTTCTGGATGTTTCTAGGATTGTCTGGCTGAGGGATCCTGCCCTGCCAGGGTCTGCAGAGACACCAAGTTGTCAAACAGAGATCTCCATCTCCTACCCACTCTTTCCCTGATTTGCAGCATAACGTAAGACAATGAATTAAAGCTTTATTGCTCGCAAAGTTGCATCTTCTTATTTATATTATTGTTCTAATCGGCTCCCTCTCTTCCTGAACATACAGTCTGTCCGAAGCAAACAATGTAATAATTTCTATTTTATCTACTGAGCTATTCCGAATTAGCCTGACCGTTACATTAAGTTCCTCATACAATGTCATTCAGCGTTTCTGAGAAGAGCGGGGTGGAAAAATGGCACAACAATAGCTGTATACAAGCCAGTTTAACAAAATCCAGCTGTTCCCTGAATTTAGCACTGTGGTCTCCCCCATTTTGTGTGAAATACTGCTTTTTGAAGCTACCTCAAAATAGTAACATAAAAATATGCACAGTGAAGCCATTATGCAATAAGGAGAAAGACCCTATAGTCCTGATTTTCAGGGAGGCCGAATAGAAATCTAGTTTTTAAAGGGGTTGGTGTTAAACTTTTAGAAATCATTTTTATTTCAGGAGTCTGGTTGGTGGTGGAAGTAGAAAAGTGTTTTGTGCAGGGGCTGCGCGGGCCAGTTTCATGACTCAAATGGTTGCAAAATCTAAAGCATGTCTCCACAGTGGCTTTGCTGGGTCCCCTGCCCTTCTGGATCTGTGCGGCGTACGTGCTGTCTCTGCTTTCAGAAAGGCTGTGGCTGCGCAAACGTCCCCTCTCCCCGCTCCCCCATCCCTAAAGTTTCTCCCTGTTGTCAGATCCATCTGTTCCCTGCCACTGGTGGCGGCAGCAGCGGGGAGCGCTTGGGCGGAGAAGGCCTCATGGAGAAGCAGCTGCTGTGGGCTTCGTGCTTTTTAATCCTTTCCAGAGCTGGTCTCTTGTCTCCCTTTTAATGCTGCTGCTGTCGGTCGTGGAGCCAAAGCAGCGGTCATGTTAAATATCAGGGGGGAAAAAAAAATAGCAATCCTAGCCGAGACAAAGGCAAACAAATAACGAGGAAACAAAGCCCAAAAGAGAGAAAGCAAGTGAGATACTCTTTTTAAATTGCTAATGAAGTGTTGCAGTGGCCTGTTCCGTGTGACAGGATCCATCTGGATGTCCTGAAGCTGGTACTGTGTGCTGCTCAGCACGGGGGCTTTGGCTGAAGCAATGGGAGGCACGGAGGTGGTTATTGCTCTGGGTCCGAGAGCTCTGTGTCACCTGGAGGAGGGTGTGTGGCTCCTCGGCACTGCTTCCCTGTCCCCTGCATGCTCCCATGGGGCTGTGTCCCTCCGTGGGCACGTGGAGTGTATCAGAGAGAAAAAAAACACGCCGGTATTAGGAATTTTCTTATGGTTCTTTAGCTGCTCTGGTGTTTAGAGACTGAGAAATTGCTCCCACCAGGTGCACAGTCCTGGACCCATTTCCAGAAAGTGGCCAGCATCTGATGCCTCGCTGCAGGGGACAAGGTCCTTCCCAACAACCAGACAGTGCTGCTCTGGCCGGGGAAGGCTGCTGCTCCTTCTTTTTGCTGTTTGACATGCATCTGTGTGTAGACTTGTGTGTGAACACACCGTCTCTGAGGGGCTTAAAGATTTGGGCAAAGTCTTCTGGTTTCTAAGGTTCAGGGCAGGCTTTCTGGTCATTTCTGGAGAGAAGATGAGAGAGAGGGAAGAATTTGAATTAAAAAAAGATCTTTTTGGATAAGCACAGCTCTTCTTTGTTAAAATATAGGAGAATTTTTGTTTTTGTTCCATTGAGGGCTGAAAATGAATTCCAAAATCTCCCAAGTTGTCATGAAACGGAATTGCTGTGCTCTGGCTGGCTTTTGGCATTGTGTTATGAGGGAAGTTTCTCTTCAGCTCCTGATATTCAGGAACTGGCTTTTATCTAAAACCACAAAAATTTATATACTTTACAAGCTTGTGACCTACCCCTGTAGCTGAGTTCATTACAAATCTCATTCATTTTGAGCCTTTCTCAGCTGTTTGGCTGAGCAATGTACTGCAGCTTGGATATTAAAGGACCACATTTGGGAGCTGAAGAAGCAAAGAAATGCATTTTCTTTTCAAACCTGAAGTTCAGAAATCAGAGATAGGCAAGTCGTCACTATGTCAAGTAAGATAAAATAAAATGATACATTTAAAGGCAGCTGCAGTTACGTCTTACAGATCGACACTTTTTTTTTCTGAAATGCATTGCACTTGTCTTGGGGCCACAGGGCAGGAAGAAGGAGCAGAGCTTTTGCATTTTGTTGGGTGTAAGGCAAATAGTATCTTAAAAAAAAAAAGTGCCACTGGAATTTCTGCTTTATTTGGAGCAGAATAGAAGAGAAATAAAAGAGAGAGAAGACTAAGAAGAGCTAAAAGTGGGTTTGCTTGTTTTTTCCAGATGTTTGGGCTTTCTTCACAGTCCTTTGTGTCTTTCAATCACCGATCATCAAACCTCCCTAGCTTACCCCAAACAGGTTGCTGTAAGTTGCTATTAGCGAACAGCAAAGCATTCTTCTCCACCTGTCCAAATACACTGATTGAATAAGTGGAACTGGTTACTGGAATGTCTGGGTAAAAAAACCCCAACACATCAGCAGTTTGCTGCTGCTGCACTTGAATTTTTTGCAAAAGAAGAAAAACAAAAGCCTGTTTTGTGACATCAGATAATGCACTATATATTGCAGTCACTGGCTGAAATGGTAAAATAAGGAACAGGGAACTGGGACAGAAGGAAGGGACTGTAAGTGACATTCTAAAACTGAAACACTGAGACCGGTTGGGAGGATTTTTCCTCGAATAGGAAGAATTGTGACAACTCACATCACATCAAGATATTTGGTACCCAGGAAAACTCCTCTCCCACCCTGTTGTACTGCTGGGGCAATAGCTACAACTGGATGTCTAAAGTAGGTTGGTCCCTGCGTCAATCCCAGCTTCACATCAGGAGTTGAGCTTCTGCCCTAAAGTGACAGGCTCAATATCGTTCCCTCCTCTGGTCAGCTTTTTCATCGTTCTGTCCCTTCCTTTGCTCAGCAAACAGCAGAGATGAAACCTGGAGGAGATCTGCCTGCAAATAAAATTCTCATGCTGGCTGAGTCACAACTCAGAGAATGTTTCTTTTGAAAGAGCAAGTAACCGAGCAACCCCCCAAGCTTGACCAAGTTAGCTGTGAGCAAAACGGCAAGCAACAGCCACCCCTGACTGCCTGCCCCCAGCCTTCTGGAGAGAGAAGCACAGAGTGTACCAGTCTTCTGGATTAATACACTGCTCAGATATTTGGGGGAAAAACCTGGCCTCTGAAAGACCTGGTGAAACACCATGTATTGGCTAAGTGATCCGGAGAACAAGGCTGATCATGGAAATGCACTTTCTGCCTCTTCCATGAACCCTGCATTGCAAGCACTGCTGAGCTGCAAAATTGAACCAAAATTTCATGTCCCATTTAAGTAAAGGTTTGAGGGCACAAACAAGATTTAAGCAGGCCCTTCCTGGGTCATAGAACCACGATTAGCTCAAAGGATAACTGGCCCAGTGCTGCCGGTAGCCACTCTATGAGCTCTGATGTGTATAATATAAATACTGCAAGCACAGAGGTTTGGAACACTTGACAAATAATATTTTTTTTTTTTTTTGTCAGAACAATTTCAAAGCTAAGTAACTCCAAGTAAACAAGGGTTTTACAGTCGTGGAAAATACACAGTGAGGTAATCAACTTTAAAAATGTTTAAATAAAGTTGCCAGGAAATTAATAAGTACTGCCATGCATCTGTTAATATCAACCATTTTGTTAGTCTTCTGCAAGATAATGGTATAAACCATGACGTACAGCTAGAAATCAGTCAGTGCTTTCTACACAGGGTATAGAATAATTCCCCTCCAATTTACCAGGTCCCCAAATTTATCTTTTAGCCAGCAGTTATTCTGTGCTACTTAGGGATCATCCATCTCCCATGTATTGCGAGAAATTACAACTCTAATATATCACAGCCTTCTCATAAAAAAATTGTCCTTCATAGAAGGGCAGTTCTGAAGATGAACTGTCTAAACATGTCCTGCCTGTGAAATGCAAAAGCAGTCTTATAGAGCTAATAATAATTTTGCTGAACTTGCTGATAAAACAATTAATGTCTTTCTTCATTCACAGCAATTCTCATCCCATTGGACACTGGGGAATCTAATTTTCCTTAGCTAAACTGAGCCTTTCCTACGTCATATGACTCCTGTGAAATGGCATGCAACATCAAGAACTGCATTTAGAGTTCTTTTAGCATTTTGTTATCTATAAAGATGGTGATCCCCCCAAAAGTCATATTTGCAATATCCATTCAAACACGTGTAAACAATAAGATTTAAGTAAATGAACTTAATTTCCATTCTGATACACTTGACTTAGCCTGATATTGATCCGAAAGAGATTTTTTTAAAGACAAAGCTAATTTCTTCATTTGTTCCATTTTAAGTGGGTGAATTTAACACTCATGAGCTGGAGGGAAAAGCAGCAAAGATAGTTTAAATTTAAGGAAAGCCAGTACCAGAAAAGCACAGCTGGGAAAGCCCCTGTGCTGCCCAATGTTTAGTCTTCAAGAAAATTCCTGCCAGACTGAGTGATGAACTAGACTGAGAATCCTTCCAGCTGCAAACTGGGGGGAACATGTGTATCGCTTGTTGGTACGTGTCCTGGTTTCAGCTGGGATAGAGTTAATTTTCTTCCTAGTGGCTGACATAGTGCTGTGTTTTGGATTTAGTACTAGAAGACTGTTGATAACACACTGATGGTTTAGTTGCTGCTGAGCAGTGCTTACACCAGTCAAGGACTTTTCAGCTTCCCCTGCTCTGCCAGCAAGGAGGCTGGAGGTGCACAAGAAGCTGGGAGGGAGCACAGCCAGGGCAGCTGACCCCAACTGACCAAAGGGACATTCAATACCATATGACCTCATGCTGAACAAAAAAAAATGAGGGGAGTTGGCTGGGAGGCGCAGTCTCTGCTTGGAGACTGGCTGGGCATTGATCAGCAGGTGGGGAGCTCTTGCATTGTGCATCACTTGTTTTGTATATTCTTTTATCATTATTATTATTTTCCCTTCCTTTCCTGCCCTATTAAATTGTCTTTGTTTCAACCCATGAGTTTTACCTTTTTCCGATTCTCTCCTCCATCCCACCAGGAGGAGTGAGTGAGCAGCTGGGTGGCGTTTAGCTGCCCCTGGGGTTAAACCACGACAGTCCTTTTTGGCACCCAACATGGGGCTTGAAGCCTTGAGATAATGACAGATCTGACCAGAGCCCATTAAAACAAATTTGTTATAAATGTTCATTATATTAGGTTAATAGTTGCTGGTCTCAATGTTGATCTCAGAGCTGTTGTGCTTGTGCTCAGAGCTGGGCTATGTACCACCTTACCTTCTGTATGCACTCCCTGTGGTGCTGGTTATCATCTCTGGGGGCTGGATTAAGGTTATGATTTTGGGTAACACTGGATCATGGTATGCTAAAATTATTGGCTGTGAGACTACTCTGGTATTTGTACTCAACATTGCTGTCATTGCCGTACTTCAGGAACCATCTCTTGCAAACTATTAATAATTATAGTCTTTACCTTTTCTCCTTGGAGAGCCAACTTATGGGGGAGACAAGGGGGGTCACTTTCCCCTGCTCCTTCACCTTCCTCTTCTTCTCCAGGGTAGTTACAATAGGTCTTGAGAAATTTGAATATCTTGGGATGTTCAAACCAGCATGTTCCTATACGTTATAAAAGTGGTCTTGTTTAAGGTTAAACAACTATTTAAGAATAACACCCAGAGATATGCCCCAAGACTGGATAGTTATGAGGGACAGGGTATGTGGGATAGCATGGGCAAGTACGTAGGACAGTGGGCACCTCCAGTGTTTTGGAACTTCACCCCTGCAATAAGTGCAGAATCCTGAAAAACTAGTAAAATATTGTCCTGGTTTCAGCTGGGATGGAGTTAATTTTCTTCATAGTAGCTAGCATAGTGCTGTGTTTTGGATTTAGTTCCACAAGAATGTTGATAACACACTGATGTTCTTAGTTGTTGCCAAGTAGTGCTCAGACTACTCAAGGACTTTTTGAGCTTCTCCTGCTTGGCCAGGTGCATAACAAGCTGGGAGTCCAGCACAGCTAGGACAGCTAACCCAACTGAGCAAAGAGCTATTCCATACCATATAATGTCATGCTCTGGGGGGGTTAGTCGGTCAGTCGGTTGCAGGGAGAGTGATTGTGGCTCGGGAAGTGATCGCTGCTCGGGACGGACTGGGCATCAGTTGGCGGGTGGTGAGCAATTGCGTTGTGCATTATTTGTTTTGTATTTTCTGTATATTCTCATACCATTCTCATTATTACTATTATTATTATTTTCTCTTATTAAACTGTCTCTATCTCAGCCCACAGCTCTAACCTTTTTTTTCCTTCCCGATTCTCTCCCCAATCCCACTGAGGGAGGGGGGAGTGAGCGAGCGGCTGAGTGATGCTCAGTTGCCAGCCGGGTTAAACCACGACAAATATTTGGAAGAAGTATGCTGCCACCTTGGCAACACCAGAGAGACACAAATCACTGCAACATACTGGGGTCTGGCCCATGCCTACTGAGTCCTGTTCAACACTATTCAGCACGCTCAAGGGGAAGAGAAGATCTCTGGATCTGATGACAAAATGACAGCCACTGTGGCTACTCCAACCCTGGTGAAAGGCACTGCAGCTGAACCAGAGAACCAACCCATGCCGGTATCAGTCACCCCTATACTCAAGAAAAAATATTGGATGTGAGTCAGCTCATTTACGAAGGGAAGAAACTCGTACTAAGAAGGGGAAGGAGGAAGGATTGGATGAGGCAGGCTACTCTGAAGTAGGGCCAACATGAGAAGGGGAGGTGGAAGAGGCAGAAATCATAAACCACCTGATCCCTATCCCTGAGTGAGCTGTGAGATATGCGAAAAGATTTCAGCCATCATCCAGGCGAGCACATTGTCACCTGGCTGCTCTGATGCTTGTGTAACAGGGCCAGTAGCCTGGAACTAGAGGGTAGGGAAGTCAAGCAGCTGGGATCCCTTTCTAGGGAAGGGGGCATTGACAAAGTGATTGGAAAAAGGGCACAAGCCCTCAGCCTCTGGAGGCGACTCCTGTCAGGCATGAGGGAAAGGTAACCATTCAAGGAAGATGTTATGGGTCCTGGGAAAGTGGACCACCATGGAGAGAGGTATCCAGTACCTGAGGGAATTAGCCATGCTGGAGGTGATTTGTGATGGCCTGGACAACAAGCAGTTACCCAAAGATCCAGATGAAGTCAGGTGCACACAACCCATGTGGCAGAAATTTGTACAGAGCGCACCATTGTCATATGCCAACTCATTGGCAATAACGACCTGGAAAGATGGAGAGGAATCAGTGGTGGATGAATTGGCTGGCCAACTCCAGCAATATGAAGAAAGTCTCTCCTCCTCCCTATGGGCCTGCGTCTCAGCTATGGAGAAACTGTCCCAGGAGTTCCAGCAATTCAAAAAGGATATGCCCTACTCCCTCACGACAGTACAACATCCCAGAGAAAGGAGGAGCCAGGGAGGATTGTTAATTACTCAGAATTGCAGCTCCATTAAGATTTATTTCATAAAGAGAACACCTTGCCTGATGCCCTTGTGGTGAGTGTGTGTTCAGCAAGCACCCCAGAACTTAAAAAGCAGAAGACATCAAAATCATGGGAATGGACACCAAACAGAGCACCACCTGGGTTTTGCCAACATGAGTTTTAGGGTGCATCTGGCTTTCTTCAAGGAGTGAGTTTGGAGTTTTTTCCCCTGAAAGTGGAGACCCACCTGTGAGGTCCTCCCCCTGTGAGGCCTGCTAGTGAGGAGATATAAAGGAAAATATGGAGAAAAGTGCAAGGAGGAAACTGTTCCCTGAAGAGAGAGGGAAGAACTGATGAAATCCTTCAAAAAGAAAGATAAATCCCTCCAAGATCCTCCCAAATTGTTCTTTCAGCTTCTAACAGGAAGGGTTTATTATGCCCAGGTGGACCTTGTTTTACCATCAGCATCTTCAAAGAAAAAGGCAGCCCTACAGGTTCAGCAGTTGCACTGGATTTCTTTTCATTTCCAGAGTATCTTAGACAGCCTGAGACAGGATTCATGATTTACATTCCTTCATTACTGAAAGAACAAAAGAAAGATAAAAAAAGAAAACTGACTGCTAAAAAAGCCTTTGTTATTGATGATTTACCTTTTCACACTGTAGTCACTTGTAGCTGTTGTGCCATGTGATCTATTGGGATTTTCAGCCTTTTCCTTATTGTGGGATCTTCTTTAGAAAAGATGCAATTTAAAGGTTAGTGTTGCTGACGGCATATAATGGTACAGTAATTGAGAAACCAAATGGAAAACACTTCTATTTCAGACTGTCAATCTGGTAAAATGAAAACTAGTTAAAAATACCTTGTGGTTTTAAAGTTGTATGTCATCAGAAGACGACACAGAAAAGCTGAGTGAGGGTGTCTGTGTGTTTACAGTTCTCCACACAGGCACATGGGATCCCTTGCGTACTGTATTTAGGTATAAGCATAATTAACACATCTGCTAGAATAATCCCTGAGCTAATAAAGACAATATTTAATTTTGCAAAGAAGTAGAATGATACATAGAAATTATGATTTTTGCCATTCAAGATACATATCTGAAAAATTATTTACCTTCTTAAATCTTTTTTTTTTATTTCATTCTTCATTTCTGAAAAGTTCTGATGTCTATTAACCTAGTATATAGATTCCCATGGCAAAATTTTATTCCCCATTAGTTAAACACCTGGCCACATGATATTTGTTTTCTATATTGCTTTAGAGAAGAAAAGAACAGAAACATTTTTTTCACCTATGTAGGTTGTAGAATCAGAAGGTTTTTGGGTTTTTTTTGAAGTCCTTTTCTTGAATAATAATACCTGCTGATTAGAGCTATTAATAGTTTCCTTTCCAAATGTAAGTAATTTAGGAGCTACCATTAATCTGGAGTCATTTTGGCAGGAAAGTCAATCCTCGGGTCATGCGTTCAGGACATATAAATGAGATTAATTGCCTTGGCCTCCGAGGCATGAGGCAGATTAACTGCGCCCCTGGGCTTTGCCATTCAGCGGAGAGGAGTACAGCAAGGTGGAACACACAGAGGTTTATCTGAAGATAAGAAAGAAGACCTGTGAACAGAGGTGTTCTTCAGTTCCTCCCAAGGACGGCAAAATTTTTACGTACAAGTGCAGTTTTACTCAAGAAAACTGACAGTAAGTGTGTTGGTCTTACAAAGTGTTTTTCCAGTTACTTCCAGACTGAATCTGCTTCAGTTATTTTTCTGTTAGGGCTTTATGCAAGGATTCAAGCATGTCTGAGGAAGAGTCTCTGTGCAAATGTGCATTTGATTGGCAGACTGGTCCTTTAGGACAGTAAGCTGTGGGATGATAACTCCTTAGAAAACTCATTTTTTAGAGAAACAGAGTAAATGAATGGGAGAATTGTTAGGAAACGGGAGTTTCCTAATAGAAGAGTGTGTAGCTTTGGAAGGAAAGACTAGGAGGAAAAAGTTACAATATCAAACTATTTGTTGACCTCAAATACCTGTTTGCTCTTTTAGAGACTGCCTTGCCTACAGAGGAGACAAGCTGCAAAGTTTTCATCTACATCACCTTAAAAGAAAAAATGGCTGTCTGGCTGCTGGGCTACAAATGGCTCCTGAAAAGCAGAAACAGGAGTGAAGAAAAATATCTAAATGGTCCATTAAACGTTCCAGGAAGCCTTAAATGAATAAAGGCTCTGATTGAGCAATGTGTACATGTATACGTTTTTTTTTTTTCCCCCTCCAAATAACAGAAAAGTATATTATCTTTTACTTACTGTTCTTTCTTAGTCCTGTATAGAAGCTACTATATTATTGCTCATAAGGAAGAATTAATTCTTTGCATAAGCAAAAAAAAAAAACCCTATTTCTAAGGCAGGTATGTTTAAAAATCCAGCAAGTAAAATTAATTGTTCATACTCAGAAATATACTAAAGACTATGCACTGGCACATTAAGGTATAGCTGTAATCACAGCTTTCAGTCTTGTGTTGCAAAATTAATTTGGAGACTGTTGTATAAATTATGTTTGTGGTTTATTGATAAGGCAAAATCCCTTAAGTGTGCTGGCTGAGTGTATTTATAGAAATAGCAGGAAGTAGAAATGTATTTTCGTCATCCAGCTAGGCACAAAATACTATTCATATACAATACACATTTCTTGAGAAAGAGTTTTAAAAAAAAGTCCCCGTACCTTTTCAAGATAGGCTTAACATTTAAGTCAATTTTTATCCCTATGGGCAAGTCTGTGGAATCCTTAAAATTCATGTAAGCTTTATTTCGCTTTTTAAGGAGGCCTCTGAGGGTTAATAAAAGAGCCCACGTTCCTACTCAGTTGAGACCAAAACTACTGAAAGTATTGGTAGGTTGAGCTTCTCCAGCTATTCTGAGACGTCGGTTCAAAGACATCTATTTTCAGTTCTAGGTTTTCTTTCTTTTTTTTTTTCTCCACAAATTTTCTGGGAATTGTTTTATCTGTCTTCATTCTTTTAACACTTTTGTGGGCTGCTAAATTAAAGGGAAAGAAGTTGCTTACCATTATCAGTATTGAAATAGAAATTTTTTAAAAGTAATTTTTAGTGCCATTTGTTTTAAAACATGATGGAAGCATTATGAATATGTATGACGTGAAGTCTGAGAGAGCACCTTCAGAAAAAGGAGAGTACTTTTAAAAGTCCTGTATATTTTTGGTCTTCTGTTCAAAATAGTCACTGAAGTGAAGATAAGAATTGTGAGAAATAAATGGAAAATATAGTTTGCCATGCTGCTGGAGTTTGGCTTTGGGGAGTTTTAGAAAGATGCCCTACTTTCTCTTTGCTAAGTACTACAGAAATAACAACAGTCCATCCACTGGGATCACCTTTATTTTGGTGGTGAGTCTTCAGTTTAATGTTGTTCCAAAGAATGAGTAATACAACATACTGGTCTGGAAGAAGCCTGATGAAATACTAATGTTACTGTAAGTCCTACTGGATAATGTCTCCTGTGAATATATAGCAGACATATTTATGTTGTGCAGTATTTTGCATTAAAAAATTGTCTCCTCCAAATGTCTGCATGCACATTTGTCTGTGAGCAATAAAACCAGTTTAGCACAAATCATTCTCATCTCTGCAGCACTATGAACAAAATCCCTGTATGGAAAGACTGAGCTATATGAAAAAATGCAGAATAAATTTCAAGTCTTAGATTAGAAGCGTAATTTAGAGAAAAACAAAATCTATATATTTTTCTATTCTGGTAACAATAGCAGAAACTGAATTTATTTAAATTATTTAAAAGGTCCACCTATCCATGAATCGACAATTAAAGAAGATATGTATGTGGTTCTAAAGTTTACAATAGATAGGACACAATTAATACAAAAAAGTATGAAATGTGACACCACAGAGGCTTTTTTTTTTGACAGTTGATTTGGAACAAAGATTTTGCTGAAGAAGAAGAAATTACTTGTTAGTCCCATTTGAGATTTCTTTGCAAGTCAAAATCAATAAAATCATCATCATTGCTGTCTATTTTCTGGTAGCTGTCTTCTGCACTGAATATTAAAGACATTTCAGAGTGAAAAAAAAAGACATTAGAATGGTGAAAAAATTCTTTTATATTTTACTCAAACATGATGTCTCTATTGATTTGTCAGGAAGAGCACCTAGAAGGTTTACTGTTAGAGGATTATGTCAAATGATAAAAGGCTCTTTTCAAATTGAAAGAATTAAGACAAAGGATTAAAATACTCTAACCTTTATTGCCTGCCTTTTTAATTCTTTATGGAGTTTTTTCCACATTTTTTTTTAAAGAGACATTGAATATAAAGCAGTTTCTGCCCTTCTTCTTATACACATAAGGCCTTTTACTTGCAAGGATTCCAGAATATTTTCCCATCTAAAACCAGCTGCTGAAAGACACTTCAACCATGCTGACACCTTATTTCCATTCTCCAGTTCAGCAACTGAACACTGTCTATGTTTTAGATAGTCATGTTGGACATTGCTGTTTTTGTTCTGGTTTAAGGATAATCATGCCCATAAAAATGGAATGCTTTGATATTTTGCCAGTCACCATGAAGTAACCTTTAATTCAAGACAGGCAGAAATTAAAAATGAAGGAAAAATTTACATGCTGTTGGCTACAAGCTAACAGTACAACATTAAATTTAGGAAGAAGTACAGAGGAATATAGACATCTATTGTCTATTTGGCAGTTCCCTGCTCTGTTTTGCCCAGCTAGTGACCCCTGAGGACACTTGCATAGCCCAGTAGTTGGAATCCAGACTTTAAACAAAGCCTGTGCTATATCTTACACAGTGGTTTTACTAAAGAATATCCTGATTTGGGATCATTGATAACTTAATACCTTGACTTGCTACAGATTTTGAAATTTTCCAAGCTTCTACTGGCAGAATTAAGGCCTACAGTACCTTCATCGTGCCTGTTTCGATGGGAAATATCAGTGACTGCTGGGTCTGGTAAGTGGATCCATCTCCTATTCACCCAATAAACCAAACTCACTAACAGTTGCTATGGCAGTGCACTGTAAGGAAAGAAATAACACATCCGCAGGTTAGCTCTCCCTTGTGTCTGGTGGACCGTGGTTCCTTATGTGCTGAAAATTAAATTTAGTTTTATGTATCAACAAACAACTGTATGTATTCAACTGTAGAAATGAGAATAATGCAGAGACCGAGATGAGGCACAGTGACAGGTAATTTCAGGATGAGATCAAGTCTTTTCTGAAGGGTACAAGGCAATGCTATAGAACCTGAGCTCAGGAAAAGATGTTAATAGTTAAAATATAAATATTTTGGAACAAAAGCATAATCTTTGTCTTATTTTGTGTGCAAGGAGAAGAAATGACCAAATCACGTCATATCATATCTTCAGTATATTGACACAAATCAGTCCATCTCTTTTTCTTCTTTCTGAGATGGAGGTAATCCTGTGAAGGCGTGAAGAGCAAGAACAATCTCTGCTATGTCTGCTGCTGTCTTGAAACCTAGCATCATATAATATGCAAAACCCAGAAATGCTCAAGTTGAACTTCAGCCAGCCATCAATGTTAAATGTTGATTGCTCCTAATCAGGATGAGCAAAGCTAAATCTTTGATGAAATTCTCAGCAGTGAATTAGATAGCATTTTCTTAGTTTCCTTGGACAAGAAGAAATGAGGGAGGCCTCTTAGGGACTTTGATTAGCTGATGAACAGGAACAGGCCAATCTAAAAAAATTACCCCAAACCCACTCCTGATGACACAAAGAACAAATGGAAACAGCGTGAGGATAGTGAAGGAGCACTTTCTTATAGCTTAGTCGCCTTTTTGCTTGGTGTCTAAGCAACCTTGCATACAAGGGGTACCAACATGAGCAATTTTTTTTTTTAATGTATGTTGATTTGTCAAGCGAAAAATAGACTCTTTTGACCTGAGAGGACTATTGGAGAAAAGGTATTTTAAAGATTTTCACTCAAGGGTTCTGCAGCACTGTAAATCAATTAATATGAATATGTTACTAGAGATGCCTGCTTTTGTCTTGCCACCTCTAAGTCTCTATCTAGTATGCAGAAGAAGCAAACCCTATTTGCATCAATGATGATGGGTGAATGCAGATAAAACATAATTTTAAACTTGTTTTACCTCTTTGAAGTGACTCAGGCTTGCCTACAGGCATGCTTTGAATCTGTGAGGCAAAGCAGAAGTATTGTGAGGGCCATGCTCCCCTTCCCTACACTGTGAGACAATGTTTTCCACCAGTGAGTGATTTTCTAAGTTTGCTAATGCTCACAGTTATGTCAGTAATGAATGTTTTTGGGGTTTGGAGGGACAGATGTAACGGCATGACATACTCTTGGGTCCTTACATTTGCAGTAAAATGCATTACACAGAAGCAGTCCTTTTCAACGTATATGAAGTAATTTTTTATTATCTTTACAGACATACATTAGGCCTATGTATACATATATAAAAATATATGCATACATGCAGCAAATGGCCCAGGGACGAGGACGCGACCCCCCTGTGCAGCTCACACGTCGAACGGTGGGTGATTGTTGCTTACAAGTGAAAGCAACACATACACAGTCATACACTACCTATGGCAGGGAGAGGCCCACTTTTGGGGCATACTACTTCCAATTTGCTTAAAAGTGACCATTAAATGCACTGATGCTGTCCTGGTTTTGGCTGGGATAGAGTTAATTTTCTTCATAGTAGCTAGCATAGTGCTGTGTTTTGGATTTAGTTCCACAAGAATGTTGATAACACACTGATGTTCTTAGTTGTTGCCAAGTAGTGCTCAGACTACTCAAGGACTTTTTGAGCTTCTCCTGCTTGGCCAGGTGCATAACAAGCTGGGAGTCCAGCACAGCTAGGACAGCTAACCCAAACTGAGCAAAGAGCTATTCCATACCACATAACGGCATGCTCGGGGGGGTTAGTCAGTCAGTCGGTTGCGGGCAGAGTGATCGCAGCTTGGGCAGAGTGATTGTGGCTCGGGGAGGGATCGCTGCTCGGGACGGGCTGGGCATCAGTTGGCGGGTGGTGAGCAATTGCGTTGTGCATTATTTGTTTTGTATTTTCTGTATTCTCTTACCATTCTCATTATTACTATTATTATTATTTTCTCTTATTAAACTGTCTTTACCTCAGCCCATAGCTCTAATTTTTTTTTTCCTTCCCGATTCTCTCCCCCATCCCACTGAGGGAGGGGGGAGCGAGCGAGCGGTTGCGTGGTGCTTAGTTGCCAGCCGGGTTAAACCACGACAGATGCTCTGATGTTTAAAGCAATGGATGAAATTGTTCTTAAGCCAACACTGCAGAAACTCTGGGCAACGATTTGCTCCTGAGATCTGTATACACTTTGCGTAACAGAACAGGGCTTTCATTTGCTTTGGCCTTGTGGATGTATTTCACATCTTAGTGTGAGTTACAAGCTGAAATCCTGTAAGATAGTGAGAGAGCGTTGCTTTCACGTCTGCGTTTCTCTGACAAGTTAATCACACTCCTCCTCTCTCCAGCACTTCCTGATAGGAGTAACCGGACATATCTAATGACTATCTCGTAATTAGAATTTGAACTCTTTTGCTAGACTAATTTATTAGTTAATATCATGTGAAATTTGATGTTAATATGTCCTAAAGGCTAATCTATTCAGATTGAAATAGATAGATTTTAATAGTCTAGTGTACTTTGGTAATCAGAAGGAATTATGTGATTATGGCTTGTGGCGTGAGCAATTAAAAAAGATTGGGTTTGAGTGCTCATTTCAAGGCTGTTCGGGTGTTTATGGAAAGGGATTCCTATAGCAATTTTGCCTGTAATTTCAGTATAATGTGGACCTGCCATAAATCACTGGGCTATTTCAAGTAAATGATCCATACATCCCACATGGTTTAGGATGGGGGACTGCTTAACCCCAAATTACCACCAGTTTACTAGAAGTGAAAGAATCACTTGTCCCCAATATTTTTGTTTTGTTTAGTTTATTTTAAATTAGTTTTTTAGTTTATCCAACCAAAGTGCAAAAGTCGGAACTCAGAAAAAATTGAGATAGGAGAAAGTAAAGAGGAGGTATGGGATGTGTCTAAGTCATATCAGGGTTACTGGCAGGCTTTTTAGCATCATTCAGGGAGCTTATATTAAATTGCTTATCCACTATTACCCTGAAGTCCCTGGTTTCTAAAACACAGTTCCCACTCTATAGTACTGCCCTTCATACATTTCTTCTAGACATCATTTTGCCTTAGATAGTACAAAAATACACCTTGAACTGACTTCATTTTACAAGGAAATACAGATTGCTCTGTACAGTTTTCTAATCTTCATTCAGACAGTTTTTATGTAAGTGTACGTCTATACAGATCACAAGAAATAATTCTGGGTAGCCTCAGGGTTAAACTCACTCCCAGGAGAACCCTGCTGTAATGAAGTCCATGAAATGATTGATGATTACTCAAAAGATCTGTCTATTAGGTGGCTCTTAATATATGTGAAATATACTTTGCTGGCCCCACTTTAATTCAATGTTATCAGAATGTATGTGGCACTGAGGCAAATAGCTTACAATGTCTATCACATTTACACAGTTACCTTTATTGACCAAACTTGTAGTCTCCTCAAAGAATTAAATCAAGCATGTTTGACAAAACCTGTTTTCTGTAAGACCATGCTTACTGGCACCAGTTTTATTTCCTTCCTTTATTTTTTTTGTTGAGCAAGAGCAGCAAAGAGCTTTCAGCTATTTTGCAGAAAAATCATTTTCCTGCAAGATAAACTCTCCAGGCAGAAATCTCCAGACAAGCTGGGCACTTTCTTTTTGTGCCATGTAACCATGAACCAAAAAGTGAAGTACATGAGCTGCTGCAGTCATGGCCAGTGTGCAAAATATCCCAGCTGATTGGGATTTTGAACAGAAAATGTTCAAGTGCTTATTATCTTTAATCAAATAGACTAGTCTGGAGATCAGACCCAAGTACTGAGAATCCTATTAAAGTGATCAGGTGGCAGGAGTGACAGATACTTCTGGTGGGCTTATTCAAAACAAGCCTGGAGACTGATCAGCTCAGACTTATTTAGCATGAAGGACTACTCTCATGCAGAAGACTGATGCTGTTTTAAAAAATATAACTAGGCCCAGGAGAAGGCACTATACTACTTCCATAAAAAAAAAATGCAGTTTTGTTGCCCATAAATACGATGATGAAACAACTGCAGAGCTGCTTCAAACTTCAAAGCACCTGCAAAAGCTGCTAAATGCACATAACAGAAAAGAGAAATCTAAAATCAGATTAAATGATGGATGCAGTCAAGGATGATAGAAAAAAACAGGTTTTCCATTATTTTATGCTACCCTTTGTACTTGTGAAGAGTAAGGAGTGCCAATGAAATGGCTTAATTTTCACTGAATGGGGTACAGGACTACAGACTCATTCAGTAGCTGCTGAGCCACCTCCCGAGTTCCCCAGGCATCTCCAAGACCATAAACACCTACTGCACAACACAGGGGACAGACCACAGTTTGTACCAGCCATGACGTGGCACCTCACTGCTTTTACATTCATATCTTTCCAGTTATTTTGCAATCCAAGGACAAGAAGAAATGAGAATGTAATGCTTCTCTAGAAAAAAGCCTACAAATGAAATAGCAGGGTAAACAAACTGTCACTTTTTGGACCAATGTGTTCAATCACCTAAATATACTTAGCACTTTAATACTGCTGTTGGTACAGATCTGCTTCTCCAGGTAAAGTCTTTCAGGTAGGAATTCTTCTGAAGTACATTTTCCCCTTGCATTCAATTTCCACTGGCTTTCTTAAGGCGCCAGGCGTGACTTCTCCAAAAGACCTACTGACACAAGGGCACAGTCCTGAAAACTGGTGACTTTTCTTCCTATTCTTACCCTGTTCCATCCCTGGCTATAGCCTCCTTAATGTCTGGCACTTTTTACTCATGTATTTTGCTCAGACTCTGTCACACAATCACTACTTTTTTCTTTTCAATCATCTGCTCTTTCAATACTTCTTCCTTTAATCTCTTCAGATTTCAATCTATTTTCAAGTGATTTATTGTACAGTATGACTTACCATGAGCTTCTTGTACATCGCCAATGCACCAAAACCTGCTTAAAACATATTTTTGGTGGATAATTAAGAAAAAGAAGGAAAAGGGTAAATGAATATTTTATACCCAACAAAATTTGTACAACACACTGTCAGTTTTACTCAACTTAGAAATTTTGCAGAAAGGAATGTGTATCAAGCCAATAACTTCAGTTCAGTAACACATTACTTTAACTAATTGTTATTTTGACCACATCATCTTCTCTTATTCATAGTTTATCTAAATAATAATAGTGAATTATTTATAAAATTGGAAAATCTTCATCTAATTTGTCCTGGCAAATGCAGATGTTTGCATTAATTAAACTCAAAATGAAATAGCAACAGAAGTATTTAAAAGCATCCAACTGATCTTATTATAAACTACAATTATACCCCAATGATTTAAAAAACCTCTGTGTCTTGAGTGAAATCCTTGCCCTTCCCAAATCAAAGGTAACACTTCCATTGCCATGGTAATGGGCTAGAATTTCAATTAATTTATTCAGATAGGAGTGCTTTAAGCTACACAAACATTAAATCTTTATGTAAATTAACAGTAGCTACAAGGATGCTTTTAGTTGTCTGATTAGATGTCTTAGAAATGCTTAAGTGATTTAGGATATTAAGTCCTATCTGAAAAAGGCATGACAGAAAAGCGTGGTATCATCACATTTTTGTTTGACCCAGCAGCCACATGTAATCAACCAAAAGAGTCTCTTTTGGATCTCATAACCTGAAACAAATGGAAACACTTAAAGGTTTGTCTTGCTGAAACAAAAAAAAAAAAAACCCTCAGGCTGAGAAAAGGAAGTGTGGCAAAGGGGTAGATTACAGCACTGGCTACACAAAGGTGGGCCTGTAGCTGCCAGGTGTTAAATGCTGCTGGAAGAAAGTGAGACTCACCAGCTGAAACCTGCTTCTCCCACCAGAGCACCCTGACCACGATACTATAACATGATCTGCGTAGTTTGCACTTAACCTCTTTCTTCAAAGCAATCTATGATAAAAAAGATCTATCCATATGACTATGTCTGTCTGCATTAGTGATTAATGGAGTGGATCAGTAGATTGAAGCAGTTGTTGCAGATGCTCCTCACATCTCTGTCAAAGGCAGTTTGGAGCGTTTACACTGTCCTGGGCTTGGTCTCCTCTTTTGGACCAACTGTCTGTGCCTCCCCAGTGGTGTGAAACTTTCAGAAGGTAAATCTGTCCTGCAAATGTCTTCCTCAAGTGTGGATAGGAAAATCAGCTATTTTAAAGACAATAAAGGGTACATCTGAAGTATTAAAACCAGGAGATAATGACTCTGATTTATAAAATGCAACTGTATAAGAGTCAGGATTGGTGCAGAAGCCCATCAGGATTTAAAATCTTTTTTTTTTTAGTTGAAAGTGCTATTTCATAAAACCAGAATTGTTTATCAGTCATAAGTTTTTTTGAAATGATTACAGTATCATTAATATTTAAAAGTTTCAGAAGGTAAATCTGTCCTGCAAATATCTTCCTCAAGTGTGGATACTTCTGGGAAGTATTACACTGTCCTTGTGTCATGCAGGCAACCTTCATAGACCTCAGCCTTCATAGTTGTGTTGTTGTCCAGGCTCTCCATATCCACCCCTTCAAGAAGGAACGTGGCAGACCAGCTCACTGACTGTCTCTGACTGTTCACCCACCTCCTCTCCAGTCTAATGAAAACATGAGGAGTGGAATAGCTTCAATAAGAACTGCCAAGAATCTTTCCCCAAATACCACGGTGCCTTCTGCACTTGCAGGTTCAGCCTCCTGCCACCTGGGGAGCTAGGTCTTTCTGCTCCTGGTGAGTGCTCTAGAAATGTTATCCCTCAGTGAAAATGGGTAGAAACAGTACCACTCTTCCTTCAATGTTTTATGAATCTAGTTCATTCATGTTTTAAAAACTAAAACTGTGAAAAATTCATTGCAAAGTGATGAGCATTTCCAAAATAATTTTAACTACATATTTTTGACCATAGCTAGTGAGCAAAAAATCACAGTGAGCAAAAAGTCAGCAAGTCCAATTATTGATTTAGCCCTCTGGGAAAGTGGATGAGGGTGGGGTTTTTTGAGTCTTAGACAGGCTTTCAAAGGTATGCAGACATTTGTGTTTTTCATGCTTTCTACACAGAAGAGTGATTCTACCCAAGATCAGCCTGCATGAGGAAGCTGTAGTCTTTGTTTTCTGCTGTGTCCGAGTCTCAGACTTTGCATATTGCTTTATCTGATGGCACAAACAACCCTGTTTGCAATGGTGTCTTCTCTTGCAGCCTTCATATTGGTGCTGGTAATGTCACACTGATGTTAGCTGGGTGACTGTTTTATCTGGGACATTGATACGAGTTTCCAGCAAGTAGTTTATAGCCTGCTTGCTTGGAGCAAGGAAAGCCTAAAGATCCATAGAAACCTGAAATGGCCAAAATTATTGTGATCATCCCAAATATCCATTTCTAATAAAGGCAATTTTTTTTCTGAAAGATGTCAAGAAGTTCCATCAGATCTGATCTGCAGTTGTGGCTTCAGCGGGACGCAGCCCTGAATGATCTGCCTTGGCAAACATTTTGGGGGCATGTGCTGCCTCTCTGCTTCCTGCTTACTGTATCCACTGGAAAATTCCCGTGAGGAATATTCCTGCTCCCTACACTGCTTTTCTTTCTTTATCTTTCTGTTTATTTATTTACTTATCTATCTATCTATCTATTTACATGATGGCCAGTAATCAGCCACAGCTGCTGTCAGCAGCGGTGCCAGATCAGCCTGGCCAATCCCATATCCAATATATTTGCCTTAGATAGCCTTATATCGCTTTGTAATGAAGAAGAAATCTGAGGGTTTTTCTGCTGTGGGGAGAGCTGAAAATATAACTGTCTAAAAATGAAATTACTGCAATTTGATTTATACAGCGTGTAGAACATTTACTTGAATGCTCCTCTCATTGCAATCAATATCCAAGAATTAACTATGCCTGCCCTTCACACAGGTGGTATCACAGTCCTTTCTCTGTTATTCCAGCAAGCCTGTCCTAAATTTCTACAAGTTCTGGGCACATCAAGTGTCCCACATAAAGGATATTCATTGAAGAGCTAGTCGAGTGAGGTAGAGGTTAGAGGTATTGATTTATCAGAAAATTATTTAAAAAGCCTACTTAGTTTGAGTAGATTGTAACTAGCTTGGACAAAGGAATACCATTAATTGGTGTTACATGCAGGATCAATGTATTTGAACAATACAAAAAAATACAATGGATAGGAATTTAAAGACCTAAAGGAGTTGCTACAAAAATTAGAAATAAAATTAAGGAAAAAAAAAAAAACTTATTTAAGATATGGGAGCAGATCCAGCATTGTTTATTGAGATATTTAACATGCATCTTAAAGAATTACATACAAAGACAGTCTTTGCTTAGTCATTGCTAATATAGAGTTGGGTGACGATAAACAGATATAATTGCTGGTATGTGGCTAGCCAAGCTTCATGATAAGAAAAATGCAAACATAAGAATTTGCAGGAATGGGTTGGCAAAGTACCTTTGTGCTGAGCAGTGCAAATGTTTGTTGATCACCATCAGATTTTAAGAAGCATGGACTCCTGCACAGCAGAATAACAGGTCCAAGGTAGTTTGATCCAGTATATCATTCATGCATTATTTCTGTTCCTTAATATAACAATTGTTGTCAGTAGTGTAACATATGGGAGGAGTTCAAAATCTCAGCTGAGCAGCAGGCAGATCAAAACAGATATGTAACAAATGCAGATAGCATACAGAAAAATACAGAATGTTCAAACAAGTGAATTTAGGAAGCTTCTTCAAGATGTGAAGAAAAGAAGTGGAAATCTTCTACATCTTGCTAAATGTGCAATAACTGCTTTGGAGCTTGATGTTGATCTGTGCCATACAGCACAATAAAAGACATAAAAGAGGTGCTTGAGTCCAGCTGGAAAGGATTGCACACCAACACGGGAAAGGTTTGAGCAAAAGGGGAATGGGATGTCCCATCTTGCTTATCTTGTGAACTTCTAGCACAAGCAGGTGAGGGGAATACAGTTTCCCCAGAGAAGCTAGGAAAGACAACAAGCTATAAACTCAAAAAGAAGACAAGGTGAAGGGACAACTGAACATCTTCCTACTCTCCAGTGGCAATTTAAAGAGAATATCCTAGGTCAAAATTATTGTGCCCATACTCTTTCCTCATGTAGGTATTCACTTCTTAAAACATCTACCATTGTCACCAACATCAGATGACAATAAACATAATTTTCCAACCATGAGATCAAAGGTCAGATTCACCCTGGGCATAATCAGATACGACTCCATTGCAAGTTACTGATACCAGCTAATATTATATTTAAATGTGCCTCAATTACTCGAAAAAAAAGATTCACAAGATTAAGTTTCAGCCACAGAGAGTATATATATCTTTTCAGATGTCTCTTTTGAAGCTGTCTGAAAAAGTCAGCCATGGGCAGTTTTTCCCCAATGCCACATTACTTAAAAAAAAAGGTAGAAAAAACCCAGTGCTTTCTCATACTGGTGACTGTAGCAAATTCAAGAAAAGTGACCCATTGCAAAGACCATTTGAATAAATCTGCTTCCCCTATGGTATTCATGAAAGTGTCTTTGAGCTATGAAAAATATTACTATACACAATAACCTCTGAGCCCATAATATGTCATTCAAGTAATCAGCTAGTAATTTACTGTCTTCCTTCAGGACTAAAATAATGTTTTTTATACACAGGAACAGTCTATCTTCCCAAGCTCATGATGTGTAGAAATTAAAGGGTTTATTTCAGTGAATTGAGTAGCCAGATCACTTGCTATGCAAAACAGTAATGACAGGCTTCAGCTAACATTGCATACACATACATGTAACAAATGAACACTATGCAGTAGTTCATGAAAAGGAAACAAAATAGGAAAATCAGCTATTTTAAAGACAATAAAGGGTACATCTGAAGTATTAAAACCAGGAGATAATGACTCTGATTTATAAAATGCAACTGTATAAGAGTCAGGATTGGTGCAGAAGCCCATCAGGATTTAAAATCTTTTTTTTTTTAGTTGAAAGTGCTATTTCGTAAAACCAGAATTGTTTATCAGTCATAAATTTTTTTGAAATGATTACAGGATCATTGATATTTAAAAGTTTTTAAAATTATAAACAGGTCTTCCAATTTTTTATTGTGGGGTTTTTTTGTTCAGAGGAATATTCCTTTTGAAACATAGGCTAATGCTAAAGATTTTACCTTCTTATGTAATAGCTTTTTAAGACTTCGACTCTACGCTTCTCTCTCGACTGTGAAAAAAGTTGAGAGTACTGCTAGTAATCCCAGAACAAAGTCCAGTTCTAGATGTGATTCTGAATGACTATTATTTGCTACCAAATGGTAGGTTACACTTCATGGCAAATAAAAGCATTTAATATTATTAATAGTTTCTTATGTTCCCAGTTAATAATTTACAGAAATCTGTTTATTAAAAATAAATATTTTAGAGGAGTCTGAACTAATTATTATAAATCAAATTATAATTCACTTATACTTGTATGGCTTTGTAGTCTTCCAAATCACATAGCAGAAGGCATGCTGACACCTGTATTTTTCATGGGAAACCATCAGAAAAGATGGTTTATTTTCATACAAAATACTATAGCGGCATCTTTAAAACGTTGTATGGTGGAGATGGTACTGCCAGGAACTGGGTATGGTTTTAGCCATTTAGACTTCATAAAGCAAGTAATACCTCATGGTAAATGTTAACTCTTCTCTCCGTGCCCCTCTGTCTCTTTTATGTACTGCAATGTGCCATTAAGAGTAGCCGGCAGCTAGTGGCTCTTTATAGTAAGGGCAACTTGCTTCATGCAAATTTAGCACATTTCATATCAGCATCTTGTGAAACTGCAACTTGAATGAATATGGAGAACCTAAGACTATGAAGCTGATTATTTCTCTGGAGTTTATTGGTGTCCACCCTCAAAAGAGGATGTAAGCCTGCCTTTGTTGATAAGTGCCTGGCCAAGATAGTAAACTACAATATGACCAGGAGTGTTTACCTCTACTTGTGGGGCTGATAGAGTGGTGTTTTGAGAAATCATCACAGTCTGCCTGAAAAATGGTTCTTTTGAGCAAAATAATATGAACTTTTCCAGGGTGTTAATGGTGGCTTATTTCCTGTTACACAATCCAAGTTTTATCCCCCAAACCAGATACCTCGTGTTATTTCAAATGAGGAAATTTACCTTGTTTTTCATACCAATTTAGATATTTATCCACTATTAAACACTCTGGAAGGTTTCTTCTTTTTTTTTTTTGTTTGGGTCAGGGGTAGTTATGAATTTGGGGTCTGGAGCAGACATGGCATAGAGGCATGGCTACCTTGTAGGATGGAAGCGTGGACACACTGCAGCTCTTCCATGGCAGGACTTCCCTCTTTTTTGCCATCTGAGGTGTCTTGCAACCTTCTAACATCAGTCCAAATTGTTCCCTGTACATGCAAATTCTTTCCTACACAATCTAGTTTGAGGTATGTTAGGTCTTAGATTTGTGATTATTTTATCCTTTTTCCCCACAAACATGAGTGCTGTTTGCATGAAGGATTCTTCTTTAGTTTTGTTTTCTTTTTTTTTCCCCCCCTCCCAAATCTGCTGTCTTCCCACCGAGCAGTAGCAAGTTTTTAGGTCTATCTGTTTTCAGTCTGGAGCACTAATCAGCAATGCTTGTTCTGACATTTTCTGAGTCTAATTTGTGCAGGTAGTTGGGAAATTGCTTCCTGTACTCTTCCTCTCCTCTGGCTACTTTAACCACGTAGAGAGAAATCAAAGTCTGAGGGCTTGCCACTGAAAATGTCAGCATAGAAATATTGTCAGAGTAGGGACACTCAAGGGCTCACCCAGCTAGACAGCTGCAGTTTGTAGGACAGTGCTCCTGAAAAGCAAATGAAAAGCTTTATTTCAATTAAACAATAGCTTGGCATTATTTAGACTGGATATAAGGAAGAAATTCTTTACAATGAGGTTGGTGAAACACTGGAACATGTTGCCCAGAGAGGTAGTGGAGGCCCCATCCCTGGAAACATTCAAGACTAGGTTGGATGGGGCAACCTGTCCTAGTTAAAGGTGTCCCTGCTCACTGCAGGGGAGTTGGACTAGATGACCTCTAAAGGTCCCTTCCAACCCAAACCATTCTGTGATTCTATGATTATCCATAGGGAATCCTGAGAGATGCAATCTAGTTAGAGATACTGTTCACCTGGGCAGTACCCTAAGATCATGCTCCTCCTTACTTTCAATTTCCTTTGTTGTATCCCTTTCGATATCTTTCTTAATGTCTTGAATGCTAAGATAAAAATAATAGTGGCTTGCAGGAGGTGTCTGATTCTATTTACCCTCTTTGTGCTGAATGAGCAGCGTCCTTGGGATGGCTACTGGTCTCTGAAACAACTTGCTAGAGATCTCCTAATTGCTTTAGAGTCCATGTGGTCTCACTGCCACCACGCAGTAATATTTTTGTCAGTCAGGTCTGATTCTGGTTACTGCTTTCTTCTTGGAGTTCCAGCCTCTGTAACAGGAGAAAGATGTAGACCTATAATTAGAATGGAACATTTCGCTGCCCGTTATAAGATCATGGTGCAACCTTCCGAGCAATGAATTAGAGTGAGCAGGAGAGCTCATAAAGCCCCACCCAAGCACAGCTTAATTAATCCAGCGTGAAGTAAGATGCAAAATCAGGGAATAAGCAGGTAAACATTAGTAGACATAAGTAGAAAACACATAAGTAGAAAAAACATAAAGGTGCCTCTATTACTGAAACCAAGTTTTCAATTTTTTTCAGTTTATTTCTTTGATGGTAATTGTTTGTCTTCCAGAAATGTATTAATGTTGCTGCATTTAGGAAATGTTCAATTAAATTATAAATATTTGCGAATGTTTGTTTCCTGCTTTAATATGCTGTGCACTGGACAGCCTGTGTTTGAAAAGTGACTACAGAAATCAGGTTCTGGAACCTGCAGAAAAGGTCAGCTGTGAAATGTGAATATTCGGATTGCAAGTCAGGTTAAAGTTGGCAAAGACTTCATGACTACAGGCTTCCAAACGGATTGCCTAGTAATCTGTAAGAACTCTATAGTGCTTTTACCCTTTTCTACAGAATTATTTTTCACTATTGTGATTCAATCATTTTTTCTAAACTAAGTGAATTCCAAAAATTTCAGCCCACATTCACCAACTGAATGTATCTAAGTTCTCCCAAAATACTCAGTAAGTGCAGCCTAAGGAGCCATGCAGGCTCACTTACCAAAAAAAAAATCAAGAGAACTTGATGGACTTCTTGGTGGTTCAGTCACCCCACCTGCATTGCATTAAGCCAGTGCCTAAGAACCAGGGCATGTTGGGAGGCAGAGAAGTGGACACTTCAATAAGGAGCAAAATGTTCTCCTCTTGCATCTTGCAAATCCAAAGGAGAATTCACTCTTTGTTTTTTGCTTTCTTATTGACTGGGTCAGTGTTGTTGAGTGAAAACCTTTATTGTGTTGCTTCACTGATCATTGTAAAGCCCACAGCATTGGATTGCTCTTCTTGCAATAGTTCCTTTTAGGGAAACGTCTCCTCATAGACAAGGAAAATATTTAATTTAAATCACATATTTTAGTTCCTTTTATAATAGCTCAGTGGTATATCAGGCATGATTTTATCAGCACATCCACTGAACTCACAAATAAAACTGTCTGCCTGTTTTCATTAGACCACTGGCAAATTGCCTAGTTTATTTACCTGCTGTATTTATGGCAATCAGTGCATCTCAAAAGCATCTCTACACATTCCATAATGAAATTCTTTGCCTCTGAGTCTTTGAGGTCTTCTTTGGGTCTTCAAAAGTTTTGTAAAAATAATGGACTGGCAAGTTGCTTTGCTGTTGTGTGCTCCAACTAAATGCGCCAGAACTTCAACTGTTTTAAGTGCTTAAATCTCACATGCCTGCAAATGGCCTTTGCAAAATTCAGCATTTGGAGATTTGTTGTTGCTGTTCAAATACTCTGGGGATAGAATTTACTTAGAACAAAACACCCTGGAGAAAAGAAATGCGTTTTTATCTAGTCTGGAGCAAAGAACTGGATTGTGTTTTGGATGCTCTCTGTGCAGGGCAGCTGGCAGCCAGGGTCGGCCATTGCAAACTGGGACGCTGTGGTGGCATTGGGAGGCATAGAATCATAGAATCATTTAGGTTGGAAAAGACCTTTAAGATCAAGTCCAACCATTAACCTAACACTGTCATCCCACCACTAAACCCTGTCCCTAAGCACCTCATCTACCCGTCTTTTAAATACCTCCAGGGATGGGGACTCGACCACTTCCCTGGGCAGCCCATTCCAGAGCCTGACAACCCTTTCTGTGAAGAAATTTTTTCTAATGTCCAACCTAAACCTCCCCTGGTGCAGCTTCAGACCATTTCCTCTTGTCCTATCATCCATTACCAGGGAGAAAAGGCCAACCTCCACCTCGCTACAGCTTCCTTTCAGGTAGTTGTAGAGGGCGATAAGGTCTTCCATGGCCCTATCTAAAGCATGCCAGGGGCTCTGCAGAGCACTATCTTGCTCCCTTCAGGGCTAAATGCATGCAAATCTTTTGCAAGGCAGGAAAAGGGATGAGTTTTCTGCCTCCATGGCCTGTTGCATTGATTTTGGTAGAATATGTGGAGACCAAGTGTCCAAGTGTTAATGAGGTCCTACCAATGGGCAATCAACAATTAATTTTAGTAATAAGACTTCAAATTGCTTTGGTCTGCCGCTGCAGAACATATTTTATGTTTCTTTTCTTTAATCAAATGGACAGAAAACCAAGGGAAATAGTGCTGAAAATGAAAAGCTTTAATAATATTGCATTAGCCTGATATCTGTAAGGAGTCTTTCTAAAGAAAATTCCAAGTTTGACAATCTTTTGTGTGAGATAGAAGCACTTCAGGGGTGGGGGGGGTGGGGCAAGGTTTATGTATTGAAACGAACTGTTGCTGTTGTGGTAGCTGTGGGTGAGGTCTGGTCCCACTGCTCATTCTGAAAGCTAATTCAATTGAGGGGTCAGAAAAGGATGTCAAAGACTGAAATACTTCTTTTGCTTCTGCTGCTGATTTTTACTTACGTTCTCTTTGCTGCAGGGAAGCCCAGCACAGGGTCACATAATTTTCAGTCCCGCACCAGTACAGCTACAGCACTAACCTTCAGGCAGCCACAGGGGAGGGCCAAATGGCACAGTCCATTTTTTGTCCTGGTTGATTGCACAAATTTTAATTTATAGTGGACCTTTTTGTTTGGTTGTGGGTGTTTGGTTTTTTTTTTTTCCTTTTTTATCCTCATTATTCTCTCTTCATCATCTGCATCTCTTTCCCTTGGTTTGAACATGTTTGCCTGAAACTAATTTGGCCCACAATTTTTAGTTTGTTGTAATGTTTTTCCTTTCATTCTGATGTTATATTTCTTTGCCTGCCTTTCTCTCCATATTTATCGTGTCTTTCTGGCTTCATTTCTGTTTTCTTGACTCCAGCTTGCCTCTTTTTGGTCTTGCAGCTTTTATTCCCCACAGTCCCCTCTCACTGCACATTTTCAGTTTCCTACAAGGAAGGACTGCCATGAAGGGGAAAATCTTTACTTTGTCAAGAAGCCTGTTCTTCTACCAGCGTTCACAGAATAAAACATTGCCCTTCACAGAGAAATGAAGAGCTGACGGTCCTTTCCATTGATAAAAGAGCCCACAGGCTGTGCTACCCATGGAGGACTGGATTTTTCTTCTTTTCCCTGTTCCCCTTATGGATAAGTCTGTGCAAGTTCTTGTCTTTCATTTCAGGAATCAGGGAAGCTCTCATCCACATCACCTTTGTAGCAGCAGCACTGGGAAATTGTAGCATTTGGGTTTTTTTACAAAAGCACAAGAAAACCGCACTGATTTCAGCTGACTGAAAGTCAGGTCCCTACTGAGGAAGGGACAAATGTTAAACAATGTTTTGGCACAGTTTCTCTTTCTCAAACCTTCCTTACTCATTCAAGGCTTGAGTGACAACCTGTGACTCTCCATTCCAAAGCAGCACAGCTCCAGGCAGCTGCATACATGTGTTCAGAGCTTAGCCACTGCCCCAAATTTAATAATTTTCAGATAGTGCTTCTTTTCATCAGATCTTCCTTTGCTGAATGAACAGTCTCTGTGTTATATAAATCAGAAGGAATAGACTGCCCCCAGATTTGGCTCCATTTCTCATGGAAGTCAATAACAAACTAACAAAAAGCAGTCAACAAGGAAATCTGTTGGTTTGAGTCAATGCTGAATGGTTGCTAACTCTAAGTGAATGTCTGGGCTTCTGTCTACATATGGGTGTCTTGGTTTCCACCTCTACAATATTTCACAGTAAATATTGTCACATGTCATCTACTCTGGAGTAAAAAAAATAAATTGGATATATAATCTTCAATATTTGAATGTATTTTTATTCCTATACCTACAGTGGCATAGAGTTTGCATCAGGGCAGTTTGCTACAGGTGTTGAAAAGTGAGTTAAAACCATAAAATAATAAAGAAACAATCTGGAAAGGTTTGTAGGCTTGTTCCCAAGAACGATACAAATGAGACATGCTCCACCACAGTGTGCCAAACTCCCACTCTGCAGTGGTGATAAGGGATTTCATGCCATTAGCCACAGATTCTTGTAGGGCCTTTAAGTAACAAAAATGACCATGAGATACCATAGCTGTACAGCCTGTGTTATAAAGACCTCAGTTAGAGGTATTCATCTAAGATTTTCTTCAAAACATTATAGCTTGATACAAAGTTTAGGAGAAATGTGGTTTTAATACAGAAGTCTCTTAAAAGCAAGCAAGGACCAATCTGCAGAAGATACTGCAGAATTACATGGGGTCTTACTGAGTATGGCACTATTAGCTGTGGCTGGGCTTCTTCTGTGCCTCCATGGCACAGACGACAGTCCTGACTCAGTGGAAATCTAATGGGAATAGAAATGCATCACACAGAAAGGTGTTAGAGCTGTTTCTGACAGGTGAAATGGCCCAACTAGATTTTTGAGAGCTGAAGCACTATGTTCTGTTCAAAAGGAAAAGTGTTTCACGGGTGAACAAAACAACGGTGAAGTGGCTTGCTTTGAACAACAGTTTTTCTTTTCCTTAAAAAAGCAACATATGGGAGCAACATATGAAAAAAAAAGTCACATTTGGTAAGGGGATTTAGTCAACATGGAAAGATTCCAGACTACATTGTTTTAGAAAAACACTGCTTCATGTATATCAAAAGAATATGGGCAGGATGAAGTGCTATTTGGATGAAAGAAGCTTTAAAGTCTGTTGAAAGGCTTTTCCACATCTAAATTCACTTCAGCTCTTCCAAAATCCTCAGGGTATTCAACAGAGCCTGTGTAACTTTATAAGGTGTAGTTGTGTAAACTGCCTCCATGAGGTATTTACGAGCCTTCTAAAGTCAAAATTCTTCATCAGATCTCACCTCCTCAGCACTTCATGTCATAACCAGATAACCTGGATGGCAAACTTTGGCCTGTTTAGGGGCCTGGTTGACAGAGCCCCTTGGGAGGCAGGCCTGAAGGGCAAAGGACTCCAGGAAGGCTGGGCATTCTTTAGGAAGGAAATCTTACAGGCACAGGAGCAAGCCAGCCCCATGTGCTGAAAGATGAGCCTGTGGGGAAGACTGGCCTGGCTGAACAGAGCGTTTTGGCTGGAACTCAGGAAAAAAAGGAGAGTTTCTTTGAAAGAAGGGGCAGGCAACTCAGGAGGACTATGAAGATGTTGTGAGGTTATGCAAGGAGAAAATTAGAAGGGTCAAAGCCCAACTGGATCTTAATCTGGCTACCGCCATAAAAGACAATAAAAAATGTTTCATTCACAGCAGAAGGAGGGCTAAAGAGAATCTCCATCCTTTATTGGATGCTGGGGGAAACATAGTGACAAAGGGTGAGGAAAAGGCTGAAGTACTTAATGCCTTCTTTGCCTCAGTCTTTAACAGTAAGACCAGTTGTTCTCTGGGTACCCAGCCCCCTGAGATGGAAGACAGGGACAGGAAGCAGAATGAAGCCCCCGTAATCCAAGGGGAAGTGGTTAGCAACCCGCTAACCACCTAGACACACACAAATCTATGGGGCCAGATGGGATCCACCCAAGAGTACTGAGAGAACTGGAGGAAGTGCTCACCAAGCCACCTTCCATCATTTATCAGCAGCCCTGGCTAATTGAAGAGGTCCCAGTTGACTGGAGATGGGCAAATGTGACACCCATCTATAACAAGGGCTGGAAAGAGGATCCAGGCCTGTCAGTCTGACCTTGGTACCAGGGAAGGTTATGGAGCAGATCATCTTGAGTGTCCTCATGTGGCACGTACAGGACCACCAGGTGATCAGACCCAGTCAGCATGGGTTTATGACAGGCAGGTCCTGCTCAACTAATCTCCTATGACAAGATGATCCACTTAGTGGATGAAGGAAAGGTTGTGGAGGCAGTGTACCTGGACTTTAGTAATGCCTTTGAGACCGTTTCCCGCAGCGTTCTCCTGGAGAAATGGCTTGGATGGGCGTACTCTCCGCTGGGTAAAAACTGAATGGATGACCAAGACCAAAAAGTTGTGGTGAATGGAATCAAATTCAGTTGGTGGCCAGTCACAAGTGATGTTCCCCAGGGCCCAGTATTGGGGCCAGCTTACCATCTTTATACATGACCTGGATGAGGGGATCTAGTGCACCCTCAGTAAGTTTGCAGATGACACCGAGTTGGGCGGGAGTGCTAATCTGCTTGAGGGTAGGAAAGCTCTACAGAGGGAGCTTGACAGCCTGGATCGATGGGCCAAGGCCAATTGTATGAGATTCAACAAGGCCAAGTGCTGGGTCCTGCAATTGGGTTGCAAATACCCCATGCAACGCTACAGGCTTGGGGAAGAGTGGCTGGAAAGCTGCCGGGTGGAAAAGCACCTGGGGGTATTGGCTCACAGGTGGCTGAATATAAACTATCAGTGTGCCCAAGTGGCCAAGGCAGCCAACAGCACCCTAGCTTGTATTGGGAATAGTGTGGCCAGCAGGAGTAGGGAAGTGATCGTGCCCCTGTACTCGGCACTGGTGAGGCCACACCTTGAATACTGTGTTCAGTTTTGGGCCCCTCAATACAAGAAAGACATTGCGTTGCTGGAACATGTCCAGAGGAGAGCAATGAAGCTGGTGAGTGGTCTAGAGCACAAGGCTTATGAGGAGCGGCTGAGGGAACTGGGGTTATTTAGCCTGGAGAAGAGGAGGCTGAGGGTAGACCTCACCGCTCTATACAACTGCCTGTACTGAAGTGGGTGTTGGTCTCTTCTCCCAAATAACAAGCAATAGGACAAGAGGAAATGGCCTCAAGTTGCACCAGTGGAGGTTTAGGTTGGACATTAGGAAAAATTTTTTCACCAAAAGGGTTGTCAAGCATTGACAGAGGCTGCCCAGGGAAGTGGCTGAGTTGCCATCCTTGGAGGTATTTAAAAGATGGGTAGACGTGGCGCCTAGGGGCGATTTAGTGGTGGACTTCACAGTGTTAGTTTAATGATTGGATTTGATGATCTTAAAGGTCCTTTCCAACCTAAATGATTCTATGGTCCTGTAAAGACATTGAAACTGTTTAAGGGTTAGGACTTGTCTAGGACTTGTTCCTCTGTAACAGGGTCACATAAAATGAAGTGTGAAAGGAATATGAAGTGAGCTGAAGGGATCGAAAAGAATTCCATGGCTTAGGGCAGGGGAAACCAGTGAAGAGTAATGCATGCAGGTATTGGTGGATTGCTATTCATTCATGGCCATCTTGTAGACAAGAAAAGAATCCCTCAGTCTTACAAACACTGATATTTGGATCTCTGTTTTTCTCCACTTGTTTACAGACCCTCCTCAAGACCCTGCTTTGAAACAGATGGAACTTCTTGGACAAGAGTTTCAGAAATGAGACAACTTTTGCAGATCCTTGCTCGATACACTTTAGCAGGGCTGTATTTCAGAGACAACCACTCACTCAATACTTCCTGCAATAGTAGTTCACGTATATATCTTAGGGAATTCTAGATTAATGTACCTCCAATTACTAGTCCATTCTGAAAAACATTGTAAAACCAGTGACAGACGTCACAAAAAATTCCCCACTGAAACCCCACAAAAACCTTTCCTCAGAGATAAAGGCACCAGCTGGGCTAAAATTTCAAAATTATGTTTACATGGAGTGATTTGAAGATGCACATATCTGCAAATGCATGTTAGAAAACCTTTTAGAAAGCTTTGAATTAGTTTATTTTATGGTATATTTTGTTTTATTAGCAGTTTCTCAGTGTGCATGGTAATTGCAGAGTATTTAATGCACTATTTTATATAGAACTTATGTCTCAGTCTGTTAATGCAATACATTTACATCTCATAGTTTTGGTAAAATTTGTTCCAAACCTCAGGTTGTTGCTCTTGACCCATTTTCCCTCCCTCTGTCCCCAGTGTTTTAATAACTTCATCTACTCATGTGAGGTCTTTCATCAGCTGTCTACACTCTCCATGTGTCTGGCCTCTTCACTTCATTCCTCCTTTTCCCCACCTGCATACCAAATCTGTTAGTGTTAAATGTCTCAGCTTAAAATGACAAAACAAAAGTGATTTCTAAGCCCACAAAGAAGTGACAGTCCAGGAAACAACGTACACATCTCTATTGGACCTTCTCATCTGCAAGGCTCGAGATCTTAACGCCCTCTCCCCACAGCGCTGCTTTTTTCCTTCCTTCTGAACAACTGGCATATCTCTAATGTCTCCTCCTCTGCACAAGCCCCCAGATGCTACCTTCTGTTTCATCACTGAACAGTGATGGAACATCATATTCAGGCTTGTGCCTGTCTTCCAGGAGTCACCAAAGTATACTGCCAAACACAGTGCATTTCCAGCTTTTTGCAGTGTGCTGGCTACTCTCTAAGGACACCATTTGCCTGCTTCAGCCATGGATCACTTTTTGTCTCTCTCTGGGCTCCTGGAACAATCTCTCCATGTGCAAGATGAAAGTTCATATTGCTCCTTTATATCCTACTTTAAATTTTTTTTTTTGTGCTGTCACCCAGCCGTACTGCAAATGTTGTTGCAACTTCACATATTTAAAAGCCAGCCAGATGAAGAGAGTCGTATGTAACAGCAAACACAGCACAGGCATGCATGCTGATAAGATTAATTCCTTGTCATTCCCTATAACATTAAATCTAATTTGAATTGCAGCCCTTGGGGCCTGCAATTACATTTGTCCATCTGTCAATAAACTGCCATTTTGGGTTGTACTGTCGTTAATTGTACTTAATATACAAAGCTTTTCCTTCACTTTTCTTCCATAACCCCCCCCCACCCCCATCACCTCTCCTTTCATTTTCAAGGTATAATTAGAGCCAAATGAAGGGGAGCAACACTGACTAGTGAGTTATTTAAGGAAAAGCTAAAGGATAAAGATAGATATTATCTGCTCAGGTCTAAGACACCTCTCCCCCTCTTATCTACAGACAGATAAGGAATAGGTATAAATGAAGACGATGGATAGGAGACTAATAAAATAGAATGCATGAACAACAACAGTTTCCTAACACTTACTCTTTGTTTCTAATGCTTTCCTCATAGTGCATGAAAATGTTCACTCTGAGCATTCAGGTTTGAATTCCTTCTTAGCATCGAGGTTCATCTCGGACACAGATAATGAGTTATGGGTGGTCCCAGTGTTCATTTCAATTCTGCCCACAAGGATGGTGTGAGCCTCACTTAAAGCTGTTTTTCTTGGCTTAGTCCTACCTATACTTGTACTAGTCTTATGTACTCTAAAGAGTCTTGTGACAATTCTTAATTCTCTATGGAGGATGGAGAAAGATTTGAGCTTTTATTTATGAGTGCACTTGCTGCCTTCAAATTCTCTAAGCTTTTCTGAAAAAAGTCTGGTAAAAGTTAACACATTGAAACACATTGGAAACTTTGAGGTTTCTTGTGGTAACACATGAAAATGTATTAGGGATTAAAAATAAAATGAAGAGGATGTTTCAGTTCTTATAAAAATAACTTTTTTTTTCTAATTCCTATTAAGAGGGATCTGATTTGATACCAGAATTCCATCCTTCTCTATTAGCAAAAAATGCACTCAGTCTATTTTCTATGATCTGTTACAAATCTACATTCTACCTGACCTTCTCCTATGCATCTTTTTTAGATTAATATTATAGGATTTGCATATAGTAAACAAAATATGCATCATATTCTGACTCTCACACACGTATTTTTCTTTTTTTCTTTTTTTTTTTTTTTCCAAAATGAAGCTGATACTGATCCTATTAATTGCATGCAGAATAGACTCAGTAATCTTCCTCTGCATACTTTGTAGTATGGACACTGAATAGGGGGAAGGCTTTGGTCAAGATGGAATCAATACATAATTTTTTGCATAGATACTTGGCTCCTGAAGATGCAAAAATGTATTTTGTAGTCCTTGTATATCAAAAGATTATACTTAAACTATGCATATTGACTCTTACTGATTACTAAACAAAAAAGCAGAAAAATTTCCTTGTGTGTAAGCTAACTTATAAAAAAATAGCAGTGTTAAAGTAGATGCAACCTTATCCAACTATACCCGTCATTTTAAACTGATGATGCTATCATCATGGGAGGAGTGGCCGATATACCAGAGGGTCATGCTGCCATCCAGAGGGACCTCTACAGGCTGGAGAAATGAGCCAACAGGAGACACATCTGGAGTGTCGCCTTCCAAGTACAAGAGAGACAGGTCCATACTGAGAGAGTCCACTGAAGGGCAACAAAGATGATCGTGTGAGGAAAGTCTGAGAGAGCTGGGACTGTTCATCCTGGAGAAGAGAAGGCTCAGAGGCCATCTCATCAATGTATATAAACATTGATGGAGAGGTGTGAAGAAGCCAAAGCTAGGCTCTTCTCAGTGGTATCCAGTGACAAGAGACAATGGGCACCACTTGAAATACAAGTAATTTAATTTAAACATGAGAAAAGACTTTTACTTTAAGCATGATAAAACACTGGAACAGGTTGCCAGAGACGCTGCAACCATCCTTGGAGATACTCAAAACCTGACTGCACATAGTCCTGGGCAACCTGCTCCAGAGCGGGGTGTTGGACTAGTTGATCTCCAGAGGCACCCTCCAGCCTCAGCCGTTCTGTGACTGTGCAATCATCTTGTCAAGCACAATGTCCCCTTGGTAAAGGGGTTCCTGTTCCCTGTTTGAAATTGCCTTTTTGTCCATTGTGTGCCTGGAAATTGATTCCAAGGGGGTGTGCTCCAGTCTCCTCCTAGGGACTAAGGTAAGGCTGAGCAGCCAACAGTTCCCCAGGTTCTTTTCCATGTTTTTTAAAGATGTGTGTTTAGTTAGCCTTCTTCCAGCTGCTAGTAACCTCTTTGAGTGTCACTTAAAAATAAAGAAACTACAGATAGCAGGACTTCAGTCACGGTGCTCATTTTTTTCAGCACTGATGGGTAAATCATATGCAGTCCCATGGATCTGAATGCATCCAGTTTATCTAAGATGCGTGTAACTTGTTGCTCCCCATAGTCTTCTGCAACTAAACAGGTAAGTGCAGAGGTCCAGGGAGCAGGCTTTTCTTGTGAAGCCTGAGGCAAAAATATATTCTTCTATAGTTCTTTTTTGTGTTTTACTTATAGAGAAGCTCCTTAGCAAAGCAGGGCTTTTGCCAAAACTCCCACTTGTCATGTACAGCAAGTTTCTCCTCACCATCTCTTCTTCTTCACAGTGATAGTCCTAATTGGAAGACCTGAATTCTCTGGCCCTGGTGGTAGCTGTTCCTTCTCCTCTGTGACTGAAGCTCTGACCGTATTCCCTAGCTGAAGAGCTGCAGAGGGAAGTCAGCTGGATGCCCAAACCCCCATGCTCTCAGCTTCCCCCTTCCTGGGGCGTCTGTGTCCTTGTGATATTCCTCTTTTGCCTCCATAACCACTCCATACATACCACTCTTCACTCTTTTGGAGCTTAGGCTTTTGCTTTTGCAGAGCCTTTGTGAGGGTCCTCACAATTGCTTTTTCATCCCTGGCAGAGCGAAGGTGTCCGCCCCTTCCTGCAGCTCCCATGCCTGATGCTGCAGGCCACCTAGCAGAGCTCCCCTCCAACAGCTGGGGCCACCCTCACCTTGCTGGCCCAGTGAGGAGCACCAAGAGCCTTCCTGTGGCCTTGAGACCTCTATGGTGGTGTCCAGCCCCAGGAGCCGCAGGTGGGGAAGCGTGGCTGCCCTGCGGGGGATGGCTGTACCACCCGAGTGAGGCATCACCTGCGGGGCTCCTTTTCTCCTCCAGGCAGACCCTGGGTCCCAGCTTGCCCTGCAAAAACCAGCTCTGCTGCCAGCTGCTGCTTCACACGCTGCCAGCCAGTTGTTTCAGGTCACTATTTTAAGACACCTATGAATGTTGAAAACCTTTAATACTCCAGGTTAACTCATTAATTTTGAAGGGAGATAACGTGAGCATGCATCTTGAACATGATCAAACTAAAAGGGGGTTTGAGTATGCTAGAGACCTCTTGAAAATCTGTTGTTGAGAGCTTTTCTTATATTCTTAAATAGATATCGATAACAGGTTTTTTTTGGACATGATGGCTTAATTTAGATGTCCATGTTTGAAAATCTTGGTCAGAGTTTATCTACAGTTGAGCATTTTCTTACATTGCTTATGTCTTAAATTTTACTTATAAAAATGAATACATGGTATGATATCAGTGGTCCCTTTCTTTTATGAATTTAAATGCAAGCAAATTAAAATAAATGGAAATTCTCTTATTTAGTACAGTGGTGAGTAAATAGCGTGGGTATCTCTCTGGGCTTGTCTACAGGCAGACGCTTAAGAGATGTTTTCAAATTAAAATTCCAGTCAGTATCCTAAATCACATAATTGTACATATCTCTGTATGTACAGCAATAAAGTGGCTTTAATTTAGGATTATTTTTAATTGCCTTAATTTGTTTTATTTCAGTTTATTTTGGAAGTGAGATAAGCTAGCTGGAACAAAGCAACTTTAATTCAGAATAAGAGTGTTCCTAGAGGGATTTAATGCAGTTTAATGACTACATATTAACGTCCCTGTGTATTTTCATGTAGTTAAGCCCCAAGAACTAATCAAAATGTGCACATCTTGTTCATTCTGAAGAAAAGAAGTCAGAAAAGTTTTCAGGTTAAAGAGGTTCTTTTGAGATGAGTTGGATAATAATGCTGAGATACTTTGCATAAATGGATTAACCATTCATTTGAAAAAGTTGACTACCCATTTTGATACTTCTATGCACAGGAACAACTTAATGAATCACTCAATGTAGCTCAATTTATTGTGAAATACCATATTGAAGATCCTTTAACAGCTGTGAAAGATCCCAAATGTTCTAGCTTGTTAAAAAACATGAAGGCCCTTTTGAAATCTCTAAAGGCAATATTTGCAACTTATGGACTGTATAAACTTATTGTGTAAAATGCTAGATGATTTTGCACACAAGCTTGTATCTCCAAACCAACATTTACATACAAATTCTTCTGCACTGATTTTCTTTCCTGCAGAGAAGAGGTATTTGTTTCAGATTATTTCAGTGTTGTCTTTTCTGGACATAAAAAACAAAATTCATGACAAGTGTTTACCCTGGTATCCATCCTTTCTTGTTTTAATAGTGGCAGCTGTACAGCAATGGCATTGGCAACTGGAAACCCCTCAGCCAAGGGTGACCTGACAGGAATGCATAGTGGGTGGAAGGTGAATAAGGATGCAGCCTAAGCAAATGTGGCTTGGAAAGTGGTTGGAAGATATGGTACAATGGACGAGGTGTGTTATGACTGCGTAGTAATGACATCTACTTCAACTCCTGCTGAGTTTGAAATCTAATGAAACTAAGAATTTACACTGGGCTTTTTAGTCAAGGCACTTGAAGAAGGACTTGTATCTGTATTACAGCGAAGAGAAAAGGACATTTGGTTCTCAGATGACTACAACAGAATGATGCTTCTTTTCCATCACTCATTGTCAAACCAGGTCTACAGGGTGGAGAGAGTCCAATGCAGAGGAGGAACTGGCCCAAACTCAGGACAAGTAGAGGTGTGTGTGCTTTACTTCAGTTGCTTGATTCTGCTGAGGCACACAGCTTACGGATGTGGCTACTATCATAGCAATATAGTTGTACTGACACCAAGTCCTGCACCTACTCCTGGCCTTGGACCTCAATGTGGCTGTAGCAGCCTGCCCAGAGCTGGGTGGATCTCCTCATTGCTCAAGTGTGGATTTACTGGAGAAAAGTATGGGTAGTAGAAGTTGACTAAGGGAGCAAGAACTTCCATTTAGCATTGCCAAATACATCACATAAAGTCCTAGGAATAACGGATCTATGAAACTGCTTAGCCTCTCTTGATTAGACAGAGATTGTATCAATCTCCACTGAGGAATAGAAAAGCAAAAAGAAAGCTGATTGATAAAGCCAAGAATACAAGTCTGGCCACTTCATTCTCACCCCACGAATACAGAATATCTTTAAATCAAAAACTATATCCTCAAGAGCATAGAGAAAGTGTTTGATCTAGAACATGCTAGAAAGTGATAACTAAATAGTCAGCATTGCCTTAAAGGGGGTATGTTATGGATTTTCCTTTGCTTTTTATGCATAGCATGCTTCATGTTGCCTCTGTAAAGAGTTCAAACTCCTGTGTTTCATACAGCAGCCAGCACATTGCCAGGTGTCCTTGTGTAAGAAGATAATGGAGAGAAACACAGTCGCTTGCAAGGATGTTCAAATGGGTAACTACTAAATTTTGATTCAAAATAGTTTTACAGAAAAAATGAAAAATCTGATAAGCAGAAAAGAGCACAGGGAAAAGATCAGTAACTGTGTTATGAAAAACATGTACTGAACCAAAAAAAAATCCAAAGAAAAGAAACTGCCAATTCAGCCCTTACCTTCACCATTTCTAGACAATATGGGATCTCTAGAATACTAATACTTGGGTGTTTTCTTCCACACCTCACTGTGTACCAGATCTCAGTGAAACTGGAGGAACCACACCCTGTTTGTAAATGTCTGACACACAAATTTTGCTTGACATGAATGTTGTTTAACCTACTATATGCCAGGCTTTTCTTAAAGAACTTGGAGCTAGCTGTTTTGCTCTGATGGTGCTTTTATTATTTGATGAAGTGTTTTGAATTAGAAAATGGAAATTGCATCATTTTTGAAACAGGACCACACACAAACCTCATGAGAATTCTGTTAAACATTAATGAGTAATTTAAGGGGAAATATATTTGGTTAATTCGGCCAATTTTTCCAGTGTCTGTGTGCAGAGATGTACTCATGTTAAGTCAATAATTTGCTTGCCTATTCTCCCTTTCCCCATAAACTGAATTGAAGCAGTTTTTGGTGAGTACAAATACTTGATACTCAAGCTCTTCTAGATAGGTCTAATTTTTCTATTTCAGACTAATTCATACTATTAACAGTATGATCACGTGAAAAAAAGAATTATTTCCCTGATACCAAATGCAGTATGAACATATATCATTGGAGAACGGAGACTCTGAAGCTATAAAACTAAGCAGAGGGATGGGAAAAAGATGCAAACAGACGGAAAGGTGAGCAGAATAATACAAATTATGAGATTTTAGCACAGAATAGCTGAGCTTTTTCACATAGGTTCCCTTTACTGGCTCTGCTATGACTAACAACCCTGTCAGCTACACATATCACTGAAACTGAATTTTGCATGAGAGCAGTTACAGGAGACTTTCATTAACTTTGGAGTCAGCGAGACTCAGCTGCTTAAACTGTCACTGTGAGCAAGTTCAAGAGGAAATGATCACTCGGCTCATGTAGATGTCTGGGGATTTTTCCCATTGCCCAGCTCCTTGTTAATAGTTCTGTTGGCAAAGTAAGATCACCCCAGATGACAGTTTGGCAGACCACAGTGTTTAATTCCTTTAAGAATGAAAATTATTTTGCCTCAAAGGAGGAAAATATCTGAGCAGTGGGGTTTTTTAATCAAAATTAATAAATTCTTAAAGAACAATCATGCCAAACTTAAATAAAAAATTAGTACATCATGTAAAGAGACGTTAATGCACACATAAAATGAAGTGCACAGTGACGCAGAATCCTTTTCTTAATATTTGGCACTAATGCGTGCGTATGTGACAGAGGGGCAGAGAGATCTTGCAAGCTCATGTGTATGCCAGTAAATGGATGAGAGCAGAGAGGAACAGACAACTAGAAAGGAGGGAGGTAAAGACGTGCCTGCAGTTAGCAGTATAAGGCGGCTAACTATTTTTCTAAGTATTCCCACTATTTGAGATGGTGCTGGAAAATGCAAGTTTTAAAAAGCTAAATTCCATCTTTTTATGTCTTCACATTTTTGAATATTTTGTGTTCCAACCCAACTGGTGTTTTCACCACTTGAATCAAGCAGGTGTCCTTCTGAAAGGCTTAGGTGTGGGTTGTTGTGGTTTAACCCAGCAGGCAGCTAAGCAGCACACAGCCGCTTGCTCACTCCCCGCGTCCCCAGTGGGACGGGGGGCAGAACCAGAAAAAAATAAAAGTAAACCCCATGGGTTGAGAAAAAAACAGTTTAATAAACCAGCAGAGGAAAAAAATATTAACAATATTATAATATTACAATAACAATAATAATAATAGAATATACAAAACAAGTGATGCACAATGCAATTGCTCACCACCTGCTGACCAATGCCCAGCCCATCCCCAAGCAGCAATCGCTGCCCCCTGGCCAACTCCCCCCAGTTTATATGCTGAGTATGACATCCTATGGTCTGGAATATCCCTTTGGCCAGTTGGGGTCAGTTGTCCTGGCTGTGCCCCCTCCCAGCTTCTTGTGCACCTGGCAGAGCAGGGGAAGCTGCAGGGGAAGCCCTTGACTGGTCTAGGCACTACTTAGCAACAACTAAACCATCAGTTATTTACCGACATTCTTCTCATCCTAAATCCAAAACACAACACTATGCCAGCTACTAGGAAGAAAATTAACTGTGTCCCAGCTGAAACCAGCACCTGGGTGTATGTGAAAGTTCAGTGCATATGTGATGAAATCAACCACAAAGCTGAAAAGAAAATAATGCTTTAGTGGTCTTAGCGCAGGAACCTTTTCATGTTGCCACCTTTCTGCTTTCTGCTTTTACAATGGTTCAGCTTCCATTCCATAAGAGCTCTATTCCTGTTCTTAGCTTTCTTTTTCCCTCTGAGTAGCTAACTACAGTATGCTTTTACTTCAATTAATTCTTCATTTATCTGTTCCCAAATTTTTTGAATGCTTAGGCAGGCTCTGCTCGACTGAGTGTGCAAGAGGTGGGACTGGAGTGTTGGGGCCATACCTGGGGAAGGCCTGTGAGGCCAATGGTGAAGCTGTCTCTGTGGTCCCTTCTCACATGGGGAACATTTTCTCTACTGACTGCAGCTCTGATTCAGAAAAGCCCTGGATTTCAAGATTAGCTTCTACTTGGATGGAAGTCTTCAGGGGTTTCCTGAAGTGGAGCCTCTTTCCCTCCGAACAAATGGCCAGGGTGTAGAATACTGAGCTGTAAAATTAAGTGATTTAACTGATTTTTGCTTATGATTTGAAAATGTCACAAAGGTTGTGACTCAGTGGCTGAACACATAGAATATGTACTTTATGCTTTTGCTTTACTGGGCCTAGGTATTTGCCTTTGAAATAATGTAATACTAATATTGCACTTCGTTATTCAAAACTCGTTAGCAGAACATGGCTACTAAGAAGAGGAAGTATGGATGAATTTTGTGAGCAGTTACTGTCACAAGACTGTGCTTCACTGAGCCACTTGGAAGCTCCCTTGATTCATTTGAGAAGACGTAACTTTCATGCTTTACCTTACATTTGACACAGTGATCGTGTAAGCAAAAACTCTTTGGTAGAGTCCTTGTCCTGTGTTCTGGGGCTCTTCTTACAGTAACTACAGAGTTTACTTAATCAATTTTTAAAATCAGGTTTTGATACAGTGAAGGACTAAGTATGAAGACGTGTTGTGAAATAGTTTATCTCTGAAGCTGATGGAAGACTTCTGGTTCCATAAACTTCCTCATGCAAGAAAGGTGCTCAGGCAAGACTGGAATAGAATCATAGAATTATTTAGGTTGGAAAGACCTTTAACAGACTCAGGAATTACTGAAAATAGAAAGGAATCCCTACTTAGTAGCTTAATAGTTTATTTTATCACAAATTCCAATTTTACTTACTAATATTTAAAACTGAATTGAGCTTAATTTGTTTCAAGAAGCAATGTCTTTGTGTTCACAGATCAATTATGGCAGTATTATTTTTCTACTTTCAGACTGATTAGAAGACTGGCACCTATTTTTTTGGTTACTTTTCATGGAATGAAATTCCATTTTGAACTAAACCACAAAGATGTCATTAAAATATTCAGATCAACATGCAAAAGGACTTTTAAATCTGCTCTTCAAAAACCTGCTCTCAGAATGAAGTATGTTACAGGTAAAAATCAGACTGGGTTATTTAACAGTTGTTTGAATACAGTTTTTCAGATGAGAGTCTTAAAAATATGCAGTAGAAATGACTGTATTACTACTTGCTCCTCAGCAGAGCTAGCTGCTCAGCAACTAGTGTATAACTCTGATTTAGTGACTGTGACTTAGACAACCCAGTTCATTATGCTGATCAATATCAGCAAGCTCATCACCAGCATGGTTTCCTTTGGTCACTAAAACTGAATGATGTGCTAGCTCCAGGGTGGTTGATCATCCCAGTGGACAAGTACCCTTGACCTACTACTGCCCTTGTCGCTTGTGATATACAGAGGAGCCGACGGTGGAGTAGGGCTGTGCTCTCACCCAGGCACCCCCCAGGGGCTGTGACACTGCAACGTCAGCAGCTGTTGGAAAGTATAAGGATAGCAAAATGCTGGTAAAATATTTCAAGCTCTTTTCACTTTTTGTAAAATCTCATTTTATAAACTGATCAAGATAAATAAGGAGTGAACAGCCATCACTTTCAGAATCAAGATCTAAACAAATAGTTTCAGAACATATATGTTTATGTAATATGTCAGTTTATACAATAATTTCAAAAATTATATTCCATCTTATCTGGCCTTCCGTCAGTCTGTGATGTTTTAGTGTTTTCCAGAGGTATGCACTTGAAGTATGTTATTGATTTTGGTTGAGGGGTGTAAGACCGTGGAGATGTAATTCTATTCACTATTTATTTTTACTGCTTGATTGTTTTGGTTTTAGTGATGTTAGCTGATTTAATAGTTGGAGGACCTGTTATGTAAAGCTGTTTAATCAACATAGCTTTGGAAAGAGTATTGCTGTGATATACATTAACTCAAGTTAGAACTGCCTTAATAGACCTTGACAATGAAATCCAATCACGATCCATGACAAATGAGTAACCATTAATTAGATTAAGCTTCTTTAAATTCTAAGACAAGCATCTAGAAGGACAAATGTATGAAAGAGAAGAATAAATAAAAGAAAAGGAGAGTAAGTGACAGGATGGGAAAAAACAGAGAGAAAAGGCTGTCTGTGGCTGAAGATAAGGTTCTTGAAAGGTCTTTGATAGCTGTTGCAGAAGAAAGAGCCATTTACCTCACAACATTTTGGAAATAGCTGACTGGGGAAAAAAAAAAAAAAGATTTCTTAGAAGTCATCGTGTGTACGGGACAATGTAAGAAGATGACAGGCTTTGGGCAATGCACAAATAATTACATTTTGCCCAAATGGGTTGAAAACTGAGTGTTACTTCTAAGGAATGAAAAACCCTACCTAATGTTAAAACAGAGCTGGGAGTCCTACTTTACATTAGACAACATGACTTACCCAGTCTGTTTTCAGTAATTTTGAATTCCTTAAGATTTTATTCTGTTCTAACTTAACTGTTGTGTTGGTTGGATGCAAGTGATACGTAACACATTGTGGAATTTTTCACCATTCTCTCCGCTGTACTGTGGAGTTTCAGTAATGTGCTGTCAGATCTTTAACAAGGGTCTGCCACAACAACTATTTGAACTGTAGGTGACAGTAGGTGGTTGGAGATGAAGAGCAAAAGATTGTGAAAATGGACTGTTTGAATAAAAATAACTTGCCATCAGCTGTAATCAAGGAGGAAAGAAGTCCTATTTGTCTAACGTGCATAGTTGTTTGGGTTTATGTTTTGTTCTTTTCCTCAACAGTAAGGTGGGCGACAGTACAGACAGCGCATGGCTTGATAATAGAGGCTGAAACATGAAAAACCTCTCCTAAGGTTTTCTTCCCAGTACTCTTGAAAATACCTGCCATTTGGTGCAATCTTATCCATTTTTAAAGGAAAAAAAAATGCAGTTCAGAAAAAAAGAAGCTATGTCTGGCAAGGACAATTTAGCAGGGAGATTATCTCATTTCTTCCTCTCATTTGAGGCGGAATTTGAACAAAGAGCTCTCAAAGCGCTGTGATGCCTTCCGGCCCCTCACCAAATGAGCACTCCTGCTAATTTAGCTGGTCCTTCCTTTATCCACAGCAAGTTGGAAAGATATTTCTCTTTTCTCTTCAGTCTCTCGGCTGGTCTAATTGAGGGCAGCGAACTATTTTGTTCTTCTTGTGAAAAGCACTTTATAAAAAGGGTTCCACTTTGTACTTCCTTTAAGGATATTCAGCTTTAAATGCTCTTCTCACAATTTGGTGTCATTTTAATTACTCCAACATATTCTGCACTTTGTCTGAGATCTTTAAATGAGGAAGAACCCTTAGATGTATTTCGTCTAACTAATGGGTACCTCTGCAGCAGAAAAGCATATGAGTCAGATATTTTGCTAGGCTTGCTAGGCATATTATAAAAGATATTTTGAGGAAAAAAACCATACTTTATTATTTAGTGTTTACAATGCAAATGAGTCCTCTAACCCTCAAATCTCTTGAAAGATTATATCAGGAAAGGAAAACGTGACAATGCATTAACTTGTAGGAGACATTTCTTACCAAAGCCAGAGATCACTTAGGATTAAAGTTATATGCATTTCTTGTAGGGTGAGGAAAGAACTTGTGTCAGCTTGCTCTTTTGACAAACACTGACAATCCTTTTCTAATTTGAGGGAGGACTTGAAAATAAAATGTCATGTAGGTATCCACAATGTGCTTTGGAGAAGAAGGAGGGATGAGTCAATGGACTGGAGTCAGAAGTCAGAGATGTAACTGACTTTGGGCTGTTTTCCAGTGAGCTCCAGCAGAAGACTTGTGGCTCTACAGGTTAGGTGCTGCAAATCATATTTGTGACCTCTGATTTCAAATGCCAGTTTGGCAGACTGTCTGCTAAATGAGAAGAGCTAGCTGTCTGAGGAAAATGATAAAAAAAACACCCTCAAAAGTTTAGAAGGTACTCAAGGGTAAGACACAGCAAAGAGTGGCATGTCTGAAATTCCACTTCTTTCTAGACTTAAGGCATCTCTTTTAGCTGTCCAGAGACCAGGATTCTCTCAGACTGTTTTTGACATTGTTAACTGTTACTTTTGTTACAATTCATAGTTCATGCAATATAAACCAGAAAGAATTTAAGCATGTCTTCCATGATTAATTTGAGCAAACCATGCTGCAGGATAAAGAACTGCCTAACATTTTTGCTCTAGGATATACAGCAAAGTCAACATGTGAATTTATGGATTTCTTGTTTCTGGAAAGTTCTGGCTATTTCAGGCATTTTTTAACAAGTTTGCCCACTTCTTGTAAGCAGAAGCTACTTCTGTTTTCTGGGCTAGAGGTTTACATTAGACACTGAATGTCTAAAGGCACAGAGCTAATTATGTGGCTATTACTGAATATATTTAATTAGCTCAGATAAAGTAAAGATGAAAAAAGAGTCCACATTGTCCTTATCTCTGCTTGTCCCATCAAGGGGTGCTGTCCCAGGAAACATTGCCTTGTGACAAGGCAAGTGCTAACAAGTCATCCAACTCCAAACAAGTCAGGTATGCCTTTGCCTTGAGAGTACTAGCCATTCCTCCTGGCATTGCACTGGGTATGGTTCCACGATGGGCCAGAGAGCTGCCCCTGTGGCTCAGGACCTAATAATAATTTTGCATGTGTGTGTTTTGGTCAACAAGGCACAACCCGAAGGCGTGCGAGGACTGTATCATAGCATGCTGGAATAGTGGGGGCTTTTATAGCATTATGTCAAGGCGGATTATCATGGTCTGGCCCATGGCATGAGAGGGTGCAAGAAAGCAATGGCTGCTGAAAGGATGCTGGAGGATTACGGGGGCTGGGGAGAATGCAGCCTAGACTGGACTTGTGTATTGGGAGCCTTGTGGAAGACATTGGACTCAAGGAATCAGTGACCTTGAGCAGGTTTAGTTTGATGTCTGTTAAAATGCATTGCTTCTGACATGTAAATACTAAATCCTGTGCAAGAGAAAAGTCTCCAGAAGTTTACAACATGGATTTAATGAAAACCAAAAATGATTTCTACTTCTGCAAACCCTCTGTTTAGTTCTGATTTTATGTGTCTTAAAAGGACTCTTCTAAAAAAACCCAGTCTGCTGTCTACATGATAAAATTGCTCAGTTGCACAGCTGAGACTGGGGTTTATAGCAGGAATTACAGACAGAAGGTAAGTCTTGACAGCACTGCTTATTGGAATACGGATGCTTAGAAACCCAGACTGAGTGTTTGAAATGCAGTCATTTCCCTTGCTTTTTATTACAGATTCCAAAAGGGGTGGTTTCAGGTATCTTAACATTCAAAGTGTAAAATGAGAGGCTATCGATCATCACTAAATGTGAGTAAGGAGAACCTAGAATTAGTTTTCCTCCAGGGCTCCTCTGTAATGTGAGTGTTGTAACTGTACAGCCAATAGGTAGCTTTCTCGGCTCACCAAGAAGAGGCAGAGAAGGTTATTTTTCCTAGCTGGTGTTCAGATTTCCACAGGTAGAGAATTAACTAACTCTTATTTAGATGTACAGTTACAAGAAGTCCTGAACACCACACTACATCTGGCATCTTCTTTCCTCACAGATGCTGTTAATATTATTTTTTTGGAATAGTGTGTATATGAATGCGATAAGGAAATGCTAATCACCCTTAAGACCTAGACCTAGGACACATTTCTGACATTTTTCACTAAACTTCTCAGTGATTACTTGCTCTGTAAGCTCACAACACTCTACTACCATTGGCCAATGGTAGCCTTCTGTTGTGGTTTAACCCGTCTGGCAACTAAGCACCACGCAGCCGCTCGCTCACTCCCCCCCTCTCTCAGTGGGATGGGGGAGAGAATTGGAGAAAAGAAAAAGTAAGACCCGTGGGTTGAGATAGAGACAGTTTAATAAGAGAGAAGAATAAAAATAGTGATAATAATAATGGTAAGAGAATATACAGAATATATAAAACAAGTAATGCATAATGCAATTGCTCACCACCTGCCGACCGATGCCCAGCCCGTCCCGAGCCGCGATCAGTCTTCCTGAGCCGCAATCACACAGCCCGAGCTGCGATCACTCTGCCTGCGACCGACCGACTAACCCCCCGCCCCGAGCATGACGTTATGTGGTATGGAATAGCTCTTTGCTCAGTTTGGGTTAGCTGTCCTAGCTGTGCTGTACTCCCAGCTTGTTATGCACCTGGCCGAGCAGGAGAAGCTCAAAAAGTCCTTGAGTAGTCTGAGCACTACTTGGCAACAACTAAGAACATCAGCGTGTTATCAACATTCTTGTGGAACTAAATCCAAAACACAGCACTATGCTAGCTACTATGAAGAAAATTAACTCTATCCCAGCCGAAACCAGGACACCATCATAAAAGCTAATCAGCTTCATTTTTTATTCAGTTCATCACTGCATTTCAGAAAAAGATACAGAAATTTCAAAAAGCCCAACAGTGTTTAATTTTCATCAGAGATGAAACTTTCTCCTTCCTTATCATCCTACCAAAGAGCATGTACTGCATTAAGCATTCATAAGCTTTTTGGCTGGTACAACAATATTTGGCTGGTACAACTTCTTGTCTCGGAGAAAGATTGTACCTAATATATGTACTCACTAAAACAGCTAACATAACCAGTCTGCTTATGATTACACCAAGAGATCTCAACATGCCAGGCAACCTTAAGTGCTATTGTATCCTAGCAAGCTGAAGAGGGGAGTAATATATTTGGAGGGTGAAAGGAAGCAATTTCCAGGAAATTAGAACTGTACAGCTACTTTTGCAATTTCATTTCCAAATATTAGCATATCTGTGATAATTAGGGTCAAAATAAACCAACCTGAACTTTGCTTCTGCAATCTGAGATAAATGATGTTATGAAACAAATTGGAAGTGGTAACACAAGAGAAAAAATGCCAAAGCTTGCATGAAGCAAGAAGGTTTTATTCACTTTTTTTTGCAGCTCAGTTGATGAACTAGGAATTTTTATTAACAGTGTCCAAAAAGAATTGCTCTGGTTTTGGCTGGGATAGAGTTAATTTTCTTCACAGTAGCTAGTATGGGGCTATGTTGTGCTGAAAACAGTGCTCATAACACAGGGATGTTTTCGTTTCTGCTGAGCAGTGCTTACACAGAGTCAAGGTGTCTTCTGCTTCTCACCCCACCCCACCAGCGAGTGGGCTGGGGGTGCACAAGAAGCTGGGAGGGGGCACAGCCGGGGACAGCTGACCCCAGCTGGCCAAAGGGCTATTCCAGACCATATGACATCATGCTCAGTATATAAGCTGGGGGAAGAAGAAGGAAGTGGGGACATTTGGAGTGTTGGGGTTTGTCTTCCCAAGTAACCATTATACATGACGGACCCCTGCTTTCCTGGGGACGGCTGAACACCTGCCTGCCCATGGGAAGTAGGGAAGGAATTCCTTACTTTGCTTTGCTTGCGTGAGCAGTTTTTGCTTTACCTATTAAACTGTCTTTATTTCAACCCATGAGTTTTCTCACTTCTACCCTTCTGATTCTCTCCCCCATCCCACTGTTGGGGGAAGTGAGTAAGCCAGTGTATGGTGTTTAGTTGCTGACTGGGGTTAAAACACAACAAGAATAGAAATGGATTTTAAAAAACTTGTTGCAGAAGCAAGGCAGGACTGCTAATAAATCTGTTTACTCTTCTTGCATTACATCAATATTTTAGTATGAGTAGTCCTTCAAAAGCCGCCGTCTGGATTGTATTTTGCTAAACATGCTCATTGGCAAATGCTGTCCCTGTCCTGAAGAGCTTCAGGTCTACAGCTTCAATCAAGTGAATTCAACAAAAGGGAGAAGAGGATGCCTGAAAGTATTACAGCCATGGTTTAGATGCCAATGCATCTTGAGAGCCCTGAATCATATGGAAATATGTTGTTCTATTGCAAATAAACAATATCTGCTACCCCAGCTACTGTTGGCTTTAGCCTGCATTAGGTGGGTTTTACCATCTGTCATCTCATCCTGGCTGATGATTTTACAACACCCACAGCCCTTTTCTCTGCTAGATGTGAGTACAGACAGGAGAATTTGGGCCTGACCAACTCATTGGGACATGCTTTTCCAAGTTTCCTTCCAGTGCTCCGCAAACGTAACTGCCCTCGACCTGCCTTTGCTATTTCCCCCTTTATTCCACTGTGGCTTTTTCTTCAGTTTCACGTATAGCTTCCAGCAAAAGAACCAGCTTTTACTTTTATGTCAAAAAGTCAGTTTCACCAAACAGAATCTGTTCACCATTAACATGTTTATTGTGAAACCTTATGTTCTCCAAATGAACACTTTCACTGCACTTTTACTTCCTTAACTGGGCCAAACCAACCACTTTACTATGATTTTCAGCAGGTAAAATTTACCCTTTCACATTCTGGTTTGCGTTTGTATGGGTGAATTTTGCTTGACTCCACCAAAGGTGTTATTTACATGTCAAATGTGTGCTCAGTAGCCTCTCAGACCAGAAAAAGGAATTGCTGAAGCTATTCCAATCCCTTTATTTAGGGTTTTGCGTTCTTGACTCCTCTGTAACTTAGAAAATTACCCCTTCATGCATGCAAACTTTGTCCAAATGCCAGTGTACGAGCTTCTCTCCCCACTTGCTCATTCTTTGTCTGAAGCAAAATTATGCAACACCCGTATGACTAATTTGTTGTGAATAAAGCCCAGAGTTATAATTTGTGCCTGTTGTCTAAAAGTGGACTTTTGAGGATACTCCTTGAATACTTTATGCCAAACATGACTGTTTGGATATTCATGCAATTAAAACGGGGGCCTCCAGTGCTTCTGGCAACTCTGCTTATAAATCCAGCTGCATTTGCCTTGCTATTAAAGTTGCAACCTCATTTTCCCTCCGACTTCTCTTCCTCTGTCTTTTAAAAGCCAATAAAATGACTGACCGAGACAATTTAAATGATCTATGCATTTGTCAGTAATTACATCTATTTCTCCAATTAATTTGCTTTTAAACCTCATATTGATTACTGTCAATTTTATCACTGACCTTAAAATCTGATCTGTTTTCTCTTTGAAGGTCAACATTTTAAATTCACTACCACAGGTAAATAGTGGAAGGTAGCTATGCTTGATGGCCTGAGATTATTATGTATTGACAAAAGAAAGTGATTTTAAAACACTCTGATATGTTCCAGCAACAAAGTTCCAGTAAAACAAAGGGAAACAAAGGAACCGTTGTTTGTGTGAGAGTTGCGAAGATCTCATATAAGGAATCTGGCTGCTGTTTCAGTGAGGTTTTTTTGCTGTAAGATTTTTTGTGTGTTTTGCATACATGGTTATACATGTATTCTGTTCCAGAGCGTTAGCATTAAAACAGCTAATTTATAATAGCTGTTTTCTTTAAGGCAGACTTCAGTGAAATGCACATCTCCAGGCATGCCCACCCCTGCCCCAGGGGAGCAGCCGTGCATTGCCTTTGCCCATGCACGGCAGGGTCTCGTTTCCTGGGAACATTCAGGCTGGCTTTTCCACATGCGCAATGTGCTGTGGTGTTTCCCTGGACCAGTCCCACGGCACACTTGCAGGGAATCTGGAGCTTCTGGGAATTGCTGGACTTCCCAGGCTTGTGCAGGAGGTTTGGTTACGGGTGGAGGCCAGGCTTTGCTGGCTGGTTTTAGTGGAAACTTATGAAAAACAAAATCCTCATGGAATACAATGGTTGGAATGGAATGGGACATGGATCCATCCTAGATCAGTGCTGACAGCCTTACAGTATTGGATTTGGCTGCCTGCTGCTCTAGGATCACAAAATCATAGAATCATAGAATATTTTGGGTTGGAAGGGACCTTTAGAGGTCATCTAGTCCAACCTCCCCTGCAGTGAGCAGGGCCAGTGAGCAAGTTCTTGAGGTCAATTCCATATAGTTCTGCCCCAATTCCCAACTGAGATTAATAGCTTTCCTAAATTGTAATCCCTCTTCTTTTGACCTCCCTGGGTATGGAGCGTACTTGGAGATCTGATTCACAGTAGCATCCTGATTCCCAGCATGGGGAATACGTATTCCCATATAGACAAATTGGCCTCTGCTGTTCTTTACACTGCCAATACATCTATATACTTATCACTATATTCTTTAATGATCTGGAAAAGGGATGAATAGCGAGCTGGAAAAGTTTGTGATGATAAGTCATTCAGGATAGACTGGGGCAGAGTGTAGAATTACAGATGTATTTTATAACAATGAGGAACTGGCCATGTTGTCCCAAATAGGGTTTGTTTACTCAGCGTGCAATAAGCCAATCTTCACACACTGAGACGAGATATTTATTCAAAAAGTTGTGCCAGTTTGGGTGCTATGTGGTTTCCCACAAAGCTAGCACACTTAGCAAGGTTTTCTCTAACTTTCATACCTTAAAATTAACATATCTAATTAATAATCATTATGTTAGCTAATCATACCTATTGGTTCATAATGTCTTTGCTTTGATTTAAAGGTACCATCTGATTTTAAATTGCTACGCATGCTCAAGGAGAGTGGGAGGTAGTTTCTTCTGGCTTCCATTTGAGTAGGTGGTCATGATCTCCCATTGCCTGAACTACCTCTCTCCTAGTTTTTGTCTTTGGCACATCTTAAGTAACTCTTCATGGTTTAGCAATCAAGACAATACAATAATACATCAGATTCTCTCTTTTTCAATTACTTTAGCAATCTATTAACTAAACAAAAACATAGATAGGGTAGGGCTTCACAATGGACATTCTACAGTAGCATTAATTTTGGATAACAGGCAGGTAAAATGAAATTTACTGTGGTTAAATAGTAAAGTGACAAACATGGCAAACAAAATCTCAACTTAACCAATACTGTTCACACAGTGATGTGTTCCGAGCTGACTGTCATGACTGAGAATGCAACCTGAAAGATTTTTCCATGAAAGTGTTGTCAGTCGCAGCCAAAAAAGTATATAAAGCGTTAGGAATGATTTGAAAGGTAATAGAAAAACAGCAAAAGAATATTATGCCAATGAATAAGTCTGCCACGTGTTCATACTTGGAGTAATGCATGCAGTTCTTGTCCCCTCATCTGGAAAAACAATACAGTAAAACTATCCAGTGCAGAAGCGTATTCCATAGGACAGTTCCCACTGAACAGTTTCTGGTCAAGCTACAGCTAGGACACGTGCAAAATTACAGCCCCTTTCTCGATGTTCATCCAATTTGAAACTTGCAGTATTCTGCCGTAATATTTAGCTTGTGTAGATTGCATTCTTGCATTGTAAGTCTTCTACTTTAAAGAAAAACTATTAGTACACCTTTAAAAACTGTGTTTTGGGGGAATTTACTGCTTTATTTAGACAAATGAAAGAGCAAATGAAACACCCACTGAGTAAAAAGACATAAAGGAATGGGAAAGCAAATTTCTAGTACAGAATATAGAGAATGCTTAGTTAAAGGGAACAGGAGATAGCATAGCAAACTGAAGAACAAAATGGAGAAAAAGAAGAAAGAAGGTGGTGTGGACATGGTCAGAGTAGCTGTGGGTTGGGAGGTAAGGAAGGACTCTTCATTAAGCGATGTGCTCATTCAGTTCCCGACCAAGCCGTGTGCTGAGAGCTGACCCGCCCTGGCTTAGCGGAGGAACCAGGGAGGGACATGGCAGACAGGGTGATCACTTAAAAGTGGCGAGTGTTATATCCTATTACCTCGAGTGGTGTCCCTGGGCACCCTCACATTTTAAGATACTTTTTTCTTTTCCATTATTATTTTGATGCATAGCGAAGACTAGATTTCACATTTGGGAAGGAGCTACCTGTGGTAGAGAGGAGAAGAATACTCTGCGCAGGGGGTGATGAGCACCTTTAGTGAACACAAGTCTCCCACATTCTTTCCATGAGGAACAGTTTTTAACCGCTTTTTTTTCCTAGATTGTTGCATGGCTGACATTGTTGTGAGGTAGGCAATCACTTTCTCATCACAACTGTTTACCTGCATTTTTTCCTGCCATTATGCCTTTATTTTGAACAGCTTTGCCCATCTAGCAAGTCTGCTTTCTTAACTCCTCAAACACAACCTTGTTGCTACATCCTGAGCTGTCTTAAAAAAGCTGTGTTTGGGACCTAGAGCTGTACAGGACAGTATTTATGAATAGCTCTCACATTCCCACATTGCGGTCACTCCTTCTCTCACAAATATCAATAAAAGCACAGACATCTGCAGGAAGAATGGACCTGTGGTCACACAAGGACCCAGCCATCACACTCAGAGCTATGCTGCTTATTTAGGTACAGACTTTGTTCAGTGATATGATCTGTTGGCTACTTCAAAACAGTGCAAAAGGAGCATTGACATTCTGGTTTGAAACTCAGAATACAGCCTCATTATACAAACCTTAATTACAACCTTATCAAAACATGGATTTGGGTTGTTTTAATTGGATTGGAAACACGCTTTCACCGTCCCCTAGGTGATTAAGTAAAATTAACACCTGGTTGTAAATGCTCCTGCAGACAATAGGAATGCTGAGTTGGGAGTCTCTGCAAAATTCTGGCTGAGGAATACACTTCGGTTGCATGGGGTAAGCTCTCATTTTGCTTCGTTGTGCTGTGGCTTCAGTTGCTTCCCACTGAGGCTTAAAATTTGGTAAACCTATGGTAAAATTTGTAGAGAGGCTTTACCCACCAGGTGCTTTTAATCTGCTCAAACACAGTAGGATTTGGGGTTTTAAATCATGGAGGACTTTAATCTCAGCTTTTCCTTGAGGGAAAGAATGAGTGGGAAAATGATAAGCTGCATAGAAGGAAGAGTATGACAGAATTTAGGATAGGATAGGTTATTGTTATACGTGCAGAACATGGGACTTTTTCACCTTCCACCAGTGGTTGATACATGATGTTCATATATTAGACAGCTGATCAGGTTATAGAATTTTAAAGAAAAAAAATGGAAAAATAGTTATTGTTACAGTGATGCAACTGTCAATACTTTTCTAAGTATATTTTCAACATATGATGGAATTTAAATAAATATCAGGGGATGTGAATATCTTGCAAAGTGGTGTAGAGAGGGAATCTGTCCCTCTGTTTTAGGAGGACATTTTATATAATAACTTATTTTCAGATAAATAATCTAGAAAGTTTTATATTTTTCAGCTCAGTCAACTACCGGAGGAATAGTTTTTTAGATACCAATTATAAAGAGGAATCTGTGTCTCTCCTTTTACACCACCCCCCCCACACTCCCTCCCCCTCCATCCCCCACATATACATGTGGGAATGGTTCAAAGCTGCATCAGGGGAGGTTCAGACTGGACTTTAGGAAGCGTTTCTTTACTGAGAGAGTGGTCAAACACTGGAAGAGGCTTCCTAGGGAGGTGGTCGATGCCCCAAGCCTGACAGTGTTTGAGAGGCATTTGGGCAATGCCCTTAACAACATGCTTTAATTTTTGGTCAGCCCTGAAGTGGTCAGGCAGCTGGACTAGATGATAGTTGTAGGTCCCTTCTAACTGATACAGTCTATTCTATATACACACACTCATAAAACCTAGGGAGAGCAGCACCAAAGTTTTGCTGTTACGCTGAGCAAAATCAGTGGTAATTAATGAGAACTGTAAAATATTGGGACAGATGTCTTCTCCTTGCTCTCTTGCTTAAATGTATTGCAACTGCTTACTTTACTTTCAGGCCATTACAATAACATTAGTATAATGTGCCCTTAAAAATGCAAGAAGACCCTCAAGCCCTGTTGCCCTTATTGATTCTCTGCTGAGACCTCTGCACAATCTGCTGGATTCCCATCTTCTCAGCCTGGCTCTGTGACCCTTAGTTACTCTTGCTCCTCCTCTAATCACTTACTAGGAAGTTTCAGGAAGGTCTGAAAAACAAAGTCAATTTTTGTAGACTATTCCTAATGCTTGTGAATCTATTCCTAATAGACTAGTATGAAGATACAGATCTCCAGCACCATCTAACTGGAAGCGAGATGACATGTTGCTGACCTTCTGCTGTTTGTACAAATCTAGGGGGCAATTAGCCTTGTGTGAAGGGTTCATTCTTTTGTTCTGCAACATTTCATGAAAGACATGAAACAGTGAAGTCTGGTGTATAGGAAACGGGAGAAATAGTACAGATAGATAGCTGCATTTCTAACACTTGTCTTGATATCTTGGGCAGAGTATGCTCATTTACTTTTCTAGTCAGAGAAAACACTTGAATAAGGCTGTTGTTCAAATCACTGAGATGAAAAAGATACATGAAATTTAAGATAACCCATCTCCTCTTTATAGTCAACAGTTTCCACCCTCATCTCAGTCAGCAGGGGAAAACAGATGAGCACTCCTTATCAGCTTCTGTGTGAAGGCAGCTGCTTTCCTTCTGTTACCCCCAGGTGCTCTTCGAAGAAGCTCTTGCAGCCTAAACCAAATCCCTTGAGGAGTATCACGAAGTTTGTTCATCTGGGTGAACTGAGGGGGCAGCAGCCAGCAGCTGGGTAAGTGGGGATGGAAGCAGAGGGGGTGGAAGAGAGTGTCCACAGACACTTCTGCAGGGCTTGTCTAGGGGTGAGATGTGCCTCTGCAAAGCAAATATTGTTTGTGTAACACTTGCAAGAAATAAAGTACTCTAAAAAGCCATAAAACCAGAGCACTTAAACCTCAAGTGATTTGAATTTGTAATGTTCTCCATTATGACGGGTAATGTGAATTTTCTTTAACTGCATGAAAGAATTCATATTTTTAGAGGCTTTCATTAAAATATTTACCTGCTGTGCAATAAAACATGGATGCAGACAGTTTGTTAATCTCAGATTCTAGATTCTGCTTTTAACTAATTTGACCGTTGTTCATAAAAACACTTCTGGGAATCTGGGTATGTATTATTTGGTTATCATCATCAAGTCAAAAAATCCTTACAGATGGAAGACCTGGTTCCAGTCACTCATGTTGCCTTGCTGTCATTCTGCTGACATCAAGCGATTCCTAGTTTATACCAATGTGAAACAAATTAGTCTCTGCCCAAAAGCTGTGAATCTTCACTCTGACCACAAAATACATGACAAATTGACAGCTTGGGAAATGAAGATTTGGGACGTCAGATGAGACAAATATATTTGTAAGCATTGTATAAAGATTATGATTTTTAAATACTTAATATCAAAATATGAAAAGTCAGAAATGCAAATAGTATCACTAATTGGTCTGCCTTGAATTTCCCCTTCCAGTGTGCCTGTACTTTGTTCACATGTCCCATTTTTCACCCAATGGTGTCATAAAAGACTGGAAGTTGACAGCCTAGGTCAGATCATTCACTTCTGCCTCTGGCAGTTGTCATACTTGAATATGTCACAAGGCCCCACTAAAACCAAAGTATTCCCATCTGTCAAATCAGAAGCTGTGATTGGGCCAAAAGAAGTCTTTCCACTCCTTTGATTTCTGTGGTCTGGCATTTGCCAAGCATTCAGCCACAATTCATGGCCTGTGCTTATGGCATCTGGGAAATCTCCTGACCGAAAACTGCATCCAGAACTGTTTAGTTTTCAAGATCAGATGAATTCTGTTTGGCATTAAATGAATATTTGGATAATTTATTTATTGTTACAAATGAAGAAGAAGAATATTTCTGACTCCTGTCAAGATGTGTCAATGCGCTGATTAGGATGTACTTTTCCAGTGAGTTTCAATGTCTTGTGTCAGGAATATGACAAAAATCTGTGGTCATGAAGTATCCTTCTTTCCTTAACATGACTCTGGAGGACCTTTTTTCTCTGTTGCCCTCCCCCCCCTTGATTAAACAGTCCCCACTTTTTCTATCCATTTATACAAAAATCTCTTACTATTTCACACCTCAACTTTTAACCTTTATTTCATTCCTTGTATTTACCTTCTATTTCGTATTAGCTTTGGTGAAGAGGGAACAAAGACTCAACGAGGGCACTTGGACAGCAGTTCTTGTGTTTTGTTCCTGTGATATCACCTGTGTTAGGAAGCAAACAGGACAAGCTCTCTACCCCAGTGGTAACGTGTGCCTCACAAGGGGAATGCCTGCTCAGGGGACCTTAGGAATCCCATCACCATTAAAATCCATGGGAAGATTGCCTAAAACATCAGATGGTTTGGGGATTAGGCCTTGCATGTAGCTCTTGAGGGTAAGAAATTATTGTGGGACTATTCTGCTTTCTAAAATAGTCAAGAGATGTGATTTTTATTTCTTTATTTTGAAACATTATCAAGGATTTCACAGAAAAGGAAAAAAAAATTAAATCTTTTCATCATTATCCGTTGGTGTTTTGCTCAATTTTGTTATCAATCTAAATTTTTCTTCCCAAATCCTACTTTCCAACTAATTTATTTTGACACAAACTGAACATGTATTGCCAGACAATCATTGTCACTGAAAATTTTACTATTTAGTATTATACATCAGCCCCCTATATAAACCTCCTTTAGGGAGAACTTTCCTGAATGAAAAACTAATTTCTTTTGCTATTTTCTTCTGCCTATAAATCTTGCTCCATTTGATTGTATTTATTTATTTTACTTCATGTTGCCTCCATAGGATGTGACCTCTTAATCCCTCTAGATTTGTCATGACTTCACAACCAAAAGATTTTTATCTTGGTTGTTTGTCTTTCTGCTTGATATTCTTTCTTGTAAGTACCCACATTTGTTTTTGTTTCATCTGTAATCAGGCACATCAAAGTTGTTTCCCTCTAATTGGCAGAGCTGCTATTTGAGTTTTGTGATCAAATATTTGGATGCACTTAAGGATAAATGAAATAAATTGCTGGGGAGAAGCAACAGAGAAAACAAAAGCTATTATGGAATACAAACAGAGGGAATGAGTGGCAGAAATGCCATGTAAGAATACAAGGATGAATTGTCTGTACTCATGAGTTAAAAGAATTCAAACTATGTACTTTTACTAAGGGGGATTTTCAATGAAAATTAATGCAGCTTTACAGGCAATGTGTCTTTTTAAACGAAAATCACTAGAGTGGCAAATATGCTGTGTATCCACCTTTATCCTTGAATGTTTTGTCCAAAACCCCAGCAAGCCTAATCATTTAAAATTACTGATGCACTGACACGAGACAGCACTTATATCAAAAGCAAACAGTAGTTGTTCAGTGACAGGCAAGGAAACAAAAGGAAGACCCAAAGTATAAGCCATATTTCCTCTTAAATTAAGTTAATAATTTTGCCCTTGAACTGAAACACATTTATACTTAAATTTGTAAGATTGGAACAACATCTTTTGCACTCTCCAAGAGAATGAGCTTGAAATACAGCCTGTGGTTGATAAAGGCCAAGTTCACATCACATTTGCATGGAAAACAATTACAAAATGAGCTGTGCATAGAAAGAAATAAATCCCTTGGTCAGGCCATAATTCCAGTTACATTACAATAACCACTTCTCAGCATTTGTAAGCCCACATGCCCCTGCATTCAAGGTGCAGCCCTAAGGAAGACAGCTAACACTTTTACGCATGTGAGATGAACTTCCATTTGATTGAACTAATGTTGTCTTCTGTACTAGGCATAAAGGATTAGCTTAGCCCCATGAAACAATGACCTACATCTAAGCACAGTAGCTGAAATCCCATGCAGATGGAGTAACCACATGTCAAGAACTGTCCCTGTTCTGTTCATGTCCAACAGAGGCTTTTGAGTTTTATTCCACTTTAAACAAACACAGACTATTGACAAATAGGAAAGTAATGGAAATAATCAGATCTGAAAAGGATGAGGAGTTGGAAATCACAAAAAAACCAGAGAGAGTAGGTTGAGAGGGGATAGAGAAGACTGTCTAAACACTTCCTGGGAAGGAGGAGAGACTTGAATCAAGCAGATATTTTTCCCTAGCTGTGCTGTGTCTCTCACATTTTCCTTCTGAACTAGATGAAGTGTCAGGCCTCTAGGTGTTACAGCCTCCCCAAAGGTGACCCAAAATGTCTGTGAGAGTAAATACTGAGAAAAATTGGCACCTAAGATGTGGGTCCTGTTTATGAGGATTCAGAATTATTTCCTGTCTGACTCTGTGGGATGTGATCAGGGGGTGGATCAGCTGGGCAAGGGAATTTCATGTTCTCTGAAGCAGAGTTTACACTGAAAATTTCAGCTATGGAGGATGCTTGAGGTGCCATGGAGGTCCACCAAGAGGTCTGGGGGATGGCTGGAGCACATGGCACACAAGGAGACACTGAGAGAAATGGATTTGTTCAGCCTAAAGAAGAGAAGACTCAGGGGGGATATTATTGCTATCTGCAACTACGTAGTAGGTGGTTGTAGAGAAGATGGAGCCAGACTCTTCGTGGAGTTGCACAGTGGTAGGATGAAAGGGAACAGACAGAAGCTGTAATGATGGAAATTCCCATCACACACTAGGAAATATTTTCACTATGAGGGTGGTCAAACACTAGAGTGGGTGACCCAGAGAGTCTGTGGGATCTCCATCCTTGCAGTTATTCAAGACCTGACTGTAAGTGGCCCTGAGCAACCTGCTCTAACATGCCCTGCTTTGTGTAGGAGAATGGAGAAGGTGGCATCAGGGGTCTCTTCCAACCTACACAATTCAATGAGTCTTTCTCTGGTTTTCTGATTCTGTGCCTGCAGAAATGGTCACTACACTGTAACAAAAACACGGACACAGCTGCCACGATATTCCCCCTCCCCTCCCTGCCGTGCTGTGAGGCTGTGCTAAGGTTAGTGTACATAACATTTTGAGAATACTGATAGTGCACAGGACACTACAGAATTACTCATGCCATCTGTTTTTCCATTGTTAAAGATTAAAAATAAAACTCTGAACATGTATTATGTTGGCAGACTGAAAAACAAAAATCGGTACTTTGTATTGCCTCACTTAGGTAATTATCAAGTGTTCAAAAAATAACTAAGTTGGAAAGAAGAGAAAAGGGGAGACAAAGCCTATCTTCCATCACACTAAGTGGTAATTTAAAGGCAATTTCCACACAGTTTATCACACTCCCAGTTATCCTAACCAAATCCTGCAGTTCTCAGCCTGACTTTGTGCCTTAAAAAACTAGGAACTGGTCTTCTCAGGAATGCCCAGGAAAGACATTGGGGAATAAAAAGTCAGTCATGGGAACCGAGGAATACTGTATTCCTCTATAGACTGCGTCATTCAGGAGTGAGGAGCGGTGAGGTCACTGCCATGCCACCTTCCCCACCCTTCCAGCAGAGCTTGCTGCCTGTGAGAGAAGAGGGGATGGAGCAGGATGGAGGTCTACCTATGTGCTTCCACACATCACGTACCTGTGTTGACACAGCACGTTGCGCAGGACAGGCAGCCAGGGCAGGGGCCAGCAGTACTTTCATTCCCATGTGCCAAAGGTTTCAACACTTGCCTGTTAGCACTCCTTAGAGTTTTACCTGGTAAAGATGGGAAAAAAGGGAGTTTGCTTGTAACCCTGTATATTTTCAACAGCAAAGACATCTCCCTGAGTTTCTGTCAGAGAGCTAGTTTGTTCGAGGGGCCTCAGGTGTTCAAGTGTTTCCAATTTGCCTATCCTACCCAGTTTCTTTTTAGTTAAAAAAACCCCCTTTCATTCAGGACTGCTTTTTCTTCTTCTCTTTGACCTCCAATCTCTGGAGTCTTGGTACATTCATCTTACAGGATGTAAGCCCAGTTAATGATGAATTTTCCTAAGTTCACAGTAACATAGGCCAAGAACAGACATTTGCAAACAGACAAGTTGGAAGAACGGGCCACCCCTATTAATGGCATCCTTTCAAGGTTTGCCTCCAGCTACTGGCAGCCCACATGCTTCAGAGACAATTAGATTTCTTGCTTTTTCTCCAAAGACAGAGCACACCATCACTCCTGTCTCTGGGTAAAGAATCTTCATCCTGCATAAGGTGCAGCTTTTCATTGAAATCTCCATCTCGATAAATGGGGTGGCCAGGTCTTTGTTCTTTATACAGATACTATATACACCCCAAATACCTTCAAGCCAAAGGTGTATGGCAGAGCTTGCCACTCTTGGAGTACCTCCTGCCCTCCCTTCCCCCTTCTGCTTTTTACTAACAAACAGCCATCATTTCCCAGACTGCTCCAGCCCTTCCTGATTGTACTTCTTCAGCCTCCCAGTGCTTGGTGAGCTGATAACCTTGAATCCTTTCCTGACCGGCAGCAATTGCCCCATGCATTGTTTTGCCATATCAAGTAGCTGTTGGCCATCCAGCAGCTGACATTAACTGCACCACGAATAAAAGGAAGAGAAATAATACCAGACTGATAATTAATGCATGTGTCTCTAATTGAAATGCAGGTTATACAAAATGGATGTTAGGAATGCAGGACTGCTCTCTGCAATTACAAAAAGTAACGATGTTGATTCACAGGAATGAATTAAGAACGTGAAGATCTCTTGTGGTCAGGGCAGCTCTGACTTCTTGATGTGAAACTGATTTGCAGTAGTTCTTAATGCAATAAATCTCCTTGCCCCTCCTTGGATTTACCAGTTATGCTATGATGTAAAATGGTTCAGAATGGGATCTCATTTTCCTTGATTTATGTTTGCTGCACAGGTGCTTACTGCAGCAGGAATGTGTGCATAGTGAGAAGTACGGCCTTGTTTCAGGCATTTTAATTTGAGGGAACACAGAGTCTAAACTCAGGGTAATCAATTTCTTTATGCTAGATTTTCTCTATTCATTCTGGTATTAACCAGGTCGGCTTGGCATTAGTGAATATACTTTGGATTTTTTTATAATTTATTCTTTACCTGTCTCTTTTAGAACAGAAGACAAAAAACAAGTTTATGCAGACAAGCTATTATACAAAAAGGACAGGGTGAAGGGAAATAAATTGTCTTTGACAAATTAATTGATATGTACTAACTAATTATTAATAAAATGTACTTTAATGAGAGCTTAGACATTCTCTGTCTGGAAATGTCACTTAAAGAAATGTAAATTCCAGTTAAATAAACCTTTTATAAACAATTAGCAATGAAATTTTCTGTTTCCCTGAGCAGAATAATGTGTGCCTGCAATATTCACGTGATTAGTCCGAGCACGGGCCATGTTTTAGATAGATACTTACATATATTCCTCTTAGTACTATCAGTTAAGATGGGTCTGTAACTATTTACCATATTGGCACTTTGAATCTAAAAACTGGTATGACCGTAAAGCCTTTGAAAGGCGGTAGAACCAATATGAAAGTGCTGCACATTAATTCAAAGCTAAGGTTAGGTTATATATGTGACTAAACACAGGGTAGCATCGCTGTTTATCTTTTACTAAGATGACGTTTTCCCAGCCCTCTCTTCAAAAGTGAATAAGGATTTAAGCTTGTAAAAAATTAATTTTTATGCTTCTCCCCTCTTTTTCTTTAACTTTCTTACATAGCATGGTATACATATTCCTGTTAACAAATTGTGGTGCTGTTTTATCTCACTAAGAGCTTTGAGTTCATGCTTTTAAATGTCTTTCGGTAGCACGTGGGTAGAATTTACACTTGTGTTTCGCCCATCTGCATCAAGAACAATGCAATTTAAGACTCGCAAAGAAAACTGTAAATGCTGAAGTATGTTAACCTGAATTTGTCAAAAAAGCCCCTTTGGTACCCTTGAAAAGTATCAGTTTAAATATGGTAACATGGAATTTATTCCATTAATACACTTTTATTTTCTTGTGAATATGGCCTTCTTATTTCACAGAGGCCTGAACTGAAGACTCATTACCTGCTGTAGGTTTTAGACTAATATTTGAGGTAATGACCATCTAGGAAAATCCAAGGATGAATCTAGGAGTACTAGGAGTTACATCTGTCAGCATGGCTCCATGAGGCTTTGTGGAAGAAATGGAGCCCACGTAAAAGAAAAAGAAACACAGGAGCTGTGGTGGAGACAGAGTCTTTGCAGAAAACCTGTGACTTCTCTTTCCATGAACTGAACCAGGTTGTACCTGCTGTTTGTAAGAGATGGAGTATTCCTACCTCTCAGAGGTCACCCCAAGTACTTTTTCTTCATGGTTTAATTGAGTGGGGACCACAGCCTTTATAGGCAGTAAACCTGTCGAACAGTACAAAATCGCTGAGAACTTCCAGCCTTGAAAAGGAAGTACTCTGGTGATAGCAAATTCACCAAAACATCCAACTAATTTACCCCTGTTGATCATTATTGTCTTTTCTGAAGTTATGTATGAGCCATTAGGTTTTGGTATGCAAACGAAATTGAAGAAGTACTCATCAAATGAATAAAGTACTTATATATTTCCATAAAGCATGCTTTCCATATCCTTACTTATTTCTGTGTTCTCCTCCAGTGCTTTCCCACATTATTAACATCTTTATTGAACTGGGGGTTTTTGGAGTAGCTGTTACCACAGTAATAAATACGAAAGCTCCAACAACATACTTCACTGTTTTTCACACTGGAAGACTGCATTAACTCTTTTTGCCAGCTGAATATCAGTCACCACCTGTGGGTTCACTTCAGGATGCATCTGCAGATCATGTCCTCTATTGTGCAAGTGTGATCATGTTATTTTCTTCTGAATTTATGCCTTCAATCTTTCTTGTTCTACTGATCAAGACATCATTTTGCAGGTATTAAAATGCCTTACACAGATCTAGGGATACTCCATCAGTTTCATTTGTATCTACTGATCTTATAAAAGTGATGTCAACATAGGCTGATGAGACCTATTTTCTGGATGTTTGTGTTATTTGTTCTGCTCTTTCAGTTTTTTTGTTACCAGACTAGGACGTTCTTTATGTGATTCAGATCAGTGTCAGATTGACAAGCCTCGGATTGACTGTGTCATTCAGTTTCCTTGTTTTAAATTTCATAACAATTTAACCTTCAAATTTCTAAAGCACATTTTAAGTCAACATAAATTACTTTACTTAGAGAGTCCTTAAGCATTTTTAAAGCTCCTAAATGCAAATTATTTATATCTACTATTTAAAAATGTCTAACATTTATTGTTTTGGCTCAATATAATCTTTGATTGGTATCATTATCATCAGAGGAGAGGAATTAATGATCTATATTGCATCAGCTACCAACTAGAAAAATTTAGCAAACGCTTCTGCTGATTCTGCATCATTATTGACAATTCTACCATATTCCTAATAATAGGCTAAAAGCATAGAAAGAAATCTTCCCATCGTCAGTTCTTGTTCTACTAGATAATAGAAGCCTCTATTATCAGGTTTCTTCTCAGAAAGTTATTTTGACACAGTAACTAAGCCATTACTCAAGACTTTCAAGATAAACAATTGAGCTCTTCAAAAGTTTGAGCATACAGTCCCAGTATAGCAGGGACTCAGCAAAAACACTGAGGTATTGTTGAGCTTAATCCTCCTTTGGTTGCCTTCTGCACTAAGTGAATTTAGTTACTGTAGCTGGGATGATCTGCAATAACTCTTCTGGTTTTGAGGCCCCACAATCTCACTTAGGTCTCTTCCTTCACATTGATACTTGCCAGATATTTCAGCCGGAGGAAGAAAGCCCTGTTGGAAGCCTAGGCTGAAGGAAATACAGCTATAGAAAGGCAAATGGCAAAATAGAGGAAGGAATGTGTACATGGAGAAAAGTAGGAAGACTTCAGGGAGTAGCTGGAGGAGAGAGACAGGTAAATTGCATGGCTCCCCTTAGCGAAGCAGGCTGAAAGAGAAATGACAGGAGAGCATGTTTCCCTGGAGTAAGAGAAATAATGAAAAAAATAATGCTAAAAGAAATAACAGGTGATGAGAAAAGGAAGAATACCAGGTACTTCATAAAATAACTCCCAGCCTCTCCAGTTCTGCCTAGATAATTTTATATGAACATTGACTATTCTGAATTTCTTAGAAGGCAGCTCAAGAAAGCAGGACTTTGAGGGTAATTAATGTATACATCCCAAGTGACAGCACAGATCAATCCAAAGTACCAAAGAACATATCATCAAACTTGGCTTTCTACTTCCTGGCTTCAAATTTCCCTAAAGTAGTGAAACTTTGAAATCCAAATTAAAAAGGATACCAGGCTCCTTTAATTTCTGCTCAATACAAATGTTATTTTCTAAAAACAAAAACCCAAAAACTTATAAAAGGCTTTTCCCCATGAAGATTTTGGCACAGTGCCCCACACGTCTGCTGCATCTTATGTGTAAATCACATAAACATCACTGGGACTAGCAGAGGCAAGAGGTGAGCATCAGTCTGCTACAGCCAAACTGCCTGGGGCAAGCTCACTTTGACTCATGAAGATTGTCAAATTAAGTATGCAGGAATCACCTCTCTTGAACACTTTTCTTCCACAAAGGGAATGCATGAGAATATAAAGAAGAATAGCTTTGGATTTTTCATTGCTGCTATTTAAAGAGTTTTCTTAAAAAACTTCTTTAAGGTCTTCTAAGTCAGTTAGGCATCACGCAAGGTGAGGTTACACACCTGTTACTTGGGTTGTGAGGTTACATGCAGGAGCAGCTCAGGGGATAGATAGAAGGCTTGTTACAAAACCCATCTACGTGTGTGCAGAAAGTACTCTAGCAAAATCCCTCCTCTTCCACCAAGTCTTGGTTTTGGGCTGCATAAAGGAGTCTAGCTGATGTGCCTGGCAGGAAATTTCCAGAATACCCAGCCCTTATGAGGAATTTCAAGAGGGTCTCTCAAACAGAAGTAGGAAACCCCAAGATTCATTTGATAGATAGAAATTCTGTGTTTGACAACACAATATAGCACAGCCTATGTGCCCAGGCGCTCTCATCACACCAAGGTTCCTGCTTGCCTCCTCCTCACCTCCCGTGCTCCGCACAAGTAAGAAGACGGTCTCTCTCTGCATTAGCATGCATTTCTAGGCCATAGAAACTGAACTGGAAAACATCTGTGGTGGAGGTAGGAGTACTGCAAAGGGCTTGCTCTAATATAGCTTGCGTTACTTTTGAGTGTCCAAAAATTATCCATGCATCGGGTGGGGTACAGGTGCACTGGAAGAACAATGAGCAAGACTGATGGTCTCAGCTGTCTGGATCGGGTTTTTATCTCCCCCCCCCCCCCCCCGCTGCAGCCCCCCCACCCCCCCATTAAGAGGTGCTAGTGGATAGTAGTGTATGTAAATCGAGTGGTGCTTATTATCTTGGTGGTAGGATACCATGGCATGGATAGAGCAGACAAATGATAGTGGACTGTGTGTTAGGTGTGCAGGAGCTGTGGGTTAGGTGCCATGAAGAATGGTGTCCCAGTCTTGGTTGAGAAACTCTGGGGACCTGAGATGGACCTACAAGGCAAGCAAGGATGGACTCTTTCAGCTTGGCCATTATTCCAGGAATAGCATTCAGGAACCTACTGAGAGAGAGCGATTGGTGACACATTGCAGAGAAACCCATAGGGGACCTTCTAGTGTTGTCATAGCCATACCACATGGCAATTTCATCTGCAAAAGTCTGCCCAAGTCACATTCCTCTTTGTCTGCAGGGTCTGAGTGACGCCCAACCCTTATGCATCTGTATTGCTGGAATAATCTGTATTGCATGAACAATGTACAAGAATTCCAATATTCGGTCTTCCTCTTCTATCAGGCTGAGGAAGAAATTAAATGTTTCCTGCTCCATCATTTATTCTGTATAGCATAATCATGAATACAGAAGGCTTCATCTCTATGCAATTCTAATAGGAAATGGTGGGGTTTCTACTATCTTTCTGTACGCAGTCTTATGGTACTTAAAATGCCTCATTATAATGATGCAGAAAAGCACCAAGCTTTCCTAGATTGTTATATTTGTATACCAATATTTCCTTATTCTCAGAGACAAAGGATAAATGGAAAATTTGGTTTCAAGCCTATACTGATCATCTGTAATGGCTTATGAAAGCAAATTCAAGTTATTAGCCTCCAACGCACCACAAATGTTTCTGCAAACAGTAAGAGGATGCCATAAATAATGTTCTTGTTTTCCACTTTTTGTATACAACTGCTGGTGTTAGTATTATTTGAAATTCCTTACAAGAACAGTTGAATCTCTCTTATTATTAAGATTAGGCCTGTAGACATTTAAAATCAACATTCGTAAGAACTGACATTAAATAGAGGAAAAAAACCCAGGACTCCAGGAATGCATGTCGATGTAGCAGTTTTTAAGATTCTGGTAGGCATTTTTTTCTTTATAATAGCATCCCCTGCCCCATGCACGTAAAAAATCCGAAAATATTTTACCAATTGGTTTGTGCTATATGACATCAATAGATGAAAAGTTAAATAGAATGCTAAGTACACATGATGCACATTTTTCTTGCCTTCTCCAGGTTAAATTCTTCATTAATTTGTAGTCTGGAGGAGATTCTTGCTGTGTGTATGTAGAATAATGAGGAACTTGCATTACAGTGTACTCATATTAAATCTGACTTTCTATATTTATTTTTAAATAAGCAAGTGAAGTCACTGCTCAGATTTATGAAGAACCGAGGAGGTAAGTTAGCCCCACTTTTTGTGATAAAACTGTAGTCACTACCTTCAGCCAAGATGGTTGTGTGTTCATAGAGTTTGACTGTCAGATGCTTTAAAAGCTAGAATTTTTCTTATTTATTTCCAACATCCTACTATACCATTCCTGCTATTACTTTATTCTAATGCTGGGAGAGTTTCCTTGCTCATTTTGGCTTATGCAATGCAAAAGAAATAAAATCAGCCTCCAATTCCAAGACAGGGTTTCTGGCTGTCCTGTTTTGTGCATTGGTCATCAGAGAAGAGGTACAACATGAGCCAGAACAGCCTCTGCCCTAACCTTGCATGGAGTTGTGGGAACTGGTGGGCCCTTCCCAGGTCCCTCCAGCAGCCACTGAACACAACCAAGGTCCTGGAACCTGTCATGGACCAAACACAGAACTGGGGGGGTGAGCAATTCCCCAGCATGTCTTGGGGACAGAAAGCAAATGTGTCTGGAGAGATGAGGCGTGCTTTGGTGCCTGGAGCCCGCCCTGAGAGTGAGCTCCATTATAAATACACTGCTGGAGACTTGGAGGGTTAGTGCAGAAGCTGGTGTGCACAGCTGCAGGCTTCAGTCCCAGGGCTGTCCCTTAGCTTAAGAGCTGGAAAAATCTACGTGGTCTGTTTAAAATACTGCAAGTTAGATGTTGTAGAAAATCTACCGGCATTTCAATCAACTGCTGTTATTATATGTTTACCCATTTGGAGCACGGCTTTTCCCTGCCAGTAGCAATCAATTAGTGTCTGTGCAAAAGCTATTGCCTAGCCTAAATGTTACACATCCCAACTTCAAATATTATTCCCAAGGAAAAACATATGCAGGTGCTTTCCTTTGGGTGCAGAGTGCTACTAGTGGATTGAAAATTTGTAATTTGTCAAGTCTGATGAGGATGTAAGGATGTGCTAACTGAAATCCTACATAAACAGGACGAAATTGGTACTTTTAAGATAAGGACTAAGCATAAGTCATCACTGTATGAGTCTATACAGAAGCTCAAATGCCATTCTGAACAGAGATACTTTCCTGAACTGGAGTCAACAGCATATGTTTTAACTTCAAACACATATTTAAGTGACAAATGGTAGATTTGAGGTTTTTTCTAACCTAAGGCCTTATACTACACTTCCTGAAGTTTCCCAGCTTTCCTTAAATATCGGTGGTAGGTTGCTCACTAACAGCCTAGTTTGAAGCTGATTTTACAGTTCCTGGGGTAGGTTTGGAAACTTCTGGACAAAAATCCATGACTTGTCTCAGGGAATCAGGATAAACAATCAAAACTGACCCTTTGGTAGCTTTAAAATCTGACTATTTAATCATTTTAACAATACCTTAATACATATTAATTAATAATATTTGCTTTGCTGCAGAGCAGCACCTTGTTTAGCCACTTATTTTTATTCCATCCAAGTATTTCTTCTTGTTCAACTTAAATGAAAACCTACCGCAGCTAAGCTATACAAGAGACTCTCTATACAGCTAGCAGAGGAATAATTATAGTGGAACAATGGGATTTAAAATTGCTGAGAATTTCAAAGAGTAAAATGTTAATACAAATGCATAAAAACTTTATAAAAGCAGCGTATGCACAACACATCCAGATGTGAAAGCATAATGAGTGCTAGAGGGTGATACTGAAATACAGCCAAAGGTCAGGATATAAAATAAGCAAAGAAAATCTATTCCTAAAGTTCAGGAAATTTCCATAATTTAGATTTCCAAGTCTCTCATGCCAGTGATGAAGCTGTATTTTGTATTTATAGATTGACAACTTGTGTGTGGGCTTTGGCACGACTGAGTTCCTCTCCTGGTTATCACCAGGATATTGCGTGGAGCCAGCATTTGTCGGGAAGCTGGTGTGCCACATCTCAATGGGGTAAGAAACTTTGCCTCAGTCTGAGCTCCTGTGGCACTGAAATTATATATTCTTCTGGGCTGTTGTTAAGACTGAAACAAAACTTAGCCTGTGAGTCTAACACTGAGTGCACAAAAGGGAAAAGTGAACTTCTCAGCAATCTACCAAATCTCTGTGAGGCAAATTAAAAGTCAAGAAAGACCAACAGTCAAAACTTAAAAGAACAAAAGAAATTGCAAAACTTGAAGAAACACGTCTTAAAGTTTCTGTCAAATATTAGTCATAAATCTTTTGTCTTCCTCCCTCTTCTATCAGTTACAAAATCAGATTAGGAAACCAAATTAAACAGTGATAAAATATGCAACAACCTTACTGCAGTACTCCTTTCCAGATACCAGAATAAAATTTAATCAGCATCAGTTTCCAGGCCCATTTCTCTGACCTGTTTAACATGTTGATATGTCAGTGATGGCTAGGTAGTGTAGGCCAGTCTAGAAAGAGAAGGAAGAAATATTTTATGTATTCGTATCACTTGGCAAATTGTTTACCTGCACTGAGAACCTGAATGAAAACACCTTGATTCAATATTAATCTGATTGTCATTTTCTCCCTCATAGTGAACACATTACATTTTTCATGAGTTTACCTCAGGTTGCCAGGGCGACATTTACTTTTTCACCTCACAGTCCCTGGATTGATTATATTTCAGTCTGAAAACACTGTCCTGATTCCTTCACCATTCTGTTTCCTTTGGGTTCTACTCTTTTCCCCTTTTGTACTACTGCCAGTTGTGTTTCCATGAAGTCACGAAGGCAAAAAGCATTTTATGGGAAGGGTATGAAATTCCACTGAAGTCTGTCCCACCCCTTTAGTTTTGTTTTCCCATCCATGGATGAGCTTTTACTGGGGCAGCCTCTGGGAAAGGGAGGTCAACACCAGCTGCTCTCCTTGCTAGAATTTCTTGTTTATCCTTGTAGGCATCGACTGTCACCTGCAGAGTACTAGTGCCTGGCATTCCTCCTACAAGCATAAGGTGGGATTTTTTTTTTAATTACTATACCTCTTCATCCCAGCAATTTCTCACACTTTGGTAGCCAGTATAGAAACATGTCTTTTACTCATATTTTGGGGGAAAATGACACAGCAGCAGAAAAACTGGAGTAACTGAAATTGCTCTCTAATAATTCTCGTGCATCTCATTAGCCATCATGCAACTCCGAGGCTCTGTTCAGCTTCTGCTCATCATGAGGAATCACGTTTACCTGCTGAAAGGAATGAGGGCTTTTTTTTTATTTCTGTGTAAAACTCTACAAAAATTTCTAGAAATCTTTGTAGATCAATCTGCATAGCTCCTAAAGAGGTTATTAATACCACTGTAAATTCACTGTTTTCAAACAGATTCAAGAAGGGGATACAATGTTTCTGAGCACTCAGCAAAATTTAACATTAAAGTATACATATGACACAGCTGGGAAACTTTTCAACCACCTCCTCATAAACATAAATTTTCAGGGTCAAGTTTGTTTCCTTGTTTGATTGTAGGATCAATCGTGGGGAATTACAGACATTTTCAACTTCTTGTAACAAGATAAACAGCAATCAAGGAACAAAATGTTGTACCTTGTTAAGAAGAGAAATACCATTGTGTGTTTATTCTTCAAAATAGCTGCCTTAAGTCCAAATAGCACAGTTGCACTTGAACCTTTTAATGTAAAAGCCTAGCTTGTATTTTAATCTTAGTATCTGTATGTCTACAAAGGCAGCTATTAACTTAGGTATATGTTGGATTGTACACCATTCTGTGCTTAGATTAGCTTAGCTTTGTTACATATTCATGTTAACAAGCACTTTATTTAGACTAGCAATAGAAGAGTGACCACTGAAACACTGAAAATTACATTTTTTTCATCTAGTTATGCTCTTGAGTGACCTCTTCCTCATTAAAATTAACCTGGGTTTAAGATTCTACATACTGGAATCAAGCACTAATAGTGGTGATGCTGAATATTGTAATCTACAACAAAAAAAATTTTACAAGTGGGAGGATACTATAGTGTTTCCTAACTAAGGTGTTGCCTGCTGGCTGGTTTTGGAAATCATATTTTAACTTTTATTCATGTCTCTGAAAACATATGAGTTTGGGAAAGTGGAAGGCAATAAAATAGGAAATTATGTGTTCTGCTGTAAAATTTATTATCTTGTATACATCTTCCTTTTTACAGAAGGATTTCTCCCTAAGACCACATTATTCAAGCTTTATTAAATGATGAGGAAGAATATCTAATAGTCTCAGAGTATGCATCCAATAACCATTTTTGAGGCTGTTAGATTAATATTGACTACTAATTCTCTTACATCTGGGATCCTGTTCCTTGGTAAACAGCATAATTATGTGATTCGTCCTAGTATGATTCTGCCAAAACAATTGCAACTTGTACATACTTTAGATGACATCTATCTGTGGACTGTCAAAGTATTTAAAAATTTGAGGCGGTACAACTTCACTCCTTTGGCTTATTAACAGACATATTTCCTGCCCATATGTTTGTCTCTTCTATTTGGTAGAGCTGCTCTGCTAGAAACAAACTGATTCAGGAACATCTTCATGAACCGCAGCAGCAACAAAGTAGAAGCTGAACTATTCGTATTTAGCCCGCTGTATTCAGCAAAATCTTTGTGAATTTTGAAAACTTCACAGATTTCAGTTCTCATGTTTATTCATTTGAAAATTTTCAGTGAAAATCCATTATTCACTAGTCCCCAGTTTTAAAATTGCAACTATACTTTTTGGAGAGGAAAAACAATAGTGTGGGACCTAGCAGATGTTTGAAAAATGAATAGTTGAAGTAAACGGTATACAAACAGCCCAAAACACAAACTGTTCAAACACATTGGCGAATAGTTGCTAATAACAAAGACATTTGCAAAATACTGTTTGAAATTGCCATTTAATTTGATCTCCTGATAGTAGCACAAACTACGAAGAATAAGGGAAGCAAATAGATTACACAAATTTAAACTCATTATGGCTTGGTGAACAGCATTCCTTCTGAAAATGCGTTGGCTAAATGCTAAGACACACAATGGCATTGTACTCTTTTCATTATGCATTTGTTCATTAAAATTGTCAGATAACAGGCATGGGAAATGCAAAAATTCTGATGACAGAGGTGGCACAAAATGGGAATCTGCACATGGCCGTATCCATGGCTTTTGGTCCTGGCTTCATGGAGGCAGTTTCTCAGGCTAGGAAGATTGCCAGTCCCCTTCTTCTTTGGTCTTTCTGTGGCAATAAGTAGCTGCAGGCTACAGTGTATTCTCATCTTTTTTGCTAAGAACTGGGATCACTAGTTCAGCTTTACATGACTTAGGAGAAATTGTAAGTCATGGGGAAACCTGGTGTAGACTTGCAGAAGTAAGCTAGAGCTGAAACATTACTGAGACACCCGATTCATTGAATTGACTCTATATACACTGGCATGAAATGAACCTTTACCCTATGGAGTTCAAAATCACCTATTTCAACCGACACACGCGGCAAAAATACACATTTGGCAAAGTGAGTTTAATTTTTTTTTAACATGACATGCAGCTGAAATGTTAATGTGATATCATCAGATACAGTCAACAAGGCACACTATAAACCTCTTCCTGTGAACGGTGCCCTCTCTCTTTATCGCACAGCTTAGTTTTGTTACATGGGATGCATAATCATATGCTTCAAACAGGGGTTTTCAGGATCCTGTCTGTTATCTCACATACAGAACAACCTTCTCCTCAGAGGGACTTCGGTGTTTTCAGGAAAGGGTGGTGGTGTAAAGGGTGGAAAAGGGATTCTGCAGTCACAACTCTAGTTTTGAATTTTAGCTCTTCATCTTTTTTTTTTTTATTCAGATCAGACAGGAGCTTTTAACAACAGAAAACATTCTTAGGTGCTTTCTCATCCATAATTCTGAGAGGCTGTAGAAGTTTGAAATTTTTGAACAAAGATTTTAAGAGGAAAACAGAGAGCCTTTGGTAAGGAAGTTACCCACAACATGCTTGCTAAAAGATGAACAAAGCCAAGCTAATCTTTGAGGAGAAACAGCATTCCTCGGCAGCACTACATTTCTACTCTTTCATTCTTGCAGAGAGCAAAAATGAAAATATTTTTCTGAGAGTGTTGTCTTTTCTGTTCTCTAAATGAGACAAATCTGTTTTTCTACAGAAGTTCAGAAGAACAAATTAAAGTTAGTAAACGCAATAGCTAGAGGTGGTATATTTAGCTTCTCTGGGAGTGTAATTTTTCAATAGTCTGTACTTTCAGGGAAACTATGGCAATGAGTAAGTATTCAGGATATGGCTAGGACTATTAAGCCATACTTTCATCAAGTTTATGAACAAGTACAAGGCTTGTACTTCATTGTGGTCCATGTAAGATTTTTTTAGCAAACCATTAACTTGAAACACAGGGCAATATGGAAATAAAAGGTGCAAAAAATTATAGAAAATAAGGTTTGTGCATTTAGACTTTGATGTGGGCTGAATTTGCTTTTTGTTTTTCTTCATATATGGTTTAGGGATGCTATTGTATTTTATCTAACATTTTATTGGGCTAAAGTCCTTATTCAGGTGGAGCATATTTGTCTTGTTTGCCTTGAAATTCACTGGAGTAATACCTGTTCTTGGGGGAGGTAGAGGAAAAGCCTGTGACAATAATTTAAACACAGAATGAATGCTGTGGTGTTACTATGCCTCAAAGAAAAATTACGCTCAAGTGCCAGATGCTTATGGCTCTCCTATGGTAACGATTCTTCCTTCATAGCTCTGTATTTTATGTAAGATTAAATATTCAGAAAAGTATAAAGCTATGTGGGTTGGCTCACCAGCTGCTTTTCCTGTTAATTTTACAGCAGGATCTGGATGTGTGCTGCTTTCTCACCACATACACATACGTTGTGTTATCCCAAGTGTACTCTGGAGTCTGGGTATGGCCTATTGCCTATGAGAGCTGGGGCCTCATCCGAACCCATTTAAATCATTGGGGAGACTTCTACTCACATGCATAATTTCTGATTCTGTCCTACAGGCTCTTAACCAAACCACAGTATGCTGAAACCCATGCCTGAAATGCAAAGGGGGGGGGCTTAAACCCTTGAGTGACTTTGATTCCTTCAGCAATGCCTCCTAGTCATGCAATACATGACATTTTACACTTAGTTTGTTATGTCATAACAGAATCGCTGTGCATATATATTCATATACATTCAAAAAACTCTACAACCTGAAAGGAGGCTGTAGTGAGGTGGGGGTTGGTCTCTTCTCCCAGGTAATGGGTAATAGGACAAGAGGAAATGGCCTCAAGTTGCACCAGAGGAGGTTCAGATTAGACATTAAGAAAAATTTCTTCACTGAAAGAGTTATCAGGCACTGGAAAAGGCTGCCCAAGGAAGTGGTCAAGTCCCCATCCCTGGAGGTATTTAAAAGACAGGTAGATGAGGTGCTTAGGGACAGGGTTTAGTGGTTGGATGGCAGTGTTAGGTTAACCATTGGACTTGATGATCCTGAAGGTCTTTTCCAACCTAAACAATTCTATGATTCTATGACTAATTCAAGCTTAGTATTTCAGAGGCAAATTTACCTGTCTTGCAAGCATGTTGTGGTGCCTTTGCCTTATCAATTGTTGTCAGCTATGGAGATGAGAAAATCTGAATCTTCATAACAAATATTCTTTAAAAATGAGTTTACTATTTGTAGTCCTGTCCCTAAAAGTCTCAAATAACTCTGTGTCCCAGTTCTGTATGTAATCATCATCTTCAACACCTTCAACACACCACAATAGTGAAGAACTCATTGAATTGAATACTCTGTTTCTTAACTGTCTGCAACATGCACAACATTTCTTTCTGTGCTATTTTCCTTACCTGAAAACATAGTCTTCAATCAGTCAGAGAGACTTCATCCTACAATCCTACTTCAGTACATGATCCTGGGAGACCAAAATATGTTTCTTGACTCCTAAAGTTTGTATAGTGATGAAACTTATTTCTCTAAGATATTTGCAATTGTGTGATTTATTTTTTAAACTTCAGCATCTGCCATTTTTTATGTCAAAGAAACTATTTTCTATCAAAATTTTATTGGAAAAAATTAAATGGCTCAACTTTTTCTTGTGTCTGGCATCTTTCTTACTTTCTTCTTTTGTCTTCCCCCCTTATCAGATGCTGTCTGCAAAAAATTTGACAGAAGTGATCTGAGTTTTAACAGCAGATTGCAATGCCCTATAAAAACTATTCAGGATGAACAAGACCATGTAACATCTTTATTTTTGCTATTCTACTTAGCAGCTTCATGCAGTATTCTTGCATAACCAAATCTGAAATTTTAAAAAACTGATTCCTGTTAATAGTGTATATTTGGATTCCAACAGCAATACTGGAGCTATAAAATGCAACAAGGACTTGCGGTGTATACAAAAGATTGCTTGTCATTTCCCCCCTTTAACTACGCTTAGACATGTTTAGATCAACTCACAGAATTTGCATTGTGTTTCCAAGATCATGTTAAGTTTCAACTTAAGTGCAGTTCTTATGCATCTGAAATGATCGGTTCATTTAAAACTGCATTTATGAAAAATTGTTCTTGTTTCTTCCTCTTTGGCTTATGGGCAGTAAGGGATATAATGGAAGAATTATAAAATACAGTATTAGATCTTAAAAGGAGAAAAAGATGGGGAAGCCTTCCTACTGACAGGATTTTTCTAGAAGGGGAAAAACCCCCAAATTTAATATTGCAGAACATTTTTAGAGGTAGGGGAAGTGTTTTCTCATAAAAAATTATTTCTCAGAAACTCCAAGTAATACTTTTGTGACTTCATCACAAAAATTGATAGATTTTTATCTCTATCTCAAAATAATTTTCATTATCTATTCTGATCAGCCTGCAATTTTTTGAAAAGAATTAGAAAACCTATGAGGTCATTCATGATCATTGACAACTGAGAACCAATTGCAAGCAATCAAGTTACTCATGATATAAAAAGGATAATTACTATAAATAACAAAATTATTTGTGATTTCTGATAGACTTTTTAAAATTACCCTTCTCAGAAGGGTTGCTATTTTAATCTAGAGTAACTTGCATATTTCAGTAATAACACAGTAATTCTGATAAGCTAAAGCTAGCCAAAATCAAGTAAAAACATTTTGGTATGATCTCACGAGTCAATATTGTCAGAAATGAGAAATAGGAAATGACCTGATAATCTTTCAAATCTGGGTCAAAGAACAATGATAGATTTAGGAAAAATTAAAGGTTTATTTTGTCAGTGAAGAGTGAAGAAATACATACTCAGAAATGATGCCTTCCTGCTCAAAAGAAAATATTGTAGGAAATAACCATTAACTCATATTGTTACCAAAAGGAGCATATGAAAGCAATTTTGATTGTGTTAATTTGCATTAATATTTCAGGCCCATTATATAGTTCTAACATATGAGAAGACTGCAGGTAACTGTCTTTACTAGCGGAGTTAAAAAATAAAATCCCTTCAACACAAAAATGAAACATTCATGTCCAAGTTTTATTTTTTAGAACAAAAATTGGATTAACTAGCTGTCAAGGGTTTATGACGTATTAATTATGAGAAAGTTAAGCAATGCCTAAGTCATTTCAGGACCAGAGTCGACCTCTTATTATACTGTGTTTCTCTGTTAAGAGTCCTCACCAGTAAAACAATTATTTTTTATCAAAATAAAGTCCTTGCTAGGACATATCAAAATTTAAACAATCTCTTAGAAAACCAAAAGCCATTAAAAATAAACTTTCAGATTCAGTGAGTAACTAATCATGGCTACTTTGAAACAGCTTAATTTGACATGAACCTGCGGAGTCCAGTTATTGGGGGAGGATGCAAGCATGCGCGCACTGGGGAACAGCAGACGTTCAAGCTTTGACAGCTGTGCTTGAAACCCCCGTCGCTTAACTCTACCTGCAGCACAGTTCTGTTTAATCACCTCTGAGGAAATGTGGTTTATTTGCTTCAGTCTTGTTTTTCTTACCACATGCTTTAGAGAACTGGTTTTGCTGTCAGGTGGAAGCTATTATCCTTTTCCTGTTGTATACATGATTGTTTTGCTGGGTCCTTTCTTCTTCTAACAATATCACTGGTGACATTAGTGAGAACAAGATCTATCAGAAAACTGAAAAAAATTCCAACAAACACAGCAAAATTCTGTATTCCAGCACAGAACTAGCGGTTTCACATCCTCTGTTCATGCTGTCTCTATGTCATGGTTTAATCCCAGCCAGCAACTAAGCACCACACAGCTGCTCACTCACTCTCCCCCGGTGGGAAGGGGGCGAGAATCAGAAGAGTAAAAGTGAGAAAACTCGTGGGTTGAGATAAAGGCGGCTTAATAGGTAAAACAAAAGCTGTGCATGCAAACAAAGCAAAGCAAGGACTTCATTCCCTACTCCCTATTGGCAGGCAGGTGTTCAGCCATCTCCAGGAAAGACAGGCTCCATCACGCATGATGGTTACTTGGGAAGACAAATGGCATCACTCTGAATGTCCTCCCCTTCCTTCTTCTTCCCCCAGCTTTATATGCTGAGCATGATGTCATATGGTCTGGAATACCCCTTTGGACAGTTGGAGTCATCTGTCCCAGCCATGTCCCCTCCAAATTTCTTGTGCACCCCCAGGCTACTAGCTGGTGGGGTGGGTGAGAAGCTGAAAAGTCCTTGACTTAGTGTAAGCACTGCTCAGTAACAATTAAAACATCAGCATGTTATCAACATTATTCTCCTACTAAATCCAAACCACAGCACTATGCCAGCTACTAGGAAGAAAATTAACTCAATCCCAGCTGAAACCACGACACTGTCAAGGACTTTGTCTTGAATAAGCAGTTAGCACTATTTTCTGAGAGACAAAACAGGCTTCTTCGAACACTGCTGCGCTGTCCCACACAAAGGGCAGGCAAGCTGTATCTCCTTTCTTTTGATACAGCTGCAGCATTATAGGCAGAGCAAGACACTTCTTGTACAATGCTTGAGTAAGCAAACTCTGTCTGGACATTGTTGTGAGAGAATAAAAAACAGTAGTACAAGCTTTCCGCTGCTGTTATATCAGTTTGTAGAATTGAAAGAGAGAAAAAGTTTATTTTGAAGGGTGTTCTGCAGTGGGACAGACATGATGCAGACCTGTAGGAATTGACTTTCCTTGGCCTCTCTCCAAGCACTTCTGTAGCCTGGCCCAGGAATTGGTTACAGCTGCCATCAACATGATGGAGAGAGGCAGTGACTTTCCTTGGGGTGGCAGATGTTGCATGTTCTGTTGACCGTAAACTAAAATAAACCAGGGTAAAAGTAGCAAAAAACAATGCAGATAAAGCAGTCACGTGAATCCACCACGTCCCTGTCCTGATTCACTTGATGCGTTGGTTTTCAATGCCTAGTAAAAGTTATGGGTTGGGAAGCTGTAACTACCATAGAGCATTTGACCATTTGGCCATCTTCTTTCTCCCTGACATGGCACATCTATCAGATCTAGAGGGACTGGGGATCTTCAGCTGCATCTGTTTATCTCATAGTATTCACCAGAAGTAGGGCGAGGCAGCTGGTGTTGCAAAGTGGAGACCTGCACCAGGCACAGTAGGCGGTTTTGCTGCAGGCCAGCTCCTCCACAGCCCCTGTGCCCCCATGCCCATGAGCAGCTGTGGTGTTGGGCGTGCTGCTGAGATGCCTCTCTGGTTGGGATCATCTGGCTCATGTGCTTCAAGGCACTCCCGGGGTCAGCCAGAGTGGATCATTGAGGAGATTCACTCCTCATCATAAAAAAAAAAAAGGCTAACAGAGACTACTCATTTCTGTACAGTTGACCCACTCTTCACAGGCCCTTTTGGTGCAATGTATAGCTCTAGGGGCTGCCACAAGCTGCCAAAGAGTTAGTGCTGAAACCTGTGAACCAAGGATTATTCTTATTGAAAATTTATGTTGCATTACCTTCATGTTCAAACACATATTATTCAGTGCTCTCTCCTGAAGAATTTCCTGCTGGTGAGGATGCAGTAAGATGCAATAACTGATTGCAGGTCTTCAGCAGCTACCAGAAATATTTCCTATCTCTCAATATCAAAACCATAGTCTCTAGACAGATATTTTCTGGGGGTCATAAGCAGTATGAACTATTGTTGAAACATCCCCTGCAGTTTGGATCTAAGCATTTAGTGCCTTAAAATCTTGCAATGTGCTCTACAGTTTGGGTAGAAGTCAATGTCCCTGTTTCTTCAAGTTATAGCCAGTGAGCAGGTATACCAGGATCCTTCCAGGGGGGTGAAACATAATGAATTTATCAGCATGAAACCAGTGCTGTTTTCATTTCAGAGCTGGTCAAATCATCAAAGAATGGTGGCTTGCAGGTTGCCAAGGGTCTCCTCATTATATTGAGAGTCCTGGAAACACAAGTCCTAAGGAGTTATAATTAAATGTCTCCACATTCTTATGCACTATCATTTGAAAGGAACTCTGGTAGTGCTCATCATATCCAGAAGTAAATTTTTAACTAGATCAGCTGTGTAGAGGTTCACTAAAGTTTTCTAAACATATTCAGCATTCTTTTCCCACTCATTGAGATAAAGAAATCATAGAATCATAGAATGTTTTGGGTTGGAGGGGACCCCTAGAGGCCATCTAGTCCAACCTCCCTGCAGTGAGCAAGGACACCGCTAACCAGATCAGGTTGCTCAGAGCCTTGTCCAACTTCGCCTGGAATGCTTCCAGGGATGGGGCCTCCACTAAATGGCAGAAGACCTCTTCTTGTGGCCTCACCTGTCTCCAACAAGGCAGAAGCTCAAGAGCTGTGGTCAGGCCTTCAGACCCCATTTCATGAGTGTTGTTGGGTCAAGGTCATGGGTGAAAAGAGGCCTGGAAACCCTGAGGGCTGTGGGGGTGGCTGCTCAGGGCTGGTGACTGCTGATTATCTTTTCATTTGCTTAATAATAGTTTATGTTTTATGTAGTGTTTTATGTGTTGTATGCATCTTATGTAGAATTGGTTAACAGCCTCAATTAAAAGGCAGTAACTACCATACTGTTTGCAGATCGCATGCTCATTTACAGCATTCAACACTGAAATTAGCCTTGAAACTGTTTGCTCATCCTTTCTGTTTCAACAGTAGGGGGAGAAACACAATTTTGCCAAGTAAAGAAAAAAGGCAGCTTACTGCCATGCTGCTCAGCTGGACCGCAGCGTATCCTGTGGAGCCAGCACTGAGGCAGTCACAAGAAGCCACCTAGGTTTGCTAGAAAAAGTGCATCAGGGAAAGTCTTCCCTGACACATCAGATACATTGGAATTCCTGAGCACAACAACTGGGTAACAAAGTTGTCAAACACAGTCTGTCTTTAATCCAAACTGATTTCTTGATTACTCAAGTGGAAAATTAGCGGAGAGAAAGGGAGCAGTATAATCATTGTAAGTAACTGCATGAGACCTTGCCAAGTTTGCAATCGATAATGTGCCAATTTTCTTTCTAATTGCTTTGTCGCAGGTTTTGGAAAGCTCTAATGTGCTGGATATATGTTATTTTCAAAGAGGAGTTGCATGCACATCAGGAAGTCAACAGTTTGTTAACTGTGAGACGTGGAGTTGTTCAGCACTGCCAGACAGGAGAGCCAGGTGACTGGCTCCTTTCGTGGCAGGGTTCTCCTTTCCTCCCTGGGCACTAGGCTTTCTGCTCCTCCTTTAATTACCTATAGATGGTGTGCTGTGTTTTGCCGTAGATTTTAAAAGAGTTTTGACTGATACTGAGAGACAGTCTTTCTGAGAGGAAAAACCAATAGTTTATAAATCTATAGAAGGGGGTACGTTATCATGAAAGCACCCATTTTCACCACTCTTTGGAAATCTTGAAAATGAAAGTGGTCCCTCGATGTATGAAAAGCATGCTCAAACATACTGCACTCTTTCCCCCAGCTCTTCATCCTCCCCCCTCTTCCACCTTTTTCAGTGAAATTTCACCTCCTTGGGGTCTGTCATCCCCCTTGAGTGTCTGTCTTCTTCAGCCTCCACCATCTCGCTGTTAAATTGCTCATCACCGCCAGCTCAACTGCTCAACTGTGCTATTTCTCCAACTCTTTTTTTTTTTTTTTTTTTTTTTGTTCTTTCCACTTTTTCCCCTTGCCTTCATGGGCTCTGATGACTCCTGCACAGGGTGGGCCACCACTGCACTGGGGCTTGTCTGCAAGTTGCATGTGGCCAGCATGGGCACCCTTCCTGTCCCCAAACCCCCCTCCCTTGCCTGGCTTCTTTATTTTTGGACAGTGCTGCCTTTTCCTGCACCTCTGCACACGCTAGATGCAGATCAGCTCCCCCTTCCTTCTCCTCCTCCTCACGAGCCTGTCATCTGGCAGTTGCCTTCCCTTAGCTTTTCTACAGCCCTGCTGCAGTTTCAGCCCTGTCTTTTCCACACTGAGTACTCTTTTACAGGTGCTCATCCTCCAAGCTGACAGCACACTTTGCCTCCTTGCCTTCCCCTCTTTTCTGATATTTTTTAAAATAAATTTTGGTGACCCTATTTCCTTTAATTTTGGGATTAAGCCCTAATATCTACCTAATTATCTAAAAAAAATTCAGAAATGCAGCTTTTTGAATCTAACCTTGAGCAATTTGATGGAATTCAGTTACGAAGTGACCTGTGTAGGTTAGATCAAATGGATCTGCAAACTATTGGAGAGCTTCTGTGTGAAGGGAGAAGAGGAAATAACCAACTTGTACATCCACAGAAATGATACAGGCAGTGGTCAGAATGAATTAATTCTTCAAATATTTTATTCCTGTATCAAGTTGTCTAACTGAGAGCTCTGGGCTGGTAAGCTATGAGGAAAAAGGGTTTGTTCTAATTACTTAGTAGTCACTTTCTTAAGGACATGAGGTTTATATGATGTCTTTTGATCTGATAGTCCACTGCTCAACCTCACTTATGGACCTGCTGCTCAGTTTCAGTCAAACGCAGCAGGGCAGCTGCAGCCTCGGGGATGTGAAACTGCTCCAGGTTTTATGGAAGAAGAGAGAGATCCTCTCGACAGCAGGAGAGAGATGCTTTTAATGCCTCTGCTGAGGGAAAGGCCACCATGCAAACACAGTGCTTATGGGAATTCTCTCCCGAATGGGTGAGAGAATGCCTGACTGCAGGAGGCGTTTCTGTGAGGGTTTGTGCTCTGCAAGAACCAGGCAATCCAGCCAGAGGACACAAGGAAGCCTTGTCTACCTTCCACAGATTTGCTTATTTACTAATTATAGGACTTCTCAAAGCACATGTTTGTGCAAGCATCAGCTGTATCCTGTCTCTTCTATTTTAAAGGTGTGTGCTTGGCAGAGCCCTTGTGTGCTTTGCTGATAGCTAGAAAGCCTTTTTAATGCTGAATATCAAATCCCTCTACTCGCTACTTCTGTGTTTCAGATTAAAGCTGCCATGTAGGTGTCCTGTTCTTGGAAAAATGGAAAAAAGGAAGTGCACTCCTGCTTATTTAATAACTGGACTATCTGTGAAAGCTAAAGCAGGCAAAGGTGGTTTAATATCCTTCCCCCTATACAATGGCTTTCTAAAGTAACAAATTTACATGTCTTGTGGGCACTTAGCACTTTTCTCTGCTTTCTGAACATCCTACTGACAAGATTTTACACTTGCTTTGGTCAGTCCAGACACCAGTGCCAAAATACTCAGATAATGACTTGCAGTAACAGGTATTTGTCCCGGAATTGATGTATTTTACAGGCAAAGAAGAACTCCTAGGAACAAGAAGAGATTAGCAGTACTAACCCTTTTCCAAGCACTCTGACAAAGAAAATGAAGTGAGATAAAGTGAGTTACCGTGCTGTTCAAAATCAGGACATTTGGGCCTTTTATTATCTCTGACAAATCTTCTGGGTGTTGCACTACAGTAATTCTGTGTGTTTAAGGGTCAAAAAGGGGTGGAATCCAGTTGCATATTTCAAAGGTCCAGCCAAAAATGAGCCAATTCCTTTATCACTTTGCTCTTCAGATTGGGCAGTGTATAGGATTACTTATCTTGTAGCTGATGTGAGTGAGCTAAATTTAAAGTTCCATACCTCTTGAATATAAATGTAACACTGAGAATCAGGTCTTGGGCAATCTTTGTGTATTCTGGAAGATTTTAAAAATGTTTACCTAACTTATCTCTTCTGCCAGCCTCCTTGGAGATTCTATTCATTAGAAGGTTGATTTCTCCAGGTAATTAAACATACAAATAATGAAACTGAGGTTTCAAGTATTAGGTGTTGCTGTTGAATGCCACTGAGCTGCTCAGTGGCTGAACAACAGCAGCTTTTCCCTTCCCCTAATCCCTGCAAAAGAGACTCAAGAAAATTAATACTCTGATCTGCATATTCTATTACCAATGTAAGAGACATATGTGATAGCTAAATGTTCGCTGCAAATTGTTTGTTCAGTTAAACATAATTTAGTGGAAATCAAAGTATGTGTAGGGAGGGGAGAAAGGAAAGTCTGAAGAAAACCTCTCTCTGGCATAAATTTGACTGCCTGCTACTTGAAAATAACTGCTTTTTTTTTTGCTTTTTGATCACTTCAGTTCACAAAATAATACAGGACTTCACATTGATGCCAAATTACTTCAACTGCACTCAAAAAGATAGCTTATTCCATCCCTTTCACCTCTCCTGACATAGCTGGTCACTGCCTAAGGCTTGGGAACCACCGACCTCTCGCTGGGTGCCGGTGCAAGGAGAGGTTAGATAACTAATGTGTAGCAATGTATGTGATCAGCTGTGCAGGGCTAACCAGAGGCGATGATGCTGCCTCCTCAGGGTTCTGTGTGAGGCAGGCTTGAAAAAGAGGAGGCATGGCATGAAGATATGTGACTCTTCGGGTTTGGTTTTTTTTTACTTTGTACTGCCAGAGTCCAGTTAACGAGATTGTATGTTAACAAGGTTGTATAATGGCTCTTGTATCTAATTTAAAGATTCATTTTTCTTCCTACAGAATGTGCTCAATATGGGGTTCAATCCAGGGTTAAACTCTTGCTGCTCTGTATTGTCTATGTTATTAATGCCTGCAAATAAAAATGACTGGAGAAACTTGTCTCCATAGAAACTAGCATCTAACTAAATCTAAGAAGAAATTTCCTTGCTGCTTTCTCTTTCACCAGACCAGACCAAGAGGAACATGATGTCCTCATTGAATTGAAAGGACTTTGTCATTTAAATATGTAGCCTTCCATGCCTTCCCCCATGCACCATTTATTTCTTTTAACAACGTCACTGTTGCTCTCACAGTATTCTCAATGCATTAACATTTCTTTATCTGTAAAAGAACAGAGAAATTTCGATCATAAAATGCACTTATATTGTGTGAGGATCCTGCAGCCTGTTCTTAAAGAGTAAACAGAAAAATTCCGAGAAGTCACATGAAAAATTATTTTCAAAATTGTAGTAGCTATTTCTTCTGTCATGACATTGAATTTCCCCCAGAAACTAAACGTTGCCCAAACCCCATTATTCAGACCATGTGGTGCTATTTTTTTCTTGTATATTGACACATATAAGACTGAGTTCTTCTGGACTTATGGAAACTAAAAGTTAAATCATGGCAGAGAACTACAGTATAACATAAGCAAAGTATAGCACATTGAGTTTTGTGTCTAGGGTTACCTACTCATGTTTCTTCAGATGTACTCTCTTTCTTCTCCCAGAAATTTTGTGCTGTCAGAATTCGAGGACTCTGGCCATTTGTCTGGGATTTCCAGATTCCTGGCATCCTTCTTGCACAGAAGTTGCATCAGGGATTACTACCTTGCTTTTTGAGAACCCTGATGCACTGCATTGGGTTACTGAGATTAGCTCTGTCATGCAAGTAGAGTAGATCTGAGAGGCACTGAGATGACTTGGCACGTGGTGCATAAGTATTCTGGGACACATCAAGCTTTCTGTATACGTGCAGAGTATAGCTCATATGAGGTGTGTCCCTGCACCCATGACACAGCTTACACAGGTGTTTCTGTATGGGAGTTCTAAACCAAGAAATATGCCACCTATAGATTTATGTCCTCTGATTACTTTCTTCGTCCTTCATGTCTAAACTTAAGAGGAAATTCACTCAACTATCTGTTCACATGGAGGCCAGGGAAGTAATTCGAGATAGCCAGCATGGCTTCACCAAGGGCAAGTCCTGCCTGACGAACCTAGTGGCTTTCTATGATGGTGTGACAGCATCAGTGGACAAGGGAAAACCAATGGACATCATCTATCTGGAATTCTGCAAAGCCTTTGACACAGTTCCCCACAACATCCTTCTCTCTAAAGTGGAGAGCTATGGATTTGATGGGTGGACTGTTTGGTGGATAAGGAACTGGCTGGATGGTCGCATCCAGAGGGTAGTGGTCAATGGCTCGATGTCCGGATGGAGACCGGAGACGAGTGGTGTCCCTCAGGGGTCCGTACTGGGACTGGTGCTGTTTCACGTTTTCATCAATGACTTAGCGAGATCGAGTGCACCCTCAGCAAGTTTGCGGATGACACTAAGCTGAGTGGTGCGGTTGACACACCAGAAGGACGGGATATCATCCAGAGAGACCTGGACAGGCTGGAGAGGTGGGCCTGTGTGAACCTCATGAGGTTCAACAAGGCCAAGTGCAAGGTCCTGCACCTGGGTCGGGGTAACCCCCAGCATCAGTACAGGCTGGGGGAAGAAAGGATCGAGAGCAGCCCTGCTGAGAGGGACTTGGGGGTGCTGATGGATGAAAAGCTGGACATGAGCCGGCAATGTGTGCTGGCAGCCCAGAAGGCCAACCGTACTCTGGGCTGCATCGGGAGAAGCGTGGCCAGCAGGTCGAGGGAGGTGATTCTGCCCCTCTACTCTGCTCTGGTGAGACCTCACCTGGAGTACTGCGTCCAGCTCTGGAGCCCTCAGCACAAGAAGGACATGGACCTGTTGGAGCGGGTCCAGAGGAGGGCCACAAAAATGATCTGAGGGCTGGAGCACCTCTCCTATGAGGCTAGGCTGAGAGAGTTGGGCTTGTTCAGCCTGGAGAAAAGAAGGCTGAGGGGAGACCTGATTATGGCCTTTCAATACCTAAAGGGGGCCTATAGGAAAGATGGGGAAAATCTTTTTAGTAGGGCCAGCTGTGTCAGGACAAGGGGTAATGGTTTTAAACTAAACCAGGGTAGGTTTAGACTAGATATAAGGAAGAAATTCTTTACAATGAGGGTGGTGAAACACTGGAATGGGTTGCCCAGAGAGGTGGTGGAGACCCCATCCCTGGAAGCATTCAAGGCCAGGTTGGACGGGGCTCTGAGCAACCTGATCTAGTTAGCGGTGTCCCTGCTCACTGCAGGGGGGTTGGACTAGATGACCTCTAGGGGTCCCTTCCAACCCAAAACATTCTATGATTCTATGATTCTCCTGTGTTTAAATAAGAGATATCAAACTCCTTACCTTGTTGTTTGGTTTGTTTTTAGGGTTTTTTCTGAGTTAAAGAAAGCCTTATGATACATGACTTCTAAGCAGAGGACTGGTATCATGACAATGAGTTCTGAAAACAGAAGAGCCCCACATCTTCTGTCTTTTCTGTCATTGTAGAGACCTTTGTCACTTAGATGATCTCTTCTTTTCAAGTTCAGCTAACTGAGTTTTTGCATATACTGGTAAAAGGCTCAATTCAAATATTCTGATATCGGTGGGTATAAGAACCTGGTGTCATGAGTGTGGGTTTTAAAAGTGGCTTTTCACCACTGTAAAGGAAATGCTAAGCGATGTACTTATACCCCCCAGGAAGTGAAAAATGGAAATTGCTGGAAATTGCTTAAGAATCCATACTTCCCATTTCTGAACCATAATTAAAACATTATGTATGGACGTTTGTTTTTGATACCTTTGATATGTCAAAGATCAATCTCTGCAAAGGAGAGGCTGGGATGAATAGGCCCTCCTCAAAGGAGGCAGAGTATTTGAACTGTAACGACCAGCTCACTGACAGGGATCAAAACCACATGGCTTCAACAGCAGGCCACTTTCTGGTCAGCTCTCCTAGGTTTCTGAATTTTTTAGTAAGTCTGGTGGTGCCAAAAAGGCCTGGAAGATGTCAACATTTCTCTTTCCAGTCTGTTCTATGTTTCCTTTTCAGACTGAAATGTAATTGGTTTGGAGTGACACAGAAATTTGGGGGAAAAAACAGTGGGAGGAAGTACTCTCATCCTTACAGCACTTTGGCTTTTACCTAGGGTGGAGATGCAGAAGTCAGGCAGACAGCAGACATGAGATTTCCTAGCTGTTCCCTTGCCTACTCCTCAGTGCTGCATGCTACCATCTTGTCTGATGAAGATTCATTCAGGTATTAATGAAATGTAAAGAAAGTTTAGTTGTTAGCTTGCTTATTTTGGGTGGATCTGTGTTAGACAAAGCCAGAAAGTGAAATATGAGTATACAAATATAGATGTTTTTTAACATTTTCTCCATGTTTTAATCATCCAAACTCACGAACCTATCTGTACCTTCATGGCTGGGCCAATGCTGCTCTGCTACAGTGCCCTGTGCACCCGCTGGCCCTGTGGGCACTATGGGGGAGCCGGGGCTGCTCAGGGTCCTGCCCATGAAGTACCTGTGCTCTGCAGGGTCCATCTTCCAGAGCTCTTCTGCCTGATTGTGCCCCCAGGCAATGCCTCAAGGACTGCAGTGCTACGGGCGATGCTGCATTTACTCTGTAAGCAGGCTGTCCTCCTGTGTGTGTTTCTGCCTCTGTACTATCTTGGTGTCACTGCTCATTTGTAAAAAGATGACACTTCTCCAGGCTGAACTATCCCACCTGAGGGACAGCCTGGAGCTGGAAGAAGGCCCACACTACCTCCCATATTGGAAGAAAGGCATTTTTGCAAACACTAAGCAGAGCACACCATCCAGCCAAGCAAGAAATGAGAGCCTTGTCCCTTGGCTTCTCCAAGGAATCTATGGAGTGGAAATGCTGTACATTTTCCAATTGCAGCACAGGGTCAGGGCATACCATCTCTGCATGCCAAGATGGACCACAATGGCTTCAGCTGATAATGAAGCATACCTTCTGAAAGGAGGATGGAAGACTAAAGTGCTATCACTAAGGCAATGAGAAATAGTTTTCTGTATTCAGGAATCTCCAAGAGAATAAGTAGGAAGACCAGAAACATCATGAGTTCCAAGCACTAGAGACAAAACAGAAAATTCGTGATCGCAGGATCTGGTAGGAAAACTCCGAGCCACTCCTTCCCTCCCCATGACTAGTTTGCCACTGCTCTGTGTGCTCCTGTGCTGTCTTGAGCACCAGAAAGGAGCTTCCCTGGCTCCCCAGGGCTCGTAGGATACAGCAGCTCTGGAAGGAAGAGAATTGACAGGGGATGGATAGACCCAGGGGCATCTGCAGAGTCATTGTTGAGGTGGTCCCTTCACCAGCAACAGATGAAGGAGCTAGATGGAGAGTCAGCTGTGGATTTACAAGAGCTTCCCTCAAGGTCCAAGGGCTCTTTCTCTTTTTCACATTCTGCTTTTGAATTTGGGTTTTTGACTGTAATGATGGAAACTTCAGAAAGTACTTGAGTGGACTGTGAGAGCTGTGACCTTGACTGATGGGAGTAGGAAGTATTGGTGCTCTCATTTTTAATTTACTGGTTTCATCTGGCATCATATTAACCTAGCACCTACCTGCATTTATTTTTCCCGTGGTCATTTGAATAACCTGTCCCAGATCAGGGCATAAGGAGGTCTATAGATGCATTTAATGCAAGAGAGCTCTGAAGAATTCCACTAAAGAAGCAGCTGAATGTGGGCCAGCTGCCAGCTTTGCTGGGAGAGGGACACCAAGCACACAGGAGCACACAGGTGGAACAGCAGGATTAGGGCATATCACATTTGCATGTGTTACGCACTTCAGGCAGTTTGAGAAGCAGTGACCTGTTGGAAAAATGCCATAGTCCCTCTGAAGAGTGAGGGAAGTGTATATTCTACAGTCTGGCAACTTGTGGTTCAGCCAAAATCCCAGAGCTTCCATGGGCAGCTGAAATGGAGCTGGTGATGGGGACGCAGATGTGCTGGTAAAATTGGTCCTTGGTAGCACTGGGGTAGTGAGTTTGTCCACATCTGGCCAGAGATTTCTTGAGGCCCTACCCTTTGGCAACCTGCAGGCTGCAGCGGGTGCTGGTGCAAACTGGTAATCTGCAGAGACCCCGGTGTGTGGTGCAGGGTGCATGTGCTGGATCACTGGGATGTGCCTTACAGAGGGGAACTGGAAACAAAGCAGTTCCTGAAATGTGCTAGGGCTTCTGGGATCCTTGTTGTTCCTTGAAGTATTGAACATCAAGGGTAGTTTGGGTGTGTCTGGGGTAGTCTGGGAATGTCCCAGTTTATGATCTCGGTTTAGACTTGGTTGGCAGTTGGTAGGGTAACCCTCAGGAAAGTGCTGCTCAAGAAATATAAAGCAAAGCTTTCTGATAGAGGAAAGCAGGAAATCAATGGGATTTTTTTTTTTTAAATTAACCCTTACAGAAAAAAAAACCACCAAAACACCTGCAGGTAGCCAAAATGTTACTGCCCTCAGCTTCTCCCTTAAAACTTCCCTTTGCATTTTCAGCCACTTGTGTGAATTGATTTTATTATGTATAGTGCAGTACGATATTAAATATTTCAGTTCATGGTTATTTCAAACAAGCACAAAGCCAGCCCATCAATACAGCCTGAGCCTCAGACATGAGACAATACCCAAGTATGGGGCTGTGTCTAATTTACTGTACAGTTGGTATTGCAGATTGACAAAAAAACCTGTTGCAAAAGTAGTTAATCTCTGAATTTTGAAATTTAGCCACTTGAGGGAAAAAAACACGTCAAGTAGATAATCACATTTAATCACCACCACAGCAATGGAGATGACCAATGAAGGGGAGTGGAATTTTATTGAATTTTGAGCATGTGGAAAAAAAAAATCTATGGCTGTCACAAATGACTGTTTCTTACAAACAGATAATTATTCATAATGAGTGGCATAACGATTTCTCCCATTTTCTGTGGTAAGTTGCATCAAGACATCAGTGATGACAGCTTCCAGACAAAACCATAAGCAAAGAGTACAATGGAACTCACCCCATTCAGCAGGTGGGTGTTCAAGCTGCATTATAGTAGCATCTTCTGGGCTTTGCAATTTAATAGACAGACTCTTGGAGCATTCCATCACTTTTAAAATACGTTTATTTTCTCTGCGAGCTGTCATTTCTAAGGGATTACTTCTAAGTTTTAATTGTAACTCTTAACCATTTGCACAAAAATCTTGAAGGCTAAGGGCAAAAAATTGAACTGCTGTGGACAGAAAATTAAAAACACCCAACCAGATGGAAGGAGCTTATCTTCAAATGATATAAAGATGAGGGGAGTCTGAAACTCAGAGCTGTAACAGTATCTGGTTGGGTTTTTTTTATTTTTTTTCTTATGAGAAATTGCTCAGCCTCTTAGCTTTGATCTCATGTTAGCTCACAAGCAATAAATATAGGATTAGTTATCATATTGCCATAGAAAGAGGGTAGCTTGGAGGGGACTGAGGAACATTTCAAATAAAATTACTGCATTATAACTTATTAAACATATTAAAAAATTCACATCATATATTGTACTTCCATCTTGAGAAGGTGCTAATCACCTTTGCAGGATTGCAGGTGTTTACTGAAGCAGCAGAAATGTCTCCAGGACTTAACTGGATTGGGTCTTTTGTGAAAAATCATGGTGAATATGCAATGAACCTGGAGGAATAAAATTTAAATTTCTTGCATATGAAAAGTAATTTTTTTAATATTCACTAATTGAAAACAGAAGTGTTTATTTAATTGCATGCATTATTTTTTGAACAGAACAACTGTTCCATGGTAGAGATACTTCTGAACTATACAGTAACTACAACATTATTTGTAAAAATAAATGGAAAATAGCTGAAGCTGAAGTATATGGCATTGTACAGTAAAAACAAAGGCTGAAGATAAAGTTTGTAGTGTTGTACAGAAAAGGCAAAGTTAAAAGGAAAAAAATGAGGACAAGGAGCAACACAGTTTAATTGTTCTGGTTTCTACACCCTTAGCTACCATCTTTTGCTGTCATAAAGATAAATGAGACAAGTTTAAAAAAACAGAGGCAGCTTTTGTTTTCCTTCATCCCGTTTTTTGAGTTGGAGCAAACCAGCAGACTCCATTGAAAAACTAACGCAGGATACTAAGGCTTTAACAGCAAACTGTCACAGAGGTTTTTGAGGTATCGAGATTACAGTGACTCAGGAAAATAGAAAAGAAGACTAGTGTTAAAAGAAGAAAGCTAGGGACCCATTTACTGTTTGCAACCAACTTCTTACTCCCCAGACTTGCAAAGAATCTAGATGGTTCTCTTAGCGTGTATAGCTGGGAAAAACCCAAACTTTCTATGCCTGTGACTTTTTGAGTCCCTGCAACCACACAAAGATTGTGCTACATGTGAGGCAGCTGTCTGCTCTCCTGAGGTAGGTTCAGATCTGTCCGCTAAACAATGAGATGTAGAAATTGAGCCTTTGGGGCATTGGCATAGCTGTTTGATAGTACCACTCCGAACAGTTGCTTATGCAGTTTCTTTTCTTCACCAAGCCATCAGGTAGCTGAAAAGTAGTGCTGTTTTGAAGTTGATCATGCAGAGCAGGTCTCACCGCTGTATTGCTGGCATTTTATACCAGGATGTTTCAAAATCTTCCCCGTGGGCTCCACCACCAAAAGAAGTGAATCAGTCAGTGTCCCTGCATTGATCTGTACTGCATGCACCTGGGTCATGACCATCTGAGAGGATTCAAGCATTTGGCAGTATGACAAAAACTTGGCAGACTCCTTTGGCAAGTGTCTCTAGAAGTTTGCTCAGCAGTGAGAAATAAAATACTGGCATGCAGCTGACAAGGTCTGTGGCAATGAGCAGGATCATGGCATGTGAGACGGGTACTCTGACTTCCCATCACCATCACAGGAGATGTTGCTGTCAATCTCAACAGGAAGACGAAACCAACTTGACTTTCATTAACTTCCCAAGAAGCAGAAGCGTGCATACTAACTAGAAACATAACTGGATTCAGTTTTCTTGCAGGTAATTTGCTACTTCTGTTTTAGGATTTAACTGAATTCAGAGCCTGAATCTTGTTGGTAAGTGTTGATTTCCTGGTGTCTCAAAACTATGCCTGAGGAAAACTGCAACTAAGACACTGAGCTGAGAGTCTCTAGGGTAAATCGACCACTTACATTACGGAAATGCTTTGTGGGTGATATTAAACTGCAGGGTTCCTGAAAAAATGGGCACATCTCCCCATGCCACATTGACTGGCAATGGCCAGTAGCCAGGCAACCCCGTGAGTTATAGGGTTTTCAGCTGGACCACTTATATGTAAAAGTACGTCAGCATCGGGATCAATAACTCTTACGTCCTAAAGGACTGTGTCTCAGGGGTGTACATGAACATGGACTCTGTGAAGTCTGAAAAGGGTTAAATTAATCCCGTAGCTGTAGGGTTTCTCTTCTCAACCCAAACACCTTTCTCCATTAGACATAGGGAAACTGTCTTGTCTGGAAACATCTGCCTCTGCCGAATTTGCCTAAAAGTTATTAGGGAGAATAAAGAAGGTAAGCTAGACAGACATGCCTCATTTTCTTAGGAATCCAAGTAAAAAACTACTGGGACTTTCAAAGACTGCATTTGCAACTTAAACCTAAACACTAGATTTCCTGGCTAGAGGAAAACAATAACTGTTGAGTCTCTGGAACGGTCTACTGAAACAGGCTTATACCGCATGTATCATATGGCTTCAAGGCTGGAGCAGCTGGAGTTTTCATTTGGAAAAGAAATGCAATAAAATGAGCAGCTGTGAAAAGCACATGGAATGGGAATTAAAATGAATGTAAAATAAATGTACGCCCAAGTTTTACTTTCTCTTTTGAATATGGCAAAGAGGAATCATTGCAAATGTTAAAGCTAGAAAAGAATATACAGGAAGGAAAAAGTCTGTGGTGAACACTCACAGTTTTTCTGGATATGTGATGATAGCCTAAGAAAAAGAAATGAAGAGCAATACTCTATTCAAATCCAGTGTGCAGAATTCACCTGGGAAGTTCTAGGAAGGCATTTTAGATAAACCACATTATATAAACTAATGTACCTAATGTTTTCCAAATAAAATTCCCTTAGCCAGTGGCTAGATCATAACACACTAGATATTAAAAAGTCATTAAAAGTTCCTAAAGTCTGTATTGGCTCATTTCTTTCTCAGGTTGGTGACTGCCCACAGTTAGGGATTTGTGGTTTAATTCATGATTTTGCCATTATGGGATCAATTTCTTACAGTAATTGAAATTGGTCTTTGAGGGTAAGTTAATTCATAAGAAGTATTAATTATGAAAGCATTAATCCACCAGATTCATTGTGAACTTCAATGTTTGTTTCAAAAACAGCTGAATTGAGACAGGATAGGTTTTAGTGAGGAATCCTGGAACAAATAGATTAAGTAACATAAAAATGGAAATTTCCCTTCTGAAAATGGACACATAGCCAAGAGAAAGAGTTTGAGATGTGATGTCAGGAAACGGAGCAAGTTTAGCTGGTGAATGCAATCCGTCTCCTGTCAGAATGCAAAATATTTGACAAGGTCTTCATCAAGCTACTTGTGTGTGATTGTGGTCAGAAGAGCCTTTTTGACCTCAGAAACAAGAGTTCTACCTTCTCTGTCCGTTATCTGGTTCTTGTAGCAGCTTGAATAGGTAATGAGCGGCTCACTGAGCTATTGCCACTGAGCAGCTGTGGACAGCGTAGCTCTCCTTTGCTCTTTTCATACTGTAGGTTAAGGCCCATTTTTTCTGACACATGGCATGGCCTTTTACTTGTGGAAATATTGCCAGTTTGGGGAGGTTGACACTCATGAAAAAAAAAATCTTCTGAAGATACTGGGACATATTTAAATGAGTCAGAGCATGGGAAATATAAGTGGTTGAGATGACAAAATATCACCTTGCTGACATTGCCTTTATGGTTTGTCTTGGTTTATTTCGTCTCAGCTGACTGGCAGCAACAGAAAGCGAGTGAAGGATAAAGTTTATTGCTATTCATAGAATCATAGAATCACCTCGGTTGGAAAAGACCTTTAAGATCATCGAGTCCAACCGTTAACCTAGCACTGCCATCCCACCACTAAACCATGTCCCTAAGCACCTCATCTATCCTTCTTTTACAGACCTCCAGGGATGAGGACTCCACCACCTCCCTGGGCAGCCCATTCCAGAGCCTGACAACCCTCTCAGTGAAGAAGTTTTTCCTAATGTCTAGCCTAAACCTGCCCTGGCGCAGCTTCAAGCCATTCCCCCTTGTCCTATCATCTGTTACCAGGGAGAAGAGGCCGACCCCCACCTCGCTACAGCCTCCTTTCAGGTAGTTGTAGAGGGCGATCAGGTCTCCCCTCAGCCTCCTCTTCTCCAGACTAAACAACCCCAGTTCCCTCAGCTGCTCCTCGTATGACTTGTGTTCCAGACCCCTCACCAGCTTGGTTGCTCTCCTCTGGACCTGTTCCAGCAAGGCAACATCTTTCTTGTAGTGAGGGGCCCAAAACTGAACACAGTATTCGAGGTGCGGCCTCACCAGCACCGAGTACAGGGGCACGATCACTTCCCTACTCCTGCTGGCCACACTATTCCTGATACAGGCCAGGATGCCATTGGCCTTCTTGGCCACCTGGGCACACTGCTGGCTCATATTCAGCCGGCTGTCAATCAGTACCCCCAGGTCTTTTTCCACCAGGCAGCTTTCCAGCCACTCTTCGCCAAGCCTGTAGCGCTGCATGGGGTTGTTGTGACCCAAGTGCAGGACCCAGCACTTGGCCTTGTTGAACCTCATACAGTTGGCCTCGGCCCATCGATCCAGCCTGTCCAGGTCCCTTTGCAGAGCTCTCCTCCCCTCCAGCAGATCAACACTACCACCCAGTTTGGTGTCATCTGCAAATTTACTGAGGGCACACTCAATCCCCTCATCCAGGTCATTGATAAAGATATTAAACAAGACTGGCCCTAAAACTGAGCCCTGGAGGACACCGCTTGTGTCCCACCGAATGGGCCTTCAAATCTCCTAATGTCCCTTTAACCTCCTTTTCCCCAGCTTTGCTTATGCCAAGCTTCTCGTTTGCTACTACCACGTACCTTTATTTTGTATAGCTTTACTAGGATCTGCTGGCTGAAATTAAATAAAGGGGGGTTTGTGTCTTGTTCTCTTTGAATGACAGCTGCCCATTCTAACCTCCCAAGCAGCTGTGAAAATCTTCATTTGCATGGTCAATGGCAGGACAATGTGCTCCTTCTTAGCGGTGCAGCTCATGGTTCCTTCAAAAAAATTTCCCCCAAACCCCTCACCATTGCTTGATGGAAGGTCCTGCATTGCCAGCACACTTTACCTGTTGCTTTAAACCTATAAAATACACATCTAGCACAATGATCAGTGCCCTAGCTGCTTCTACAAACTGTTTCCTGCTGACACTGTCTTCAAAGGATCTTTTGTTTTATTTTCAAAATCCTTAAGACTGAGTGCCCAGTTAAGTCCCCTGATGCTTTGTGCAGTATGGGTATCCCATGTGGGATACTCCTGGGATGGCTCAGCTAAAATCAGGAGCATTCTTAAATCCTCCCTGTGACTTGTCTAGCAGCAAAAAGGTCACATAGGAGAGTGGAAGAGAGAACTGTGTGGACAAAGGCAATCTGCTTCTGAAAGTGGAGGCTGCCCTTGAATCTGCTTCTGAAAGTGCTCTTGTCCAAGAGCAGGAATTCACACTCAGTATTTTCTATATTCAGTGGGAAATTGAAGAGGTTAAGTTAATTAAGACACACTTGGTAGTGTAAGAATTTGTTAGATTTGGTGACATTTACAAAGTGGTCAAAACTGTACTTCCAGCACCTATTTCCAGGCTTCTTTTGGACAGTGTAATACTGTGCCCAGTGTAGGTTTGTGTCTTGCATTGGTGCCCAGCAAGAATTTGAGTCTTAACTGGTTTATAACATTAGCAGTTTTAGTGCTACCCTGGTTTCAACCTGACCCAATAGGTTGGCCCAATAACCCCTGATTTTCAGAAAGAAAATCTGATTAGAAAGTGCAAAACAGACCCTCTCTTGCTTTTTGCTCAGAATTTATTATAATGGGTTTCACAGAAACTGTTGAAAAAATCTTTTACAGAATTTGATAGTCCCTGGTTGTGTTTTAATTATTGTATAATTATGTAGAGAATACCTAAAAGACCTTTTCCATGTTAAGAAGAGTCACACAATGTAGTGCACTTCTCATGCTATGACAATAATTAGGGAGAACAGAATGTTGAACTGCAATAATGCTTCTCCCTTTCATCTCATCTCTATTAAGCACAGTAAAATTCATGTTCTCTTTGATGCAGCTGAAGCCAATTTCTTCATTTTGCATTTTCTACCCAGTGCAGTGCTGGTTTTAGCAGAAAGCCTTTGAGCCGGGTCCTGCGGGAGTGAACTTTCATTGCAGTACACAAGGAGAAATATGGACAAATCCTATCAAAAAGAATGATGTGGTTAATGTATTTAGCTCCCTATGTATTACTTGTAAAAGGCTGTTCTTTACACACAAAAGAACTCCTATGTTAGAACATAATTATCTGTATATTTGTTAATACCTTTGCTTCGATACAAAGAAAAAATTGCGCTTTTCTTTTTACTTCTGAAACTCATCTTGACAAAAACTCGTCTTTTGAGAAATCAATCTAACCGGTTTTCCTTTGATGATTCAGTGAAATAATAACAAGATCCATGAATAATCATTGCAGGAACCTTGAAGTATAATTGCGGTAAGCAGTTTAACTTCAAAGGCAAAACACCTGAGATAAAATAAAATGATATACTGCAGCCTACTGATAAATTCTCTTGAGAATTACTTGTTCACTTAACTCAGAAACAACCGTTCCGCTTTATGCAGCACTCTTAGGGATATATTAAATTGTGACAGAGCATAAACGTGCTTAAGTTGATTTACCCATGAAACTTCTCACATTGAGGCTTTGTAATTTGTTAGGCTTCCTGAAATCCAGCGAAGTGACCTTCTAAAACAGATTGAAAGATAATCCTTTTAAAGCAATCATTCCTGATAAAGATTAATGTGGAAAATCTCCCAACCTATATGAAGGCAAAAGCTTGGTATTGCCTCTTAATCATTTAAGCAAAATAATATTTGCATAGTGTGTATTGGATTCAGAACTGTTGAGGAAAATAAAACTGGTGAATTAACTGAACAGCAGATACCATAATTTTCTGTTTTAATAAAGCAGCTTTTGATATGTATTCTGATGATGTTGAATAAGTACTTCCTAATTTTCATTTATATAGTTAGACCAGTTCATTAGCTAGTCAATTCAAACTTTAAAAATATAATTGCGGTTTTGAAAGCAAATCTTCCCGTCTAGACATTGAAATTAAGTGTCATTTTCCCCTTGACCATTACCAAACAGGGAGGTGCAAGAGCAGAAATAGCCGTGATAGCCACAGGGGGAGAAGAGCAGTGCAACGCGACAGTACCTTCCCATCCCACCCCACTGTATATATGGTAAGGGAAGACTTCTGAAACCTGCTAAGAATTTATGGAGAGGAATAATCTATCATTTTAATGTGCCATAGCTCCTGTTTAAGGAGAAATGGGAACTGTAACCATAAAAGCAGCAACAGATTTAGGAGGAAATGAAGGCTGTGAAGGAGAACATATCTGTCTCCCTCCAAAATCGCTGGCCTGCTGTGTCGCTAGGGGTGGGCAGGCATGCAACAACCTGAGCAATTAACCTTCCACATACGTACAATGGACTTCGTATTTTTTTGTGAAGTTGCCCTGTATTAATAGATTTTTAACACCCTTCCAGCCTTTTTTTGGATCATCATAGTTAATCACCTGGTTCTCCCCTACCAGCTTGTGCTGGTTCTCTGACTCTAGACCTCCAGGTTGGCAAAACTCATCTGTATCTTTTGCTGCCTAATTTTCTCTCTTCCTCTACCAACCCGAAGCTCATGAGCTTTGCTGGTTGCTTTGTGGAGGTCACTGTGTTATGAGTAGGTCTAACCACTTTGCCTGGTCTGGTTCCTGACTTTTGCCCAAAGAGCTTCAAGTAGTCAAAGACCCTTAGTGCATTTTACCCTGGCTGGATATAGAAAAGCTCTGGAAACTGAGGATTTTGAAGACAGTATCTTGTAACACTGAGGTTTTCAGATGTTATGGAAACCTGCAAGTAATTTTTGTGGAACTTTAGGAATTACAGGTATTTTTGATGCTGGGAGATTGCTTAGTTTTTGTGCAGGGTTAATTTTGTAATCTTTGATATCACTGTAAGACATGTGCCTGAAGTTTATTACTTTTTCTTTGTACACATGCTTGTCTGAACATAAAACTTTAGTAAAAATAAACAGGAGAAGAGAAAAATTTACACCATTTTCTATCCTCTGAGAACAGAATTTTACCAGTCGATGACTTAGCATAAGATTACACCAAATCCACCAAATCTCTTTTCATAGGAACTGTAATTTATAAAATTCTTTTCATTTAGAAGAGCAATTTAGCTGCAACGTTTTCATTCATCTGTTACAAAGTATGCACAAGCTTTCACCCATGCAAGTTATAGCTTTCTCTCCAAGTCTATCCTGTAACATTGATATAATTGCAGCATATTTAATGGAAACAGAAATTTGCCACAAAACAAATGAAGCTGCACAGTCTTTAATTAGTGCCTGCAATACATGACAGTGCTCTCACAGATACAATCAGCCTTGTGGGTTTGAATACAGCCACATAAGACATTGCTGTATGTATTCAGACTCACGTAATCAGATTGGATGAGATCCACGTATGTATGCAAGGCAGTAAAGTTTAAAAATTCATAACGCTTCCTGTATCAAAGCCAAATTATTTCAAAAGGCTGTTGAATTCCAAGTTTCCAGCAATGCAGATAAGACTGCGAAAACAGTAGGAGAGAAAAATCCCATGTCAGAAGTTCATTAAAGAGAAATGGTAACAAAACTCCTTTGATCGAAGTCAAATACAATACAGAGACCATGTTCACGTACAGAGCTCTAAGAAAATAAAGGTATTTCATTGTGTCCGATTGCTCCTGAGTCTTAAAGAGGATAACAGACATTGCAGAAAAGGGCTCTGGAGAAGCATAGGTTCTGGGGTTTTGTGAGAGCAGGGTTTTCACATGTGGTCTTGTCAAACCAGTTCCTTGAAGTGATGTTTCCAGGTGGTTGATGGCACGGATGACTGGGAGCAAGAGAGCAATTAGCAGGTTTTTTTGCTTTGAAATCATTCCACATAGGTCTCTCCATTTCCCAAAGCTCCAGCATGTTGTTTTCTCATATGCAGTCAGTGTTTTATTGAAGACACATACAGCAGAGGGCCTGACCACTAGAACTCTGGATATTCAAATTCTGATGAATGCAGGTTTTTTACACATTTTTTTTTATATCAGGCTAGCAATTTGTGAAAATACCAGTGTTCAATTACTTAGGACAACTCAAATTTAAGGTCTGAGTCTATAAACATTGTGGTGGGTTGACGCTGGCTGGGTGCCAGGTGACCACCAAAGCCACTTTATTATTCTCCTCCTCAGCTGGACAGGGGAGAGAAAATATAACGAAAGGCTCTTGGGTTGAGATAAGGACAGGGAGATCACTCACTAATTACTGTCACAGGCAAAACAGACTCGACTTGGGGAAATTAGTTTAATTTATTACCAATCAAATCAGAGCAGGATAATGATAAATAAAAGCTAAATCTTAAAACATATCCTCCCTCACCCCTCCCTTCTTCCCAGGCTTAAATCTACTCCCAATTTTCTCTACCTCCTTCCCCCCCAGAAGCGCAGGGGGATGGGGGGTTGGGGTCAGTCCATCACACGCTGTCTCTGCCCTCCTTCCTCCTCAGGGGAGGACTCCTCACCCTCTGCCCCTGCTCCAGCCTGGGGTCCCTCCCACGGCAGACAGTCCTCCATGAACGCTCCAGCCTGGGGCCTTCCCTCTAGCGTGGGTCCATCCTCTCCATGGGGTCACAGACTCCTTCGGGCAGCCCCCTGCTCCAGCATGGGGTTCTTCTTGGGATGCAGGTGGAGATCTGCTCCCCTGTGGGCCTCCCTGGGCTGCAGGGGCACAGCCTGCCCCACCATGGGCTGCCCCAGGGGCTGCGGGGGAATCTCTGCTCCGGCGCCTGGAGCCCCTCCTGCCCCTCCCACGGCACCGGCCTGGGGTGCTGCAGGGCTGCTCCTCTCACATCCTCTCACTCCTTTCCCCAGGTCTGCCTTGGAGCCAGCTGGCATTGGGTCTGTCAGACATAGGGGAAGCTTCTGGCAGCTTCTCACAGAAGCCACCCCTGTAGCCCCCCTGCTACCAAAACCTTGCCACGCAAAACCAGTACAACATAAAGACAAATAATTCTTTAGGTATTTGCAGGAAGGGCTACAGTCTCAAAAGTCTCCCTTCCTAAGCAGGTTTGATATACTGTGTCCATTTGGATGAACTCACTACCCAAACTCAATGGGAGTAATTACCCATTCTGATGTGGTTTTATGACCTAGATCTTTGACTGTGGCTGGGAAAATATGACTCCTATTGACAGATGCAGGAGTCACTTCTAATAAGATATAATGAAAGTGCAATTATGTATACACCTGCAAACATTGTGTAATGCTGCAGTCTGGCTGTTTCTGCAATTTTGTTTCATCGCACTGTGTTTAAGTAGGGCTTTGTGGCTGTGCTTTAACTCGATGAAATACCAATATGTCTCAATCCCCCAAACCAAAGTGAAACTGCTGGAGTCACATAACAATGTCTGTGGTTTTCATATAAATATTTTTAATCAGTGATTTATATGTCTTGCACCAGCTATCAGAACTTTTACAACCTTTAATAATGTGATGATATCAAGTTGTCCTGTTCCTACATCTCTCCTCATTGCTGAGCTTTTCCTCTGGGAGTCGCTGCCCTTCTTGCTGGTGCTGTCATCGGACGACAAGCCAAGCGTCCCACCTTGAGCAGTGACTTCATGCACCCAGGCAATCTGGGTGCTGCGCTAGCAGAACTGATGGCAGATTTACCCATTCCAAATGTAATAGCAGTATCCAGCATCACCCTCTGCTTGTCATATTAAAAGTATTAAAGAAGGCTGCACTTCATTAACAACTACAATATTAATCACAAATGCTGTAACATCAAAAAGATTAACTATTGTGTAAAGATAATCCAATATACCCTAAAGGCTGTAATCCTGCTTATTAAATGCATACCATCTTTTGTATTTTGTCTTTTTGAAATTGCTTGAACTGTGGCAATAGTTTCATATGAACAAGCACCTGCAGCTTGTGCTTTGTGAAATGACTTGCTCATTGAGTGCATTTTTCTTTTGTGGAGCAAATAAACTTGTCTTCTCTATGCTCTTCTGAGAGGAACAGAAGAAACAACTGTGCAGAAGGCAGCTCTCTAGTTGATGCGACAGTGGAAATGGAAGCTATGTTGTGAAGGATGGATGGAAAAGCCCTCTGGAAGGTAGTGAGATATCAAGCTTATCTTTAGCAGGGCAGATTAAACACTGACATTTTTCATAAGTTATTTTTCTGTAGGGTTTTTTTTGGGGGGTGTGTGCTGTGAAACCTTTTATATGGCTCTTTTTTTCTTCAATCCAAAAGGAATTCCCCATCCCTGGAGGTATTTAAAAGATGGGTAGATGAGGTGCTTAGGGACATGGTTTAGTGGTGGGATGGCAGGGTTAGGTTAACGGTTGGACTTGATAATCTTAAAGGTCTTTTCCAACCTAAACTATTCCATGATTTTATGAATTTTTGGCTGTCAAAATTAACGCCCTGAAGCCTCCCTCTATTTGTCCATCTCCTTTTTCTGCTGGTCAATTTTATGGAATCAAGTTTAAAACATTATACTTCGGCTTTTTAAATTTCTTCCACATAAGGCAGTGTGAAGCTTAAACTCATGAAAGTATTTGCATTTTTACCATGACTGTGATAATTCCAGAATCTGAAAATTAATGTCTACTGTCTGCAGAATGCCCTAGTATTGGGAACAGGAGGTGGGTGTCATCCCAAAATATTTAGATGACATTCATGGCAACTTTCAAATAATATTAATAAACTGGACAACATGGAAGCTTATGGAGTCATATGTGGTTCTTTATTACTCCTGCAACTTTTTTGTAATCTTCCCTGAGAAAAAAGTATCGGAGGACATCCTGTCAATGCAGAAGTTGTCAAAATCACAACGAGCGTAATATCAGCCAAAATCTGTAATATTTTTAAGGGATATTACTTTCAAGCAGGCCATCAAATGAGTGTTTCCTCTCCATTCCCTCCCTATGTACTTTGTTCCAGCAAGGCTGGGATGAGAGCTGCTGTGTTTCCACCTGTGGGCTATGAAACAGACAGTTAGAAGCATTACATTTAGTCAACTTGGGTGAGTGACTTGCCCTTCCTGAGAGAATATTTGGTTCTTTTCCTTTGTTATTATTAAGTCACAAAAAATGATTCGTGTCCATCAGAAGAAAATTAGACTAGTCCCGCTTTTTTACATGTGGATTTTAGTATATTTTCTAAAATTAACATACCCAAGTTGGGCAAACATTGAAAATATTATAAATATCTCCACTTTCTTGGTCAGTGTATTTTATCCATGCTAGCAATGCAAGTTTTATGTTATCTAGTTCAGCATGGCTCCTGAGCTGGAAATCTTAATGAGTTAACTGTTCACTCCCATACATACCCTGCACTAACCTGCTCCATTGCAGGAAATTACATATCTTGGATCATTTGACTTCAGCATTAGGGTATTGCTTGTCTACCTTGAGGTCAGGACTTACTTCTTTTTCGTCCAGATTGATACCTGTGGTTGTGACCTTCTAAAGAAGAAAACTGAGTATCCTTCGGAAGAAAAAAAAAAAAAAAAGAGAGATCTGGCATTCAAATTGTCACACAGCTATCACTGTATTTTTAATTGGTGGCTTATACCAACAGCATGTCACCTTGGAAGGATCCATTTCTTCTGGAAGAAAGTTTGACTTTTCTAGAAATGCTGTATTACTGACATCTCTGAGAATGCCTCCTCACTCTAAGCTTGACACTGCTGTGTCTCTTTTATTAACTTCACTCATTTTGGTGTTGTACAATGACTATATTATATGTGAGTACATAAACTTTTTCTAAGAAAGATTTTGCAGATTCTTAAGGCATTTATTTATAGACCAATTACAAGTGATGATTGGAGAGTATTATAGGAGCTATTTGAAAAGTACATTTCTGTGAAAAAAAAAAAATCCCCCTCCCTTAGAGTAAAAGTGTTTTCTAATGAAAGTAATGAGCACAGACTGTTGTTTGATCAGAACTCCAATTGCCACCATATCTGTCATCCCCAGATATATTCCCTTGCCCTTAACAGACAAATACATGCAGTTGTCCTGATATGGCCTGTTTAGACTGCAGAAACAGAGTGTCATGGTTTAACCCAGCTGGCAACTAAGCATCACGCAGCCGCTCGCTCACTCCCCCCTCCCTCAGTGGGATGGGGGAGAGAATCAGAAAAAAAAGTAAGAGCCCTGAGCTGAGATAGAGACAGTTTAATAAGAGAAAAGAATAACAATAGTAATAATAATAATAATAATGGTAAGAGAATATACAGAATATACAAAACAAATTATGCACAATGCAATTGCTCACCACCCACCGACCGATGCCCAGCCTGTCCTGAGCTGCAATCACTCTTCTCCCTCTGACCAACTAACTCCCCCTGAGCATGCCTTTATATGGTATGGAATAGCTCTTTGGTCAGTTTGGGTTAGCTGTCCTCGCTGTGCTCCCTCCCAGCTTGTTATGCACCTGGCTGAGGAGAAACTCAAAAAGTCCTTGGCCAGCCTAAGCACTACTTGGCAACAACTAAAAACATCAGTGTGTTATCAACATTCTTGTAGTACTAAATCCAAAACACAGCACTATGCTAGCTACTATGAAGAAAATTAACTCTATCTGAGCCAAAACCAGGACACAGAGGATCGAAGAAGAGCTGAAGACAGGAACAACTAATGGGAAAATAAAAATGGTTCGAAAATATTCTAATGCATCTTTTTCTTTAGAAAATTCCACTTCAATTCAATCAAAATATTCCTGGGAAACACTGACTTTGTCAAGTGCTTTGTCGAAGAACACCCTGGGAACTTGCTCCTGTTTCCCCTAGTACATCCATTGCCACTGCAGCCCACCACCAGGGTGGTCAGCCTGGTAGGATCACCACTGGGATCCCTTGAGTGACCTAAGCTTTCAGGTTTGGGTAGTGTTCATTAGGTGCCAGGTGAAAGAAGGGCAAATCTGCAAAACATGGGTGGCGGAGTCAGAGGAAAGAGGGTGGCAGGCCTGGAGAGATGAAGCTATGTGCCTCGTTAAGGTTGCATTGCACAACCCTTAGGAGGAAAGACATCAGTCATCAGAAACAGAATTTGCTGGAGGCCTTTTCTGACAGCTGTTGCAAATTGCTGTCTAGGACTGAACAAGCAGGAAGGGCTGTATAGTGCCTTTCAACACTGTACACCTGCAATTGCTAATTAACCCGAGTAAATCCTCACACCAAAGCAAAATTGCTTGGGCTAAATGATTTACTTATAAAGATCCTCTGCTTAAAGAACTTAAGCCTAAGCAGCTTATTTTGACTAAAACAAGTCAAAGATCAACCCCCCAGGCAATTCAGCTGGCAGAGCTGAGCAGCACTGACCTCTCACAGGAACAGGCAGAGGTTTGGTAGCGCTACCACAGCCAGGAGCAGATAGTTACCTACCTTATCATTACCATTTCTTTCACAAATTGATACTCAGAAAATGCACAGAGGTTTCAGATGGGCACTTCCCTTAGAGCTGTGAGTGCACTGAGATTAATACAGCTAATTCTGGTACATGCTCACGAGAACTGATCCTTGTATGCACATTGGTGGGATTCTTTCCCTGTGCGCTGTTGAGGGATGATCGTGGAGTGAAAGGTCCCTGCAAAATTATTGCATGTCACCAAGAAAAACTACAGGGAAGGCTAAAAAAAAAAATCAAAACTAGTGAAAAATATTTTAGTGAAAAACTTTGCAGGGAGGAAATTTAGCATAGCATCAGAGGGAAGAAAGAAACCTTGGTTTTAATAACATACATTAAAATCCAAACCACACCTTTAAGTATTTGCAGAGGGGCTGCTGGTCCTTTAGAAGCCCAGGCACATAATCATTTCAAGGACAGCTACAGAAGGGAGTCATGCAATCACTGCTGTTCATTGTAATTACAGGTACTGGGAAAATCTCTAATTTCTTTGCTTATCCTGATGAGTTAGTAACAGATTAAAGGAACAAAGTGATACAATAGGTGGAGACAGGCTATGTAGTGGAAGCTATTAGAGAATACATTTATAATACCATTTTATTTTTAACCGTGTTTAATGACTATCAGCAATGGAAACAAATATTTTTTCTTCTTGTTTATTGGATTAGGTTTGTGTAAGGCTCTACTTTTGGCACATATCATTGGTACCAAAGTTGTCATTATGCTTGTACTTTACTATATTCTTACAACATTTAAAAAATAGTTATTGCTCTTAAGATTAAAAATTAGCTACAACCATATATTGTAAGATGATGTAGTATTTACTGTGCAACATAGTTATAGCCTACATTGCTGACAAGGACTTTATTAGGACTACAAGAAGAAGCTAAATAAATATGATTCATTCCAGACTACTGTTAATTTCCCAGCTACTAACCAAATGAATATACAGAAAAAAAAAAAAAGATGACAAGAACTAATAGCTAAAAGCCTATCAAATCCCTGCTGTACCTAGGATGCTAACCTGACATCTTTAATACTGACACTGATTTCACCTGCAAGATCAGTAATCACCATCACCTGTCAGACTGCATCTGAAATACTCCAATACTCCACCATCCAGATGCCAGAATCAACATAAAAATGGCAATAATATATATAACAAAAATCCAAAGACCAATGAATCTTATTCTTCAAAACTTGCCACATTCAGAGCACACCCACAAGCTGTGAAACAAATCAAATCCTAAATAAAACCATATGAGGGCAAAAGAGCTTCCTTTACAGTGTTTACCTTATCAATTAAAAATAACTTTAACCAAATGAGGACAGTCCTCTACCAAAATAGGTTTAATCTCTAAAGATACTACCCAGTATTACGTGCAACCTTAACCAACATAAAAACTAATCTCTAAGTAATGGTAAGCCACATTTTAGAATATGCTACCTCATACACCACATGTACTAAAACCTTGTAAGAAGACATTTAACAATTACTAGCTGCTTTGAAATAAAATTAGACTATGCAAAATTTTTCTTTTTCTGAAGTTTCAAGCACAAATGCAAACTCTTCAAACAAGCCACAGGAAGCAACGGGCCCATGGACCAACATATGTCAAATAGACATACGGAACTTACAAAAACCTCTCCACAACAGCAAACCAATCAAAATCAGTGCATCTGTATGATAAAAATCTAGTGGAAAAAGTCCTGGGCATGTATAGGGACTGAGAAGACAACTAAGTTGGGGAGGAACCTTCAGGCAGTAGGGATCGCCTACAGGATTTATGAACGAGGCAAGAGAAAGCGTTGGAAATGAGGTCTGGGTTAATAATGTCAGTGCTGGAGAACAGCTCAGACTTCATATGGGTGCTCAAACAGAGGCTCTGTGCAGATAACGGTTTGATGACATACAAACACTTTCACTGAGTCTTACCTCAAGTAACCTTTCCCTGAAATTATAATGTAGTGTTATAAGCAATAATTCTTTGTCAACTTTTCTCCAGAATGACTGAATAACTTACTGCTTCTCCCTTGCTAACAGGACTAAACATGCATTTTATCTTGTCTAACTGATAAATATAATTAAGCTAAATATGATTAAGTTAAAGTCAGAACAAGTGTTCCCAAAGAGTAATTATTTTAAAGTTTACTGATTCTTGTTCAGACCTGAAAAAAGGTACTGAGATACTCCATCTTTTTCCAACTCTCTAGGTTTTTCTACAAAGAGATAGTATTCTTTGCAGACATGGCCTCCCACACACTCTTAGTTTATTCAATCCTCTTCAACATCAGAATAAAAATAACAACATGCATGGTTGAATCAGCATAGCCAGGAGGAAGACTATGTTCCTTTATGTTATCCAGGGGAGGAAAATGAAAAAATTGCAATGAATTCATTGACAGTGCATGCTCTAAAATATTAACAAACCAGGGAAACAGAAAAAAACATTGCCATAGCTGAAGGGGATATAGAAAACCTTTTAAAAAATTTTGATTTCTAATGTCATTAGCTCTGGTTTTATATTGCTATAGTACATTGATTTGAAACACCTTACAGGATATACCACAGGGGATGAGATTAGAATTGCATATACAGGATTAAACATCATTAAGTTTGCAGTGTCTGCAAAGACTGTAGTAAGGACAAGAATTGATTCCACTGGAGGCATCAACTGCACTTCTCAAAGCCAGGCTACTTTCATTGATTAGTCTCTCTATAGTTTTACTATTTTAATTTGAGAAACGAGATTGGTAAATTTAGCCTATAGGTGATCCCTGAATGCAGCAGCTAAACGTTAAAAAAAGAAATTCTCCTGAATATTGATTATGACATTACATTATAAATGATGAGCTCAAAGGAGAATAAATACATACAAAAAAAAAAGATGTTTTTTAAAAATTAAACAAAGCTCAGTAAAGGAAGGAAAAGATAAAAATCTAGGAGCTGTATTTGTCAAAGCCATCCAGTAAGAGGAAGATTCCCAGAAGCCTCCATCCTCCAGCTCACAGCAGCTGCTGCAGCATCCACTTCTGTTCCTTGTACTATTTTTGTAACTCAGTAGTATAAAACCAGTACAAGGCCAAAATGAGGTCTCTGAGTTTTAGTTCAGACCCAAACCAAGCATACTGGAAAGATTTTATCTGAAAGTTCTAGCAAGTCCTGAAACCAAAATCTGGCAGGAAGATGCCACATCATATCCGCTTGCCTTTTGCAATGAAACAAACTCCAGGTACTCTTCTGTACAAAACAAAATGCAGGTTATCCCACATGCATATTTGAAAGTATGTATTCAACCCCAGCATTTGTGCATACATGCACAAATATACACGCACGTATACATCTTTTTCCTTACATGTAGGGTTTGCAAAAACATGGTTTTTCAAACCACGGAAGATTCCTGTGAGTGTATGTGAGCGACATGAACTTTCATTGATTTGAGGTATCATCTTTTATGTGGCTTGGCTAAACACCTATGACAGAAGGAGGACCACAGTTTTCACAATGTAATCTGGGCGTGACATTGCTCATGAAGGCTCCATTGCAAAGGAGAACAAAAAAATGCAGCTTTAAAGGTTTTAATGTGATGTTTGTGAGGGTAAAGGAGTCTCACTGAAAATCAATCAGCCCTGCCCTCCTTGGTCATTTACATGACTTTGAAAAATTGCAGCTTTCTGCTGAATCTATTACCAATCTATCTTTCAGTGAGCACTTGCTGGTTTTAGTAATGATGTAGCAGTGGACCAGATTTTAAAGAACTGCAGCAGAGGAGAATTATTTAAGACTAGAAATGATCAAAATCAACCTTCATTTCAGAGGGCTTGGCAGTGCCTCTTTCTTGACTTTCCCTGTGTCCTGGCACAGTAGTTGGTGGTCAGAGCTCAGGATATGTCCCCCCTCTCCCACCCAAAGGGAGGAGAGGGATTGCAAGAGGAGGTTGGACCCATAAAAAGCCGATTACATGTACTGGGAGGTATGCTGCATCCTAGTAGTGACTGGTGTCCAGAATGAGCAGAGAAAATAATACATTCCCTTTAGAGTTCCTAAGCCTCCTCTTCATGCTGAACTTCCTTTTTTTTGTCAGAATTGTGATATGCTGGGGAAAGATTTGGTGGAGGAAGGGTAAGGATTGTTGGCAAAGATGAGTAAAAGTCCTCTCTATGGTTTTGCCTTTTTCCATTCTCCCTTTCAGAGGGTAAAACTGAGACATATCATGGTACCAAGCACTTGAAAGAGAGTTATTTGTTCCTCATCATTCTCTTTCCCACCCTTTCCTTTTCCCAGCATTCAAACCTAGCTCTGGGCTCATACCACTTTCCTCTCACACTGATCACCTCATTCTTTTTCATGACTGTCTTCACTGTGCTGTTCCTTGTTCCTCTCCTTCAGAGCCACTTATGTCCCTCAGCTCCAGCCTCCAGCCCTCCAGGTCAGCGTCCTCTCCATCCTCCATGACTTTCTCCAACAGCTTCAAATCCTTCCCCCACAGAACAAACCCAAGCTATCCATTCAGTTCACAGGATCTTTAATTCAGAAACATCTTTCTGCACCTCTAAACCAAGACTCTACATTCCTGCCTGGCTCACCTACTTGTGTGTTAATGAAGAAAAGGGGTTGCTTTATTATTATTATTATTATTATCATAACCAGCAGTCTGCTTTGTCTTCTACCAAAATGTCTAATGGAGGATGAGTGAGAGAAAGCATGTTTATAAGCTTCAAAGAGAGTCAAGGGGGGCTCACTATTATCCACTGTAAGATCATGGCTGGATCAATATATCATTTTTAATAGAAAAAAAGATAAACAAGTAATAGGGCACTGAGAAAATATTGATTAATTTCCCAGAATGGATGTGTCTTTGAGTAATTCCACCTTTCATTCAAGGACTCAACAGAACCGGCTTAATTCAGCAAATGATAAAACCTTGCAGATAAGACCATGCATTTCAGATTATTCTATAAAAAAAAAATAAATCTGAACTTGAAAACTGAAACTTGTAGAAAGTTTCAATTAATGAGCAGGTTGTGGGTGAAGAAGTTAAGAACTGGGGAATTCCATTTAAATTATTTTAACCACTTGGTAATGGTGGTAAATTTACTACCAATGACTTTAATAGGTGTGGTACTCTGATACTGTAAGCTGGCAAGGAGCTCAGTGGAACCAGATTTGATGGCTTTTGAAGCCTGTGCTGATGTCCATACTTCCAATAATGGAATTTAAGGCAAGCAGAAAAAGAACAGTCCAGCAGCAATTTGAAAAAGTGCCACTGAAGTAGACTGGTACAACCAACTGGTGAGGGTGTCATTAAGGGCACCAGTTTGAAGGGAACAAAATAAACATACTAATCCTTCAAGCACAATGGATCACTGCTCTTCACGTTTAAGATGGGTGCGTATAAACTTTGTATCTGCCAAGAATCATGCAGAAGCTTAGTACGGAGTAGGAAACAGTAGCAGAAACACTATATTAGCTTTTGGACATTCATTGCTGGTAATATATTTGCAAGCTAGAGGAATTTTAAGAGGAGTTCAACAAAAATGATGAAGCTAGAGAAATTAATAGCAGAGAAAGAGTAATGTATGAACAAGGCTCCTGTTTCAGTGGATGGAAAGTTACATGCACGGTGTTCAAGAATGACACTTCAGCTTCTCTCCTTGCTGTGTTTCAAACCTCACCTAGTGATTGCCTGCCACTGGATTCAGAGAGAATGGTTACCCATAGCTATTTATCTCATTATTGGGACTGCCCTCAAGTATGCTGATTACTACTGGATGTGTTTTTTCTTGACTTATGTGGACATTGCTTCCTCTTGTGTGGAAGAACAAGCCATTCCTGAGACATTAGTAGGGATTGCTCAAAACTCTTCGGTACACTGCTGACTCCTGCTGGGCTAAATTCAGCCCTGCATATAAACATTCTCTGATATGGGTATAATTTTTTCGGGTTGCATAATTCTTCAACAACTCTTCAATACATGCTTGTTTTTATAAGGCGAATTGTCAACAATTTATGCAGAATTATTTGGATAAATCACTGATTGTCTGTCTCTAAATTATGGCATTCTGATCTGGTAGAAAACCAAATAATAATAATTACATAATATAGATTTTCCTTAAATTATGTCTGGACTGGCAGCTCAAGAAAGGTTGAGCAGCATGGCCATAGCAAGGCCACTCTTGGTTCACCCTGGAAGTGGAATGAAGCTGAAGAGTGCAGCCATTCCCCAGATCAGCAATGGGCTCGTCAGTTTAGATGTAGCCTTGTTCCAGCCATGTTGCTTCACCTGCCTTGAGCTGCTGGACTAAAGTCTTGTATAGGAAATTTAATGGTAATTACCAAAAAAAGTGTCATACTGTCTCTGGCCCTAAGAAACTCTCATCTTGAAAGACTCTAGTAGCATTTCAACATGCAGATGTAAGAATTCTAGAGCAAGGCTGCAGTGTTAAGCGAACACACAAGAATTGCATGGGTTTCCCTACTACAGGTTCCTTTTCCAGCCAATGGAGAAACGACAGTTCTCTTTAAAGGGTGATTTAGAGATGGAGGGAGCCTGTTGGTGATGATGGCAGATGATCCTCACTGAACTACATTTTTCCCTAATCAGAGATCTTGTTGGTCTCAAAGCTGATAACCTTGCATCTTGAGAAGCACAATGATGCAGTCATCCCAGTAATCATGATTGGTATCCCGCTGTGGTATAGCCAGAGTCTTTCATGAGAAAATGTGGGTGTTTTTTTTCAGTTCCTAATGATGAAAGGTCTGGGAGCAATTAGGAAAGGACAGTCAGTGCATGTCTCAGTGACAGCCTAGGACAGTCTCAGCTGAGAAAACCTCTTGTCAAAACTGACATAATGGCTGTTCTACACAAGTAGTATGTTGCCACTTTGCTTTAGATCCCTCCATAGCCCTAGTGGAATTATAAACAGAACAGAGTTTCTAGATTACCTCCTGTACTGGATCCCAAGCCTATTGCAGGGATGTACTCTGTAGCTTTCTAACTCTGCCAGCCTGAGACACCTCCATCATAGAATCATAGAATCATAGAATCGTCTAGGTTGGAAAAGACATCACATGGCTCTAACATGGGCCTGCCATTCTGTTGCCAGTAACTGTCGCAGAAGCTCTGGCATCAGTTGTGCAGTGATGACATGCACATACATTTGATAACAACTCAGTTAAATTCTTATGTGGTCCCTACCATTACTGAGGAGTCAGAGAATAGGTGCAGGTCCTCATCGCTGCTGATGGTTTTCAAGCCTGCTTCAGTGAAAATATAGCTGTTAAAAAGTGAGTAGCAAGTGAGGGATAGTATAGTGCACTATCAGTGAAAATTAACTGTTGAGGCAAATGAAGAATGACAAAAATTGTCTTTCCTATTTAGGTGAGTTTGACTACACTTCTATTACATGTGGTCAGCAGGATTTGATTTCTGAATTATTCATCAGTCTCTTTCTAGTAGTGGGAGGTACGCAGCTGTAGGCTAAGCAATTTCTGCATCCACTATACCACAGAAATGGTTTGGCAGGAAAGGCCACTGGTTGCTGAATAGCTAGCTATTCACAGCAACAAAACTGGGACTTAAATATATCCAATACTGCTTGGGTTTCTGGGTTTTTGGTTGGTTTTTTGTCTTTTGTTTTTTTTTTTTGTTTTTTTAACAATTGGTAATACTAGACAAAAAGAGATGGGGGAAGAAAGCAATGGACGATCGTACTACTATGAAAATTAATAGATGTGGAACATTACCTATTGCTATGGTAACTTATAAGAGTTCATTGTCTTTAAACATTGGGAATGAGAGTTTCACAGAAATCACCTTTCTCTTTTTTCTCCCCAGCTGCTCTATTGAGCCTTTTCTTTGTAGTGGCAGATATTAAAAATTCAAAGGTGGTTCATGACTATAATAATGAATGTCTACAGGACTCATAAAAATCAGTGTTCTGCTTGGCAAAATAAAAATGTTTTGAGATCTGCATTTCCTCATTGTGTATTTGCTATCTGGCACTCAGAAAACATTATTATTGGAGTCAAGTACTGCAATCCTGTTAGTAGTTTTCTTTGTCTTCTGCAAACAATTTTAAAGATATAAAAGATCACTTTAATTAAAAAAAGCAGCTGGTCCGTTTATTTGTATTACTTAACTCACAGGTTAGCAGATTTTAAACTTTCCTTGAGAAAGAAAACAAACTAAGCATTGAATCAGCTGTTTTCTTCTCAGCTTTGCACCTCTGGAGTTAAGGGAGTGTCATAAACCAACTTTTAACATACTTTGCATCATTGGTAGAAATCAAGCAGATGAATGGTTGTAGGGACCTAAAAACTTCCATCAGAAAAGAAGAAAATAAATAAAAAAAGGCAACAAGACCAGTTCTTCTAAATAAACAATGTTCTTGGCCCTTCACAGATTGAAACTCAGATGTTGCAGATGGGCCCTTAATAATTTTCACCTGTAATGAAGAAATGCAAGTACTAAGAACAATCAGTTATGGTAATTTGAGCCAGTCAGAAATTTTCATTAGGAGAAAAGATATTTTTTCGGATTTGGCATGTTCCCCAGGTAAGTCTATTTCAACGACATTTGCTGTGGACACTTCTCTGTGCAGATGTTCCCTGCCAACTTGCCCCCCATGACTCACACAGTTTCCCATTTGCTAATTAACCTGTCAGCTGAAGAGCCCAAGTTTCAGAATATTCTGAAAGTTTAGTCTCATATGCACCAAATCCTCAGTTCTCCAGAAATTTGTGCTGTGAAAGTTGCAGGTGATTATCAAAAACCTTCTCTTTTTTCACAAAAAAACGTGGAAGTTTCAGCCTTGCCCAGCTGTAAGGGTAACAGAAAGAAATATCTGGGGGAATGAATTAAAAGTGGTGGTGGTGGTGCAGGAGTTTCCTACTGGCACAGGTTATTATAAAATGCCATTAACGTGGAAACACCTTTCTGAACTATCCATGAAGCATTTTAAGTACGATTCATGTAATGTAACATTTTTTGTTGTAAGGTTTCATTTTCTTGTGCTTGAAGATGTTTGTGAATCTAAAAATTGCTCAAGAAGAGCTTTAAAAAAGCCTGAAAGTTAAAAGCCCAGATTTGTAAATAAAATGAGCTGCATTAGGGCATGGGTCTGTTGGACTTCGTTGCATTCATTGCATTATGGAATCCTCTATTTTGGACATACTGAAAATTTGACAGGACAAGGCTCTGTGTGCTCTGTGTGACCCAGAGCATTAAAGTAAGCCTTGCTTTGAGCAGGAGGTGGGACTTGGTGTCTTCCTGAGGTCCCTTCAAACCTGTATCAGTCCATTATCTTGTGATTCTGTTTTCACTTGGTGCTTTTCTAGTGTCTTGGTTTAGGGGCTTGGAGTGGGGTTTTTTATATCATCTCTGTTGTTAACCAAAGGTAATGAGAGGACTGAGTCAGAATATTTGCTCCTTCTTTTGCCCTCTTATTTGTCAATATTTATTTAAGTTTTTAACTTACCCACCCACAAATTAATACGTTGGCTCTTATGCTTCTTTCTATTTTGCAGGTTCCAGAGTCCTATGTATGGGACACAGCAGCAATAATGTTATTTTAAAGCTGCAGCCAGATAGCTTAGGATTTAAGTACTTTCTGGTGAGATAGCCATGTGATTTAAATGCTGATTTGAGACATGTTGCTTGTGTATGTGACAGTAATTTAGACTTAGGGAATTGGAAAATGTGAGGATCTGCCTGCAGCAGTCTTTGCCGTGTTTTGCAGTTCTATGCTGGTGTCAAACAAGATGCCATCGCTTGCATCTTAGATGCAATCGTGATGTTTTCTTTTGGTCTGATAGGCAGGAAGAGGTGACAGCATTTGCAAGTTGAATGATTCACTAAGCATTATAATTTCATTTATCTTTTCTTTGCCAGTGCTGTAGTATTTGGCGATATAATGCTGGGCTGTCAATCTACTGCCAGCTCTGGTGTTGAAAATCTTTAATCAGTCTGTTGGATATTAGACAAATTATTTTTTTTAATTTTCTGAAATTATTTCTTGACATTCTCAGTGTTTTTCATGGCTGGAGCAAAAGAGATGATAAACAAAGTGTGAGGTTTGTGTTTTAGTGGTAGCCATAGGAATATCAAATGATCTTTTAGCTACATCCACCTATTGTTTCTAATTTCAAAATTAGCATTCTTTTAATCTCTGTCAGAGACTGAGTAAGCACATGAGAGGAACACTTAATCTGTAGCGGGTCAGTAGGCTGATTTCTACCAGCAAATTTGTTTCTCTTACAATTGGGAATTACTGCCCCTTATATCTCTCATTCTTGCCAATGAAGCAACAATTTATGGTGGTTTTGGTCACAGTGAACCAACTGGAAACCACTACATATTGGACCTAAAGTGCCATATCAGGGCCACATCATGGCTGCTGAAGCATCCTATGGCAAAAAATTTTTACTGCTGAAGGTCTCTACTATGCTGAAAGATATTTCAGGACATGTGCATTCTGCCTTCTACTTCGATCACTAAAAAATCAGGAATTTACTGAGAAACAGAAACACTATTTCAGTGCTTTCCAAGCAATTAGACCTATTAAAAAAAAGAGAAAAGCCTCTGTATCTGATTGTAAGGTGACAAAAATATTTAAATATGAAGATACAGACACAGATATATTTTCCTTAATAGATGCAAAAATGAAAAACCACATACAACTTGAAAGTTCATATCTTCATAACCACGGATTAGAATCAAGGAGAAGCAAACCTGTGGCAATTAGCATGGCATACTGATGTTCACAATTGCTAGCAAAGTTTTGGCCAGAACACTGTTTGATCTGTTCATAAAAGTGCTATTAATTTTACCCAATCTCTTCTAAAATTGCTACTATACCAACTGTATGCTACATAAGCTTCCCTGCAGTTCAGTCCTAATGCAAGTCTAAGTGACATGATATTCAGTACAGTAACTGCTATGGTTAGTCGGGCCAAAACCACCTTGTTTGCTGTCTTCATTGATCAGATGGAAGTTGACAAGATGTGTCAACACAGCCACTTCGATCTCTCCTTGCTTATCTCCAGGGTCCTGGTTCCCTGATGATCCCTCCACATCACACAAGTGTGGTTTACTCTTGGGCATCTTGCTGAAGCAAGCCAAGTAATTGTGTCCAGCCAACACAGAGTTCATCCCCAGGTGTGCTCCCGACGAACACTATGTGCAGCCTGTGCCATATGCACCTCTGGCAGGGCTCACACTCTTGGACTGTTTCATATGTTGATGGGTGCACGATACCTTCCCTCAATACCATGATATGACTGCCACACCAGTAGGCTTTGAAATAACCCTCCCATTATCTGAAGCATTTTGAAAAAAACACAACCCACATCATAAAATAAAAAAAGATTTCTGCAATTTTTTTCTTGTCACCTGTTGTACAATATGGTGTGTGCAGATAGTGCAGGTAAAATGTGTCTAGAAGCCAACCTATCATTCCTAACAAGTCCATGTTTTATACTCATTCATCAAATAGGGCCCTGAAGAGAGCCTCTTTAAATACTATGCAGTGGGATCATGGCCATTCCCCCACATGAACTCTTGGCCATCAACAGGCTGAATGAATCAGACTGCATGAAATGGTTGAAATGTCATTATGGCTCCCTGGTGTAATTCAGAAAGATAATCTAAATAGAGTCTCCATAGACCTGGACTCTGTGAAATAATGTTTGTAAATCTGGTAACCCAAAGAAATGTATGAATATTATGAACTATTCCATGATAGGATGTATGGTAGAATCTGTGCAGATACCATTCTGTCTCTTTTTTTTTTTTTTTCTGTGGTGTTTTCTAGTGACCTGAACACAGTTCTATTTTTGCCATGCTTGCTTATGCAACACAGTAGTTCCATTAGTTGCATGGTCTTGTACTGGGAAAAATGGCTAGCAATGTTCAGTTGAAAGTTAGCAGAGAATGTTGCTGTCTTAGCAGAATGCTCCTAACCTCTGTCCTTTGACTGATGAACTGAAAAATCACATTAATGAAGGCAGTGATCTTCTGCCTAGTCATTAGATAGAATATGAAAGATCTACGTCATGAGGCTTCAGATCAAACTGAAGCCCTACCAGCTCAGAGCATTGTGTGTGGGCTGTACAGATGTCAGTCCTGAACTTGCTATTAGTGATTGATATAATCTCTTGACCTATTTGCTTTTCATGTCTGGCCTATTTGCTTTTCATGTCCTCCTATCCCTTCCATGTCAGGTGGTAATCTAAAATTTGTGGTGAAGAAGGCTGAACTTCCTGCATTTCCAGGCACTGAAGACATAATCATCACAGTTTAAGTATGCGAGCTCACTTGTGTCTCCAGATGTTGCCTGGTGAACTGTGGAAATGGAGGTGTGGTTGGAAAGCGAAGAAGAAACACTTCATCTCTATGCTGGTCTACAACAGCGCACTAGTGAAGTAACGAGCTCAGAATTACTGCTGTAGGACAGGTCATGAAGATGCACAGAAATTTCTGTTATGATGCTGCAATCTGAGAAACATTGCTGGGTTAAAATTACTGATGACAAGATGCTGGACTTTTCCTCCCTGAGTACTTACATATTGAGTTTTGAATTCCTGTTGGGTTTTGGCTTGTTTGAAACCAAATTCAAACTTCAACGAAATACGAATTGCCCAAATGGCTGTTACCTTCTTCAGGAGAAAACCTTTAAAGCACAGATGTCTTGACTATAGCAGTTAGCAATTTTTGTTAAATGCAAGTGTGGTTTCAGTGCTTTTACCTCCAATTTTCCTCCTCCTTACTCTGCTAAAACTGCCAGTAGTTTCTACCCTACTCTCTGCTTAATTTTGAGACTAATGTGAGCAGACTTTGTACATTACTTAGATTTTGCCTATTTCAGGGAAATATGCTGTCATCAGAATAAAGATGGTTATTCAAAGTTACCGAATTAGGTATTATTCATCAAAATCAAAGGGATGCCCAAAAGCTGAAGGTCAGAGATGTAGGTAGCTCTTTGATGAGGCACAAGCTGCGTGATTCACCAGTCTTCCCTTTGCCAACATAGCCTGGCTTGCCCACGGAGCAGCTCATCAATAGCTACAGTCTGACTGACGTTCTTGCAAAGTGGCAAACACAGAGTTAACGCTGAGGTGGCATGAACCCCCTCTAGCAATCTTTAACGAAAATGTCCTGTGATTCCTCTCAACCTGCCTGCATTTTGTTCTGCTGCCACACAGACACCTGGTTCCTTCCCTTCCAGCACCTGCTTACGCTCAAAAGGAGCATAGGCAAAGGTGGAATCTGTCTGTATGCTGTGCATTTGTTAGTTGATCCATTTTAACTTCTCTAGCTAAACTGATGGGTCAATATGGCATTAATCTGAAATTAAATACACAAACACAGTCACCCAATTAATTACATTAGTCATTGTGACCTTACTTTGCCGTGGAAGTTACTTGCATAGGAAGCAAACAATGAGTCTAGTGATGACTATTTTTTTATTATTAAAGATGAGCAACTTTTTCTCTTTACATGCCACTTACTGATCTTTGTATTTAGCCTTCAGAGCCCCCCTGTCTTCACAAAACAGTCTAAACCAAAATTATTCTGAACTGCGGGAAAACAGAAGATTGAAAAGATGACCAACAACTGACTTATGATTTTGCTCATTATTTTTAAATGTCTTCATTATGGTAATTTCTTTAAGAACTTACAAGAAAAAGTGTGGACAATGACATCTTATATTAGCTATCTGAATATTATATTATCTGAATATCAGTAATCAGAACTTTGTGAATCACTGTCTACACATTTCTCCAGAAAATTATGTACTGACTACTATTTTTAAATTTAATATATAACTAATAATGCAGTAGTGAGTAGTCTACTTGATTCTCAAGTAAAATCTAAATAGTATGATGACCGAACATTTTGATGGAGTTATAATACCTTAATATTAGCATGTGACATGTAGAAGGTATTACAGCAAAGCCTGCTTTGTTGAAAATCTCTTTAGTTGCATTGTTAATTAATCTTTCCACTTTGCTATACCAGATTATTTGGGGGGCTATGGGTTTAGTAATTGAGGACTCTCATTCCTGGCAAAGTATGTAAAATGGCCTTGATGGTTCAGGTTTCCTTCCAGGTGTTGACAATACTCTTATACCCCAGTAGGCATTTAGGAGGTTATGCAGAGTTTCAGTGACGAAACACATGGACACCTGTTGTATTCAATGTTAGAATCATAGAATCGTTTAGGCTGGAAAAGACCTTTAAGATCATCAAGTCCAACTGTTAACCTAACATGGCAATCCCACCACTAAACCATGTCCCTATGTAGATGGGACTAAACCATCCCATGTTGATTACATCTGTTTCAATGCTGGCTTTTCATCATTCCTGCTTATGATAACCCTGTAGCTCTGTGAAGAAAAGTAAAGGACGAGAGGAACTTAAAGTGGTGTTTAGGGTAGCAGACAAAAAAGGAAAGCTGTCACAAAGTGGACAATTTTATTTTTTATTTATTTCTCATTTAAGAGGAAAATTTGTGATTACTATTCATAATCTATAAATTTATGAGTTTATATCACATTCTAAACTCATCCTAAATGGTAAATGACAGGTGGTTTAAAATGAAACAAATAGCGCAAAAGCAGAAGTAAATCATAAAGTACATTTGATTATGAAAATCTAATTCATGTGTTCCTTGCAACACAAAACTCCATCTCTAGGGTACTTATTTCTGAAAGCTGAGCTGAAGCTGGTGCAGCACAGCTAAGTTATGGCTCTGCTTGCTGCGGTCATGCAGAAACCATCAGTATTGCAATACTCTGCATACTGGAGTAACAGCTAGGAAATTTCTCGTTAAAGGTGTTGATATTTAATTTACCATATTGTCGTAATTTAAAAATGAATATATTGGTTTATTTATGCCCCAGACCATTTGAGTTTGGTAAACAATCTGCAATTCATATTGTACAGCAGAATGTTTTTGCGTCTTTGTTTATCAATTGCTTAGAAACAAAAATCACAACATTCACGAAAGGATTAATTAATTCAAAAATTATCAAGATATTTCTGGAAACTAATAGTGAGCAGGCCTGCTCCCTTTCCACTCATCCATTAACAGAGTAAATCCAGGGAATACATCAAGACTCTGTTCTTGACCTTGGTAGGCCATATTCAGTGGAGAGAGGTGTAAAAAAAAGAGCAAAGCCTGAAAACACAATCATATCAGCATGAACTTTTCCCCATAGCATGGCCATGGTTATAAGACATTGTCTTTTTCAAATCAGCACATTTTTTTTGCCCTGTGCTGGTTCCTAGACTGCTATTGTCTGATTTGTTCTTTACTAAACTCTAGGATCATGATGTATTTTCTCTCCTAAGAAAAAAAAAATCTTTTTTCATGAAAAAAACCTCTTTGAAGGATTTTTACCATCTAGAAATTTTTCTTAATGTGTCATTCTGCATTGTAAACATAAACAATCCACAGAAAAACTGTTTTCTTACCTATATTTAATCTCTTGTGGTATATAGTATAATTAGAGTTACATTGTTAATATGCCACAGAATTAATCACATATGCAGCATTCATTAGTTATGAAAGCAATCATCCTAGGAGCTGAAAACATTTTTCTACTGCAAACCCCACCATTTTCACCCCAGGCACATTGGTGGAACGTTTTTTTGTCAGCAGGACATTGAAATAGAACACTTAAACAAAATTTGTTCTACAAATCTGAAGATGTTTAAAAAAAAATATTTAATTACAACTCTGCCCAAAATTTGGTATCAGATACACTGGTTTAAATCAGGAGAAATGTGATGGACACTAATGACATTACTTCTGCTTCACTTCATTGTAACCAACAGAATAATTTTCTCCCTCCAGAAAAAGGATCTGGATTTCTCAGGAGAGTTGGACAGAGCATAGAAATCAAAGTTGTACTCACTATCATTTTCCCTGATGTTCCATATCTGGAACAGAGTTATAAATGAAGGGGTGGGGATCCTATTACTGTGGGCAAGCTGGCATATAGGTATTGTCCTGACATGAGATTGGGTCCTTCTTCCCCAGGCATCCAGATGTGTGAACTGCTGGTGACCCAGTTTAGATGTAGCACTTTTGCTGTGACATATCCTGCTTGACAGAGTCTGGGACAAGGTGTCAGTCTAACAGGCTGGTGTTGAAGAAATAAGCTGATGCCTGATTTGATTCAAACACTAGAACTTTTACTCTTCCAAGCTGGGAAGAATTCCCAGCTTCTTCCATATCCATCCTCACTAACCATGCATGCCAATCCACCTGAATGACTCATGTCCATGACCTATCAGCTGAATGGTGGCTGATCACTGCTCTCAAGTGCTGGTGTTGATGGCATGGCATATTATTTAAAGCCAGTCCAGCTCAACTGCCAAGTAAAAGGGTTTTTGACTGGATCTGACAGGAAAATCTGTGATCATAGAATCATAGAATCATAGAATCATAGAATGTTTTGGGTTGGAAGGGACCCCTAGAGGTCATCTAGTCCAACCCCCCTGCAGTGAGCAGGGACACCACTAACTAGATCAGGTTGCTCAGAGCCCCGTCCAACCTGGCCTTGAATGCTTCCAGGGATGGGGTCTCCACCACCTCTCTGGGCAACCCATTCCAGTGTTTCACCACCCTCATTGTAAAGAATTTCTTCCTTATCTCTAGTCTAAACCTACCCTGTTTTAGTTTAAAACCATTACCCCTTGTCCTGTCACAGCTGTCCCTACTAAAAAGATTCTCCCTGTCTTTCCTATAGGAATGATGAAGGGCATGGCTCTGTTGCCTGCACTCTGTTATCTGTATAGTGGTACTTGAGAAGGTCTGTGGTAGTATTTCACCTGCTGCCAGCCCAGAAGGCCATGAGTATCCCTGGGGTCTGGTGTCACCATGGCCAGCCCCATGCAGATGTTTGGATAGCCCAGTGGCATGTGAGTGCCATTCAAGTAACACTTCATGCTTGCATGTAGGCAGTGGATTTGAAATGTCCTTCCCAGGCCTCATTTCATCATTTCCTGTTGAGATTGCAGAGATGGCCAAGAAAGATTCACAAGAAATGTTTTCAAATCCTCTTACTCATCATCCTTTGAATCTGTATTCTGTTTTATGCACATTTCTGCATCAGAACTAGTCCTTGGTTGAGAAAGATGTGGACTAGTTTGTCTTGAGGTAGAAGTTGATCAAGACATATGAATCTGAAAAGATATCTAAACCAAATATCATTTTAAAACTCTATGTGTTTGCTTATAGCAGCTATGCAGAAGCCTTTAAATACCTTTGAAACTTTACAGCAGTTTCTCCTTTCTACTTTTGAGGTTTGAGTATCCAGATTACTGTATCACAGTGTAAAACCCCCTTCCGCCCCCCTCCCCCCAACTACTGAGGTAGAAAAGTTGCTATTAATTTAATTTCTTGACAAGAAATAGAGAAGTCCCATGTGACATAAAGGATTTGTCATGAATCAGACTATGTACAACTGAGAATAAAAAGTTTTTTTGAACTTCTAGTAAATCATTTAAAATTAAATGTCTCTAATTTAGGGCAATTATGCAAATATTTCTTCAGTGAATGAAGACCATGGTATGTTTAGCATATTCCATTAATGCAAACTTCACTCAGTTTTTGTCTGGTATGATTGAGGCTGTCACTTAGAAAGAGGAAGGTATTCAATAAAACCAGAGTATTTGTACAGAATGCTAAGTATATTCCAGTACCTGGTGAAGCTAGAACTAAAAAAGTGTGAAAAAGGGTAGGCATTCAAATCCTTTTCTACCTAACAAAGAACAGTATTAACATAGTTTTTAAAAGTATGCTTTTTTGTGGAAAAATTTAATTAAAAAAAAAATAAGGGGCTAAGGAAATTATTGTGCGTGTATGATTTTCATGTTTTTTATTTAAGTGTCATCAATACATCTTAATCTTTTTTTGCTGTATTTTTTCTGTTTTACTTACTTGTCATTCATTTGTTATTAGTTATATCACTTCTGACATCTCCATCGTTGTTGTAAGGGGACTTTTCTGGAGCCTTCTGTCACTTTTCCCTAATTGGAGGAAGATTTTTCCAGCACTTCAAATCAGGAGTGTGTGAGCTTGAGGAAACATCCCTCTTTATGTCCATGGCTTAATATATTGCATCAAAATGTGCTGGTTATTTTATAATCAATATAAAAATGCAAGATCCCTGTTTCAGATGGCTTTGAATTTGAACAAACAATAAGCAGCTAAAAGATCTGCTGGAACGAAATAAGACCAGAAATGTCTTCTTAGTTTGTCGGAACATCTGTTATTTAATAACAGAGTTCTTTGGGATATGGACTTTTCTATAAGAGTTTGAGAGAGCTGCATCATTTGTAAAGATGCAGGAGAAATAACTGGTGAGAATAGATGGCAATGTTTGTAGCAAACATTTACATGGTAAAGGAAATAAAAGACAACACGGAATTTTCCTGCAATGAATGTAGATTTTGTTTGCTGAAGGAAATACTTTTTTTTTTCCCCTGCAAGACTTATGTTCCTTCTGTAAGTGTCTGCAGAAGGCATGAATTCCGTAGAATCGCCCATTCCACAGTGAAACACTGCCCTGCATTTATAAACCAGGCCTGACCTTAAATCAAGCATTTCATTTGTAGATACAAAAAATGTATAGGGAGATGTACATGAGAAATAGAGGAAGATGGCTAGAAAGTTTAGAGAGGACACTACAGAGAACAGTCCAAGAAGATCTAGGATACAGCTTTTGTCCCATCTTAAAAATACTATTTTCTTTTTTTCTGTGTAGTATCTCTATCCTTTAGAAGTCAATGACATGGAATAATTAAAAGGTGCTTGTGTTCCCATTATACAGTATGTCAAAGCTCTTTCCTAGTTGTATTTGTTTGTGCTTTATAAGGGTCTTCGCAAGAAAAACTGTGGATGAGTTTGAACTATAGCTGGTTCACAGTCTATTTTCAGTTGGCTCACTCATCCTTACTGCCCTCTCCGAGAGCCTGAGATGAAAAAAGCATGGTCTGATCATCTGCTGGAAATACAAGCACCCTTTGGGCACCATGTGAGCTAAAAATCCCAAGGGATGAAAACTGGCATGATGTAAAACCACATCATAAAACTATTGCAAATCTACCCAGAAAATGGCATTCTGGAAACACACTGAAAGAGAAAGGCTGATTTACTGTAATCAAGAAAATGAGTATATTAGGGGAAAAAAACCCAATCCCTTCAGCTTTGAAGAGCACCTTCAATTCCCAGAAAGAACAATGAGGTAGACTGGGAGAGAGTTCAGCAGTACAAACACGGGAGAATAAGCCTTCCACATAAGAACATGTTCACGCTGACCTGAAAAGTGTATTATTGACATATGAAATGCATCTGGGGTAGAACAGTGGGGACTGCAAGGGAGGAGGAAATTAATATATTTATTGATTTTTCTCCTTCATATTATCTTGCGCCCAAAGGTAGGGATGTGACAGTGGAATTGGTTGGGTGGCTGCTGCAGAGGTTGGAGGGAGTCAAGGTGATGCTTGGCACAATGTATGCCCTGCTGGTACTATGGCTCCTATTGCCTGGCCCAAAGCAGATCCCCCATTGCTCATTCAGGAGAGAAGTACCACAGCATTACAGCTAGAAGGAACCTTTTTCCTTGGTCACATGTGTATCTGCATTGTCTTATGGGACACAGCTTTAAACGTTGCCCAAATCCTAACCAGCCTTGCTCAAACTATAGAAAGAGCATTTTAGAAACTCCAAATAGTTGGAATGCAAAATCAGACAGAAGGCATATGACCTGTAGAATTGTGAAGAGGGTTGTTTCTACTTAAAATATTGAGCCCACAGTTTTTTATGTTAGATTATTTTTATAGGGGGTCAGGTACTTTCAAAGCATCATGGAAGCTTTCATGCAGGTGAAACTCTGGCTTAGAAGTTGACGTGTCTTCTAAAAAGCAGGTTCATTCTCTTAGACCTCCTCGCCTCTCCTTGTCTCTCCTCTCCTCTCCTCTCCTCTCCTCTCCTCTCCTCTCCTCTCCTCTCCTCTCCCCAGAAAACAAATTGTGACTTTTGGTAACATCCTGTGTTTGGCAATAGCCAGACATAGTAAACAGCAGATTATAACACCATGGCAGGTGGACTCAGGGGAGACTGAGCTAGGAGGAATGCACGAAAATGTCATAACAGGTGAACCAAAACAATGACCAACTGACTAAGTTTATGTTTTAAAAATGTCCTTTGGGTTTGTTCTTTCTATTCATGCTTTGTCGTGAACGTTTTTATCTAATTAATTGTCAGTATGGGACAAGAGGTATTGTATTAATATAATTTTGAATGCCATCTTTAGATATTACCATATCTGGTATATTCAGGACTCACGCTAGTATCCCATTCATAACAATGAATATGAAACATACACCCTAGAGCAATGATTTTGGTATTGCATAGCCAGGTCTGTAAAATACAGCCATAGGTGCTGAATTGCACTTTAGTGACAAATACATTCATTGCAATCACAATTATTGCAGTTAAATAACCAGTGAATCCTACACTTCAGGCTAAATCTTTGGTTTGGTTTGCTATAGTAATTTTTCATATTAATTGGATGCATTCATGTTCCTCAAGGCAACTATGTACCCTTTCAAACCTTGCAGTTAAATGTTCATTTTTTTTATAGAAATCCTGAAAGGCAGTATTGGTTTACTGGCATTTCCCCAGAAAAATTACATGTTGCACCTCATGTTGTTCATGTGCTTCATTTCCTCTGTGATCAGAGACAGAAGTGGAATGGTTGCTGCTGCGTTTCACAAGAACAGATCCAAGTCCCAAGCTTTGTTCATGCCAGATCACCTCTACTCCGGAGAAATAAAACTGTGTGAAAACAGTTGTAGCAGCAGCTTTTGCATTTGTCTCCAAGTCTGGTTTTTGTCATGAGCCATTGTTTTCCCAGTGAAGTCTTCTCCTTCCCAGCTGCCACTCAAAGGGTTCTGAAAACCTCACAACCTGATTTTCCTGCTAGATAATAAACCTTTGGGGCAGATATATGTAATGATACCATGAAGTGCAACATGCATTTAGGAAACATATTAGATATATGTTCCAGAAGATCCCAGGAATGGCAGCTGCTCATCCAGACATCTCCCCCACTCCCATTAAAGACATCCAGGCTGTGTTTTTCAATATTTGAGTAACTTTATTAAGAGATGAAAGCTGATTGATAAAGTAGCTCAGATGTTTTAAATTAGTAATGTAGGGAATCACACAGCTTACAAGCTGAAACTCTTTCCAGCTATTGTAGTCACATACACTTAGACTTTTGTTAATTTAGGTAGCTTTGTAATTTGTGAAAAATGTCTGTGAAACAGAAAAACAGCTGTGGGTCTAAGTAGAGGATTCTGGGTAATAATTAATAGAGCTATTATTTAGGGTTGAGAGTACTCAACAGCTGAATAGATCTGAATCTGTAAAACATGAATTCAATTAATATCTTTGTCTTATGTTTTGGCCACGTTCAAGTGGGTTGAGCAGAGCAAAAGGCATAGCAGATCTCTTTATTTTTCTAGTCAAAGCACTTATTTTACTGGCAGCTGCTCTAATTAACAATGTCTGAGTAAATGCAGTTTTCATGCTTTGTTAAAAGAAAATGTTTTCTTAATGCCAGATTTGGATTTGTCATGCCTACATACAATGGTACAGATGGGTGAGTCCTTCGGCACCAACAGCCGAGGCTTTCTGCAGTGATTCAGCTGTCCTGAGCTGTCAGTATCCAGCTGTGGAGACTCAGAATTTGGCAGCTGTCAGAGAGTGTAAAGGGGCAGGGGGCTCCCAGCAGTTTTAAGGTTCTCACTTAGGCAGGCTTTGCTGTCAGGAGGAGAGGGATGTGCTCCAGCAGCTACAGCTCCTCGAGCCACTCTCCATTAGGTGCCAAGGCTAGAGAAGGAGTTTCTTTTATAACTTCTGCTCTAGAGAAGGAGGACAGTAAAAGGTGGATTTTACATAGTTTTGAATATGACTGCATGGGGCTTATTTGCATTATGCAGCAGTAGCTAACATCTACCACAGAAAGTCTGGCTAAAATTTGTAGCCACTTCTGAGTTAGGAAAAAATCCTTCTTTAGCTAAATCCCTTTCAGATGTAAACACAGAAATGAGCCTGGAATTCCACTTCTTTCAGCCTAATGTCTTAAAAACATTCCTTCAGATCTGAGGTTCAGATCTGTTCCTCTGATAGTATATAATCATAGGTTGACTAGGAATTTTCTCCTCTTTTTACTCATCATCTTTGTTTTCAGACTTGGTCTTAACCACTTGCACAGGATAAGTCTCGTCTGTAATTGTCTCAGCTCCAACACAGCTGAAATTTAATCCTTGTTTGCTTCCACAGCTGCAGATTTCTTTCAGAACTGATTTTGTGTTTATGGAGCACCAAGGACTGCAATTTTCTTGTGCATTTTGTGGTGGTGGTTTTTTTCATGCCTTTTTAATCAGGTTTTTCACTTCTGCTCATCATGTTCTTAATTCGGAAACAACCCGGATAAAGTTAGCGATAATTCTTCGTGATAAACCTGCAGAGTAAAGCCCAGATGGCAAAGGGTGCCTCAAAACTGGTAAGAAGCTGGCTAAAACCACCAGAGCCAACTAAATATTTAGGTTCTTAATTTCCCACTGAAATACTCTGGGGATCTAGTAGCCCAAGCAAGTTGTCATTAGGACCTTGGGATTTTCTATTTGTTGCACATTGATTAAAGTAAAGATTGATTTTTCTGTTTTTCATCTATAATGGCATTTGGACCTACAAGGAGTATAACACACATACCTGATCCCCATAATAAACAGAGCCCTAAATGTCACAGACCTCTTAAAAGCCAGCTGCCCTTAAGCATTTCTGCTTAGCTAGCTCAACATAGGATTTATGTGCCATTTTCTGAAGAATCAATTACTAATATTAAGAGGAGGATATTAAAGCACGATGATTCTGGGGATTAAGTAGAGGTGAAATATAGGTATGATAATTTGTTAGCAGTTCTAGTTTTTATGATTGGGGTTTTTATCTCAATTAATGCTCAGTCCACTAGCCTACAGGTCAGCCTCTTTCTGACAGGTCATCCCAAACTCAGGTCCTGTAGGCAGGGATATAGTCAAGCATATCTAATGGCACTCATATCTTCTGTCAGGCATCAAAAGTGATGAGGTGAAGAAACATTTTGGATATAAGTTCAGAAAATACAGAGCTTTATAGAGTTGTTGGGGCTTGGTGGATAAAAAAAAGGTCATTATTTGCTTTGAATAAAATGTGCTGGCATGGATGAGGACAAAATATCTCCAGTATTTCATGTCTCAGTCATTAAACTGTGCTTGCAATTTCTAGGAGATTCACAAAACAGGGTTGCTGGTAAGGTAAAGGTAAAGAAGATATAAAGGGTTGAAAAGTACACAGGAATACACATAATTGCTCCTGGTTTTGAGAAATGCTAGAAATCTCATCTCTTATATAACTGAGAAAGGGACTTTGCATGCATAATCATGCACATAATAGATAGTTTGCAGCTAAAAGTGCTCGATGGAGTCAAATCTTTGAGATATGCTTTTGATTATTATAATGAATAGACTAATCCAGGTGGGTGAAATCATCCTTTCTGAAACTTGGATATGTTCCCACATCAAAGGCTTTTGTTTAACCATGATGTAACACAGATCCATCAACAAAACTTTTACCTTTTAAAAGCAATGTCATTTAATTTTCCCTTTTCCTGAGGTAAAATTTTACCAAGATAAATCTAATATGCACCATGGAATTTCAGGCATGTCTTTAATCTTAAAAATAGGTTTCAGCATAGAATTATTATGATTGACTTGTGGAAATAGAGTGGAAGCATAAGAAATTATCATGGAGTGATATTTAATACAGGTAAAGACGACCACTGTCTTCAATGCCATTGATCTGATAAGTCATGTACTGAATATAATTTAACGAATGACAAAATCAACTCACATTACTGATGAAGACAATGCAGACCATGGCACATATAGAGATGTGCCTTCCAGGCATATAACTCATGACCCCTCTTAAAGCAAGCGTGTTAAAAAATTCACAGTTTTACAGGTTTATGTCCCCTTGGTAGACAAAAAAGCAGTGTTCTGATTCAGCCAGAGTTTCAGAAGTGCTCAACTTTGTTCCTTGCCTAGCAAAGCTTCACTTCACTTCATAGACCTGAAAACAAGAAAAAAGAAGGCAGAAAGAATAAAATGGCAGATTAAATTAAAACACAGTTAAAGGAGAATCTACTAATCTTTTTGCAGTGCTCACTCCTCCATATTTCTTTGTTGTGCCCTGAGCTGCCTCTCCATCAGTTTTGACTTGCAGTGTATCTTTAGATCTGGGTTTTCTCAGTGTATGTTTATCACTTAAAAATATTACATCTGTTAATCTCAATTTAACATTTTGGTCATAAAAAAACCTTTCAGGACCTAATTTGAAGTTACCAGCAATGAAATTGTGTTTACATATGTCTAAAGTCAAAACACCCACTGGGGGCAGGACATCTTAACTAACCTAAGCTAAGTTTTACAGTGGTACCTGTCCCAGTCTCTCATACATAATTTTTTTTTTCTCTTAGTTCCTTTGGTCAGTAGCAGAAATTATTCAGATATCCTCAAAATCTACAACTTTCTTTGTGATTTCACCTGCAGTTACAGAGTAGTTTGCTGAAGTACTCTTGTGAATTTTTCTGAAACAGTTGTCATTCTCAGTAGCTCATGGCACAGCACCCCAGATTAATACCCCTCAGTCCAGAAGTGATGCTTAAGGAGAAGAGGAGAGTCCCCAAAGTGTTGTATATCCTCTACTGAGATTGAAAGACTGTAGCAGAATTGCTCTGATATTAACTTTTGTTCAACGCTTTAAGACCTTTCATGATAAAAGCTGTTCTTTTTTTTATGTTGCACTGTCCAGATTTCAAATGTTCATGATCCTTGTTCTCAAATAACACTTGATTTTGCAGTTACTATTTTACTTGCTTCCTCCTCCGCATTTCTATAGTACCAAGCAAATGGATCATAATTATGCTCAAGAAATCTATCTGTGTAAGAAAAGACAGGTACAATTCAAAGCACAGAGTAAAACAAAATACAAACCAAAGACATCTTTATGACCTTTAAAGTTCTTCTTGGGACCATACCTGAAATTTCCTGTGTTGGTTTACCCCACAGATATGTTCACTGAGATGCATTTGTTCTAACGGGTCAAGAGTCTAATTTTTTATTTGCTCTTTTGAAAAGAACTATTTATCAAGGAGAAAACTGAATTGCTTTTAAAGCTGGAACTGAATATGTAATATTAAAACTGTACAAACTCATACTAGTCACTAATGTAGCAGATATGCAACAAAGTAATGCTGCACAGTGCTGTAAGTGTACTTATCTCTGTCTGGATGAGGAGTGTATGTGTAATTAAGCAAACATTATAACCAGAACTGAAGAATTTATTTTAATCAGTCACTCAGGCCTTGGGCCAGCAGTCAGCAGATAGATGTATATATATTATCTTTGTAGTTATTATATTGGTTTCTAGATTCAGGGCAGGTTTTTTTAGTTGGAGCTGTATGTATGAATTATGACTGCAAGCAGAAGAGCTAGCTTGGGGTTTACACCTGCTGAGATGTTTGATTCATTGACTAGGAGCTGAAAACTGAAATATTTTGGTGCTGTCAGACTGTGATGGAGCCAATCCCTCCTCCATAAAACAGGCTCTCAGCAAGGTTCTCTGAGAAATGCAATCTGGTTTTGGGAGTTTACACCATGCAAAAGAAATTTCTAACTAATAAGTCCTAGACGATGGTTACATACTACAAAAATCCTTTCTCCATCATGTTCTTAATGGTGGATTATCACAACATCCCTTTCCACTCATTCCTGATTGTCCTATTGTGATGTGCCTTGTCCTATGAAATACTGGTACCTCTCTCTTTGTGGTGCTTCATGGTGAAGACATAGCCATCAATAAAACACCTAATTCACTATTATGACTTTAGGTAAAGCTGTATATCCTCCGGGAGCTGGAGGCAAAAATATTGATTTGGTGCTGCTAAGAAAAAGAAAGGGGTTGTTTATTCACTTGTAAAAAATGCTTTCTGCATCATGATCTCTATTTTTCAGACTGTTTCCTACTCAAATAATGACCTTTCTGGATTTCTTTAATTTTTGATTATCTGACAGTTGGTGAACTATTATTTGTGGCAGACCGAACTCCAAAGAGAGAACCCGCTATGCATCCCTTGTGTGTTTGTTTTTCTCTCTCCAAAAGGAAGATTTCAGAGAACATATAGCATCTGCAGACCAGAGACACACTTCTCCTCTGCTGTCCAGTCACTCTTCCTGATAAATAAAAGGTACTGGCACGTCAACAAAACCATCAAAATTAGGAGTAACACTGTGCTTTAAAGTGCCAGTTCTGTGATATGTCACTGATACCCAGGAATAATTAAAAAAGGAGACGAAAGTGAGTGAGGATATGCCATACTTAGATTTGGTCTTGCCTAGTTACGCAACTTTAATGAACTTTACCTGGATTTACCTCCAGGTGCACAAGTAGTAACGCAGATCTAGTCCTTGGCAGAAAAGAATGAGACTTGTGAGCAAAGCTGGCTCAAAGCTTCCCAGCAGGTTAATGAAAATTGAATCCAGTCATCCCAGCAATGAGAAGAAAATAAGAGATCTTCACCATACAGGCCTTCTCCTTCCTGGCTGAAGGCTGGAGCTCCCTATACCTCCTGCTAGGGCTGCCAGGCTGCTATATAGCATGGCCAGCGTGGAGGTGGTGCAGTCGGGTTGCCCCTGTCCTCCATCCTTTATCCCGCTGCTGAGTCTTGTCAGCACCTGCGTTGTGTGAAAAGGGTATGGTATGTGCAGGTACAGAAGGTCAACACTTCTGTTAGCCCTCCTCCTCCCCCCTTGGAAAATCCCCCATCACATTCAATCTGTGCAATTTAGAACAACATTAAATAAAGCTGATCTTTTCATACTATAAAATATTAAGCACAGCCTCACACATCCTGAAAATGAATCAATTTTTTTTTACTTTAATTTAGTATTTCCTGACTAAAAAAATGCCTCTGTCTATATTCATTTACTTGAGGTAGGCTTTAGGAGATATATAAAGCACAGCTACTGAAGACCTTTGTGATTAACTGCGGGCTAGCTATATATTAGTTTCCCAACACTGTTCCTTTGCTGCGCAATAACTTACAAGTTCAGGCTTAATAATACTGTCTCCAAAATAAGCTCTTATGTGTGTCAGGAATGCCTTAGCAATAACTGTAACGGTCTTGGTGTGCTGCAGAGTTATAACGACAGCCAATTTTCAGACATTTCTCACAGTTAAAATGACTCTGATCTTTACAGTCTTTCTGTTAGACAGTTGCTAGTTCCTGGAAAGAAAAAATGATGTCACTACACCATCTGTCTTATATGCTGGCCTTTGTGGCTGCACTGGAGATGCAACTAGGCAAAAAGCTGATATCCCCATCCAGGTATGTCCTTGATGTGACAGTGTCTTCCATTTGGGCTTGAACTGCTTTGATGAATCCCAAATCATCCCCAGGCCAGACAAGAGCTTGAAAGAGCAGTAGTGGAAGGGCTGCTATCATGTAGATATCGGTAGACAAGAGTTCTCTTCAGGTGCTGTCTCCAACCTCCATGTCCTACTGAAGCTTACAGGCTACCTCCAGCCAAAGCACAAAATCATCAGCACCAAAAAGGCTCCCTTAACCTTAAAGCATATGGGGTGAAATTATCTGCCAGAATAATTTCTGTGCAAACATTAAACAGTGCCAAGCATTGGTAAAAGAGCCAAAATCCTCTGTACTTACTGAGACGTCCTGGTTCCTGACCCTGTGCCATGCAGTGGATCCTCCTGGAGGCCAGGCAGTTATGGAGGAGGTGGCACTGCGATGAGCTGAAATGACACGTGGAGCATCATGTGTTCATTGTCTCCAAGGCACCGCACTGAAAAGGAAGGCTTCATGTAAACAAACAGCTGAGGGATAGATGTTTAGCTAGCATCTTCTTACATCGCTTCAGTTACCCCAGTGGATCGCTGCTCAGTTTCTAAATTTGCTAATCAGCTGAAGGTTTCAGTATTTATTTGGAATAAAAAGATATTGTAGTAACTGGAAGAAGCTGTGGTAGACTGGACTATTCAAAAAAGGCAGCCTTGGAGCTGAATGATGACAACCCCTCCCACCTGGTATGACATTCATAGAAGGAATCCCCAGAATGCTTAAGGGCAGAATTTGTATGAAAAAGCTGTCTGGTGACATCAGGTAAATATGACAAAATATTTCAAGAATTGTGCTAATGGCACAAAAGATTTAATTGTTTTTCAACCTTTATGTGTGCCACTTAGCTTTATTAGTCCTAACAGACCTGAAGAATTGTTTCAGAAGCCTGAGAAAAAAGGTCCCTTCCACAAATGACCTACAAATAAGTGAAAAGCTTCATTAGCAGAGTACCAGCCCTGGATGTGACTTCTCTTTTCTTTTAAAACCTAAAATGATTTGTACCAAAGGTCCCCTTTTGATTTCCCCCCTGAAACATTAGGAGGAACACTAGTACCCAGAGGGCAAGACAAAGACAGCTGTGCTGACATTCAAGCTGTCAAAAAACTGCAGTGGGAACGCACTGCCCTGGAGAAATATATGAAATACACGTATCAAAATTAAGTATATCCTTTGTATTGTTATGGACTGTCTCTGAAGCCATTTGAACTGTTTAACTGCTTACTATTAAATGAATGTTCTTGCCTTTGGGGAAGACTTCACATGAAACCACAGAGCCAGCAAATAAGGAATTCAAAATAAAACTCAAGAAAACTATTAAAATTTAGTCAATATGTACATTAATTTATTTCAGCTTTCCTAATCCATCACAGTAATAACAGATGCATATGCTAACTTCTTATATCTCCAGTGCTGTTTGTTTCACCAGAAACATTTTATTAATATTGTCTACTTTTTTTACTGTTATTTTATGCACATGACATTGAAATGTGCTTTCCAGGGAGTGTCCCTCCATTCTAAGATCAGACGGTCAAGTAAATGTGTTGAAAGTTGTTTTACAAATATCAGTGATGTGACATGTTTGAGGTGATAAAAGCCCACCCTGATTTTCTGGCATGGAATTTTTGATAAATGACAACTGGTAGGCTGGCATTCACTGGACGGTGAGAATTAAAGGTGATAAGAAGCTATTGTGGTGCCACTGAATTGCAGGCTGGCAGGACAAGTTGGAAGAAAATAGAAATGTAAGAAAATATAATTAATTTGTTGAGGTTTGATTAGCTCGTAGTTCAAGAAGGATGCTGTAACCTTTCCTAGGCATTGTTCACCTTTGGATTACAAAATGGGAGAGTGGGGGATGATTGTGCTAGAAGGAATTAAATTTATTGTGATTGCAATTACTTCAGAAACTAGCAGTAAATAAATACTGTGATGTCACTGGGTGTCCATTAACATCATCATTATGGAAGGCATTCAAATTTGGCCAAATAAAACAGAAGAGACCACTCATTCCAGCATCTCCACAAGCTTTGGGTGAGTCCTGGAATGTCAGCCTTTGACTGCTGCTGTTTCCTTTTTCCTCCAGCTGTGATTTTTTTTTTTTTTCCTCTGTTTTGGTTGTCTTTCTCTCCATCTTGCACCTCCAAGGGTATCCCTGTAAGTAGAGGCAGTTAAAATGGGTATTTTACACTAGGACAGTGCCTGCTGGTTTAGCCCCACCACCCCAATCTGGTGTGCCTCCAGGAGGCAGAATACAAGAGAGCAAGCACTGGAGAGAGAAAGAGGTTTTTCTTAGCACTTTTTTTTTTCTCTTTTTCTTTGTGAGCACTGAGATTGTGCTGTCTTCTGGGAAGCAGGAGGGCACTCCAGTAACAGGACTGGAGTGCTCCAGCTCAGATATTTTCAGCTTGTGCGCTGCAGGATGCTGAGGATTGATGGAGTACTTTCAAGAGATTTGAGAAAGTGCCTTAAATGAGACTATCATCTTCAAACATCAATTTAATTGTCAATGCATCCATACCTCCTCTGGAAAACTCTGAGTAGGCACTGCCAGTATAAAAATGTTGCACGCAGTAGGGCTTCAGTCCTTGACTCCATCTTCTACCATGAAGGGTGAGAAAAGCTCTTATGTGAAGGCCTTACCATTTAAACTTTAAAGATGCAGTGGCGAGTCTAGCTGATCTTCTTTCTGAACAGATTTTCCAAAACTGAATGGCTGTCTATTCATATCACAACACCTTCTGAGGGCTCACCTTGCCATATGTGAAAGATGGCCTTGCCCTAAGGCCAATATTGCACAGGCAAGACCCTGCAGTGCTTGAGCAATAAAGTGTATTATTTGCAAAGAAGGTAGTTTATTGTGGAATCACTTTTAAGCATCCCTGCACGGGTTGTAAGTGTTTCCTCAGGTCAATCTGCTTTGCATGATTCAAAATACTTTTTTGGTTCTGAATATGAGAACTATTCCCAACATAAAGAGTCTGGGGAAAGGGAACTGTACCTTCATTGTGCTTTCTCTCCCTCTCTCAAGTACTTCAAAAGCTCCTACATCCAGGTGAGATGCCTTTGCCTCATCCTGATCAAATACCCAGACAGACTATGTTCTGGTCTTGCTGAGACTCAGCAGTGAATCAATCTAGCTGAGAAGAAATCTCATTAGTTGACAGCAAAATACTGTCACCTACAATAGCAGTGGGGAACAAATAAGGCAAACACTGCCTGCCACTGAATCTCAGCTTTCTGAATGGAGGTTATCCTGTGTTATATCTTCTGCTTTTCTGCATGTATTCGCCTGTTCAGAAAAAGGGTGTTAATTGACAAGACCACTCACATACATTTATTTAAGACAAAGGTCTTTGCCTTTTTTTCTGTTGCATCAAGAGTAGAAATGTAGACAATCTAGGTGCACTGTTTTAATTTCTGTGATGGCATTGTTTGGCTTTTTTTTTAAGAATAATAAGATAAACAGAATGATCGTCTAAATTACATACGCTTTCACATGAGCATTATTCTAAAACACATTAAAAGTAAATGTTATTGTCCAAACTTCTTTTAGATGGCTAATTCTTCAGATCTTGTGCAATAGTATCAATAATGTATTTAGCTTCTTGGATAAGATAATGTTCTGTAAAATTAAAAATTCAGAATTATATATCTGAGAATTGGGATTTTACAGCTGGCTTTTTGGTAGAAAAGGACTAGGGATTTTTTTTTTGCAAAGAACAGCTCAACAATATAATCTTCCTAAAATTAAGGGATTCCATAACTGCTTATTTGCTTGAGCTATTTCTAATACTTCACCTATACGGCCAAAGCAGTTGTGATAATGAGTAGGCTGCAGTATAACCAAAAATATCAAACCTTATTCGGTCTCTGAAAGTTGTAGCATACATACATACCATAAGAAATACAAAGCAATGAACCGTTTCCTTAGGAACTGGTGATGTTTCATATTGCCTTTTTTTCACCTGCCAGAGGGAAAGCTAGAAGTTACCCAGTGGTGAGATGATCGAAGGCCTTTGGCATGTGGAGGGGTTAGACAGGCTCCTGTCGGGGGCCTGGCTAGTGCCAGGAGAGAGGGAAAGGGAGATGAGAGGTGTCAGTGCTTGGTCCTAACCTAGTGCAAAACCTTCAAGGCTTACAATTCTGTGATATAGGCATTGAGCTGTGAAATAGCTCAGAAAATGTTGTTGAACATGAGAGAGCAATTGGTATTTAGCTTAACCACAACATCATCTGGCAGATATGGGGGGAAGAGAATGCTTAACTGGGAAAGGGTGTTTTAAAAATCATTCCCCCACACTCCCCTGCCTCCCTTTGGGAAATCTCCACTTACTTTGAAATCTTGTGCCATGCACAGATTTGGTGTTGATGTTTACCCCTGATTCTGTGTGGTTATCAAGGCAAGCCAAGGTCCATAACAGAGGACGTTCTCCCATTTTTATGCTCATACGAAGTCCAAAGAGAGTCATAGTTATGTTCAACGGCAGCTGAATCTGCATCCATGGTCTTATGTTTAACTGTTGGATTTAAGCACTTTGTTCTTCTCTCCTTTTTCTTCCTAGCACTTGGGCTCACTTGCCAAGCCTTGCCTCATTTCACTTCCAACCCTGTGATTTAATCAGTGTGAACTGACTCCTGGTTTCATACAGAGCTGGGCTGGCCTCAGCGGCACCTGACTGTGCCTGACCGTGTGAGCCGGGCAGATGATCAATGCCTTTGAACAGATGCTGCCTGGGGCAGGAGTGGTCACCTTGGGTATTGTTGTGCGCTCTCTTGTGGCAGGAATTCTCTCTAAACCAAGCTCATGTGTTGTGCACACCACTGGAGCCCACCTCCCAAGACACATAGCACGTGACAAACACACTCGGTGCATGCACCGCAGCCACCAGCAAGCCAGCCCAGGAGCAGGCTCTTGGGCAAGTGGTGAGAATCAAGCCCAGAACATCTCCTTAATAGGCTTTGTCTGCAGGCATAGATGCCTCTCAGGTTCTGCAGAATATTGTAACACAGCTCCTAGCTGCAGCCCAGATGTGGCAGCCACCAAAAGCTAGATGGGTTTTGGCTGCTCCTGAACCCATGGGTCAGCTGGAGTTATCAGAAAATGTTTGTGTGACTGTGAAGTCTTCTAGGGTGTGGATTTAGGAAAGAATGATAAACTTTTCAGGTACGAGTTTTATCTAGCTCTAGCAAAAAGTCAATTTGGGAATATTCTTTTCCTTTCTTTTCTTGTCTCAGTTTTTATTCCTAAGTACTAACAGGAGCAGTTAAATCAGAAATTATTTTCAAATGTGGAAGCACCTAGTTTTCAGTTAGAAATAAACTTTTAATCATACTCCCATGCAAAACCACTATTCAGAAAATTCAGAGAATTTTTTTTCTTGTATAAAATTTAACTCTCAACCCAAACTAGAGATTATAGAATAACACTGCCCTCCACTCCCCACAAAACATTGATTTTTTCCTGATCTAGATTTAATGTCCTGTTCCTGAAAAATTGAATTTATTGGGAAATAGTCTTCAAGAACATAACTATACACTATTCAGTCACACATTTCACTCAGTCAAAATAAGTTTTCCTAGTTAATTAGTCTTGCAGAATGTCTTAGGTAAGACTCACAAAATTTATGATCTTATAAAGGAAGGAAAATGTTTCCACACTTAATTTCCTACATTACTACAACATGTAGAATACACCTGTGGAAAGCGTTGCTCCTTTTAACAGTTTTTTTTTACCCTCAGGACCCTTTAGACATAGTCCAGATGAGTATGGACCCGGCAGTGAGTGTAGGCTTGTTTGACTCCCTGTGTTACCCAAGATCTGTGCTCTCTGTGGACACTACTGTGAAGGGCACAGGCTCAGGTGCCCACAGATCCGATACTGCCTTCCCATGCCCTGCCGGCAAGGAAAGGGCTCAGTGTTTATCAGTGAACTGTCAGCAGTCATCACGTAAGACAATGTGGGGTCTGTAGCAGAAAACTTTATACAGCCCATCCAGAGAAAGGGCTGCTTAGTGAAAGGCTAGCGAGGGCTCAGACGTTGCCATGTCCCATGCTCTGGGGCTTGCCTGGCCTGTGGCACAAGGACCTCAAGGAGTAAATGATGGAGGAAATGATTGAATTTTTGTGACCAAATGTACATTATCTCAGTGATCCAGTAATGCTATCTAATACTAACAAAAGATAATATCAATAAAGATTAAAATGATGTTAAAAGGAAATGTCAAGAGACTGAAAAGACTCTCAAGCAAACTTGCTTAAACATTTGAAGAAATGTTTGAGGAAATTCAATGCAATGTTCATTTATTTTTAGTTCCCAGAATGAGAGGCAAACCCACCTGCAGGTCCATTGAGTTTATAAACATGAAATAAACTGTGTTTAGCCTATTTGGAAAGACAGATGGTTTTAAAAAAAGTCATGTATACCAAATATTCTAATAATGCAATGTATACTGATATAATTCTCTGAATCTGTTTTTAAACTTTCTTTTTTTTGCTAGAAGATACTTCAGGCCTTAGATTAAATAGCCAAGATAAATTGCTAGCAGACCAGAATTATATTGCTCTAAAGCAAAATCCATGTGGAGTTTTCTATTAAAAGGAAAACAAATTCTCAACAATTGCAGTCTGAAATACCCCAGCCTTAAAAATATTAAACTGCTGTCATTAGAAAGTGCATTAATAGAAAAGGGATACACCACTATTGCGTGGAGGGCTATGTGTTCTGGTTACACACATGCTTTTACTGTACCTCCTTTTACGTCAGCACCAGTTTTATGACATTGCCAGTTGGCTCCTTTTGCTTTTCATATCAGCCTGTATTCATTAGGCAAGCTGACATGAACTAATAGCTCATGGCTTAGTGATTATTTATGCTTTGGTGTACTTATGTGATCATTTAAAAAAAAACCAACTGTGGACAGAAAAAACTTCATAACCTTTTATTCAAAATTCTCATGTTGAACCAGTCATGTAAGAGAGGAGAGGAAAGAAAGCAAACAGAAAAAACACTCCTCTGAAAGCTCATTTTTTGAATGGTTCGTGGATGCTGGTTGCTTATACTCTGCAGTACTAAGATATTGAGCTGTGCTGGTCTTCATGTACAGTTTTAGTCTAAAGATGTATTTATTCTTCTGTTTAAAACCTAGGGGACTTAAAGGGTATTTTTCATGATGGAAGAGGATATGAGGCAGTAAGTGGCTCATGCAGGTAAATATATCCTTCCTCATGTGAGGCTCACTTAAATATGCATTCACAGCACCAGATGTATGGCAATGAGTAAGAGAAGACACAGCACAATGTTGGTTTTTTTTTTCCCCTCTGGTATTTAAATGCTGCACTTACTTTTTTGCTTTTCATACATTCCCACAGGTTTACAGAGTTACGTCTTTCACTTAAAGGAAATAGTGTCTGGGCATGGCAGAGTTCACCACAACTATCCCAAGGCTGGAGTCAGTAATGAGGAGTTACTGAGTAAAGATGACTTGACTTAAAATATCCATCTACACTTGCATCTATTCTACTGTTCACTCTGCTGTTTTTATTTCTCCCACCTGGAAGTTGCCTATGTCTGTCTCCTTTTCCTAAGGAGAAAAAAAAAAATTACATGGTTAGGGCTCTATGTTCTTCCAGGAGGAAATGGACAAAATGCATTTCCCAGCCATGTGCGAGATCTTTCACAGTGTGCAACCGCAGTAATGAACACAAGGCTCCTGTTGTCTGTCAGATCTGTTCGGCAGCAGAGAGAGAGAATGGCAATGAAAGCGTGCTATAACTTTTAATTAAAGCACAAGCCTTTGCAATCTGTGTTTCCTGACAACAGAGACTCAGTGAAGATGGAGGAAAAACATTGAATTGATGTGCTGAAAAGCCCTCTGTCAATACAACTACCTGTTGGTAGTGTTTTCCCTATAACTGGGCATCTAGCATCTATAACTGGGGCTCTGAGCAACCTGATCCAGTTAGCGGTGTCCCTGCTCACTGCAGAGGGGTTGGACTAGATGACCTCTAGGGGTCCCTTCCAACCCAAAACATTCTATGATTCTATGTTCTACACTCATTCCTATTTTGAGAGGTTTTCTGGTGTTGCCTTTCATGTACAAGAATTTTTTTCAAATATGAAATGGGGTTAAAAAATTTTCAGTGTCTCCAGCAACGTCATCTAATTCATTCTCCATCTGCAGACCTGAATTTCCCAGATCTGTTCTCAGGATGGCCAAAAGTTGCATTACTGAGTTTTCCTAGGATTCATCAGGGAAGGCTGCACACAGTGACGATGATTACCAGAGCTGCATGTGCCTAATAATTCATCAGTAATGAGATTGCTCTTTCAAGAGGCTACGAAGTAAACTTGCACTGAGTTTTATGTTGCAAGTTTCTCTCTGGGTCAATGTCAATATAAGACCTTTAATGTCAGACTTTGAATTTCCACAGCTGACTAGGTGGCCTGAGCTAGATAGTAAAACTGCCTTTCTATAGTTTCCTACTTTTCTTGAAATGCTCAAAATTGTCATTCTAAGTTCAGGTACAAGCCAGTCACAGTTTGAGCTGTAGGTCAGCAAGTGTTAGTACCAAAATGTCTCTCAGCAAGGAAGTCCAAGAAGGAAAGTCTTCACTGCCTTCACTGATCATTCTCTTCCACTACATTCAGGATGAATTTATCTTTTTCTGAAAATTACCTGCCTGCTCCAGCTTATGTTAAAAGTCAGAACTACCAACCTCGGCAAACCTGGCAGGGGAAGACCTGGTGTGTTCCTGAAGTCAGACTGCATGTGGTCTCTGTGAGTGGTGCATTTGAGATGCATTAACCTCTGCTGTGCATCTGTGGCTGATGTTTACTTATGCAATGGCTGTTTGTCCAGGACTTGGGCATTCTGATAGCTCAGACTGGTAGGTATCCAGAAAACACAGGGGCATTTCACAAAATTTAAGGTGGGGCAACTTGCTGCTACAGGAGAGAAACTATCGCTGAACTTGTCTGTACTTCAGATATTTTTAAATTTTTTTTTACTTTTCTTCTGGAAGAAGCAAACTCTGATTTTTAAAAATTTTCTGCAGTAATATTAAATACTGCCCATCTATCTATTTGGTTTTCAATGCAGTGCTATCTCCTATTGTAATATTCATATATCATCATGGCATCCAACTTTCTCTTCCCCCCATATAATTACATCACCTTTCTCAATAGTGCTGTGTATACTTTTATAAACCCTGAAGGCAGTGTTAGAAACAGTCTAAACTTGACTAGGGTGAGATAGAAATGCTAGGCAATTTTTTACACTGGCAGAAAAGAAGCCCTAGAGATAAAAAAATAAAGCTGAGATTCAAATGTGGCCTATAGGAAAAGGGTTTTATCAGCATGTGGGGGAAGTATCAGAAAGAAAAAAAAACAACAACACCAACCTTCCCTAAAAATCTTTAATACATCTTGAGCATTACTGCATTCAGAAGTTTAACTCTCCCAGAATACCACAAAGCTTTTTATAAGACAGATAAATCTAATTATGTTAACCTTCTGCTGATTTCCCTGATCAGCACATGCAAACAGATGTCAGGCTAATATCATGCACCTTTGCCTTTGCATTGCACCTCATTAAAGTGGAAGACCTCACTTGGAATTTCAGCAATGCAGAGACCATATTCTCCCTCTGCACCTGCAGGAGCTAAGCACCCACAAAAACCTGCTCAGGGGAGGAGAGTTTTAGATTAAGTTGTGCTGTACAGTGCTTCCCTGTCTGGGCATGAGAGCAGCAAGAATGTTACAATGCCCTCTTAGATAAGAAGTGCTTTTTCTTTTTAAGTGACCTTATGTATTAGCTAGTCCTTTCAAGGAAAGGATTCTTAGTCGGACTTTAATTCTAGGTAGCCGTCTAACACAAACCACTTGTCTGGGTCGAGATCTGGGTTACACGGATTATACTGCAGAATACTTCCTTGCAGCCTTTCCAAGGAGAATTTGTGAACCACAGTGGCAGAGAATGCTGTAAGAAAGGCTTAAAGGGAATTATCTGCTCCCAGGCCCAGGATGAAGGGCTGAAAAAACTGGCAGTGTTCAAAAAAGGAGCAGGTTGTTAAAAGTTCTTCTTACCGCTGGCCACGTGTAAAAAGACTAAGAAGCTGAATTAAAATGTGCCATGAGAAATAGTCTCAGCCATTCTAAACACCACTTTCTGCTCTCCTGGCATTTGAAAGCAAATTATATTTAAATCCATTTTATGCAGATAAATGCCTTTATGCGATTAGTACCTCTTGAAGTAGCCTTAGTGAAAATTCAGATCTTTTCCTTTTCCCAAGTGGCATGTTTTGGGAGGAGAAGGAAGAAGAGAGGGCACAAACATACTTATAAAAGATAAAAAAGTCGTGCAAAAGCCATTGTCTCTTCCCTCAGACTTGTCATACTATAGTATGTCCCAAAGGTTAGATTAAATAATCCCTTTCACCTAACATGAAAATTGTTATAATCCCCAAAAAGCTAAATTTAGAGAGTTGCAGCAGTTACATTTTTGCCATACCTAGAAAAATGAGAGCATCCATTTCTGTGCAATGTGCTGCTGGAATCAGATTTGTGTCTGTGAAGTCAGGGATCACAGAAAAATGCATTTTCATTAGAACTGTTGGCAATGAGCATTTCTCAAGCTTTTAAATGCTTGAAATATCTTACCATGTGGCATCACTTTCTCAGAATTCAGGACTCAAAATTAGAGATAGCTAGTAGGTAAAGCATCATTTAAAAACAGCCTTCTACCCAGGTTCTTGTTTTACACAGCAATCTTATCAATTCAAACCATGGTCTACAACTGTGATGTTTGTGACACTTTAAAAATATTTATACACAGAAACTTCGAAGATCCTTACTTGTTCAATACTCTCTGATGACTCAGCGTGAAGCCTTTAGACAAAAAAACCTATCAACCAAAAAAGTTTGACCCACCACTACGTATGTGAGCACATGCTTGTCTTAGCCCACCGTTTGCTTGAGTCATTCTTGCCTGTATGAACTCTCAAGCTGTTAAGTTCTCAAGAACAGATCCTGGTAACACAGGGAGCAAACTTTGTTTAGGAAAAGGTCAGAAAACTGTGCTCCAAAATCGTATTTATTTGTACCCTTAATTTGAGAGAACACTTGGCTATTATGAATCATTAGAGTAGCTTCAACGATGAGTCATCAGAACATGATGACAGAAGAGTTATGTCTCAAGGAAAGCACGAATGTTATGCTCTGACAAATTTTAAAGAAATAATAGTATAGTCAGAATGATATGTGTTATACTGCAGGCAGTTACATTTCTGGGGTCACATGTAGGATCAGACTCTGCTGTTATTTACATTCAACAGTGATACAATTAATGAGACAGCTTCAGAGTTACTCTCTAGTAGAGTCTCCAAATCAGGATTTTTTTAATATATTGCCCTGTAGGTTGTGATCAGTGTTATCTTTAATCATTGTATGGTATTTGGAGATACCATAGTGACAAAATCCTAAGTGCTGCATTAGTTAATACCAATGGGAGTTCACTGCTTCCTGTTGCCTTAATTTCTTGCCCATCACAATGACTTTCTCAGATGGAAAGCATGTGGCAGTATAGAGGTAGTAAGTTTCTAAGTATGCGAGCTAGAGAAATAAACCAAGACAAAGGGAACAAAACACTCTTGTGGCTGAATGAGGGGTTGGCACCCAGTGTTCGTTGTGAACCCTTGAATTCTATGAAAGTGGAAGATCAAATTCTCCATTCTGCAGGATGGAGTCCCTACCCTGTCTTTTAAATGCAGACCCATCCCCAGTACGGTCAGAGGTACCGACTTCTTCCACCCATTATGTTCTCACCAGAAGCTTGATCAGACCTTCATAAACCCCAAAGCTGCATCTTCAGATGAAAGAAAACATGAAATTAAAATACGCTGTTTCTCCAAATACATTGGTCGAGTTGCCATAGCATGGGAAGCTTTGGTGACTGGAGCTTTGGTAGAAGAGAAACAAGGTGTACCAAACCAAAAGGAGGTCCAGTACTTCTGCTGCTGCTGCTAATCTGCTTCCTAATGGAAAAAGAGAAATCTCAGAGTATGGATGGGAGATTGAGGTTGCCAGGGTTAGGACTGAAAGACTGTTTAAGGTGAAGCCTGAGTTACCCTCATTGTTTTTTGCTGAAGAAGCAGACTCATCACTAAAGGATGCATTAAGATCCTAGACCAGCAAAGCCCAGACTGATTCAGGAGATGTTGCAGTGGCTGCAACGTGCACAGCAGTAGCCCAGTGTCCTGTCCTCAGTAGAGGACAGCAGTAGATGTCTGCAGATGCCCCTGCAGAAAATGGGCTGTGAGGAAAACTGCTAAGAAAGGGAAAGCAATGGGCCTGGTTCTTGAGCCCGTTTACACCATCCCAAGTGATTGCCATTAATGTATTAGTACAGCAGGTTGTACAGTAGAGAGAGTCCCTGTCCTCTAAATCACAGAACACCAAATGCGTTGCTGTAGCTTGTAAAAATCTTTAGTGCAAAAGACCAGAACCAACAAATCTTTAGTGTGTGAAAGGAGGACAGGAGAAGACAGAGGAAATCGGTCCCAACTGAATGTCCCAGGAATTTGTCAGACAAAGTGCTCATCTGGTCCTAGGAAATATCATATGATTTGTTCTACAGAGAAGTGTGAGATCCTGGTGACTTCCCTCAGGCAATCCTGAGGGAAAATCCCTTCCAGTCCCCATATTTGGTCAGCAGTTTAATCACAAACAAGAGGCAGGAACCAAAGTCCTGCTTTCCCAATACCGCTGACTGGCCCATGCTATGGTCTATCCCTGCTGCTTCAGAGGAGGGCAGTGAATTAATCTCAGGAGCTTTGTTATTCTTTAAAGGCAGAAAAAAACCCTCTTCCCGAGACTTGCAGATGAGCAGCAACGCACTGAAGCATGGAATTAATTATATATAGTAATTATTTATTTTGGCAGTGCAACAAAGACCTGATAGCAAAGACTTTATTCAGTCAGTTGAACTATTCAAAAGGTGTTATTACATTCACTCTATCTTGAAACAAAAAGGGTTTCTTGCCACTACTCCAATTAAAAAGCTGCTCCAGAGCCTTCACTACTGTGATGATTTGAGCCTCCTGATACCAGTCTAAATTCACTCACGCTTGGCATATACACATGCAATGCTGTAAAAAAACTGTCCTTTAATTAAAACAATTATTTTTTTTCTGTGATGCTTCTTTCCCTGGAATGTGTTTAGAGAACTGTTTCTTGCCTTTCTATTGCTAAGTTGGCAGACTTTCTGCACAGCCAAGCAACCCTCTTCTCTCTGCGTTTGCTTGAATTGATATTTTCTGAATGCAGGTATCCCTCACAACCTGCTTCCGTGGTGAGCAGGATGGGACTGCCCCAAAGAAACAGAAAGCCAGGCCCTTTATTTGATTCTGTGTCTTTTCAGTCTTGCTTTCACCCATGCAGAGCACTACTACAGCAGAACAGGAGTGGCAGATGCCCTTTCTATACACCACCTACTGAAGCTGCAAAGCAAGGGAAAAATTCCCTGCACATACAGTACAGATTAAACTGCTATAGTTCCAAGACTCATAACAAGTATAGAAACAATTGGGTTTTTCTGCTGGTCTTCTCCACGAGCATCTGATCATTCTCATTTTTCTTGCAGAAAACCAGGACTTATAAAAGGTACATAACCAAAATTAGTCATGTTGCAATTGACCCTATTTCAGAAAAAAAAATCCATTTTGAAAAAGTTTTAATTGAAAGAAAAAGATGGAAAGGGCCTGGTCTTGGTTACATCAGTACATCTTTTCCAGCTGTCATGGTGTCTGTGAAGTTTATGAAAGGCTTATGTTTTGCTGACCCCATATCTCAGTGTGCATCCTTCTGTTCTAGCCTCTCTCTCCTGACACATTCTGCCTTTCCATCTCTCACCTTCTGCTCCCCTCCTTCTCCCTCTGTGCCTTTCCCTATGCTTTCCTGACTGCAGTTTCTATGAAGGTTAAGGAATTTTAACTGAAAACATGTTGCATAGTTGCCCTAGTACAGAGGGTTACTCTTAAATATGTCTTTCCCTTCCTAGGAAGAAGAGTCTATAATATCCCAAGGCAGTTCATCCCAGAATTTTACCACCATAGCTCCAAAAGTTTTTCTTTATTTGGTGTCATACTCAGTCTTCTTTTTTTCTGAGATTCAGAAAATTCCTTTCCCAGTGTTGTCAAGGATTTTGGGGGGCAGTAGTGTTAAACAGTCATGTACAGACAACAGTGTGCGTACAACAAATTTGCACAGTGTATACAGGGAGGGTGGATCAGGTAAGTATATTACAACATGTGTTCACTAGGTCCAGTGAATTCCTCTGTTGTATCAACAATTTCACACAAGCGTTTTCTGTCAAGCAAGTCATCATTTATTGATCTCCTAGTCGGAATAAAAGTAAATTGGCCACTGTCTTTGGACAAAAAAGATTTCAGAGATGTGTGTGTTTGCTTATAATCTACTGTGTTGATTCCCTCTTGATGTCAGAATGTTTGAAATCCATTATTACCATCAGATCCTATCCTTTAGGAGCCCATTGGTGTTCATGAAGACATCCTCAGAGACAGAACTTGTTTTTTCAGGTTTTTTTCACTTATCTCTTATCTAGGAGTCATATGCTCAGCTGCATGCCGTGGCATGAAATTTTCATGGAAGTTTTCAAAAGGATGAAGAAAAATCCACTTATAAATCCATTGGCACAACATAGCCTGTAGTTAATTTTATGTTTTGTGTAATGATAAAGAAAGAATTGTTGGTTTCATTTAGCCACGGTGATTAGTCAGCAAGTATCTGTAACATGACATGCAAACACCTAAGTGGAAAGGAAATGTTTATTCTGACTAAAGCATGAATACTTTGATGCAGTAAATTCACCTTTAAATGCAGCAGGTCTTTAACAACCTCCCAGTAAAGCAAAGCCAATGGAGTAAATTATTTATGTGCTGAGAACTTTTTCTGGAACTTGGTAGGCTTAGCAGTACTCTAGTGAAGGTCCACCTTAGCAGAGACACCATACACATGGGCAATCTCCATCCCCCTGCAATGAGAAAGTAAAGTAAATCAAAACCAGGCCTGTAAAATGAATTGTTTTCTTATAAGAGTATTTATTTTAAAAGGCCTTGCATTATGTGTCTATTAACACGCAAGCAAGGGAACCTTCCTGCTTCATAATAAAGAAGGAATTTGTACAGGATGGTACGTTGCATATTTACCAGTGAAGAAACATTTCTAATCACACTGGATGAAGAACAAAGCATCAAGCATCATAACTGGATGCTTTTGATTTGCATCCTGTTCTTAATGTATGATTTCTGAGAATACAACTAGATATGTTATAAAATGCACTCAGAAACATGGAAATGGTTTGGGAGTCAAGAACCTGACTCAAGCAGTCATGGAGCTTACAAGTAAATGCTTTTCCTGACATTTCAAAGTTTCCCTGTAGTGAGCTTCCCCATCCAGTGAACTGTGATGGTTTGACCTTGGCTGAATGCCAGGTGCCCTCTTCAGCAGGGAGAAAATGAGATGGAAAAAAACCTTGTGGGTCAAGATAAAGGCAGTTTAATAAAAAGCAAAAGCAAAGGCCATGTGTGGTAGCAAAAGGAGAATAAGATTTTGCTCCCCACTTCCCATTAGCAGGCGATGTCCAGCCACTTCCCAGGACACAGGGCTTCAGCAGGCACAGCTGTTGCTCCACAAGACGAAAAAGACAAATGCCTCCCTCCCCCCCCCCTTCTTTTTCTCTTGGCTTTTATGTCTGAGCTAACTCCATATGGTATGGAATATCCCTTTGGTCAGTTTGGGTCAGGCATCTTGGCTGTGTCCCCTCCCAAGGTCTTGCCCCCTTCCAGCCCACTGCTGGTGGTGGGGGAATGTAGGAGACACAGCCTTGATGCTGTGTGAGCTCTGCTCAGCAGCAGCCAAAGCACTGGTGCGTTATCAACACCTTTCTACGTACCAATAGAAAGCACAGCACTATGAGGGCTGCTGTGGGGAAAATTGACTCCATCTCAGCTCAACCCAATACATGAATAAAATACATTCATCCATTTATCAATAGTTAAAATCTCCTGCATGTAGTGGGTTTGTGTGTGTAGTTGTGGGCATACAGTTTTGACAGGGCTCCACTGTGTTTCCTTACCTCACACACTGGCTTTATCTAGAATCTCCAAAAATTTTTGTGAGAGAAAGCTGTATATAAAGTGCCATCAGGCTGGTGGTTATCTTCCAGTTGCAGTCAGAATTACACTAATTTTTGCTGTGACTCTAAATCTCCCCGAACAGCTTATTTTCACTGGAGTATTAATTGCTTGTAAAAGGACAAGAGTTATGCAGCTGAATTATTTTCTCTGGTGGGAATACGATAGTTTAATGGCAATGTAACAGGCAAATTTAATTTTTCTATTACATTCAACTAACTTTTTCCTTCCACATATTTCATCTGATTTCTTTATCAGCTCAGTTTCCCGCACTGTTGTCCAATTAAATCGCCAACCTTTGACACAAATATTGGCTCTTTACATTGATAAGTTGGTGTCCTGGTTTCAGCTGGGATAGAGTTAATTTTCTTCACAGAAGCTAGCATAGTGCTGTGCTTTGGATTTAGTACCAGAAGAACATTGATAACACACTGATGTTTTTAGTTGTTGCCAAGTGGTGCTCAGACTGTTCAAGGACTTTTTGAGCTTCTCCTGCTCGGCCAGGTGCATAACAAGCTGGGAGTACAGCACAGCTAGGACCCAAACTGTCCAAAGAGCTATTCCATACCATATAACGTCATGCTCGGGGGGGGGGGTTGGTGGGTCGGTCGGTCGCGGGGAGGGTGATCGCTGCTTGGGTACTGATCGCTGCTCGGGACGGGCTGGGCATCGGTCGGCAGGTGGTGAGCAATTGCATTGTGCATCATTCGTTTTGTATATTCTGTATATTTTGTTATCATTCTCATTATTACTATTATTATTATTTTCTCTTATTAAACTGTCTTTATCTCAGCCCTCGGCTCTAACCTTTTTCTCCTTCCCGATTCTCTCCCCCATCCCACTGAGGGAGGGGGGGAGTGAGCGAGTGGCTGCGTGGTGCTGAGTTGCCAGCCAGGTTAAACCATGACAGTTGGCTTTTTACCTGAGCTACGCATTTGCCAGCAAATGAAAAAAAAAAGTGCATTCAGATATAAATTCATCCCACCGTCTCTCTACACTGAAATCCTGTCTGCTGATGAACAGAGGTACCTAAAACCAGGCTCACCCCATGCCAGGGTTGGTGGTTCCCGCTCCCATCAGTGGGTGAGGAGCGCCGTCCCAGCGTGCTCCCACACCTCTGATGACAAGACAGTGGCTTTCTGAAGTGCCTGAGTCAGGCTCTCAGCCAGGGGCTGCTCATACACACCCAGATGTTCTGCACATCATCTGCCAGCCTTTCACCCCTTCAGTCAAAGCATTTCCTTGGGAAATTATTTTTTGTAACTGACTGATTGCTTATACTCTATTTTATTTCCATGCCTCTATAGAAATGGTGCGGCAATTGCATTTTCATGCCTTAATATACTCACCTAAATTGACCTAACCTGGTGAAAGTATACCAAATTCAAAAACTGTAAAGATATGGAGTAGTCAAATGCAGTAATTAAGGGCATTTTTAATCACTGCAGGTGTAGAAACTTCAGCGTTCAGTACTTGACCTTGCGATTAGGTCAGTGTTCAGCTCTCTGTGGCAGGGGACCATGAGCTCAAGGGCAGAGAGCGTGGCACAGACACTGTGACTTTTTTCCAAACTGCAGGGGAAAGCCTCTGCAAAACACTCATGACCTTTCTATTTACTGATGGCTTTTATTTAAATTTGTTGAAGAACAAAGGTGAACATTTACTGAACCCAGATAAAAGCAGATATAAATTACTGTCCAGTGAAGCTTGTTGACTGCCTCCCTCAAATTTAGTAAATAGAAAATGTTTCTCCAATAAGGCTCTTGTTCTAAAAGTAGCCTTTCCCAAATCACAACCAACTCATCTGTATGTTCATTTTAAAAGGGTAAGTATTTGAAATACTACATTTTTCACACTTTTAAACCCCGGTTATTGTTTAAAACATTGAATCTATCTTTCATTACTGAGCATATCACATATGATTCAGTTCAATTTTCAAGCTTCGGAGTTGATGTCTGCAACCTCAGCTCTCAGAGGGCTCTCTGAGTTCCATTTATTTTATTTATTCACATAAATGGGACCTATGAAATACTGGAAAATGGATGGAGGTGTGCAGTGGAAAAGCAAGGACAGCAGAGTAAAGAAAATATTAGATGGATCAATGTGTTTTAAGCTTAGATACTAGCCAATTAGTTTGTGCTGCTCAAGTATCAATTTATGTAGCTGGATATCTTAGAAAAAAAGCCATGTTTTCATCTTCTTTCTTTCTCTAAAAATAAATTCGAATGAATTTTAATAGCAGCAACTGTTTTATCTCAAGAGACAGCTGCCTTTGAAAAATCTAAACTACTTAGCAGACAAACGGTCACAACTTGCTATCACTAAGACTTAATAAGAAATTCAAGAGACTGACCAAATTGCTATGTAGGAAAGTCAGTGCTGGTGTCATGTTCTTTCAATCTAGCAGATTTTGGAATACAGTTTTCAGAAATGTGAAACTGAGCCTGCTTTGTTCCCATATTTTTCAGATCACTGCATTTAGGAGAAGCGAAAGTCTTGATTAACCCCTTTATATTCATGACTTGTGTCTCGGTAGCATTTAAAAGTAAATTTTCAGTTTCCATTCCTATTTTAAAATACTTTCCCCATTAAATCTTTAGAAAATATTTACTTTCTGCCAAATGAAAACACACTTGAAGGTCAGAAGCACAAATAAACCCAGTCAGGGTTGAAATCCCTCCATCAGTCCCTTGCTGCTCCTGACAACATTAAGCAAGGGACAAAAAGGCAAATGTTAGTAACACAGTGTCAGCCTGCATACTTGTCACTAATGTTGAATGTCCTTGCTCTTGTGTGTACTTTTATCAGTGCCTTTACGTTCTTTTAAAACATTCTCTGGGAGAAAAAATGTAAGAGAAAAAACAGCACAGTGTCAGCTAAAGTGGGAGATGTCTTCCATGAGGGAATATCCAAACAGTGTAATTCTTTTGGCATCACTGTGAGGACTCTGAGGATTTCTTCAGATCTTGAAACAATCTCCGACGCTGCATTCATCTGTCCTTGATGAATCCGCCCTAATGTTGGTTATTCCTTGGGAGAGGTGACACAAAAAGGAATCGACAAGGGGAAAAAAAAATAGGGAATTCATGGCCTATAAAGTGTTTTCCTAGATACCTTCAGAGATAATGGACCACTTGATATTTTCATAGGAAAGGCCCATGTCCCCTGCCACTTTTCCTGCAGGTCAGAAGAGCTGGTCCCACGGTGTTCAGTGCGGTCCCACTGATATTTTCATTTACTGTTTGAAATGTACATCTCCAATATTTCTTCATCAAATTAACAAAAATAAAATGACATATGACTAACAAGCAGTAGTGGGGATGAACTAGTCACATCATTAGCAACCTGGTCACATCACTAACCTAGCCATGTCATCTAACTAGTTACTGCATTTGACCTCAGGCTCTGCCTACCTGAGGTGTCCCAGGGGTGCCAAGAGCAGATAGCAGGTTGTCTTTTCTCTGAGCCATGGCCTCAGGTCAGCTCCTTCCCTCCCCTATGGCAAGCCCATTGTCCCACAGACCAGACCAGACCAATCTCACTTCTGCATCTTTCTCAGTCGACATGAAATCCACTGCCCAGGGAGGGTGGGTAGCTGACCTGGCACACTTTGCTGTGGGGCAGGATCCTCCAAGAAAATGGTCTGGTCTGGAGCAGGTCTTCCCAGGCTTTGACTGTCCACTGGGACAGGGACTGAGCTGTCACTGACCATATTTCTCTATTACATGCCATAGGACAGGCCAAGCTCTTCTGCTGAGCCTGTTAAGGATAGTGCCAGAGGAAGGACACTATTGGAAGAAGGTATTCATGACCTGCCCAGAATTCCCCTCATCCTATCCGGGTTGTCTACAAAGCATTCATGCTATGACATAACCAGCCTCAGCCCAAAAGTTTTAGGCAGAGAGAAACTGCACATGTGGAAATGGTAGAGCTAATGGAGACAAACTTGAGTTTTACATTGTGCTATAGATCTACCATGCACTACATCATTGTCCTGCCCTGGAGTCTGGCAGAAATTTAGGGGTTTGAGCTGCCACTGCCACGGTAGCTTTGAAGAGCTGGCCACAGCTTTTGTTTGTTTGCCTGTTTGCTTCTGTGTGCTTGCACTGGCAGATCATTTTTATTTATTGTTTGTAATGTACTTCTCAGTCTGTCTCCATCAGGTTAACAGAAATGAGTTGCCCTATGAATGACATACAATAGAAAAAATGAAAAACATTTTCCTTAGAATTCAAAAGACAGCAGTTTGTTTCTTAACCTGCAACAGACTTTTGAACTGTGAAATGATCAGTGCGGTCTGTGGTACGTTACAGCCCAATATGGCAGTTAGAAACCTCTATGCGGTGAAATGACCCTACAGGAGAAGAGCAAGTGCACAGTCGTGGAACAAGCCCATCCAGTCTGAATGCAAAATGCTCCAAAGACAAACCCAGAGGTGGGCAAAACTTTTTATTTGGTTAATAATTTTAAACCCCCAAAGCTTCAGCCTCAAAATCTGTTCGTGTTATGCTAGTGCTTTATAATCTCAAACCCTTGCTCAAGAGGATAAATTTTCTTTGTTTCATATTACTTCAGCATTCACTCTACAGGAAATCAATTTTCACATCAAAGGCATAATAATCACCCCAGGCTCCATTCTCCATATTGCAATCACATGTTTTTGCAGTTGTCCTGACTTGGTAGTAAATTAATTTAACATTTGATTGTCACGCATTGCTCTTTCTTTTAATACTGTGTATTTGGTTTGCTTCAGCAACATATTTACAATAGGAAATCCTTCTGACTTCCTTCATAACCAGCAAAGCAATTATGGGCAGCAACACTGAGTGTCCATACTACTTGTTGTCTAGATAGCTCGTGGAGAACAGCCTTGTTCATTACTTGTGATTATACAGTGATTTCTCTGCTTTACATATCTTTCTCATTTTATATACTGGTGTTTTGGTTTTAAAAATACCTTAAAATATACAAGCACCTATTTTTTTTGCAAACAAAGTCTTAAAGTAATTAAAAAAAACCCCAAAAACAAACCAGAGGCTTTTCATTATGTGACTTCTCTGAAGTCCACTGAAATTGTTGATGTCTAATGACTCCAGCAACCTCCTGATCATGTCATACCTCTAGGATAAAATAAATGATAATAGTAAAGCTAAGCACGAGTATGCTGAGAGGTCCTAGTGAAATTTGCACTGATTACCACATAAGTGCCTAACAACCCGTCAAAATTCAAGAACTGAGAAGGCTTGTAAAACTATATCTGAGTAACAGCAGATGGAGAAAAAAGGTGAAAACTCTGGCAGAACTAGTTAGAGATAGAAATGAGATATCTTTGAGTAGGAATGTTTGATCTTTCCAGGCATGGGGATTTTAAACAACGCAACTTAGAGATTCACCATTACTTTTCTGCCATGGAAACATTAAGTGGTTAGTGTTCAAATAAAAAGTCTGATAAAACAATACTGTTAAGAAGATTTCACTTCAGAAAAATGGGGAGGGACACAGAGAAGCAAAATTTGGATCAGTATGGGGAGGAGTTTTTCTATTCTATAACAGATTTATTTTAGTCACTAAGTTTATTCACCAGAAAGTATGTTTTTGGATGATCAGAAGTATTCATGAATATTTATCAAATTCCCAAACTGTTTTACCAAAAATGTGCTACAGAGAGGGAAAAAAGTAATGTCAGAAAAGTTAGAATATTTATTTTCTTTGAAACATAAACATTTTGAGACTTCATTTTAAAGTTTTCATTACATAAACCAATTTTTTAAAGTAATGTTTTAAGTCTATGAAAGCTAAAAAATTACCAATAAATATTTGGTTCCATCGTTAAAAATCGGGTTTGTTATTTCAAAATTTTGCAGAGAAATCTCTACCGTTTTTATTTTAGATCAGTTAAAAACTGGCTCTGTTTTCTTAGCATTCTAATAACTAATTCTAATGACAGCAGGCTCACTATGAGCCAGCAGTGAGCCCTGGCAAGCCAAGAGGGCAAACCCCATCCTGAGGTGCATCCAACACAGCATCACCAGCTGGTGATGTCAAAAGAGGTGATTCTCCCGCTGTGTTCAGCACTGGTGCGGCCTCACCACAAGTACTGTGTGCAGTTCTGGGCCCCACAATTTAAGAAGGATGTGAAGGTCCTTGAATGTGTCCAGAGGAGGGCAACAAAGCTGGTGAAGAGGTTGGAAGGCATGTCCTATGAGGAGCAGCTAAGGACTTTGGGTTTGTCCAGTTTGGAGAAGAGGCTGAGGGGCAACCTCATTGCGCTCTACAGCTCCCTCAGGAGGGGATGTGGGGAGGGAGGTGCTGAGCTCTTCTTCCTGGGATTCAGTGACAGGACGTGTGGGAATGGTTCAAAGCTGCATCAGGGGAGGTTTAGACTGGACCTTAGGAAGCATTTCTTTACCGAGAGGGTGCTCAAACACTGGTAGAGGCTTCCTAGAGAGGTGGTCGATGCCCCAAGCCTGACTGTTTGAGAGGCATTTGGACGATGCCCTTAACAACATGCTTTAACTTTTGGTCAGCCCTGAGGTAGTCAGGCAGTTGGACTGGATGATCATTGTAGGTCCCTTTAAACTGAAAGATTCTATTCTATTCTATTCTATTCTATTCTATATTTTCTATTCCATTCCATTCCATTCCAGTTAAAATCTGATGATGTCACAGACACATATGCCTGGAAATGTAAACTCTGGATAGATTTTTGGTTTCCTATTTGCCCTCACTGCATTGTATGAAGTGAAGTAATTTTTTTATAACCTCAACAAAATTAATAGGTTATTTTTCAATAACTGCTAGACAGGATTATTCTCTTTGAGAGTTACACTCTTAAGCACTGTACTAAGTCTTAGAAGATACACATGGTATATTAAAAATTTCTCAAATGTTTTTAAAATGTTTTCTTTGTAACTGTGTAGCACACTGTGTATTTAGAGGCATAATTTTTTTTCATCAGATTTATTTTCTCGGTTTCAGCTGTCATTAATATACCACTCAAATGAGTATTGGATTGGTACAATTATAACATAGTATCAGTTAATATAACCATTTGGGCTATCCTACTGTCATGGATGGAGTGAGAGGGAGGCAAAAAATATAGTTTATTCAATATATAACAGCGAGTTAACAAAGTTCAGTGGTAAATGTGACAGTAGTTTATAAGATTTAATGGTAAGGCACACTTGGTTATTTACTGCACAGAGGACAGGGTCAGACAAAGCTGACAGGGAGACCATCCCATTGAGTCAGGAGGTTCAGACAAGATCCCCTTGCTTTCTAAACTCCTTCCTCAGAGAGGAGTCTGGGTACGGCTGGATCCAACCCTAGCCTCAGACTTGGTGAAGGGTTTATGTCTAAAGGATTATAAATGCGCAATCAATCCTTTGTATCACTTAGCCAAGGTTTCAGAGTTAGCATGCTGTTAGCCACTTACCGAGAATCTGTTGTGGTAAGGAATCTCTCAGCCTCGAGGAGTAACCTTGAGAGGCGTCCCTGCCCACGGGGAGATCCTGGCAGGAGAGGTCCCAGGGCTCTTGGGCTGCTCACTGTTGGTGGGGGTCAGATGAGCGGCTCACAGTCATATTTGCGTACCGACCGCAGATTTTAGTTCCTTCACTGTGCTTAGGGGGCCACATTGCACAACAGCCCTTGGCTATGGCATTGTTATCTGTCTCCCCCTAATCCACTTTGAGGTGGATGTATCCATCACGACCAGATGCATCTATCACTACCGTCACAGGTGGTTATCGCTTGAGCAGAGCTACGGGAAGAGGTTGGGGCAGGGCAGGGGGGTGTGTGTGTGTGAGCACACTGCCAACAGTTACATATGATATTCTGTAAAATAGAAAATATTTTCCAGAATAAATTCTGGAATGACATATACTGTCAGTATCCTGAATATCATTAGTCATTGCTGCAGAGTAAATACAGACTGTCTCAAATGGACTTTATTACTATTTATGTCATTCATGACAAGTAAAGACATTTTGTGTGGCACTTTACTTAAAATTAAATTTGCCATGAACTATACATTGGTTTAAGCAATTTTGTTCATCTTAAAATATCACAAAATTAATTTGCAAATATAGCTTATATTTATTTAAAATATTAGAAATAGCTTCTGCAAATTAGGTAATAATGTTTCTAGGCAACATTCAGTGAGTCTGTGTAGACATGACCATATATCTCACAGACAATGATATATTATATTAAAATAATAGAATTATAGTGCAAATAGGTCAAAGGTAAACATTTTTGATGGTTTGAAACATTTCCATTAAACACTACTAATTTCTTTTATCTCCAAACTAGCTGGTTTGGTAAAATTACTCCACAATATTTCTAGACTGATTTCTAGCCCAACCTGAGTCAACTATCCAAATTTCTGGATGTTGAACAGAGATCAAACTGTAAGTCTTCTCCCATTTGTTTGCTACTAATAACCTGGGAGAAATACTTCTGACTTTCCCCATCTGGAGAGTAGATCCAAATGAAAGCTGCTGCATTGTAAATCATCTCTATGACACTAGAATAAGAAGGACAATATTTGTTTGGAAGAAAATATCTTCATGGATATCTTCATGACTTTCTTCTTCTACCCACAGTGAAAAGAGCTCATCTTTACCTTTCCAAGAGCTGCCAACACAGTGAATTACTGGATTACTCCTGAGTCCGTACTGAAGCAAATAGCCCATTGTGAAGATTTTCAGCTGTAACTAAATCAAGAAGCTTTTTTTTTTGTAAATTGTTTAGTTAAAACCATACTGTGTCCAAACATGCCTATTGCTCCTGCTCTTCCAGGCCTTCCAGGCATAATTTCTCTGTGGTTGTTTAGATTATATTGGCTCTTGCAGCCATGAAATCAGGTGGATTTTGTGTAATATAATTCAGCAGCATGCCAAATTTTAGAGAGTCTACATTGGCTGCCAGCAGAAGCTGTAATATGTTCTGGCTGATACCATGGAGAGGTTGAGAGAGGGAAGGGAAAAAAGGGCTATTGACCTTCCTTCTGAGAGAAGAAAATGGAGCATACTAGTGAAAACCAAGTATTTCCTTAAAGATCAGTGACGGCAATCTTACATAAGGCAGTGCCTGCCTGACTGGTTGCTAATCCTTTCTTTAGGAAGTTGCTGAGGGTGAGTGAAGTTATACTGCAGTATACCACGGTTATACTGCAGTAGGAAAAAGATATATGATAGCATGGATTAATTAATCTGTATCCTCAGATATTTATACACATACAGGAACTGGCAATGCCTTGAAATTCATAGGCAGTGCTATGTCACTGTCTTAATAGAATAGCAACATATGCAACATATGCAACGTAAGTATAATGTTCTATTTTCCCAGCTATGGCAGTCCCCTATTCGTGCATGTGAAATGCAATAGGAGTATTGTTTGAAATTAAAGCAGTAGTATATGTATGATGTGCCAAGGGAAGAAATCTACTCCTCCACTGCATACTGTGAACTACTTCTTGTTGTATGCTGTGTTTGTATGTGTGTATGTATGTGTTTAAATGGAGCCATGCAGCAAATGGCTGTGGCACTCAGATGTGCCCTTACCCTCTAGAATGAGCAAAGGCAAGAGAAAAAGGGAGGGGGTAGATGTGTGTAGGACTAAGCAGCCACCAGGGAGAGGACAGAGGAGAAGGTACGACTGAAGACTGAGTGTGACCAAATGCATCTGTTGATGCTCCTAAATTAAAAACTTTGACTAGCAGCAGTGACCGTTGGAAAGACATACTCTAGCAAAGAAAATGATGCCTAGATTTTGTGAAGCGATCAGTGCATGCTTTGCAAGAAAAAAAAAATTATACTTGAAAGCAAAATTGATACTATTAACTGTGAGATTCCACTCTCTATTGTTGTCAGTAAATCTTTTAAGAGATCAAACCAGAGAACTGTTTTTCTACTTAACTTTACCTTTTTATTTAATCATGAAGAAGGAAAATCAGTGTTATTCCATTAATACTTTGTTTCCACAGAGACACTCAAGAAAGCTAAGCTGAATTAACTAAAGATTTAAATTTAAAGCACACAGAGCAACTTGCATTAGACCTCTTCATGGTAGTGCTCAGAAACAGCTTTCATTTATGAAAATTTAATTTGCTTCTGAACAATCCAAACCCTTTCATCCTGAGTGAAATTTTTTGAGCAGAAGTCTAACATGGTTTAACACGTCTCATATTCATACCTTTGGATAAACAGACTGCTCCTTCTTAGCAGGCCTGGGAAATTAGACCTCCAAAGAAAAGTTTAGATAATTTCTGTGCCATAACAGAACTTCATGCCAGATTCTTGTATTTAAGTGATATATTTTAATATATAGTTCAACAAGAAAAACACAACTAAAAGATACTACATTTGCCCAACATTAATGGGTTAATAATTTACAGCAAAGAGATTCCTTAATACTACATGAGCAATATTTTTTACAAAACACTTAGAAGATAATGCATAAAGTCTTATAGGTGAGGATTTACTTTACAATTCTTACATCAGGCAAAGCAGCATTAAAGCTCCATTATGAGTTTTCTCTTGAATTTTTAGCATTTCATGAGCCTTGTAAAAGGTAGACTAACTTTATATGGACTGCTTATAATGATGATAGATTCTTATGTATGTCTTGCAGGAGGATGCTGTGCATGTTTCTGCAGCCATGAAAAATCTAACTACTTACTGAGACAGCAAGTATGGAAAGGGAAATGGAGTAGGATGGATAAGCAGAAATGAGAGTCAAACCCATGATTTCACTCATATGCTTGCCATGCGAGAAAGTGTTAAAAACCAGGTGGCACTCAGAAGGCTTTGCATAATGCAGGTCCTATAACCCAGCAGTCTTTTCATTTCTCTCCTCCCAGTGAAGAATATTTAACTCGGGAACTACAGAGAGAATTTAAAACAAGAGGCCAATATTTTCTTTGTGAAGAGATTGGTTTTCTTAATAACTATTGGTTGAATGTACTAGGGGGAATATGATTATGTTGAACTCTTTATGTTAAAACATTTGAAAATTATCACGGCAATCTTAATGAGAAAATATTTTCTGCACAACCTCCTGCATAGCACCAAACCAATTTGTTAGGAATGTATTATGAAAACTACACGCAATGTAACTATTCCCCAATACACTGAGCTAATGGGAAAGTCTTGGGGCCCATTTTGAAGCAGAAGGACATCATTTTCCAAAAATCTCATGGTCTTTTTTACATGAAAGGAGGAAGAGATGAAGAGGTGCTCCCTTCTTTGAACAGCAATTAAAGGTGAGGGCAGGGTGCCTGGATTATTTTTTTAAACAAAGAGCTGTTCGAGTCTGTGAACATAACACCTGGCATGTGAAACTATTTGTCCCTCAAACAATACTAGGTAATAAAAGAAATAACTGTGTGGGCTAAAGGTAGAAAAGCATCTTAGGAAAAGGTTTCCGACTGAGTCTTAAGCCTAACCATGTGTCTATAATCTGCTGGCGAGAGTGCTCTCTCTACCCCCCGGACTTCCTCCTCGCCAGTCACTGGGCACGTCCTGACACATTCTCCTTCCTTATACCATAGAGGCAAAATTTCAAGGTGTGGATAGTGAAATGCCTACTGGTATCATGGCTATGTTCATACCACAGAGTGTACAGACACAACCTGCTGTACAGTGGCACAAGTTATCCCAGATGAATGTTCGGTCCACAAAATCACCAGTGTTTTACACAGGAATGAAAAACATGGGAAACGGATGTGGTTTCACCTATGATTTAGGCAGATATAGGTCTTGACATACAACATTAGCCAACATCTGTATCAATGGGGAACACTTCACATGTTATAGTGTAAAATGAATGGGCAATAGTCTACATTTGCTGCTGGAGCATTTCCCCTGTGCTGGGAAAAGGCTTCATATCACAAAGCTGGAGCACAGATTTTCTAGCTGATTTAAGGAAGGCCAGAGTTGCTACTTCTCTGTTAACTGCTGGCATGAAAAGCCAAAATGAAGCTGTTGAACATGGTAAAACTTCAGGCTTATTTGAAAAAGACTATCCACATCTGTCCTTCCCTGCAATACAATGATCAGTAAGATGCTTGGATCAATAAGGACCTGTTGGAGCGGGTCCAGAGGAGGGGCCTGAAGATGATCAGAGGGCTGGAAGAAATCTCCTACGAAGAAAGGCTGAGAGATTTGGGGTTGTTCAGCCTGGAGAAGAGAAGGCTCTGGGAAGACCTTACAGCAGCCTTCCAGTACCTGAAGGGGGCCTACAGGAAAGTTGGAGAGGGACTTTTTGCAAGGGCATGTAGTGAGAGGACAAGAAGTAATGGCTTTAAGCTGAAAGAGGGTAGATTTAGATTAGGTACAAGGAAGAAATTCTTCACCATGAGGGTGGTGAGGCACTGGAACAGGTTGCCCAGAGAAGCTGTGGATGCTCCATCCCTGGAAGTGTTCAAGGCCAGGTTGGATGGGGCTTTGAGCAGCCTGGTCTAGTGAAATGTGTCCCTGGTCACGGCACAGAGGTTGGAACTAGATGATCTTTAAGGACCCTTCTAACCCAAGCCATTCTATGATCCTGTGTTTATTCCCTGGGACCAAGTCAGCCTGGTCCTGGAGAGATCAAAATAAAATAACATGGCTCGCAATGTTTGTGAACATCGTATGTTGCTATGTTTTACCTTTAGTTTTCCATGGTTCTTAATACTACTACAAACTAAATAAAGACAAATTTAATTTAATAGAACAGGATTTCAAGCTGAATGGAATGCAATGTCCTATTCAAGTTAAAAAAAGAATAAACAAATTGAATATAAACTTATCCTGTGATGAGGCATTAAGTTTTCTCATGCACAAGCTTGAAGTTCTCGTTGCAGCTTATCTCCTAACAGTGTCTGCAGACACAGGCTCACATGTGGAAGCTGGAAGGCTGAAGAGGTTCATCTCCATGATCTCTACCTCTCCTCTGGGGTGGCTGGTTGCACCATACAGCTGCTCCTGCGAGAGGCTGCCTAAAGTAAACTGGCAACGATTTTGGTTTGTTTTGCTTCACTGACTGTGACACTGGGAAGGTCTGAAGCTGCCAGATCTCCTGTTGAGATATGATAGTGGCAGGGTGGCACCTCTCAGAGAGGAGCTGGATGGGCAGGTTGAATATGTCACCCCGTCACCTGGCCCAGTTTAATCCACACTACATTTGAGAGGCTAAAATAGCATCACTCAGTACTCCTTCCTTAGGTACACAAAGTCCTGTTGACTTCAGCAAAACTTTTGCGAGCAAGGTCCATAGTGCAGTTCATCAGAGACAGGCTGAATCTGCACACTGAAGCTTAGGATGTTTGAAAAAATATGAATATTAGCACTGACAGAGACCAAAGGACAATTGAGAGCTGAAATAGTGGGCTGACAGACAGCAATTAGCTGAAAATGGAACTTCTTTGCTTCACTTCTCTTCATTTATTCTCACAATACAGATCATACATTTTTCATGAGAAGCAAATGTCTATGCAGATAAACATCTGCAGCGAGTGCAACTGGGATGCAAGAACCCATTCTGAACTCAGACATGAGTACCCTTCTGAAGCTACTGACTATAATACAATATTGTAATAGTTTAGAAGTCGTATAATGGAATCTGTACTGTGCCCCACTTCTCTAAAGATGCACCAACCTCTTGACTCAAATGAAAAAACAGATCAAGAACAGAGAAAAACATTTCTCATTTATTCTCATCCTTTGACTGATACTTTCAAAATTACAGAAAACTTCACTTTTTACCATATTTTACTTGTATCATATTTGTGTTCCATATTTCTGCAACAGAACAATGAAGAGTAAAGCAAGTGGCTTTGAATGTCAAGGTTGATCTCAAAAGCTTTATTCAGTTCTATTCTTCATGTCAATCTCCTGCCCATTTCTTTGAAAATGTATCCCCATGTTCACACAGAAGTGATTGCAATTTGCACTGTAGTACAGAGTATTCGTATCACTTGGATTCTCATATGAGCTACATAGAAGGCAGAAACTGTCAACCTCCATATGCAGAACACAGGAAAATCTATTCTGATTTGAAATAATTTAATAAATCTACTTAAAATTTGAAACAATGTTCATAAACATTCCAGTGTATCTTGACAGCTGTTTCTCAAAAGGAAGGGATAAAGCTTATTTTTAAAATACTCTCATAATTTTGAGAAAAAATGCCAGCTCCTGCTGTGTCCCCCTCTGTAGAGACAGGCACTCGACGACCACTGTGGAATTAAAGTGGCCACTTTTCCAGGTTTGAATGCACAAGGTCCAATTCCTGAGCTGAGCCAATTTATTGTCAAATTCAGTTGGGGAAAGAAGAGGAAAACAGGGATTACATATTTATTTTCTTGGTCCTGGTATCAGTCAGATATGACTGTCAGCATAATTTAGGGAAGCCTAATACAATGTTTGAATCTTCCCTTCTGCTTGATCACCATCAGTCTTGCAAGTATTTCCTTCCAATGGTCCCACAGGAGGTCAAAATCGGCCTAAAAATCAGGTCACACAGAAGGTCACTGATTTCAGTGGCAGGATTTCACAGCAGTAATAAGCCTGGCACCAAACGGATCCCCTTGTCCTCCCCTAAGCTCCCAGATTTTTCCCCTTACTATGCTTTTTCCCATTATAAAGACGGTATAAACGCAGGACAGTGTGAGAACCGCTTTCCCAGGCTGTTTTAGTCAGAGGGCTCACTACTACTAATGCTTCTCCACAAAGATTTAATAAAATCAGTGACAAGGAATGGGAACAGATAATGTCATTAATAGAGACTAATAAGCTTGTTGTTCTTAACTAATCATATTTTAGGATTGTTTGTGCAAAGATACATACTCAGAGGGCCAAATAAGACAAGCCATTAAACCATTCCAGGATTGTTAGTTATTACAGCAGGCTGAAATCTCTTTCATTTTCAAAATGCCATCTAGATCATGGAGGGAGCAAAACAAAACAGAATGAAAGCAGTGTACAGGAGTTCTGTAATATGTGAATGAGCATGGTAACTTTCCAAGAGTTTTAGTAGTCCTAGCAAACTTGCTGTTCATAATACTGTATCCTAATGATTATTGCTCTGGACAAAGTTTTGCCTTCACTTTATTCTTTGATCATAAAAGGAGCTATTGTGCACTGCATTGGTATTTATTTGCTTCCACTCATGATTTTCTCTACTGGAGACTTTTGTAGGAAATACAGTCATCAGCACTCTGAGAAAATTCATGCATTCCATCTCCCAATGATATGCATTCACTTAGTGCAGAATAAGTTCAAGGAAAGGAATGCAATTTTTAGATTTTAGTTTTGCTTTTTCCTGATTGCAGAGTTTAAAAATCTTCTGCATGAAATAATACATTTCCCAAATAATGAGAATTATGCCATTTCTTCTAATAAATGTTATGAAAGACGTGTGTCCATAGGAATGTTCCCAGCCTCCAGGATCCCTATAGAATATGATGGAGCGGTTACTCTGGCAAGGTCCAGAGATGACTGTAGCTGTCAGGAATCTCAGTGCTGGAATAGCTCTGATATCTAAGGCAGTGGGATGCAAAATAGCTGCAGCCATGCCCAGAATGTGGGTTTTGTGAAGCCACAGGAGGGCATCCTGACACACCAGAAATATGCCAGGTGACCAGGGGGTCAGGAGAGACCTTTCTGCACCATAGAGTAACATGAAGGCTGCTAAGAAGTAGTAGGGTCACCAGCTGAGTGAGCTTTCCTCCTTCCTTTTCTTCATCCAGAAATTTTGTCTGGGAGGAATGGGAACTTTATTTATTTGGGATTCCTGGACATCCTGTAGTATCACTGGGGCAGAGTCCCTGACTAAACTGATGGATATCAAGAAATTCCAGAGCAATATCCCTGGTGTGTGCCCACTAGGTCCTGTGCATTCTGGACATGTAAACTGTGTATGTTTAAATAATTTGTGCAGCACGTGCGTGGTTAGTCAAACACATGTAGATGCCCTGGACTCACTGCATATCTGCCATAAGGCATATATATACCCATGAATTTCCGTCAGAGAGATCCATAAATAAGAACGTCCTACATTTAAGTTCCAAATTTGCATATCTTCATGTTCAGGATTATATTTGTGTGTGTGTACATATATAGATGCATATATGTATATATGTGCACATATACATATGCATATACAGGCCTTGTTGATACTAGTTCTTAAGTTCTGCCAGAACTTGGGGAGCTCTGCACATAATTGTTGTTCCCTAGCAGGTGCCCATGCCCTGAGCACATTGATCCTCTAAAGAGCTTGAACGATTTCACCCAGGAAAGCAGAGCAGTCTGCTGAAGCAGGGTTGTAATACAGCTAAAGGTAATGCAGGAGAAATACTATTGGCCTAATCTTAACCTTCACATCCAGGCAATTCTTTGGACCATCTGTGAGTCAAGAATTCATTCAGATCTGATTACTTCTAAAGTCTCTACCGACCTGACTGAGCCTGAATCACAAGTCGTTCTGCATGTCTTCAGGTAAAATTGACCTGCTTTGCTCTACTTTATTCATGTCATCTTTTGTGCTCAAACTGCTTTTTCTACGGTCTTCATGCTCTGCGACACCTTTTGTGCCGGGGCCCCAGTAATTCTTTTCCCAGCATGTCTTACTACGTATATCCTGCCAGTGCACTTTCCTGCAAACTTCCTGGGAATAGCTGGGTACAAAATAATATCAGTTCCACAGAAGAGTCTGTGCAAAAGTGTAAGAGAGCAGAAAGCCTGGACATTTGTTGTAGTATTTAAATCACAGAAAATAGTGACCTAAAAATTGACTATAGACATAGAAAGAACAAAAAACCCACTGTGGTCCCCTTGAAAATTCTCTTTCTTTTTTTTTTTTACTGTTTTGAGATACACATCTTTCCACACTTCTGAGCTGTTCTTTCATCCAGGACTGACTAAACATAGCATGACTAGCTCCTTCCAGCTCAGGGGATACATATTTGGCATCCTTTCAGAGGAAAGAAAATAATAATCAACTTGGACTTTCCAAAATTAACCAGAGAGCACAGAACATAGTTTGCAAGTGCTACCAAGATTGAAACAGAGTGAGATTTCCAAATGCTCATTTTGGCTTTGCAATTGACACAAGATTTTTTTATTATGTTATTTAGTGACATGGCTTTTTACCAGAGTTTTTACAAGACACTGCAATGACTTTCTTCCTCCCGCTGAAGTTTTTACTTTGCCAGAGTAATTTAAAATAAACTGCATGTGTATTATAGTCAAGACATTTACAAATTAAGGATGAAATTGTGTCCTTCCCCATTTGTTACCCTGTTTTCCTTCAAGATTTCTACAGAAAATATGAGATGATTGCAGTGACTGAGATTTAATAGCGCATTAAGTCTCCTTATACCTATAAAAACCAAAACCACTGTGCCTCTTCTATCAGACATGGAGTCTGATACTCAGGCTTTTAGCTTCAAACTGAGATTTTTCTGCTTTCAGGTTTCACACATGCTTGCTAAATAGCAGAATTAGGGCAGGAGCATTTATTGCATTGGATATAGTTCCTGTAATAAATATTCAAGGTACTGTGGACTTAAACAGAAACTTTCTTTAAAGCTCCAGATCTAAATAAAACAGAAGAAATGAGGGGATGCAATTGTTCTTTCTTAATGTTAATTGAGAGTAGTTGATCAGTAATTAATCAAGATGAAGAGTAATTGCAGTGGCTCAGGTTGGGAACACAAGCCAGGTTTATTCTAGAGCATTCATATTTCTTTCAAATGGCTTCTTAATCTGAGTAATGCGGCTACTTGGCTTTTTTTGGTAGAAGAGGGTGGTGCTCTTAATGACACTTCAAGGTAGAGCCTATATTCTAATATATCTGAATCACCTTTCCCCCCACTGAATATGTTCCCTTCTGGAATGAAAACCATTAGTAAAAGTATAATTGCCAGAGTTCAGGACTCTGGTTCAGTCTTCCACCTCTGGGATTAGAGAGGTTAAAGGCATGACAGAATCACATACTGTTCCCATGGAAACTTTTTTGGCATTGATGCTTCCAGGCAAATGACAATACTGGTGAACGTTTAAAGAACAGGATTTCAAATGTCTGTTTGAAATACTTCTCAAATCCTGCTCTTGCCTAAGGGAGAAAAAAAATAATAACAAAACACCAATATTAATAATAATAATGTTCTGACTCATGCACATTGTCTCTAATTCAATTTTTAAGTGACTCGACATGGGTTTAACTGCATGTCGGGATTCATTTTAGACTGGGCACTATAATTGCATCTGATCTGGTAAAGGCTGGAGGGGTGGTTTTTTAAGGGTTGGTTTTGTTTTGTTTTGGTTTGGTTTGCTGTTTATTTTAAAATCACTGTACTGATGCTTTATATCTGGGGACTGAAGCTAGCCATAGGCTATTCTGCTAGCCTTCATTGACCTGAGACAGAGGAGGAGGGGCTGGTATTCCATCCTTAGGTGCATGTTCCAACATGTGGCACTAGATATCCCCCCGTGTGTCTGTCCTCATACGTGTACAGGTCCTGCCTGTTGTTATTTATACAGCAGTGGCCTCCTCAGGAAAGCTGGGGTCTGCTTATGGGCACTGAGGCTGGAGCACAGAGGGAGAAGAACCTTCTCCAGCCCTGAAGCAGCATCTATCCACCTACAGGTCACTTGAAGAAAGTCCCTTTAAAGAGCAGCCTCGGCTGAACCATAGCAGTAGGTCTTTGCAGAAGGTGTAAGGAGAAGGGTTTCTCCCCTGTTTTCTTAGAAATCCTATACAACTGGACAGGGGCCCTACACCCTTAGAGGTCAGCAGGAAAAACTTGCTCCTTCCTCATGCTCTGGGGCAGTCCTGCTGAGCAGCCTGGGGTGAGCACCCAGCTCAAAGCCCTTCCTGCAGCTCTTCATGCTGATGGCAGGTACAAGGGGCATTCCCTTGGCAGCATTTCTTCTTGGCCTGTTCTTTACTGAATTAATCCATTTGATCTTTTGCACTGCTTACTGGTCAGCCTTATTAGAGAAACTTCACTGGCGTGTTACCTGTCCTCCTTGACTACCACTAATTACTTTTCAGTTCATAAGTTACTTTCCCCCAAGAGTATAAAAGACCACTTTTCTTCAATAATCCTGAATGCCTTCACAAACCCCATAGTTTTTCCTCTTTTAAAAATACCCCAAAATACAGAAAGATAAGCAAATAAAAAATAGCAATACTTCAGAAATGAAACTGTTCATTAAAGCAAGGATGGAATGGAGAAAAGAGAAGGTAAATTGTAGGGAACAGGGAGTTGCACAACTCTGGGGCTGCTCCAGTAAAATCTTTTTCACCCATGGACGTTGAGCTGATGCCAAAATCCTCACAACCACGCAAAAGGTGACAGCCAAGGTCTGAAAAACAAACAGCACCAGTTCTTGCTGAAAATTTATAGCAGCAATGAAAATGACAGAGATAATTTTGTACCGTTTTTCCCAAAAAGAAAAATATGTAGCATTTTATTGAACATCCCCTTTTTGTTCTCCCAGTGCTGTTCTTCATCAGTGACTCCAAGTGGCAGAGAAATGATCATTACCAGCTGAAATACTATTTGTGAAATAGAATTTCTGGCACAGTGGGCAGATAAAAGTGCGTTTTGTCAAACCCCGTGGTTGCTTAAAACACTGCTTAAGAAAGGGCCGTGGGGAGCTAACAGCGTATGAAGGGAAGTAGTCCTCAGGAGTGCTCTCAGTTACACATCCTGAACTGGACAAACTTTCTAAGTCCCAGGGTTTTCCTCTGTAAATGTGGAAAAGAGAAAAGGGTTACTCTTACAGATAGACAGCGTGTTGAACCTTCCGGAAAATAGCACCATTACTAGACAGGTTTTGCTTAACATCGAACCAAAACCTTGGCTACCAAAGGAGCAGAAACTACTAATTATTGCTCAGCCTTCCAAAATTGTTTCATAAACGAAAAGTAAGTGCTGGAGTGTTTGAGGGCTGAGGTGCTATGAGATGTAACATGAGCAGGCACAGTGCTGTATCACTGTTGGAGCATACCAGCAAGCTTCCAAATATTTTGAGATCTTGACCAAATATACACACAAATTTGTCTGTTTAAAATCACTGTCTTAATCCAGCCTCCAGGCAAAGGTGACAGGTAATACTGAAACAAACAGCCGTACTAATTAGTAATACTTCTATGCAGTAAACAAATACATATAAAACATCGTTCTTTTTCCCAGCCCCAGAGCCATTCTTTTGCCTTGTAACAACAGTGAAGCCACCTTTCCGTTGTGTCTAACTTGAAGAGGGATAATAACATTATCTATGGCAGGTAGATTAGATGTCAAGGGGTTTGTTTTCCAACCGGGATTGCACGGTCTCACCTGTCATGGCATTTCTGCATTGCTCTGTTGTAAGGCACACTTGTCACCCCTGACTAGGAACAGATCCACCCGAGATCTGGATGCTTTGTCCCTGCTTGGCCTGATATGGGTGATGAAGAAGAGAAACAGAAAATCAGTAACTGTGATATGCGGGAATACGAAGTTTTCCCTGTTTTGAATTAGAATCATTAGGAAGCTAAGAGTCAAAACAAATATTGTCACCTGTATTTTAATATTTTCATAAAATAGTTAACGATATATGCTATTTGTTGGAAACACAGTTATTTAAAACTCCTGTCTCCGTAGTAATTTTACTTTAGGAAGTACATGGGATTTCCAGTACTGTACAGAGAGTTGATTTTAGATTCTATTTTGACACAAATGTTCTGCTAATAGCTTGCCTAGGCAGAGGCATTAAGAAAAATTAAAACAATCTGACTAAAGTAGTGAAGTTAGAGTATTTGGGACCCTTGAATAAAAGCTCTCCTTTTAAAACAACCACCACCCCAAAAAAACCCCACAAAACAAACAAAAACTTTACCACGCTGTGACTGAATTCTTCCATTAAAAAATTCTCCACCGTAACTGTTTCCTGGGTAAAACCCAAAAGTTTCTCTTTCTGAAGGTGTGTGGGGTTCAGTAATCACTTTTCAAACTCTCGTGCAAACTTCTGCATTAAGAGTTTGGGCAGGAAGCAATCAAGGAGAGCTGAAGTGATGAGAGATTGGCCTCGCTCCAGCTGAGGGGACAATTGCAGCGGCAGAGCAATCTTTCCTAATTGAAGAAAAAGATGAGAGGTTGGTCAAGCAGCAAGAAAGAGGGCAACATCACAAACCCAAACTGTTAATTCCGAACCCACTGGTATATCTCTGACTCCCCAGAAAGTGAGGAGAGTGGAAAGCCATCCAAGGTGAACATTCATGGCATCTTGAAAATTATGACAGAAAGGGAATGAAAGTAAGAAGGGGGCTACTATTCCTCCTGTGCCATGAAGCCACCCACCCTCACACACACAAAGTGGACACCTGTTGAATGAAACCATAATGAAAGAGGCTGGAGCAAGGACATGGTGCAGGGCGTCAACGGGACAGGACTTTCTTTTTGCAGAAAACTGGCCTCTGGCCTTGTGAGTATAAAGTAAATTCCAGGTTTTCTGTGGGATATATGTCAGACACTAAAAAGAAGTCATGGAGAATGAGAGGAACCTTATATCTCCCCTGTGTCACGGATGGAGTGAGAGGTAGGCAAAATAATATGGTTTATTAGTGTAAAAAAATGAGTTAATAAAGTTCAGTGATAAATGCAACAATAGTTTATAAGATTCGATGGCAAGGTACACTTTATTCAATATATAACAGCGAGTTAAGGCACTTGGTTATTTACTGCACAGAGGACAGGGTCAGACAAAGCTGACAGGGAAACCATCCCATTGAGTCAGGAGGTTCAGACAAGATCCCCTTGCTTTCTAAACTCCTTCCTCAGAGAGGAGTCTGGGCATGGCTGGATGCAGCCCTAGTCCCAGACTTGGTCAAGGGTTTATGTCTAAAGGATTATAAATGCACAATCAATCCTTTGTATCACTTAGCCAAGGTTTCAGAGTTAGCATGCTGTTAGCCACTTACCGAGAATCTGTTGTGGTAAGGAATCTCTCAGCCTCGAGGAGCAACCTTGAGAGGCGTCCCTGCCCACGGGGAGATCCTGGCATACAGTCCGCTGCCGGGCAGGAGAGCTCCCAGGGCTCTTGGGCTGCTCACTGTTGGTGGGGGTAAGATAATTAGCTCATAGTCATATTTGCATACTGACCACTATGCTTAGGTGGCCACATTCCACAATAGCCCTTGGCTATTGTATTGTTATCTGTCTCTCCCCACATCCAGTGGGTGCATCCTTCACGACCAGACACATCTATCACCACCGCCACAGGTGGTTACCACTTAAAAGAGGTCAAAGGAGGGGGAGTCAGAGGCAAGGGGGGAGCACACCACCACACCCTGTCATTTGAGCCTGGTGCCAAAGCAGGGAACTGATAGTCACAGGCAGGCTTCTAGGTGGACCGTGCATCTGGTATACTACTACAATTAGGCTTCAAACTAAAGGAGAAAGTGGGTGTTGATCACTACAGAAGCCTGTGGTTGCCTTTTGGTTACAAACATTCATTATAAAATTATTTAGCATTTCTGGTTTTAATACTTTAGGTGTGCCTCTGGGAGCCTTTCCAATAGTAAACAGCTGTATTTTCAGGACTTTTCTTCTGTACCCTCGAAAATGAAAAGAAGCTTTGGGATGGATGGTCCTTGTCTTAATCCACCTCCTCCAGGAAAGTAGATAAGCTGAACCTAAATTTCTTTGGCTGAATAGGGCATATGTCCTGGCACAAAGGTTCCTGTGATTCTCCTCTGAAGAATATGGACGATGAAGGGTTTCCCCCTTCTCTTCTAGAAGGCAGTCCTTATTCTACAGAATTTTTCTGAAATATGGGAAAATGGGAAACATGCAGGTGTCAGCAGCAGGCAAGCCATACGGACAGTGCAGTCTGGTTCGCTTACAAGGTTACATACAGAATGAAATGGACTCCCAGAAATTCCTTGGAGTAACTATAGGGCCAGCAGAGGCAGGCTGGGCTTGCCAGGGTGCAGGTGTGCTGAGTACCCTATCCTGGCAGGGAAACTCGTCTTTGCTGAGCTTTGCATTGCCACGGGTGACCAATTTCCACACCTGAAGGGAGCCACAACATGAGTGCTATATTGCAGCCTGCCAAAGAAATACACATCATCCTGGGAAATTCCCTGGAGAGAGCTGTGAACATGGGCTAAATGTACTCGTTACAGCAGCGGAAAGAGAGCCAGTTAATGGGAGCAAAAAAGGTTAACTTAATATCCATGAGGTTTACAGGTCAGCAACTAAGGTGCCCATAGGTTTTCACCGAATGCTACAGTAACAAATTGCTCTTAAGCTACTATGGGGAATACAGGAAAAGATCCTGATTCTTGCATCTGAGATGGAAGACCTCAAACCTGACCAGGTGCTCAGATCTACCACCAGAGCCTGTCCTGTATCCTGGCTGGGAGGAGAATCCAGCTCAAACCAGGAGAACGGGTGGTACCGCCCCGGGAGGCTCGAGGGCTGGGGTACAGTCCATCTGCCGGCTCACCATTGCAGATGCTGTGTTCTAACTCCTTTCTTTTAAGATGAATTTCTTGCTCCTTGGGCTCTCAAAGCTCTCCACAATTTGTCATGAGCCAGGAAGAACCAACAAAGTAATTAATGCCTTACCCAGATCAACATTCGGGGTTCTCGCATTAGCCTTCACCAGACAGCAAATTATAAAACAGAAGTTTCAAAGAAAGCTTTTTGCTGCCTGTTAGCAAACCCCTAAGCAGCATGCCTGAATCAGAGGACGGTGTCCTGCCATGTTAACATCTGTGCAAAAGCCAGCCCCTCCCACTCACCTCAGTGGGGACAGTTTTCCACATGAGATTTTCACTGGGCTGCAGCACTGGTTTTGTTATGTTTATCTGAGAGCACACTACGGTCCCTCCAGTGGCAAGAGGACTATTATTAGCTTTTCATGTCGATACACTTGTAATTCTAAAAGAATAAGAAAACGAATCTGATGGCGTCAGTAAATCTGATGGCGTTAGTAGGACCTAGTTTCCAAATTAAGCTTCTTTGTAGCAGAGACTGCTTGAAATAACTTCTGTGATTTTTATCTTCGCTATTCACCCCTCTTGCAGTGTATGCATTTGTAGTCTTTTCAAAAAAGGCAAAACAGCTCCATGCAAGCACATTGCAGCCCTCCAGACTGTTAACAGCCCAGATGATTTTCAATCTCTCTGAAGCATGCACATGCAGACATTAGAAAGCAAAAGCAACAAACTTGCGCATACCTAGTGCCCAATGCTGTCACATTCCCTTGGCACATGGCCCAGGAATTTTCAGGTTCCCCCGAGACCTCAAAGTTTTCTTTAAAAGAAGTTCTGTATGGAGAGTGCTTGATCAGGGCCACATTCACCTCCATAAATGTCTGTTCTAGAAAATATTTCCCCAAAGGTCTGACTATAAGAAACATCATGCAATAATGCATTTGTGAGCCTGTTTGTGTAAGTGACTTATACAAATAAATGTTCCTTAGATATTAATCGTGATTCTCTTCCACTGACGTTAAACTTCTGCATTCCTCATCAGCCATTTCAGTGAAAAGGCACCTGCCTAACAGTTAATCAGTACCTTCTAAAATAACGTTCTTTGTTTTAAGTCATAATCCCAACATCCCAGCAGATGGCTAGGGAAATTCTTCTGAAGCCAAGCAGTACATTACAGGCCAAAAGGAGAACCAACCTGTGAGCATCCTGTTCCCAGATAGTTTACCCTCATTCATAACAAATACTAAGGAAAGTGAAATACTGCCAAATTTAAGGTTTACAATACAGAAATGCAAACATTTATTTTCCTTCTTTAAATAAAAAAAAAAAAAAATCTTGTGCAGGAAAAGGTTCAGTATTTCAGCTTTTACTGACAAGGCTCTAACTCCATTGGAAAGCAGGAGCTGTTGTTTGCACTGACATGGATTTACAACGATACTCTACTTCCCCTCTGTGGCAGAGTTGGATAGCTCACCAGTCATGCAGCCATACAGCAAGGAATGGAGGGGGTCTGTACTTCTGCTTATTAAAGAATTCCAATGAGAAAAAAAATAAATTAGGAATGATTGTCAAGAACAGTTTCAACGGCATTCATCATTTCATGACAGTCATTCATTTTTATTCCCATCTTCTACCTGTTTCAGAACTGTTTCTGGCACCATATATCGCACTTAGAATCACAGAATCATAGAATCATAGAATGTTTTGGGTTGGAAGGGACCCCTAGAGGTCATCTAGTCCAACCCCCCTGCAGTGAGCAGGGACACCACTAACTAGATCAGGTTGCTCAGAGCCCCATCCAACCTGGCCTTGAATGTTTCCAGGGACGGGGCCTCCACCACCTCTCTGGGCAACCCATTCCAGTGTTTCACCACCCTTGTTGTAAAGAATTTCCTCCTTATATCCAGTCTAAACCTACCCTGCTTCAGTTTAAAACCATTACCCCTTGTCCTGTCACAGCTGGCCCTACTAAAAAGATTATCCCCATCTTTCCTATAGGCCCCCTTTAGATACTGAAAGGCCGTAATCAGGTCTCCTCGCAGCCTACTCTTCTCCAGGCTGAACAAGCCCAACTCTCTCAGCCGGTCCTCATAAGAGAGGTGCTCCAGCCCTCAGATCATTTTTGTGGCCCTCCTCTGGACCCGCTCCAACAGTTCCATGTCCTTCTTGTGCTGAGGGCTCCAGAGCCGGACACAGGGCTCCAGGTGAGGTCTCACCAGAGCAGAGTAGAGGGGCAGAGTCACCTCCCTCGACCTGCTGGCCACGCTTCTCCCGATGCAGCCCAGGGTACGGTTGGCCTTCTGGGCTGCCAGCGCACATTGCCGGCTCATGTCCAGCTTTTCATCCACCAGTACCCCCAAGTCCCTCTCGGCAGGGCTGCTCTCCTTCAAGGCAGGTTTTTAAAAATCTTCCTATTGCTGTACTTCCAGGCTTCAGGCTCACAGCTGTGTGGAAGAGGAAGAAGGGTGGGGAAGAGGGTTTGCACTGTAGGCGGGGGTCTTCAAGCACCCCTGGCCTTGCACCCAGGCATGTATGGGTCTGAAAGGGCACAGGGCTTGCTGATTTGGGCACTACCATACCAGCGTCCCGTTGCTGCAGAGCCCAGTCGAGCATATCCATGCGACATCCCGCTGCGGCAGGTCACTGCGCCGGCATGGCGGGGCAGCTGGGCCAGCATGGTGGGACCACCGTGTGGGGCTCTCTGCTCTGGTGCGCTGGGTGCAGCTGGTACACTCCGCGGTTCAGCTCTGTCTCAAAGCTGTAAGTAGAAAAAAAAGGGAGGCAGCCCTGGAGAGCCTTTTCCAGGGTCTATGCCGGAGTGTTTAATAGGAGGTTCATCCAGGTGTGCAATTTCCTTTTCATACAAGGAAACCAGATCCCAGGATTACGAGTCAATGTTTTCCAGGGGCAGAGAGTCACACTTAAATCATTCAGACAACTATCTCTTCTCTATAGGGAAAACGCCAACAAACCACAGACAGAAGGCAGAATAAACCCGGATGACTAAAAAAACTTTAATTAAACACAACTCCAGACATATGCATTGGCAACCACTGTCTGCTTATATGTTGTTGCTAGAAGACAGTGTTAAATATTAGGTAATTCAACGATGCATTTGTATAACCTCGGTTTATTTCTTTTAAATGTAAGAAAGGGTATTTTAGTTTCATTTCTCTTTTCTGACTCTGCAATTCATAGAACCATTTGGTTGGAAAAGACCTTTAAGATCATCGAGTCCAGCCTCCAGTTCTTGGGGCGGGGGGGCAGATTCCCCATCATTTATTAAATCAAATTTCTCTTATTAATCTGAAAGTATTTTATGTCTCCAGACAATGCATATGACTGTAATCTAAAAGTTAATTATTAATTTATTTCAGGAAACGTAATATATTGGTATTTTTAATAATGCAAGTAAGTACATGAAAAATGGAGCTGCATCAGTTTTAAAACTGTTGACCAGTGAATCTCTGAAATTTTGTTGCCTTTATTAAAGTGATATAAAGAATGGTTTTGCCACTCTGTAGACTGTTTCTTAATGTCTTACTCTTCTACATCTTCCATTTTCACATGTTGGGGGCTTTTTTTATGTCTTATCTGCACTAGACACAGTATTTACAAAGTAAGATGTGCTGTTTCAGCTGTTGTTGCTCACAATTTTCCTTTCTTGCTTAAGCCCAAGTGTGGGCACAGAACTGAGGCAGATGGAGAAGAACGTGGCCCGGTTACCGATCCTGAACAGGTGGAACAATATCCTGAGAACCCAGCACGGGCTGGTCAGAGGTTTGCATTGCCATTGCAAGAGGCAAGGCAGCTGTCGTTCCTGGCTAAAGAAATCATTAACTGGTGCAAAGGGGAGGAGAAGAGGCTTGATTTTTAAAACTGCGTGGTGGGAAATGAGATTGAGAACATACAGTGGACATCTTTGTACACCCTAATTGGAAATGAACAGATGTGGGACATAGAAATACTCTGCTTTGATGATCTCTTAACTGCAAGCCGGTCACTGTGGGAGATTCCCGGCTAAGGCACCACGGTAAGGTGCCTTTCTGGACTGATCTGTATATAAGGAGTTGTTTGGGAGGGTACTCTGCACACTGACAGTATATGGATGGATTTAAAACTAGCACTTAAAATTCACTGTCATGAGAGAGAGGGGTAAGGATTTGAACACATCAGCAATAGAAAAATGTAGAAAATATTCTGACAAAACACAGGCGCTCTGATTGTGGCAGAGTTGGGAGAGGTGAAGAGGAAGTTACTCCCGGTTGTACTGGGTAGCAAACTTGCCCAAAGTCACAGACAAAGTAGAGGCAGGAGTTTGAATCTCTAGAATTGCAACCCCTTGCATTCATGTTTTGACTTCTCTGTGAAAATCAGAACTTTCATCAGTACCCAGTATCATATCAATGTTACAGCTGAAGCAGAGCGATGGGCAGTCCAAGCTCCTTTCTCGGATCCTTTGGACACTGATGCTGTCAGATCACAATCCAAAACTTGAAACAACAGAATAAAATCTTCAAGGAGCAGGCAGCCAGCCTGGGATTTTTCAAGACCAGCACTGTGTGGGGGTTGCAGAAGCCTCCTCACACAACCATGTTCCATAAGTCTTTTTATGAGACTAGTCATGATGAAGCTATAAAGATGATCTATGGTTGTTTCTTAATTGTTAGTATACTGAACTCTCCTGGCAAGCAATATGAAGGTGAAACATTTTCCAAGACTGACATATCATAGGTGCCAGAAGAGCCATACATTGCTGCTTCACTTCACTGGAAACAGAAAAAGAATATGATCATACAGTTGCATTTCAGGAGCTGTAAGCACAAAGCGACAGTGGGTCAGAGTCATGCAGGTAGTTTCGTGGCAAATAAGAGCAATTCAGCTGCTGCCTCCTGCACCCTCCTTCCCAGTGACTGCCTGGCCCTGACCTGAAACATTTCCCTATTTTTTTGTCAGGTGAGTTGTCGTGTTGCCTCAGAGAGCATAAACAGCTCTGCACCCGGTCAGGCGAGCGCTCGAGGCAGCAAGAAGGCAGAGAAGGCAGAGAAGCAGCAGATGTGGTTGCATGGGTTTGGTCTGCTGGGGCAGTAACAGCTGAATCCATGGCAGAGCAGTGACTGGTGCCAAGGTTAGGGTAAGGGATGGAGGGAAGGTCTGAAGCCGTCCTTTCCTCTAAGTGGCTAGGAGTTGACCTGAAGCCCTTGAGGGTATTTCTGAGGGCATTTTCCTGAAGATTTTCTCTATTACATCTGCCTCATAGAAATCGAGAAAGAATAAACAAAGCAAATACCCCAGTGAAAGTCAGCCTTGCAGCCTCTCAGATGCAGGGACAAATCACGTTTTCCTTCTCAAGCCTGTGCCTGAACAACTGGAGCTGTTCTGCCGGGGACATACACTCTGCATAGCATAAGAAGGTCTATCAAATTCCATTCTTTTCCTCTAAGAAAGAGCTGAATTTGGAAATGGTCCCAGTTTTGTCCATTCTCCTTTCTCACTAATTTGTCAGCCCTGCTTGTCTTGGCTTAGCTACAGTTTATGGAAGTAACTCAGTTATACAGAGACTGTCAGTAAAGGGCCTATTTCTGTAAAAGGCTGAAGTTCATGTATACTGCTCCTACTCATGTTCTTCTGAACTGCTAGGCACGGTTTAAATAATGGATGAAAAATTTGCATTAAAAAAAAGCACCAAACAAGGCAAATAGTAATCCAGTGAAAAAAATCACTAAAAAAATCCTGGATTTTGGGTCTCCTGTGAAGTTTTAATTCAGACCTCTTTTCGCCTTGCATTAAGCTACAGGTGTCTACTTCCACAGTTATCCTCTGCTGATCTGCCCCATGATTTGCAGAAATGCTGAAAGCTCACGGCTTTAAAGAAGGCAGTGAGACCTGTGCCCTAACCATGTGAAACCTTCTATAATATCAGGGGATCCAAAGGCCCTGCCAGAGTGCTTTCCCCACAACCAGTTGCAACTTCTTAAACTTAATCTCACATGCTCAAGAAATGTTGGGGGGAAGGGATTCCTAAAGGTCGCTAGTCCAACCTCCTGGGAGGTTGCTCAAGCACAATTGTCACCAGCTCTAGATCTGGTTGCTTGTGGCTTTGTCTAGCCAGATCTTGAAAACCTCCACGTCTGGAGACTCCACAACCTCCCCCAGCTCATACTACCCTCAAAGTGAAAAAGTTTTTGTGAATGCCCTTTGTTACACTATCTGCCACTACCAAGAAGAGTGCAACCCTGGTGTCTTTGTAGCTACGCTTCAAGCTGCTACTAAATCACCCCTCAGCCTTCTCTTCTCCATGCTAAACCAGCCCACCCTCCCCTTCAGACTTCCTGAGCACATTGTGTGCTCCAGCACCCCAACCTTCGTGGCAGTCTCCTGCTGGGGACTCTCCAGTTTCTCCACAGCTCTGTTACAGGAAGGTGGGGGCCAATCCTGGGCAAATTGTTTGGGTGTGGTCTCACTGTCACCAAGGACAGTAATAATTTCCCTCAATCTACTGGCCATGGTACACCTGGCATGTATTTTGCCTTTTTTGCAATGAGACCGTGTTACTGGTTCATATTATGCTGTCTACTACAAACTTACTTTTCTATAAAGAGGACCATTCCTTCACCTCACAAGAAAAAAAGAAAAGCATTCGGACATCATTTTTTTTGACACTTCTCTTTAGCACTTATTGAGTGACCGTTTGATACCTTAGCACTCTCCAAAAAAAAATTAATTGCAGCAATAAAAATGTAGGTAAAGCTTAACCTGATTGCCCAGGGCACAGCAAAGAGCTTAGTAAGATCGATATCGGTATAAATTTATGCTCATTTTTTAAGGTGCCATTATACCATGCTCTAAAAGGAATTTTTGAAATGTAAATCAAAATTTTCTAAATCAAAATGCAGGCAGGGGAGAACCAATTGCTCTCTGAGCACACAAGCCAAGTCAGTCCCAGTCTCCAGGCATATATCCGCCAAGAGGCAGAGCTGCTAATTCCCTGCAATTTAGTCCTTTCAGTGCAAAGTGGAGGACACACTGTACTTCTTGACAAATGCACTCCTGCCTCCGCTTCTACTGTCCATAGGACAGGAGGAAAGGAGCTGAGACTGTTCAAGTTCACTTAACATCAGCCCATTCCTTTCCCAGTTAATCCTCTCCCAGCACAACTTTCTGCTTACTAGGATGCACACATGTATCATGAACTTAGAAGAAAAGAGAGGAAGTGGCAATTTGGAAAGATTTTGGTTTCTAGATCAGATATAAATCATTTAATGCCTCACAATACGACAGAAAATGAAAACAGATTTTGTTTTCAAATTTACTTTTACCATCATAGAAATTGTTCCATAGACTTGTTCCCTTTCCTTTTTTGTGCAAAGTATTTGGAGTCCCCAAGAGCTCTAAAAGAATATAGAAAAGCGGCATTGTCTCTAAAGTTTCAGGGGTCTAACAGCTTTATTGATAAAAATGCTCAGGTATATACTTATCCAACCATCCACACAAAGAAGGGAAACACAAAAATTACTCTTGCCAAAACCACAGTCATACGTCTGAGGCAAAAACTAGAACTTCATGATTTAGTTTTCCTTTAAATTCCCATCATGAATTTTCTTTTGAGGGACTTTGGTGGGAATCCACCCTGGAAGGGTTTTCAAAGGGCTCAATTATTTCAGTTCTCACTAAAGACTCACAAACACTTCCACTGTAGCACTCAACTGAATATCACAGTCTAGATTTAAATTAGCCCCCATCATAGAATATTCTGGAGAGTCTTCAAGGCATGAAAAAATCCTGAGACAAAACTACTGTCACCTGCATAAACAGCAAGGGTTGCCACTTAGGGGTACAAGGAGGAAACAGGGTTTGAGCCCACTGCATGCCCTTACACAGAGGATGACCTGAATTTCTACCTAATGCAATATAGTTATGCCCTTTGTTTAGTGCTCCACATTTTTTTAGGGAAAAATGGCTGTACTGAGACAGTGGGAAATGGAGGTAACCCATCATCTCAAGTGCCTCAGACCTGAAATGTTCCATCCACTCCATAAACAAGGGCACTGTAATGGTGACATAGGAGAATCTCTCTGTCCTTACTGTCTGGGCAGAAGATTGCCTACACCAAGATGCTGAGTCTCTATATTTTAAATCATTTATTGGCAAGGCAGTGATTTTAAAGGATTACTACAATGAACCACTTAAAAAAAGAAGCATATGATCACACTGATCTCAGTCCTTTGCCCACTTTTATTCCATCCTTGTTGAAGGCAGAAGCATTAACAAAAGGCAGAGAATATGATATTTGTGGTATTGTTCAGATCTTTGCCTTTTAAAAGGTAAAAAAACCCAAACCCCTTATTGGCTGAAAAAGGGAAGACATGGGAATAGACTCTTATTGTCAAGAACTTTAATATTTAATATAGAGAAATATAAGATATGTCCATGAAGAGAAAAACATTTCTAGAGATGCTGCAAAGACAGCACTGCTGATCCTGAAAATCTTTTATATCATATGTCCCATTTTTTGATAGAGTCTCTCACAAACTAGGGCAGGGCAGACAAATACAGATGAGTGGGTCCTCCAACACTGAAAACATCTTTGAAACATTAATTGTTCATTATCATTTCAAGCAAACTCCCTGTCCTTTATCTATTATATATTTACAATATGATATTGAAATATTGAAGCATACAAGAATGAACCTTGTATTTTTAATTAATTTCTGTGTTAATGGATGTTACTTCTAGTGAAAAAAAATCCAAACCAACCCAAAACCTAAGTAGCTCAGCTATGTCATGGCCTAAAAGTAAGTTTTACAAAATACCAGTGATAGAAATTTTCTTCTTGGCTGTCAATATGTCATGATTTTTCATTTCATTTTTATCAGAAATTTGCAGTCTAATTATTTGATCTGAGTGATCTATGATGGTGTGACTACATCAGTAGACAAGGGAAGAGCTATGGATGTGTTCTATCTGGATTTCTGTAAGGCCCTTGACATGGTCCCCTGCAATATCCTTCTCTCTAAACTGGAGAGGTATGGATTTTATGGATGGACTGTTTGGTGGATGAGGAATTGGTTGGATGGCCACATCCAGAGGGTAGTGGTCAATGGCTCAATGTCCAGATGGAGATCAGTGATGAGTGGTGTCCCTCAGGGGTCCAGTTTTAATAGACAGTGGGATTATGCACCCTCAGCAATTTGCGGATGACACCAAGCTGAGTGTGGTGACACCCTGAGGGAGGATGCCATCAGAGGACCTGACAAGCTCAAGAAGTGGGCCCTGTGAACTCATGAGGTTCAACAAGGCCAAGTGCAAGGTCCTGCACCTGGGTTGGGGCAACTCCCAGTATCAATACAGACTGGGGGATGAAGGGTTTGAGAGCAGCCCTGTGGAGAAGGACTTGGGGGTACTGGTGGATGAAAAACTAGACATAAGCTGACAAAGTGCGCTTGCAGCCCAGAAAGCCAACCATGTCCTGAGCTGCATCAAAAGAAGGGTGGCCAGCAGGTTGAGGGAGAGGATTCTGTCCCTCTACTCTGCTCTCGTGAGACCCCACCTAGAGCACTGTGCCCAGCACAGCACAGGAAAAACATGGAACTGTTGGAGTGGGAACAGAGGAGGGCCATGAAAATGATCTGAGGGCTGGAGCACCTCTCCTATGGAGAAAGGCTGAGAGAGTTGGGGTTGTTCAGCCTGGAGAAGAGAAGGCTGCAGGGAGACTTTATTGCGGCCTTTCAATACTTCAAGGAGGCTTATAAGAAAGATGGGGACAGACTTTTTAGTAGGGCCTGTTGCAGTAGGACAAGAGGTAATGGTTTTAAACTAAAAGAGGGTAGATTTAGACTGGGAAGAAATGTTTTACAATGAGGGTGGTGAAACACTGGAACGGGTTGCCCAGAGAAGTGGTGGATGCCCCGTCCCTGGAAACATTTAAGGCCAGGTTGGACGTGGCTCTGAGCAACCTGACCAAGTTGAAGATGTCCCTGCTCACTGCAGGGGGATTGGACTAGATGACCTCTAAAGGTCCCTTCCAAACCAAAACCTTCTATGATTCCATGATACTCAATTTCATTTACAGTTAGATCCTCCTCTATCCCTCTCCTTCTCCTCCCAGTGTTCTGGACATGTGACTCAAGCCACAGAAACTCAAATCACATTGCCACAAGTGATCAGGGTGATAAAATTCAGGGATCATTCATGTACTTTCTCCCCCTCAATGGCAATTTTAAGAAGAAGGCTGAATCTCAAATGTGAAGTTTCAAAAATGGGTCGTAACTGTTCTTATTTTCCTTTTTCAAATGACTCAGCAGATGTGGCCTGATTGCTCCTGTCTTCCCAACAGAAATGGTGCCAAACTGGAGGCAGCATCCTGACAGGCTCCTCACCAGGGGGATTATTTCCATAGGACTTTCTTTGCCCTAATGCGATTTCTGCAGGTGAAAGTGTTAGATGTGGAAACAGAAATCCAGAGGGTGATACTCAGTAAGGATTTTTCTCTGATGACCTCAATTAGTGTGTAGAACAATGAGCTGCTCCCCCCCCCCACGTCCCCCCAAGCCACCCTCCCATTCAGAAGATGGCAAAGCTCAGTCTAGCCCTGGTTCAGACAGTCAGCGCTGCAGACAGTGCCTGTGATGAACACAGACCAAGAAAGTTTCAGTGATTCAAAGCATTTCAATTTATACTGAGGACAGCTGTCCAAACAAACAGAAAATGTTTTCTTTTTTTTTTTTTTTAAAACGTAACACTAGCTTTCTTTTTTTGATTCTCTTTCATGTCTCAAAGTAGCTAAGGAACTTAGTTTTCGTATTATTTTTAAGTATTGCGCTTAAATATGCAGCTATACAAAATGAACAGAAGGAATTACTTGCACACACAAATGCAAACTCCCAATTAGCACATTTGGACACAAATGTATACCCATAAAAGTCCCAACCTGTTTTCCTCGCTGTCAGCTCTCTCTTTAAAATTAGGATGCTTGATTTTCTCCAGCTCTTTTTCTTTGCTGTTGTTCTGGTATCCATACCATACCTCTGGCAGGCAAGGACCCATTTATGTTAGCTTTCACCATGGGAGCAACAACTCCGGCAGCTGAAGACCAAAGTCTGCGTTGTAGCAACTGGATGTTCTTCAAACCTCCTCTCTTTGCTCTTACCTCAGGGTTGACTAAGCGACAGCCTGCTGAGGCAGAGAGCAGCACACGCATTGTCGGTGCAGCTGGAGCATGGGGGACATGGACCTTTTCTCTTTCTCTGTCTCACAGGCAGGAAGGTGACAGTCACTAGAAGACCATGCAGTGCCAATAAAAGGCAATGCAAAGAAAGCAATAGTATTACGTTTTTATATTGTTAATACAGCACTGGAAGAGAGTTGTGGAGGAAAGCACTGCAAGCTTCCTGTAAAATGCTGAAGGAGAAAATGTTTTTTCTTTTTTTTTTCTACATGTGAGAAATGAACACAAAGAACAACAAATGCCAGTGACAGAAATAAAAAAAACCTCCAAGTAATTTCAGTAGCAAGTAGCTGATAAAACACCAGTGCGTTCTCTGTTCTTGCTGCCACAGTGGCCAGAAAGAGCCTAGAAAGGTATGATGAAGCTGCTTCAAGAGGCTCCAACACGCTGCCGCAAGGCATAACGTTTCCAGACACAGATGGGTATGATAGCTCTCATGCAAGAAGGGCCAAAACAGAAGCTTATTCTTTGCTAGCTGGAAGGAACTTCAAATTATATCAAAACATATGGCAATTTATATTAGCTAGAGAACCAGGTCTTGGTATTTTAGTGGTAGTAAGATGGGGTGTTTCAGTTGCTTAAGCAACAGAACAGGCTTTTTTATTTGTTAAACTAAACTATAAAAATTTTTCTGGTGGGGGAACACCTAATTTTAAGAAAGAAGGCAAAAAAAAAGGGGGGGGAAGGGGTTACAGCAGGTCATCAAGTCATGCTCAGGTGAGTGAGAATAAATATATGATTTCCATGAGACTGGAATGTGGAGGCTGTTGGGCTGATGGAAGTGGAGGAGTCGCTCCTCTAGCAACATCAGACGTGAGCAGCCAACTTGAAGCGGCAGGCGGGGGATTCTGTAGTTAGAAGCTCACAAAGCTTGGATGTACAATTGTCACAACTGACCTTATTCTCGAGGCTTACAGAAGCAAAACTTCTGGGAAATGAGCAGGTGCACAGACATCTTCGTGGGATGTTCATGCCATGACTGTCAAGCTCTAGTTACGGATGTCTGTGAATTCATGGGATAAATTTTAAGGAGCTTGAAAAGACCTACTCTTACAGACAGTATATTGTCGGTAGCTTAAACCCACTGTACAAAAGTGTGCACTTTTACTGCAATATTAAATCAAATTAAAAATACAAAAGTGTGCATCAGAAATAACAACAAGCTGTCAAATTGCACAGTAACAATTCAGCGCGTCCCTCTGGATCAGACCCCGGGACTCTGTGGGTGCCCTCTTAACTAAAAACACGCTCCACAACTGAGATAAACCGGTAGAAAAGACTTTCCTTGGTAAAAAATGAAATGGGCATGTAAATTCATAGTCCCCCAAATCTTTCTGGCTCTTCGGGTATTCATGAAAAGACAGAGCCCTCTGCTGGCTTCTGCTCTGCCCCCCCCACCCGAAGTATTAGAGATCCAAGTGTCAGCACTAAAAGTTATTCTGCCATACGTAGTTTTCTTGGTCTAAATCTGTTAGGATGGAGTGCAATTTAGGTTCCAAAAGCCACTGTTACACCTTCATAAAACTATTCCCATAAGAGAAAGTTAGGTTCTTACCAGAATAGCAAGCGGATCTGTCAGTTCAGTCCTGTAGAAAACTTTATGTACAAGAGATACTTTCCTTTTGCTAAAATAATTGAAAATCTTTGCTGTTGATGCAAATATTTCCAACAGGTTCAGGTACTAAGATTTCAGAAAATGATGGGAAGCAGGTTAAAACACTTGCCTTTCCCCTAGTACAGAATTCATAGGTATTTGATTCCCTTTATTTATTTTAGTTGAACACTATCCCCTTGCAGAAAAAGCGTGTGCAATATGTTATCTGCTCTTTGCAAATACAAAGACACCAGACCCACCCAGCCTGGGTAGAGTTCAGATGAGAGAAGCACGAACTTCTCGCGTTTTTAACCCTCCAATAAGTACGTCCCTTTGGAAGAAAAATGTGTGGGTTTAAAATGTAAAAGCCAAACCTGCGTCATTTCACATCAGTCCATTGCCCTAACAGGATTACTATAGATTAGCACAGTGCTGCTTGTGCTTTTCATTTTAGATCATACCGCTTCATATGGAAGAATTCCTCTAATTTGGAGTCACTTTACTTAACAAGGGTGGCAAGTAAAGGGTCACCAAGTCTAGGCCCACAGCAGAGGTGATGGGCACCCACTCCAGTTCATCCAACCCAGGCGCAAAGCACTCCCACAGCCCCTTCCTTCAGTGCTGCTGTACCCACCCATGACACCAGCTCAAACTTCCATCCCCTGCAGTGGGAGTTCAGCCCTTTCCCTGGAGATGAGAATGACTTTAAGCAACTGAATTAGGGTCCAGACCAAGTTAAAGCAGTGCTGTGCAGCGTTACACTGAAAAATAGTTTAATTATTGTAGCACTACAAGTGAACTGATGTTTGGAGTCAGAGACCACGACTGAAAAGCCCTCAGACATCAGACTAGTGCAGGATGTCTGTGTGCCAACAGACCAGGAGAAGTCTACTCAGGACAGTCTCACTATTGTACAAAGAGAGGAATGTGCAAACGGCTCTTGGGCGTGCAGAACTTGAACTGAACTTGGGATATTTTTAATGATTTTAGCTTGCATTTATGAATAGCATACCGACAGCACAACCATCTGAAAGAAAATGAAAGCAAGCAGCTGTAAAACACAATACATGTGAGGAGCCAATCCAACAGACAAAAAGGAGCCAGAAATTTGGTTTATGCTGCTGAGGAGCAGGATGCCACCGTGGCCTGTTCAGATTTTGTACAGTGTTACACTTGTTACCTATCAACAGTGCAAAAACGCTGTCCCTGGGGCAGGTTCTGTGGCTCAGGCAAAGCTGAGCCCTGCTCAGAGGTGAGGCTGGAGGCTGCCACTGGGACCAGCATTGGTGGCCAGTGGGTGCCTTCTCCAGGTCCAAGCACAGGTTGAGTCTTTGGTGTGATACCAGTATCGTACACCACTCAGAGTCTGGAAGAAGCACTGCTAGTGGCCCAGCTCTTACGCCTGTGGGAGGAACGCAAGCTTCAGAGCCCCATGTAAATGGCTGACAGCATAGAGTAGAATTGGCCTACAGCTCAATCCTTTGGGCCTCCCAAAGGATACAACAGTTTTTAACAAGCCAGCTACCAACCGTTAACATATTTACTCAACTTCTGCAATTTCCTTTGTGGTCCAAGTGTCACAATGCCTGTGCTTTTGCCCTTCACGTGCCTTAACACACGCCACAGCGAAGTGCAATTTTGATGTTTTCCTAACCGGTGTACTTGAAAAGACAGTATTTTCAGTGCAGCAAAGTTCCCAAACTTGCTGTAGGAATCAGCCCAGCACTTAGTCACATGGAACAGCAACGAGACACACGCTGTGCTTTCCTCAGATAAGCTGGCTCCTTGGGCTGTCCCCGTTGCTGCTGGTTGATGTCCAGTGTCATTAAAGGCAGTTGGGAAAGCATTAATGTCACTCATAAATGCAAACATTCACACACTTTGCAAGATGAGAAGAATCCTTGCTCCCCTGGATTGTTCCTTCCCCAAAGTGCTCTTCAGTGCACCGCAACAGACACTTCTCTCTCCAAATTACTGCCAAACACTCCGCACTGATTATCTGGTTAGATCACATACGATCAACAAGGGCTTTCAAAACATCCACATAAAGCTCCTGTGGTACATATTGCCTATGTCCATACAAGTTAGTTATGCAGTCCAGAATGATCCTGGACTCCACCGTTGCCGGGTCAGAACTATGGCACAATCCTCGGCATGGTTTTGGCCTAAGCAAACCAGCTCCATCCCAAACAATTTCCCAGGCACAGTTCAGTAGTCTGCATGAACCTGGGACATTTCTCAATGAGCAGCCTACACACAGCCGCCCCGTTTTGGAGTCTGAAAGTGTTCAGCAGCATGTACAATCAGTGTTAGTGCCAGAGCACAATTTTAGGCATGCTAAAAACATAGCTTTTCTAAGTACCCACCAGACCGTGCCGGCACAGAGGCGGCCTGGCAATTTCAGTTTGTACCCGGGGAAATATGAGAATCAGCAAAGTACATCAAGGCCAGCATTGCCCGGATGACACACTGTACATCCAGTCTTGTAGATCTTGGTAGGGGTGACCACAACCGTATTTGAAGCTCTGCCCAAGAACAGCCCCAAATGCCATACTGATGTGGGATATTAAAGCATCTTTCCACTTATTCCATGGTTTCACTTAGGAAGAGTGGCACATTATTAGATAAAGGGCTAGAAATGGTAGAGTTTGGCAGGATACTAGAAAATCATGGAAACAAGAGACTCAAGCAGAATGAAGTAACATAATTAGCAAGAGTCTTGGAGATTATGTTGGAAGGAAAGCTCCTTCGGATCCAAGGAAAAATACTACATGGGGGATTTCTAAGCACTCATTTTCCATCACACAAATCCACCAACGTTCAGAATAACACACACATATCAAAGCAAGAAACAGTGGAGATGTTGAATCGTATTTATCATGAACTTGGCTGGACCTGTCAATAACAATAATCCCTCTCAGGCAGAAAGTCCCGCACACATGACAGACATAGCACAACTGAGGCGGCCTGACATGCATTACTGGAAAAAGAAAAAAAAAAAAAAAAAAAAATATGTACAAAGAAACAATAAATACCCCACAGAAGGACAAAGTATAGGAAAACACCCTCACAGACCAGTATTTTCAGAGAGTTTATTTATAGAATTTTCATTTCAATTTGGCACACAATCGGAAAATGCTAATACAATTTGGTGGGACAACAGGAAAAATGCTGGAGTGTTGCTGGCCCTGTAATATGAATCACAAAAAAGGAACAATCAGGATTGAAAACAGTATTATCTGAAAGTGGGCTCTATCAGCTGCAGACCATAAAAAAACGTGCAAGAATTAGAACCTTGAGACATTGGGATGATGGTTCCAAGCCCTCTAGTAATGTAGACTGCAGCTGCCAGAGGTGAGTTTAACACAGCCCAGGTTGTTTGCTCTACTGGCAGAAGCTGAGCTCTTCAGAACTTAGCTTAATTTACTGTTCGTGTTTTATCTGGCTTGCTTCTGCTCACACTGAATTCAGTGGGAATGCTGCTACTGACTTTGACAAAATCAGGCCTTTCAGAGGGCCAATGGAGCCTCTTTCATAAGAAATGGAACTGCACCCAGAGGAACAGAAATGCTGAATGCTTGTAACATTACATCGAAAAGCCGTTTCCTTCTCCTCCTCTTTAAGACAGTTTAACTTCTTAGTCCATTTGCACCTTTTCTGCATGTCCAATCACATACCACAATACCACCAATCACATGAACTTCTCTTTAAGATGCCTTCATTTTGTTGGCATCTATCACGCTTTTGGTAGGATCAGCACCTTAGACCTTGGTCCCAAACATTAACAGCCTGAGGATAAACTGGATAGTTTGCTGCTGCGGCACTCTCATTTCGGGACTGTTTCCACCTCTGATCTCTCATTTTTCTTGTCCACATGGACTAAAAGGAGCAAGGATCAGGAAGGAATGGAAAAATGAGGAACAGCAAAGAGAGAAAAGTGGCATCTAATTGCTGGCTCCAGAGGGAGCCTCAGAAGGAACCTGGATGAGCGCTTCTCAACCGCTCTCAGAAGAGATGAGAGAGCTGGTGTAGCATCTGAAAACAAGGCTTCCACAGCTCCTCGATGCAACCCGTGAGTGGCACGACCTGCTTGTGGGGTGGGAAGATGCTCATGGCACTTCAGCATAAGAGCTGCCATAGAGAAGGTGTGGTTCAAAACTCAGGCAATCTTCTGAGTCCTTAGAGTTACCATGGCCTTGTCTCAATTAGTTACATTACAGTGCAGTGGATATAGCACAGTTTTATCATTGAGGATAGCAGGTCAGAAGACAGACTATTAATGATATTTTGGCAAAGTCCAATCTGTAATTGTTTGTGTGAAAGCACCTAAATCTCTACCACAAAGCATTGAAAAAAGGCTCAGCGGGAATGGGCTGACAGGAACCCATCCATCCAGGCCCTCCCGGGTTAGAGGCAGTCTCCCTCACCCTCATCCCACTTGGGCTTAAAATCATGCAGGCACTTATCTGTGGTCCATTAAATCTTAACTGACTGGTTATCTAACCACTGAAGGACAAGAGAAGGGAAACGATCGATGCGATTTTAATCAAGAAATGGAAATAAGTGTTGTCTGTTGCAATTTCTCCAGTACAGCCATCTGCTTCTTTTCTCCCCGCTTCTCTAGTTTACTTCAGAAAACAGATCCACAAAGGGGTTGGGCATAGCCGGGGAGAGAGTAGCCTATAAAAGCAGTTTTGCCATCAGAGAAACCACAACTGGAACACCATCCAGGAGACAAGGAAGCAGGCAGCCTCGGCTGGTGTCACCCAGAGGGGGCCCAGCACAACACTCCCTCACTTCTCACTGCACTGCTCCGGGGGATGCGGGCTCCTTGTTTTGCACTATTAAACCAGGAGTATACAGTATTACACCGCTGCTGTACAACTTCAACAGATGAGAGGACGCTACAAAGATGTTGGGGTACATTTGTATATAAACAAAAAAGCAGAGACGAATGCCAGTGCTGGTTCCACACCCCTCATCTCCAACCACTGGCCATTAAAAAAAAAAAATAAAAAAAAATCTTCTTACCCCTGAAGTCCATTAGAAAATCTGTCCACACTAGTGACCATGAAGTAAAAGCAAATACATGAAACAACATCACCAGATGACTTTGCAGCTTCACCTACACGGTTAATTCGCCATCTGAGTAAGCCATCTCTGCTAAATATTTTCATTATTATTACATGCCCTGTAGACCAGAACAAACAGCTCTTACACAAGTCCATCTGTAAAAGTCTGGGAAATAGGTTAAACTTGAAACCAGTTAGGTACAATATTCAACCCTTTTATTTCTGTGTCCATTTATTTAGAAAGCATTCATTCAAGGAATGAAAGTTAGGACTCTTGGTACAGTACAAGGTATCATCTATGCTACCATCCACTCTTTTTAGCAGAATGTAAGAGAAAAGGCATACAGCTTTAGAATAATTTCACTTGCAATTACCTTAATCATAATAGCCACTCAAAAAATCCACCACTGGAAAACCAATGTTAAAACAATACATTGTCTATTTCCCTTGTTTGGAGCTAGAATGGAACCATGATTTTTTTTAATTAAAATTTTTAGAAGAGACAGACTTTTGTAGGACCCACCTACATCGTGCAATTATTTTAAGTAGCATCCCTAAAAATAGTGTAACAGTTTTATGTGGAAAAGGCTAGAATGTAAAGAACGATGTTCTAGCCCAGCAGCAAGACATGGGTATGGTATGATTTCCTACCACTCTGGGCATAAGCTTAAGTCATATCCACACAGCTGAGACCAAACAAATATTTAAGCCAGAATAGCAAAATGGTTTAGAATGGAGCGTAAACATAGTCAAAGAAATAGGATATACTGAGTGTTAACGCTATACAAATACCAAAGTGCACTGGCACATGTACACTACGCAAGCACTTCTGAGTACTTGCTGGTCTGCATAAGAATTGCCTTTATTGTAAAACAGCATCAGAAACTGATACTCACCAGGTGCTTTCCTATTCTCATATCAAAGCAGCTCCTCTTTTAAAGCAGACTGGGAGACCCCAAGCACCACCTTAGGTCTTAGCTGTGGGAAAGCTGTATGAGGCTCAGGCTGTACCAGAAGTAATTAACGGGGCACCTCACTTTTGCCCTTTTCATTTTCACAAGAAGTAAGATTGGGCCAGTAAGGGTCCACTGTGAAAGGTACTGAACACTGTGATCCACTGCAATGCAGCAATTAAGGACATAAACGGGTCTAAATAAGCATAGTCTTCCTGATGGAAGACCAGGTATTTTAGCCAGCATATGGGAGGCAGGAAAGGAGGGCTGAAGTTCTTCTTTGTATCTTACCTTCCTAAGGAAAAATAATTTAGGGAAGTACTTCTGTTTACTGCTCCGCACCTTTAACTAGATGCAAGTAAGCCCTTGTACAATATGTAACTTCTTATTTTTCATTTCTTATACAGAAGCTGTCTGATCACAGCTTATGCAAGGAAGTGATAGAATCGCACCCAAAATAAAAGCAGTCACATTTTCACAAGGTAGGTTTACACGACTTCAACCTGAATCTAAAGCCACAATGTGTCACAGACTTTGCCTTAATTGCCTATTTAAATATTGTGCATTCAACCTCTGTGACACAATGAGGTTTTTATACTAGGTAACTATGGCTATTTCTCATATTTAAATTTTAATCCGTGTTCTTTAACTAATAAAAGAGCTGCTTTTTTATTAGGCTCCAAGTCATTTAAATCAGCCCAAAGGACAAAAAGCTGCAGTCTTCTTGTAAAATATTACTAAAGTCTTGATAAATATCTGTATTTTTATTCTTCACTGAGGTTTGGAAGCTCAACAAGTTTTTCAAAATAGATCAGTCCCTTTTCACAAAGGGCATATTCACTTATTTGTCATAGCATATAGCAGTTTAATAAATTTAAAAATTGGAAGTTAAGTTGCTTTGTGTATTATCTACATGTGTAAAAGCTATTTTCAAACAGCAGCAATAGTGTCAATTTCAGAAAAAACAGTTATCTAAAAAAAACTACCCGTACCAAAAGGCGAGTAGGACTAAGCTTCAGTCTACTTTGCCAGTAAGTTTACAAAATAAAAGCTCCTATCTGTAGTTACGCAACATCTGAGGAGGTCTTTTGGGAATGTGAACATTAGCTAGAAATCAAAGAGGTATCTAGACATGCTCCATTACTGACATAAGGAGAAAAGCCTCTTCTTTATTAGAACAGCAGTATGATGAAAATAAGTTAAAATGAAAGTAATTAAGAATTTAAACAGCCTAAGCTTATACTGAATAAGCTTTGAACAGAAAACACCTGTATTAACTAAGGACTTTAGCTTTCTTGAGGAGAGATGAGAAGCTTATCCACTGATAATTCAAATAACAGGTACATTTTAACTTTCTGAAAACCTCCAGAGGGGTGCAGAGAACAACAATACAGACAGTTACGTTTTGGCAGACAGAAGTCCACATATTTTAGAGGTGCAACAAATCATCATTTGATATCAAAGGGCCCATGTTCTGTTCTGTGTATACTGGAGCGACAAAGCACATTTTTCGGTAAAGTTTTGCAGACCCTGCTGTACTTCAAGTGTCACATATTCTTCAAACTTGCTTAAACAGATTCCAGTTCAAATGGTCTCTATGTAAATTTCCACAAACCAAGTAACCACAAGCTGTCTGGGATGGCTCAAGGGCTTTCTGCAGAAAAGAGCGTGCCTTAACCTAAAAAGACAGAAAGCTATTTCTGGGATTGTAGAAAAATTGCTGGTTTATATCACATGTTGTAAATGGAAATCACGAATCAACTTACTATTTCTGTTAAACTCAATCCATATGACTCTGTCCAGTGGAAAGAAAGAAACAAAACCCCAGGTACTGAAGGAAGAGGCTGCTATAGGCACAAACACCAAATGATGAACAAGTCCTACGTTAGAGAAAAATCTAGCATGCATCTTCAACACTGTACGCAGAAATCAAGGACAAGAAGTAACTCTTAAAAACTATACAAGGAAACGTTCCCTTCTTTTAAAAGTTATATGGAAATAATTACACTGATTAATAAAACACTGATATTCACAACCCTGAACTAAACTGGTTTACATCTTCAGGAAAAAAGTCAAAATAGTACAGAACATTTCTTTTTTTTCTCTTAAAAAGCAGAAGGAGTGTCACACTGTCAAAGATAAACTGTTGCTGCATATAAATTTGTGTCAACCTTCTTGTGCTTTCTGATCAGGGGATACAGAACACAGGGTCATGTTTCCTGCTAAATTGGTTACGGAGTTATCAGATGCCTATACAGATCAATCTTTTTTCCTACCTAATTCATTATGGAGTTGCTACAACTACAGTAACAAGATGTAAAAGGTTCCAAGGAATTCCTGTGAGAACTACTTAGGTTATTTTATGAATCAATTTGGATTTTTCTTTAGTTCACCTATGTTCACAAATATATACTGTATATGCACCTTGAGTATAAGGACTGCATGAAAACAGTCTCAAAAAAATAAAACATGGAAACTGAAGTGTGAGGCAGTCAGTCCCCTTCCTACTTCTGATTATTATTATTTTATTCTTTTTTAAATACCACCACTGAAGAAACCCAATGCACGATATAGTCCCCAAACCCACACCAAACTGCTTTGCTTTGCTGTGCATCTTTCCCAGCAGATTTTCACACCCGCTTCTTCAGACAGAGCATTTGGAGGCTACAGAAGCATGACTTGTACTTCTCCATCAGTCAGTTTATTTGTGCGATGTTTTTTCCAGATCTGGAAGTTTTTCAATTAGTGCTTTATGGTTCACGTTGATACTGGCTATAAGTCCTCCCTCATTGCCATCTGAGCCAGTGTAACTAATCTCTTCACCAGTCAGGGTAGTCATATGGCCACCCAATGCTCTCAACACTGCATTTCCAGCACATATGTCCCACTTCTTAATGTATGTGACATGGATATACACGTCAGCTTCTTCTTGATTCTCTTCAGCCACATCAAGGAGGGCCAACACTTTATAACCTAGAAGAAATGGGCAAAAGTAAAGGAAAAAAAAAACACAAAACCCAGAAAAAAATAAACTAAGTTATCCTATTCATCACAAAGGATAAATTTACTAGTAAGTGTTAATATGCACATGCAAGATTTAGGAAAGCATTGCCATTAATTATATCATGCCATCCACAATAATGGTAGAGGCACCAAGAAACTTTGTCTGCCCTCTGACCTGTACAGAAAATTTGAAAAAGGAAACACCACCTCACCTCACCTTCCCTCCCCCCCTTCCCAATTTTTCCACTGCACCCCAATTAAAGCCTTGGGTATTTGGGACACATTATTTTTAGACAGCCTTTACCAATACGCTACATAGACTTATCGAGACACACATTAAAAAAACAAGACCAGAACCTCAACAGTTTTGGTTATGTTCACTCACTTATTTCTCAATCTCTGTATTATGCTGAAGTCTTAACCTTTTTTTCCCCTGCTTTTTATTACAATAGAAGGAAGATGCATATGCCACTCTAATAAAGCAGCTCAGCCCAGGGCATTCCCCTTTATCATAGATTATGCAGTATAAAGTAATTGCTCAAAACAGAATGCTTTCTTTTATGGATTTTTTTCAGTTTTTCAACTGCTCAGCCAATATCCTTGTTTCATTAAATTGTTCCTTTCTTTATCTTCTTATACAGAGTCAAGCCCTGCAGAAGATCTACTATAATCAGTTATACTTTCACAGTTTTTATCGTAAGACAACTTGTTTAGATTCATTGTCAAGAACCTATGGAAGACCTTGACTAAACAATCTGTTATGGAGCTCTAGCTTTCCACATTAAATGCACAAAACCATACATTTCTGTAAAATTTAAATTTTGCATGGCTTTTCTGAGACCTTAAAACAGCTATTGCTTCACACTAGTGCCTCATATATTTGCATTCTGTCAGTAATACACACAAGGATATTGTCCAAGGCTGCAAAAAGTAAGCTAAAGCCTCTTTGGACTGAATATGAGGCAGATAAAAACAGACTTTAGTCACTTTAGACACTAGTTTTCTCTTTTGACATAAATGAAAGAAATAGTACCAAACTTCTATGGCTTTTTCTTAAAATATTGTTTAATTATAATTAAATTTACTACTAGTTAACTAACAACCAATGGATTCTCTTCCATGATTCTGCACTTGGTCACACAACCCTTTTTTCTCCACAGAGGCATTGGTGCCTTCAGTGAATGCACATCGGTGTGTTCAATGAAAGGACCACAATGTTGCTGGTCCAGGCTTAGATTCACTAGCATGCTAAGTTGTGAACAGCCTGAAGCCTGAGCTAAGTTTGCATGTAGGTTTCTATACACAGGAAAATAATCTCTGTCCCTATGGCCAGGTGCTTGCTTTTAGGGATGAGAAGAGCGAAAGGTAAGAGGGAAAAAGAGGAGATGCCACAGTTATGTTCTTTTGTCTAATAACAGCTATCCCGTTAAATCATTTGGAAGCATAAAAATGGATAGGATGCTTAAGGAACCAAACCTGCTCCACCAGCTGGGATTATCGCAGTCTTATTTCCAAATGTCTGCCGTGCAACCTGCTCAACTTTTCCTGCATGGGAGCGGGATACAATAATCCTTGGAGTTTTCTCATTGTAGGAGGAACGTGCTTTTACATTTGACCCGCCATCCACCATTGCCCAGGCTACAAGAGAAACACAAATTCTGCTAAGATTTACAAAAGACCATCTCTGTTAAGTGTAAAAATAAAAGGATACTTATCTGAGAAAATGGAGTTGATGCCTCTGACTTAATTTCCCTCCCTACTGTAAATGAGAAAGTTAGGACTGATAGAAGGAAGGGGTGCATGCCCACACGTGCACACCAGTGGAAGACAAACAGCCCCCACCACATACACACTTTTGTGCATCTGGTGTTATCCCATGCCTGTCTATTCTTCTGTGATACTTCCAAAAAAACAGAGTAAGAGGGAAAAATCCCAAGTAGTAATATTTAGAACTTGCAACTGGAAAGCCACCAAAGTGAAAAGGATGACTCTCAGTCAGAAACAGATCCAATATCTCCTCAAACAACCTTTTTAGAAGAACAAAAAGCCCCACTACCCCTCAAAGCAGATAGAAAAAATGTTATTGAGTCATTTTGTTCAGAAGGATGGCAATGCTAAGGAAGGGAATAGCTCAGGAGGACAGTAATACTACGGAAAACATTTGATGGTGTGTTTTGGAGGACTGGATTTAGAATACACAACCTCCCACTTGTTTCATCATGAGGTTCAAAGCCAGGCTTGGTAAGTGGCATGCCCTAACCATTAATTTGACATTAACTTAGCAGACTAAGCAGCAATTCCAACTCAGTAGAGAGCCAGATTATATGGCAACAGACTGAGTTATGAGTAATAACCATGCTGACTGCTCTTTATTGCTTTGTATTTGTGTGGTAGTATTAGGAACAATCCTACTCACAACATATTGGTATTTCCAGCTTGGGAAATGAATACTCTTCACATAGAATGACAGAATGCACTGCATCTCATCTGATGACAAGTCTGAAAATTTCACACTTTGCTATTATTAAAGGAGATAAATTCTCAAAATTAAAGTGCTAAAAAACCATTTCTTCAGATAGCTGTTGATATTTGGAAAAATATGTTCAAAAACCCCCCAAGATTCTTAAAGCATATTGGAATATAGCATTGGAATATAAGCATGCTTAAATGACTGGAAATTAAGTTTATATTTAAAGACAGCAAAACATTTAACACTGAGTGGTCAGTGGGCAAAAAAAGAGAACAAATAAAAAAATACATTTATTCAGTCTTAGTTTCTGTGCCAGAGCTACTGCATAACTTCACAACTCTAGAGGTCAGTATTGCCTAAGGGAAAATGAGAACAGAAATTCTTGTTTCAAACACATAGTATATAAGACATGAATACTAAAACTACTTTGAAGCTTTGAGAAGTGCATACACGTTGGCTAACCTGCAGCCATCCTCACGGATACATCATTAATACTAAAGAATTAATTAGTTCAGGGTTGTAGCATTAAAAACATGTCAGATAATCAATAAGGCTACACTAGACAGTCTTGCCTGCTACATACAAACAGTTGCCATTAAGATCTTTAATCTCTCTTTGTTATTCACACTGCATAAACACCAGCTCCTGGGTTTAATATCACGGACCCAAGTTGTTCTGCTAAATGAGCAAAGTACTCTTCTGCTAAAGACTAACAGCACACATAAGGCTGGTGGTCAGTATGCGTAGATTTCATTTTCTTTGGTTTGCTATAAGCACTCTGATTGAAGGGACCTTAATTCTTAAACATAGTTTCAATTAGTTTGTTTTAAATGCATCATTTTTATGTTAAACAAAGTCAGCACTTTCCTTTGTGGTTTTATAGCACAGAACACATTTGCAGATCTATTTCTGAGGTCTACAGCAGTGCTCTTTTGCCCCAGGTACTATTCTCTCCTTTATACATACAGATGTTCTCCCAAACATCAAATTTTAATTAACACTATGACTGAAGATGCTGGAAATATGTAAAGGCATAAAGGTACCTGTATATTTTGAGAACGGCTTGTGTATCACTCCTATTACTGGTTTACCATTTACAGCCACGCAAACCATTGTGGTGACATACTGGCGAAGATCCTCTGCAGGCAAAATGAGAAAGCGAGCAAGTTTACAGCCAGATGCCGAGAATGCAAAAAGAAAGCAGACCTGACATTAGAGAAACGTTGTTTTTTGAAGACGGGTCTACATTCTGCCTCTTACAATTACATAACTTTGTTGTATCTTCAAATAACCTTGCAGTTTTCAGAAGACTTTAAAGTCTTCAGTTTTCCAGCAATTTTTCCTGTTCAGTAGATGCTAACAGCTGTGTCTCATGCAGCATGTATTTTTATGGAAATCTGTTCTCCTACATTCTCCCTCCTCTGCCCTACCTCCTATCCTCTATTGGTTCAAAGCTCATAATTCAAATACCAAAGAACATTCACCTGAAAAGGTGATTGCATCAATGGAATATTCACAAAAAATCCACAGTTTTCTGTTTGTTCTGTAGTACTTATCAGCAAGAATTTTAGTTGGATTGCCTTGAACTGCTTATGTGACATCTTAAAACATTTGAAAACGGGAAAAACTGAATTATGCATGCTTTTTTTAAAAACTGTAACAATTTTTTTTTGTATCAAGTTAAACAGGATATTCACTTGGCGTTCCCTTTAAATAAACAAACAAAAAGTATTCTGAGGTATTTAGTGTTGCCACAGTAATACCTGAAATGAAGAAATGTCTAATTCCAGCAGAATTCATAAAGGACAGTTTCCATTTATTCTAGCAATTAGTTGCAAGGGATACCAAAGTAATTTCAGAGTTGGTACATATAAAAGTAAATGCCACGGTCTAGTAACTATAGAGATTTCATTATGCAATTTGTTTAATTAATCACACCAGCTTTGACATAATACACTTTAACAAGAGATGCCATTTTAAATGCTTATTATTTTGTCTCCACTATAAAAGGCAGACATCAGAATTACACACATGATTTGTCAACAAGAATCAGCTACCTGTGTATTCTTGTGTAGCATCTAACGGATCGATCCAGACAGTAACACTTTCTGCTGGAACCTCTTTAGGCTGTATTTTTTGTTTTATGTCTTCAGGAATACTGCGATCCCAAGAGACTGTCTCCTGATCAGCTGTATCAACACGCTCTTCGGAGTTTATCTGTGGTAAGACAACAGAAGCAGCTGCATTAACTTACTAGACAGAGTAACTATGGTACTCGGGAAAATTACAGGTTTGCTCATACCTTTTCTTTCTCCCTTCACTTCCAGCTACAAGTGCATGAATTAGTAATTTTTCAGCAATTCATATGCTATTACCGTCACACGACAAGCAATGGAAAGCCACAATCCAGAATTTTACTGCAAACCACACCACAGTTGGACTTCTTTGGCTGCAGCTCTTCCTACTGACCATTCCCATAGTATGAATCACTTTTTTTTGTTTAAAGTAAAAGTTAAATGCAGTGACTTTAAAGACTACAAGCAGAACATTTGACTTTGGAGAAGCATGTGGTATACAGATATAGTAGGGGTCCACTTATACAGATCAGTAGATGCAGACTGAAACATACAGGTATTTTATCAAGAAATATTTTGCAGACTGTGGTATGACTTGGGGGAGTAGGAATCCTAAAATATATTCCTGCTTCTGTCACTGAGTTACAACTAGCAATTTAAGCACCTCAGCTGGATGTAACCATGTATTGGGTTTCTGTGGCAAGGTCTTGGTAGTGGGGGGGCTACAGGGGTGGCTTCTGTGAGAAGCTGCTAGAAGTTTTCCCTGTATCCGCTGCTGGCCAGTGCCAAGCCAATCAGCGACAGTGGAAGTGCCTCAGTGATAACATATTTAAGAAGGAAAAAAAACCTGGCTGTGTCTCAGTAGCCGGAGAGAGAAGAGAAGTGAGAGGATGCGAGAGAAAACAGCCCTGCAGACACCAAGGTCAGTGAAGAAGGAGGGGGAGGAGGTGCTCCAGGAGCCGGAGCAGAGATTCCCCTGCAGCCCGTGGTGAAGACCATGGTGGGGCAGGCTGTCCCCCTGCAGCCCAGGGAGGTCCACGGTGGAGCAGATCTCTGCCTGTAGCCCATGGAGAACCCCACACCGGAGCGGGTGGATGCCCAAAGGGAGGAGGCTGTGACCCCGTGGGAAGCCTGCACCAGATCAGGCTCCTGGCAAGCCATTGCAGACCTGTGGGGGGAGGAGCCCACGCCGAAGCAGGTTTGCCGGCAGAACTTGTGACCCTGCAGGGGACCCAACGCTGGAGCAGTCTGCTCCTGAGGGACTGCACCCCGTGGAAATTATGAACCCATGCTGGAGCAGTTTGTGAAGAACTGTAGCCTGTGGGAAGGACTCAGTTGGAGAAGTTCGTGGAGGACTGTCTCCTGTGAGAGGGACCCCATGCTGGAGCAGGGGAAGAGTCCTCTCCCTAGGAAGAAGCAGCGGCAGAGACAACGTGTGATGAACTGACCTCAACTCCCATTCCCATCCCCCTGCGCCGCTGGGGGGAGTAAGCAGAGAAACTGGGAATGAAGTTGAGCCCAGAAAAGAAGGGAGGGGTGGGGGGAAGGTTTTTATGCTCTAGCAGTTTTTCTCCTCTCCTTCTCTGATTTTGATTGATAATAAATTAATTTTTTTTCAAGTTGAGTCTGTTTTGCCCATGATGGTAACTGATAAAATGGTCTCTCCCTGTCCTTACCTCGACCCACGAGCCTTTAGATTTACTTTTCTCTCCTCTGTCCGGTTAGAGGGGAGTGATAGAGCAGCTTTGGTGGGCCCCTGGCATCCAGCCAGGGTCAAACCACCACAAACCATCACACAACTGTCAGATGGATGTTATTTTATAAACAAGTTAATAACATCCCGTATCTGTCTGTAGGGTAGGCTGGGCTAAGGATCTAAGAAGGCCCATGAAGAACATTTACGAACAGCAGTCAAAGGTCACATTTAAGCCTATTGTCACTTGCTGCCCAGCTTAATGAATGTTATTCTGGACGAGAGGGCATTTCAGTATGCCAAATGGACTTTGGTCCAGCAGCGGAGCACACAGTCCCAATTTGTTGAATGGAAGCATGTGCTGCAAAACCCAATACAATGTCATTGTGACTGCAGTAGCAAAAGATTTTTGGATCGCAAGAGATGCAGTTATCACAAACACTGTACATAGAATCACAGAACACCAGGTTGGAAGGGACCTCAAGGATCATCTAGTCCAATCTTTTTAGGCAAGAGCACAGTCTAAACAAGAAGGCCCAGCACACTGTCCAGTTGCATCTTAAAAGTGTCCAATGTGGCGGAGTCAACCACTTCCCTGGGGAGATTATTCCAATGGTTGACTGTTCTCATTGGGAAAAATCTCCCTCTAATGTAGAGTCAGAATCTTCTCAGGATTAATTTGCACCCATTACCCCTCTTCTTTTCCACAGGACTCCTTGTGAAAAGGAAGTCTCCATGTTCATTGTAGCCACCCTTTAAAGACTGGTACACGGAACACATAATAATGTCTCATGTTACAAAAGGTCACATAACCTGGCAGGAAGAACTACCAGGGAAATATGGATCAACCTGCCTTAACCCACCCATATCAGCTTACTACCACTGCAAACATGGTTTATAGGAGAGCTATAATGCACCTCAACATAAGTACTACTAATAGGAGTTAACAAATTCATCCCATTTACTTTTAGCACCTCAGCTACATTAGGAGAGTAGTATTTCTATACTCCTTCTACTCCCAATAAAAAGGAAATCATTGGTACTGTGCCTTTCGAGCTTCAGCCTGTGTGAACCCTTCAGAAACGCATCGCTCCACTAATTACTCAGTAGGACAATGACGCTTACGGCTCGGATGTGTCAGTTGGGTGTCTGAAGTTGAGTGTAACCAATCTGGACTTTCGGGACAATTCAGAATATTAGGAACACAAGTTTCTTTTATTTCTGCTAATTTTAAAGATGGCTTCCTCTAATATAATTCTAAAGGGATGCCAAACTGACAAGCTCTATGTCCAGTCAAGGCAAAATAGTAGGTGCACATGGGATGCAATGTGTCTAGAACCTAGAACCACTGATTTCCCTTTACTTGCTACACATGGAGTTGAGACTGCTAGCTCAGATACAGATATCTGACTGCTAGAGCAGATAAATCCCAACTAAAACAACTTGTTATTACAGATGTTGTAGGCAAGTGACATTGAAAGACAATGAAAATAAAGAAACGATCAGACTAGGTTTGAACATTACAGACTTTGTATCAACAGGATTTTTACATAATTCCAGTCATTGACAAGGAAAGACATCACACACCTCAACTGCAGCAGATTATTAGCAAAGGGTTAAGTGCTGCCAACTCCACGAGAATTCAAAAAAAGCAAGCCAGCAGAACTGTAGGAGCTCCAGCCATACATCATAGCTGTCTTCTCACGTAAAACCAGTATTTGAAGCACTGTATGCCAAACACAAGAGTCCTTGAAGCTGCCGTGACATTTACAAATTAAACATCTGTCACTGTACAATAAACCTGATGATTGTGTTTTCCCCTAGGGAAAACAGTCCTGCAAAGTCAAGATGACTAGTCCCACAGACTTGGCAGCCTCAGCACAGCCCCTGGGCAGTTTAAGTTCCACTACAGTGTATTACACACCATCATAAAAAAAAACACCAAACCAACAAAAACCCCAAAACATTTCCTCAACAGAAGAGAAAAAATAGAGTTGGAACCAATCCTCAAAAGGAAGACTACCTTGTAAAACCTGTTGTTACAGTACACTAAAGTTAAAAGACCAAAACTATCTGAAAGGTATTGTTTTTAAAGAAAGACCTTATAATAGTTCAAATTTCGTAGTAGTGGCCATGACATTGCAGCATTTATAATGCTTGTTAGGAGTCTCTCTCAACAGCCATGATTAGTCTGCCAGAAAAAAAAAACCGGAAAAAAACAGGGAAAAGGGTAATAGTGATCAAGCTGCAGAGCCATCTGGGGAGGTGTGGGGAATTCAACTGGGTCACTAGTTCTTCCATTCATATGACCATTTACCCTGTAGCCTTGGCTGAATACTCCACAAGTCATAGTTCAAGTAGAAATTCATAGCCATTCCACCACATACAGTTATTAAATTTATTTATTGTTTGGAAGCTACATTATAGGTTTTGCAAGACATAGTTGCCTGAAGGAAGACCACCAACCCTTAACGCTGGGACCTACTTCCTCCCTGCCCCCCTTTCTTTTTTTAAATGCATAAGAACATACCCGGAAAACATGCCTTTATGTTAATATGATGCTCCGCTCCTACTTGTCATTCTCATTTGCTGGAAGCCTCCAGAGGCCATGACCTTACATTTCAAGCTTTTCTATAGTGATATGGGTATGTAGTTCACTGCATTCCCAAGTCTTCACCCAGAAATTAGGAGTAGCTATGGCAGAATGACGATGACAACACCAAATATTTCAGACAACAGCTTGTTCCAGCAAGACACTCTGAGTCAATTAAACTGCTATGTGAGTGTAAATAATTATAAAGTTTGTATGCTTGCTATCATACGCATAACTTTTCCTACTCCTTAGAGTCAGATTTAGGTAGCAACCCATCACACAAGAACTGGAGAAGCAAGCAGAAGACAGAAATAAATAGCTATTTGGGGTTAGCCACCTAATAGCTGTAAGCTGTAAAACCCCATCTTGGTAAATTCTGTAAGCTGCCCACCAAAAACGAGCTTAACTACCTTTCAGCAATCTTCCCTGGTTGTGCTTGAGAGGAAAGTCCTCCTCGCAAAGAAGAGCTGCATTGAACACAGAGATTTTATTAAATACATGTAAATCAGTGAGCGGACTACTGCTGCAAAAACAACAAAAAACCATTATTTTATAAACGAGGCAGTCTGGCTGCATCTTGCTAGCACAGAGCTTCCACAAAACGAGTCTGCAAGGTGCAGGATTCCCGTAATGGACAAGGGATGCTGCTCGTGAGAGCCAGCAGCAGAGGGCAACACCCTGGGATCAGCCCACCGTGTGCCTTCTGAAACACCTAGGTGTTCCCAGCTGTCGTTAATCCACTGCACGGAAAACACTCCCCTGGCACATTGGTGATTGGAATACAGATCTGCTCAGGGAAGCAACTCAGGAGCGTACAACAAACGTGTGGATAAATGCAGTGCTCTGGACAAACAGCCAACAGTCCTGACCACGTAGAGACTTCAGGCAACCTCGCAGTGGCTCATTGTCCTGTGTTGGGCTACTCCCTACCAGCACTTCACGATGTCTATGTGGCAGCTCATCACCTAACGAACCTACTTGAATACTAGATAGCTGTCTGTGGCGAGGTGAACAAACTCAAGCTTCTTCCTGGTTTGACAGAGAAGGACACTGCTATAGATTTGCTTTTGAATTCATCCACTAAAGATAAATTAAACTGAAAAAACATATGCTAAAAAAATTAAATACAAATTTCTGTTCAAATGCATAAATGATTTTTTTTTAATAAACATCAGTACAAGAAAATGCAATGCTTTTCTTAGCAAGTGTTTGGGGGTATGCGAATTTTATTTAAATTTATCACTCCCCCTCCTTCCCCACATCTTTATGCATCCCAATACTAATTTTGTATTTTAATAGGCATATAATCCTTTATCTTGAAAAAAGATAGGTAGCACAGCTCTTCATTTCTTAGAGTGTCAATATCCCCATCTGATAATTAAGTCCTCTCAAATCCAAATCTCAGTGCTGTTTTATGAGAATAGAAGACAAAAGGAGAACAACCCAAATACTATCCCACCTGTATGATAAATAAGAAATACTAATTAAGCTATTCAAGGTAAAACCAAACAAAACAAACCCACAGTGTAGATAACAACAAAAGATAATACTCACTAGTCAGAATATGAATGTAAGAGAATTCCGTATATTACATTTCAAGAACAGAGACTGGAACAGGTTGCCCAGAGAGCTGGTAGATGCCCCATCCCTGGAAACACTCAAGGCCAGGTTGGATGGGGCTCTGAGCAACCTGATCAAGTTGAAGATGCCTCTGCTCACTGCAGTGGGGTTGGACTTGATGACCTTTAAAGGTCCCTTCCAACCCAAACCATTCTATGACTCAATGGGTAAGTCTATTGATTTGAATGGGACCATAAAAATGAAAAGCCTGGAGGCCCAGACAAAATAGTGTGCGCAGGGGAACATTAGTAAAATATTAACAGATGTTTGACTCTGTTTTTCTGTTTTGTCAGGGCACTAATTCTGCATGACATACACAGCCACTTCATCAGTGATTATGCAACGTAAGCATTATGCATACCGAAAACTCAAACTTAAACTTTGCCACTTGTATTCATGTGACAGGAGATGGAAGAAAGGAGTGGAGGCACAGAAGTAAATAAGTAAATGCAAACATTTGCAAACAATGAACCAACAGTGATTCCAATACCTTCTTAATGACTGACTGAGAAATGTCCCCTGTGGACAGTGGAAGATATTTTATCACTATATACACCCCGGACTAATGTCTGGAGCAGCCACTAAGGGGATACCCACACACCCTGAAAGGCGTACTGACCTGCTAGGTGGCCGCACAGGACTGTACCTGATCTGCTGTTATTTGAATGTGATTCAGAGATGTCACAACTCGGGGGAGAGCAGCTCACTAGCAACCTTTGGGCTTTTCCCTGCTTACAGGCCAAGCCTCACACCTCATACCTCCAACCACTGCCGTCACACTGCTCCAAAGGGTGACATGCCCTCACGCCCGCCACACTAGAGGTCAGGCTGTTTTGCCTCCATTTGCTCAGCTTCTCTCTTTTTTTCCCCCCTCAAATGTATCAGAGGTGAAAGCTGTCTCATCTTCTCACAGCATCTGTACATACACAAATCGTGTGAAGGAATTGGATGCTAAAACCTCTGAACGTAAACACCCACTTGAAAAGTCAGGATGTCTAAATATGCACAGCAGGAGAGCACTCTTTGCGAGAGCAAGAAGCAGTCAAAGCACCATATTTCCAATAACCAGTCTAACTTACCCTGGCTACCAAACAGGGCTCCAAAATCCACTGCAGAAGGAAGGACTCATGTTCACACCAAGACTTAGTTCCCCTGCAGCCAGGACCACTCATGATCCCTCCCTTCCAACTTCTGAATTTGGGGGTGGCGAGTAGCAGTTTTCACTATGAATGAAAAGCTGCTTCCCGAAAGCTTATGTTACTTGACACCGAAAAGAATGCAAACTCAGAAATCAAAATATCTTTTTTAATGCCTTTAAGCTTTAAACAATTTGAATAGTAGCCTCACCAGCAGTCAAAAATTCAAGTTTTATTCAATACACTGACATTTTTAAAGCCAGCTGTTTCCTTTTGAAAGGGTTCTTTCCCTCCTTAAATTACCACAATATGTTAGAAAGGAAAAAATGATCTTTTACGGGTGATTTTCATGCCTTTCAAAAAGGTTGTTCTGACAAGGGCCCAATTTACAAAGTTTTAGCAGGTTATATTTTGTTATGAAAGCATAGAGGGGACCTTGCCGAATGACATGGTTCTCTAGATAAATAGTTTGTTAAAAGGTAATAAAATATAGTAAAAATATAAAATATATTTGTATACAGATGTATAAGGCATAAAAATATATTAATACATAAAATAATAAAAGGTACAAAACCCACTGGTCTCGTGTTGTATTTCATTTGAAATGAAGACAACAAATACTTCTATAATAATGCCACGACACAGATAAAGGAGGCATGCATTTTTCAAGGCACAGAAGTCCAGGTAGACAGAAGTTCTCCTCTACCATCAACTACATCTTTACTTTTAACGACAACAAGAAGTCACTTCATGCAGGAACAAGATGACAGGATGTGCAAAGAATATGGACAGGCCTAAACGTCAAAAAGCTCGATCAGTGCTTATCAAGACTTGTTATATGGCTTTGGTCATCAAGCCAGCAAGGAGCAAAGCGAAACAAACAGGTTTTCATAAATGGTAAAGATGTATCAGATGACACCTCTGCTTCTGCTGACTTACGATGCATAGAAGTTGGTGAAAACAATGAAAAGGCAACAGCGGGAATCAGCATGGATCACAGAACTCGCCCAGTTTACACCACTAATCTGTTGAAACAACTAGAATTTAAACCAAATAAAAGTCATTAGCTCACAAGTTGTTTCAGTAGATTGCAAAATTCTCCATTACGGTTCTGTACAGACCAAGTCTAGCAAGGAGAAAGGGATGACAACTTGTCACGAGAGTTGCAACACTACTTTTCATTTTACAAAACAGCCAAATACGGCCTAATTAGAAGTCTACCAATACAATAAATAACACTGAGAAAACTTCTGCTGTTTGTGAGCGGCTACGCTACCGAGAAACACACATCTTCAGATGCTCAGCTGACAAATTAAACACCCCCGGTACACTCACAAAGGCCAAATGAACTACTTGTAACTACATCTGAAACGATAATCACAGAACTCATTACCATGAAGATACAGGCTTTAATTTCATTTTGGGTAGAGAGCCAGTGTAAAGTCATCTATCACCCGTTAAAACCCACGTTAAGAGACGCATCTCCAGACAACACCTATTAATGAGATTTCAATTAACATTTACACTTCTTGCTTTACTCAGAAACTTGTTGGCAGTTGCTAAGATCAGCCGGGTCAGAACAACATTAATTTTGTTAAAAACCCTAAGACCTGAGGATGCCATTCTTCCAACACGAAGAGACAAACAAATTACTCAACTTACTCAGCGAAGCACTGAAATTCTTCTGAAGTTTAAGTAGCATTTTGGTTTTTTAAACCTATTTCTTTAACATACCTATCTTTCCCACAGAATCGGTATCAGATGCAGAGCTTGCCGTATCAGATGAAATTCCAGTTTTCTAAGTATGATAGCTGGCACTGTGGTCAAAAGCTTGTAAACAGCAGGTTTAAACCTAGAAAGTACTTCAGGTAGCCTGATTAAAAAAAGGAGTGCTTGGAGACGTTAATCTTCAAAAAGTGGAATTAATTTAGAAGAAAATCTCATTAAAAGTAAAACTGACATGCTGTTAACTTTCCATTTCAAACACTAACACCCGATTCCAGCATTATCATGCACAAACTTGAAATGAGGTGTTTATCATCTGTCTGAACTGGGGAAGAGACAGGAGAACATTTGGATTCAGAGCAGTGGCAAGACCAATAAAAAGATGCTTGAAGAAAAAGACTGGGACAGAGAAGACTTGATTTCCATCACAGACACAATTAAAAATATAAAAAAAAAAAGAAGAAAGAAAGAAAGGATATTTCTCTATTGAGTATTTGCACTAGAAGACAAGACATAGCTGGTGCAACTATAGAACATAAATCAATGAACTGGTCAAAAATAAGCTCAAACAACTGAAAAGGAAAGTATAGGGCAGAATTAATTTTGGCAAATAAGACCAAAGTCTGCATCCTGTGAAAATAACGTTTGTATAGCACAGAAGCAAAATAGCAGAATTGTGTGGGTCACTTTAAAATTGGCTTTTTTATAGTCGGAGGACAGAGAAATTATTGCTTTGGCCAAAGCCCAAGGAACACATCTTGTTCTGTCAATCACTCCTGCCTTTGTGGGCAAGTAGGGCTGCTCCTCCAGGTGCGCTGACGCAGGCTGTTGGAAGGGCCCTAATGTGAAGTGAACCAGGGTATTCCTAAATCACCTTTATTTTACATTTTTACCTTGGATACATTCAGGTATCAAGCTCCTGACACTGACCCCTGGACAAGCGGCGTTCGAAAAATGGAAGACCCCAATGTGTGGCGCTGAGAGAGAAGCTCTTTTAATGCTGCTTGAAGCCCCAGTATCATCGGATCACCTCTTCAAACAGAGAAGGTCATCTGGGCAGAACATAGCACTGTTTCTGGCCAGTCTCTAACTGGATTTGGAAACGTTGCTTCCCCAGTCCCCTCTCCCTGCAGCAGCAGGGCTGGCTCAAGCCTCTCCTTAATCCCCCCCCACCTGATTCCCATCCCAGTCCTTCTTATCACATCACCACTGGGCTAGCACAAGGAATAAATGGGGCTGCACGGAGAACCAACCAGGAAAGCAATGAAGTAACCCAGAAAAGAAAAAGAAGATAAATAAAGAAATGAAAAGGAGCAGAGGGAGTGATTATAGCTGGATCAGAGCTTTAACTTGTTCTCAGCATGACAAACAAATAGATGAGGACAACACACTGGAAGTACAGGAGCAGTAAACACCTCACGCCTGTAACTGAGGTTGAGGACTTTATCAAGAGAAACCACTGCATAAGTTTTAGCATGAAATGTATTTTAAAATCAACTGCACTAACATACTTCACAGAAGATGCACGCAAATACTCACTGCTGGATGCTGAGTGTGATCAGACAACACTGGGTAATACCAGAGTTAGAAATAACTGACTTGCCCCTTCCTCCCCTATCTTTCTCACGCCTGTTTCTGAGGGCTATAGCAACACCACTCAGCACCGTTCAATCTGCTAGCTCAGTGAAAAACCAGAACCGAGCTGCTCCTCTTTGCTCTTACCCAACCTAGCTGCGAGAAGTCTCGAACTGATGCAAATGCTTCTATTTATATCAAATAGAGCAGGCGATGTAAGCAGGGGAGTTCCTCTTCCTCTGTAGAGACAATACCTTTACTTAAATTAAAAGACAAAGGCAAAACATTTTCTCTGTTTTTTTTTTCCCCCTCTCTTCCTCCCCTCAGATTTTGAAGGTTTTTTCGTAAATCACAACTGTTGGGATTGTAACACTCTTTCCAGATTTATTTCAGCTTCCACCAGTGAGAAACCTAACTCTTGATATTATCACACATTATGAGAAGATCCACTTCAGACAGTTTGCATGCTTTCCCTTATTATGTCCAGCGGCACTATACAGGGCATCCAAGGCTGCTCGCTGACTTAAGTTTATTTCAGTCAAATGACTTCTTCCCCTGGTTATATTTAAACATGGGAAAGCCACAGCTATTCTTAGAGGATAATTAATGGATCATTTCCCTTTGCGTTATAGGTGTATTTTGGCACCCATTTTTTTGCACTGGTTTGGTTTTTTTCCTAGCTGCAGCATTTAGCACCAAATTAAATGTCAAGGTGCTCCTGCTAGGCTCAAGGACTCCATGATGTGAGTAAATCAGCATTTTGCACAAGTTCACTCTTGGAATTATTTCAGTTTTTGTTTGATGGCCTTTGTTAGCAGCATCTTCTCTAGAAAGAAGAGAAGAGGGGTTTTATTTGACTTCAGCAATGTTTTTTATTCTGGAGCATCCCTCCGTCCACGACAATAAGGCTAGAGGTATAAAGTATGATGCTTCTTACAAGATGCAGTCTTATACTGCCACGCATAAAAGGTGTCTCAGGAAATCCTCTATAACCCTCACATTCACACTAAAACTGCAGCAGGGCTGTTCTGTGGAACAGTGGCAGTTTTAGACGTGTTGTGCTGAGGGTACATGTGACGGATTTGCAGACTGAGATGAGACCTTGTCTTCACACATGAGAAGCACGTAGTGCCACATGTATATAGTAAAACAAAGTTTTTATTTTGGTTTGGACAAATGCGTATGAAGACATCTTCATCATAGTACAGACTTTAAGAGACAGCATGTCTTATCAGTATATACAGCTTAGTGGGTATTTTTTAAATGCCGTATGAGATAAGCTGTTATTATCCAGATCATGTACTCGGGATACTAAATATGCCAGAGATGATCTGTCAGATTGAATAACTCTAGATCAGCTGAAAGATTTGTCAAACAAACTCTTCCTAGTCATCCTCGATGCTCCAGTTAATCTAAGGGAGTGGGAGAGGGAAAAAATAAATGAAAAAAAGACATATGCCTGATTTTTTTTTCCAGTTCCACAGATTTACACATACATTTTTGTCTTCATACTGTGTTTGAGAACAAATCTGCACTTCAGAAAGCACCACCTATGTTGAAAGACTAGCAGCACAAGTCAACTGTAAGGAAACTAAAAAGGAGAACCGAAGTTTTTTAAAAGTAGATGTTCAGAGTTAGCACCCTCTGAGAGGAAGGTGCACAAGCCAGCCCATCACTGCTGTGCACCCCGGGCACTGGAGCAGTTTATGCAAGTGACCCCAGACACGGAACAAGGGATGGAGCTCACCGAGCTCTTCAAGCCCAAACCGAAGCCTCAGCCCTCTCTAGAAGCACAGACAACTCTTACAGGAAGGGAAGGGGAGAAAGCATACAGGTTTCAGGCAGTGATACGGCTGTGCTGTAACACCAAGCTCCATGGGGGCACTGAACAGCAAAAAGAACCAGGGACAATACTTTTTCTTCCTTTAATGCTTGGCCTGTGAAGGCAGCTTGCCATTGACAGACAATCCAGCAATCTTCAGAACATAACCTTCACAATCTCTCTGTAGAGGAAGACTAATCGCATATTAAGTTTATTTCTGATATTGAGGAATTTGGTGTTTCCTTTAGATTTCATATTCAATGGATTCCCTACACCACTTAAAAAAAAGCCAAAAAAACCCCACAACCCTCCTACTAGCACTCTGAAGAACTTCCAGAACAGCCATTGAAAACTCGCTGAGTAGTAACTAAGCTTAACCAAAAAAATAAACTTAGCTACACTACTTTTTCTCTCAACCTGTCCAGGAAAAGCATGCAATCATCACCTTTGAAATCCAGCCTTGGGGTTTCCTAGCCATTTCAAATGACTGTGAAAAGCTAAGGAATTTAACATCAAGAGACCGAAGTTCTCACTTACTGAAGCGAATGTGGAAACAAAGCTGCCAACAACCAAAAAGCCTCGAAGCGTAGTTCTGGTTTGGGTGCAACCTCAAGTGTTAGACACAGATTTTGGAGGCAAACGAGGGCAGAGGGAGGCATACACCTCTGAAAGAAAAGTAAATTTATGTTGCCCACATAGGCAGTGATCCATAATGTGACACAGCTGTTGGCTCGTTTGCTGTCCCAAAGACACAAGAGCTAAAAACTCAGATACGGTAATGCTACGTTCCTAAACCTCAAATTCTCAGTCCCTTCTCCTCAGCTCCTGGCTCTCCCTATAACTTAAGGCAGGAAGGACAACTGGCAGGAAGGGCAATTTAAGAACAGAACAGCATTGCCAATCTCAGCACGATAATGATATGCGGGATTGGCGCTATAAAGTCACCTTTATCCTTAACCAGAGAGAGCGTAATTCCCGAGGTTCAGACTTGGCGGGTCTTGCCCCCCTCGTGCCCATACCTTCCCCAGCGCACACCCCCACCTCGCACGGCTTCGCTCACACAGGATCCCACTCCTTCCCCCGCGACCCAGCGCCCACGGCAGCGAGGATGAGGTGGCACTGCCCCAACACCAGCGAGGGGGAGGAAGGAAAGGCGTATGGCAGCATTTCCCGTCGGCGGTTACCAAAAGGACACGTGGCTCCCCGCGAACGGCTGAGCCCTGGCGGGGCGGGAGCCGGGCGGTCACCTCAGGCCGTCGGGCGGGAGCCCGGCAACGAGCAGCCCAGCCGGCGCTGGAGCTCGACAGCGGGGTGGAGGCGGCGGGGGGGCCCGGCCCCGTGCCGGCAGCCGCCCGCCCGCCCGCCTGAGGGGAGGGAGCCCGGCACCCACCTGCACGGCGGGGAAGGCGCCCTTCAGCAGGTAGAACATCTTGCGGTTGGAGAGGAGGTCGCCGCTCGTCAGCTGCTCCTCGGCCCCCTCCCGCGTCTTCCCCTTCGCCTTGGCGTTGAGGACGTTGCCCTCCCGGACCCGCTTCACCTCCTCCCCACCCCTGGCGGCGGCCAAGACGGACACGGCCAGCAGCTCCCGAAGGTCCACGGTGCCGGCGGGCGCCGAGCCGCGGGGGGTCTCGGGCCCGCCGGCCGCCGGCTCGCTCAGCATGAAGAAGGCGAAGCGGCCGGCCAGGAAGCCGGAGTAAAGGTGGTAGAGGACACCCAGCCCCAGCAGGCAGAACACGGCCATGCCGAGCGGCGAGAGGCGGATCCCCATGGGGGCCATGGCCGCGGGCGGGCAGCGGCGCCGGGCGCTCACCACAGCCCCATGGCGCCGCCGGGGCGCTCCGCTCCCTTCCCTCTGCTGCCGCGGCGGTGGGGCCGGCCCGCCGCTCGCACTGAGCATGTCCCGCCGCCCACCGGCCGCTTGGCGGGGTCCTGCGGCCGGAGGCTGGGGGTATCCTCTCGTTTCCTACCGCGGGTGTGCCTGGCGGCTCACGCCGCTCTTCCCCTCCCGGAACGTGTGGGTTTGGGGTTTTTTTCCGCTTCACCTCTTTTTAGGCAGCTCAGCACCGGGGCCGGTGGAGCTGCCCCGGCCCGCGGGGCTTCTGGGCGGGAGCCGGAGGCCGCTCGGAAGGTGGCTCGGCGGGCCGGGAAAGCAGCCCGTGGAAATTAAATTGTTTTTTGCGTAAATCGCTGCTTAATTTCTGAAGGTTTGCTGTTAATCATAGAATCATAGAATGTTTTGGGTTGGAAGGGACCCCTAGAGGTCATCTAGTCCAACCCCCCTGCAGTGAGCAGGGACACCACTAACTAGATCAGGTCGCTCAGGGCCCCATCCAACCTGGCCTTGAATGCTTCCAGGAATGGGGCCTCCACCACCTCTGTGGGCAACCTGTTCCAGTGTTTCACCACCCTCATTGTAAAGAATTTCTTCCTTATATCCAGTCTAAACCTACCCTGTTTTAGTTTAAAACCATTACCCCTTGTCCTGACACAGCTGGCCCTACTAAAAAGATTCTCCCCATCTTTCCTATAGGCCCCCTTTAGGTACTGAAAGGCCGCAATCAGGTCTCCCTGCAGCCTTCTCTTCTCCAGGCTGAACAAGCCCAACCCTCTCAGCCTGTCCTCATAGGAGAGGTGCTCCAGCCCTCGGATCATTTTAGTAGCCCTCCTCTGGACCCTCTCCAACAGTTCCATGTCCTGGGCACAAGTGCTGAGCATTTCATTTCTCATCTACTGGTTAGGGAACTTTGGGGCTCGGCCCCTTCGTGCCACAGCCTGCAGGAAAGGGGCTCGAGGTTAGGGTTCCCTTTCATTCAGTAAAATGAAGCCAGTCACACTGTTTTCCCAGCCATGTGAGGCGCCGAAGGCCTACCTGTCTTAATTTATACTTTTTCTTTGCACCTCGGTTGGTTTGAGGGAGTGTGAAGCTGTATGTTTATGGCCGGGATGGACATTGGGGGTGGAAACCAGGAAGGGTCACTGATACTATTTTTTTTTTTTTTTTACTGTTTTTTTTAATTTTCTAGTAGTTTTGAGTAAGTTTCCAGAAAAAAATGAAATTAATTCAGCATTGCTTGAATTAACTGCACGTTCTTTTACTCAAGCAATGTTCTTCTCTGTTGATATACACATTGTAGTAGCAGACCTTGCTAAGAACTTTGGGAAGAAGTAATTCCTAGGGATTAGCGATTATCTAGTAATTACCGTTTTCCTGGGATCTTGTGGCTTAGGTTGGTTCTTTTGTTGGTTTTTTTTTTAAGTGTTAAACTTCTGTGATTTAGAATGTGAAAACTAGGAAAGACCAAAACTGATTGCCCTTGCAAAATGAAGTTGCCATATCATCTCCTCTGCATCTCCGTTTAGTGGCATCTTCAATTAGATGGTTACATACCAGGTGTCCTGCAGGATCGCACCCTCTCTGAAGTGTATGTGTATTGTGCAGGGACTGCAGTTGAAAGAGGGGACTGTAGGAAGAGAAAGCATTGCATTTGAAATGGGATTAAAAATAGTCGGATTTTACACTTAGCTATGCTGGGATTTAACTTTATATGCTATTAGGCAACAACTAGAATGTCCATGTTTTCCCGCCTCCTGTTCTTTTTAAGGTAGAGTTTGGGGTTTTTTTCTATGCAGTTGCTCCTCTGGCAGAAAGGGGGCTTGAAAGGATACACTGATCATTTTCATTTCACTGATCATTTGCCTTAATATTGATTTCACGATTCAGCATTTCATATACTATAAGCATTTCATATGCTATAAGAAGCTTCATATACTAGTAAGAAGCTATGCAGCAACACAGGGTTGGTGTTGGCAAAGGTAAACTTGTGTCTAATGAGCAATGAGCGCAAGACTAACAACCAGGTGTGTTTGTAATGTGTCCCTTTTTAAAAAACACTGGGCAAAGTAGTCAACAGCTGTGCTGCCTGCTGCTATCAGTAACTGTTTATGTGTGTTCAGTAAACAGGGATTTTAAACTACTGGTGGAGGAAGCCTGGGAGAAGGAAGAAAACCTGCAACTTTCTGAGATGCTTTCTTACTTAATGGAAACAAAGTAAAATACTAGGCTTTTCATCCCACTGAATTTTGCAAGGGCCTTACAGAGGCATGGAAAAATGATGGATTTATTACTTGCTGCTAACATTTCTATGCCTGCAGTAAATATTAACAGCAATGTAAACTGTGAAGAGGACAGTGCACAGAGGGCTCTTTATTTCAGTGATACTGTATGTACCATCTGTGCCAGGTTTGTGAATAAGCGGTGTGTACTACTGAATACAGTCACATAACCTATAGACAATATGCTAAAATCCTTTTTCTCTGTAATTACCAATGTAATTTTTTTTAAGGTCTTAGTCTGGCACCTCCCGTACTGTTTTCTTAAGATCCTGGATGGGGTTCCTCAAGTTTATCCAGGGTGCTGTTGACTTCAGCTGGGCTCCACAACACCACAGAGATGTTTGCAAAGTGCTCCTGGCAGATGGCATGAAGGGAGCTTAGGCGAGGTTTTCTTCATGGCTTCAACCTGTAAGATGGATTTCAAGAGACCATGATGGAGACACAAAATGTAAATAAACTTAGGGAAAAAAAAAAAAAAGTTGTCTTGTTTCATTCCTAGCAAAAGGAAATGTATCTCTTTGTATGAGGGGTGGGGTAAAAATTTAACAGAGATGTTCCTTTTGAAAATATAAAATTATTCTTTGGTACACTTTAGCTAATCATAGGCCAAATAATTTGATACATTTGAAAAAAAAAATAGTTTTCCCTGAACCAAACCCAGTTTTTAAACAAACATACTCGCGTTTTTGGCAGGAAAATTACGTCCATCTCTAATACTGAAGCATTCCTTAACTGAGTGGAAAAAAAGTGCTCCAGCCTGAACGTAAATCTCATGTTACATACATCCCTATGGGAGCTGTGTCAGCTGCGGTCTTAGGAGTCAGCTTCATTTGCCCTTGAGAACCCAAACAACATACTGATGTGCTGAAAGTGATGTGCCTCGTTAGCCTCCCACAGAAACAGTCACTGTAGGAGGGCTTGGCAGAGCTTCTTGAATGGGGTGCAGTGTGTTGGGAGTGAAATGCACTGCTTTCTGTTGGATTCATCTAGCGGGGGCTGTGTATGACCAAGTGGCAATGCGATATTGCAGTCTGTTCACCGTGACATTTGTGAGATGAGCGGTGGTGACTTTGGCAGAAGGGTTGTACTTCGAGTTTGGGAAGTCAACGAATGAAAGTGCTGACTCTTGTGGAAAAGCAAGCGATGCCCGCATCTTCCACAGCTCGAGCCATGCGAGCAGGTTAGCCGGGTCTGTCGGCAGCAACAGCAGTGCTCTGTTGCTGGTTGTTTCTCTGTGACTCCTGCCTAACCCCAGTGGTTTATGAAGCCACTCACGGACAACCTCAGTGAGCATTCGTTTTTTGTGTCTGCAGCTGCAGCGTGCCTGTGGAAAAGACGGGAAGTCCCTCAGGGTCAGAGCTGAGTTTGATCTGCAGCGCATGAAAAAGATCGGCTGCGTCGGTGCTTCTGAGAGGCCAAGAAGGAGCAGATGGCTGTCGGACTGGACCAGAGTACCCGAGGGGAACCTGCTGTGCAAGTGCCAGCACCAGCTGCAGCCACTTCACTTGCCTGTCAGAGCTGGGAAGGTAGTCCACGAGGGAGGTCCCGTACTTACTACTGGGTGTAAATTCTTCATAGTGTGGGGTAACGTTCCCTTGCACTGAACATTTGATTGGTGCAGTGTGTGTATGGGTAGCTATGAACAGTTGTTGGGGGAGGTGGTTATAATTGGGTTCTTCCTTTCCCTTTCCTTGCTTTTCTCCTTATATTTCCTGTTCTTGCCTGGTAATTTTGCTCGTAACACCACCTCACCCAACCTTATTTGCAGCAGCAGTCCTAGTTATAGCTAGCTCCTTCTTATATCGTGGCTGGCCCTGCAGGGCTAAGAGCCTTGGGAGGGTTGTGCAGAGACATATTGAACTTGAGGATATTTTTAAAGGGCTTTATTTAAATCAGTAAGTAAAATAAAAGCAGAATACTACAAGATGTGTGAAGCATGAAGTTGGACTAAACAGGGCAAAGAAGATGGACGAATGTCTCTGGTTTGGAGTGTATCCCAAATAAGGGCAGACTAAGGCTTCTACCGTGCTCTTTACTACCCAATCTTCCTCAACCAGAGCATGACGTGAGTGGTCAGAGGTTTGCATGGGAGAGGCATGTAAAACTCCAGCTGTAGGGGCTGCACGTGTAGCATAGAAGACAACAGTGAAGTAGTAAGATATGTACAGAAAGACCCCAGGGCTGCTGCAGGGCCTTGATTAGATGACATCTGGTATCTGTTCACCTTCCCAGACCAACTTCATGTTTATTTGTAAGAAACAAAAATTGTGTACTTGCCACATGACTTCCTGTGGCTGCTGTAGAACAACCCACTGCTAGTAAGAGCATGAAAATCCACTTTTCCATTTCTCAGCACTGCTGCAGTGTGTTCCCTACCCTCACACTGCTGTGGATTCACCATCTGAAGTAATATGCATTCTTGGGGCAATTTTGGAAGTCAGTGAGAGAGACAGGCTGTGTGAAATCTTGCTCAATTTTATCCAGCATGGTGTCCTGTGGCACAAACAGGCTACACCTTTACCTCTGTCTGTGGGCACTGGAGCTCAGTTTTTCACAGTTGGCAACAAAATGTCAACTAGTAGGACCCATGCCAAAGCATATGTGGTACAAGTTAAATGGGACATTTGTTAAAAGCATGAGATCAGCTGCAGGATGGGTCTGGAGCATGGTGAAGTCAATAGGCCTGGACACTGGTGGCAGTGAGGCATCCTGGTTATTGTGTTAGATCACTCTGTTGGTTAAATGTGGAACAGGGGAAGGGAAAACAACTATGTTAGGAAAGGTCCCACAGAGTGAATTTCATATCTGGTCTTGATCCTGGATCTGTCTTGAGGTCCTGCAGGAACTGAAGAGTGCCTAGGTACCTGTAGCCCAGCTTTTCTCCCCATAGCGGTGTGCTCCTTGGCTATGGATGCTTCCTTTTTCTTAGTGGAGAAGAAATGGATCCAAATCCAAATATGGGAATCATAGAATCATTCAGGTTGGAAAAGACCTCCAAGATTATCAAGTCCAACCATCAACCCAACACCACCATGCCTACTAAACCGTGTCCTGAAGTGCCACATATGCACCTTTTTTGAACACCTCCAGGGATGATGACTCCACCACCTCTCTGGACAGCTTGTTCCAATGCTTGACCACTCATTCAGTAAAGAGTTTTTTCCTAATACCCAATTGAAACCTCCCCTGGCACAACTTGAGGCTATTCCCTCTTGTCCTATCGCTTGTTACCTGGGAGAAGAGACCAACACCCACCTCACTACAGACTCCTTTCAGGCAGTTATAGAGAGCAATGAGGTCTCCTCTCAGCCTCCTCCATGCTAAACAACCCCAGTTCCCTCAGCCACTCTTCATAAGCCGTGTGCTCCAGACCCTTCACCAGCTTCGTTGCCCTTCCCTGGACATGTTCCAGTGCCTCAGTGTCCTTCTTGTAGTGAGGGGCCCAAAACTGAAAACAGTATTTGAGGTGCTGCCTCACCAGTGCGGAGTACAAGGGGATGATCGCTTCCCTACTCCTGCTGGCCACACTATTCCTGATACAAGCCAGAAAGGGGCCATAATCTCTAGTGCACGTGGGAATAACATCTGTATTCCTTGCCAGTATAGGATCCAGCTCCTGGAGCTTGCAGCAGGTCACACTGCCAGAACTAGTCTGTTCTGTGCTGTCGTGGGCGTTCATGGTCCCCTGGTATGTGCCGTTCAGAGTCCATCTCCTGCACCTCTCCAGGTCCGCTTAGTGCTGATACTGAGATGTTCAGCCAGCAGCAATGCAGCAAAGCTCCTCACTGTCTCATTGCCTGGAGAGATTGCTTTCCCCCTACCTGCTTGCTCCCATGAGCATCTCCATGTACTGAGCTGCATCCAGGGAATGCTGCTTACGGCAAGTCTGGCTCTGCACTAGGGCTTGGCTCTGGCTTAGTGGCAATGCCAAGATTATTAAATGCAATACCTGTGATCCAGGAAAAGGCCTAAGGGAAAGCAGAAGAGCCTGGTCCAAGAAAGGGCATCCAAGGTAAAAGACGGATGCAAAGGTGGCATGCAAAGTGTGACAGAGAGCAGGCGAGCTGACTGTGGTGGGGCTCTGGGAAGAAAGAGTATGGTCCAAGCCTGCATTTATGGAAGAGCAGCCGCAGCCAGGTGCTGTGAGCTCAGGAGATGAGGAGTGGAAATGGAATGATAAGAGGCCTGCAAGGACCTGTGGGTGGTCTGGGGAATTCTGATTCAGGCACCTGCTGCTTGATCTGGGAAAAAGCTGGTTTGCCAAAATGTTTGGAAAAAATTTTAATGGGCATGGTGTTTATAAATCAGATCAGTGCTCATCTGACTGCAAAAGTTTTAATGGGCTCCTTCAAGACCTTATGCCATCTTACAGGTATGGTCAAACCTGGTTTAGGATAATGGGAAAGGATAGAATTTTACTTCCTTGTTGAGTCAGAGAATTGTTAATGGGCCAGTTAGGTACAGAGCTTAACAGCTATTCTGCAAAAAAAGTTACGATATCTCCAAGGAAATGAAAAAGTCTTTAAGAAGTCAAGTGTAGAAATAGCTTCTGAATAAGTAAGAAATTAAGAAGTTTAGAAGGGAAAAGACCGAATTTGTACAGAACCCTTAGAGGATTAGAAGAGCGAGCTTATCTGTAAAAGCTTATGTGATACATAAAAAGGGGCTCTGTAGATACAGCCTAAGCTATAGGGTATGCAGAAGACTGCAACCACAGGAAATAGGAGGAAAGAAATTTTTTTTTGTTGTATTTGATCTTAGTGCAAAAAGCTTAAGCACTTGTAACTTTGTCGGTTTTGGATGCTGTACAGAGAAATCCTTTTGTTTGGATTGTAAACAGCTTGAGAGTTAAATGTGATTTCAGTGGTGACTGAACTCCAAGGCAGTGGAGAACCTGAAGCACAGTGCACTGGCATTTCAGCTTCGGTAATGCCCAGCATTCCCGCACAGGCAAAGCGCATTGAAGCTGTACAGAGCGGCCTGAGAGAAAGTGTCACAAAAATCAGGAAAAGCAGAAAAATCTGCTGGTGACAATAAGGAAACTGCTGTGATGATGATAAAATGGTAGGGGAGACACCAAACTGCAGGTATATTAAGGGAGTTAGTGGCAGGTGTCAAGCACAACCTACACCTCGATTAAATAAATTACTTCGCGTCGATTAAAGTTTAGGGGTCCAATATAAAGAAATGGTATTAAATGACCTGATAGTAATTTCTAGCCTTAAATGCAAAATCTTCAAGTCTGTAAAGTATGTAAAAATGCTATCAAATTAGAACAGCATTTACATATGAATTAGAAATACCCATTAGAGTGAAATACCCATTCAATTTATAGAGGCATAGATGACTGTAAGTACAAGGCAGTGAAGTACCATATTTCACAGCTTTGTGGAGAGTCTCCTTTAAAACTCTGTTATATATTGCCTGAGAGGTTTAATTGCTGAAGGATTCTAGCAGACTCTTCTAGAAAGAGTTGTGGTGGTAAAACCCCCCCAGCTAGGCAGAACTTCATTTTAACACCACTCTGGTTTACAGAGGCACCTCTCAGAGCTGTCACGATAATTCACAGCTTTCCTGTCCTCCCGAAACAAGACAGCATTTGCTCTGCTTCCAGCACTGTAGAAAGCTTCAGAAATGACACTGAATACTACCAATTGCTCAGTAGTTCAGTGGCAATCACAGCTGAAGGGGTTTTTACTCCTCAGTTTCCACCCACGCCTGCTCATTTCTGGCCCCATATTATTATTCTTCCTCCAGCCGTACCAGCACAGCTATTCATGGAGCTCCCCTGCAAACTGGGACAGTGAGCTGAGCCAGAGTTAAAGCGGTTTTATGTCCCTATGTGGTGCTGCCCACCTGAGCTCTCTAACTTGGTGCAAGCCCCAAACTGCCAGCCCTCCCCGCCATGTGCTGTCCTCTGCCTCTGTGCAGGCACATGTAAGTGAAGCCACTCAGGGAGCTAGGCCAGGGAACTCATCCGTCTGAAAACTAACCTGGCAAAACAAACAGAAACCATGGGGCATGGCACGGAGATCGGGTGTTACACTACACTTTTGGATGGCAAAATTGATTTTTTCCCGATTGAAGTTGCTGTCCTGGACATCACACCATGGGCTGGGAGTGAGGGACAAAACACGTTAAGGCTCCTAAGTGTTGTCTCTGAAGTCTTACTTTGTGAAACTGCCTCCTGTGCTTCCTACTGCAGCTTCAGAACAGCTTTGAAAAAGAGTGCTAATACCCTTCATAAAAGTGCCTGTGCTCTTCTTTGGACATCTGAGGCTACCTCAGAGGAATGAAAGGTCTCCCCATGGTTAATCCATTTGAAGAAGACAGTCTTGAAGTCTAGCTGGTTCAACACTCGTGGCCTCAGGCCTCAAAATTAACATCTGGTTTCAGGATACTCATGCTTTGCTCTTGGTGAGAAACAACCGAGTGGCAAGTGCCTCCTGGTTGTGGGTACCCCTTGGACAGAGGAGGGGAGAGAATACTGTCCCAAAGCCTCCCAGCAGACTTTGCCTAGGAACTTTTTAGGAAGGGGAAATATAACAGAATTTAGGGGAAATTTTGTTTTGAAAGTTCAGGAGCTTGGACAAACTCCATTACACTCTGAAGCAGCTGTCTAGTTTGTGGAAATGAGCAATTCTTTGGGTCCCTACTCCGACTTTTTTTTTTTTTTTTTTTTTCTTTTAGGCTTGCTTTATAACACCACCTTCGCGGAAGTTTACTGTGGTATACTGAGACGCTGGCTTCATTTGGATAACGAATGTTGAAATAAAGTATTTTTACCTTTGATTATGGAGGACACTATTGAAAAGTTTATGATTTTATGGTAGTTGTTTCAAAATTATTGTCAACCTATAACTTTTAATACTTAATACTGTAATATCTTTAATACTTAATATTTACAAACTTTTATAACTTATAGCCTTTAACTGGCCAAGAATTGAGTTTTGGGATTTAGAGGAAACTGAAATGGAGACCTTACTAGATTGTTGTGGGTGAACACAGATGTTGCTGATAATCACACAGTTTCAGTGATCTCAGTAACCATTCATCATCCAATCAATGATCCAGCAGTGAACATTACAGAGCTATATCAAACAAAAGTATTAAGTAGAAGATGCTTATTTTTATATACGTTCTTAGTCAAAAGCTGAGGACAAATGTCTAGTCTGTACACATCAGTTAAAATTAAGTTAATTTCCTGAGTAATTTACAATCCAGAGTTGCCACTAGTTCAAAGTCTAACAATATTGCATGAGACTGTAGGCTGGGATAATAGTATAACAGTTAATATGCCATCTACTACTTCTAAGCTTTTGGGGTTTTTTATTCTGTAGACTGTTCTTGACTGAGTAATAAACTTCATAGTCTTGGCTTTAATGAGGAGGTCATTAAGTGCAGGAATGTTAAACTAGCCTGTACAAAATTGCTTCCCTTGGCTGCTGCATACCCATCTGTGTTCACCTTGAATTTTTGTGTGCCTAGAGACAACAGAGAGCCAGCTGGCCCTGCAATTTGGTGGAAACCATGCGCTGTATTTCCTTTGGCTCCTTTGAAAATCTTGTATCTTCTATCTTTACTCTGCTGCTGCTGCTGCAGTTCTGCCAAATGGAAAGCATCAGGGCTGTTGGGAACAAAATTTTATGTGAAGAGCTTGTTTTTAAGAGGGGATTTCCTTCCCACTGGAAAAGTGGATGAATCAATGTTATTTAATTTCCATTCTTGTGCTCTGTGAAAATTAATGCGAGAAGTATTTATGAGATTATTTTCGGGGAGGTGGTATTTCTACAGGTACTAGCTTGCCAACTATTTGAGAAAATGTTGGGGTTTTTCACTTTCATGTAAGTAACAATGACTTAAAGGTAACTATTATATTAAACTGATCCAATGATGTATAGTTTGTGTACAGCAGTTTCTATTATACCAATAATATTTTCTATGAGCAAGTCTGGCCCCATTATACAGAAGTTTTATTCTAAATATTGACAATGGATTTAATTATTTCCTGAGGCTGAATTCCACTTCCCTAATGGTCTGGCATCACTCACAATTCAGGTGTATCAGGTTAGCACAGACACCAGCTCTGCGTTTGAGTGCACGCTCTCCAGGTCTTCACGCAGCTGCCACATTAGTTAAGATTGGCTTGAGCCTGGAGCAAACACTGAGCAAACACTGGCTCACCACGTAAGGGGATTCAGGTGCAGGGAGGATTCAGAAAGCATGGGGACAGCCAGCGTGAATCGTGTGGTACAGCAAACAGAAGTCCACATTCAGAAATTACTCAGGGATATCTGAGAAGGAGCGAGAGAGGAACTGGCATGATGACTTCACTGACTCTGGTTTAGTTTTTCTTAATACGACTGCTGAAGCAGGCTAATGCCAGGAGGAACACAAAGGAAGACTTGTTTGCAGCCAGAAGCTGCACCACCATCACTTTTCAAATGGGAAATGCCAGTGTTTCATTCTCAACTTGCCAATAAAAATAGGTCTGCTGGCTACTGGTTGGTCTCTTTGCTCATCATAAAGATTTCTTTAGCATGTGAGGTATCTGTTCTTACTTGCTCATTTACTAGTTACACATGAAGTGTCTTTTATAAGAATCGTGCAGGGGTTGAGTGAATATTCTGCCTGTGCTAGCAAAGGTCTCTGTTCTGGTTCCCTGTAGTTTGGAGTACATTTCCATGTGGGATGGCCCCAGATCTTCTATAGCGGTACAGGATGCTAGGATTAAGAGACATAACCAACTATGTCAATTACGTGTGAATGAGGCCAAAAAGAAGGAATGGGTAGGATTACGGGAGCTGCTGCTGAAAGATGAACAAAATGAACTGTGTAAGACAGACCTTGTATTCGTTAAACAAGATCAGGCCCCAGTAGTAGACATCACAGGTATGAGAGTAAATCGACACCTTTGGCAGATGCAGCAGTAGAGAGAGTTAAGAAATACCAACATCCAAAAGAACAAATTCAAGAATTGACAAATACCAATACTATTAAATTTATAGAATTTCCCTTAGGAGCACATGGAAAATGATATCAAGGCAATCATGAGTTATTAGCAGAATTAGGATTCTCCAGTTCCTGACAGGAAAAGGTTGCTTGTTGTTTATTGAATCCAGTGTTAATTTTCTTCAGTGGATATTGTACATATGTTTGCTAGTCAAGCATGGACTATTTTCAGATCTTAGTGAATTAATGAATTGTAATTGTATTACTTAATGAATTGTAAATAAACTGATTCTTTCTATCTATCTATCTATCTAAGGTGTGAGTCAGACCCCCCCCAGGAGAGTGCCAAGGGTGACAAACAGGGAAAAGGGTGAGTGCCACACAATAGGGTTGCAATAGTATGTAGGGACGGTTGTGGGCTTGGGGCCACAATGTGTCATCTATCGTGCCAGAAAACATTAATTACTAGTCTTTACCTAGGTGGACGGGCCACCTTTACTTAACAGAGAAAAGGAACATGGATAATTTTATACGTGTTTGATAAATAGCCAGGATTTCCAGTGAAAACGGCCCGCAGGACTTACAGCAGTTATGAACTGGAAGAGTTGCTGGAGGCCTAGGTGTACAGCAGCTCCGCATCCAGAGCTGGTGCCTGGATTTGGATTTCACTGTTTCAATGGACGGTTGACAGCGCTTTAGGGGGTAGTGTGTGACTGTCATCAGATGGATGTCTTTGACTCTATTTGCAGTGCCATATCAGAAATACCTGGCCATGTTCCCTGCAGAAGGCCTCATTGCACAGCGTGTCTCCATAGCTCTGTCGTTGCCCATCAGTTTTGATGTGAATTGATGATCAGTATGACAGAGATCAGTGAATGGTTAAAGAAGACACTCTAGTTAAAATTTCCATTCTGCTCTTCTCTATATTCCACGATGGGTTTCATACTCATTATAAAGAGTTGCAAGGGTGTATTTACAAAGGAAGAAGTGAGATTAAATGATCATGAGCTTAATCACATTATAATACTCTTCTTGAAACCCATGGTAATTAGTTGCTTTCAGCTTTACCCTTCAGCCACACCTGTATCTTATTTCTTATCTTCTAACTCCCCTAATCAAGTCCTCACTGGTTTACCTTGTTGTTAATAATATTAATAATGCTAGTTTTGTTCCTGACTGTGTGAAATACTTATGTTTATCTCTGACTTTTTTCTAATATCCTGATTAGAATACTTAATTTGCAAAATATGTTTTTTAAATCATAAAGTTTTATGACTTTAATTAGGAAAATTAGGAGATTACAGGTGAGATTTAAAGACTACCCAGGAAGACATAACTGAAAGAATAATTGCTGGTTTGTCCTTTTAATACTTTTCTAGGTGTAAGACTAGGCAGATGAAAAGGAGCAGTGGGACGAGAGGAGGTTGTTAGCTGAAGGATGACGAGTGTAAAGTAGCAGTGCATGCTGTTCTTAAGTATTTATGGGAAACTTTTTGTCTCTGTAGACATCACTAGAAGTTGTGGCAAACATTTTCTGAAACATTCCTAAGTATGGCCACACTATTAAAAATGCTATCCTTCTGCCCATACTAATATTGTTATTATAATGCATGCCTAATTATGGAGGTCTGTTACGAATTATGTCCTTTTGGTTTTTACTTGTATTGTGTAGGCAGTGCCTTGCTCCCCATTTCTAAAGAAAACTGTGCACTATCATGGTATCTTCACATCAATGAAATGTCTGTAAACAAAGGGGTTCTTGTTTGTCTGTGCTTTGCCTCAAAAAGAGTCAGGCTGTTGACTGCCTTCCTTTGTTGTTTTTTGAACATGAACATCTTCCATGGAGATTTTTGGAAATAGCAGACTGAGGATAGGATCGGCACAAACTCAGGCTCTCATTCCCCGCAGAAGCAAAAAATGTGCTCTCAGGCATGAGGCAATGTTCTCATGCCCATGAAGAAGCATATTTATGTATTCAAATAAAATATTCTGTTAAGCAGAGTAGAACTACATGCAGGGATTGCATCAGTCAATGCATCTGAACATTGCAGTCGGGCATTTTATCTTTATGTGTAGTTATGAACCTCACAAAATATCCTAGAATAGGAATATATATTTTTATTATCAATATGCTTGTGAGCAATAAGAGTATGAGTATTTTTTAGATAGACTAAAATTTGATGCCTTAAACAATTTTTCCTGGTCAGGCAAAGAAAATACCATTGACTGATACATGTGTTTTGACATTAAAGAGCTTTAAAGTATATTAAAAAAAAAATTTTTTTTTTATTCCTCATAAAAATGTATTCCTTTTTTTGCTCTTGCCTTAGTTATTTTTCTGCACTTGCCCCATGTTAATCTGACCTCGACTCCTGCCCCATGTTAATCTGACTTTTAGTCCTAAGAATAACTGTCTGCAAACAAAATTTGGCTAATTTTCTGCTAATGGCAATGCTTCTCTGGAACAAATTGAAAGTCTTCCAAGACACTTAGAGACCCAAGGCCTCAAGCATGTTGAATCTAATGCGGTAAGGATTTCCCCACAAATCCCCCCTTTTGCCTCCTTTTTTCTTGTAAGTGAATGTTTCCTGGAGAGCAATACGCTTCTCTGAAAGTTAAAATCTATATACACCCATCCCTGTTAAAACGCTTTGCATCTCATGCTAATCTTCTCTTCGGTGTGTGGTCTCGTGACAAAGAACACATTTAATTCTTCTGATTTCCAATTTTAACGCATTGCCAGCGTGCTAGGAAGGCCTCTTGTGATTGCTCTCCAATCGTGGTGTGCAAATGCTGACTTTTGAAGCAAATTAACAGCCAGGGAGCTGTGAAATGTAGTTTCAGAAGGAGAGAGACCAGTTTTCACGTGGCTGATGCTGCTCAGGTTCCCGTACGAGTTTGCTGCGGTTGGTTAGCATACACTCTGCAAGTCTCTAACCGGCCAGATTCTTGTATTAACATCAGAGATGCGTAGTGCTGTTGAAACTCGCACAAAAATGTTAGGGTGTGTTAGAAACTGAGTACAACCAAATACGTGGCTCCAGACTCTAGATGCATCTGGAAAATCTGAACAAGAGGAGATGGAGACAGACTGACAGCGCTGTTCAGATGTTAGAAGCGCATTATACACCATATTCATGTTTGAACAAGAACCTATCAGCCTGGAATCAATACCTGGGGTTTTTTGCCTACCTTGTGCCCATGAGACCAGCACCATTCACAGGTGCTGTTCAGCTTTCTTCCTCAGGACTGATCCTGTAAACAGGGGCTGCAGAACTGGGCTCTCAATGCATACCTTACAGCATAACCTTGAACTTTTGGATACTGTTGACAAACAAGTAGGGAAAAACCTTTCTTTTTTCAAGCAGGACAAGCTTATCTAGCTATACCACTCAAATCTCACTTTTTTTTTTTTAATGCTAAACATGTAGATTGACATCTAGGAACGAGCAGTTAAAATAGGTCATGTTATTCTTCCATTTAACTTTAGCAAGGCCTTCCCACACCATAAGACATATCCTTAAATGGATGAGCCAGCAGTGTCAGAAGGAAATGGAGCCTTATGCCTGGTTTCTAATCTTTGCTTAAGCACAAAATATGTGGAGAGGTATATATGTGAATGCTGTCTTCCAAACAATTAAAATAGTACTTTGCCAAATGTGACTGCAGTCTTACTGCTGTACAGGTATAATCTCCCACAGAGTTTATTTCTCTTCCACTGTAGCCTAAGTAGTATATAATTTCCATGAACTTCTCATTTCTTGCAGATGCACTTTAAGATATTGGGCTGTATTTCATCAAGTTGCAGGTTACCTTATTATTGTTGGTCCCTAATTTTGGGACATTAAACCCCCTAGGCTGCAAACTTACCAGTCTGCCAAAGAGCTCTGTGTTACTGACACTATATTTCTGGTGCTTACCCTATGATTGCTTACCCTATCACAGCACCATTATTCAGACCCTTTCTGGGCTGATTGCTCTCAGAGCTGTTGCTTTGTAGTGCACAGCACTAAATAAATTGATTTTCTATACCCCAAAAGGCAGTGGAATAGAAGATTAAACTGGGATGTGATCATTACATTAATTTCCCAGGGAGGAAGCAGTGAACTTACTTGAATCAGACTGTCTGCTGTTGCTAAGATAATGGCATATGAACAACACTTCATGGTAAAAAAAAAAAAAAAAAAGCTAACACATGTGAAAGAATCAGCCCTAGGCACTTGATCTCTTCACATGCTAGAAAGCTATCATCCGTCAACACGATCACCAAGGGGCTACATGCAATCTTAATGAGCACTTTAACATACTGGTGATGGAGCTCAACAGGGGTGGATTTTTCCACAAAGTGATTAAAGAAAATGTCCTTATGTAAAATTGTCACACCACATTTCCTAAGCCAAATCTGGTTTATCCGGTGCTTCAGGGATGTCTCTGTGTATATGTGTGTACGTATGTATGTATTGCACAGACAATAACTGATGCTTCTGTTCGTTGTGTATTTAGACTTGCTCCACAGGGCAGGCAGGAGATGCTGGAGCAAGTCAGAGTCCAAACTGCCTGACAACCCTTTATCTTGTTCCATTCAGAATTCTCCACGATTCTTAATAATGAAAAGCTTATAGTGAATAGACTACAAACAGCACAGTTCATCAAAAAGATTCAATAATCTGTGAAGTGAGAAACCTTACTAATCTGGCTTTTTGCAATACAAGCAGAGACAATAATGGATCTTGTTCAAGCAAACACATGATAAATCTGACAGTGCACATTAAACATTTGATGTGGGAAACAGTCAATACTAATGGAATCCGTTAGTTGAAATGTCCTCCGAAGCATATGGTAGTTGAGATGGATTGAAAACAGGGAAGATATGGGTACATTAACAATCCGGTACTGTGGTGAATGCTAAAACTCTTCATGAGCAGCAGAAGAATTAGCAAAAATAAAAGAATCACAGACTGTGAATTGATAGGACCTCAGTAAAGACAGATGCTACATAACTATCCCTCTATTGTTAACGGTGTGTGCAAGAGGTCTGTTTGACGGGAAATGGAGAAATCCAGTAACAGAAATAAATCTGAGTTGAATAACTGGAGGTCAGACCAGAAAATAAACCTAAAGAAAAGGGGATCTGTGCCAGTTCTTTCATAAAGTATTTGTAGTAGCAGTACCATTAAACCTGCTTCAAACAGCATTGTGCGGTGAAGACACTATGCTGAACTAGACACAATTTAATATTACTTCCAAGAATGGGCTGAACTTCAACTACCTACAAAAGTCCAGTGTTTTTGAAAACTATCTGTCAGTGGAATGGAACAGATGAGTTTAATGCGTTGGAGTGATTCTATGTTAGCAATTGCTGGAACATCCCAGATGCGCATACTCGAGGGCAGACTGATCCTATGCATGAACTCATTCCTTAAGGTCCAGCCCTTTCCTGTTCTCCTGGCACTAAGGAACTGTATCCTGCCAGAGGGGCCACCAGAGAATTGCCTGTTGCATAGAGAAACTCTGCGAGTGGAAGCAGAATTCTTCTTTTTTTTTTTCTTTGCAGCTATGCCCATTAGCAGGTACAGACACTTTGCAAGCCTTAGAGCATGCATGGTATAGTTTCTAGCTGCAGAAATACACATTTTAAGTAATATATGTTAACAGCTGGTCATATTTGAACAGTTCACTTTCCAGCAAGGTTAAGGTGTTTGTTGCTGGTGGTTGAGCCTGCAACGTGCAAACCACCTTCTGCTGCCTGCCTGACCTGAATTCACTGAGCTGTTACAGACAGCTGCCCCATCACCTTTACTCCCCTGTTTGCTGAGGCTACATGAGTTGCTTTAGTGAGCCTGCCCAACCAATTCTGTTGCTCACTTACTCAGTTCTTCACCTGTCTTACAGTAATGCATCATTTCAGTCTTATTTTGTATGCTCTGAGTCAGAGAATTACCACTGTGTATATATAGATAAATATATATTATGAAAGAATATATAGAGACATAAATATATATATTATTAAATAATTTAGCAACAAAACCTTTTGAGGTTTACAAATCCAGAAGATCATGTGGCTCTTAACCAATACACTGAAAAATCAGAGAGAAATCACAGAAATCTAAGCTGCTAATATAGAGACCAGGAGTTTAGAAATTGTGTTATATGCTTTACTGAGCAAGTTCAAGTGTGGCTGGACATTTTTGGCTCTGAGAAAGTCTATTCCTGTGGTCCAGCCCAAGTTCTCGCTGTGTTCTTGTCTGTCAGGTGTGTTTCATGGGTCTGCAATCAGTCACTGGAGTTTTGTGATAGTAACTGGGTTCTCTGCATTTCCCACCTGACTTAATCGTGCTTCGTTTCCTAGGCCCTGGCGGGACATCACGAATTTGTGAGAGGTATACAGATGTTCAGATTGCATCTAAAATAGTCATTCAGTGAAGCCTGGGTGGCAGTATATTATCAGTGAGAGATGTGATAAGCTATGTCCATGAGGGAACATGATTTTGCCTCTATTGTTATTGCTGATAATTCTAACTATTGGTAAAGTATCATTGAAACACAGATGTCTCTCTACATATCCCTTGCCATGGGCACCTTGCAAATTTAGCATCACTGTAGAATGTTACTTAGGTAACGTTGCCATCTGGACATTTTGGAGAGACTTACTCACTCCTGAGAAAAGAGTCATTCGCTCCTGAGAAAACAAGTCTTACTTGTGGAGGCTCAGCTCAGCATCTTTGCGGAGGGGAGGGAGGTCCCTAGCTCAGTACCTGATATGTCTCAGGGCTGTAAATGCAGGCTGCAGAATCCGTCGCATCTCAGAGCACTCACTACATTCAGTCCTTGTTTATAAACTTTTATGACTTAACCTTTTATTTTTTAAAGTTCTAATGGTGTTATGTCTTTCCAGGGCTGAAGGTCAAGCCTTAAACCAGCCTCCTGGAAGCCTCTTTTGAATTAAACTGTCCTGATGGCTTCTCTTGGGCTGGCTGTTCAAGAGTTTACCCAGGAAAGGAGAAAATGAATCACATTAAAGCCACCTATTTAGATCTGCATTTTAACAGTGTTTAAATCGTGCTTTGCATATTGTTCAGCTCCTTGGAGTTGCTAGGTTTTTCCTGTTTTCACCAAATAAAAGGAGGTGTGAGTAACAGTTGTATTATGCACTTTTTAATGATTTTAAAAAATTATATAAGGCCTATTTTTGTTCCAAGTTATCCTGACAAAAATCTGGAGTAATTTCTTTGGGGCTAATGAAATTAAAGTAGTGGAAAACAAAATGTAAGTGAAATCAGAATCTAACACAACAAGCTTAAGAAACAGTGGAATAATTAATCACAATAAAAGTGAATCAAGTGTTAAATTTCTTTCACAGTCACTAAATGGTATTTGAATTAACATTAGCTAAAATTAAAAAAATAACCCTGTTCTGGATGAGAAATCACATTGCTTGCAAGCTGCTTCACAGGGAGCCATCGTATATGCATTCATTTGAAAGTGACTTACTTCTACATTCTACTTCCATCTTCCTCTTTAAATTACTTGAGTTGAAATTCTCCATAAAATTAAAATGTGTTGTTAAAGTGGGGACTAGCAGTGCTTGCTGCAATATATTTTATTCCCTATTACACTGCCTTGAACCTAGAATAATTGCAGCAATGAAATGACTTCAGATTTATGCCACCTTCAATCAGAACAGAATCTGAGTTTGGAAAGCGTGATTTTGATGTCATGTAGCTTTCTCATTCATATTAAGTGATGCTGATATCTCTCAGGCAGAGAAGACCAACTCAGGCAAGACTATCAGTGCTGTTATGTTATGGAAAGTCATTTGTGTTTAATGTGCTTTTGAGATGTAGCGCGGTCTTGTTGCAATCTTTCCTACTTTGAGGCCCTCAGACTGCTGGAATTCTTTGTGTGTGGTTCAGCCACGTCTCTAATTTTTGTCATTTCAAAGCAGCTGGGGAGCGGAGCACTGGGAGGAGGGTCCCCCATGCCAAGAGGGAGTTGTTCAGCACAGGGCTTTGCCAGTGCTGCCACTAAGTAATAGCAGATGGAAATTGCAGTGGGAGAGCTGGGGGATGAGAAAAGCTCACAGCAGAAGAGTGCAGTGGCGTCTGGGTAGATATTATTCGGGGGATGGGAAGAGCTGGGCTGAAAGTTGCTGTTGGGTTGAGTTGCTTGAAAGTGTTGTGGCTGATTGCAGCTGTAAGGAGTGTTTTTCTTTGCTCCGTTTCACACATCTCCCAAATTGCCTAACACTGATTCCAAGGGCCAGCGCTGCTTGGTGGGAATGGAAGACTATTTCAGAGACAAATGGCTTTATCCTAAAGCCAACGTTCTGTGGATGGCAAGAGACAGTCAGGAGTGAGAGCTTCATATATTACAGAGGTAGCTAAGCATATACGTTTTATAATGGGCAAGGATCTTGCACTCAGTTATCCAGTAAGCACAACTGTAATTTTAAAAAATACAGTAACATGACTGCATTTACCACCCTGCAGCCTGATTTCAAGTCACTTCATGATGCAACTTATATTTTGGAGAGTTGTATCAAGTCCATGTACATTTTTCAACTTGAGACAGCTTGTGTGGGATTCATCTCACCTACCTTTGTAATTGCCAGTAATTAGGATCTATCTGTAGTCAGAGGAAGCAGAGTGAAACCTCTGGATTGCATTTATCTGCTCGTAAGATAAAGTGAATTGTTCACTCAAGCAACTTGTTTTCCTCTACTGACTATACAGGCAACCCAGAGAACAAGCTTGCTCTTACATAGCTAATGTCAGTTGAAATGTATTCTACTCACATTATATCACATCCTTAAGGAAGAAATTATGCCCCTGCTGCCTCAATATCTTTCCTTCACATTATTATGCACAAAAGTATTTTCACTGTTTGTGAGGGATCCTGCATCAGCCAAAACTTTGAGGTAGAACTGCACCACCTCTTGTATGAAGGGATTGGTCAAAAGGTTCTCAAGTCTCCACAGGTTGGGTTTTAGGGCACAAAGTCTAAACTAGAACAAAACCCCTCCCATATGGTTGGTGAAGCACTCTAAGTGAAAAAGATGTAAAAATAAAATCACCCCTCCTCAGCAAATTTTTGAAGGCTGGGTCCATTTCCTCCAGTTTTGTTTTCTCTTTTCTACACCTCTAACCCCCCAAAAAAGAGCAAAACCAAGGCCACAAGGATTTTCCTCACGGAGTCCATCCAGATTAAAAACAGAACAATCAGCCAAAATGGTGTAGGAAGCTTATTTGTTTGGCTTTTAGGTGCTTGATGTCTGATTACAGAGTGTATGTAAATCTTTCATATTCCATGACCATTGAAATGTGATTACTTCTTCTTTTCTTGCTTCCTTCTCAGATCAATGTTTTGCTTGTTTAAAGACAGGAACAACCTGCACAGATGAAGTTCATGTATAGGGAATTAAAGAAACTGAGTCTGAGATTGCTATAAATGAATGGTGTCCTCATTATGTGTTTCGATTTTCTGTCCTACTGTATGTGAAACCTTTGTCTCCCTGCAGAGGGGAGTTCATGGTGTGGAAAAAGCTAGCTAACTTTTAGCAATTAAAAATCAAATTGCCGATAAATAGACAGAACTTTGAAAATCATAGACAGATACTTGAGCATTTAACTGTTAGCAGAATTTCTTTTCTGGGTAAGCACATAATTCTGTCTGTATTACCTTGTGCCCGAGATCATAAATAACCTCTCACATCATGCAGTTATTAAATAACTATTACATCATAGCATTTAATACGCTGTCAGTAGTAAGTTAAAACTTCCTAATATGTATCACAGAGGTAATGAAATATCAATACTAACTACATCATAACCAAAAAAGTCCTTGTAGATGGCTCCCAGGGACCCTGGGATATCATAACTCTATGCACACAGCTGGCTCTAGTTACTTTTCTCCTCTTTTTGTGTCTGGTGAGGGTTCTTTTTGTCAGCTGGACCCCTGAAATTTGGAAAGGAAGAAACATGGTTTCATGAGGCAGAGGAGGTTTCGTGTCATGCCATTCATTAAGTATGGGTAGGTTAGTCTTTAGGTAGACCCTGCATTTCCCCTGTAAGGAAGCTTCTGACCTCATGCCTTGCCTTATCCATGTGGCTGGAACCCATGCCAACAGTCCCTGACAGAGCCCTGGGTTTGACAGGGGCAAACCAGGAGGCCCAGCTGCACACATCAGGACAAGCACAAATTGCAGAGAACAGCAATCTCAATATAGTTAACAGCATATCAACTTGCAAATTAGAGATGGAGTAAAATATATTTTGTGGGAATAAAAATTGATGGGAAAACCCCATACCCTCAACTCACTCAGTATCTTACTGAATGCAAAAATTGTTATCAGTTTCCTCCTGAAAAAAAACCCAAACCAGCAGGTTTAGACATATGTATGTATATCTGGCTAGAAGCTTTTGAAAAATTTCCCCCAAAGCTTGGCTGAAACCTGCCAAAAACTTTTCCAACCACAAGAAAAACATAAACAAACAAAACCCAGTTTTGAGTGAAGCAGATAGTTGAAATGAAAGTGGTAATTCACTCCCAAATCTGATAACCAGATCGATGGAAACTTTTCAAGTAAGTCTTCTGGTGAGAATGGGCTCAGGAAACCCACCGGGGTCATAGCTTCTCCCTGAACTGCGCTGGCCCCGGCTGTGCAGTAACACATGGCAGGGAAGAGGCATAAGGATGAAAGGCTCCTGACAGGGTGAGAGTGAAAGCAATAAAACATGGAGCCAGGCACACTTTGCATTTGCAAGATAGGAGGATAAGGGAAGCATGGAGTCTTATTTCCACCATACACCATGCAGTGGATTGCCATCCTCACTGGGTAACAGGGATAACACAAGTCTCAGCTCTTTACCAGAAAACTTCGGAAGCCACAGAGCAGCATCTTGTTTCTCAGTTTTAGGCAGCTACCTAATCACCGTTTAATCATCTGAGGTGGTTGCCAAATTCCTTCTGAGGGACTACTTAGGGAGTTTTTCTCCCTGGATAAAGTTTTTATGAAAGCAACACACAAGACTAATTGCAAAGTAATAAAAGTTGGAGACTGAAATGAAACTTTATGAAGAAGTTGAAGAAAATCTTGTATTTTGGTATTATTTTTGACAGAGTAAATCCTGGGTAAGCAAACGTAAAACGAGCTTATGTCATCCTGAATATAAGCATTTACTGCAGTGATGTTGATTATCATGTATTCATTTGCACCGAGCTTTCCCACTTGCACTGCATTTTGCAGAAGACCCCTGCACATGTTTGTTAGCTGGGCTTGGAACCAGCCTGAGATAGAGCTCTTCTCCTCTGATGGATGGGCTCTTGCAAGCATCTGCTTTCTGTGTTGGCATCCCACAAAATGTCAAGACAAAGTCACACAACAGCTTGGGTTGTGTCTTTTAGCTGGTATCTGGGGCCCAGCATGTGTGAATATTACCTAGACTGAACAGGTCGATGTCTCTGCTCTTGAGACAAAATGGAAACCCTGCTATAAAGGGAAATCAGAGCTGTTTTGTAAATGCAGAGATGAATAGCAATATTACTGCCATTTCTGCTGCTGTCTAGAAAAGGATGTCTCAGGACTTCCCATGATGACATCTGGACGGCTCTGAGCAAAAAGAAATCCCCGGGTGGTATGCAGAGGAGACCGAAGCTGATTTGATCATTGAAAGAGAAAATAGATGGGGAGAGGGAGGCTGGGAGCAGCTGGCACTGGAAATGGGAGAGGCAGCCCTCAGACACTGCAGGGCCGTATCAGCATTGAACACTGTGGTGAAAAGCAGTTCAGCTCAAGGTGGCTACTAAGTGTTTACTCGGTGTCTTAGCAGGTTTTCAGTCCTGGTTTCATTCTTAGTGCTACCTATGTTAATTAGTTTAAAGCTAGCTTGGCCCCATTAACAAAGGTTGCATCTGTAGAAGCAACTGCAATATCGATCAACCTGGAATGGGTCTATGGGAGCTGGAGACCAGATAAGGCTGAACCTGGCTGAGAAAATTGAGTCTGAGATGAGAAGACTAGAAGGTGGGGGCAGGGGTGGATGAGAGAAGAAATCTGGTGCAGAGGAGAACAGACTGGAATGGGCAGTGAAGAGATGCTTTCTGATTTGGTGTGATGCAGTAAATGTGCGATGCACGCTGAGCAATGCAGAAAGCGCAAAACATGAAGTAATTCCTCTGTCAGCGATCACTGCTCATCTGAGGCACCGAGCGCACTCGTGCCCTGTGAAAGGAGCTGCATATGTGCATGTAATGAGAGGCAATGTCACAAAAAGTGCACCAAAAGAGGCTTCGTGAAGGCTGCACAGGGAGTCTTAATCACAGCCTTCCCTGACTTTGAAGCAGTTGCCAACCGCTCTGTATTGTCACAGGTTGTCCTGTGTACGAGATAAGCTCCTGTAGATTGTCAAGTAAGAATATGCTAAGTTTTTGGATGTAAGTGAAAAATTCTGGATTAGGGTGGATTTCTATACCTTCCATAGCACAACATGGGAAACCACCTGTACAACACATTTTTGGTTTGTTTAATTTTTTTCCTGGAGGAGTCCCATATTGGTACAGGGTAGAGGCAGAATGTTACCAAAAGTGGCTTACTGAATGGGAATAATATAGGGAAATTTGCTTGGCGAATAAAAGCCCCGTTGCTCTAAAGTCAAATCTTTTTTTCTCTGGTGGTTTTTTTTTTGGGGGGAGGGGCAGAATTCTTTATCTTTTCACCTTCTAAAACATGCATTGTAGTAGGAAAGATAGAATATGCCTTTCTCACATAACTTTTTTTTTTAACATGGTGAATTAAATCTGCTGATCAATAGCTCTCTGAGTTCAATAGATAGACTTGATCTTTATCCTTTGGCTGAGGTGCTAAATGCAGAATTCTTTCACTGATATTAGCACAATTAATGCAGATAATCTGCTACCTACTCTCTGATAATCTGCTATCTACTATCTAATAATCTGTGTGAGAGTAAAACCTGATCTGATGTTACTCATAACATTAGCAATATGAAGAGGTGTAACATTCAAATGAAATATGAGAGTGCTTGAATGCCTTTTAACAGCTTGTAAGGAAGTGTGGTGTATATAGTAGAAAGTATGGATTTTCCTCCTACATTTCTAAAACTTCCATGAGAGGCAGTGTCATATAAAAGTTCTGGCCTTTTCTCCAAGTATTGGCTCTGTGAAAATTCAGCTAAATCTGTTCAAATATGGAAGTCAACAAAACATGACATTACATCTCTTTACATTGTTTTCCAGTATTTTGTGAAAGATCATCCCTGCTGAACACTGGAAGATGGGACCGAACACAGGGCAAGGCAACTCAAACAGATATAATGCCCAGTTCCTTATTGCCACAAGAATCCATCATACCTTTGTGAAATTATTTTGCCCCCACTTAAAACTCTCTTGGTCTTCCTGAGGCTATGCCAGTACTTCAGGCTGATGTAGATGCTGCCAGTCATCCTGGGGAATGATGGTCCTAGAAGGCCAGCCTTCAGAAATCCCATGCCCTGAAGACCAGGGGAAAGTCTGGAGCAAAAGAGATGTACCCTTAGTGATAGAGAATCAGGTTAGATCAGGTACAACAGGATCAGACCAGACAATACTTAATCCTCAGTACTAGAGAGACATGGACATGCTGGGGAGTCATGGCCTGCTGGGCACATCCCTAGTCACCAGTCTCAGCCATCCCTACCTCCCACAGCTTGCCAGGTGGCCAGTGAAGCTCACTGGTGGCCCTTTCTGCTGTGGGGTTGCTCAGTAAGTGCAGTGTGTTTCTTGCAGGCTGGTCCCAAGCAGTGGCCTCCACTGGTCCCATCTGGCAATGACGGTGGAATTGGGCACTTGGTAGGCAAGTTTTGAGAAGACCTGTAGGAAGGACCTTTTCCCTTCTTGCAGACAGGCACTTCTGCTACACTGGGGCTGCTGCTGCCCTTCCTGCGGGGCACATCCATCTTCATTGCTCTGCAGCAGAAGAGAGCAGAGTCCTCAGGGGCCCCTTGTTCCCACAAGATGTCTCTCCTTTGCACTCAGCAGCAGGGGACAGCGCTGAGTGTGTCTGAGAGCCCTTGCCTGGTGGTTGTTGTCACCCATGGTGTGACAACCTTCTGTTTTCTTTGCAGCAAGTGGACCAGAAGGAGTAGGAGACAACAGCCCAGGCCCTTTGTGCTGTGGAGGACCACAGCTGCCTCAGAGGTGCCCAGGCAGTCGGGGTCTGTCTGCAGAGGGACTCCTTTGTCCAGCCCCTGGCAGCAATCTCAACAGTAATGGGGTTGTCCACGTGGGAAGCCAGCCTGTAAACCTGCTGGCCATCATCCTGAAGGTGAATTTCAGGGGCGGAGTGGCACAGAGAAGCATTTCTCTAGCTGGAGCACTTCCTGAAGGCACTGGAGATTGCTCCACAAGGCGACTCTTGTCAGAAGGAGAAAGAGGTGCCAGCACCTCAGAGAAGGTCATCCCTCTGCTGTAGACCAGGCATGGCCATGGAGCCTACCTTTGAGGTGGGCTTGGGTGAAATCTGGAGCTGGAAAGCAACACTCTGCTGCCTTCCTGAAGCACGGAGCATTGAAAACTGGCTTAGGACACCTGGAAAGCTACACAACACCACTGCTGGCTTCCACCTGCCTTGGGAAAGCCTGAGCAACATGTGTTGACAACATCTAATTTATTAACGTTATCTTCCTGTTCCCTCAGGGTGGCCAACAGGTTTCCTGCAGCCAACCTCCTACTCCTCCTCAAATGGTTACTCTCTCTGCTCCACAACATCAGCCAAAATTCTGCAGCCAGCAGGATGACTGTCAGCAGCCTTGCTGTCTGCAACGGGCCAAATCTGCTGAGCCCATCCAAGGGCCACCTGGTCCCACTGGAATTGCTGGTGGAGGTGACTGAGAAGGTACACTGTATTCATCAGCCAGCTACAGCCTTGTGGGCCCGTCAAAGCTTTGCTGTTCAGAGGTACCTTGCTGCCTGCTCTCTTGAGCAAATCCTTGTGGAGCAGCTTCCTGAGAGAGCAGCACCACAGCTGCATCTTTCTGTTCAAAAGCAAGGGTCAGGAATGGGAAAGGCTGTTTGGTCTGGTTTCAGCCACCTGGGTTGAAACGAATGGTTTGATGTGTGCAGGTGAAGGGGCTGTTGGAGTTTCTCACAGAGGACTGCAGGGAAATCTTTGGGCAGAAGATGGCTGGCCATCTAACATCCCTCATCCAAGGAGTCTCCAGCACCCTTTGCCAGCTCCACAGATAGGATGATGGACTTAGGACCATTTCTAAGCAGGGGCTTCTGGTCCTATTCGTTAGAGTGTTAATAGAGAGAGATGCTGAGGGATCAAGACTTGACAGTGGGGTTTTCCTACTGGAAGACTTCCCGCAAGTTCAGAGTGACAGATTTCACAGAGAAAACTTCAGAGACGCTGTTCTGCATCTGCCCTCACTTGCCTATCAAGCAGATGCTGTGAGAGCAGTGCTCTTTCCTTGACATCATTTCTGGCAGGGCTAGACATAGAGTATTGTTTGGTCCCACTTGTCCCATGGCCTCTGTTTGGCCACTGCCTCTCAGGGCAGGAATGGTTTACCCTTCAAGATGAGCTGAAGTCTGAGGACCTCAGCTCTGACTTCCATAACCTGATGGCTAGGACATTTTTTTCTGGATTCTTTCCATTCAGTTCAGCAGACATAGCAGAAAACAGGTACAGGTCTTTTGGTGGGTTTTTCTTTAGTTGTTTTTCACTTCCAAGAAGTCACTTTGCTGCACAGGCTTTGCTTTCTAGAGCTGCATTTGGAAGAGCAAGGTGGCCATGCAGGAGAAGCAGATAGGGAGCATCAAGGTGAAGCACTTCAGGTCACACCACCCTCTCTTCTCCAAGGAGCAGGGGGAGATACAGTGGTGGAAACAAAACAGCCGAGGTATACCAGGTTCACAAACACCGTAACAACCTGTCTCATGCATGAGGGTAGTTTCTGACGTAAAGCTGCAATGTATAGGGGCTTCTCACCAGGCATAGAAAAGAAATCTGCTCCAGTGTCTACTGCATCTGCAAAAAGCAGGCTAGTGCTTGCTTCTGCATAAGCAGTGGCTTTCCTTCCCTTAGCTAGAAGTTCCTATACTGAGACATAGCTCTCTCCGCTATGGACACAGGATCCAGCAGAAACAGAATCTAAGCAGTGCCTCTTCCTGGCATGAGATCAGTTGTGTGTTTGGGTGGGTATTTTTCCCCCAGAATGGTACATCATAAGGAAAAATGGAAAGATTGTTTGTCAGGTGCATTAAGCATGTGGTGATAAAACAAAATACCTATAAGACATCACATAGGAAAAGGCAGTTTTCAAGAGAAAAGCCTCCCACCTCAGCAGGTGGTACTGCTGCCAAAGGGATATCCACAGAAATATTTCTCGGGAGAGCAGAAGAAAACCTGGCAGAAAGAAGCTGGCAAGCCTTTCCTTGCTCTCCTTTCCCAGCATCTCTCAGAGCTCATGCTCCAGGCTGAATAGCCTCCTCCAATTAACTGTGTCACACCCCTGTGTGAAAATTGTATTCAAAAGCAAGAAACAGTTGGTCCTCTGCAGAGAAGGTACCGTGCATTTGCGTCTTTTATGAAAGGACTTCATTCTGTCTGTGGACTAAAAACCTCCGAAGGAGGTCAGTAGCTGTCACCTTCCGAAAAGTTTAGCGGAGATCCTAGTTCAGCAGAGCTTCACGGATTCTAATTTGGGGTGGGGGGCTGTGCAAAATGGGGATAATGCAAACCAATCCAAGTGCTCTGATTTTAAGAGCTAAGGTAGAAATTTGGCACACAGTAACTTACTACTCCAGGTACTTAACTGTTAACTTCTACATGTTCTTTGTAGGTGCCTATAGCTTTGCTTGCAATCACTCCAGAAATCAAGGCTCCTATGCCTTGAACAACTGGAGAGCTTGTCAGAGCCAAGAAGGTAAAATAACTTAGCTGTGATTAAAAGAAGAATCAAGTTTATCATGGCTTTACCTAACTAATAATACTATTGCATGGAAAGATTTGGAGGTCCTTCCCAGGGAAACAAAGCCCAAACAAACGGAAAAAGAAGACAGACGTGTGAAGATGGGATTGAAAGCCAACTAGACAAGAAGGAGAAAGAGAGAAAAAGAGCTTTCAGGGGTTGGCCATTGAAAAAAATCCAAGAAGGCTTAGAAGAACAAGAAGCCCAGGTGTGTAACAGACTCTGCTATTCATCTTTCAACACTTTGACCACTACTCTGAGCATATGAAATGTTTCCATGGTGCACAAAGATGGCCTCAGATACAAAACATGCACCTGTGTTTGGGGGAAAATGTATGTCTGGAGAAAAATACCACTGCAAATTTTGCAGTTTTAATTTTGCACTTGTTGAAGCTCTGCTTGTACAAAGGTAAGCAGACACACTGACAAGGTCACAAGGACCATAATTTTTAGCTCTTTGACCTAATCTCTAAATGAAGAGGCAAAGTTCCCCTTTTTTGTTTGTGTCAGTTGCAGTCCTAGCAAGGTCTTGTGTTGTCTTAATCCCAAATGCACAGCAAGGATTTTTTCCAAGTAGCTTTAGACATGAAGATATTGGCACTTCTTAAAAAAGGTCATATGTTCCTGAGATAATTTAGAGAGAGGGGAAAAAAAAGATAAAAAGATAGAATAACTGAGGCCATGCACAGAAGGGATCTAATCTGGTGCCTTTCTATTCTTTTTCCCTGCACTGCCACTAGAGAGCAAAGCAGTCCAGGCTGGCTCAGTGCAAAGGGATCAAACCAGACCTCCCAGCATGGTATTTTGCAGAAAGCGGGACACAAGTCCTGGAAACAGCGCAGTCCCAGCCGGCTCGGCGGCTCTGCCCGAGGGAGCGTGATTTGCCTCTAAAACCTGGGTTTCCAGAAAGGGACAGTGGGGGATGCTGCTGCTCAGGTTTTGGAAATGGTTACGTGATAGCTATCCCAGGGCTGCCTCTTGAGCCCTGCAAAGAGGCCCTGTGGGCCCTGTAAAGATGAGTAAACCTGCAGTTCTCTGAGGTTATCGCATGTGTTTAGAAGGGCCCACAGCAATCCTGTAGTTGCTGCCAGCAAGTTTTCTTTTCTGTGCTATGAACAATTCCTTTTACATTGTATTTCCCAAAGAAAAGGGAAGAGAGTCACACCTAATCCTGCCTTTATGATCCTGTCGGTCCTTTTGGACTCTGTCATTGTAGGTGCAGATTTATTTTTACCAGTGTGCGGCTGAGCTCCTGCTGCTCCCACCACTCCAGGGCATCCCTGCCACCACCCTCAGATCCATCCCATGTGAAAGGGAAGAAGTCCCTTGAAGGGCACCTCGGGTGCGAGGGCAGCGCTGAGTCCCGTGCTGCCTGTCCTCCACCTCCGACGGGGGCGGAGCAGTGGGTGCAAAAGGTGTCTGCCCTGGCAGGAGGCTTTGCTGTCTGTTTCTTCAGCCCCATAAGCACATGCCCACCAGCTGGCAGAGCTGAGAGGTGGCTCCATGACCCATGGAGAACACTGGGGAGCTCAGTTCTTCAGCACTGGATCACATCTTAAAAATTATCTGTCAGCCTCCTTCAAAAGCAAGGACCAAAGAGATTAGGACCTGGACATATTTTCCATTTCAGGATTGATTCTAATCATAGTACTGTTGATTCCATAGCTTTTGAAAGAGTTGAAACAGCATTTCTTGGCCAGGTCACCAAAGAGGCTGATATATTCAGTAATTTATCTGAATTGGTCCCTACTACCTATCTTGTAATTGTGTCCGTAACTTGGGTCAGTCAAAGATTTTTCTGTAAAATAAATTCATACAGCTGTTTCAGGGGAGATACACCCAGCTGATGTAGGATTTATTTCCAATGCATTGAACTCTGCAGATATATGGATCTTGAAACCTCTCCTGGTTTCAGCTGGGACACAGTTAATTTTCTTCCTAGTAGCTGGCACAGTGCTGTGTTTTGGATTTAGTATGAGAATGACGTTGATAACACCCTGATGTTTTAGTTGTTGCTAAGCAGGGCTTACACCAGTCAAGGACTTTTCAGCTTCCCCTGCTCTGCCAGGGGCACAAGAAGCTGGGAGGGGGCACAGCCAGGACAGCTGACCCCAACTGGCCAAGGGGCTATTCCAGACCATAGGACGTCATGCTCAGTATAGAAACTCAGGGGAGTTGGCTGGGGGGCCGCTGCTTGGGGACTGGATGGGCATTGGTCAGCGGGTGGTGAGCAATTGCATCACTTGTTTTATATATTCTTCTATTATTATTATTATTGTTTTTATATAAGTAAATATTTAAAATATTTTTTATAATATAAATCAATAAATTTTTTTTTAAAAAAATATTATTTTGCCTTCCTTTTCTATCCTATTACACTGTCTTTATCTCAACCCACAAATTTCACTTTTTTTCCCATTTCTCTTGCCCATCCCACTGGGGAGGTGGGGCAGTGAGCGAGCAGCTGTGTGATGTTTAGCTGCCTGCTGGGTTAAACCACAACAAAACCTCATCTCTTCTGTGGGATCTTGGAACATGTTGAAGTGCTTTTTTGATTAGCAATGAGTGTAAACATTTGCATGCACATGGAACAGCTTCAATAATCCCACTTTCTGGTTAAAGACAACAGAAATACGGAACTGCATGTGACAAGGAGGAGAAAATGCTGTCAATAATTCTCTGAGAAGCAGAACTTTGAAGCCGAGGCTTTTGTGCACCAGGGCCTTATTTACCTTGCGTTTCAGATTTGCTCATCATTTTAGCATTGTTTGTGAGGAGGAAAAGATTATTTCTGTATACATGCTAATTTATTTACATTTACTAAACAGCATGAAATCCTACTACACTAATGATGATTTTTCCAGACTAATGAAAATTAAAAATGCCTGCTAAAATAAGTCTAAGCTTCTGTTACTGTAATAAAAAACTGTAAATATTTCAATTGCATACATTTGTAGCTACAGCAGATGCAGAGTTGCTGACTACCGTACTCTGACATCCAAACCACAACAGACTTACTTTGTAGACTTTATACAAATGTAGTATTTTTAATAAGGCACTCCTTTAAAATATGAATTGTTCAGTAATAAGTTTGTAAATGAAAGCGTAAGGATAGAAATATATTTCTGCTTGGCAAATTGAAAAGCACAATGAGATTAATAAGCCAGCTGTTAATAAATCAGTATTTTTTGCCACTTTCCCTTCTGTCTCTCCCCCTCCCCGCCCCTTGTACATCCCTTCCAGGATCCCCCACGTTTATGCGAGATACTTCTGTCCAAGAGATTGCTGTATGTGTTGTCCAGCTTGCAGCTAACAGCACAGCTGCACGCCTCTGGGAAATTCTCCTCCTTCAGGAGTAAATCTGAAATAACTGCATGGTCATCACTAGACCAGGATCTGGTCCAAGTCCAGATTACAGTGTTGGTCCTGGATTCTCTCTTCCAGCAGTGGCTCTGTGAGACCATTTGCCCCAAAGCTCTGCCAGGGGATCAGGACTGGGTGCGTGGCCACAAAATGGGGCTGGACAAAGCCACGTAGGATCACGGCCACTCCTTCCCCAATGGATGGGGAGCACAGTCGGCATTAATGCTAATGGAGGAGCAATGGTCCCTGTAACCCTGCCCCATAAATCTTCTATTTATAAAGTTTTGTGAATAGGTGCCTTATAGGCTATGGCCACAAACATTGCCAAACTCTCAGTGATTAGCTCCAAAGCAAGGAACATGTCCAGACCTGCCTTGTCAAACAAGCCTTTGCATAAACAGCTGTATTTAACTTCAGTGCACACCTCCTCGAGCCGCAGGGCAGCTCTTTCGCCCACTTCTTCCCACACACACTCATGCACACCGACGCCCCTCTAACCTGTGTCCCCATCCCAGGAACTACCTTTTGCCTGCCACATGCTTGTAGCGGTAATACACTCCTACAGGAGAGGATTGAGAGGGTTATTAATGTGGTCCTAGCTTAAGGTGAAATGGTTTCTGCAAGTGATTTTTCTATTTGGAGAGGATCATTGTATTCAGGTTTGGGCCCCTCACTACAGAAAGGACATTGCATTGCTGGAACATGTCCAGAGAAGGGCAACAAAGCTGGTGAAGGGTCTGGAGCACAAGGCTTATGAGGAGCAGCTGAGGGAACTGGGGTTGTTTGGTCTGGAGGACACTGAGAGGAGACCTCATCGCTCTCTACAACTGCCTGAAAGGAGTCTGTAGTGAGGTGGGGGTTAGGTCTCTTCTCCCAGGTAACAGGCGATAGGATGAGGGGAAATGGCCTCAAGTTGCACCAGGGGAGGTTTAGGTTGGACATCAGGAAAAAATTTTTCACTGAAAGGGTTGTCAAGCACTGGAACGGACTGCTCAGGGAAGTGGTTGAGTCCCCATCCCTGGAGGTATTTAAGAGACAGGAAGACGAGGTGCTTAGGGACATGGTTTAGAGGCGGAATGGCAGTGCTAGGTTAACTGTTGGACTTTATGATCTTAAAGGTCTTTTCCATCCAGTTCTCTCATGCTTTCCCATGCCAAAATCCCAGTAGTCACTGCATTACTCTCCTTGTAAGGTCTGAAAGCTAATTTCTTCTGTGATGCTTGCAAAGCAATCGACACTGATGGGCTGCTACTGCTGATTTGCAAGGTACTAAAGCATGGTCATCTTAGTTTGTAGCTCTGCAAGCAATTGAGTTTTCAGGTCCATATATTAACTTAAAAAAAAAAAAAAGAAAAAAAGTGAAGTTAACTGAAACCAAAGCTTTTAAAGTGTTCTCCCCAAAACCAAAACAAAATTCTCTCTCTGTCTGAATAAGGCTTTTCAGGTAATTTTAGGAGGACAGGTATAATAGGGTCTTGTGTTTCCTGAAATTATCTTGATGTCTACCCAATTCTAAGCAAAACAAAAATTTTTTTAAAAAAAATTTCAGAATGAAAAAAGTCAAAAAAATTCAAAATGTCAAACTGAATCATTTTAACTTGTTTTAAAGTTCTTGGCCTTGGGAGACCAAGCCAATCTGATAAATCAAAAATAAAAGTTTTCTAAATCAATGATAAAGTGCTCTGTGGAAAATTTGAGTCTGCTGGAGTTCACTGGCGCGTTTTCTGTTATCCATCATTTATCTCCTCTTTCCATTGTTATCTCTCTGAAGCAGAGCCCTGTATGCACGGTTAGATAGCAACTAGAAAGATGGGGTAGGCTTGTGTGCCTACCTGAAAGAAACAAAAGGCCAGGATTTCCAACCCAGTGAGGTTAGAAATGCCTTCCTATTTCAGGTCCTAAGTATTACTTACTGAATAGTAAGTTTAGCTTGCTGTATTGCTACAATTTCCCATGCTGCACTGGTGAATCTCCCCTCCCTGCCAGCCACCCCTATGTGACAGGCAGCAGCTCTTCCTCCCACCCATGTCACTGCATGAATTTCCAAGCATCCCCAAAGAAAGCTCATGGCACAAGAGTTTTGCACCTACGCCACCAGGGGAAACAAGAAGCCAAGAAACACACAGAAATACCAACAGTGTGAATAACCATCACTTTTGCAAGGTTTGCCAAAGGTACTGAAATTGTAGTACTAATCCCAATTTACTGCTGATTACAGGAACAATTTTTTCCTTCTTTTATGTTATTTTTCAGATTCACTCCTACCTTCTCTTGCTTGCCCGATTGCTCTGATCCTGTACATCTCCTTGCCCATCTGGAGGTGGATTGCCTGAGTCCCGGTTATCCTTCACTTTCTGTAGTCATTTACTATGATGATTTATGCCCCCAAGCTTTGCTCTGTTCATAACGGTACAAATGCGCTAGGCAAGGGTGGGTTGTGTTTCACATCTGTTGTCCAGACGTCTTGCAATTCTCGTTCTCTCTTCTGAGAGACTGAGGTCAGATCTCATGAAGGCATCCATGGCTTTGCTTGTAGTGCTGGTGAGGAAATCCCATCTCATCTGTCACATGTGAAGTTGCCTGTCCAATTTCCATGTGCACAGTGTGCCGGCAGCAAGCATCCTTTGCTTGGTGGTGGTGAAGGGCTGCTACTCCCACGGTGTGATAGAATCATAGAATCATAGAATGTTTTGGGTTGGAAGGGACCCCTAGAGGTCATCTAGTCCAAGCCCCCTGCAGTGAGCAGGGACACCGCTAACTAGATCAGGTTGCTCAGAGCCCCGTCCAACCTGGCCTTGAATGTTCCCAGGGATGGGGCCTCCACTACCTCTCTGGGCAACCTGTTCCAGTGTTTCACCACCCTCATTGTAAAGAATTTCTTCCTTATATCTAGTCTAAACCTACCCTGCTTCAGTTTAAAACCATTACCCCTTGTCCTGACACAGCTGGCCCTACTAAAAAGATTTTCCCCATCTTTCCTATAGGCCCCCTGATAAAGCTGTATGTGCTCGGGACCTTGAATGGGCTGCTCACAAATTCTGTACATGTAATAAAGTACTCTGGTTTTGACAGCCTGTGGCTTAGCCCACACCTTTGCCCCCACATCTTGAGTACAGGGCTTGTCTAAAGATAAACAATCTCAGAATATGCTTAGTCCTGCAGAAAAAGCCCAGGGAGGCACGCTGTTAATTCTGCATCTGTACCTTCCAGTTCTTTTGTTAGGGAAAACTTTTCCAGTGAGAGAGAAACTGGTGAAAAGCTGAGTTGTACCTAGAGGTGCCCCCAAATGGTCTCTTTTCTCTGAAAAAAACCCCACCCTGCTCTGTTTGTTTTTCTTTTTATATATATATTTTAATTATATACTCAGAGCAGGGACTGGAACATGACTTTCTCACGTTCACCCAGCAGAAGTCACCCTCTCCCCATTTTTTGCTCAGAGGGAAATTAATATTTAATTGAGTGTATCCAAGGGAAGAGCTCCAAAAGAAGAAATTAACAGAAACCTGTTTCCAGGCAGTCTAAACTGCTGACAAGGCCACCTTCCTGAGAGGTGGATAAGCCAAGTTCATCTTCCAGTTCTGAGTCACACAGAGGGAAATTGAATGGGTGAGCATGACTGGACTGGAAGAAGAGCAAAGGAACTGTACAAGATCACGGATTAACAGGTAAATTTCAGGCATCATGTCTAAGTAGGTTTTGGTTAACTAAAGACTTTCTCACTAGTCAGTGATTAATGACAACTCTTCAGGAAAAATAAAAAAAAAAATTTAAAAGCAGTAGTGTTGGGGAAAAAAAAAAGTCCTGTGTTTGAAAGAACTTGTTCTTTTTTCTTCCTTTAAGGTGTGTGTGACATCTTTGATTATCTTAGGAACTGAAATTTTGGAAAAAATCAATATATTGGAAGCAGGAGGTAGAAGAACAATTTTCTTTTCCAGAATCCCCTAGGAAATATTTGAGCTCAAATTGCTTCAGTAAAAAAGCAATATATCTGATATTTAATTAAGTGTAAAACCCACATGACAAATAATCTTCCAACTCTGATCTGGAAAGGCCAGTTATCCCAATCAAAATAGAGCTTGTAGGTATACGGGACTTTGAGAATGGTATTTGCTCAAGGCAATTCAAAACTGTTAATTTGATTCTTGTCAGGAAAATTACAAATGAGCAATTTTTTAAAGTAGAACAAATGTGGTGGTGGTCAAAGTTTAATTAGAAATTATGTACCTGCTTAGATTTTAATAGCAATAACCAAAATTTTATAGTACTGTAAAAGAAAAAAAAAAAAGAACTGATAAGCCTCAGAAAATTTGACATAAATAGAATGGCTTTCCTGAATACACATATTTAATCTCAGTTCCAGCCAGAGCATCTGTCACTCATCCTGGGGTGAATCAGTGTGTCAGCACCACAGAAGCAAACCTAAGGGGAGGGAGATGTTAGAAGTCACCCCCGCATCTCATGTGGAACAACGTATACCCCCCTGCACTAACAGTGCTATTCCACAGAAATATCAGTCAACCCTTTCTTAAAAAGAAGAGTTGGGTTTGGGTTGGCACATACGACCAAGCAACAAAAGTAGCTTTGGCAATTTTTCTTTTATTCTTGGATTTTACCATTTAATAATGACGAGAACACAAGAATGACCATAACAGTTTAGGCTGGGGAACCATCTAAGTTACTTTTTGCATCCCACAGTGACGACAATGGGTGCCCAGGGAGGAGGAGGAACAGGACAAGCTCATACGACTTTTCTCTCACTACTCTTCCAGCATCTGAGCACTTTGAGCTTGGGGAATTTCCTGAGGGTTCTGTAATTTTTCTATTTAGTAACTGGCAATGGATCTCTCTTCAAGGTTTGCGTCCAGGCCCTACTTACACCCACATAAGCTTCCTACATCCTCAGCATCCCCTGTCTAGGAGTGACACAGGGCTGCTACGCACCGAGGGGTGAATAACCTTCTTTTGATTATTTCAAACTTGTCTTTCACTAGGTTCACTAGGCCTGTAAAAATTGTACTTGGCCTCTGCCTTATGGGAAGAACTTTTTTTGTTGGTGATGGCTGCAGAAATAGGGAGGCCTGGCTTGTTTGTAACATTTTCCTTTGTTTCATCAGGAATTAGTTTCCATCAGAATGGTTCTTTCCCTCTGACTAGGGGTTATTTAAGAATACTATGTCATTTTTTGCTGTCAGACTTGACCTGATTTCTTCCAAACTTCATTTGACAGAAGAAAAAGGGACATGCTACATAATTCATTAGATACCAGAAGTGCATTAAAAATGTATTTGACAAGAACTAATCCCACCAGGAGATCAAATAACAGCTTATTTCCTCAAAGCAGTCTTGATGGAGCCGGCCCATATTTAAACATTTGAGACTTTATAGTAATTGGGGAAAAAATTAATTTATCATGTTTATGTTAAAAAAACCAAACAACAAAAAAACCAAGAAAGACATGGCAAGGTCAGCTGAGCAGTAGGAACTTAACGAACCCAAACAAGCAGTGCTGTGCTCAAACCCAAAATACATGTACCTTCAGGCAGCAGCCTAAAGAAAAACTAGTTTGCTGAATTATTTAGTGAACCTGGCAGATCCTGGATAGAGCCTTTTTTCATCTGCTCAGCTCCAGATAAATGGCATGTAGAGGTAACCCGTGCTTGCAGGCAAGTGCTTGCTCTCCTACAGAAAGAAACCATACAGAGAGGCTGGTGATGTGGCAGTTGCCCCTGGAGCTTGTGGTTAAAGGGCGAGGTTTCTAAGGACAGAGGGTTACTTTGAGTTCCCACACTGGAACAGCATTGCCTTATGTCAGGATATTTATAGGAATTCACTTTATGCTTTGAGAAAAACTGTCAAGAGATCTCCAGGACCCATTTTAACATCAGCCAAACATAAACTATTGATCGCCAGGCTGTTTAGATCTCTTCCACTTAACTCTTAGCATTTGACAAGAAACATGCTGCTGCATAAGACCTGGAATATGGTCACATGGAAATTTTCAGATGAAACATTTCTTGCTTCATATTTCTTTTTTTTTTTTCTGTCAGGAAAAAACAGTATGGAAGAAATCAAAACATCCTGTAGAAACGTGTCAGTTTGTGGAGCAGTTCAGCAGAAACAAGGCAATTTTCCCAGGGAATTTCCCAGGGGAATTTTCTCTGTTTTCCTTCCCATCTGACATACTCCCCCCAGCCTGTCTAAAAGGCAACTGCCAAGCCCAGAGCCTGGCAGCCTGGGCCAAGAGCCTCAGGATTTCTTATAGTGCAATGGGCTGTAGGTGAGAAGGGAAGGAGGTCATACAACAATGGTAATCTCATCCCTTTCAGAGTAAGTGTGAAATATATTTGGCATGTTTTCCTATGGTTTTTGGAAATGTTCAGGGGATTTTGACCTATTAAGCTTGTTCTTTAATATGGGAAGTTCTTATGTCAGGGCAGATGGGCACTGAAGAAGGAAGGAAGAGAATGAGGATGAGATTCCGTATAGCTTGGCAATTTGAAATTCCCAAAAGCATCTCCTGCAGTATGTGGTTCTCTGTAGAAACAATCTTCTCAGATCAATGGCCTATCTAGGACAACATACATTTTCAAATCCTAAACCAGATATTTAATTAGAAAGCATTTCCTTTTCAATTGCCTTCATGCATCTCATCAATACTCCTAACATTTCATCAATAATTCCTTTTCCACTCAGTCTGAAAAGTGCATGCCTTTCCAAATAGTTGTTTTGCCAATTAGGCAACTGAAGGAAGTGACCAGATCTGCAGAAGTCTTAGCCCTAAGTCTTACCTATTAAAAGCAATGGTAGCTGCTGTGTATTGCAAAATGATGAAATCTCTGCTGGTTGCCTGCATAGAAAATGGCCCATCATTACTAGCTATGATTAAGATAGGAGAAGAAATAGATTCCATATTGGGGAAAAAATTAAAAAGACAGATGTTTCATGCAAAAGAAAACTAAAAAAATATTAGTTTTCAGTTTTTCCTAGGCATGCCATTTACCGTCTAGCATAAATCGAAATACCAATTTGAAATACAGAGAACATAAGCTGGAATACAGTTCTAAATCTAGATAAATTTGAAAACCTGTATGCAAATTTGATTACATTTTAATCAGATGAAAACCACAAATAATCAAAATTGCTTAGTATTAGTAATGTTTGGGGCTTTTACTTTTTGCAACATCTTTATTAAATGAGATAATACCAAGGAATCCTTGTTTTTTAAGGAATGCATTGAGTGTTGACCCATTTTTTTCTGTGAACAATTTTCCCATGTTCAGGTTTTCACTGAAATTTGATAGTTTCCTACCAAAAGCTTATTCATTTGGAAGCAGTTTGTCACCACTGAGGCTAATTATTCAGTGTAAGATAAGAGAGCTGAATGTCTTGCTTTGTAGGAGACATGTTTCTGAGATCTATTAAAAACACTGTTTAGTTCCCAGCCAGATGCCATATTTCACCTACCATTTGCAAATCTTTTATGTAGATGACATAAATGAATCAGTAAATGTGAAAAAGTACTTTTGGGGGGATTTTTTTTTTTTTTTTTTTTGTAATTCAACCTGTTTTATTCCATTTCATTTTCCTCATAAAATGTGTATCTTCTGTCACAGAGCTGCGCATCTGGGTCAGAGAATTGGTGGTTGTAACTCTACATTATACTACTGAAAGCAGCCAAGAATATGACCCATGTGGAGTTTTTTAACAAGAAAAAGGGGTTGTCTGTGGATTTGAGGTGTGATGGAAAGGACATTAAGAAGATACTGACTTAGCCTCACTCTTGAATCAGGCTTGGTAGGACGTAAATTTTCAAATGAACTACATTTATTGGCTGCAGTTTCACATTTTAATGTGAACGATATCATGAAGATATATTCATGATTCATTTTATTTAATTACATCATGAAGATTCAAATCACATTAACCAGATTCCATCTTGGTCCCCATCCCTATCTGGTGAGTCTGGGCCTTCAGGGTCACCTTACTAATAGACTGTATCTTGACTTATGTTTTCAGTCATGCAAATAATTAGTATGACCAGTGGTACTAAAACCATTAGAAAAAAACTAATTACCAATTGAAGTTTTTGCAGGAAGAGAGACCAGATTCCTTAGATATCTTACTTAGTTACCTCAACTGTTTTGAATATTCAGACTTCTTAATTACTTTTGACTGAAAATATGGAGTTATTTTCAGCAATGAAGGATGAGATAGGATGTCAGGAAAATCCATGTTTTCTTTCTCTTGGTCTCACTTTTTAGCTTTTAGCATGAATCCCATGTGAAACATGATCCATCAGAATACCTGCAGCGTAGTCATGTCACTGACCATTCAGTACTCTATCACATCCTCTCGCAGAAAGTCATCTGATTTCTAATGGGCAACCGCAATTCTTTTGGGGCCTGAGAAACAGAGTAATTTTCTGATATGCTAATTATGAGATTCTAAAGATTTTGTTTTGTGATGATTCCTAGCAGAGCATTTTGGGATCATCCATTGTCCCAGAAACATTTCCAGTGTGCAACAGGGCTGAAATTAGATGCTTTATGAATGAAACAGAATCAGGGAATCACAGAATCACAGGACGGTCAGGGTTGGAAGGGACATCTGGAGGTCATCTAGTTCAGCTCCCTGGTTCAAGCAGGGTCACTTAGACAGGTTGCCCAGGACCATGTCTAATCGGGTTTTGAATATGTCCAAGGATGGAGACTTGACAACTTCTTTGGGCAGCCTGTGCCACAGTTTGACCATGCTTACAGTAAAAAATTGTTTTCTTGTGTGCAGTTGGAATATCATGCGTTCTAATTTGTGTCCATTACCTCTTGTCCTGTCAGTAGTCGCTACGGAGAAGACTCTGGCTCCTCCATCTTCATTCACTCCCATCAGGTATTTATACAAATTGATAAGATCCCTCTGAGTCTTCTCTTCTCCAAGCTGAGGAGTCCCAGCTCTGGCAGCCTCTCATATAAAAAAAAAGAAGGAAAAATTCAACGTATCCACTGGAAACTTTTGGAAGTTTTCCCTGAATAAGAAACTTGAGACATTAGTCTTGATCTAGTTTTCCTTATAAGCTGTGCAATTTCAGTTTGGTGTGCAGGTGCTGGACTAATCAATAATATGGTGCTATTTTGGCAATTCTCATCATGAAGCTTATCAGAGCACTATGCTGTACATCTGGAGATTTCACATGTGTGTCACCCAGGCTGAATGCTTAATAGTCAGCACAGCAATGGCAGAGCAATGCCACAGTTACTGCTTGAGATATGCACGTGCGTTGTCAACTCGCACCCTGTCCTGAGTTTTTGGATATCTCAGGCTGTTTTGATGAAAAGCTATTGACAAAGGTATGAAGACAGCACAAGGAATAACTGTTGGAAGAATCCGCCACAGTCTTGCTCTTGGTGGGAAGGCGTTGGAAGTGAGAACTACATAATATGGGATATTGCTTATCACTAGTGCAGAAACCAAAGGAAGAAGGTGCTAACACCTATCATCTACCGCTAAGGTAGGCTGTAACTGAAAGTATGCATTGTTTGCCTAGTCAAAGAAAACTCTTTATCCACAGTTTATAAATGCAGTAGTCAGAAGTGACGTTGTGCTACAATATTAGATAATTTTTCATGCCTTGATTTGTGAATCATCCTTGCTGGGAAATGGATTAAACTGTCTGTGCTGCTTGGTTTTTAGAGGGCATTACTTTCCAAAAGATTCTTGCTCGGTTCATTATTTTTTGCACTAATTTTAAGTACTGTTTTCTCCTATAAATGGAGATACGTCTAATTCAATTACACCACCAATGTTCAGGAAACTTCCACAACTGACAAAAGTGCCTTCCCAGCTACATCATGATACCCCACTCCACTTGACAAATGTGCTGCTTTCCTCTGCTCCATGTTAGCTTATTTTGATTCATGCCTGTAAAGGCTCAGGGCCTGACATTCCTTAGCCTTGCATTTTGAAAAGAAATGTAAACCCTGCAATATATTATGTGTGTATTCCTACAAATCTGATCTCTCTGAATTTGCAGAAGGTACGTGGTTGTCCATAGAGTCATAGAATCGTTTAGGTTGGAAAAGACCTTTAAGGTCATCAAGTCCAACCATTAACCTAACCCTGCCATGCCACCACTAAGACATCATGTCCCTAAGCACTTCATCTACCCATCTTTTAAATACCTCCAGGGATGGGGACTTGACCATTTCCCTGGGCAGCCCGATCCAGTGCCTGATTGTTTGTGAGCCTGTTCATTGTTCATGTTGTTTGTGGCACTGTGAAGCCTGTGAGCTCCCATCACGTATCTGGACAGCTACTGTGCTGATGGCTGTACAAATGCCAAACGGAAAGATGATCAGTGACTCCCAACGCTTGTAGATCTAAAAGACACCAACCTCCCTTTGTCCTAAGGAAGTTAACCCTCCAAGCATGGGTTTCTGTCTCCTCGTTTCTCACTGTGCATGTGTTAAAATATTTTTCAGTACTAGGTGGTAAATGTTCTACTTACTACAAGCCACGCTTTTGTTTGGCTGAAGAGACTCAATTCAGAGACATAAATCCTTTTTATACTTTGTTAATGGATATCTGTATTTTACCTGGGTAAGTCAATTAATGTAATTCTTTCATGACTCCTTTAAAGTGACAAAATATTTGACCCTTATTTTCCAGATCATGAACTGTGGCATGGAGAGTTGATGCCCCAGCTCCTTCAGGGGATTTATTTCAGTGGAAGTGAATTTCCCAGCCTGTGGGAAGCAACAGGCTGCAGCTTCCCAAAGTCTAGGTTAATAATGTCCTACCAAAGATAGTCTGCTTCCTTCACCCACTGGCGTTTTTCAACAGAAAAAGAAAGAAAATACTAATGAATTAAGCTGCCGTAGCTCAGTTCACGAAGAAAGATTTTTCTATCAGATAAATGGAAAGTCTCCAGTCTCTCTATCAGGGCCTGCCAACTAATATGGTGGAAGAGGAATTTTTCATGTGCTAAACTGTTTTCTCACTAACCTTATTTTTAAAAAAAGTAACATAATGAGGATTTATTTGGGGTGCTCAGTATTCTTTTCTTAAAGCCAGACAAAAAAGGAAACCTGGTATTTGCTTTATTTCTACTTTAGAACTTTATCTGATGGCTTGACATGAGAGCAGACATGAGAGTATAGCTCATTCATCTATGTATAAGATATTAATCTTAAAGGATCACAAAACAATTCTCCAAATTATCAAACACAGTCTGATTGATGAGGATGGATCCTGTGTCTAAAACCGGTTTGGATATGCTATTCTAGTAGCAGGGCAGTATTTTTTTTTCTGGAATCGACTGTAGCAGTTTTTATTATTTAGCTCTGTTGGCTTTTTGCCAGGTTGCTTAATAAATCTTTGAAAACTCTGAATCCTCAAATGCTGTCTCCCGACAATGAATTCTGCAACAGTGACCAACAAAAAGCAAATACAGCTTGAGTGGCATTTGAGCAAGCTACTTCCTCAGAAATATAAAAAGTGCCTTATGAGTGTATCTCATGGTCTTGTAGCTGGGTATTTGACTTTTGAAAGTAGTGAGTGTGCAGTGAGCCACTGGGTTGCCAGGATGGTTCTGAGAGTGTCATACTGTGACCCCTATCATGAGCTTGATCAGATTAAGGGCTGCGTGCTCTGACATTAAATCAGAGCATTCAGACGCATGCGAGAGATGAGAACAGCCTTCATGAACTCCGTGAGATAACTCATACAGTGACAATTAATGCTTTTTAACTTGAGATCACAGCATTCAAAATCCTGTGAGCCCAGTGACACAATTACAGTTTTCCTCATCCCTTCCTTGGTATGCACCAGAAGAAAAGCATCAGGAGTAGACATTAAGGCACTGGAAGGTCCAGACAAATGCTGCAGTGTCGGGAACTCATTAAAAAGCAACTTTGACATTTTGACAAATAGGCAAAGTTCACTGATTGTATTTTGCTGTTTTATCTGAAATCTCTTACGTTTTGCATGTTCCAAATGTCCGAGCGTTAGGTAGGTTTCTGAAACACCAGAGCAAAAGAATAAGCTGTGAGCTTCAGTGTTCCGTCCTCATTGTATATTTGTTTAAGGTCTTCTTCCCAGTCAATCTCAGCTAGGGTTACTGGTTTCTTTAGTTTCAGCTGCAATCACACCTGTGGGGTCTTTCTGTAGTTCTGTATTATAATAGGAACCTTTTGGGTTTTTTACTTTTTTTTTTTTTAACAGATTTGTTGAGGGGATATTACCCCTGCAACATTAGGCTTTTTTTCCTGATGCCCCAGCATGCTGCTGACATCCCAGTGTGTTGCCTCCTTCCAGCTCCTTATCCCCTTGCACCAGCCACCGCTGCCTGCCTGGGGCAGGGGAGAGGCTGTCCTGCTCTGCCCCATGGCCACGGCCGCCTTGCTCCTCACCACCAGCCTCCCCAGCCCTCAGCAATGTCATGCTTGCCTCTGCGGGAAGGGGTCTGGGTAGGTGTATACAAGTGAGAGGAGTCGGAGAGGTTGGGAGTGCATAAAATGGAAAATATTTAGACAAATTAATGAGCAGTTGCTATAAATGAGTCACCAAAGTATGCATGCTATCACAGGGTAGGATCTGTATTCCACTGGGGACCTGGCTGTTCCAAGTGAATATCTCTAAACTTTTGTGAAGCCATCCTTTAAACAGCCTTGCCTTTTCCTGCAGTGGTCTGCTTGTCTCCTCCAGGCACTGTTCGGGAGTCCCCTGCTTTACTGCAGGGGATGGCCCAGCCTCTGCTCAGGGCTTTTTGAGAGCCTGCTGCAATCTGGGAGCCCACCAGCAGATCTGTGGGAGCACTGGGGCCGTGCCAAGTGCTGTGGAAAACCAGGGTCCTTGTGAAAGTTGTGCAGAGCCTTTGGTCCTGATCCAGAGCTTCCTGATGTCAACTGGAGTCACTCCACAAACCTGCCTAGGGTCTTTGGTCCCAATGGGTTACTTGCATGGAAACAACTCCACCTTCATGGAACTGATGGCAGGACCAACTGCTTTTCTTCTGTGGTTACTAGATTTTTGTGGAAAGGAGCCAGAGAGAAACAAACAGCCTGTCTGGATCTTTATAGGTCTGTGACAGTACTTTCTGAATGGCAATCCCCTCTCTGAGCATGTACAAGAGAAATACCTCGACATTAGCTGCAGTTCGGTTTCCCATACAGCAGATGGAGTTTTCTGGTTTTAAATGCAACAACATTCTGTCAGAGAAGGGAGGGATGGCACAAACCCAGCCAAAACACTGGAGCCAAGCACCCATGAACATGGGAAAGTTTCCTTCTGGATCCAAGCATTGGAGAGCTCTGGCAGGCCCACCTATCGCAGATGTGAGTAATTAATAATTGACTCAAGCTAGCTGTCTCATCCTAGATAAAAAGCTTGAAGATTAATCACAAGGTTCTGAATCACTTTTATTTGTGGGTTGTTGGGTTTTTTTCCTGACCTCTTGTGAGATTTCTGCCACATGTGGGAGGAATATCAGGGCTGTGATATGCGAAGAAACTACATGGGAGGAATCTCACTGCCACCATTAAGTGTTTGGTGATGGGACTGGTAATGATTAGGGGTCAAAAGGACACAACAACAAGTCTGTACACAAAAAATGTCTGTTCTTGAACAGATTTATAGGGAAAAAATCAAGAGGTAAATAATTGTTTTATGCGCTCCAGTATGTGAATCAATACTAATGCTACTAATTGGTCCCAGGCAGCTTCATACAAGCTCAAACCTCTCAGTTCATGATTTGGGTCTATCTCATTTCCCTCCGGGTTTCAGTCAGACAAGCATTATCTGAAGTCACACAAAGCAGTGTTGTTAGCTAGCAGAGAGCTGTTCATCCATGGCTGAATGTCAATGTACATGAAGAAAAAGTATCATTGCATCCTTCACTCATGTATACAAGTGTAGATCCTCTGATATCACCCAGACTGCAATGGAGTTACAACAGCCAAGTATTTAACCTATAAAGCACACTGGCATCATTTAGATGCAAAGTGCTGCTTCAAGATAATTCATTATTGGTGTGTTGCAGTGCTCCTGGCCAATTGGTTAGTGTTAGATAGCTCTAAAAGGAAGTTATTATCATAGAATATACAGTATTCACTTCTCTGTATGTTTTAAAAATATAGTGAGAGCTAGTTAACATTCCACTATAACCATGGCTTGCTCTGTTCTCCTGGGAATTTTGCATCAGTTCAAGATGACTTCTGTTCTGTTTTAAGCTTTAAAGTCTCCATAAATCTTAGAAATCCATCAGGTGAATTTTTTGTTGTGGAAGAGAATCCTGCTGTCAATTACTAGCAAAATCTTGCAGTTAAATATATGGCTGCAAACTTAAGAATGTAATGACCAACTATGTAATACCCAAACCCTAGACAGGAAAAGGGTAATGTGCTGTGGAGTATTATTCTTACTACCATCTCTCCTTATTTACTTACTTTCATTAACATTTTTTGAGCTATCTGTCCTCAGATGCCAATATTTTTTCATGTTTAATAAGATTCCGTTAAAAGCTCCATTGAACGAGTAGTAGGGCGGCAAGGTAAAGCTCTCAATAGTATGTAATGTCAAAGGTAAGTTTGCCTGCACAATCAAAGCTTTGCACTTTGCATTTGAGAGACTGGGCTATAGTCCTTGAAGTAATGATATAATCACGGGTTGATTTTCTCTCAAAGCACCTAGTCTTATCAAAGGGCAAAACTGGTTGTACTCAGTGACCAAAGTGGTATCCAACAGTCATTTATACCCCCCCTGCTCAACATCCAGTTGCACAGCTCTCAAGAACCTACAAGCCCCAGAAAGCTGGGGAAAATAGTGAGGGAGTTGGGTGGGGAGTACCATTTAATTTGTATGCTAGGGCCCACTCTAGGCACAATATGCCCCTGCAGTGTTTCGGCCAGGGCAAACTACCCACCCTCCCTGGTGATGGTGAGGCAGAAATGCTGGTGTACAAGTTTCACTTACTCCACAATATTCAGCATACTTTCTGAGGTAACCGATGCCCTGGAGAAGCACCCCGTAGGTCTTATACACAACTCATGTATTTGTCGACAAGCCACCGTTTCACGTCCTCAGACTCCTAACCCGAGCGTTGCTGGTGTGCCCAGCTCCTGTACAGAGGGGGAAGAGGAGGAGGGATGTGAGCTTTGGGAGAGCGCTGGCTGCTGGGGCAGCGTGTGCTCCCTTCCTTCCTTCTCTTGTGTGTGCTCCCTTCCTTCCTTCTCTTGTACGTTGGCATCCTTTTGCAGGCTGCACAGAAAGAGTTTGAGGGCTGCAAGTACAGCACGGGACACACTTTGGAGTTCCCATTACTGTGGTGCCATGTAGGTGTATTTAATGTTATCCAAAGCCTGTAATGGTAAAGTAGCATCTTCCTGCATTTCATAATTTCCAAGGGCTTCTGGCAATTGCTCTCTCTTCAGAGTCAAAGGATGATAACCCTCACCGCAAATGGCTGCAATTTAAAAACCATTTATTTGTACTCCACTCTGGAGAGATTTGAATCTGACTTCAGACACTCTGATCCCCATGATCCCCCGAATCTAAGTATTATGAAGGGTAGGATCCAGCCAGACTATTCAGGTTTAGCAGTGATTTGAATTCAGCAAATTGTCTCATCTGAGCAAAATAGTTGCTTAATATTACGTACTTACATCTAATTAAAGTTTCCTGCCCTTCGTTAATTGCATACGTGATTTTGTTTCTGCTTCCTTTTTAACTATGTCACATAATTAAACATAACATCTACTTTTCCCAAGCCACTGGGCACATCTGCTACTCCTTCGAGCATATATTTAGTGGTTGTGCTGTAATGGATTCCCAGTCTGGCATGTTGCAGTAGACCAAGGCTTGGCTGGTACAACATCAATGAGTGCTGTAAGGAAAGCAGATGAGTCTAAAGATTGCTTACGCCTATAAGGCTAGGATAACCAGGATGCATTTGCAAAAGAGGCAAATATGTTCCAGTTTCGTTTGCAGGTTGCTGCTCAGAGCTTAGCTCATTCATTAGAGTATCTCAGAAAGGGAGGGTTGAGTGCCATCTCAGGAGAGCAGCTTATCCAGTCCCTCCATGCTGGGGCAGGATCAGTTATCAATACTGGGAACAGGCTAGAAGTGAAAGAATATTTTTCTGAGGCAAGCAAAATGCAAAATAAAGTAGATTAATTAGAACAGTTCAACTTCAAAGGCTCTCTGGTCTTTAATATATTGATCACAGCGTTCAAAGATCTGCATGGTCCCTTCCCCCCATAAAGGTTCCTAATTGAATATTGGACTATATTCTGATGAAACCTCATGTAAATTGCAAGAACGAACTCACCTAAGTTTTCAGTGTTAGCTGAATGTCAGAATTAAAGGCAGCTGCAGTGCTCAGTTAATGTGCAAGTCCATGATTTGAACCTTCTTGGTTTTTTGAAGTGAAGAAATAGAGTTGCACAGATTCACAAATGTTGTGCACAGTCCATAAGACAACATGGAGATCCAATATATCCATCCCTTACTGATGCAGAATGGAGCCATTCCCACTGAAGTCAATAGAAAGAGAAGGGGGTTGAAGCACTGCTTGTAGGTAGCGAGGAGAGTGAGAATGGAGCTTCAGGAGTTTAGCACCTATGTGAGTTAACAAAGATCAGCCCCTCAGGCTCCCTGCAGAAGTAGCAGAGGTCTGTTCTGGTATGTCTTCTCCTCCTTCTCATGGTTTGGTTTTTTTTTTGTTGCCTCTGTAGGACGACTGAGAACCTCCTTATCCTGTAGGAGATGGGAGGTGGGTGGCAATTCCACTGTCTAAAAAGGACTGTGTGATCTGATCCAGTGCAGGTGATCCTCGGATACAAAAATGATCGGAGGGCTGGAGCACCTCTCCTATGAGGACAGGCTGCAAGAGTTGGATTTGTTCAGCCTGGAGAAGAGAAGGCTGCGGGGAGACCTGATTGCGGCCTTTCAGTACTTAAAGGGGGCCTATAGGAAAGATGGGGACAATCTTTTTAGCAGGGCCGGTTGTGACAGGACAAGGGGTAATGGTTTTAAACTGAAGCAGGTAGGTTTAGACTAGATATAAGGAAGAAATTCTTTACGATGAGGGTGGTGAAACACTGGAATGGGTTGCCCAGAGAGGTAGTGAAGGCCCCATCCCTGGAAACATTCGAGGTTAGGTCTCTTACAACCCAAAGCATTCTGTGATTCTGTGATTTGATCTGTGCAAGCTACTATGTGTTCCCCAGCATGTGAGGAGAAGGGGCACTGTTGGTCTGATGCTGCGAGAAAGTGTTGCTGCGGGTGTTATGGAAGCTGGAATGAAGGATTAGGCATGGGTGGGAGAGGGACACCGAAAAAATATTGATGGGCCTGATCTGCTGTTAATTCTGACCCTAACAGCTTATTAGCCAAAACAAAGTTATTTTAACATCTCTGGAGTTGGAGTTAAGGTAGGGATTTTTACGTTCCTTCCACCTGCTCATAGCTTTGCAAAGAGAAAGAAATAGTTCAAAAGCATCTGTGTTGTTTCCTCTTCTCATTGACTTTTTCCACATCAAGCCTAAGGGGTGGCCTCAGCTATGGGGCTCTTGGGCCTTTGGGCTCTGGCATGTAATCCTATCACCCAGGAGAAGATCAGTGCATGTATCAGTGGCACTAATTGCTTTGGAACTTGGATTAATACTTTTTGTTGAAAAAAATGGGGCAAAATACAAAGAAGCAGAAGCATTCGTTTAGACATTTTGATAATGAAAAATATCAGCCTATTTAGATCAACTTTTTCTAGATAAAAAGTTTCTCATTTTCATTTCAAGACATCACTGTTTTCATTTAATATTGATCTACATTTAAAAGAAAGGGTAACAAGACAGTAACACAACAGAAACATTGATTTTTCTTTTGCCTGAGAAAAACCTTGAAGGCTGACCTAAAAAATGTTTATCTGGGCTTGGGTTTTGTTGTTGTTCTTTTGCTATGTGAAAATTAAAAAGGAAAGAAGATATTCCGTTGTATTTTTCGTTTGTTGAATTCTGGTCTCCATCTTCCCTCCCACTCCCTCCCGCCAATCCAGTTGGGCTAATACATTTCTTTGACCAGCTCTAGACTTGGATGAAAGAGTGCCAAGGAATGAGACAGCCATTAAGTAATATTTATTCATCATCCTTATGCTTTCAGTAAATCCTCAGCAAATGCTCAGTGTCTGATAATCTGTCATCTGGCTGCAAGAGGCCTGGCCAACGACTCAGGCAGTGGCGCTCAGCCGCAGCTGGAAGGGGAAAGCAGTGGCCTACACCCGGCACGGTCCTAACGAGTGATAAACAGCCTGTTTCTTTTCAGTGGCTAGTAAGACCGTTCCCATCATGGGGAACATTGTAGAAGGGAGGCAGGATATATTCTGAGGAAAATGACCTGTGTTTGCCATGTTGTCATGGTTTAACCCGGCTGGCAACTAAGCACCACGCAGCCGCTCGCTCACTCCCCCCCCCTCCACTCAGTGGGATGGGGGAGAGAATCGGGAAGGGGAAAAAGGTTAGAGCCGAGGGCTGAGATAAAGGCAGTTTAATGAGAGAAAATAATAATAATAGTAATAATGAGAATGATAACAAAATATACAGAATATACAAAACGAATGATGCACAATGCAATTGCTCACCACCCGCCGACCGATGCCCAGCCCGTCCCGAGCAGCGATCAGTACCCGAGCGACCGACCGACCCACCAACCCCCCCAAGCATGACGTTCTATGGTATGGAATAGCTCTTTGGACAGTTTAGGTCCTAGCTGTGCTGTACTCCCAGCTTGTTATGCACCTGGCCGAGCAGGAGAAGCTCAAAAAGTCCTTGAGCAGTCTGAGCACTGCTTGGCAACAACTAAAAACATCAGTGTGTTATCAACATTCTTCTAGTACTAAATCCAAAGCACAGCACTATGCTAGCTTCTGTGAAGAAAATTAACTCTATCCCAGCCGAAACCAGGACACATGTGCTGTTTGAACAGCTATTGTTAATGACATCAGACTGAAGCATACCTGAGATTACGTTTTAGTAGTTACAATAATGAGCCTACTGTAATCCTTAAAATAGTATCCAGAAACGCTGTTTTCCTACCTCTTCTGTGCAGAGAAAGAAATCAGCCAGTGTGAAGGAGAGAGTGAGGGGTGTGCGTCTGAGGGAGAAAAGGATCTTTAGAACTGTAAATTCCCTTTAGGATAAATAAATCAGAAATATGTACATCTACTTGGCTTATTTCATCAACATAACTGTGTTGTGTTGTGAAATGGACCACAAGCATTTTGGCCTAAAGGCATTAAGGGGTGCCTTGGGTGATTTCTGCTCTCATCTAAATAAATGCCCTGCAGTCTGCAAGTGAGGAGACATCCTTTGCCTCACTGATTCAGTCTGGTTCTCCATGAGCATCTATTTGATTACTTTTGTTCTTGCCCCTTTTTAAATACTATTCCTCCTCTGAGCTGTCTCCTTTCACTTGTTAGTTCTTATCACTTTATGCTGATGGCATACAACACTATTTTAGTCTGGGATGACTTGAGTGAGGAAGGGGTTTTGTCCGCAGTTACGGCATTCTGGTCGCACAGAGAGCACGCACGTAATTTGGGCCAGGAGCCCTGTTGATGAAGGAGGAATGAGATATTAAATGAGCATCACCAAGTGAATTGATATGAATGTCTAGCACTTATTTAAGGCCTACGGAAGAAAAATGATTCCAGGTGATTCTCTTTAACAGAAGCTTGCTTTGGAGTCGCTCATGCAGTTCAAGCAATTTGGAAAAGATTACCTAGTTATCATAATGGTGAACAGCAGCTTGAATTTGCAAATGAGGTTAACTACTTCATGAGCATTTCACTTAGCATTCAAGCTGCAAACAATGTGAATGTTAATATTTCTCTGATAGCCTCACCTAAAAAAATTTGATCATCTGTTAAGTGACTCCTGAACCCCTCTAATTATTAAAAAAGGGGGTTGGAAATCATGTCTCTTACAGGTTGTACCAGACTGCACTAATGCTTTTTTTGTATTTGGCCAAGCTGAAGTTTGATTATTGTCCAGCTTATTCCTTTTATACTGCCAGCACAGGCTTTTTGTCTTTTCAAGCATTTAATCTCTGTTTTGCTGATGCCAGAGTTTAGCTTATTTTGCCCTGTGTTTGCAATGCTGTTTTCTTCAGAAGCTGCAGGTTATGGGCTTATATGCAGATTCTCACAGACACTTGAAGCCAGTGCCTTCCTTTTTTCCACCACTATGCTATTGTTGTCTTTCTATTTTAAAACACTCAGTACGTGTTCGCTGGAACAGTGAACTTCTTTCTTAGTGGGCTAAAAGGTTATTTAGTCCATTTATACAACGTACCTGGCCATCCAAGGTCCTGCTCTAATGAAGACTTATGCTTAAGCTTGGTGTTACACGCCCCGAGTCCTGCCACTGAATCCAAGTGATTAATTAGCCAGAGGCATAAAGATCCGCCAAAGCACAAGCCTTTGTGCATCCAGTGCCTTTAGGTAGACTTGTGGCTTACTTGATGTTATTTAGACAGTATGGGTGTTCTGGTAGCTGAGATAGCCCAGAGGTAGAAACATGGCAAGAGTTGCGGGGGTGGGGGGGGAGCAAGGATATTGTGCTTCACCAACAGATACCATTAAAAAGACAAGTTCCCTTCCAAATATAGGACCAGGGTTTGTACATTCAGCAGTGTGTATGAGTAGGGGTTGTTTTGGTTGCTCAGGTTACCTCTTTGCTCCGCATAACTGTGCAATGGAAGGGGGGTAAAAGCCTCCATGCCCCTGAATTGCCAGTGAGCCCCCCTGTACCTTGTCTTTAAACCTTTCACCACTGAAGGAATCCATTTACCTCATATTTCTAATGCCCAATCTCACCCCCTTACCCAAATTTTCTGAGACCTTTGTCAAAAAGAGTTAAAAGCACCTTTAAATTTTAAACAACATTTTGTGCCTACGGTTTCAGAAATCGTTTGTGGTCACCGCTGAACTGACCTGGCCTGACTTAAAAATCCCAGATAAAGCTTGCTGTCCTTGCAGAGGTATTGTATTTAGCCTAATTTTATCTTATTTATGCTAGAGGGAGATGACTGAAAGGGCAATTTGCAAAGAGAGCTTCTGAAGCTCTTTTCTACGGTGCCTGCCACCTCTGCAGGCAGGAAGGTAGATTAGCTCAGCACCCACTCGGAGACTTATTCATCAAGGCATTTAAATATCTACGGGAATAACATTAAAGTCACCCTGAGTCCTTTAAGGTCTGCTTGACAAGAGGGAGGATGAGCCCCTTTTGGCCTGAGGAACACAGGAAGAAAATGACTTTGGTGAGACCACAGATGACGAAGCAGAGAGTGCCTGCATGAGGAAAGCGCTGCCTACGAATAACTCCAGCTCCCAGGGCAGCAGGCCAGTGCTCCGCAACCCACAAAGGACACCTCGTCTCCGCAGCTACCCAGCACAGCCCAGGACACCCAGCGCACCGACGGGGATGTGCCATCCCCCCGAACCTTGGTGTCTCAGCTTCTGTGCTGAGCATGTTTCTCACTGTCGTTACCTGTTTGCCTCAGAGAGACTGGACTTGGGAGAAATCTAACTGAGATTTTTTTCACTATTTTTTTTTTTTTTTAGAGTTTATTAAAGCATTGTATTGTATATGTTTAAGGCAAGGTTCACACATGCCTTTTGGAAGGCATCTCATGCTTCTCTGTGCTACTGCAGACAGATGTCCCTGCGTGACGAAGCAGTAAAATAAATGTTGTGCTTTGTAAAACATACAGCAGTATTAAAATAAAATAAAGCATATGAAGCCTAAACAATAAATGCAATGCCATGCCAGTTGCATTTTTGGCTTTCCAGTTCATAAAAATCTTCTTCATGCATCTACTTGAACCTCTCTACTGCTGGTCTTGTTAACAATTACCTTGGACACAATATTACGTAAATGATGGCAGGAGTCCTTGTCTAGCACATCAGCTTTACCAGCTGGATATCTTGGTCTGCGAGTAGGGTAAAATCTTTAAAGCGATGATCACTGCTAGTTTTGTGATGCTCATTTTGTTGCAAGCAAGAACAGTCTTTGTTCAAGTCCAGGTAAAGCCCATTTTCCTCAGAGCTTTGCCTCCAAGTAGATTTTTGTTTGGTGTTTAGGCTGAGATTTCAGAGAGAAAAAGGTTTTTCCTTTTTCATGATTGCTATTTTGCTAGGGTTAGACTAACTTATACCAGCAGGGAATGAACATTCCTCCCCAGGCACTCAATAATGTATTTTAAAGAGCTCAGGCTGCTGCAGGGTTCCTTCGTTCAGTGGCGAAGTGTCTCGATTTTGAAATGTACCAGTTGGAAAACAGACACCCTGGTTTGGCTTTTGACAAACAGGCCTTCTAGGTCTTGCTGCTTTTTTAAATAAAGTGAACCCAAGAGTGGAAACTGGTTATTCCTCCCTGCGACCACTACGTACTCATCCTGGTTTACAGTAAGTAACAAACCAAGGCAAATTTGGTGGCCCAGGGAGATGCAGAACTGAGGTGCAGGTTTTTAATTATTCCCAAAGCAGAATCTTGCCTGCTTGCTCTACAAGCCCTTTGCACAAATCTCTGTTGCCCAGAGAGGCAGTGGCAGCCCCATCCCTGGAAACATTCAAGGCCAGGTTGGACGGGGCTCTGAGCAACCTGATCTAGTTAGCGGTGTCACTGCTCACTGCAGGGGGGTTGGACTAGATGACCTCTAGGGGTCCCTTCCAACCCAAAACATTCTATCATTCTATGATTCATGAGAAAGAAAGTAGTAAGTCTAAAGCTTCATTCTGCTGTCAGCGATGGGAATGGGGACACACGCTGACAAAATCGGTGTAAACCAATGTGAGGTCAGAATTAGGCCTGTCAGTTTGCACTGTGTTGAAGTGAATTGTCCAGACTGGGATGCTCACTCATGGATGCATCTGATCAGCTGCGTAATGTGGTAATAGCTTTGCACAATGGGATTATGAACCATGTTTATAAATAAGGCCTGTTTGTTTACATGATTTTAAGCCACTGGTTTGATACTCGAGCACTAAGCTGAGGCACTCACAGATAGAAGTCCATGTTAGATGCAACTCATGAAGCTGTAATCTTTATTATGAGATGCTGCCTCCACTTAAATTGCAGGAGGGTGGGTGATGTATTTTCTTCCTAGTCCATCTGACTTTTTGTGCCCATTCAGAACAACGAAACAGAAAAGCTAAACCAGGAGACCAATACTTGCACAAAGACTCAGTAAATTCTGCCAGCCTCACTCTCCAGACTGTAAAGCAGAGATGCCTTCAGCAAGGCATAAATGAGCTCTTCATTACTTAATGTTATGGCATGCTAAAAGCTCTCCAAGCTGAGCAGGGTATTCAGATAGGGGCTTTCTGGAGTAGCTCCAAGATTCATATTTGGGAGTTTCCCACCTGAGCATGATAAGTTTGCAGATGTGTATCTCTCTTGCAAACCAAGTCTTTCACCCTGTAAAGAGAATAGCACAGAAGCACTCAAAGAACAATTAAAAAGTGCCAAAAATCTGCTGCACATCATGGTTTTAGGGACCTTTGAAAATTAACTTTCAAAGTCTATTTGTGCTGTTTTATTTCCCTAGGGCTGAGTCACTGTCAGGAAAAAGAAAAGAGCTTTTGCAAATTCATTGCTGAAAAGAAATATACTCCAAACTGTGATGTCTTGGATTTATGGCTGGAAGGAGAGAGGGAAGAGCTCTGCAAGACTGACAAAGGTCTTTGCAGAGGTTGGGATATTCAGTCACGTGAAGCTAAAAGCACGGCTGGAGGTGCTGCCTGTTTGCCCAGCGAAAGAGGGAAGAACTGTGCAGCTCAGAGCTTTCCCCTCGATGCTGTGGGTGTACTGTCTATGGCACCCGCTCAGCCTCACGCTGCACGGCCTGCCCGCTGTGCCCACGAAGACTGGGGAGGCTGAAGAGTTGGGACAGAATTCCCTATCGGGTGGGAACTGCTGTCAGCACTCATGGGAGGATCTTGAGGCAGGAGAGGAGGAGGCATCAGGTAAGAAGGAGCAACACAAAGAGGAAGAAAACCCATCTGCTGTTCTAGAAAAACTGCTAAAAGAGAATCAAATGCTAGGAATAGAAAATGCACAATTGAAACAGGTGCTCCTGGCAGCCTGGAGTTCAGGTAACCATGTGGCAGCAGGCAAGCCTCAAACCACATCATCTCACACAACAGGCACCACTCTTCATTGTTATTTTTTTTTACTTCATTGGTTGACAAAATGTCTTATGCACATGAATAACCCACTTAAACTGATGGGAAAAGTCCTGTGCTGTGCATCAAAGAATTAATGAACAAGGTGTCTGTTACTCATTTCACAGTAGCACTAGCACCCGGAGGTGCTGAGGATCACCCAGATTTGGATTCCTGAGATCAAGTGCTGAGACAGATTTTCTATAGTGCTTTGCAGTAGAGCTCTGAGTTGGCCTAAAACCACCTACTAAAGAGACTTCTGACCTGAAGTGCTTTGGAAAAAAGACTACCTACATAGTGGAAACCTGACTCGATCCACCTTGTGATTTTGATGATTGTCCTCAGCCAAACATGGCACCAGGGGAAGGTCCAAAATGTTGGCATAGGTTATCCAGTCCCCTTCTGTTTTCTCCTCTGACAGTGATGCCCAGACTATTTATGAAATGAAATATCTGTCATCTTACAATTTAGAAGCTGACTTTTAATCTCAGTTTTCCTCTCCTGCATGAACATTTGAATTCATCTTGGAAACTGGTTCAACAACATAGTTCAGCCGGCACTGACAACTTCTGCAAGACATTGTGAGGCTTGACAAAAACAGCTTAAAGAGGATTAAATCAGCCTTGGAAGTGTAGATGTCTGTAACATTCTGACCTTAATGTTGGAAATAAACACGTGTGTGTGCATGTATGTACACACATAATATTTATACATACATAATAAACATATACAGTAGAGACTGGTTTACAGGGTAGTGTTACACACCTTGACACTATCCCTTGATGTGCAAGTTTTGCTGATTCTTTCCTCAAGAAAGGCTTCTAAAATTTCCTCCCATAGATGAGCTTTGAATTTTTATTGCATATACAATTCTAAATTAAAATTGACATTTCTGTGCCACCTGCAATGCAAGGATTGCTGTCAGGGACTGTTAACTAGTTTAATGCCATACAGAGTTAGCCCCAAGAAGGAAAAATATGAGGTTGTATGTCATGAAATTCAATGCTGTGTTTAGAGGAGAGGGAAATTTTGTTTCTCGGCCCAGTGAGTCTTTTGAATGCTTTCCTAGAGGACAAAAGCAAATTCATCTTTTCTGCAGATGCCAATCAATTTATTTGTTTTCTCTGGTTAAAACACTCTTCATGGGATTTTTTTTTCCATGCCTTTTCCAGTTTGGGGCACTGTCAAGTGCCCCGGGATGTCTCTTCCTTTGCTGCAGTGGTGCGTGATAGAGCCTCTTTTGCTCTGGCAACGCTTGCTGGTGAGAGAAGGACTAGAAAAGCAGAGCGCATAGTTTTGGGTGGGTGTTATTAGAACCATCGCTGCTCCTCCTGTGTGAAGAGCACCTCCAAGCACTGCTCACCTCTGGGGCTTGGTGAGAATCACCTTCTCTGTCATTACAGAGACCTACACAAGACTCTTCACTTTGATTTCTGAGCATGTTTCTTGTTAATTCCCTTGAGACAACAGCCTTAGGAATGAAACCCAGCTGAAAGCCATTGATTTTCCCTTAAAGAAAGTCACAGTTCTTCCCAGCTGTGGTCTGGCTGTTTTTTGGTGGAAAGGGAGAGGGTGTGAAAAGCTTCATAGAGTTCTCTTTCTGAGGTGTTAGAACTGTCACCAAGTCCTCCCTCTCACGTAGCTCCTGACAGGTCACTCGGGTGGTGTCTGGCCAGGAGGGGAACCACAACTGCTGGAAGCGTTGGCTGGTCTGGCTGAACAGGCGGAGCTGTGCGGTGACCCCAGAATGATGCTGCTGGCCCTGGCTTTTGGTAAGTCATACAGTCCTTCTAAGTTGGCTACCATAAGCTAGCAGTAATATATCACCCTCAAAATGGTGATGGTAAGATGATTGTAAAAATGTCATAACTAATTTTAAAGCCCTGATAGATGCAGTGTCATTTTCAAGAATTTTTCAGGATGTCAGAAACCTGTTGTCTACCAGCTTCCAACCCCCAATTTACTTGGACAAATATTCCCTTTAATCTTTATTGGTTTTTAGTTTTAAGTCCTTGCGCCTGTGTCTACACTGCAGCTGAAACATCTGTTCTCCAGTCTTGCAGCTGGAAGCTGGAGTCCCTCTCTCTCCTACATGTAGTGTAAAAGGTGTCAGTTATGTTTGGGTTGGATCTGAGAGAATTCTTACTGTTTTTCCCCCCAAATCTTTACACCTGGACTGTTGTGACTATAGCAAGCAGGCATCTGTTCTGTTCCTGGGGGAGCAAACTCCTTGGTCAGAAATAACATGCTAAGGATTGGGACATCCAAATCCTAGTGAAAAGAAGAACAGAAATTAATTCTGGTTCGGCCTTTTTCCTCTTTATTGAGTATATGATTCCCTTGTCTCATCCTTTAACTATATGCTTTGCCCCTCAGGCTTTAAATCTTAATTTTACAGAAACCTCTAGCTCACAATCTTTCTGCGGACAGGGCTGAAACACTGCATGGAGAAGCAATGCACCAAAACTAATGGCGAACAAAATTGTATTTTTCAGTCTTTAACATGGTGCCTGGAAAAACTATTTGACACCATGGGTCGCTCAGCTGCTGGGGAAACGTGCTCTTGTGCCAAGAGAAATGTTCCCAAACTGCTGCTGGCCCTTGTTAAAGCTGAATGTATTTCTAGCTCTGAGTGTAGTGAATATTTGGTGACAAGTGTTGATGACAGCTTTTTAGGTGTTATGGCCTTAGAGGGAGAAACAGTTCTGAGCAAATGCTTAATCCATAGGCTAGACCTGTCTTGTTTGATAACCAGAGGTTTATAAGGAAAATGCTGTGAGTCTGAAGGCCTCGAGGAGCTGAAGGGTGGCAGGATGTTATTTCTGCAAGCCTTTGGGGTTCTGTCCCTGACTTGAAGGATTTTATGATTTTCTAGTTTCTTAAGCAGTGCTTTAATGAGAATAACATTTTGTCTTTCTTACGTGCGGTATGGTTATGCTGTAATTACTAAGTCTTAGGTTTTGTTTCTGTCCAGAGACGAAAGGAGTGGGTTTGGCTGGTATTTTGGCCTCTTAGAGGAGGATCACAAAACTACCAAACCTGGATTCTGACCATAGTTCCATTCTGCAATAAAATAAAAGACAAAGTCCATAGGTGACTAAGTGGGCAAGATTTCAAATAATTTTCTCTTCCTTTAGCTGCACTTATTTTTGCTGAAAGAAAGATTTCCCACCATTATGCTCTCCAGATTGCCCACTCAGAGAAATCCTTTGAGCTGTTTTTTACCAAACGTGTGATAGCTGCTGAAACCTTCAGCCAAGGCAGCCTGGCCTTTGTGGCCATGTACGTACATACACAGGTCTCAGCCAGTCTCTGCTGAGTACAATACCATAAACCCACAAAATGTTCAGTTTCCAAGGAAACGGCAAGCTCCATTTCTTGACAAATGCGCACAATTTATTACTCATTTCTACTACCACACTACTTTCTAACTGTTTTCCCCAGCTAGAACAATATGTGTTTTCTAACACAAAATGAAACAAGGAGCTGGCCCTTGCTGTAGGACAAGGCTTTTTCCAGGATCACCATGGTTTCACCCTAAGGGTGCATGGCACTCATTCACCTACCTCCCCAGAAAAGGTGTTCGATGAGTGTGGTTCAGAGGTGACTCCAGGGGAAGTCTGCTGGCGTGGTGGCCCCATCACCTTGGGCCGCGTATTTAAGGGTGTGCAGATAAGCTCTCGCTGAGATTTTTCAAAAGCTCTTAGGCACCTCTTTCACCTTGAAATCAACTCATTACTGCAGCTGCAGCCTGTCAAGAAAGCGAAGTGAGAGCTAACAGAAAAATCTCTTCCTCTCTTATACCAATGTGCTGGGGAGAATGGTATGGCACTTGTTCTTCCCACCTCTTGCCAGAGGCGTGCTTGATGCTTCAGAAAGTGCATAGCTGGATGGCCCGAGAGCCACTCTGCACTAATGTTACCATCTCCGCCAAGAGCTTTGGCTGGTCACTGAGCCAACAGCTAAAACCCCCTGCCCTGGGGATCAGGGAAAGGGGGACAGCATGGGGTTTTAGCTGCTGGCTCAGTGACGATGAGGGTGGTTCTCACTGGTCAGACTTACCCGCAGAATCCAGGTTGGGTGATGCGCGCTGTTTCCCCAAGGCAAGCATCTGCGCACAGGGGAGCATTTTAACGCCTGGTGTGCAGACAATCAAGATTATCCGTGCATCTGTAGCTACTGCGAGAGAACTGTGATAACCACAAAGATGCCTTTGCTAGGCTCTGAAAGCCTGACTTTTAGATGCATTCTTGTGCCCAAAAGAAATGTTTCAGGCTGAAGTGAGACTTACTTCCATGCCCCATTACAGTACCAAGCACAACGCTCTCAATAAGGAGACTTGCGTATTTACCACATGCAGGGAAATGGAGGAAAAGGGAAACCATTAGCTGGCACACGCTGCATCCTCGCTGGAGCTGTGCGGAGCTGCGGGGCTGCACGAAGGGCAGACAAAAGAAGGCTGTGTTTGTAAATCCCGGGGTGAAGGCTGCAGGATCTGCTTACCCTGAAGGACTGAGTGGCAAACAGCTAACACACGTTTTAACCAGTGGCATTGCTGCAAGTTTAGGAAGCTACGGTTTATATTTCAGGAGTGGATAAGGTACAGAAAGGTTTAGACGAGAGCTACAATTTTCAGCTAGATTAGAGTCAGACAGGCATTTGGATTTAAGACTGAAGGGCAAATGGGAGCTAAAACTGGAAATTCAAGTTTTGAATGAAGTTGCTGATATTCCATAACTGCGCCTGGTAAGTTCTCAGATCACAGTGCCAGAGATGAAACATTTCTGTTGTTGTTGACTTTGCAAGATTGACCAGTCCTGGTCAGTCCTGGCCAAAGTAGGAAAGGGGACACCTCCCAGACCCACCCCACAGCCCCAAACCACCACAGGTTCAAATCTCAGATGCCCATGGACTACAAAATGAGCACTGTGGGGATTTTAGGTTTCGAATCTGGTCCATCCCTCAATTGGCTTGGACTTGAATAGTATCAGGACTGCTGTACACCAAATTAATGCTGCTAGAAGCTTTCAAAGTACTGCACTTCTGGTGTAACTTTCTCCTTTCCTTCTCTTTTCATAAATCTTCATTCAAGCTGTTTTCCCAAGAAACACATGACTCGGCTGCATCTTATCTGCAGTTGATCCTGGACAGCCTAGAAAAAATAGTTAAAATCTTCACCTCAGGCCCCAGACAGCAAAGGACCTGCCATTGCTGCCAGTAAGCTAACGGCAATTGGCATCACCACAAAATTATTTCAGAGGTAGCAGCCACGAAAGAACATCCCTTTTTAATATGAATTGATGCTTTTACAGCTTTGGCATGATTTTCTGGATTTGGGGTTTTTTTAGTTTGTTAGAACCTGATTTTTCAATTAGGTTATTTTCATTTTTCTTTAAGTTTATACACACTGTACTTAATCAATGTGGAACAAAACATGATAAACCCCTGAGTGACCTGGTCTGACTTCATTCATAACTGACACTACTTGAGGAGGAAATTCGACAATACGACCTCCAGAGGGCCTGAATTTTCCTGATCATAAATAACTCCAGGGAAGTTGCGATGAGAAGTTTGGAATCTGAACTGCCATATTACACTAATATCACCACCGTGAAAAGACCTTGCACCCTTTCGTGGCATTGCTATCTCGCAGAAAAGAAAATAAGTTTAAATAACACAGTGGCTGTCAAACATAGTGTTTATTGCCTCAGTCCATATAAACTTCATTACCTGCAGTTGTGTTTTCTAATGACCATATAGGATAATTGTATCCTGTTCAATTCAAGGCAATTACCTCATGCCATGCAAATGTTGTTTTATAGTAATAAACAGTAATTTTTGGAAGCTCCCACATAACTATCTCAAGTTATTCTAAAGTCAAATTGAAGTGTTAATGTGGTTAGTGAAAATTATTTTGAATTAGCCACATTATTAGCTGTTTTGGAGACAGGGGAAATTGGAGTTATGGTGAGTTAAATGATTTGGCTGTGAGGAATTATTTGCTCAGGTACAAAACTGTCATTAAGGGGATAAGCAAGTGATGCTGGATATGTTGCTTTATCTCACTCTATGATTTTGTTTCCAGAGCTTTGTTTGCCTACCAGGATACTGAGTGGCATCATTAAAACATGTTTAGGAAAAAACCCATGTCCAGCAAAATCAAAATATTAAGGTTAGCAATTATCTGGGACACAAATAAAATTCAGAAATAGTCAGAAATATGTACCTTTTTCATGGGCAAAAATTCTTTATGACACAGATTTCTTTTTCTTTGGGAGTGTTCAACCAGCTCTATGCAAAACCACATGGTGTCTAGTCCTCTCCTCTCCATCAACATCTTTGAAATTCAAAGCAGATTCTGTGTGAAAAAGTTTGTTGATTTTTGGAAAACATCTAGACTGGGAGAAATGTGCCACTATCATATGCACATATTTTCATTTGGGAGAAAAAGTCATTAGAATTTTTCATTTTACATTACATTCAGCATTAAAATTCCATTCAGTGTTGCTCAGTACAGGAAAGTACCTTAGAAGGATACCTTTAACTCAGTTATTCTCCTAATTTCAACAGCTGCTGAAGGAATACAGTTTGTGACCTGAGATAAACATGATCCTCTTTAGTGGCTATAAGGAAGATGAGGTTTTCCAGTAGATCTGAAAATTGGAGTTTCTGTAAAAGAACAAAAAGCCTCAAACCTTAATATATCTATTAACCCCGAATTGTGAAAGATGCAAAAATACTCTTTAAAAATGCGGAGGGACAAATTTTGGAAGGCAAAAAAATCTGAAAAGACAATGATCACAACAAAACACGTAAAAATTGTATTTAAACACTTGTTTTGAGTTTGATCCATTTCTTAAAATATTTGCACCTGAGCTGTGGCATAGGAACCATAGTGCGGGGTCTTCATGCCCTCTCTTTCCCCTGTGGACCAAGCAAGCCTGACTGTATCCTCCCCTGAGCACTGCGCTTTTGAGAAAAAAGGGAGTGCAAGGGGACCTGGACCACAGTCCCTGTTATGTACCACAGTAGCTCAGGCAGCTACAGGTTAATTTTGAACTGATCTAAACCAGAATGCTGACCACAAATCAAAACTTAGGAACTAAACACTTTCATATAAAGAGTGATAGATCAAAATGTTATAGAAAAATTAATACTACCTCTCCTCTCCACTCATTTTCAGAAGCATATTTTCTCTTCAGAGAGACATTTACACAAAAAATAAAAGCTGATGGGCTCTCTTTATTGGAGGGGACTGCAATCCAGCAACACTTTTTTCCATCCCTTGACAATTCTGACTCTTGTGCCAGGAAATGTGGTCACATAGATTTATCCATGCTGGTCCTATGCCATCATGGCATTATAGGTGCTAGAAGGTTAAATAAATACTGAGCCTTTTTGTAACAACCTCATCCTGTCATCTGAGTAAAGTGTGGTTTATAACTTCATTGTAAATAATGAAATTAGCCGATCACTGTGTTGTTTGAACCCTGCTGAAGACGTCAGCTAGCGTTATCACAAATGCAGATGATTGATGAAACAAACAGCGGGAGAACACAAGATGACATTTCTGATTTTTTCCTGTTCGTTTTTTGGATGAAGAAAAGAGAAGATGTTCTCCAGCTGTGTAGAAAGAGAGCTCAAATAGCAATCACTACCCCATTTTATGCAAACCACCGGATTCTTTGGCCGGTTCGTTAGCATTCAGATAGTTAATGAAGAGCAAGGTAAAATTACTATTTTTACTAAAGATATACTTCATTTTTCTGGCTGGAGTTAGCTTTTATTGCTGGGAAATGTGGCATACTCAATTTGTTCCTATAAAGCGGGGGAGATAAAATGCTTTGAAGTATTACAAGCTAAGCTTTATAGTGGTGTGTAACTCTTAAACTTGGAAAAAAAAAAGGGATTTATGAAAATTTGGAAAGTTTCTTACGAGTTCTGGTTGGTATTATGAAATTGATGTGCCATGAAGGTCTGTTTGAAGCTGCCATCTGATTTTGGGACTGTATGCTACAGGATCATTGCATCTCTACATTTTCATTTTTCATGGAGGTAGCCTGATAGCTGAAACTGAGGTAATTTGGCCTGAAAAATGCATTAATTTGGAGAATGGGTTCTCTGTCCATGAGAAAGGAGAGGCATTAATGGTGCCCACTGTGTAGTGACAGAGTTTGGGGGGTCAGGGTCTGCGAGGAATCAGCCAGAGGAATTGCAGACAGGGACAAGCATCAGTTTGCAGCCCAGGTCCCTTTTTAGAATAGGATAGACCATGTAAGTTTGAAGGGACCTACAACCATCATCTACTCCTTTCCTATAGGAGAGCCAGAGGAGACCACGTGCCCCCGGCCTGCAGGACAGCAGTGGATGAAGAACAGTTGCATCAGGCCAGACTTGCCCGATATCCCTTAGAAAGGCCTCAGAAAAAATGCAAAGCCATGTGAAGGGTGTAATAACAATTTCCAACAATACTTTGGGTCACAGAGGTAACCTGAATTGCCTCAGGGCAATTCTCTCCTCTGAAAATCTGCCGTGTGCTGATGCAGCTGGGGCACATATACAGGCTTCTGTCATTTTGTACCTAGGTATGCAGGCTGCCTACGTACTCACTGGTAAAGCTGTGGTCCCTGACCCACAGCAAGGTGTTTATGTGGCCTCTGGCATTGCTTGCAGTGACAGGAAATAAAGAATTCTGAAATTTGCAGGGGAATTTGCAGGGGAACTCTCAGGGGAAGGAGATGCCCGCGGCATGTTCTGTGGTCAGCACGGCGTGTTGCTCAAGAGCTGTGGGAGTCCAAAAAGAGACCCACTTGGCAGTATCTGGCATAAACTAGGCATAACATGTTTCCAAACTTCTGCAGAGCTCCTCGGCTTGTTTGCTTTCACCCCCATACCTCTCTGCAGAGGTGACTGGAAGTAGAACTCCAGGAAGGGATTTCCTTAAGCTACTGACTGGTCCAGGAGGTCAGCACTGGTACTGGGAATCTGATGGTCCTGGGCTAGGAAATTGCATTTCTGCAAAAAGCTACCAGAGGGCTCACAAAGTGAGTAAAGGAGCAGGACAGTGTTAAAGCTACTCACTCAGACCAAGGAAACTGTCTTGCTGCGCTGGGACACAAACAAAGCCGCCAGTTATGTGACAGAACATTTCATTCTCTCTCTCTGCCTGGGTGCTGGAAAGGTAGTGGGAAGCATTAAAACATTTTCGGAGCACTGAGATGAAGATTTGCACAAAATAATCATCAGTAGTCCTCTTTGAGGTGATATCAGTTACGTTATCTCTGGAGGAGAATGATGGTATTTCTTCCAGGTAGGCTTCTGCCCTGCGCTGCTTCAGCTGTGCCTGACTCGCAGCTCAGACTTTGTACGCAGTCTCGTGAACTGCTGTTGCCTGCCTGTATGAGGATACTTTTTTCATGAGGATTTGAGAAAGGTTGAGTGTTATTAAAATTCAGGTGGTGCAGGGCCTTATCAACAGTTAAGAAATTTATCAAGCCACGGCCCATCAATAATCACAGCAGGCAGCGTTGTGGACTTCAGCTCTATTTCAGATAATAGCAATGTTGCCACCATATTAACTTGATTAACTGTGATTAATCATTGTTAGCCTTGCTTGGCTGATGCATGTTTGCATTTTAGATAATGTATATGCATGACTTTGTTGAATGCACAAATACCTATTATGCATGTACTGCCACACGAGTTCTTTCAGATTTGGTTAAATACAATGAATCATTCTGAGAGGAGTCAAGCAGTTTGAATACTTTGTATTGCCATCACAGACAAGAACAAAACTTAACAGTATCCCCACACATCATGTGCGTGCAGTTTTTAGCAGCATTCACTTCTACTATCAAAAGCACATGATAGGTGATTTAAATCATTGACATATTACGAAGATTCACTGTGCTTTTTGTTATCTCTACTTCCATAGCTCTCTGAGTGAAGGCAAGGTGAAAGAAAGGCAAGGGTGTGTCGTGGTTTAACCCGGCTGGCAGGTAAGCACCACGCAGCCGCTCGCTCACTCCCCCCCCCTCCCTCAGTGGGATGGGGGAGAGAATCGGGAAGGGGAAAAAGGTTAGAGCCGAGGGCTGAGATAAAGACAGTTTAATAAGAGAAAATAATAATAATAGTAATAATGAGAATGATAACAAAATATACAGAATATACAAAACGAATGATGCACAATGCAATTGCTCACCACCCGCCGACCGATGCCCAGCCCGTCCCGAGCAGCGATCAGTACCCGAGCGACCGACCGACCCACCAACCCCCCCCGAGCATGACGTTATATGGTATGGAATAGCTCTTTGGACAGTTTGGGTCCTAGCTGTGCTGTACTCCCAGCTTGTTATGCACCTGGCCGAGCAGGAGAAGCTCAAAAAGTCCTTGAGCAGTCTGAGCACTGCTTGGCAACAACTAAAAACATCAGTGTGTTACCAACATTCTTCTAGTACTAAATCCAAAGCACAGCACTATGCTAGCTTCTGTGAAGAAAATTAACTCTATCCCAGCCGAAACCAGGACAGGGTGGTATTTAGTGAGACCTCGATTCTTCAGGATAAATACCATTTTTCTGATAAGGATCTACACAATCAATGGTAAAACCCAGAAATCTACTTCTTCATGCCTGCAACAGACTGGCAATGAATTCAAACTTGGATGGCTTTTTCCATTTCTTTTTGGGTCCTAACATTACCCTTGGCAGGGTAGACATGTAAATATGTATTTGATAATAGATATTTCCATGAGGCTGCAGCATCTATGAGTTTTGAAGACAGGAAGTTTTTGTAGAGGTGAAAGATAGCAAAAGCTGCTCTGGGCTCTGTGGCTTCCACTTACACAGCCTAGAGATTTTTTCCAGCTATCTGGATTTGATGTGTATCTTCTCCTTTGAATATGATTGTAGGCAAACTGGTGCTGATCTTTATGTCATCAGTTAGCAAAAGCCTTCGAACAGTTCTAAGGTGCTGTGTTCATCCACCCTTCCTGTAGAAAGCTAAAATATTTTGATGGGGCTTATTGGTGTTCTGATTCAGGTACCTAAAACCCTACCCTACCTCCTATGGGTCAAAGTTTTAGAAAACAATTTTCTTTGATGCAACATTGTCTTGTCTTTAGGAAAAAGGAGTATTCCTGTTTCAAAATAATCTCAAAGGACGTCCGAGAAATTTATTTCAGCTGAAGATTTGGACTCATATAGGGAAATGAGATTTCAAGTTACTGGAACCGCTCTTTTCTTGAACTACAGTTCATTTTCTGTTGGAATGTTCCAGGTTTTAAGAATTTGTTTACTGGATGACAAGTGACATTTACAGTGAAAAAAAGAGATCATTTTTAAAAACAAACAAAAAATTCTTTGTTTTGTTGAAAACTCAGTTTTAGGCTGTTCAGGGAGTAATTTTCTATCAGATAAATCTGAGACTTGTCTTTATAGCAGTCCTTCATTCTCAAACCAACCTTTTCAAAATGGACCCTGATCTTTGACTTTCTCAGCTGCAGCCATACATATCCTTAGCTGCTGTAGTCAGAGCAGTGAGGAGCAGCAGTGAGACTGAAGCCATGAACACTGAAGACAGCCATGTTCTCTTGTTTTCTATTTAAGAACACTCCACTCTTCTTGGTAATGACCCCAAGGCTTTAAGACTTATTATTGCCTTCCTGAGCTTCAGCTGGCATATTTGTGAGAGGAACTGCATAATAACCAATGAGACAGGAACTCAGAAATGCTAAGCTATTTCATCAGCACAGAATCTTTATTTCAGTCCACCAGTTTCTCTCCACCCAAGTTATAACGTTGTTTCCTAAGCCTCTCTTCCAAGAGCTGGAGAAATAAATATTGTCTGGAGTTCCTGAAAATATCAGTTATCATTTTTAATATCCTTGTTCTGCTAAATTTCCTTTTCCTGGGTGGAGGCACGAAGCATGTACATTCTTGTGTAAGTCTCTATGTGGGTGCAGTTGCATGTTACAGTTCTTCAGGCCACAGAGTTATATGTCTCCATATGTGTTTAACTTCCCCTAATGTTAATGGAAGTTATGAGTGCCCTGTGGAAGAAGGTTTTAGAGAAGGGAATGTTCATCTAGGTGGACTTTTCCTGTTAATGTGTTTTATTGCATTTCTATAAGAAATATTTCTTACTGTGGGAAATGATAGAAAATCAGCTTGCTTAATGACCTGATCCAAGACCTGTTACAGACTGTATAGTTAACGGGACCAGACATACGTCAGCTTTCTAAAACCACAGGACCCCTTTGTTTTACTCACATGTTGTATTTAACGCAGCTAATCTCAAAAAAGAACATGCACAGCAGAGCTCAACATCATGCACTGGATCTAGTGAATGTCATCAATAGACATGAGTATGGATGGAAAATCACCATCCTCAAAAATTAGTGAATGTATTAAAGAGATTAATCCAATGGGAGGGGCTTAAATTCCAGGTTCACCACTGCAATTTAATATTGACAGTATATCCATTCTCTTCCATTTGTAGTTTTAAACTGCAATTCATTGTTTAGTTCAACCAGTATAAAATACTCTGCGGGAAGAGAAAATGTAGTTCTGTCATAGCCTCCTGAACTCAGACTAAGTCTATAGTTGTTACCACCAGTGGTGTGAAAATTATCCATTTTGGACCAGTACCATTCTTCCAGTATAAAGATGGAGAGATTCTTTAGGACTTGGAGACTGGAAGAAAAAAAAAGAGACAGGTCGTGAAGGAGTTGTATCATCAGGAAGCTGTGAAATGGAACAGATTTTTGTGAACACTCAGTGGTCAATACGAAATCATAGGACTTCAGAAGTGATTTTAAATTGATCTGAACTGGTTTTTTCAAAATTTTACACGAAGCAGCTAAAAGGACGTGGGCTAGGAGAACACATACTTCGCACCTGTATTGTCAGCAAAACCACAATTTTCTGTAGACGTTTGAAATTACAGGCAATTATAATTACATGCCAGAAAGGAACTGGAGGCTGGCTGGCTCAGCAGCAGCATCGCTGCGGTGGTGGAGCGATGGCAGCAGGAAAATGTTTTGTGATGGAGCACCTGGAACTGAATACTTATAGAACAGAACAGAACTGAACAGTCTGTTTCAGTTGGAAGGGATGTGCAGTGATCATTTAGTCCAACTGCCTGAGCAATTCAGGGCTGACCAAAAGGTAAAGCATGCTCTCCTGGGGATGGAGGCAGAAGAAGGGGGACTCTACCCACATCCCTCTGCTGGCACAGCCAGAGGCTGCTGTGGTGTGGGCAAGCCCTGCAGGCAATGCAGTGGTGGCCTTGGCTCAACACCCTGGCGCGAGGCTGGTGCTACTCCTGGTCATTTCTGGTTTACAGGCATACAGAGCTCAGCAATTAGGTTGTGAAGCCCTACAATGATCATTGCTTGACCTATGCCATGTGGAGAGCCTAAGGGACAGCCTTTGGGATCAGTACATATGCTGTAACTCTCACTCAGATAACATTTCTCCATCCTATCACCTGTCTTTCGTGATCTACATCACTCCACTTCTGCTGCTATGGAGGTGTGGTAGAGACCAAGCAATATGGTTTTCATGCACATATGTGCATCAGGCCTAGCTACTTAACCTGCTCCACCTGGGGTCTAGCACTGGCTTCCAAATGTTCTTCAGTTGGGACCATGCTTCTGATAATGAACATTGCTTCTGTTAGCCTGTTACCCCAAATTATGGTGGGATTTGTTTTATGCTGAAAACCTACATCCTGGGGAGTGGCAACCATTTTGGGAACTACAGCTCTTGTTCTTCTGCCATATAAAGACAACCGCAAGCCCTGATGGATCAGGTCATGTAGCCTTTGTGTTTCAAACAATATATTCACCATGCATTGTTTACTCTTTTATGCCTCTCTGCATTCAGAAGCTGTTTTCTTTAATTTCTTCTGTGTCTTAATTCATATGCTTTTTGTTAGTCACTTCTGTTTTCATTTCTTATATAGTGGATTCCTTTTCCTCATAGCTACTTCTTTTTTAATTGTAGTTTTTCCTTCTTTCTGTACTTTTTATTTTTTTAAAATGCTTATTTATCTTTTAATTAAATCACCAGGGGGCATATTTAGAGCCCCTAGGGTTCACTTTCAACTACGAAAAGGAAAAGGCTTACTCTGTGCTATAAACAAAATGTTAATTTAAATTAATTGAAGGAAATGTTCTGCCTATGATAGACTTGTTTCTGAATAACTAATCATTTCAGCCAGAAAAGTAAACATTATGGCCCTGAATTTTGTTTCTGGTCCTACCAGTGTCAGTCTGGAGCAGGTCTGCTGATAAGAGCTGAATTAGTCTCATTGATATTGGTTCAGCCAGAAGCAAGCTCTGGCCCCAAATCACTGTGGGAAAAGTCTATTTTGGTCTGTGTTGTATCCAAACACTTTGTAGCACTGTAAGTGCTTTCCCCCACCTCTAGTGCCTCATTTTTCAGAGAAATAGTTTCCCTCCTCATAGCCAAAACGTGGCAATAGCCAGGCAGCAGGGGCTCAGGAGCCTGTTGGCTGAGGAAGGGGGCTGTAGCAATGGGGGGGAAAAAGCAATTTATGGCTGGTAAGATCCCACCTGGGATGAGTGGGGAAGTGCCCAGTGGCCAGGAGAAGCCTGTGGGGAGGAGGGGGGTAGGGACATGTGCCACCAACTCTAAAATCCCTTGGCTCCTCAGAGTACTGACCTAAAGAGAACTCTGTGCCTCTGGCTTGTGGTCCAACCCCTCTTCTGCTATTTGAAATAGGAGGAATAAATAGCTTCTGGTGCTTTGTCTCTCCTCCTTGTAAATGCTGAATCCTTGATCCTTGTATCTTTATGAGTATGATGTGGAAGAGGGGAAAGACTGAATAAAATTGAGGGAGGGGAAGGAATTAATCCTTCTCTGAAGAGTTCCTGGCTGAAAGGTAAGGACTCTTCCAAGCTCCATTATAACTTAATTCCCTTCTACCCTGCACCTCTTTTACTAATTTTTGATGATCTGTTTGTTCTTCTCCTACATGAGCAGCCCTGCAAAAGAGGGGCAATCACACACACCTTTACATTGCCTACTAATCTAAAATTGAAAGAAACTCTGCAAGGCCAAAAATTACCTTCGGCCTGTGCCAGGGTCACACAGAGAGAAAGGCCTCTGTCAGGGTCACACACGGAGAAAGCACATCAATACAGAGCTAGAGATAAAAGGAGCTGTCTCAGATATATAACGGGTAGTATCTTGAATGATATTGTTGTTTAATATTTCCCATACTGCATGTCAAAAAGCCACTGTTTTTCTGGATATCAATTTATTCAAAGGTTCATGAAATTAGACAATTTAATGGGAGTGGCTCTTAAATGCAAAGAGACATTTCCAGATTCCTATTGATTGGAGGTATTGAAGATACATGACAGAGGCCATTTCCCTCATCCTCATAGTCCTTCTCAAAGCTTCTGCTTACAGTTCCCAAGTGGCACTTGGCAAAATAACCCTTTGGTTTCACTGGTGACCAAATGTGTGATTTTACTCATAGCTGTGTATTACTGATGACACCAAGAATCCTCAGATCCTGTTTATTGTGTAAGAGCACAAGTCTTTTTGACAGCACAAACACAAAGCAGAGGAGAAAAAATATTTCAAGTAATTTCTTAATAATTAAAAGGAATAGATGTTCCTACCTTTGGTCCTTTCCCAACAGTCTGGGAGTTAACATATTCCCAGACATCTGCTGGAAATACAATACAGCAGAAAGGAAACAGTCCAGAAGGTTCCTGCAGTGTGTGGAAGATAACTTCCTGACACAGCTGGTAAGTGAGCCTACCAGGGGAAGTGCCCTGCTTGACCTCCTGTTCACTAACAGAGAAGGACTGGTGGGAGAGGTGGTGGCTGGAAATCATCTAGGCCTTAGTGATCATGAAATGGTAGAGTTTTCGATCTTTGGTGAGGTAAGGAAGGGGGTCAGCAAGACCGCCACCATGGATTTCCGGAGGGCAGACTTTGACCTGCTCAGAACACGGGTTGGGAGAGTCCCTTGGGAGATAGTCCTGAAGGGCAAAGGGGTCCAGGAAGGCTGGGTGTTTTTCAAGGAAGAAGTCTTAAAGGCACAGGATCAGGCTGTCCCATGTGCCGTAAGACGAATCGGCGGGGAAGACAACCGGCCTGGCTGGACAGAGGACTACTAGTGCGACTAAGGGAAAAAAGGAGAGCTTACCAGCTCTGGAAGAAGGGGCAGGCAACTCAAGAAGAGTACAGGGATCTTGTCAGGTTATGCAGAGAGGAGATTAGAAAGGCAAAAGCCCAGCTGGAATTTAACCTGGCCACTGTTGTAAGGGATAATAAGAAGAGTTTTTATAAATATGTTAACAGCAAAAAGAGAGCCAGGGAGAACCTCCATCCACTAGTGGATGCAAGGGGGAACATTGCCACTAAAGATGAGGAAAAGGCTGAGATACTCAATGCCTTCTTTGCCTCAGTCTTTAATGGCCCGACGAGTTATCCCCAGGGTACCCAGCCTCCTGAGCTGGAAGATGGAGACAGAGAGTGGAATGAACCCCCCATAATCCAGGAGGAAGCAGTCTTTGACCTGCTATGCCACCTGGACATCCACAAGTCTATGGGGCCAGATGGGATCCACCCAAGAGTGCTGAAGGAGTTGGCAGAGGAGCTTGCCAAGCCACTCTCTATCATTTACCAGCAGTCCTGGAGAACAGGGGAGGTCCCAGATGACTGGAGGTTGGCAAATGTGATGCCTCTCTTCAAGAAGGGCCAGAAGGAGGATCCGGGGAACTACAGACCAGTCAGCCTAACCTCAGTACCGGGGAAGATTATGGAGCGGTTCATCTTCAGTGTGCTCATCAGGCACATGGAGGACAATCAGGGGATCAGGCCCAGTCAGCATGGGTTCACGAAAGGCAAGTCTTGCCTAACCAACCTGATTTCCTTCTATGACCAGGTGACCCGCCTGGTAGATGAGGGAAAGGCTGTGGATGTTGTCTACCTGGACTTCAGCAAAGCCTTCGACACAGTCTCCCATAGCATTCTCCTGGAGAAGCTGGCAGTTCATGGCCTAGATGGATATACTCTTCGCTGGGTTAAAAACTGGCTGGGTGGCCGAGCCCAGAGAGTCGTGGTGAATGGAGCTAAATCCAGTTGGCGGCCGGTCACAAGCGGTGTCCCCCAGGGCTCAGTTCTAGGGCCAGTCTTGTTTAATATCTTTATCAATGACCTGGATGAGGGGATTGAGTGTGCCCTCAGTAAATTTGCAGACGACACCAAACTGGGTGGTAGTGTTGATCTGCTCGAGGGGAGGAGGGCTCTGCAGAGGGACCTGGACAGGCTGGATCGATGGGCCGAGGCCAATTTTATGAGGTTCAACAAGGCCAAGTGCCAGGTCCTGCACTTTGGTCACAACAACCCTATGCAGCGCTACAGGCTTGGGGAAGAGCAGCTGGAAAGCTGCCTGGTGGAAAAAGACCTGGGGGTACTGGTTGACAGCCGGCTGAATATGAGCCAGCAGTGTGCCCAGGTGGCCAAGAAGGCCAATGGCATCCTAGCCTGTATCAGGAATAGTGTGGCCAGCAGGAGTAGGGAAGTGATCGTGCCCCTGTACTCGGTGCTGGTGAGGCCGCACCTCGAATACTGTGTTCAGTTTTGGGCCCCTCACTACAAGAAAGATGTTGCCTTGCTGGAACAGGTCCAGAGGAGAGCAACCAAGCTGGTGAGGGGTCTGGAACACAAGTCATACGAGGAGCGGCTGAGGGAACTGGGGTTGTTTAGTCTGGAGAAGAGGAGGCTGAGGGGAGACCTGATCGCCCTCTCCAACTGCCTGAAAGGAGGCTGTAGCAAGGTGGGGGTTGGCCTCTTCTCCCTGGTAACAGATGATAGGACGAGGGGGAATGGCTTGAAGCTGCGCCAGGGCAGGTTTAGGCTAGACATTAGGAAAAACTTCTTCACCGAGAGGGTTGTCAGGCTCTGGAATGGGCTGCCCAGGGAGGTGGTGGAGTCCTCATCCCTGGAGGTATTTAAAAGAAGGATAGATGAGGTGCTTAGGGACATGGTTTAGTGGTGGGATAGCAGTGCTAGGTTAACAGTTGGACTCGATGATCTTAAAGGTCTTTTCCAACCGAGGTGATTCTATGATTCTATTCTATGAATCTATATATGCCAATTCTATTTCTAGTCTGTACAGATTCTCATAGCCCACTCATGACATTAGTATCCAGCCCTTTCCAACAGCATTTTTCATAAATTCCATGAAGATCAAATCACTCTTGGGTAGTATCTATCCTCAAGCCATGCTTACTGGCATCAAAAAAGCATTAAAAAAAAAAAAAAAAAAAAAGAAAAACAGGAACTTATATTGCAGGCTTACCAATGAAATGAAAGGCAGGTTAAAAATAACCATTAGTTTTACATATAACTAAGGATTAATATTTTATGGAAATTTCCCAAAGGTTAATTGTTTTTGTATGATATAGAGTAATATCAAGATAAGAATGTCTTAAATATTATTCAACTTCAATAGAGGAAAAAGCCTATCAGTCTTTACAAGGTACTAATTTTTTCTGTACATGAATATTCTTAATAGGGATTTGAAGAAAGGTTATTAGAGTCTTCTCTCTCTGGAATTAGAAAACTATGAAGTCTGAAAAAAAAGCGCCAGCTTAAAATTTTGATCACAGTTTCAGAAACTGATTAGAAAAATAGATTTGCAGAATAGTGTTATTAGTATTGAAATCAGTAGTACCTCTAAAGAGTTATAATTCCTCTTTGCTAACAGGACTCTTAAAGAGATTTATTTTCTCCCACTGAATAATGTGAGCCTCAAATATCTAAAGAGTGTTTATTTTCACAGTGAATTTCTAAAGTGTAATGGTCAGGAGAAAGTACCTGCTTTTATGGAATTGCCCTTTGAGATATAGAGTTCAACTCTGCATTAATGGATCTACGCATACTTTTACCAGTGTATAGCCACTGGTGTTTTGTAGTGCTTTAGAAATCTGAATGATCTTGGTTTTCTATTTACTTGCCAATTTTTCTGGTAGATTCTTCTTTTTAATTAAAAAAGTATGTCCCAGAGAAGAAGAGCTGTCCTTCATGTGGTGCAGAGAGCTGTTGATATGCTGATGTTGCTCTGGCCTTATTATTCCTCCAGGAAAAGTACCTGAGGCTTCTAACCATCGACCTTGAGAACCAACAGAGGTACCCAACAGTGCTGCTGCCCCCCAACAAGAGGTACAATGTGGTGAAAAACAACCAGGAGCAGAAATCCCACGGGGAAGTTAACCCCCTGAACGGGCTCATAGACCTCATGTTCAGCACACGAGAGCTGACAAAGGCCTCAATAGAGAAAAAAGTGTCTGCTTGTGAAGGTAAGAGTTTTTTCTGTGAACCCTGTTGACCTGGTTTAGAGGTGGGACTTACCCAAACCTGTAAGCCTGACTCTTCTGCCCTGCAGGTGAATGCCTGAGCTGCTATTGATCTGCACCAGAGTCAGAGCCACGTGTGCTGCCTCAGTTTGTATCTCAAGCATGTCTAGAAACAGGTATTGAATAAATGAACCTTTTCTAGAGTATACAGGTTTTCCCTGGACTGAACTTTCTAATGGTTATTTCCAGATTTTTCTTATTCTTCACTGATCCCTTGTTTCTTTCAGTAACTTAATCTCCTGCTTTTATGCTGTTTGGATTTACAGAAAGTTCCTTAATTCCCTGTTTAGCCTTCACCTCTCTTTCCTCTCTCTTTTCTCTCTCTCCTTCTCTTTTCAGCTCACTAGTTCTCAGGCTGTTCATCATTTTCAAAAAACCTGAGGCTTCGCATCCCTCTGTCCCACATCTTCCTTTTCCTCGGTCAGAGCATTACAGATTAGATGGGTCCAGTAACCAATCAAACCTGATGCATGTTAGAAAACTAACTCTGCTTTAATGTGTTTAATTATGAAGTGCCCAAACTGGATTCAGATGACAGCTGGATGTGGTCTGAAATACAGTAAATGAGTTTATTCATGTGATTGTTGCAAGAATTCCTGAAATGTGGCAGAAAAGACCTGGGCGGGTATTGTCCATTCATGCTGGTGCTCCTGAGGTGCCTTTTGGCTGACTATGTGCCAGATCATCCTGCCTTATCTTCGTTTCCCAAAACCATTTTCTGTCTTAAATTCAGCTCCACTAATGATCACCACAATGTCAGTGCCAAGCTGGATACAGTTGGCTACTTATGTGTTAACCGCAAGGTCATCTAAATATTGCTCTGAGCTACTCAACCTACAGAAGAGGTTCTTCAGATCTGCTCTCATCCATGCAGGTGCAGAAGGCATCTAACTATTACCATCTGCTCTCTGGAACGGAGTTTGCAAGGGGAGCCAGCAAACAGACACCTGTTTGGAATAGGATCGCATAATAAATCATTGCCAAATTATGTTGCAAGAAGAGCGTGAGTGAACAAAAACTGAAAGAGAAGACAGATGACTCATTCCTCACTAGCAAGGAAAAAAAAGAAAAGGAGGGTAAGAGGGAAAAAGCTGTTTGGGTTGTAAATGATAAATACGTAGAGTGAGGTAATTGGAAACCCATTTGTAAAGTTCAAGGCAAGGTGGATGATACGGCTGCACTTTCTCTCGGGTCCTTGCCAGCTTAGATTGCCAACCGGGGAAGCGCTGTTTGTTCAACTTCGACTGAACCATGGGTAAGTCTACACTGGGCCATCAGCTTTCCACAGGGCGCTGTATCTGGTTTTGTTCTTGACTTTGGGCTTCCTGACCTGCTACCATTGCTGCAGTTCCACTGCAGGGTTTGTCCCTTCTGCTGAGTGACTTGGGCCACCTTTCTTCACTCTTGCGGGAATGTGCCCCTCACACCTGCCCAGTGCCCTCGCAACCCCGCTGCCGACTGCACGCAGCACAGCGATGAAAAGGTGGGGATACAGTGAGAAACCAGACTGGCCTGCAGTCCGTTCCCGGCTGCTACATGAAGATGAACTAAAATGACTCATAATTAGGACCCCACCATTTACTTACCAATAGGACCTCCAGCATCTTGATTATAAGATTTATCAAGATTTAAATCTTGATAATATGGTCGTCGTTTATCAGCTTGGATCTGCTCAGATTCAGAACACCACATAAACACTTATTTACTTGTAAATATGTTCTCACACCAGTTAAATTTGTGACATTTAAGCATGTGCTTCAGGCTAAGTATTGCCCTAACTGCTGCCTTAGATACAATTTCTTCTTTCGCGCCTTCGTGTTATAAATCATGCTACTTCTTTTCAGCCACTGCTACTTTTTTGATTTTCTAAAATTGAAGTCAAACAAACAATTGCTTCTTCAAGCCATTGTGCCATTATGCTCTGTAAAGTGTATAGAGCAGACGTTTTCCTCGATGTGACCTTATCCTTCCATTTGACTTCTGCTTGTCGACACAGATTTTAATTGCAGATCTTTCTCGCGGCAAACAGTAATAAATCTTCAAAGGGATGTAACTATAGCTCTAAATTACAGTGCACGAGTGTGTGCTGAATACAGCGGGTTACCTGCTAGCTCGGGATAGTAGGTGATTCAGGAGAGGAAGTCGCTAACACAGCAGCAAGTTTATTTTGAGCCAGTTTCCCTGTGTGTGCTGTTCCTTTGGTTTGGAAGACACAACACTATACCATAATTTAGGCTGATTTCATAAATATAGCCTTGGCTTTCGCTCTGATTCGGTCTTACTTTGCTTCACATTTTCCGGGCATTTCCTGCCAAGCTACATTTTTTTTCTTCCTTAGCAGATCACTCCCTGCTACCTCCTGCTTTCTCTTACACCAAGTCCCTTTAGGCACTGTATCACTTCTTCTGAGCCGTAAGTCCCTTTGAACTGTGGAGGAGCAGAACGGAAACTACAGTTCTAGGAACTGGTAATTTGGCAGGGCCTTGTTCATGCCATATATCAAACTGACAATAAATCACTAACTATTATTTGATATGGCTAGAACTGAAATACATATTGACTTTGGAAGAGTCCCGTCTTCTCCTTCTATCCTTCTGAACAGTCACGTGTTTCTCTTTTTCTGTCCAAAAATGAGCACTGGCAGTATTATCCCTGGGTATAGGAAATTAAAACACCTTTTCATCTTGTGCTCTAAATATTATTCGCTGAGGCCAGTGTTTTCATAAGGCTTTTTTTTTTATTGTCACACAACCTACCAGCTACTTAAAGGAGTGTTTCTCTTACTTCATCCTAATATATTAATTTTGCAAAAAGAGGAAAAATTGGAAGTGGGAACGTGATTTTCTTTCTCATTAGCAATGTAGCACTGGTATCTAGTTTAAGAAAAAAAATACTCATTACAAAGCTGCATGTGGTGCAATGATATATATATAAAATAATTTGTGTTCATGCATGTATTACTTCTGTGTACCTATAGTAATGAGATACTGTAAAGCCCACTTGGAGAATTTGTTAGCTTATAGAGTAAATTAAAAAAAAAAACTAAACCAAACATATTGGGCCAAGCTTCTCCATCTTGAAGGTGAAGCAGGAATGACTGAATGCTTCCTGGATTAAGAAGCCCTGTTGGGTAAGCAAATGGAGTGTGCCCATCTGTGAGAACTAGGAAAGGAGGAAAAAATCCAAGGTTCCTATCCTGAGCATGTTTTCAAGCCTGCTGGCTTCCTAATACTGAGGGTTAGATCGGGGAGTCTGAGCCAAAGGAGGTTGAAACTCAACCCTGGGGAATGAAAAAAAGAATGCTGTTGAGCTGCAAGTCCAGGTTTGCTGTGCTGCCGAGATGTCTCTCTGTTATCAGTCTTGGACCTCAGGGAAGCTGCGGATCCAGAGCACATTTCATCTGGGTTGGCGGCAGCAGCAGCCTGGGTGTTCAACTGCCTGTGACAGGCCAGGAAATGAAGTAATTTCACATATTAAAGATCTCTGAGAACCCTGCTAACCTGCAAGAGCCCATCTTAAGGGATTGCCCAGAAGCACCACATGTCAGCAATCAAATAGCACAGTACATCAGCAATGACTTCTGGCATGACACAGGCTAATAATGCCAAACAGAAGGAGGGGTTGTGCAGCAAAACTTGCTTCCAAGGTTGGGAAATATTCAAAACCACAATTGGACTGTCAGAAGCGCAATGTGGAAATGTAGCCTCTGCATGGCTGTTTGTGTGAATGCTATTTTTGGTAACAGATACCATCATTTATGGCATTGTCGAGCATTAAGCTTGCAGATACAAAGTGATATAGTGCCACTCTTATCAAGTTGTGTAAATTCAGCACTTAGGAAGTCAAGACCATAATAGCGCTGGTGCAATGTGTTACAATGCTCATTTGTCCCACAACCTCTGCCAATGGACCTCTCTCTGACGCTACTGTGGCAAATCTTTGTAAGAAGGAATGCAGATTTGAGTTGTACAGATGTTTGGGATAGGGAGAAGTGGACATCCAGCTAATATAAATTTAACCTTGCTCCTTATGCTCAGGAGGCAGTTTGAACCTACATACAGAAGCTGTTTAAAAAAGCAACTGGAAAATTACTAGACTTTGCAAGGAAAGTCTTACAGGCTATCTGGAATTGTTTTTTTGACACCAGTTTAATTTCAAAGGCTGTATTTAGTTCTATTCCAGAAAGATACTCGGTAAAGTCAATTCTGTATTCCCAGCCAAGCCCAGTGGAGTCACTGGAGAATTTCTTTAGAATTCTCTTCACTCTGTAAAATATGAATGAGTTCTGTTTGCAAAGACTGCAAATATCCCAAACTCCCTGCTGTAGAATATTAATAAATAGCTATTTTTACACAGAAAGCTGTCAGGTAAGCGGGATTTCTGTGTGAAAATTTTCAAGATTACTGGTTTTATATCTTCCAAAATCTGGCCTCATTTATTCTTGTTGAAAAGAAACAGCAAAGTGCTTGAATGTTTTGAGACTGAGCAATCATTTCATTTAGCTGTTTTACTGTGTAAGATTATGTGATGCTACCCAGCCTACAGCAAAGCCCCTGTGGTTTACTGCTATCACATTGACTCTAGCCAGTTATCCAGCCTGCACAGAGCAGCTGGCTTTGCCCATCGTATCAGCCTATGTGCCGCGTTAGCTGTACTGTCACCTTTGTGCTACCGAGGGTGAGGTTTAATTGAAGTTTCTTCCATGCACCCCATTATTATGAGGCCTATGAGTCAAACTTTAGGTGTTCTCTAGGTTTCCAGAGAAAGGCATTTTCTGTCTTGACTAGTCACGCTTATTTTTGCCTTTCTAAGCCCATAAATTTGGCTCAGCTTCTTTACGCAAATATAAAAGAAACTTTAAAAAAATATCCCCTAAACACCAAATCACTCAGTTCTATTCAGGTGGATTCTTGTACTCAAACCCAGGTTTCACTTAAGTATAGAAACTTTGGCAAACATTTACTCTATAATAAGTTATTCTTTTTTTGAAAAAGGCAATGAAAAGAGTTCTTTAAAGAATGTCTGAATATACAGTTAAACAAGAGTCCAGAATTGGTTTAGGAGAAGAAATATCCACTGGTTTTGGAAAGTACAAGATATTTATAGCTGTCTAAAATACCTGATGAAATGTTCTGGTGTCCTTGGAAAATATATAGTAAATTCTTGGGGTTGGGGGGGGGGTTGGAGAATAAAATACTCACTTTTAGCTAACTTGAGAAAAGCCAAGCCCTTAATCCTTGTTTCCTGCTGGCAGTTCTGTGTCATGCTATGTTATGAGTGAGTGCAAAGATGGTGAGTCAGATTTTGTAAATGAGGGATGAGAAAAATGGGAATTGTATTTTTAGAAAAAGAGGAAAACAAACAGAGACGCAGAAACCATTTAAAGCAAATGTGCTTTCAGAAATATTGGCTGTAGAAAAAATGAAGGGAGCACAGATTCTGCATTTCAGGCCTACAGAAACTGTTGAAAACTGTGGAAGACTGAGAGAGATTTTCTTATCCTGATGTGGGCTAGTCTGGGAAAAAATACATCTTCCATCCAGACAGAAATGGGTTTCTTTTATCAACGTGCATAGTTTAATTGCAGGCTGGAACATATGTTAGAAATCATCTCAGCTGGATAAGATTGTGACATTTAGTTTTGTAATTTGAAAATGAGTGGCACAGTTAAAAGTTGTGATACACTAAAAGTAAGACCATAAATCTAGCAAAGTAGTACGGATATAAGTAAAATTCCTAAAACTATATGTAAATACTTGACTGTCTTTCAGTTCAGGGCCTAATGATTGAAATCAAATGCTAAAATCATGCATTCTAAAGATAATTTATATCAGCATCCAAATAAATATGTTATTAGCCTCTCATGTTAGATATGATAAATAATTTTGTTATGTGGTTCTATTTACTAGCTAATTTCTGTAAAAGATAATGATTCTTGTGGGGAAACATCCATTAAAATATGCTGAACTGGAATTAAATACAACTTATATACTAAAAAATGGTATCACTTTTGCTAAAAAGGAGAATACCTTATGCACAGTTAACCAATTATAGAGTTACTTTTCATATGCTTAATTTTTACGTGACATGATAAAATTGCAATTGTTATTGATTACATTCATTAACTTGTATCAAGGTTTTTAATACTAATTGGAATTAAATATAGCAAAACTAATGCCATTTTCTAATTAAACATAACTACAAAAATATATGGGATAAATCCATTTTTCTGTATATCAGACTATGTTTTACAGTTAATGCTTTTTTATTTAATAAATACATTTTACTGCTGTTTACTGAATTGAATCCTTTATTCTGTGTTGCCATGTCTTTCAGGATTTCAGAGGTAGTGTATCTCAACTTCCAGTATCCTGTTTTCATTGATAGATTGGGAGAGTAAAACTAATTTTCTTTGTCCTTGTTTTCTGGATGTTTGTGGTGTTTTGACCCTGGCTGGATGCCAGAGGCCCACCAAAGCTGCTCTATCACTCCCCTCTAACCAGACAGAGGAGAAAAAAAGTAAATCAAAGGGCTCATGGGTCAAGATAAAGGCAGTTTAATAAAGGAAAAAAAAAGCAAAAGCAAAGGCCGTGTGCAGTAGCAAACGGAAAGAAACCAAGATTTTATTCTTTACTTCCCATTAGCAGGCGCTGTCCAGCCACTTCCCGGGAAGTAGGGCTTCAGTATACATAGTTGTTCCTTCCCGAAGACAAAAAGTTGCAAAAGACGAATGTCCCCCTTCCTCTTCCTTTAGTTTATATATCTAAGCTGACGTCACATCGTATGGAATATCCCTTTGGCTGGTTTGGGTCAGATGTCTTGGCTATGTTTCCTCCCAAGATCTTGCCCCCTTCCAGCCCACTGGTGGTGGTGGTGGGGAATATTGGAGGCACAGCCTTGATGCTGTTCAAGCACTGCTCAGCAGTAGCCAAAACATTGGTGTGTTATCAACCTCTTTCTACATACCAAGAGAAAGCACATCTCTATGCTGCTTAACCCAATAAGATGTTGTATGACAGAACTATAGCACTGGCCTAAACTAAATAACTGACAGAAAGACAATTGTTGGTCAAGAGTGTCACAAGATAAGCTGTTGTGAAAAAATCTGTATCACCTTAACATGATCTGGTTTCAGGGTCTAAGCTGATCACTTGGCTCTTCACTGGTTTGGTGCCCTTTGAAATTCTGACTGCAGGTTTGGACATCTTGAATATCTAAGTATTAGTAATCTGTTATAGACAGTTCAGGGTGTTCACAGGTGTATCAAATGTCAAAATTAATTTGCATTAGATGTGTTTTAAAGGAAAAATTGCCCAAATTTTTTGTTTTTTAATTGAAACATTTGATTTATTCTGCCTAAGTATTAAAAGTATGGAGAGCTCGGAAGTTGTGGTGCATATTGGAGAGAACTGTGGAGAATCATAGAATCATTTAGGTTGGAAAAGACCTTTAAGATCATCAAGTCCAACCACATCTGTCCTCTACTAAACCATGTCTCTAAGCAACTCACATACCCATATTTTAAATATCTTCAGGGATGGTAGCTTGACTGCTTCCCTGATTCCAGTGGCTAATAACTCCTTCAATGAAGACATTTCTCCTAATATCTAATCTAAACCTCCCTCAGTGCAACTTGACGCCATGTCTTTCTTGTAGTGAGGGGCCCAAAACTGAACACAGTATTCGAGGTGCGGCTTCACCAGCGCTGAGTACAGGGGCACGATCACTTCCCTACTCCTGCTGGCCACGCTATTCCTGATACAAGCCAGGATGCTGCTGGCTGCCTTGGCCACCTGGGCACACTGCTGGCTCATATTCAGCCGGCTGTCAACCAGCACCCCCAGGTCTTTTTCCACCAGGCAGCTCTCCAGCCACTCTTCCCCAAGCCTGGAGTGTTGCATGGGGTTGTTGTGACCAAAGTGCAGGACCCAGCATTTGGCCTTGTTGAACCTCATAAAATTGGCCTCGGCCCATCGATCCAGCCTGTCCAGGTCCCTCTGCAGAGCCCTCTTCCCCTCGAGCAGATCGACACTACCACCCAGTTTGGTGTCGTCTGCAAATTTACTGAGGGTGCACTCAATCCCCTCATCCAGGTTGTTGATAAAGATGTTAAACAGAACTGGGCCCAAAACTGAGCCCTGGGGAACACCACTTGCGACCGGCCTCCAACTGGCTTTAACTCCATTCACCACCAGCCTTTGGGCCTGGCCATCCAGCCAGATTTTTAGCCAGCAAAGAGTATATCTGTCCAGGCCATGGGCAGCCAGTTTCTCAAACAGAATGCTGTGGGAAATGGTGTCAAAGGCTTTGCTAAATCCAGGTAGACAACATCCACAGCCTTTTCCTCATCTACTAAGCCGGTCACGTTGTCATAAAAGGAGATCAGGTTAGTTAAGCAGGACCTGCCTTTCATGAACCCATGCTGACTGGGTCTGATCACTTGGTGGTCCTGTATGTGCCACATGAAGACACTCAAGATGACCTGCTCCATAACCTTCTGTGGTACCAAGGTCAGGCTGACAGGCCTGTAGTTCCCTTGATCCCTGCTCCAGCCCTTCTTGTAAATGGGCGTCACATTTTTCAACCTCAGTACTTCAGACTGATATAAATCCAGCTCCACCCAAACCCCCATGCTGCACTCATCATGGTGGACAGGAGTCCCAAGCAAGTATTGGACAACTTGATTAACTACTGTTCCCTCTTGGCATTTTCCATGCTGTCCCCGAGAAGAGCAGCATGCAAGGTGGAAGGTTTTGTTCTGAACTCTTTCTATTCTGCCTATCTATATACACAGTCTACACAGACATGTCCATATTGTTCAACACACCTTAAGCTAGAAAATGTACCAATTTCATTTATCAAAGTTCGAACACCTTAAAATAGCTACATACATGGTTCTAGACCCATGTATGACCTAATTTACGCTGGCTGTTAAACAAGCATTATTCATCAGGTTTTCCTCATATTCCTGCTTCACAGAAATCCGTGCAGTATACAAATCAGATGCCTATGATTAAATTTAACCCTTGAATGTGTGTATGCTCTCATACATCTTGTTTTTACTTCTTGACCCTAAGGAGACCTTGTATACCGTTTCCCGGGGAGCTGGAACAATCCTTAAGAGAGTTAGGTAGTGAGAATTTTGCAAGACAAAGTGGAGAATTGCCCAGGCAACTGCTGTAGGGATGGTATGAATTGTTGCTACTATGTAAGCCTTTGCTTCCAGTTATCTGGTTTGTATTTATTTGTGATGCACAAGCTACACAATTTGGACAGGCTCTTTTGATTACTTAATAAAATACAAATATGTAAATGCAGGTAACATCCCCAACACACTGCTTTCAATTCTTATCTACTGCAGCACATTTCCTGGATTTTACTCCTTCCAGCGCTGCTGGTAGTAAGTGTTGATTCGAAAAAGAAAACAGGAAATAATTCTTCATTTCAATAATTCATGGAAAATGAACTGAAACTATGATATCTGTGACACATGAGAGCACACATCTCAAACTGTGTTATTGGTATTCAGCGCTGGGACTGTAGCCCTGGAACATATGCTTAAAACATTGCTAAGCCCCTTCGGAATACCATTTCAATAGAAATTCTGTAATCTGTTGAAATAAGTCGACACAGAAAATTATGATATAATTGGAGCTGTTTAATTGCCTGTTATGTCCTTTAGTTGATCCCCTGAAACAATGTTATTAGCATTTAATGTGAAACTTTTGCAGTAAAAAAGGTGAATTTATTGGGTGAAGGGACAATCTTCCATTTCACAAAATACAACTGGCAGATGGAAACATGAAATAAACTGCCTCCTGCCAGCTTTTACTATACCTGCTCATAAACTTTCCTGCCTTGAGACACTAAAAAGAGTTTCTTTGGGACACTTACCACTTACTGAAGGATCTGCTCTCCCTCCACCTTCACAGTGATACAGGCTTTTTATAATTTTTAATATATTATACAGCACTTCAGTGAAAAGGGTGATTGAGAGGAATAATATAGCTCTCTTTGTTAATGTGGGAGCGTGCCAAAGCATGACGGAGACTGGTGTGGTGTTTAGGTCCCTTAAAGAATAATATTTTACATAGGATTTAAGAGTACAAAAGGTTTACTGCTGCCTGAGTGAAGCCTGTATACTCCAGCTTGTTTTACTGACTCTCTCCCCAAATTTTTAAATCCATGCCTAATCACCAAGCCTAGGCCTCCTCAACTTGCTCCTAGTTGTAGAGGTTTGAAAGGGCAGGCACAAGTTCCTATGCACAAGTGTGGCGGTGCTACAAGAAGACGCTTCCTCCAAACGCAGCAGATTTCAGAGCCATGCTTTTATCTCGGATATTCCACCACTGCCTTTGCTCTCAGCACCACAGTCCATGAGTTTATCTCACTGTCAAGTCATCTATTTTTGTGAGCAGGTGCAGCTACAGATGACTAGATGCAGGTTTTCTCCTCCAAATACAGAAACTTCTTCTCTCCCTCCCCTGCCCCATAATATACCTCTGTGAGGACCACAGCAGGTTACATTCAGTCCTGGATCCCAACAGCTTTTCTCTGCACGAAAATTTTTTACAGTTTGAAAGTCCATCATTTCAGATCATGGAGGGATAAGATAAGAAGAATTACACCACTATGTTTTCTCCACCTTGCGGAGGCACCTGCAGAGCCAAGGTGTTGGTTTTCATGCTTTAAGAGGACCATAAGATTTCCATCATGCCAGGCACAGTTACATGACTGGTCCTAGCCCCAGGTATTTACATGAAACCACTACTGTACACACCTGAATACTTAAAGTTCAGTTATTTGTTAACTTAAGCACACTGTCTGGTGTCCCACAGGACCAGGCTGATGCCATTTCCATGATGGCCAGAGGCTCCTATGCTGTTCTACCTCATTGGAAAAGGCTTGTAAGAATCTGTATGATTTCAGTGGAGTTGTCAGTATTTTAAAGGGTCTGATTGATAGTATATTTAAATGTGGAAGGGTTTCTGTAGCAAATACAGACTTGCAGAAACCATGGTGTGGAGCTTTATGTGAGTTTTAGCACTATTCTTCTGGTTTCTTCTCAGTATCATTGACATCCTGTTAAAATGTTCATCAAGGGTTCACTACGAATGTGCACTGTTTAAAATGTAGTCTTCTGCAGGCATTTTTGGTGCATATTAAATGATGCATTATATAAAAGTTAGTGGTGGTTGTTAGGCTTTCATTGCTGTAATATTGGAATGGATAACACAGCCTGAATATTTTTTATCATCTCATTAAAATTCAACATTCCAGAGTCACCTTAAATTTTTTAGGTAGTTCAGAAGTAAAGGATGTATTGTCTAACAAAATTTTTCATTTGCTGTGTGCTTTGTATTATGGTATAAAGTAATGGTACAACATCATTACTGGATGTATTTGTTGAGTTTACGTTTAAAATCACTCACAACCATATTAGGGGCTTTCTCACAAGACTGAGCAGCAGATGCTGTGAGGGGTCTGCTTTACAACACCCCCCAAAAGGAGATAGAGCCATCAGGGAACAGCTGCTGACTGGGTGAAATCCCCGTGCACCCCAGCTGACCCCATCGAGCCCTCTACATTTACCCGCTTTGCGAATCAATTTGCTTTTTCCACCATGGGTTCTTTTAAAGCAGGGATAGAGCAGAGAAGGCCGGGAAGATGCCCCCCAGACTGAATGTTGACGGGAATTTGCAATGTGAGAGGGGACCTGAGAAACTCCAGGCAGAAAACCTCCTGACAGGAGCACCCACCTCACCCCTTGGCTTAGCGAGAGGACATGGCAAGCAGAAAACCCAAGCACGGTTTCCAGCTCACTCAGCAACTTAGCAAAAATGTCTCTGTTGAATATGTAAGTGGGTTTAAGACCTTCAGACTCCTTGGCCATACTTGATTACCAAATTTTGCATATTTCTAGGAAAGAGGAATCCGTGCATGACTTTGAACACTCTGTATGGTATGCAGTTATGTTTATTTTTAAATCATGGTGTGAGGAGGGAACATTTCAGCCGAAGTGTTGCATTTCTTTAGCTAATAATTGACATGCTTTAACATGCATTTTCTATGGTGTTTGAGAGTATTTCATTGTATATATATATTGCCTTTGATGTCAAAGATCACCTCCTCCCCTTCTGCAGTCACTCATTTCTTTCTCAGTTCTATAAAGTCCTGCTTTATCCACTGTGTTAAGTGACTGTCTGAAGAGCTGGACTGTAACCAGATAACCAAAGTGACAACAAACTGCAGCATTTGGGCAGAAGCAGGTGGCCACAGATAAGGGCAATAGCAAGAACTTGTAAGTTTAAGTTGGCTTTGTTGTCACCACCCTCATGGTGCTACACTCTGAGCTAGTTAGTGTGATGGAGGGCGCACTGTCAGCACATTGGGTATTGACTTTCTCCTCCACAGTCCTACAGTGCTTGTACACAGGTCTCGGATCACCTGCCACAATGACCCCGGGATGTTAGATGTGATCAACTTCTTATAAAATCTATACAGTGAACCTTACTGGTGTAGGCACTTCATTTCTGAAGGTGTGAGAGCAGACAGCTGACACAAAGCAATGTCTTGAAATGGGTCAGTTATGTACAGGAATTCCTTAGGATAAGAAGGAACTTGACATGAGACATTAGAGGCTACAAACACTAAAATCAAATCCCTGGGGAAACAAGGCAAGTGTTTTGATTATCTTCACCCCTGCTCCATGCAGGAAGTTCATCGGGGCCTTCCTCCAGAGTTTAAACAATCCACCTAAACAGTATTTCTCCCATAAACCTGGAACCACCATGTCTCTTGACCAGTAACACCGGCCTCCTGCAGCAAAGCAGTGCAATGAGGCCAGGACCCTCCAAGGCAGCACATTTTCCTCAGGGGGGTTCTGTCCAGGGATGGAACATGCTGCATTGTGCTGCGACAAGGCTGGTCCCCCTGCCAGTTCGAGGTTGTTGAAGAAACCCTCGTGAGGGCACACACTTCTTGCCATGTTTTCCTCCCTTCCTTACAGAAAATAATCATGCAGTGGTTTAGGTTGTTTCTTTTTTTAATTTAATCCCACTTTTCTTTTTTTATTCTCACATGCCACTGCTTTACATTGATGACCGCAGAAAGCATCGCTGAGTGTATATTAAGTAGGATGGGCAAATGACATCCACAACTCCTGGTATGCTTTTTCTGATGTCTTCAAAATGTCGCTAACTTCCCAGACTCATTGAAGGGCTTATAAAATGAGTGTGTCTGTGCATGTATACATACATGTGGATATGCACACATGCACCACACGCACACACATTACAGACATATTTTTATGACACTTTTGTCCTCCAGCTAAAGTGTAATTTTTTTTACTTTGGATAATTTGATATATTCTCTACATCTAAATCCTGCTTGACCCAGTTTAAAACTTCTATAAGTTGTTTATAGTCTCAGGGGAAAGAGAGAAACCTGAAAGACATTCAGTAATTGCCTAAATTCTGGCTTTACAGAAAAGCAAATACAAGCACGTAAAGCATGTGTGCCATGTGCATCCCTCCCTGGCCCAAAGTATCCTCCAAACCAGCATCATACGGGAATGTTTTGGCAACTGCTCCCTCGTCCTCCTCCCTACCCTTGAAAACTTTTCCTGCCGTCTGTTCTCCAACTGCTTCAGTAGGTAACGGCCCCTCTTAGAATTCTTGATCAACCAATCTTTGAGCAACCTGATCAAGTTAAAGATGTCCCTGCTCACTCCAGGGGGATTGGACTAGATGATGTCTAAAGGTCCCTTCCAACCCAAAACATTCTATGATTCTATGATCTTTTGAGCTTCCTTAAGCAGAGTGACATGACTTGTCATTAAAGCACTGCCCTGTCAGGATGGTCACCAGGGCCTTCAGATGTTTCTCATAGGAAAGGGAGAACAGCAATCCTGGGGTGAGAGGTGATCTGGCCTCTCTTCCTTCTGCTCAGCTCCTGCCAGGAAAAGCAATGGGATGAAGTGTCTTTACAAAGAAAACTCCCAGGACTCTACTTATAGCTCAGGCTTTGGTGAGTCGCTCTCTATGGTGTATAGCTTTTGACCAAAATCAGTATTAAAGGATATACTCCTGTGCAATTCACAGGGTCAAGTTTTACGATTCCATGTAGAGCTCATATCTTTCCCTTTTTCTGTATATATGAAGTTGGGATAGTGATATAACCTGTATGCTGCCCCTTAGCCTGGGATGGGCTGTAGTCTCTTTAGAAACGAGTTTGCGTGCCTGGCATGAGACTTGTCTTCCAGTCTATGAGCTATTATTAGCATCTTAAATGCAAGCAATGCAAATCTGATTGAAATTTTGGAAATAATAAAGAACTAAATGGAAGAAAAGGTAAAATAATTGTAGAACACTGGTTATCTCACTTCAGCTAGCAAGGAATGAGAAAACACTGTTAATGGTCTGCTGTGCCTTTTGCAACAAAGGTGATGCTTTTTGTGATGCTCTTGAGAAAAGTCGAGCTCTTAAGCAAAGTAATACTACCAATTAATATCTAAGAAATACTGTTCAAAGGTACATATTGTGAAAAGTAGCACTCCTAAATCATCTGGTGTACTGCATACAATTACACATATGAGATGCATATATCTTAACATTAGTGTTTAATTTTGGGAAGATTTCCATAGTTAACTGCCAGATGCTTGAAACTTCATTTTTGTTCTTGAAATATAACTGGAAAAGCCATGGATTAAGACCTGTGACCATACAAAGAGAGCATATATTTGAGCTAATGAAGTTGCTTTTTTTCCCCCCCTTCTTTTTTCCCCAGGATTAATACATGAAAAGATAAGGTTCTGCTTGTGCTTCTGAAGCAACATAATGAATGCCTTTGTGTTCCAGATTCGTATACGGGGCTTAACATTCAAAATACATTCTTTTTTTTTTTTCTTTAAATGTCTGCACAGATGTATTCAGTATTTTTTATGACTCTTATTTGCTCAGGTACTAATTTCCTGCTGAATGAATTGTTCATTCTGAACAGAGAACACAATGCAAAGTAAAATAGATTTTTGAAGGCATTTTGTGCACAGATTATGATTAAGAAGCAGTCAAGTACTGGAAATCCATTCACTCCCCCTACTCAGGTCCCTCTTACTGGTTAGCTGGGTCATGCTGTCGGGGTTGGATTTGGAGTAATTCATTAGTTCACAAAAAGATAAGCTTGAAGCCATGTGTGCATGTGGACATTTTCCCCTCCCCACCAGCTTACTGGAGTTTATTAAAGCCACTGTGTGTAAAAGGGAGGAAAGAGCTGATATAGTTTTTGCATTAGATGGAGGAGAGTTTTGGATTTTGAGATTCTGCAGTTAATAGATATTCTTAAATTTTCTCATGGCATCTTTTGGCAACTCACATATTTTGAGATTTCATTTACTTATCCAGCTGTGCAATTTATATTCTGGTAACACATGATGGACAGCGATCCTTGACTCTAGACAGCAACAGTAGAAGATTAGATAGCCTAGCTAGTTCCTCCTCAGTCTCTGGAATTTTTTCAATTAACTTTAAACAGGCTATATCAGGACTTTCCAATTCTAGTGTCAAGACACTCTTTTAGTATCCTGCACCCTTCATTAAAAAGCTAATAAGCCTGAAGGAGGTCTGAAACCAGTGTGTTACTATTTCCATGGATGTCAATAACTTACGCTGTTAAGAAGAAATTGTGCTACAAAAGGGAAGCTCATGGTAAGCATCAAGGAAACTACTTGCCTGGATCCTTTTAAGGGGGTACATTTCCAAAGGAGAAACAGAAGTTGAAGAGTGCTTTCCATTCCAGAAATGCCTCTTCTTTATAAAGGCAAGCTGAAATGAGCTATTAGCTTTCTAATAAAGTCCCTTCCCACACTGGGTATTACTCCCTCATGTCACAAGATGCCATGTGTCAGAAATCAGAGGATCATTGATTCCCTGAACTGCCAATCCTTTCATGCTCTCTCAGAACCCGTGTTTCACACAGGCTGACATTAAGAACAGTATTGGCTGGATGAGTTCAGTTAGGTCAACAAGCACTAGCATTAACTTGGATAACTTGACCAGCTATGAATAAGATTCTTTTTATATTGCAAAGCCTGAGGAGCAGACAGGAGCAGCAGATGCAAAACCCAGAAGAGCATAACGGTATGACATGGACTAGAGCAGGCCACTGCTTTTATGGGAATGTCATGGTCAAACAATAGACCCAGATGAGAACAGGTATTCTGGTTTATCCTTTGCCCAGCCTTCATCACTGCTGCCTGATTGATCAATGCTGTAGAAAAACAAGGTGCTACAGAAAGAGCCAGGGGGTCCTTTCCTCTGAGGTCTAATAATGGAAATGGCAAAGTCACGGGACAACTCATTTTGGTTTGCTAATAAGCACTGAATACTGTGCTAGTGAAAAGTAACAGGAGGTCTATGTCTCCTTTTATTTTGAGTTTGGAGACACAACAACATTAGCCTGAAATGATCTTTCTTTGGAAAAAAAAAAAAATCCTGCAGGTTTCATTTATCAAAATAGCTGCAACGGAGATGTCTTCATACAGAACAAAAATGTTATTTGAAGGTGTTTGTTTTCATTGCCTTTCAATGATTTGTTCTGTGCAATGTGTGAAAACCAGACTCCTGTGTTTACAGTCATACAAATTACATCAGCCTCTATGTGCCGCCTGCTCCCACAGGCGCTGGTTTACTTTGCAGCCGCCTTTCCAGTCGGCCTGAAGTGCAGCCTCAGAGAGGTGCATGGGGAGGGGTTGCAGAGGGAAGCAGCTCTTGCCGTCCAGTCCCCGTGCTGCTGCAGAGCGTTGGCACTGCGGATGCTTGTTTTACGGAAAACAAAGGACCGCCGTGCTGGAGGAAAGAACACGATGTGCTGACCAGTGTGGCGGGAGGTCGGGCTCACTGGGTAGGATAACAGGAGTCTTTTGGAGACTAAAGTGAGTTTTCTAAATACGAACTGAAGAGCTCACATGCATCCTCCCTTTCTCAAGTGCTGAGCACACATTGCTTTAATGGCTGTTGCTAAGGCTTTAGCTCTCTGAAAGGGAGTTAGATGAAATAGCTTAGCCAAAATTTGGTTGGCAGCCAGAACTGGGGAAAGCAAAGTGTCCCCACGAAGGGGATTTGGTCCAGCACTTTGCACTTGTGATAAATTTAGGAATCACTGGCAAAATTACCCTGTTGCCAAGTAAATTGGTAGAGCGTAAGCACCAGAAGGTTCTGCTGGCGTTTTTCCCCTTACCCTTAACCCGACACTTCAAGAGATTTGGATTGGTTTAGTTTGGGGTTATTCTGGTGGTCGTTGTTCTCTGTTGTTTTTTTCCCAAGTCTTAGCAGAATAGACTGTCTTCAGATCCTTCTCTGCTTGGATTCCACTTTGTCCTCCTGTCTGGGGGTAACTTCAGGCAATGGGTGCTCTGCTGCAGAGCCGCCCTGCAGCTGGCACCCAGGCAGGTCCAGGGTGAGGGCAGAGCAGGGGCACAGCTCAGATTCATGCTGGCGATGGTCTGCTCCTCATGAACATTAGTCTCCTTCAGGGAACTTGCTCTTTTCCAGACAGCACACCATTTTTTGACCGTGCAACTTGCCTTCCTAACAGAAGGAACTTAAATGTATGAACTTTTCACTGAAGGGAAATCCTACTTGCCATTGGTTTGGAGGAGTTTGTCGGTGCTGTGGCTTCTGCTGGGCAGGACCGGGAGCAGTCACACTCACATCACAGCAAAGCTTGTCTGAACACTCATATCCTCCCCCTTTTCCTCTGCTGTCACCAGAATAATTGTGATCAAAACTGACTCAGAAATCCATTCTTCTGTTGTTTGCTTCAGTAGTTTAAATGTTAATTACTTAAATATTGAAGAGAGGTTTTTTTGTTCTCTCCTATAATATAGCTATTTTTTTTTAGAAATCCAGGAATTAATTGTCCTAAGAACTGACTTTCTCCTCTGCAAGGGAAAGCATAAGATCAATTTGTCTCCCTGACTTCCTTGCTTTCTAGTGCTGCAGCTGTCATGATATGCACGTCTGTTTTCTCAGGATGACATGCACTTGGAACTCAGTACAATTGCACTTGTCATTTTTCTACCCACCCAGAGACATCTGGGCTACAAGTTCTTCTTCAAGCATTTAATCCCCAGAATAACATACAACCACCATGCAAAATGCCTTGTTTTCTGTAGCTAACACTCTTTCCCCAGCTGTGGAAGTACTGGTTCGCCCTTTCTTAGCATTATGAAAGAGGCAGTAGCTGGAAATGCGAACAGGGGTAAAATCCCGTGTTGTTGTCTTTATCCCGACCTTTCACAGCATAGCTGCAACAGCTCCCAGCTGAAATAAATGCAAAGACATTCCCATGCTGTCAGGAGTCCTTTTTAAGTTCAGTGAATTCAGTTTTCCTGTTCTTTTCTGGTCCCCAGACACAGACCACATTCTTGATTAATTCCTTTCAATATAAGTTGAGGTGGCAGCTTTAAGAGACCAAATCAGATTTTCAGATGGTTTGAACCGGCATAGCTCTGGCCTCAGTGGGGACAGCAGCTTTACACTTACTGAAGGTGAGCTCTGCCCATGCCAAGCAACAGCACAACAGCTAGGAAATACCTCCTGGATGATAACAACATACTTTTCTGTTCTAAAACACGTCTGTACCCATTTTCCCAGTTAAAATCCACCTTACTGAGATGCTCTCCTTGGCCAGGGCAACGCTCAGCACAGGTAGGGGCAGGAGGTGGAAAGGGAAAATCCTGGGGCAGGCTTGCAGGGCTGTCCTCCAGCCTCTATGGGTAGGGAGCCCTAACAAAACTCATCACCATGGAGCACCAGCAAGCATGGGTTAGACCCTGGGGCCCTCCTGGGCACAGCTCTCAGCACCGCCTGGAGGCAGGAAGGGTAAAACCACGTTCGCTGCTTCACCAAACCCCGTGGCCAGCCCATGCTGCACCCCTTGGGGGCTGTGACCCCCACTCCTTAGCTGACTTAATCAACTCTGATAGCAGCGGGGAGTTTGCTTGCAGGAGAGCAGCAAATTCAGTCTCTTTATGTGCCAGGTACAAAACTTTCCGTTCTGATTTCACCAGCGAGATTATGTTGGGTGAGTCCCTTGCACGGGCAGCTGGGACCGCCTCACCTGCAAGTTACCCTGGCTTAACACTTCAGATTAACCCTTCCAGCATGTGTTTTTCATTATTCTCTTTTTTTTTTTCCTGAGTAGAAGTTTTGTCTTTAAAATATTGACTTAGCAAATCAAGAAGTTACACCTAGATTTCTCCATAAAAATAAAGCTTTCATATTGAACTTAGGCTTGGGGACTCAAAATGCAGTGTTAATGCTGCATTTTATTGTCTTTATGGATGATCAAAAGTTACCACACATCAAATTTTAAAGGAGAGCTTGTGGAGCTAGCTTCCTCTGGGATACCCATTTTAATTCATGGTTATTTATTCTTTCCTTTCTTTCTATATATACTGGGGTTTTTTTCTAAAGGAATGTATATCTATAGTCTGATGCACCCACACCTACCATACAGCTATTTGCTCATAAATCTAAAATCCACTGCTGACTCGTTATTTCAGAGACTGAGAAGAACAAAGTTGGTTCAATGAATTATGTCAATACATGCTATTTCAGAGACTGACTAAAACCAGTTCCTAAAACAAGCTGAAAAGCAGCACAGCCTTGATCATTGATTTGCATTAGAGAATTTTGGTCAAACACTTGCAATAAGCCTGGTGTTCCCATTTGCACAGTTATTTAAGACTCAAGAAATTTCTGCTTAAAACTGCTATAATGGGGTGGGGAGACTGTGGTTACATCACGAGGTGGTTTCTCTAGTGACTATTCTTTGGATTGCTCAAATACTTCTCAATGAATCAGTGACCACTTGACAATTTTTTTTTTTAAAATGGTGATGTCTGCTGTGCAGGGCTTTTTTCTTTAGCTATAAAAAGATAAAAAATGGAAAATCATCTTTTTGAATATATTTGAATACAGGAAGAAGAATCCCTGCATCAGGTACCTATTTACTGACCTTTCTCTTGCTTATAGTAACACTAAAATAGCATTCGGGGGAAAAAATCCATCAAGGCCTCACTTAAGTGCTAATAAGCTTTTTATTTGATTCATGACACATAGTGTTCATGACACATAGTACTAGGAGTTTGGCTTTCCAGTCAAGGTTCAGAAACTTTTTAAGGTACAGAAGCTCATGTTGCCAATGAAAGCAACTGGTACCTTGATTTTGAAGTAATAAATACCTAAAATGAAGTGCTAGTGAATGATTTATGTGCCAAATAATTCATTAAATTTTTTTAATCAATGTATTTGCAGAATTTGTTACTGAAAAAAAGGAAGAAGTGAGATATATCCAGTAATTAAATGAGTGACTAAGAAATTCCAATTAGGAACAAAATTCATGTCACTAAACGGGAACTCTCATTAAAAGTTTATCTTAGGAGTTTATTTTTCTAATAGAATTATGTCCTCTAATAATAGGACATTCAACTTCCCAAAGAACAAAATTTTAAGTTGGCTTTTAAGAGATGAGGGGTTCAGCTGAAGTTTCAGTGCTGTATAAAACAGTGTGCGCTATTAAAATAACAATGATGGTCTATGTGTACGTTTATTAAAAAAATCTAATCTGACTAAATGATTTCTTCTGCAGCTGTACAAGTGCGAAGATGTAGAGCCAGTGTACACTTTGAGCAAGGAGAAAGTAGGATTGAAGACAGCGCAGAAGAGTACGGCTGACTTATAACAAGTACGCTAGCATTATCACAGATGTTATTCTCTATAATTTATAGGGTAGTTTGCATGTCGTTATGTTGAATCAGTCATACTTATAAATGGAGAACAGGCTAAAGTTACATGAGTGTACAGTAGTGTCTGTACTAGTGACAGAACATGACTTATTTGTGTATATAGGGCTAGACGGCCTTCAGATGCTTATGGAAAGAGATGGAACAGCCATTTTTGAGCTGTCAGGGTTGGCAGAATGAAAGTCCAGATTCATATTCAAGGTGAGGGTTTTGCAATCCCTACTTCATTTAGCAAAGCAAGTAGGTTGGTTTTCAGTGGAACACAGTTATAACCTTCACTCAAGTGTTTGCTACCTTTATCAGGGTATTATTGCATGAACATGAACAGTATTGCTGATGACTGAGCTGCAGACAGCCTATAGCAGGAAAAATGGGCAATCCAGAAGAATATCGATAGAGTTATGATGCCATTACCCGTCATGAACTCTATTCAGATGGGGCTCTACAATTTAAACAAAGCCAAAGTCAAGTGGTAGGCCTGAAGGAGACCATGGAAAACTGTGGAATAAAAACTTGTGGATTTTATATGGGAATTTTCTTTGTAATTTGAAGCTTGATCCTATTGGTGAGCTGTCAGATGGACTCTGAGCAAAGACAGTTTTACTGCAAATATTCTTGCCAAGGGAAAAAAAGAAACAATCACCCCTTCATGCTTGATGTAATTAACAGGAATAAAATTCTAATCAGAAATGTAGCTGCCACATCTAGGCATGGTATAAATATTTTATGCAGTGCTTCAAAGTTGCATATAATGCACACTATAAAATTTGAGTATTATAGTAAATGAAGTTATTAAACCTTTAAAGAAGAAATTCTGGACTCTCACATTTATGGAAACACGGGTATGTTTGAACAATGATCCCATAAACTACAGCATGTAATAAAAAATGTTTATCTCTCTGCAGAATGTGCAGGAATATAAATGTCTCATAAAATTAGTAAAAATGAAAAGCTGAAGGTTGAAAGGACTTCAGATAATTTTAGTCTTTGAATTCTGCTCTCAAGTATATTAAAAAATGGTATTTATTTTTTTTAAGGTGTAAGCTATTCTTTAGGAGGGGACATCATCCAGGTTATTCTTAGATCAGATTGTAGATTTAGGAGCTTCATATAGAATCATAGAATCACAGAATCGTTTAGGTTGGAAAAGACCTTTAAGATCATCAAGTCCAACTGTTAACCTAACAATGCCAAGTCCACCACTAAACCATGTCCCTAAACATCTCGTCTACCTGTCTTTTAAACACCTCCAGGAATGGGGACTCGACCACTTCCCTGGACATATGTACCATTTTCAGGCAGCTCTTCTGCACCTTACCTATGGAAACAGAGAACTGTCACAGAAATGTCATCATATCTGTTTCTATTTCTGTGAGTGGCTTATCTGAGCAGTACATAGATTTGAAGGACCAGATATCACAGGACACCTCAACTGTAAATGCTTGGAAAGCTTCTGGGAAGCCGGGTGACTCCTTTGATGTTGGCTGGGAGCCTGAAATGCCATACGCTGGCTACCACAGCGAGTTCCCAGGCCACAGGATCTCACTGTGCTCAGAGGAAGCTTTGGGTGTTGAGCAGCCTGATTTCCAGAGGCACAAGTTATGTGTGCAACTTCAGCCAACCCCGCTGAAAGTGCCGGTCCTGCTGTGTAATCTGTATGTCTGGCAGATGGCATACGTGATTAGTATTGATTAGTCGAGTGTCTCAAAGATATCTGCCTGGGAGTGGAGCAAAAGAGAGCAGTCAGGCATCTGCACAGCTTCCCACAAATACTGCAGAGAGGATCTTCCTATGTCCTTACAGTGTCCGTCTCAAAAGTTATGGTGTCTTATGTTATGGGTGATGAGAGGCTCTGCCTAAAAAGCCGTAAAGTTCCCATTTCTCCTCCCTTCCTTCTCCCTTCCCAGGACTGAATAGATGCTGCAAAGCAGAGTCATAGCATTTCATACAAGAGATACTGCAGCCAGTAACAACACGGAAAGTGGGATTTTCAGAAACGCTGAAGGCCACTCAATTATTATTGTATGTAGTTTATATATAATATATTAATGTATATAGTGTATCAAGTGAGGGTTCCTGATGAAGTTCTTGTTAACAACATTACAGGACAGGAAATAAAAAAAGCAAACCCTGACATCTAAACAGGCCTGCCAGAAAAGTTAGGCAGATGGGAAAGAGGTAGCAAAGGAGACAGTAAAGTGTAAGACTGGTAAATGTTTTTCTTAGCTTGGAGATAACTAATAATTTTCCCCTTTCTCCCCCCTCTTCCACTCCAGGGTTAAATAATAAATAATTTTGTTTCACCGTGAGGACAGTTGATTTCTAAGCTGAAAAAACTCCTCTTTCACAATAGAACTTCTTGTAAATATGGATCAACTATTACAGGAATCCCTTTGCCCTTCATAATAATTTCATGACTATTCTGGTCAAACTGGAAATGTCAGGATGGGAAAGGGGGGCTGGAAGTCAGTGAGTCAGTGTCTACCTTGCAGGATTTCTCTCCGTCTCAGTAAAGGCACTGTAGGATATTTGTGTTGCTGAACTGCACTGCACTACAGTTTGTATCTTTTCCCTCTTTTGTGCAACAGGCTTCAGAAGAACATGCAATACGGAGCAGTACTTTGTCCTGGCTACACAGAAATACTGTAATGTGATTGACCCTCCCAGCAGGAGAATTGGGGTAAATAAATGCCAAATCAGTGCAGGACAGTGTGCCATGTTCCCCTCCAGAAGGGTGATGGTTCGGGGGCTCACACTGGGGCCAATGCTCCCAGCCTTGCAAAGCCGGGGGGCAGGCTGGAGGCAGCACCCCAGGCAGCAGCTCTGAAGGCCAGGACGGTCTTAGCAGCTTTCTGCTCCTTTGAAGCTTCTGGTTGTTACTTCTCACTCCCTTTGGATCTGACCATTCCTACCCGATCCATATGGACTGGGAAGTGCCCGTGGTAAGGCTGGTTCTGTACCTCTGTGAGGAGACCGGGGTTCCCTTCTCAGCACCCCAGTGCTGGTGCCAGGAGCACTGGCAGGGCTGCTGCTAGCCCAGAGGGTGCTCACCTCTCGGGATGGAGAACGACAGAAAAGGGACAGTAAAATACACTGTTTTTCAATGATTGTGCCTAGCACCTCTGAGCTTAATTCTGTGTATAACTAACTGAAAAAACTGGGGAGCTTCTATCCTATCTCAAGCCTGCCAACCTAAGAGCAATTGTGCCCTTTAGGAATGATTTGCTTCAGGTTCCCTCTTTCTAATCCCCCTCTTTAACTCAGGAGGGCAAGATTTTCAAGCAGTTTGCTAGGCTTAAAAAGCAAATGCTTCTTACATAAAGGTGGTATGTGAATTTCCCCTAGCCAGCAAAAGCCACCGCCAAAGTTCTCTTTTAGAACAGGGCCACAGGGTGGATGGAGCTCCTACTGTGCTACAACGTTGGCCTTCTGATTCTATGTACAAGGATGAATAATAGGAAGTGGGGGAAATCATGAAATATAGAATTACATGCAGAATTTTGCAGGTCAAGAGAAAATGGTGTAATTCATCTAACAATGAAATCAAGTCAAATTTGGGATGAATTTTTTATCCAGATAAAGGTCCCCTTCAGGCTTTTAATGTAAGGCTTAGTATTCTTTCTGATGGGGATTTGAACACCAGAGTATTATCCCTAAACACCAGAGCCCTGTAAAGAACTCGTTATTAATGAGGTTTAGCTGGTTATTCTTGGATCTATTAGTAGAGGGGGAGCAAAGAGGAAAGAAACGATGCCTGACCTTGTGTACTGTATCTTTGCACCCAAAAATATGCATGTCATATTGGCTGACAACGCAATCAGACACAGAGCCATAGCTATTTATCTCCTGTGAATGCTAACTTACATAGTTTTTAGCCTGCAGATGTAAAATCATCAAGCAATCATGATAATGCAGCTCCTGCACTTGAGCGAGCTTGGAGTTCATTAGCCTGTGTGCATTCATGGGAAGCCTGTGATATTTTATCAGGAAGACATTTGCAGTAAAGAGCTAAGTACCAAACTAATCCATATTTTCAAACATTTCCAAAGGAAATGTTTTCTGATTTTTAAGCTGGAAATAGAGACATTTCTAGGAACTTGGCTGTAACAACAAGCAAGAAAAGTGCAACCTATTCTTTAAATACTCTGTGAACTGTTCACATCCCACCCACCCTTGCTCCCACAGAGTGTAATCTGAGAAGCAGCATACAAAATATGATGTTGAAAACAGATGTCTGGATCTAGACCTGACCTTGAACAAGTACAGGAAAGGAAAAAATGTGTTTAGCACAGTAGGTTGGAAAAGAAATGTGAAAGATATTTCTGGTCCCTAAGGGGAATAAAGTCTAATAGAAGGTATCGATACAAAAAGAAATAAAGTCGTTTAGAAACAAACTGAGAGTTACTTTACAAATGGCATTCTTATAAAGAAAGAGAATCAACACCACCACACCAGTTCTCGTTGTAAGAAGGGGCTGGTGGAACAGTCTTGGTACCATCTTACTGTGTTTTAGTAACAGAGATGAACAGCAGAAGACAGTCTGCTTTCAATAAACTCAGTCCAGTCACACATTTCACTGGAAGGTGGAAAGCCTGTGACCAAAGAGAAATACTTACAATGCACGTCTCTACATCTGAGCTAATCATCTTGGTTCCTTTTGCAGTCATGGGAGATAAATGGGCAGTGAGTGATGGAGGATGAAACTTTTATATTACAAATTTCTAATTCTATTTGTAATTCAAATTTGCAATAGATTTCTAAAACCAGATTTTTTAAAAATAGAAATTCATAATAGAAATGGAAGTTTTGTATTACACCTAAACATATAGGAGGTAACCGCTGCCTTTGCAGCGTCCTGTTGGAAGGGAAGAAGAACAAACAGGGTTGAGTTTTTTCCTCCCTCTACTTATGTCACTTCGATTTTTGTTTCTGAAATGGATTACTGCAGAAGCGCTGGAAGACAATAGATACTAAATCATCACCGTTTTTCCTCATGTATTAAGAGTGTGTTTCATAACAGAGGCTGTGACAAAGTTAACAGGCAGCACATTCCACTAATTGCTGTTCATAATTGTCATCTCAGGCTTGAACAGTCCCACCACAGATAGAGTAGAAAGAATGAGAAATGAAATAATCCAAACCAGAAAGCTTATAGACTGTTGATTTGCCTTCTTGTTTCATTTAAACCTGTATGAAATCCCAGAATAATTTGCATATTGTCTCTCAGACCTAGCATCAATGCCCCCATTCCCAGGACTCTGGTTCCTCCAAAATCAGGAGGTGAACCTCAGCAAATTGACCACACACACACAAAATTTTTTCTGTAAAAGTTAATTGTGCCCTTCAGTCTCTGGCAAATGGCATTGGTCTCAGTAGTGTGCATTGTGGTCAGGAAAACTGGCAGAGAACGCCTGCAGACTCAAGCCCAGCACCTCTTGTGCTGCACGATGACACGAATGGGTGAAGGTCTCTAATTGAAGAATCAAAGAATCAAGATGTTCTTAAACTATCAGAGGAGTTAATGAGTAGCAAATAGTGAGATAGTAAGGAAGAGACCTTACAAATGCTGGTCTGGTTGTACTTCGAACAACATTAGCGTAGACATCTCCACCTCTAGAAATTTGGTGTCATGAGCATTTGTAGACTGGTAGATTTTTGAGCAATGCCAGCCAGTTTGTGGCTGCTTATAGAAGGTACAGGAGCACTGCAGGAACACCAGAAGGACGCGGCCGCGCACGTCCTGGTGTCTGCCCAGCGCCCCCCCTGAGGTGGCACAAGTACACGACACAGTGAATGAGGCTTCAGGTGGCCATCTCATAAGCAGAGTTCTTCTAAATGAAAGCACCAACCTTACTAACTGGTGCCAGAAGTATGGAGAACCAACCTGAGTTTTTGTTACTACAGTTTTGCAGTTTTGCTGAGCATTGCAAATATGTTAAAAGGACTACTATAGGGGACAAGATATCTGCTTGTGCCTGAGACACCAATTCCTCATCTCAGTTTGGTTAAGGCATGGAACATCTTCTAGGGCATATAACAGTGATAACACAGGAAGTTATCAGTATGAAGGAGTTAGTGTCAGATACCAGTGATGAAAGAACAAGAAAGTAAAATATGAAAGGAACAGTTGGTCTAACCACTGCAACACTGGAACTGTCAAAAATGAAAGAGCATTCAGGGAAATGAAGAACAGAAGGACTAAAAGATGGGACCAGAAAAGTCAGGCTAGAGCTAGAAAATATGTCAGGCAAAAGATGGAACCTGCATGGCCTCGCACCATAAGCTGGTGGACTTAGGTTCCTGTAGGGTCACACCTCTGACAGTGTCTTATCTTGTTCTTCTCCTTTGTAGGGTGTTTTTCATTCTTACTCGTTCATCCCTGCTCCTTCCTGCATAAGGATATAACAACTTCTAATCCTTTTGTGAGAGCTCAAAGGCTCCTCATACTGGAATTTCTTCTAAATATTGAATTTTGGACTAACGGCAGCCTGAAAAGATGCCTCCCGACACCGTTACTACATTGAAGGGGAATTCTTCCAGGAACTTGCAGTGACTTGAGTTCACTCCACACAGGCAAACTGTTTAATGGGAAAAGCCAAGCCAGAGCTTATTAAGCACTGTTTACATGGAGTTCAGGACAAATAGCACAAGCGCTGCATATCAGTACAAAACTATGTATCACTTACGCAGACTCACCCCGGTCTGACTTTGTAAATTGTTAATAAATAGTGCCAAGGCCTACCAAAATACTAAGCCAGCTTAATGATAAACTAAAAGCTTTCCATTTCCTTGCCTTGAAATAACAACTCCCATGTGTTTTATACAGCTATTACCTTCAGGGAATTTAGACTTTCATAAGTGCTTTGGCTATTTACTTTATTTGCTAATGGAGTTAGCTGGGCTGTAATGTGAGGAAAGTTGAAAAGGCAAAACCGGTTTGTGTTTAGAAGTGCCTAGCAATTTGCAAAGGAAATAGTAAAAGTAAATTAAAAAAAAAAAGTGAGTCTGTTACTCCTAATAATGCAGGGAGATGCATTCCCTCTAATTTAGCTGCCAGCCTAAGCACGCTCCCAGAGAATTTTTAGCTGAGCAGCCCAGTTTGCCGGGTGTAATTGTTTAAATTCCCCCCGGGGGAAGGCAGGTATGTCTGCAAACCTGCAAAGAGTCACCTTGGACAGTTTGTCGTTTCCAACGTTTATTCAGGCAACGTTTGGGTCTTGGGAAGGCAGCCCAGTGGAGCTGGGCGGGCGGCTTGCAGAGCGCATGTCTGCCAGGTGATAGAGCCCATTATGGGCTCATCCCCGGCTGAGGGGGCCTGACCCTGTGCCTCAAGAGCCGCTGGGTCCCCAGGCATGGGTGCTCTGCACTGCTGGGGTTCAGGCAGCTGGGATGCAGGAGTAGCTGAGACCCAGGAGGTCTCTCAAAGAATGGCTGGGGAAGACTCACCTTGTTACTGTGGGCCTGGGGCGAAGACCCTGGTCTTAGCCGGCTAGGACAAATACACCTTTCTTATGAAATCTTCCTGGGATAAAACCTACAAACAGCTCTGCAAGGAGGGAGCGAAACCCTACACGACTATGATGACGGGAAGAGTTTCTCACAGCTGGTCTGACAACCCAGGGAGGCACTTGCGTGGACTGGACTTTGATGCATCTATTAACATTTCCTTCCTTTCTTCTTGGCAGAGTGACAGGGACTCTGTACATTTTGGACAGAGGCAGGCTCAATCCATCTGTGCTCACAGCTAACTCGAGTCCTCGCTCAGGCCCCTCTGTGGGCTGCCCCAGAGCCCTGGGAGTTTGCAAGGCGGCACCAAGCCCCTGCTCATAAACCCCGTCCCCAGGATTTACAGCTCTGGCCCAGCGCCGCACTGATATCTTCATGCAACTTCCCTTTCTCCCCCTCTCCTCCGGCTCAAACAAGCGCCTGCCCGTGATATGCAACATAAGCATACTCCTGCACGCTATACTGGCAGCATTTCACTTGTGTGTGAGAAAAACAGCAATCTGCCTTATTTTTTTAGTGGCATTACGAGCACCCTAGATGCTGTCCAAGGGCAGAGGCTGAGTCTTAGTGCAGAATCACAGATATTCATTATTCTAAAAGCCCTATTACAATCCCATCTGCTGTTTGTTTGCTGCAGCATTGTCAGATTTCAAACTGTAGGAGAGGAAAATAGAAACTACTGTACCAAATGAGGCTGTTTCACGGGCTGAATTTCATTAGTGTAGCCTTTTAAAATGGGTATAACTAAGGCTTTTTAGATGTTTCTGTCAAATCAATTATTTAAACAGGCACAAGGTGCTAGATACCAAATGAGGCAAGCACCTAAATCCTCAGAAAATTCACTGTTAACATAGCTCCCTTTCTTTCGCTGTTTTGCTTCTATTGCCCACGCTTAAGGGGCTCCATGCAGCAAGTTGTGTAATTAAAATGACTGCATGAGTTAGAAAGAGAACCTCATCTGAGAGAGCTCATGTAAGCACCCACCTTCTTTCTGTCTTCTGGCAGATCTGAGCTTGCAGGTCGGCTCTGGGGCATGTCCATCCCTGAAGCCATTCAAACATTGTCAGGAAGATGTTGGCAGCAGGAAACAGGCCAGTCTGGCAAACATCATCGTTTTCCAGCATCATTAAAAGCAAGAACTCGAATTAAGGGAAAGTGCTTTGTCTTTCCAGGAAAACAATGTAAGCTTTAAACAAACTAAGTAAAAAAAAAAAAAATTGCACTGTCATCCACCTCCTTTATTTACTTTAAATCCTCCTGAGGCTTAGGCAGTGACCTGAGTGGACAGGAGTTTATTTAATATTGGAGTGAGTCATCCTTTTCAGTTGCCTTCAAGGTAAGGGAGTGGGGCTGCAGGAAGAGCTGTTGGTCTGGCCAGCCTGTAAGATCCCAGAGCTGAATGAGAATGCGGACTGTAAACCAAAACATTTTAATCTTGAAAATCTTTAAAAACCCTAAACAGAGGAAACCAGAAGAGCTGGCTGAATGCGAGCTGGAGCCAGGCTGAGGTGCAGCTGAAGCAGCAAAGCTCCACTCCCCGTCTCTCCCATCCGCAGGCAACCTTTCCAGTTTGGAGGACTGTGAACCCACCTAACAAGGAGGTTCAGTGCACGCTGCGAGCTCTAACAGAACATGATTGAATTTCCCTTTTACTACTTTGCTGCTATTGCTGTGCAGTGGCCTGTGGAGTTTGTTAATAAACTGCTATGCCCATTATTGTTCCTCATTACAATAGACTTTATCAGCGTTCTCCCCCTCCTCTCCTCTTCAGCAGATTCAGTCACTTTATCTTGGCAATATATTAGTAAATTAGTACTATAACTGAGACACTTTATATATTCAACTGTCTGAAAGACAGACTGCTTGCCTGCTTCTACAAGCTTGAATATAACATTGTTAAATACAGATTGCTGTGCAGGGCTCACAAGTTGTGTAATTATTTCCACAAGCTGTTTTCTCTATTAAGTAAAATTTTTAATTCTTTTTTCCTCACCGCTCTCCTCAGAGGGTAAGAATTCTCATAAACACAACCTTCAAATAATCATGTTTTTACTACCAGTATATAATTTAATTTAAAAGGAAAGGAGGGGGAAGTTTACAGGGTTCTTATTATCCGACCGTTACATTCCATGATTAAATGCGTTAAGGCAATAATTCAGAGCAAAGGGGTAGTGCTGAGGGCAGGAAAGTTTACAGTGTAAACACTTACTGAGCCATGCTGGATAGCCTGGCCTCTTATCTTGTGAAAATGATTTATAGAAAACAACTTGATTACATTTTCAGCCCTACTACCGCTGGGTGATTAGATGAGAGCTCTTTGTCGTTATGACTGTCTATTTTAACTAAACTTAACTCCATCTGCTTTTCATTTAGCAGCCACCACCTCTCTCTGGTGGGCAGCTGCCAGGTAAAGAACAATTTGGAGGCTGATGGTGCTGGGGGCTTGCAGCCCTCAGCTCAGCTCCCTGGCCTCCCACAGGCTTCCTGCCAGAAAGTCTGACATCACTTAATCCCTCAGCAAAGTCCCTTGAAATAGCTCCTCCATCTTTGCTTATTTAGACTACAAATTTCTCAGGCGGGGTCTCTTTCGCTAGACTGAAACTGCTGGACATTCAGGCATTAATGGAGTGCAAATACTATAGACAAGAATATTTGGCGTCATCATGCTTACATCATCTGATAATGCAATTGAAAATGGTATTAGCAGGTGTGCCTGAAGGACGTGAGCATCACTCATGCCTTTTCACTGTTGCAGGTAGAGGAGAAAAAGAAATCATCTAGCACCTTCTGATTTATCTGACTTTGGCTTGTGGCAGGGTCTTTAAAGCAAGGGCTTCAATACTTGCCACTGTGTTTGCAAATGGCGTGTGTGGAAGAAATACCAGGAGAAAAATTTAAAAATTACACCCTCTTTTGACCACTTTTCAATGCACAAATGATTGGCGTCTCTGCTTTCTCATGTGCACATATGTAAGTGTATTTCATTTTTATGCTTTCCCAACTGCAAGCAAAATGATGTAAAGCCCTTTGGACCTAATTCTGCTGTCAGAAACACTGACGTAAGTCCTGTGAGATACCCACAGTGTGCTTGCTGGTGTTTATGGGACAGAATCTTCCATATGGAAGCTGTAAATAAACGTATATGTTCACTGCAGATGGGGGAAGTGTTCTCAAATGGGAAAGAAACACCTTAAATGGTCAGCTTGGGGGTCTGAGTATTTGCATGGGATGTGAAGGAGATCCATAAGAGGGCCTTGGGCACTGGAATGGGGCTCAAAGTCAAACGTGAAGGCTTCCTGTGAAGTACACAGCAAGTAAAAGACAGACAGAAATGGGAACTGAAACGGCATAAACCAGAATTCCTTCCTATAAAGCTGTGCATTTTATTCCGAGAAAGAGACGTACTTTCCCCTGCTCAGGGTGCACAGCTCAGAGCTTTGACTGAAACTAGAGTCTTAGTTATCTCCGTCCCTGGAAAGGTGATGGAACAACTCATTCTGGGTGTCCTCTCCAAGCAAGTAGCTGAAAAGAAGATCATCAGGAGTACCCAGCATGGATTCACCAAGGGGAAATCATGCCTGACCAATCTGATAGCCTTCTATGATGGCATGACCGGCTGGGTAGACAAGGGGAGAGTGGTGGACGTTGTCTACCTTGACCTCAGCAAGGCTTTTGATACTGTCTCCCATAACATCCTCATAGGGAAGCTCAAGAAGTGTGGGTTGGATGAGTGGACACTGAGGTGGATTGAGAACTGGCTGAAGGACAGGGCTCAGAGGGTTCTGATCAGCGGGGCAGAGTCCAGTTGGAGGCTGGTAGTTAGTGGAGTTCCCCAGGGCTCAGTACTCAGCCCGGTCTTGTTCAACTTGTTCATCAATGACCTGGGCAAGGGGACAGAGTGTACCTCAGCAAGTCCGCTGATGACACAAAACTGGGAGGAGTGGCTGATATGCTGGAAAGCTGCGCTGCCATTCAGCGGGACCTGGACAGGCTGGAGAGTTGGGCGGAGAGGAACATGATGAAATTCAACACAGGCAAGTGTCGAGTGCTGCACCTGGGGAGGTTGAACCCCATGCACCAGTACAGGCTGGGGGCTGACCTGCTGGAAAGCAGCTCTGCCAAGAGGGACCTGGGAGTCCTGGTGGATGACAAGCTGACCATGAGCCAGCAGGGTGCCCTTGTTGCCAAGAAGGCCAATGGTATCCTGGGGTGCATTAAGAGGAGTGTGGCCAGCAGGTCGAGGGAGGTTCTCCTCCCCCTCTACTCTGCCCTGGTGAGACCTCACCTGGAGTACTGTGTCCAGTTCTGGGCTCCCCAGTTCAAGAAAGATGAGGAACTCCTAGGGAGAGTTCACAGGAGAGCAACAAGGATGATGAGGGGACTGGAGTATCTCCACTGTGAGGAAAGGCTGAGGGAGTTGGGCTTGTTTAGCCTGAAGAAGAGAAGACTGAGAGGGGACCTAATCAGCATGTACAAATATCTCAAGGGTGGATGTCATGAGGACGGAGCCAGACTCTTCTCGGTGGTGCCCAGCGACAGGACAAGGGGCAATGGGCACAAAATACAAGGTTTCAGTTCAATATGAGGAAGAACTTCTTTACTTTGAGGGTGACAGACCACTGGGACAGGCTGCCCGGGGGGTTGTGGAGTCTCCTTCTCTGGAGACATTCAAAGCCTGCCTGGACGAAGTCCTGTGTAACCTGCTCTGGGTGAGTCTGCTTTAGCAGGGGGGTTGGACTAGATGATCTCCCAAGGTCCCTTCCAACCCTTGCGATTCTGTGATTCTGTAATCTTTCTTTTCAAAGAGAAAAAATACTTCCCATCCCTCCAAAGAGGAAGAAGAGGGACCTTGTCCACCCTTAGCATAGGGACCCCTCTTGCACTGCACCCCAGAGATCCAGGCTCAGGCCCTCCACCCCTCAGCAAGGGTTTTAAGCCCCAGGACGCCCAGGACGGGTCTGCATCATCAGGTGCACTCTCAGCACTCTGCCTCCCAAGGAATGAGAAAAAATATTCACCATGGAGGAAAGAGTAATCATTTGGCTTAGGAATTACAGCCACCACCTGAGGCTAAGGAAAGCTGGATTCTAGTCCTTTCACTGAATGATTAATATAACATAATATAACTGTGCAGTGGGGACTGGGTAGCACATAATTTACGCTTCAGAGCACTGTTTCTCAGCAGGCAGGTGGGTGGGGGGTTAATCTTTAGGCTTTATCCCAAGAGCCTGGCTCGGTAAACCTACTGTAACAGGGTTGTTATACTTTGCTCCCCTTCAAGGGCTGCACCGTGAATGTTCTCATCTTTTTCTTTCCCTGGAGGCACCATGTTGCTCATCCAATTCCTTCCTCCAGTTACTGGAAACTCCTCCCTCCCCTGGCTAGGAAGTGTTGTCCTATAGCTTGTCCTATAGGAAGCCACAGGGAGTCAAGGTTAAAAATGTTAGTTAAACAAATCAAACTATGGGCTTGTATGTCTAGCTGAAAGGAAGGGCTGGGATTACATGTGCATTCAGGGAAGCTGCTAAGAGTGAAGGGTTTGTGACTAAATAAAAGGAAATGTGTGCTGAGGAAACCTATTCCCCTGTTTAGTCTGTTTTCAACTAGCTCCCTAAGGTTTCTGGTTTCATCCAGGGCTATACCCCCAGGCCAGGATATTAAAGTTTCTAAAGACAGTGGGAAAGGGTAGAAATAGAGACACATGGGCACTGCAAATGCCCTTAAAGTTAACTAAGAAATGGGATATAGTGCAGGACAGGCAAGAAACCCTCTCTGCCCAGAACACTTCATGCCTCAGTTTCCATCTTTGCCACCACCATGTACTGTCTTTTTTCTAAAGATTGTTACAGCTATTTTATTTAAAAACTTAATGTACATGATTGCATCATGCATACCTTTGGGGTGCTCAGACAATATATTGAATTTTTACAGTAGCAGCTATGAAATATCCTTATGCCCATTTTAAGCAGAGGCAAAGAAAACTCTGGCAACTTGCCAGCTATAGTTCTGGGACAGGAGACATAAGGCCCATACATAGGTCTTAGATCCTGTTCCATACCTGGATTATCCTTCTTCTACTCATGAATGCAGAAGTCGCAAAGAGACCTAAGTGACTGTTCTCATCTCACAAAATATTGCCTCTATTTCTTGAAAGCCCTCTGGTAGGTGTGAGAAGGAATAAGGAAGGGAGAGTAACTGGCTGAGGTATATAAGCTGGGATATATCACATCTGACTTGTTCCACTTCTACAAAAAAAGGAAGCCTTTCCTGAACAAGGAGAAGCTGTTTCATGTTTGGCTCTTTAGCAACTTACCCACTCCTATGCAGTAATTGCATTTCTGTGTACCTGTGCAGAGCTGGCTGTAGAGAACACAGTTGCTGATATTTCATTCTCCAGGTAGTAAAGGCTCAGGCTTGAGGGAAGATCTCCAGAATGAAAAGGGTTGTGCTGGAAGAAGTTTCATGTCCTCACTCACTGCTCCCTTCCTTATTTTAGCTGAAGCGACAATGTGGACTTCATGGAGCTGCTGCACTTTGTAATGATGCTAAGGAGATCTCCTCAGCTACCCATCGAAATCGCGTTCAGCAGGGTAATGAGCAGGATGCTATGGGATGGTTGATCACCATGTGTTTGTCATGGAAACTAAGGATGAGGCTAATCTCACTTTACTGTCAGTCATTCTGAAGACAAGGTAACTCAATCATGGCTAGAAAGAACTTACTTAAAAGTTGATGCTGAAACCAAAATTAATGTAATTTATTTTAATGAGACCATGTAAGGATAAATAATCAAGAGCACACCATTGCAGCTCATTTGTGCCAGAACTCTAGCGCATGGATCTTCTGCATTACAAAATAATAAATTGTAATTCTGTCATTATTTGCTGCCCACTGACAGTTAGAAGAATTATTAATTTCTGATATTCACAGCAAGCTGTGAAGCAAAGATAAAAGGGGAAAGAAAAGGAATTCTGTTCTCCTGTTCCTTAAGCTGTGGTGTAGAAAGTGGAAGTTTGCAAAAGAGAACCTAAAAATCTCCGTGTGATGCTAGTAAAATCAATGTATGATATATAGAGAAAAGATCCATCAACACAAGATCCTTAGTTTTCCAGCAGGAAACCTTTCATATATACAAAGGAAAAGCAAGGCACATCAGAGAGGTGACAAAATCTTATTCTGCCCTAAAAAGCTTTTTTTGCTGATATTTTTCTGAAAAAAATGTTAAAGCATCTATCATTGGCAGTTTCCCAGGCATCAGTCTGGAAAGATCAATACAAAAAGGTGACTAGAGCAACTGACACCAGAGGAAAAAAAAAAAAAAAGAGGTAAAGTCTCTGACTTGAATAAGAAAGAAACATGTTAGTTCTTTTCTAAGTACTCTATCTCATCCATCAAATACACCTGTCAAACTTTATCTTTGGGTACCTAAAAAGTCAGGTAAGGAATTCTGGAACTGCTAACGGTTTTGTCATGGCGGAATAGTGAGGTACTGTAAGGACGGGAAATGGTAAACACACTGCATCTAAAAAGAGGGGGGAGGCAAAGAAGGGGGAAAGGAAAGGGATCAGGGAATTACAGAGGAGGGCAGACAACTTCAATTTCCAGAAAACTTCTGGAACAAATACTTAAACAATTGATATTTATTTGGAAGTCATCGAAGATGGGTAGATGAGGTGCTTAGGGACATGGTTTAGTGGTGGGATGTCAGGGTTAGGTTAACGGTTGGACTTGATGATCTTAAAGGTCTTTTCCAACCTAAACGATTCTATGATTCTATGAAGTAAGCACCAACAGATAAGAAGTTGTTAAGAGCAAATACACTGTGTGTCATTCTGTGACATGATGTCAGGCCTTACGACTAAGATGCAAGCGCTATAGATGTTTTATAATTTGACTTTCGTAAGATTTGGTGCTGCTTAACATGACATTTCCATAAGCAAGGAAATAACAATCCAGAAGCAACTTCTACAGAGTAGTGCAAGACTGAATTAATAACAATTGTTATCATGGCCTAAATTGCTGAAAGGGGCTACGCTGTCAAGAGCTTTCCACTGATTTCATACTGTGTCTCACTCCAGTTAGTATGGTAACTATGGACTTTGATATAAATTATGAATAAAATAAGGTAGAGCAAAAAAATTAAGCTGTTGTGAGAAAAGATAGTCATACTCAAGAAAGGTCTTCCCGATGTGTAATAGTTGTATTCTACTCAGCATGGGTAATGACTCAGCTGGAGCAACGTGTCCATTCAGCACATACATTGCTTTTCAAAAAAGATCTGAAATGGAGAACTGGAAGGACAATAACCGCAAGGATATTCAGATAAAAGTAGAAAAGTCTTGTTTAACTGTAAAAAAAGTGTGGAGTAGAAGCAGAGGAATATATATCTTCAAGGATGACAGTGAAGTGGAGAAACATGCTTTCGCCACTGCATGTAAATTGAAAGACAGAGCGAAGCTAGGTGTAAAAAACAGAGAAGCCAGCAAAGCGGTGGGAAAGAGTGGCTTGGAGAAAGGTATGTACTGGGTTTGTGTGGCAAGGTTTTGGTAGCGGGGAGGGTACAGGGGTGGCTTCTGTAAGAGGCTACCAGAAGCTTCCCCTAGGTCTGATAGAGCCAATGCCAGCTGGCTCCAAGATGGGCCCGCTGCTGGCCAAGGCTGAGTCCATCAGTGACGGTGGTAGTGCCTTGGGGATAACGTACTTAAGAAGGGGGAAAAGAAACCCTGCTGTGGAACAGTAGCCAGAGAGAGAAAAGTGAGAGGGTGTGAGAGGAGCAGCCCTGCCGCCCCCCAGGCCGGTGCCGCAGGAGGGGCTCCAGGCGCCGGAGCAGAGATTCCCCTGCAGCCCCTGGGGCAGCCCATGGTGGGGCAGGTTTGCTGGCCAGGCTGGTGACCCCATGGGGACCCACGCTGGAGCCGTCTGTGCCTGAGGGACTGCACCCCGTGGAGAGGATGGACCCAGGCTGGAGCAGTTCATGGAGCACTGACTGCCATGGGAGGGACTCCAGGCTGGAGCAGGGGCAGAGGGTGAGGAGTTCCCCCCTGAGGAGGAAGGAGTGGCAGAGACAGCATGTGATGGACTGACCACAGCCACTATTTCCGTCCCCCTTTGCCGCTGTGGGAGAGGAGGTAGAGAAATCAGGAGTAAAGCTGAGCCTGGGAAGAAAGGAGGGGTGAGGGGAATGTTGTTTAAGATTTAGTTTTTATTTCTCATTATCCTACTCTGATTTGGTTGGTAATAAATTAAATTAATTTTCCCCAAGTCGAGTCTGTTTTGCCCATGATGGTAATTGCTGAGTGATCTCCCTGTCCTTACCTCGTTCCAGGACCCTTTCGTTATTATTTTCTCTCCCCTGTCCAGCTGAGGAGGGGGAGTGATAGAGTGGCTTTGGTGGGCACCTGCCTATGTATTTTGGTTTTATGTTTTAGTTTGTCTAAGACGTGTTGGCTTAGCCAAGCTGGCCTCCTGCCTCCCCTGTCCAACTTCTTGCACATCAGGATTGAGAGCTCTTGTGCCCTAAGAAAAATGTCTTTATATATCTCCCAGCTCTCATTCTCTCTGTTATCTCTGAGAGCAGTTTCCCAAGGGATCCCACGCACTAGCTCCCTAAACAGCCTGAAGTTTGCCTTTCTGAGTTTTAGGGTCCTGACTCTACTTTTTACCCATCCTGTACACCTCAAGATTGAGAATTCCACTAAGGCATGATTGCTGCACCCCAGGCTACCTGCAGTCTTGATCTCTCAGATAAGTTCTTCTGCATTAGTGAGCAACAGGCCCAGCAGTGCCTCTCCTCTGGTCCAGCAGTGCCTTTCTTCCATCACTTATACTAGGAAGTTGTCCTCAACTCACTCCATTAGTTCCCTGGACTGCTTGCAGTTCGCTGTGCCACTTTTCCAGCAGATGTCTGTGTGGTTGAGGTCCTCATTCAGGATCAGGGCCTGTGAGTGTGATGCTTCCTGCAGCTGAAGAAAGAACTCTTCATCAAACTCCTCTCCTTGATCCGCTGGCCTGTAGTAGACACCAATCACAAAGTTTCCTTTGTTGGCTTGGTCTCTAATTTTCACCCGTACGCTCTCAACCTACGCATTACTGTATTTCAAACACAGCTCTGTACAATCAATCCCGTTTTTGGCATAGAGGGCAACACCCCCACCTCTCCTTCCTTGCCTGTCCCTTCTGAATAGTTCATAGCCATCAATCACAGTACTCCAATCACACAATCCATCCCCCCAAGTTTCTGTGATAGCAATCAGGTTGTAGTTTCCCATCCGGTCAGCAGCTGCCAGCTCCTCCTGCTTGTTCCCCAAGCTGCGTGTGTTGGTATAGAGTCTCTTTAGCTGGGCTGTTGGCCATATCACCTTTTTAGAGGAGTTCTCCCTAATTCCCTTGAGGCAATTCACAGGTGTTTCCCTGTTTCTTCCTAATGCCTCAGCAGCCCCTGGCTCTTATTGAGTGCTTAGAACTCCATCCCCTTCCCCTGCTAAATCTAGTTTAAAGCTCTCCTTATAAGTCCAGCCAGCTTTTTGCCCAAGACACTTACAGGAAAATATACTCCCACAAGGAAGACAAAAATCATCGCTGGATACAAATCTCACAATTACCAGGAATCCTTGGCTTTGCTTGACCCTCCTAGCCCAGCACCACTTGTGGATCAGATAAGGGGCTGGTATTGGATGCTGGAGAAAAAATGTGTAGAAAAAACTCAGGGCAAATGATTATGAAACAATTTGCCTAAAAGGAAACTTTCTTCCCTGCTCCTAACCTTCAAGTTGTGTTTGGCAGGAGTTAGTGCAGCCTGCATGACCCAACCTTTTCCACAGTGACTCAGCGTTACATTGCCTACAGTTCTTTGTAAAGCAGCCATAAGGTGAAGTCTGTTTTCTTTTCTGTAGAAATAGGGACAGCAGATGGCTTGTGGAAGAAACTAAACTACATTTCAGGTCCTCCTGGGGCTTGTTTAACTCAGCCTTCCACATAAATGGTCAGATTGTGTTTATTTGCCAATGAAGAAAAGTCTATTTTCAAGATCTTTTATTTTCAGAAGACATAAACATCAGCAAAGGTTGAGATAATGTTCAAGCAGTTTTAGTAAATGAGTAAAAAAATCTACATTGCAGAGGCAAGATAATAATATCAGCCCTTCTATTGTGAAAGGCTAAAATAAGGGCAGAGAATCCATTTCATAAACTTTCTGAGATTTTACAGTAACAAATCTTAGTCTGCCGTATGTAGATCTGAGCTGGTAATGAGCAATCAGCCCTTTCATTTCAGGCTCTCTGATCAATTTGTTTAGTCTTTATATGACTGGCACATTTTTAAATTAATTTGCTTTGGCATTTATAACAGTCATTTCCAAAAACTCATTTATACAGGCTTTGCATGTCTTCCTAATGGTGAACTGAGCTTGCTAAAGTGTAAGAAATTTGTCACTTCAGTGCCTACCTGTGGTCTACAATTAAGGCCCAGGTAATAGCCTGTGATTTGCAATGCAGGCTGATACAAATTATGTATTTTTCTCAAACAATAAATGAGGTTTATACTTATTTTCATCTAATGCTCATGTTACAAATTTATCTGACACAGGACTGTCAGATTAAATTATCTTCCAAAGGGTCATTCAAAAGGATGTATAAACAAACATCCCAAAGGAGATGGGGATCTTCCAGAAAGTTGTATCTCCTATTATTTAAGGATTGTGTATATTTTGTCATGGAAACATTGAAATTTAACTCAAAGGTCTCCTTTGGGTTTTCTTGTTTCCTGTTTCTACTATACCTTTTCATTTTTTTGATGAACTTTGCAAAAAGTTTCCTAAAAGATATGAAGATACAAAGTCCATAACATGGAATGAGAACCTAATCAAATGCCATGTAATGACATTATCAAGTTCCACAAGCAAAACAAAAAAAAAAAAAAAAAAAGAAAAGAAAAAACCTAACCACAACAGGGAATTCTGGGAATGATGGAGCCTGCTGCAAAAAACCCCACCATGATACATTACCTGAGTTAAATGTCTACCCAGTCTATCCTAAGGCAATCAAGAAGAAGTGTCCTGAGAATGTGCTCCGGAGCTGCTCTCCTCCCTGCTGGTATGGTAGGGTGCGTGTGGAGTTTATGGCCCTGTGCCAGGGAGCACTTACTGGCTTACTCAACAGCAATCTCAAGAACACTTGTGTAACATCTGTCTTTACTGGAACAGCCTCAATGTGCCAAGTAATTCTCATCCTTGCTAGAAAAAAGCCTACTGACACCATCTCCCTATCCTGGGTCTTGAGTGATGAACTAACAAGACATAACTAGGTGTCAGATTTTAGTTCATGATACAACCCTGGTACAACAGTATTGTTAGTCAGGACACAAGGTTTGAGAAATGCTTTCATTAGCTCTATTAGGTTATTAGCTCACTCTTAATGTTATTTACATAGCAGTTCTTTGTATTGCTAAATTAAATATACCCACAATGGATGGGATGACATCCCAGAAAGAAAATGTTTCTTCTAATTGTTGGGAGAGACTTCACACCTCAGTTTGTTTCTGGGGAAAAAATGCTAGATAAATTGGTGCTACTTCATTTGGCCTCTGGGGATGTAATGTCCTCCAAGAAGTAATACGGGACCTAGATAACAGCAAACACCTTTTCTGAAGAGAAAATATAGAAATATTATGTTATAAATCAAAGACAAGAGTGTAAAAGAGAAAGGTGCTTTCAGTTTGAGAAGATTGAAAAGAGGGCAAGATACCAATGAAAACACTGTCTAGGAATGGATAGCAAAGCTTAATGAAAAAATACTGTGTTGAAACAGCCCTGTCTGGAAACCTAAGAAAAGTGTAAATATGAAGAAAGAGAGGAAACCTTTAGAGTGATCATTGGAGACATTACCTGAGAAAAGCTTTAGAAGCTGAAAAGGAAATATTTTAGAAAGCGAATATATCAAAGTACACGGTAACCTATAAAACTCTGTTAGAGATGTTTTTATCTTGAGATTTCTGCTTGAGTTCTTTCCCAGATAAATCTCACCTTTCACAAGAGGTGACAGCAAGAAGATACTTCTGCAGAAGAAGCAAGAGGAGCATGGCCCAGTGGCACTGGGGTGTGAGCCATCTTCCGTGCCAGGGAGACTGCCTGGAGCTGGGAAAGATGGGATTTTCAAAGCACCTGGACCCATGTTACTAGCTCCAGCGGTTATGTCTAGGTTGAATCCCAAACATATTTCAATCCTTGTCAGAGTTCCCATGCTAGAGCTCTTGGATCTGTTTTCAAATGGGCCTTTTTTTTTTTTTTTCCCCCCTCTCCTCTTAATGTCTAAAGGGAGTTTCAGTATAACTTTTGTAAATCGGTGCACCAGTCAGGTCTTTGGCTGCTGGGAGCAGGTGGTTTCTTCAGAGCTGTCAACAAGCTTTTAGGAGATTTTGCACACCTGCTATTTATCATTACTGCAGCCACATGCGTATCATCCCCCAGGGTGAGGCTGTATACACGTATGTTTTAAGTTATGTTTAAAAATTAATACACAGCTTGATACTTACAGGAATCTTAAACTCAGGACTTTTCTTGCCACTGTGTAACTTTTCCTTAAGTAGGTATGATCTCCTCTCTTCGGGAAAAATCATCCCAGTTACCTGAGGGATAATTCCCATATGCCAGGTTTATAAAGGAAGGAATTTAGAGAACATCCTATTTCAAGTGGGAAACAGTGAGTCACGGTGATGACAAAGAGAAAGATGATTCATGTTGTCACATTTTCAGGTATTTCAATTCCTCAAATATCATAGATAATGATTCATTGATTCTTTACAGATTTCCAAGTGCCTCTAATGGTTTTTTCCAACAGCTGCTTTGTGATGGCTGTCAGCTTTAGGAGTCTTCCTCTAAAAACTAGTGAAGCCTTAAAAGCATGCACTTAAGGGTTTTACAGAAAGTACAGGCCCCTTGCCTTTGCAAGCAACCCTAAGACTCCTCCAACAAAATTACTAAGAATTTGGCCTAGATGTCTGAAGTGTTCATTGCCGTTTGGATCAGAAAGTAAAGTGACCTGAGGAACTGAGAGAAAAAGACGGAGTGAGAGGTGAAAACTGAGCACAGGAGCTGTGTGGGAGCTAGGATGGGCAGTCATCCTTGCTTTAACAAGCAGGGCAAAATTTTAGTGGATATGGGTACTATTTACTTTTATACTGTCCCCCGAGAATTATTTTGAACCGCTCATTGATCTTTTAGGAGGCAGGAGGGGTCCCCACAACACCTGGCTTTCCGTTCTCATTTCCTCTTCGCTTCGGGGTTTTTATAGAATGATCCTTTTGCCCTATAAAATTCCAGTGAATCTAAATGTAAAACGAACCAGGCAGAATGCAACATTTGGCCCCCCCTCAACACCCCACTGCCAGGAATTTCCCTCTGTGCCGGGAGATTTAATAGCAGTGCTTTGTCTAGTAACTACGGCAATAGCAATCATGGCAATAATTCATTGCTTCATTTTTGGTTCCAAAATTTTTGAAGCATTTGCCTTTCTTTTTTATCCTTGTGTGGAATTGCTCTCTCATTCACAATATTTAGCAATTCACCAGTCTAGTATTTCTGTGCAAAATGATAATGTTTTCATATATTTAAATAACAATTTTATAGTCCACTGACATTGTCTTTTAATGCCTATTCCTGTGGACTCTTTTAGTACAGATTATTGATTTTCCTGCCACCTTCCCAACCCTGAATTTTAGTAGGCATTGTGGCTTGCATTTGTAAGTTCAACTTGGAATTGGCCCCTTTTCCATATGCAGCACTCCTACCTCCTCACCTTTCCAGCCATGTATCTTCTGACTTTCCTCACTCCTTTTGCATACTGCATTTATTCCTGTTGATTTTAGGTTTTGTTCTAACCTTTATTCCTCTGACATTTTCAGTCCCTTTTCCCATGTTTACCGGTCCACCCACCCCGCTCTCTTACCACACACACATAAGAACCTACAATCCAGAGGGTCTGATTCCTCCTGTTCTTCATTGCAAAAAGCATTTGCATGGCAAGCCATTGAAGTGCAGGAAAGTGTCTAATCACACTCTTTTACAGCGTGGTACCACATCATCTTTTCCTCCAAGGAAAGGAACCAATCTGAAGAGTTGTCCAAGGACTGCGCTTCTGCAGTCCTGAGGAAAGGCTTGCTCAGGTGCTGGGTGAGGGGTGGGGTGCTCACCAAAGGGTTGGGTGTGGATGGAGCACACTCACTGTCAGAGGGGTGCTCCTGCCAGATAGTTGTTAGAGTTCTTTCAGTACCTAATGAGCAGATATAAACTGAGAGATTTGGAAAGCGATGATTTGCTGAATTCAAAACATTTCCAACAAGCAATCAGCACAAGCCCTAATTGCTCCTCAGTCAGCTAGTCCCATCAGCTCCATCACATGCCATTGATGTTTACCACATGCTACTCTACAGGGTCCAATGGCCTTTGTGTTTTGAATAGCATGTCTTCAAAGCAAATTGTGCTGCTCTGATTCCAGGATGATGTGGGTTTAGGAGATGGTGGATTTTCTAAGTCATTTACTTCAGGAAATAATTTGTCAGAGTGTTACCAGGTTTTGTATCTTATTTCCTATCAGAATTTATCTGATTCAATTTCTTGGGTTTTCTTATGCCTTTTCCACTAAATAAAAGAATATGTACTCCCTTCTGTTTTCTACTTGTGAAGGCATTATGCTCTGTAATCAAATCACTCCTCAATCTTCTCTTTTAATAAGCTAACCAGGTTTGAGCATTAAGCTTTTAACAGCAAGATGTTTTTTCCAGAAAACAGAGTAGCTAGTGTGGTTATCTCCGGAGCTCTCTTGAGGCTTCTAAACCCCAGTATAAATGCAGCCACCAAAGCTGCAGGCTGTATTGCAGTACTAGCTTCACCTGTGTTTCACACAGGGATAAAATTACTTCTACTTCATGGATTACAGGGTTCAAACAGTCCTTTTTCACTAATGCATGTCACTCAGAGGTATTAATGAGGTTTTCTCTCCTGCTGTGAATTTTAATTCTTTTCAGAGACTCTGCTTTCCAGGGTATGGCCCTGCATTCTGTTGGTATATCCCATCTGTTAAGAGACATTTATTTCTGTGGCTTCCCTGTCTTCATTATTATTTACCAGTTTCTCAAAGACCCTGTATTTTAGCAGAAGCACTTTTTCTCCTCACTTTATAACTTCCATTGTTAAACAGTCAGGGGAGGGTAGTGGGGCCCCACACAAATCCCTCATGAAAGGGTTCCTGGACTGATGACATTCATTACATGGTTTCTTTTTCACATACTACTGAGAAGGGCTTATCGAGTAACTTGCTCTGGTTTGTAGCTTACAAAATGTTACACTTGTTTTGTTAGTGGACCCTGAGTGATCCGTGAATGCTCAAAGTCCTATATTCCCTTTATTTCCAATAACTCCAAGGCAAGCAAGGGTATGTTGAGGGCTCCACGTAGCAACATCCTGCCTTTTTATCTTCTCTGTCTTTCCTAAACATGTTACATCTGACTTTTATTTCAACCATACAGAGTTTTCCACAGGCTTTTAGTACTGTGACTTAATAGTGTGTTTTTTCTTCCCAAGAAGGTAAATTTTCTGTTAATCTTACACATATCTTAGATACATCTTACACACATGTCTTCATATCCCTGCAAGTGACTGTACACTCAGTTAGATGGGTGGGGTTTTTTTCTTAGTTTATCATTAACAGTCCCTTCCTTCCATCTCTTACCTGTCTAAGCAGCTTCTCTCCTGAGTAAAATGGCCCCTTGTTCCAATAAGCCAAGTCACATCTATGCTAGTAACAACTTGTCGTTTACCTTCCCTTGCCCATGAGCTGAGAATGAGCACAGAGGCAGCCACCTGGCCTTTCTTCCAAAGCTCGCACCCACAGCCTATTATATCCCACAAAGTCCCTCATGATACCCTGTCTTTGGTTCAGTCAATGACATGTGGAGGTTTGTAATCTGACTTTATTTTCCCATGCAGTCCTGCAGTCGCATGTCACATCTTTGTGCCAATGAGTCAACCTCACCACCATGCTGTGTTGAAGTGCCTTGTCTGCACTGTATTCACATTTTTCATTATCACATGGTGTCTGGAAGGATCATTAGCAATGGCTTGTTGTATACTGAAGAGATCCTTATTTTATTTTTTTTTTAAATAAAAAAATAAGATCAACACAAAGCATAGCACAAAAGGTGACATAGAGGGACCTGTGTATAATTGAAACTAGTCTTAGAAGGGAAGTGCCAGACAGCTGTGTCTAGTTGGTGCTGTCAACCCCACATAAAATATGTGCTCTGTAAACTGTGACTTAGTATGGTGATATTAAATCTACATTTATTTATCATGCACAGCTTTCTTCCAAACAATTCATTTCCTTTTGTTAACATAATTTTTTTAAGAATCCTGAAATAATTGATGCCTAAAATGAGATGGGAAAGCCTGTGTGCTAACTGTTTTTATGTTTCCAAAGAGGGAATGTATCCCAAATCATTCTTGCTTAATATTTAGCATAGATGACATTTAAGGAAGGGGAGTACAAAAGCATTACAGATTGTTTTGTCTCTAAGGGCTAGGTGTTTGCACTTTATTCTTGTAATGAAGAGGAAGATTTTTTTAAAGAAACACAGCTTCGACTTCTATTTTTCTACAGGAGAGTAATTTCTGAAATGTTAACATATTTTTATCACTTTCATGTTTTTCAGTGTTTCTAGAATACATAAGAACATATGCTTTCATTTAAGTACTTCTTGGATTTAAAAAGCCTTCATGGAAACTAATGTATCATGTCTTGCTGAGACACAATATGCAAATTCCACCTTTTTGTTAATTGTCGAAATCATTTCAGCCAGCTTAAATCACTGGAAGGCCTTGACATAAGTTCTTTCTTACTGAAATCAGAAGAAATTTTGCTATTCATTTCAACTGGGCTACAACATGTGCTGGTCTTTAACCAAATGATTGCACTTTTAAAGGCACACAAGAAATATTTATGGAAACAAAATGACTAATGGATAGGCCACTCTTTACATTTTCAAAGGTATTTATATCTCTTCAGTCAAAGCCAGGATGATACTTTCTTCAGTTCATTGTAGGTGGATTTGTTTGGACATCTCTTCATTATATTCTGCTTCCCTGAGATGTCAAAATAAATGTAATTCATGAAATTATTTAAGCTCCAGGAACCTCATTATGTTTGGAAAAAATGTGCTGTAAATTGACCTTTTTTAAAAACACTTGCTGTCTCAGAAAAACTCTTGTATAAATATTTAAACTGCGAACATCCTTTATTATTACCTTTTGATATGAGCTGCCAGGTGGTGGATCTATTTATATTTTAGTTTGCTTTAATTTCATTTTATTTATTGGTTTGGTGATTAAATTTCATATGAAAAATTCAAGAAAGTGCAGACAATAATAGTAAATATCAATTATGTAACCTCTTAGATGAGCCAGCTCAACAGAATGGCTAAGAACCCATCCATTTTCTCTATGCCAAGTAGTAATTTCTTTTAAAGATTATGCTACACATGAATAAATTACATTAATGTTCTCTAACAGAGATGTATCTTCAAAGACAAAAACAAAGAGAAGATTAGGGGAGAAAAAGGACTGGCAGTTCTAGATCAATTGTGAAAGGTATAAATGGAAATATAGTTTACATCATAAATGCATCTGCTACTAAAGCTCAGCAACAAAACAGCTAACTCATATAAATTGGTTCCCTGAATTTGAATTCCATTCCGACCCTGAAATACTTGCCTGTCAACAGTTTTAATTTCCAAGGGTTGTTGAATATTTTTTTCCTGGGTAATTTCAGAACAAAGCTTTAAAATCTACCCAGACCATCCAACACTAAAACAAGAAAACCCAAAATGGACTTGTCAAGGTCTTTCCTTGAGGGGGGAATTTGCAGAGATTCAGGACTAGCATACAGCTTTTTAAATAAAATGAAGAAAATAATCTCTGAAAACAGTGCAAACAGAATGCAAAATATTGTATCATACGAGGAAGATAATCACGCAATCCAGCCATCCTCGTTTCCATACATTTTTCTCATTGTCATTAAACTTTTGCTAAGTCTGCAGCAATGTGATATTGATGAGAAGCAACCTTAATACAGTTATTTCACTTTCCAAACATAGTAGAAGGTTTTCAAAGACAATGCTTGTAGAATCCAGAACAAAGACGTAAACTAATACATATAAGACATAAAAGGATGCTTAAGCTCTTGATAAACGGGTTCCAGGGAAAATAAGCTAAAAAGGCTGTGCATGCAGGTGCAAGAGTTTGGATCTGAAGTGACCTTGTGTTCTGAGCCTGCCCCATTGCTCTGTCTTGAAAGGAGTCTCAGACCTCAGAAATCATGGTTTGAAGCCAGAGCTAGTTTACACTGTCATCAGAACTTGGCCATCTATGGCTTTAGGTCCCACCCTAAAGGTACAGCTACCAAAAGTATAAAACCAAGCTCGATATGTTAGGCAGATTTTTTCCCCCTTAACTTTCATTGAAGTGCCAAACAGCTAAGAATCTTTTCATCTGGAAGAACTGCCCTCCCAAGTTATTGTGCACATCTCAGATGGTAGAAGATTTGAAGGATGCTGACAATTGCCTGTCTTAGTCTTAATGTTATGATAAAAAGCAGTGTCCAACAAGACCGGTAGGATGAAAATAACCCTAATTTTATTGTAGGCCCAGATTAAACAAAAACCACTTCTTTTTTTGTTTTGCTTTGTTTAGTTTTGGTTTTTTGTTTAAAAAGCTAATAGATGATCTTGCAAACCTTAATCCAATGTTCACAGACTCAAAAATAGATCAATTTAAAATCACTTCCTAAGTTACTGTCTAGGAGACAAATTCATCCTTATTATAGACATCACCATTAGTTTAAGTGGAATTATTCTTAAGAGTAAAACAAAGACAAGTTTCGTGTCCTTTCAGTGCCTGGAAAAAATAAAATAGACCTTACTGTATGACAGTCATATGTTATAACATCTATGAAATTAGTTCATTATGAACAGTGTCTTCTTAAGACTACTGTGTTCATTACATATTTGTGTTATCTGAAAAATATATAAAAATAGCATTTTCATATGGTTTGTCAATACTAATAAAAATCTGCAGCTTTCACAATTGGTTGTAGTGCTTCATTTTTCTCATATTGCTGTATGATATATGTGCAAATTTCTGGACTGAATTACATTATTAGAACTAGTGGGTCATGAAGCACAATTATTTTTCATAGAATGCATGTTATGAGAGTAATACAAAATCATTCTCCAGATCAGTTCTTTTCTTTAAATGTCTTGAACTGTTCTTTGAAATTGATGGGGTTTGCTGAAAAAGAATTGTAGTCATATGAGAGCTTGAGATATTTCTGTGTTTTCTTCTTAGGTGGTTTGTATTACTAAATACAATGGGGTTTTAGCTTTTAAAAGCAATGTTTCTCTTTTCGTTGCCTTTGCGTGAAGGCCAGCATGATGAGGAGCTTCCTGTATTATAAGAATAAAGCCTATGCCCAAGACTAAAATATGATCACATTCAGCCAAGGCTTTTTGTGTGCTTTTGTAAAAGTTTTTTCTCAGTCATTACTCTACTATCTTGTCATTGCTATTTGCACTTGAACTTTTTTAAGCTGGATGGGGAATTTTATCTCATCCTGTTCTTTCTACACTTCTTTTCTAAATATTTACACTAAAAATGAGCTAAATAAACAGAATTGCTTCCTGATCTCCAGGATATTTTAATCCTTTTAGTGGCTTTTCATGTCTCCTTTCTTCCTGCTGGACTGAAATGCAGAAAGATGATGGTGTGATTTGCAAGCTGCACTGAAGTGTTTGCAGCAGTTGTGTAGGCTTTTGAGATTGTCCTCTACAAAAGTAGAAGAGCCATTGACAAAATGTGCTCGTGTCATTTGACTAGCCATTACCGTTATGCGTAAAGTCCTCCTTTGAAAGAAATAATTTGATATTCCATCAAAGAACTGGATGTGAAAATTGCTCTTCAGCAAGATGACAGATAGGTGGAAGCTGCTAATTGACCTGTGCTGTAGGTAGTCCTGTATTTTCTTAATGAGGCTGCTAATTGTAAGATATTTGGGTTTAGAAGCCAAGACGGTATTTTAGAAAACATTTTTTGGTTTAGAGGGTGGGGTTTTTTTGCATTCTTTCCTACTTGAAAAAGATTTTATTCTGTTTTCCTTTCCCTGGACATTTCAAACATTGGAAATGTGAAAAGAAAAGCAGAAATAAGGTGTTGGATGTCTAAATTCTAGAAGAAGCTGCAATACTGCACTGTGCACAAGTGGAGTCCATGTCACCAGCCAGCACTGTACAGAATTTATGAGCAACTGTTAGGAAATCCTATAAGATGATGCGGATTCTGCTCTTAACCAAAATTAGTCAGTAGGCAGACAGTGGTTTGCCATCTACATCACATATGGGCTACCACCAGTGTGACCTATTGCTTGGATAAGTTCAGTCTGTGGATGAAAAGAAACCAAATATTTAAAACAAAGCTGAGGTTTATGCTGAAAGTAAAGGACAATGTTCTGGGGAGGCTGTGGTCATAACACCACCGCTCTGTGTGCAGATACAAATCTCTACTCCAGTTGGCAGCATATAGGTTCAGGAGTGTTCACAGACCCTAGTTTGCCACATTGAAGAGGTACCTGTGAATAAGTGCCTGCCGTTTTTGGTTGTCCCAGAAGCTGTCCCATTACAGCTGTCATAGGTACTTCCCAGTCAGACTGCAATGTTGCAGCACAACTCTGCTGGACAACCCCAAAAGTCCCCAGCTCACATGGACTGCTGCAGAACATCCCACATCCCTCTTATCATGTAAAGGGAATTTTTCTTTAACAACAACGATTTTATATCTAACAGGAAAATAATTTCGGTGTTGCACACATAATTTATTCTGGAGAACGGATGAAAAAATGATTCATACATGTCTGAGATTAGTTAAAATGCTTCTAGAAATCTTAGGAAGTATTTGAACACAGGGTAAAGAAGGCAGTAAAACAACTTTTACAGAATAATGGACAACTTGTATTTCTGTAGATAATGTAACACCAAATGCTTTTTTTGTCCACAGGATGTAAGTCAAGGACTGCAGTAATGACGCTGACACACAAATTTTGAGCAGATCCCACAGCAGCTTGACAGTCCCAGAGCACAAGTCCTCATCTGAAATACAGTTGCTTCATCTGCTAATCCCCTGGCAAGAACACTCTTCTTGCTTTCACATCAGTGTGGTGGGAGAAACACTCCTACTCGCACTGGATAGAAAATACACGTACCAGGCTTGTTTTCCTCTCACTGCTGCTCCTTTTCTTTGTTGCTTTACTCAGTGTCATGGCAATTCCTCCTCCACTTGCTATTGTCTCATCTCCTAACTTGTACTACCATCACTCTGGAAGAACACTGAACAGAAGCGCTCTTTGCTGAAGCCCACCTGTGCCTTTCTTGCCTTTTTGAATCCTTGCTCTCAGTAAGGAACAGGTCATTCCTGCAACTTTGCATGGTGATGGGCGGCAATATATATCAAAAGCTGTCTAGAGCCTATAGACTCCTTCAGTTGCATTTGTCCCAAGTACTGCTGTTCTAGCAATCACGCAGTGAGAGTTGAGATACTTACCAAAGCTGTCTCACCTTCACAAAACACGATATTCACGCTTGTCTTTTCCATAAATTCCGCAATCCAATTGATGTATTCAGTCTGTGGAAATTCAAGCCTTTCAAATATAGCTCTACCCATAATTGTAGCAGAACTCTTCCTGTTGAGAAGGATTAAGAATTACAAGTTGATGCACATTTTGGTTGCATAGCCATCTTTGCTGAGTCCTCATCCTGTTATTCAACCAAAGCCATTCTGATTTCACTGCCTCATTTTTTTGCTATTCAGTTTTATCTCTGATTAGACCTCTGTGAACCAACTGATTCAGAACATCATACAGTGCTCATTTTTCCCCTTCTTAACAAATAAAGCCTCTGCAGTATAATGTGTTTGACTGATAGGCAGGCTGGTTGGTAAGTAGGTAGGTAGGTAAATACACAGGCAGATAGATTGATAGCTAGGTGGATTTCAAAGATTTTTAAAATTTAAAAGTGTCTTATTTTAATGGCAAAATATGTCTCTAAGAACTAACCCATGTTCTAATTGTGAGCGACCCCTGAACTACTCACAGCCTGACATATCCCAAGTCTGTTGAGACTTTTATCTTCTAACTTCAGAGAACTGGAGTTGTCTTACTGTCTTTCAATAGAATTGTAGTTGTTAAAGAAAAACGGATTTTGGCTACAAGGTCTTTTATGACCAAGACCTTGAGATGTTCAGAAAACACACCCCTAAGTACATGTAACAAAGACATTAGCCCACACCTGAGCTGTCTCTGCAACTGGAAGTGGTAGATTTGCACTGCACCCAGGCCAAGAAGCGATGATGATGATGTGGTTTTACAATGTATACTATCTATTCAGAGATAGGTTAGAGCACCTAGCTGCTTCTTCCAACCTAAATGATTCTATGATTCTTCTGCTGCATGTGTGGGAATGCAATGCTCCACCGAGAATGAGGACTGTCATGTTCAGACGACATGTAAGTCTGGATACAAACCCCTGCCTTTTCCTCACCTGCAAGTGATAAATACATTGATGACTGGTCAGATCTTCCCTGGGGAAATGGAAGAAGATTGCTTTCTCCATCTCTGACATTTTCTGGTGATACAGATTTAGACAGAAAATATAACCAGGCTATGGCTTTGTTCTCTTCCCCCTGAAGCACAGGTAGCAGGCACTTCATAATGAAAGCAAAAGAACACTCTCCTCATTCTTACATTTACCTCTTTGACTGGCTTCACTCTTACCCAGATTTGTTCAAGACCATTTTTCACTTGATTCCAGATTGCTTGTGGATTTTTTCACATCTTTTTCACTTCCTATGGCAACAACGGCATCCAGCGTGGACACTATAGCTGCATGTGCTTCTCTCTGTGCACCTTCCTCTCCTTTGCCACTCCACTGCTGACATTTCTGGCTAAATCTCAAAGCGTGCATTTGAAGTCCCTACTCAGAGCCGAGCACATCATATTCTTCTGCAGCCCAGTATCCTGTGGAAGGGAAACCAGGCAAAAGGGCAGAAGGGACACGTAGGAAATTGTGACCAGATCCCAGCTGGCATGACTAGGGACCAGGTCTCAAGAGATATCTGCTTAAGATAAACACCTTCTCTGTACTTTGTGAGCAACAGCAGCACAAAGGGAAAAAGAGAACTCTTCAATTTCTAACTGTAATTCCTAAAGTGAGAACCCCCCAAGAGTTATCCTGTAAAGAAAGGCTGTAAAATGAGCCCACTTAGACACCTGAGAATCCATCTAAGAGGAAGCTTTAATCAGAATTCAAATACAGACAAACTTCAGTTGGGCGCTCACAACTTTTTAGACACTGAAAGCAATCAATGAGGTTGCACAAATATGTAATAAACTGGATGAATCTGTTCCTGTGCACATAGACCAGATCATCCTACCATTATTTATGTACTGATTTATTTTTGCAGAGGTAGCTCATTTATTAATTCCTCCATGCAAAAAGATCCATTATTTTCAAGGGGTGTTGCACTGTTACACATATTTCACTTAACTACAGAGGTGACAGGGCTAGCAGTTAAATGGGAATGTGATTATCAAGGAGAAAGAAGCGTTGATGCAGGTGAATGATGGGAGACAATGGAAATGGGGAAAGCAGGCAAAGAAAGCAAAACAAAATAAAACCTCCCACAAAATCTAAGATCATCTCCATGTCATACAACTGGTTTTAAAAATCCCAAGCCAAAATGTACCTCCACTCGAGATGAGCTGAAGAATTTTGTAAGGTTTTTCTTTTTTTCCTCCCCAAAGGAAAAAGTAGAATTAAACAACGATATTGAGCTCCAAAGCTTGTCCACAAAGTAGTATTTCAGCTCCATGATCAGCCATCAAAATGTACTGTGTTTTAAATAAGGAGTTTGTGTCTCTGAGGGTGTTCTTTCCTGAGTGGAAGAACATTTAAGACACACATTGCACAGTATTTGGGAAGAAGAAAAAAAGCAAAACCTGAATCAACAAAGTAAACCTGAAAACACCAACTCAGAATAGGTTATTGATTAGGAATCACTCCAGTTAAGACAGCAAATAGAAAACAAACAAACAAACAAAGACAATTGAGCCACATAGTCTGTGTTTCCCCTGAAGCAGAAAGGTGCTTGCTTTATACTCTTTCTCATCCCACTTAGATTTAGAATATTCTTAAGCCTGCTTTGATAATTGTTTCTATGAATGGGGGAAACACATGTGCAGGAAACAAATGGGTTATATGAAATTGCTACTACTAACCTTCAGGACAATTCTCTTGAGTTCTTAGTGTTAGATGTAAGGCCAGAATTTACAAATATGACTTTATTTCCTGGTATCTTTTTTCTAAAGTGAAGAATAACTATAGAATGGCATCTGGTGTGGTAGCCATTAGTTTCCCAGGTGGTCATTTGGACACATTTTGGTAGCTGATGTGGAAGAACGGGCACTCGTAGTGCACAATCTCTCTCTTCTGAAAGTATATACTTAAAATGGATCAGATACATCACACTTTGAAAGTGCCTAGTTCTGTCGGTGAACCTAGGCCCCAATGTTTGGTCAGAAGAATATCCTTTTCATGTCCATCTACAAAACCATCTCTGTCCTAACTCTTAGTGACTTGTGCACCGGTTTATCCCATTCCCACTTTTTATAAAGAAAATAAAATTGTGTCTTGTTTTCTCTCTTTTTCTGTGGCACCCCTTTACTGGAAAATCTCTGTCCCATGTAAGCATGGCAGTGTGACTAAACACATTCATCCTCTCTTTGCTAAGTGTTGTACCCCTCAAAACTTTTGCTGTTGGTTATCCCATCCAATCCTTGAGCCGTTCGTTTAGGGGGTCTTCTTCAGTCTCCAGATTTTCAATACTCGTTTCTCATGTGGGTACCAGTTTCCATTAGTTTTTTCACCTCACTAAATGTAGAGGTAATATTCTTTTTTGATGCTCTGTGAGCACTCTTGGCCCAGCATCTCACACAGGTGCTGGTGTTAAGCCAACTGGTTAAACTTCTTGGTATCAGAGATTAATGTCTCAGCTGCCTCTTACAATAAATGCCCTCAGTTATGAGTTCCTTTGGATAGAGACTCTCTCTTACTGTATTCTCACTGTATTTTCTGCTTAATATGATCTATTCCTAGTATGGACCAATGTTTCTCTTGTACCACATGGCTCTCACAGTGTGGAGCTAACATATTTGGGTGAGTGAGAAAAGTGGTACTGTGTAATTTTTTGCTGAGGACCCCTTCTTTTAGCTAGCGTTTTGGTCAAATTTGGCCCTACCCAAAGATCAAAAAAATGCACTCTTCAGAAATAACAAGTTGGATGGAACTGCCTTGTCAGGGATGCTAGCTTGGTTGTCAAAGAAGAAGGGTAGCTGCATCATAGGCAGGGACATTGACCTATTAGTTTTGCTGTGTTGCTGAAGAAGCAGCTTTAGAGAGGCGCCACAATAGGCATGCTTTGTTTCCTGGTTTCAGAACTTCATGCGACTGATAAACAGCAGATATAATTTATCAAATATGTGCATATGTTGGGTTATTTTAAAAGAAAGAAAAAGAAACAGTATTTCTCTGCTGTATAATAATTCATCATCATCTGCAGATTTTCCTCACTTGTTTAGGAGAAGACCCATGGTTTGGGTGACTTACTGAGCCCTGCACCTACTAACAGGAAGTTAGCTTTTGGAGGCCATTGTCTTTCTCTATCGACTTGAGAATCTAGAAGAGTTCTGTCAAGGTGTGGGAATAAAGTATTTTCTGGACTTTTTCCTTAGTACGACTGAAGTTAGCTGCTAATTATTTGAGTGACATTTTTGTTAATAGCTTCTGATGTTTTAATTTATTTATGTTAATATTAGAGGATTTCTTTAGCTTAAGTGTTATATCTACAGGTATATCAGCTGGAAAAGGATGGTTAAAGAAAGTGTACCCCCGCTGATGAGCGAGACTGGCAAGCTGGTAACAGCAGATGAGGAGAAGGCTGAGGTACTCAACAACTTTTTTGCCTCAGTCTTCACTGGGAACCTCTCTCCCCACCCCACCCAAGTTGATGGATGGCATGAGGGGGACCGGGAGGGCAAAACCCCTCCCATTGTAGGAGAAGATCAGGTTCATGACCACCTGAGGAACCTGAACGCACATAAGTCCATGGGACCTGATGAGATGCATCCCAGAGTCCTGAGGGAATTGGCCGATGTAGTCGCCAAGCCACTCTCCATGATATTTGAAAAGTCATGGCAGTCAGGTGAAGTCCCTGGTGACTGGAAAAAGGGAAACATTGTGCCCATTTTCAAAAAGGGTAGAAAGGAAGAGCCTGGGAACTACCGACCTGTCAGCCTCACCTCTGTGCCTGGGAAGATCATGGAACAGATCCTTCTAGAAGCTATGCTAAGGCACATGGAGGCCAGGGAGATAATTCGAGATAGCCAGCATGGCTTCACCAAGGGCAAGTCCTGCCTGACGAACCTAGTGGCTTTCTATGATGGTGTGACAGCATCAGTGGACAAGGGAAAACCAATGGATGTCATCTATCTGGACTTCTGCAAAGCCTTTGACACGGTCCCCCACAACATCCTTCTCTCTAAATTGGAGAGCTATGGATTTGATGGGTGGACTGTTTGGTGGATAAGGAACCGGCTGGATGGCCGCATCCAGAGGGTAGTGGTCAATGGCTCGATGTCCAGATGGAGACTGGTGACGAGTGGTGTCCCTCAGGGGTCCGTACTGGGACCGGTGATGTTTAACATTTTCCTCAATGACTTAGACAGTGAGATCGAATGCACCCTCAGCAAGTTTGTGGACAACACCAAACTGAGTGGTGCGGTTGACACACCAGAAGGACGGGATGTCATCCAGAGAGACCTGGACAGGCTGGAGAGGTGGGCCTGTGTGAACCTCATGAGGTTCAACAAGGCCAAGTGCAAGGTCCTGCACCTGGGTTGGGGTAACCCCCAGTATCAGTACAGTCTGGGGGAAGAAAGGATCGAGAACAGCCCTGCTGAGAGGGACTTGGGGGTGCTGGTGGATGAAAAGCTGGACATGAGCCGGCAATGTGCGATGGCAGCCCAGAAGGCCAACCGTACCCTGGGCTGCATCAGGAGAAGCGTGGCCAGCAGGTCAAGGGAGGTGATTCTGCCCCTCTACTCTGCTCTGGTGAGACCTCACCTGGAGTACTGCATCCAGCTCTGGAGCCCTCAGCACAAGAAGGACATGGAACTGTTGGAGCGGGTCCAGAGGAGGGCTACTAAAATGATCTGAGGGCTGGAGCACCTCTCCTATGAGGACAAGCTGAGGGAGTTGGTCTTGTTCAGCCTGGAGAAGAGAAGGCTGCGGGGAGACCTGATTACGGCCTTTCAGCATCTAAAGGGGGCCTATAGGAAAGATGGGGACAATCTTTTTTAGTAGGGCCAGCTGTGACAGGACAAGGGGTAATGGTTTTAAACTGAAGCAGGGTAGGTTTAGACTGGATATAAGGAGGAAATTCTTTACAACGAGGGTGGTGAAACACTGGAGCGGGTTGCCCAGAGAGGTTGTGGAGGCCCCATCCTTGGGAACATTCAAGACCAGGTTGGATGGGGCTCTGAGCAACCTGATCTAGTTAGTGGTGTCCCTGCTCACTGCAGGGGGGTTGGACTAGATGACCTCTAGGGGTCCCTTCCAACCCAAAACATTCTATGATTCTATGATTCTATGATTCTATGATCTGCCCAGTCTACAGAAATATTATTTGGGAGCTAGATGCCTACATGTTTCACATTGCATTGTCCTGCACAGCTGCTTTCTGAAAGAAATATCTTCCAGCTTTTCAAGTATTTACTGCTTAGGCTGTGATTTTATGATGGCCCTAAGTCAACTGAAGTGGAGCCTGTCTCACCTAACCTTGGCCATGTATTCCCAGTTCTCCTTTTTTGCCACCTCTACTATGCATCCTGATGCTCGATGAACTGGTTCAGTGAACTGATCTGCCTGAAAACCACCCCAAATATAAGAAAAAGTGATGGGTTTCTGACTGGACTAGTTTCATGATTCATTGATATCATACAGGCATTGGCACAGGGCTGGTGATGGGAACACATAGCTGAAGATAATCAGGAGAAGAGAGATGTGAATCTCCCTGACAGCGCCAGCCTGCCCTTTGTGTGGCTTCAATAGGATCTGGGACCTAGTATTTGCCTCATCTCTACTTGGTGTACTGCTTTTGTCTTGCTTGCACTCTCTGACCATCTTTCTTAAATAAATATATTTGCCATTTCCCTGGATTTCCACCACTTCAGCTTTTATTGTTTTATTGTCCTTCATGAAGAGGCCAAGGAGGCAGATCTGAGTTATAGGTCTGGCCTGAGCACTGCAGCTTTTTGCTGACCTTTTCGTAATGGATTACAAGTAAGCTGGTAAAGGCTCTAGCCCAAAGAAAAGTCTGCTACCTTTATTGGTATCTAACATAAAGCCTGTACATATATCCCTCTTGACGGCTTCAGTTTAGGAATTAGAGTTCTCTTGAATCATTTTGGTGTTTCACTATGGAGAAAGCCAGAGGCTGAGGAGCAGTTTCAGCAAAGGCTAGAGGCACATCCAGCATTGCAAGGAGCCTCTTCATTGCTGCCTTCTTACACAGACAAAATGTACTTGCTCTTGATCTGCATACATGGCCTTACAGGGACCTGTGGCATTTGAATTCAGTGTCCAACATCAGCCAAGTTTGGAAAGGTCTGAAGTTCTCAAAGAGACCATCAAGATCCCTGCGTGATTCATAGAAGGAAAAGAATGACTCTGTAATGAAGAAAAGTGAGTGCCAGTTAGGGGAAGGTTTTCTCCCATGGAGGAAATGCTGCTAAACACAAGAGGAACTTTAGAGGACAAAACCCTCGTAAACAGCATAAAACCCCAAGAATCTTTAATCGGAATCCACTTTTTTAGAAATCAGCATCAGTTTGTTAACAAAGATATATTGAAAATCAGAAACCATTACCTCTAGAGCCCACTGAACTATTTATTATATATCAAGATAGCTTGAACTGCATTTTTATTTCTTGCCTGTTCTTTAGGTAAGTAGATTATCCACATGTTCTTCTTCCTTTCAAGAAGTTCTCAGTGACAGTGTAGACCTAATGTTATTGCAGAAGTTTATTCATTCCTCTTGCATCAGTATTCATCACCAATATAGAGCCAGTCTGAGGTTGGCAGTGACTCAAGGGCAAGCAGTCATTTTTCTAATCAATGCACCTTCAAAAAAGTCATTTACCATCCAAGTCTAGACATATAGCAGAAACCGACTTTGCTTTGCTCTACTTAACATCCAATCTATTGTCTCAAAAGCTGAGAGCAACCTGAATTTCCGTTGCCTCACGCAGATTTGGCAGGGTGCCATATGGATTGTTACGCTTACCAGGCGCTGTCTCTGGAGCTCCCTGTAAATAGCCTCCGAAGCCTTTGAATGGCAGAATCCACAATCAGATCATGTCATTCCTCTTTAGGATTCATTCTGAGTACTGAGAATGCTTTGGTTTAACTTCCACGAGCTACCTTTCACCTATAGTTCTAAGTATTACCCACCATTCGAGTAGGGATTTTCTTTGATCGCAACACTTCTCTGAACACGTCCCAGGCCTTGTATCACCCTATTTTTATATGATCAGACTATTGTCAGTGAGCTCTGCAAAGACTGACACAGACTTGTTTTGTAAGGATGACATCTCAGTTCAAAATCACTTCAGTCATGCTTGCAAAGCTCTACATAATTTAATGGTCAAACTCACAGCACAAATGAGGTTTTTCCGCAGGAATCAGAAGTATTGGATGCTATGTGTAAAGACTTACTTCTTTCTTCTTCTTGCCGCTAACACTTCTTGACCTGTTCCTGCCAGTGGGGTCACTTATCACTCTCAAAACTTGCTTTCGCTGTATAGGATATTGCCACTTTGAAAGCACTAGCAGGGTGAGTCATCACTTCCTATTGATAGCACTACAGACTTGGGCAATTCTGCTGTGTCTCCTGCTCCTGATAAAATTGCTCTGCGATGCAGCCATAATGCAAGCTACAGCACAGTTCATTTTAGACCTCAGGGACTTAAATCTTATCAGTCAGGGAGTGGAGGAGCTCTAAAGGACCACTGGGCCACTGTATAATTTAAAACCTGAAAGATTTATATGGCAAAAAAGGCCTATCCTTAAAACTGTTATTGCATCATTATTTCAGATTAGTTCTGAGGACAGATATGCAAACTGACACACTTAGTATAAAAAAACATGATGGAAAAGGGGTCTAATAACCCTCAGGTGTTCCAGAAGACCCTATTGATTCAAATTGCCCAAGAGATTTATGGAAAATAGACTAAGAGGCTGCTCTTGGGAGGGGTTGCTGCTCCTTTCTCCATCAGCACTGAGTGTAAGATGTGCTCAATAGCCAGCGTTTTACTTTTTCTCTCCTCCAGTAGAAATATTGATCTAATGACAAATGCCTGCAATATTTTCAATAAGCATTCTTTTGATCCTCTATCCAATGGATTTACTTAACCTTTGCGGCTTGCTTCAGTTTTCTGATACTTGTTTTATGGATCTGTAAATGTGGGAGAACAAAGAAACCGCTCATGGTCAGCATGGAGAGATCACCTTGGACTATGCATTATAAGGTATAATGGTGAAACTATTCTCTACCTCTCCTTTGGGTCATCACTTCTGCAGCTGTGAAAGCGTGGCCTGGTGCAGGACAGGCATCCAGGAGTAAAATGACATGCATGTAGAGGTTTTTTCTATCTGGCTATATAAAGTATCCGAGTTAGTTGTGGGCAGCAGTTTCATGCTGTAGCCATCTAACCAGCTGACTTGCTTGTGTCCAAGCACTTTGTGAAATGACATGCTATCTTTGAAAACAGAGCTCTTTAAGATTGAAACTGAAGCCCGAACTGCAGGAACGTTTGTCAGTATTCTAGTTTGAAGTATTCTAGTCATGTGTCAGAAGTAAAAATTATCTGCTGTGACAGAAAGCGGTTGGTAATGATCAAAACTACATGGTGGCTCATTCTAAGAGACCACATAATCAGCCTTTTTATCTGACCATTTGAACTGTTCTGTAGTAGCATATCTGATTTCTTTCATTGTTAATAGTACCTATTTCTCATTTTCCTTTTTTCCAGAGACTCAGTAGCTACCACACCACTCTTCAAATGATTTTTCCTGTGTTTAAATTCCTCCTTCAGGCTGAAGTTCCTAAACTACTCACAACCAGGCATTCATCTAACCTCCAGGCAGGTGATCCAGTTAGTGACTTGTTGCTTGCCTTTGTGGGAAGACTTGGCACCAAGGGTGCCCTTCAGAGGGTTTGGGCTGGTTTCTTGCTGAAAAGCAATAAAGGGTGTATGCTGGATGTTAGCACCTCTTGACTGCTGGCCCTTAGGTAATTCCGAGCAGATGTTGGGCAGTCTAATCCTGTTTTTTCTTGGTCAGGTCTGCCAAGTTTCCTGTTTGCATCAGGCATATTCCATGTTAAGGAACACTTTCCCCTGGTTCTCCCTTTCCATGTCATGCTTCTCCTTGACTTAGTCTGGTCTTTCCTAGTGCTGAACAGTTCAGAGAAGTCCATGTTTTTGTTGGCAGGAGAGCTTTGCAGTGAAAATGTGTGCAAAGCCCAGCTGTAGAGTAGAGCTGCAGGAGAGAAAACCCACCACAACTACACGATCAAAATAAGACTTGGCATGGTGGAGTATCTGTGAGGGAAGCCAAAAAAAAATGGAACAAGTGGTGAGGGAAGAGAGGGAATGGAAAACAGAGACAGAGAGGAAAAAGGTAAAGGAGGTAGAAATGTGAATTAGGACAAATACAAAGTGAAGGGGAAAGGCTAGAGGATGGAGATTCTGCGACTGCCTGAGAAAGAGCCAAATGAGTCATCTCTTTTACTGACAACTGCCTTGCCACCAAACTGCGTGGTGGTCTCTTCTTCTTCCTCCCCCTCAGACAACCCAAAGGCTCAGGGATGCGGTCATGCTACAGCCCTCTGCCTCCCCCTCTGCACCCTAACCCAACTGAAACATGAGCTGAGCAGACAGACAAATATTTGGAGCCCTTCAGTCAACATCATATGTTGGCATTGATCTGAGCCACAGCAAGGGCTCACAAGGGTGGGAAAAGGGAGCTGATTAATGAGGGCAAGACCCTTGGCATCATTTGCTCTTCAGGTAGCTGTTGTGAGATGCTGACCTTACCCTAATATCATCTTCAGTCACCTTTGTTGCAAAATTAGGTACTATCCTTTATCACCTACCTCCAAAGGGTACAACTGGTCTCCACTGTCTTTTTAAAAGCATTTTACATATTGAAAGAAAATGAGGTAACTGCTTTTCCAAACACCTATACCCCCTTTTCCTCAAAACTTCATCCCTGAAATCTTCTTTTCATTCCTGTTCATCTCTTCTTTATTCTCTGAATTATTATGTCCTTCCTTAGTAGTGGTGCCTAAACTGGGAGAGGACCCTGCAGATCATCTCAGATTTCCAAAGGCAGACAGCAGAGCAGAGCAGCTGCTCCCGGGTCCTGCAGATGACACTGCTGCTAATACTTCTCACACTAAGGTTTTTCTTTTCTTGCACATGCCCTTACATTGAATCTCAGGGAATGTGTACTCAGTTAGGCAACTGATCTCTTCATCCTAAGGTAAGCCTCAGTCTGGGTACTAACATAACACACTTCCAGCATCTCCTGTTCAGACCTTTTACTGCACATGAGTCTATATGGGTTCAGTAGTATCACTCCAAGCTGTGAGACAGTACCTAGGCTGCAGGACCTAACCTGCTTATTACCTGGAACCAATGGCTTAGGCTCTTTAACACTTCCAGAAAATGTTTCCAATGCAATGGCTTAAATCCATCTTCTTGATATGTCATGGAAGAGACTACTTCCACTTACTGAGCTGATTGAACAGTGGCTGAAGATGCTTCTACACCCAGCTGAGATGTGTTTCTACGAGGCCTTGAGAGTTCTCTGCAATAAAGCTCTGCAGCATTTCTCTGTGCCTATGTGGCATGGAGACTTCTATTTCTTCACAGTGCTACTGTCTTGGCCCACACTTTCAACATCCTTATATATATGCTAGACGATAAAAATGTTAGCAAGGTATTAGTGAGATCTTGGGTTGGTAGGAATTCAATAGCCTGAGGTCCTGTAGGACCCACAGATATTTTTTTTTTTTCTGCTAAGTTGTTCCCAGCCTGTTATTCCCCATTTTGTATTTGTGCATTTGATTTCTCTTCAAAAAGCATAGCATGTTGCATCTATCTTCATCCAGTTTAGTCTGAAAGATTTCAGACCACCCCTCCCTGTATTCATCAAGAATGAGCTGATCCTGGCAATGCTCCTGAGCTTGCTTTTGCTCAGGAAGTTCAGATACATATTCTTTGCTGGAGCAGCAAGTTCTTAAACAGAAAATGGAAAGTAACTGTTAGTAACGGAGACCTCCTGCAGCTCTCAGTGTGAGATGCCCTTCAGTTTGAAGTGAACTGTTGATAACTTCATCTAGAGGTTTGAGGAGGTTTGAGCAAAGAAGATAAACTGCTACACTAAATAATGAGGATAATTCTTCCCCTGGGGGGGGGGGGAAGCATGGTAAATGTCAAAAGCAGAGTAAAAAGAAAGGTATGTAATAAAGGATGACTGTAAAGAAAATAATGATTAATAAAAGAAAAAAAAACCCAAACAAAATTAAAAGTTCAAGGTTTTTTTTTCAAAATGCAATCCACTAGGTGTAACAAGGCATTAAGAAAGGATTAGTCTGTAGGTGTCTATAAAAGCATGGGTTTTGGGTAACATTTCTCTTGGGTATCAAAATTAGGCTGAATGTCCTGTAATTCCTGTCCTCTGCCTTTCCTTTTTGTAAGATTATGTCCTCCTATACCTCCCCTGCTCTCCCTGGCCTGTGTGAGATCTCAGATCGTTGCCAGCTGCTTTGCTCCTTAAGTACCCTGGCATGGATTTTGTCAGGCACTGCTGACTCAAATACATCTGCACAGTCTAAATATTCTTTAATTTACTTTTTACCCTGCTCTGGTCTGTGTTGCCCCATTTCCCTATTTACTTTGTTTCAGTGTCTGGTGAAGACTAATCTCCTTCCTGCAGCCTGAAAGAAAGCAGGCACCCCATACTTCAGCTTTCACTGAATCACCTGACTTCTGTGCTTTTTTGTTAAGGACTAGATTTTCTCTGAGGCCTTTCTCTGTCTGTCTTTTCTACTTGCTGCAGTTCCTGAACCCTTCCCATCCCACCAAATTTCAGGTGCCAGTTCATGCTTAGGTTTCACTCCGACCTATGCTCTCCTGTTTATGTCCCATGCCCTTGCATGTAAACATCCCAGATACTCAGCAGATCACTGCATTATCATCTCTTTTGCAATTTACCATCCCATGTCTTTAATTTGATTCCCTCCCATTTTTTACCATCACCTGTAAGCTTCTGTCACTAGCTCCTTTTAATCTGGCATTAAATTATTTAACCACTAGAGGATAATGTGCACAAGCACACTTGCAATCATACCTATTAAATTAAAAATGTCAGTATTGTTTCTGGTTAGTGGTATGTAGCCACATCTAAATGAGATGATTCATCTGCGAGCAGGTCACAACTCTCTGCCGTAGTACAAGCTCTGCAGATGTGAGAATTTGTCCTCAAAATATCATTTTAGAAACAGGGATTCTCTGTGACGGGTTTCAACCATATTCAGGTGGGAAATGTGGAACATGTTGATTTAAAAGCAGTTACCCTACTACAAAATACCTACCTAAAATTGTAGAGTCTGGTGATCTCAATCATAGATAACAGTGTGATAAACATATTGTAGTTTATTAACTAAAAAATGCTTTTTTTACTGAGACCTAACACAGGCCATAGGGTATTTCAGCCAAAAAACCCCCACCTCACTACCTCATAAAAAAAATCTGTTAATTTTTAGCTTTTTTTAATATAAAGCAACATTGGCAGAAACCTTGTTTTCATAACTCATGAGATTTTTACCAGCGGATATACCCAATTTTTGATTATAATGTGGTGTAACAAACATTCTGCAAATCAAAGCAAACAACCTCTGGGAGTTCTCAGGACTGTTATTATCTTAGCTCTAGCAAATACAAACTCCAGGCTGAACATTTGGTCAGCTATAAAATGACTACAGATGTGGACCATATTTCATCAGAGCTCTGTTTATTAGGTTGTCATATTTCTACAAGGAAACCCCTGGAGAGGGGGTTTCAGAGTTTTTCTCTTTTGAAATGGAGGTTTGTGGATTCTTTCATGGGGGGAAGTGAAGCTTCTCACATCAGGAATGCAGCACCCACCATCTGCAGCGCGGACCCCACTCAGGTCGGGGCCAGCTACCCAGTGTTTGCACTTCGCAGTTTCATCTCTGCTGGCTTGTCTGCCCATCATCTGCTCAGGGCATCCTGGCTGGGCTACATGCACATCAGGGTAGACAGCCCCAGCGTATTCGGGGCCCTCCAACACTGGCTGCAGTCAGCATAGGACAGTTTTGCCCTGAGGCCACCACCCTGTGTCCTCTTGTCACTGTTGGTGATGCTGTGTCAGGAATCTGAAGCAATTTTATACAGGCTTACTTAGAGTTTGGGTTTTTTAATTCCTATTTCTTTCTACTTCAAAACTAGAACATGCATAGCTACTTCCTTTAAAGAGCTCAAAATTAATTTTGTTTCTTGCATCATGCTATCATAGAACCATAGAATCATAGAATGTTTTGGGTTGGAAGGGACCCCTAGAGGTCATCTAGTCCAACCCCCCTGCAGTGAGCAGGGACACCACTAACTAGATCAGGTTGCTCAGAGCCCCATCCAACCTGGCCTTGAATGTTCCCAGGGATGGGGCCTCCACCACCTCTCTGGGCAACCTGTTCCAGTGTTTCACCACCCTCATTGTAAAGAATTTCTTCCTTATATCCAGTCTAAATCTACCCTGTTTTAGTTGAAAACCATTACCCCCTTGTCCTGTCACAACAGACCTTGCTAAAAAGATTGTCCCCCCTTATCCAGTTTAACTAATGATATCAATCCATTTCAATTCTTACTCCTTTGCTTAAATTACTTTGCATCTCTGGTAATATGAATACTCGTCTGCTAATCAGTACACTGGAGATATTCCCATTGATTTTTTCTGTCTTTTTCAAAGAACCTGTTCTAGTAAATTATCAATTGCCACTATCTAAATAGTTTCACTGGATGCATTTATCTGCAGTAAACCAATTTTTTACTGGTTAACAAAAGAAAAAAACACAATAGCTGTATTTTATCAAATCCAAAAGGTACACAGACTTGCGACCCATTCCTGGGGAAACTGCCCCCGTCCCACGGGAACTCGTGCAGAACAGCACACAGGGTCACTGGAGACTTCCTTGCAATCCCTACCACGCTGCTTCTACCGCCATGTGGATAATGACTTTGCTAGTTTTGCCATCGTACTTAGCAGGCCATAATGGACCATGTGTGATAGTCTAAAATAGATATAGCAGAAGGAAAATTAGCTCTTAATTGGAGAAATTACTCTTGGACTATGAAAACAGTTTGTCCAGAAGGACTAGCACCTTGCAAGGATGGGAGATTGCTCTTGGGTGACCTCCCGACTCAGGCACTCATTCAAAAGCCTTCATGCACTACAGTGCTACACGGCGTATCTGGCTGCAGAGCAAAGCTTGAGTGTTAGTGACAGCCTGGTACTGGGGGAGTAGATCAGGAAAACCAAGAAGAGGAAGACAAACTATTTAGGAATAAGTAAACTGTTCTCCTGTCTCCCTTGTGTCTTTTCCTGTCTATCTATAAGGTGAAAACATTTAATATAAAATCTTAAATAAAAAATGAAAGCTTTGCACTGACAGAACTAGTCTGAGAGTGGATTTCCTCTGTTTTTTCACAGTGGCTCTGTTTCATTTGCCATGCCAGACTGCTGTTTCAGTCAAAAAGTGAGAGATGGAAGAAATGTTAGCTCGCCTGCACACCTGCTTACCTTGTGCATGTGCAGTGGCAGCAAGGCATTTCCTACTGCCGCATTGTATTGCTGCCATCCTGAATTCAGAAGAGCTGAGCAAACTACAACAGCACTCTCAGCAAGAATATTTGGGGTGGAAGGGAAGTAAATTTGTTCTTCTTTCCATTCTTGTTGCTGAAATATTTTCATTCAGCTATTTCATCTTTTCAAGATCTGCTTGGCAGCTGTAAGGTCTTGGAATTTTCCAGATTTGGAGAATCCTGCATCCAGTTCATGGGACTATAAGAAAAACATTTAATAATTCAAGAGCTTGTAGAAGTTAGAGTGTATTAAGGTGCTTCATCCTGTTGAAAAAAGCAAACAGATGATGTTACATATAACCCACTAAACAAAGCCAAAATGTACATCTGAGTTTTGGGAATTCTGTTTCACTGGTATCTTTTTGTATTATTAATCAGATTAAGCTCATAAACTGTGTAATTGCATCACACAGCATTAGCAAGAGGCTTGCAATAATCCTTTTCCTACTCTTTTTAATTCATCTGTTTGTTTTCATAGACATACCCGCTCCACTTCTTGCTGCAGTATTTTCTGTTGGTCAGCAATTTTATTTCCATACAGAAACTGGATGATATGCAAAAGACCACAATTTAAGAATACATTACTAAGCTTTTTCTTCACCATTGAGAATATTCTTAGATCTGGTGAAACATTAGGCTTGCTTAATTGTCACCATCAGTCAGTTTGGAAGTCAGTCTTCCCTGAGAAATATGGGCCGGAAAGTCTGGGAGGGGGCAATCTCTAATGAACCACATGGGAATTTGGCCACTTGTATGTCAGAGGATGGCAAAGCTGAGGTCAGTACAGTGAAGGTTTTTACCTGACTTAGGAAGGTTACCTGGAAATTTATCTGTGTAACTTTTCTTTCCCCAGTAGGAAATCGCTCCCTCTAAAAGTTATCAGAAAGCTCCATAAAGTCTGCAGGTCCCTTTAAACTTTTCAAAACTGCCTTTTTTCTTGAAAAATGAGAAGTCTGGGAAGTTTCATAAGCCCACAAAGGCTTGCCAGCCAGAAAACTCTTGGCAGCTTTCCTACTTTTCACTGATCCTAAAGCAAATACTTGTAGAGCGTATGAGGATCTCTACTGAACAACAATCACGCTGCTTTTGTTCATTGCCGATTAAATTCAGTAGTAAAATTATTTGGATTGCAGAAGGAATAAGACCATACTGATTGCAATGTGCTGATGCTGGCTAAAATAGAAGCTTCACTAGGTGTATATCACCATCAAACTCATAAATAAAGGGATGCTAATGCTGGACGTAATGCCAATAGCAAGGCATACTAGCAGATCAGTGGAGCTGAAAACATCATAATTTGCGTAATGAGTTCAGAGAAGATGGCAGTTGCTCTTTATTTTTCTATTAAAATGACATAGATGCCATTGATAGCATTTTAGTGGCTCTTTTGCCCTTTAATATTCCCATGATGCAAGTTAGATTTATCCTCTCTAAATGGAAGTGAGAATGGGAAGCTTAAGATGAACATTCATAGTGGTTTGTGCAACATATATGAAAATCACATCAGAAGCATGGGATATTGAGATCTTCTAGAACATAGACATTTACTTAATGGTCATCTTGCCTGCACATCACAGGGAGCTATTTTTTAGAGTTAAAAAACAGCCAAATTTCATCTTATTTTTTTCTGCCTGGTTATTGTTTTATAGATACTGTACAGTGTGAGAGGACTATTCAGAGAAGACATACATTCTTATACAATCAAATACACATATATTTTTTTTACTTGTAACATCCATTGCTCAGTCAACTTTTTTGGATTGAAGACATGTCAGCTAACTTTTAAAAATCTTCATTCAAGAAATACAGAATAACATCCTCATGAAACCTTTCCTGATTCACTCAAAAGATTTCCAGTTCTTGTGAAACAGTAAGGACAGCTAATGTTTCTCTTAGTAATGATCATTTTATGTTTTACGTCAAATATATTAGGTTAAGAATAATGGGTTTGTAGCTTTGGGGAAGTTACCATAACACTAAAAATTGAAGTGCTTATCATATGGAAGTGCTGATTAGATAAGTTTATTTAATCTGGAACATTTCTAGTGAAAAAATGTGGACTGGATAATACAAAAAAGTAATGTGAATTTCACTGAACTTCCTTCTGGGTTTTGGGGGTGATTTTTTTTGGCTGCACACGTTTTGCAAAAGTTGAAAGTTGCTGAAAGTTGCTTCAAATTGAAACAACAAAACAGCAAAATATTCCCACTTAAGCTGAAAAAAATTTTTTTTTTAAAAAAACAATGCAAATACAATTTAGTTTGACTCCAGACAAAACTCCCTCTCTGCTTTCCCTCTCCATTCAGAACAACGACTGAATCAAAACCACACAATATTCAGATGGTTCAGAGTTCTCAGATGGTAAAGAAATAACAGTTATTAAAGGGTTTTTTAAAGGGATCAGAGAAAAGCACAATGGGAACCTAAGCATGGAAATCAAAGCCAAAGAAAATTAAATAGAAGTACAACACAAATGTTTAAGAGTGAGGTTGATTTCTGCTGGAACCAGCTACAGAGAGAAGTGGTAGATTCAAGACTGTAAACCTTCCAGGCACACACTTTAGCCAAATGTCAACCATTGGGCTTCACACTGAAGTAGCTGGAAGAAATTTTATGGCCTGTGATATACAAGAGATCTGACTGTGTGACCTAATATTCCCCTTCTGTCCTTAAGATCTATTAAAAATAAGCCTTAGTGCCCCCCACCAGAGAAAATGAACCTCAAACATTAGGATAAAACCTGATTGTTTGGGTATGATTTTTGACAGATGATTTTTGTGAAGTTTAAGAGAAGCTCTAGAGAAAGCAGTGCTCATTCAAAGTGTATAAATAACTCTCTTGCTGAGGCTGAAACAATGACTCTGTGTATACTGTTGGCAGTGCAAACCCAATGCAATCGTTTTGAAAGAATGAACTATTCCTGCAGTGTTTGCCAGCTGGAGAAGATTTACTCTCGTATGTTAAGTGTTTGCCTTGTGCTTAATTCAAAATATATCTTTGGTTCATCTTCTTCACTAAGAGCCCTTTTGTTTATAGTAACTGTTAACTTACTATAATAGCAGGGACTGTAGACAATACTGCATTGTTTTACATAGCTTGATGTTATCAAGCAGAACCAGACAGTATTGGCAAAGCAATAACCACTAGCACGGCAGTTCACTTTAAAAAAAAAAAAAAGAAAAAGGAGGGACATAAATATGTGGTTAAGAAACACAACAATAATCGGTATTTTTCACTGAAACAAAAGTATCTGCATCGTCCTTTGTTCATTTGGCAGATTTTATACCCAGGATATCATCATTCCCATTACAGTAAGGACCGAGTGCCTCATATGACCTGGGGGTCTTGTTTTGCTTAACACTAGACAAACAGAGGAGCTGTGTGGTACCAAGGATGGGGGAGGGAAAGAGAAGCGCAAATTTTTTTGCCAGTTGAGGAGGGATCAACTGCGTGACTTGACGTGCAGTAAAGGCTACGTCCCATGTTTTGTGGTCCTGCACCCTGTCCTGTAAGCCCTGTTTTCTTCACAAAACAGTCTACAGTGCATGCTATTTTGATTTTTTGCCATTTCTGGCAGTCCGCAGGGGTGAAATTGCACAGCAGCAGGGCTGGCAGTTTGGGCCGCTGTTGCTTCTGCGAAAGCGCTGAACAGCTTCAGTCAGGGATGCGGCACGTTTGCTCCCTCTGTGGATCAAGTACGTGGGGGGCATGTAGGGTGTGCAGTTAGCATCACCTTAGCTCACAAAAATTACCAACCTAGGATGCAACAGGGCTTTGTGTATTTCCTTTCTGCTTTCCCCTTTATACAAGTTAAAATTGTATTCCACCAGAATTGCTCAGGTCTGCAGTTTTGAATTAACCAGTCCCCAGTCCAAAATTGCTTTTTGACCAGGGAGGTCTTTTTTTATTACCATGAAATGTTCTTTCCCATGCATGGTCTGGCTTTTTCATGAGTTCAGTTATGCCAAAATGGACAACTTTATGTCAGTTATAAAATGGAGCCAAGCAAGTGCTTTCACATAGTTCTACTTCCCATGGAATCTTTTACTGACTCTGAACCCATCTTTTCATTAGGATTTTTGCTTGTGTGGCAATCCATTTTCCAGGTGTGCCAGTGCTGGAAGACAGTGAGAAAACATCTCACTTTGTGTGAGGATGTAATTTACTACATCTGAATTTATGCGGGGATGTGATTTGCTACTGAGAGGATAAGATCAAGAGGCAAATGCAATGGGGGGAAATTTTGCAAGTTAGCTCAATAAGCTGCAGAGCAAGACACTCTTTTAATCCATACCCAAAATCATATCTGAAAGAGTGCAAATGTCTCCTATGAAATGGCAGGAAACAGCAAAAGATAATGCCTTTACATTGGTCAATCCCTTCTGCCAGTATCCTGCAGACCTAAGTTCTTATCAATTTTGTCCCAGTCAAATGGTTTTGAAACCAGCCTCATTGAATTGCTTTTTCTCCTGGTTGCTGGCACTTCACAGAGAAGGAGGTCAGACACTGGAACAGGTGCCCATAGAGGCTGTGGGATCTCAGTCCATGGAAATACTCAAAACTTGGCTGGACACAACCCTAAGGAACTTTTTCTACCTTTGGAGTTGGCCTTGTTCTGATGAGGGGTGGGATGACCATCAGAGGTCCCTTCCAGCCTCACTTCAACATCTGCCTCGGAGAAAGAGAGTTAATTCTTCTGTGCCTTGGCTTGATCTGGATCTATATGTTGCATTGACTCTTCAGGTGATTGTTTGGCATTTTTGTTAAGGCAGCTGGTCACATTTTTCTGAAATGGATGTCCTTCCTTGAGGCCATCTCAAATATTGCTTACCAGTATTAGATACTCTGTATAAGGTCTTTAACACTTTCTTTATTGCTGTTTACTGCAGTGAGCTGGGCTCACAGTCCAGTGGTTATTTGCTGGAACCCACAGCAACATGAGTTATTTGTCCTCTAACACCACTATCTTTATCTTTTCTGAATATCAAAAACATTTGCCAAAAACTTGCTATTAGTTTCATGGCCTCCTCTTGAACTATAGGATATAAATCCTCTTGTCCTTTTGCTAACTTTAACTGTTTCTGCTCAATCTACTGTATGATGCAATTGTAAAAGTCCTTTTAACATTTCATTTCCTATTCCTATGGGTCCTGATCCAGGTCCCAGAGACATTACCTTTCTTCTAATACTCTCTTCACCTCAGCATTCATAAATGAAAAAAACCCTTAAGTTCCAGAGGCTTGTATCCATTTCCTTCTGAGATAAGGAAATTAAATTCTTCACAAGATGGTATGGTTGTACAGTGCTGGCTATTCAAGAACAGCCTCAGCTGTTAGCAGCTGCTTACCACCCCTGTCCCTATGCAGCACCAGCGCAGTGTCACTTTGGTGTTTATTTTCCCCCATTTGTTCAGGTTTTTTCTAATAGCAGATCACAAAATTCTTTCCTTCTTTTCCTCTGCCTCCTTCCCTCCTTCCCTCCCTCCTTCCTTTCTTCCTTCCTTCCTCTTTCACCCCTTCCTCCCTCCCTCCTTTCATGACTTGTGTGTCAGTCATTTTTTGTTAGGTTGTTTTTTCCTTTTTCAAATCTTTGCCCATTTAATCATGGCCTTATACCTTGGCACTGTAAATTCTTGATGCACACCAAGAATTGCCTGTCTATAGTAAATAAGAACTTTCATTTCAGCTCATTTTACCAATACATGTGTGGTTGAATGAAGGGAGTGGAAATGGGGGTGTTCCCCTACCCCAAAGACTCCTAGATGTTGGGATTGCCAGCCTGGGGATAGGGTGTCCATTTTATTTGCTAACTGGGGAGAATGTGAGTGATGGAAGAGGCTGAAACAGTCAGTAGCGCTGTGTCCCCTCCCCACAAGAGCATGCATCCAGCCAAGCTGGAGGTTTATATGGCTTGTGATGGACCAACAGACCGTAAACTTCCTTTTCTGTAGAGTGAGGAGCTGATGGCTATCTCCATGTCTTCCCACTGTCTTTCAGTTTACACCAAAAAAAAGTCCTTCCAAACTTTGGTATGAATGATCTTGTGGTTTTTTCATAAGCATAGAAGCTGTTAGCTGAATTCCACTGAATGGCCTTTTGCACATGGTCTGCAAAATGATGGCAACTTAAAGATCGTTAGCAAGATATTCATCCTTATTTTCAGTCCTAAAATGAGAGAATGAACGATAATTTGTGACAGTTAACCAAGGTTATTTGGCTGAACTATTCAGTCCTTTATAGATCACTTAATGGCGATGAGGGTGCAATATTTTAGATACAGTATCAAATTAATGTCTCTGAGTTCTCACCTTGAACACCATTCATTTCTCAGTGCACACTGCACGATGATTTACAATGAGTTCTGGACAGTAAAAAATGCATATACCAGTATCAAATTATTCTATATCTTAGGCAGCCTTTCAGTTTGGGGGTTTATGAGGCGAGATTATGTCTCTAGATGAATGCATAACCATATATTAAAGCCACCTGGAACACATGCGTTTGTGATGAATGGCAGACGCATAGGTTTTCACTTGGCCCCTTTCTCTGTTCTCTATAATCTATCTGTGACCTTTTTCATATAAGGATCAGAGGATCTCTCAGGTGTTCCTTATGCTTTTTAGATGGTAGGAAAGTGAAAAAGAAGTTTTTTGGCAGAAATCATCATGGCTCTCACTTGATAGTTTTTTGTGTTGCTGTATTCAGTTTAGTTCATATTTTAACTCAGCCGAGCAAACAAACCCATTAGACACACACACACACAAAAAAGAAACTAGTCAGGCTATTTTAATAATATGCAAAGCACAATACAGCCTAGTTTTTTCTTGCTGTCCTTGGTTTTATTTTTAAAGGTGTGTTTTAAAATACCTCTCTTAAAATAATGAGATTTTTCTCAACTTCTATTAGTAACTAAATATACTATATTGCTTTATTTATTTGGTCACTCACTGGTGTATTTTGTGCTTTTGTGCACAAGACTAATTTTATATCAGCTTCCAGTCCTGCCATCACAGAATACAACTCCTGACAAAACCACATCTTGACTAATTTTTTCAGTTCCGATCACTTAATTTCTAGGTGGCACAGATAGTGTGAGAGTATAATGGCTCAGTATGAAAATTAGAAGGCACTCCATGACATGATCAACTTTGGGTGGAAACAAAGATGCTCTGTGTCATAAAATACATAATTTAAATCATGGGGAACTTTGCTACAACATAAAATCACAAAATCACAGAATCACAGAATCGCAAGGGTTGGAAGGGACCTCGGGAGATCATCTAGTCCAACCCCCCTGCTAAAGCAGGTTCTCCTAGAGCACGTTACACAGGACTTCATCCAGGCAGGCTTTGAATGTCTCCAGAGAAGGAGACTCCACAATCCCCCTAGGCAGCCTGTTCCAGTGCTCTGTCACCCTCAAAGCAAAGAAGTTTTTCCTCATATTCAACTGAAACCTCTTATGTTTCAGTTTGTGCGTATTGCCCCTTGTCCTGTCGCTGGACACCACTGCAAAGAGTCTGGCTCCGTCCTCGTGACATCCACCCTTAAGATATTTGTATGTGTTGATGAGGTCCCCTCTCAGTCTTCTCTTCTTCAGGCTGAACAAGCCCAGCTCTCAAAATACTAGAAGTCTATCAATTAGTATTAAAAATAATACGGATGCAGCACAGGAATTTGCTAAATATCTGAAAGCCAGCTGAATGCCTCTTCCATTTGTACTTCTTTTTAATGGATATTCCAACTTTTGTGATTATACCTAGTACTGTAACATTGACACATGACCTTCAACCAAGAGTGGCTTTGCTTAATCAGTCCTCTGATATAGGGTTTCTTGCACAGTTAGGATTTGCTTTGCTGAACTGCTGGTAACATTCTTGGACACAGGAGGAACTTCAGAGAGATTTCTAATGGTATCTTAAAGAACTCTTGTCTTATATTTACATTGACTTTAGTTAACAGAATGACATCTCACCTTATTCTGTCCTATTTTATATTGTGGGATAGCTATAGGCAATGCCCTTTCAGGAGCTGTGTGGAAGGCATCTGATGTCTGGGACTACAATTCAACCGGCATTATTCATCAGAATTTGATCCTAAAGTCTGATTTTCCCCAGAGAGGCACAAAAAGGAGTGAGTGAGTGCAGTGCTAAATGCCCCCATTTGCACTCACTTACGCAGGACTGAGTGTGCTTCATTTTGCTCCAGATAATTTCCTTTGTAAAAACTTGCCTAAAAAAGAAATTACTTGTTCACCTGAGAAATGGATGCCTGTGCTGTCTGAATAAACAGACGTTTAAGTGGTACACATGGGGAAGGAATTATCCCAGCATCACCTACCCAGCAATAGGCTCTGACCTGACTGTTTTCATGCACAAGGTAATAAACAAGGGTTTGGGTTACAAATAGATAATTATATTAAAAACACCAACAGCTGAAGCAAACCAAACCAAAAAGAATGGTAGGAACAGGAGGAATAGAGCACAATTAGAAACCATCAGTATGTTACTGTGTAACTCCATGGTGCACTCATGTTTTGAACATTGTGTGGTCCACTCCACTCACCCCTTCTTTCAAGAAAGACAACAGGATTAGAGAAGAGGCATAGTGGTGGGAAAGGATGTTAAAAAGCTTCTGGATATGGTGTGCTCCCACTCTTTGGTCTGAGGAAAAGATGACAGAAAAAGCATATAAACACCTATGAAAACTGCTGGAAAAGCCAAGGATAATGGCTCACAGTCTCTTTCTGTGTTAGGACTGGCAATCATCTTAAGAAGCTGCCAGGAGTCAAGCTCAAAATGATCAAGATGAATATTTTTCATGCAATGAGCAGTGAAACTGAAATTCCTTAGTGTGATGTGGACTTTAAAAATGTGCATGAGTTCAAAAAGGGATTAGGCAAATTCATGGAAGAAAAGTCCCCTGAGGATTATTAAATACAAAGACCCCCACCTCCAGAAGTGCCTGAGCTATAGATCACCAAATGCTGAGGGAGTTTTCTGGGCATGTAGTGCCACATGAGCTCTTTGCACTCACATAGCTCCCTGTGTGACTGGTTTGGTTTCACCCAGAACAACCATTTTTATGTGTGGAAAAATTCCCCTGCAAAGCATATCAGATTTGTTATAGAAGGCCAAATGGCCCAAACCCTGCTAACAGTGCTGCAACAGGAGCTAAAACTCATAGCAGAAGACCAAAAGTGCTATGATTAACTTCCTCTGGCTGGGGATGAGGAAAACTCCTTCACAGAGCAGTGTCCATGTTTGATAAACCCACAGGAAAACAACCTTTGTTCGCTGCTATCCTTGCACACGTAAGGGCTATTTGCAGACTGAGATCCAGCTACATCCTGCAGCTTGGATGTTCCGAAATGGAGCATGCCAGCAGAAGTGAGAGGATCCTGGGACTGCTATCACATGTGTGTCTCCCCTTTCCATCCCCTTTCTCTCATAATCTGCTCCCAGCTGCTTCTGGGCGAGCTCTGACAGACTTTTGCCTTGTCCTAGCAGTGCTCGTGTGGGGGAAATTCTGAAAGCATGGCCTTTTTAATGAAAGGATGAGTATTACACCTGATGTCATAGGATGTCTAAAACAGCAGCCGGACTTGAACCCATGGTGCTCCCTTTCTGCTGGGCTTGAAGCATTTCACAGCTTACGCCAGTCCTTCTTGCCTCCTGCTTTCTCAGCTGCACAAGCCATCATGGCAGGAGACTCTCAGCTGCAGAGTACTAAGCATCCGCTTACCTTCCACTCTGCAAGCTTTTGAGGATCATTGCATTCAGTCAAGGTTGCTATTATGATAAAGTAAGACATCTCATTCATGTATCAAGTGAAGAATAAGTTGCTCATAATAAAATATATGAAAAATCTCCCACCAAAACTGTATATCTCCCCATTCATGCCTTAGTCACAGAGTCATTCCTGTCTTCTTTAAATTTAAGTCTAATCTGGGCAGCTTTGTAAGTATTTATTTTTAAGGTTTTTCAACCTTTTGGTTGTATTTGTTCCTTAAAGGTTTGTTCTTCTTTATTGTACTCTAGAGTTGTGCTATCATCTTGGTTGATAATTACCTTCTAAGCATATGTGCTGGGTTTGGCTGGGATAGAGTTAATTTTCTTCATAGCAGCCAGCATGGGGCTATGTTTTGGATCTGTGCTGGAAACAGAGTTGATAACACGGGGATGTTTTTGTTATTGCTGAGCAGCGCTTACACAGAGTCAAGGCGTCTTCTGCTTCTCACCCCACCCCACCAGTGAGTGGGCTGGGGGTGCACAAGGAGCCAGGAGGGGGCACAGCCGCGACAGCTGACCCCAACTGACCAAAGGGGTATTCCATACCATATGACATCATGCTCAGCATATAAAAACTGGGGAAGAAGAAGGAAGGGGGGGACGTTCAGAGTGATGACATTTGTCTTCCCAAGTCACCGTTACGCATGATGGAGCCCTGCTTTCCTGGGGATGGCTGAGCACCTGCCTGCCCCTGGGAAGTGGTGAATGAATTCCTTGTTTTGCTGTGCTTGTGTGCATGGCTTTTGCTTTATTAAACTGTCTTTATCTCAACCCACGAGTTTTACATTTTTTCCGGTTCTCTCCCCCATCCCACTGCAGGAGGAGTGAGTGAATGGCTGTGAGGTGTTTGTTTAGCTGCCTGTCGTGTTAAGCCACAACAGCACATCTCAAGCCAGTTGTATACTGACTGATGAAACAAACACCTTGAGGGAGCTCAAAATATATCCTCAGCTGAGGGATGAGACATCCCAAGAAAAGTCCATCTCTCTCTTGTCTTTCTCCTCCTTTGATTCTGTCTGCTCACCTTTTCTCCTCTCCTTCCATGCAGTAGTTGCCTCATATCTCAGAGCCTTATAGGGAGCATATTTATTCTAGCAAGTATGATGGGGATGGGAATTGAGGAGTACTGAAGGCTGTGCCTTGGGCTGGACCTTGCTGGGTGTGCAAGGCAGTTATTAGCTGCCTGCAAGCTCAAACCTTTTTCACACCCGGCAAAATGGTGACCATATTGAGCTTGGGCAGGAGGAAAGTGTTATTGCATTTTCCTTCCAGAAGGAGCCAAAGCAAGCCAGGAACCAAGCTATGAGGAGCTGGTATGGAGTGAAAGAGGAAGAGGCTTTTCTCTTGAATATTTTAAGGAAGGCTGCCGGTGACTGCAGAGGGAGTTCAGGGCTGGTGTAGCAGCCAGTGAGAAGCTAAGCTGGGCTGTAGGAATTGGCAGAGTTAGGCTGGATGGGCTCAAAGTTGGCTTTGCTGGGGCTTGAGTTGCAAAGGATTTCTGTAAGGGCACACAGGGTCCGGAGCAGAGCAGGGTGTGGGGTATAGGTGTATTTGATGAGAGGAGAGCACTCAAGCAGAGCAAATTCTCCAGAAAGAAGGGGGTTCAGAGGACAAAGCTTTGAGAATTGCTGCATTAGGTGTGTTTCACCTGCTTATCCACTCCCAAAAGGGAGCAGGGTGTGCAGTGAATTCCTACATTTTATTGTGCCTTTTGGATTAATGTGCAAATACAAATGATACATTACTGCTCTATGTATGTTAAAAGGCAAAATGAAGAAAAAACAGATGGAAAGGCAAGATGTTCTTTGCTGGTCCTTCAGTCCTCAGGAGGATTTATTTGACAAGCTTGAGATATGGGCCCAGAAACTACCTTGGTGTTTATATTGGAGGGAGAAAAGGCTGAGATTTGTGGGGCCGAGCATTATGCTGAGCAGTACACAAATGCATTAAAAAGAACTGACCGCAGCCTTGGGACCCTTTATTTCCAGTGTGTATTTCACTCTCTTTCACCCTTAAGTGACTAGAAACAATTCAGGGCCCTTTATTTTTGCATGTGTGCTTGAACATTTTTAGGTGGATCTTTCTCAGAAGAGGGGCATGTCACTCTGAAATAAAACCTAATTTTCTCATTCCTGTGGGAGTGTAAGACAGAGACACAATCTTCAGCTGGTTCAACAAGGGACAGGGTAACATAAACAGAGAGTGAGGGACTAGACAAGGGTGTATCCTCTAACATCCATACTGACATGACTGTGGGTGCTCGGTGGGTACCAGGGGAATAAGCCACAAAAAGCAGCCAGGCTTGGTGCCTTCCTTGAATTTCCCTTCCCTTGCTGCTGGCAGGGACTGGCTAGAGTCAAAGCTGGGCTGACCCCATAAGGATTTCTTATGATTTTAGACTGTTAAGCTGTATCGAGTCAAAGACTTGAAAACTGAAGGGCATTGACCTTGGTCATTACAAAGCTGAGGTTGAAGGCTGAGGGTGCACAAGTGAGTTGTCCATCTACCTCTGTAAGTTAACTAGAACAAAGCTACCATGCATCCTCTTTTTTCCCCTTGCCTCCCTTCCTTGTGGTTTAGAATGGGGAGGAGTGCGGTCGCTGGAATCAGGCTGGAGTTGAGGGTGGTCAATATGCCTTTCATTTTTGTTTCTCTCCTTTGATAACAATACTTGAGAGTAGACTGCCATCTGAATCTAACTCATCTTTTTTACATCTCATAAATATTTTTAGATAGTTTTAAAGAATATTTTTAAATTCAGGCAAGCCTGTTTGTCTAGCAAAAATAGAAGATGCAGAAGAAGCAATATTTTCAATCCTGTATTTTTTGAAAATTTTTGTTATTTACAAAAACTCCTCATCAAAGCTATTATTCATGGGAAAACCGACAAGGTTAAGATCCACGTGCAAATAAAAGAGTTGGCAAATAACATGTTAGTATGTTTTGCAATGGGAAAAAATCAGCTGATGATTCCAGTTCCTTACATTTTACACAATCCTTTTATAAATAAATTAATTTGCCTCTTCTACAGACACAAGGCCTTGCAGAGCTTCTCCACACAGTTATCTACATCTTCTGCCTCTTACTCAGCTCTACGAAGTCTTTGTTAATGCTTATATGAGTTTGTCTGTTTTCTTGACCCTTTGTTTATCTTCTCTTCTTCTTGGCCACTTTTCATAAACACCCACCCAGCAATGTGCAATCACAGCCAAACTATCGATGCCAGTCAGTGTTCAAACACGTGAGTGTCAAGGAGGGGAAATGGAATCTGGTCCTAATCCAGGCAGCCAGAAGCACATTTCTAATGCATGCTGTGTGGCGATGGATGATTGCGCATGAAGCTGTAAGTACAACAGAAAGGGGCTTTGCAGTAAAATCAAATGGTGGAAGACAATTACACCAGCACTTCCTGGAATAAACATCTTTGGAAACCTTCTTAAATACATCTTCTGCTTTTGATACATTAGCTTACATTTTGCCAATATTACATATTTATTTTTCTAATTCAAGATTGACACCACAGCATAAGTAAAAGTCATCCCCTAATGACTTTTGTCAAACCTGTATCAATACTTACCACGTTCCTACAATTACTAGTCCCTCAACGGTTCATTTTGGTACTAGCCAAAGCCAGTATTGACAAATGCACTTCTTAAAACTGATAAAAAAACCAATCCAGTCAACAGGTCTCACTTTCTGCTAGAATCTTTAGAATATACTGAGTAACAGTAAAGCCAATAACGTGAAACCAGTTATGACAAGAGGTAATTAATGTTTGTAACCCTGCTGGAAAGCGATTGCAGTGCAATATAATGCTGTGTAGGGATACCCAGCTGGACCACAGACAGACTGAGACCATGGGATGCCCCTGAAGAATAATTTCTGTAGATAATCCAGGGCGTGTTAAACCTATCAGAGCACCACATTAATGTAAGTGAAAGCATTTTAGGATATAGTCTGGCATTATATTGAGCCATTTGAACATAGCAAGATACCTCATAGCTCTCCCAGGTGAAAATGTGCTATGAAGTCATAGCCACAGAGATGAGAACAATACTTCCCCAAAAGTCTTGCTGCTAGAACACTTTCCCAATGTTTTTTAAATATATGAAAAGAGAAGAGCAAAGCAAAGCCATTTAACTCTTAACATTATGCAAGAACAATGTGAGAACATATCAGCAGTAACATTGCATATAAAAAATAAAAAGCATTTTAAGCAGATGTTGCTACTGTAGATATGAAACCACTAAGTAAAATTTCCATAAATTCTAACATTATGAAAGTTCTTAAGCAAGACAAGCATGACACAGCCTTTTCGTAGGAATGAGAATGCCTATCAAATGAGCCTTGAGGTACTAAATAGATATAGAGGTACAGATTTACTTTATGTAACTCAAGCATATTATCCCAAATGGGATTTTTTTCTGGTTGAATCAGTTCTCAAGGGACGGTTTCTCTGTGACTGCTGTATTTCTAAATTCCCTTAGACAATAGCTATACACAAGTAATGTCTCGATTTTCCATTTGCACAGGGTAATTCCTTTGGCTATCACCAGTCTCACTGACACCAACATTTGCTATTTGTTAGTTTGTCAGTCAGTCTGTTTCTAAAAGATGGACTTGATTACAGCTCCAGCTGGGAGCTTTATTGAAGCAAATTCTTCCAGAGACAGTTGTGGTGAAACAAGATATTAGGAACTGCTCTGTGAATGCTGATTTTTTTTTTTCCTTTTCTTTATTTTTAAAGAGTTTGAGCACAGTATTAACAGTTGTCATAGAGAAAGGAAGGAAGTTTTGTCTCTGAAACTTGAGGGACCTAATACTCTTTTCAAAAGGTATGTATGTCAAGCACAAAGAGACCAGCATGTGTCGTGCTCGTGTGTCACAAGTCCAGAGATTAACAGGACAGTCCCAAAATGTGATGTGATCCCCTGTAACATTGAAGACACAAGGAAAAAAAAAACCCCTACAACATCACAGCAGTTCATGTTGTTGGCATGAAGTGTTGTCATCTGGTGTTCACAGAAAGTCATGAGACAGCTTGCCAAGCTGCAAATAGAAGTGTATTAAACTCAGTTGTGTGGAGTTTCAATGCCCTGTATTTTTTTTTAAATATTACTGGAGGCAATTTTTGTTTTCAGTTTTGGGTTAACACACAATTGCGACTCAGTGATGCTCAGCCAAAACCCACAAGTCTTGCCTAGTTTTGAATCAAAATTCTACAAAACCACAGTGTTTATCATGGTTTCTACATGAAGTCATAATTAACCCCAGGTTTGCTTAAAACTTTGTCCAAGTTAACTAAAATTTCTGTAAACTGTGGGGAACCTAGCTGAAGTATTGGGTAAGTATGAAAACATGAGCTGATATTTGAGTTTGGTCTGATTCAAGGTTTTGCTGAAAAAGTTTCAAATGACCGTAGCTGCAATCTGTTTACTTTATCCCAGAGGGTAGATGTTAAACAGTTGAATTTAACTTCTGAACTACAGAAATCCTCTAAGGGTTCAGTGTTATCCAGGACTCCAGATTTATGATAAATACGCTACAATACCCTCTCTCTAAAGAATTTCTGTTTAGAAAATACCCTTTTTATTCTACTTGCTGACTTTCCTAATTAGAAAATCAAAAGTTTTCAGAGTGTAGTGGGGTGTTGTATTGGGGGTAAGCAATGCATGTTCTTAAGTAGTTTCAAGTACATACAGTTATTTCTGGTCTCTGATTTGCTATCCAAAACATTCTTCCTGGGTATTAGTAGGAAATGTTCACTCGTATATATTTGGAGCCATTCAAAAGGAAAAAAAGAGAGACAGGGAGACAATGAGGCAGAAGGACAGAGAGATGGAGTGACGGAGAGAGAGTGAAAAAAAAAGTCTGTCAGGCCTCAGGAGCGCCCTTTGTTTGAAAATCATGCATACATTTCTGTGGCTGAAAATACTATTCGAAAATGTGTTGCTTTGACAAAGGATCATTCTAGAGTGTCATCCTGACCTCCCTGGGATCTCTGGAAGTTTAGTTTATCTATACTGTACATAAGCTCCATTGGAAGCAGGTTTCATCACAGATCTCAATGTAGAGGATGTTTATTATCGGATGATTTTTATTTTCTGCAACAGATTTTGATCTAACTACAGTTCCTGGACTTTGCTGGGAAGCACCATGTTGGTAAATGCCCAGCACTGGAGAAGATCACATGAAAGGTCAGGACATTTCAAACGTATTATCAAACATCCTAAACTCACACATACGAAAGTATAGCTTAATAAATGTAGAGACCAGAGTAAAAACTAGAGAGTAGTTTCAAGTAATTTAATTCTACTTTTTCATAAAATTCTGCTTGGGGGGGGAAAAAAACCCAAACCCAGCACTTTCCCAGTTGTAATGGATTGTTCCTGTTACAAAAAGCAATGAAAATGCTGCAAAGGCTAAGAATAGCATCAAGCCTAAATCAATAGCATTGTTTAGCATTGTATTTTTCTATATATTTATTGTCACTTAAACACAACAAATACTAGAGATAAAGTATTTTATTTCAGTTTGAATTTGAAACTGGTGATTTTAGCACCCAGTGTACTATGTAGTCACAGCCCTATCATTTTAAAACAATTTTAGTATTAAGTACAGATGGAGCACATATATACATGGCTTTATTAATAAACACATAAATCTATGCCTTAATTAATTAAAAGTCAACTTCTATGTAAGGATTTTGCACTAGCTTAACCCTGGTTTAGTAAAACAGATTCTCTAAATAGGAACTAAGCGACTGCCAGGAGTTTTGCTATTTGTATCATTAATTCTGACCCTTTATTTGCAAGACTCTCTTTCCCAAAAGTAATTTGTCTCAGTTATCATATCACACCAGAACTTCACACCCAATGCCAGGTTTCCAATGATGTCTCCCCATATGGCAGCTTCCTCAGCTACATTATGTACAGTTACTCTGCAGCAGTCTCAGGGAAGGGCGTCCCTTGCATAACCAGCTTCTCTAATAAGCTGATCACCAATATATTTCTGGAAGCAGAACAATGATTCTTTGTTAGGGGTGTGAATATGTTTAAGCTTAAAGTAGAAAAACTATTTTGCAGTTAGGAATTCCTGGATTCTCAGGATTTGATTCTAGCAGCTAGCACTTTTCAGGTTTCTGTTTCAATTAGTGAAGGGAAGGGCCCTGCACCTGGAAGTTCAGATACTTCAAACAATTTGTGCATTCATAGATTTCTTTCTGTAGATACTCATTTTTTGACACGTGCCCATTCTTTCTAATGTGTGTGAGATATTGAACTCTAGATCCATAAGAACTTCTGCTATCTGCAACTCCCACCTTTATTTATTTGCAGAACTCACAGATTTGGTAGTTTGCAACCGGAAAGAACACTGAGAAAGCCCTTCCTTTTTCCTACGGTCATCCTGTCTGTGCTCACAGCCCATGGATTGGAAATCTCCACTCTAGGTATTAGAAACAGAACACATTTGGCACTGCTCAGCAGCACCGTCCCTGAGGGACTGCCTAAAAAAACTAGTCTAGGGAAATTAAATTCCTCTTTCCTCCGTGACTACAGAAGACAGTACATACAGCTTACACTTCAGATGATGATGGATTTACACTAGAGGAGCAGAAAAGCAATAATCCTCAGCACTGAGACACATGGAAAATCCTCCACAAGAGGAAGTAACCTAAAGCACTCATGTAAAGTATGTTTGCAGTTCACAGGATCAGAGGGAATATAAGATGATCATATTGCACAAGAGGTAGTACCCTCTGCAGCCCAAAATGGTTTAGCCTCTAGGGTTACCACACTGAGGAAGCCAACTCTTAACCATTTGTGTTACTGGATATTTGAACTGTGTTTATGGGTGCATTACAGAAGCTTTTTTACCTGGACTCTATCACACATCTCCACATTTTCATAAAGAATACATCCTTTTCTTCATGATGCATGCACTTTCATAGAATCATAGAATCATAGAAGCATAGCATGGTTTAGGTTGGAAGGGACCTTAAAGATCATCTAGTTCCAACCCACTCTGCCATGGGCAAGGACACCTTCTGCTAGATCAGGTTTCTCAGAGCCCCATCCATCCTGGCCTTGAACACTGTCGGCATCCACAACTTCTCTGGGCAAGCTGTTCCAGGGCCTCACCACCCTCAGAGTAAAGAATGTCTTCCTTACACCTGATGTAATTCTACCCTCTTTCAGTTTAAAACCACTACCCCTCATCCTATCACTACATGCCCTTGTAAAAAGTCCGTTCCCATCTTTCCTGTAGGCCCCCTTTAAGTACTGAAAGGCTGCAATAAGGTATACCCTGAGCCTTCTCTTCTCCAGGCTGAACAAGCCCAACTGTCTCAGCTTGTCCTCATAGGAGAGGGCTCCAGCCCTTGATCATCTTCATAGTCCCTCTCTGGACACGCTCTGTTTCTACACCATCAGATGGCAGAAGCTGAAGCTAAGATTCATGGACATCCTTTTGCATGTAAGAATAAAATTTGGCACCATACCTCCACTTGTGTTCACCTTCCTCACATGGGTCATAGCTGTTGTAAATCATTAATAAGACACTCTTTAAAAATACCACTAAAATAACGATGTTTTCTTCACAGTTTTCTTCCTTTCTCAAATGTTTTTGCTGTGTTTGAACACTTATATGAAGACAAAGTACCTTTTTCTTGAGCAGCATCTTGAAATTACTGGTTATGGACCATCTCTATCTTATCTATGGGGAAATGCCCTTTGTAATTTGAATGGTAAGCAAGAGTAACATGAAAAGGGGGAAGAGGTGACTGCCTCCCACAAACAGAGTTTTCTCACCTGTAGCCACTTCTTGGTTCCAGCTTTTTGTCTGTGCTTTTCCTCCAAGTCCTTACAGGTGCCTTATGTAAAACTTTCTAAAGGACTTGCTTCTAAAATGTTATCTCAAAGAAGCAATTCATAGACTCAAAGCATCACATGATAATTCAGGTTGGCAGGGACTCAGAGAGTCCTGTTCCATCCAGGGTCAGCTGTAAGGGCAGGTCAGGTCTCTCAGGGCTTTGTTCAGCTGGGTCTCCAAGGAGATGGCACAACCTTGCTGGGAACCTGTTCCAATGCAGGTTTCTCCTCACAGCAAAAGTTTTTCTCTACATCCATTGCAACTGCTCTGCTTTCAATTCATGCTGACCAAACTCAGCAAAAGCACTTAACAACACAAAACTGAAAAGAACTGAGATCTTCAGCACTGGCAACCTTGTAATACCCATTTAGCCCAGAAGGATCCTTTCCCACACGTACCACGTTTCTTCTCCCATGTTCCCCAAAATATCTCCCAAGACTGTCCATCAAACTGGAGCAAAAGATGAAAAGTCATGGAAGTACCCTACATCACATAAGCAGGAGTTATCAATTATCTTAGTATCTTAGTTTCGTGATCATGCAAGGGTTTAAAAAGCATTCTGCAGCTCATGTCTTTTCTGAGTAGTAGTGTCATATTCTTAATGTAAATCATATACTTTCTCGATATATTGTTATCCTAAATCTCTCATTAGTCCGTATATTTATGTGGTTGCATTTTTCCTTTTGATCTGCCCATTGATTACATGAGAACTGACAAGTACATTTGCCAAGTACCCAATCCTAGGGGCATTTTGCTACAGGATGACCTGACCATTTAAAATCGATTCCCTGTAAACAGCTTAAAACAATATTGAAGTTAGGTGTGCTCTAATGTACTCCCTTGGTTCAAAACATAATAGCACAAATAAGTGTGAGCAGCCACATGCTATATGGTCACATATATGAGGGACAAAACTTGAAGTGACAGTAAGAGAGGTTTGACATTCACTGAAGACAGATTATCTGGCACTTGGAAGCAGTAAACAAGATTCCTGAACAAACCCACCAAAGTAGTAGCAACCAAACTGAGGAATGAGAGAGGCAGACTGCTAAAGCTATACTGCCAAAGCCATACAAATAAAAGCAGTCATGTGCAGCTGGAGCACTCCCCAAGTATCACATCCTGGCTCTCAATGGAAATGGCTGCCAAGTGTTTGCTGAATGATGCCACAGCCTTGCTTACAGCCTCCATTTATTTTGTGCTCCTAAGGCTGCAGGTTTATAGATCCCCAGCCATACAATTTAATGCTTTGTGCCCCTGCACTTTATTTTGTATTAAGAAGCTCCCAAGTACCTTGTTTCCAGGTTTTCATCTGCTTTAGACTAATATTCTCCCTCCCTATTCCAATCACTAGGCAGTCTTAAAGTTGCCGTGCCTGGCCTCAGGGAGATCCTGAGGGTAATTCATGGAAAAAGGGAGCTGGAGTAATGACACCTGTAACACTTCCCTCCCTATTTATGTTTGGTTTCCCCCTTCACGATAAGTACAGTCTGTGAGAAAGGAGAATATTCCCCTCCGTACAGAAATGTAACAGTATCCCCTCATTACAGGTAGAGATGATTTAAAGCTAGTGCAAGGTTCAGTTAGGTTCAGTTAACCCTTCAGAAGGAAATGTATAACTCAGCAGGGAATTGTAATAGAAATAATGATGTACAGAGAAGGGAAAGAGAACTCTTTTCCTGACCTGTGAGGTTCGTTTCATACCAGGAATTACCAAAGTTCTGAAGAACATTTCGCATATAGCTTAGGTTTTTGGAGTCTCAACTCCACTTCCAGACTAAAGTTGGAATAAATTTTGGGTGAAGTTGTGCAAGACTGCACAAAACAGACACCTGAGTATGTGAAGTCGTGCAGAACAATTCCTCCAGTTTTCAAGCTGCAGTTTCCAAGGTGGATGGCTAAGGTCTACCTATGTTATATATTTTCACACATTCAAAATGTTTGCTTGAATACATGGTAGAAAATGTGGATGGGATTCAGTTATCTGAAGTGGTGTTTACTGCCGGCTGATATGCTCCAAGGCGTGCAGTCTCATCTCTAGCTGCCACTCCAGAAAAACCAGGGTCTCCCAGAGGTCCTGAGTGATATTTGCCACTCCCCCATGGATATCTTTATCTGGCTATCTCCAGAGAGTTAAAACCCCATAGTTTCCACAAAAAATACCCCACAGCAATGGAGGTTCATGTGGTTATATGCATGCAAAGGGATGATCTAGGCCTTCATATTTCACTTGAGGAAAATTCCAGTTAAATGAATGGGAATTTCATCTGATGTCAGGGCCAGATCTTCAGTATATGGAGAACATGAACCCACTTCTGCCACTTCAACCTTCAGCATTTGGTTGTTGCTTAGAGACAGCTTCTGCGAACTGCTGCATGTTTGCAGATCCCGGGCTTCTAATGGAAGATGTGGTTCTTCAGCACCTTTCCATGTCAGAAACTAATTCCATTCATTTTTACTCTATCACGAAAATATTTTTTTCCATAATTATTCACTAAATGATGACTAAATTACACACACAGGTGAAGGGCACCCCTCGTTAGCCATTAATAGTGGATAAGTGCCAGCTGTCAGAGGTGTTTCAATATCCATTGGTGATTATTACTTTTAAAATTTAAATATTGTAAAAATACCCAGTAGGACATACAAAGCCTGATCTGCAGATGGTGAAACTCAGACTAGTTTCATTGTTGACTCTAGCCCCTAATTCTAATTTAATAGGGCAGCCACATAATTAAATTGTGATTAATATAATTTATTTAGGATTAAGAGGCATGTGTGTACTGAATATGAAATATATAAGCTTCTAATGACCAGCTGCTGCTTAACTTTATTGTATTTCTTAGCATGAAGTCAAATGAATGATATCCCTAGCTGAAAGTATTTAATACTGAAATTGTCACAGAGAAACACCAAAAGGAACACAAGTTCTTTAACCCAATTAAAAAGCATCCCAGTTGCCACCAAATGTATTTTACAAACCAGAATTATTTAGAAATGTGTTATGATGGAAGGTAGTGTAAAAGATGGACTGAGAAGCATGATTTGAATAACTAATGTGACAAAATATCGAATTATCATTGTAGTCCTCCTCTCTGTAGACCAATTATCTGAGTGTGTGTGTGCAGTGAGCTGGAACTCCACTCTGCTAGAGCTGCCAGTAACTTGGCCTGAATGTGAAACCACTGAAGTAGTCTCACCCTATAGATCTAATCTCATATACAGGTACACGTACAGGCTTTCTCTGCCTTTTTTTTTTTTTAATTAATTTGAGAAATACAAACACTTCTTACCAGTAGAGGAGATGCTCAACTGTGTGTGTCAGAGGTGGCATCACAGCTCTGCCCTCGACCATTGTTGAAGGATCACCGGTTCAGAAAAATACGTGCCGTGGCTGTCTGCTTGACGTAGTACATCTTTGGTACTAGCACTTCACCGGTACTAGTTTGGGGGTTTATACAGGAGAGGGAGGAAGCATGCGCCCCTATACTTCTACTCCTGTGGAAAAAAAAGATATTTGGAACACAAGTGAATAGCCTACTTTCTTTTCAATGACTTTAAATGAAAAAAAGCCATTTTATATGCTTTGAAATGAATCACAGGGATCATGGCTCTTGTTATCTGAAAATGTAATACAAATCCAGGTCCATCTCTCCTATTCTGCAGCTTATATTTGGTGGAATCAGCTGTGCATACTGTCAGATCATAGCAGTACGCACACTCGAAAAAATGCCATTTGTCATCCCAGTTATTGGAACAGAGCCAAACAGATGAGTGTGACACCAACTGAGTGTGACAAAAAACCACTGAGGCTAAAGATTTCTGGGTGACTCTGTTACACTTGGCTGCCCTTGTGGAAAAACACCCACTTTGCTGCTAATATCCAGCTATTTCATTTCTACAAACAACATTTCTCTCTCTAAATATCTATTTATTATTCTACAAGTGAAAGTCACTGGATTTAGGGATTAAATTATCACCTCTGCTTAGACCATAAATAAGCAGGGACCTGCCTTTCTCACTTCTGAAGGAGTCATGAGGCAGAGCGCTGGAATGCACCCCCAGCCTCTAATCAACAGTGTTTGCACATCAAGGATTGCTGCCTTGGGGAACCTGCTGAGAACAACAATAAAATTGCTTAGACATTTTTTCCTTTACCAAAGACTGCAAATAAACTTGTTATAAAACCTGCTCTTCCCTTTCCCTACATAAGAAGAATAATATTAGCAGAAGTTGACAGTTTATTTCAGGAAAACATGCTAAAATTACTGTTCCTACACATGGTAAGTGGTAGCTGTCTGTGCTGTTTTGTAACACCTAGTAGTCAGCCTACCAGGACAGATGATCTCCAACCCAAAAAATTTTCAGTCAAGTATAGGTCATGACACAATAAATAGATCAACAAATTGAGAAACAATGAAGCAATATTGGTCCATGCCAGTAGCCCTCCCATAGCAGAAGCACTGTTTTACAGGGTTGGGGTTTTTTTCCGAGACTATCTGGCAAAGGAAAGTTTTAAGATGGTTTTTAGAGGAAAATTAATTTCCTTTGCACATATGTATAGATTGCCGCTGTTGAATGTAAGGGGCTGCCTAGCAGACGACATAGAAATGTTTGTTTCAAAACCGAACAAGCAGATGACGAAAGGGCCAGTGCTCAGGGCTGCTCAGAAGCAAAACCAAACAGGTAGGATGACAGTGGGCTGACAGAATGTGTAGGACATCTGCAAAAGAGGGAGCCAGAGATGGCAGCAAGGTAAGGGTTGACACAGGAAGAGCTCTGTACCAGGAAAGCAGTCATCTGCTCCAGCTGGATGATGATAGGCATTTGCTTAAGAAAATGTCATTAAACTGACTGAGGTATGATGGTAAAGGTTTGTGTTGGATAAGAGACAATATCTCAAATGCTAGAGTATATACATTTTTAATACATATCTTAAAATAAATAGATCCTATTTATTCTGAAATGCCAGAGATCTTGCAGCTCAGCTGGGAAGTAAACTTATAAGTATGTGCAAGTTTAAATCTGGTTCTAAAAATACTTAGATTTTTAATCCCCAGCAACATTAAATTGCAATCTGTGTAACCAATAATAAATGAATGCCGCAAAGTGATACCAGGAACCAGCTGGAAGTGGGAGCTAACAGACATTGCACTGACTGAGAGAAAAATGGGGAAGATATACCCTATGATGAGCCTTCGGGAAACAGAGTTAATGTTTGGTGCAGAGCAGAACTCACAAAGACAGTTAACAGAATTGCAGTTAATGAGAATTCGGTACTACGATGATATTCAGCTAAGATTTTAAAGGAGAGATCTTGGGCAGAGACAGAGATTTGTAGGTCATCTGTATTGAGAGGATAATTGAATTTGTGCTCGGTTGATGGGATTAACCAGAGGTAAGATATAGAGATGTGCAAGAGTGAAAGCGAGGGCAGATACATTTGGGATCCCCACTGAGAACTAAGGGAAGACAAGGACATGCTTCTGATGGATATGCTGAAGAGAGTAAGAGGTCCAGGGGACACCAGAGTCACAGGTGGTGAGAGGAAGTGCAATTTCAAGAAAAAGACCATGGTTGCCTCTCACAAATATGTCTGGCATATCTAAGGATGGAGTACTTTTCTTAATTGAAAAAATAAAGAATAGAAGGAAGGGGAAGAAAGAAGATACTGCAGTAGCTGGAGGAGCAAAAGGAAGTCAAGACTGCTTTTAATACAGGAAAGACAATAAACCTTGCAGTAGGATGGGGGGAAAGCAATAGGACAGTGAAAATACCACGATATAAAAGAAAAAAAAAAAAAAGCAGTAGGGAGCTGGGACATGGCATGGAATAGAGCTCCTATGGCAGTGCAGGTATAAGGAGAAAAGAGCAGGATAGAAATATGGGATGGGAGGGAGGAAAGAGTTGTGAGAGGGAATGGAAGTAAGATGAGGAAGATTGTGTTGTATTTTACTTTTTGTCTTGAAGATGTTGGGATCCTTCATGAAAAGAAGAATGGTCGTTTTGAGAAAAAAATCAAAGATGGCAAAAAAGGAGGGGGCTAAGATAACTGTGACTCTAAATATGAAAGGAAGTGGGAAGATGGTGTTGATCTGGCAAAGAGATTTATTCAAATGGAAGGAAAGGGAGATGAGGATGGAAAGAACTGAAGAGCTAATGAAGCTGGAGGTAACTGCACAAGAGGGGAAGAGCTCAGAGGGGAAAGAATAAAAAAGAAGGAAGACAAATACTTAAGTCAAAGGGAACGAAAGCCATTGGCAGTGGACAAGAAGGAAAAAATACAGTCTGTGCTATGAACATATTGTATTGTGCCCATCATGACCCAGAAACAAAATCTGCCTCTGCACACATTTCTGTCAGACAATTATAATGAAGTTTTTGTGTTTCCATATCAAGGCTACTGTGTTGTTGTGATGTTGTCATCCGGATTCTTAAGAAATGTGCTGACACCATTTGTTCTTTTGGCAGGGGCTCAGTTGAGCCCTTCTGGCACCACTGGTAAGGACCACTTTTATTCAATGGGAATGAAGTAGCAGTTTGTTTATATAGTATGGTTGTCCAGGGGATAAAGCAAAAAGGCAGGATCTTTTCTCCTGTGCTAGGATTAGCTCCGCAGCAACAGAGTGGCAGAGATTGCAGCTAGAACTGCTTAATTCCTTACAGCATAAAGGTCTTTGTTATTGGTACACTAGGTGTTTATGTGGATGAAAAAATAGTCTATTAAATGTAATGCTTCCTATAGAGGGAGAAGTCACGGCCCCAGATTTTGCCAGTTATATTTATTTCCCACAGTTCAAATTGACAACATGCTTGGAGAATAAAACTGCTGTAGGCTGCAGAAAGCAGACTTTGCTGTTTGTCTAGAGATTTCTGTTTCAGGAAGGCTTCCATCTACCAGGGATCCACTGCTGTGCCTGGTCACATGGCCCTGCTACTCTTCTGTGTTGTTTCAATCACACTTATCACATGTCCCTTTATTCCCAAGGTTCCTCATCCGGGACACCAGTGACCAAAAACCTGAGGGGATTGTTCAGGCAGTCCAGACCGTCAACACTTTCCTAAAGCAGGTCACTTATGTAGATACTTTTATTCAAAGGAGTTAACAGTAGGCAGCCAAACAAATAATCTAGGTTAAGTGTGTCATGGAAGATCACTTACAGGAGTGACACAGACAAGAGACCAAATCAGGCCCTCCTCCTTATAGCAGTATAAAGTGTGCTTCAGGTGACAGCAAATAGCTTCCGTACTTAATGATGAACAGCCAAGGCGATTTGAGTAACAACAAATTCTCAGGAACATGTTCTGGAGAAGTGTTACAGATACTGTAGTGAAGATCTGGAGAATATAACAGTTTAATCCTTTCTAATGCAAGTCCCGGAGCTAATATAGACTGAGAATGCTGGTCTTGATCTCTGCTGTACTTCTCTGGCTTTGAAAAGAGCATAACAATGCCCAATTCCTTTGTACAGGTGATCCAAGTGCTAATTCACTCTCAGGTCTGTATTCCTTTCCAACCTACTATAGACTGCTGTTAAGAGGAAGAATTAGTCTAGATGATTATTTATTTTGAAATGGATGTCTTTGAATCTCTGTCAATGTACAATGCAGTGTCACTGTTAACGTTTTCCTCAGGCAAATTCAGTAAAGTAATAGCAATTGCTTAACAGCATCAACAGCTCTGGATTTTTTCTCAGAAATGATGTAGGTAGTTATTTGTGACAGGCTGCTTTCACTGGTAGCCTGAGCAGGGGTATAACCTGAATATTATGTACTGTTAGGTATCATGTGAGCTCTACCACATTCATCTAACCACTCAGGTTTTGCTGTTGTTGCTTTAGAAAACACGAAGCCCATCCAGGCCCATATGTCCATGCAGAGCAGCACGGTGCAACGTGGAAACACTGGATCCATTTAATGCAAAATTTCAAGCATGCTTGAAGTGTGAGAAGCCTTTGGGGCAGGGCCATTCTGTGGTACACTGAAGTACACCCTGACTGGGTACTGAGACTACGGAAAGGAATGTTGGCTGCTCAGCACTCCCTCATGAAAATGAGTGTCTTTCCCACGGGTGTCTGTGGACCAAGGGTAGCCATTCTGCATGCCATCACGTTACCAGATGGGCAGTTAGGTTCAGGAAGTAAAACTACAGGTATTTAGGACATGGCATGGACATGCATCCTCACATCAGGACTGTATGATGAGCCAACACCAGACATACAATTTAAACCATTTGTTAAACCAGCAGAGAGAAACTTCTAACAGAAGGAAATAAGGTGAAAAGCTGTCATGAGAAGCTTCTACAATGTCCAGCAAAATGAAAATGGGCCTTTCATGTTACATCCATGAATTATTTATTTGGTAAAACAAACAAGTGTTTCCGATAGCCAGCAACAGAAGTACAGCACAAACCTGCAATCATTACACAGACAAGTAGTCCCACCACCTTCCCTGGGACCAATTTATATGACCAGAGGCTGCTCTATTACACAGAAGACACAACAGTACACTGATAAACCATTATACCATCAGAATGGTCCCTGATCTTGACTATCAGATTTTCTGTGTATGAATTAATTTGGTATACATTTAATCTTCTGTTTAAAGTTGTTTTCCAAAAATCACGGATGGTAATATTTTAATGTGTTCTGCCTTACAGCAAATCTTCATATCTTTGGTACTGAGTGCATTAAAATACATATTCCTGAGAGAAACAAAGGGAGAAGTGTGGATTATTCACAGCTTGTGACCTTCTTTGCTCTTCCCCCTTTTCTGCTCTTCCCCCTGTCCCCTTGAGTCTGTTTCATAGAATCGTTTAGGTTGGAAAAGACCTTTAAGATCATTGAGTCCAACTGTTAACCTAACCCTACCATCCCACCACCAAACCATGTCCCTAAGCACCTCGTCTACCCATCTTTTAAATACCTCCAGGGATGGGAACTCAACCACTTCCCTGGGAAGCCTGTTCAAATGCTTGACAACCCTTTCAGTGAAAAGATTTTTCCTAATGTCCAACCAAAACCTGCCCTGGTGCAACTTGAGGCCATTTCCTCTCGTCCTATCACCTGTTACCTGGAAGAAGAGACTGACACCCTCCCCGTCCCTCCCCAGGTACTTCTTCCTGTCAAGCAGTTGTAGGGAGTGATAAGGTCTCCCCTCAGTATCCTTTTCTCCAGGCTAAATAACCCCAGGTCCCTCAGCTGCTCTTCATAAGACTTGTGCTCCAGACCCTTCACCAGCTTCTTTGCTCTTCTTTGCACAGTGTGTTAATGAGCTGTTTTCAGGCTGCCATGTAGAAGGCAGGAAACATAACAGCCAGACCTCATTCTTGCCTTGAACTTAGTATCACAGAATATCACCCTGGCTTTACATCCTGGTGGAAGACTCAGAGGCAGGTGTGTTCGGCTCCAGGACACAGTGAGTGCTATGCAGTTGCTCCTGGTTTATAAACATCCCCTTTCCCTTGCCTTCGACTGGAGCACAAATACTTGTTTGATTCTGTGTTATCCCACGTTGCCTCCCCACGAGGCAACTTTCCTCAGATCAAAGCCTCATTAAATCAATGCTTTCTTGAGCCTTGCTTCTGCACTCACTGTCAGATCTCAGACAGCATTGGTCCTGTCTACAGCCTGATGGTGAGGGTAGGTCATTTAGGGCCTCATTTTAAATAACAGCAGGTCCTGCCCTGCTGTACTTCTCCTGTTCTCAGCAGCAGCATGAACAGCTGCAGCAAGGAAATCAGAAGAAGAATTTCTTATAGCCAAGAAGCACACAGGGAGAGGGCACAGGTGTAGCTCGCACCAGGCCATTTGGTTCAGAGTCACTCAGGAAGAGGGGATATTTTTGAGACATTTGCACAGAGTCACCAAGGTCCTTTATAAACAAGTATGAAGACGAATGACCTCACATTGTGCCCCATTCACTGTCCTGTGGCTTCTAGATCAAAAGATGTGGATGAACAATTGGAGTGAGCCTATGCTACAGCCAGCATCAACGTTTCCAAACATCTCTGTGGGCTAGTGGCAGCCTGAGTGCAAATTAGAACAGCCTGAAGGCAGCCCTAATTTACAGCAATACAGCCAAGCGATGGAAAGATGGAAAGAGAAATCCAAGGAAAGTGCTGGTCATAATCCCAGGGACTAAAAGATTTGGGTCAAACTCCAAATAGCCAAACCGGGCAGAATCTAGTTCATTTTGGTTGGTATGACAGACCTCTACCTCCTTCTGTGTACCTTAGTGCTTTTTGGTAAACGAGGATAAAAGAGAGAAGATGCAAGATTAAAACAGACACCTGTAAGGGGTCCTTGAAAGACATGAGGGATGAATAATGCTGGAGAGGATTCTGAGAGCTAAAATGGATGACGGGAGATAAATTAAGATGGAAGGTGGGGAAGGATGCTTGCTTTGTGACTTGAATCCCTTGTGAAAGTCAAAAGAAAAAAATGAAAACATAGAAGTAAGAGGAAGTAAGGTAGGATGGAGCCTTGAAATAACATCTTTCAGAGGGGGTATGGATCACTATGAATAATGCATCACTAATTACAAAGACATAAGTGCAGCCATGCATCTCATCTCAGGCATGTCAATTGGAATTTAAAGGGAAATTCTCATCCTATAAGAAATGCGATAATATGTCTATTTCTACCAGAAACCACGTGTATTGCTGCTGTTTCCAGTGAGAGTTTTCTTTCCTAGAGATCGGTCCCTTCTACTTACGTAGCAGTGAAGCCATAAGCCTGTGACTGTGAACTGGCAAGCTGTTTCCATGGAAATGAATAGGATGTCACAAATATAGTGCTATGACTTCATTTCAAGATTGAGTACAAGGAGAAGATGGGCAGCAAAGGAGGGATCTCAGGTTATTTCAGGCTCTTTTGACTGTCCACTGTAATTCTCATCTGTTTGGGCAGACAGTGGGGAAGGGGGAAAGGGTTGGACTGGACTGAGTCATCCTTGGGGTTGCTCGGGTGGGAGATGAAGGTTGTGATGATCGTTGCTTGTGGGATAGCTCCTCTCATGAAAGAAAGGCAATTGGTTTGTTATTATTTGTGGTTTAGTTGGGTGTTGTTTTCAATTTGTTGCAAGAGCTATGGACTCTTGTGTTGCAGTGTACTAGAACCAAAATAAGTGAATAAATTAATTGTGGCAAGAAAATGAAGAAGGTAAATGGAAGATAGATTTCTTTTTTATGACACTCGAATATGTTTATTACTTTATCTCTGTACATACTAGCCTTTGAAGCTGTAAATCATTAAGTAAAAGATCATCCAATTTCACACTGTCGACTGGAGCAGAGGGCTGAGCCTTCCTTTGAAAAGCAGTGAGTAACTGGCTTACCAAAAAATCCAGGTTTTTTACAGGCTATTTTTGTTCAGTTGTACCTTTTCTGGTTTCTTATTAGACTGTTTCTGACCTGGCACTTACATTTGAAGCCAAGATGAAATTCGGCAGTTCCTCTACTCCTTCTGCTTCAGTGTCCTGCTTATCAGTTGTGTTTACACAGCACATCGGATCATGTTTGCCCTGGCAGTTCTTCTTTTGGAAGTCAGAGGCAAGGGGTATTCAATAACTAAAAAAAAAGCATTCTTAAAACCTTAAAACCAAAGAATATTTATTTTGAGGAAGTCTTTCTTTTGAAGGCTGCCAGATTTTTTTTTTTGTTTGATCTTTGAATCCCCAGGCATTTTCCTGCCCTGGCATTGTCTTTTAACTGTTACGTGTTTGCTGAGAGGTGGCTTATCTCAGCCCATTCTTCCCTTTCTGCTTGTTTGGTTGTTTGGGGTTTTTTTTTTGCTTCACATTTCCAGGTAAACTAAGCCAATGCAATTGTAGAGTGAGCATGGCAAGAACCAGGTCAACATGTGGTATTTGTAAACTGTTACAGAGCGCTTCTAATTTTGTCGCAGACAGGGGAAAGGCTTGAAGTTTACCTTCTTCCTCTGTAACTTGCTAAAAGGCCAGCTGGAATATTAGACTGTGACACTACAAAACAAGTCTTTTGAATGTTGTCCTGCTTACTTACCCAGCCGCACCCCAGTCTCAACAGATAAGGATAAAACGGTGACCTTTTCCTTGATGACTTTTTCCATCAGGCCTTTGAGAATAACCAGATCTTTCAAAAAATTTGGTAACTGAGTATTTTGCCCATTGGCAAGGAGAACAAGCTCTTTGATGTGCTTTTTTTTTTTTTTAGATTTATTTCTGTGTCTAAAAGAAACCATGAAGCTGATCAGCTGTTTGGCTTTGCTAGTGTGGTTCTGCACTGTGCAAATGCTTTGAGGTACAAATCAATCAGGCAGCAGGTATCAAATTCTAGATGTGCCAGTGTTTACCTAGGTAGAAATCTAGTTACTCCCTGACAAAGATGCATTCAACCTTTCTGACCTTCTTGATGAGAATTACATTTTGGTGGGGCCATTTTGGCTGTATGTTGTGGGAGGATTCTAGAACATTAATTACCTTCAGTGAAGAGGTATTATAATGTTATCACTTGCTAAAAGTGTACTAATAATAGGGAATAGATTTACCTTTTTTCCTGTGGCTGTTTGCAGCCTGAGTTTGCTTGACCCGGTGACAATTAATTGCATCCTAATTGCCTCAAGAGGAAGGTTTTCCTGCCTATGCGTAACCATTTCAGATGTATACAGGGCACTAACAAAAAGAAACAGCGAAACTAACAGGTTTTCTGAATAGAAATAGATATTTCAGACTCCCAGGTAATTACATATACCCACGGTGAGCCATGTATTATTCACAAATAAAGTAACTGAAGAGATCACAAATATTACTGAGGAGATACTAGAACTTCGTGAAAACATTTGAAGAAGCCCTTGGGGAAGTACTTTGAGACACTAGACTGAATTTGAGAGTATTATTCCCAGACAGTCTTATTGCCAGGCAAGCGCTATACACTTAATCCCAGCACGTCAGTATACAACAGAAGGTGCCCTTCCCTTCTGGCACCCTGATAGTTTGAACCTCTCATGTGTCTAAAAGCCTGTATCACCTTTAATAGAAATCAGAACTGGCACTGCCAAGTATGCAGGCACATCTATACCCTAGCCCTTTGAGAGGGACAGGAACTGGATGGGTGCGGCCATTAGAGACAAGCACAGCTGTACTCCCTGAACATCCATTTGGTCAACAAATTAAAACCAAAAATGTAGCAGTGACCAAGCACTCCTATTTTGTATGCGTGCGTCACAGACAGCAATGTCTCAGGCTTCCTGATCACTGACTCCTAATTCTGTCTTTTTTTTCCTGAATCACCAATTTGTTTGCAGGCCCCATTTTCTTTCTTTTGAGTTACTTTGTTACTTTTTGACAGAGGAAAATGTCTGCTGTCACACTGCATCTGTGATTGAAACCCCTGGCTTGAAAACTGATGAGCTGCTTTCCTTGCATAATTTCCCTCCTATGGTCTGTGCTGCAGATAGAAGGAAAGAATAGCAATCTATGCTCCATGTCATGGGAGCCATTATTTTTCTTTATTTTTGCAGAATATCTGCAGATAAACAACAGGAAATCTTTTAACATGTAATCATTTAAAATGACATCAATTTAAATATGACAGCATTGAAATGTTTTGTTTAACTGCCAGCTGCAATTAAACATTGTGCATCATTTATTACTCAGATTTCTGGGGTTGCAACAATGTATGGAATCTGTCCAAATATAGAGAGTACTCCATCTTACAAGACAGTTACGAAGCATCTTAGCCAGCCTGGGATCAGTTCTAAATTTGAGTCCACCCTGTAGTGAATTTTAATGCTGACATAAGTCATAGAACATCCTGACTGCAATTTGTTTTCTAACCACTTCTTTCTCTTTTTTAATTTCTCTATTTTTTAATTTTTAAGTATGTGGAAGCATCTCTCGTTCCTTAATTTAGTGCTTAACTTCCAGGTTGATGTAATGTTTCTTACAGCCTAGGAGTATCCTACCAAATTCTCCAGCCTTCATTTCCATAAACCCAACCTCTGATGTGTGGTAGGTGGCAACTGAAGCTTGGTTTGCATGTAAAAAAGGGTTTAATCACTCACCAAAGAACTTCAAAACCAGCATAAGATGTGAAAGAATATAATAAAAAGATCATTGCCGTGTAAATACACCAAAACAACTACGTCTTAAGGGTTAAGTTAAGATAAAAAGCTTCTGGGTCAGTTTTTGTTCTTTTACATTACTTAGAAAAAAAAGGCAATATCCTTAGCAATAACTTATTAGGTAAATTATTCTACAGCCTTGCACTTGTGTCTACTTGATGTAGTGATGGCTCAGATCCTCCAGTGTGTGTAAACTGTTGTCCTGGTTTTGGCTGGGAGAGAGTTAATTTTCTTCCTAGTAGCTGGCATAGTGCTGTGTTTTGGATTCAGTACTAGAAGAATGTTGATAACACCCTGATGTTTTAGTTGTTGCTGGGTAGGGCTAAGACTGGCCAAGGACTTCGCAGCTCTCAGCTCCGCCAGGTGCACAAGAAGCTGGGAGGGGACACAGCCAGGACAGCTGACCCCAACTGGCCAAAGGGCTATTCCAGACCATAGGACGTTGTCCTGGTTTCGGCTGGGATAGAGTTAATTTTCTTCATAGTAGCTAGCACAGTGCTGTGTTTTGGATTTAGTACCAGAAGAATGTTGATAACACGCTGATGTTTTTAGTTGTTGCCAAGCAGTGCTCAGACTGCTCAAGGACTTTTTGAGCTTCTCCTGCTCAGCCAGGTGCATAACAAGCTGGGAGTACAACACAGCTAGGACAGCTAACCCAAACTGAGCAAAGAGCTATTCCATACCAGATAACATCATGCTCGGGGGGGTTAGTCAGTCGGTCGGTCACGGGCAGAGTGATTGTGGCTTGGGCAGAGTGATCGCGGCTCAGGACGGGCTGGGCATCGGTCAGCGGGTGGTGAGCAATTGCATTGTGCATCACTTGTTTTATATATTCTATATATTATCTTACCATTATTATTATTATTATTATTATTATTATTATTATTATTATTATTGTTATTCTTCTCTCTTATTAAACTGTCTCTATCTCAACCCACGGGTCTTACTTTGTTTTTTTCTTTTCTCCGATTCTCTTCCCCATCCCACTGAGGGAGGTGGGGGAGTGAGCGAGTGGCTGCGTGGTGCTTAGTTGCCAGCCGGGTTAAACCACGACAGATGTCATGCTCAGGATATAAACTGGGGGAAGAAGAAGGAAGGGGGTGACGTTCAGAGTGATGGCATTTGTCTTCCCAATTCACTGTTAGGCGTGATGGAGCCCTGCTGTCCTAGAGATGGCTGAGCACCTGCCTGTCCAGGAATGGAGCCTGCTTTGAATGGCGGCCTTGCTTCCTTTAAATGTTTATCCTGCTTTGCTTTGCTTGCATGCGCGGCTTTTGCTTTCCCTATTAAACTGTCTTTATCTCAACCCACTAGTTTTCTCACTTTTACTCTTCTGATTCTCTCCCCTATCCCACCGTGGGGGGAGTGAGCGAGTGGCTGCGTGGGGCTGAGTTGCCAGCCGGGGTTAAACCACGACAACACTCATTTTTCCTCTGAAACTAAAGGTAGATCTCTGGCCAAAAGGATGAGTTTGAATAGGCCGCCCATCAACTGATTGAGAAATAAAATTACCCAGCCATTACATAGGATTAAAAAAAGAATCAATGCAAATTGAGTAAGGGAAGAAGGGCAGCATCAGACTGCCATCAAGTTGGGCACATGGCTTGAACACGAAAGCTAGGTGGCTATTCCTTATTGATGACCTTGCAATGTCAGGGAGAGGGGGTTCATAGTGAGTCAGAGTAGGCTGATGCCTTTGCAGCTCTAAATGCCCCTTAGGAGGAATCAAAAGTAGATATCTTGACCAAATTAGGTGCCAAATATTCATACTCCCCAGGGAGATTTAAATTCTGGTTGTGGAGTCTAGGTTGTGTTCATTTGGCAACAAGCAACTTCACCAATGGAAGATATAAATCTCTTCACAATCTTAAAAATACAACTTCTCAGCTTTTTTATTTAAATAATCCTACAGAACTATCAGACTAACTCTCCTGGAAGTTTTGAATTAATAAGAGTTGAGATATGAAAGAAAACTTCTCTGAGTTATTTATTCAACTCTTAAAATGTGTGAAGAGCTCAGCAGCTCTGTCGTCTCTGTGATTTAAAAATCTTATCCAAAAGCAGCCAGGATGACTCTGTTGTTGTTGCTCATGATTAAGCATCTGCTGTTAGAAAGTAATCTCACTTTGACTTGAGCGTGTTAAAGCCAGTCTGCAATGATACCTTCCAGGGAAACTGCAGAGCCTTTACTTATTGATCTAGAATCAGAAACAATCTAGCAGGTCGTTTTCTGCTAGCTCTGCTTTCTTCCTCACAGCTAGTGGTACCAGACAGGAGAGAATGTCATTGCACAAGCATTTCCCCTGATTATTGCTGGCTCCTCTGCTGGCATCACTTGCATCCCCCTCCTCATCTTTCTGGGTCCTTTTAAGAAAGATGCCACTAGATGCCTCTTTAAAAAACAAAAGCCTGAAGAAGAAAGGTGAAAATCGCTTCAAGCTTTCTGGGGTTAGTAGACTATATAGGAGGAATAGGCCAGAAAGCAGCTTTTAGGATCCAATCACCACACTACTAAGGCTTTTCAGTCTGTGCTCACCCACCAGTTTTTAGATACTGATAGGGAAGCAAGAGAGCTCTACTGATTTTGTGGAGCAGTTCCCGTGTCTCCATGCCCCCTTTCCTGTACCCCCAGTAGTGTGATGTTACCGGCATTTCTGTGAGGCCTCATGGCTGCATTAAAGACTGGTGGGGGTGAGGGGAACCATGGCAGGAGACCCAGGAGCAATTAGAAGTGTAAACGAAGCTCCAGATTGAAGCTGGAGGCATTGAAATCAATACAACCTAAGGGAACCAGGGAGGCCTAACCACCACATGGGGTCTTGAAAATCTTTCTAGTTTCAGATCTTTAGGTGTTCAGTTATTTCTTTAGACCTTGTTATTCTCAAAAGAGCAGTAAAAAGCTGGAAATATTGCCAGTTCCAAACATCTATAACCGTGAGGCAAACTCTTTACTTGTCTTTTTTACTTGCTTTCCCGTTTTATAACTTTAATAATTCAAGCAGTGTTGAGCTTTGAATTTCTCTTTAGAATGGTAGACTAGAAAAATCTGGTTTTAAAAGAGAGTTGATGGCCTCTTGAATATATGACTGAATAAGCTGGGATTTGATTGACAGGATTCACTATGGAAAGCCCTGCTGTGAATCCATGGTGGCCAGCCACTGGAGGTCACAGGACAAGGCCAGCTCAGCTGTGTAAGTCATGCTCCCCTTTCCCTTCTGCAAAAAAGGAGTGTCATTAACAAGGGCTAAAATTTAAAAAGGCAGTATATCATTTTTCCCCAAATTAAATTTCTGAGGACCAAGTTTTCCGACAAAGCCATTGCAGAAGGAGGTGTAAAGCCTGCTCTGAACAGCTCTGAACATCATTCCAGCACTCAATCTGAACGTCTGCAGAGAGGATTTGCTACAATGGCAGCAAATGAAAGGCAGCCGGGGGTGGCCTACTTGCCTTGCTGAGGAAGCGGGTGTCTGTGGGGAAGCCTAATTCTGAACTTCCCATATCCGTTCCATGAACACGTTGCCTGCCCTGCCTCAGGCTGTGGCTCTTGGGGGGGCTTCTCGCAGTGCGTGCTGGCTGTGCAGCCTGCTCAAAATGGGTGAGGTCGTGGCAATCCAAACTTCAGGGGGCAGACAGTCAACATAATAAAAAGCACTGTCAGTCTTACTGGCAGTCTCAGCGGAGGTTCCGAAGAAGACCGGGGACAAAGAGTCATTATCATAGGATGCCGCTCACGGTGTGCCAGATCAGCCTCAGCAGTGCTGAACATTTCCTACAGCGATGTTCAGGGGAGTAGGTTTGCAAAACAGTCTGCAGAGCTGCTGAATCCCACTGAGTTCCCAAGGACCAGGAGGGCTGCAGGTCCCTTCCAGCTTCAGAAAGGGGTTGAACCTCTGTACCCTATTTGCTCTTTCTTCTTTGCCAGTGACAAACTCACAGGAGTTCTTCGTGGGTAGGGAAACAAGAATCCAGTCCTCCATGGCAAAACAGACGCCTTTATAGAAAGAAAAGATTTCTCTCAAAGCTGCAAACCCATGGGGAGAAAGAATATTAGCATCACAAATACTAAAGAAGCCAGGCACTGTTTTTATCTGTGATACCTGTGAAATCTTACTGCTTTTAATGCAGTCATGCAACTACAACTGATTGGGAATATCCATCCTGTCAACAGGGAACAGAAGGACAGCATTTGCATTACTCAAATCCACCCTGCCAGAGCTGTCGGAAGTTAAAGCAAGTGACACCTTTCTTTTCATCAATACTATGTACAAATGTGACAGCAGTGCTTAAGGACAACAATAAAATTGAACCCTCCCCGTGCTTGTTCCCACCCAGACGACTCTGAAGACACAGCCCCTGCTGTAACAGCAGATATGGTTGCATGCTCACACATAGGGCTTATGCAAAGTTTCTTGCGTTTCACGGTGGTTGCATTTTGTGCTGTTTCTTGTGATATAGAACTAGTGCTTATCCTGGATATGCACACCTGGAAAGTAACTGCTGAATTTGGAGAATAAATTCTTAATAACTCTTTCCAAGCATATTTGCCAAGTACATTTGTGTACATTTTTAAGCAGGGATTTCAAAAATTGAAGCCAAAAGCAGATATATGATTTGTTGCTTTCAGCAACAAGACTAATCCAAAAAAACATTCATCCAAAATGTGTTTTCATGTGTCAATAAATAATTGGAATAATAATAAATTATTGGAAGCCTAAAGGATCATGGATATCCAATGTACACTGGAAAAGGAAAAGTTCTTTAATGCACTGAGCATGGTGTAAACCATTGGAGCTAAACAAGGACAACAGAAGTTTTGATCACCTTTGCTGACCAAGTGCATTCTGATTTAGTATGTCTGTATCTCCTCTAGTGTGGTAGAGTGAAATAAAAATTACACATTCTGCAGCACAAATAATTTCTTGTTGTAATATGTCTTCTCACGTTTTCAGTATTTGCTTTGCATAAACATCTGCCACAGCTCAGCAACCATGAAATACAGAAAATCTGGATTTGTTGAAGACATTTATTGCTGTATGATACTGATGAGCTTTTAAATAACATAACAAGTATTATAAAACAAGCAAGAAACAGCAGCAAAAAAAGAAAACCCTTAAACAAAATATACAGATTTTTAATTTCACCAGCTATGTGAAATAGATTAATTTAAATCTATCAAGTCAAAACCTTCAGGAAATAGAGGTGCCCAGAGCTAATGTACAGTCATTCCAAACAAGCAGAAAGCCTGTTCCATTGGAGCTATACTTTTTTTGAGTTGGTATCAACTTAGCAAATACTGATAGCTAAACTGTTTTAAAACTCAAAATATTATGGTTTTTATTTATGAAGGTTTTGCTTGGAATATTGCCCAAATGTAATTTTTAAACTCAAAGTGAATTTTTTCAATTCTAAATATTTCAGTACCTGAGTAATCAAAAAAGATGCCCAGGATTCATACAGCTCTATAAGCAAGATTAATGGTTGAAACATATATAGAGATTTTGAATTGTCTTTGGAAAAAACAAAATGCACAGGCTGCAGATCCTGTAGTGCAGCTTGACCACAACAAGGGACATGACCTGAACATACACATCCAGATTTGACAGGAAAGAATGAAATTGCTCTCATCATTTTGTATCTAATAGCTGTGACTTTATTGCCAAACTCACTCCTTTTACCCTCTGTTCTCTCCTGGGGACAGGGAAAAAAACCGTGAGATGGAGCAAAGAGGCAAGTAGCGGTGATTCTGAGGCCCTTGGGCTGTAGGACCAACTCAGCATGCTGCTCCTGGAGTTAAAGCTGTTGGTTATGCATCTCGCTGACCAGTCTTGCAGTTCTGTCCATAACAACTGCCTCGGGCTTGGAGAGGGCTCCTTAGCGCATCCCTGAATGTCTAGGTGTATTCCAGGGCCAGAGAAATCGCATCACACTGTGCTAATATTTGGTGGGAAAAACTTGATCAAACAAAGTTATTACGGGCCTGCCTCTCCTGTCTATGAAGTTAAAGCCCTATTGACATCAATGGAAAGAGGATCAAATATTCTGTACTCTCTACAGAGTGAAGAGGTCCAAACAAAGAGCTTTGTGGTGCTGTAGCTAAGCAGCGGGAAATTTGCATTTTGTCATAGATGCCTGAGGGTTCAAGATTTTGCCTTTATCATGTTTAATTTAGCACTTGCAGCAGAAAGACAGATAAAGCTAGACACTAGCTCTGCAAAAATAAATAACTTCTTCAGGGCCAGGCCTTGAGCTCACTTTATAATATTTCCTCAGAAACTGAGATGGTTATCAACAATAGCAGTGATTATCAAAGCAAGGAATTATAACAATCATGCGGCGGTGTGAACTCTATTGTGCTGTGCAGTTTCCCTCAGGCCTGTAGGACTAACTTTTTCTCAGCTTTGGACCCTGGAGTGAGGAAAATTTCTGTCTGATGGATAGCCTATTATTCTCACAAATGCCATTACAGGGCCTGCACTGTCTCTGATGTCCATAGTCTATGCCTGCAGGGCAAATGTCACGCTGGGGGTTTAAAGGATTTGCAGCAAACACTCCTTCCAGACTGAATGGACCTTACATTGCGATCCACTGAAAGACGGCTTTGGTGAATCGAAGATGCAATGGTGCCCTGCTTTTTTATAATGATCATAATTTATCTTCAGTTACAATGGCACCTTAGAAATTTTCCTCATTAACATTAGGGGCATGATAAAATTGTTGGTGGTTATTTATATTAGCAAGACTGAAGAGTGTGAGACACTGCACAGCGTCAAATACCGTGCTGTAAAGACAGGTCAGTCGAAGGCAGTGTCGTTGGTACTATCACTTGTACGTATCCTTTGGAGAACTCAGGCATGCACTGATTATGGAAATCTAGGACAGAGCCAGGAACTGGTTTGAAGTCTCCTGTATTCCAAGCCAATAAGTCAAACGCGACCAACTTCTGCTATCAGTGCTGTTGTGACAAATGTGGTGGTAGTTCAGGCGGAAATCAGACAGAGGAAATGCAAGCAAGCGACATTTTATTTAATCAAATTGACAATACAATCTGTTAGCTGTCCATTATTAAATTAGGGCTTTTTTAGATTTTTTAGCATCTGTTTTGGATTATTTATGTCATTTTAATTCAAATATTTCAAACCAGCTTCTGTTCAAAACATTAGGGCCTAAATTGAACCTTTAGGCTGTACAGCACCAGGTATTATATATCCCCCTCAATTTCCTTGTGTGTGTATTCTCCCTTGCCTACGTTCAGTTTCCAGGTGCTGATCACAAGATGCCCTTTTCTCATGTGGCATTATGTTTCTTAAGCCTCCCTTTGTGATCAAGGGGAAAAGAGGCTTATGTGAAATAAAAATCCATAACGTGCACTTTGTAATGTGCCAGTTGGTGCTCTTGGAGATGCAGGAGGAGCACCCTTGGCCAGTAACTTAAGGGCAAAATATTGCCCAAAATGCTAAGCGTTTGACATTGTTCCTTTTTGCCATTTATCATGGTAGAAGGCTAATGATTTGGTTTTCACTGTACAAATCTTCAGTTCACTCCAGCTGAAAGCCTGTAGGTTTCTGTTCAAAGCATACTTTGAAAATGTTACCTAATCCATGCACCACCTGACTGGAACTCAATCACAATTTTTTCATTTGTGAGAACTGCCAATATCCTCAGTCCTCCATACAGCACAGCCTGTTCTTGGCCATAGGGTTTCATTCCACAGCATCCTGAAATTGCAGCCCCACAGTGTAGGGAATCACACTTCTGCTGCTTCCAATTCAAATAAAGACAAAATCCAGCAGACAGCTGGATGAAAAGAAAAATCTGATTTTTAAAGAACTTGGAGATCTCCCACTGAAAATCTTAAGTCACTCTTCCTTCTTGCTGTGATTATACAGCACTCAACAGATGTAATTTTCCTGAATATTCTATTATATAGTACTGAACAAATGTAATTTTTCTGAATATTCTTGCACACCTTGTGAAACCCATGATGCAGGTACTGGCAGACAGAGATCCTGGCACTCACATAGGGGGGTTAGAGGATCAGAGTAAGCAAAAGTGTGGATCCTTCCTTCTGTGGAGAGTGAATCTTCAACCTTCATCCAGGCCCCTTTCCCAGGCCCCTGCCCCATCCTGGGTTTAGAATAATTATCTTCTTACTGCTGCAGGAATCCAGTACATGGAGACTGAGGAAACCTTTGAAGTGCTTTTCTGCCCAATAAAGCAAGTCTCCAAAAATAAGAGGAGGAAAACTCAGGACTGTTTATGGGTTGTTTGGATGGTGCTTTGCCAGGGGAAGAGCAGAAAAGACTGGACCATGACTTCCCTCAGGCAACTTGCAGAGTGTGTGTATGGCCTCTGTGTCTTTTTCACAGCATGCCTCTTGTAAAGGAATAAATGCTTGTAAAGGAAATCCCACCATTTCCCCTTATCTCTGGGGTTTCCATCTCCCCTTACAGACTTTTATCATCTGCGGATTGCAATACTAAGTTAATGCAGTGAAACCAATGCCTATGCAAATGGTACCTTTGAGAGCAGGAAGAGTTGTGGAATAGCTGTGCGTGTGGCGTGATGTGTAAGGCAGAGCTGGGAACCGTTGCCTAACAGCTGGGACTCTATTTTCAGGATACACTACAAAATGTTAAGTGTCCAGCTCCAGCATTTCCATTCCAAATATTTCACTGTGAAAGCAACAATGATAGAAATTACTAAAAAGATAAAATCTGATGTTCCCGGGTGGAAAATGGGCCATCTGTATGAAGTACTATCTTCCTTCTACAAGTAATATCATCATCACCTGCTACATTACTCTCCAGCTTTGGGAAAAAAAAATGCTCTACAGATCAGTCTTCTTTGCTAAACAATCCTAGTCCCACTGAAGAAGAGGGTGGAAAAGATGTGATTGATTTCAGTGGAAAATAAGCCTTATTTTTCATGGCATTGCACTCATTCACTGAACCACCACTTTGTCCATAGTTCAGCTCCGGTGAGCTGTAGGGCTATAATTCACTTCACAGACTCACAGAACAGTTGAGGTTGGATGCAGCCTCTGGAGGGCATCTGGTCCAACCCTCCTGTTCAAGCAGGGCCCCCTAAAGACAGTTGCCCAGGACCATGTCCAGATGGCTTTTGAGTATCTCCAAGGATGGAGACTCCACAACCTCTCTGGGCAATCCATGCCAGTGCTTGGTCACCCCCACAGTCAAAAAGTGTTTCCTGATGTTCAGAGTGAACGTTCTGTGTTTCAGTTTGTGCCCATTGCCTCTGGTCCTGTCACCAAGCACCACAGAAAAGAGCCTGGCTCTGTCCTCTTTGCATCCTGCCTTTGGGTATTTATATACATTGATAAGATCCCCCTTAAGCCTTCTCTTCTCCAGGCTGAACAGTCCCAGCTCTCTCAGCCTTTCTTCACAGCAGAGATGCTCCAGTCCCTTCCATCACCTTTGTGGCCCTTTGCTGGACTCTCTCCAGTAGCTCTGTATCTCTCTTGCACTGGGGTGCCCAGAACCAGACACACTTCTATCTGTACACCTGATAAAATATTAATACAAAACAATTAGAAATTTGAATTTGTCATGTTTTCCTTGCTGTTTCATCATGATCTCTGTACATACTTCATGTTTTACACTTTCTGATCTATTTTCAGTTTTTATGACATTTTCTCAAGGAAGAGTTAGGAATACGGCCATTAACTGTTATTTTTTTAGTGATTATTATCTGAAAAAATGTAGATATCTTATCTTCTGAAGGGCTGAATTTGTATGCAGGCCAGATGGAATCTGGGTTACTTGTATCCCTGTCAACTTATATGAATCTCTTAACTTCTGTTAAAGCCTACAGCCTCTTTCATTGCCACAGTTCTTTGTTGCATTTGCATCTAGAACACCACAGGGAACACCCACTGAATTATGTATCTCTTGGGCTTTCTGGGTCAAATAGGAGCAAGGAAGTTGCAAAAGAACAGCATGCACTGAAGGAATACTGTAATTGCATAAAGGTTCCTCAATTTTGTAAAGGTCACTATATCTTTGAAAGTGCATTCTTTTCTGTTCATTTTTAAAATAAGAAATATTTGATCTCATTTTCCCTGCAGAAACAATAATTTTCAATGCTGTTTATTCCACACATGGTATAATCCACCCCAGGTTATACCCAAGCTTCATGCTGGAAGATAGTTAAATAAAGAGTTGTTTAAAACACAGTTCTCCTTTGATTTTTCTGACTGTGATCCCACCTTCTATTCCTTCGCTTGGAGAGAGCTTCTATGCATACATCCTTCCCATGGCCACTAATAAGGAGAAGGTGAGACATGGCACTTTATTTCCTTCTCCTGCTCCCATTGAGCACACACAAAGATACACCTAGGAGAACTGGAATCTGGTGAGACAAGTAGAGGGGTTGGGGGGAAAGCAGGAACTCTTTTTGGCTCTTGTGGGCTTTTTGACATTATGCATATGCAAGCCATGATGCAGTTCCAGCTTTCCACACACACACAGACCACCAACAACTGTTGTAACATGGGAAGAGAGAGACACATGGAGTTGTGGAATCCCTGCTACCTGTCTCCTTTTGAAGCTTTTCGTATGGATGGGCCTATAGTTCTGCAGATCTTCCATGATCTACATGGCTAAACTTAAAGACCTGCTGAGGAAAAGGTCTCATTACGCCTGGTGTGCAGTAGAAGACATTGTACTCAAGACATTCTTTTGTTACACACCATAATTTGGGACATAGTTCATACTTCCACAGGAAGGACAGAAAATTAAATCAGTAACTTTTCTGCAGAGACATTGTCCTGGTTTCAGCTGGGATAGAGTTAATTTTCTTCACAGAAGCTAGCACAGTGCTGTGGTTTGGATTTAGTACCAGAAGAATGCTGATAACACACTGATGTTTTTAGTTGTTGCCAAGCAGTGCTCAGACTACTCAAGGACTTTCTGAGCTTCTCCTGCTCAGCCAGGTGCATAACAAGCTGGGAGTACAGCACAGCTAGGACAGCTAACCCAAACTGAGCAAAGAGCTATTCCATACCAGATAACGTCATGCTCGGGGGGGTTAGTCAGTCGGTCGGTCGCGGGGAGAGTGATCGCGGCTCGGGACGGGCTGGGCATCGATCAGCGGGTGGTGAGCAATTGCATTGTGCATCACTTGTTTTATATATTCTGTATATTTTCTTACCATTATTATTATTATTATTGTTATTCTTCTCTCTTATTAAACTGTCTCTATCTCAACCCACAGGTCTTACTTTTTTTTTTTCTTTTCTCCAATTCTCTCCCCCATCCCACTGAGGGAGGAGAGGGGGGAGTGAGCGAGCAGCTGCGTGGTGCTTAGTTGCCAGCCGGGTTAAACCACGACAGACATGTACCCATTAAAGCCCATCCTATAGGACTGGATCATTCAGAGTCATATCATTTAAGTAAACACAATGAAGTAAACCCAACAGGTTTGTTTATTATCATGTTTTCCACTGACTGTAGAAGTAGGACATGAGAAAACCTTCTAAAGCAGTAACTGGAAAAGAATCTATAAAGAGATGAGCCAGAAAGGGAACAAAAATATAGAAATTTTGTAAATCCCATACTTTTTATTATTATAATAACTGTGTACTTACTGAGGTGCAAGCTCAGCTCTGGGTGGTCCCTGGGAAACCCCTGGCCTTGTTTTTCTTCCTGCTTCCATGCTTGATGCAGTGAAGCTGGCCAAAGATTGCTGCATGCAGCATCCTTGCAGTCCTAATATCTTTGTTCTGCTCTCCAGAGGCTCTGCTGCGCTGCTACAACCTCCTTGCATTGGCAGCCCAAGAAGCATGAAGACTTTTACTGAGCAGGGAAAATAGGGGGTGAATAACCCTCAAATAACAGAGCTGAAATGAGGAACCAGAACTAAACGTCAGAGGAAAGAAAGGGCAAGTAAGGACACAATTGAAAGAAAAAAAAGGAAAAATAGGTTGGTCTCCATTGCCAGCAGGAGGGACATGAAGAGTTACTAGAGAGGAGTTTTTGGCTATGTATCCTGGTGATTTTAGAACCTTTTGTTCCCTTAATTGGCAAAGTAAATCCAGGCATAACAGGATTGAAACTCTTTTTCTTAGAAGGGACATTTCTCATAGTGAAAACATAACCTGTGGAGCCAAAACTTGTGAAACAATCAGCATTTCTTCAGGTTAAAACAGCCAGCCTTTAACTCTTACCAAAGCCTGAATATATAGAGGGAACATTACAACCTCCATCTTGGTGGCTTAGAGTAAGAAATTAAAGGCTGGATTTTTTTAACCTGAAGAAATTCACTAGTTTATTGAAGACTGTTACTTCTTTTTGGAAAAGATCTGTCAAAACCCCCCACTGCTCCAGTAACACACTATCACTTAATTCTACACCGCCATGTTACCTCTCATTCTGCTTCTGGTTTTTCAGGGTTACATCAATAGGACAATTCTTGGGTTTGTTGAGCAGCCTCAGGAACAGAAAGGGTGACAGAACAAGGAACTGCTCAGCAAAACACCAGTAATGCCTGGATTAGGTCACTTTTAGAAGAGATACGAGCTCACTTCCCTTAAAGCGGAGAAAGCATTTGAACTGGGTCTTGCGCACCCTGGGCCAGCAGATGGTAAAATCAGCACAACCTTAGTAACTATAAAGCTAGTTTCTCCTCACCCAATCTTTTCCTAGCTACAGCTACATGCGGAAACAGGGGGTCAATTCACAAATACTGAAATTTTCACTGGGAAAACTTAATCTGGAATTAATTACATCATTTACCCACATACCCACAACCCTCTTCCTAATCACTGTTTTCTAAACATCTTTTAGTTCATGTTCATGAGATTAATGAAAATAAGCACATCCAGACTTCACTTAGTAATCTCACGTCCCTTGCAAGTTCTAGTAAACTTTGCATTTTTGGGCATAAACTGTGCAAGCTTTCCCTTAGTGACCAAGAAATGCAGACATGCCAATAGGTAATGTTTGAATTCAGATTGCAATACATCACCATCAGAGCAGAGAGGTTGGGTTCAGCTCCCCCTGTCTCGTCTGCTTTATTCATACCTCACTTGCCTCATCCTGGATCTGCAGAGCAGCTGTGGAGGCTGTTATCTGCTATCCGTTCTCCAGGCAGTCACTCCCCCAGCAACCACTATCAGCTGGTACCAGGCAAGAGCTGCCTGCAGGTTCCTCTGGACCTGCTAACATCTGGAGAGCTCAAATTATTGCCATATGCTGGAGGAGCCCTCCCTGGATGGCCAGAGAAAGGCCTGAGCTGTGTTTGCAGCACCTGAAGCATCTCAAATGGTATCTGAGACCAGTTCCACTGGGAGGGAGACTATAAAAAATACCTTAGATATAAAGGAATAAGTGCTGCATTATACCCAGGTCTAGAGCAGCCACCACTGAAGACTATGGCAAGGATTCTTCTTCAGAGCAGGAGCAGGGTAGCAGTCATCAGTAAGATATATTGCCCAAAGCTATTCATTACTGCTGTAAAACTTTTTTTTTTTCTCCTGCGGTAGGTTTTCTCATTGTCTGCCAGTTTTCTGCTGAATTATTGGATTACAAGCAAATAAACAACATGGCTTTTAAAGGCTTTTGGTAGAAACGACTCAGAATTTATTCGTTCACATAAGATCTTGATTAAATGTCACAAACCTAGAGGCAATTTTCATAAGAAGCTGTTTCATAGAGAAGTTCTCCCTCCCCCCATTCATTATGGTGAATCCAGATTAATTCTGTCAAAGTCAATAACATTGATCTGGATTTGTACCATTGTATCTGAGAGGAGAATTTAGCTCATAGTATATATTAAATGATGATGAGCATACTACATATGCTTTGTATGAAAATGCATCTTCTCTCTTATTCTCCCTCTCATATGATGTTTATCTGCATATTATTGTTTAAATCAAATAGACTCTTAGCATCAGAGTTACAAAGTTGAGCTCCCCTAAAACAGAAAATGCCAGAAATAAGCTACCACTTTAATTTGCTGCTTTATGCTTTTCATGATGATGCAGTCGATGCAGGAACCCTATCCCATCCAGTTATCTGCTGGATACTTTAACCAACTCAGTATTCAGCCTTTATGTGCTGTTTATTTTGTTCTCACTAGTTCACTTAGTGGCTGAGGGGGGAGTAGAGCAAAAACCAGAAAAACAATCCTTGAGAGGAAAACATCTTTGAAAAAGACAAAGTCACGGGGGAATTACTGGAACAGATACTGTATTTCTTTCTCTCTTTACTGGTAGGCAGATGTACAGTCAGCTACTTAATCCTTGTATGTGCAGTATCTCACAACAAAGCTCTACCTCTATTTCTTTTTAATTCGCAATTATTTTAACAAGTTCAGAATCTGTCCCCAAGTGCCTTTCACACTCTGAATTTTCTCAGTTTTCACTGTGCTTGCTTGTTGCTCTTCTTTTTTTAGGTAAGTGGAGCAAAGTTTCCTTAGAAGTCAGCGAAATAGAGGCTATCATAAGATATGCACATAAAAAGTGCTATTAAAGGCTGTTAGGATGGGGGCGGGGGGTGTTTCAGGGGCTTATGGAGTATGCCCAAGAGGCTTTAAACAGAGCCTTGCAGAATCCCTGCTAAACTCCACATGGTTGTCATTTGACTTCACTTTTTTTTTTTTTTTTTTAGCAAAATACTTTGGTCACCATCATAAGGAATTGGAACTTTTAAAAATCCTTTGTTACGATCCAAAAGGTCATTCAGACATGTCAGGTCACATTCTTGTACACCCAATTGTGCTTTAGATTTCAGTGGCTTTTCAAGAGTAAGAACTACTAAATGGGAGTAAAAGTCCTTATGTATTTCCAGTCAAAGACCAATTCAACCAGGGAAATCTGGTATGAAAGTGGAAGTCAGGTTGATGCAGCCCTTCACAGCACAATGCATGCGAGCTCTTTGGTCGTTCTGATTATTTTTCCTTTTGGGAAGTAGCACATGATATCTAAAAAGCTTCAGCTAGCATTTTGCCCTCCAGCACATTGGCTGAATGCTGACATAGTTACTGACAGGAATATATAAAAAATAGGACAAATATTTCAAGGAAGGAATGCAGCACGAGGTCTTGTTACCCAGCAACCATGTGTTTAAAAGGACATCTGACAGTCGTGTCCAATGAGAACTTGATGGCCTTCTAATGATCTGTTGATGGAGAGGTCAGCAAGGTATCATAAGACTTCTAAAGGACTGTGAAAATAGCAATAAAAAATGGATATTTAAAAAGGACTTTTCTAAAATGTCAGTCATTTTGATTTCTGTCCTATGTTCTATTTAAGACCTTCATGGAAATGACCAGCCTTTTCAAGGGACATTCATAAAATTAAATTCAAAGGAGGAATATCAACACATTTTCTTATTTGTTCTTATCTTGCCTTCAGCCGTAGGAGAGAGGGATCCACAGCAAGAAGGCACATAAATATTTTCAAATGTTTTCATTCATCCAACTTTCAAATGTTAAGGAATAACTTCATGACAGCTGTGCTGTGAAATATTCCAGCTGTAACTACTCGTGGCTGCCCAGGGTCAAATTCTGAGGTGAAGTCTGAAGTGTGGTACCAGCAAGTCAGCTTTTTGCATTCAAACTCCCTAAAATATTCTACTGCTCTACATGAGGAACAAGACTCTCATGTCACACAGTTCAAAGGGAGAAGTAAAAATAGGGGCAAATTAAACTTAACTTTTTTCACTTTCTTCAAATATTTACTGTTTTCTTTGTGACTGTGTATGACAAGATTCCAAACCTGTTGATTGCCGTGGTCTCTTCTGGCTTTATAAAATTATTTGGTTTTGCATTACAATGATACTTAGATGTCTTCCCAAAGAGAAAAAAAGATCTGCTGGTAGAGTCTGTCTGGGCAAACACACTGTAAGAGTCTATTAAATTTACAGTCTCATCATAAGAGGTGAAAAAATGAGGCCAGACACTTGCTCCAGGTCATTGAAGTGAGCTTCAAATTTAAACCTTGAGTTGCAGTCTCTGTCAATACTTTTATTCTCTCAGCAGCACCACTTACTCTCTTATTATTAAATAATCATGCTTGCCTCAGAACTTTTAGGACTTGAAAGAAAGTCTTCTCCAGGATATCTGACAGTGCTAATAGCAATAGGTGCTGTATTCAGAGCCATTGCAGAAAGGCAGGAGTAGAAAATGGCCGGGGAGAAGGTGACCTCAATCCCAGCACAAACTGAAATAAGAAAAAGGATAATACAAAACTGCCACCCTTGGCCACAAGATGTTTGCTGAGCATGAGGTTAGGGAAGAAAGAGGAGAATGGCCTGGGACACTGGAAACCACCATCACTTCTCACTGGCTCTTCTGCCAACCCAGACTGGTGGCATCCCGGTATCAGTAGGTATCAGAAGCTGCTATCAGAGTAGCTAGAGACACAACCCACAGAGAGCAATGTGCGACATACTGTGAACACTGTGCATAACGCTATCTAGGTGAGGAGGATCAAGGGTCTAGCAAGCTTGGAGCTCAATGTAGGTGGCTACAGAGTCCAGGAGCCAGCCTGCAACCACCTAGCTTCGTTGTAAGTCAGTACCCTGTTTGCACATGTTGCTGGTGAGCACCAGGTGAGCACATGCTCCAATGCCCACAGAGCCTGCTGAAAAGTCAAGGAATAAGCAGTGAGGAAAACCAGCATGAAAACACACCATGGGAGCAGTTGAATTTTCCAGCAAGCACACTACCACCAACACAGAGCTCCAGCCCAAGAGGTGTGAACAGGCTGTTGTCCTCCAACATCTCTATGTGCTCTCAGCTTTTCGGGGAGGTGACAGCTTTTGCCACTGCTGTGAAACAGAGTTCTTGCCTCCTTAGATAGGTGTTCCTTCTACCTCCTTCAGCGTAAACAAACAAGAGCCCTGTGATCTCATAGGCACCTTTTTTTGCAAGGCAGGCTTCTGAACCCATTCCAGATGCCTTCTCCTTTATACATTCACAGACTACTATGGACAGGAAAGTGTGTAGTAGTAGTAGTGTCTCACTGTAAGAGAAAATAGCTGCTGACAGTTTATGCTTGTTCTTCTGAGGGTTTTTTTCTGTGATTTATTTAAGACACAATTCAGATGAAATATGTACCAGACACTTTTAGCTAAATCAGAAATATATCTCCATACGGAGAATGGCAGAGATGCAACATCCCGCCCTGTGTGTGGAAAGAAACTTTTATCCCTACAGATCTTCCTTTTGAATAAAAAGGCCTCTGCTATTCCTGCAATATTGTTTGCATACTATGACTGGACTCTTGCTGTTCCTGCTCTTGATTAATGGTAGAGGAAAGAGTGAACCTGGAGGGAGAGTGACCCGGTGAGATGCTGCTCCCATTTGGCCCTCTGGAGAATTCCAGAAGGGAATCTCTACAGATGCTAGCTTCCCTACAACTCCCCCCCATGTGTCTCTTCACTGGTCCTCAACACTGTGATGACCACAGTTAGACGCTGTGATGTGGCAGTAGAAGGTTTCTGCTACAGTACCAGAGACCTGAGGAGACTGCAGAGCCAGGAGCTACAGTCCTGCTAAGCTTTTTCCATGGGAAGAAAACAACACAAGTTTTCCAATCTTATTTTATACTGTTAGCCATGTTCACATGAGGTGGAAGATTTGAACCAAACAGTGCTATAATACAGAAGTCTCAGAAGTCTTTAAAGCATCCAACTTCTGAACCCACAGCCCCAGCAACACCCTCAGCAGACTGCTGGAGTCTCGGCACTGGCCACAGTTGTCATCCAAGCCACCCCACTGGTGTTTTGCCACTGTAAAAAATCCATGACTGGGGCCACAGCATTTAACTTCCTGGATGAAAAATTAATGAACTAAGTAAATATTTACTACATCGGATTTGCCACAAACCTAGCTCAGTTTCTGTTTTCTCACAGTCCAGGTCACTGCTTTTCTACCAACTTATCCATTGTTTGGGGAACTTTTGTGATTCCTCTGACCACAGAAGTATGGTTCTTGAACTGTCTGGTGGCTTTTCACTGATACCTGAATTTTGCAAGGGTGAAGGCTGGTGTTTGCAATGGCATCAGCTGGCACCATAAGGCCAAAGACAGGACTGGTGTATAACCCTCTCCTGACTTTTTGTGCAAGAGCATGTTCTACCTTTGGACTTCTGTGATTAGGAAATCTGTGGTTTAGCTTGATCCACAGTGTCAAGTATCCAATCCAAACCTAATTTTGCTCTGTCAGGTTAGGGGAGCCTGCATATCAATTAATAATCTTGGCTTTGGCCAAAAATGTTCACAGGAGCACAGCTTGGTTCAAACAAACAGAAAGAGCTAAGAAAACACTGTCTGAATATGTTTAGTCCAGCAGCAACTCAAAATTCACTACCTGTAGTTTTTAAATCATATTTTCCTTTTTCTGCCATTCTCTCAGGTCAGAATTGGGGCATGCAATTAGAAGCAGCAGGGACTACTTCCTATTTACGTATTAACCTTTCCAGCACCCCATGTCCTCCCTTTTTACACTGCACAGTAACAGGTTTCTGTTGATACAAACTGCCTGTTTCAGTAATTGGGCAAGATTTGAGTTCTAGAAGGAGGGTGAGCATCTAATAAGAGACATCATCTAGTATGACTGCTGAAAGAGTCATCCTTAGGAAAGGGAGTATCTTGAAAGGATAGACAATGAAACTCATAAAGTCCATCTGGAAATCATATTATTCCCAACAGGCCAATTTTCATTTTGTTAAGCCTCCTCAAGATTGGGCTATAAATCCCCCTAGCTGTGCAGAACAGTGCTGTATAAAACTCTCCAAATTTTGGTCACCATCTCACAGTACCATGTAATGACCACATGCCTGTGTTCTTAACGGTACACATGTGTCTGCCAGGACTGTGTGCACCAACAGGCCTTAATGGCCTCACTGGAGACCTATATTCCCTACCTCTGTCTGCGGGTCCAGGAGACGCATTTGAGCTCAGGCTTGGTCTTGCCTTTGGCTCAGTCTCCTGGATAGACCTTGGATCTATGTTGTAGCCTTGTTTCCAGTGCTATCTTTGGTCCCTTCTGCTGCTGTTCCCAGCTGGCCTCCCTGGATGGATTCTGGACATGGTTTATCACTTTCTGTGGGCGGGGGGCGGTGTTGGTGGACTCTGTTACCAGCACCCACCTCTGCCTGCTACAGGACAGTGCAGAGTGAGGGCACTCTGCACACCGGGGTTGCCCTCAGCTCCTGGCTCATCCCCCTGATGATGGCTAACCATCCCCTGTAGGTAGCCAACACCCATAGCATCTAGGAACTGGGTCACACAATCAATGTAGCTGGCAATTTTCATATACTGCTGTATGTGTGGAGAGCACATCTAACATTCACTGGCTTCCACCTGTCCTGCTCCTAGCAGTCTTGCTCTTGAAGATGCGCTTTCTTGCTTGTTCCCTTTCTGTCTAAGATGTTCACATTTTCTTTACTTGATTTTGTTTCTAATGATTTTTTTTATTTTTTTTTCTGCAAAATCTCTGACTGGAAAGTTCTGGGGGTAGCAGCCCAACCTCGTGAGAAATCCGTGGGCATGCTGGGGGAAAAGAGTTGACGGGACTTGTGATTTGTGTGTATAAGCCTCCTCCCCTACTCTACATTATCTGGGTTGTTCAAAACATGACAGACAGTGATGTTGAAAGGGTAAAATGCTATGATAAAATAATGCACTGCTATTCAAAGAAGCATATTATAAGCTACGGTTCCTCCCCTGCTCCAAAAGTATGAACGTAAATCATGTTGCCGGTTACATTATCACCACGCACTGCAATCAGGCATTCGTAAGATTCAAATCCACTGAAGTCATCAGCAGTCTTTGGGTTAACACATCCAAGAAGGCCTAAGAAGTATTTTGCAGTACTTGGTTTTCTGGTTTTGCAACATAGTTTGGTCTTTTGGAAATGGGGGTCAGCAGAGAGCAGGCTGAGTTGAAGATAAAAAATTAGCATATTTTAGTATGCTTGAACTGATTCTACATCCTTTTGAACATCATTTTCTACATGCCCCTTTGCCATGATTCAAACTTCAGTTCCTCTCCCTGATAAAGTCCCTGGTATTCGTTCTTAATACGGCAGAATGTTACTGTTATGTAATATTTATAGAAAGCCTTCCTAAACCCTCTAAATTACCTAAAGTATGCAAAAATTCAAGCTATGCATCAAGGATCAAGCACAACAGCTTTTAGTTGTGGGAAAGAGTGAGAAGTTTAACTCTCAGTTTCCTGGATTTGACAAGCTTAATCCTAACCCAGAACACTTGTTCTAATGCATTTCTCTGTGTTTGGGGAAATAAAGGAGCGTTTGTCTCCATTGTATGTGCACACAAAACCAACTCCAGTGTCTCCAACCATCATATATAATACACTGAAAAGATTCACTCCTGAACTGTGTTCTTCTTGTCTGGACACATCAGACTTGTGTAGCAGACACATGATCTTCAGTTGTCTTAGTCTTTCCTGAGCATCTCCTAAGAGTCCCTGATACCTACTGATTTAGTTTTCCAGTCAGGAAGCATTGGACAAGGTAAAATAGCTTGAAAATTATCATAAAGACAGAAAATGAGCCTGGCAGGAGCCTTAAGAGTTCCAGCCCTCTGCACAAAAGGACAATTCAGGCCCCTCCTGATAGTTTACCTTCTGCTTTATTTTTGAAGACCTCAGTGCTGGCAATAGCATCTCCTCTCTGCATATGTCAGAATATAGGTACTTGCTCCCAGCAGAAACTTTTCGTAGTCTCTGACCTAAATCTTCCTTGATACAATCTTATTTTATTCCCTCTTATCTGATTCACCGTGGTTATAGAGATAATTTATTCCTTTTCTCTTTTCATCTTTACTTGAAGGCTATTATTTTGTCTTCTCCTTAATCTTTTCTTTTCTAGGATAAACAAGTCCAAGTCTTTTAATCTTTGCTCATAGGTCATGTTTTCTAGATCTCTCTCTGTTGGTCTTCTCTGCCCTATCTCCAACTGTTCCACATCTTCACTTGCCTTAGATAAGACAGCGCTTCTAAAACATCCTGGTGTTACCCATCCTTCATGCCTAAGTTACACTAATGGGGCAGATGGCATCGAGCAGAATGTATTTGCTCTCTGCAGACACAGGCTTACAAGGTGGTGTTTTTCCTACTGCCAGCATAGTTGACCTCAAGAGAGATTACAATAGCAGAAATGTACACGCTTATTTACTGCCTTCCAGTTTTGGACAACTCTAAGCCATACTTTTGTACGTCTAGTTTAACGTTTATAGGCAGTTTTATGCATATATGTGCTTATAATCATGCATATGTGTATTATATATACGATTGCACACACATACACATATGCCAGTATATGTATGAGCATGTATACGTAGTGTTATGTATACGCACATGCATATATATCCGGCAAGCAATTCTTCCTTCACTTCCCTTCGTTAAATGTGGAAGGAAGCACAGTCTCATTCACAGTAAAAGAGCCCATGCAGCACAGGACAGATGCTGCTAGTCAGTAGATTGGTTTTGCCTGGAGGAAATTGGTGAAATTTTACACTAAAGGGCAGGGAACTTTACTGGACCTTTCGATGATCTCCTTCTGTAATGTCACAGAATCTTGTTAGCACAAAGACAATAAAGGAGGCTTGTTTAAATAACCCATTACTGTTCGTCTCTTATTCAGACCACATCACCAAATAAATGACTGCTGTGTCTGTTTTTTGATCAATCCTTCATTGTTTGAGGCTGCCACAGAGGTTTTCCGGATTAACTCCCAAGTAAATTAAGTAGTTCCTGCTGAACGGACCACACCGAATAAGGCACCCACCCAGAAAAATCACATACCTGACAGGGATTGAGAATCTGTTTCTTGTTGAACAGTACTAAAACCAAGATGCAGACATGTAAATAGTAGTATTGAAATACATGTGAAGTGATTGGAAATTGTGCATGCATAAACTGTTCTTCACTGACACATGAAGGTGATGAATGAGTAGGTCTAGAGTGTCAAACAGTTTTTCTCAAATTGGTCTCAATATTTCATGTGAATCAAGTGAACTAGAGATTAGCTGAGCTGGGCTGAGCCCAGTTGGAGACTGGTGTTGCTGAAGGGGACAGTTCTCATCCATCTTCTTGCTCTTCCTTTTCCTCTTCCTTCTCACCTTTCTCTGACCTCCCAGGGAGCTGATTCAACTCACTAAATCAGCAGAAAGCTAAGGGAAAAAACAGTAGGGTTTTGCTGGCTCAGTGAGATGCACTGGATCACCCTGCGGCCACCCAGCTAGACTTGCTCCTCTCAGTCCTGTGTTCATGGACTAGAGCTTTTGTGCACCACCTTAATATTAAGTTGACCAAGGTATGGTGGACTCCATCATAAAATATGTGAAGATTAATCAGCTTCTCCATTTGCTTAACCATTTAGTAATCTTCCCCTGGGAAGTGCAACTGAATTTACTTCGGTATCAGTGGAGAAGGATGTGCTTTTGGGAGAGATTCAGAGCACAAGTCCAAATTTGCCTTCCTCCATCAGCTTTTGGAGAAACATATGTCCCAGGGAGACACAGGGAGTACTAGACTAAATACTCCCTCACAGTACTAGACTAAGGTTAGTTATGAGCACTCCTTCTGCCACCCCAGTGATATTATGAAAGACTGAGGGAAGATTATTGGACCAGAAATCCTGAAATATAGATATTTTATCTAAAATAGCTTGGGGAAAAAAACCCAAACGATCCAAAACCAAGAGAAGATGCATTTTTTAAATTGAATTTCGAATTAGAAGAAGTGCTTGACTGTTGAAGGAAGAATATGAAAATGCATCTCTTCAGTTGTGATAAATAAATAACAGCTCTAGAAGTTATAGTTTGTTATCAATTTTCAGGCCTACTTCACTAAAAAAATTGCCTTAAAACTATGATATGGATTAAACTCTTGTGTAAACTTTAACAAACACTGTCAGTAATATTTATTGTGTGTTGCTATTTATTGAAAAAATAGAAAACTAAATATAAAAGTATATATATATATATTTGAAGAAATAGCAATTGAACCCACAGATAATAACCTGGAATATTATTCATTTGTGAAGGCAAGCAAATCTTTTACTGTTATGTTTAGACAGGCAAGACTAAAACCGTAATTTTTTGCTGAAGGTAGAAAAGCATCTGGAAATTAATTTGCCTGTTTAAGTTATGTGGACTTCTCAGGCCTGAATGTGGCATCCTCCCTGGGTAAGTGAGGACCATATCTCTTGAAGTCAATGGAATTATTCTATTAGAAAAGAGATAAAAATTAGACCGAAAAGTCTGAAAACCTGACCTAACAATCTCCCACTACCAAGGTTTGGCACTGTAACAGAAAGCTTGGAAGTATTAGTGTGTTTGTCTGTCTATTACTTGTTTTGTGTTATTCTGGAGCTTCCATTTCTATCTTTGGTTGGAATATTTGTATCAAAACAATTAAAAATCACATTTCAGAGCAGCAGAATCTGCTTATGTTCATTGCATATGAGAGGACTTCTCGAAAGACTGAAGCATGGCATGTCTGTATTCAGATTCAAGCTGTGACTCCACTATGCTCAGTGATAATGCTGCCACTGATTTTAATAGAGCCACACATCACCTGAAAATTTGGGTGGAATCCAAAATCTACAAAAATCTACCTTTGTGGGCTTTTCTGGATGACTAAGTCTCACTCCAGCATATGGGACCATACCTCTCCCAGTCTACAGTTAACATCGTCACCATCCCCTGTAATATGAACACTACATTAGTGTGTTACTTTACTGTGTCCTTTAGTGGATCTTAAGTCCTTGGTGCAAAAATGGTAGTGCCTTTAAAGTTCAGCAGTATTTTACTCCATCTTGTTCTACTGTGGGATTTTTTCCTTTAAGAGGACCAAGGCAATGGCAAAAGAGAAAGATGATTCAGCAGGCTACTGCTGATATCAGCAGATTCGTGGTTCAAAAATGTGAGGCTGGGCAGAAAACTATTCCTCCTCTTGCATTCCAGAGAGCAAGTTGATTTTCCTCTTCTCCTCAGTGTATAATCCGACAGCAATGAGCAGAATTGATATTCTGAACAGCCAGACCGATACGGATGATACAGAGACTTCCTGACCCTTCTCCCCTTCCCAAGCCACAGCTGCACTGAATCTTGGCTGAGGTTCTGGCAGAGTCAGATCAGTTCTTTCATTGCACACTTATTTTCCATGTTCCTTGAATTTCTGGATTCAAAACACCATAATATCGAGTAAAAGACATCTTTTTTTCCCCACTCTTTTAATTTTCCAGGATGGAAATGGAAGCAGGAAAGTTAAAAACTTTGCAAACTTGCAGAAAGCGTCTCAGGAGGTGCCATATTTCCTCCATTTCTAATGATGTACTTAAAAGAGGGAAGCTTTCAAGTCTTCCGTTCACACAGGAGCTGATACTGTCCTGTTAAGATAACATCCTCCTTCATGAGATGCCACCCTGGGCAGACAGTCCCTCAAGCACTGGCACCACAGAACTGTTGTCGTTTCACCTCCGTGAAGCTCTGGGACCCCAGGTCGATCTGGAATGAACAGAATGTACCCTTACTACTTTATGTACTGTTAAAAACAAACTTTGGTTTATATGCCAACAAAGTTCACAACGCCAGTTTTGCCACTGGCAGAATACATTCTGTGTCCACGCAGTTCCTCTTGCAGCCTTGCTTTCTGCAAAATAGCTCTGCACGAGTAAAATGAGAATGCTTCCTGCAGGTTTTAAACCAGAGGTATTGTGAAAAGGCATTTTGTATTGTATTGAGATGTCAGGCCAGGAACCAGGGCAGGTTTTTTTTAGTGGTGTTCCACAGGAACACTCGGCTAACAGAAGTGTGCCCTCAGGACCTGCTCACATGTCTGGAAAGAAGGGGCAGTGTGGCTCTTCTGCTACAGAGTCCGTGATATATCACAGCCCTGCACAAAGTTAGCGTTGACATATGCAGTACTGTCGATTCTTGTGTCAATGTGAAACTTCCTTTCTGGGGATTGGCACTCGGTGCCACTACATTCATGCATAAGCCAAACGCCAAAATCTTTTCTCCTACAGTCATCCAAGTGCTTACCTAAGTATTGGATTCTTCATTTCTTTCACTTAAACCAGCTTGAAATCATCAAATTTAAAGCAAAGAAGAAACAAAACACTTCTTGAAACCATATTTTCACAAACTTCACTGTGAAACATAAAAATGCCTTTAGAAAAACATATACATTCCACTGTTCGGGGAAACTCATATTGTTCCTAACTGTTACTGCTCACTCTGAGCATCAGTCCGTTAGTTTATGCCCACATCTGTCCTAGAGATATGATCCTAACAAATACTGTTCATTCCTACATACTCTGGATGAAATCCTATTCTCTCTGAAATCAATGGCAAAACATCCTTCAGTGCAGCCAAAATTTCTTTCTGTAATTATAACTCCAGTTTATTCCCTGTCTCTAGTCTAAGTTTCTCTCTGCGTGATGCTGGCATGCTCCTTCCATCTGCCTCTTAACATATTAAATTTCCTACTTGTTTTTACAAATGTATAGCCAATGGTTTCCAGAACTTCATTCCTAGATCACTGACTTGCACACAATTTGTCAAAACTTAGTTAAAATATTCGGTGTCCCCACTGGCCTAAGGATGATAAATGGGATGTCTGTTCCTCATATTTCTTTCCTTAGGAAGCTCTAGAAACTCCATTTGTGTGAACTGAAATCCACTATCAGAGACTAACCAAGAGAAACTTGTCTGGTAAGTGATCCTTCTGTGCATTTGCTGATGTAGTCAATTAAAGTAATAACCTAACATCCGTGGGCTGGCACCGTTTCAAAATACTTCCCTAGTCTTTTCCCATGTATGACTGACTAAGGAATCTGGATGCAAGACTGACATGAACGTTACAGATGTTTTTTCTACAAATCTGGCAGAGACGCATTTAATCATCGCTGATTAAAACTATAAGCCAACCAATGATTATCTCTAACTGCACCCCAAACATAACAGGATCCGTTTTTGACATATCCCTGCTACATGTCATGCAGATGCTGAGTGGCCTTAGGTTTTTGCTCAGTGGGAACAATTATAAATGCAGACAGCACAGAGACTCCTTCGGCTGCTGCCCCGTGTCCACTTACGAGCAGTATAGCATGCTGCTAAAAGAATGACACTTGAATGATACTATAGCCATGAATAACATTTGCTTTATCTCCATTACAGCCCTGCCGTAAGGATGTTTTAATGAAAAAAAAAAATCATTCTTACAATGTGATTCGTTGGATTCAGGCTGGAATTTGTGCCACCAGCTCTCTAGCTTCATTCCTTCATGCTTCATCTGCCCAATTATCAAATCCCCTGTTGTACAAAGACACAATTCAGCTGTTCTAAGGGCTTAACTGTGCCCTCAGACACAGGGATGTGCAGTGCTCTGCATCTTGTAACATCAAAATGCACAGCAGCCAGTTTTCATCGGGTACACAGGGACGCATCCATATCTGAGTACTGAGGTAAACAAGTAAACACAGTCCGAAAGATCATTTAAGGAGAGAAATGCGCATTCAGATGCAATGAACTGCTGACCTCGTCGAACCAGGAACATACACCAAAACAAAACTGAGACATGAACGCTGGGAGAACAGATGCTCTGATTTACTTGCACTGTCCTCCAAGAGGGGATATTCTGGATGTGCAAGTGCACCGTAAACAAGACTTCTATCCAAGCTGCTGAGTATCTGACTTTCTCTTTCATTTTGGGTAACCGGCTATTCCCTTTCCTCTGAAAGATTTATGTCAAGGCCTTACTTCCACGTTGACTATCTCCCTGTCAGTTCATCTCCCTGATTATCAGTCACTTCTGAGAAAATCTCCATAATTTAAGATGTTTTATGTGTGCTTTCAGCTTTTATATCACACGTTACAAACGAGGATTCTTTTCTGTGCTGGAAAGACCAACATGCTGACACGGAGAAAATGTTTAAAGAGAAATGCTACAGAAAAAGAGGTTGCGGGCAGAGCTCCATTCCAGAATGACACACCAAAACCTGCTTTTGACCAGTACTGAGCCATGGGTTTGTTCACTCTTCCCAAAGATTTATGTGCAAAATAATAGAGGTACCGTTATAATTCACATCACTCAGAGAAATGTGATTGAGGCCACTGAAGGGATATTTTCTGGTGTTCAGAAAGGAAGGAACTTTTTCAGTCCAACTACTTTCTGCTGCCACAGAGCCCCAAATAGCATAACCAGCGCTACCTGGCACCCATGGCAGCCACGCAGATCACTGGACAGCCAAGGGCTAAGTGGCAGCTGAGAAAGAGTGCTCACCTGTCCCCATTGGTACCTTCTCCAAGAGACCCATGCAGATGACAAAGGGAAGACTTCACTGCCCTGGCATTACCTCTGTAGGCAGGCATGTTTGCCAGGTTTCCAATGAAAGGTCCATTTCATGGTGCTGAGGATGGTTTCTACGCTCCCTCCTTTAGGCATCTGCAATTCCAAGAAAATGGAGATGTGTCCTCTTCCTCAGCTTGCCTGTGAAAAGAGTTAGGAGCCTCCAGGGAGCCATTCAGAGCATTTAGGTTATGTTTCTGAAATAGCCTGCTACAGGCAACATCTGTCCCTCTGCCACGTGCACATATTTCCCATGAAGGAACTGACCATGGAGAAAAAGCTCATGAATGGTAAAGGTGGGAACATGTGGCTATCAACAAGTAAAGAGAGGACTTCATTCCTTGCAGCTTCTTCAGCACTTTGAAGCACTTCACCCTATGAAATGTTATATTAAAGCTAAGTTAAGAAATGGGGACAAACAGATTCAAAATCTTCGTCTCCCTGATGAAGCTGTTAGGCTTTTGTAGCATGTTTAGCTGGGGAGCACGCAAGCAAACTGATTCTTTAAAAGCAGCCTTCATTTTTACTGACAGGCTGAGCTGTCAGAATTCATAACGTATAGAGGTAAAATCAAAATGCAGATCTCTGCAGGAATAAATACTTACGCAGCAAGGTGCTGTTTTGGTATGGTTACTACTCAAAAATATGCCAGAAACGAGTTTGTGGAAAAGCTCCCATTAAAACAAGAAATGAGAAATAATGGACATGAGGCACTGAAGCCTTCTCAAAAGGTTGCATGAAAGACTTTATCATTTCACAAGCATTGAGTTTTCCCTTGGAGCATAGCGAGAGGTTGCTAGGCTCCTGAGAGAATAAATAAAATGGAGACATTCATTTTTCATTCTCAGTAAAATATTGATGAAGGACCTTTGTCAAAATCTATTTGGCAAACTGCATGATGTATCTTGAATTACTGCATTTTATGTTTCTGGACACGAAGAACGTCATCTTTCAAGATGCTCCAAAATAATAGTTGTAGTGAAACAAGAATATTGAATTTTGGTTTATTACAATCCACTAGGTAATAAAACTGTCAGTGTTACATTCAGACAATTTTACTGAGTGGAATAAATACTTGTAAAGGTCAGTGTTTTTCACACTGTTTTTTAGATGCTCAGTGACCAATTTCTGTTCTTACCACAGTTTTCGGCTTCATTGTCATAAAAATCATTGCCTTGAGATTGCTGCAGACTTACAAATATTAACATGAATTTTCTGTTTGGATTAACAGAACTGACGGGTAGGTCAATGCCCCAGAGAAAGACTAAGGAATCTTTTTAAAAAAAGACTTGGGTCACTTCAGTCTTCAGTCACAGAATGATTGAATGGTAACTGTATTTGATGAACACAAGATGGGTGAGTAGAACAGAGGAGCAATTCCCCTCCATGAAGGGGAGAAAGCAGAACCAGAAAAAAAAAAAAAAATCTTTTAAGACTCATGAGGTGTGCAGATACAGGGGAACGCCATCTGTATCCCCATGCAGTGCCGCCACCACATATGTACATATAAATACACATACATGTGTGGCCATTTGAAAAGACCATTGCCCTCATTGCATTTCACTGGTAAAAAGAAGACAAAGGAATGAGCTTCCCACCTTCAGAGCAGCTTTTACAAGCCCCTGGGGCTGCAGCCCAGCTTAGAGCTTAGGAAACCCTACAGCTGGCCGAGAGGTTTAGTGAGCCGTGTGCCTGCCGGTCTCCGTCATTTCTGCCTTTATTTTCTCTTTCAGTCGAGGCTCAGACACAGGGAGTCCTGGGGACTTGTACGCCAAAGCCCTTTGTGCAAGGCTCACCTCAGAACCGCTCGCAGGTCGCTGTTAGCAGCAGGCTGTCGACCGGTGGAGTCCGACCGTCTGATCTGGGTCCCTGGCTGGGAGGCAAAAGCACTGTGAACAGAAGAATAGGAACGTGCTCCTTCGCAATTAGGCATTTGTATGAAGAATAACCTCGTTTGTGAGAACGATGGTGAATAGCGAATAAAAGGAGGTATGAACACGATCACACTGAGCAGCTGTTCAGAACAGGAACAAATGTTGGTGAATACTCATTTGCAGTATTCTTCTAGCTCTGGATTTTCTTCTCTCCCCTCAAATATGGTCTCTACTTGAGTGGCTTAGCAAAATAAAGACAGATGGCAATGGATTATCTCTAACACTTCATTAATTGCAGTGCAGCCATTACAGTATTTCTAAAGCACTCACTAGGGCTTTGCCTGACGATTTCCTTTTAACTGAGTCGCATGCCACTTAGTGAGTAGGGACCTAATAAGAAATTGTGACTTATTAATTAAGAATGCCTATGTTAGCCATAACAGCATATAAATACATTAGTAAATTTCATGGCTGAATATATTGTGTATTTAGAACTTTTTCAGTGTGAGATAAGAAGCAACAAATTCTTGCAGAGGCATGGCTGCCTTGGACGGCCTTGCAGTCATGGCACAGATAGTGAACGGAATCATGCCAGATTTTAGAGCCTAATTCACTCTGATATCATTCAGCTTTCCAAATTAGGAGCCTAATTTCCTTTTACAAAATTGGCTTAGGCACACACAGCCAAACTGAGGGATGATTCAAAGCCTAAAGATGCAGATAACACACAGTGAAATTACTAATGTGACCAGGTACTTAGTTCTAATGACCTCAGAGGCTATCTGGAAATCTCTTGGATATATTTCCTTCTGTTTATAAAAATGTGATTCATCCAATCCTGGAATAGTAGTAATAGCAGGTGACTTAAGTAACCCACTACCCTCACACCTGAGGATAAGTGACAGCACACGCCTCATTTCTTTAATTCTCTTTCAGATAAGTGGTAGGCTGAGATACATGTGAAGAAAACATCCATTGAACAGTTTTGAACAATCTTGTTTAAAAAAAGCAGAGATAATATGCAGAAAGAGAAAGGACGATATTCATAAAGGATCTCCCTATTCTGACAGAGAGTAGTTAAAGGTAATAGCTGATAGGCGTTAACTTCAAGCATTGCCACATTTCCCCTTTTTTTCCTAAAAACCACGAGGAGTTCACACAACTTGTCACTGCACATCAGGCAGGAATTCTGCAACACTGACATGCACAACTCAAAGTTCACAGACATTCATGCAGTGAAAAGCTGGCTGTCCCCAGCAGCCGTACAGCCAGTACAGCTTGCACGTCCAAGGACAGGAAAACTGTAGAGGTCAGAAGGACGAGAAACGTGTGTTGCGTGGACATATTTGAACAGGAAGGAACTAGGGAAATGAGAGACAGAGAAAAGATGTAAGCAAGTGAGAGGTGATGTAGGATCACTAGTATGGAGTGTTTCTGAGGACGATGCTCTCTTTGCATTCTGGGAAAGTGCAAAGAGATCTGAGGAGATCTTGGTGGCTCAGGCCAGCTACAGGCACTCCGACGGTCCAGCACCACGTGTGACACATCCTCGCGGATTGCTCAGCCAAAACTTGCTGTGCTGTGCTGGTCTCCTTCCTCAGGCTTTCACAGGCAGCAGATCCCATGGCACAGTAAGAGTCAGTGCCCAAACCCCCCAAGCAATAAATCACCTTGCCCCATGCATACAGGATGCTATCCCTAACCCCTTCCCAGAGCAAGCAGCAGCTCTTTTCACTGTACTACCCTGAAAAAACTTCCATCCCTTCCCTCCCTTTCTGAGGTGGCATCACTCCACCAAACCCAGCATAGGCTAAAGAGAAGATTTACACCCTGCCAGGTGGGATCTTCGGGTTAATAGACTGCTACAGCGGAGAGAGAGGCATTACCTCTCTGTACGAGATGATAAAGTTCTCCACTGGAACAGCCTGATCCTGGTGCCACAGTGAAAATGGCAAAAAAAAGGGGGGGAGGGGTGTCAGAAAAAGCAACAAAAATAATTTGTGTTCTGGAAAGTCTCACTTAGATACTGAAATCTGAGGTGCTCAGCCTTAATTTGGCTAAGCAATAATAGCCTTAGTTTGGCTAAGCAATAATTCAGTCACAGTCTAATAGTGCCAATATGAGGAAAGAGATTACTGACTGTGGCTGGCTCTTTAATTTTGCAAAGAGTGAAGAAAACAGAAGAAAGGAAAAAAAAAAATAGAAAAGCAGATGAAATAGGAACAGAAGCTAAACAAAATCAAACCAGAAATATCACATTCCCAGCAGCCAGGGTGGATAATTAGCCCCTGGAACAGTCTGCCACTGTATGTAGTGAAGGCATTGAGTCTTTACATTGAGACTGGATCTGTTCTCCTCTATCCAAATAGAAGTTTTGATCCTTATGCAGAAATCACTGAGGGTTTTTTTCTGGCATGCATTGTCCTGAATGTTGGACCACATGATTTTTATATTTCCTTCTGGTCTATCGGACTGTTTACGGATTACATGATCTTCCAATACCAGGTTGGTAAAAAAATGCCAGCGATGCTATGTTGACTTTTTGTTCTACTTTTGTTGTTATTTATTAAGAGGGTTCTCAAGAGCCTGAGTAAGCACCAGGCTCCCCTCGGGTTGTCCCCTGCTGAGTTAGAGGATGAAATGCAGCTGTGCCTCCGAGAGGGTGTTGCAATGTCCAGTGTCCCCTGCCTCCCCAAGAGATCTGCTGCCCTGGGTTGGACAAGGCAGCTCACCCTGCAGTGCCTGAGGAGTGCTGGGTGCTTCAGGACACGCAGCGCCCTGAGTGGGGAGATGCCTAAAGTAGCTCTTAGAAAACATTGCGAGACAGATGTTTATTTCTCCCTCTGTTTGGCCTAATTCTGAGATGCAAAGGAGCAACGAATGCTACCTTAGGACTCACAGCTCAAAACCTGCTCTTAAATTAGACAGCAAGGTGTTGCTTTCAAAAACAAGCTAGGTTCACCCTTGCCTTTTACAATAAAGGAGCTGACAGTCCTGCTCATCAGCCGCAATTCGCCATCAGAGGGCACTTGGCCAAACACAGGTCTTCTTCAGACCCTGGAACGTGGGTTCAAACCCAACCTGGTTTAGACAATACATAAGACTGTGAATGTGAGCAGTTTCCAAACCTTGCACTGAATATATGGTGTCAAAAGTCTCACTGGACCATTGGAAATAGATAAGGTTTACCTTTTGATTACAATGGGAGTAGAATTAAATAGATAATTTAGCTTTTAAAGTAAGTGTATAGAACAAATACATCAGCGCTTCCCTTCCTATGGGCTATCATTATTTTTATCAGGTTTTTTCTCAAATCCAGGACTTTTCACATATCAGGTGCTCTCTATCATTGTGTTCAAATCACAACTTAAAAGTCCTATTTCAAAGGGATCTTTGTGGTTTATTAGCTACAAAGTATTTGCATCTCTTTTGTTTTAATTGTGCATATGCGATTTTTGCAAAATCTTCTCAAGGCAGGACACTGACTAACCACATGTTTTGAAAAGATTGCGCAACAACGGTAAATAGCAATAATTATTTCTGCTAGTGCTGGGAAAAGGGTGAAGGTTAACAACTGATTCAGAACAGAGGCACAGAAGTGCCTAATTTTGTAGTAGCAGAAGACTACTTTTCTGAGGTTAGCGTTCAGAAGTCGGTCTCATGCTGATCTTTTGACAGAAAGATTCTTTTTTGATTTATGGCTGAACAGGCACAAAGAAAGCATGTGCACAGTAACTTTCCATAGAAATTCAAGGGAGCTCTGAAAAACAATTTTTAGGAGTTTTAGGGGGTAAAGTTATGAGCAGCTACATTAGTGACTCTGTCCCATTTTTCCTCTTTAATTTTCAACCAATATAGGAGTGTAGGAATTGCTACACTAGAAATGCAGCCCAATACTCTCAACAACTACCCAGCAGATATTTCAATGTAAGATTTAAGAACTTCTCAGTAAGTGCAGGTGGGGTAGTTGTCCCTCATCATTATGTCTCCTCATGATCCAATGAAGATTAACCTATGCATGAGATTTTCTAGCTATTTCACAAAGCTGTTGTCATTCTTTATAATCACTTTAAAACCTTTTTTAAATTCCTGATTTCATTGTCTTTCTGTTGTAGTCGGTTCCACTTTGCAGGTCAGTTGTTTCACCACTCTTTTCTGAACTTGCTCTTTTCCTCTCCCCAGTAGTGTTCATTGTATTTTAGACGGGACTGCACGCTTGGTTTCAGCATTACAACTTCTGCAGGGTTTATCACCCTGTTCTTATCTCTGCAGCATATCCTGCTGTTTATTGACTGCATTCAGCAGAGCTCTAATGGCGCTGTGGTGAGAACCCGGCCTCTTTGCTGGGCTGATAAGGTTAATTGAGAATTCTCAAATGCCTGCGTAGTTCATACTTTTCAACAGGCATGATTTCACGTTGCCTAACACTGAAATTCACTTGCCATCCTTCATCTGGATAACTGAGGTCTGAATTCCTCTTCAGCCCTCTGGTTCTTCTAAGTCACCTTGACTCACCTTCTCCCCCATGATCACTCTTCCTTCCAAGTCATATTTATGTATACATAATAAACACTCTATACCGAAACAAGCTGATGTATCATATCCTAATCTTAACCACCCTTTATCACTGTTTCTCCACCTGCTCTTCTTCTTGAAAACAGGTCACAGGAGGCAACAGGAGACTACAGCCAGCTTTCTGGGGGACGATACCAAGTCTCCAGCACTTCACAGCCACCTGAAAGCAAGGCGCTCTGAAGGGGGCCAATGATGAGCGACACAGGCTGCAGGCAAGGTAAGGTGCCACCTATTATAAAAATACACTACTTTACAGCATCATTATGTCTGCAGTTTACACCATAGGTATTGACAAATTAGCAAAACAAATCCATGCCCTCCTACAGATCCCTTCAGTTGCTTTGGAAGGTTTGAATGTGGGACTGAGGTTGATGATATTATATGTTGTCCGCATCCATCTGATTTGGTAAAATGCCAGGAAGCAGTGTAATAGAAACTTTATTTAAATCTCTGCTATGACTGCATTTCAGACTTTATCAGGCATTTCATAACAATAAAAAAAATGCATCATCATTTTTTTCACAGCACTGGTGAGAATACTGGTATTTTGTAAGGCCTGCGGTTTCCGTTCAAGCATAAACCAGCTCATACTTCCCTCTTACCTAATGCTGACCTTAAGCTGCATCTTGCACTATTGAACAGTAGGAGCGTTTCCGATAAGACTTGGGAAACCTACATAAGCTTGGTAAAACTACCTTTAATCTTTCAGATGGAATAAAGCTCCTGGGAATCATAGCAGATACTTTTACCTGGAAATCTAATTGCCTGAGGAACCAACAGGAATTCAGAAATATACCAGCTATGAATTTGATTGTTTGTCCAAGCTAAAGATATATCTTTACAGAAAAATCACTAATAAAGCTATTGCTGTGCAACTGTTGTCAAGGATGGGGAAAAAAAGTTTAACAAAAAAAATGCTGTGATAGCTTTCACCCAACAGACAAATGCTCATTAAACATTTTCAAGGTACATGAAAGTTCAGTTACTTTTAAGCTTTTTACATACGAGGGCACTTTCTGCTTTTATCCTATCCTTTTTCCAGACACCTGAGTACCAGCGGGTTGCTACCCACAAGAGCTGCAGATTCACTGGAGGAAGGGAAGTTGGTTCTCCCAGGAGTTTCAATCCAATTTTTCACATTAGAGTTGTGATAAACTCCAGGCGCATTTAAAATTATTGGCACTGTATTAATTCCAACAACTGGACTGTTTGGGTTTGGAATGGATGGTCTGGTCCGTGCTGGAGACACAGAAGCTCTTGCTCATCTGTTGTAGCATTTTGTACTGAGTTTAAGATCAGAGCAAGTGATTGACTCACGCTGAGCTTACTCCTGCTTTCCTTTGGCAGAGCAGCCTTAATTCTCATCTGAATAACAACCGCTCAGCTTAGGCACCTTCAAACAGGGAGTGGAGGAGGCTGGCATGGCCCCTGCTGTACGGGGTGAATTTGGGGCAGCCAACACCAATTCTCACTCCTGCCTCCTCATGTCTTTGCAGTCTGACGCCTGAGTCCTTCCAGCACGCACGGAGAGCTGCGCCGTGATGGAGCTGGGGAATACTTAATTGGGGTAACACTGTCTGGCAGTGCTAGCAAAGGGTATGAACCTACTGGGGACATCTGAGCACAGAATCTTTTCAAAATACCATACTTACAAATTGAGTTTATTACAGTATTTTATTAAGACAAAAGAACAGAGAATGGTCTTCCTGCTCTGGGAAAGTGCTGAGGGTTTAAAAATTAATTTTCACTCCCAAACCGGATCAAACAGTCAAAACAGGAAATTTCCTCAACTTGGTCACCATAAATAACACGAAAGAAAGGAAATTATTAAAAAGTTTCAGCAGAAAAGTGTTTCATTTTTGTTTGGACATTGTATAATTCTTTTTTCTCTCCCACGAGTTAAATCAATTTGCTTAAATAACAGCCATTGCAGCATGAACAGTCTGAATTTTTTGGTTTGAAAATAGAATTCATTTTGATGAATTCAGAACATTTTTACAAAACCAAATCCCAAATAAGAAATTCACTAAAATCAGGGGGTTTTTTACAAATATGCTTGAGTCTTCAGAGGAAAAGCTTTTGATAAAAAATAAATCCAATTTCTCTTTGCTCTTTGAGTAAGAGTGAAACTCACTGTTTCTCATGTCTTTCATTTGCAAATATCAGAGCTCCAACTTTTATAACAATATGATTAAATCTGTTAGTTTGCATTTGCATAAATATTTTAGCAACTGCAATAGACTTCAGTGTCAATGTTTTCATCTCTGTATAGGAACACTGTGTCCCTGGGAATCTCCTTTCCTCATTTTTATAAGTTTTTATAGATATGCTTAAACCAGCCACAATAGGAAATGTGCCGCCAATGCATTTCATGACCATAGCAGTTTTACTACGATTGCATTTGATTAGGCTGCTTTATTTCTTCCAGTTATCTTCTCCAAGGTCAAAAAATCCATCCTGTAGCAGCTGTTTTCAGTGTACTTTTCCTGTACACTAACCTATACCCTCCCGACAACACTAGGTCAAATAAAGTGATTAACCATTCATAAACAAAATGGTGGTGTATTATAACCACAGAAAGAAAAAGAAGTCGCTACTTCCTGTAAATTTAAAGAGATGTGACTTTCAATAAAGTGAAGGGAAAAATGGCACCGTTCCCAGTTTTTCAAAGCTGTACGTATAAGGATCTATTTATCACCTCAGTGACAGAAGTTCTGGAACTCCTATCATTAACACTGAAGCAAAACACATTCGAATGTCATGTCAATAAATCATTTGCCAACTAGAGGGTTGAAGGGTTTTACAGTTGTTAATCTGGCTGGTCTGGGAATAGAATTTACACACCATTTTCATTCATTACTAGGAACAAAATAAATCCAGATTATTGCAATCATAGAATAAAAGAGGGACTCTCAGTTTCAAAGATTATTAAAATGCAGAATATATACAAAATAACATTGTTTAATATGAGAAGCAGAATATGTTTTGATAAGAAGCGATGTGCTTGTTTTTCTTATTCTGATACACTACAGAAGGTGTGCAAAACCCAACCATTTGCCAATTACATAACAAAAAAATGAACACTTTTTTTGTTTAGGTTTTTTTGGTTTTTTGCAAATAAATTGTATGGTGTTTTGTCAAGAACCAGGCAAAACAAATGGGCACTGAAGCACAATCTGAAAATGAGCTAATCAGAGCTATTCTGGGCGAAGGACAGGCAAGCGTCGCAGACTTGCAAGCCTGTAAGGTCAACATCTGTTAGCAGTTCACTCTCTCGTATGAAATAGAGGTCAAACATCAGCATCTCGCCTGCCTGTAACCATGTCAGTGAATCAAGAAGGGCATATGTGGTGGGATCTCTCAGGCAACCACAACCTTGTTGTTTAGTCATTGCTATATTAGTTTATGCCCCATTTATGCCTTTCGGTGGATATAATACAAGTTTATATAGTGGAAGGCACTATCAGAACAATAAGGTAGAAGCCAAAATGGCTTCTTCAACAAACATTTTTATAACACTTGCATTCTAATTAAAAGCAACAATCATCCAAATCTTCAAAATGTGAGAGGTGCAAAATCTTTTCCCATCGCCACCTTAACCAAGTTCACCTCCTGTATTTTTGGAGTCAGGAAAAGTTTGATCAAAAAAAGAGCTGTTCATACAGAAGTTTTCCATTTTGAAATATATCATGTATTTCATGGGGTAAATAAGGCAATAGGCCAGAATGGAGGCATGATGGACAGGGAAAAGGCAAAAAAATGTGTGAATGCCTGTAGAGCAATGCTATGGCTGTACGGGGGTGGTGGTGAGCAGTGTAAGCTCAGTTCCGAAAGTGTTATGTGCCATCTACAAATCTCTTGAACAATCCCACTTTTTTTGACCTCACACCAAGGATTAGGATTAGGAGGTTAGTCAAAGCATAAATGGGCACATACCATCCAGTGGAGAAAGAGAGAGGAGGCCACTATACCACAGGGGCCCAAAAATTCTGGTATTTGCAACCAGGTACTGGGGAGGTTCAGTGGTTTTGTGTCAACTCTCTTCTAAGGCAAAACACCAAGGCAGGATGTTGGTCTTGAATTAACATACGATACAGTAAATGTACAAAATACTATGGAGCTGTAGGGTAATATAGATGAGGCTGATATGTGGCAGCTTTATAAAGAAAAAATTTGGTGAAAAAAGTGGGTTCTGCAAAGTTAGCATATTAAACTCAAAGATATAGCTCAATTGGTTGCAGAAGACTAAAACTTTGGACTGGATAAATGGTTTCTGAATATTTCAAAGTAGTCTCAATGTTGTGTAGAGAAATAGATCAGGAATAGAAAAATATCGGAGTACCATCCAAGCCTTTATGAGCTATGCCACTTCCACCCAAGGCCTTCACAGAAGGGAAGTGTCCACCCCAGCCAAAGTGACACAGCTTTCAGGGGCTGAACAGGATTTCATGAAGAGCAAGGACTGCTCATCCCCAGGGAAAAGATGAGCTGCTGGAAGACACAAAATGCCTCCTAGAGCATCCAGAACTACTGAAGAGCATGGAGAGCTACCACCCCTCTTGGACTGTGCTCTTTGCTCTTCATGCACATGTGTACAGCTTGGCTGGCCATGGTGGGGAACAGCCTTGACAGCCTACTTGTCAATGATCCCAGAAGTATTGAAAGTAGAGATTTCTCCCCTTGGTGCTGACAGCTTGGGCTTAGTTTCTCCTGCCTGTTTAAGTATGGGGCACAGTTTCATCACAGTTAAGTTCATGAGATGTGGGGAAATTATCAGTGCAGAAGGTATTTTAAAAATAAGGCCTTGTTAATTACTAATTCATGGAGAGGAGTGTATGGCAGAATGGCTTACTGAAGAGAGAACATCTTATAAATAAACATTATATTATACATATTAATTACTTTATTGGTATATTATTTTTATTAAGAGACCACATGAGAGAACAATGACTCTTGAGGGGACAATTAAACTGGAGGTAAGTTGTAACCAGATTTAATAGGCTATGTTTAAAATACTTTTGCTAGCAAAACATGCTTGAAAAATGTAGTGAGTAGTTCTGCTGATTTCTTCTGCTGTGGAGATCATTGAAAATTTCCTGTTGTGTTGCACAGAGATTAGACTGTATGCAATAGCCCTAACTGAAACTTTAGTTACACACTTGCAACATGAAATGTTATGGTAGAGTTTCACAAATATATCAAGGAGCAGGTCTGTTCTTCAGCAGTAACAAAATTTAACTTGCAGCACTCAGATTTTGAGAAGCCTGATTCTGGGGAATTAAAGATTATTTTTTCCCCAATTCTACTCAATGAGAACCTTCCTGAATAGATTGGCATAAAGTGGAGTTCATTAATCTCCCTGAAATTATAGGCAGTTCTACTTCGAGTTACATTTTATAGTAATGAAAATTCAGAGAAAACCCATCCTATTTTAAATGTTTACTGCAAGTGGTATCCAAGGGGATGTTAATGATTTGAAACGTGTAAATGTTCATTTTGAGAGAGCAATTAAGTTTTCAGTTGAATATTAATGCATGCTTGGCTTATGAGAGAAATTTCACTTCCCGTTCACCCAGTTTAAATCCTGGTGTAAGAGCCCCTGGCAGAATTTTGACATTCAAACCAAGGTCCATATCCATGGGTTTGGCTGTAGGCCAAAATAGCCCACACAAGATCAGTTCCTTTTAATTTTGGGGGATTATAGTAGTATCACCAATGGTTAGGCTCCACCCATAAATTTAAAAATTAGGATGTATTTGATCATTAGAAGGTACAATCTTTGGCTTCCCCATTTCAAGAGCACAAACCAGCCTGATCATCTCTTTGAGTTTCTTAACACAACACATTTGTTCTCCCTTAGCTCTGCCCAGGAACACAAGTGCCCAGTCAGTCATTTCGCAATGCTGGCAGCAGGGGTTGGAAGGGAACTGTTAATTAAGCAATTAAGTCTGGGGTGTGAAGACTTGTTGAGGAGACCTTGAGGAGGTATACATGGTCTGGGTGTATGTCTACAGGAGTCCAAGAGAGTCAATGAGTAGGAAAGCCGTGGAAGCGGAGTTAGCTCCTGCTGATGGCCTCTGGCTCGCCCGAAGGCCCTCCTGCAAGAGGCAAGCAGATCGAGGGCAGGACAGATGCAATGGCAGGCAGCCCTGGGAAGGCATGAGGAATTTTAGAAGGACCTAGATTTAGCTAAAAGCTTTTTAAAAGACACTTAGTATGATGCTTCTCACCCAGCTATAATTGTATATGTTGTCAGGTATATGTTGTATGTATAATGGTATATGTTATCAGGTCTATGTTCACCGCTGAGGTTTTCATTTTAGGCTCTCTGTCAAAAAGAGAGAGAAACAGGCACTCTTAGGCATCAGTTCATCTGACCTATTTTAATGTCTTGCTGAGGAGGGGGTGAATTGTCCCAAAGTAGATATTTCTGGTCAGATGAATTTGTCAGATGGTCACATGAAACCCACCTTTACTCTCAGCTTTGGGGAGAAGAGCTTTCTCAAGAGGAGCCCAGCATGGATGAGCATGGATGGCTGTGGGCTGCATTTGTTTTAGTTGTTCTGACAATTATTTAAGCCTGTGCAGAGCAGTGCACTAATATTACGTTTAATGATGACAGAAAGCATCAGATTCCCCGTGTGTGCTGCACAGATGGTCCACAGTAACTCCAATTGTATTTACTGTGCACAGAAAGACCACTTGTACCGCGCATATGCAGGAGATTTGAAGCCTTCCAGAAACATCAGCCTCATCGCACACATGGTGAAAAGTTGATCCTCACATAGCAGGAAACCTGTGATGAAGAAACTATTCCAGCTTGGTTCTTTGTTATCCATAAATCCCAGGCAAATGTACACATTCCTCAAATGCCACCATACAGCATTTCCAGAGAGCCAACAGGACGTATGTGGGGAAATCCAGACACTAGATAGCACTGCCGTTGCTGTGTCTTTGGGAGATCAATCCCTCAAAGGGATCAGTGAGCTAAACTACCATGACAGCAAGCACTTGGTGTAGCAGAGCTATGGACGGCTGTGTCGTTGCAGGAAAAATACTTGGAGGGCAGATTTAATCTGGGCTCCTAACAAAGAACAATCTGGAAAGTCATATAGGAATCCTGTACACAAACGAAATTTCACCTCATATTTGTCCCAAAAGAATCATGTCTTTAGAAAGATCTGCAATTATCATTGAATTTAAATATCTTTTCTGTTAGCTAATCAATTTTTAGTGTCTAAATCTGGCTGCTTTTCCTCAGTTCATCTAATATTTCGCATCCGTTCCGAGAAAAAAAACAAGGTACTATATTTTATATATAGTGCTACTATTTTAACTTAATAGTTCAAAAGAAGGACTATTTTTTTTGCAAAGTGACAGCTTCTTCCTGTCTTTTGACCAGCTGCCACTGATATTATGCCACCATAAGATCTTCTGGTTTCTACAGTTTTGTGCAGTTTGGGCAATGCATACAGTGGTTAAATCAGCGTGAGGCTCCCTGATGCTCTAGACTTGTTCCTGTTTAAATTACACCCAAAACAGGTATTTTGGGCCATCAGGTGCTGTATGACATGCTAATGTATGTCTGTAAGATATTTTTTTTACTTATTTGATTTGAAAGTGCCAAAAATTTAACCAAACTAAGTCAAGGAAACCAGAAAAAATAATTATCCATTCAATCCTCCAACTGGAAAAGATGCAAGAAAAAAACCCCTAAAAGATTATTTTACTATGGAGCTTGATAGATTTCCAGATGGGATTGTGTGATGTGCTTGTGACAGCAGTGGCCTTGCATGGAACAGTCAAAGCAGGTCTTCACACTCCCCTATTTCTTTAATGTTTTTCTTTAGGGTTTCTCGCTGCCAGTGTGAATAACAGGAGGAAGCTGAAATTCAACTTGCAGTGTCCAAAGATAAGGGAAGGATTTTTCTTTTCCTTTTTTTTTTTTTGAAAGAGAGCAGCTGAAAACTCTGTATTGAGGAGAGATTGAGGAGTTGGTAGCCATGGGAACGAGGCTGATGCTGGTGTCTTTGCCTAAAGGAATCAAACCTCTCAAAACTCCCAGAAACATATTTATAAGAGCAACAGCAGCAGAACGGACAACAGGAAGAACAGCTCTTGATGCCCTGAGAGTAGAAACTGGGAATGTCAGGATTTTGGAGAACTGTGACCATGATGTAACAAGAAATCCACAGTCTGTGCAAGAAAATGCCAGCAAAACACCCCAAAAGCTACAGAAGACACTGCATAGCAGCTGTTGGGAACGTGGGTTTGAATGTAGGAGGGAATGACTCAGTCCTCAATTAAGTGAGATGTGCGGGCATGAGTGTCACTTGCATGCGTATAGGATGGAACTGGGGCCCTGGCTCAGAAAATGGGGTCATCAGCTTTTAACCCTTGCACTGCAAAGTGAACTGTACAGCAGATTTTTCCCCACATGATAGGAACAGAGAAGATCTTCGGAATCCTACGCGGCTCCTCTTCAGAAATGCCAGCCTCCCCAAATGCCAGAATACAGTGGCACCACAGAAATGCCTGCTCACAACTAAAATTGCAAAATTCCAAGCAGCATGTGGTCTGTCACCACAGCAAGATGGAAAATGTTTTTTTTTTTAACTGATTTGGGAGAAGAGCATCTCTGGGCAGATGGGATTCGTCCGGGGAGCCTGCTCACCGGAGGCTGATCCCAGAGCACCATCCCGCAGCACCTCCCCCTGCTTAGGGCAGAAGACACCCACAGCACCGGCACCTCTCCCCGCACGTGTCAGAAGGCAATGCCGTTCCTTAGCACTAGGCCCCACCGTTGCCCCAAGCTGCTCCTGACCTGGCAGCAAGCACAGATCAGGATGTTGGGAAATAAGAACTTAAATCCAAAGTTCCCTGCTAAAAGCCTAACAGCGGTCTGATCGGGGAAGAGGCTGAAAGCTCTGATCCTGCAGATCAAAGGGACTGTCTCGGCCGGGTAGAGCTCTGCTGACTCCTGGCCAGCATGCTCAGGGCGTTGCAGAGCTCAGCTTTTTGTGCTCCTCTTCCACGGTGCACCGCGTGAGAAAATCCTCGAGTTTGCTCCCGAGCCCGTACGTTATGTAATATTTAAATGCAGCGATGGGATACCTGGAGGAAAAAGTTCTACATTTATACATGTGCTGTTCCATAAAGCAGATTAAACCCTCAGGAGCTGCTAGCAACAGCCTAGCAGGCATTCACCCAGCCAGACATCTTATGGGAACCTGTATTTAATGCTGATCAATAGGAAAGATTCTGGGAAGTGACCTTGAGAGCTATTGTCTCAGTGGCATATATATTTTGAAACAGTGGGAGCTTCTGAGGTTTTAATGCAGTGTTTTCTGTAAAAGGATATCTGGAAGGAGTAGTGGAGATATGCAAAGGTGGCATTTGTTGGAGGCAGATATCCAAACAGAGGGAATTTCTGGGAGGAAAAAAACTGGTTAAAGTCCAAGAGCCTGAGCCAAGCTGTTAAGCTGCGTTCACGGCTCCCCTGTGAATGTGTCGAGCAGTTACTGTATGATCAAGTCATGAAACTCCCCTTCCCTGAGGAAGTGGTAAGTATTTCTCATTACAGTCAAACTGCGAAGCTTTATTCATTAATATTGGAAATCCTAACTTGTAAATGTTTAAAAGAGTGAAAAAGAGTTCCTTTTAATCTATAAAGAAAAGTTTCTCTCCTTCGTAAGCTTGAAATTTATTGTGTGTATATAAATTCTACTCAGTATTCCAAGCACTCCTCCTATGCTGCCTGATACTTTAAGGCTATATCCATATCTTAGGACCAGGTAAATACTATGTCTTTTTTCTCTCCTTTTATACATGCATTTGGCCTTTTTGGTTTGGCTCCAGACACAAAGCAATTAGACTTTGCAGTATTTGCACAATTGCTAATGCTATAATAACTTGGAGTAGCACCTGCAAAAGAACACACAGCCTTTTTTTTGGCATACGTTTTTACATTTCCATATCCATTTATCCATATCTTTATTTCTGAGGAAGACAGTATTCATTATCAGAAGTACATTTTAAAACATGTCATTATGGTAAAGCATTCTTTATGTGAGGTAGGGAAGAAATTGCAATCATTTTCATCCTCAGGTGTTAGTATAAGGAAATATAACTGCTAAGCATTTTTTAACATATTCTTTATTTTATCTGAGAGGTTCCATAAAAATCAGCAGACTAATGTCTGGAAAAGAATGTTAATGTCTCAGCTAAAAATATCTTAAGAACTGAAAAAATCCGATTAAATTCAGCATCTTGCAAAATATGTGTTTCTTTAAATGATTTCTTCTATGCCTTGAACGCAAAATGAATGTAATAAACCACTAAGCTATCTTAATGCACAAATTCAGTGGAATAATTATTTGTGTGCCTAATTGCAAGTATATGAGGTGTGCAATTCCGGTATCTACAGTGAGGTCACTCGCAAGTCTGAGCAAAAGCATGCATTTAAGTGCTTTGCTGGATCAAGACTTTAAGAAAATTATTGTTGCAACAGAGAAATTAAAGTTTCACTGATAGAGCTGTAGTGCAGTGAATTTAGCATGGGCAATGCCACTTATAGCTATCCTTGGTGGGACCTTGTACAACAACAGAGAAAAAGCAATGTATTTTCTTCTTCTCTTGAAATGTAATGAATAACTTTCTTCCCCTCCTTTTGCACTGTAAATATCAGACACAAGTCAAAGGCATACATCTGACTGGGTTTGTGTTTTGTTCTTGTTCTTAATAGTTGAGTCCAATAAAAAGTAATTCTTTATCTTTTTAGAGGATTGAGGTGAAAAGAGAAAAACAGCAAAAAAGGAAAGAAAAATAAACTTGCTTGGAGAGGGAAGAAGACTACCAGAGGAAAGAGGGATGAAGGGAAATCTTGGCACTATTTAGAGAGAGATGAGGGGACTAGAGAGAAACTACAGATCAGATGTTGTCAGATAAAAGCTGCAGAGAGTCTTAAAAATGAGGGTAAGGAAGCCTGCATTTTTTGAGGAAGATATATGGGAATCTGGTGAGCAAAACTGAGTCTTGGGTAAAGTTTATTTGAAATGGCATACATTGTGTAGGCTAAAGAAAGGCCAGTTAAGGAGAGTCGTAGGAAGTGGTTAATGCCAACTAGGAGACAATCACTGTCAGATTTTTTTTTATCACATACCTGCCAAAAGGGTTGTTATTCTGAATGTTCTAGAATAAGCAAAAAGATGTAGTGAAAGTCTCAGTGTAAGGAGGAGAATAAAGTGAAAAAGATCAAAGCTAATACTGAGCTTCAACATTGCAGAGAAAACTGGTGATAGAGCAGCAGGGGAGGGAAGGCATTTTAGGAAGAAGTAAGAGAAGCTCCATTTTAGAGCTGCTTGATTTTGAGAAGCAACAGGAGATCCAAGAGAACAGAGTGGAGAAACAGATGTAGAGACAACACGTTCAGAGGGAAGAAAGTTGTTTTGGATCTGAGGGTCAGAAGCACCGAGGTGAGAAAGAGAATGAGAATAAGCCAGGCCACAGGCAAGGAGTGGTGAGCTATACAGGGTGGGAATCTGGGGATGCCCAGGGAGCTGCTGAAGCCCCCAGAGAAGATGCTTCTAGGAAAATTTAATTATTAAGTGACTACAGCTGAAAGCAAAGGACACACTTTTTTGATGGGGCAGGGAGGGGGGGGATGTTGTCAAAATCTCAGTTCCCCTTCTCCAGAATGAGGCCTGGAGGGGAGAAAAAAGGAAGAGAAGAGGTGGGATTTGGGAAAAGGGAAAACCGAGAGAAATGAAGGCAACAAATTACATCTGGAGCAGAACGAGTAACACAGAAGAACGAGGAAGAAAATGAGGGAACTGAAATGTAAGGCCACTGCTGTAAAATCTGAAACAGCCAGAAAGACTCTCCAGGATGGCCTGTTTGAAACTTTCTTCCAAAGAATTATATCCTCTGCAGGATACGGGTGTGTTCACCTAAAATGACAGCTTTTTGTTACACATCTCGAATGGTATTTGGAGTGTATTTAATGGGATGCGTTGCAGTTCAGCCGCAGGTATAAAGCAAATGATGCATTTCTTTGCTCGGGGCCCTCATTATGCTCTGTAAACAATCAGAATGGAGATTTATTCTCCACTCACTGATTTCCTGCTCTCGGGGAAAAGCACGAGGGGCGAGGGGCACGTTAGAAAGAAAGCACTGAGATACTGATTATCTGGTTCTCCAAGCCAAATTGGTTTAGGTTTCTCCAGGCTTCCTAGCAACAGCTTTATTATTATGGAGTTACTTCCCCGCAAATACTTCTAAAACAAGTATCAGATTAATGTTTCAGATAAGAAGAAAGTGTATTCATTAACTCCCAGAGCTGGTCTACTGAAACAGGAGCTTCCAATGAAACATGCAAGTATGTTTTCATTTTGACATGCTGATTTTTCTTTTGTTTTTACACTACTTAACAGTGAGCGGTTAATGATGATCAATATGCAATACGCTCACTCTGTAAATGAGAAAAAATAATTCCTGTTAGTGAATATTTTTCTGCATTATTACCATATTCCATTCATTATCTTTTAATCTAGCTGCAGATATGACTCATCATACATACATGCATCACTTTTGTTTACTTACAAACCAGATATACTGCATATTATGTTGGAAGTAAACACATATATGAAGAATTTATTCAGCTCTACAGTAATTGAAGTTTCTGTTGTTTACAACGTTATGGAATTCAGATTTCTTATAGTTTCCCAGGTGAATTATGGTATGTTATGAGAAGTGAATTAATCTCATAAATATGTATTTTTTGTTTCATTGTAAAATTTTCAGAAGATATTATGTTACTTAGACTCGTAGCTCCTAATAACCATTTTTTTTAATCCCCAAGTAGAAAATCTATTATGCAGTCTCATTTTCAAAAGTAGCTTAAGAACTGACAAGTCAGACAGACTTGGGCTCACATGGCAGTTCCTGAAAAAATATTTCTTCAAGCTTTGAAAGACAATAAAAGATGAGTATATTTACTGCTGTTATACAGATCATTACTCTAAATTTCATAAAGAAAAGATACAGAAAAGAAAAGGAGCACTTTCCTCGTTCCCTGATTTTCCATGGCACAGCTGCAATTTTTCAAGAGGGAGAGGGGGCTGTTTTGGTGCTTTCTCATGCCATAACCATAGATAGAACCTTTACAATTGCTCCCCTGAGGAATGGAGGCCAACCCCCCTTTTTTTTTTTTTTCCCTTTTCATTATTTCACTTTGTCGTGGGCTGCTGTAGTGATAAGGCCAGCAGCTGTCTTCATAGTGTCACTTTGTTCAACCACAGCACAAATTGCAAAGGACTGGTGCAAGGCGAGGCTGGAGGACACACGTTTTCCAGCGCGGACGTGCTCTGCTCCGGGGGGAATGTGGGAAGCCCCTTACAGGTTACCTTAACTGGGGACTCTCCTAAGAGAGAGGAAATCAAAGTATCTACAATGTTTCTAGAGGGCAGGAGTAAAGAGGTAGGAACTGTTATAACCATATTGCAACACCCAGATGCTGCTTTGGGTAAAATAGGAAATGCCAACAGTTTGGCCTGCAAAGTCTTTTTAGCATTAGAAATATTGCTGGTAATTGCAGAACGTGACTCCCTTGAAGGCAGAGTCAGTTTATATCTGATTTGCTGTGTTCCTAGGGATTGTTGTTTTATTCCTTCCCTCAAGAAAAACGCAGGTGACACCCCATTGTAGTCCTGGATTCGCTGTGCAGGAAAATAGACTCTATTAGCCTGTTTTGGTCAAGTGAGACTGGGCAAGAAACAGTAACACAAAAATAGTATTAAACTGTGTAAAAATCAGATGGTATTTCCTTTTTATTGAAAACATCATGTTTCAAGCAGTTTTGCATTTAGCACCACTGAACTTAACTCAGGCGCGGACAGTTTCTATCACTCTTCCTACCAGTGGTACCTGTAATGGCAAAGACTTAATATTAGAAATACAGCCTATTTAAAGTCAGAAAACCATCTTATATGGCCAATGGTGCAAAAAGCTTTGCAGTTTTTTAGAAAAAAAAAACCTTCAAAATGTCAAGATTGCCATCTGGCAAGAAGGTTGAGAGAATACACAGAGGGAATAGATGCTTTCATATAAAGTCACATGAGGCTTAGGAGGATAGTTGTTTATAATACAAAATTTTTTATGAACAGGAGCAATTTGTAGCATAATGTGGGACAGGGATTCAGAGACAAGTGGTTCTAACTTTGGATTAACTGTGTTTTGAACATTGAGTATCACTAGCAAAAGCATACATCAAGTTTAATACATTCCATATTTACAGTATAATAACAAGAAAAAGAAAGAATAAAATAAAACACAAGTCATAACTTTTTTAAAAAACCATCTATATTAAGACTGTTTTCTTCCAGTGGATTCTTTAAAAAAAAATGGCACAGCCTAAAAGGTGTCATGGAACAGAAAGAGAGTTGTTTGCTGAAGTCGATGGCCAATTTCAATATTTTGATTCTTCTTAACTGGTGCCACAGCGACAGGGCCAATTGCACCCTGTCCCTGCTGAGCAGGCTCCCCTGCACGGCACCCATGGCAGAGCCATGGGGGACAAGAAACCCCCTGAGGATTGGGCTCTCCCATAGCACTGAAGCGGGGACACATTTGACGCTTGTAAACCCTTTCATTCTTGGGATGTCTGCTTCTGGTTTGACTAAAGCAACTAAAATCCAGTGTCTCCAGAACAAAGGATAAATACAGTAGGAGCTCTCTGATTCTTTAACACTTGTGCAAGTTCCCCTCTGGCCAGCTCTTGGGCTGGCTGGGAGTCGCAGTTCTGCATACACCACATTGCTCTGGGCTGCCTGAGCACAGTGAAATGCTGAAAATATATGGCTGCCATTACTTACAAGAGAGAAATTCATACAAATTAAAAAATATGTCGATAGTATAAAATATCAAAAAAAGGGGATATTTCTCCTGTCTTAAAAAGAAATGTATTTACCCTTATAGCAATGCTACAGAAACAAAAGGGTTTGGGACAGTAACCTTTTTATTTTCAAAAATATTTATGACTTCTAGCTTCTTCTCTGTTTTCAGACTGGTGAGAGACCGGTGATTATAACCAAGAGCTGCATCTGGTTCACAACGAGGTCTGGACCTGTGCTTTGTAACTCAGACCCATATCTCGACAGAACAGTTTTGCTTTGGTTTGTTTTAATAGGCTGTCAAGGCAGCTACATGAAGGCACGAAACACTGTAATACTGGAATGCTAATTCCTTTTTGCTCAAGAAAGGGAATTATTAAAGCACCAACAAATCTTTGGGGCCTGCTTATTATCCAATCTAATATTATATGCTTCATGCTTCTCAAAACTCCACTGGGGACTAAATGCAATACACTCAACAGTTGTACCCACGTTTCCTGCCTTGTATATTTAAATTCCTTCTGGCGAAACAAAGTAGATGTTGCTACAAATCAACCTCAAATTTAATGAAAAGGCAAAGGACAGAACATGTTGTTCCTCGCATCCTTCATTTTGTGGGTACAAACCCAAGCCATGCCTTGCTGGTTATGATGACCCTGCAGAGCGATGCACAGAGTGCCAGGAGAAAAGCTTGGCACCTGCAAAGCTCCCACGTGAATTCCCCAAAAGTTTTCAAAGTGCTAGGGATTCTAGAAAGATTTGAGATCCCTTTTTGCCAAAGAACCATTGTTTTACATGGAGGCTTTTATTGGCTAAGGACCCAAGTTTGCTTCTGCATTATTGAAAATACATATTATAGTACAGCAAACAAGTAATGATTTATTATGGAGCCAGGAGGATCAGCAACATAGCTTTGTCACTTTCTTTTATGAATAAAACATATTAATAACAACTTCGTAAAACTAAGTAAGGTAGAGCATAATATACTAAGGCATGTAATAAATAAAAGTCAGAAACTTTAATAGGCAAGAATATTTGTTTATCTCTCTCCTTGAAATCAGCTGTGTGCAGCCTTCATAACTATTTTACATATCTCTGAAGAAACTTTCCTTAGTGGAGCACTGAACCTATTTAAAGTTGAATGTACCTCTTGCATATATGCTTAAATTTAAATCTGCAGCATTAAGAACAAACAAATAATTCCCAAAAGGCCAACAGTGTTCTGTCTGTATTTTTTAATAGGTTATGAATATTACATATACCTGGTCAAAATTCAGGGAAATTATTAGGCGGTAGGTGAAGTCTATCACTGAAAGCAAGAACTAAACACAAGTTAAGTTTGAGGCATTCCTCAAAAGGGGTGCTGTTCTGCACTCGGGTTGTGCTTTTTATCTGTAATAAACACTGTAAAATTAGGCATTACAATTGTAAGTGAAGTTCCATACATAGTTTGTGACAATATGCCATTAAATATTGCACAGTGGTTTTGCTGCAGCTGTGAATTGTATTAGGGCTCTTTTAACGGGGTATAAAATGCAAGAACCCAATCTTTCTTCACATGCACCAGCAGTTTCCATCATCTTATTCACGTAAAATCTACTTATTCCTAGTGAAAAATGGTTGATGAGCAAGGTAGGATATATCCCAGTATATGGTAACTTTAATATAACGTCTCCCACTTGAACATCTGGGAATTACTTTAGGAGCAATTCCAGGAATTCTGGAAAAGAAAGAATAAATAAAATTTAAAAATTTAAATAAATTTTCTTAAAGAATATGTAATTTTTTTTATGGCCAAGCCTTTGTTCTAAGTTACGCTTTCAGCTTCTGTTATGCTATTCCATCCCTTTGCAGAGCGTTCCTTTCCTCACAGAAAAAAACACTTTTACAGTTATTTTGCACACCCTTTTAAAGATAATTCTCCAAGACATTGGCATTTCCACAAAATATCTACAACCAATCTGTTTGGTGTGAAATAAATACTTGCATTGCTTCACACAGCAATCAACTAAGCCATATATCACCCCCTTAGTTAATCTATTGTATAATAAATGTGCCGAGCTGCGTGCAGTGCCTTCTAGCCAAGATCTCCCTGCTTTTTACACACTTCATCATATCATTTTGCAGAGGCCTTGTGAATGAGGACCTAACAACTACTTAATCAATTCCAGGAACAGAAGTGCAGAACGCATGTTTCTGAAGGTAGCATCTCCATTCACAGCTGTGGAACCGCGATCTTTTGGATGCTGTTTAGCACCCGCGACTGGTCTGGAAGTGGAGCTGAGCATGGTCCCTATCCCACCGTACCCAGCCTTGACTCCATGCCTTTCTAAAAACTTGATACATGGTTTTTCTGCTGTAATTAAATCTTATGAACAACCAAGTACAGAAAGCAGGCAGTCGATGCCCCACTGCTATAATACAATATTAAAATCCTGTGGTTTTTTTCCTGTGGACTGACAATGTGTCTCTTCCATGATTTATGATATTTAAACATGCCGACTTGCACACTTTTTCTGTTGTTATGTTCAGTATGTTGAAAAAGAGTGCTGACTGACGTGAAGTTTTATCTGACAGCTCTTGTATGTAAAAGTGCTGTTTGAGGGTGATAATGAGACCACCATGTGGGAGCTGATGCTCTGCTTCAGCCACTGACATATCCTGGAAGCCCTCATCTTTCTTTCCTCTGTTTTTCTGATGTAAATTATTTCCTTTTGGAAAATATTTCAGTGACTTTATAGATTTGTTCCCTGCTAGAATAAACCTGCTCCTGCTTTCAAAGAAAATAATGGGCAATGTGTGAATAAAGAATGCAGCATAAGTCCATGCCACCTTATAGCTTGTTGCTCTCATTGCCTTTTCTAGTCTACAGATAATCAACAAAGAAAAGCAGAAAGTCTGAATGAAAATATAGCCGTCAGCTTCACTGGAGCCACTGAAAGAGCCTCCCCAAGTTCATTCAGATGTCTTCCCTTGCATAACTCTCCTCTTCCTGAAATAACTGCATTGTTTCTGTGGGAGTTAAACATAATATTTGTTTTACAGCGTGACTTCATCACCATCCAAATAGCTTCTACACCGCACATACCCACCGCCCCACCCACTCCTGCTGTATATTTTCAGTACCTTCCCAGACTCCTTTTTAACTTGCAAACTGGAGTGTCTCACAATCGATGGGACCTCAACACATACTTGTTTTATGAAAGCACCCCTATTTCATAGGGCGCTGCAGTCATTATTGACTGTATATAGGAATTCAGACTAAGTTTACAAACATTTTCTTCACAGTTCTTTTTTCCTGACCTGTTACACTGTGATTCCTTTCATCTTCAGTTTTTCTCCTGCATTTTTGCAATTTTATATTGGTTTTGATCCATTTGTATGCCTATATTATCTCTTTTAATATCCCCACTCCCTTTTCTCTTTTTTTTTTTTGCTTTTTCTACTTTTGTTGGTTATTCATTTCTCTCTTCTGTATTTGCCCTCATCCCCTTTCCTTCCTTTCAAGCTAACAAGCATAGACTGTATTTACAGACTGGATTTTTTTAAAGAATAACATACCAAAGTCAGACTACGAATATTACTTATGCCTGATATCAGTTATTCACCGCTTGTCACTTCCAATGCATGCGTCCCCAAAGAGCCTCCACCAACACTCTGGCCCAAAGTATAAAACCTCTACCACTACATTTCAAAAAATAACAAAACCTTTTCATGTATGAGCTGTCAAAAGAAGCTCTTGGATTAACCAGCGGAGAAAGGCACACAGACGCTATATAAGTATGAGCCACGTAACTACCAGCAGCAAGAGCTGGTAACTCTGGGGGGTGGCGAGCCCCTTCTGAGCGGCTCCGATGCAGTAACAGGGGTTGATTTTTCTTTTTTTTTAATTAATCTGCCCTTGCCAGGGTATTTGGTGCACTCTTGAAAGCAGGGCTTGGTGGGGGAAGCAGTGCCTGGAACACAGCCGCAGCTCCGGTGGAGGAACGCCACGGGTGAGTACCAGGGCGGCATTGGAGATTTGGTGTTAGGTGATGAACACAGCCACGTTGTGCTGCCTGCTGAGCTGTTCCCAGCAGAGAAACCAAGCGAGTAAGAAAAAGCAAGCTGTGGAAGGTGGGGTAGTTTCACATTCTGCAAAACTGCTTTCAATAACCTCTCTCTGATGGCCTCACCGTAGAGGGATGTTAAAGCGATGCACCCTGCACCCTGGTAGGATCCTGAGCCAGCTGGGGTGTGGTGCCAGCTCTAAGCCAAAGCGGCAGCGAAACCCCTCGTGCAACTTAAAACCATTGGCCTTATGGACCCTTCTTCATGTAGACTGGAAAAAAAAAATAGCAAAGAGGTGGTTCAGGGCAGCAATTCTTGCAGATGAAGTTCTCGAGACAGTGGCACCTCTTCCTTCTAGCAGAGTGCTTTAATGAAAAGGAGAAAAAAAAATGCACAAAGCTGAGAAGACAATACAAGATTTCATGTGTCTGATACCATACCTCGGCCTTTGATTAAGTTTTCACTTGTCACATTAGTGTGTTACCTGGATTGCCAGTATTTCTGTAGAACTGGCCTGTTCTCATACTCAGAAAATCGTACAAATACAATAGATACCATGACATAAACATTAAGGTTAATTTATCTTAATTTTGATATACAATAGTTGTTTAAACAACAGATTAGTCATTTTTACATATAACTCACTTCATGCTCATCTTTTAATATTCCTTTCTTCTCCTTAACCGTTCCTGAGCTCCTTGTAAAGCTGACCCTCTTTTCTGAGAAAAATTAAGTAAATACATCTTTGGAAAGGCCTATCGCAAGCTTTCTTTCAGACAAGCAAACACTGGATTAATGCTTTACCAATCCAAAACATTTTTAGTTCTTGAGAACTAGGCGTGTTGTTCTGTCCTTTCCCCTGTGTGTTCCTGAGCTAGTTCTGCAACCTCACGCAACACCTGAAATAAAAATAGATCCACTTTAATAACAGTGAGACCCTGAAATCAGAACTCGCACCTTCTGGTTTTATGCACACTCTGACACCCACACCGCAGCTCGGCTGGCTTGAAGGGGTCTCAGCCACACTTGGCAGTACTGACCCATCCCTCTGGAGCCTGAATTTCCTAGCTCCCAGTAATTAAAGGAGAAAGCCAGGAGTCCTGTCATGGCTCTCCCCCAGTATTTACTGTGTGTTGCAGGAACTGCTAGATCTTCCCCATCTCCCTTTCTGATCCAGCCTTCCCTGGCAGCATCGCTCCCCATCCTGGCTGGATCAGCAGAAGGAAAGGGCCTCCTGCCCTGGTGCTGGGGAGCTGTGTAACAGCCAGAGCGCCGCAGGGTGATGTGAACGCGCAGTAGGGCAGGGGCTTTTCCACGGATAAATTTGGCATCACGGTTTCGTGTCATCCCATTTTCTATCTGTTACTGATTCTGTTATTATGTGCCATTCCTTAATGCGGTCGTGAGTGTGTTCCTACATTCCTCTGGTACGATAATGAGAAACGCGATGCTCTGTGGTTTTAGTCCCTGTAATGAGAACAAGGCAGTTCTTCTCACACACAAAATTTGTAATTATACAAGGCTATATTGTGTTACTGGCAATTAATTAGAACTCTCAGTTGAAATGACATTACTTTATTACAAATTGTTAACATAAAATGTCAAAATTAGCATGATAGATGTTTTTATATGAGAAACGGACCTACTTTTGTAAGTGTAATCAACAAAATTACAGCACTCTAAATATCAGTATTTTAAGATAGTTTATGTAACCATTAAAGAGATACAGGCACACGTTTTGCCACATAAGTCATAAAAAGGGAATTCTTCCTTTAAAAAATGCCAGTGACCATCGATTTTGTCCTCTGCATGTATTATACAGATTAAATAAAACCAGAAAAAACATGAAATGCCAAAGGGAGGGCCTGAAATGACAATATTAACCTCATATTTCACTCTATATTCTTAGAGCACAGGGCACACACTAATTTACCCTCCTCCTCTGTGAAGTAACTAATATTATTATCATATTAGATACAGTTAAACTGAGACAAGGAATTGGAAGTGAATTCCTCCTGGCCAGCCAGTAAGTAAAATGCTGGTGCTGGGATGAGGACATGGGGCTTTGCGCTTCGGAGCAAGCTGAATACCAGGATATCGCATACACTTCCCACTCATGGATTTAACTGAGGATAAGGACAGTAAACCTCCTGTTGTTAGTGGAAAGGTGTTTTGCAATGATAGGGACACACAGAGGAAGTAAATAGGATGTTCAGAGATGTAACTAAAAGTTTCTTACTACCTATAACAGGTCTAGGACTAAAATAAGCGTATAATCGCTTACTATTAGGTTGCGAGATTCTTGTTTGTTGGACTAATCAAGCAATCACCCTTGGAGTGCATTTATGTGCTAGGTTCAAATGTTTGTAAACTAGATAATAAGCGTGTTTTTCATCAGGGGTCTGTAGGAGACATAGTGAATTCAAGCCATAGTGCTCAAGGTACCTGTTCTTGACAATATTATTATGTTGGTAACATAAAAAAGTGCTGTGAGGGTAACGTTACCCTGGCAGCATACTAAATATGCCGCAAGACACATAACCAATGGATATAATTTGCAAATATGTATGGAGAATCAGTCTCGACAGTTTTGTTTACAAAGGCAGGCAGCTATTTGCTGAGAACAGATATGACATGCTATTCATCTTGCTGCTGCTAAGCCAAAGGGATTGCAACTACGATAACAAACTGTTAGATTTGATTGTCAGAATGCTTATGCAATGTTAGTAATAAAGGGTGTTTAAAAGCATATCTCGTTTGTTCTTGGGCAATCGTGTGGTATTTCCTATAATAATTTTCCTGAGGCACTTAAAAGGACAAGCCTAATTAAAGAACTGATATCTGCCTGGCTCAGCTTTAATGGGGCTACGTTCTCTACGTAGGTGTATGTGGGGAAAAGGAGCAGACACGTCTTTATTTCTCTGCTTGCATGGGTTGAGGCAGGACGTCAAATGATGCAGTTGCGGCCTCACACCTTTCAGTTCCTCCGTTTTGGCTGGGGTTACCTCCACACACCTTCTGAAACTGGAAAGTAAATACAACTGTAACAACCTTACAAGTAAAGCCCAAGGTGACAGTAGAGAAAAACAGGAACAAAACTAATGCCTTGTGCTGGATCCTAAATGTAGCCAAATTCAGGTTGATGGGGAGAATGCAGGACTGAGGAAGACAACAGCAAGTCCTCGTATGGAGGCCTGAGACCTTCAGGGAGCTGAGAAGGGGGTTTCTGGATTGCTTCTCATGGCATTTGAGCACCAGAAGAATGGGTCAGCACGACTTTCACACCTCTCCTTTGCCATCAGCCCCCTGCTTCAAACAATACTGAGAAAACACTTTTCCCAGCCCTCCTAAACACCTGCACCATTTACAGCCCCATGTTGCTCACATATTTTCTACAGAGCTTATTATGAAAGTAATAAAATAAATAAATACTGCCCAGTACACAAACACAGGACTAGAGTATCCTGCACCACCTTGTTTGCATGAGCAGCTGGATGAACACGGGTGTGGGAATGGAGAGCTCAGCCTTTTTTTTAATTTTCGGTGAAATACTGCTCAGTGAGCTTTGCTGAATGTGCACGGGCAGCTGAGCGATGTGCAGGCACGGGCTGATCCGGCTGTGATGGCTAAAGCGGCGCTTTGCTCCGGCCATCTCACCCCCACCTCAGCAGGCACAGCTGGGGTGATGGCGGGATGGGCTGAGCAGGCAGACGGGGCTGACCGTCAGAAATCACGCACACGCCTCACTCACGGATTTATCCAAGGACAAGTGCACTGAAGCACTTGGTGGTGGTGTAGGTCCTGCAGGTTATAGCGTGGCCCGTTAATGCTGGCTGTCGCTGACCTCAGCTCACACGTCCTGGTCAGTAGGGTGGAGGGACATGAGAGTAAATACATCCCACGGATGTAGGGGCAGGGAGGGAAGCCACACCGTTCGGTACTCGAGTTGCTTGTGGCTAATTCAGCCTGAGCGCCGTGGTTAATTCCGGCAGCAGTCTGCATTCTGAAATGTGTTTTGATCATTACACATAAGTTTACACAAGTGGGACAGATCCAAACCCCAAACATCCCGCAGCCAGGCCTCTAGAGCTAAACAGAGGGGAACAAGCTGCTTTGTTCTCCGTTGCTTTTCCGCGCCGTTACAGGTGACTTTGGGAATAGCATATGCAGTGCCAAACTACAGCTGAAATTCTCTTTGAATGCAAGCAGGCCTCAGGTTTAGAAGCGGCTGCGAGATGGAGACTTACTGCTAATGGCAGGTTCAAGCAGCATGAACGATAACAACACGGCGTTTAAGGTGGACAGAGCTTGTCTTTGCCGGGGTGTTGTGAACAGGACCTTGGGAACCTGTGTTAATTAACACAATTTTAAGTACTGTCAGCTGTTTCTGAGTAAACCTACTGATTAGAGCAAGAAATGCTTTATTCTCGGTTTTGTAAGAATATGGATTTAGGAAGACAATTATGATCAATAGCTGGGGGTTTACGCTTTTGTATCTCAAAACCTTTTGAAAGTTGTGAAATACTTTAATGGACTGACAAGATTAATGCATTTTATAATAATCTGTTCTTAGGGAAGTGTGCAGAAGAAGTCTGAAACTGGGTAATTTTATGTTTATCTCCAGAGGTTCTTAGCTTAGTTCCAGACAACACATTTTCTTATGCACGTTTTATTTTACTCCTATTGAGTAGTCTTATTGAATTAGAGGAGCTTAATCAGGTATATGCATGCTTGTAGAATTAGTTTCTTGCCTTAGGCATTATTTACAAATCAGGGGTTATGGCATCTCAAAATGCAAAGACCTGTGTACAAGGATAATCATTTAAGGTGCCCTTAAACATCATCCTGGGGCAAGGATGCTGGTTTCATTAAAGGGATTTGGAACACGATGAAGTCCATGGGTGTTCATGATCAGCTCAGGTCTGTGGCTTGCCCTGCAGCTGGGGGGATCTCTAGCCATGGCTTCAACGGATTGCTCGTCCATCTGAGAAGCTGTCACTGGTCTTGCTGGTGAAAAGGAAGATCATATTTTAGTAGCTATACTAAAATTAAAAGGTGAGACATTAATTGTATTATGCCATACTTCTTCCCAGAGGCAGCAGCTGCACAGTGTGGCATAATTTAATAAAGCTATCCATCATGTGATGCCTGGGTGTGAAAAACTTGCCAGTTAGTAGTGTGAGAAACAACTCCATAGCTCTTGTTTCGTCAGTAAGGCCACAGTAGAAGTGCTATACACATGCCTAGGCTTTAACAAGTGTTTGTATATTGACCGGGAATTAAAATATTGGTAGGCCTCTGTTTTGACCAGAAATGCGGAAATCTTCTGGCCAGAAGAGGTCGCGTGAAAGGAGATGAGCTGCATTTGCCTATTCCTCCCCCTATTACAGACATCCAGCCTAAAGAAGGAAGGGCAAAATGCACCTGCTGTAAGAGGTGGTCACATGAGGTGGTGTGACAAAAGACGTGACAAACAAGCACCCTGTTGTGTGGCACGGGATCCCTTCAGCGCAGGCTATGGGGTTGATGGCTGGCTTCTGTCCCCACTGAATAATGCAGCGAGCAGATCTTGGCAGTACCTGGGGTATATGATGTAGCTTACGCCTCTAGCGCATTGGCTTGACTTAAGGCTGCCTGATGGCTTAGGCAGGCTTCTTCATATTCATTACATTGGTTTATATTTTCAGACTTTTCTCCCCCAACGCTTAGGAGGATATCAACTCCACTTCCTTTTTTGAATTTTAAAATAAAACCAAAAACTTATTCCCCCCCCCCCCCCCCCCCCCCAGCTACAGGAGTCGAGGTTCAAGTCACATACTTTTATTTCCTATTCTCTAATGCAGCTGTGCTAACTCGTGTAGGAAGCAGAAGGTCCTTGTTAGGGATGTGGAAGAGCCCAAGCGGTGCAGCTTCCCCCTCTTCCTCACACACCCATGCCTTGCAACAGGCACCTCATGGGCCTCACCGATGATTTTGGGCCAATAACTAGGGGAACTGATAAAGCACATGTTTCTTAAGAGCCTGTGGCACACCAAGGTGACTTGGTCTAGTTCTAAGGAGCTGGCTTGGCACCAAAAGCCTGGTGCTACCTTGCCCCTTGCAGCCTGGGAAGCAGAGCTCTGGGCAAACAGTGAGGATTCCCAGGCGGGATCTTTTAACTGCTGGGGGGGGCTTAACGAACATAAGGGGAAATAGCTTTTAAGGGAGGCTGGTTGGCTAAGGATCTTCTCTATTTATGCCTGGTCTTAATGACCCTCAGATGGTCAAGTTTTGTTACTGCCTTCTTAAAAGGTCACTGGTAGATAAACAGTCCTGTAGGTTGAGTCATTTTGCTCATTCCACCTCTATACCCAAAAGTCTGACTACCCCTCAGAGGTGGCCTCATACAAGAGCATTTATAAGTCTGCCGGTCTCGTCTAAGCGGGAGGCGAATGAGGGAAAATTCTCCCCTTTCTACTGCTCTAACTGGAGTGACAGGACTGCGTGTCTTCAGCACCTGAAGGGCTGAAATTGGGAAGGTTGGAGGAGGTTTACAGGACGAGTAATGGAGTGCTGTTGCAAACGATGTGCTTTTGAAAGGTACCTCAATGATCAGCGAGCAACTGGATGTGTAGATCAATAGGCAAATGAGTGGCAACGGTTGCAAGAAAATCTGTGAACTACCAGAGACAGTGGCACGAAGGTGTATCTGAAATTCGTTTTTTACTAGGTCTTGGTGACTGCCAAGTGCAGAACGCTAAGAAGCCAGTCTTCATGACCCCATCCACCCTCTGCAATAAACTAAACCCAGCTTAATTTCACAGGAGTCACCAGTCAGCTCCTGAGGCGTAAACAGGCAGCTGAAGCGCTGCGTGTAGGCTGACTTCAACGCTGGGTGCCGAGCAGCGTTTGGCACGGGTGGCGGGGCTTTTCATCACAGACCCAAATTAACTTCGGTGAAGTTACCCCACGCCCGCCAGGGCCGGAGGAGCAATCTTCGGGTGGGAGAAGCGCCCAACCCGCCACCCCGCCTCCCTCCCCCTCCCGGGCGCCTCTCGGCCCGACAAAGGCGGCAGCGGCCGGTCCCCTTTGCGCGGCGCGGCCAGGGGAAAGGGCGATCCCACCCGCCAGCCGGGCCCGGCGGCGCTGGGCGGGCCCCACGCCCCACGCCCCACGCCCCACGCCCCGGCCCCCGCGCCCGCTCCGCTGCCTCCTCCTCCTCCCCTCTCCTCCTCGCGGCGGCGGGGGGCTCCTGGTCCCGGCTCCCCGCTCTTCCCCGCGGCTTCGCCTCTCTCCTCTCCGGGAGGCTCCCGCGCCGCGCTGGCGAGGACGGTAAGGGCGGCGGCGAGGCGCGGCGCCGGGCCGGGCCGGGCCGGGCCGGGCCGCTGCTCCGGGCTCGGCGGGGCCCGGGGCTGAGCGCGGCTCCGTCCCGCAGCGGTTCCCTCGCTTGCTGGGGGCGGCTCCGGGGAGCGGCGGCGGCGGGCGGGCGGGACCCCCCCACCGCCAGCCCCGGCGGGCGCCTGGCGAAGGGGCCGCCAGCGCGGGCGGGGTGCGGGGCTGGCGGCGCCGCGCTGCCCCGGGGGCGGGCGGGGGGCTCGGCCCCGCCAGGCGCTGCGGCAGGAGCCGCCCTGCCCAGCCCTGCCCTGCCGCCGGGGGTCGGCGGGGCGGGCGAAGCGGTTTGGCCCCTCTGCGATTCCCCACTAACGTCAGGGGAAAACATATGGCCCAGGAGAAAGCCGCTGCAAGGAGTAGCTGTTGAACTCCTCCGAGTTGTTCCCCCCCAGTCGGCGCGAAGTGCGACCTCCTTCCCCGGGCCGCCCTTTCGGGGGGCCGAGGGGCTGAGCACATGGCCGCCTCCCCGGGGTTGGCGCTCCCCCTGCCCGGGGTCTGCTCCGCATCTGTCACAACACCGCCTGAAACCGGGCCTGCCGGCGCCTGGTTTCATTTCCAAGTGCTAATCCGACCTAAGGAAAACTTTAGCTGGGAGAAGGGAGGAGGCGAATCCAAAAGGTAATTTACGTAGATGTCAGTTATTTTTTTTCTTCCCCCCTCCTTCTTCCCTTACTTGGACAAGGCATATATGAAAAGAAGGGAAAGCAATGGGAATTATTTGTGTCCTTAGGGTCTAATGCATATGGCAGCTCACAGGGCAGAGAAGAAGGTTAAAACTTTCAAAGACCTGGCACTGGCAAATTAACGTCTCCTATGAATCATAGTATTAACTGTTTTAAACTTCAGTTTTACAGTCATTTGTGTGTTGATCCTTGCTTGTATTTAAAGTCTGCAGTTACCGTGTTCAGATATTTAAGGGTGAAACATCTTTGTGCTTAAAATGACAATGCTGTTGTGTCTGGTAAGCAGCAAGACAACTTTTATCTTTTAATGTAGACCTTTTTATCGCTTAGCTGTAAATACTTGCTCTGTTTGTAAGTCTGCCGCTGATTTGTTGGGTGGCTTTGCAAAGGTCGCTTCAGTTCAACTTCCTTTTTCTGTAAAACGCCTGTATTGGTTTAATATGATACTGGGTCAGATTTGGCATTTATAATTTATTTCACATTTGTGCTTTGGTGCCATAAGAGCCATGCTTAACAAAGAAGCTTGTCCTTGGTTCTGCCCGTAAAGCCTGCTGATTGATCTTGGTGCCTGGTGTACAGGGGGTGCACAGCTTGGCTTGTCTCTAATGTTAAGTGTCCTACTTATTTAAAAATGTTGAGAGCTCTAAAAGGGTTGGTGTAATCCATACCATGCATGCGCTCAGCTGACCTAGAACTAACAAGATAAAACACTTTTAAGCACTTCTGGAGTAAAAGGTGGCATGTTATTTCCTCGTGTGTGACTTAACACAATTAATTTGCTTTTGAAGCCCCTCAGTTTAGAGGGTGACTGAGCACCCCACTTCTGCAAAGGTTTGGCTCGAGCTATTGAGACGGGTCATGAGAGCAGAAGGTTGGACATTAGGAAAAATTTCTTCACAGAAAGGGTTGTCAGGCACTGGAACAGGCTGCCCGGGGAAGTGGTTGAGTCCCCATCCCTGGAGGTATTCAAAAGATGGGTGGACGAGGTGCTTAGGGACATGGTTTAGTGGTGGGATGGCAGGGTTAGGTTAACAGTTGGACTTGATGATCTTAAAGGTCTTTTCCAACCTAAACGATTCTATGATTCTAAGGTACATAGCCACGGGAGTGTGCTCCCTGGGGGGATGTACTTGCTGGTGATGGTGGCCAAGGGAGGTGGGTGCAGAGACCACCATCGGTCCTTCAGAGATGGTGGGCAGCCCTTGCTGTGATGTGGGACCATTAGAGCCGACAGAGCCGTACGCCCTGCCAGGGCCCCTCATCTTATGTGGGTGAGTAGCTTATCACGTCAGTTGATATTGCACGCTGTGGTACTGAGTTTCCCCTCTTGTGGGTTTCAGCCTCTGTGGGCAGGAGGTAGCAGGCAGGTGCCTGTCCGGCGTGGTGTAGATGCAGGTACACCAGGAATGGGGTGGTTACTGCCTCGATGGAACTGATAGCCCACGCCAGCAAGTTTGCTCTGTTGCACAGAAGGCCTTAGACTGCCCTCACGCCGGTGCATCCGTGTTAAGAAAATTGTATCACAAGCTAAAGTTAAGAGGGAAATGGTGTTTTCCTGGTTTGATACGGAGACCATTCGCTGTCACTTTGCCGGAGCGGTTCTTTTCGTGTCCTGCTGTAGCGCTTGGCCATCAGTGCCCTCCTTGTAGGCTTGTGGTGTGCCCGCTGGAGACATCAGATCTCGGATTGTTGCTGGGAGGCATTTAATATGGGCACAGTCTTCCAGTGGACTGGAGATGGTTTTCTGTTAAAGGGTCACGTTATGCTCCAAAATCTGGAGGGCTAATAGTGATTTAGTGAGGCAAAACTGAATCGAATTACAGAATGTAGCCTTGCAAATGTGTTCTGGTTGTTCGGAGCTACAGAGCGCGCTTGAGACACCGTGCTAGTGGATAAAAGGAAGATGTTTCTCAAAATGTGCCTTGATAAGTATGTTTCCCAGTGGTGGAAATTGGTAAACTGAAATATCGTAGGGTAGATTTTTGGCCATTAATTGTAGTGGAATGCCGAGTAAATGAAGGCTCACACTTACAGCCTGCCCAGAACTAGAAGGTGTATCTTTGAACTCGGGGTAAGGAATGTCTCTGGTCGCTCCATGGCTGACACAGTCTCTTGCTTTCTACTGCTAGATTACGGCTCCGTTCCACAAGGCCTTAAGCTCATGTGTTGATTACCCACAAGTTAATTATTTTAAATTAAACTGAAGGGTAAGTATATGTCAGCTACAGAGTGCTCTTGTTTCAAGGAAGTTTTATTTTAGCAGGGCAAGTCCTGAGAAGTTAGAGGAACTAGTTTGTGAAGTCCACATGGCTGAAGACCTGTAGGAGTTAGAGGTTAAAAAAAAAAAAAAAAAGCTTGGACTGTCTTAAATGGAAGGTACAGCAGCTGCTTGGAAACTGCATTTTAAGGAGGAGGAAAAGCTTGCCAAGTGGGGCTGTGGACTTTGCTGTGAGAATAAGATACTGCAAGCTACCGGAAAACCTGTAAGAAATGAAGCGAAGAAGGGGATTGATCATCGGAGAGCAGAAACTGCAGGGACAACACGTGAGTTGCCAAAAGCTAGAGTGTGGAGAAATTTAAGATGAAGAAGGGAAAAAAAATAAAAAGAGGAGGAGAAGAGAACTTGGCTATGATATTGTAAGGACCAGACTGTAGTTGAAAAATATGTCTAATGCATCCAGAATTAGCAGTTAATAACTAGTTTTAGATAGGGATGAAGATTTCAACGTGGGAGAAAGATAGGTTGCTGAACAGAAATGACCAGAATAAATGTCTTATGCCTGCTTCCAGCTTTAACGCAGTCAAACTAAGGAAGCAAAGGGTCTCTGCTGTAGGGGTCTGAAAGAGTTGGCACAGGAAACTGGAGCTAGGTTAAAATAAAAAAGAGTGGTTGTTAACTGTCAAGTTGAATGTAGCAGTTGTGATCACAGTATAGCAACAGAAGTATATTGTATTTATTTTAAAAGGAGAAGAGAATTAAATCTTCACACATTTTACTCTGATTTGGATAGTATTCAAGGATTTGGAACAAATTTGGAATGGAAAAAATAATTGAGTATACAAAGATAAGTGGAAAACAGGATAAAATGCATCTGGTTTCCAATTAGGTCATGGAAGACTAAAGTTGTGTTATTACTGGTTAAATACTAAGTGTCCTAGACAAAAGGAGCAGAAGGCTTCAGTTCGATGTGTGTACACCATGATGTGACACCAAAAATTACTATGTTGGAAGTACGGGACTTGGCTGAAGAATGGTGAGGTGGCTTGGAAGAGCAGCTTGAAGGAGAAAGCGTGACTCTGTCTGCGTGAATAAAGGAATTGTTTCTCTAAATTGGGGCTGGTCTTTCTGCTTCTCTGTACTGGCTGAGATAACTGTATGCAAAGAATGATGGCTGATGGGGCAAAGTTAGGAAACAGCACCGAGCAGGGCTGGATTATTGCGCAGGAAGAACTGAATGTCTCTGATGACTGAAGCAATAGGAATGAGAGGAAGTTAAATAGCTCTAAAATTGAAGTTATCTACTGAGTGATAATTAACAACACATCTGCTATCTGTTGGCAGGTCATCCCTTAAAACAGGCCTGGAGGAAAAGGCCTGAATGCCGTAGTCAAACAGGGATGTCTCTGTTTGATGGTGGGCATGAAATGAAAGCCCATGTGATCCTCAGCAAGAGCTCTTCAGTGGAGATAGGCACGTTATTATGCAAGGTGTTCGGGAGAGTTTGTGTCAAATACTGTACATAGTTCTGGTCAGTTGTGCACAGAGAATATTAAATTCTAGTGGAACATCTACAAGGATACTCGGGCTACAAGGATGATGGGGTGTGAACAGTTTGGAGTTAGACAGGAGACCAAAACTTAAGCTGTGCTGGCTTTTGTAGCTTAGTAACGGCAGAGGGGGATATAGCAGCTGCTTAAAAATTCCCTTGGGCAAATTCTTGGAGAAGAGGAAGGGTCATGAACTGAAGGCTCATCTGTAATTATGGATTAAAAACTTGACGTACAGGAGGATGATTTGATGACTTGTTGAGTGAAGGTTAGAATATTGTACATGGGAAATCAAAATGAGTTTCCTAACTGTCAGATTTTGGATGCCCTCCCAGCTGTACATCTCTTAAGTCCCAGTTTGTGTTTAAGTTTGCAGTGACTGTTAAAGAAATGGGCAGTGTCCTGGTTTCGGCTGGGGTAGAGTTAATTTTCGTCCTAGTAGCTGGCATAGTGCTGTGTTTTGGATTTAGGACAAGAATAATGTTGATAACACATGGATGTTTCAGTTGTTGCTAAGTAGGGCTTACGCTAAGTCAAGGACTTCTCAGCTTCTCATACGCTACCGACTGAGAAGGTGGGAGGTGCATAGGCAGCTGGGAGGGGGCACAGCCAGGACAGCTGACCCCAACTGGCCAAAGACACATTCCATGTCGTGTGATGTTGTGCTTGGTATGTAAACTGGGGGAAAACTGGTTGGGGGGCCTCTGGTTGGGAACTGGCTGGGTATCAGTCAGTGTGTGGTGAGCAATTGCATTGTGCATCACTTGATTTGTATATTCTATTATTATTATTTATAGTTATTATTTTCCTTTCCTTTTCTATTAAACTTTCTTTATCTCAACCCATGAATTTTACTTGGTTTATCCCCGAATTCTCTCCCCCATTTCCCTGGGGGGGGGGGAGCAAGCAAATGGCTTGGTGTTTAGCTGCCTGCTGGGTTAAATCACGATGGGCAGTTTGGGTAACTCAGGCTACAATAACTTTTATGCTTTGGTCTTCACTGCTAATCAACAGAACTAGAAAACACTTCTATGAAGGAGGTGTGATGAGCAGATATACTTATTTTTGGGGAGTATGTGTTGTCTGTCACTTGATGGTGAATCGAATTTATAACAAGTAAAACTCCCATCTATGGCATTAGTAGCTGCTGCTTTTTCTTCTATTTTAGTGTATAATGGAATGAAATTAAGTATAACTCATAAAATATTAAGGATAACTACAAATCAATTTGCATGGGACAGAAAATGCATAAATGGACATGCAGGCTGGAGGTCAGGATGGCTGACTTGAACCCATAAATAAATGAAAAGATTATGCTTTCCTGTTGAGTGTGTGCCTATTTCTATCCTCTGCCTGATTTCATACTCTCTGGTCTTAGGAGTGCTCCATGGCACTGGCTACATCTTTTTGTTTGAGGACCATGCTCCTGGGAACAGGAGCAGGGAGGCTTCACCTGGGAAGGGACCCAGGCAGAGCCTTGTGCAGGAGGTGAAGTGCAGGACTGCTGAAGACGCAGGGTGGGGGCTCCCAGCTGGGAGGACATGCGCTCATCTATGGCTTCATTTTGCAGGTGTAGTACCTGACCTGGGCACTGGTGCTGAGCAATATGAAGGCCAACACAACCTAACCGCTGGGAACAAATTGAAGTATGAGATAGGCAAGTTCAGGCACTTTCTCTGGTAACTCTGTTGAAGATTTGGGTGGTACACACCAGAGAGACATGTGCCTTGAAGAAAGCATAATGATGGTGTAGGTGGTTTGAAGGCTCCACCATGCTGATTTGATTTGATCTTTGCTATAGTATCAGGGTCTGTCCATTTATAAGCTTTCCTGTGGTTGGGCTTTGTATCCACAGTCAAACTTCTAGAAGTTTCAAGATGACTCTTCAAAAAGGAAGAAGAATGTGTGTCGTCTGTGTGGACGTATCTTGAGAAGAATCATTAAAAAAGTAAGATGCTTTGAGTGTGTTTGTACATCAAAGCAAGATCAGTGTCTTGATATTGCATTATGTCTGTTTGTTTTGAATTTATGAGGCAGGTGTCTAACTTTCATAGAAATAATTCAGCTGCAAACTCCTTTCTAGCATAGTTTATTAAAAATCTGAACTATTAAACTTTAGGTGTTTGCTTTAAATGCATGTGTGCTTTTTCTTTAAAGAAAGAAATCATAGGAAATAAATGTGAAGAGATTGTGTTGAGCTGTCAAAAGAATAATTTAACAATCCCAGGGAAAATTGAATTTATTGTCTTGGTAGCATTTAGCATGTGTTATTAGGCTATTTGCTTATTGTGATTTTTTTCATTTGCTCCTATTGCTCTTTTATATGAGTGTTTGGATGTATTGTTAAAAAAGATGAGACTACGGCTATGCTTTGTATTTGTTTAGCGTCTTTCACTTGACAGCCTTCAAGTTCCATATGTTAAAGGATGGTGTGGAAAAGTTATTTCAGATTTACAAAGGAGAGGTTCAAACAGTCTCTAGCAAATTGGTGAGCAGACTGCTTGTCTCCTGATGCTTTGCTGTGTTCTTTAAAAACAAAATCACTCCAATAATTTCCGGTTACAATTTGAGGTCTTGGAAAAGTCTGCATTAAGAAACGGGAGGAAATGTTTTAAGCCCTTATTGGACAGGGAAGATAACAGCAGCATCCAGTATTGTCTGCAGCTCAGGCAAGTGGAAAGGAATATCCTTCTTGTGAATAGGTCAAGGAACTGTGTGTTTGTGGTGAGCATGGTCAGACTGGGAAGCAGAGAAATGGCTTGGAGCAAGGAGCAAGTGGTATAAGAGGTGGAGGTAAAACCTGGAACATGCAGCATGAAAGAATGCAAGAGAGAAAATGTGATTGAGAAAAAGGTAATTATGGAAAGACTGTGAATGAACAAACTAGTGAACAGAGAAGTGAAGAAGTGCTTATATGTTACACATGAACTCAGTATGCACATTAACTCGTGTCCAAATTAGATTGGAAAGCTCATGTTTTATTCATTGCTGTGATGTAACTGTGGGATATCTATTAGCTGGTTGGGGTTCCACTGCTTAGAAAAGCACATTTTGAATGAAGAGAGGTTACGGTGGGGAAGGAATGAAGCAGAACCTTAGAGGAAACTGCAGGAGAACCTTTTGGGTGTGAGCATCTGTAAATTACACAGTGCCTCGCATAGTTCAAAGACAAAGCGAAGGAAAAGAGAAGAATTGTGGGCAGAAGAATGGGAAAAGAAAGCTTGTTCTGCAGCCTTCCAGTAGTTTTAACTTTCGGACTTCCATGTGGTGGTTTTTTTGTGCAAATAGGAGCTGAAGGAGTGTCCTTCTGTTGTGAAAGAACCACTGGTAGCAGAGTCTTCCTCTTTGTCCAGTACCTCTACACATTATTAGACAAGTCTATTTTAAATAACTGCCTAAAGTCATGAGTGGACCCAGACCTTTGGATTTGTAATGACCTTTGTATGTTGTCTTTCTCTATTTGACAAGTTAATCTGTACATGTTGCTGTTTGGTGGGAGGTCAGGGGGCTGCTAGAAATGAAACTGTTTCTTGTGCGTGTATGTGCATATATATGCAGCTTAAATTAGGGTGGAGGAGAATCATTTAAGTAATGGTCGGGTAGGGCACTTTTGAGATTATGATAATACACCTTTTATTTGTACTTTATTTTATGTATATAAAAAGTGATGTTGCTGTGATCTATTTGACAGAATGTTGGTTTTCGTCCTGTCCACCCCCAGTGGTTTTAGACCTGTTTTTTAATCTCCTAATTAAAAGAACATCTTATGCTTCCCATGCATGCATGTACTTCAAGATTACATTTAGAAAAAATAGAATTTAATACTTACATTTGTAAATTAGTCATGTAAGTACAAGTAGTTAAAATGTGATAGATTTCACTTGCATATTATATTTAATGTAAAGATTCTTATTATCTATGTTGTTTTGCCTTTCTGAGCTGTGATATTACTGAAGTATATTGCTGTTGAGTTCTCCCAGAGTGTTAGTTCCGGATGTTGGATGATAATTGCAGTGAGTGATGGTCCTGAATGAATGTAAATGCTAGACAATGTGAATGGGACTTCATGGATTGCTTTTGCTCCGTTTGGACAGATGTTATTTTCTCACTGAGGCCACTTGTGGCTGTCGGACTTCTCTCTACATAATAAAACTTGATACAGTATGTAGGGACTTACTGATAAATCAGTTAATTTCATTAATTAATATCTGCTAACCAGAAACTAGAATCCCAGTTCTGCCACATGTGAGATTTCTGCCATGCGTTTGCATAAATGCTTGGGGAACACTTGCAGATGTGAAGGTCTGCTCACTCGGATTTCCTGCAAGACCTCCACACATGCTTTGCTGAGGGATTTCAGATGTGTTAATTAGTTTTTCCTTTATTTATTGTTATTGAGTTGTCCCCATCTTGCAACGTTTGCTGTGCACATTCAGGGGGTTGCTGCTGTTGTAGTGCTGGGTCCTATTTCAGTAAATGAAATGGTGCATATTAAGTTGAGCTTCAGAAGTTCTAACTGAAGTGAATCTCCCAAGTCTTTCTGTATTTAAAGCCACACAATTCAGGTATTTTCTTCCTTTTTCTTCCTGTTTGATAGACTGTGAGGGGAAAGGAAAAACTGACTTTAATGGGGCAGAGCATAAAGAAAGCATGGTGTAAGCATTTGAATTTGGAGAGAAAATGTTCTCCTCTGATCTTTGCTATAATGGCTTGGGCTTGAAGTGTTCACTTGTGACTATAATAAAATTTGTATATTTAGAAAAAAAATCTTAACCTGATTTTTTTTCTGATGACCCTTTTATTATAGCAAGTTTGTGCTATCACAAATTTTCTATTTTAGGAATGAGATAGCAGATTTTTTTTTTCCTGTTTAATTGAAAGATGATCAGTGTCATTTTTCTCTTCCTTCCCTCTCCGTCCCCCTTAAAACAAAACAAAACCTTCAGTCCTTAAACAAAAGTGTCTTTGTTTTTACATTTGTTTTATGAAATCACTTAAATCCTTTGGGAAAAGCTTTCCTCTCACAGGAAGACGGGAAAAAAAAAAACCCTCGTAAAGCCAAAAACAGCAAGCCTGCTACCAGACATCACAATGTTTTGCTATCTGAATAGTAGCAGATTGCATAAAAGAAGCAATTTCTCATCTTAATGAATGAAAAAGTGCAATTGCAGAATTGCACACAAATAGACATATGGTTTTCACTCAGCAAATGTAAAATTAGTAGCATTCAGGACAAAAATTTGCTGCATGGTTTTCCTGGAGCTTCTTTGGACTATCACTGTTGGGAGTGGAACTTTGAATGGGATACTTCAAAGCTCTGCGAGACGGGAAAATCAGCTGCTCCCTTCTGGCCTTTTGGTTTTTTGTTGCAGTAGGCAGATGCATGAGTTACCCTTTCCTGATCTAGGAACCTGGCAACTAACAGCAAGCATGAGCTACGTGAGAGAATGAACCATAAAGACCAAGAACTACGTGAAATTCCACCCTGCTAATTTGTCTGCACGGGCTTTATCCAGAAAATATACTAAAGAACAGGAGTGCTGATGAGATAGAATATATTTATTGTAGCATACTTTCTTCCAAATGTAATAAAAATGCAAAATCAAGTCAGTGGCCTGCTACTTGAAATCACCTGTATTATATCGGCTGGAGGGATCAAGAATGAAGGAAAACGGTTTGAGTAAATGCTGAATGTGAATGAAAGAAAGGTCTCCCTTAATGCCAGGAGGTAAGGGCTTATTTCTTGTGGAGTAGGAAATCAGACGCTGGACTAAAACAGTTGAATAGGACCTCCTAGATAACACCTTTGTAAGCATTACACGGAGAATTTGGAGTATGGTGGCCTCCCTGGGATCCAGTGGCACCTCACATAGCATCTCCTCACGTCTTGGGCAGCTCTTGGACTTTGCTTGATGTTCCCTCTGTTCGTGCCCTGCGTTGCCTCTGTCCCCCTTCTGTCCCTGAAGCCTGTGCTGTGTGAACATTTACAGCATGTGCTGGGCTTCGGTCTGTTTGCAGCCTGTGCAATCGCTGTAGCTTTGATACTGTGCACTCGTGACTTACAAGGAGCAGCTGAGGTCGCTTGGTTTGTTCAGCTGAGAGAAGGGAAGGCCGAGGGGTGACCTCATCACGGTCTGCCATTTCCTCAAGGTGGGCAGTGGATGGGGAGGTGCTGATCTCCTCTCACTGGTGACCATGTTAGGACATGAGGAAATGGAATGAAGCTGCTTCGGGGGAAGTTCAGGTTGAACATTAGGAAAAGGCTCTTCACTGAGAGGGTGGTTGGTCGCTGGAACAGGCTCCCTGGGGCAGTGGTCACAGCACCAAGCCTGTCAGAGTCCAAGAAGCGTCTGGATGACCCTCTTAGTCATGATTTAGTTTTGGGTAGTCCTGGAAGGAGTAAGGAATTGGTCTTGATGATCCTCATGGGTCCCTTCTAACTCGAGATATTCTATAAAACAGCTGTGTCCTCACAACTGGCTTGTCCATAGTGTGATGGTGAACTCGTGCATCGCTTCCCGGACTTATTTTTATACCCTAACCTTGTAGGTACACCTGCTTGTCCCTCCAGTGCCTCGGGTGGGGGGAAACTGTGCGCTCTTCAGTAGCATCCTTACCACTCATAAAGAAGCACGTGCAGAGATGATTATATGGACGTTCACCTTATATTTGAAACATTTTTAAGTGCTCTTCATGGAGACTAGACCAGAGAATTATAGGCTTTGGGGAGATAGAAGCTGAATTAACTCGCGCTTTGCTGGCTAAGCAGCATTGATGTTTTCATTACTTGGCCTAAAATGGAATAAGCAAAAGCTGCAGGGAGAGGCCCTGTCCCCCAGATACGTTGGGTTTAATAAAAGATAGGGTTTCTCCTTCTAAACTCTCTTTATCCAAGAACTGCTGTGAAGGTATCAAATGATGCTGTTTAGATTGTTGCAATCAACTGATTTGATTTCCATATTACTTCTGGATGACTGTTACTGAAAAGAGTTTTTATAAAGTGCCCTGCCTGAATATGAAATCAGATCCTCACCCTCTGCCTCCTACGAACATTTTACTGCATCGTGTGGGTGGCACTGCTCAGCCAGAGTAGAGGGATATTTGCCTCCTGTTACAGTTAATACTTGCTTTGTAGGCTTGCTTTACTGCCGAATAGCAGGATATTATTATATAGCTTGGTCAGGGGGGATTGGTGGAGCCATGGAGTGGAAGAGCTCACCACCCTGTAGACCCATGCTTGCTTGCTCTCCCAGTACCCTTCATTCCTGTTTTGCTGCAGGGCCAAAACATTTTCCCCCAAAACTCTGTTTGCGGTATGTGTTGCAGCTGAGGTGGGATGAGGTGGAGACCAGAGGGGCAAAGACTGATACCAGAAAAGCCCTGGTGGTATTCGCGCCGAATAATTGTGCTGTGACTTGGGAGTGGATGTGGTTAGCATTGTGGTGCTGCAGGCTGGTGGCATGTCACCCATTGCTGTGGTTTAAGCCTGAAGGAATTGCAGTGTGGGTCGGACAGGAAGGCAAGGAGGCAGTTTGTGTTGTGGCAGTGGTGGTACAGATACCGTCTAATGCAAAGTTGGCTGCTGTGAGGTTCCAGTCTTTCTGCTACGTCTTTCCCATGGTTAGAACTTCCACTAATTTAAAGTTGAATTTCTAATGGGAAACAAAACCTGTTCCTTAATCAGCGTGATTTGCTTTCATGGAATACTTCATTCAACTTTGTGCAAATTGTGGAAGCCATCTAGTATTTGAAAATAAAGTCAGCTGTTTTCGATGTTGAACCAGACTGAAGAGTGCTAGCAATCCCTGTGAAGTCCTCCTTCAATGAAGTATAATTTGGTACCATAATATACTGAACTGAAAGAGGCAATAAAATAGTTCTGCACTTAGTCCTTTTTACATTACAGTTCTGGAGTTGCAATAGTGGATTAACCATTGTTTCCTTAATACCTTTCTCTTCCTATTAGGCAATATATAGAACATTGAACTTTTAAAATCCACTTTAAGTGTTATTCTAAAAACTTGTGTTTTGGAGTGGAGAAAATATCTTGTTCTGTAGAGCAGTCACATGGATACAACTTTTTTCTGTATTTGAAGCTGTTTTGCAGGGTCACACAGAGTTGTGCAGGGGATTTTTCTGAAGTCAATGTCAGAACTTTTTCATACTTGCAAAGGTTGCGGTCTCTGACAACCTCGCTTTAGTTCTGTTTATCTTGTCCATCAAGTCCAACAGCTCTTACAATTATTATCCATGATCAGCTAGCTCATTGGCATGACAATTAATCAAAGTATAAATGAGAATGTAAGAAATGCTGTGGTCGCTGCCCTCCAGACTTCACTGGCACCTCTAGTGAGTGTTCCGCAATGATAAGGGAGAGGCACAGGTTCGTAAGGATATGGAGGAGGCAATTACAGTGCTGGAGTATGGCTGGGTTAGTTCTGGCTGCTCGGCTTTGCGCCTCTGAAGGCTCCTGAGAAAGTAGGGAGTGTGCCACTGGGTTGCTGTCCAGTGTCTCTTTTTTTTTTTTTTTTTTTTTTTTTTAGTATTATCATGTCTTTGATCACAGCTTCACAGCTTTTGGCAGCTTGAAGTGTAGGAGAACTTCTTTCCTGTGCTCAGAAATTATAGAATGTACCTGCTTAATTGTTCTCAATTACATGATGGTTTTTGTTTTAACCAATTCTTTTCTGACTTGGGAAGAAAAGGGATGTGTCCTTCATGGAAACCTGTGTACAGCTTTTTTAGATGATTCAAAAACGTGTTTTAAAACTGATCTGAATTATCTTGAATTACACAGTTGGTCTTCAGCCTGAGTGTGTATGAAATGTACAGTGGCGTAAAATGAAGATTTCTGGTTTATTATGTTGTCTCCTCGTAAAATACAACTAACTACTCACAAGGGAAAATATTATTGGGGGAAAAGATTCAAATTAAGTAGTGCCTCACTTTTTCAGTTATTACTTTTCTGTTGCCTTAATTTTTTTTCTTTCTAACAATCTCTAGGACGCATATTTAAACTAACCATTAATGCTTCATTTTTGATGTCTGTAGTACTTTTACCTTTATGCTAATGTATGTAGATGAACAGGTCAGGACTTGACCTATATAAGTGCCTTAATTTACTCCTATGTACATTCCAGGGTGTGGGTATTTAAATAAAAAGGGGAAAAAAAGATGAACTGGTGCCCGATGCAGTGATTGTAGCTGGAGACTGACACTTGTGAAGGGAGTGCGGTTGTCAAAATAGCTGCCACCTGATGCCAGTTTTTTCTGACCCTGCTGTAAAGGCAGTTTGCAGAGATGCATCAGCAGCGAGGCAGAGGCTGAGTGCCTGCTCAGGGCAGAATCTTTCTGCAGTCCTCCGTTCGGTCTTGATGGTAAGACATGTGCATTGGATGTGTCCTTGTAGGGGGGAACGCCTCGTGGCTGTGCTCCTCGATGCTCTTGAGAAGAGGCAGCCTCTGGAAAGCACCGCTGTGCTGCAGGTCCGGGTTTCCCACAGGAGCCCACGGTACGTGGCCTGGTCTGCTGTTCCCCTGGGATCTGGGCTTGGCTGGCATCTGAGTTGGATCACAGGGTCTACCTAGCCATCCCTCTTGGATCCTTTGGTGTCTCCTACCTCTGGTTCTGTGAGAGACGCTCAACGGGAGCCACAGCTGACTTCAAGGGTTGATGTGGCAGGAGCCCGACCCTGCAGAGCACTCACAGGTCGCAGTCAAGGTTTTGCATCATAAAGAGAGAGAAAGTAGCAATCCCTTCACATAAAACACCAGGATAATACACAGAACAACGTTCCCAGGAAAACGCACGTGCATGAGGCGGGGAAAAGGAGTTGTCAGGGGAGCTCTGGTTTATGACTTGCGCCACTGACTGTGGGACCTGTGGCATTCCTCCAACATCCAAGAAACAGTATGCGGATGTCTGCAGGTAACACTGAGTCATTTTGGAGACAAAAGACTGAATCCTCCTCCCCATCCCTTGGTATTTTTGCCATAACACAGTGGTGTCCACGTGTGTACATGCATAAATAATATTCTTTGTTTAAAAGTCCTAAATGTTTCTTTAGGGACCTGATACAGTTTTCTAGATGAGCTTTGCCTTTCTGCAGCTGGTTTGGACCAAGTCTGGGGAAACAGTTAGAGCACATGGTCCGCATCCAAAGGAGAAGTGTTGCTCCTCTGAGGACTGTTAGGTATGGTAGGAACGTAGGCCTTAGCGGTGGGGCTGGGCTCAAACTCATCTCCTGCCCTGGGCCTTGAAGAGGTGGCTCATGATTCCCTGAGCTACAGTGTTGCTCCACGGTGGCTTCTGAAGGATGCTGAACAAACCAGTGCCTAGGCGGCGCGAGGTGGGCACCTGGTGAAAAGTATTCCCCAGGCCCCACTCTCGGGTATCGCATCTAAAATACCTCAAATACTTTTAATTTTCACTTAATGACTGTACTCTTGAGTTGCTTTGTCTGGAAGTAGTTACTTCTTGTAGAAGTTTGTGCTGGTGGTATAAGATAACTTGGCATCATCTATGAGAAAATGGTTATATGGGGAAGAGGTTATTTTGAGATTTTTGTCTTATCTGGAGAACTACCAAAAGCTGGGAAGTGCAAAATATGTGTGGGGTTTTTACCCCCGTGAAATTTCACACTGCTTTTCAAAATAAATTATTCTGCCTTCAAGTGGGTGCGTCCTTGCTCAAATGTAGTGATTCCCAAATGTTCATACTTGAGCCAAGAATAAAATCTTTTTTTGATGCAATCTCTTCAGAGCCTGCCTTTAAGAAATAAAGAATTTAGTGTTCTTGGTTTTGGTTTTTTTTTTTGAAATGTAATGAGTTTGCTTTTCAAAGGAAAAAGTGAGAATTCAGTGAAGATGCTTGGTTCATTTTTGGCTCAATTTTAGTAGGATAAAGTTGTTTAGTACTTAATACAGTAAACTGTTTAAAAAGCATAAGTTATATAATTACTATGAATTTTTAAGTAACCATTAGTATTAGTACTTGATTGTCAGTAACAGCACACTAATAATTTTCAGAAATTAGCAGATACAAAATAACTATCTGAGCCTTTCCTCTTAGCTGAAAATAAGGATGCGGCTTGTAGGGAAATGTTGCAGATATAGTCAGATCATTTAAGGACTTTTTTTTTTTTGCTTTTCTTTTTGTTTATCCCTATTTGCATATCTTAATTATGTAGAAGTCTTCAGTTTGGAAGCTGAAGTGCTACTTTGTTTCTTCAAGTACCTTTTAGTATCAGCTCGGTGAGCTCCAGTTTGTAGGAGCTTGTTCCCTTGCCTGTGGCGGTTTCTTCGTCGCTCAAATATGGCAGCTGATGGCCGACTGCTTTAAAATAATAATGAACACCATTAAAATCCTTTATATATTTAGTAACGTGAGCCTGTGGCTTCATTTCAAACAAACAAGCGTGTGTATGGTGTACGGAAACAAGTAAGTTCTCCCCTGCTGGTGGACTGTAGCTGACTCTTCAGGCCAGAAGAGTACCCAGTGGTAGGATATGAAGGGGCATTAAGCCCGTCCCGATGGCAATCCGCTGGTCGTGTGTACTTGAGGGGGAACAGTCGGAAAATAGCCTGCAAATATTTCCACTTCCCCGGTGTTAAATGACGGTTTTATCGTCAGCATTGGCTACGAATAGGGTAGGAGTTGAACCCACTTTATCAATAGGTCTCACCGAATTAAATTCTACTCTGCTTTAAGAGAAGCAGCACCAAATGTAAACAACAAGTCTCTTGCTGCTTTGGTATTTAAAGTTTTATGACAAAATGGCTTAGGACTGAAAGCAGTACTTTCAGTCTCAGTGGAAGATGGAGACTTCTCAAAGCTGCAGCACTGGAAAGTCTATTGTTCTCTGTGGGTCTCCTTTTTTTATTGTGCTTTATGCCAAACCTATAATCACAGGATTTTGAAACCCCTCCCCACGCACTTTTTAATAGCGGACCAATCTTCCCATGAAACAAAATGGGTCCATGGACTTCTGAATGGCTGATGTTCGTTTAGCTCCCAGCTGCACCAGAAGACCTCCCAGTTAGCGACAGCAGGAATTCCTGAGGTCCTGAGCCCAGCTGGAAGCTTTCTGCTGTAGCACCTAGTGCAGCTTTGCTTCATGCTCATAGTATAAAAGTATCGGAAGAGATTGCGTGAGGCAAGAGTAGATGGTATTTAAAGATGAACCTTGCTCTTTTACTAGTCATTTTGCAGCACCAAATAAATGATGATGCTATCTTTTAAGATTATTTTATTCTTAGGAGAATTCCATTGTGTTTGGAGGATTTCTCCTCCCCTCCTCAGTTTGTGAAGACCTTTACCAAGTGCTTAGACTTTATCAGTTAATCCAGGAATTTACAGAAAGGTAATGCAAAGTTCATAGTGTACTGGTGTGGTATGGCTGTGTCAGCTTGAATTGTTTAGTATGTTCACAATAAGAAGGGTTTTTTCTGTTTTCCTGAGCTTTTTTCAAGCTGTCAGTTCCATTCCCAGGAGTGATGGGTTGGGTGTACATGTGTCGCATCCAGGTATCATTCTGGCAAAATCATTGACAAGCTGATCTGTGTGGTTATTGTTTGTTTGTGAGGAAGGCACTTCCTAAGCCAAAAAGAAACATTTCTCAGACAAAACTTGATCTTTTTGTAAGTATTTTAAATTCTGCCTCTGTATTGCAGGTATGTGCCCAGACCACATGCCGCCTGGTGGCTGCTCCCTCTGTGGACAGGATTAGAATAGAGTTTCAGCCCTAATCTTGGGTTTCCTGTGCAGATTCACTTCATGGTCTTATTCCTGTTTAGTTGCCTGTGTGTTGAAGAGCATGTTTTTATTTATATTTGCTCTCAAGAAAAAAAGGTACTAAAAATGGTATTTTGATTTTTATTCTATTGATGAACTATGTTAAGATCTATGCCTTTTTTTTCCCCCTCAGATTCTTCACAGGGCAGTAATTAGCCATGTGCTATGCAAATTCTTGCAGTAAAAGGAATTGGTTATCTGTTAATTAAAACTAAATGATAGCAATTTTAGATTTAGGTTATTTCAAAGTATCTAAATTATTTAGGATTGGAAGTCTTAATTTTTCTCAGTAAATGCCTTAGTCTACTTTTTGTTATTTTAACCACAGTTAAATATATATGGTTTCTTATATACAGAATGATATTCTATAATAAAGACCCCACAGTTTTTGTCTTCCTCGGGGCTTGGACTAACCTTCAGAATTTCATGAAAAGTGAAAAATCATTTGATCACTTTTTTTTAGTGGTCTTCCTTTGTGTACTTTTTACAATCCATTCAGTTTTAAATGCAGTTGTGCACAGACTGAACTGCATCTAAAATCAGTATTGGCCAGGACAAAAACATGGAACTAAATTTGTTCACCAGTATGTTTAATTGTTCAAGACAGTGGTGGAGACTCTTCTCCTTAAAACAGTTCCTTTTGTTTATCCAAAAAATTTTTGCAATTAGGGAACTTTTTAGATCATGTCATCATTAATTAAAACAATATCTAGCATACAAGTTGGTTTAAGCAATAGGAAAACTAGTTTGTTTGTGTTCTAAGAAATCTTAAGGAAGTATTTTTCAATTATGTAGTAATGTGATGGCTTTTTGCTTAAAGAAAAAAAAAATACTAGAAGCCTATGTTTGTGGTGTGTTATTTTTTTTTGCCAGGATTTCATGTCTTAATTTCAGTTTCTTTACCAGTCTGTTGGAAGACTGGGCTTGGTGCCTTGGTGAGACCTCTAAGGCTTGGTGTGAAAATACAGAAAATTCAAAGTCAAAACTTCAGAGGTTTCAAAACCTCTAAAGTCAATAAGATTTTTGACATGGAGATTGAATTAATTTTGATTTGCAATAGCACCCACTGTAGTGGATGCTACAAAAATATAACTCCATGGTAAGACATACATGAAAATACATGGAGGTAAGTGTAGTTACAGGGCTGCTTGGAAAATTTCAGATGGTGATAATTTCACTGATGTGTTTCTGCAAAATGATTGCAAATGTTCCCTCATTGTCATTACTTAAAAAGAAGCTTAAATGAAAATTAAGCCTGTTTGGAGGTACTGCTAATTAACTCTTGTGTCCCACTTTGAGGGAGCTGTGAGCTCCCCCTCTGCATGGGGTGGGGGAGGGAGGGAAGGAAATTCTTCCATCTCTGATCCATATATTTGTAATCTCCTACTGTAATTATTCAGAGGCCTAGAAATATACTGGATTCTGTTTCAAAAAGAAGATTGAATACATGATACTGAAGGAACAGTGGTTTTAGTAATTTATGCAAGAAAATAGCTATTGTATAAAAATACCTACATACGTGTAGAGTTTCGTTGGCATGCCTTTGAGACAAATTAATTTGTTTTCTATACAGCTGAATACTGGGTTTTTTGATTCTCATGGAAGCTCAGCAATAAGCCTTGAGCACAGAATAAATTCTTTATCCTGAGTGATTTGTGTGTATTTGTCTTTTAAATCTGTTTAACGAAGTAGTGCAACAAATTTGGGATTAGCAACATGCTAGTTAGCTTTGCATGAAGGAGGCTGGGACAGAAAAATGGGGAAATTCACGTTTTTTGCATTAGTTATGATTAGCTGGCATAAAGATTAGCTCTATAATGCATTTCTTTTCAAATGGTTCCTGACCTCACGGGTGCAAGGAGGTTGTGCTCCAGCTGTAGCAGTATACATTTGGCAAAGAAAATAAGCACGGGTTTTGTGCAGATTTGTATATTGGCAGTAAAACGCTCTCAGCTCATGGGCTTTCCTTCTACCTCTCACGAATTTAAAAATAATGTTGGTTTAGTGCCAAGCATCTGTTGTTATACATGCCTGTTTGTATTTTAGTATTCCTTACTGCTTTTAGTGCCTTTATTTTTCCTTTGGATCCATTCTGACACTTACGATATGGAGGGCTGTTAATACCAGCTTAAATCAGGTATTGTTCGCAAGAGTTTCTGATACATGGTGAATTATGAGTTTTAAATTTCAGTAACATGAAGCTGCACTATAAAATCCCACTTTTAATCTAGGCTTATTTGGTTAGGCTGTGTTAAATCCATTCCTAAAAATACTCAAGCTTTTTTGTTTTGTTATTATTTTCATTTGGGATCAAATCTCTTTGAACTGTGTAGACACGCACCTGTGCTCATTTTAATCTCTGTGTAGTTTTCATCAATTATCACAGCAGGCAAGAAGAAAATCAAATTGTAAAATGCTTTTGAAAAGTAAATACATTCAACCTGGGGTTCAGGTTTCTGTTTTAATCAAACATCATCTGTATTCATGCTCTTACACAAAGCTGCGTAAGGAAGGGGCACGAAAAGCCCTTTTTTGTTTTCACTGTGAAATATCTGTTTTGTAGTGCTCTAGTGTACAATGAGTATAATATATTAGTGTTTGTAGAGGAAGGCTGTGTGTGTGTGTGTATGGATTTTTTTTTTTAAGCTATGAGAAAATCTAGGTCAAGAGATTTCATTCTTTATTAATAAACTTAAAGCTTTATTCAATAAAAATTATCCTCCCTGGCTAGAAAGCTTCCTGATTGGGGAAGCACTGCTGGGGGAGGAACCCCCTGTCCTCAGATGTTGATGGGAGCATTTCCCTTTCCATCAGGGCATTAAAATGTTCACCTTCTGCCATGTGCTTTTGATCGCCACCATAAAAGCTCACAGGTGGAGAGGCTCTCCTGGTCTGCTTCAGAGCTGGTGTGGGAATGGTTTCGTGCATTTTCGTGTGTTTCTCGGTGTGGGGCCGTGCTTGGGGCTGAGGACCCTCAACGTTTCCCACCCTGCATTCCCACTGTCTGCCCTAGGCCCTGCGCCATGGCCCTGGCCTTCCAGTGCTGCCTCCGCCTCCTGGCTGCGGGCGATCGCATTCCACCCAAAACAGGTCTCGTGGTGTTGCTGAAAAAAGCTCTGGCCACAGGACCAGATTTTCTTTTTTTTTTTTTTTTTTTTCTCTTTCTTTTGTGAAAACTTCCATATCAGCAAAATAAATAAATTTGAAAGCTTGCCAGTTCTTGTTATAAGTCATTGGGCCTGGTCTAGCTTTCCTGCTTCTCTTCCTCAGCAGTCACTGCCTTGTGTGTTCAGCTCCACAGTGCTGGCGCCTCGGCCTGGCATTAAATATGTAAACTGGAAAAACTGGGAAAAGGGCTGTTACGTTTGTAAACTGGAAAAATAGGGAAATTCTGGGCTCTTTCAGCTACAGTAATCTACTGTATTAGGGGTTTAAACAAACTCAGGGAAAACAGTTGTTATGAAGCCTTTAATTTTCCCTTAAGCTTCTGTGTCACCCTAGAACCAAAAGCAAAGGTAGTTAAATTAGGGTAATTAATCATGGAACAACTTACACGGGGGATGTAATGAATTTTCCATCAATTTGCAAGTTCTGTAAATCAAGATAAGAGGCTTCCCTGGAACATGCTGTTTATAAGCTATGGCTGCTGTACTTGACAAAAAAATTAGGTTAAGTAAATTAGATGCCATCTGTGTTGGCATCTTGAAGTTGTTTCTGGAGTAGTTCCTTCAAACGTGAAGGTTTAGAGCAATAGTCTGTATTTCCGTGTGTAACACTGTATCAAGGACTGCAAATTTGAGGGAGAAAAGGTCATTTTAAGCTTGTGTTGAGGGCTCCTGTATGGATGGTTCCCTTTTCTCCTGTTCCTGCCTCAGATCCTATGGATGCAGGAGGAGGGCAGAAAGCATGCCCATCTGCTGCTACAGGACCCACAAATGATACCTATCTGCCATGCAAAACTTTGGTTTGTGCTGACAAAAGACAAAAAACATTATATTTATTGTTTTCAGGGGAAGTCTTCCTATGTGTGGAGCTGCAGGTCCTAACTTCCCAAAGTGAGATGTGCAGAAGCCTTAGACATTGTAGTCTGCCTATGTGACTAAAACAATTGCATCTTCTTCTTGAATACCTACTGTAGATGTGAAGCAGACTTTGAATCAAGTCAGTTGACACCCACACAGAACTAAATTATAACATCCTGAATAAATTGCTATGCAGTGTAAGTGCTAAAGTAATGTCAATACAAAGAAAGCTTGTTCCCAACAATTCTTCGTATGTTGAAAATCACTTGAAATTTGCTGGATTAAAAAGTTAACTTGCGTAGTTAGGTTATTTGCATGTAAAATGAGCAAAGATTATCAAGAATATTAAAAACATAAAATGCAGGAGAGAAAAATGTCAGATGTATTTTAAGTATACCTATCAAATTCTGTTCACATCCCACATATTTTATTGTAGCTTTTGTAGTTAGTGACCAAACGGTGACTTTTGGTATACTACTTTTTCTTTAAAGTGTAATAAAAGAATCATTCCCTATTTTGTGGCAAGCAAATTGAAACATATTCTGTCTTGAATTCACCGTATGAAACCTTTCAGTAGGGTCTGAGGAGGCACACCTCTGAAAGTTTATCCCCCTTTTTACTGGCACACAAACATAATAACTGGAAAATTAAATGCATTGGTTGTAGAGTATGAAAATGTAGCGGTTGAAATGATAGCACTGCAGTTAAGATCAAGGTAGGAACCTCTTTAGATGTTGGGCTTCTTTTCAAAGTTTGTTCCTTTTGTCTTTAGCGCTTTTGATACTTAATTTTGTATGTTACATAAGCACCTTCTTAGATGCCTCGTATATTTGAACTTACAACTCAGAATGTTCAAATTCAGTGTTTGTTTGGGGTTTAATACTTGTTTGGGTGCCTGTCTTTGTAGATAACTTGCACACAGTTTTCTGCAGGAACATCGGCATATCTGATATAGCAAATGTTATTAACTTTTACAAGGGAGGATACCATATTGACGTTTATTAGTCTGATGTCTGATGGAATCATCAAAATACACTTCATTAGGGATATGTGAGTGCCTCCAGTGAAAAATATGTATTTTGATATACAAAAATGTTGCGTATATGTTTGGAGATCTTTTTGTAAGCCTAATGACCCGCGTCATTTTATTAACTGTGGGATCATTTGAAATTCGAAAGGCTAACCAGTGCAAGTGTTAGTGGTACAGCTCTATTAATTAAAAAAGAATTGCTAGGTAGTTGCAGAATGAGTGACAGGGTCGGATGAGCAATCAGTTGCCCTTTGGCTTCGGGGTAGACAGGAGACCTTGCTTTATGGACTGATGATGTGCAGCTGGCAAGTTGCAACCTCCCGTGTGTCCTTTCTCTTCCTCTCTGACTGCGGCTGTGAAATCGCTAGCTATTTTATGAATTCTGTTCATATTTTGAAAGCTTTTTTTAAAATATTGTATTCACTTTACTCCTTCCCTGACCTCAGTGCTGTTAAATGAGGATAAGAGTTATAAAAGGAAAACTGTGCACGCAGCAACCCATGGAAAAGCCCTATCAGCTATCTGTGGCGTTTTGTGCCGCATCTAGTGATGCGATATGACTGCAGAGGAAAAGTCCCAATTCGTATTTTTATTTATAAGGAATAAAAAAAAAAAAAAAAGAGTCAAAAGATTAGGTTTATGAGCTGTCAGAACAGGGTGAGAATATAGTCTCCTAAGCTTTGCTCCTGATTTGACATCTGACAAAAAAAGTGGCCCCTGTCAAGGTCAAACTGATGGAGGTATTCTGTGACTGTTGCCACTTTCATGCCTTGCCATAGTGACCTGATACAAGGTTGATAAATGTTTACAAAAGGAGCAATAAGTGGCTTAAGTCCTCAGAAAGGAAGTGTAAAACCTTCTGATTCAAACTGTTGATTTATACTGCTCTTAGCATTAGTAGTTGGTTTGGCTGCTTGCCCCTTGCCTGTGTTTGCCAGCTTCCCGCTACTTGGAGCGGAGCAGTTGCCTGGATTTGCTTCCTCTGGGGTGTGGAAGTGCTGTAGCACTGTGCTGAAATGTTGGGTAGCACTAATTTGTATTTTCATTAAAATCTTTTAACCAATAACCAGATTTTGATAACTAGCTTTAAACAAAGAACAGTCGGGGGATCTTGCATATCTTTTACTTCTGTACAGAAGTGCCTTAAATGGCCTGCTTCTAAGTTAGACTTGCGTCAGTATATGAAGCTGTTTCCTCCTCTGCTTCTCAAAATTGTGCTGTGGAGCACACCAACATTATTACTAAATGCCTCTGATGAAGGTAGACTTTGCAGAGCTGGCACGTTGTGCTTAATCCTTGCTTTTGTGAACATCTACTGGGTTGTCCGTTTCTTGTTGTCTAGGGAGGAAGGCTTTTGCTAAGATGTCCTGTGGCCATGCATTTGCTGGGTGTGATGCAAGGACTCCTGCCACTGCCTCATTAAATCTGGATCACTGATATCCTATATGCAGCACTCTTTTTCCTGCTAGTTGTGATCCTGTTTTACTGTTCCTATCAATGACAACAGTGAAGTATTGAAACAGGTCACAAGGCATTAAACTGCTTGTAGTCTTTTGTAGTCCAATATTAGGCATATTTAACAAACAACAGTCATGCTCGAATGTCGTTTCTAGGAAAAGTGTGTAGTGTATGTACTCTGAAGGATGTTGACCCTCCCCTCCCTGAATCCCCGGCTTGGTCGGTAGTGTGGGGTCCTGGGGTGTCCCCCAGTTATGTATTATCCTGGGGAGCTCCCCTGCCTTAGGTCTGGTGTGGATGAAACCTGGGTGTGAGAGCCAGAAGAGTCAAGCTGGATCCCCAAGCTTGGCTGGTGAGAGGGAGTGGGACTGACCACTGGAGCAGGCAGCGCACCTGTGCCTGGCTGAGGTCTGTATGCTGCTATAGATTGCCCTTGTACCTTGCTTTTTCCCAGTGTTGGTGTGTTTTAGAAATACTTTGGCACTCACTCTCTTGTGCTTTGGAAATTAAGTTTTAGAAATAATCTCTGATTTATGTCCTTTTTGTATGTTTGACCCCGTGGCCTGACCCCAAGTCAAAGCTTTGCATATCATCTTATTCCCAGCAAAGTGGACTGCAGGTTTTTTTTTTGTTTTTTTTTTTGAAGCCTAGCTGTAGGATTAGTATTTCCTATCATGGGCAGCAGTATAACTGTTTCATGTCTCTTATTACTAGCATTTCATCTGTTGACTGATGTAATGTCCAAAACTGAGTTAATCTGTCTGTATCCTTTCCTCCTCCATCTGTAAAACATCTGAAGAGAAACAATTAGAGTTGATTAACCAGGAACCAGGTTAGTCTTCCTGGTTATACTGAGTTGTGAAGTACTGTAAGAGAATTGCATGGTCTGGGTGTGATGCAGGGTAAGTGAGTGGCTGTCCTCAAGTGGACATAGATTAAACTAAATTCTTGCTACTTTGGGTTTTTAATAACTTGCTGATGAAAAGTCTTTACCTGGAAACTTGCATGTAGAAGTGTGGGCTGGAAAGTCTTTCAGACCAGAGGAAAATTTGCCTTTACAGGCTGTAATCTGTATTTCAGTCATACCTAATAAAATGATAAATAGGTGACTGTTTCCCTCAGCTGATTCCTCTTGCCAGTTGCTTCTTATTTCTTCTGCAGTGCATAACTGGTTTTGGTTTTTTGTTTTTTGTTTTCTTTTTGGCCTCTGTGTTTATAAATGCCTCGTTGTTAATTATTTGTACTTATTCTAGTTCTCAAGCTTATATTGTAAATCTAATTCTTGTTGTGTTGGGCAGTAAGCAAGATCTGAAACTCCTCCAAAATGTGTGCATAGCTCTGTATTCAGTCACCATCTGGCACTTTCATACTTCCCGGGCTTCCCACCGTTCTGACAAAAGTGCTATAATGCCTCTGGTCCTCAGGTGCTTTGGAGAACTACTCTTGCAGTTTCCTGGCATCGTTCCCTGGCAAACTTGCTGGGGCAAGTTTTACCTCAGCATCTAACTGTGTCCTGAAAACCCGAAAGCTGTCTTGATCTGATCATTTAATGGGATTAGATGTCACTTCTGTTGTTTTGAATGTGGGTCACTATCCCTTGGTCATACCCAAGGGAGAACTAACGCATCTCATGTGGTGGTTCAGTACCAGGATAGAAGGTTTAGGACCCCCATGTGTCTCGCACAGCTTGTCTTATGCCGATATGGCAAGACGAGGGGAAGATGAGAGGCTGCAGCAAATTTGTTTTATAATTTGCATAAAAATCCTACTTCTTCAATTGTGGCTGGATTTGCAACAAAACCAATCATGAGTCCCAGTCTGTTGAAGGCATTAAGTAACATTTGTCTAGCTTTGATGTTGCAAAGACTTTTGAAAGTGTCTGTGCATTCCAGGTATCTTTCTTAAAATGATAGTGGTGTCGCTATTAAAAGCCAGAGAGAGGTGTCACCCTTGTCAGGTCTAAAATCTGTCTCATGCATAGTTCATGCTTTTAGTTCTATGCTTTTCGTATGCTTAGTAGAGTTCCAGCTCTACCCATTAAGTGCTGCTAATTTTTTGAAAGTTTGTTGTGAGAATGCAGACAGCGTAGTGTAACATATCTGATTCCCTCTTCAGCTGCATATAATTACTCTCATGTATATTTTCATGAATGTCTTGTCTTAAGATTTCTCCCAAATAGCAGGCAAGGATGGTGATAGCATATGGTTGCTTCTAATGTCTGTCCTAAAGTCAAACCAATTACTTAGCTTACATGTAATGAACTACAAAGTGGTTATGCTTTCATGGGGACTATGAAAAATGAATAAAGCTAAATTGCAAACTCAGAAAAAGGACAGTTCAGAATTTGGTGTACTTCAGGTGTTATACCCAGGCTGTCATTTATATTTTGGACAGAATTCTTTAAGATAGTGTATGCTGACATGTTCCCTGGATCATCAGTAAAGACTCAGAGAGTACACTGGTTTTTATAAATGGAAATCTCCGGGGCTGTGTCCAAGTCTTAAACCATTTTCAAGACCTCCAAGCCATGAATCTGATTGGCATACATATATTGGTATCCCTGAATAAGTGATTCTTAATTCCTTTCATGATGTCCTTCTTTGGAGCTTAGTTGACTTTTTAACTGCTGGAGAAGTCACCAGAAAGTTTTATAAAGGGTCTCTTCTTTTGCCTTAATTTCAACATCCGTTCCCTATTTTATGGTTCTCTGTGATGTTTACAGTAGTAAGGCAGTGTGATACTTTTCTATTCCCTTTCACAGGGAAAACCTAAGAAACTTGATGTTCTGATTGAATTCCCTAGTCATATTTACTTAAAATAAATCATGTTACCAGGCCCCTTCTTAGGCCCATCTTCTCTTGTCACTTGAATCATTATACTTGCCTTTCATCATACACCTTGTTTTCCTTACTGTTTCACAGCCTTTCTTTCAACTCTTAGCTCAGCCGTCGTCACCGAGCCCAGGAACATTCATAAGTATACAAACTTTCTTCTTTCAAGTCCCTTGGCAAGAGGTGTATGTTCGGAGATTGAAGACGGTAAAAGATTGTACATTAGCATATAAACTCAGTTCATAAATTCCCAGTTGCAGTCTGTAGTCAGGGCCTCTTGAACTGTGTTTGTGCTTTCAACCGGGGAGTACTTTCAGGCATCTGCTGCTTTTCAGTGGAGGTTCTTGAAGGAACGGCTCCCCGTGGCAGGTTGTGTCCATCCTCTTCGATAACTACTTATCTTAGCTGTTTGTCTAACCAGACCTACATCTGAGTGCTTTTTCGTTGTCATTCATTTTTTTGGCATGCGACTGTTTTTCCTCAGGTGCATAAAGAGAATGGCAGGATGGAAACCCATTGGGTCCATCTGTACTGCTGCTTTGTTCAAGCACTGTGATTTCCCTGCCTTCCATTGACCTCCAAGACAACTTCTTCCTCAGGAGACATGCCACCTCTTTTTACTCATCTTTGGAGTCCTGTTTTACTAGGTTGCCTACTGATGTTTAAGAACCCTAATTATTTCTATCATAATATCTATACTTACTTTCATTAATTTTTTAATTCTAGAAAAAGAAAATTCATCTTGCAGAACCAGGTAGCGTGCTGGCCAGAAAACCTGTTTTTCTGTGTTCCTTGTTTTGTTTTGGTTTTTTTGTTCTACTTCCATGACTGTTTGTGATTCACTCCAGGAAAGTGCTAGACTTCCATTAAAAAGTTCCTAGCATAAATGCATATTTTATCATTTACCTTTATAAACTTATAAGAACTCCACTGAGGAAGGTTGGAAGGACAGAAGCTCTGATTTTGGAAGTAATCATATGATTGCGTTAAGGACTGTTTTATTTTCCTGATAAATGGTGCAACAATGCATGCAGATCAAAAAATGACAGCTTATCTCTACCTGATCTGTGTATTTCCATGGACACAAGAGTGCTTAATACATAACTGATACAAACCTTAAATGAAACCCTGCGTCTTGGGTCAGAAAGGAGAGTATCAGGGAACGCAGGCAGAAAACTAATGAGGGTAAAATGAAACTCTGCTTTTTTGCCTTAGCTATGTTTTTCAAATGTGCGTACATACAAACTAGCAAACAAATTAGTATGCTGGACTTGGTAATCTGCTTCTGATTGAAGCTTTCTGTCAGTATAATTAACATTGAGGAGATTAATGTACCTCCTGCTTCTGTAAATGTACTGTAACTTTCCCTGGCAGTATATAGTGGCTGCATAGCTGTGCTGATCCACAGTCTTCTACTGAGACGCTCACAGCTGCAAGAACAGTGGTAGTGAAACCGTGAGACTTTTAAAGGTGTTGCTTCTAGTTGTCCAGTTAATGTAACTCTTGTTTGGGAAAATTAGCAGTATTTTCATCAAACTATGTGGTGAGTAAGGTTCTTCTTAGTTTCTTATAGGTGTCTGTCTTTGCGATGAAATTTACTATTCTTGGTCTAAGTTGGGGTGAATTTTTTTAATGGCTGTGTATAAAGTCAGAAAATGTGAAAGTTAACGTTTCCAGCTCAGAAGTAAAACCTCTGATATTGAAGATACTTATGCATTTATTTGCCAGCAAAGGTAGTATAGAGTAATGCTTACCATAACACTGTGTGAATTATGAACTTGTTAACACTAATTGTGGGAAGCCTGACTTCTGATTTTTCTGGACTTCTGTAATTTGATTCCTCCCATCTTTTCAGTGGCTTAATGCTGAAAAAGTGAGCAGATTACAGTTTAGTTTTACTGTTGTTTCTAATGAAAACATGCCTGTCTACAGGAGTTGAAACTGCCATAATTAGTGGCTATGGCCCCTTCTTAACAAAACTCCACTAATTAACGTTTCTGAAAATTGTGTTCTCTAAATTGACTACACCTTCCAATTTGTTTGATGTGAGCTTTTTACCTGAAAGCTATAGAGATGTGAGAGTAGTGACTCAGCACCTCCTGACTATGAAAATTTAGGGTCTGCATTAAACAGACTGAATTTTTTTGGCACAGTATCTACTGGTAAATATATCCTTGTTTCTTGTTGTATGTACGGCTGAAATCTCCTATACCTCATCTGCTTTGTTAAATAACTTTATTCTCTCTCAGGATCTGTGCTCTGTTTGGCTTCGGAACGCATTCATATCTCTTTTGGCACAGAAAGTGTATCTTATTTATTTGAGTAGCTAGATTCTTCCAGCTGCCTAGTTTCAGTTTCCTGACTTCAGTTTCTCCCCAGTGACAGCGATTAAGGTAATGCCTGTTGTGGTTTAACCCTGGCCGGCAACTCAGCCCCACTCAGCCACTCGCTCACTCCCCCACGGTGGGACAGGGAAGAGAATCAGAAGAGTAAAAGTGAGAAAACTCTTGGGTTGAGATAAAGACAGTTTAATAGGGAAAGCAAAAGCCACACATGCAAGCAAAGCAAGGAATTCAATCACCACTTCCCATGGGCAGGCAGGTGCTCAGCCACCCCCAGGAAAGCAGGGCTCCATCACACGTAACGCTGACTTAGGAAGACAAATGTCATCACTGCGAACGTCCTCCCCTTCCTTCTTCTTCGTGCAGCTTTATATGCTGAGCATAATGTCATATGGTATGGGATATCCCTTGGGTCAGCTGGGGTCAGCTGTCCTGGCTGTGCCCCCTCCCAACTTCTTGCTCACCCCCAGCCCACTTGCTGGTGGGGTGGGGTGAGAAGCAGAAGAGGCCTTGACTCTGTGTAAGCACTGCTCAGCAGTTATGAAAACATGCCTGTGTTATCAACTCTGTTTCCAGCACAGATCCAAAATGTAGCTCCATACTAGCTACTGTGAAGAAAATTAACTCTATCCCAGCCAAAACCAGCACAATGCCTTATTAAAGCATCAGGTTATCAAATGCTTAATCGTCTGCTGCTGAGTTTCCATATCAGCTTATTTCTTTCTCAAGAAATCCTACATTTTTAAAGACTTTACTTTGGATTATGGAAACCTCAGGGTAGACTTGAGTGAGGTTTGAAGGTTTAAATAAGTGCCTTTGGGATTGTTAGAATAAGAAGCCCATTCATTCGTTCGTGGATTCTTCCGAATTAGGTTTGGCTTCTCTTCCTTGAGATGTGTATTTTTGTAAGTACTAAACCTTTGATTTCATACTTAGCAAGAGAATGAAACAGAGGAAGAACATAGCAAGTGAAAACTCTTTTTAGAAAGAAAGCCCAACGACTTGTTGATACTGGACAACGAAGCAGGAAACTACATGTGTCATAAAAGGCTCCAGCTTGTTGGGTAAAGGCTGAAACTCAGGATGTAGTCTATAAATACAAAACAGTTTCATAAAAATATTTTTAAAGTGCAGTTCTGAGTTCCTCAGAGAAGCTGACTGGTAACTGTGCAACTACTTTAATATGTATGTATTTATTTGTACACATACATGCACACTCTCATACCATATGTTCTTCTTTAAACATGAATATATTCAACTCGTTGATACGTATTTCCCATAGGAGACTGGTAACATTACCAGTACCAGATGTAAATTTGGGAGCTACAACCCATATTCTCTGCAGACTCTAAACCAGCAACTTAGTGTAGAAGCAGAAAGCAAGGGACTCCAATTTCAACAGGGCAGAAGGGGAGGAATGCATGAAGCTGAATATTTTCCTGCACAAAAAGACAGAACCATTTTTTTCCGCAGTATTTTGTCACAAGTTTTTCTTTTTAAGTTGTACATTTAGCAGCTTCCTAGGGATTTTGGGGGTGTCTTCTGTCCTGACCAGTTGATAGCTGTAAAAATTGTCATTCAACTTGGAGATAAAAGTGCTTGTACTTGAACTTGCTGAAACTGTTGGCCAAGAGATTTGGCTGGAACAGATTTACTAGCTGCAATTAATGGCCATGTTCCCTTTTTTCCCCTCTGACTCGTTGAATATGAACTTAAAGGGATCTTAAAATATGAGTTGCTGCCATCCTTTTGGTTGCAAAGCTGCTTTAGTTTTGAAGACCGAAATGAGTGTCAGTTCAGAATTACTGCTTAAAATGCACTAATTTGGAATATCAGAATTTCTAATTTGTAATAAAACAAGAGTGTGCTTTTCATCGGCTGGGCTTTGTTGTACTAAACAAGGCAGGGTTGGAAAACATCTCTTTTCTTTTTTATTTTTTTACTTCTCATGTTTTTAAAATGCTGTTTGTTTTTTTTTCTTCTTTTACCAAATACCAGAATAACAATACTACAGCAGTCCCATAATAACTGAGTAGCTGTAATGCTGCGTCCCTCTGAATATGCTTTTGCCTTCATCTTCCTCTTGTTATATTTTCTAGTTTATAAGCGCTTACGTGAAGGTGCCCATCTGTCTCCGAAATCCCTCCTTCGTTGCTCGTTTCTGTTGTACCGCTCTTTCAAAGGCAGCCCGTTTCCAAGTTGAAGCTCCATCCACCCTCCCAACACAAATGAACCCTCATCTTGGGTGTACTAATGTCAAGACCCAAACTCAAGCAGGCTTCCCAAAGACTGGGAGTGGGGAAATGTGAGGTAATTGATACCTGACAAATATCGCTGCCCGTTTGGGGTGTCAACTATACGAGACATCTGTTTTCTTGAACATGTGCTTAAACAGTTTCTGCAAATCTTCTTGAGATTTTTGTTAAAGGAGCCTGTGCTTCATCACATGGTCTGTAACCTGATTGCAGTCCTGTTTCTGGAGTGAATAGCTGATTAGAAAATTAAAAATCACTTGAAACTGCTCAGAAATGTTTGCTTAATAGAAGCTGCTGTGCCATCTGCTTGTGCCAGTAAGGGTGCTTGAGCGCATACTGTCAAATAAACCCAAACCCCAGAAACCTCAGGTACCCGAGTATTTTTCTTTTTGGAGTATTATGATTAGAGCTGATCTTACTTTAGGTGGCATGTTGAGAAAAAGACCGTAAACCTAAACAGGGATTTAGGTCACATCTTGTAACCTACTAAATTCTGTATGGCTGTTCTGCACGTAAGAAGCAGCAGTGAATCACATTCATTTCAGGAAGACAGTCTCGTTATACTTCCCTTCTGATGGTGGAGTTTAAGGATTTTTATTTTGAATTTTCCTGAGCAAAAGACAGTGTTCTGAAGTGCAAATTTAACAAGGGCTGCTTTGTCAGCTGGGTGGAGGTCACGCGCAGGGAGCTAAGGTGGTTTGCAGGCTGGGTTTCGTGCCTGCAGTGGCACGGCACTCTGGCTCCCCTGAGAAGATGATGTCTCGCCACTTTGTGCTCTTTGCTCTGAAGCATTCCCGAAGCAGTTTCAGTATGGGGAAAATAATGGCATGAGAGAAACTAAGAATTGATACCTGTAGGTCACCTGTTAAATTTCAGAGCTTGGAGATTATGCTGTTAGGACTAGCAGTGTACACGCTGGAGGGAACATCTACAGCTGACTGAGTGTTTGTTCAGTATCGCTAACCACCTCTTTGCCACCTTTCAGTCTCCAAAAGATGACATAAGTTTCTGATTTCGGAAATTTAGGTTGTTTAAACCAAAAGATTAATCCTAAAAGGACGCTTGTTGCCTGTCCTAAACCTGTGCCTTTGACACATGATGATGAAGCTAAATGCCTTCCCTGTTGCTGTGTCTCCAGGCACTGCTGCAAGGACCCCCTGGGAGTTCCAGGGGGAAGAGACCTGCCTTGATCTGGAGACCTCTGCTAAAGGTGAAGACCTCCAAACAGCCCAGGCAGCCTTAGCAGGAACTCAGAAATCTTACATCAAGGTAAAGAGATTCATTTTTCAAGTGAATTGAAGTGGCTGATACAATTTTCAAAATAAGGATTTATTTTCTTACTAAAAAAACACACAAATGCATCTCTGAGCTTTCTTCTTTTATGTGTATTTCTGCTTGCTACTAATGTTGTCATAGCAAATGCTGTGGGAGGGGGGAAATAACAACATAGTGCATTGTATTTTAAAGCCAGAAGTAATTCCTTATAATATTAGTAGAAAGATATATCCACATTTTTTTGTTGACAAGGGAACAGGCTGTTTCAGAGCTCTACAGCATGCTCTGTTTTTAGAAACGTATCCCACTTTAATTGCCGCATTCAGAGCTTGCTTTGAGTGGCCACAAAAATATGGAAACACTCTTGGATGACTTTAGCGACAGGAGGAGAATGACGTTTTCATATGATGAATTTCTGTTTACCAGCACTATAATTATTTCTTAGTATGGTCAACCAGAACCCATTCTTGTTTGTAAAGGACAAATGCTGATGGATGAAAAAGAAATGTGACCCCAGGAGCTTTGTTGAATCTATCAGCGCTACAGACCCAGGCGCTTTGGGAGATTTGACTATGCTATGGTTTTGTTAGATAGACAGGATTTTGAATGTAGTGATGATATATGCAGAATCTTTCCTTCATACTGACAAGATTAATTGAACTTTGTGTAGAGAGTTGGCTGAAAAAAGTGAGTAGTAGTTGAAACATTTTCCACAGATTTCTTTGAGATTAAATGTAGGTCTTTCTAAAGGTCTGCCAACTTCTGCATTTTTTAAAAAATAGCTGTGGCAAGGTGTTAACTGCATTGTTGGAAGGTTCCTTAGATAAATATTCCTTGATTTGTCAGAGAAGAACTGCAGATTTTTCTTGTTAATCCTTTATTATCTTTCTAATTTAGACTGGAATTAAGGCTCTCAGGCTAAAGTTCATTTTTGTCTTAACATCAGTACAGTAAAATCAAAACCGGCATGAGTTTTCCCATTAGCATGATCAGTGATTCACCCCATAACCTTCCCTTATGATTTGTTGTATGTGCCTGGGAAGTAAGACCACCAAGCACGGTTAGGCCCACTCATCCCTGTCTTTCTGCTTCTCACTTTGCATTCAGTTTCTGCTGTGTTTCTCCAGCCCGCTAGCAAGGTTGTCTTGAACAACTGAGGATACTGTACTGAAACCTTGGCAGAGCAGAAAGCCTGATGATGATTATACAGTGATTTCAAATTGGGGGGAAAAAAAAAACAATCCAGAAATATTTCTCTCCTTACTGGTGCCCTTTGCTACATCTACCTTAGGAGTACAACAATAAAAGTTGAGATAACCATGCACTAAAAAAATAAGAGTATTTCTTCTGAATGTCACTTAGAAAGTGCAACTTTACACATTAAGAGAGTAAAGACTTCATAGAAGGTTAGAAGGTTATTTGCATAATCCCATGGAGTGCATGCATGTACCTAAGTGGGGTGGTGTTAGGGTTCAGGTACAGAAGCCTGAGGTACTGTCAGCTTTGTGATGCACAATGTCCGGGATTGAAATGTGGCCTTGCCACTGCTTCCAGCAAGGCAGTTTGTTCTGTGCCTTTCTGCCTCTTGTTTGCCTTTGTTGGAGGGGTGTGTTGCTAACCAGAAACGCATGATATCAGACAGCCAAACGTTCTGGTGAAAATCAAGGGCACTTCATAGCTGTGAAGATTTTATATTTGCCCTAGATTCTTTTTTTCATTGATGCAGCTGTAACTGTTGTAAATTATATGAATAATTGATCAAGGAGTTCTTGTTACCTCAAGTAATGTTATGCTTATTGCTTCTCAGAACTGTGCTGCTCTTTGTTGTACTACAGCATTGCTCATACACTGCTCTGTGTGTGTGGTTTTTATTCCCTTAAAGTTTTCTTCTGCTCCTACCCTGTTTACTCTCCCCCCCCCCCCCCCCCCCCCCCCCGCCCCTTCCCCATAAGAGCATGTTGTTCTTGCTTCGGTATATTCTATAATTTAACCGGAGAGCAGGGTCGTCTTTTTTTTTTTTTTTTTTTTTTTTACATAATAGACAGCAACACATATAAAAAACACTCCACAGCCCTGGGAACTGTGCAGCGTACACATCTGGTTTCGCATAAGCTTGAATTGCTGGCTTTACAAACATGAAACATGTAGTCCTTGCCGCAGAGTTAGCTAAAGTGTTCCGTAACTTGAGACTGTATTCGAAATAAAAACAAAATTGTATAGCTTCTTTACCATACTAATGGAAAACATTTAATTTACTTCTTCAAGCCAACCAAAAGAATGACGCAGTGCTGCTCAAGCAGATTTACGGTGCCTTTCTTCCGTAGAAATCAATACAGCTTGAAGGTGCTGCTATGGGAGCTGGCTGGTTGACTGTGATCCAGCTGCGTTCGAATGTAAACTCCTGTACTGCAAAGCAAAACTGGTGATTTTGATTTGTTCGGGCATCACTGTATCTCTGAGATATTATGGTGTTGGATTTAATTCATGGCTTTTCTCTGCTTTACTGCCATTAATACTGGATTGGAATTTCAAAATGGCAAGTTTGGTCTGCTTATGACTCTTTTTTTTCTCAAATTGTTCAGTTATTTTCTGCATTTCCTGAATTAAAGCACTTATCTCTGTGGTAGTGATAGCAGCAAAAGCAGCTCTGTGTATGTGCCATGTGCGTCTTCCAGTGGAGTCTTTTTTTTTTTTCCCTCAAAAACAAACATTAAAAAAGGCAAAGCCAAAGAACAGGCCTTCATTCAACAGGAGTGTTAAGGGCTAGCATAATAATTTTCCACTTTGTACAGAAAAAGCTCTGAAAAATAAATGTTCTTCCATTTTCTTCCATGTTATTCCTGCTAGAGGAGGTAAAATGGAACAGTGTTTTTGTGGCTCAGTCAAAAAAAAAAAAAAATTCTTAAAATAGAACCATATTTTTTTCTGAAGAAGTGAAACCAACAGTGCAGATTTTCGTAGTACACCAACTTTTATGCCTTCTGCCCCCACTAATAGCTTTGACTTCATTTAAACTCCTGTAAGAGGCTGATGGTGTTTCTCTCCTTATTTTCTTCTTTAATGGGATTTCAGTCTTGCTTAAGTGCTTTACTTCTGGCAGAAATTCTTTTCTAAAGTAGCCTGTAGGATGGGGTTCCTGGCACTGCCTTTCTACCCAAGTGCTGTGTTTCCTTGGGAAGTCCCTTGCTGGTGGTCTGTGTGCTGGTCATGTTAACTTCTACCAGAAGGAAAATCATGACTTGGTACTTGCCTGCTAGCTTTTTTTAAAAAGTTAATTTCTCATATTCATTTCTCAAGTAACTTTGATCCAAGTTTCTTTATTCACTAACCATTTTTCTCTCCTGTATACGTAACAATCTTGTGGTGAATAAATAGCTTGAAAACATGTTGTAGAGGAATTGAGGTCCTTTTTGCAATGGTAGCTTGGGATGCTGTGCGTTAGAAAAGAGGAAGATAGGGATTTGAGTTGTATGAGAGTATGGGGTTGGAGGGGTTTTGGACTATTTTTTTTTTCTTGACAGGATGGAGAAGGTGATAATGATTACAATTAAGATGCAGAGCAGTGTTGCTGATAGCTGCTTTATTTTCTTTGGAAAGGCTATCATGTGAGACTTGATAGAGAAATACGTGAATCCAAATTACAAATATTAACAATTTTGCTTATCTGGAAGAAAACGGTGAAAACATTAGATTTACAGGCCTGAATTTCATTACAGTTCAAACATTCTTTAAAACAATTTTGTAAATTTTCAAACTATGCAATAGTTTTATTCATAGTATAAATACTGAATTTTTAAGATGTATTGAATGTATATTCTGCTACAAAATCCTTCTTGATAGTAGTGTGGGAGAGCATACCGTGACAGTGTGATTATTATGTTTCCTATAAACAGAAGGATAGCTTATATCCAGTAGCTGCTAACTTAGACATAGTAGAGATTTTTGGATATTAGATGTTGCTGAGAAGTCTTGAACAGCTTAAATGTATTTTCTGAAATGCTTCCTGAAGATGGGCAAAACGCCTCAGCATTAACATCACATAGTGACTGGATCTTTAGCGTTTGTACAGTCATAAATTTCTCCCTGGCTTCTGTTTTGCAAATTTTGGCTTGTGTTGCAGAATATCAAATTACTGGAGGTACTGCCCCCCAATACTCTCTTAAGGAAGGGTGTTACAAGGAACAACATGTAAATCTTTAGAAGAAGAAGAGAGACATATTTCCCCCTCTCCATACTTTTTTTTTTGGTAAGATTTTTCCAATATTCAGCCATTTCTAGTCAGACTATCTATCTGGAACTGAAATGCAGCTGACTTTGACAAACAGGTTGACGCGTTTTGGCAATACATTTAGCCCATAGGTTTTCAGTTTGACTGTTCCAAAATTGTTGTTAGTGTTAAAGGTCTGTCATTTAGTTTTTCTTTTGCCTTTTTTCCCTACATTGGCACTGGCGGTCCAGGCTGGAGTATGCCATAAACTCTTTTAAAGCTACACTTTGAATAAAGCTTACATTTACTACAGCATATTTGCTTTGCACGGTTACAGTACTAGCACTGTATTCCTGTATAAACACTGTAATGAAGTTGTTAAGAAGAAAAGAGACGCTTATAGCATTTGCACTAAAGTTCATGGAGCATGAGATAGCTGCGTTTAGGATGCTGCTACTTTTCAAGGGATTAAAACAAGCTTCTCAGAAATAAATAAATACAAATAACATTCTCAGACTAGCAAAACAGTATGTAAGTGATGAGAAGACAGTAATTATTACGCAGAGAATAATCTGAATTGAAATGCCACAGTGGAAGCCACTTATGATCTGACCTTCCTACGTATGAATTGAAAAGCAGGAAAAAGTACAGGGCATGACCTAAAAATGGTACTCTTGAAGCTTCTTTGAGTATGTTGTGTCTTATTTTTATCTAGCCTGAAATTTAGTTCTTCCTCTTGAGTTCAAACCTGAATAAACTGTTTTGGCTGTTTGTGTTGTCCTCATGGTGCCAGCTCTGCCAAACATAGCTATTGCTGCTTTATTTTAAGAATAACTCTTACTTGGAGTTTGAGTCCTGCTGGAAGCAGAATGCTGTCAGGAGGATGCAGTCTTGCTGTTAAGAAACTTAAGATAAGGCTAATCCTATTGTATGCTTCCACTTTAGGAGTTAGGGTACCACTGGCTGCATGCCTTAGCGCTTTTCTCCCCCACTTTTTTTTTCTCAATTGTTGGCTTGGTTAGACAGTAATATCTGTGATGTTTCATACAGTTGTGGATTATGGCACTGTACTGTGCCAATTTCCAGACTTGCAGGAAAAAAAAAAGCTCTTGTTTTTTATGGGTCAAAAAAGGTGAGTGAAAATAAGTGTACCTATAGGCTCTTTGGTTGTGGCAAATTTGGGGTTTTCTTTGTGGGGGATGTTTAATTTTAAACTTTTTTTTGTCAGTAGGATACAATAAGAATTAGGATGGGCTTTTGCTCAGGTGATTTACAATTTCAGAAGCAGAAACTGTGTGCACAGCATAATAAGAATTTTTGAATTGTCATTGTGGATTGCTGCTGAACGAAACTGCATTATCCTGCCTTCAGGAAGAGCTAGTATTGACTATTTCAAAAAAACAAATATAAGAATTGTCCTACACCTGTGGGATGATAATCTATTCCCGATACTTGTTTTTACCATGATCTTATCCATTTAGAGATTAAACTGCAAAGTGACTTCAGAACGAGGTTATCTTATGAGTCATCTAAACCAACCTTAGGTTTCTTAAAACTTGCAGCCTAATAGCAGATTTGTAGGGGATTAGGATATTAGAGTGTATGTTCTTGAAATAAGTTTGTTTTGAAAAGGCATGCTTTTCAGGCTCTCCTAAAAATGGGTAACTTCTGTAGAGAACTTAATGAATCCTAAGCAATGGTTGCATGCCTGTAAGTAATTAGCAGCTGGTGTCTTCTCCTTTCTTCTAAAGAATCTGAAACTTTTATAAGACCAGATAGTTATCAGTAGGTTTTGACTCACTGGGAAGAAGGTCTAGATTAAGAGCAGAAACTTTTTGTTCTTAGATCAGCAGCTAACTTGCTGTGTGTTCTTAGGCATGTCCTCTTGACTTCCATGCACCAGTTTACCATTGTATTCACTGTTGTCACCACCACCATAAAGTTCTTTGTAACTTTAGAGTCAAACTACAATCGAAACTGTTTATTGTTCTGAGTGGACTCAATGACATTTGCTATGCAGTTCCTCATAGGGCAGTGTAAAATGCAGTGGAAATACACAGTTTAGTCCGTAAAGAACTTCAAAAAAATAAAACCACCCTGTGCAACATGTATTACAGTAAAGAGAATCTGAAGAAAACACACACAGTTTTATTTTAGGGGTACCAGTCTGTATAAAGACTGTGAGGGGGGATAAAGCTATTTGGTGAAAAATGGGAATGCTATGACCATAACAGTTAAAATAAGAGGGAAAGAAGAGATGTGTCCTAAAATGAATACGTGGCAGTCTTAGTTTGCCTGAGTCTTTAGCAGAAGATTTCCACTTGTGTTTTCTGCCAAGTAAATTAAATTCATGAAGAAAAGCTAGACTCCAAGTGTTGCACTGTTAGTATCTTTTAATAAGGTTAATGTGGTGAAGCAGAATATTGATAAAAGTGAGGTGACATTTAACAGCTGACCGGCTGAGAGATCTTTGTGTTTCCATGTAATGTGAAGATTGAGTGTCCCGTAAGCTTATTGTTTTGTGTTTTGTACTTACTTTTGCATGCGTGCCAGGACATGCTCCGGGAAGAGGCATAAACTTTTTTTCCTTTTTTCTTTCACGAATACATTTATTTCCTGTCTAGAGCTGGAAAAGAGGAGCAACAAGAGGGGGTTTGTTAAATACTGCAAAATCTAATTACAGCCTGATTTAAAGCCACATTTACACAATGGCTGAGGGGTGAGTTCACTTCCACAAAAACAAACTCGTTGGCTTCCTACTGTGCATTGGGGAATGTGGAGATGCATGTCCTGGAGAGCAACTGCCTCCCTCTGCTGGCACCAACTTTTCTTACACTGTGCTGCAGCTCTGCTTCATGATACAAAAATATGACTGAACTCCTGTGCAGAAGAAAATACTGATGCATGAATTCATTGGTGTATACTCATCTTACTAATTATGCCGCGGGTAACACATGCTATGTTACATGTTATGTGTGATAAGCTTGATGTCTGTTTTCTATGAGCTTGTTCCTCAAAATGAACTGTTGTTTCCTCCAATCCATATTTTGAACAGTTGTGTCCCTGCTGATTCAAAGGAGAAATGTTGGTGAATAAACTGTATTTTCTTGAAAATATGGTTTTCACTGAGTGTGCACTTCTGAAAAGTGCAAGCTCTCATCTTGATTGTCTGCTGAAGCTATTGGAGTAGTTGAAAATGTGGCTTAAAATTTGTGGTGGTTTTCTTTCTTCAACTGGTTTAAATGTCCTGCTGTTCTTTTAAATCCGTTTCTCAGAGGAAAAGGTTGCACATCTCCAGCTTACTGAAAGTTCATAATTCATAATATGTTTTTTTCTTCCTGCGATAGCCTTTGCCCAGGACCCCCATCACAGATGGCTTCATAACAGCAGCTCATAGCCAAGGCTGACATGCATGTGGTCTTTATTCTTTTCTTGTTTCCAGCTGGTGATTGCCATTTTTAGCAGTTTTTGATTACTGAACTTACACTTTATGCTGCTACTATTCCTTCCATATCTGCTACTCTAATTTTTACTCCTAGCAGAGTCTAGAGATTAAATATGCGCACTACCATTATCTAGAAAAATCAATGCTAAGGAAAGGTGCTGGACTATTTTAGCTCAGTATACTTTTGGCAAACATATGCTGCAGTGCATCCTACTTTCCAGTTTTTGACATGTCCTTCATTATTCTTGTCTTCAAAATTGTTCTAAAACCTTATACCCGTGGTGAGACTAAAGGGCTTACTGTTCCTTAAGCACTCATTAATATACCCAACACAAAATTATCCAACATCCCTATTCAGTGGCCCTCAAGCAGGAGCAAAGCAGTTGTGCATGGTGAGGAAGGAGGTGTTGACAGGACGCCAGCAGAGGAATGACGTTGCCCTGGAGGAGGGAAAATGGTGGCAGAAACTGGCTGGTGGCGAGACTGAAGTTGCTGTGCTGCTCAGCAGCATTGCTGAGCCATGTTTGGAAGCTTCTTAGTGAAGGAATTTGAGTGGTCCCTGTCTGGAGCTGTCCCTTGTCTCCCAGCTGGCTCTGGGCACTCACTGCTGGAAGCCACGCAGATATGTAAAGGAGTTTTGTGGCTTTTGCATCATCTCACGTCAACCTGAATTTCTGCAGTCAGTTTCTGTAGACAAGATGGCTTGAGGGGCAGAGGTGTGTGGATTGCCACTACTTTTTCTCCCAATTGTTTTAGTACTTAAACTCTTCACAAAAACCAAACCAACAACCAACAGTTTGATAAGCTCCCAGCTACTAGTCAATGTTGATATGCAGAAATGACTCAGGATGAGTTACAAGCTTTGTTCTTTTAGAAGCTTTTCTTTCAGCTGTGACAACTGTTTATTCTCCTAGGAGATGCACAGATCTTCCACCCCCATCCCCTAATAATTAAACAGACTAGGTGTTCCTGCTGTTTCTTTAGTGGTTATGTTTTCAGAGATGGTGAAATTTTCAGCTATATTAATTACCAGAAGTACATTGTCAAAATACTAGGTATGTGATTACTTACCTGAAAGAGCCATAAAACCCAACAACAACCAAATTCTGGACTTTGTAAAATTTTTAAAAGGAAGACTAACTTAAATTTATGAAGAAGGATATTGCAAGAACATGTAGTATCGGACAGTTTGTTTTCTCTGTTCTGATTACATTGAATCTTCTTTCTGTGGTAACGGAATTTAACTCCTGTGGTGAATCTAATTTTTGTTTAACACACAGTTTTTTGGGGCTCTGTCCGAGTGGAAAAGTTTACAGAATTAAGGCATTAGGTGGCATAACCTTTCTGTTGCATCTACCAGATATGGTTGCGTAAGGGACTCTGTGTACGAAATGGGGCCAGTAAGTCACATTAATCAATTGACTGCTAATCTCGAGCATTAAATGCCTACCATGGATTTTTCACTTAACCCTGCTGGTTAGTCCTGACCAGTAGCGATACAGAGCATTGAGCTGCTCCAAAGGCAGAGGCTGCGTGTTTTCTGCGCTGAGAAGAGCTCTTCTTGGAGGGAAGCAGCTCTCTTTACATGCAGCATGGTAAGCCTTAGGTGGACTTCCAGTGGAGGACTTAAGTCTTACTGAAATTTTACCACTGTGGTTGCCAGTTCTGGGTCTGTCTCTCAGCTTAGCAGAAATTGCATCATTCCACCAAATGTAGCTTTTCAAGACAGCCCTTATCCTTCTGCAGGGTAGCTGATGTCATGGTGGTTATCATCCAGAATTACCTGCTATGTATTAAAATTAAACGTTCCCACTCAGGTTTGTTTGTTAGAGTTTCTTAGAGTGTGTTGAATGAGAAGAATCCCTATTTAATTTTTCTCAAGGAACTAGTACTAGGTTCTCTGGTTTATTGAAGTCTGAAGAGTACGTATAATAGAATATAATTTTTCAGTGAATTCATTCATAGCTGATTTTATTTTTTTGCCATTGCCCCTGAGTATTCTTACTATAGCAGCATGGCATGAGAAGAGCTTGTTAGCCCCCAACAGTTAACAAGCTTCTTAATAATAGGGTTCTTAATAGACTTAATAAGCATAAATACTTATGCTAGATAAGTGCACAATCTAGAACCTAAATCAGCCTTCCCTGATCTGTACGTGCCAACATCTTAAAAGTAGCTTTCTGATCTATAAGGTATTTTCCAGAAAGAGACATGTTTATGCATAGATCTGCTTACTATTATTAAAAAAAAACATTATTAACTTTGTCATTTTTATTGCTGCTGTCTGTTGCAGCCAAAATTTGTAATTTATATTAGGTTAGGTGCTGTAAACTTTCAGAGGAGAGAAGTATTTTCTCATCTGTCTCATAAACAGTATTTGATAAGAAGCACTGTGGTGGACTGCTTGAGCAAAGCAAGACCGAGATACGTGACCTCAGCCAAAAATTAGTCAGTCATTTCAGTATGATTTAAGTTATCTCTATCCAGAATTGCCTGGCATTAAAATGTAATCATTCTGATATCCAAGGTTGATATATTTGCATCAATTCTAAATTAAGTTTTCTGTTACCCGTGGATTATCCCAGCAGGGTTTTGTCATTTGTAGATCTTTCTATTTGTTGTCTGTCTTCTTTTTCTGTGTTCTACTAATGAGAACAGGTTTGAAGAAATTAATAAATCTATATACACCACACTTTCTGACTGCTTTGAGTTACATCTTGATAACTTATTTCTACAAGAACATGTTCTTTTGCAATGCTCATTCACTTAAGTTTTCACTGTGATAGGCAGCCTGTAATGAAAATGTTGACTCACCTGAATATCTGTTTTCTTTATTTTGTAAGTCAGATTGCAAGATAATTTTAAATTACAAGTATTAGATCACATTTTTCTTGAATGATTGCTTATGATTATGCCAAGTTACTGCACTCACTCATCTATTTTAACCACAGCCAACGTTTTAAATTTCAGTCTTAAGGAAAGCAGAAGAAGGTATGTGGAGTCCTGAATTATGATCGCTTCTTATCTTTAGCTTAATGTTTTGAGCTTCTTCAAATCAATGGTACTCCTTGTTTTAAAGCACTTCCTATAAAGTGCAAAATGGATTCATCTTGTAACATAAAATATAGGTAATCTTGTGGAGGAGGGGGGAAAAAGGATCTGCGAGATGTAGCCTGGATATGCATGTAATGTAGTCTTCCATTCTTTTATAGATTGCGTACCAGCAGCCTTTAATTTTCAAATGCTTTAATTCTAGTGCAAGTACTCAAATGACTCACCAGTTATCTAAAGCATCAGGTAACTATACTTATATTTAGCTTTGTTCTACCTTCTTATCCTTGTTTCTCTCTTCATTTTCTCAGTTGTAAGCTACAGTGGAGTTTCATTAATGTTTAGAAAAACAAAAACCCAAAACAATGTGGGAAGTGTTCTCACTAGTAAAACCTCTGCAGGCTCTTCACAGGCTCTTTATTCTGTTGGTCAAGGGCTTGTGGAGGGTAAGTCCTACGTCTTCTTTCATGGTACCTTCAAATAAAAAATGCTTAACCCCACCTGCCAACAGGCTACACTTTTCAGTTGGAGATGATACCTTTTTTAAGAAGAGGTGTATCATCTCTTTGCTACTTAGTGTAGGGTCTGTCCTGCTGGTGGTGTCCCTGATAGCAACCAGCTCCAGTGGTGCCTTCATTTTGGTGGTTGGTCTTTGCCAAGGCGTGACCCCAGCCGTAACTACCTTCCTTCTCCATGGAGAAAATGCTGTGTGCCACAGACTGCAGTACTTAACCACAGGTCAGGGTGTCTGCCTTTTTAGCTCACTAGATCAAAGTGCTGAACTGCAGGGGGTTAGACATGAAATCAATACTGTTTTTCCATCTGGCTGCCTTGAAGACTATGTAAATTAAATCTATTTATCTGTAAAAAGTTATGTCCACACTACAAGAAGTACAGTATGAACTGCTGCTTGTGTTGCTGGTGGGAAGGATCTCGCCTGGATAATTTTGTTTCTAAAGTAGTTAGGGGTAAGTTCCCCTGAGATTTGTAGTAGTGAGATGCAAGTAAAATATACAACAGTGACAATTTTACTTTTTTCCTCACAAGTTTTGCCTCCAGGAGGCATTAAAAGCTGATGAGGTGAGCAAAGACTTACTGCCACCTAGAAGGCATGCTTTGTTTTCTGGACTTCTCGGCCTATTAATATCTTCTAGGTGTGAATTTTGTTGCCCCTTTCTTTTGAGCATGTGATTTTTTTCATTTTCCTTTTGGTTTTTTCCTTTCAGGCTTTTTTTTTTTTTTGGACATAGCAAACTTCTCAAGTGCAGGCCTGTATCTCTTTCATGCCATCAGCTTCTACAGATTTTAGGCTTTTTTTTTTTTTTTAATCTCCTGTCCAACTCGCATATCCCTGGTTATTTTGGTTTGGTACTTCTCCTCTTGTATTTTTATTTACTTGAGGAAGTTATCTGGAAGTTCTGCCAAACATTAATTCCAACTTCAGCTGCAGGAAGGCTGGAGGGATGTCGTGGGCTGGGAGACATGAGGTATTCCAGTATACAGTATCATTGGGAAGACTTCAAGGAGTCTCTGGTTTTACTCCAAATCTCTCCTTTTATTGCAAGTTGAAGAAATTTTTATAGAGAAACCTAAAAAAAAGTATGACTACTGAAAACTACCTTTCACCTTTTGCAGACTTTTCCTTTATACAATCTCGGATCTGTAAATGTCCATTTAAATCCCATGTTCTGAATGAGTAGATGCTTCTAAACATAGTTAAATCTCTATTCTAACTTAAAAATTACAATTTTTTTAAAGGTATTCATAGATGAGTTTGTTTGGGTTTTGTCTCATTGTATTGATCAGATGCAATGCAATAGTCGAAGCTACTGTTTCCTGATGTAGCATACTAATTTACTGCAAGAGATGATTATATTCCAAATACCCAAAGAGAAAAGAAGCCTTCTAAGTTCTTCTCAACATCAATATTTCAAAGCTATTTCAATTTGTTTTTTAATGAAACGGATACAGAATTATATAAATGGGGCAGTTTTAAGTACCCGGAACAGCTTGAATACTTTGAGCTAAATGATTAGATTTTGCAGGTTAGCCATGCACATGCTGTAGCTATATGTGCAGAACTGATCAGTGTGAAAACTCAGTACTATGCGCAGGGTTATTTACATTGCTTCCCCTCAGCCCTTCCAAATACGAATATTTATGCTAGTGGGTGGGATATGGTGGGATTGCATGTGGCAGTCCAACTGAATATAGAAATTATGTAGGGTTTTAAGTTATGCAATGTTTTTCACAGTTATGCGGTTTCTGTTACAAAATACGAAAAATACGTACAGTGAAGTCAGTGTTAAACACTTACGCGACTTTGAAACTTGCTCATGTTTCCCTTCTCAAGCAGCCCTTTTACTGTGGTTACACTGCTTAAGTTTTGACTACAGACTGCGGGGATTTGCTTTGAAGTTATCAGTGTCTGTTTTATTTGCCGATTAGCTTTGGAGCAGCTTCTTCTTTAGACCTTGAGTAAGGCAGAAGTTTGGGAAGCAAGGAGAGACCTTGTTCAGATCGCTAAAAGCTACGTTATTGTGGGGCATGCAGGAGGTACATCTTTGAGACAGACTGAAAGCTCCAGTTCTGACTTCACTTAATTTTAAGTGCTCACCTTTTGACCTTATTTTCCCATGCTTGTACCTAATTTCTATAGGGACAAAAAATGATTATTGTTACACTATTAAGGTTATGTAGTTATGGGATTACTGATTTCCCTTTCCACCTCTGACATGTTTGGAACTTCTAGACTCACCACTGAGGCATCACCCACTTGAGGTAGTGGGAAACCAGTAATCTCAAAAATGCTGTCCTTCACAGGATAGTACAGCATTAGAAGAGATGAGGCATACTTGCTGCATATTTGTGCTCACAAAATGTATTTCTGTTTGCAGTTAAGACTAGGTTCAGACCTATAACCATTAGCCTGCTTTATTCATAATATTGTGTTATTGCCAAAATAATAAATGCCTACTAAAATGATGTCTGTGTCAGCAGTGTTTAATTACAGCGCCGGTGAGACAAAGGTTGTTGCCCACTTGCATTTTGTTTAATGTAACATTGAAGATCCTGATGCCTGTGTGTTTAGAAATCTATTCTGGAAGTGCTGGGGATTTGTAGCTGGGACAAAGGGAAAAAAGGCTCCATCTGATTTGGGACTGATCTTTTGAGCAGCCAGCACTTCATGAGGATGGCCACCTGAAGAAATTCGGGTTCTTGACAGCAGTAGTGTTGACTTGTGTGAGGCTACTATGCCACGCAGATGTGTGCTGCAGAGAAATTGGGCAACATTTTTTGCCCCCCAGGCCTAGGAAGGGAAGGTGAAGAAAACACCTGCTGTTTTGCCCAAGAAAGGTTTGAGAAGGCAGACCAGTAAGTAATTTGTCCCCAGGACAGAGCTGTTCTGGTGCATGTTTCCTGTCTTTAGATCACTCCCTAACTCCCATGCTACTTTTGGTAGGATCATCACTCTGCCCCTCACCTTAGTCAGAGGACTATGCAAGGAGGGGAGTGTCTGCTAAAATGGTCAGAAAGGGGTGGAGAACAAGGAGTGGGAGTCTCTATGCTTGAGGGGTGGGCACTCATCTGTCCCCATTTATGCTAATTTTTCATAGACCTGGTTACGTGACTTGTGTGCCCATTCTGCATTAGAGGATTGGCTAAAAGCTACAGGCAGTCCTAGAAGCAGGGTCTGGGATTTCATCTGCCCTGCAGACTTTAACTACTAGGTCTACAAGTTGCCTGAAACATAAGTACACTTTTCTTCAGGAACATTATATGGAATGAGAGTCCTGAAGACTCTTTCATAAAAGGGCTTTTGGCTTGCTCAATTAAATAATTAAACCTCTCTTCCTGGAGAGGATTTTCATCTGTGCCAGCAAAACGCTTCTGGTTTCTTGTAAGAAGACCATGAGACCGGGTTCTGGTATAGCAAGTCACAGTTGCTAGTTTTATATGGAGATGAATTTCTAGTCATTAAATTAACAGTCTTTCTAAGATTAAAATCTAAATTTATTTTACATTTGGGTGAAAAGGCTTGAAGTTTAGTAGGCTGTCTTCAAACTTATTAGCCCTGAGACGATAACCAAAGCCACTGCATTCAAAGGTAGTTTTCTTCTGGGATTCATTGCGCTGAATGTCTGAAACTCTTGTGTAAAGTAATAAGATCTGGGAGTTGCTCTGAAACTCAGAATTATGGGTGTGGACTGAAGACTTGAAGTCTCAAAGGTTTGCAGTCTCTGAGCTCCCAGCGAGCTGGCTGGCAGCAGGGCGATTTTTGAGCAAATGCCTGTACGTGTTAGCGTCTGTGAGGAACCACTTCATGTTCCAACAGTCGTACCTTGACTTGCTTTCTAGTTCCGTCTTGCAGCTCAATATAAACACCTTCTCACATGGAGAGATGTAAGAGAACAGAAAACAGACTTTGAAGAATAAAAAACCAATGGGCTTTAGAAAGGTGGTTGGGTCTTCGTTGTCATCACACAAGATCAAAGAAAGCCTCGGAGCTGCACTTTCTACTCAGAATTGGAAATAACATTCTTAATTACAGAAGTGAGCAGGTCTGATAGAGTTTCTCCTTCAAAGGGAGGAATGCTGCACTTCATCCTTCAGCTTTCGTACTCTTTACGGTATAGCATTTTTGAAAAATTACACCTGTCCTCTAATGGAAGCCTTGCATTTAAAATTTTCCTGGGCCACTCTGTAGATACCTCAGTTAGATATACTCAGCACCAGATTGTGTCACCCATTGCAGTAAGGTGGTCATAGTGAAAATGATACTAAATAGGGAAGGAAAAGAAAGTGCCAGCAGTGGTGATGAAGATTAATAATGTGGAGGTACTGGAAGTATACTTATTATATTGCAAGCTCTTTTTTTTTTTCTTCTTTTCCACTGAGGAAAATCTCTCTTGCCTGTCAGCTTTCTGGCTTAAGTGATGGTCTCGGGATCCCTATTTTCCACCACATCAAGTACAAAAAACATACCTCCACTTATGAAGCCCTCTTGTGGCTTGTTCCAATGTAGATTTAACCTCCCATGTCTTTGTGAGCAGCTGCCTTTTGCTGCCATTATACCTTGTGTTAGGACTTCAGTATCTTACATCAATCGTGTTTCGGGTTTTTATTGCTCTCTCTTTTTAAACCTGTTATGGTCTGCTAGTGTGTCTTTCTTACTTGGCTGTTTGGAAGCAGAGGCTGTTTTTTCTATATGACATTTTACAATCTTTGGCTCACTGGGGTCATGACCATTGATTTTATGTGAGTCAGGCGTGTGCTGTATGGGGTCCACGGCCCGGATGTGCTATTTAAGGCTCTTTCTTTCGCTTACTGTGTTACTGATAAGCTGTGTGGTCCCCTTCTGTGGTTCACCAACTTTGTGGCTGTTTAGCTGGTCAGCCAGAGGTCATGAGGTGGTGGCTAGGAGGCCACATGTGTTTTAGTCTTGCTAAGGTCTTGGTTGTGCAGACAGCTCTGTTGCCTTCTGAAATGGACAGTTCATGGAGCATCTCTGCTGCCAGCTGCGAGGAAAAGTAGTGCAAGGAAAAATAAGTAGGGTGGAAAGACAAGAGGGTACGAAGGATATTTGTGTAGTTTGAGGTGATTGCTGAAATACGGTACAGAGGTGGAAGAAACCATTGCACTGAAGGAAAGATAGAAGAAACTTGAAGAGAAATGGAAGGTTGACATTGAGATAGAGATGTGTTGGAGTGCTATGTGGTGGGAAGCATGTTTCAGGGTGATGTGAAGTCTTTAAAATGACTTACTTGAATTTGGGATTTCTGTGTTCTTGGATGGAATGGATGCAAACAGAATAATACTGTGTTCTTCCACTTCTGTTTGTGTGGGCAAAGTGCAAGTGCTCATTGTAGTAAACCTCCTGCAGGCTTCATTTCAGATCCACACACTTCACTGACCGCTTAACTGCTCCTCCCCTGCTTCTCCAAGGTGGCAGCGATGGACTGGTGTCTTCATTTTGGTCAGTTGGGTCTTTGATGAAGATGCTGCCAACATGTAGGTCTGTGGAGGCAAGGGACAGTAATGTCCTTTGGAATGTGGGTGTGGGGGGTTTTTTGGTTTGTACAATTCTGAGAAAAAAGTGCATATGAATGCTATAAAAAAAAAAAAAAATACTCGGTAGGAATCAGTCTTAGTGCTGCCCTGCTGTTGTGGTTTAACCCGGCAGGTAGCTGAAGACCACACAGCTGCTTGCTTGTTCCCCCCCTCCCTTGGTCGGATGGTGGAGAGAACTGGGAAAAAAGTAAAACCTGGAGGTTGAGATAAAGACAGCTGAATAAAACGGCAGAGGAAAACAATAACAATAATAATGGTAATAGAATATACAGAATATACAAAAACAAGTGATGCACAATTCAATTGCTCACTGCCCGCTGACCAATGCCCAGCCTGGCCCAAACAGTGACTGCTGCCCCCTGGCTAACTCCCCCCCAGTTTACATACAGAGCATGAGGTCATATGGTCTGGAATAGCCCTTTGGTCAGTTGGGGCTGTGCCCCCTCCCAGCTTCTTGTGCCCCTGGCAGAGCAGGGGAAACTGAAAAGTCCTTGACTGGTGTAAGCACTGTTCAGCAACAACTAAACCATCAGGGTGTTATCAACATCATTCTCCTACTAAGTCCAAAACACAGCGCTATGCCAGCTACTAGGAAGAAAATTAACTCTATTCCAGGTGAAGCCAGGACACCTGCAAAGAATCTCTGGCTTTAATATTGAGACGTCTCTGCCTGTTATTAAGCATCCAGAGGAAGCACTGTCTGGGTGTTTAGAGATGTAATTAGCATATTTAAAGTAAAAGTCCTAAAGTCACAGGTTAGCTGACCAACTTCAAAACCCGATCAATAGTGTTGACATGTACACACATGCATATGCACACATATGCAGATAACTGCTATCTTACCAGGTTGAAATTGGGATCAATCCAAGAAATGTCCCTGCCCTTCATAAAATTACATAGGTTTTTTCCACGCTGAGTGCCAACCTTGAAACCTGGCATTTGTGACTTCCTGAGAAAAGTTTGTATGGCAAACAGTAGGCCCATGTTTTATTTTCCTCTGTGAATGACGATGGGTCTTGCGATGAGTTTACCACCGATCTGGACACTTCCCAAATTCTACCAAGTACTTGCTAGGAAAGGAAAGAGCCCAACAAATAGCTGTTGTGAAGTCAAAGGTAGTTCTCACAAGAAAAAGAAAATAAGACTAGATAAATTTCTTTGGGAAAGGAAAATTGAAATGTAGAAAAACTTGTGGAAGAGAAACTTGTCCCCTCATCTTTTAATTTGTGTAAATGCAAAAGGCACCATACAAAAATCTTAAGATTTTGTTTTTGTTGTTATGTATACATAACCACGGGATGGTTTAGTTTACTTCTAAAAGTGTAATGAATGCATCGGGATGGTTTAGTTTACTTCTAAAAGTGTAATGAATGCATCAAGCCAAGTAAAATACTCATTAGGGTAATTGGTTCAGTTCAACCTCTCAAGGCTACAGCTTGGAAATATCCACACTATTGCCTTTAGAAATGCAGCATGTTGATTCACCAGCCTTTTTGCTCAACTCATTTTCATTCCATATGTTTACTATACTTTGCAAAATCTAATTAAGTAACTGAGGTAGCAGTTTCCAAGCAATATTTGGTGTATTTTTAAGTCAAAGATTAAGCAATATCCAGAATGAAATCTGTTTAGTTGCAAGACACATCAGAAATTTTTAATTTTAAATATTTTTGTGTTGAAATCCTTGGATATATAAGTACTTACAAAAGTGATCATAACATAGTCAAAAGTTATCTGTTCCCAAAATAATCATCTGTCTGTTAATTCACTTTAGATATGCTTAAATGAAGTGTAAAATTCATTAATGTGCAAGCTAGGCAGTTTTCACCGTGAGATGCTGGTTTCAGTGTCATATGATGAATTCATCATATCCCCATAGGTTTTCCTCTCTCTTCCCCTCTGTGATGGGCATCTGCCTCAGACCATATGGTTTGGGAAAATTTTGATCGCAAACTGTTCTGTCAAGGAACAGGGCTAGAGAAAACCTAACTTGCTTTAATTTCTAAAACCACTGTAGAGACGACCTGTTTCCATGCGGAGGAGCAGGAAATTGAAGCTTAGCACAGGCGAATAACTCGTGCCAGGGAAAGGCTTTTGCTTTCGATGAAAGTCTGCCGAATATTGGCCAACTTGCATACCTTTCACAATTTGTTCACTTCCAACAGAGACTTGCTGGAGCTGAGGAGTCTCTCGTGACTGTGTCCTCATGAAACCTCTCTTGGCCTCTCTTGCTGGCACGCCTGTATGTGGCTGTATCCTGTCCCAGGTCTGGTGCACGGTCCAGGCACTCGTGTGCGGTCACCACGGGCGGTGGGGCAAGCTGGAGGCCTGCGTTGTTCTCAGTTGAGTTTTAGCCTTTTGCCTTTGAGTGTGGACCCCTGCGAACCACCGCAGGCTCCAAGCATCAGACCTACGGTGCTGTTCCCCACGCCTTCCTTGCCCAGTGCGTTGTCACGATGGTTAGAAATGACTGTTAAAATCAAGACTGACATCTAGACTCTTCCGACTGGTCTCCTAAGCTAAGCACGGAGGTTTAGTGAGCATTGGTTGTGTGGCAGAGACAAGTAGCTGTCTTCTGAAATGCAACTTTGCAGCTGCTGATGGGGAAACATCCTAATGAAGGACCTGAACCACTGGGGAGTGGTGCTGGACCCACGCAGGAGGGAGCAGCGAGGGCTTGGGGAGCTGCTGGGCAGAGACAGGGGATGCGCAGGCTTAGCAGCTTGCATGGGAGGGAGCCAAAACTAGAGAGTCCCATGGCAGCTAAAGCTTGTTTAACTCCTGCTGCAGGATTCTTGGTCATTTTGTCATCTGTCATAGGTGTCTTGGTGGTCTGTGAGGGTGCATTAGATTAAAGGAAGGATTTATGTCTCTTTGACTTTATTTTATGTGTGTGTATCTTTTCCTTTGCTTAGCAAACTGAGCATTCCCAATAGCTGGTTCAGAGGACTTAGGGTCAAAAGTATTGGTCATGTTCCCCTGTTGCTACCTTTAGTGAAAAGTTAGAAAAATCATTGTGGGTCTGATCATCAAATAATCGGGCACCTCTTCTTCCCATGTCTCTTGAACTCTTTTTAAATTCAGTTTTTAACCTTTGTATAACTGCCCCTCCTGCCTTTATTAATGAAATACATAGTTTTCTGGTTTCAAGCAGTGCTGCTGATAAACTTGTAATATTCTTACAGTATTTTAAAGCAGCACAGTTTATAAAAATTGATGAGCTCCTTAGATGATGTAATCTGAAAAGGAAGACTTAGTAAAATAGCCTCCTTCGTTTATTGCAACACAAAACTTAATGTTGACTGCAAGTTGAATCAAGGGGTAAAATGTCACTCTTCCTGCATTTCATTTTTATTTCTGGCCACATATAGCTTTGAGAATATTTTTCTTACAGAGATGAAGTCTGCTTCTAGCACAGAGTGACTTGTTATGAGCAATTTTCACTGGCAGATTAAGAAAGCTGTGACACAGCTATTTATATACCGTCAATAAATACGGCCTTGCACTGTTACCGCATGGAAGTCTTGTTCCATTCGTAACATTTTATGTAGTAGCAAATGTAGTTTTTGTACTGAAATAAGTATGATAGATAAAAATGTTTATAAACAGCCTTTAATATCATATGCTTGGACTGTGCCGCCTGATACTGTATGGTGCTGGTGATAAGAATTAGGAAAAATGCCAGCATGGGCACATAGGAAGTCGCTATTGCAGTGGGGCTCGGGGTCTTGTAAGTATAATGTTTATGGATGTGTTTGATGTGTAACACAGTGGAACATCTTAACAATGTGTTGTAAAGTTTGTGTATGCATAATGCTGTAGCGGATTGATATTTCAGCAATATCCATCATGAAAAATATACAATATCTCATGAGAGGCAGCTGGCCCTGGTGCTTCTGAGAAACAGGCTGTATACCTCCACCTTGCCACTGATGTTTGAAAACCTTTTGGTCAGTGTAGAGCTTGGGTGATTATATGAACCATGGTGGGAACGGGGGAAACTTCAGAAGATTGTTTTCTGATTTGTGCTAATCAGAGCGAAGATTAAGTAAAAAATGCTATCAAGGAAGACTAAACTACAGGTGGGTGTATCTTTTTTTATGATTGTTTACCTGATACTGTAGAAACTCTCAGCATCTTTCAAAAACAGTGGTCTCTTAGATCATAACATTCCTTAGTTTTGCAAGATATTTATAAGATGCGTGCAAGGCTTACTTGAATTAGTTCCCCATACTCCTGAGGAGCATCTGCTCACGGTAAGTATTTTCCAAAAGAATTCAGTTGTTTTGCATAATGACAAAAATTTCCTTGGCATTTCCACCATAGCCTCGTGAAAGCTTAGTTGGGACTTTACGTGCCAATGCACACAGAAGCCCTCGGGTCATCTGCGTATCTGCCCACGGGTAAACGTAAAGGACCGAGGGGGTCCTGTGGACTTCTGTAGGGCTACTGTGCGCAGAAAGCATGCGTGTGGTGCCTCGCCGGTCTGAGGGCTGCGCTGAGACTGTGAAGTACTGTACATAAACTGATCCGAGATCTACTGTCTGTAGGACGCTGGTAATGTGTACATTGAAAACAAGAAATCCTACTGGCGTAACAAACTGCTGTGTTTTATTGTGTCCTTCCAACAGACCTAGCAAACTACAAGCGGTCAGCTTCTGAAAGAGCGCTCCTAAATACATCCTTCTTTTCAGAGGCAGAGACAAACCCCCTCGGAGGCGAATCATTCAGACAAACAACATCACGAAACCCCCAAACAGGAATTTTTTTTTTTTTTTATCCTCACGCGCCCAGACGAATAGCAATCCCAAACGTTGATGCTTTCGGCTAAAAGGCATAAGGCGCCGGGCTCTCGCTTCCTCGCGCGCGGTGCCTCCGCAGCCCGGCGCTACGGCAGAGGGCTATAATTAGATGAGCAGGCTGCTAAGCGGCGGTGACAGCCTGCGAGCCTCAGCGAGCATGTGCTGGATTCCGCATGTGCCCTGCGCTTATTGGCGGGCGAGGTTGCTGCCTGCCGGTTTGATAGGTTTCCCCAGTAATCTTTATGCTGCATTACAGACATAGATACAGAGGTACTGCGTGCATCCAACGGGAGAGGTGCTCGGCTCGTAGCGTAAAAGAAAGCCCACAGATGAAAGGCACCGGGGCTTTGTTGCAAAACATCAGTACTTAAGGACCGCTAGCCGCAAGGGGAGAGGTCAGTGAAGGAGTTTTACTTGGCGGTAATTACTTTCAGGTCTTTCTCTCTCCGGTAAAACAGTCATGCATGAAATGAATACTGTTAATCATGTCATCTGTTTAATTTGATCTTGCTTTCGTTAATATCATGTGCACTCTGATGGGAGAGCCATCAGAGTACAAAACATGTCATTAGAGTGGATTTAGTATCAAAATAGGGTGTATTTATACAGGAATATTGCTTTCATTTGCAATTTTGAGCCTGTGCATGCGAGTAATTTTACTGGTTGCCTTTTGTTATGCTAATGGAAATATTTCTTTTATTGGGATGTTTTCTGCAGAGCAATTGAATTAGAGCATTTATAACTGCTGGCACATGACGAGAAATCGCTCTAAATAGCAATCAGTTTAAAGAATAATTCTGTGAAGTGTTCTTTCATTTGATCACAGCAATAACTATCTTGATGGTTCTCTCGCAACGAGATAGAGGGACGAGGAGTAATATGCTATTGTTCTTTCAACAGAGATGCTGGAGCCTTCATGTTTGGGTGGATTCTTTGTTTCATCCACAGGGTTTTATTTTAAGTGGCTTTCAAAATGAAACTAAAGCCACCCTGCCTGGTAGATTGCAGTACATGCTTTGCTGCACACACATGTATTGTGGATCATCGATCTATCTATCTATCTCTGTATTGTTCTCAAAAGGCTGAATTTTGGCCCAAAGCCTTGTTTATTGTCAGAACTGCTTTCAGCAGTAGAATGAAACAAGATATAGATGCCAGTCTTTTCATCTGTGATTCTGAGGGTATTACAGTATTTATCATAGCGTCATACTCATTTAAGTTCATTTTATTCTTGACCTACGCATCAATTGATCACAACTTTTCCTATAAAAAGCATGCATATTTAATGAGTACATTTTACAGTGAAAGCTGTTCAGAACGGAAGGAAGCAAGCATGAAGGATAAGGAGAAAAAAAAGTCTCTTAATGTAGTCATGCCTCATTTGATGACTTTTGAATATTGAGGCTGACTGTTGAGACTCCCAAGTTAATGCCCTTGTCTGTGTCGGACTCCAGAGCCCACATGAACTTGTATATTAAGTCACCCGTCATCTGGCTGGCTGGCTGCCACCATGCGTCTGAGGTACGAGTAGATTGTCTCAGCCAGGATCAGAAAGGTGTTAGGAACGGGAGCTATTTTGGTATTAGTCTTCACTTTTCCCCCTGCACCTATCCACGAGGATGTTTTTCCTACTGCATAAACCAAAGCAATATTTAAGTTGTTCACTCTTAAACTATGGCAGTATTAGGTTAACGGTTGGACTTGATTTTACAGGTCTTTTCCAACCTAAACGATTCTGTGATTCTATGTGGTACGAAGCTGTGTTACCTCCTGAGTAGGTACCCTTAAAAGTGGACATTTATTTGGTTGCTAACTTTATATGGCTGTGGATGCAACATATATGCATGCTTTATTGTTTGTGATCGCGTTTTCAAAAGGAAAAGTATTTGGGAGGTTTAATCACAGCTGGTACACATGAGTTTCTTTGAATTTTTGCTGTTGACTAAAATAGTTACCTTGGTGTCTACATTCACCTGGGTTTTATTTTCAATGTTGTTTTCTTCAATGCAGACTTGGAAAATGGCATTTTTGCATTGTAACAGTTAAGCCTGGACAGGGAGGACTCGAGATGTGAAGGCGTGTTATTCTTGGGCTGTTTTGTATTCCCTCATTGCTCCAAATTACCAAACAAAAGTGTCTTAAGGAGGTTTTAAGTTCATCTGTGTCCTTTGCCTTTTTTAACAGAGGCTTACCTGAAGTAATTTATCTACATCTTTAAGACCTTCGCAACAGCATCCCGTGAAGGAGTAAATAATGGCGATGTTAGTAATAAAGGAACATAGAAAGTGATATCCCCAGCTGAATTATATGTTTACCATATTCAAACAGTTCATTTTCAAGAGAGGACGAGAGGCTGCTATTTTCTGTTTCACGTATTGAGCTATCATTATTTATAAGTAACATAAAGCACAGCTGGAAAAAAATGCTGTAAAAGTTAACATGTTTTTGGTGGTGGATACAGGTAATACCACCACCCACTGGAACTGAAATGCCGCACCAGCAGCTGTTTAGGTGTGGACATCTCTACCTCCAAAAAGAGCTGTGGTGATCTGTGCAAGCATCAGCAGGAAAAATGACAGTCATGAAACTGGAACTGGTGACAGTGTAATTTAAACTTGCAACGCCTTTAACAGCAAGGAATCAGCTACTTTGCTATTGCTTCTCTTTTGGTTATAACCTTGGTTTTTCTTCTGGGTGAACAAAACAAATTGAAGCAACAGTTCATGTGGGTTACACTCTAAAAAAGTTGTCATCTTTGTTGCTATAAACATATTTTAACTATAACCAGCATTATTGCTACAGGAAACGTAGCACGCTTCAGATTGTTCTCAATGAGATTTTACATTCAAGTTTTGCCATTGAATTTCTTGACGTAAAAGTTTTTAATTACTTGTTGTTAGGGTATGCATGCATAGCATATTTGCTGTGCATCTCTGTGAACTGTTCTTATTTCTGCTATGTTGCCCTGTAGATAAATATCCAAGTCCTTTCTTATGTTAAAGAGAAACTTTTCTTTCCAATCAGAAATGCAGTGTGTGTGTATGCATGTGTATGGTAAGGGCACAGATGTATGTTACAAAAATCAAGGTCTCAAGTGTTTTGTATATATGCATATATAGCTGGGGAAGAATCACTCATACCATCTAACACTAATGTATGTTTGTGTAGAAATTAATATGTTGTTAACACTTTCAGTGTCACACCAATACTCTCGTCATAATCCCATGGAAACACAAATACTGCTCGAAGAGTAGTGTTTTCAAAAACACGAGCTTTGGCTGCTAGCTGGAGATGGATATATGCAGTAAACTGAGTGCCTGTAATAAACAGTGCTATACTAGCTCTGGTTTATTAAGATATTATGTCTTTTTACTGCATGTAACTGAATTTTGTACAGCTTAAAACCTTACCCAGTCTAAAGGGGAAAGATGATGCTTTAAGGTTAATGCATTTTTTTGGTAGTCTGTTAGCAATGAAAGAGATACTCCTGAAAAACAGTCACAGGGATTTAAAGTATTACCACAGTGTTTATTTTGCAGGATTCGCACTTACAGGCCTCACACTTTTTAAGTTGAGTAGCAGTAAGTGATATATGTGTAAAGGTTTACATTAAAATGAGGGAAGTGGCATTGTGCCCTAAAGCTCCTTTTTCCTTTCCCTCTGTTTTTGGAACCAACTCCAAGTATTACTTTTGCTGATGAAACATCTGTTCAAATGGTCGAGCCACTCAATAGCCTATCCATAAATGCTTATTATAACACTGTGAGAGTTCATGGGAAATCAGTAGGCTGTTCTCTCTGTTTTGGTGGGTGGTGGTCTTTTTTTTTTCTTTAAACCTTAAAGCTCTTGGGCTGGGTGGTAGGGAGGCGCGGTGTGAGCCCTCTTGGTGGAGATGCCCTCTGCAGGCTTGGTGAGGTGTACATGAAGTTGGGAAGGCCTTGTTGTCATGACCCTCTTCCCACACCGATGCCGCAGCACTAACGAACGGGGTCGGAAACGTGACCATGTTCTTGGTATGCAGACGGCTGCTACCCCAATTCGGGTGCGCAGGTGCTCCCGTGCCCAGGGAATGGGCACAGCAAGGACCCATGGTGGGCAAGGTCTGCCCTGCCCCTTCCATAGGGCTCTTGCCTGCCCAGCGCAAGTTATTCTGGGGACTAACTTAGGAGGAGTCAGAAACTTTAAACAGCGGATGAAATACGCCCAACATTTGTGGTGTTCAGAGGAAGGTTGTGTTCCACAGAGCAGGGAACGGAAGCAGCGATGTCCTTTTTCCTTGCAGTTCTCACAGCTGCAGTGATATGGTGAATTGAAAACAAAATGGATATTATTTTTTTTTTTTGCATTTAATCTCCTGTTATGATTAATTTTAATTGTTCTTAAATGCATTACCTGCAGTATTAAGTGTGGCTTGATAGATTTAATGTAGAATACAACCAGCAAATGGTAATCCTGGATGCTATTGTCTGCGTAATCCTGGTAACAAGATTCCTGTCTCAATTTCGCATTGCCTTTCGTGGCTGTGCTTCAGCCACCTGTAGGCACAACTACTTGCTACAGTCTTACTGTGAAGCAGCTGAAGTTTCCAACCCAGATACTCACTTTGTAGATAAGTCTTTTTTTAAACATGAATTGTCCATTCCATTCCATTAACAGACATTATTTGGTTTTATGCCCCGTCATGCAGTTGTCTGACACTTCTGTGGTATATTGGTTTATTAATTGAAACACTATATTATTTATCATGCTGATGATTATACGGCCATCTGTTTTTTTGGCTGCGTATCTGTTGGGTCTTGTAGAATGATTTTACAGGATCCATTCATGCCGTTCTAATATGAATGCATGTGCTACAAAATCCCAGTTAATGGCAAAGGAGGATATTCAAATCTTGCTTCTCTTTTAAAGGAGCTTAGCGTTTTGGGAGTTGGTAGGCTAGCCCAAAGGTTAGGCTGTTCTGCTCCTGGATTAGGAATTCTGGAGAAACATACTCTTTTGCAAAGTTATGCCATGTATAATACAACTTGTATGGGTTATTTGTGCTGTTTAACTGGGGAGAAATGTCAATATCCAGGTCTGCAGTGGTATGCACATTTTCACAAATTTGAGAATATTTGGCTCTTGCATTTGTTTAGGGTACATGGTTACAATTGATTTTCCTAAGGTGTGTGTACTGGTTTTGTAGGTAGTGATACTGAAGGAGAGATGTTAATACAATGCAGTGTGTTGGCCCATAATGCAGATGCAAGATATGACACAGTCCCTGTTCCAAAGCTTTTCCTGCCTATATAATCCAGGCAGGCAAAGGCTCTAGAGGAAGGGAGAAACAGAGACAATAAAGGTGAAGTATCTTTTATGTGACCACAGACTGTGGGCTTGCAAGGTGGCTGAACAGTCTGTGCTTTAGGATCATAAACCACCACTGCAAATGTCTTTAAAAAGAGTTAAAAATGTTATAAGGTTGGTATAGCTATTCCTGTCTGTAGAAGCACTTACGTTACGAACTTCCCAGGGTAAGGATGATTTCCTTCTGTCTCAATGTCATAATTGGCATTGGGTATTTTGGGCATTGCAGTCATCTGGAAATGAGTGTGCAGCTTTATATTTCTACCGTGAGATTACAACAGCAAGCCTACTCAGAAGGTGCATGAGGGGTTTGATAAATTACATCCCTTCCTCCTCCATTGCTGTTATATCAACCCTACTGCAGCCCATGGTCCTGTTCTGTCTGTTGTGTTGCCCTCATCCCTCCCTTCCCCCATACCCCCTCACCTTTTTGCCTTTAGCATATTGTGAAGTGCAGAGATGTTGTTTTGTCCCCTGCCTCTCTGAGGACAGGGTGAAGCCCAGCAGAGGCAGGACAATTACTGGTAATTTTATGTGGAAGGCAGATACCATGCTGGGTGCAATAGAACAGGACCTCAGAAGAGATGGTGTCATGGGCCTTCAGTGTTTTGGTGCCTCTTGTTTCTCTCTTCCCCACAGTTCGCTTGTCGCCTTGCTGCCACCTGCTTTCTAAATTTGTCTGCCCCACTTTCCCATTCAAGTCTACATTCTTTCCCCCCCCCCCTCCCCCCCGCTTTCTCCAATCTCTCTCTCTCTGCCTTTCAGCTTCTATCTGCCAGTCAACCATGCGCTCTTTGACATCTTCACAGCCACTGCTCCCTTCTGAGGGGGGGGTATCCAAAAATACCTTGTAGGCAGAGGTGTCCAAGGATGGCACACAGGTAAAGAATTTAAGTTCTTTTACCAAAGGTGCTTGGATTTTATTTTTTTTTCTTTTTAAATATTATTTATTTATTTGTTGGAGCAAGATGTCCTTGGCTCCTGCTTGGAAAGCTCGTTCTGACAAATACAAATCTTACCCCTGACCTTTCCAAGTCTGACATACCTGCTTTTTTTCTCTCAGCCTGTTACCTCTTTACTGAAAGCAAGCATCTCTGTTCATCTTCCTGTCATCCTCCTGTCATCTCTAGACCGGGCCCTTCCGAAGTGATTAATGAGCTTTGCTGATCGTTTCTGCAAACGGGGCTCCTTTTCATCATGCCTCTGTGCAGGTACCCCACACCAGCTGTGCTTCTGTAAGAGCCTGACCCGAGGAGCTGCTTCTGCCCCTCCTGCTCTTCATGGGCGTCTCAGGCAGCGGTGGCACGTTACTGACCTGAATCTTGACAGCTTCACTGCTGCCTGCAGGGCTCTGAGCCGCGTGGGTGCTCACTGCCTTAAAGTCACATTTATTTTGCGCTTTTTTTTTTTTTTGTGTGTGTGTGCCAGCTACTTGGCACCTTTGCTGCACTGGGTGCCTAAAGGATCCTGCTAGAGGCTCTGTGCTGGGAGGGGGTTTTGCAGACTGCCTTCATTAAATCCTCACAGAGCAACAGCCAAGCAGATCATGCCACCATCCCGTGCTAAAGAATACAGGATTTGGATTCTTTATCTGTAGTGTGGCTCAATGAGGAGTTTTTCTTATGGTATGTGTAGAAAAACTGGGATGCTTCTTTACTATCGACTGTGATTTTTAGCTCTCTAAAGAGCCAGCGTTTCTGCAAGTATTTTCTCTTTCCTCATGCTACAAAGCAACTTACACTTTCTTATTTTACTTCAGCATGACTCTGAAGCCTAAATTTGCATCAAAAGCATGTCTGCAACTAACTCTTAAAACAAATCCATTCTTAGAAGACATCTACAAATACTAAATCCATCTGGAGTTGAATTACTATTGATTTTTTTTTTATTTTTTTTTTTTGCAAGCTTGCTGAAACTGGGTTGATGCTTCCCTCCTCTCCAAGAAATATGTACATCTGCCATTTATAGCGACACTTCTGGCTTTGCAGAATACAGTGATGGGAAGCGTTAAGATCCTATGCAGAGCTTTTTTTCTGCTTCTCACTAAAATTGACTATGGAATTATCAGTGTATATATAGATACCTGATGGGGAGGAGTAAAGAAGATGGAGCCAGGCTCTCCTCAGTGGTATCCTATGACAGGACAGAAGGTAACAGGCACAAACTGAAATACAGGCAATTCCATTTAAACATAATACCCCACTTTTTTTTTTACTATGAGGATGGCCAAACGCTGGCACAGGTTGCCGGAGAGATTGTGAAGTCTTCGTCCTTGGAGCTTCAAAACCCTACTGGGACATGGTCCTGGGCAACCTGCTCTGGTTGGCCCTGCTTTCACCAAGGGGTTGAACTGGACAATCTCCAGACCTGCCTTCTAGCCTCAGCTGTACCATGATTCTGCAACTAGAGGCCTCACAACTCTAGACAAGTTGTTTGGGATTTTTTTTAATGTATTGGTTCTGCTATCCAAAATTACTTCACGTTTTATACCTATCTTTACTTATGAGTGTGCACATGTATAGGTATGTATGCACCTACCTATTTCTGGCTGCTGTATAAACATACCTGGAGGCTAGGACAAACTGGAGAGTATCAGATACGGAAAAAGGAGAAGGACATTGTTTTTATCGTTTTCTTAAATATACAAATGGCGTTTCATACAGGCCACATTGGGTTTCCATGTTTACACAGCCTTGTAAATCTCACTTAGATTTTTCCCTTCCACAATAATAAATTAAGTCTGTATAGTCAAAAATGCTAGATAAAACCGATTTAAAGAAAGCTTTATTCTTCTTAGATAGATTGTGTTGGGCTCTATGTACACGTAATTACGTCTTCGTTAGGGGCCATGTTAAGTTTAAGCGGGCACAAAGCGCTGAGGTGGAGATCTGAGTGAGAGGAGACCAAAAGGCTCTGGGTCAGAATAGGGAGCTACACCCTCAGCTAGACTCCTTCTCTCAAAAACATAACTCCAAATTAAGTAGTAACCATGGAAAAACTGGCCTGAATTGAGAACTTGTTACAAGCACTTTGTATTTATGCATACATTTTGGAGTCCTACGTATGCAGAATTACTGGTCTGCTGGTATTCAGCCCTGTTCCTGCAGCCCACGGTAGCCATGTACTGCGTCCAGCTCTGGAGCCCTCAGCACAAGAAGGACATGGAACTGTTGGAGCGGGTCCAGAGGAGGGCTACAAAAATGATCCAAGGGCTGGAGCACCTCTCCTATGGGGACAGGCTGAGAGAGTTGGGCTTGTTCAGCCTGGAGAAGAGAAGGATGAGGGGAGACCTGATTGCGGCCTTTCAGTACCTAAAGGGGGCCTATAGGAAAGATGGGGAAAATCTTTTTAGTAGGGCCAGCTGTGACAGGACAAGGGGTAATGGTTTTAAACTAAACCAGGGTAGGTTTAGACTAGATATAAGGAAGAAATTCTTTACAATGAGGGTGGTGAAACACTGGAACGGGTTGCCCAGAGAGGTAGTGGAGGCCCCATCCCTGGGAACATTCAAGACCAGGTTGGATGGGGCTCTGAGCAACCTGATCTAGTTAGTGGTGTCCCTGCTCACTGCAGGGGGGTTGGACTAGATGACCTCTAGGTCCCTTCCAACCCAAAACATTCTATGATTCTATGATCTAGGTCTGACAGCGCTGCTGGAAATGAGGAAGCTGGACAAGGCTGACTGCTAAAATTACATTTAGCCTCTTTGGAATATACAAATGAAGTACAAGGTGACCCTCAGGGGAGGTGCTGGAGAAAGCTGTCTGTGGGCATCTTCTGTAGCATGCATTGGATAACTTTGTGGGGAAAAAGGGACACCTGTAAAGTTCTTCATCGTATCCCTTCAAAGCCATGCATCTTGCCTTACATCGTTAATATGGTTTCTTTCTCCTTTTCAACCCTCGTTAAAGTAAATTTTCCCTGTGTTTAAATGATCACCATCATTAGCATTATACTGTTTGGGGTTGAAGAGGTTGCCTTTATTTACATCTGAGCCAAGATAAGTGAGAGAGCATGCAGACCTGGGGTTTTATATTTGAAGTTGCAGAAACCATTATCTTTTTGTTCCCATAAGCACTTGGAATTTTACTGTTTAAATACATAGCAATGCCATGTTTTGTCTTATGATGGCCTGTGTTCAAATATGGTGTGGGTTTTACTTTTTCCTGCTTGTTCACAGGTCTTGCCATGCTACTTAAACATTTCTAAGACACTGAAGCATTTGCAAAAATAATAGTAATAATATAATCTATTTTGAAGAGGAAAGAAACCAATCTCTATTTATGGGGGCTTGCTTAGTTCTGTGCTTAACGTATCGGCTTCAGTCATGGCCACTAGGAAGTTTTGAACTTTTTGTTGTTGTTGTTGAGTTTTCAAAAATGAATCAGATAAATCCTTTAATCCTTATGAACTGTACCATTTTTCCCCCATTTGTTTCATTTTAGTTTAGCAGTTAGACCTTTTACACTTGAATAGTTTACTTTTTTGATCCATGCAATTGTCTTTTGAAAATCCATTAGAGGTAACCTGTAATAGTGGGGAGGTTGTCTTGTGGGGTATCACAAACACACATGAAGAAGGAATGGGTTCATACCGACAGCTTGAGTCTCCCTCTTCTTTCCCTTCCTGCATGTGTGTTTTTAAACCATCCCTTCCTCTGTTCTCCAGCCCCTTTTCTTCCCAAGTCTATAATGCTCACATGTGCTGCGAATTTCAATTTCAAGGACTATTTGGCCATCTGAAGCAAGAAGAAAAAGTCCTGTTCCATATTTTAAAAGTGTAAAACTTGCTTTTCGTTTCCTTTTCGTGATATATATGGAAAAGTTGCAAACGTTTCATGTGAAATTCTTCAATAAAAGTGGGACCTGCCCATAAATCAAGCTGTCCCACAAGTCTTGAGATGAACTTGGCGCTGCCAGCAGCAAGTGGTAGGCTGTTACCCGTGTGACCATCATTTTATCACGTGGTCCTGTCCTGCCAAACTCCACAGAGACCAGGTAACAGAAGTGGCAGAAGGAGGTCCTGTTCAGCTGCTTGGAGTATTTATATGGTGTTCCCCATGGAAGAATTTACTTCTTATAGGGACTTGATGTTAGATCTTCAAAATGGTTTTAGCAATTTGCTGCTTCTGGAAGCAGTGTGTACTAAGGTGCGAGTTTCCTGCTTTTCCTTACAGCTGGAAAGGAGTTTTCATTAAGCATGAAGTGTTGGATGAGTTCATTTTGTAGGATGTTTTCTTCCTGAAACCTGCCAGTTGGAGGATCCCAGTAGTGTTGGAAGAACAATTGCAAGTTGTGCAAAGGCAGATCTGCACCAGGTGCTTTTGAGAAGAGCACGGGGACAGAGGTGTGACTTCTTGAGGCTGTTATAATAGCTGGAGGTCATTACAGTGTTTGGATTTTTTCAGCCAGAAGCACCAGCCAAAGCATAACCCTGTACCTTGTGCCACAGCATCAGCACTCTTGCCCTGCTATGGAAAAAATTTAGAAGCTCTGTGCATCTTTATAAAGAGGACAGAAACCCAGCTACAGCGATGCTTAAAGGGACGCTGTTTACATTTTGTCTTCAAAATGGAGTTGTTTATTATGTTTAGAATATAAGTTGCTAATACTGAGAAACAGGCTGATGAAGTTGGGGGGGGGGGGGGTGTTGGTTTTTTTTTTTTTTTTGCACTTGTGGGAGAATTCAGATGGCCCAGTTACAAATGCAGACCTGATAAAGCCTCCAAAAAATAATTGATTTTTTTCCCTCTCAAAGAGCAAAACTGTACTAGGTGTAATTCTGTTTCAGTCCCTGTTGTATCTAGCATGATTTTAGCATAGTTTTGGAGCCCAGGGGGGATTTCCTTAACATCCCTATTTCACATGAGCTATCACTTGAGGTGATTTGTACTCTTTAAATGTATTCTCCCTTGAAAGTAAGTCCTTAAATAGTCTGCATAAGTTTTGAATTCTTGAGTTGCCTCTGATACGGTTAGATTACAACTTCTATTTCTGTATAGATGTGATTTTTGTTTATATAATTTTTAAGTACATAAAAACAGAGTTAACACTAGTCTCCCTTCCAAGTTGTCCTCTACTCAGCTGGTATCTTGAATTTGCTTTCAGGGTCTTTTAAACACCTGAAGTATCTCAATATTTCTTATCAATAAAGGTCACTTCCTTGTGTAGCTAGTGCAATTGCTATTAAGTTAGCCTACTGAGAGCCTTATGTCTTAAGGAGCCTTTATGGTGATCTTTCCAGACAAAGTAGCACTTATACCAGTTTCATAATTTCTCCCTAAGGTAAAAATTCTGCAATCCACTTGAATCGGAAAATATCTTCCTCTTCCTTAAACCTGTTAGTATTTTAAAACCTGTTAATCTTTTAAAATAATAATGAAAAATGGAAATATAAAAAAAGCGGTCATCAAATACAGTATCAGTGGAATAAAAACTGTCCAGTCCTTCCTACCCCTGCTTTATATCTCCCAAGGCCCTCACAAGTAGGGGAAGCCCATATCCTGAAGATTTTCCCAGCGTAGCAGTCTAAGATGCAGCCTTCCCTGTCTGCCCAGTGAAATCTTCCATCCGTATCTCTCATCCTACTACTGAAGTACTGCGCTGTCGCTTTTCTAGCCTGGATGAAAGCAGCCTTGTCCCGCTTATATCAATTCTGAATATTGCTTGAAAGAGCATTCCCCAAGCCTGTGGCTTTGATCATATCATCTCTCTTTACATCTTTTTGTTGGTTCCATCTTCCCTGTTGTACCCAATACTAAAACTCTTGGTAAGATATCCTAGCGTTATCTGTCATCTCTCATTTCTCAGTGTTGGTTTCCTGTCTCTCCATAACGCCATCCTAAGTCACCTTGTCATTACACTTTCAAACAGTTATCTTTTTGCTTTGTTGTACATCCTTTCCACCTGGGAAGAGCTAATACTGTTAAATCGATTCAGTGTGCTCCACTGTGTTATGGTCTTTTAATTTACCTTGTATCACCAAGCAATCTTGCAAAATTAATATTAGTAACTTTTCAATTAAGACCTAGAAAAGGGTCTTTTCAGAAGGACCTGCACGTGTACTTGTAACAGTGCATCTGGAGAATCTTATCTGCTGGGAAGACTTTTCTGTGCGGATGGTAGGCAGAAGCTTGCAACACAACAGAAACTTGCTGAGGTGTCGTCACTGATTACAGAAAACAAGGCTGGTCCAGTGGCATTTCTGGATGAGTGGATTTGTATGCAGTGAGAATTACCATTGGTTAGAAAAGCAAATTGCCCTCTGAAGGAAGGTAAAGAATAATGTTAATACAAGATAAAGGATGCTGAAATGAAGTACAACTTCTTATGGCACTATTTGGTATTGAAGGTCCTAAACAAACTCAGTATCTATTTTCTGGTGCTTCACAAAATAATTCGTGCAGGTGTGGTGGCTGTAGGAGCAAAGGTGACTGTGTCATGTTGGAAGCATTGGGTTGTGGCCGCGCAGAGGGGAAGCAGCCTTCCTTCAGGAGCCAGGAATTGCAATAAGAATTACGCTTTTCTTCCACTGACCAAGTGCTTTTCTTCCACTGACCAAGTGCTTTTCTTCCACTGACCAAAGTGCTTTTCTTCCACCGACCAAGTGCTTTTCTTCATGTACGAAAAGGAGTGACATGGGTCCAGCTCATGTTGTGGTTCCAAGCATTACTTAAGTAACTGTTTAATACCATTCTGGAAAGCCAAGGGGGTTTTGTTGTTGTCCTTTCAGGCCTGGTGGTGGTGGTTGTTTGGGGTTTGTTTTTTGTTTTTTTTTTTAATAGATGCCTGAAAATCTTAAGTCCAGTTTTGTTTGCCAGATTATTCAAAACTGTGCTACACTCACTAGCTCTCAGTGAAGGCAGATGGCAATGCTACAGTGTGGTTACTTCATTAAAAAAACAAAAACAAACCACCAGAAAACCAAACAACATGAAACTTATTTATTGAGGGCTTTATCTATATTTCCAGCATTCACATAAAAACACTTGGGAGTGCATGGCTATTAAAATAATTGGGACAGTGTAAAAGTAATCGGAAAACTTCCGAACAATAACTATTAGATACCTAGAAGAGATCTGCAAACGGTAGCTTTCTTAAGAGTTTGTATTATTTCATTTCAGTATACTGAGAATTATGAGGATAAAGAACATAATCGATCCCTTGAAGGTGCCAAGTGAGATGTTTGTAAAACACCATCACAGAGGTCTGCTTGGTACCTGTCAGAAATAAAACTGGTGATAACATAGAGCAGATAAGTTTTGAAAAAGTACTGGGTACTAATGTAAAGGAGGGAGAGAAAAGACTGAAATTAAGCAATTTGCTGTTTTAAGGATTGAAGTAAGCCCAGGAAATAAGATGCACCTTGAAATTCAAATGCGACTCTGATAGGCGTTTCTGTTTCTTAGAAATATGGTGGCATATTTCTTCAAGGCTTGCAGTGGGGGCAGCATTTTTTAAAAGCTATTTTATTGTAGAGGTAACGCATGAGAGAAGCTCACAAGTACTAGAAGGGTCACAGAAAGTGCACAAACCGCCGGTGTCTTGCAGATTCCCAGCCCTGGCTGTTTCCCATTGATGCAAGCGGAAAGCTGAGATGGAGTGGGGTCTATCAGCTGCTGCTGCAGCCCCCCACACCGGGGCAGCTCGCCCCTGGGCTGGGATCCCCTTGGCTGGGCTAAGCCAATCCCGTTGCCCTGGTGCCTTTTACCACCAGTGGAGAGATATGGGCAAGTGTGGGTATGGCTTCTCCAACCAGCTTGGGTGGTAGACGTGGTCCTTCTCTGCTGGCTGTGGAGGGGACAGGATAGACGGGCTCAGACACGGCTGCAATTTCTTGGCCATGTTGCTGCTCTTGGAAAGCTGTTTCTGAACCTGCTGAAGTGGTTAGAAGCGGTTTAATTTCCAGCATAAGTTTTTACTTTTCAATAGCATAATATCCTATAGTGATAACTTAAAGCTTGTTGCACTGCATTGTGTTGTGGTTTTTTTTTTCTCCTGTACTCTTCTGTGGAGTGAAGCATCTGTAAAACAGAAAAGATTTTTTTCAAGAGTAGCTTCCTTGTATCATCTCTTGAAGTTTATATAAATTATGTGGACCTAGTGGCAGTTTACAGAAGAGCAGTGGAAGAGTCTTTGTTCCCCGTCAGAACCTGTGCATGCACGTATATATCAGGTTTGAAAAAAACCACCAGGCACGACGAAGGTGTGTGATCATGCAGGCCAAAAGGTTTATGCAATTGGTCATCGCTTCCCACTGAAACTGGTAACAGGCATGGGAATTGCTGGAAATGGTCACTGCCTGTGCCTTGCATGGCTTGGGAAGAAACCCAGTCTCTACCACAGGAGGAGGGCTAGTTCAGGGCCAGCTTTTCAATCTCAATTGCTTTTTAAAGCAGTCGTGGTTTGTAGGTGTGTGGTAACAGAGGGAAGGGTGTAGCCAGCCTCTTTGCAATTAAAAAACAAATCTCATTACCAGCACACAGGCACTTTGCTGTGCCTCTCTGTGGTTCTGGGAGTTTTGGGATGGGTGAGTAAGTGGAGGCTGGAAGCAGGTTTGAAAGGTGAGGGACATGCTGGTGCTGGGGCTGAGGGCATCCCAAGGCTGAGATGTCTCACAGTGTGGTGGAGCTCCTCATGTCACCGTCGACATATTTAGAGGTGTATGTGCCAGTTCATTGACTAAAATCTCTTGGGTTTTTGTAGTAGTTGCTAAGCAACTGCAAAACACTTCAAACCGGTATTTTTCTTCCTTACCCTGGGACTGTCCTTGCAGCGAGGAGGGGAGAGGGGGAGTGAGGAGGGCAGTGGGGCAGCATGGTGGGGTGGCTGCCCAGCAGCCGCTCTCCGTCCTTCCACGCATCACTGCCAAGGTGATGGAGAAGCGCCCAGACTTGCACTGCTCTCCCCTCGCACATCCGCAACTCTTCTACGCTGTCACAGCAATTTCATTTTTTTTTTTGTGTGCATAAATACCAGCCTTGACAAGAGAAGACGCTGTATTTTAAACATTCTTCTGACAAGGAGCGAAATTCTCCAGGAAAACCTTGGTATTTTAAGGCAGGCAATCAGATGTGCAGCAAAGGGACGTAAAATGAGAGCTCTGCTGCCGCTGACCCACCGGTGCCCTTGCGCTCTCAGCGTGGGCATCAACGAAAATAACTTTCATTTTCACACAACCCCAGCAGTTCACATACTCTAAAAACAGCCAGGTGTATGAAACATTTTAGTGGTCGGCATGCCAGCTATTAAGATATAAATTCTACTGTTGGTATTTCAAGTTATTATTTCCCATAAATAATTACTTACATGTAAGGATTATGTTCAAATTAGTGCAGCTTGAAATTGGATGGTGCTTCATGCATTTTTATCATTAAAATACGATGTCCTCGTTGGCAGTAATTTAGTTTTGGTGTTTGATGTGTTTTCAAGCATCTTAGTTTTACAGCTGGTATGTCGTTCGGTGGAAAGGCGGCTGCGTGAGGTTTGATGATCCAGAGCCATTAGTTTGCAGTAACAACTATTGGTTCTCATCCTTATCAGTTTTTCTTTCCAATTAGGATGTAGCTGTTGGGACTTTTGGAGTGTGGGGCGATTATCTTACCTAATGATGTAAATGGGATAATCTTAAAGTAAGGATCTGTCCTTCAAAACAGCCGGGAAAAGAGCAGGTTGTGAGACCTCAAAAGTTTAGTGAGAAGTACCCCAGGCTGTGATTTTTGTGACAATCTACGTAAAAAGAGCTGGTGTTTCTTTTCTCATGTAAACAGAAGAGAATTAATCATTCAGAGAAGACTATACTAAAGTTCTTTTTCACACAGCATCTTTTATAATACAATAGGGCGGTGTACATTTGCTAATGCCTTTGAACTTAGAGTTTTCTTGTGAATTCGGACACTCGCAGATACAGGGCTTTCACTTTTTAGTGAACAGATAAGTTTGTGAGGCTTATAACTTTTTTTTTTTTTTTTTTTTTTGCTCAGGTAGGTGTTCAGTGCTGTATGTGAAAAATCCCTGAGCCACCTTTTTTTTAGTTATAGCCTATAAATGGTAATCAGCAGGAGAGAAAGCAACACACATAAATCATTGCAGCGTATTGCAGACTGTGCAACTATGCTAAACTAGACATTTAAAGCTTGGAAGTCAAGCAGGCTGAAGATAGTCAATGTTAGATTTGTGCTTCATGTGTAATTTCACTTTGGTGGCCCATTCATATATATGTGGCTTTTGAAAAGTATATCGTGTACTCTTCCCCCAAACTCCACCCATACAGCAGAAAGTCACTCTATACCTAAATAAGTGCATCCACATTGGAAATCACACAAATTAAACTGTAGTGCCATATATACATACAGAGAGAGAGAGAGCGTGCACGTGTGTACATATATATGCCACTATGCATATATATAGTATATTTTGACTGATGTATTTTCCCAAGCAGAAGATCCTTTGGACAGGAGAGCAGCTTCCACATGTGATTTCTGGAAAGCCTGGGGTTGGAGGGGGACAGGGATCCTGGGTTACTGGCTCATTGCTGCTCTGTGTTGCAGCAGAAGGTGAGGAGCAATTCTGTGGTCGTATAAGTCTCCTTGGAGGGATTTGCATAGTGTCTTTGGACACTGTTTCCTCCTTTCCCTCCAGCTTTCTGAAAGGAATATAAATTATAGCCAGTTGTTTCAGTAAATTATTCAAAAATGCTTTGGCATTACCTCTCAACTATAAATGATAGCATCATCTAAAAGAATAAAAACCAGTCAGCCAGGTCAAGAGTAGATAAGTTGAATATTTGACATATTCTCCCACTAATAAAAGTGAGTAAAAATTCCTATTAATTCTCATAATAAAAAAATCTCTAATTTCACAAATCATTGAACTCAGTGATCAACTTAGAACATTAGTTCTATTGGCAAGCGATATTATAAACCAATATATCTAGCTCCAATGACTTTTTTCTCTTACTTCAATGCAGGAAGAGTCGGAAAAAGTTCATATAATCTCAATATTTTTCCAAAGATAGTTATGACCAGTAAGACCATAGGAATACCCCAAGGAGGTTGATACCCCAAGCAGGCTTATGACAAAAAATATTTATATACAATGAGATGCAATCTTTTAATAGAAAATATCCAAATACAAGTCTTCAAGATTTTAATTTGAATACTTGATGCTGTTTGAATAAAGGTCATTGCATGAAAACTTGCTGAGAGAGAGGGATGGGGCTCCTTGTCCTCATGGGATCCTGTGGTAGCCCTTGTACAACTGCTGCATGGTGTGGCTCGGTGATGAGGACTGGCTGTACTGAGAGCACTTATTCTAAGGGTGATGTTGGGGTTTTTTTTGAGATCTAAAGAAACTCATATTTTTATCAAGTTTGCGTGAATTTAGGACAGATACTCTGGTCTGTGTGGATGTGATGACTGTGAAGATGATGTCTCCAAGGTGATCGGCTCTGGTGCAGGCATGTTCTGCAGCAGAGCGGGGGATTGCGGCATACAGGGGGGTTTCTGAGCAGGGGGGACCCCAGGGGAGCACAGAGACCCCCCAGTAGCTGGCAGCTCTCACGAGAGCAGCTGACAAGGCCTGGGTGGGCCCAGGAGTAATGAGGGCCACCCCCAATCCCACAAAAGGCAGCCCCAGGCAGCACCAGATGGCAAAAGCTGCAGCTCTGGCTGAGCAGTTTGCACCGCCTACCCCAGCAGTGGCCGATGCCTCCATCCAGATGGAGCTGCTGAAGGGGAGAGGCTTGCAGTGCAGACCTCAGACTGAAGAAAGTACCCAAACCTTTCTCCTGAGGCAGGGACAAGCAGCAGGACCTGCCTGCAAAAAGTGTGCCCAGGTAGAGGACCTCCTGCAGCGGGTGGCTGAGCTGCAGGAGATGGTAAGAAGGTGGTGTAACATCAGGAAGGCTGAAAAGGAGTCAGATAGCTTGTTCCAAGCGCAGTCTGCTGTGGCCAAACAGCCAAAACCCCCCCCACTGGCACACTCAGAAGGGAGGGGGGTGAATAATGGAGAAGAAGGGAAGCTTGCAATGGCAAGGACCAGCAGGAGGAAGAGAGTTCCCCTGAAGCCTGAGGTGCCCTTGCAGAACTGCTTTGCCGCTCTGTGGACTGAAGAGGAAGGACCCGTCACACCAGGAGAGATGCTGGAGCTCAGTCAGCCAGCCCGATCAGCTCCCCATATAACAACCAGCGCAACTAAGAAAAGGCAATGGGTGATAGTAGTAGGCGACTCTCTTCTGAGAGGTATGGAGGCACCCATTTGCCAACCTGACGCATTCTCTAGAGATGTGTGTTGCTTACCAGGGGCTTGTATCAGGGATTTTCCTCTAAATGGGGGAGTCATGGATTTGACAGATGGAACACTCAGTAGATAAGGAGTTGGCTGGATGGTGGCGCTTGAGAGTTGCAGTCAATGGCTCAATGTCCAAGCAGAGACCAGTGACAGTGGCATTCTTCAGGGGTCGGTATTGGGACTGGCGCTGTTTAATGTCTTTGTTGGCAACATGGACAATGGGATTAAGTGCACTCTCAGCAAGTTTGCTGACAACACCCAGCTGTGTAGCGTGGTTGACACACTGGAGGGAAGGGATGCCATCCAGGGGAACCTTCGTAGGCTTGAGAGGTAGACCCATGCAAATCTCAAGAAGTTCAACAAAGCCAAGTGCAAGGTCCTACATGTGGTTCGGGGCAATCCCAAGCACTAATACAGGCTGGGTGGAGAATGGATTGAGAGCAGCCCTGAGGAAAAGGAGTTGGGGATGTTGGTTGATGAGATGTTCAGCATGACCTGGCAATGTGTGCTTGCAGCCCAGAAAGCCAACCATATCCTGGGCTGCATCAAAGGAAGCGTGGCCAGCAGGTTGAGGGAGGTGATTCTGCCCCTCTACTCTGCTCTGGTGAGACCCCACCTGGCGTACTGCATTCAGCTCTGGGGCCCCCAACATAAGAAGGACATGGACCTGCTCAAGTGATTCCAGAGGAGGGCCACAAAGATGACCAAGAGGGCTGGAGCACCTCTTCTATGAAGACCAGCTGAGAGAGCTGGGGTTGTTTAGAGAAGAGAAGGTTCTAGGGAGAACTTACAGCAGTCTTCCAATACCTGAAGGGGGCCTACAAGGAAGCTGGAGAGGGACTTTTTACAAAGGCATGTAGTGATAGGACAAGAGGTAATGGCTTTAAACTGAAAGAGGGTAGATTTAAATTAGATACAAAGAAGAAATTCTTTACTCTGAGGGGGGTGAAACACTAGAACAGGTTGCCCAGAGCAGCTGTGGATGCCCCATCCCTGGAAGTGTTCAAAGCCAGGTTGGATGGGGCTTTGAGCAACCTGGTCTAGTGGAAGGTGTCTCTGCCCATAGCAGGGGGGGTTGGAACTTAGTTGATCTTTAAGGTTCCTTCCAACCCAGAACGTTCTATGATTCTATGTCTTTTGAATGTTGAACTTTATATGTTTTTAACTTGGATGTTCTCAGTTTGACGACTTTCTGATCAAGGATGGCGGGTTGACTTTTAGTGCCATTTAACATGCCCCAGGGTATCTCAGACAGCATGATGGACAGGATCCTGATATGTAAGAAGATCTGAGAATGAGGTGTCACTGTGTTTTAAATAGTATTGTGACAAGGAAAGAGTATCTTCTGCTTGTGAGCAGTCTGCAAAAGTAAGACCAGACATGGGGTGTTAAAAATTTGTATGCCTGGGAACTGAAACTATAGAGACCCTTAGCAAGTCTTAACAACTGCTTCTTTGTTGCTGGTGGTGATGATTCTTTTTCTGCTTACACAGGATCTATTCCTGCATGATAAACAAAACCAGTTCTGTGTGTAACTTAATAATAATTTTTAAAATGCTGTAGGAATAGTTAAAAAACCAAGCACAAACAAAAAAACCCAACAAAAACCCAAACCCCCAAAACTGAAAAAGCAAGAACTTGCTTGGTCATTAACTTGATGATAGGGGATGTATAAAAAGTGGTCCATTTTGGTAGTACATTATGTTACCATGGTAACATTCACTTACTAATTTAGAAACCCTTCAGGCTAGTTTTGAGAACACTAACATTGCACTAGTATACCAAAACATGAAAAGACTTATTGTCAAAGTAACAGCTAAATGTTTAGGATGAGCCCTGTAGATACATGTGCACTTCCCCCCCCCCAATTTCTATTAGGATTCACATTGTTTATGTTAGAAAAAAGATTTGTGACCAGAAACAAATTAATATTCATTTATCTTAATGGTTGTACTGTTTTTCCTTTTAAATTGTTTTATTTCCTTCTTGGAATTGGACCTTTTCGAGTCCCATCGTGAAAGCCACTGTAGATGCAACTGCTTAGCCCCCTGGCTCCAGGGGGCTGTTGTTAGGGGTACCTGCTTTCTGCTCCCAATACATAGGCTGTACATCATACTCCGAGTCCTGGATATTAACAGGTTTTCCATCATTTTATTTGCATGCAATCACAGATTTTTTTCCAACTGTATTGATTTGTATCAGCTGTACTTATATTGGGGAGTTTTACTACTGGGTTTTTTTCTACATGTTTGGAAAAAAAAAACACTAGTGATTCAAATGTCCTGTTGAAATGCTACATAACTAGTATTATACTTAGTCTCAATAAACAAAAAAAAAATTAAAATTGCCAGCAGTAGGGAGGATAAAATACTCACTGGGAATGCAGTGCCTGATTCCATGAGATGTCTCAATGTCACTGTTGCTTACTATATCGATCATTTCCATAATCTTCTTGTAAAAAACCACCAAACAAAATCACCTCTTATAACCCCCTGTCATGGGTAACTTCCTATGCAGTGGAGTAATTTGTAGGCTCAACTCCTCGAACGTGTTCTCCTAACACCCTCTAAGGCTGCCGTGAGCCCCTTATTTCTTGTTGAGGTTGGCGAGACCTGCGGCAGTGTGGGACTAGCAAGGCGTGAGCATGCCGGGGGTGCTGCTAAGTTGTGGTCTTTTCACCAGATCTCATTGGCAATATTTCTTCATTCACAGTAGAAAATGCCACATGCTTTTCTGTTGCGTATCAACTTATGTGCACACAACTGGATTTGTCACTTCTTTACCTAACTCAGTTATGTTAAGCGAAGCCAATCTTAGCATGGGAAATAAGCAGTATTTATTAGATCTCAGTTGAATTGATTCTGCAGTCTAATTAAAGAAGACTTTTGCCAGGAAAGAAATGCCAAGAAGATTGGAATATCAGGAAATACAGTTAAAACAGAGTTGAGTGAACAGTAACCTCCTTTGCACAAGTGAGTTTAACCAAATCTGCTTTGTAGTGACTTGGTATGCTTCTTGTTTCATGATAATTTCTTAAATCTTTTTTTGGGGGCAGTGGTAGGTTTTAATCTTATTTTTTAAGTGGTACTAAAATGGCAGATCTGGAAATCAACAGCTAGGATTGGATTGCAACACCAGCTTGGCCAAAATCTACGCTGCTCTACATTCTGAGCTTTTTTTAAAAAAAAAAAAAAAAAAGAAAAAGAAAAAAGGAAAAAAGGCATTTCCAGCTTTTCTGGTCGTAAGGATTACTGTTAAACCTGCGAGCAGAATGCAGCTGAAGCAATCATATCCTCGCGTGTCTTGTACTACCCAGAGCTTGGAGATGTTTCATCTACCATGCCAGCCGTGGAGGGCGTTGACTCTGAAGTGGAACAACTGCAAGCCATCTCTGAAGGCTGCTCTATCTTCTCATCTGAACATGCAGCGAGTGCTCCTATGAAGGATGAGGGGGGAAAAACCCAAACCAAAACAATGCAATGATGTGTTCGTGCCAGGTTTTCCAAGCTTTCCCATAAATGTTAATGCTGTGCAGGAATGAATTTATAAGGAGCAGCCAGCGCTGTGAGCAGGGCATGTCAGACGCAGATGCTTATATTAAATAAAATAGTTAACATTAAGATTTTTAAAGAAAAACTGAACAAACCTATAGGAAAGCATCCACATTTCTCTCAATTAAATGCACCCAGAATTGCGTCAGGCTATAAATGGTGCTGCTCTTCCTTGTCCTCCCCTCCTTCCTTTTGAGGGGAGGACAGTATTTTTATCCTGGATCGATTCTCTATCCTGAGTGTGCCTGTGCCCCTACAAGTAGTTGCACCAGTGTAACCCGAAGGAAATTTTGGAGGAGAGAGAAAGGTCTTGCTGTCATGCGGGAGGTGGGCAAAGCCACGTTCTTTCTGTAGTACGGCTCCCTGCAGCCTTATTCAAGTGCAGCGGGTGCCTGCAGCGACCCATCCTCGTCACCGTGCCTCTTCTCTCGGCAGCCTGACCCTGCCTAGCCACTTGATCTACAGCATTGTGGTGATGTGCTGCTGGGCCAAAATGGCCTTGTATTAGGTCAGAGAGGTAACGGATCAGTGCTGGAACAGTACCTAAGGAAGCTGGTCTCAGACTGGGGTGGGCTCCAAACCAGATCTCAGGGTGAGGCTGGGGCACATGTCCATGGGCGCCTTCCAGGGGCACTTTGGTGTTGGAGGTAGCACAAAGGGGAGCACTGGCAGGGACGGGGATAGAGCGGGTAAGAGCCCAGCTTCATCTCATCAGCCTCATCAGTAGGGGTGAAATGCAGACCATGTCTGAACGGCCAAGTTTCCGTGCTCGGTGGCGAGAGCGAGCCTCAGCCACTGAGACCGCAGCTGTGGTGTTTTCCAGCTTGGCTGTGCTCCCCCTTCCCCTGCAGCGTTGCCATCCATCCCAGCCGGATGCCACGGCGCGGGGGAGCGCGTGGCGGCACGTGCTGCTGCGCCAGCCCAGCTGCCTTCCAGCTGCCCGCCGCTCCCTTCCCCCTGCAAAACCAAATATATATTTAGAGTTTGAATTGCATCAGCTAGCGAGAACATTTTCGTATTTCCACCTGCTTCGCTCCTTATAACTTAGTTACAGCAATGGCATTTGGGAATTATCTAGAGATTAAAAAAAACCCTGTAAGTCTATCTGGATTTACCTACCTAAAATGTATTCTGACAACAGTGATTGAGTTGAAGAACTTGTGTCCTGCCTGAGCACCGTGTTTAGTTTTCCCAGTTCCATCTCCCTTTGCTACTAAATGTATTTTTTAGACATCTGAGAAGCTTTTCTCATCTGTGGTTGCTAGAGGACCAGTATCCCAAGGTTTTCCAAATTTGAAATAGCATTAGGGTGATTCTGGGAGCAGTTACCCATCATCCAATTGATTTCAGAGGGTTGGGGGGATATCCTTTTTTCTTTTGTTTTTGTGGGTTGTTTTGGTTTGGGTTTTTCCCCTTTAAGTGTACTATTTGCCTGCCTGCCAGTTGAGGAGACTAATGCATGAAGACAAAGCTGAGGTCTGCCTCCAACAGAAGCAACCACCCGCTGCCATGCTGCGGTACAGAATGTGAAAGCAGAGGCTGGTTTGTTTCTTTCCACACCCCAAATCCAAATGCCCGCTCACAGCCTCCTGACGCCAGCTGTTTGAGGGCCGCTTTGTGAACTGCCAGTACAGGCAGCTTGGCCCTGTCCTGTCCCCATCCCTTCACCTGAAGGAAGCTTTAGGGCCATCACCACCGGGGTGTTGGGGCTGTCCCTTCCCACAGAGGTGGGGTGCTCTTACCCACAGCCCCTGTGCCAGTGTCCTGTTGGCACTTAAGGTTTGGGTTTATGTGCTGGTGCAGTCCAGACAGGTTGGATTTATAGAATAATGACCCAGGCTCCTTTTTCAAGCATGTGATTTGGATATTTTTTTTTTTTATTGTATGTTTTTCTGCTAAGACAGCATGTATCCTCCTCGTTCCAGGGTGTATTTGTGTCTGGTTTATCCTCGATTCCCTGAACACCTAAGAAGAAGTAACTGTGGTACTTTACCCACCCAGCGATGCTCCTCAACGGGAGAGAGATGGCTTGCAGGGCTGCTCATTCACAATTTGTGTTCCCAGTATCCCAAGCTTTTATTTACCTATGCATTAATATTTGCCATGCCTGATGAGGCTGGGTTTTGCTGTTGGTGGCAGTGACACAAGTTGCATGTTTTCTCACAGTCTAGCGAAGGAATAGACGAAGACCAGAGCTGTTGTCAGGACTGGAATTAACATACCATATGGTGTCTATATCACCTTTGTCTTGTATCGTTTTTTTTACTGGGGAAAAAATTATTGCGAAGAGTCTTTTATATCCAAACTCAAGTCTACAGCCCAAATTGTATCTCTCTTTTCCCCAGGTTCCTGCATAATGTGTGCAGGGGCCCTGTTGTTCTTAGACCAGCAAATAAAAAAAATAACTCCTCGGGTGCTAAAGATAACCTAACTATAACTATCTAAAGAATTATTTTCCACTACTTCTTACATTTTAAGCAGCAACGTTGTTTAGTATTCCCAGTAGGTTGGCACCTCTTGAAGTGTCTATTTTTCTCAAAACCAGCAATATAATCTCTGATCTGTGGGTCTGTTACTGATGTTTTGTCTTGTTTTTCCTCAGTTTGCTGCTTCCTATTGCTTTATTAAAGAAGTCAGCCTAAGCTTATATAACTTTAATTCTGTCAGTTGTTGGGGCTTTTTTCTTCAAAACAGGTTATATTTCATTTGTGCCAGGACTTTAAGACAAAATTGCTTCAGCAAAAGTAATCTAATGGGTAGTGTGATAAAACAGGATTTAACTGTTGCATTTTTCTTGAAAAGCTTTGTCCTGCTTTGTCTCTCCAGAAGACTTCAGTTTTGTCCTTTCTAAATTAAACTGATGATACAGAGGGAGTTCAGATGCTGTACAAACCACATTCAAATTAGGAAGAGTAAAAATACAAGTCTGGACAAATATTTGAAGTTCAAAAGACTCTGAAGAGGTCAGGAACATAAAACAAAATGCAAAACTGTAATTAACTTTACAAAAGATAATCCCAAATAAAACTGTTGCAAGTAATAAAGAGACTTCAAAAAGGGTAATGCCAGAGGAAACTTGGGAATAATACCAGCAAGGGTCTGAAATGTAACGGGGGGGCTATTACAGCTATTGGCTGTATAAAGATGCATGCTGCGGGGGAAAATAGCAGCTCTGAAGGCCTGATCCTGACCCCACTGAAGCTGGTGGAGGATCCCTACTGATGTTGGTTGGCCTTGCAACGAGCTCTGGGTTTCTCTTGTGTGGACACCTCAAATGGGCAGTCAGCTGCAGATGCTTTATCCCTTGGAGGAAATCAATGATATTGGAAGGATATCAGGAAAGATAAGCACAGATACAAGGAATAAAATGGAAGTACAAAAGGAATTTTCAGCGTAGGTGATTGTAAGAAGAATGAGGGATTACCAGAGAAAAATATAAATAAAATTTCTTTAATATTCATTTTGTAGATGCATAAACCCGGAGAAGGATCTCCTACAGAAATTGGGAAGAGGCTCTAGCACTTGTGGTCTCTAGTACGAGATGTAGCAATTCATTAGCTAAAAGACAGTAGAGAATAATCTTCAGTTGGCAGGGTAATGGACTGGAGAAGGGATCAGCTCTTTTTCCTAACGTCTGTAATTCCTAATTGCTAATTAGCCTTTTATATGTGTGAAAGTTATAATAAGACTGCCTGTCGCACTGATTCTCCTGCAAATCTCTCATCAGAGAAAGAAATTGTATCCCATGAATGAACTTTGCTGTTTCTCTAAAAACCTATTAACTAAATTAGACAATACAAACTCTACTTATTATGGCAGGTTTGGTTTCTGTTGTCATGATATAGAGGTGCTGCTGGGTTTTCTTCCAATTACAGTTTCATTTTCAGCTCTTTCATGTAACTTCTCTCCATTTACATGAAGTGGGGTTTTTTCCCCCAACGTTGGATCTTTTCTGATACATCTCCTTACTATCTTTTCTAAAATTGAAAATCAGCCTCCAAGTAAAACATTTACTGATCTGTGGATTTATCCAAAACTCCTTAAAATAAACTTTCTTCTCATACCGTGTCCCATCCAAACTGTATTTCTCCTCTGTGAATCATTTGCAGTGCTCCATGACAGGCTCGGCTGCTTTCGTTGCTGGTGAATATTCAGTAGGTGTAGCTTCTCCGGTGAGCCCTCTGTTAATGTTTGGCTAAGCCTTGGCAAATCATTTTCCCTTGCATTGCTCGTACCGCCTGTTGCTCAGGGACGCCCGTGGGGGAGCAACGCAGCTCTGAACCAGTAGGGTAAGAATTCAGGGTGAGCTAAAATACCTCGTATCAGTATCTGTTAAGCTTTTCCCTTCTGGATTCATGTGTAGTTGACCACCACAGTCATGTAGGAACCGTTCTTCTATAAAAACATTCTAGTTGCTGTGTTGTGCGGAGCATATAATCCTTACTTTTCTTATTTTTTGTTTCAAAGAACTACAGGGGGGAAAACACCACGCGTTGAATCCAACAACTAGAAAGCAGTCTGAGTAGGCGCGGGTGCAGAGGAGCCGTCGGAGCTTGCCCTGCCATGCTGCTCTGGGACGGCTTCAGCCGCTGTGGGAGGCTGGGTGCTGGGGATTGCTCCCCTCCAGCCATTTGGGGAACAGCAGAGCCCCAAGGGAAGAGGGTTGGGGTTTTCCCCCTTTCACCTTCCACGAGCACACGACCCGGCTACATTTCTCGCCTTCCTGCAGCAAGAAGTTACTTCCTCAAGGAGTTTTACTGGCTCGAATATGGCAGGGTTGGCTCATTTGCAGAAAAGTGGGTAGGCTGCCCCTTTGATGCCTGAAGCGCCGTATTTATCATTAGCAAGGTCCGGCCTCTGCACCGGCTCCCCCCCGGCGTTTGTCAGCGCTGAGCCGAGGTGCCGGCGCGGCAGCGAGCAGCCTCCAGCAGCGATAACGCTTATCGTGTGTGCTGCTGGCTCAGCTCTGCTTTTCCTCACATGGTGACAATTTCTGCCTGCCGTCGGTCCCCCCGTTGTGTCCCGGTCGTGCAGGCAGTGAACCCAGCCGAAGGATGCACATTCACGCGGTGTTAACGTTTGCACCTTCAGCCTCCAGCAGCAAACTTAGGGAAAGTCAATTCTTCTTCCCAACCACCTCGGCCCTTTCCTGACATCTTCAGCGTTAAATATCTTCCCTGCTGACTTTCTTCTTTAAATTGCATTGGGGGACTGTTGTCTAATTCAAGACGCAGGTCCGCAGGAAAACAGCCAAGTGTGGAAAAACACACCGTTGCCGTTCTCTGGGATCAGAGCGGCACAGGTGACCTAAATTTGAAATGCTCCGTACTCCGTGGCTGATCCAGCATCCTCGGGCTGCAGCCTGCCTGCCTGCTGCAGTTGCAGACTAAGAAGGGCTTTTGTTGAGGAGCAAGATCTCTGCCAGTTTAATCTACTGAAATTTGGCCACCGGAAATCTGGAACAAAATGGAGGGAACTAAAGAAAGCAAGAGAAAGAAATGCAAAAAAAAAAGAGAAGTTGTACTTGAGAAGCTTGACCAAAGCACAGGAGCTTGCGTTTTGGTCATACGCTGGGGTGTGTTTCAGCAGTTCAATTTGTTCACTTTCTAGAACAGGCATGAAATTGCTGTATTTGTGTATATGGATCATGATAATGGGTTACAAAAGCAACACATTAGCTTTTTTGGGTGGGAGGAGAAACCAAGCTGCCTGAAGGGAAAACATTTCCTTTTTTTTTTTTTCCTTTTTTTGCAAGAGCTCCTTTTTTTATTGTGTGTGTTGCTGTTGCCTGCACTGATGATGGAGAGCATCTTTGCAGTCTGCATAAACTGATTCAGCGGGTGGCCAACTGTGCTCGGTGCGTCCTCCAGGTCACGGCTGCCACCGTTTGCTGCTGTTTTTTACGCGTGCATGAGCATGGGCACACAGGTACAAGGTACAGAAGTGCAAGTTTTAGGAGCACTTGGCAACAGCCCCCGCACATGCCAGTCGTGATGCCTGCTCACAGAAAAATACAGAAGAGAAAAAGCCAGGGAGGTTTTCCTGAGGAATAGTAAGATACAGCTTGTAGAAGCACGCCTTGTTTTGCTTTTGCTGTTAAAAGCAGGTATGTTTTGGTTTACTTCCAGGCCACAAAATGTTCCTGACTTCTTTCCTGATCCCCAGTGATGGCACCAGTACCACCCCAGGGAAGGGGTCCTGGCTTTCCCTCCTGGACAAAGGGACAAACCCTGGGCCAGCAGTGATGATCCAGGAATATTTTTGCCAGGTCCGTCTAACCAATAAAACAGTTGTTTTGGTAGGGGGTTTGAAACCAACAGAAGTGAGGGTTTGGGGTAGGTTCCCCACACACGCACCTTCTCCTTGATTACACGAAGTTTCTGGGTGGTTGCGCTGGTTGAACAGTCCAGAGAAAAACAGGAGCATTCCTGCAGGGGCTTGCAAGAATTTATACCGGGTTTTGCTGACACCTATTTTTATATCAGAGATGGCAAAAGCATACTGACATATCTAGTCTATCTGCTTGGGAATGGAGATTTCATTTCCATATGCATCCAGTCTTGCAGGGGGTTTAATAAGTTGGGTGACTTGTTTTAGCTCATCTGCACCTCTCCCTTCCCCTGGAACTGATCCAGAAAAGGCTTTGAGAGAGAAGGGTTTTTGGGGGGCAAGGAGATTTGATTTGAATCACAGGGGAAAAATAGAAAAGTTTCACAAAATTTGATGGATAAATTGGATATCCTATAGTTTTTGTCGGTCTAGAAGTGTTTTGTTCTGTTCTCGCCGAATCCTAGTAATCTGTGGGGATGCTGATCCTCTGTTAATTTTATTCTTTGGTATCTTAATCTAGGAGCTAAATAACTTCTTTAATGAAATGGGTTCATTTTCTATGTCTGGCAGTATTTCTGACACTTCTCACTTATTCTTATCTTCCCCTGCTGTGAGGTAAATTCTGTTTACTCTTCATAAAATGTTTTGCATCATAAACAATGACATTTTACTTAAGATCTTAATCCTGCTTTGCAGGAATTGAAAAGTATGCTGGGGAGGGAAACAGTGATTTTTCTGGAGTTCAGGGTAAAATATATAAGTAAATACTGTAACTGCATTTATTTTTTTTTATATATATATAATGTATAAAAAAGTTTGGATTTCCAATGATTTCTTTCCAAGTTTTAAGTTATTTTTCTCGCACACTGAAATTAGTAGCAACATTTGGCATCTCAATGATTCATTTTCTACTGTAGCTACTGATGATGAACGAAAGATGATAAATTAAGTAAAAAAGCTATTTTGAAAGGATTAGTAAGATACTGTAAAAAAGTTCAAGAACTTTTAGAGAAATTTTCACTATTTTGTATTTATCCTCCAGTGCACGCGTGGCATCACATGAAAAAGGTCGAGTCTGCTACACTGGTATAATTTGGCCCTTTACTGTGAAAATGTAGTACATATGGATTTATTTAGCATTTTGGTGGTTCTCCCCCCTGCAAGTTAGTGTGCTTCTATATACATCAAGAGAAATGCACATATGTATTTAGGTGTTGCACATTTACTGACATGAATTTCTTCAGAAATACCAGTAGTTGTTCACCTTTGTGCACCATGGAAAACAGGTATAAAGAGATAATAGTTAAACTTTATTTTGATCCACTGAGAAGAAAAGGAACACATTTCCCCAAAGACCATGTCCAAAAAACCAGGATATTATGTGGGTTTGCTGAAGTCCTGTAGCAAGTACAGAAGTCTAGGAGAAACCAGGATGAAGGAATAAAGACCAGTAAACAGTTGTTGAATTTAAGTTTCACATCGTTACTGTCCAAATGTGTTTTATTGTCAGATTTTTCTTGTTCTGTCTTTTGCCTCCCATACATTTTAAAATATGAAACTTATAAACCTGATTTTTTGATATGCCTACTTATATTAGAGATGGCAAAAACGTACTGACACATCTAGTCTGTCTTGTCTTGTCCCTTTTGCTTTTATCCGCATATTTTAATCCAGAAATTGTATTGATATTCAGGCTTTTAAAAGAACTTCACAAAATCAGTGGTTTAGTGCATAGTTTGTCACTTTTAATTTCATAACAGCTCTAAGATAAATAAATAAAATAATAAAATCTTTACAGCACAAGGGCAGGCAGTTTTTGTGATAACAGCTTTCCATATAAGATTACTGCTAAAAAGGAGAGGAAGTGCTGAGTTTCATAATTCACTGAAGTTTGACACTTTTAAAGTTTGTATTATAACAGCACTTCATAGGCTATAGATGGGGCTGTTTCAAGTTCTTGTAAATCTGACTTTATGAGGCTTTAATGTTCTGTGGGCTACTAAAAATCACTCTAGGATTGAATGCATGAAATGAAAAATTTGGTGTTTGTAATATATTGTAATGCTCAGGGCATTTTGTCATCTTGGATGTTTTTTCACCAAAATTTCATTGTGGAAATGGATTTTGGAATAAATCTTAAAGCTCACCTTCTTTGTGTCTGAGGGAAGAGGGGAAAAAAGAAAGGAGGGGGGGAGACAACCCAGAAATACAAGGCTCACATCTGCGTGGTAAAGTTTAAAGTATCAACACGAGCATTTGGCACCGGAGAAAAGGGTGTAAATATTTAGGGTGAAACATAGTGTAATAATTACTAATAACATTTTCACATGGTTAGAGCACAGGCCCCATGAGCTACAAAGGATAAGCTGTAAGTCCCAGAAAGTTAGCTTTTCTGGAAGACTGCCCCTCTGCACTGCAAGTCTCTCCATGTTTAGGAAGTCTGGGGTTAAGCAGGAGAGGAAACGGTCTGACCCGAAATTTTGAGCTTCTACAGAGTTTTTGCATCGTATCATTTGAAGGATTCACCCGCTTGGCAACATAAATAGAAAATGCAAACGGTTAAGAGGGGTGGTTAAAAATATACGTCTTGCTTACACACAAGCAGAGGTGAGTAAGGCTCCAAGTCAGCCGTTAGTCAGCACGCCGTGCTTCGCCGTGTAAGTGGCCGTGATGCGGGCTGCGCGGGGCTGCTGTAACACCCTCCCCAGAAGCTTCGCCCCCTTCCCTTTGCGGCGGTGATGCGAGGCCAATTAAAAGTTTGGCTCGGGAATACTGTATTAAAATTACCCTCAATCCACATGCCAGTTTGTAATTCACACTAGTTGTGTTCACTACTAGAGTGGTCGTTTCTGGCTCGGTTGTCTAACGTGAAAAGAGCGGGGTATCGCGTGCCAGGGTGACAGCCAGCCCCCCCCCCGTGACCTGCCAGCAGGGCTTTCAGTGGCCTCCTCTGGGGGGCAGAAAATAGGTTTAAGAGCGATAAACATAAGGGCGGGAGGGACCCTGGAGTGAAGACCTACAGATTTCTCTCCGCCACACTCCTTTCCCTGTTTCTGTGGGCTTGAAGTCTCATTAGTTTCCTCAGTGAGGAATAAAAAGCTTCCAGAGGGTCAGGTGTTGGTGCCAGTAGCACACTATCCTTCTTTACCAGATCGTGGTTTCCTGAGCATCTCTGACATTGCTGTTCCCGGCCATTTCCATGCACAGGGCAAGTTGCACGGCATTTGGTTGTTGTTGGGCGAAGAAGAGAGAATTGGGGAAGCTATTGTCTCTGCCCACCACATAAACCACACCGTGCGGACCCGAGAGAGCCCCAGCAATCACAAAATCTGTGGCATGCCACATACATTTTGGACAACAGCACACCATTATTTTTATATTATATTTTTTATATTATTTGTTTGTAACTCAGCTGCTGGGAGGGACGCTGTGTGCTGCGCTGTGCTTATTCAGGCCAGCAGAGATAACCGGGCTTGTGTGGCACAGGTGCACAAGAGACCTGCCAGGACAAGAGGGGAAATTAGTTTAGGATAAAAGCAACTCATAAGGACAGTGTGTGCTGTCACCTCGGTCCCTGGCAAGGTGGCCAACTGCCAGCTCCTCCTGTCCAGCTCCTACACAGCCCTAAGCACGGCTTAAGATGCAAGAGCTGTTTTGTCTAATGCTGTTATGTGTAGGCAATTGCAGAAATTTTTCTAACGATTCGAATGGGATGGTAGGAAATAGTTCTTTAGATTTTTTAGATATTTCCTACCTTCTGGGTATTGAAGAAGCTATGGTCTACAGGCTCCATTCCGTTTCTTTCCATTAGATACTTGACTTGAGGGAGGGAGAGATTTGCCTGTGAAACTTTGTCCCCTTCAGATATCCTCCATGGAAAAAAACAAGACTTTTTATTAGTATTGTTTTTACTACACTTGAACACTTTATATGCTGTATTGTTTACTCGTGTTGTCTAACTTGAGCTTAAAAACTGTCCGGCAGCCGGGGACTTGTTTCCCTAGCTCTTGTCCATAAAGAATTATTGGAGGGGAAGAGAAGTTCCCCCAAGAAGCAAGGCAAGGGCAGGAGCTCAAGGTAGGCACACCAGGGCTCCTTCTAGAAGAAGGGAATTAAGGTATCTTAAGTTTGGTGGCATGAATACTCTACTGGCCTCGATCCATGTTGTGCTGAAGTCATGCTCTGTCAGGCAGGACAGTTATTCAAGTGTCCAATATTGGGACCGTGTGTGGTAGCAAAATCCTTCCACAATGATGATACCTGGTTGGAATGTATCTGGTTGCATGTTAGAAGCATGAAACGTAGGAGGTTTGGGGTTTGGAAGTATGAAATAGTGTGCCTTCAGACAGTTGTGCAGCTTCAGTGTGAGGAAGACTGTGGAGGATGGTTTCGCAGGAGTAATATGAAAACATGCGTGCTCATTTTAACCCTCTTTGCCTTCTCTAGTTTTATTTCAAAATGCAGAAGCTGTACTTTATCCAGTTTCTGTTCCTGGTGATGGTTTAGTTAAGGGGCAGAAACACGGACCAGTTTAAACACAGAGCAGTTGTTTGCTTTGTTTCCAACGTTCATTGGTATCAGCCAGTGCGTGGTGAATTGGCAGCACAGCAAGTCCTGTGATAAGAGTGAATGTCTGGGCCATAGACTTGTGCTCCAACTTGAAATCTGCTGGGTATCTCCTGCTCTGAATGGGATTGAACGTAACTGGGGGGGGGGGGGGGGGGGGGGTGTGTGTTATTACATATAGTGAGAAAACATCTGAGTGATTTTTCTTCTTGAGAGGTGCTGTTCAGATCTGAAGCAGAAACCTCTCCGTGTTAACATTATTACGCTGAGTAACCATCTCTGCTTCTGCTGTGGAGGTCACCAAATAAAGCCAAGTTTAGGCACATATATACCTTTAATGGCATAACCCTTGAGGGGTGGCTTTGTGTACTTGTCTACTACCAGGTCAGAAAATAGGAGTAGTCTTATGAAGCCCTTTGCCACGTGTTTGTTAGGCTGTAAAAGCACAGCAGCAAGGGTGGCTTTTGCATTGTGTAGAAAGTGAGTTCTTCCTTAGAAATCTGCTTATTTTTACTTTTGAGTGTGTGGGGATTTAACTAAAGAACATGTGTTCACACAGTTGTGCTATTTAAATTAATGTGGGGTGACTCAGTGTGTATTCACTTCTGTCATCCCACAGCGGCTGCGACAGAACATTTAATTGTCTGAAGACAATGCAAAGAATGGTAGCATTAAAACAGCATTGTAATTTCACAAGATGATATTCTGTTCCCAGAACTGTGACGTGACAAAGAGTTTTGCCATTTTCAGACAGGGGAGCAGGAGCTGACCTGCAGCACAAGCAGAGCCCTCTGCTTCGGCTGGGCTGGGCTGGGCTGGGCTGGGCTGGGCTGGGCTGGGTGGCCTCTCTCCAATCCCATTTAGTGGGAGCTGCACTGGGGTTTGCCACAGCAACGAGCACCGGGCTGTGCTGAGAGCTGTCATAACACAGCCATCCACCAGCACCGCATACCTGCCACCCCATCCTGGAGAGCCGAAACATCTGGGAGGGCATGCACCGCTTCTGGCCGCCCCTTACCTATTGCTGCTGTGGCGCTTGGCCCCACCAGGTATGCAGTTTGCTGAAGGAGAACTCAGTAGTTAGGTTCAGTGCTTTGCAATTAATACATTTTGGATGCTATAGCATTCCCATAACTTATAAAACAGCAATTCAGAAGTGAAGCATTTTGCATTAGTCATGCTTTTCTTCACCATGAGCTTTGGTGGAGGGATTGTAGGATGAAAGCAACGTGGCTGCGGTGACTACTGGAGGGCAGCTCTGTGTCTTTGTAGCTGAGGTATAGCTTATAAACGCAAATAAGTTGTCAGTGCAAAATTAAAAAACATTACATATATGTTATTAATCCTTAGCATCCTTATTGTGTAAACATAATAATAGTTCCCTTATCAAAAGAGTCGGTAATAATGCTTGGAACCTGAAAACAAAGATGCAGTGGCAGGAGCCATATACATTTATTCTTTCATAGGAAATATTGAAAGTAAACCAGGTCCATCCTCATAAGGACTCCTTTTCAGTGGTTCCTGGAATACTGTTGTAATAATCGCATTGGATAGGGACAGCATAGACAACGTGATGAGAAGATGAACTGAACAAGAGATTGTTGGCTGTGCAGAGACACTGGTTTGAAATCTCACCAACCTTAAACCACATTTGTAATACCATGGCTTACATACAGGGTGGACAACATCTGCCGCATAAAGCCGTTTGGAGGCTTACTGGTGAGCACAATATTTCCATTGCGAAGTTCACTTCATATGCATTAGTAATTACATAGCCGTGAATCCAGACCCTGAGGTCTTGCACTGAACATCTTTAAGGTGTGCAACCACTGAGCAGGACTTGCTTCTTTAATGACTCCCTTCTCCCAGCAGTGTTTTCCAGGATCCATGTAACAAGGAACCAGAGGGCTGCACTTTGATTTCAGTACCTTCATTATTAAATTGTGCTCATCTCTTAAGATGGATGTTTTTTAAATGTAGTTTGTGTGATTGGGATACTGAAGAAAAAGAGCTGATTTAAGGAAAATGACATGGGGGAAGAGAGTTGCATGGTTTACAATCTTGAGATTCCAAGCATCGTTGCTGTGAAAAATGGGAGTTTATTTAATTAGCCAGCTTCTGTGTGGGTTTGGTGGGTTGCTTTAGTTTGTTTGTTCTCTGTCAGTTTTTAATAATGCCATCATTTATTTCCACTGAGCAGAAAAAATGAGTTTGGTGATCTCTGTTGCTCAATGTCTGCTAGGAATACTGCCTCAGAGTTGTATCACTACAAATATTTGTGTGCTCCTGCCTGTAGTGTGGGCAGAAACACTGGGGAGAGCCAAACAGCTTAAATCAAGATTTTTTTGCGCATCTTCTATTTTTCTTTGACAAAATCATTGCACAGTTCTGCCTGAACATTATCTGTGAGTTGCAAGGAGCCGATCACATCATCATTACCAAACCAACTAGTTCAGTTGATGTGATATGTACCACACAACTTTGCCTAGGACCCTCAGTTATTTCCCTGCCTAGTATGTGCTTTGTGGCACCAGAAAATCTGTGATTAGACAGTTTCTAAACAACCATATTTGTTATACCTGCCACATAGTTTTGTCCCAACATGTCCTGCATGTCCCCGCGTATCTGTATCACTAGTACAGTATATCTGGGGATCCTGCGGCATAATGAACATCGCAGCCAGGCTTGCACAGAATGGCACAGCCCAGCAGCCCCCTGTTTAGCCTCTGTCGACAGCTAAACACAGGCATCGGCATCTTCTTGTCCTTCCTGAACCGATTCCTAAATGCCTGTAGTGGGTTGACTCTGGCTGGACACCAGGTGCCCACCAAAGCCGCTCTATCACTCCCCCTCCTCAGCTGGACAGGGGAGAGAAAACATAACAAAAGGGTCCTGAGATGAGGACAGGGAGATCACTCAGCAATTACCATCATGGGCAAAACAGACACAACTTGGGGAAAATTAGTTTAATTTATTACCAATCAAATCAGTGTAGGGTAATGAGAAATAAAAACTAAATCTTAAAACACCTTCACCCCACCCCTCCATTCTTCCCAGGCTCAACTTTACTCCTGACTTCTCTACCTCCTCTCCCACAGTGGCACAGGGGGATGGGGAATGGTGGCTGTGGTCAGTCCATCACACGCCGTCCCCCGGCCCCTTCAAAAGGCCTGGTCCTCCCCGGGCTGCAGGTGGGGATCTGCTCCCCCATGGGCCTCCCTGGGCTGCAGGGGCACAGCCTGCCCCACCATGGGCTGCCCCAGGGGCTGCAGGGGAATCTCTGCTCCGGCGCCTGGAGCCCCTCCTGCCCCTCCTGCTGCACCGGCCTGGGGGGCTGCAGGGCTGCTCCTCTCACACGTTCTCACCCCTTTCTCCAGCTGCAATTGCGCAGGGCTTTTTCCCCCTCTTAAATACGTTCTCCCAGAGGTGCTACCACACCATCGCTGATGGGCTCAGCCTTGGCCAGCCGCAGGTCCGCCTTGGAGCCGGCTGGCGTTGGCTCCATTGGACACGGGGGTAGCTTCTGGCAGCTTCTCACAGAAGCCACCCCTGTAGTCCCCCCGCTACTCAAAACATTGCCACACAAAAATGCTGTACACAAAGAAGTCCTGCACAGCACTGCCTGTTAACTAACTGCCTTGCCGAATGTGTTACAGGTGCCTGCTGCTAAACAGGAGAGATCATGCAATTTTTTTTCTAGGTAGTCTTTTTTTCTGCCTCCTCAGGTTTTCTTGATTTCCTCAAGTCATCCTGTTCCGTGTGCTCTTGACAACTAAATCACTGAGAGATGCAAAAAGAGAAGAGCAGAGGAAATGCCCAGTGCATACTGAGAAGCAAATACTTTAAGTCTTTCAAGAATGGAAAACAGGAGCAATAGAAAGAAATGGAGATATATGGTGATGAATTTTAACATGTACATCGCAATATTTATTACTGTGTTTCCCACATTTGATTCACTTGCTACTGAGGATGGGCTGAGGCAAAGAGGCACCGATTTTTGGTACCACTAAAACAGAGGTTAGCAAGATGAGATTAGAGAATTGTATAGATTGGAGGGAGCCCCTGGAGGTCGCCTGGTCCATCCTGCTGCCCACATCAGGTCCCATTGGATCAGGTTGCTGAGGGCCATGCACGGGACAGGTTTGAATACCTCCAAGGATGGAGGTCCAGCAGACCCTCTGGGCTCCTGTTCCAGTGTTTTACCTCCCTGACAATAAAAAGACTTTTTCCCTGTGTAGAGCCAGAATTTCCCATGTTGCTGCTCTGGCCGATGCCTCCCCTCTGTCTCTGTGCACCTTTGAGGACAGTCTGTGTCCCCTCCCATCAGGCAGTTGCACACTGTGGGTAGGTCCCCCTGTAGCCCTCTTCTCGGGGCTGAGCAAAGGCAGTGCTCTCACCCTTTCCCCCTACGCCCCAGCCCCGCGGCTCGCTCTGGTGGGTCAACATGGGTCTGGCACTGGGCAGCCAGCACCGCTCTGGGCGGCGTGTCTACAGGACTAACTCTCTTTTTCTTGTGCCACATCCTAGATGTACTCGAGACTGGTTCCTTTTTTCATAGCAACTGGCCTTAAGCTCTCCCTTTTTTCTACCTTTTTGTGCAACATCTTCACAAAAGTAACATATTCAGATAGTTGCATACAGTATGATGTCACACCGAATTCTATGTATGGTAATAGAAAAGATAAAAGCAATTGTTATTTCTTAGCTCAGTTATTTTTCTCTCTTGCAATGTCCATTCGTACAACTATCCCCATCCAGCAAGTCTTGGTCCTGACTTTTTTTCTTGAAGAACTTAAGATGTGTTGTCTAGTATAAAATTAAATATTCTGCAGTCAAATACAAGCATCCAACCCAAAAAGGTTGATGCTACACCTGATCCAGGATCCAGGTATAAACCATATTCTGTTAGTGACTAAAGTGGAAAAATGGGGCTTAAACAGTGTCTTTTGTTGCTTCCCTATTTTTTTTTTTTTTAGATTAGGTTGCCCCTGGTATTTCAAGAGCCTTTATATGGATACTGTATACTCTCACAGCAAATCCAAACACAGTTTAGCAGGGCAAAGCACAGTTGGAGACTGGCTCAGTGCCCAGAGTCTGCTTTTAACCTCTGCAAAGACACCTCTCTTTCTCGGCAGTGCTGAATGTGGTGTAGATATCCAACATTTTCTAGCCAGGGGAGAAAAAAAGATAGAATTTCTGAATCTTAGTGAATCACACATTACAAGTACTGGCCTGAAGGAACGCATCAGTCTGTTAAGTTCCTAAGAAACAGGATCAGGCATATTGTAAACATCCAGGTTAATGAGCTGAGAGCTACGGTACCTGATGAATTCTCATGTAATATTTTTAAGATATCCATTATCTCCCAGCTGAAAATTCACACGCAGTTATTCTGTGAATGTATTCTGAAAGCTTTATGGTTTTCAGAGTACGTAATAGGAAGCAGTAGGTTTCAACTTCTTTTTTTGATGTGCTGACCATTAAATGTTGTCTAATGCATGTATGAGTTCTATATGGCTAATTTAGACTTTGGACAATAAGTTTTCTTCTTACAGGTATTTTTGAGAATTCCTCTGGAATAATCCATAGACTCATGAAGGAACCATTGACTATAGGTTAAACCAAATAGTATGTCAAGAGATTGACAGCTTGATTTCACATTGTTATTTCTCACTGACTGAAGAAATTGGATCTATCTCTCCCTCCCTAAAACAGAGAAATACCAACACAACATTGATCCCTTCATGAAGAGCTGCTGCTTATAGCATGATGCTCCTTTTGGAACTTGACATAACATGCATCCCTTTACAAGGTACATGAATAAACCATTAGAAAGGTAGAGTTTGTGACCTAGTTAGGAGTTATGTGCATGAACTCCTGTCCTTGGTTGCACTGAGAAAGCAAAAAGTAGAGCGAGGGTTGTCTTTACATACGACAAGGCTTGTCTTAATTTTTGGTTTGGTTTCTTTTAATGAAAGGGGCATTTATGAAAGTGTGCTCTTTTGATTTTGGACTGAACATAAAACAGCTAGACATCAGAAAACTTAATATGCACAGTGAAATTTAATTAGGTAACTGCATAAAAATCAGAGTGCTTTTTTGTAGAGAGGAAGCAAGAATCCCGTTTTAGTACTGGAGCGCATATGTAGCTGAGTCCTATTTTCATCTCCTCCTCTTCACCAAGAGGTGTTAGTAACAGATATGTATGATCTCCTGCCAAGGGTGATGGACCAGGGATATTAGAAGGCATGGACTGTATTCCTTACATCTTGCATGGTGCCATCTTCATGCAGCAAAGGTGCATGAGGTCTAATTTTTCAAAAGGTAACCTTTAACTCTGTACGTTCCAGTTTGAATTGCTACACTTGGTTTTCAGAGATACCAAGCAGTTACTTCTTCGTGAACACAGTTTGACTTGTGGATGCTAAGTACCTCTTGAACGGATGCACAAAGTCTCTGAATTTAGGCTTAATTAAGCATTGCCATGAAAAATATGGGCTTAACTTTTTCAACATCTGAATTAACCTTTTTGTAAAAGTTATGTAAAAATGTATCTGTTCATAAAAATGTTTTAATATCTACATTATATACAGTAACTGTTGGGAAAGGTAATATGCTTTAGGTGTGCTCCAATTACACTGCTCCAACTACAGTTATTTCTACAGTTATTTGTTTGAAAAATTGGTTTTCTGTTGTGGTAGATTAAGCAAAATTGAGTACAGTTAGATGTGCTGAAACATCTATTCAACATTAACTCTGAGAGGCAATTTTTTTGTTGATCATAACTATTGCAAGACCTTTTTTGACCTTTTTTTAAAAGAAACAAACAAAAAAACCCCAATTCTGCAAGTGGAGAACTGGAGGGATTCCATTGTGGAAAATACCAGGTAAGATAAGTAAGATAAGAGTAAGATAAGGAAGTGTCACATCCAGACGTGAGTATTTCACAGAATCTTCAAACCTTTTAAGTCACCTTTTGCTGGTAGTACCAAAGCCAGCAAAGTTTCCCCATGATTCTTGCGGGCAAAGGTCAGTGATGACTTGAATTCCATTCTCTTAAAAATTTGCATTTAGTTTTTATGGCTCTGTAACTGTTTTGCATTGAAGTTTTTTTGTTTCCCTCTGTTACGGTACTTTTGCAAAAAAGCAGTGGGATGAATATTTTTACAAAGAAAGATGTTTGGGAGGTGTTTGAGACAAATTTCCAATTTTTGTTTTCAACCACAGGACACATGTTGTTAGCAAGCTGTTATGTATCACGCAACTTGTGTTTCCAGCCACCAGCTGTATTACACGCACTGTGTGCTCCGCAGCGGAGCACGGGCTGCGGCTTTCAGCTCCCTCTCCGTTCATTTAGGAAGGTTGGCCAGCTTGGGCACACAGCATTCCTCTCTGGGTGTCTGCACGTGGCAGTGTGTGGCATCCTGATTAAGATCTGTTGTCATCCAGGTAGTTCAAATAAAGTTGTGTGTGTGGTTTTCACTTTTCCTGCTGTGGTATTTCTATGGTTTTTACTGCACGGGGTCAAGACTTCAGTGAACCTGGATGAAGACAAAAAGCAGAACAGCAATGGAAAGTACATTTAGGTGTAAATATTTTAGCTTTTCTTAAAGAAGGCAGACCGCAAACAGTAAGATGCTTTTAGTTGGTATGATGTTATCTAAGAAAATACTTGAAACTTGTTTTATAATAACTTCGTCCCATTTTTCTTTCACTTCAGTCTTCATTAGCAAGGGGAAACACTCCTTTTATTTGCTGTAATTATTCTTCTTTAAGATTCAGATCTCTGAGTCTAAACTGAGATTAGTTTGGGCAGTTATGTAGTTGTGGATATCTAAGGAAAAGCCAGGTTCTGGCTCAGGAAACAAACTGCCTGGTTTCCAGCAGGTAAAAATGGGAAGAATCGGGTACACTCTCTGAATCCTCACCACGGTGCCTGTACGCTTACCCCAGGCGCGGGGCTCACCGTGCTCTTCAGTGAAGAGCTGCTGAAGAAATGCCTTTGAGAATTGGTTATGAGCTACATCCCTCTGCTGGTAGTATCCAGGGCCAGGTGTCTCTTTCATTCTTGAGAAGTATCTCAAATAAGTAATCCAGATGTTAGGCTGGCCTCTTTCTCCCTTTTAAAATCCTCACCAAGGTCTTGCTTGCGTGGCAGACAAGTTGGCCATTCCTTCCTTTGAGATTTTGAAATTTCAGCTATGCAAGATCAGTCACAATACTTGGTAATCTGGGCCCCACAGTGTCTTTGCTTGTAGCATAGCGCTTTTTTTGTAAGGATGCTGAACTGACAAACAGACAACTAAAGGGACCACTGGTGGGGCAAAGTGGAGTTTTCCTGCCCCACTGATGGAAAACATATGTGACCTCAGAAGGATCAGGTACCTTTAGAGATAAGGCTGACCCACAGAAGGAAGTAGGGATGCTAGCCAGAAAGAGAAGAAAATCCTTATTTTCATGTTACTCTTGCATTTCAGTGAGGCTTAGTTCTAAAGGTCTCAACCCCATTATGAAGATATATGTTATTTAATGAGTCTTCTAAACATGGTGCGTTATTAGAACGTCCTGGTACTACAGATGGAAGGAGAGCTTCGGTCCTGCCAGCACCCAGCCTGGGTGTGGATTTCCTCAAGTCAGTCAGTCGTGAAAAGGAGCATCACTCCTTCCTGAACAGTTTGCATATCCTTTTGCTTGCCAAATGATTAAAAAAAAAAAAAAAATAAATCTGAAAATGGCAGAAAAGTTTGGAATTTATTTAGCTACAAAATTAATTTTGAGATCCCCAGGTCTCCTTATAGCAGTTGTTAATGTTTTTCGCTTGACCTTGATTTCACCAGCAGATGAGAGAGACTGTTGAAATTAGGATAACGAGCTATTGCGGTATGCCAGCTGCCCAGCCATTGTGGAGTGGTTTTTTCTAGGCATTTTTTGGAGAGAAATTTCAATGAGGCTGTGTGCTTTTATAGAGAAAAAAAACGGTAGAGAAGCGTCCGTTCAGAGGATAATGTGATATTTCACACCCATGTAATTGGTTGATTTGAAAAATATTGAAGAAATTAATACTTTTTGCACTCTGACTCTAGTCCAGAGCTTCTTATGTTGGTTTTTGGTGCTTCCTGCCTAGGTGTGAGGCATTTTCTGCCATTACAAAGGAGGTTAAATCTTACAGCTGAAGCCCAGGAAGTAAACTGGCTTGTGTTCATGGCTCAGTTTCATGGATTTTTGTGGTTTTGGGAAGTCCAACATCAGCCTTCCTTGTGCTGTTTTAGATCTGAGATGTTTTAAAGTATTTTTTCTTCTTTATTTCACTTCCCTTTTTCTCCCTCTTTTTTTTTTTTTTTTTATATATATATAAGAGAATTGGGAAGATAAGGGCAGCTGCTTTAATGATTTGCGTTAAGGCCAGAATTCAGCTACATCCCATGCACCTGTCCAGTAAGAGCCAGTGACCGATCAGTTCTTTGCAAAGATTTCAGCTGCCATGTCTTTGGCACTATATCAGCATATCTATTGTTGATTTTTAAGAGAAGTACTGTGGGTCCACTTACTGTTCCTAAAAGAAAGCATTGTGGAGACCAGTCTTTCCCATTGAGGTGATACAAATCTGCTAGCCCTGGCCTTGTTAAGTTACTTAAAGGGGGGGGAAATCTAGGAAGAATGGCAATGAGAAATAAATGGAGTGGTAACTGTGCACAGCTGACAGTGCACCCATGGTGATGGGGGTACCCTGCTGTACCCTGCCTGCAGGGAGCAGGTCTGTATTGCCAGAAAGAAGCACTGAGCTCACGTCTGACTCAGTAGTCACACATGCTAGCAAATGTTTTCAAACTCTACTGCACGTCCAGTGTAAAACTGTATGGCAACATGCCTAGCTCTGTTTTCATCTTAATCATGCATCTGCAAGAGAAATGAAATCCTGGACCTCCAGGTCCAGGAAGAAATCCAAGAAAGAATTAAAAAGCATCAGAGATTCAACTGTATGTATGGTGTTGACTGTTGCCTATAAGTTTGCTGCCTTCTCGGAGGCCAGGCATTTGGTAGTGATTTAGTCACAAGTACGTGGGCTCTTCCAAGCCAAGGAAGCCACATATTGTACTACAAATGCCCCAGAAGGCGTGGGACAAGCCTTTGTCTTGTGCCATTTATCACCTTCCTTCTGCCTTGTAGAGAAGACAAGGGCACATTATTTGGTAATGGCCTTTCTGGGTTGCTCTGCATTGGGGCTGAGCTGGACAGGTAGAGAGGTGGGTGAACGGAAAGTTTGTGATGGAGATGTGGCATAGTGGGTGCAGAAGGGATGAGGTTTTCTAAAGACATTAGAATTATACCTGTGTGAGCAATTAGAACTTGAGAAATACTCATGTGACGCCTCTTCTACTAAACCAGTATAATTAATTGGGAAAGGAGGATTTGGTGTCTTTGGCTGTTGCAAGTCCTCGCTCATGTTTTCTACTGAGATTTAGGCTATATGCTACATTTTCTCTACTTTTTCTTGCAGTTCCGTGTTTATGTTTAAAAATGCTCATTGTAGTGTACCTGGTCCCGCTCAACTGTCTTAAGGGTGTTGTGTTGATTAGGAAGTTTGAAATGTGCCACTGAAGGGCATTGTACTGGACTGATAAAGTGCTAGGGGAGATCTGTTACCGGAACAGTTCATCCACTTAGGACAGTGCAATTAATGTATGAGAATCATACATTCGTTACGATGAACTGCCTTTGGGCTGTTCATCCTGCACCTACAAAATCCAGTGCCGTCTGCCTGAGGATTTGCTCTCCAGTTGGTGGAGGCACCTGCGCCCTCACAGATGGTTGCCTGTGGTGGTGCTTCATAGAATGATAGAATGTTTTGGGTTGGAAGGGACCCCTAGGGGTCATCTAGTCCAACCCCCCTGCAGTGAGCAGGGACACCACTAACTAGATCAGGTTGCTCAGAGCCCCATCCAACCTGGCCTTGAGTGTTCCCAGGGATGGGGCCTCCACTACCTCTCTGGGCAACCTGTTCCAGTGTTTCACCACCCTCATTGTAAAGAATTTCTTCCTTATATCCAGTCTAAACCTACCCTGGTTTAGTTTAAAACCATTACCCCTTGTCCTGTCACAGCTGGCCCTACTAAAAAGATTTTCCCATCTTTCCTATAGGCCCCCTTTAGGTACTGAAAGGCCGCAATCAGGTTTCCCCGCAGCCTTCTCTTCTCCAGGCTGAACAAGCCCAACTCTCTCAGCCTGTCCTCATAGGAGAGGTGCTCCAGCCCTCGGATCATTTTTGTAGCCCTCCTCTGGACCCACTCCAACAGTTCCATGTCCTTCTTGTGCTGAGGCTCCAGAGCTGGACGCAGGGCTCCAGGTGAGGTCTCACCAGAGCAGAGTAGAGGGGCAGAGTCACCTCCCTTGACCTGCTGGCCACGCTTCTCCCGATGCAGCCCAGAGTACGGTTGGCCTTCTGGGCTGCCAGCGCACATTGCCAGCTCATGTCCAGCTTTTCATCCACCAGCACGCCCAAGTCCCTCTCGGCAGGGCTGCTCTCGATCCTTTCTTCCCCCAGCCTGTACTGATACCGGGGGTTACCCCGACCCAGGTGCATGACCTTGCACTTGGTCTTGTTGAACCTCATGAGGTTCACACAGGCCCACCTCTCCAGCCTGTCCAGGTCTCTCTGGATGACATCCCGTCCTTCTGGTGTGTCAACTGCACCACTCAGCTTGGTGTCATCCGCAAACTTGCTGAGGGTGCACTCGATCTCGCTGTCTAAGTCATTGTTGAAAACGTTAAAAAGCACCGGTCCCAGTACGGACCCCTGAGGGACACCACTTGTCACCGGTTTCCATCCAGACTTCGAGCCATTGACCACTACCCTCTGGATGCGACCATCCAGCCAGTTCCTTATCCACTGAACAGTCCACCCATCAAATCCATAGCTCTCCAATTTAGAGAGAAGGATGTTGTGGGGAACTGTGTCAAAGGCTTTGCAGAAGTCCAGATAGATGATGTCCATTGGTTTTCCCTTGTCCACTGATGCTGTCACACCATCATAGAAAGCCACTAAGTTTGTCAGGCAGGACTTGCCCTTGGTGAAGCCATGCTGGCTATCTTGAATTACCTCCCTGGCCTCCATGTGCCATGGTTGGTCCCATCTATGTGTGAGATGTGTAGGCTGGAGAATATTGTGCTGCTGTGTTGAAGAACTTAAATAGCACTTGGTCTGACTCCATATTACTCTATCAGCCTTATTCATTAACAGTCACTGCATGCTTCTTTTGGGGATGCTAAATGGAGTTGTTGGGTTTTTTGTTTCATAGCATGAACGTTGAAACCAGCCATGTGCTTAAAAGCTCTGCAGAACACTAATCTGCTTGGGGTTTGTTTGTATATCTCCCTCAGTCCATGCTGTCTGGGGTCCAGATCCAAGCTCAGTGAAGCCTGTGGCGTGTCCCTTCCTAGTGATTTCCCAGTTTAACGTGTACCCTTTTGAGAAACCCTTGAGACCTGGAGCAGTATGCTTATTGTGGAACCAGAGGATTATGGCAACCCGGTATACGAGAGCTACTCCAGAATTAATGCTTGCACGACCTCTTTCTAACACTTAGAAGAGGCAGTAGGCTACACATTTTTTAAATAGTATAAGCTGCTGTTCCCTAAACAAGGACATATTCTACTATATAGTTCACACTAACAGCCACATCATAAATGTGTTGATCCCTGTTGCTGTTTGAATAACGATCTAAAATAAGCGTTATATATTTTGAGGAAAGGATAGAAACTTTCTAGTCTTGCCAAAAATTTGAAGGTATTTATTTTTGTGTATAGCTACTACCTCATGACTAGTTTTCAAGTCCATTTGAATTACCAGTATTGGAGTAAACCATACATATGTCAGGTTTTATGTCTATATACTCATATCAATAAAAAAATAAAGGTGTATGCATGTTGATATGGGAAGAAGGAAACTTTTTGGCGCATGCCCTTACATGGTTCCTGCGGTTTGGAGTTCTCTTAAAAAAACATTGTGCTGGAGAGTCTTCCTCAGCTCGGCATTTCTACTCTTCAGCTGGGTGTCACCAGCCTCATGGCAGGGTTAGGGACACTGCTCCTCCCCTTACTGCATCAGTGCCCTCCTGCACGGAAAAATGTGCAGAGGAAGGCTGCGTCCTGCAGCAGAGCCATTTTCCTCCCGAATGAATACATCGATTTATTTTTCCCTTAACTATTGTGTATACAAATACCTAGTTACAGGAATATAATCTCCAAATTTTTAAATTATGTCCTTTGCTGATGTCTTATTGTATTGTGAAGATATTTACAAATATTTTTAGCAGGTGCCACAAAATACAAAGGTTTGGATTTTTTTCTGCGCGGATTTTAATAACTGATTTAAATCCCCGAAAAAGTGCTTATAATTTTGGAGGGAAAAAAGAGAAAATATTGAATATGAAATGAAACAGGTATTGATTTGCTAGACACGAGCAGTGTTTTGTAAATGCACTGCTGCTGTAGTTTAAAAAGGCACCGTCTAAAGTGCTTTAGAAAAGGGGAAGAGGCTAATAAAAAAAAAAAAAGAAATAATACTTTTTTAGTAATTTTCTGCCACTAGTTGAACATTATAGTTTTTCCATGAATAATCACCTCAAATAGGTGTTGAAAACTAAATAACTAATTCCTAACAGACGTATAAAAATTCAGTAGTAGATTTTTGTCGTGGTGTTGTTACTTTGGAAAATACCCTGTCAGCTCTCTCTAGTTCCCAGCAGGAAGCTGGGGGGGGGGGGGGGGGGGGGGGGGAGGGGGGGGGTTAAGCGCACAAACTTTTTGCTCTTTGACCTTAACTCTGAATATGGGAGGCCACTTAAAAGCAGATCATCACTGTAGATTCTATATATTCATGTCAAAACCAGCTAGCAGCTGCCCTGAAGTAACATTAACATTTCCATGTTGATATATTTCCTCAGTTACTCGCAAAGTAGCTAACGCTGATCTCACACCCTGCTAAAGCTGTGTCATGGAAATGGGGGCAGGGGCTGTGTTTACAATATTTTCTCTCTTCTTCATCTGGAAGTAGCCGAAACCAAAACAAAAGGGATTGTTTATCTATAACAAGAACTCAAAATGCACAATTTTATGTTGCCCTTCATCAGGGAATTAAAAACTTCAGTTTGAAATTTGGCTCTGCTTGCATTTATACATTGAACCACAGCGTGGCTGCATCTCGTCTCACACCTCGGGTACCGTGGCATATGTGAGCTTGTATTCCGAGGCTTCCCAAATGACTTTTTAATTAGCTGTTATTATTCCAGAGCTCATAGCTTTTCCAGTGCGCAGCCATGTTGATTTCATCACTTACCTCGTCTCTCATGTGAAGTAGTCCTGGTTGCTCTTCTGGCTGCCTTGCGTTTCTTTCACTCCCTTCTTGTGGCGAGGACCAGCCTTGGTGTTTGGTTTCCACCACCTTCAGCATCACAGCAGCACTGATGTGTACGTGCCTGCTGTATTACTGCTCTGTTGATTTGGGGGTTCTTTGTAATTTCTTCTTTCATATTTTGGTTTCTTCTTTTTTTTCAGAACCCCCTGGAGCGTTACGTTCTCCCATTCAGAACGTGGACAGGAGTTTGGCATTGTGCTTTTACAGGTACCTTTTTGAATTAAAATGCACATTTTTTTCCCAGGGTTTGATAAAAGGAGGGCAATTCCAGAAGGATTTTACCATGCCCTCTTCTGCTGTCCTGGGAGGTGTGTTCTGGTAATGAATTTCTCTTCCTTGACCTTTGCTAATCGATTGGGTTGCCAGATTCATTAGTTGCAAATGCATACTTCAGTACTGGTTAGGAAAGATTGGGGCTTGCTCTTGCTGGCCTCAGTCATGCAGCGATGTATGTGGCAATGTGGCAGACTCCTTTTTGGAAATAGTCCAGCAGTTCCAGGCTTTTTCCCATCCTTTTTCCCAACGTGTACTCCGGTTACAGTCTTTCCGTTCAGTAGATTGCATTACCTTTTCGTAACGGAGACCTTCAGTGCAAGCGAGTGCTTCTAGCCTTCATCCTCCAGAGCTTTCTGTTATTTATCTGGTTATTACCAATGCACTCAAAACCAGAAGAAAGCTTGAACATCTCCGAGTCCACCCACAACACCCTGAGCCTGATTTCAAGGTCTGAGCAGGAGACGGGCATTGAAGTCTACAATCTTTTATTCATCGTTAAAGCTCCTAAACAAAAGACGGAAATCCAGTGTCAGGAATAACGGAAAGAATGTCATATATTGAGTAGCTTCATCCTTGATGAGTACAAGGAAACCAGCTGAAACTCCAGAGGGCAGGAGGGAACAGAAGCTGTACGTGTGGCACTTAGTACCAGTGGTTGTACAATTCTTGAAAGACTAGTAGGGCACTTCTGGTATTTCACTGTAGCAAAGAAAAAATCAGTAATCAATGTCACGTATCAAATCAGCAACACACTTCACTAATATTTAGTTTTAATTCCGCTCAGTAGAAGGCGTTTCATGTTCATCTGTTTGCAATCACCATATTTGGCTCCAGAACATAAATTTGCATTGTGTGGGGTCTTAAATTAACAGTTATTGCTGCTGCTTTATTTCAAGACAAAAATGTTAAGGCTGAGAGTACACATGGCTAATTTAAGGGTAAAAATCTGTTCCCAGAATGTAGAAATCTTCTCAGAAGCCATTTCTGTGAGCTGAGGAAATTGGGAGCTTGAAATTCCAGATACATTGTAGTATGAAATTAAAGGCAGCAAAACTGTCTTGGCTGTGCCAAGAACTGACACCAGGAACATTCAAAGCCTTTTAAGTGATCTGTGTTAGTTTTTGTGGTCACAAGTTAACCTACACTAATTTCACAGTCACTTTTCATGTTTTTACCTTCCTGATGTCATGCCATGTGGGATTTATTTCTGCCTTCTTAAAAAGGGAGTTCAGTGTTTGGTGTTCATACAGATGCTCCAGGAGTGCTGTAGTTTTGCTGGAGATATATTGCTTGTTTTACAAACAGAAAAGATTGCATCCATGATTTATGACGGAAGCAGCATTTGGTCCTGGCTGCAGTGACACAGCCAGCCTTCCCTCGTTATTAGCTTTTAGAGAATTTCTTGAAACCAGTCCAGATCAGCGATGAGCTGGTGCTAGTGAGTGAGGGACATGTCCTTCCCTGGAGGGACTTGGTTTCCCAGTGGTGACGGGGACGGTGTGCTGGCAGGCTGACTGGCTCAGAGAGGTTACCTTTACGTAGCAGGCATGGGAGGATAAAAAAACAGGTATACATGTCCTCACTTGAGGCTTGGTACCCTGTTTGCTGCATCTCGTGATTTGTCTGTGATGTTCAAGTTCAGTTTCTTTAGATCCACCTACTTAAAAAGTTTGCTGACAGTCATCTCTAAAGAAGTGACAGTTTATTGGGGTAAAGCAGTACTTACAAGCTTGGGATACTCATATCCAGTTTCTGAGTTTGGAAGAAATTTCCTTTGTTCCTTTGGGCAATCATACTCAATCCTGTATTTAATTTCCTGTTTGGAGATTTTGCTTTGTTTACGGGAGAGGGAGGACCTATTAATGTGGCTGTGTATCACAGGTCTGAGAGGAGAACAGGTTTGTAGCAATGGTGAGGTAGTCTGATACTGTAAGAGGGAGAAATAATTTAAGCAGTGTCTCTAAGCAGTAGTCTTAAGGCACTTGTGAGAACAGGGTCAAGAGCATCCCTAGTTCAGGACTCCCCGAGGACAAGCCTATTGTGTGTGTTGGCACACAAATAGCACATGAAAGCAAGCTGAAGTGATGCCAAAAGGAAGAACTGGATTTACTGAGGAGGCTACAGCAAACCTCGGCACTCGTTCGATTGACTGGACAGTGTTTCTGGTTGACTGGATTTCCTCCACTGTTCGTCTTCCTCTTGGAAATGTGTGGGGCTCCAAGGCTGGTATCTTTCTATGATCTCCTCCTGCCAACCGCCCCAGTGCCAGCTCTTCCACCGCCAGCATGCTAGACTTGACTGCAACCCAGAAGTGGCCTGGGTTGGAGGGAGCTTTGCTTCAGGAGGAGATACCCATCTGCACTGCACCCTTACACCGGCTCTGTTCCCTCTGTGGGACGTAGGAGCTGCGAGAGGTGATGAGAGAGAGCACTGGAAGTGTCTTTCCTTTTTCCTCTAATACCTCTCTGTCCTTGTAATATATTTCTGCTTTGTTGGGAAACCTTCTCTATTGCCAACACCTTTTCCTCTCTGCTCTTTTCCTGGGAATTGCATTTCTCCTCTACCTCTCTGTGTCTTGCCATTTCTCTCTCTTCTTTTGTCTGTCCCCACACTTGAATTCCAGGTTTGGTTTGTTTTTTTTTTCCTTGGAGCTGGGGTGCCTCAACCCTCCCTGCACTGCTTCCCTCTCCACTTGATTAAATGCACTGTTCGTGACTCAAAACAGCTTTTGTTTTCTTTAAGACGATGAGGTTTTTATGGTTTCTTAAAAGTCATGGCCAGGAAGAATTTCCATCATCATCATCAAAACTTCATCAGGGCCTTCAGATATGCAAAAACCATTCAGTGTGCAGTCTGGACAGTCTGACTTCTTAAAAGCATCTTTCTAAGAACATTGTTTTAGTGAAGAGTCGTTACATTAAATGTCAGTAATAAGAAAATACACTTTGAGCATCAAACTTGGATATTAAACAAAAGTTTGGATGCTCATTAGCAAGTAGCTGGCTATTCATCTTCAGTTAAATAGCTTGTGAACAGTTTGTGAAGATCATGTTTTAACGTGTGGACTCTGTGGACACATACTTCCAATAGAGCAATTAAGAAGAAAATACACTTGGTGCATTCTGACGGCTAACACCTCAACAACTCCAGTAAATACAGCCGGTATTGTCTAAGGGGTTACGCACGCAAATGTGTAATCAAGCCATGCGCATACAGTGCAGTACATGTGTTGGGTTATACAGCTAAATCATTGATTGCAACATCATAATAACACTGAAGACCTAAATTGTGTTGTGTTCCGGTGCCGAAATTGGTATTTTTAACCATCTGCTTGAAGAAGTCTCAAATATACAGGCGTGTCTTCAATATACAGTGTTATGCACGCTTTTCATTTTTTTTCTTGACTTCTAACACCATGTATCTTTAGACTTGAGGCAGGAGAAAAGCGGAATGAACTATCCTGTGGTATGGGAAAATGTCCTCTTATCTAGAGAAAAACATAGCTGTACCAGTCAAAAATAAAAGATACCATTCATCAAGTTGCTCCGAAGGTTGCAGTGCCCTGGAACACTGCTGTAAATCATGTCTGGTTTGTTTTTGTTGGGTTTTTTTTGGTTTGGGGTTCTTGGGTTTTGGGGGTTTTTTTTAGTTGTTATTATTGTAAAAAGACCTGATTTGTTTTTACATAGTCAAAAACGTTTATTTATTAATGTTTACTTAAGAAAAAATAAATGGGCAATATTTCATGTATGTAAGGTTTCAATGCTTAGAAATGGTTAATTCAGGGCAATTATGGTGTAGAAATTATTTTTAAATAGCCATGCTGACCTTACTGCAGTAACATCTCAGGTTACAGAAAAGGCTGTTTAATGCAAAGAGTTTTGACAAACAAGACCCCACAGCTAATCAAAGAGTGGCTCAAAGTCCTCAGTTGTCAGAATTAGGCCACTCCATTATACTCCACTGGCTGAACATTGTCATTTTTCTAATGGTACTGGGTTTAGCATACTTGGTTTTTAATTGGGCCTACTATACTGCCTGTTAAAGGTGGTCTTGTAGGTTTGTCGTGGTTTAACCCCTGTCAGCAGCTAAGCACCACACAGCCACTCGCTCATCCTCCCCCTGCCCCCAGTGGGATGGGGGAGAGAATCGGGGGGGGAAAAAAAGTAAAACCTGTGGGTTGGGGTAAGGACAGTTTAATAGGACAGCAAAGGAGGAGAATATGATGATGATGATAATGATAATAGAATATACAAAACAAGTGATGCACAGTGCAATTGCTCACCACCTGCTGACCAATACTCAGCCCGTCCCTGAGCAGCAATTGCTGCCCCCCGGCCAACTCCCCCCAGTTTATATATTGAATATAACCTAGTCCTATGGTCTGGAATAGCCCTTTGGCCAGTTGGGGTCAGCTGTCCTGGCTGTGTCCCCTCCCAGCTTCTTGTGCCCCTGGCAGAGCAGGGGAAGCTGAAAAGTCCTCGACTGGTCTAGGCACTACTTAGCAACAACTAAACCATCAGTGTGTTATCAGTATTCTTCTAGTACTGAATCCAAACCACAGCACTATGCCAGCTACTAGGAAGAAAATTAACTCTATCCCAGCCAAAACCAGAATAATGGTTAACCACTTAATATCAGTAAAGTATGTTTGTTGGCTATTTTTTAATATTTATTTCTAAAGATGAAGTGGTTGTGTTTGTTTATAGAGTTTATTAAAAATAATTTTCCATATAACAAGATAAGCATAAGCTGTTAATATAAGAGATAAAATACTTAAGTATATATAATCTCTGTGACTTTCTGGTTTCTTGCTTGTAAAAATTTGGTAAGTGTTAAAAGAAATATTCCATATACTTGTGCACTATTTCTCTTGAATGTATTTTCACAACAGGTGAGAAACTTCAGAAAGATGCTATTAAGCTGCTTTGTTTTGAAACTTTGAAAATACGTATTTTTAAAAGTTTCTCTTACTAATTAAATCTCTGACTAAAGGAAAAGAAATTATAATTGTGATATATTTTTTCCATTTATAATAGCTCTTTATGTTTTCTGGTTTTTTCACAGCATAAATTGTTGAGATTGTTTCTCTTTTCTGGGCTATATTTGTTTACTTTGGGTCTTCATGTATTTGAACATTTCTGGAATTTTGCAGGGTTAGTAACTGCAAGGCAATGTCTAACTGCAGCTATTTTCATGGTAGGTTTATTGTTATTTCTCATATAAATTCTATTTATAGCTATGATACTATGTTCCTTTAATATATTTCTCACTGTAAATAGTTTTAGAAAACTTCTCAATAAATAGGAGTCTAAACACAGCAGCTGGAGATTTCAGGGCTTTTGGCCTCTTATGACAGAGTCTGGTAAATTTTTTCCTTTCCCACAAAAATGAGCTGGCAGCAGCAGCAGGAATCCATTGATTTCCGTAAGATCAGAGATTGCTGTATTATTCTGAGAAATGGGAGACTGGATCAAGTCCCCAGTCCCCTAACTGGGCTAAGTTTCCCACCTCCTGAGGAAGAACCCAGCTGACAGAATATCGAGTGGGTCTTCCTATTTCAGCTGAAATGTCCTACTTGCTAGAAATTACTTAATTGCACTGGAGCAGGTTTAGTAACCCAATTTCCTCAGCAAGTACCCTATGTGGGCTTTTTTTACTCTTTCCTTAATTTAAAGAAAGCTTGCAAATATTTGTTTTTTAAAAGTGGAAACCTTTGAAAAGAAGTGCTGAGAGGGATGTGTCTCTGCATACGGTGTAGCCGAGGACCCTGAGCATCTGCCCTGGAGGGCTGCTGCCAGCCTGCACTCCAAGTCAAGCAGAGGAAAAGGTGTTTTCTTTGTCATCCTAATCATCACTGACTGCATTTTTAGGGCCAGCAAGTACCTGCTGGATAAGGCAGTGTGAATGAGCAGGATGGGCAAGGAAATCACTGGTTGCTCTACAGCTTGGGAATTAGCCATCAGGCTTAGTTGTGTGCATGCCTGTTAGTAGAAACAACAGGGCTGCACCCGTGGGCCTTTTCCACCGAACATCCCTCCTGTCCTACACGCTCACATTCCTTCCAGATTTCTCACAGTTCCTTTCCATGGAAGTCAAATATGAGAAATGGAGAAGGTGTCCAGGTTTTGACCTGGTTTGGTGTCCAGGACATAGCTGTACCCAGGCAGAAGAGTTCAGAAGTGATTCTCAATTTATTAGTTTAACCAAAAAAGTACTGGCGGAGGAACATGTGCTTCAAGGCAAGGTATAAACCTAAACATCAGCTACCCGAGATTTTATGAACGCTGCTGTCACTTAAATGGTGAACACAGAGATTCCGTACCAAACCTGCCATTTTAGGGGGTGTGTGTTTCAGTATTCCTTAGTTTTGATTGCTCAGCTTGAGGCTGCTTGTATAGGTTTGCATGAAGCAAGCTGCCACATCTCAAAGGGAAGCCGTGTTGCCTTGCTGCAGTAGCTATGAAGGAGGTGAACCTACTGAAGTCATCTGGTCATGGGTCCTCAAGTCTACAAGGGCCATGTTGGTAGACACACTGCACATTTTATATAAAATTTCATTCTGCAAATCTATACTTTTCACTTTATCAATTCAAATTTGGCTTGATCTTGTCGTATTTCCAAGTTTACGTGCAGAAGTTGTTCCTCTAAGCCAAAGTGATTTATGTTTTAGGGCTCACTCCACAGTGTAAGTTAAGACCAAGTCTGATCCCGTAGTTGCACTGGTGACAACAAGTATGCTGCAGTAGACTGCTTTAACATTCATATAAGTTTTCAAACACTTAAAGGATTTAGGACTATGTTTAGTGTACCTCAGTGTGTAAATTGTGCAGAATTGGCATTTTGAAAATATTGCTATCCAAATGTTTGTTCCATAGCTGAGTTACTGATAATCAGTTTTTTGGTGAGGGGTGCTGCAGAAGTCACCGAGCTGTTGCCCTGGTGCCTAATTACTGATAGCACTTGTGCTTCTGTTGTCCTCTGCAGGACAGAGGATCAGACCTTGCTGTGGCCAGGGGCCACGTGGGTGACTGATGTATGGAGCCTGCAAATCCTGCTAGCCAGGCACCGTATCCATGGGGTAACACTAGAAGGGAGAGTGCTTTGCAGGTGTATCTCTGCATTTTTACAGATAGAAGGTTTTGATTTCCTTCACTAACGCGTATCATTGCTACCGAACCTATTACTGCAAAGATTTGAGTAGCTTCAAATACTCCTAAACTGGACCTGCTAAGAATTACTACGGATTTGAGATATGAACTAAAATGAGCATTTTTGCTGAGCTTCATAATTAAAACCAGTTTGTTGTTCTGCCTCCCTCTGTTTTCTCCTGGTGTGCAGTGATGACACATAAAGCTGCCCAATTAATTATTTTAATTTTTTTTTACACATTGAAAATATTACCGCTAGGGAAAAAAGTGGTTTTCCAGGATGCCAAATCCAAGCATGGCTGTGAAGGAGAGCTGCCAGGAGCAAGGAGATGAGGTGCCAGCTTTTCCTGTCAGTAGAGGAGAGGAAAGGAAAAACGTAGTCCAGATAGCACCGCTCCTTCAACCAGAGCTGAGTAGGAATTACTGCGTCTTGCGAAGACAGGATGGTGCAATGGGGAAATGGTTGGAAGAGGAGGTGGTGAAGGAGCAAAGAAAAAAGAATCTCCCTTTTTGCAGAGAAGAGGGACCAAGCCGCTGGGACCAGGTGCAGCAGGGACCTGTCTCAAAGTTTGGTGAGCCTCTGAAATGTGATGGATCACCAGGACCACGTATCCTGATTGAAGAATGCGGCTGTGTTGATTTCTAAAAGTGCAGGGAGGATCATAGGGAAATTGTGTAGGCCCAGGAGACCACAGGATAAACTGGGAGTTGTGATCTTGTTGTAGGGAGGAGGCTATAAATTTAAGTGTGATGACTATGGAGAGATGCAAAATTAAAAGGTTAAAAGTGGTTTGGACTTGAGACTGTTGGCACTGGCTGGTGAACGAGAAGTAAATGTGTTTCCTAAAGCTTTGCAAAGTGTGTAGAGAATCATTCTCATAGAAAGCATGCTGAAATAGAAGTATTCACATAAAGCTAGAGCTACAAATGTAGTAAAAAATTACATTCCTTACTATACTTTTTTAGGCCCTTTCCTGATTTTTTTGTTTAAGTGCAAGACTGAAATTATTCCAAAGAGTGCAATACAGTGTAAACAACACGGAGGTCCAAACAAAACAGAATTGATTTCCCTTACAGCTTTTGCAAACACAGCATGTAATATCACTCTAAATAATAAGATGACTTTTTTTTTTTTTTTTGCTACCTAGTTGGAAGAAAGGGAAATTTCATTCCTGAGCTTTCTTCTGCATTTGTGCAGCTGCCTGTGCCTTTTGAAAGAAATCAGTTTTCTTTGGGAGCCATCTATAGGGCAGCATTTGCCCAGAAGCAAGTATTGCTGAGCGTGGGTTATTGCTACTGGCTAGAAAAGGTAACAGTACTAGATTTCAGAACAAAAAAGAAGCAAAATAATTCCTAAAGATTTTTTTTTTTTCCCGAAGAGGCATCTCTGTCCAGCTAAGCATACGTTACGGGGCAGCATGTAAGTACAGCTGCTAAGTTCCTTTCCTGCTTTCCAGGCATTTGTACTGCAGCCTGCTTTAAACCCCATCGTTTCAACTGCACAGTGAAATAGAAAGCGCACTACGTGGTGGCGGTTCGTTTATGGAGAGTTTTGTCTTGAATGTCTTGGTTTATCTTGAATGTGATGTAAGAGCAAAGCACAATTAGCGTAAAGATAGCAGCCCATGGTATGTCCATCTGTGCAAGTTACTACAAAGTTAATGCTAGCTGTTGTTTGGGGATTTTGGTTGGAAGTAGTATATCAGCAGTGAAAAGTCTTTGCCAAAGTTGTTACCTTCCCGCTTGGTGGAGATTTCCCGCATCTACGTAATTCTGCCACTCCTGGGTTTAGGTCACTAGTTCACATTTTTACGACCTTTTGAAGGCTTAAACGTCTACTTGAACAGACACTGCTCTTCACTTACTGTTCACTGTTTCACATTTTAGGAGGGAGCAGAGTTGAAAATCAGCACTTTCATTAGTTTTTTGAGTCATGGTAGATCTGAAAGATTATTCGATCTCCTCATGCTTTATCTTGACAGTTAATATTATGTGAGACCAAGTCTACATCCATACACATGTTTATCTAAAATTGGTTTCCAAAATGAAATACTGCTGCCATTCCGGTTGTGGACTATCTTCTGTCAATTTGGGCCTAATTTATTTAGGCTTAGCTTGTATTTTTAAACTTAGTAATAAACATAAGTGAAGTTTATAATGACAGCTATCCACGGAAGAACTTATATCAGTTTTAGACATACACATTAGTAAAACTTAATGCATAGACCTGTAGCAAGTCATCATCAGTGAAGCCCTCAATTATAGGCTTTGCAAGGACTGTTAACAAAGCAGCACCTTCATAACAGGACCTGCAGCTCTGAAGTGTGGCTGGAGAGCTGCCTGGCAGAAAAGGACCTGGGGGTACTGGTTGACAGCCAGCTGAATATGAGCCAGCAGTGTGCCCAGGTGGCCAAGGAGGCCAACAGCATCCTGGCTTGTATCAGCAATAGTGTGGCCAGCAGGAGTAGGAAAGTGATCGTGCCCCTGTACTTGGCACTGGTGAGGCTGCACCTCGAATACTGTGGTCAGTTTTGGGCCCCTCACTACAGGAAGGATGTTGCATTGCTGGAACATGTCCAGAGGAGAGCAACAAAGCTGGTGAGGGGTCTGGAGCACAAGGCTTATGAGGAGTGGCTGAGGGAACTGGGGTTGTTTAGCTTGGAGAAGAGGAGGCTGAGGGGAGACCTGATCGCCCTCTACAACTACCTGACAGGAGGCTGTAGCGAGGTGGGGGTCTGTCTCTTCTCCCAGGTAATGGGTGGTAGGACAAGAAGAAATGGCCTCAAGTTGTGCCAGGAGAGGTTTAGGTTGGACATTAGGAAAAATTTTTTCACCGAAAGGGTTGTTAAGGATTGGAATAGGCTGCTCAGGGAAGTGGTCGAGTCCCCATCCCTGGAGGTATTTAAAAGCTGGGTAGACAAGGTGCTTGGGGACATGGTTTAGTGGTGGGATGGCAGTGTTAGGTTAATGTTTGGACTTGATGATCTTAAAAGTCTTTTTTCCAACCTTTTTTTCCATAGATTCTATGATTCTAAGCGCACCTAGTTGTGCGCAGAGCCTGACATTTTCTGTCTGTGTCCTGTGTTCCTATGCAGATTTTGTTTTGTGATCTCTTTGAGTCCTATTGAGATCACTTGTTGATTACTTAAGCTAAGAATTTATGTCATGTTTATGGTGCATCTTGAGGTAGCGGTAGTTGTATTTTATCATCTGGAAAATAAAATTGACACAGGCCTTTAAATATCAGGGAAAGCAGAGTAAAGGCTGTCAGCCTGTGTTACATCTATCTGTTGTGCTTCATCCTACCTCCTGTACAATCCCTTCATCCGCTGTCCCAGAGGGATGAATGAAGAGCACAAGCTTCATTGTAGCTTTGTCAGGTGAAGCTGTGTCCTCGCCGAAGTCAAGAGCAGAAATTCCACTAATTTCATTTGGGCCACATTTTCACTGCTGGTGTTTGCTGCCTTGTTGCAGTTGAATACTGTTAAAATATGTGGTGCTCTGCTGGGGTTACTTTCATGCAAAGACTGGCTGAAACTTGGCCAAGGTGTAGGAGCTTGCAGGGCAGCACAGAACTGGGGAGGGAAGCACGTTTTTTGCTATCAGTTAGCATCATTCAGCCTGTGTTTAGAATGCAGCTTTAGGTATGAGAGAAAAAATAAATTTGAATATTGTACAATAACATTGTATTAACAATAGTGCTAGAAATAAATACTTGCCAGAATGTGGCCAGTTCATAAATTGCTTTTAAATTTCAAAAAAATCACATATTTAGAATATATGGAACTGTAATTCCAAAGTTTCTGCATAGTTTATCTCCTCCTACTGTCTTGGCTTTAAATCAAGAAAAGCATATTTTATAGAGGATATATTTGTAATTAATGTTAGTTGTATAGCTATTGCTGCTCTAGGCTGCATTGTGTTCCCCTAAATCATGCAGACAATGCATCTGTTATTTAAATGCGAATCTCTGACAAACATATTACAGACCTAAGAGTGATTAGAGCACGATGCCTAGAATGAATAAGTGCTTTGGATCTCTGCCTCTGTTGCAAAGGAATCCTGAATTGAGTGTCTGGCTGAAAATACAGCCTTAAAAACCCAAAACCACTGTACCCCTTTGTGTGTTCTGTGTTCTACTCAGCAGGTCTGCAGCAGTCGCTGGGTGTTAGAGGAGCTCAGTTAGGAAGACCTTTAAGAAAGGTTTTATTAATGTATGCATAGTGTTAAAGTGAACTATGTTTGAATGTGTGCATAAGTTTTTAGCTTGTTTTCTTTTAAGTCATCTCTTAAGTCTAGCACTTGTTACAAGGAAGAGCAGTAGTGGAAATCCAGAGTGAATACTGAAAAACACAATTCAGTCCATCAAAGAATTACACCTCCAGGTAGACATTTGGATTTGCCAGAAGCAAGCCATTTCTATACCCCTGTTGCTGCAATGATAATTTTCACAACTGGAAACTAAGTGGCACAATTTTGTCTTCCTGAGACTACGCTGTACTGCTGCTGCTCAGCCTTTTTCATTACCAATGAAATTAATAAGTAGCAAGGCTCTCTGGTGTCGCTGCTGTGTTTCAGGTGCCCGTGGACAGCAGAGACGCCAGTAGGAATTGCTTTCACTTACCCTGCTCGCAGCAGAATTAGGCTGCAGCCATCACCAGCACAGGCAGGAGAAGTTGTTTCATTAGCACTTTACATTCATCCACCTCTCTTTCATTCCACTTTCTTTTCTAACAGTGTCTGGTTAATAATTTTTAGCTCTCTGAGATAAGAGCACTGAATAAACTTTCCTGTGATATTTAAATTCAGCACCTTGGTGAAATAGGGTAATTTAAACAACACACAAAGCCTTAGCTGATCCTTTTTTGTAACTGCAGGTACCGTAATTTATGCCAGCAGCCCCACAGGTACAAACCCTCCCGTGCCTGGCCACGTAACCACCTGGCCATTGCTCCCCACGATCCCTGTGCTGCCCTGGGTGGACATTTCTGCTCTGGCCCTTCTCCAGGTCTTTGCTTTTCCTTCTAGGCAAGCCTGAAGCTCATTGCCAGTCCCACCATAGGTCCATCAACTTCAGGGCACTTGGCCCCCTATGTGCTTGCAAACAAGCACTCTTGTTCTCTCGGATGAACATGCATGCACACTGGGACTTTTTTTTTTCCCCTCCTCCTTCTTTTTTCCTTTTAAGTGTGGTGTTGAAGCCAACATGGATGCTTCACCTCCTCAGCAATGCTCTCTGGCATTGATGAGGGCTCTCCTGAGTGAGGAAGTTGTTAAGTGCTAGGGAAAGACTTCCAAAAGCAGCCTCAAGTCTGATGCCTCAGTTCCCACAGCTCCGATCCGTAGTGGTCCGTGGAACCACTCGCTGGGAGGAGAATGGAGTTGGCAGCTGTCCTTTGGGGCAGGACCGTGGTAGCCTTCTATGACAATGGCCAAGGAGGAAATGGAAACTTGCGGTCTTGCTTATTCAAGCAGTATTAACTCAGCTGGGAGATGGTGGTGTTTAGCGCAGGGAATTGGGTTTTTTGTTGTTGGGGGGTTTTTCTTCCTCCTGACAAGACCCCTTCTCTCGCATAGGTTTGATTTCGGCACACAAGTATCAAATATACACACCAATGGGGTATTTTTACAAGCACTTAGCCATCAAGCTCTGAGCTGGCGACGTGGAAAGATTTGATTTGTGTCTACGGAAGAGAAATGTGTGTGTGCAGATGCGTGTTGGAATTGCCTTCAAATGCATTAGGAAATTTGATACTTCATTTCAAAATAGTACCAATAAATATGTTGATTCAAATGAGGAAAGTGAGCTTTTTCTCTTTCAGAAAGACTTAGTTAAAATTCAGGAAGTCATACTGCTGAGGAGTTAGCGCTAGGATTTATAAAACAACATTGAAAGGGAAGCTTAATTAACATTTCACTACCCTTTCAATTGCACTGAATGCGTGTCTGGTTTATCACCCACCTAAATATGTTAGTTTGTATTTGAAGAATGCTTGCGACAGCGAGCCTTCGGGAGAAAGCTCAGCTTTTTCCTATAAGCTCATTATAGCATTTATATATTTTATTTGCTTGCTTTGACCTTGAATGATTTTAGAGGGAATATTCAACGTATGCATCATGTATTTCTGGGAAGCAGTACTTGAGGTTGTTTTCTTTTTACTGTTAATGTATCTTTAGCTGGAATTAAATTTTTTCATGGGTTTTTTGGGTCTAACCAATATACTGATGGCACGCCCTATATTAGTAAGTTGGCCATTGATGGGTGAGCACACACAGCATGGCGGTACACATGAAAGCAGGTCATCCCTGGGAAGGATGCCGCTCTGCGTTCCTTAGGATGAGTGAAGAAGTAGCAGCTGCTTTTCTTTCTCTCCCTGAAGAACACAGCGATAACAGAAATGGGATATTAAAAAGGGCAGCATAGATTAATGGGGCAGTAATAAAACAAATGAGACCCATTAGCTAAATCACTGCTTGAAAAGTAGATTCCGCGATGTGTCCTTCAGTGCCTCACGTGAGAAAAATTGTTATAGCACTTGTAATATCATCCATGGTGTTAGATTTTAGACTGTTGTGACAATCCTAAGTGATGGGATCTTAAAATAATTTAAGTGAAGGTAAACTTCATTTGCACGTAGCGCTCGGTAGAAAACTTGAATGATTTTATGCAAACATGAAGAAAAGTTCTTTTCTTTCAAACCCAGTCAGAATGTTTTTGCATGCTCCCAAAATCTTTCATCAAAAAACAAAGACTTTTTTTGTTCTGTTAAGCCTGTAAGGTAACCATGAGAACCTGGAAATCCTTATTTTACTGCTGGAGCACCGATGCTTTGGGGACTAACGTTCAAACCGACTTTGAACTGGAATAGGAGGCTTTAGCAAGATTTTCTGCTTTTTAGGTTGTTGATTTTATATTAGAGTAATGATGAAATGTGTGCATTGCACTTAAAATGCTACACGTCTCTCTTTGCTCTCTGCTTTTTAGACCAGATTGGTTTCTGGAGCATTTAATAAAAAAGGAAATTACACTTAATTTCTTAGATTTACAGAGTAGGTTGCCTAGAAGGAGAGGAATATTGGGGGTTTAGAGATAAAATGTCTGCACAAATCAACTAATCAAAGTTTGAAAGTGCTCTTTCATTGATCTTCAGGAGATAGATGGGCCCAAGTCTCTGAATTGACACATTTTGCTTCCTCTTTTCCGTCCAGAAATACATGGCTGTATCGTGGTGGGGTTTAATTTACTTTATTTTTTTCTCTTCCAGTGTAATGTTGTTAAATCCAAGCTTAGACTGTAAGCCTCGAGCAACACGTTTCTCATGAGATGCAGAGGGGTGCAGAGCAAGAGGGGGGCCCGGGCGCCCCGAGCGCCGCCTCCCCTGCGCCGGCGCCGGCGGCTGCATCCCGTCCGGCGGTGGGAGAGGAGGGCCGGGAGGCGGCTGTTGCTATCGCTCTGATGTCAGGCGCGCTCGCTAACGTGTGGTTGGTTATTCTGCGTTTCAGATCGCTGCCGGTAGCGGAGCACAAAGGGAACGGCGAGACTCCCGCGTCTTTCAGCGAGAAGAAAGGAGTCGGCGGAGCAGACTAATACAGACTTGTGTCGGGTGGCCTTGCCCTACAAAGGCTGCCTTTAAAAGAGAAACGCAGTGTTATTTAATGAGCTGTGAGATGAGGTGCTGCTGCTAACGCTCAGATCCCAGGATTCATCGGCTATTCATTGTGCTTAATGTACATGTTTCTGCACCGTGCATTTAGGAGATCCCAGAGAAGAATCCAAAACGGCTGCGGGGGAAAGACCACCAAACATGCCTACAGAAACACTACCGACAGGTAGCATGGTGAAGCCGGTCAGCCCTGCCGTCACTTTCACGTCCGCCGTTCCCCTCCGCATCTTGAACAAAGGACCCGACTATTTTCGCAGGCAGGCGGAGCCTAATCCAAAAAGACTGAGCGCGGTGGAGAGACTAGAAGCCGACAAGGCGAAATACGTCAAGAGCCAGGAGGTCATCAATGCCAAGCAGGAGCCTGTGAAGCCGGCGGTGCTGGCGAAGCCGCCGGTCTGTCCTGCGGCCAAGCGAGCACTGGGGAGCCCCACCTTGAAGGTCTTCAGCAACAACACGAAGACCGAGAGCGGAGTCCAGAGAGAAAATCTGAAACTCGAGATTTTGAAGAACATCATCAACAGCTCCGAAGGCTCCAGCTCGGGTTCAGGGTACAAGCACGGTCCCCGAAACTGGCCGCCCCACAGAGCCGATTCGACGGAGCTGAACCGACACTCGTTTGCCGAATCTTTGAAGGTTTACCCCACGCAGGGCCGTAGCAGCCCTCAGGAGAGCAGCTCCAACGTCAGCAGGAGGCTCCTAGATCAGTCAGCAGAGACTTTCTTGCATGTCTCTCACAGCTCCTCAGACATTAGGAAAGTAACTAGTGCAAAGCCCTTAAAAGCAATACCCTGCAGTAGTTCAGCCCCGCCTCTGCCTCCAAAGCCCAAAATCGCTGCCATCACCACCCTGAAATCACCAGAGATTGAGGCAGTCGAGTCTGGATGCGGAGTTAGTAGAAGACCCTCCCTACAGCGATCAAAATCAGACTTGAGCGACAGATACTTTCGTGTTGATGCAGATGTTGAGCGATTCTTTAACTACTGCGGACTGGATCCTGAAGAGCTTGAAAACCTTGGGATGGAAAACTTTGCAAGGGCTAACTCTGATATTATATCCCTCAACTTTCGCAGTGCAAGCATGATTAGCTCAGACTGTGAACAGTCTCAGGACAGCAACAGTGACCTTAGAAACGATGACAGTGCCAATGACCGTGTGCCATACGGCATTTCTGCCATTGAAAGGAATGCCAGAATCATCAAGTGGTTATATAGCATCAAGCAAGCTAGAGAGTCACAGAAAGTGTCCCATGTGTGAGAGAAAATCCACCGTAGAAAAAGCAAGGACTGTATCTTTGTCTGTGAATATTCAGTTGTGAAGGGTTGTGAAGTCTACTTGAAGTCTTGTACACTTCTCAAATCTCTTTGTGTTGCTTGTTGTGCAATGTTTCCAAGTTGCATGCCTGTCAACATGTGAGCTGACCTGGCTTCCACTTGAACAATAACTAACTACAAAGCCTGGCTGAGCATACACATTATCTGCCAAAAGTTTAAGACGAGAATCTAATTAGGGCTTCAGTATAATCAAAGTGTTTACATGGAAAGGTTATATGACTTCTTTGGTATTTATGTGGTTCCTTGTGGATTTTATATGTCACTTTTTGTCTTAATACGGATATTGTCAACTGACGTTACTAGCTTCTAAGTTGAAACAGAATCCCTTTGGGGGGAAGAAAAGCAAAATTGGCCAAAATAAGAGGTTTAGGCATACGACGATAGGCAAAGAAGCCTTATCTTGTAGAAAGTACATTATTGGCACGTGTAAAACTGTTTCTAAAGGGCAAAGAATGTTAAATTCTTAAATTATGTACCATTGTTAAACTATATATCCCTACTTGTAGTAAGGGACTGTTCAGTAAAGGTTTCTTTTTTCTAGGTAAGCTCCGTCGATTTTACAGCAGAAGTAGTCTAGCAAATCTGCTCGACCTCTCATAAACTAAATGAGTCTTGCATTTGGGTTGGTACAAGCATTTTAATGATTTTGTGTTACCCTGTTGGAAAAGCTTCAAGAAGGTTGGAGTCAACAGCTGGAAATGTTGTAGGTGTGGGGTTTTGCAGGTTTGGTTTTTACTCAAAGATTCCTGGTCTTAAACTTTTGACAGGAATGGTTAGATCCTATAGCTGATATTGAATGCCTTTATTAGTCAAACACATCATGACTACAGACTCCATGCTGTCTCTTAATTTTTTGTAGACCTATTTGAACAGTTAATGAACAAAAACGGAAACACACAGCCATATCAATATAACGCCTCCTATTCAGAAGTAAATACACTCAGTAGCTGAACTATATCTGAAAAATTGTGATTATGTTGTCTTGCATATGTTATATCTAAGGTGTGAAAGTTTTTACAGCTTAGGAAACGTAAAACATGACAGTATGTGCTTTTTTTTTTTTCTTTTTTTTCTCTTTTTTTTTTTTTTCTTTTTTTTCTCTTTTTTTTTTTTTTCCCTCCTTATGATGGTTAGTGCTGCAGGTCAACCTGTTACAAATCTTTTGACAATCTGTGTCTTCCCAGTGGTTTAATTAACTGTCATTTCAACTGACAGTGGAGGTGTGGTAGCAGAGAAGTTGAAAGTACAGTGGTCTGCTTCATTATTATTGTATACATGCTTTGAAGTAAGTTGCAGCACTACCTTATACTTCATCAGCTAATAGGAAACTTTTTTAATTGTGTAAATGCTGTAAGACTTTGTATATACTTCAGTTGTTACGAAATCTTTAAAAGGAAGAGTGTTATGCTAATAAATAGCTCCTGGTGCAGGTATGGTAGGTTTTTTGTTCTTTTTTTTTTTACCCCTCCCATTCTTAAAACTATATCGGGAACTCAATTGCAGTGTGTTTTAGTGCTGTAGGTGGTCTTGGTTAAATAATATTTCCAGTAAAAGGTTTCTTCTACTAAAGTGCTTTTCAGAATATAGTTTTTTATAAAGTAACTATAGCAGCATGATCTGTCTGAAGAACTAGAAGAGATTTTCAAGACTCCTGAAATAGCTTGCTTCTTTTCTTACCTAGCAATGTTACTGTTCCCGTTTATAGCATCTGTTCATAATGAATCACTGCAGTCTTCTGAATTATTCTTCAGTAGTGCTTATTTATATATTTGAATATTAAAGATGTTTTACAAGGTCGGGTTCTAGCTTTTCTCTAAGAAGCCTGTAGCCCAACTTCTTACCGATAGCCGCAGTTAATGCAGGCGAGCCTAGAAGCGGAGCCACGCAGCCATTTGTTGCCTATGGAATTACCCTACATCAATTTTTATATAATTGTTTTCCAAATTATTGTTCACAGAGGGGGAAAAAAGCACACATTCAGTTTCAGGAGGCTACTCTATGGTTTTTACATTTGGCTTCACAACTTAAGACTTAGAACATTCCTAGTTCGGTCAAAAAAATGAGGAGCTGTGTATTTCAGCTACAGGCACATTTGTGACATTTTAAGCTCCATGGGTTTCAGTTGGCATTGACATCACACTGTTTTTTCAGCATATTTTTCCAATAGTAAGTTTTACTCAGTTCAGTGACTATTTTGCCAAGGAAAATAATGCTTAAGGGATTAAAGCCAAGTGTAATGCAGCTGTACAGCAATGAAATAAAGAAGTTAAAACCGAAATAAAAATGCACTCACATTGTTCTCTCTGAAGTGTTTTAAGAATGATGATAAACATGCTATCATCTCAACTGTTGTCAGCCAAAAACTGTAATAAAGAAGCCTTTATAACTAGAAAATGGATTTGAGCATATGCTCATATTCTGAACTTGTTTCCCAAGGTTTGTTAGGAAGCCGGAGGCTCTTGAGAAATCAAATTCATTTCCTCTTAGTGCCACGAGGGGTTTAGTCTTGTGAGCTATCTGTAAGAAAGCATTTCCTCACCCCGAGATCTTAAGCCGCATCTGTGACACGGCACTGGCTCTGACTCCGCTATCCCTGCTTCTTACAATGTGCATGAGAATAAGATTTTACAGGGCCCAGACCTTCGCGGTCAACTCAACTCGCAGCTCTGGTGAGGTTGCAGTAATAGAAATCACAAGATTGCAAAATGTCCAGCAAGGCTTCAAACGAGCAGATGACCATTGCCTTCATCTGTCACTTTATTACAGTTTATGCAGATATGATTTATATATTTACAGTCTTGCCATTACCGGTATGTTTGCATGAAAGCCACATTGTTGGTGTCGGATCTGGTTTTGTTTTCAAAGGGGAATACCCATTTTGTCTGGGCAGAGGTGGCCGTTGTTTGTCTCTGCCTGAGGAGATTCCCGAGTGCCGAAGGTTGAGTTTGGAGAGATTTGTAACCAACTCAAACGCCTCTTCGGGGACCCGTTCTGGTCTTGTTCCTGCTGCCTCCAGCAGGCATTTACTCAAGCGCAAAGCGCACAGCGAGCATCCATGGTTAAACAACAGCTCTTGTGCAGCAGCAGCTCTTGAGGGAGATGCAAGTCTGCGGTGTCCTGTGGAAGCCAGTACTGAGCCCAGCGCTGACGGTCCTGGCCCCAGGAGCCAAGAAAAACACAGTATGTTTTTGGTGGTTCGTGTGAATTCACGCGCACACACAGACAAAAGAAGCCACCACAGACGTTTGTGGTGGTTCTGTTATTTTGACTTGCCAGGAAGGGAAAGGAAGAGAAAAATTATGTGACCCAGTACACTGGGAAACCTATGTACAGCTTTGCGCAGAGATAAACCATTTCCCCGAGTGAAAGAGATGGGCAGCAAAGTAAAACCGCTCTTTTAATCACTTCGTATTATATGGTAACAATGTTGTGAAAGATGAGGGATTGGATTTGTGCCACAAATTTACCCTGAACAAACACAAGTACTGAAATTTTCCTTTTTTTATGAATTCTCTTTCTGCAAGGGAGAGCGCTGTGCTGCAAGCGTATGCACCATCTGAGTGACCGAGGGCCTTTGAAGGGTAAACACAGAACGATGATGCTTTTGGCAGAAATTCAGAAATCAAAAGGCACGCTCAGACAACAGAGCCAATCAGTATTGCTGACTTATCTCTTTCTACAGCAGTTTATCCATCCACGGAGGCCATACGCATTTGATTCCAGTCATTCAATGAAAAACAAAGTGCTTAATGGAGCTCTGCAGTACAGCGCTGAATAATTTCAGTCTGCCAGAGAGCAGGAAAGGAGCTAAACCTTAAACTGTCTTCCCTATACCTATTGATTATAGGATGATGATGTTTAGTATGGTCTATTCAGAGCTGACTTGTTCATAAGAAACTTTTTATTAAGCAGAGTAGTCAAACCGATAAATCTGGGAGGTACCAGTTTTCCTAGGGTATAAAACTCATGTTTTAGGTGATTAATGGTGCCACACCAGTAGCTGAGCACATTAGGCTTAGAATATAAGAGCATCTGGAGCTTTGTTCCCATGAACGGTAAGGGTCCATTGCCTATTTTGGCAATGAATATAAATGGAAATATAGTATAACGTCCCTTTGTGCTGTACAGGAGAATAAATTGGTCAAGGTGGTTTGTCCTGAATTGTAATATAACTCTATATTAAAATCCTTCTTACCAAGGCTTAGATGTTCACTGATATTCTGAATTCAACTGACATTCCTTGCTGTCAGCAGAAAGGCTCCAATAATCTGCCCTTTGAAATATATCACCCATAGCTTAATGGGAAAGGCCACTAAAATTGTCTGTTCAGTGTAAGGACTTTTATCTCCTGATGATGGCATCTGTTAAGTGAAGCTCTAAATAAGCAAATTTCAGCCAGAAGTATTAACCCATGAAGACCTTTTTGTTTTCTCCCTGGAAGCCCACGTGGGGATCAATAGCTTTGCCCTAGCATTTGCTACAGTCAGTATGTTGTTGCTAAAATACTCGGATGTTGTCTATTTGGGGTGCAGTGCAATAAAGTGGAGACACCTACACCACACCATCTGTCTTGCCCTGGTAGGTATGAACCGCCTTCAAGTATATTTTATATTTGATCACTTAAGAATTTGGTTGTGGCTGCCCATCAAAACTCAGTAATAATAAGTGGTGGCTTTTTTTTTTTCTTGGTTTTCATGAAAAACAATCAATTATGTAACAAAAACTGTAGTCTCTTAAATGTCATTCTTCTAAATTTAAAGTAATTTCACGATGGTCTTATGACAAGAGTAAGAGAGTGCTAGTATCTGTGCTATTATCGTTTCCTGCTTTTGGCACTGCAAGTCTTCTCCACCTTCTTGGTGTCTTGCCTTTTCTGAGTTTTCCCAGTTTCCATTCTTCCTTTCTGCATGATCCTTCCTTGTCTTGCCTGGTGTTTTCATCTTCTCTGAAGTGTATGGCCAAGGTCATCATCTTCTCCTTGCTTAGCCTCTTAAGCAACCTCATCCTTCAGTTATGTTTATGCCCCTGAATCCCAAAGCAACTTTCCCACAACTTGTCCTGCCTTTTACAGCCCCCGTGTTCATGGTAGCCTCTTTCCAAGAGAGTAGCTCTGTGGCTGCAGTTGAGCTGCCATGTCCTGAACAGATAGTGGTCTATTTAATAGATTATTTTTGAATTTTCCAGTGTGCCGTGCTATTTGCAGGCAAGATGAAACAGCAAGAGGCAGTGCTTCAGGAAGAAGTACTGATTGAAAACACTCATGAAGAACAGGATGCCAAACGTACCTTGAAATATCCACCTTGTGGTCCAAAATTGCCTGTATTTCTTTCTTTGCTGTATCTCGCCCAATGCATACCCTTGCTACTTTACCTCTATACAAAACGCTGGCTTGAGGACCATGGTGTGCAAAGGTGGCACAATTTCTAGTGAAAAGAGTGACACAGGCTGTGCTATCCGAGCCATAGCTACCATTTTGCCTTCTGCCGTTTGGTATCATGGTACCTGTGTGTCTTACACCTGTGGCATCCAGACCACTTGCACTGCCTGCTCGGTTCCCAGGCAGCCGGCCGAAGAGTGCTGCCTAAAAAGAGTGGGGTAAAACAAGAGGAGAGTGGAAGATCCAGGAGAGACAAGGCCTGTCCTCACCTGGCTATTGCAGGAGATTTCCAGCTGTGGTAAGAGAGGAGCAGGTTTGCAAGCCAAAATCCCTAGGCCGCCATCTCGTGCAGCCTGGGGGCTGAGGGTCTGACACCTCAAGCCTGTGTATGGGAAAAGGGTGTCTGTGTGTTCATATGGGAGACAGGATAAATCAGCGTATGAAAGCAGAAGGCATATGGTGAGGCACGCCGCTCTTTCACTAAATACGTGCTATTCATATCTTAAAAAATGAAGATGGGGAAAAAAAAAGAACAGGGCTGAAATTTGGAGAACAGCTGTGTATGCAAATGCTTTCAGATGAGATGCGGAGGTGGGTAGATAGTTTTGCGTTTTAAGAAATGAAGCTTTTAAAAGTTCTTTTAATAAATGACCTGCTTTTCAAGTATATTAATCTTTCATGAAGTCAGTCTTGCCATTCTGAACTGTAAAAGCGTCACTACTCTCAGCACAGAGCTTTCAGAAATGTACTGACAGTGATTTGGAGTGGCTTAAGGAGTAGGATAAAAGGGTGCTCAGCTGAACGTGAACTTTATTTTACCAAAGTTTTGGGGGATGGTGGTTTTGGTCTTTATTTTAAATAGATTGGGAAGGACAGCAGAAAATTAACATAGTCTTATTTATTAATGTTGGCCTGCAAATAAGACTTGGAAGCGCAGGTTCAGTTAATGTGTCTGACTGCATGAAAATTACAGTATTAGGTTTTGGCAAAGGCTTGATTTTCTTTATCCATGTTTTGCACATCTTGGAGCGTATCGGCTTACACATATCTGGCACCAAACTCACTCATCCCATCTGAAAATGCTTTCTGTGAGCTTACGGGTTTGAGTCCATCTGCTGAATTTTCTTTTGTGTTGAAGGACTCTGAACAAAGAGCTGTCGATGCTTTCAATTTCCCATGGTTTTGTTTCTAGCATGTTCAACAAACGAGGCCTTTCAAACCCTCTCCTACAGACCGAGTGAAAATAGGAGCTTTATATCGGTATACGCTCCGATATTGAATTCGGGGGTAGAGAGCAGGCAAGAAGCCATATTGTAAAGTGAGGGGTTTTTGCTATTGTTTCCTAATGAAATTGCAGGATTGTTGGGGTTTTTGTCCTCCAAAATGCCCTACAGTGAAATAGAGCCAAAGAAGCTAATAAAACCTTAAAGGGTTTCCCCACAGTGGCATGAGGAAACTTTAAAACATGGCTGGGAAGACCATGAAAAAACTGAGCCCCAAATTCTGGCCCCATTGAAGTCAGTGGGAATTTTACCACTGATTTTAAGCAGGATAGGCAGGATTTCACCCACTGTCAGAGCTTAGTATTTTGCCCTATTTGGGGGTGGGATTTTTTCCCTATTGTAAATCTCGTGCATTAGTTTTCTACCGCTCCCTCACCTGTTCTTCTGCCTCCCCAAGCAGCACAAGGGGGAAATCCCTCCAGGCACCTCAGGTAGGAGCCCTGGGAGCAGTGAAACTTCCTGCACATGTTCAGAGATCCCTCCTTGCTTTCAGAGACACCCACAGCAGCACGGCTGGAGCACTGGCTGTTTGCAGTGGTATTTGCATGGGCCATCAGCCTGGCTTGGTTCAGAGGGTAAAAAGCCAGCGTTTTCTTTGACCTTGTTTATCTTCCTGGCTTGCAGGTGCATCCCATGGTAGCCAAAATGGTGTCTTAGTAAAATTAGTCGCCCAAAGAAGCTGTTTCAGACCCTTGGTACCTAGCTGATAAGGGATACCAGAGGACACATCCCTGACCTAAATACAAGGAAGCAGCTGCACGGTCACCGTCTCATCCTTTGGTGTGGAAAGAGAAACCATCCTGGGTTTAGCTAGGTGTGTTGAAATTCCCCATCTACAGCTCCTTCTGCTCACTGGGCCAAGAAATTTGCCCCCGTACTGTATTCCTCTGCAGGGGCCCCTGTTGAGGACCATCTGGGCTGCCAGACTGTCTCCTAGAAGATGCTGCCCACACATGCGCCTGCATGTGTTGCACCTAGGCTATCACTGATTTTTCAATTACTTTTGCTGTGTTTACCCCCAGGAGAATTGTATAATGTTCTGCACTGAACCATCTTAATGAAAAATATTTTTTCTACAGGATGTAGGTCTGTGAGATGAGGCAAAGAAGAGGTTTGGTGACGCAGAAAATACTAATACTGCTACCAGAAGAAGGGGTCCCCCTTTCACTCATCTTTAAACACCGATGTGTTTCAGGAGCAATGTATCATTGGTGCTATTTTAAAAAAACTCACCCCACCAAGAACCACATTTAAGTAATAAGCTGCAAAGTAGTCAGCTGTGATAGCAAAAGCCTTTATGGGAGGTTATTTATTCAAGGCATCATTTCTGAAATGTTCAGGGCAGACCCTGCTCCTTGGAGGTCACCGCTGAGAGGCGTACGCTTTTCCAGTGGTTGTCCTGCTTCCAGCTCTGCTCTGGAAGAGGGAACAAGGGACCATTTCGGGGCCCTGTCCTGTCAAATCCCCCACCACGGGCAGGTCGCTCCTGCGCTGTTGGGTCTTGGGGATGTGTCCGATTTCATTCACAAATGCTGTTGTGGTGTGGAATTAGAGATTTTTCTAATGGGCTTATTCCCACGCAAGTACCACACAGAGCTGATGCTCAGGGACACGCAGGGTTTCCAAGGGGCTGCTGAGTGAACAGATTTGTAATGCTGTGCAATTGCGCAATGTGTTGAAAGCGTATGGAAAGGGGTTTCCTGACAACGTGTTTTGCTGAATAAAAAAATGGCATTTCACGCGGTTGAAATCACGGCAGAGCACTGGGATTCGGTAGATACTGGGCAAAAGTCAGCGGTTCGACTGGCTGACTGAAGGAGAGAGCCTGTGTGATTTAAGGAGCAATAAAGTCCTGCAGCTGCATCAGCCCCTTCTGGGCTACAGCCCGACATGCCAGGCAGGGGGAAGGCTGTGTGCACTGAAAGGAGGGACTAACTCTACAAAGCCATGCCACCAGCCAAGCCTAGGCAATTAATTATATTTTTAATTCAGCATTTTTTAAGAATCATTTATAGCCTCATATTTATACACAGGACAGCTAATCCTTTGGCTTAATGTGTTTGTGAGTGGTGGGAGTTTGTTTTACTTGTTTAATATTATTTTACGCCAGAGAAATAGTTCAATAGGAACACCTAGCAGCTATTGGCACCCAGCACTTCTTTTTCCCCCGTGCCAGATGATAGCAGGTCATGTACATAAAAATATGGGGTTGCTAGCTCGGTTATAAATAAGTTGAACCTTTTCAGAGAAGAACTGATTAAAACCAAAACATACAGAAGCTTTCCCTGACTGACGCTATTGCACGTGTCTTTCCCAACAGCTACAAATAAGTTGTTAGGTCCCAAAAATAAGCATTAGACTTGCTGTCTATAAAACCATTAAACAAGAATGCAGGAGAGAAAGCACGAATTTTTAGAGCGACCGTGATGTTAGTGTATCCTGCCCGTGCCCTGGCTGGTGCGGGTGGAGAGCGAGGGCAGAGGCTGCTGCTTTAGCACATGGTCTGCAGGAGAACAGAAGGGGGAGCAGAAATGTGATCCGAAAATAACATTAGCCTTGACAGACCAGCCATGAGGTCTTCCTCAGGAACAGTCTGCAGGAGCAGAGCTAGTTGCCGTGTTTAAATGAACAAGGTGTTCAGAGGAGGGGTATTAAACGTTTTCACCCCTTAGTGCTCCCAAATGATCTGACTGTCCATGGACCCCAGTGCCAGCCTTTTAGTTTTTATGGCCACTCTCACAATACATTCCTACAGACTCATTTGTAATGCTTCTCTCATTCCCCTAATTGGGGAATGCCAAGATAAGAATGCTGGAAGTCTTTGTACTCTCCGTGGCAAAACACAGCAGAGATGAGAGTGATAGGAAAGGTCCAGGAGTCCAGGAAATTATCCTCAGCCTTTGGAAACCACCCCCTCTGGGGGAGGCTCTGAAGTGCAATAGCGAAGACAGGAGCTGCCTCCTTTAAAAGTTTTTGGAAACGAATTACTGGCCTCTTTGAGTGAGATGCTAATCCCAGGCTCCCTTAGAGTTTCTGCTGAAAGCAAATTGCCACTTTTTTTAGTCCTGCCCGTGGCACCTCAAATGTTACTAGCAGCATTTCTACAGCGATTTAGTAGGTGTGGGGGGAAATGGCACATTCAAGAGCTCCTCAGCTGAGCCATGTCCTCATGTGTCCCTTCCCACCATGCTGCTGGAAGGTACACTGCTGCAGAGCCATGCTTCTTGCCTCTCTATTTCCCCTACGCTTCACCACTGCTGTTTCTTTCCCAGACCCATGTTTTCATATCAGCTACTCAGGAGCCAAAATCCTGTCTCCTGGACCTCATCATTCTGATGCTGAGTGGTGAAACCAGAAATCAGAGCTGCAGCTGTTTGTCGGTTTGGCTCAAGAGTTTTCTCATTGCTTTTTTTTTTACTGTAAGCTGAGGCCATTTACCTTTCTTCCTTGATATTTCTTGTCTTTGAGTTTCCTCAGGTTGAAGCATTTACTTTTTTAGGGTACAGTTCCCATGTACTTTAAAAGACAGTCTATTATTTGTTAAAACTATGGTACATGTAACTCTACCAAACTATTGATATGTGTGTAGTTAGTCCATTGAATGCATATGCATTAGTGACCAGGATGAAAGAACAGTAAATATATGGGAAATTTTAGAAATACATTTTTGAGAAGCAGTTCGGAGCAGTTCCAGTCTATCTGAGCACTGCAGCTGTAACGCGAGCTGCCCACATTTGCAATGCACAGTAAAAATTATCAGAAGATTCCAATTAGTAAATGGAATGTGTAATGTGTTCCCAACAGACCGATTTCCCACAAGAAATAACTCATTTTGAGCCCTGTTTATTTTTCAAAAGTGCATACTAGAACTGGCGTTGAGAAAATTTTGTGTGGAACAGGGGAAATAAAAAAAGCCACCTTCAAGTTAGAGGAACCCCAAATCAAACAATTTGGTTGAAACACTTCTGCATTATTTCTAGCAAAGAATTTGATTGACAAGTGGGTCATGAAAGAGCAGTAAATCTCTGCTTCCAGGGATTTGCAGTTTCTAAGGAACCCAGGGCAGAAGGACCCTGCCGCTGCCTGCAGCCCACCCCGCTGCTGTCCCAGCCCACCCCTCAGGGGTTGCTGCTCGCAAACGGAGTTAGCTCCATCTTCAGAAGAAGTAGGACTTCTGTCCAAGTTGCTGCTTTAAGATGGCTGTTCCTTTACCAGGTTGTCTTTGCCGTGCTTCACAAAGGTGATTCTCCCTCAGAAACCATGAGCAACTGCCGCTGTTGCGTGGTTGTCTCCCTTGGTGCCACAGTGTGTGGTTATGTCCTTGTCATCTTCCGTAGAACGCTTTTCACTCCGTCTTGGTGACTCTTGTGCCATGACGAATTGCTTACGTGGCCTGTAGGAGCATAGGCCTGAAGGTGGGGTATCGCAATACGATATCACAGTTGGGGAGGGACAGTGGAGCAGCTGGTAGCCCCTGATGTACCAGTTCACATCTGCCATGAAGGAAGTGGCATGTGCCTAAAATGGGCAAATCTTTGGAGCCTGAAGAATTCATGGTCATCAAAATCAACGTGTCCCATGGTTAGGTTGCTTCAGTGGAAAATGCCGTGTTCCGAAGCCCTCCTCTTCAGCACCACAAATGCTGGTGTTTTCCACTCTGTGGAAGCTTTCAAAATTCTTTGGAAACTGAATTTTGAGATCTCAGTCATTTCTGGAGAGGACTCTTTCCTGAGACAGGGTTGCTTTTGTCGGCACAGCTGCCAGCTGCTGTTTCAGGCTCATCTGTAAGTTCAAGCAGACTTTTACAGCAGTTACAAGCCTGCCTTTTTCAATTCTTTCCAAGAAAAATTCTGCAAAACCTAGACATGTATTGTCTGTAGTAAAATGTAGGAATAGAGACTCTGGAAAATAACTAGGAATGGTAACTATTCTCCCTTTCCTTTTCTTTGCTCTCCAGGAGTGCTCACAATACAAAAAATGAGTCCATGCTCATACGAAATATTGTAAAATATGTGCATGTTTGTAACATGTAGACCACTGAAAACTCTAAGTAAAGGGAGGCTACTGATTTTTCGTTTTACATGTTAGTTTTTGGATTGCAGAAGAGCTCCCTGCATGTTGGCAACCGTTGAGGGGTGGGATTGGATCGACTGCCTTCTCAAACAAAGTGCCACCTTGAAACATGAACGTGAGCATCAAAATGCTGCACTCCAGCTTGGCAGTCAGCCCTGGTCAGGATTGGAACAGGAGACTTCTTTGGGATACTTGGATGCTGCATGAAATGTCTTTGACAATTCAGTGTGTGCACTTGGATAAGGTATCAGTGTACCAAAATACAGCAGGCTTTGTGTTGCGCAGGTCCCAATATTTTTCTCACCACTTTGGTAGAGAAAGCATAGTGTAACTTTGCTATAAAGAGGATTGTTGTCTTCCCTTTCCTTTGGAAACCTTATCCATTGTCTCTTTCACTTAATGTCTTTTCTTTCATTGTATTAAAAACTCATCATATTCCTTTCCATCAGTAGTTAAAATTTCTGGGCTGGTAGCAGTGATTTTTTGCATGTACTCTGCATTTTCACTTTGATTTTGAGTCCTTCTCAGTGACAGGCTATAAAAAGCACCAAATCATTATTGCTGAGGATGCCACGCTGCAGCCCTCTGTGGCTGAAAAATATCAGTGACAATTCTCTGTTTATCTAATCCTTACTCCAGGAGCTGATCAGATCAAAGCCAACCACTCAGCCAGTGTATGCTGGGGTTTTTACATTTCCAAAAGAAATACCACAACTTGCAGAGCAGAAAATCCCCTGCATCCTTCTGTAAAATCCTGCAGAATGAGGCATGCTTATGGCTGTGAAAGGAGGGAAAAGCAGATAAAGTTCTGACCCCCTGTGGAAGTGAAACTCCTGTCATTTCTGCCACCAAGGCTCTGATTTCACCCAAGACTTACAAGAACTGCTTCCTTTAAAGAGTGGTTTGCCTCCTTAAACAGTGTGTTTGAGAAATGCAGCGCTATCTCCCCAGGTACGAATTTGCATTAGTGGAAAGTGATATGCCATTGTGAAACGCAATCTCCAGAAATTAATTCCTCCGGAGTGAGTTTTGTTATGTTGGGCTTTTTTTTGTCCTTTTAAATAGACTCATTGATTTTTAGGCCAGATGAGATCACTGTAATTGTTTTGTCTGACTTTCTCCATAACATCAATTATAACCAGGCATGAATTAATTCCCCTTCAAATTACAGACTGTATTTCATTTGAGAAATCCTATTTTGATTTGAACAAAGGCAGTGATGGAGAACCCACAACAGCATTTACTAAATCATTTCAGTGGTTAATAACCCCCTGCTTAGATAAATTGTAATCTCCTTTCCAGCCTGAATTTGTCCAGCTTCAAAGAGCAGCCCCAAGGCACTGCTACACAGTTGTTTGCCAGGCTGAAGAGCCCACTACCACAGCTTTGCTCCCTCTGTAGGTGCACAGACCCCAATTGTGTCTGCCCTTAACTTTTTCTTGGGCAAACTAAACAGCCCTCAGATGAACAGCTTTTCATCATGCCTGCTCCAGGGAGTCCTCACAGAACTGACTAGCATAGCCAACATGAGAAGGTCCATTATCCAGGCACATGCCGTCAGTGTAGCACTAGTGATACTTTCTCGTCTTTGTGAGGTCTTTGCACAGGCTGGAGCAATGGTCAAGCTTTACAGGACATGTCTGAAGGAAGTCACCCCTGGCAGCCTTACCACAGCTTCTCACCCCTTCCTGCCATTCATGAGGCAGCGTGTCACCAGATCTGTCAGCCCACCACCACGTGCCATCTCTCCCCAGCCCACTTCAGTCACAGTGATCCACGTTAAAAACCCAAAGACTCACAAAACAACAGAAAATCACGTTGTTTGGAGTGTTAAGGCTAACCTAGATCATGATGACAGAACGGGGTTGGAGAGCAGTGATGTTAGCAGCTACACTGGGTCACCTGCAGTCAAGACACGGTATTCAAGCTCAGCCAAAAGTTTTCTTTGCTTTGTCCAAGGCTCTGCATTGAGCACGTATTTCCATTGAACAGTTCTTAGTAGGAACCACTTTTTCCTGACTTAGTACCCCACTGTGTGTTACTCAAGGCTTTCGTCAAATATGCATGGCCTTGGATTAGTTGATGTTTAACCTCACCAGACATCATTCTGCCCACACACCTTGCTGTGTTAGAGTCTGCAGCATTTCTCAGGCTCTTTGCCTGTTCTGGAGGAACTAAAATAATTTTATTCCATCTTCAGATTTTGTTAATTCTTTTATCTGTTAGAAAACCCAAATGGTTCTTCGAAGTTCTTGAGCAACTGCCACATTCTTAAGATTCATAATCTACTACTAATATCCTTTTACAAGTTTCTCTTTCATTGAGTTATTTTATATGTCCTTTTCAAATTTTTGTGGGGGACCCTAGTGGTCCCTTTGTGGGAACTGTTGCATCTGTAACTCCCATGTTGTCTTCAGAGATCACTTAAAGAAAGCTAGCGTGTAAAACAGGCTCCATCCACCAAGTGGAAGACTTTCTTTCTCCTTAGAGCTCCCTTTTCACTTCCCTCTGAAATGGAGCCCTAATGCCATAGGGCCTGGAGCACAAGCTTTCAGGAGAGGTTAGGTCCTCTCTAATACACTACAAAGTGATGTCATAGCAGAAATGTTAACACATTCGTGTTCTTCACTATCTTTTTGCCATCCCATTTTTAACTCCTCTGAGGTTCCCTAGGAATATGTTAAGGGAAAAAAAGATATTTTCAGCACAAGGGAGACAGAGCCTGGTGTTATATGTGTACAAGTGTCTAGTTGCTGTAGATCCCACCATCTCTCAGACAGCCTGACCTCTGCATGTTGTCTTTTTCCTAATGAACTTCATTTGACTTGAAAGAGTGAAATTATTTTTTTTGCCTCTTACCTGTCTAGCTTGTATATCAGTCAACAACTGTCAGCTTTGCTAAGAGTAACTCTTGCTCTGCTAACCCACAGACTTGCTCTCTGGAGTTCTTCAGCTGTGGACTCACCACAACCTACCAACTTCTGCGTCTGCTCAGGATTTCTCACCCCCACACAGCACAGAAATAATATTAACATTGTCTGCTTAAATCAACAAGACAGCTTTGGGACTGTCCTTACAACTGTTAAGCCCAAATATAAATGTTTCCGGAAACCTCAAGAATGTGTGTTTAGAGTGGGGAAAAACTTGGAAAATTTACCTGTCACAGGTGCTACTGCAGTTTCAGAGTCATATAAATTAACTTTTGCTTTGACTTAGTGGGATTTCTAATGAAATATCTTATAGCTGCTTTTGTTTTTCAATTTACTATGCTTTAATTCAGTAATTGGTTTATGACTGTAATTACTAGTCTTTCAGGCAACACTTACTAAAAAGAAATTAGGTTGTTCCAAACTCTGGTGATTTTATGATCATATAGATCAATATAAATCACAGTTAATTAAGCTCTTTATCACTTAGGTTTCCATATGCAATGTGTCACAGCATTGCAATAACAGAAAATATTCCTACCTTTCCCTACCAATTTAGTCATATTAAGACAGAATTTTATTTATAACAGAGGCTAAAAACCAGCTTTTACTTAAGTTGCCTGCTGCACAGTAATGGTGATATGGTGGTATAAGTTGATAGTGCCTATCTACATAGGGAAAAAAATCAGAAACGTGAGCAGAATCCGAAAAATGTTTTTTTAAAAAAAAGCAAACAAAAAGCAAAAAAAAAAAAAAAAAGCAAGTCAAGTTAAAATTGCATTTGAATCTTTATTTCCTTTCTTTATTTTGAAATCTTATCAGAGTTGTTACAGGGTATAATTCTGACTGCACTATAATGAACGAAAAAAAACCCCTTAGCTAGTTAAGATTGCAAGGATTCCTTAAGATGTCTAAGCTAAAATGTGCAAAAAAATATAGTCTGGACTTGTTTTCTTTCTTACAAGAACCGCTCTGTAATAAATGCCCACTAATACTCCGATTAAAGATTTCTGTATTAAAACAGGGTAGAAGTTACCAACATGCAATGCCTTGAAATTTGCCTCCGTGACCCTCTCATTCACACACTGTTCCACTTGCTATAGGGAGCTTGCACTACAGAGCAGTATGGTGCCTGTTTCTAAGTGGCAGTAAATATAATGTAACGCAGGGTCTTTCAAATACGGTTTGACCAGCCTGACTTCAGTGAGGTGCCTCCTGTTCATCCCAAGGGACATATTGGCTCCTCTGAAGCCAGTGAAGTCATGCTACTGATCAGTGAAGTTACGGTACTGATTTCAGTGGAGCTGGGATTTCTCTGTCAGTTTTAAAGTTTCAACAATCTTACGATGAGTGCATTGCTTTTTGTTGCTAATCTTGTTGACTTTTATGCCATATATATTTTTATATACGACTTGTGTCCCTGCCCTGAGTTCCCCTTCTCTTAGACTCTGCCCTTTGTGGACCATACTTGCATGTTCATGCATACCTAGAAAATGTCTATTGGGAGTAATACAGCCAACAGAGGTGCAGGGAAAACTCTTCTTATGTTACTTCATAATGTTATAACACTTATTACATTGTTTTTATGTTATTTATATTCTCCCTAGCATGTAGGTGGTAGATCAGGCGGCACGGCTGGAGAAAAGAAAACTTTCCCCTCGTGATGTCTGACAAGATGCTAAAATGTTGCTGTTGATCTAAGAAAAGTTATTACCCATCTCTACAATCCTGGTCTCTCCTATATGCCCAGACTAACTTGGCTATAGCAATACTCTGATTGCTATGCATGCAATTCCAGCCACTATGCATGAAGAGGATAACCTGTAAGTACTTCATCCTCTGCTAATTTTTATCAGCTTCCAGATGCTTTGTTTTCACAGCTACAGAATATTGCAGGAGTCTCTAAGTGGTAATGTTAAAAAAAAAAAATGCTGTTGCTCTTCAGGAGTTTTGTCCTGAGTCAGGACTGTGCAGGAATAACCCCACCGAAACCTCCAGGCCAAGATTCAGCAGTCTTGCAAAGTTTGATTTTCAAAAAGGTGTAATTTAAGCTACAGGTATTTTTTAATGCTTACAGAAAAAGACCATCAGCCAGAAATTCCTGACACCTAAGATTATTTTCCTGCACTGATCTTCTCCATCTTTGCCTTCGTATTTATTATGGCTGGAAAAGTGCACTAGCTTAAAATAATCAACACGAATACAATGAATTTCAAAGGTGTTTGGAATAGTTTTTGATCCTAAGCATGATCCTGCTTTCTTGGAAAAGAGGTATCCGTGAGCATGGATGGTTTTAGTGAGTCTTACTGATGTGAGAACTTTTTGCTTGGGTTTTTTTCTTTCTTTTTTTTTTTTTTCCCCCCAGTTATCGTAAGATACATACTTTGTATGTCACCTGTTTACTGGCTGATAACAAAGAACATCACCTGTTTACAGGAATTGTTTATAGTTTTAAAATACTTAATTTCAGAGGTATTCATGTGTCTCTTTACAGTCCTCTTGGGCTGAGATGCTCCAGTTAAGTATAATTGCCAGTGCTACACACACTCACACTTAAACATGTACCTGTATCTTTTAAAAGATCACAGGGTCACGTCTGTCTGGGGATGCTAGGAAGCAGTGTAGGAGGACACACAAAGGCCATGCCAAATGAGAGGCTCACCCATGACACCACGGAGGGGCCGACAGGCGGGACGCCGGCCTGCAGCCCAGCCCTTGCCCAGCACTGGCTGCCCAGCCTCTCCAGGCCCCCCCGAATAAATGCTTACCTCAGGCCGAACTGACTAGCTCCATTAATATTTATTAAACTGGGCTGGTGTGGGAATGAATGTTTCTAGGCTGCTGGGTTTAAGTAATAGTCCAATGTACCGACGTTCCCTGAGATAATCACTACATGGTTCCTGCAGTCAGCTCTCTATGTAATATGTCTTTGGAAACCTCGGTCCTATTGGTTTAATTGACTTACTGGAGAAAAAAACCAGAAAAACGTGAGCTGATAACATGTGCTACATCTCACCCTGGAGGTGGTGTATGCAGGTCAGGATTCAAGCATCTCACAGAAGCAATATTCTTTCTTTTCTTTCAAACAGAGACAGAATAAACCTAAAGATTTGGATTTTTTCCCCCTTACCTCCCATCTCTTGGACAAAGACAACTGATGTTCACACATGTGCCTCACTCAGTGCTTCGGATGGGATTTTGGTTAGTAGAGGGTCTGAAACACTCAGTGAATGATGCCAACACAAGGGATGCCGACCAGTGAAGACCACTTTGAAACATTTCCATTTCTGATCTGGCCTTTTCTGGAAAAGTATTCCCACTAAACCACCCTGGTACTTAAATTAGTGGAAACTGCCTTCTGTTGTCTGCTGAGACATCTCAGCTGAACTACATTGCCCTGATGGGCTTGAAAAGATGAGAAAGATCCTGACATTGAGAATGCTTGCTGGGGACTGTAGCTTTGGTAAAATTCCTTTGACAATAGTTCAGATTGCTGGCTGCTGTTCTCTGGCATTACATTTTGTATCAATATATGGTATTGCACAGCGTGCAATTTGCCTGTGGAGGAGCTTTAGAAAACAACAACATCTGACGCAATCTAAGGCTGAGTTCAGAAGCAAAGCCCAAGAAATTGTACCATTTTGGGGATCATCAGCTGTTTGTGTCCTTGGACAAGCTGAGGTACTTTATGGACTGTCATTGCTATGGTTGTAATGGATTTGCATGGGTAAGTTTAAGATAAATCATTCCATTGTTCAAAGGAATAACTGTTTTACTGGATTTTATCTTCTTGCTTTTCTCAAGTGGATCCCCCGTTCCCATACACTCGAGCAACCCAACTCTTGCTGTGGTGTATTGATGATTTGAGAGTATTTATAAACAGATTAGGAGCCATGCTTTCTTAATATTCATGAACTCAACCCCTTTTTTCTTGTCTTGAGAAACAGATTAAATAAAATAACAAGGTGGATGTTGGACCCAGTTTGAAAAAGAAAAAGACTTTGTGAAATACTTTATTTTAAATGTTATTTTAGCAGGTGGCAGGAGGATACTTATATTGGCCAAAAAAGCTGAGAAAGATCATTAAGGAGACAAAAAAAAGTCCTCCCTCAAATGTTACCAAAATGTCACATCATGTAGAAACACTTTCAAAGAGGAAGATTTGTTCTGTCCTGATGCACCAGTTTCATAATATTGTGACATTTACATTCTAATGATAACTAAACTTTGATCTTTGGGAAATTATAGAGGAAAGAGCTTGATTTGCTGTGATTTTGCCACCTCCCTGAGGGAGATAGATGCAGCCTGCAAACCTCGCAGGGGTTATGCAAACAGAAAAGACGACAGTAAAATATTGGGAAAGACGGCTGTTTGGATTATGTGTGCACAGAGAAGTTACAAGGATTAACCAAGTTGAACACTGGGGTTTGGTTAAGGATAGCTACACAAAACCCATACAAACACTCTCCTCCGCTTAGGAGGAGAGGGAGCTGAAGACATAAACCTGAACCTATCTATCTTTTCCTGACAGTGACTCTTGCGAAGTTTGGAGGCAATGGGCTAAAGAGATTGCTGACCTTCGGCTTTATTCCTGATCCATGTTGCAGAAATGGCTCTAACACAGGGAGGAGAACCTGTAAAAACCCTCCTTAGGAAGGAGTAAAGGCCATAATTCTGGGTACGGCTTAGTAGAGTACTGGTGACGCTGTCCTCTGAGCTAGGCGGAGGCTGTGCTCTATACATACTTTTGCAGGGTGTTCTCTCAGGTGTCCTCATGCAAATGTCTACTTTAGCAATCTCTGGCTTGATACAAGGTGCAGAAAATATTTGCATTGCTGGTGAAATACTGGCATTTGGATGCTGCTGCAAAGCAACTCCTATTGTACAGCAGAGACATTGTTCGTTCTCGCTCCCCTCAGAGCCTAAAAGCAAACACTTTTCCTTCACAAATTTTTCCTTTCAAAAGCCCAGCGGTTACTAAGTTTTCATGGATTATTGTATTTGCTTTGGGACACTGGTAAACTGGCTGCCTTTAGTGTGAGTGCAAGAGGAAAGGGCAATGGTTCCTGGGTTCGTACCCTTGGGTGCTGGATCCTGGCAGGCACATCCTGTAGCTCAGTGATACCTTATAGTAAGCAGGTTCCGTGCAACGGGGGGATAGTAAAGAAGGGAATAGGCAGTGCACAGCGGCATGCAGCCAAAGACGTTGTTTTGCCTTGGTAATCATCTACTACCATATAACTGTGCTGGGCAATGTTGTGCTTCTCCAAACTGAAGAAGCCTTTAGGTTCATTAAGGTCTCCCAGACGCAGGTACCTTCTGCCTCAAATCTCATCAACTGTCCTTCAAAGTGCCATGTGGGAGAGAATCAATTACTGCTTAAGAAGTAAAATCTCTGAAACATTTAATAAATCCGTCTACTCCCTCCTGGCTGGAAATTTTGCTGTAAGAAAGAATCTTCTTGGTGCCAGAGTGCTCAAGATGATAGCTTGTGGTGTGGCTTTTCAGACCCAGATTATCAAGTGACATATATTCTGTATACCTCAGTAATTCAATGATACTGCTCATACCCATCTTTCTGCTGGAACTGATGTGTAGAAAAATAGCTGCATACGGCTTTTACTGGTAGAATTCTTGCATAAGCTCTTCATGCAATAATTCTACACTTCAAATAATATAATATTGCATTGCATAAAGGAATGAAATTCTCACATCTGAAACTGAAAATGCCTTTTGTGACTGGCTTGGAGGCTTTAACTGAGGGTTAGAAGACAGCGTTCTCATATGTAGGGAAATTCCTGTAAAAGGAAATACAAACTTTGCAAACTGTTCATCGTTTGCTTTGTAAATAATACTCATTTAATTAATGTTTTATATTTAATTACAATATATCGCAATTCATTATTTCAAACAGGTTTAAAACCTAATAGGCATCAGACTGCAGAGCAAATACCCTTTCTTTGTGCACAAAACCACTTCCAGCTTCTCAACCTTTTGTAATGTAAGTGCAGGAAAAAGAATTAAAAATGTGTACACAAAGGGAGATACACTAGAACATTTTGTCTGTTCATTGGAGCTGGATAGTCAACATGACAAGAAAAATTAAACTGGGATTTAGAGATACTTTTTTTTTACCTTGTAGAATGAAGAGCTTTCAGGATTTTACTTTAATTACCTTCTTGTTCAGTTTTTCCTTTGTTGTCTGAAATCATCAATGAGACTTTTGTCTTCTATTTTCTATTGCTATAAATCTCTCGAGCAAAATTGCTGCCTTCAAGTAACAGCAGCATAGAACTGGAGACAAAAGCATGGAAATGTTTAGGCAAGAGATTCCATGAAGAAAAGAGGGGGAGAGAAAGAGAAAGAAAGTACATCTGACTGAAGCAAACTTTCCAAATATTTTCACTTCTTTCTCCTGCAGAAGCTTTCTGACCTCCTCCCAGCAAGTTTCCCAAATCCGCTGTGAAGACAGTAGGATAGAAGATGGATGGAGAGACTGTAGTGCTCTGCCCTGCTCCCGCTGCCAAGCTCTGCCCCAAGGCTATGCCAACACCGCTCTGTCCTCTTCCAGTTCCCTTACCTGCTTCTCACTCCTAACCTGGCCCTGAGAAAACTCCTAAGCTGCCTTGGGAAGCAAAAGAGCTAGCGGAAAAAGAAACACACTGAGAAGACCTGCTGGTTGAACCCAGGAATTGGGTACATTTAGGCTGCTGCTGCTCACAAGATGCAGCAGCTGAAATGCCGCAGCATCAACTCAGGGCAGAGGAGTCCTTCTTTCCCAAAAGGTTATTTGAGAGAGGAAGACACAGAAGATAGTGCCTTATTCCCAGAAAAAACAATATCCAAGTGGCTGCGGACCCCCATCAATGCCGGCTGAAACAGTCATGGGTCGCAGCTTAAACCTGGAGAGGTCAGCCTTGAGCATGGGTACCAAACCTACCGGGTTGCTGTAAAATGGGGCTGGGCCATCTAGCACAAGCGTCTCAAAGCAGAAGTGCCGTGGCAGGGCTGTGAACCTGCTTGAAAGGCTTCACACAGAACCCAGCGCCCTGCTGTGAAAAGTTTCAGTTCTTAAGAAATAGCATTACTCTGTCAGTCAAATGTGCTCACAGAAAGCCTCTGGTCAGCTGGCGGAAACACAATCCTTGTTAAGGGAAAGCTTAAGTTACTCAGCACCTAACACAGATATGTGAAAAAATGCAAGGTGAGGTCTTTTTAATCTCTCAGTTATATTTTCAAATTGTGCTTCTCCTAAGAGGAAGGGGGTGCAGGATCTGCACAGTTTCTTCAGCACACATAAGACCTAAGAATTTAAGACTCCTTGACGATGTTTTAATATGAATGCAAACAGCACTTCCCCGGTCTTTGTTGTCCTTTTTCCAAGTTTTTAATGGGTTTGGCTTCTGGGTCTTTTACTCTTGAACAGCTCTAGTGTAGCAAATAACAGGTATTACTCCAGTTATTCTGAGCTCCAGGAGAGGATTATTTTCATCTGCTGCAGCCATCCTTGACATGCCCACCTGATGTACTGTATGTAATGGCACAGTGCCCAGCACCAGGTGCAGGATGCGGCCTTTGGGCACTCTTTCACTCAGCCAGTGTGTTGGTCCAGGGCGAGACTTTCATCTGGGATACAGTCAGTTTGGGTTCAAAGTCTAGGGTGTGTGGCAGACATTATTTTATGCATGTAAAGCCATTTATTGTCTCCGTGCTTTATGTCTGAAATGGGGAGAACCATGTCGCACTTGTAAGAGGCTAGGGTCGTATTAATTTGCTGAGGTGTTCAGAGGATGACAGAACTGCCTCACTGCTTAGAAGATTTAGCAGAGTCCCATCCGTACCTACATAACATCTAAGAGATTTTTGTTGGGTAGACTTTGTGTTGGGGTTCTAAACAGAGGTGGACCATGGTGTGTCTCTGCAAGCTCAGAAGAGCAGATCTCGCACTGCAAGTTTTAAGCAGAGCTTTCAGTCAGCTCAGGAGGAAAGCCTTCCCCTTGCTTTCTTGTTGTCTGCCTCTGGATGGCTTAAAGGCATTACAGAATACTTTTCAGAAAAAAAAAAATGCCTCTGCAGAAGGCGAGATTTTAAAAGGTCCATTCTTATCATAGGGCTTATCATATCTCCTGGAGAAGCTGGCAGTTCATGGCCTAGATGGATATACTCTTCGCTGGGTTAAAAACTGGCTGGGTGGCCGAGCCCAGAGAGTCGTGGTGAATGGAGCTAAATCCAGTTGGCGGCCGGTCACAAGCGGTGTCCCCCAGGGCTCAGTTTTAGGGCCAGTCTTGTTTAATATCTTTATCAATGACCTGGATGAGGGGATTGAGTGTGCCCTCAGTAAATTTGCAGACGACACCAAACTGGGTGGTAGTGTTGATCTGCTGGAGGGGAGGAGGGCTCTGCAGAGGGACCTGGACAGGCTGGATCAATGGGCCGAGGCCAATTTTATGAGGTTCAACAAGGCCAAGTGCCGGGTCCTGCACTTTGGTCACAACAACCCCATGCAGCGCTTGGGGAAGAGTGGCTGGAAAGCTGCCTGGTGGAAAAAGACCTGGGGGTACTGGTTGACATCCAGCTGAATATGAGCCAGCAGTGTGCCCAGGTGGCCAAGAAGGCCAATGGCATCCTGGCCTGTATCAGGAATAGTGTGGCCAGCAGGAGTAGGGAAGTGATCGTGCCCCTGTACTCGGTGCTGGTGAGGCTGCACCTTGAATACTGTGTTCAGTTTTGGGCCCCTCACTACAAGAAAGATGTTGCCTTGCTAGAACAGGTCCAGAGGAGAGCAACCAAGCTGGTGAGGGGTCTGGAACACAAGTCATACGAGGAACGGCTGAGGGAACTGGGGTTGTTTAGTCTGGAGAAGAGGAGGCTGAGGGGAGACCTGATCGCCCTCTCCAACTGCCTGACAGGAGGCTGTAGTGAGGTGGGGGTTGGCCTCTTCTCCCTGGTAACAGACGATAGGACAAGGGGGAATGGCTTGAAGCTGCGCCAGGGCAGGTTTAGGCTAGACATTAGGAAAAACTTCTTCACCGAGAGGGTTGTCAGGCTCTGGAATGGGCTGCCCAGGGAGGTGGTGGAGTCCTCATCCCTGGAGGTATTTAAAAGAAGGATAGATGAGGTGCTTAGGGACATGGTTTAGTGGTGGGATGGCAGTGCTAGGTTAACGGTTGGACTCGATGATCTCAAAGGTCTTTTCCAACCGAAGTGATTCTATGATTCTATAATTGAATTTTGAGTTGAAATTTAATAGCAACTGCCTTAGCCCAGTATATGGCTTGTAAAGTGAAAGCCTGCCACACAAAATATCTACCTGTTTCTCTGTCTGTCTGTGTATCTGGTATTTATTCTATTTTATGACCTGGTCAATGGAGGAAACAATAAATACACAAGTGTCTCTGAACTACTTTCCCAGGGAAAGTCAGTGGAAGCTGAGAGTCCCACTCCTCTCATTAAGGTTAGCAATCTATAATTGACAGTCTTCTCTCTTTCTATAGATGGCTCCAAGGCCCATTGCCTGCAGGTTTCTGCTCTGCTGACAGCCTCAGAGTGTGGCAACAAGCTGCAACAAGCCTGGGCATGCTGGGACCTCTCTCCATAGCTGTGCCACCTCTGCCCACATCCTTGCATGGCACCGACGGCTATGGCTCTCTCCCCTGCCAGGTGGGAGGGGGGACAGCATTTTAAGAAAGAAAATGCAGCACCAGACATGAAAGAGGGAGAATGGGCAAAGCCAGGTCTGCCTCAAACGCCTGCATTTCTTGTCAGCAGCTGGGTTGCGTGGGAAGACGCAGATTGCCAGGCTGCTCTCTGCAAACCATCTCTGTGATGAATTTTGACCCTTGGTGCTTGCTGCCTGCCAGAAACTCTTGTGAGAAGATGCCAGGCGTGAAGAAAGGGAGAGGAGCAGGCATGACTGGGCCCTGGCCAGCTCAGCTGGTGTGGTGGTGTGCGTGAAGCCCCAGGAGCCTGCCCAGGGATAGGCTGGTGGGGGAAGCTGCTGGCACCACAAACTGCTTTCGTTCTCCCACGTGTGGCAATAGCCAGGGCATGGTAAAAGGGGGAGCCAGCCCTGGGACAAAAACAGCAGGCTACGCTTACATGAACTCCTGCACCGCTGAACGGCTGGAGATCATCGATGTTTATCCGTACAGGAAATACGGCTGTCTTCGTTCTGCCTTCATGTTGAAATGCCACTTGCAAGGAGGAGCGACCGCTTCTGAAGCAAAACTGGTGAGCAAGTGAGCCAGAAGAGCAATACAATAATTGAAAAGGCTTTGGCTTTTTTGTGTATTATGCCACATCTTCCCTGTAAATGTGTGTTGTTGTAATGGTACCTCTTTTATGTCAATAATCTACTGATAAGCCCCTCATGTGATGTGTGCAGAGGTAAATTGTGCCCTTCAAGAGGGGCTAATGAAAATCGCATTAACACTGTTTAAGTAAAAGGCAAATAAGGAAATCTTTTGGAAGTGGGCAAATATTTGGCATCAGTCATGTGTTTCTGTGAACAAACCTTCTTAGAGTGAGTGGCTGCTGATGCCACTGTCTATGCAGAGACATGCATGCAGGCGAGGAGTAAAAACTGATGCTGATAAAATGGGTAGTGTCAATATTTTGTTTTACAACTGATGAACTTGCTCATACAATACTGTGCAGTAATTATACTTTCAGGATTATCTAAAAGGAATTAAGTCACTTTCAGGGCAATGAATACAGACCAGACAACCTGGCAAAGCCAGCTAATTTCTAATCTAAAAGCTTCATCAGGTATTTCCATCACTAACATTGTAACTGTAATGCTTGACTAAAAAGAAAAGTGGTGGGGCAAAGGGATTGAATGAACACAGTTATCTAGAATTACATTTATATTGCCATTCACCATAATAGCTTGCAAAAATAAGGCAGGTTTTGTAATCTGCTTGTTTTCATTAATATTGTGATAAGAGCAAGCTACGTGACTGATCCTTTAAAAAACATGTGCAGTTCTCTCTCTTTCTGGATAATTGCAGGCTAATCCTGGAAGGATTTTTAGAGTAACTCCAGGGTAGAAGTTACTAGGGAAAGAACTCGTTGTACCCAGAGATGGCTCTCGTTATGCTCACAAGGGTGCATCCCATGGGCAGCTTTCCAGCAAGAAAAGGAGGAATAATTCTAGTCAGAAATGTGTGGAGGCATTGGGCTAGAATGATGGCCAAGAAAGTTTGAAAAAGATCTACATTTTATAACAGAAGCTTCTACAAGATGTAAATGTCCAGACATTTAATTCAATCTTGTTGATTGTCAATAATAGTACTGCCTGGTGTTTCTTCACATGCAGTATTAGCTTCTTTTTTCCACAAAAAGGGATGGATATTTAAAACTGACTACAGCGCCTATTGATCTGCATAATGACAACTTCGTCGCTTAAGCTGCCTTTTCCAAGGTCAGAAGGAAATCACCTTCTCTCCACCTACAGTATTGCGCTGTTGGCATGGAGCCTCAGTTACAGGTAGGTTTTGTCATTTCCCTCAGTCACATGAATCAGTCATTGCCAAATGCAGCAGTCCTGATTGGAGGGAAGAGGGGTGGGATAGGAAACGTGTTTGATCCAGCATAGCAAATCCTCTGTTTAAATTGGGAATCCTCCAAATTCCCATCATCTGTGTCTCAATACCCTTCCTGCGTATCCTCAGATGAAGGAAAACATACCACATCTTTACATGTCTAGCTAAGAAGAATTGGTTTCAATCACAGAGGGCTAAAATTGCTAGTGTAGATAGTAACTTCAATTGCAATTTGAATACTGGACTCAGAAAAGAGGATTCAAACCAGCAGCTTTTTATCTATTATCTTGGGATGCTGTAGGAGGGCAGCAGAAACAGAACAGCTGGAGTATGTGGTTTTTCTCTGTGCTTGAAAAGCCTTTTATCGAGGAGGGAGGGAAAAAGTGGAATTTTGAAATCTGTGTATCTGATGAGAGAAAGTATGTTTTTGCCTAATCTTGAAAGAAATGAAAAACAACCCATTACTATGGTAAAGGGTTTCTTCTGTACCTCTGCCAAGGTTGTTGAATGCATAAATCCAGGGAAAGTACAGACCTCGAAAGAGAGCAGCTCTGCTGTTTCCCCACAGCAGCTCTCTTAGGACTCAGAAGCGTGAGAGTTTTCTTGCTTACAAAACAGCAAAATACAACTGAAAAATGTTTTTCTTACATTTGGCAGTTTGAGATCTCACCAATGTATAATGGACCTAGCAATACCTGAGATACTGCTGCAGACAACGAGTCAGTATGTCCATGCTCCTTCTGCAAGATCCTAGGTCTCCTTGCTTCAGAGATCCCACTGTGAGCTTTCTCTGTTGCAGCCTTTCAACAACTGGGCTTGTTGTCAGGCTTTTTGAATTCAGGGCAGTCTGTTCTCTGTTTTTTTCCATTTCTGCTTTGCAAGGCAGTGCTATTGAGCAATTCAGAGTGCATGCATGGGTTAAGTGCTTCAAAAGTAGTCCTTTCTCCAGCCAGCACCCTTCCCCTGAAGTAATCCATATGATTTCAGAAGTTTTACTGGGATAGAACACCAAGGTGTCAAAACATAAAAACTTGGTGAAAAAAATAGTTCTGTTTCAATGCACCCAGGTTGTCTCCTATGTGCAACTGCCTAAGTGCCTGTTGGTACATCTGGCTACCTGCTACAGACCCCTGAATCCCAGATGATAGACATTTGGAGATGAGAGCTGTGGTCTCATGGTGCAGTCTCCTAGCACTGTGGTGGGGAGCCCTAGTACCCTGAGTGCTTCAGCTCCATATCCAGAGACACTGAGAAGTCCTGGTCTTTCTCCACTAGTGGGGCTCTCAGGCTTTCCAAGTTGTTTGTTCATGGAGAAACTGGAGGCAGTCCAGTGGAAGGTTATCAGGAGAGTCAGAGGCCTGAAGGATGCGTCTTGTAAGGACTTGTTTAGTCTGATGAAGAGGAGGCTAGGGGCTGTCTAATAGCAGCCTACAACTACTCAGAGGACAGTTGCAAACATGATAGAGTCAAATGCTTGGTAGTGGCAGACCATATAACAAAGAGCAATGGCCACACACTCTGGCTTGGGAGGTTCAGGATGGACATTGGAAAAGATGTCTTTACTGAGGTGACAGTGCAGCACCAAAGCACGTTTTCCAGCGAGGCTGTAGAATCTCCATCCTTGGAGGTTTCCAAAATTTAAAAGTATCGGACACAGCCATGAATAGCTTCATGCAGTGTTGGTGATAAACATGCTTTTAGCAGGAGGTTGAACTAGAGACCTCCAAATAGTGCCTTCTGACCTGCACGTCTGTGAATCTGTGGTGATCTGAAAGCTTCTAGGAGTCCTGCTCTACAGAGAAGAGGGATCACAGGCAGGAACAGCTTATTTATCTTTCAGAAAAGGATAAACCATCCCCACTTCTTCTCCCAGGACAGCCATATTTTTTCCATCCCCTTCCTCAGGTTGCACACTTACTGAATTTCCTCTCTGTGAGAACTTCAGAGAGGTCTGAGCTTTGTTCTGCTTTGTGATGGCAGGCATTTCAGAGCTGCAGGTTTCCCATGGGACAGCATTAGGAATGGTGGCCAGCCTCAGAAAATCACTGCCATAGCCAGGTAGGCGGTGAAGAGGTGCAGGTGGAGAGCTGGGATCACCAGTACAAGCCTGCCCTGCTATTCATTGCACTGCTTCAGCAGATGGGCCAGCATTTCCAGGCACCTTCCCTTGCAAACGCCCCGGCTCGTGGGGTGGGATAGCCCTTCCCTTCAGTGTACTGTGTCCTGACCAAGGGGGAAGTTGGAGCCCTGATCTCTCTCTCCCCTCTTGTTGCTCCAGAAACACACAGGGTTATCCCCCAGAATCAGGCCTGCCATTAAGACTATTTGCAATAATCTCTGCAAAGTTGCCAGAAAACCTTGCTGCTGCCTGCACTTAACTTCAAACAAATTAAAAAGCTTGCCTTTGATATTTTTTTTTTTTTTTACCCACTCAGCAGCAACAGCGGCACAGTCCAAGCATGTAAAGCAGCTCCACCGAGCACACCAGCTGAGTCACTGCTTTTTACAACAAACCCCTCACAGCAGAAGCTGGAGAAATCAATAACGCTGTGCAGCTTAGTAAAAGTGCTGAAGCTGTTCAAGGTTCTCACACAGAAACACGACAAGTGTTCATGGCGGGGAAAAGCAGCTCACCTCATTAACGCTTGAAAAAAAGCCTTTAAGTTTAATGTGCCAGGCACACCGAGGTGCAACCTCCGCGATGAGGGAAAGTGACGGGTGAAGAAATACAGGAAGGAAGTGGAATCGGTGATACCACCAGAGGGGGAAAAGATCAGCTTTCAGCATTATCACCAAGCCTTGGGAAACTGTTTAGTGCCTTCCGTATCGCATCTCGATTCTGAGCACGCAGCCTGCATAAAGGCACAGATCCTGCACAGGGGTAAAAGAGGAGCTCTGCTTAAACTGTGACACTCAGATCCGAGGGCAGGAGTAGCTGAATGCCCTCTTCCTTTGCAAGTCACCCTGTAAAGCCTGCTATTTCTGGGAGATTGTGCTTCCATTATCCTCTACGGAGGGGATAACAAGGTGCCAAATCCCATGCGAGTGGGGGAGACCGTGCTGCTCTCACCATCCAGGCAGTGACAGCCCTCAGCCAGCGGCGCTGCCAGTGGCGAGTCAAGACTCAGGATAACAGCCTGCCCTACTCGTCTTACACACGCACACGTACACACTTGCATGCATTCTCCATTCTACAAGTCTTTTCTAAGACACTTGCCTGTGAACAGTGGGTGTCAGGCATGCTGCTCCTCCTTCGACAACCCCACGAAGCTCTTTGTATATCTTAGTGATTTATTGTCTTACCAGCTCTAACATTTGGAAGACCCACTGAACTTTTCACCAGGGTAAACATATTAAAACATAACGCTAGCCATCTGCTACACATTTCTTCCTTACAGAGGCAAATTTAGATGAAAGTGGCCAAGTCTCTTGTTCTATACACAGTTCCTCTCTTTTCCATCTTGCATCAAAGCACCCACTCATCTCACTTTTTCCCTCCTCTCTTTTTTAGCTTTAATCTGTGAACAGGCAGAGGCTCCATCCAAGAGTATAAGACTGTCCAGTAAGCAGATGTTCTTCATTTGACATCACATCCCAGCACACACTCGTCTCTTATCTGCTAGCATCTTGTGATTATAACCACAAGATTCTTCTAATTATCACGACGTCTTCTTTATTCAGTCATGCACCTGGTCTGTGGAAACTTGATTGCATTCCACAGGGCATTTGAGCTCTCTGACATTTTAAAGTCTATGATTGCTGCAGCAGCAGTCCTGACCTCCCCCTTGAAAAATTTTAGTGTCGAAGAAAGAAATCGCACCTGTGCAGGAAAACTAGTAATAGCCAGTCTAAAGAAGTGTAGCCAGTTATAGCTGTCCCCGGGGTAAGCTGAAACACCAAGCCTCCTTCCAACAGGCCACTGGAACGGTATCACAGCACCCCAGAGGCCACTGCTCTGTCTGTCTTCACTTTTGACTTCTCGGTTTAGCTGCTAAGATCTGAGGAAAATATGTAGTGCATCCTATATGCAGACACAGACCACAGGTTTTGCTAGGGTTGAGATGACCTTTTGCCTTTGACACTTTTGGTTTGAAAGAAAACCACGGTATTTGCCTTATATGATCTGTTGACATCCTAAAACCATTCAGCCTCCCTGCTGTTCAGTGATACTGAATCTGTGGTCTGCAAACCACAACACTTCTCAGCTGTTGAGAATGAAGCTGTAGACAGTAAAGAATAGCCTGATGGAATAATAAGGGGTAGAGTAAAGCAGAAACATCCCCAAACCTCCTCAGGTATCTGGATCTGAATGACTTTCCTTACTACCAATCACTGATAACTTTATTTCCTCTCTGATAACTTCATTACAAGGAGAAGTCAAAGAGCTGGGGTAAGACCAAGCAGCAAGACAGGAAGAGTGCAGACATCCTACCTTATAAATAAATCTTCCTTTAAGGAAAAGGTTTATTTTATCATCTTTCTTTGGTGCAGCCAACATAGCAAACACATGCAACCAAAACACACCTGCAGTTACTCATCACGTTCTCTTCCATTTAAATCCTTTCTCTACAAAGAAACAAATAAAAATCCCTCCTCATGTAGGAAACTCAGGTGCACCCAAGAAGATCCCCTGCCTCTCACCTCCAGCATCCCCCTAGCCTGAGGGGAGCACCAAGCATGTCACCTCCAGTTTTGAGGCCTGAGACCTGAAATTCTTTCCAAAGCAGGAAACCTTTTTTAAGATTTTAAACTTGCTCCCCGCAACTAACGGAGCTACCTCCCGGCACGAGGTGGGGGATTTCACTCCTCCTGCTGCCTGACTTCACCAGCTGCACAGGGCTGAGGGCTTACCTCCGGCAGCACTGCCAGGGTGGGTACAGCTTGCTGAGACGCCCAGCTGAGAAACTCCTATGAGGCTAATATGTTTGCCATAGGATGACACCCACCCCATCATAGGATGCACTTCATCCAATTTCTTTATGCCAAACTACTTTTCACAATTCCACGCTAGACTGGACAAAGCTTTAGAGTCCACACCAGAACAACCCAGCCTGGTGAGGCTCGTAGGTAGCCAGACCAACCTCCTGAGCCCTTCCTGTGTTGCCCTACAGGGAACCATGGGGAAAATTGCTTAGCACGAGGTGAACAATGCAGGGAAGCTATGATTCAAGATATCCGTTTAGTGCCCTCTTCCTGGGCCAAAAGAGGATGCCTGGGGTATAATATTAACCTAGTGGTTTATCCTACTGGGGATAAAAAGTCAGCAGCGTGAGGTTCTACCATCATGAAATATGTTAAATATGAAATTGTAATGATTAATGTTCTCAGAGCATGACAGGGTAGTGAGTGATTCACTTTCCAAAGTCATCTGTTCTGGAGTAATCATCCTTCACGATGTGTTTTTCTCCTCTGGCACTCTTCTGTCCTGCAGAGGGAAGAGCGCAGCTCTTACTCTTCTCTGCAATTTTCCTAGCTGTTTCTTCATTTTTGCTTTAAAAGCACTCTCAACTTCTTCTCCCCCTGCTCCTGGGTACTCTTAGTCTCCCTTTTTACAGACAAGAAAAGCAAACCTCCAGTACAAAGGAGGCTTGTTTTTCGGGTTTTTTAAATGGCAAATCTCTCAATGTATAGGCAAGGCATTTGATGTTCCTATAGACTTTCAAAGCTACTCACAGGTAGCAAGTACTGTGAGTTTTCGCCAATCCACATTTGTGCTGATGAACTGAACAAAGTTTCTTCTCTATTATTGTGCATTTGCCTTTGGAGAACCATCTCCAGGAGGGTTCTGCTCTCTCCCTCTCAGCCTCTATACTGTACACCTCCAAATGCATAGTGTACACCTCTCAGAGGCTCAATGCCATTTCCTACTACTTTAGCAGCAGCACAGGGCTGCGATGAGGCTCTAGAATCATAGAATCATAGAATTGTTTAGGTTGGAAAACACCTTTGAGATCACTAAGTCCAACCATTAACCTAACACTGCCATCCCTCCACTAAACCATGTCCCTAAGCACCTCATCTACCCATCTTTTAAACACCTCCAGGGATGGGGTCTAGACCCACATTGGCAGTCCATCTTGACATAAAGTACCAAGACTGGCTGCAGACTTAAGAGATACAAGTAAGTAAAACACAGTACACAGCACAGGATAACAGTGAAATGACCATGATTATTTTGCAGCTGTCAATTCTCTCCTCATCAGCAATCAATCCTGCATGCAGGAGCAAGCCTTCTGTGAACTCACTCATCCCTACCTCCCTACCATCAGCATCATGTAGGTATCCACACAATCACAAACACTTAAGTACACAGGCTTACAGAACATCCTGGGCTTTGGGATAATGGTTTTCACTAGCTTTCCTAGAAAAGACCAGCCTACAGTCATCTGCATCCTGGTGAATGCCTAAAGATTAAAAGCTGACTGAACAGTAGAGATTTCCCTGAGGAGAAGGATTGCCAGTCTCACAGCACTGGTTGTGGACGAAAGCAGAGCAAGTAAGTTATTTGGACATTTGTCCTTCCTAGTTCTTTTTTCAAAGGAGATTTTCAGCTGTCAACCCACACAATTTTTTGATGTATCCACAGAATACTATAGACTGAATTTTGTTCTACAGTGAATCTATTCTTTTGGTGGAAATGCTCTCTGTCTCTCTTCCTCCCAAGTCAGGGTGGGTCCTGGGGGAGAGCTGCAGGTCCTACCAGTGGAAGAAGAGATGGCTCCATCCAGTCCAGGACGCCTCTGCTGAACCAGCCCAAAAATGTGAAACCTCCCCATCTATGCATCTGTGTCCTCAGCTAAGAACCAGACCAACCCATTTTCCACAGGCTGAGTAAAACTTTCCACAGAACAGTAGTCTCAGTTGGTATCAAATTTATTTGATTCAGAAACTCGGCAGGAAATTTTGCAGTGCGGTTACCAGACTCTAAACTGTTCTTTACTCTCAACCAGTGGGATCGTCACTAAGGTGTTTTGATATTTGCATTTTGCTTGGTATTTTGTTTATATATGTGCCAACTACACGAAAATGTACTGTGTACATTAGGCTGCCTGAATTGCATCTATACTATTGATATGAGAACGTGACCACTGTGCCTCCACAAGTTTTCTCTAACAGTGCTGGAGTATCACTTGTAAGTAAAACTGTAAAGGATTGATTCACCAGGACAGAACTGAATGGAGCTTGCGTTGGGAAAAATCAATTTAAATAAAACCAAAATGAGCTCGCTCTTTATTCCTCAGTGAAATAAATTTTTGTTTCAGATCCAATGAAAAAATATTCTATTGAAATTAAAAGATTTAATTGTGGAGGGACAATGTAAATTGTTTTTTTTAGTGAATAAAGTATTCAGCAAACCAAACATCATCTTTCCAATAGTCAATTAAAAATAGAGTATACAGAAATGCTGATAGGAACACTTAAATGAAATGTACTTGTGACTGTAGAATTTCTACAGGTCAGTATCTTACTAGGCAAGAAAACAACCAAACAATAATAGTATAAAACTAAACTGTTGAAGAGTAGAGATTTCCAGTTTCACCATAATATATTTTCCCAGAAAATTGCTTTAGAATTAGAAAAATTCTGAAAACTGAAAGTGTATTCATTATGAAATGATTTTACATTAACTTGATAAACAATAAAATAATGGTATGAAGATTTTTCTGCTCTTTGAGGGATGCACTCTTTATTGAGTTTAAAATGATAATAAACCACTGAGAGCCTACTGAGCTAGGTAATGAATGTCACACAGCAATTTAAGAGTTCATTTCTGAGGCTCTATAATAGTTTCCAGAGTTTTTTTTTATCTTAGTGGGGTTTTTATGGTTGTGCAATTGTAGTAATTGAAAGTAGATTATAAAAATGATTCTCCTCCAGACCTTTCTGGGGGAAAAAAAAGAGATGGAATCTGAATGATGTTTCACCTGGGAAAATATGGAAATATAATTTTCATATAACATAATGGTTAGAATGCCTGGACCTGCTAGCTCATTATTATAGCGAATACGCACAAAATTTAAATTAAATCGGGCACGCTTCCCTGGTTATTTCTTTGTGCCCACCAGCATAGGCAGTGCCAAGAAAGGTGTACCTGGCATGTGTGTGAGCAGAGAGATGGGTCTTCACCACCACAGGTTCACCAGTGGTGTGAAGTATTACTGTCCCTTTGAGCAGCATCTGCCCCATTCCACACAACAGGAGAAGCTGTGCTGCTGTCAAAACCTCTCCCAAGCTATGACCAGATCTAGCCTAGTCCTTGCAACGGGAATATGCAATGGGAATATATAGAATCATAGAATTGTTTAGGTTGGAAAAGACCTTTAAGAGCATAAAGTCCAGCCATTAACCTAACACTGCCATCCCACCACTAAACCATGTCCCTAAGCACCTCGTCTGCCCAGCTTTTAAATACCTCCAGGGATGGGGACTTGACAACTTCCCTGGGCAGCCCATTCCAGAGCCTGACAACCCTTTCGGTGAAAAATTTTTCCTAATGTCCAACCAAAACCTGCCCTGGCACAACTTGAGGCCATTTCCCCTTGTCCTATCATCCGTTACCTGGGAGAAGAGACCAACCCCCACCTCACTACAGCCTCCTGTCAGGCAGTTGTGGAGGGTGATCAGGTCTCCCCTCAGCCTCCTCTTCTCCAGACTAAACAACCCCAGCTCCCTCAGCTGCTCCTCATAAGACTTGTGCTCCAGACCCCTCACCAGCTTTGTTGCTCTCCTCATATATATATATATGGGGATAGGTACTCATGTACTTAAATGGTGAAGAAAGTGCAGAAGATTTTCTGTTCATGCTGAAGACAAGAGGAGAGGAAATAATAGTTATAAAGCAGGGGGCTAAAGAGTGCAAACAACAAATTTTACAAGATGAGAAGATGATACCAGAGGGCTACAGGAAGGCAGGGCAGCTCTGGGAAGTTCATGTGTAACAGAATATTTTTCTGGGTCCTACTATTTTTTGGAGAAAGGTGACATCACCAGAGGCAGAAGCTGCATCTCTGTTGTTTCCTGGTTGAACTGCAGCCACTGGACTTTGAAGAAAATGGGGGGTCAGAGCCTGAGAGTGTAAATTTGTCAAGGTGAGAAGAAAAATGGATTTTGGCCAAGAAAGTTGAGGTACCGTCTCAAGCCAGATGATGTGTAGCAAGTGAGAGAAGGCAGACTTAGCATCCTCACAAACACAAGGAGTAAGAATTATGTGGAAAAACTGGAATGTGAGGCTGAAATAATGTAAAAGCTTGAGAAAAAAGAAACATCTGACTGGTGATAGGCAGCCACAATACTTAAGTCAGAAGGGCTGAAAGAGAGAGAGCTTGCACTTCGGTGATATTACCCACCTGTGGCAGGAGGCCAGCATGTGAGCCGAAAAGGCAAGGATCCTGCAGGGGAAATAGCTGCAGAAGAACGGGATGGAAAGGTGGGAAATCAAAAAAAGCCCACATTTCTTACATGAGAATTTGATTAGATGCTCCAAGCCCTTCTGCTTTTCAGCTGTGCTGGAGAAGGGATTATACGCTGGCATGCCTTAGAAATGCATAGTGGCATTAATGAGAAAAGTCTGTGTGATCTCAAGTGTGCTGTGTCCTACGAACACACAGGAACCTCATACCAAGCCCAGTATCTTGGCAATCTCTGAAACAACACACAAAAAATACTTTAAACCCTATGAGATTATAATGCTGTTTAAGCATTAGCCAAATTTCATTCATATTCTGTAAATAAAAATCCTGTTATCTGAGCCACGGTGACCTCTGAAATCGAGGAGCCAGGGATATTGATACACTCAGAGGAAAAAATCCCTGATGGTACATATGCATGAAAGGGCTCTGCCCGTATCAGCATTGTTAGCCAGGATAATGGGCTCTGGTGGCACAACGGAGCAGGGGTCACCTCGCCGAGAGCGGGATGGGGACGGAGTTGCCATCTGCACATTCCTGATTCTCTTCACGATAATCAGCCCATTTTTCAAAACATACTTTGCATGCATGCGCGTGTGCTCAGCATTTATATTAGTGGCATATGTGGCATTGTTTGAGCCGCAAGCTCATTAGCACGTCGATGTGCCATGCCACCAGAACAGAACGAAGCTTGCAGGACAGAGCTCAGAAGGTACGTGGAACTGGCTGAGGGAAAAATAGATGGTGGCAAACAGTAATACTATACGTAGCACCAGAGAGAGTCATACTTTTTATTTACCATTTATTTTGATCAATGGCTCTAATAACCTCACATTTGGAGGTGTGCAAAGAACAGTCATGACCTAAAATGTAGCTTTCATCAGAGCTCTGAGGACCAGCCCACGGCTGACTAAAGGCAACGGCTGTAAGCGCAAACAGAAAGAGTCTGAACTAGGCTTAGATGGATCAAAAAATCAAATCAAGGGAAGAGCAGGGAAAAGAAGACAGCTGAATTCCTGAAGCAGCACTGACATTTACATGATGAGAGGATGGGAGAGGTACTATAAAAAAATGCAACTACTACTATAGGTAATGGTTATTAAAATGCCCAAGAGGTCAGACTGCATCTATAGTACTAGCACTTGTGACTGAAAATCGTGAAGGATCAGTATGGATTTTGCTAACCAGACTGAAGCTGATCTCAGGCAGGGGCAAGAAGGTAGAAAGAAAAATTTAAACTGTATGAGTTATAGAAAGGAAACAAGTTCAGATCTTTGATGTGAAGAGAAAGAAAAATCAGCAGTTAGCTGTGGCGTATGAGCTGGGCTAAGGGAAACAAAGCTTACCAATCCATAAATAGCTTGGACTAAGACTGAAGTAAACTGTGTGGATGACGTCCCTAGCTCTACGTAGCACGTAATTGCACTAGAAAGTCTGGATATGTAGAGAAACCTCATCTGTATCTACATCAGAATAAATAACATAACCAAAGGGAGAATGATTGCTTGCAGTGACTTCCTCTCTATTTGAGGGCCCTCAGCAGGGAGCTGAGGGTGATTTAAGTACTTAGATGCACGCACAAGCCACCAAGAAAGGAGAAAAACAGTGCCAGGACTGCTGTTGGTTTCTGGAGCAGGGAGCTGCTTTTGTGTTGGAAGCCTGGCTGGATTTAATCTGCTTTGTTTGAGCAGAACATAATAGAGGGGCTTTCAATAAGATATGAAACAGGGAAAAAGGACTTCTCAAACTGATGTTGCACAGCCCAACGTGAGGCAGAGCTTTGAGGTAGATCTGCTTACACCTTTTCCTTCTGGTGAGCACGCGAAAACTGTTTCAATCTCCGCAGCTGTTTCCCTAAAGGAGAAGCTGGAGTAAAGTCACTGTTGCAACCAAGGAAACCCGAATCAGCTGCATCTGAATCAGATTAAAACAAAAAATCTTTTAAACAAAGCTTTTCCTCTCCTCATCCCCAATCCCCCATTCTTCAGGGTAGGTCCTTTCCTTCAGTCTTGCTTGCAGGCCAGCAACTTTTAGTGGCTTCCTTATTGCAAGAAACTTTACACAGTGTCTCTCCCTGGGGGAACCTCTTTCTTCCCATCACTTTGGAGGCCTGGCTCTGTCTCAGCCCTCCCTGCCTTGCTTAGGAGCCTCCAGCCCCGCTGCCATGGCAGGCTTCCCTGCTGCAGCATCTGTCCCCGAGCAGCCCAGCTCGGGCTCCACGAGCATCCTCCCCTGCTGCCTTCTCTCCCTCCCTGCCAGGGCTCTGCCTGCCTCGAGGGCAGCAGCACAGACTCATCTGGTAGCAAAATATACAGTACCTACAGCAAAATATACAGTACCTACAGCACAAATGGTGAACACACAAGTAGAACCCATCACACCCTTGCCACATTTCGACTGATCTAGAACATCAACATGGAAACTCAGTATCAGAAGGGTAATCAAGACGAGTCACCTTCTGCTGCAGGGCTGCTCCTCTCACATCCTCTCACTCCTCTCCCCAGCTGCAGTTGCACAGGTTCTTTCCTTACCTCTTAAATACTTTATCCCCAAGGCACTACCACCGTCGCTGATGGGCTGGGCCTTGGCCAGCGGCAGGTCCATCTTGGAGCCGGCCAGCATTGGCTCTGTCAGACACAGGGGAAGCTTCTGGCAGCTTCTCACAGAAGTCCCTTCCCCCCTCCCCCCCACCCCCCAAAACCTTGCCACACAAAACCAATACAAGGGGGATGAACAGGCCAATGCCAACCTGATTTTGATATTGTGTTCAGGTACCGGGTAGCTGTCAGCTCAGGTTTAGCTAAGCTCAGAAACTACCTCAGTTGTAGCCACAGTTCAGTAACCCAACTGATTTTTTGTTATGTTGATATCCACCCTTTATTATTCCACATTGCATTACGCTCATTTATTAGCAATTTCAAGATTAGCGTCTTCACAAGACACGCACTGCACTTGCATTACCACTGGTAAATGTAAAGGTAAAAACATTCCTCTGGTTCTGCCCCATTGCCGTGCACACATGTGTTGATCATCTTATTCGTTCTTCAATTGCATTTTTTCTCAGAATAAGGCATCCAGTGAACCCCCTGGTTTATGTGGTATATTATATTACATGTATTGTTCTTTATTATATTATACTCTCTCTTTATATATATACCACACACACATATACATGCCTTCGGTGCCCGAAGGAGGCTGTGACCCCGTGGGAAGCCCGCGCTGGAGCAGGCTCCTGGCAGGGCCTGTGGCCCCATGGGGAGAGGAGCCCAGGCTGGGGCAGGTTTGCTGGCTGGGCTGGTGACCCTGCGGGTACCCACGCTGGAGGAGTCTGTGCCTGAGGGACTGCACCCCGTGGAGAGGATGGACCCAGGCTGGAGCAGTTCATGGAGCACTGTGCCATGGGAGGGACTCCAGGCTGGAGCAGGGGCAGAGGGTGAGGAGCCCTCCCCTGAGGAGGAAGGAGCTGCAGAGACAGTGTGTGATGGACTGACCGCAGCCACCATTCCCGTCCCCCTGCGCCACTCAGGGGGAGGAGGTAGAGAAAATTGGGAGTGAAGTTAAGCCCGGGAAAAAAGGAGGGGTGGGGGGAAGGTGTTTTAAGATTCAGGGGCTTTTTTATCCTCTTCTATTCTGATTTGATTGGTAATAAATTAAAGTAATTTTCCCCAAGTTGAGTCTATTTTGCCCATGACGGTAATTGCTGAGTGATCTCTCCCTGTCCTACCTCGACCACGAGCCTTTCGATGTATTTTTCTCTCCCCTGTCCTACTGAAGAAGGGAATGATAGAACAGCATCCAGCCAGGGTCGGCCCATCCCACTCCTCCAGACAAACATGCTGTTCATTACTTCAGGCACACATGCATGTGTACATAAACACGTACACAGAAGAAAGTTATTTTGATTTAGTCGCGTACTTTTTAATTTTCCTGCATGTGGTTCTTCTGCATGATACTAGCATCTCACCCAGGCCGTAATTCCAACTCAATGGCAATCACCACAGGTGTTTGGTGACATTTATGCACCTTTTGCCTACATCCAGGTTGCTTTGCAGTTGCATGGATAACTAGATCATCTCACAGTTGCAAGCTGCCTTGGAAAGGTTGAAACCCAAGAAGTCTGATTGAGTTTGATATTGTTATTATCTCAGCTGTACAGTCTGCGTATCACAATTCTGCTGAATTTAAGTGCAATATGGAAATGAAAGTGCACCACAATAATCTAGCCATCTTACATCCCACTGTGACTTATTTATTTTTTCCTTGCTTTACTCATGAACTCTTTCAGTTTCATGCTTAGCTCTTTTTCCATAACATTTAATCAAATTTCATTTTATTTTTCATTTTGTAGGTCTCATATGGGTGTTGTTGAAACTGAAACCAATTAAGAAACATCTGCAGACAACAGAACGCTGTCAAGTGTGAACAATGAAATTTCTTCTAAGAGAAGAGAGGGAGCAGCACGCACTCTTAACAAGTCTGGGAAAGCTTCATCCAGACAAAAGCCATGTTTGTGTCTTCACTGGAGCTTCCAGTGTGTTATAACCTGGCTCTGAAGAGCACTGTAAACCAAGGCAGAGCTGACCCAGCCTTTGCAATCAGCAATACTAATTAAGTATAGTCGACCGCCAGCTAGCCTGGTTTATGTATAACTGTACTTCAGAGATACAGGAACATGAAGCAATGATTGCTTACTTATGAAGATGATATTTTAGTTTAAACTGATTTTTTTTTCTTTTTTTAGTTCTTACAATCTCACTGGAAAGCCTCGTAAAGGTTATATGGAGACATTTTCCCTATCTCTAACCTAATTTAATTTCTTTTATGCTTCATCTCAAGTCACTGGGATTGTCATGTTTCTTTATGGGATAATTATAATATCCCCATAAGGTTTTATTACCTTAGCATACTGGTATATATTCAAAACCCTAACTCTAGTTTAATATGTATTTTTAAATAATTAATATGCAGCATAGACAAGCATGTGGTGCAGGAGAGAAATTAGAATCAGGAGGGTCTCTGAGGGAAAAACGTACCCTATCCACATTCCCGTCCTCCCTGTAAGAGTGCCCAAGAGGGCTTAGACCTGAAAAAATCGGTACCACCAAGTCACCAGCTCCTTCCTGCTAAACAGATCTTATCATAAGCTTGCACGAATAAGAATAAGAGATACTCACATTTGTAGATTAGAAGGCTTGCAAGTGTGCGTGTAAACACCGTGCAATGTATCCAAATCTTATGCATGTGTGAGCTGTCAGCAAAGGGTCAGAAAGATGAATCCACATTTGAATGGTTGATGAGGCTACCTCTGCCAGTAGTCCATGTAAACCCGTGAAAGTTCCATCCCTCTTACTGCTGGTGCACCTGGGTCCGCAGGGGTCAGCACTGGAATGCCAAGCTGAAGCAGTCCTGGTGGTTGTTTGCAGTAGCAGAAAACTGCTTGTCCATCCCTTCTCCTATGACATGGTGCAGGGAGCCTTTACCAGTCATCGTCGTGCTTCAACGTAATGTGTATCCCTTTTCTTCATTGATACAGTTAAACATAACAGAGATACTGGCATGACAGCCTTGTGCTCCACAGGCTTATTTTTCCTCAGACAGAGGTACCTGAGCTCTTGGTCCCACCAGTATTGGCCACAAAAGGAGTCCTTAATTGTGATAGAAAACAAAACCAATAGTAGTTATGACTTGCAAATAATGTAAGATGGAGGAAGACAAGTGCCACGGCTGAAGCAAACACCTGACGTGGGTATCTCAGAGTTACCTTGCAACACTTCCAAGGAGGGGAACAGCCTTTACCACACCGGCAATTACCAGGGACATGGTCAATGACAGAGGCCTCCGTCACCTTTCAGGAGCACTAAATTCACCACCAAGGCCTCTGAGTATTTTTCAGAGAAAGAAAATTTGGCGCGGTGCAGTAAGAATTGATTGTACAGAGAAATTTTCACGTGGGGTATCCCTAGACACCACAAAAATGTGCACAATACCATCCAGAAGCAAATGGAAAGATGCCTTATGAACTAAGTAAATGCCAATGGATAAAATTAATAGTCCACTCCATTTATTAACAACCAGTATTTTTGTATTTTTCCCCTTTTTCTTTGCCTTGTAGCTATGGGAAATGCCCATCTGTACAGACATTCATTTTAATAAAAGCTTCTTCCTTTTTTGTTCTGACATATCTCCTTATGTCTTCTCTCTTGCAATCTTGCCATCTCTGCAGCAAGCTCTTTAAAGCAGTTTCTAATTTTATCTTGAGCTGTGAAGTTTTTGAAGATTCTGTGTTTGAAAAAGGCTGCAAGAAAAAAATAGGCTGAACTGAATAAATAGTTCTTCTAACATTTTGATGTCTCATGGGTATAAGAGCTGTTCAGAACACGGGGGTAGGACAAGGCTCTGAAAAATATGAGTGTATTAAAGCTCCCTTGCTGTTTTGCTTCTGAAACGCAGGGCTTTAGGTCATGCAACCTCCTTAACCTAGGTCAACTTCATCACAGTCATCTGATGCGGTCCTTGTGATGCAGCAGCCCAGGAAAGAAAAGAGACGGAGCAGGAGGAGATGAGTAAGAGGGATTGGGTCATAAGCGTCTGCTCCATGCAACTGCAGACGTACGAACAATGGAAATGTCTACAAAGGAATAAGTCGCAATTGTAGCAAAAAGTCATGTCCCGTTTTGCTGCAAAAGCTTTGAGGAAATAGTTGTACCACTTTTTGCCAGTATATGTCTGCCTTTAGAATAAGAATAACACTTAACCTGTATTCACAAAAACACTCTGAAAGGCTCAGATAGAAAACACTACATGAGTATTACGTAGGGATATTCCTAAATTTCTTAATAATGTACATCGGGTCAGTGCCTAATAATTGCAATCTCTTATTAAAAATAAATTTAAGTAAGTAACATTGCTGAGATATTTTGCTGAAGTAGCTTGGTGGTGGGCTTGCTACGTGTTTTTTTAAACTTAGGAGTTGCTCACTTAGAGGCAGTGCTTCGCTGATTGCCACAAAATAATTGGCACGATGCAATACATTTAACATGGGAAAGAACTAAATTGTAGTTTTTGTTCAGCTTGGCAGGCATTATACTGAAACTCTCATACTCCGAAGGATCCTCTCAAATCCTGCAAACCTATTAAAGAAAATTACTCCACTGCTTCTCAGGAAAATCTGATACAGCCTTAGACTATTTGGGGGATAAGTTATTTCCTTTTCTTCTCTCTGAAGCAGGTTTTTTCAAAGTTTGTAGTTGTCTTTGCTTCCAGTGTTTTCCCCAAACACCTTTCAATGTTGTCTGTGGGAGTAGCCACAAAACGCTAGAAACATGCCAAACATATTGATTACCGAGTAAAATGGTTACCCTGGCAACTAAAAATCCTAGGAAAGCTCTTAAAACTTCCTTCTTTTCTCATGTGACTCCTTTTTATATAGGGGTTTTTTTTCCTCTGGTGGTTTCAGAAGTCATGGATGTCAGATATAAAAGTACTTGCAATGGATAAAAGGTGATTCGCGCCTAGATTATCTATTCCACCAGGAATATAACTACCCACATTACTGCCTTAGTAATCTATCACTTGCATAACGGGCAGGCAATTTTTGTAATTTTTGGGGGCAGAATAACCCTCTCCCACCAATTTCTAAATCTATATCCAGATGTGATCTAAGGAAAGAAATTCAAGGACTAGAATTTTCCTAAAGTGCCGAGGGAAGCAAGATGAACAGTGTGAAAGAATTATTATTCGTCTAGCAACCAAAAGTTTGCTCTGCTCTGTACAAAGCGAAGGAAATTAATGTCCTCTCTCCATGGGAAGTTTTGAGCAAACAGTGGCTAAATGTGCCAAAAGTAGCGACCTAGCCAGAGGAGCAGCAGGGACCAGAGCTGGTGGTAGTGGGCTCATGCAGTTACTCAGGTTCATGCTAGGCACAGCCTGATGGTGCCAGTGTATTTAAAAGCATGTGCAATTTTAAATACACAAGAAACTCATTTGGGAGCCACTTTAGATGGCTCATTTCTCTGTCTCCTGCTTGGTTCAACCCCCAGACACACAGAAAGCTGCCTACTTACTGCTCCAGCGACCTTCTTGAACAGACTCAGCTTTTCAACCCTTTTGGTGTTTCAGGAGGAATCGCCATCGCAGGCATCAAGCAGATGCTTGCGGGTCCATTCATTTGTAAGCAGGAACTGTAACTGGACTATGAGGAAAGGGGGAAACATGTAACGATGATTACATTAGGGTTTGGGGGGTTGTTAGAATAAGGGAGTCTAAGCCAGCAATTCAGAAAACAGGGCACTACTGTTCAGGCTTTGATATGCTGATTTTTTTCTTCCCCGAACAAATGGTGGTAGGGTTTTTTTGTCCTTCCATACTGGCTTTCCAAATAAAAATGATTTTGAAAAGCCGCAATTACAGAGGTTACAAATAACGTGCAGCAACACAGCTGGCACTGGAACATTTCCAGAACATAATCACCTGTCGCATGCACTAATTCCCGTCGTGATGAGGGCCCGTTATTTCCAGTGGGGTCCGACAGATTGATTGTTAAAAATGTCATCTCTTAATGGAGCAGGTTGGGGATTGTCTGAGCCCTAGCCTGCCTTCCTGTGTCAGCTCGTGTTAAGAAAGTATGCTGTTCCTTTGAATGACAGCTTTCTATTTGTCCCAGGCTAGTATTGTCAATAGGAGGCTGAAGAAAATGTGATTAAGCTACATGGAACAACAAATTAGCTTGCTATGAAAAGAAATGACACACGCAAAACTTTCCAGTAAAACATAATCCTAAGGAGAACTGAATAGGGTATAAAGTGTGGGGAGAAATACAGTGGTTAATTTTTATAGGTGGAATATTACTTCAAGGCAACAAAAGACAGTTCACTAACTCCCTTTATTTGAACAGATGTTTGCCTTGTGTTGTCCTTTGTATTCTCAGGGCTTTTCTGTCAGTCTTGAGTGGGAAAGCTCTGCTAATGCCCTTCTAATACAGTCTCCTTTAATTTATTTTTTTTTCTGATGGAAAAATGCAAACCTCTCTAGTAAGACAGCAATGTTGGTCTCGCATACAAGAAACTGGAATCACTGTCACTTCTATAAGCAGCCTTCTGCTGAGAAATACAAAGATGATAACAGCGAGCACTAACATTTTGACATGTACCAGTCAAAGGACTTTACAGTAACATCAGCTTGACATACCTCGTAGGGGAAGGAGTGAGTCCTCAAAGGAAATATGGTCCCACTTCACTGTAACTGTCATCATCTTCCTTTGCATGGCACTGATTTGGGGATGTTGGATCAAAACAGTGAAGTCAGTCTTAAGATTACATCCCAACCTGACTGATTTTGCTGCACAAGCGGGGCAGAGTGTGTTTCCAATTGCACTCACAGTCATCTGCTGCTGTAACCGAGCCCAGCGCTCCTATTGAGGCCTCTGCCTATCTGCCATGATTACCAAGGCACCATTGTCTGGTCAGAATGGGAATATGAAGACGGCCGACCATTAAATACCAGAAGTGTGTGTGATTTTTCCCATCAGTGTTTGGCAGCAACCAAGTTTATTACACTAAACCCCATGCATTTTTAATTCTGGCAGCTCTGAAGACTGGTGCACTCCTAAAACCCAGGTAAGCTTAGCTTGCCCGCAGGGTCGGAACGTCCCCTGATGCCACAGATATCCTATGTCCCAGCAAGTCATGCCAGGCGGCTCTGCCAAACACTGAGATGCTGCCAGAGTGGCTTTGTCTCCCTTTGCCCCTGCTCTGCTGTGGTGTCTCCCATCCCCGGGTGAGCTGTGCCAGCCATGCTGGCGGATGGGGCTCAGCTGGTGGCACAAGCAGCAACCACTGCTGATAAAGCGTTCACTGCCAAAGGTCCTTCCCTACGCGTTTGCCAGGGGATGATCTGGGGAAGCAGAGCAGCTCCCTCAGCCTCCGTTGGACTTCCCAGAGCTTGGGCCAGGCAAGATTTACATGGAGGTATCATAGAATCATAGAATCCTAGGTTGGAAGGGACCTCAAGGATCATCTGGTCCAACCTTTCGAGGTAAGAGCACAGTCTAGACAAGATGGCCCAGCACCCTGTCCAGCTGAGTCTTAAAAGTGTCCAATGTGACAGAGTCAACCACTCCCCTGGGGAGCTTATTCCAATGGTTGACTGTTCTCATTGGGAAAAAATTCCCTCTCATGTCCAATCCGTATCTCCCCAAGAGCAACTTGTGTCCATTCCACCTTGTCCTCTCCACGTGACTCCTTGTAAAAAGGGAGTCCCCATCTTCCTTGTAGCTACCCCTTAGGTACTGGTACATGGTGATGAGAATATCCTAGCGCAGCAAGAGCCCCTAGCTCCATGTGTGCACTTTTGTGTTTCATCACTTCCTTTAATTTCCTCTTCTCTCTATGGATTAATAACAGGCCTATGTATGGCCATGAGCTATACCCTTTACAAGCTATATCCTTTAAGAGCTGTATCCTATAAAGCCACCAGGCATGCGCAGCAGCAGCTAGGACTGCCATGTGTCCCACTGTGCGGTTCTTTAAAAAGGAGCACCTCTAGGGCAGTTATGGGGAAGGGATGCTCCTGCCTTTCAAGTGTACCTGCGTGGGTGCATGTGCACATGTAGGAGTTGTTCTTATTACTCACTCCTTGGAAATTAACAGCACATCTTACACAATGATGGATGAGGCATTAAGCACAGGCTGTGGCTTATTGGATGGGAAGCATGTTGGTGCTATGTGGGTATAGTTGACCCAGCAACCTCCTCCTGCGTTCCCAGCCCTTCTCAGGGAGATGCTGGACCCAGGCTCTTCTTTCACTGTTGAGTATTTGTCTTTTAATTTTCTCTGATCTCTCTCTTCCCTTCGCTGTGCCTAGTAATTATCTGTTACTTATTATATGGACAGGAGAGATTTCCTTCATTACTTGATCTGAGGCCTGTAAGTGGATACTGCTACTGAAAGCCCTGAGAAGACAGTGGCTTGGGAGACAGTGGTTATTGCTGAAGGCCACAGCTAATTACGGATGCCAATATGGGAGTGTGGAAGGGAGCAAGAGGTGAAGGGAGAGAGCACTCAAAATGGCATAATCAGCAGCTGTGGCTTGTTAGCAGCAATGTTATAGCTAGCAGTATTACTAGCAAAGCTCTAGAGTTTTAGCCCTCCTTTATTACTTCCTAATAAAGTAATGAAAAATAAAGTGTTATCTGGTTTTGCACCAGAAATTTAAAGGATAAAGTGTTCGCTGTTCTCATGATTTTTCCTCTCTGATTTTGTCTGTTCCATGTGGACAAATTTACGCACAAACACGTTAAGCTCTTACGCAGCCAGAAAGGAGCCTAAAGCCTACAGCTAGCATACAGACTATTTGCAAACTGGGGTCCCAGAGTGATACAAATCCTGCCTGGGATGAGCAGAAAGGCTCCTAACCTTTTTATTTTCAACTGCATCAGGTTTTCTTCCAAGTCCATCAGCTGATCTAACAAAAGATATTGAGTCTCCAAATGAATGTTGCCTCAGCAATAATAAACCACACATCTGAAGTTGTTACCCATCTCCAAATGTGGTGCTTACAACTGTTCTATGGCAAACAAGATCACTCTTTTGCAAATATGTCAGATGGGACAGTAACAGCAATTTGTACTGTTAGGTAATAGGCAAATGGAAGTAGGAAACCAGAATTCGGGGTTCTTCCCAGGCTGAGAAGAACCACATGTGCATGACCAATGGTCATGCACCCATTGACCAATTCCCAGTAAATGTCCCAGCCTTGATGCTGTGGAAGAGGTCAGGTAAAGCAAGACACCCGTCATCCCTCTGTTTAAGTTGTGCCACTGTGCAGAAAGTGAATGGTATTCATAGAGCTAGAAAAGGAGAGTTAAAAAATGAACAAATGTCCCGTTAAGTTCAGCCTGGAGAAGCAGAATAGCCAGACGAGCTCTGCAGAAACTGATGCTGCCTCTTTACATTTTGTACAATGTCCACAGCTAGGTGAGGCTGGTACCTCAACAGGCTCATGCAGGGCTAGATCAGGCACCTCTCACAGCACAAGTGTTGTGCCACAAACACTTGTCTCAAATTCTGGAGCAGTTGGTCCTCCTAGTGATTCTGATCTATCCTAGAAATCCTCTCTTCTGTTCATGCTTTCATAGGGTACATACCCGTTGTTTCAGTTTATTATATCTGCAGTGTTAGGCACATAGCTGTGAATCCCTGCCTTACCAAGTTTTACAAATATTGAAGAAGGCAGGGCTTGCTACACAATATTTGCTGTTCACAAGGAAGCAGCTAAAGGTTGTTTTATTATTTTATTTTCTATTGTAAATAAAAAATACGAATTATATATATCCTTAAGGTAAACAAAAAATGAAAGAATCTAATGAAATTGGCACTTGACTCTTCCGCTAGTCTACTTAATGGAAAGCTCAGACACACAAACTAGTTTGTATAAAACACTAACACAGATGATTTCCTCTACTTTGATGAGTTGCAAATCCTTCCAGCAGAAATTACTCGTTGACACAGACTCTATTATCCACTGGGTTTTCCACTCAGGCTTTAGTCTTGTGAAGATTTCATGCCCTGGAATAGCTTTGTTTTGCAAGACTCAGATCTTTGACTTGAGCTTTACTCTCTGATTCACGTACACATATAAGCTACAGAATACAAAGAGGTAGAAGACCTGTACAGCCTTGGATTTGAGTAATTTAAAACTCTTTGATACAGCAGAAGTACAGTTGGGAAACAGCACTTTGCATATTACTGGCACTCTACAATTGGATGTATCTCCATAAAGTTAGGTGCCATCTTTGTAATCTTACACAGTTATTAGAGATGTGCATTGCATTTTAGGCACCTCCTCCTCCAGCTACATGGATTGCTCACATCAGCACTTAAGCAACAGCAGTAGGAAAAGCACGGAGAAGCTTGTAGAAGTCACCGAAGATGCTGTCAACAACCTGTGGGTTTTTTACATGTCTAATGAGCTCCCTCATCCTTGTTATTTATCTGTCTTTTCCTTTAACAAAAGGAAGCCGAGAGAGCAGGAGATCAAGAAATTAGGAGAGGGACACTTGAACTGAAATTGAACAGTTTTAAAAATAAACCCAGCTGGAGGTTTGAAAATTAGGAATGAGACCAAATTGATGAATATCAGCCAACATTTCTGTTGGGTGACTCATGATTTTGAATTCCTCACTTTTCAGACCCCAGCTGCAGAATCCCCGAGGAGTCTGCCAGTGCTTAGCATTGGACCTCTGGAAATCTGATCTCTTTTGTCAACCATAAATTGGGCACTCAGAATTACTACTTGCTTTTGAGAAGCATTAGTCTTTATGAATGTGCCCCACAGAAGGTAAATATTTGTCTTTTTACTCTCTTCTATTTTATGCTTCTATTGTTGTTTTGTTCCAGGCTGCAAATCCACTGCATCAAATGGATTCTGCTGCTGCGGGTTAGCATAGGAGTATCTTTAGGATGGAATAAACTGAGGGATTAGTCCAGTAAAGGTATTTATGAGCAACTTCATGTATGGAGGAAGTGTAATCCCATGAGTTTTCCCTCATGTTATGGGTGGGTTGCAGATGCACCCAAAAATTAGAGCTAGCCCTTGTTTCAGTTGCAGATACCCAAGTGTATCTGTTGTCAGGTTAATTCAGGCTTTAGCAGAATCCACTAAAAATATGTTCTTTGTGCAAAAAACCAGCCCATCTCCTTCTGCCATTTGAATCTGACAGATGTTCAAAACCCCCTGAAGATCAGGCTTGTGGAGGGAGAATACATGTGAGTAAAAGTGATGGTAAAATCCTAAATTCCGTAAGAATAACTGGAAAAACTCCTCGTTGACATACATGGAACTAAGACATCACACTAAGTGGCTTTGTATGGAGCACTTCTCTTTCTAAAAGCAGCCTTTATGCATCGAAGTTTCCACAGCAAAGCTAATTTATAATCTGGTCAGGGTAGGCATACGGGTGTGTACATTCAGATGTCTGCCATGAAAATTTTCTACCAGCCAATCACCACTCCAGAGCAGACTGGAAGCTGGCAGAGTAGCTAATTACTCTCACGAAGAGAAATCTGCTAGCTTAATTAATGCCTAGTTACCAATTGTTGCTGTTATTTCAGCTGTAATCTCAGAACAGAGTTTGCTAGGGATGACTCCCCTGGAACTTTGTTTTTCAGTTTTTCTGTGCTCCGAGCGATGTCTCATTCTTCATTCCCAGAGGCGGTTCCCTGGACTTCCAAGTAATGGTAGTGATAGCCATGAGAATGTAGTAATTCATATAGCGACTGTGTGGCACCATCCTCTTCCGTATCACTGTCCATCTGTAGATCTTGAGCACTAGCTTAGCTAAAAGACACTGAAGTTGTCAGCGAGCACCTGCCACAGTCCCAGTGAAGTTAGCAGGAAAACTAACAGTGATTTGGGTCAGACTGACAAAGTAGGAAAAAACAGAGAGGGTAACTTCAAGACTGCTAATCTGCTTTTTCCATTTCCAGCTTCACTGAGAATAAAGATCTCTGTCACTAGGCAGAAATTTACCTTAATCTCTAACTGCATACTATAAAAAAGTGGGGGGTTTTATTATTATTTAGGAAAATAACAATATTCAGCATTTGGTTTATAGTTTTGTATTGGTTTTCTGTGGCAAGGTCTTGGTAGTGGGGGGGCTACAGGGGTGGCTTCTGTGAGAAGCTGCTAGAAGTTTTCCCTGTGTCCGCTGCTGGCCAAGGCCAAGCCAATCAGCGACAGTGGAAGTGCCTCTGTGATAACATATTTAAGAAGGGAAAAAAAAACCGTCTGCGGCTCAGTAGCTGGAGAGAGAAGAGAAGTGAGAGGATGCAAGAGAAAACAGCCCTGCAGACACCAAGGTAGTGAAAGGAGGGGGGCCGCGCGGGGCGAAGCAGATCTCCACCTGTAGCCCGTGGAGGAACCCCACGCCGGAGCGGGTGGATGCCTGAAGGGAGGAAGCTGTGATCCCGTGGGAAGCCTGCACCAGATCAGGCTCCTGGCAAGCCATTGAGGACCCGTGGGGGGAGGAGCCCACGCCGAAGCAGGTTTGCTGGTAGAACTTGTGACCCCATAGGGGACCCAATGCTGGAGGGTCTGCTCCTGAGGGACTGCCCCGGAAATTATTGGCCCAGCTGTGAAGAACTGTAGCCCGTGGGAAGGACTCATGTTGGAGAAGTTCGTGGAGGACTGTCTCCTGTGAGTGGGACCCCACGCGTGAGCAGGGGAAGAGTCCTCTCCCTAGGGAAGAAGAAGCGGCAGAGACAACGTGTGATGAACTGACCTCAACCCCCATTCCTGTCCCCCTGCGCCTCTGGGGGCAGTGTGTAGAGGAGCTGGGAGTGAAGTTGAGCCCAGAAAGAAGGGAGGGGTGGGGGGAAAGGTTTTTAAGATCTAGCAGTTTTTCTCCTCTCCTTCTCTGATTTTGATTGATTGATAATAAATTAATTATTTCTTTCAAGTGGAGTCTGTTTTGCCCATGATGGTAACTGTCGTGGTTTAACCCGGCTGGCAACTAAGCACCACGCAGCCGCTCGCTCACTCCCCCCCCCTCCCTCAGTGGGATGGGGGAGAGAATCAGAGAAAAGAAAAAAAAGTAAGACCCGTGGGTTGAGATAGAGACAGTTTAATAAGAGAGAAGAATAACAATAATAATAATAATAATAATAATGGTAAGAAAATATACAGAATATATAAAACAAGTGATGCACAATGCAATTGCTCACCACCCGCTGACCGATGCCCAGCCCGTCCCGAGCCGCGATCACTCCCCCCGAGCTGCGATCACACAGCCGAGCTGCGACCACTCTGCCCGCGACCGACCGACTGACTCGACCGACCCGACTGACCAATCCCCCCCCGAGCATGACGTTATATGGTATGGAATAGCTCTTTGGACAGTTTGGGTCCTAGCTGTGCTGTACTCCCAGCTTGTTATGCACCTGGCCGAGCAGGAGAAGCTCAAAAAGTCCTTGAACAGTCTGAGCACTACTTGGCAACAACTAAAAACATCAGCGTGTTATCAACATTCTTCTAGCACTGAATCCAAAGCACAGCACTATGCTAGCTTCTCTGAAGAAAATTAACTCTATCCCAGCCGAAACCAGGACATTCCACCCCTTATTCTATACCATTTACGTCATGCTTAGGTCCTACCCTAATTAATCCAATTAATCACCACCATTTTGATATATATATATACACAGATATCATTCCCTTAGTCTGTGGACCATCCCTCTGAAATGTCCATTGGGTTCATTTAGTCCACGGTTTTGGGCTCCATCTGTCGTAACAGTCTTTCAGGGCAGGAGAGATGGGGCCTGGTGTTGGGTTGTTGCTTGCTGAAGTCAGTTCTGGTTCCATTCGCTGCACTTCCTCAGTTTCTTCAAAATTCATTCTTCTTAATCTGGGTGATTCCTACTGCTATACCATTGATAGAATATACAGCAATAGTAAAAATGAAGACATACTATATTACACAGCAATTAACATTATACAATTCAGTTCATTGGCTATTTTCACCCAAAATCAAATCCCTTTGAGGTACACATCGGACTTCCCCGTCCTTCCGCATCACCCACCAAGTAGAGCCAGGTCCTTGAGCAAAAGCAATCCCACGGATGGGTTTGCCTTTACCTGAGGCAGGAGTAACCCAGACTGTCTTCCCCAGCATATTTTTTACATGCACTACAGGGACTTTATCCCCTTCTACAGTACGTAAGAGGCTTGATTGGGCAGGGCCAGCTCGGCTGGCAGATCCTCTAGTGTTGACTAACCAGGTGGCTTTTGCTAAATGTGTATCCCAATGTTTGAATGTTCCACCACCCATTGCTTTCAGTGTAGTTTTTAACAGTCCATTGTATCGTTCAATTTTCCCAGAGGCTGGTGCATGATAGGGGATGTGATAGACCCACTCAATGCCATGCTCTTTGGCCCATTTGTCTATGAGGCTGTTTCGGAAGTGAGTTCCATTGTCTGACTCAATTCTTTCTGGGGTGCCATGTCGCCACAGGACTTGTTTTTCAAGACCTAGGATAGTGTTCCGGGCGGTGGCATGGGGCACGGGATATGTTTCCAGCCATCCGGTGGTCGCTTCCACCATGGTGAGCACATAGTGCTTGCCATGGCGGGTTTGTGGAAGTGTGATATAATCGATCTGCCAAGCCTCTCCATATTTGTATTTCAGCCACCGTCCTCCATACCAGAGAGGCTTTAACCGCTTGGCTTGTTTGATCGCAGCACATGTTTCACATTCATGGATAACCTGTGCAATAGCGTCCATAGTTAAGTCCACCCCTCGATCACGAGCCCATCTGTATGTTGCATCTCTTCCTTGATGGCCTGAGGTGTCATGGGCCCACCGAGCTAGAAATAATTCACCCTTATGTTGCCAGTCCAGATCTATCTGAGCCACTTCAATCTTAGCAGCCTGATCTGCCTGCTGGTTGTTTTGATGTTCTTCAGAGGCCCGACTCTTGGGTACATGAGCATCTACATGACGTACCTTTACAACCAGGTTCTCTACCCGGGCAGCAATATCTTGCCACAATGAGTCTGCCCAGATGGGTTTGCCTCTGCGCTGCCAGTTGCTCTGCTTCCATTGCTGCAACCATCCCCACAAAGCATTTGCCACCATCCATGAGTCAGTATAGAGATAGAGCACTGGCCATTTTTCTCTTTCAGCAATATCTAAAGCCAGCTGGATGGCTTTCACCTCTGCAAATTGACTTGATTCACCTTCTCCTTCAGCAGTCTCTGCAACTTGTCTTGTAGGACTCCATACAGCAGCCTTCCACCTTCGATGCTTTCCCACAAGACGACAGGATCCATCAGTGAACAGAGCATATTGCTTCTCGTTTTCTGGCAATTTATTGTACAGCGGGGCTTCTTCAGCACGCACCACCTCCTCCTCTGGTGATATTCCAAAATCTTTGCCTTCTGGCCAGTCCGTGATCACTTCCAAGATTCCTGGGCGACTGAGGTTTCCTATTCGAGCCCGTTGTGTAATCAGTGCGACCCACTTACTCCACGTAGCATCAGTTGCATGATGTGTAGAGGGGACCTTCCCTTTGAACATCCAGCCCAGCACCGGCAGTCGGGGTGCCAGGAGGAGCTGTGCTTCAGTACCAATCACTTCTGAAGCAGCTCGAACCCCTTCATATGCTGCCAATATCTCTTTTTCAGTTGGAGTATAGTTGGCTTCAGATCCTCTGTATCCCCGACTCCAAAAGCCTAGGGGTCGGCCTCGAGTCTCCCCTGGTGCTTTCTGCCAGAGGCTCCAGGTAGGGCCATTCTCCCCAGCTGCGGTGTAGAGCACATTCTTTACATCTTGCCCGGACCGGACCGGCCCAAGGGCTACTGCATGCACTATCTCCCGTTTAATTTGTTCAAAGGCTTGTCGTTGTTCAGGGCCCCATTTGAAATCGTTCTTCTTCCGGGTCACTTGGTAGAGAGGGCTTACAATCTGGCTGTAATTTGGAATATGCATTCTCCAAAAACCCACAACGCCCAAGAAAGCTTGTGTTTCCTTTTTGCTAGTTGGTGGAGACATGGCTGTTATTTTATTGATCACATCCATTGGAATCTGACGACGTCCATCTTGCCATTTGATTCCTAAAAACTGGATCTCCTGTGCAGGTCCTTTGACCTTGCTTTGTTTTATGGCAAAACCGGCCTTCAGAAGGATTTGGACTATTTTCTTCCCTTTCTCAAAAACTTCTTCTGCTGTATTGCCCCACACAATGATGTCATCAATGTATTGCAGATGTTCTGGAGCATTACCCTGTTCCAGTGCTGTCTGGATCAGTCCATGGCAAATGGTAGGGCTGTGTTTCCACCCCTGGGGCAGTCGATTCCAGGTATACTGGATGCCCCTCCAAGTGAAAGCAAATTGTGGCCTGCACTCTGCTGCCAAAGGGATTGAAAAGAAAGCATTTGCAATATCAATTGTGGCATACCACTTGGCTGCCTTTGACTCCAGTTCGTATTGAAGTTCTAACATGTCCGGCACGGCAGCACTCAGCGGTGGCGTAACTTCATTCAGGCCACGATAGTCTACTGTCAGTCTCCACTCTCCATCAGACTTTCTCACTGGCCATATGGGACTGTTAAAGGGTGAGTGAGTCTTGCTGATCACTCCTTGGCTCTCCAGTCGACGAATCAGCTTATGGATGGGAATCAGGGAGTCTCGGTTGGTGCGATATTGCCGCCTGTGCACTGTTGTGGTGGCAATCGGCACTTGTTGTTCTTCAACACTCAGCAATCCCACAACCGAAGGGTCCTTTGAGAGACCAGGCAAGGTAGATAGCTGCTTAATTTCTTCTGCCTCCAATGCAGCTATACCAAAAGCCCACCGGTACCCTTTTGGGTCTTTGAAATACCCTCTCCTGAGGTAGTCTATGCCAAGGATGCACGGAGCATCTGGCCCAGTCACAATGCGGTGCTTTTGCCACTCGTTCCCGGTTAGGCTCACTTCGGCCTCCAATACAGTCAGCTCTTGAGATCCCCCTGTCACTCCAGAAATACAAATGGATTCTGCCCCTATATGGCTTGATGGCATTAGAGTACACTGTGCACCGGTGTCTACTAGAGCTCTATACTTCTGTGGGTCTGACGTGCCAGGCCATCGAATCCACACAGTCCAGTAGACCCGGTTGTCCCTTTCCTCCACCTGGCTGGAGGCAGGGCCCCTCTAATTCTGATCACTGTTGCTCATGGTTTGTGTATATGAGTCAGAAGTTCCTTCATCACAATCAGAATTAAGATCAGCTCTTCTATTCTGTCTGAAAAAATGACGATCTACCCCGTCTTTGGAAATTGGAGCAACAAGTTTCTTGGAAGAGCCCCCTTTTGTGCTTGTTTTCCTTTGCAACTCGCGTACTCGTGCCTCTAGGGTTGAGGTAGGTTTTCCATCCCATTTCCTCATGTCCTCTCCATGGTCACGCAGGTAAAACCATAGAGTGCCCCGTGGTGTGTACCCTCGATATTCTTTTCCTTGAGCAGAAGGGCGCTTACTTCTAATGGCTGAGATACTGGTCTGTACAGGAGAGGTGTAGGACATATGCTTTTCGAGTCGTTCAACCTTTTGGGACAGTTTCTCCACAGCAGAGACGAGGGAAGAAGAGATACTTTCTTCATATTCCCGGAGCTGGCTAGCCATTTCATCCACTGTTGGTCCTCGTCCAGCTTCCCAGTTCAGCATTGCCCATGTGTTGGCATATGATGTTGGTGCGCTCCGTAACAACTTCCGCCACATGGGTCGTGTGCACTGGACACTATCTGGATCTTTAGGCAACTGGTCATTGTCCAGGTCACTATAAATCACTTCCAGGACAGCCAATTCCCTCAGGTACTGGATGCCTTTCTCCACGGTGGTCCATTTGCCTGGGCGATGTATGACATCTTCCTTGAAGGGATATCTTTCCTTCATGGCTGACAGTAGTCGCCTCCAGAGGCTGAGGACTTGTGTCCCTTTTCCAATCGCTTTGTCAATGCCGCCTTCCCTAAGAAAGGGATCCCAGCTGCTTGGCTTCCTTACCCTCCAGTTCCAGGCTACTGGCCCCATTATCCCAGCATCGGAGCAACCAGGTGACAAGATGCTCTCCTGCACGACGGCTGAAATCTTTTCTCATATCTCGCAGCTCACCCAAGGATAGAGACCGTGTCGTTTCTGTCTCATTTATGAGCTCTTCCTCTTCCTCCTCCTTTTGTGATGGCCCTGATTCATCCTCCCTTTCTAAACGAGTTGACTTTCGCTTCCAAGATTTCTTCTTGTGTATAGGGGCAACTGATACCGGCACAGGTTCGCTCCCTGCTTCAGCTGCAATGCCTGTTGCTGGGGTTTGAGTAGCTGCAGTGCGGTTGGGGGGCCTGTGCCTACGGCTGGAGGAGCTACATGGGGGGGTTAGTAGCTGCAGTGCCTACGTCCACAGCTGGAGTAGTTACAGCGGGTGTTACAGGGGCTGGAGTACCAGCAGTGCCTATGCCCACAGCTGGAGTAGCTACAGTGGGTGTCGCAGGGGTTGAAGTAGCTGCAGTGCCTGTGTCTGCAGTTGGAGGAGTTACAGTGGGTGTTACTGAGGCTGGAGTAGCAGCAGTGCCTATGCCCACAGCTGGAGTAGCTACAGTGGGTGTCGCAGGGGTTGGAGTAGCTGCAGTGCCTGTGTCTGCAGTTGGAGTACAGTGGGTGTCACTGAGGTTGGAGTAGCTGCAGGGCCTGCTGCAGGAATCAATCTTTGGATGGTATATAATTTACGTAGGAGTCTAACCCTGAGTAAAAGCTGAACTATATTCAGGAGACCTAGCAATAGGGCCATGCTAGTTGGAACATCCCAAGGATATTCAACATTCTCAAGAACTGTTGTAATTAGCTCAGAGAAGAAGGGGAAGATGGAGTAAGGTGACTCCCCCACAGGCTGGCTCTCCGAGGATAAAAAGTAAAATGTATAATTATTCATAATTCCCAATAGATGGTTCCCAAAATACAGAGGTGACAGCAATACTGAGTAAAAATATGAGCTTAATCTGATGATCAATAGTTTTATCATAGCATAAGCCAGTATTACACAGTACAGCAGAACAGTAGCTTTAATCCACTTGCGAAAAGTGACAACCAGCAGCACAGGGAGTGCATACAGCAGGTAAGGTGATATATAAAAGAACTCCATGAACAAGGACAACAACTCTGAGAGCAAATAAAACAACATTGCGATCAGCGACTATTAGACTAATATAACGAATGCTTATCACAAATGCGTTTTAAAAATGTTCAGATCTGTTGTTATCTCAACCCTTCGAGCCCCACGTTGGGCGCCAAAATAGGACTGTCGTGGTTTAACCCGGCTGGCAACTAAGCACCACGCAGCCGCTCGCTCACTCCCCCCCCCTCCCTCAGTGGGATGGGGGAGAGAATCAGAGAAAAGAAAAAAAAGTAAGACCCGTGGGTTGAGATAGAGACAGTTTAATAAGAGAGAAGAATAACAATAATAATAATAATAATAATAATGGTAAGAAAATATACAGAATATATAAAACAAGTGATGCACAATGCAATTGCTCACCACCCGCTGACCGATGCCCAGCCCGTCCCGAGCCGCGATCACTCCCCCCGAGCTGCGATCCACAGCGACCACTCTGCCCGCGACCGACCGACTGACTCGACCGACCCGACTGACCAATCCCCCCCCGAGCATGACGTTATATGGTATGGAATAGCTCTTTGGACAGTTTGGGTCCTAGCTGTGCTGTACTCCCAGCTTGTTATGCACCTGGCCGAGCAGGAGAAGCTCAAAAAGTCCTTGAACAGTCTGAGCACTACTTGGCAACAACTAAAAACATCAGCGTGTTATCAACATTCTTCTAGCACTGAATCCAAAGCACAGCACTATGCTAGCTTCTCTGAAGAAAATTAACTCTATCCCAGCCGAAACCAGGACAGTAACTGATAAAATGATCTCTCCCTGTCCTTATCTCGACCCACGAGCCCTTTTGATTTACTTTTTCTCTCCTCTGTCTGGTTAGAGGGGAGTGATAGAGCGGCTTTGGTGGGCCCCTGGTGTCCAGCCAGGGTTAAACCACGACAAGTTTGTATCACATTTACAGTGCAGATAGTGTCCATGTAATGACTGTTAAGCAATGCCTGTTTTTTCTGTAAAATCTCTTTCTGCCTTAAGAGCCTAGTGACAAATGACTGGATGGACAGAGTCATCACAGCTATGATTTTGGTGACTCTTGTAGGTCCAAACCTTCTTTTGTTTATGGCATATCTTGTACTGGGGTACGGGCGGGGGAGTCACCCAGACCACAGAAGAGCTCTCTCTTCCCTTACAAAGGGGCTGGAGTGAGGTGGTAAAGAATATACCATCCAGTATCCAGTTCTACCAGCTACTAAATAGTATCTTGTCTTTCTGAAATAAAAAAGAAAGAGCAATTACTGTCTTTTGCAGAATTTCAAGTGCGCTTTAAGTGACAGAAGTGTTTGTCCACCCGCACAAGCCTTCTGGCAATAATTCACCCAGCCAAGTAGACTGTGCTTGTAGTTCCTTGGGAAAATCAGGTTGTGTGAAAATGCATCCTGTCTTTTTTTTTGGTAGGGGGAGCAGTATTCCCCAGCTCTCCCTGTGAGATCATTCTGGGGGCAGGAGCCAGTACCGAGCTGAGCCTGCCAAGCCTTTTCTGACTTAGACTGGTTGGCCAGATCTTCCACAAGACCCTGGTGCAGTTAAGGACAACCAGAGTGCAGCTCACTCTCCCTTCTGGGTGGGAAGGAGGCCACTGAGAAGGTTGGCAGAGGGACAACTTCCGAGACTCAGAATCCCCCAAATCCCTATAAAAGCAGTGGAAAAAGAGTCTTGCAGAGCCTGTGCAGTTGGCCTTGGTGTACCTCCTTCACTATACTAGTGATGCTTTTTTGTAAAGCATTTATCATAGAATCATAGAATGTTTTGGGTTGGAAGGGACCCCTAGAGGTCATCTAGTCCAACCTTAAACAATGTCTCTGCATTTCAGCACTTAAGACTGGCCATACCAAGGGTGAAGAAGGCTCCACACATCCCGTGTCTGATTTCCAGCAGTGGCCAGTAGCAGTTGGTTTGGTGGCTTGGGAGGGTACAGGAACAAGGGGAAGGCAGCAACACGTCCTGCTGCCCTCCCTCAGCATCATCTCCAGCAATCCCTGGCTCCAGGTCTTCCCAACCCAAAGACGGTACTCCTGTATTTGCATGTGTCTGTGAATTAGCAGGGCCCTGTGCACAAAGGGCTCTTGGTAGGTGGCAGCGTCCACTGCTGCCATTGTCCCTCTGGCAGCACACAGCCCGGTGTGCTCAGCACCAGTCTGCAGCCCCTTGCCTGTAGCCTGCTTGCTCATAATGCAAGAAATTGTAAGGACTGAAGCATGTGTTCAAACAGGCTCTGAGCTCTGATGCTCAGGTCTAGATTTTTAGCCAATTTTTTTTTCCTGAACCTGGCTATGTTCCGACTCACTGCTCTGGTTTGGTCTAAAGCTATGGTTTGTGCCTGAACCTGAGCCCAGAGCCTGCTTGAATAGGATCTGTTGTTCTCTTTTGAGACTATCTCAGATAGCAGTGATCCCAGAGGAGTAACTTTGTGCCTTTTGAAGCAGCTCTCCCTTCCAATGAAGTCTTTCAACCCAAATGACCTCAGAAAGAACCCTGTGAAACAGTTCCTTCTAACATCAAACTCAACTCAGACTGAACACAGGGCTCAACATTTGTCAACTTCAGCTGCTTTTTGCAAAAGTTTGAAATACATAGGTGTAAAACATTGAAACACCCAAGAAGCTGGCAAACTCCACCAAGCATCACAGCAGGAGACAGGAAAGGAGGAGGAAAAGTCTGGGAGGAGTGTGCCTGGCCACGGGGACCGGGAAGCTACCACTGATTCAGTGCAAACCTCAGCAAGTCAGTGGGGCAGTTCACGGACACCTCATGGGAACCAAAAAGCATCACTTGTATGTCATTAAACCAGAAGTGCTTTACAAACTTCTTATCCATGTTTATCGATGAAGCAGAGCACAAATAGGGTGAGTAATGGAGAGCAAAGACTGGGAGACAGAGCTGAGGCAAGATCCAGCCTCACAGACCATAGTCCCTGTGTATGTAGCGTACGTGCTGCTGTGCACGAAGCCCTGATGAAAGGAGCTGGGAGCCTGTTTCAGCTTTGAGGATCGAGAGTATTTCCCTGTAGTGAAGAAATTATGGGGTAAAGACACTTGAATGGGACCTTTTCTATGAGAAAGCCAGTGGGCCCTCTTACCTTCAGATCTGTCCTCCTTCTCACCTGCTTTGACATACAGGCTTCCTGGAAATAGTTCCTCTCCCGGTAATATAAGGGTCATTTATTTGCTTGGTTGATGTTTAGGTTTAAAACCTAGCTATTTCTATTGCCATTCCTTACCAATTCAAACAAATAAGTGAAATAAAATTAGTGCTCTGAGGACCTATTTGACATTTCACTGTCAACACAGCAGTAAGGAATGTTTGACAAAGCCTCAAGGCAAATGATTAAATTCTTTGTCTGTCACACCAAGGAAAGGCTGCTCCTCTTGGTAATAAGGCTATATTTGTTGTCCCTCAAGGAGAAGCTGAAAAATAAATTCATGACTAGAAGCCATAAAGCTTTACTGGTCGCATGGTCTATTTCAGGACAAAAATAGCTCCTTTGGGTAGGGTAATAGATATTCTTTAAGTGTCAGTTGTCATATTTATCACAGAGATCTCAGAAAATTATGAATTCCTGCGCTTAAACCAGTAGCGTTTCCCTGGGAAACACGAATGCTGACAAAATCTGCAAAAGCAAACGCTGTTAACATGATTTTCCTTTTCAGGCTTATACAAGTTTGTCTCTATCAAATCTGTTGTTTTAGGTTTTTCTACATCTGAGCAATTTTTAAAAGCATCATGTTGTTATTTTAAAATTAGCCCCACATCTTGGGAAGATGTAAGAAACTCATAGTGAAAACGCCCTGGAGCCCACGGTGGCATGAGCAGAAAGATGACGAATCATAAGGTGCCATGAAAAAATCAGTTTGTGTACCAAAGGCACTACCTTGCAGAAGAAAATGTTATCGACAGAATTGAAGCAGTGCAGTCACAGTTGGGGAAAAAATGAAGGAGTAGCAATCCTGAATTTTTGGAGCTTTTATTCCCCTAGCACAGGTCACTTTATTAGAGGGGAATGTGAGTAACATATATGCCTTGTCCAATATGTAGGATAGGAAACACTAGGATTTTGAATTGGTATTTTGTGTTAGAATAATTCATGGGCAGGGAAAAAAAACCCAGCATTTTGAAGCATATTTAGTTGCACTAGTGCTAAATAAAGGAGTGGGAAAAATTTGAAGATGGGCATCAGGGGTGGCAAAAGACCTAAGCAACAAGTGCTGAAGATGCTATCTTCTTGGAGAAAGGATCCTTCCAAAGCAGCATGGCGTGTGCTCAAAGCTGGTAAAGGATTTAGAAATGCTGCTTGATTTTAAGAGAGAAATATGTGACAGGAAGCCAAACTGAGGGGTTTTTTCTTCATGTTCTGCCAGAATTATGATTAAAGAAGTCAGAGTATACGGTTTCTCTGCTTCGGTTGCATTATTAGCCACTCACACTTAACCATAAAAAATATGAAATAAAAAGCTAGTTAGTCAGTTCCCCATGCTTTTGGCTGCTTTGAGGCATCATTTGGTTTCAGGAGTCCCCGCTAGCGGGTTTTATCCCAACCACAGTGCCAAGCGGCAGGCTGAGGCAGCGCACCTTGCCACAGTCTGTCTCTGCAAGCCCACTCCTGCCTGCTGCGCCAGGGGCCACATCCCAGCTTCACACCGTAATAAAAATCAATCTGCTGGTTTTAATGTCATCCCCAGACAACACTCGTTCATATTTCAGAAACAAGCAACCAAATTCTAACAAACCAAGGGAGTATCTCTGCAAGGAAAAAAACCCCAAAACAACAGAAGGGGAGAGGGGCTGCAAAACCTCACTGCAGGTCTGAGGTGAGGTCAAGTGTAAGAGCGACACGGGGGAGCTCGTGGAGTATTTGTTGGCAGCAGCAAAGCCCTTGGCTGCCTTGCTGCTGGAGGAATTCTTAAATCCACTCATCTGTTTTGCAAAAGACAAGGCAAGGCTTCTAGAGTTAATCATAACCAATTTATGTTTCCAGAAGTGTCAAAGCATGATATAGAGAGTATTTTCTTGACTAGCTTGTCCGGTTGAATACAATGGCTTATTGTTACTGTTTTCATTACAGGGTGAATATTGCCTCATACAACTAGAATGAATAACACCTTCCCTATTTAATTAAGCTGTTAAAGATTGCATTTGTACTTGATCAAGCCATCACTCTTCTTTCCTGGGTTATCATGGCTGCACCTCGGCTCAGAGGAAAAGGTGAGTAAATTATAAAAGATGGTTGCCTAATTGTGAATTAATCCACCTGCTGGGAGTGCTAACTAAATGTGGTGGCTGGCATCTTTGCTGCGACACCAACCTTGTCATCGTCTCCACAGCTGCACCAGCTGGTTGGCTCAGTCCCAGGATTTCGATATCTGCTCAGATGGCATACAGTATATGTAGATACTGTATAATGCGTGGAAATTATTTATGAGAACTTCCATTAAATGAATTTCATGAAAGTTATCCATGCTGCCTTCAAGGGATTTATTAAAACCATCTACATGTTAAGCTTGCAATATATAAATAAAGTGCCGTTTGCACCTTGCCTGTAAGATTTCAAAGCAGGTGCACCCTTCTGCAGCATCAACCTGGCCTCCTTGGAAGCTGAACTCCCAGGCCGATATAAGTTGTAGTAACACATGCCAGAGTTTCCCAGTATTACTCCTTAGCTTCTTCCCAGACATGCTTGCTTAATGGTTGTGCCCTGGGCATTTGGCTAGCAAACTTTCTAGCGGTCTGGACTGTAATGTGAACGTTGCTACCCAGTGTCTCTGGTAAGTGCTTGTCTCCAATTCTTCATAAACAAACCATCTGTTGTTGAACTGGAAACAATGGGTGCCTGAAATATTTTTATGTGTGGATATAAAAAAAAAAAAAAAATCAGTGCTTGGGAGTGTTACACATAGGAAAAGTTACCCTTCTGTGCAGGAAGACAAGCCGTAATGAACAGCACATATATAGCCAATCTTTTCCAGGGACAGCCTGTGAAGTCTTCTTCCTTGGAAATATCTAAAACCCAGCTCGACACAGCCTTGGGCAACCTGCTGTGGATGACCGTGCTTTGAGCAAAGGGTTTGGACTGGACAATCTCCAGAGATCCTGTCTAACCTCAACTACTCTGTGAGAAAACAAACAGGTTCTAAAAAAACAAAAGTGCATTGATCTTCCAAAAATATATTATATCACAGGTTTAAAGAACTATTGCATTTTTTTGTTGTATAGGAAACTATAGAGAAACTATCCAAGGAAGAGTGGAGAGACTGAAAAGATACCGACATTTTAAGAAATCCTTACAATAGCAAGGGCAGCCTCTTTCAAAGGCACAACAGCCCGGTCTTCATTAGCTCATGCTTCGACCTGACATAATTCCACTGCTTTGTGAAATTAGTTGTGCTCTTCCAACATACTTGCGGTGTGCACAGCATACCCTGCCTTCTGTTTCTTTCATCTGTAAGCAGAATTACAGCACGTAAAAACGTACACATGTGAATGATGAGCATACGTCTCCTCATACTCATGACTGTGACATTTTCAGTGACTGCAGGAACTCACCAGACCACCTCTCCAGCTAGAGACAGCTCGATCAGATGACCAAACACCCTGCACAGCTACTTCTTCTATAGGATGTCTCGAAAAGCAGCCCACGCTACCCTGTATGGTCTCTCAGGCTTTATTCGAGGGAGCTGGCACACTGGCTTCCTCCAGCCGGGCTTTGTTTTTTTCTTGCAAGTCCTGACAAAATCACCCCCTGAAGTGGTGCAGCTCTGGGCAGCTTTTAAACTTTGAGTCATATAATAGAATTTGCAGATGTTTGTACATTACCAGGTCCCAGCTCAGGCCCTGGAAATCATGCTGAAAACCCTGGTAATCAGTGATGAAAGCATTTCAATTTAAACAGCATATATTATAAACCACATCATTATGTGTCACTGGAGACTTAATGGGTTTGTCCCTCCATTTTGTCTCCTGGTTTCTAGCCTTCCTAATGTATATCCCAAAGCTTTGCATTAAACTGAAATAATTTGTTCCTCTCTTGAAAGGGAACCTTCTGATGCACGTCTGATAAAGCCATCAAAAGCCCCTGTTATTATGTGCTATAATGGCCCACAGGAGTGTTTGATTAGAGCATTTTCCTTGTCACGCCGACAAGCTACAAGATATTATCTGCCTCGGGAGGCTAAATGGAAGACTTGAGGGATAAAAAGGTCTATTGTTATTGCATGCATAATCCTGTGACTGAAAATACCACAAGGGATTAAGACAGCTCTCTGGATGTATGGAGTGAGACATTATATATAAATTAGTTTTGTTTACCAACACTGCTGTGTTGTAATTATTCTATCCAGCTACACTTAAATTTAGGAGTAAACTAGGGAATACTCCAACTGTGATATGATTGCTTTCTTATTTATAACAAATGTTGTTTTCCTTATAATGGGAAGAAGGAACCGGTGTTGATAATGAGGTGTCCGTGTAGACCTTAACACAGGAAGCTCAGTAGGGATATGAAACATTAACATTACCTCAGAGCTCCAGGCCTTGACATCCTCTAAGACTACTCACCTGCTTAAAATGCCTGGGTCGGTAGGACGGCTCTTCCGCGTAGGCAAATACCCCAAGAAATCCAGGTCCACCTGAAACAAAAGAAATTGCTCTTGCCCTCTGCTAAACTTTCTCAGCACCATGTAATGTTTTTTTTTTTTAGATATTGCACTAGGAAAAAATAGAAACATTAGAACTATGTGGTGCTATGTAGAAATACTGCTGAATATACCTGGCTAAGTGCATATAAGGTGAGGAAAACAAAAAGAAGGAAGAATTGTAGGCCTGGGGTGCTGGGACAAAAGATGTTGGCCTGCGTCTTCGTTTGCTTTTATTGTGGCAACACTGATGCAATTGCCATCGATCCCTGACAATAAGCCCCAAATATATATTTATCATGCCTGACAGATGTATCGCTTTAAGAAAGTGCTGCTTTTCTGGGTGGTAGAACAGTTGTTATGGTGACTCCTCTTCTTCCCTCATTTAATACAGGAAGCAGAGCACTAAAATAAAAATCATTCAATTTATGGAATTTATAAGAAACCCACTCTGAGGCTGTAACCTAAGACAGAGATGTTTGGGAATATTAACAACATATTTCATTTACATTATTTGACTTTTCATTCTGGAACTTGAAATTCTGTGGAAAGACGTAGTAACAGGAAATATATGGAAGGAAATGCATTTTTATGTGGCATATACTATATCATTTGCTCGTATATAATATTTATACAGTATTGTGGACACTGAATGTACAAATACTTTTTGCAGGTTAAGCCTCTACTGAGTAAAGGTTACATAAGGTTCTGTTTGGAAGACCTCATTAGGAACTAAACTAGATTATTTTTTTCTTTCTCCTTGATGATTCAGTTTTTAACACCACTTTCTGCTTTATCGTGTGGTTGCTAACAATAGTCATAGTGCTATAAAATTAAACAACAATTCTGTAATTTCTTGATGGTACTTGCTTTTATATTTCGCAGGCTTTAAGCATCAGAAACACCCAACATGCTGTTTTATTTTCAGTTTTCCACTTAGATCAGAGTTGTTTCTAAAGCTACCTTGGTGATTAAATTCTCCATAACCATATAAACTAGTTAACATTTTATGCTAGCTCACAATTTTAAACAAATTTACTCCAGCTCACCTGGGATAAGTGTTGGATTTCTACTGAGGCAATTAAATGTGCAGGTTAGACCCAGACTGAGGTTACGTCCACAGCCAGCATAGATGTGATTTTGCAAAAGCTCACTTTATCTATGAGAATTCAAGCATGTCCTATACTGGTCAAAACTTCTAGGTGAACACCAAGGATAGGCAGCTCTGTAGGGTGCTTGATCCCTATCCAGTGGAGATAATGCCATTTTTAATGTATCTATCATCACTGATGCTAAAGAATTTGTGCTTCCGTGGAGCAGGTGTGAAGGAGGCAGAATATGGGCAACTGGTCATTGCCAGGAAGGAATAGCAGGAGCTGATGGTGAAGAGGGCTCAGGCACGAGGAGGGAGGGAATCTGGGAAATTTTCAACTGAAAATCTTTAAATAGGAAAAAAAATCAGACAAGGAGAAAATATCTCAAGTAGAGTACAAGTCAGGATGAAGCTGGGGATGGGCTTGGAGAACAAAGGTCCGCAAACAGGCAAAAATGAAACCAGTCACAGGAAATACATGATCATACTTCTCATATGAAAACACTAAAGGTATCTGTGGTGAAGTGTGCATTTGAATTATTGTGAGAAGATAATTCCCCCAGAAACAGTATCATCATTTTATCAGCTTCTTATAGGAAAGTAGCAGCATCACAGTGGACGAGAATTGCTAAAGTTTTATTAGGACCAGACTATCAGTGTAACTTTTTAATGAGCAATTTATCACCCTTACGAGCCTCGATTTTTATTAACCTCATCTGCTTCTGAAGATGAATTACTTTCCCGATGTAGGGGCCAGCAGCCACGGAGCATCCCCTTATCAGCAGCAGGCCACTCACTTAGCAAGCAGCTCTCATGGCAAGAGGGATCCATACTTATTGGGGGTACTTCAGTCTGGGACAGATGCAGTGCCAGTGCCACCTGCTGAAAAGCTGTAGGCACTCTTAGGAAATGTCAGGGTGTGCAAAAGGGACTTCCAGCCAGTCCATCAGGTTCATATACTTACCTGCTCAAATGCAGGCTGTGCTTGAGGAGCTTTAGATTTGTCCCACCAAAGACAAATTTGTAAGTGCCCCTGTAAAGTTGCTGGAGCGCAAACCTCTGCTCCATGCCTGCATGCAAAACACCAGGCAGCTCCCATCCAGCAGTGCTGTGCTTGTACACTGAAAACACAGCTCCTCTGAGCCCCACAGCCTTTCCCCCTGGCTGTGTTGCCCCTACTTCTCATACGTCTACACTTCTGAAACCCCTGAAAGGCACCATCCTCAGGCCGCTGACCAGCCACAGAGGGCTTAATACCTGGTATTTGGGTAGAGCTACTGGCAGGGCTTGGACCACAGAAGGGTCCCAAGGTGCCCACAGGGCTGGTGATCTCAGCCTAAGGCACCTATTCCTGTGCTGAAGGGGCCAATTTGACATGAAGTCCTCACACCCTATAATCTTCTGTCACCTCCAGGCAGAGCTCCTGCTGCTCCCAGCTGCCTTCTTTTTTTTTATTCCTAAAGCTGCACCAGCTTAATTAAATGATGTGTTTTGGAAACCAAATTAGACCAAGGAGTGACATCGTCTGTGTGGAACCCCTGAGCTGAGGCCCCAGTGCTGTCCAGAGCAACTCATCCGAGCCTAATTAGGTTTGCAGAGGCCAAGCAGACAGACAGACCCAAAGTCAGACAGACAAACCCCAAGTAAGTCTAACAGGATCCACTGTAGATCAAACTGATGACCATACAGCTCAGGTTCAACATGCAACCAGAAAGCCTGTTGGTTTAAGACTGTGGTTTTGGGGGGCCTGATTTTATTCTGCCTTTAATAACTTTGAACATACTCTTTGTACAGTGCCTCAGATGATACTTTAACAGCCTATAGGGGACAGGTTAAAACTGATTTACAATGGAGACCCTTGCAGTGAAATATATTAAAATTCTTCACTGAAGGGCATTAAATTCAATTAGCTTTTAACTTTCAAATCGTGCTATTGTAATTACTATTTTGTAAGCATTTAGCTTGCAGTCATGAAAATTTGATCTATTAGGGGTGTTGGGAAGTGGGAAAAGAAGACTATGTCTGTCTGCTGTTTGATGATAAAATGTCAATTTGCCGAAAAAAACCCAGATGCCCCTGAAACACGAGGAAATTAATGCCTGCAACATGCCTGTTCCACCTGATCCATTCATTCCCACCCATTCTAGCACAACACGCCAATCTATGGGCTTGCAGGAATGAAGAAACAAATCCATAACCCGCCATGAGATAAGGAATACCCAAGCACATTCTTAATATAAACTCCACAAAAAAATATGTTAACTGCTCTTCTGGTTTCGATATGATTCAGTAGTTGCCAGGAAGCTGCAGCAAGGATGACACACTAGGCCAGAGAAAAGGAGACTTTAAATCACCTGATAGTAATAAAAAATTTTACTGTAATAATTGCTGTTGGAGCAGACCACTCCAAATATCCACTATGATTTCAACCAATAAAACCCAAACTGGACAGTTTAGAATGCAAATACACCAGCCACTTAACTGGAGTAGATGAGTATCAAAGCGGTATGACTAAAGGGATGAAAAGTCGTGCAAAGGCAAATTACCTGGAATTAAAAGTGAAATCACCAAAGCAGAAAAAAAGGCAAGTGATGTCTTGGATAAGAAAAACAAGCCCTTTCTTGGATATAAAAGAATGTAGAAAATTTCCTTTGGTGTTTACCACAGTGGCAAACTAAGCAAGCACTATTGCAGGATTTACCTGGGCTAAATGTGTACGAAAATGGACCCCTGAGAATCTGTATTTTGCTTTATGGAAGCAAAAAGACAAAACATCGAAGAGCACACATACAACTCACTGCAACATAAAACCATGTCCCAACACATTGCCATCCTAGTGATATATCAAACCAGGGGGAAATGAAATTCAACCCTCCGTCCTCCTGTGTTGCTGCCAAGGGACAAAAATATACCACAGGCTAAAGGTTCTCTGCCAGTCCCAGCCAGTTACAACATAACATACAATTAACTTTCACAGCTGGTCACAGGCTTTGTCAGAAGCCTGGGGAAAACAAAAAGATCCTGTGTGTTGAACCTGGTTGTGAATGTACTTTAAATATATCTCATTAAATCCGTCTGACTTACACTTGCTGCTAGCCGGGCTAGCTGGCTGATGGTGTGCTTACAGGACCACATGGGAACAGTACAACGTGATCTATCTAGTCAATAAAAACCCCTTAACTTCCACAGTCTAAATTGCTTTTGTCATTACACTACACGCAGCCACAGTGAGATCACTGAAATCATGCCTTGTTCCTCGCTTTGGCTTCAGTCCTGCCCACAATTACACACATGCTCACAATTTACCAACGAGACTTATTTTACTTAAACATTTGGACCTCACCTGTTAACTCTCTATGGCCAAAGCTATCGTTGTATTACATGTACCTACATGCATGGTTATCGAAAACTCTACTACTGCAATAGTTGCCCCTTGCTGGACCCAAGGAAATGTGGAGGGAACAGGGAGCTCCCCCTTACTGCTCGGAAACGCTAGCTCAGAGGTTTTTCAACTAGCAGACTGTCACTTGGTGAATTTAAGCCATCTAAGAGAAGACTTTCTCTCCTTGCAGCCCTTGCATGCATGCTTTAGAGGTTTGCCACCGGCCTCAGGTGCCTGTGGACTACTCTTGTGCCTGATCCCAGAGCAACATGGGCACGGTGCATGTGTGCACCCGGCTAAAGCGATTCTTTGGTTACCAGATGGGAACCTGACTGTGTTTGTTGGACTTGCAGCATTTAGACCTGATTTCAGCCCTATGGGTGTGATTTCCACACAGGCACCCCAAATCAAGTTTTTTAAAGGGGTGATCACCTGAAGGTTTTTGGGCTTCTGATCGCTGCTGTTACAAACCTAGTTTAGCAGAAGCGGTAAGCTATTCAGAATGACAAATGATAAGAGTTCCTCAAGCTACTTGGAGCTGTTCATTATAATTAAAATTAACAGTTCTGATCTCCTCTATCACATTCTACCACAAGATAAGGTGGTGAGTACCAGCTGAGGTGAATCAAACCAGATTTAATCATTTCAGTTGTGTTCTTGTAACTGTTTCCAGATGATCCCCTGGTTAGTGCATCGGCCTTAGTAACATCAGTGGGATTTTTGCCGCGCATTTGAGTGAGGTCAGAATATAAACACCAACACATGCTGCATATAAAAACTTTTTTCATCTCCATGTCACATCCTGAATAATAGCAGAGATAATTTCAGTCTGCCTTTGCAATGTACTGGTATGGTTTAGTGCCCCCAGTAGTGACTTAAAGGCAAACAGTGCTTTTTCTGTCTGCTTTGAAACTGATGGAGGAGTAAACTGTAACTTCACACAGCTAAGGACATGCAAGTATGCTTAACTGTCTTGAATTTCTGCACAGAAAAATACACTTAAAATATATTTATATGCACAAGTAGGTGATCCATTTAAAATAACTCCTAGATATGAATGTATACCTTTTCTTTAGTTCTAGCTTTTGTGGCATTTTCTAGGTGTGTCCAAAGAAAGCTTGATTTTTTATGTACAACCATGTAGTTTCATATTCCATTTTAATTATGTTTTTACTTGTAATTCACAGCATGATGTTGCTGCTAGCAAGGAATATTACCAAGCCCACCTGAGACTACTTTAACGTAAGTTCATTTCTGTCGGACGGCAGTGAATCTAATGGACAAAGTGTCTACTTTGTTTGAGGATTCACAACAGCTCACCTTTAGCTTTTCTCCAGGTTCACCTGGTGCCCTACACCTATTACTAGGAAAAGTTAGATTAGTTCTTAATTGTAGTTAATCTTGCCTTTTTTCTAAAGCAGATCTTCATCCAAGCTATTTTACGAGTAATGGAATCCAACGCAGTGTGGAAAAAATTAAACACAATCATCTGAAATTGCTCCATGGACTAGCTTTGGTAGGAAAAAGAAAAGGCTCTCTCACGTATGTCCATCCATCTAATAATGAGCACAACAAACTTCCCTTCAAAAACTGCATGGCATTAGTGAGATGCAATAGTTTCTTTGCTAACAAAAGCCCCTACATCTGTTTGCACTTCCAGAAAACTTTAGCCTAAGAGCTAGGCATCAGAGACAGTAGTCACCCAGGAATGAAAAAGCTGTTCCAAATTTCTCTGTAGATGTTGTGTGTAACCCCAGCCTCTCTTAAAACCAAACATTTATAGGTCATAAGAAATAAACTCATATGTAGGCCTCTCTTCTAGTAAGCGAAATGGCATTGAGGAGCATTCCCAGGCACAGGAACTGAAATAATCTATACTCTTAAATACTAGAAGGATTTCTGGCACATTTTTGGCATTCTCCAATTTGCACTTTCCCTTAAAGTTCCCAGGCACAGTTTGGGAGATGCTGTAAGCCAAGGACCATTCCCAACAGGCAGCTCACTTTTTTTACCAGGTAAGAGAGTATAACACGGGATATTTGGTTCCGATTGTCACCAGCTAATTTAGCTTTGCACTTAGGCCGCTTTGGAGGTGAGCAGCCTTTAGTTTACATTTCACTATTTATACAAAGAACCCCTGTCTCACTGCAGTATGTTTGACTCAGGTAGAGAGAGAATCCTTCTGCAGCCTTGGGACTTCAGTGAAAGCATCTGCTTATCTGCTTTGTTGGCATATTTCGTCTCTGTGCAAACCCCCGGTAGAGAAGTTTTTCACTCTTTCGATTAGGAAACTGTGGTAGATAAAAGCTAACTCGATGCATCATTGTTGCCATGAGTTTAAAAAAAAAAAAAAAAAAAAAAAGCAAAAAAAAAAAGCCTAGCAGATTGTAACATCCTGATTCATAGGCAACAAGGCCGCATGAACCATAAAGTTTACTGCAGTGTTCATGAACTAGCAGCTTCTGTCAGGATCCTGTTACCCAGCAAAAGCCTCATCCTCTTCAGTTTCCCCAAACTGGATATTCAGTCACGTAGAAAATCAGCTCCCCTTCATGCCCATTTGCAATTTATATAATTTGGAAAAAGCTCATTTCTGCATTTCAACACATACATTTTACGGTTCAATTTCTAGGTTCCATTGTCAAAACAATGTTCCTGCATGTGGAAAGAAATAATCGGAGGCTCTACCAGGATGCCTAGCTGCACATGAAGCACCCGGCTCACGTACAGACAGCTAGCTGTGCTCTGCTGATAGACAAATGCTTTGCGCCTACAGTGACACATAGCTCTGAACTTTGAGGTCCTGGACCTGAGGATTGCTCTAATCCCACTCAGCACTTTGGTTGAATTTTTTTCTCCCTTGTGGAAGTTGCTGAGAAGGGAGCTTCTTCGTTGTTTCTGGTGGCTGCTTCCTTCCCCCAAACTGCTTTACCCCGTGTGGCAGCTCCTCTGACCTGCACAGCTTTATCTGGCCCAAATTAAGCGTCTTGGTGCTTCGTTCCTGCTTCCTCCGTTAGAACCCTTACCTCAGCCTGGAATAGGAGACCTCAGATAAAAGTTGCCATGTGCTCCCAGATCATGTTAATTAATCGCCAGGATAAATGCTTTTAAAAAAGAGAGGGAGAAAAAACATAGTCTTTAGGCTTTTTTAAAAAAATCTCATTCTGGAGGGATATATCTTTCCCCAGAACAGCTCCTAGCCAGATTTTTAATTATAAGAGCCTCTGCTTTCCAAAGAGCAGGACAAGCTCTGCAAAGATAAATTAGTTCCTAAGGAAGTCTGAGAGAATATAAAAGACTGTCCCTCTGAGATCACAGTGAAGGTAAAAAGGAGCTTGTAATAGCATCACATCCTAACGGAGTCCTTCTGCCGGGCAGGAATAACTCCACAGGCAATATCACAGGTCACACTCAGCAAAGGACTGGTGTGGCCTGACACTGAACTTCCTCACATGATATCAAAATGCGTTCCCATGCCTTCACTGCGGCAGTATCCACTTTCAGTGGATTTAAACGCAGCCAAAGTGGTGAAAGTAGAGTTTATACAAACCCCAAATATTTACAAGTTGGAAAAAATATTGCAGACGTTGGCAAGAGAGAAACTGCAGAAGCTGTGTGACAAGAACTCTCTGTGAGTCCATGCTAGTCAGATTTTTGTATTAGTTTTGCCTGCTAAATGCAGTGCACCGGGCAACGTCGCTGAGAATGCTTGATTTGAGTCGTGGTTCTGGTGTAAGTTCCCTCTGCTTTCCAGAAGGGCTAGGCAAGCAGCTAAACCTAGCTAGGTCTTGGAAGACCTTTTTCTTTTTTGAATAATGCATATCCATAGGTGCTCACACACCAAAGAATGCCAAAGTGTATTTTAATGATATACAACCTCTAGCACCGACTACATAGCTATTTCGGGGGCGAAAGAGGACAGGTAGCTCATGTGGTATCACACAGCTGCAGCATTTGGAAGCAGGGAAACCGTGGCCAAGGACAGAAAGATGAAGCTGCTTCATATATTAGGACATTTTTAATGTCTTTGCTGCTCAGACAGAAACACAGCTTTTGAAGTCTGGTCTTGAATATTCAGCATGTAACAAGCTGAAGGGAATTCAATTTATCTAATGGAAAAAGGAGAAGGGAAAACTCATTTTATCACAGTAGTTTTAGCAACTGATGCTAGAAATGCTACCAGCTGTGATATTTAAAGTTTCATCTGAAAACCCGAAAATGCCACTACCCAATCTAAGCACTATCACCACCGCAAATAATGCCTAACACTCCCTTCGAGCACTCTCCCATGACGCTGTGAACTGCCTGAGAAGGCAGGAAGGGAATTTTATGTATCACCACAGGTGGGTTGTGACATTTCACCCTATGCTTTCTCAGCCACCAGAGCAGCCTCAACAGTGCCTCGACACGTTGTCCTCTCTCCTCAACTTCTCCCTCTCCAAAGACCTTGACAAGGATCTTTGTGGAAGGGGACTAGTCTACCCATAATCTTTGAAAGCTCCTAGGCTTTTGAAGGCATGCCTGGGCCCCATGTTTTGTGCATGGTCACCCCACGGGCCGCTGCATCCTCCCCTGACCAGTGGAGCCATAGCACTTCCACCAAGCCATTGCCCTCCAAGGTGGGGCTTCCTTTCTCGCCGTCTGGGACAGGGCACTCAACTTTGGAGCTGGAAGTAGGAGAATAAAGTCAGTCAGGCCTGCAATAAAGCCAGAGAGGTGATAAAAAGATACAGCTACCTCTCATAAATGCCTAATGTAGCAAGCAGAGCAGGTGACTGACAGTCTGGAAGAGGACGGAAGCGTGAAGGTTTGTGGAGCTGCATGTGGAGTTTTGCTGTGGGATGAGCTGGGTTGGGACGGGCCCTCTGGGTCTGGGTCTGCTGTGGGGTGACACACAAGGCATAGCCCCCTCGCTCCTGTAACACTGTCTGGCAAAAATGCCTCACTGAGTGAACCTACCCTGTTCTTCACTCAGTGTGACAAGTCCTTCCAAGGTGATTTTAGGACATCCTTCGGTCACGCAGTATACCCTACAATTCATGGCGGGATATGTGGGAGAAGAAAAGGTGATATAGAATTGGGACTTCCCTTTTAGGGTCTGAAATGACTCTTGTGATTCATTTCTCACATAATTTTTGACAGATATAGCAATGACACTGCAATCCTTGGCCAACGACAATGCAGGGGAAAAGAAAAAGCACTGAAAGCTGGTGTTATATGACTTACAACATCAAAAATCACTAGCTATGGAATTGTCTGTGTTCTTCAGAAAAAAAAAATTGCTTTGATTAATATTTAATGGACTCAGAGAAGTTTGTATCACACAATCAACAACTATCAACAATACAGCTGACAGCGTGGGAGTACTAGGAAATAAAAAGACACCATAAATGAAAAGAGGAGAAGCATCCCTAAAAGCATACATACAGCTTATGCTATCTCTTGCATCAAAACACTCCCCATCAGAGATCAAATAAAGAGTTACAATGTAATTTTATATGGCTAAAGAGAAAATGATGTCCTATGGAGACCAAAGAGCTGGAGAACATTTTGGTCTTCTATCTAATGAAGCCATTAAAATGAAACTATTTTTCGCCCCTATAATGGAGGATATATATCCACATGTGGACACAAACTGGGAAACCTCTCTGATGGATGAAGTGTTTCAAAAGCAATGACTGCTGCCTTCAACGCATGGAATAAGAGCCTGCAAAAAGAAGGTGAACTAACTCTGGAAGGGTCAAGGGCTATGATTTTTAAATGTTGTGCCAGAGAAGTCTAAGGGGAAGTCCATCTTCAAGAAAAAAGAAACTATCAGGTAGAGACTCCTGGCAAAAAGATTGTCTTGGGTATACTTTATCTCAATGACCTCTATGGAGTGTGAGAAACTTTCACAACCACTGAAACGTGCCTGAGCTGTTGTCAGCTTCACCCTTTCAAACACAACAGTGTAATATCAACAGCCTGGAGTCCTGTATCAAGCTCCTCTGAGAGGCTCTGAGACTGATGACTTCATGTGAATTTGTCAAAGTTTGGAGTCTGCTCCAAGCTGGTTTAGAAGATGGAGCACACGGGAAAAGAGGAAACTGATGGAGATAATATCCATCTAATCATCTCCCTTAGGATTTTCATGGCTCAGATTTTCATGGGAAAGCCTTATTTTCAAATTAAACTCATCTATACTTCATATTACAAAAGCAGGACTGTATCCCAAGTGTCTCAAAGGCTCAGGGCCCAATGCACTTTACACATTTGCCATCCGATTCATTGTCCAACAAGGCATTATAGCACTGCCTTTCAGCCACACACAGATGTTATGGCAGGAATGAGTAAAGCTCTTAAATATCCAGTATATTTTCAGCCATAGTAAGCATTTCAGAAAAACTGGAATCAGGGTTTCTCATGTTTATTGAGTTATGGGGACTTCTGGTTCATACTGAATTGCGTGTTTACTGGAGGCTTTGAAATACTGGGCAGCATCGCATATACTCTTAAGTCACACTTAAGTCATGCACTTTGCTTTTAATGGATCAGACTGCCATTGCATTTGTTCAGTATGGAAGCAAAACACTCTTCCTGACCATCAACACTGCAGACCACTCGTGGCATTACAATTCAGTGTGACTTTCTTTCTGCTTTGTGTAGCATCCCGTTACCTATATCTTCTTCAGTCCCTTGCCCTATTCACCCCAGAAGGTACAGATTCTTTCAGAACATGTTATCTATACAATCTTGAATATATTTTCAATACAGTAGGGATGTATGCTGTGCACACCTCATCTTTGCTCAGAATGTTTTATGAACATTATTAAAAAAAATGAGCACTGTACATCCCGCAACACAGTGCTTTCAGGTTCATAACTAAGTCAAACAAGTTACAGCTAAGGGACATGCAGGGAGAGGATTGGTTTTGTTTACTTCTCTCAAGGAGAGCAATAAAGAAAGTTTAAATTTGTAAGTAGTTGTTTTACCACGGAAACACATTTTTTTTTAAAAAAAATATGTATTGTAGATTTATACATTATCTCCAAAGAACATACTTCATTTGTGTTCAGGAATAAAAGTAAGTTTTTCTTACATCTTGAGAATAAAATGTATATAGTTTAAAGTTCTTTCATGTTGCCAGAACAGTGTTTGGGTATCAGTGTAAATGAGAATCAGGTCCTTTGAGAATCAGGCCTTTAGAAAACCTGCATGGTTTTTCATAAAAAGCTTCCACATAAGAATACAGAAATTAATTAGTACCTGAAAGGCACTGATTGCCTAATAGCCATAAGGATAGGGAGACACTATGAATCCGTTCTTATCCATTTCCCCCAAATATGAAAACTGAGAATTTGGCTCAAGTATTAAATGCATTCATGTGACCTAATAGTATGGGAACTGAAATCAGAGTAGAGGATATGCCAATGCTCACCGTTTCAAATATCATGCCAGTTACATAATGCAAATGTTTTCCCATAGCATCAATCAGGAGATGCACACTAACATTAAAATCATTAATATATCTAAGTTTAAACAGAGCCTGAACTCATAAAATTTACTAGTGGCTAATCAGTATGAAATCTGTTCACTTTGCATTTGTTCACATCAGTTGAAGCTAGATAGTAGATATTTGATTCTTCATGCAAGCCAGTAAACATGAGAATTTACTGAAAAGAAAGCAAGAGAGGAGAAAGGGTACTCTTCTGGCATTGTTCTTATTGCTAAGGAAACCATCTCCTTTCACAACAGGCTACAATACCTATTACATCTCTGGTTTCTATTACATTTGCTCCAGTACAGTTCATTTCATTGCATGATGGTAGAAAGAATTTTAAGTCTCATCACTAGTAATGGATACATTTAAAAGCATTGCCTGGTAATTGATTCAGTTTCTTGGAATTTTATTCTATAGCATGTATATTTTTTTTTCTGACAGCTGATAATATTCACAGGTTGATATCTTTTACACATCTGTTTACATACTATTCAGCACTTGGGAACACATGCAAGTATTTTGAATAATACATGCTGTGCAGTGAAGAATGTGTCTTTTCTTTTTTTTTTTTTTTGCTTTCAAGCAACATTAACATACACATCGGTGTGTAACATGCCAGGTAGGACACTACAATGAGATAAAGGTAGCAGATTATATGGACTGGAATAATGTAACTGAATTGCTTTGTACTGCATGGTCAGAACCATAATGCTAAACAAAAGAGGGCATAGAAGGGGGTGTCCACATTACTTCTTAGCCTGCTCCGTTTTGAGCTGTTTCAATGGGGTTTCTCCAGGAAAAAATCTGCTCTAGTAGAGGCGCCAAACGCTAAGGGCTGTGGATACAAGCAAGTCAGGGACACTTGGCCTCTTTAATATACCAGTTTACATACAACTCACCATCACAAAATGGAGGTTCTTGCATAGACAGTCAGAGTCCTGGGAACCTGAGTGCCTGGGGGGGTCGGTGCAGGCACTGCTGCCCAGTCTTACATGGGTTTTGCCAGCTGGTGGCCAGATGCAGCCCAGCTGTGTTGGGTAGCAGCACCAACTGAGCAGTGAGACTGAATCTGGACCGAAGGTGACACATTACAAGTCACCGCACGGTACCTTGTAGCCCACAGTGATTGTTGTTTTAATTTGCCAGAGAATGAGGATCGTCTTCTATAGGTTAATTAGTATGGAAATCATGAGGAACCTTTTGGAAAAGCTAGACTTCCTAACAATATCTGCTTGACCTTTTGATTCATTTCTACTGCTGAACTTTCTATTCTGGATGTTGAATGTTGCTTAGAAAAGTCCGATGATATCATTTCCTTTAATCAAAACTTCTTCTTTCTTAGCCTGGAAAAAAAGAAAAAAAAAGGAGGGGATAAGTCTGATACTTTCTCCTCCCTGTAAGATGTGGCACTTGTACTCTTTGTTAGTCCTACCTTCAGTAACTGCATTGATATTTTTGGACAGGATATGCAACATGATCGTGACTAGCAAGTACTGATTTAATCATATTGGCTTCCACAAGTGTTTTCTGTCTCCTAATGTTGTTTGCCTACAGAGCTAATGATAACATTTTCTCCAGTCATCTCAGCTAAGTCTGCTTTATTGCACACAACCCTGTTCAGTATGTAACCGCATGACATATTCTTGGAACAGAGTAGAATAGGCTGTTGTATGGGCTTTCAAGGCTTTGCTGCCTTTGGTGAATCTCAGTATAAATATCTATGGGAAGAAGAGGCAAAAAAGTTATCCATTCTCTTCATCATGTTTTTTTAACCCAATAAAAATCACCAAACTTAGCCTTAAGTTTATAAAATAAAATATTTATAAAATAAAATATTGCTAAAATGTCAAAGTTCAGTCCTACCTTGACTCTAGCCTCAGACATAAAGCAAGATAAATTTGGCTCATAGAATGAACAATCATAATACTTAAAAAATAAATCCAAGTAACACATATCCGAAAGATCACTTACAGCAGCAGGGTTCATTTGGTGCTTCATGGGACAAATCCCTCTGGCCTACCATATTTCACAGAGGAAACACAGGGAAGAATGTTAGATGAAGCACTTAGAGCTGAAATATTTGTGCACCATATGTACCTAGGGAAAAGTGCGACCACAGGCATTTCTTCTCCGTATGTATTTGCATGGGTCAACACTTACTGTTATATCGAAAGAAAACATTGCATGGGGCCTCAAACTGCAGGGCTCCCACCTCAGTCCAACCAATGCAGCAGACAAGACTGGACCACCTGAAAGGTTTAATTATATTGTTTTCAAAGCTATAATGATTGCAGTGTAGGTAGGGTATTTCCATCCTTCTCCAAAAATAACATGTAACTCCAGTGCCTGGGATTTTCAAGGCCAGCTGGGGAAATCAGGCCTGCTGCTGAGGGTTTGCAAGATACTAGATCCAAAATCCCTTAATGCTTAGAAAATGCCGGTCGCTGTACCTCATCCAGATATATCTTTTTCTTGAATGTAGCCCAGACAAGAACATGGCCAGGCCCCCAGATTTGGCATTTCTTTGGATTTCCCTCTGGCACCTGCCTGTTCCCTTCAGGTCCACCGGCTCCTGCTGCTTCAGGGACCCAGTCAGTGCCTTCTATTTAACTGAGGAGAAAAAAAAAAAAATGCTCTGTATTCCTTTTCAATGCATGGGTACCTTTGGGTTGCCCAGAGAGGTAGTGGAGGCCCCATCCCTGGAAACATTCAAGGCCAGGTTGGACGGGGCTCTGAGCAGCCTGATCTGGTTAGCGATGTCCCTGCTCACTGCAGGGGGGTTGGACTAGATGACCTCTAGGGGTCCCTTTCAACCCAAAACATTCTATCATTCTATGATTCTCAAAGGAAGAGCCCCACATCCCTACGCAATGTCCCTCCCTTTTTAAAAAACCTCCCCTATGCAGAGGAAAACCCACAATTCTTTCCCTTCCCAAGGCCCTTTCACCTGAAGTTTCACCTTTGGGGCACAGCTGGGTGCAATGGCTTCAGATGACCCGTTTCAACTGCAGTGGTGTGCGGATGCGGGTTTTGCCTAGCACTTACAGAGAACCCTTAACGCTGTTGCCAGTACCATTGCAAGAGGAGGATATGGGACTGTAAAACCGCTGATTTTGTTCCATCAGAAAAGCAAATGAGAATATCAGCGTTTGGCTCCTACCAGCACCAGATGGAGGTTAGAGAGAAAACAATAAGCAGAACAACACCAGTGCAGCAGCGTAGTCAGGAGAGTTTGATGAAGTGGCTTGTTCTTCCCCATGATTTCCTGAAAATGTAGTTGCTTAGGACTTATAAAATTCTCTTGTTAAATTTAAAGGGCCTTAGGTCAAGTCCATTGTAGTGTTGAGTGCCCTATTCCTGGCAAATAAATCATGTTGCTTTTTGACATTTTCCCTGCTCAATAAGCAGTTGCTGTCTTACACACCAGTGTGAGGCTTGTCAGACTGGTGCAGTCTGAATTAAAGAGCAATTTTAACACAAATGCCACCTTTCTGCAAAAGTCTTCCTTCAAGGGAGACTTGTTCCCTTTATGTTCTCCACCTCTCTGAGGGGGTCTGTTTATGTAGTGGAATACTTGGAGATTAGAGAAAGGTCCTGTTATTTGGATTTAAACATTTTATTTTAACACTTCATGCGTATTTATACAGTTCCAGGTTTTCATATCTTTAAACCACTTAGACTGGTCTGTCGAAGTCTGGTGGGAACCGTATTTGTCACTTCCTCAGAACAAAGTGAGGCCGATGCACAGCACTTATCCAGCCTTCTTTGGTATTCTACAGCCCACGTATGTTTTCTGGACAAAAGCATAAAGTCCAATAAAAATAGCATTGCACAAAACCACACTGAGCTTCCATGATTTCTTCCTTTCTTATGTAAACTTGCCTAGGATTAATTCTTTTAATTAGAGTATAACCTCCTAAGTGAAACATATATTGCATAATATTACTTCTTTCTCAGATATTTCTCTTCTGCAGTAATATGTTTCTTATCAAGTGAATTTTGGGACTCCCCGCCACATGTTCAAATGAAATTTTAAAATGAAATGGCAAAATGAAACGGCAAAATCAATTAAGTGTATATTAAGCATATTCATCACCAGGTCATACAGCTGCAAAAGTATCTGAGGTGTCCCTAAAGGTCTCTCTCTCTCCTTGTTTTCCCCTGAGGTAGTCACCTAAATTCCTTTATTGTTCCATGTCTTTCAACGAATGTAGTATCCTGGGGTCTATATTATTTTTAATTAGAGTTGGATTGTTTCTTCTTTCCATATGTTACATTTATCCAGCCATAACCTCATCTTACCTGTTGCTGAATCTAAAGTCGATAAAGTAACACACTTAGCTTTATTGTTAATAAAGAGAATTCGTATTTTAGATTCTTTAGATGCTCTGCCCAAATTTTTACTTGGTAAAACATGCTGTGAAACAGCCTTCTGGAATGTGGTAATTTTCTCTCATCCCCAAATTTATTACAGATGTATATTTTGATCAGCAAAGCAAATTAAGAATAGTATTTTTAAAAAAATAGTGTTATATATCCCTTTTAAATTGATTTCTGATATATTACATTGCAACAGAGCCATCATTCCACTTTCATTTTAGGTCATTTTGTGTCTGTGACCAATGGTTTAGAAAATTCTACTGTCTTTCAGCAGAAATATCCGCCCCCAAATTGTATCATAATGCAACCTTCAAGATGCACACCAAGGGCAAGAAAATTGTTAATGCATTCAGCTTCATAACTTCTTTCGGAAATTTCTTTGGCATCAAATATGCTGTTTGCAGAAATGAGCATGACTTTGGTTGTTCTCAGGTCAAATTATTGAATTTTGAGCCTCTCTTAGCGACATACCGGCCTGTTTAAAGTCACAAGAATATCTCCCTACCTCTCCCCATCTCCCGTTCACCACACTTACTGTTACTAAGTATATTTTTTTTTCCTTTCTCTGTATTTTTGTGCATCTCTGGGCCAGTCCATTGACCTATCAGGAACTCTCACAGTCAGCAACACCAGCTAAGGACCCTCTCTAAGGTAACAGCCTTGTCTGCCCATACGCCTGGGGACCCAAGTAGGGCAAAATGGTTATTGTGCTTTATTTTGGAGAAAAAAGAATGCAATGAAAACAGTTCAATGTTTCCGAAATGACATTTTTTCACTGTTTCACTCTTGCCAGAACACTCCTGTACTTCGTTCGGTGTCAGAAAACAAACTTTCTTTCTAAGTGTTGATATTTGCAGCATCAGAAAATTCTTCCTGTGGCCAGGAAAAGGCATTGCTGCCCCTTTCCAGTCATGCTGCAGAGCATCTCTGCCACAGCCTTGGTCTGGAAACCTTGGGCACTGGTCTGGGAAGATGGGAGCAAGTGCTGGTGGCTGGCTGGAGGAAGTAACCTCTCTGGTCCACTTGGATGTGTGCCGTGTTCTGGTGGCAGGGATGAGGCCTGGTGGCTCCCAGTTCCATGGCCTCACCTGTCTCTGCAAGTTTTGTGACCCTTGGAGTTGACCCTGAAGGAAACGTACTGAGGACGTTCTTGTTTCAGCCACAGAATCACCACATGGCACTATAGCACTAAGACCTGAGCATGAGCTTCACCTCTACATCCATACCACAGCTTGTATATGTGTTGTATTAGGGACCTAATGCTAAATCAGTCTTCTAGTGACTTTAATAAATGTTAAGTTTTTCCAAAGTAAAACTAGTTGATAACAGCATAATGGGAGATGGGAGGCTAGCTGTAGCCCAAGAGATAGTCATTAACTCTGCAGTATCAGCTCTTTATTACATCAGATCTGTATTACATAGTGTAAAAGAATGATTTAATACCCAGTAGCGCTTTGGTGCTTGTTCTGTTGAAGTCAATGTGACGTACAGCAGACAAAAGTACTCATTGACTTGGTCTCATCTTTACCTGAAAAAAGTTGCTTGCTCTCAAATAATCACATAGGTTTCAGGATGTCACTCAATATGAAAAAAATGGACTCTGCCCTGGGGAAAATCAATAGATTTTCTGTAAATTATTTTAAGGTAAATACCTTTTTGGTGGAACTGAAAAGTTTCTTTACTGTGAAATCGAAACACCACCTAAGACCCTCCAGAATACTAAAGCATAATGAAACAGAAAGTCAGTTCTAAATGTAGAGTCTTTCCTTATATTTAGGGGACAACATATTTTATGAAAGTTGCACTTCTGGATTCTAGCAAAGAATATGGCCCTTTGTGTCATTTTAACATCTTGCATGAATCACAGTAGACAGACTCTATAATCCAACAATCACAATCAATGCCTTGTTACGCTGTTGAACAGAAAAAGGGTTCTTTGACAGGATGATTTGGTGTTATACATGCTAATGTGAGCCATAGCATCTGCAGAATAGCTCATGAATACCCCAAATACTGCTCAGCACTCTAGTCAGAGATGTGTTTTACTTAGCTATAGTGCCAAGATGCTGTTTCATTAACCTTATTTCTCTTTCTTTTCTGTAAGGCATAATTCTGTTGTAGCTTAGGCTCACCAGGATACGTCATGGATACCAAGTAGAGTAAATAGTATTAACATAATATGCACACTCTGTGCTTCCAATTTCCATGCTTCACACAGGAAGATGTGTAATGACTAAAGTCTGACAGTTTAATTTATTCAGCCCTATTAGCCTGGTTTGTTAAAAACCCCTTCAATTTCAGATTCATTTTCCTTTTCTTAAACCATGAAGAAGGAAGTAATTTACTTCCATCCTGCCTTAATTTTTAACTGACCTGTACTGCATACAGTTAATGGAAGAGCTCAGATTTTTCAAATGTCAACAGGGACCCTGTCTCTAGTCTATATTTAAAATTCTGACCACTTCTTGGCTTGACCTCATGCCATGGTTTCTCAAAGTCAAAGAACAAATTAGTTAAATGTATATTCAGAAAATGGACAGAGTTAGAAATACTGTGTTAGAAGTAAGTTTCCAGGATGCAGTGAGGTAGTTCGTTATAACAGGAAGGAAGCTGTTTCATCTTGATTTTTAGCAAAGTTAAAAGCAAAACAAAAGCAAATCTATCTATCACAGGTTGATGGAAATAAATTCATTGCAAAAATTGGCAAATATTAGTGTATGCTTCTGGAACTGAACTTTTTCAGAGAGACCTTACCTAGAACCTCAGTTCAAGTATCCATCACAGGTTTGCACTGTAATCCTAAGCAAATCACTTATGACCAGATTTTTCAAAGTATTTAGACACTAAATCCCATTAGACATTTTTCCATGTCTGTAGCCACTTAAGTAACTTTGAAAATAATCAGCCTCTCTGTCAAAAAGTTCATTTCTATTGCAGGGAGGACAGACATGCTGGCTTTGCTCAGACATGTGGTAGTAAGTACATTAAATACCAGAGTAACTAACTTTGGTAAATTAAAATACAAACAAAGAAAGTTTGCTTATAAATCTCAACTTTCCAACATAGACCGAGCTCGGTTTTGCATTTTGCTTTGTACAGCCTCTGACTGTTGGTTTCTAGCAAACTTCTCCTTCAGTTGTAAAAAAAAGGAAAAAAGGTACAATAATTAACTATGTCAGAATAGGTAACCTGTACAGATCACATTACAGCCTGAAGGCTCTCAAAGCTCGTCTATGTGTGAAAAAATTTTGGACTGCGCTACCAGCACAATTATTCTGATGACTGAACCGCTCCTGTTACATTATGCCTCTTTCAACACTCGTATTTTTAACCCCTTCTAAGGTATCGTAACCTAAATCAAAATCCCCAACTTTCTCACTTAAATGTTTTGTAAGGTTACAATATCCTCTTAAAGATGAGTAATCTAAGCCATGATACTTTATTGTGATCATACACAAAGAACACACATGAACAGTTGTCACCATGTGGGTGATGAGTAGCAACTCATCAAGTCACAGATCACAGTCCTGAACCCTGTAATCCATACTTCATCTTGGACCAGCATACACTTTTCATAAAATCAAGCCTCTGCGCTCCAGTACGAATTCCACATAGCGGCCTCCTTGGTTAGCATCGAAAGCAGCTTCTGATGAGTAAAATGATCCAGAAGTTCAATTGTGCAATCCAATATTCCACTCGCATTTGGACAGAAGCGGAGGAGTTTTAAAAATTCAGGGGATATTTAGACAAGCCAATTGAGCTTAATGTCATTACTGATTAAAGAAATGGAGAAAGGTCCCTCAATGGCCAAAAATGTGCTCATTTTGAATTACTTAATGAAGCGATATTCTGTTGGGTAATTCAACATGCTTTTCCCCTTTTCTTCTATTTCACAATAAAAAATGGTTCGTTTCCTAATACAAATGTAGCATCTAATTGCTTCACAGACATTCTGTGCCAGTGGTGTCACTACAAAGAAAAAAAAAAAAAAAAAATCTTTGTTGATCAAAGATCTCTACCTTGTTACAGTTTCCCTCCTGGAAGTGGTATGCTGATAGAGCTCAGCCACAGCATTCGCTCTGGCTCTGCGAGACCGATGTCAATGTATCTGAAGGTGAGGTGGCTAGCTAATATCTTTCGTTCCTGGGCCAGTGCCAGCTACGTGGTGAAGCTAGCAATATTAAATGCAGTACCAAGTCACAAGTGTAGAGATACATAACGGCAATGTTTAACAAATCAATGGTTTCTAATAGTGCCCAAGTTTGCAAAATTGCAAATTGAATAAAAATCCAATAGAATAAGAAGCTGATACCATGTAATACCAAGTAATTTCAAACAAGGCCAAAAATGCCTTATAGCCACTGACTACTTTTGAGATTTGGACTATGCAAAACATTTCATGGGGAAGAGTCCTTCTAGAGAGCTTGGCTCATCATAACTGCACTGCTGCTGAATATCCACCTTGGGAAGGTTTTGCCTGTGCTAGTGTCTCATGACACAGCGTTATACAGTACACTGGAAAAGGATGTGTGTTCAGGACTCCTTTTTTAAAGTGCTTTTCACTTAAATGCAAAACAAGTCAGAGAGAGGAATTGAAGTTTACATAAACACACTAGAGGAAACTCCCAACAACCTGTTTTTTGAAGGCAGGCTGACCCATGCATGAACAGCTTGTAGCTCCTAAATGGCAAATCAGTACAAAAGCATGAGTTGACTCTTCAGCAGTTCTTTTAATAAGTTCTGCTAACGTTGCTTCTCAGTGCTGTAGCAGCGAGCAGCTCTTCACTGGTAAGTGGTGAATGAGAGGACATCCAGCTTCATGCATCACCAGGGTACATACAAACCATCCTGAGACTGCTTTTACTGTATTCTCCCTAAATTGTTAGTGGCCATAATTGACAAGAATATATTTTCACATCCGACAATCTGAAATGTAGTGCCACAGCAAGGCAGGTAACGAGACAGTGCCTTCACTTGGAGGTGACTTACTAGATTATTAGGTGAATTTGCAGAACATCATGAGCATTTTCACAGTCATCTGCAGGGAAGAAGAAAAATGAGGCAGGACTGCAGAACTGCCTAAGCCTCTCCTGCTATAAATACAGTTGGGCAGAAATTTCTCACTCAAGTGATTTTTCAACTGCAAAATGCCAAATTGCCAGGACTGACATGTTAGTGAGGGCAGGGCTTTGGTTTCAACAAATACTTGCTCCCGAAAATATTTTGGAGAATAAAACACCATGTTTTGAACCTGTCAAAATATCTATTAGCATTTGTATTAATTATCTTTATTAATTGTGAGATTCCAACTCTCCTAAGTTACTTATTTTGAAATTCAAGCTGCTTCAAGCTATCTAAACTCAGCAACCCAGAAATCATTAAAAATACATGACCTATTTAATTTTGCTCATGAATGTATTTCAAGATTTTAAGTTTTCATCCTGATTTGAGTATGGGCCAAAACTGATATTTAAAAAGGACATGAGCTGAAGAAAAATATTTTACTTCCAAAACTAAGTTGCAGTTGACTCCCAGCTACTCTAGTTGGCAGAAACCTTCCAACATCAACCTACCAATTTATGCCATACCAAGTGACCTTGCTTGGCATTCCTGTGTTTTTCATTTGCACAGACCACTTCAAAGACTCACTGGAGACATCTCTTTTCCCAGGATTATTTCTTTATAGACACTTTTCAGGTGATGTCCTTTCCCAAAGTTCACATATACAGTAACAGCACAGGTGGTGTTCGTCATCTCTCAGCTTGCAAGCTGTGGTGGGTTCTAGGACTCCACCATGGGCTGTCCCTGCTAATGCAGATTAATGGGAGGGAGATTTGTAGATCCAGGTTTCTCTCGTTTGTCTGTAAGTGCCTAGAAGATACTGTTGTGGCAGCTGGGTATCTGCCAACAGCTGCCTCTTGTTATTCATCTCCTTTAATTCTTCTTTCCCTCCTCATTGCTTCCATTTACTGTTTCAGTAAAGAGGGAAGATTAAAGAACTGCCAGAAATGAGAAATGCAAAATGCAGAAATGAAAGGAAAGGTTGCGTGGAAAGGATGTTTGTAGATGACTTTCTAGAGCTTGTGCTGAGTTAAAGGTCAGAAGCTTAAGTGGATGGGGATGAAGTATTGCCTGTGTTCCCTGGTATACTTTCTGGTTCCCTGGTATAATTTCACTCTCCAAAAGAAAAACAAGATCAGGTCAAACTGTGTTCCAAGAAGGAAGAAGTAATAAAACGATAAAAGAAACAAAGACCAAAAGGAGTAAGCATCCCTTGGGGTCCAGGACACAGCTGAAATGTCTTATTGTTTTCTAGATGTGTCATTATTCTATAACTAGAATATTTATCTTTAAAAAGACAAAATGTTAGTTGTTTCCAAAAGAACTGGGGATTTTATTTATCTCTATTTATCTTTATTACACTCAGTGCAAATAATGTGAAAGCAAGCATGAGAACTGTGTATAATTCTACTTACAAGAGATGGGAATTTAACAAATTCATTCATTGCAATTACCACTAGCAAATGAAAGAACAAATTTGTATTTCCTGGGATTAAATTCCATGTGATATGTTGCCTGTACTTCAACTGATGTTCCTTCACAAACATCTCACCTTAACCTATGGTAGAGCTGTGCATTGACAGACAGGAGCAAAAAAGACTCAAGGACAACTGATGCTTTCCACAACTGGGTAACCACAAGACGCTTACATTAGGAGCACTTTTTGGGAAATCTATTTTTCTTCAAATAATTTACAGGGTAAATGACTCAATTTCAGGTCACAATTCGAAGTGGTAAGGATGTTATTCTATGAAAAGACTATTTCTCTACAATTCTTTTTCAAGTGCCTGTATACAATGCAACTGTAAGTTTCAAGCATGTCTCTATGTTTGCGGTAATATAGAGGTATTCCCATAGGCGTGAACTATATTGAAGGTAAAGAAACCACCTCAACTTGACCTTTTGCTCATTGGTAGCATTTTGTCAAAACTTCTGAGAATTCCCATGACTGCTCTCTAACATGTTGTCAGCCTGTTTGCATGAACTAGTGGAGGAAGAAAATGCTATCGTCTTTTTGTTCTCTGAGTATATAGAACGTAGTACTGTGTTGCCTTGGTACATAGCTACAGCTCTTAGCCCCCACAGCAGTAAGATGATAATATTTAAAATTAGAAAGTGATGTGGCAATGGTATCCGCTGGGAGGAAAAGTTTTGAAGTGTTGGCTTTAAAGTGGAGTCTGCAGATCCTGCTTACTGTTGTATCAGCACCACCTACCGGTACCTCACACCCTTTTTCTTTGTAATGCTGTGTTTGCCCTTTATATTTCATTTGAGCTCTAAAAATACTTGGGGGCATTAGGAAGAAAGCTTCTTGTTTCCTAAACTCTTTGGAGACCACATAGAACAATTTGTACTGATGTTATTTGTTGTACGGAGAATAGAATAAGAGGCTCATCCAAATCTCCTAAATCCTGAGTTAGGCAAACTTTGCTCTGAAAGCAGTAGAGAGGATCTGGAGAGTTGACTTCTGGTTTGCATAATTTTTTCACATGTAATCTAGTTCATCATATTTCTGCAGCTGAAACAAGATTGGATTCATCAGCACAGTGAATGATTCAGAGAAGATTTGTACACATGCTTCATTTCACCTGTTGTGAATAGTCCCAGCATTTCAAAGGGAGGATTCATCTCACCTAATGCAGTCACGTCCAGGAGTATGTCCCCAATCAGCTGAGTGGGCCTGATCAGATATGACTGCCACAGCTTGTCCCAGAAACTCCCCCTTGGTATTCTTGCAACAGTACAGTACGTGTCATGCCGAGATTGAGGCACCTCAGCAATCCCAGACTGAAATCAGTAGGTATCAGGAGGGTGCATCCATCCTATGCCAAAAGAGGCATCAATGACCCTTCTGAGGTCTCTCCGCTGATTGCAATAGGTGCTCTACCCAGCTGACAGCTAGCATTAAATGCAAACGCAAGCCAAAATTCATATGGGACTGATGCTAACAGCTATATCTAGAGAAGGCCTCTATACCTCTACATTTTAGGCACATTAAACTACTGCTAGTTGCATGTTATTTTCCTGAAGGGTAGTGGCATGAGGTTGTACTACTGCTAATAACATCCGTAATACAGAAACTCAAGATCAGGAGGCATTTCAAAGGTCATCAAATCCATTCCACTCTATGATTAGCTGATGCAGTATATTGTTTTTACTAAATTGGAGTTGAATTCTACTTTGTTTTTGCTAGATATCCAAATCAAAAAAAGTGAAGTGAACCAAGTGAAGCAAAGAGAACTTATTCATGCATCAGAATAGGGAAATGTAGGGATAATGAAGTCTGTTCATTCTTCTGGGAGGCAGCCAGACAGCCATGCGGGATAGATGCAGCTCTGGACAAGCCACAGCAGATGATGTCCCTGGTCCAAGTGATGGGTCAAAACAGGCAGCTAAGAGACAGGACAGGGGAGACGGGACATTGCAGTGGAAGGGCAATGGGGACACAAAAATGTCCCCCCTACAAAAGGGGCTGGAGTTACTGAAAGGGCCTTATGGAGGACGGGCGAAGGGAAGAACCTGTTATTTTGGCTTGGAACTGGAGAACAATATAATAAGAGCAGGTATAAAGGGAGAAATGGAAACTGAGAATGCAGGATATAGATTTGTGGGAATTTGGCTTCCTTAGTTCTGAGGAACAGTTTGTCTAATATTTTTATTATTGCAGCTTTCCCCCCGGCAGAGGTGGTGGGAGGTCTGTTGCGGACTTGCTCTCACATCAGTGTAAATATGCCCTCACTGCTTTCCCTCACCAAGATGCTTTCTTACTGCAATCTCTTGAATCTGTTTTGCAGCATCTGCTGCACTACAGACCAACTGTCAAACCTCTGAAACCTTTGTCTTTTTCTGTACTTTGCCTCTGTACCTACTGGTTGCCCTGAGGGAGGCAAGGGGATGGCTACTAGAGCACCAAAATGAAGTAAACCTACATTAGCCCTGGCAGGACTAATTTAAATATCCTGATTTTCAGAGCATCTTCAGGAAGAATAGAAATACTTTATTAAAAAAAAAAAAAAAACTTAAAAAAATGTAAGAAATTATCTATTTTTCTTTTTATTTCACATGTATTGTATGTGGAAGCTTTGTCCAAAATCCTTGAATCCCTCTGTTCTTTCCTGTGTGTCCTTGAACCCTTTGGTCACATAGTGTTAACTGCAAATTAAGGTTGTCAGAGTTCCAAATAACTTGTATCTTCCTTTCAAAGGTATTGAAGTGGCCAGCATCATTTTATCCACTGTCACTGGATCTGCAACAAGTTCTGCTCTTATGTGCTACAACTGGAGCTGTAGTTTTTTGGGGTTTCTTTTTTTGTCATTTCTATTCTCTCATCATCTTTCATTTTATTCTACTGTTTCTGTTTTGTTAGAAAACTTTGCACATGTGCAATTCTTGTCAAATAAAAGCCAAATACCTGTCACTCATAGATCCCATAACTGAATGATATATTATTAAAACTTTTTAATAATATAAATATGAATATATTAAAAAATATATAAATATATAAATATAACCAGCAAAAACCCCCCATTGTCAGTGATGAAACATTTGGAGACAACCAAACAGTACTGGGAAAATGAAGACACTGTTGCTGTTTTGCAATTATTGTAATATAACGCCTGTAACAAAATCCAACGCAAATTGCAGAGTTAAGCCAAAGAAATTGGAGGTTGAAGTAATGATGAAATGGCAAAACACTAGACCTCAACAACAACCAAAAGCCTGTTAAAGTATTTTAACCTACCGCATATGAGAAGTATAGAGCTTTAGAAATTAGTAATACTGATATATTTTTAATGGACTACATTCTGTTTGCTTTCGTGGTGATTTTTTTTTAAATACAAATGTGAATCTCTCAGCCCCTAAGAAATTTCCTTTGATTTATCATACAATGTTATCAGTTGCAAAACAGCTGCTACATTGTGACCATGGGCCGTGACAACCCATTGTGTTCACCCCAAACTTTTTCTTGTTCCTGTATTATTTTCTATGGGAAATGTCCCTCTAACACAGTTCACTCCACAACCACAAAGCACAGAGGTCCTCCTCCCTGTTGCACTCCTCCTTTTCCAGCACAAGCTCCATGGAACTGCAGCTCCTGGAGAAGCAAGAAAACCAGGGATTACCTGCTGACCACTACTCACAAAACTAGTCTTATGGGACTATGCATTTTTGGCAGAAAACAAATGGATTTAAATAAAAATGTTATGTCGGCACTCATTCATTTGGTGTTTGAGTAAGAGAGAGACAAGTTTTCTAATGAAGAAGATATTACACTTCACTATGAATTCAGAAGTGCCTTTGAAAGTTTTTATCTTACATATCTTCATTCTCCAAACTCCAGCATGGGTTTTGTTCTATTAGTTAGAAAAAAAAAAACCCAAACCAACCCACTAAATTTTCAGCCTGGAAATCTACCACAGAAATGCTGTGTGAAGCCAAGTCAATTATAAATTAGGCATTCGAAGACTAAAGGCTGGAGAGGCACAGTGAAGTGTCCAAGCAGCTGTAGCAAGAGTTTGGTATCAAAAGGTGGAATGCTCTCAAGAGCTACTGATGTCCTGGGATTTCAGCAAAAGCCTCTCTCCTAAAGCTCTCTTGAACTCTGAAACGTCTCTTCCAGCTGCCCCAGTTACCAGATCTCTACAGCAGATACTTCCGAGAGTTTCAGCAGCACTACTGTGCCTTCTCAGAATAGTGACAAAGTGCACATCATGGCAATATCTACCTCTAGCTTTCCCTCCCACTGCTAGCCCTCCCAGTCCAGAGATGCTGGAAATCCAGTCCCAGCCAGCCTCAGGACAGACAGCATCTCTCGCTGTTTTGGCAGGTCGTAGCTGAACTAAAGTTAATTGAAAGAAAGCAGTATTTTCTACGTAAGGCTTAGCCTTATCGTAGTGAAAACTCAGCAAAATACAGCAGCCAAGTTCAAGTTTTGGGAACTCCCATAAAAATCACATCAAAGTATCAACAGCTGTCCTGGTTCTGCCAGAAGACATCTTCCTTCAAACCCTTTTTATCTGGGAACATTGTTGACTGACCTTTCTGAATACTCTATATGCAGAGTATTGAAGACAGGAGGCTTTTCCTCGAAGAGCAGAGGTAGGTGTTTGACAAGTAAAGTCAATCCAAACAGTTATTCTTTATTTTCTCCAAGAAAAAGGTAGCAGATTGTACAGAAGATCCCACAGAGTACATGCAGATTACAGGCTGCCAGTTAAACCTTGATTAGCTGAGGAATGTACCATAACTAAATAAACTATTTAAACCCTCTGGTCTTTCTCTCTCTCTTTCTCTCCCCTCCCCACCCCCCCAACACCACTTTAAGTATTTAACCCCACTTTTGTCGCTTTAACTATATACTTTTTATTTATTTTTTGAAGATACTTGCATTCCTGTTTTGTAGGTTATTGAAAATTACCTTCGAAATTTATGTGCTCCCTAGTAGATAAAAAGGTCTCCCACATGTTCCTGAGGTTTGGGGTAACCCCATTGTGCCAGTTTGTAATTGGTTTGTATCTTACATTTTTTGTGTTGTTTCTGTTTACACAGTAAATTTAATGTGACATCACCAGTCCTTGAAGTTCAAAGTCCTGGGATTATACTGCTGGTTTTATTTCAACCTCAGTTCAATAAGCATTTAATCACATCAAGTTTCAGGTCTCTACCTCAGCCTCCAAGCCCTTTATACTGGCTGTTCCTTAATGTTTATAAACCTAAAAATAGGAATTTTCTTGTCTATCCCTATCCTGATCGCTCTTTTTAAGCCTCTACAATGCTTTTAATTTAAATGTCTTCCTAAGAAAGTTACTATTAATTTTACCTTTGTTCTAACTTTATTCTTCTTCCTTTCTTCTCTCTTAAGTTACATCCAAAATGTGGGGTGGTGGGTGAGTTGAGTTTTAATAATTGGGTTTTTATTATTTTTACTTGCATTTTAATTATATATTTGCTTCTGGACAGTGCTGACTGCAGTGAAATTTTGAAAATAAAAGACTCATTGCCCGTTAGCTGACTTACTCCCAAATAGAAGACTGTAAATACTGCTAGTTTTAATCCCTAGGAAGAAAATATCTAGGATAATTGAAGAGTATTTCAGACATAAAGAAAAATACAGGACCGATTTTAATTAAGGAACTAGAGCTGCCAGATAGCAATCAACTGTTTTAAAGCTATAGCTGTGTGAGAAAACATTGGTCATAATAATAATGTTATGCAAATGGCTGCTTGGAATAGGCAGATTTAAATTTCCAGACGTCTGTGACTATATAAATTTCCCTGAGAAAAAACCTATGTGCTAATCTGTATTCAGGTGATCTCTTGAAACATTGTTGACAGCCTTAATCAAAGAGAAGGCAATCACAGAGAAAGACAGACAGGAATAATGCCAATGTTTAGGGAAGATATGCCTGTCAAAATGTGGGACACCTAATTATAAAAAACTGATTTAATGATGAAGTTATTTGGCCTTTAAAGCAATTACAGTTGAGACATCCTCTCTGCTAATTCAGTCTGTATCACCACAGGGCATTTTCACTTGCACAACAGCTGCGCACCATGTATCAATCCAAGGAAAACTCAATGAAACAACACATGACTACATTTTTGTTCTTGACGTATTCATTGTATGAAGGCTTCAAGTACAGGAGCCAACTGAAGGGGAATCTTGCTTCTATCTTCTAGTCAGTTGGGGTTTTTTCCTAAATAATGCAGAGTGGAAGAGTTCTTTACAAGCCTATGTGATCAGCTTATATATTCCAGAGTATGGGAGCTATGTGGAATGCATTATATATGCAGTATATTTATATATATATATATATATATATAAAATATACCCTCAGTGATGCTGTTCTTCTTTGTCAAACACCCCCAAAAAATCTGCAGAAAAAACCAATCATTTGTATCTACATTCTCCTTCAGAATGATATTGCCATCAGCGTAGAGCAGGTAGCATTGACTCTTGAGACAGACCTGGGTACTGGACCACAGCTTCTTCCCTGTTGTTCATGGGCTGAAACTGATTGTTCTGTCTGTGCGCTCACCAAGGGTTTGGCTGGCTGCGAGGGCACGAACCTCAGTGCACAGTTTAATAGTCTGGCTTAAAAGGTCCTGTGTGACCCCAGCTCCATTAATCACCATTCCCAGTATTTCTGAAATGTAAGCCAGCATCAACAGAGTCTAGACAGGTTGGTTAGAGAGAGTGGTGGGTGTTTGAGCTGAACGGGCACTGGAAACAATGAAGGATGGTTAGCTGGCTGTTCCAGCTGCAGCTTCACATGTATTTCAGTTCAGCATTCAGGTCACAGTCACCAGAGTCCTGCCACATGGCTCAGTTGGGGGTAATCATAGAATCATAGAAACATTTAGGTTGGAAAAGACCTTTAAGATCATCAAGTCCAACCGTTAACCTACCCTGCCATCCCACCACTAAACCATGTCCCTAAGCACCTTGTCTACTCATCTTTTAAATACCTCCAGGGATGGGGACTCGACCACTCCCCTGGGCAGCCCGTTCCAATGCTTAACAACCCTTTTGGTAATCAAGCATTATGTGTGAATGCCGGACAATTAGTGATTTTAGCTGTCAGTCCACAATTCCAGATGAAATCCCGACTGTGAACGGTAATCACTTGCACATTCACTGGTTTGGATTACTGAACTTTTCAGCTGCCAGTCAGCTCAATGGGCCTCACTTAGGCCAGTGATTTATTTCTGTACAGATACTATGGATCCATGTCTTGATGAAATATTGAATTGCAAACTGATCTATTGATTCCTGTTTGCACTATTATCATTACTGCTTTCCCATTATATGTAAAAGCCCTTGTTTTACATCAAAGAACACAATGTTTGCAGTCAGCCTGGTTGTCAGGATGTCTTGCCCTATAATCCAAATGGCAAACACTAATGTCTGCTGAGAATTTATTTTAACGGTTTCTTTCACTGCCTTCTTTCTTTTTCTTATACGTATTCTTGGGAAACCGAAAACATCCACTTTTAAACATTACTTGCTCTTCATCAGCGATATTTGGGGTCATTACAAGTCTTACCTATGGCACTCATTTTTATTTTTTTTTATTTCACTAAAGATTAGCACATAAAACATTCAGTCAAACTTTGAATAGTTCATTGTAGTGGGTCTGGCTAGGATGGAGTTAATATTCTTCATAGCAGTCCACAAATGCTGTTTTTCAGGTTTGTGACTAAAGCCATGTTGACACACCCGTGCTTTGGCTATGGCTGAGCACCCAGGTTTTCATTTTCCCACTCTGCCCCTGCAGCGAGTGGGCTGGGGGTGAGCAAGAAGCTGGAAAGGGGCACAGCCGGGACAGCTGACCCCAGCTGACCGAAGGGATATCCCATACCATATTACGTTATGCTCAGCATATAAAGCTGGGGGAAGAAGAAGATAGGGGTGGATGTTTGGAGTGATGGCGTTTGTCTTCCAAGTTACTGTTATGCATGATGGAGCCCTGCTTTCCTGGAGACGGCTGAGCACCTGCCTGCCCATGGGAAGCAGGGAATGAATTCCTTGCTTTGCTTTGTTTTGCGTGTGTGGCTTTGCTTTACCTGTTAAACTGTCTTTATCCTGACCCATGAGTTTTTGGCTTTTGCTCTTATTCCCTCCCCCATCCCACTGGCAGGGTGTAAGTGAGTAGCTGGGTAGGCACTTAGCTGCCAGCCGGGGTTAAACCACCACATTATAGGTAGCAGAGATCTTTACATAAGTTGTTACTTGTAAGTTTCTAGTTTTAGTTTCTGACACGCAACACTGAGAAGTTTGATACCTGACTATAGAATGTGACAAGATAGCTAGCGTTTTTCTCAAAGTTTCAGAGCATTTCAACCCATAAGATCAAAGTGACAAACTCAACTTCCACATTTAGAAAAAGTTTTTAATCATAGAATCATAGAATGTTTTGGGTTGGAAGGGACCCCTAGAGGTCACCTAGTCCAACCCCCCTGCAGTGAGCAGGTTGCTCAGAGCCCCATCCAACCTGGCCTTGAATGTTTCCAGGGATGGGGTCTCCACTACCTCTCTGGGCAACCCGTTCCAGTGTTTCACCACCCTCATTGTAAAGAATTTCTTCCTTATATCCAGTCTAAACCTACCCTGGTTTAGTTTAAAGCCATTACCCCTTGTCCTGTCACAGCTGGCCCTACTGAAAAGATTTTCCCCATCTTTCCTATAGGCCCCCTTTAGGTACTGAAAGGCTGCAATCAGGTTTCCCCGCAGCCTTCTCTTCTCCAGGCTGAACAAGCCCAACTCTCTCAGCCTGTCCTCATAGGAGAGGTGCTCCAGCCCTCGGATCATTTTTGTAGCCCTCCTCTGGACCCGCTCCAACAGTTCCATGTCCTTCTTGTGCTGAGGGCTCCAGAGCTGGACGCAGTACTCCAGGTGAGGTCTCACCAGAGCAGAGTAGAGGGGCAGAATCACCTCCCTCCACCTGCTGGCCACGCTTCTCCTGATGCAGCCCAGGGTAGGGTTGGCCTTCTGGGCTGCCAGCTCACATTGCCGGCTCATGTCCAGCTTAATATGCTTAGTAATAAAAGAGTCAGGAAGAAGACAAAATCTCACACTTTTTAAACCAGCCTGGTATTTTGGCACCCATGAGCCACCTCTTCGAGCGCTCAGAGTAGGCATTTGCCCGGCTGATACTGCGTTCTCCTCCGAGTTTGCTTAAGCATTGAAGTGAGGAACCCAGTGTGGTCTTAGCCATCATCAATGGTACTTTGTAGTTCTGCAGAGACCCTCACGCGTAAAGGTAGACTTGAGAAATTCCCTGGCACCTAAGGCACACTCTGGCCATTGGGCTGACACCACAGCGCGAGGGCTGCCACTCGCCACCAAGGCCTAGGCCAGCCCAGGCCTGTCGGTGGACAAAAGCCGTCCTCCATCGCCACCGGCCGGCGCCCCCCCCCAGCCCACTGGGGGGCCGGCTGGGCCCGCCCCCGGACCGGGGGCGGGGCTACGGCGGGCCGGCCCCTCTCGTTGCCATGGCAGCCACCGCTGGCGGCGGAAGTGCCTCGCAGCGCTGGCCCCGCCCCGCCCCGCCCTGCCCCGCCCCTCGGCCGCCGCCGCCACCGCCCTCGGAAGATGGCGGACGGCGGGGCAGCTCCCGCGCCGGGGGCGTCCCGCTCCCTCGGCGGGGCGGGGCCGGGCCGGGCGGGGTGGAGTGCCGTGTCCCCTCGGTGGTGCCCCTGGCTTTCCCCTGGGCCGCCCCTGAGGGGAGCGGGCCGTGCGCGGTTCCACAGCCCCTCTCGTTGCCAGTCGGGGCTGCCCCGCCGTCGCCAGGCAGGGCCGGGCCTCTGAGCAGAGGCTGCCGTCTTTTCTTTCTCTTCCCCCCCCTTTTTGAGGCTGGGAAGGAAAGGAAGGACGCCTCTGAAAGAGGACTGGGCAGTTCAGGAAACGGTGGGTGGTCAGCCTGCGTGGTGGTCAGCTCTCCAGGGGACTGGAAGGGCTCTCCCGACGCTTCACGAGCTGGGTTTTAGCTGTACCTGAAGTTATTTGGCGCTATGGTATTTCTTGATTATTTGGTAGGAGTGGCCTTTCCCCGCATGGGAAACCTCCACGAAGTGGAGTCTCCAGAAACGTCAGGCTCCACCTTTGGGTGGTGTAAGGCTAAGGACAGGGTCTGTTCTCAGGTGTACCTGGGGAAAGTTTCAAGAGAGTGTGACCACAGATGCAACTCAGCCTTGGTATTTCAGTGCTTAATTGCAAACACTTTTAGCGGTATTCCTTTTTTGTGCGTGACTTTGTATGAAGCCTCAAAATATTTTAGCAACAAGTTGATTGGAAAACCAGTGAAACCTTTAGTAACTCAGACCGTCCCTGTTTTATTTAATTGTACATAATTAACAAAGAAAGACGGATATAGTTTTCTTCTTTTCTTGATTGCTATCTGGGATTTTCGTAGGTTCTTGTTGAGATTAACTTTGCCACAGTATATAACAGTAATAAAGTCTGTGCTGATACTTTTGGTTCATAAGGTCTTTAGTTACCCAACTGAAGCAGACAGGCATTTTGGGTAGATGATTATTGATAAAATGTTAAAAAATGAAGAAGTACCCTCCTGGGTCAGAGTAGCTGGCCATCCATCCGTCCAGCTCAGTACTTGGTTTGCCATGGCACCATAAGGGATGCGGTATCAGAAATGTACAGAAGCCTGACCATGCCCTTTTATGCTCCCTCAGGATCCTTCAGTCTTTGGATTAGGGATGGCACAGGGTAGGTCGTTGGCTGTTCCTTTTAATGTCTGCTTGCGGACTTGTCTATGACTCACCCCATCAGCTTTACCCATCTGAAAGATACCTGCTTGTATCTTCAGATAGAATGGAGGTCTTCAGTGGTTTTCTTGAGCTGTCTTGTTACTCAGTTTAATATTCTTAATCGGTGTAATTCCTCAGCTCATATTTTTCCCCTGCAGAACAGGCCTCGCAATAATATGGGATTAGTATCCTGTGCTCATAGCAGTGTGTTTTGAAGGACGGATGATGTTTCATTTTATTTTAATGTGTATTCCTTCTACATAAAACTGTAATGAAATTGTAGCCTAGTACTTATTCTGGTGTGTATGATAAAATGTTAATATCACTCGCATAGTGTGAACAAAATGGTTTGGGGACAAACTTAAGGATGATTTCACAAAGCAGAGTATTATTCTGCTAGTAAGTAAGATTGTAGTAAGTAAGTAAGATTGCTAGAAATTATGTTAGATGTGCCTCGCACAACTTCCTAAAAATGAACTTGCCGGTGATATGGCAGCATTTGGGGAACCTTTGTGAAAAACTTTTTTAAAAAGTATTTGCAGTGATGTCTTAAATTTGAGCCAGCAAGGCTGAATTGGATCTTAATTGTAGTACAAGCTTATTTGAGTTACATTTTTTTCCATTTCTATGTAAAATGTTTGTAAAATTTATTATTTGCTTCCCAGTCTTATCAGAGGAATACCTAGCAACTTCATTTCAATTTATTAATATTAATGAGATGATGCATAGTATATACGTATGTATATAATCCTGTGGTTCCGAATCTAATACAGGCTGAATGTAGCTAGTGATGCAGTGGGAACCAAATGAAAACAGAGTACAAGTTCCAAGTCACAATGGCATTAAACATTGTCTGGTTTTTCTCATAAAGCAGAAAGGAAGTTGAATTTAGAGAAGTAGTTGGGGTTTCTCATGTTGATGTTTCTAATTTTCTGGAGATGCACACATTTTGCATTAGTTTTTGCTTATTTCTGTTCCATATGTTGTTCTAGACTTACAAGACTTCTAAAAAGAGTTCTATTTCCTACAGTTGGCCTTGGCAGAGTTATATGAAGATGAAGCTAAAAGGCAGTCATTATGTTCTGACAAACCAACAACTACAAAGATCAGTAACACAAAAATATCACAGAGGTAAGACGTGCTTTGTACTTCAGAGCTCTGTTGAATAGGTACTGTATCAGCTCATAAAACTTTTGTCATACTTACTTGATCTCCTCCTTGTATAAAAAGTTATCTACAGCAGTTCGTGATCTGGAATTGTGAATCCCTGTAATAATGCATAGTCTGTGTCTTCCCAGAGTGCTTTTAAAATTCTATTTATTTAGGACCCTTCCTACTATATGGTATTCCAGAACACTTCAAAGCCACTTCAGCTAAGGTAAGATTAAGATGCTGTAAGTGAAATGCAGTGTTGCTCTTTGTTTATGCAGATAGAATTTGGAAATTTGCTGTATCAGAAAAATACTGCAGTTCTTTGTTGCTTCAGAATTCAGGAAATCAGTAGTTTGTGTGAAGTTTGGCAAGCGAGTTGCTTTGAGTATTGTACTTTAGGTCAGTACTATTTAAGTAACTAACCTGAAAAGACAAATATTAATTTGAAAAAATTTTAGTAGGTTCATTAGTAGGCTCATACAGCTGAGAGAAGTAAGAAGGGCTTCTTAATTAATTTGTCTGGTTTTGGCAGGTGAAAGGAAAGACACATGTTTATGTATAAATCCAAGTTTTGCTGGTCTGAAATGTTTGCAGTTCACATAGCATTTGAAGATTCAATGTCGTTTTAAATTTTTTATAAAGAAATCTTGCCAGTTTTAAATTAATTTTTGTTTAAATTGTTTTAAAGAAGTCTTTAAATTATTACTGTTGCTGATGCCATAACAAGCCTTGCATTTGGCTTGTCTTTCAGTTGCTGCTGCCAACATGGATCTCTGTTTTAAAGGAGTTTAAGCAGCAGGAAAGTTCTTGGTCACCAGAGCCATGCTTCAAATGGATCTGCAAAGGCAGATCTTCAGGAAGAGGGATTTTAGCATAATATGTGACCTTGGAAAATAAAAGGGGTTTTGGTGAGGTTTTTGTTTGTTTTGGTAAAACCACCAAAGCTGACTAATCAGCCACATGGAACACAGTTTATAAACAAATAAAGCAAACAGCTCCATTTACCAATACATATCATGAAGTTACAACTTTCCACTCCAACTGAAGGAAAAGCTGCATTACAGTATCTTGAATACTTCAGTGTGATAGCTGTTGGCAAACACTTGCTCTTTGTTGGCAATCATACTGGAATCTGTCAGAGAAAGATGAGATGGCTGCTATTTGCATGGTATCCAAAATGAGAAATTTTTTTAGTAGACTGGTTTTCTCTCAGATGAATAGTGTATTAATTGCAAGGAAACATAGCGCTGCTCTTGAAGTCATCTACTCTGTTTGACTTCCACAACTGCAGGTACAGAAGAATGTCTCTGAGCCCTGCTGGAACAAACGCCATATTATATGTGCTGTCATGTCAGGTCTTTCAAGAAACATAAGACTATTGTCACAAAAATACAAACCCCACAAAACCTGCAATATGACAAAGGAAGGACATAGAAGAGATTAAAGCATTTTTAGTGCCTGTGACCTAAGTCCATAAAAATACTATTATTTTTTTTTTTCTGAGAAAGTAATAAGAAGCAGATCCTTCACTGGGATATAGAATGACATTGTTTTACCAACACTGATACTTAAAAAAGCAATGGCCTGCTCTACTAGACTTTAATTTCAAAGGTAATCAGACAGATTACATAAATCTGAACTAGTGATCTGCCATTACTCATGTACCAGATTGTACGTTCTTATCCCATGGTAGCTGACTACCTCATATACATCTTGCATTAATGATTTTTATCATTGAGTACTACAGGATAAGAGCATATATCTCTACAGCTCGTCCTAGCATTTTGCAAGCTAACAACCCTAGCTTGTCCTGTGGTTGCTTGTCACTGTCCCTATCATAAACCAGAATCTGATTCTGCATTTTAATTGTCTTTTGAAAGTCTTTGTGATGTTGCCATTTAGTGTATTTTAAAATTGTGTAAAATAGAAGTGAAAACTAGTACTTTTCAGTTTCTAGGATCCTTGTAGACAGGGGCTTCAGGACATCAAAAAAAGCCAACATGGACTTCACTAGACAACTTACCTCTTGACAGAAAAACCTAAAATGTAGAAAGAATTTGAAGTGTAATTAATTCTGGTAAGCTGGATTCTGAAACAGGTGTTGAGCTTGCATATTACATGTGTTATCTGTGGGATCACCAGTGGCATAAAGCAGAATTCTGCATAATCTGTGCTAGAATAGGATCGAATAGTTCAGTTGGAAGGGACCTACAGTGATCGTCTAGTCCAACTGTTATTGCAAAATGACTGCTGTACACATGCCCTTTCCTGCTTATTCTCTGAGAAGCATTTGTGGCTATGTACTTGGGCAAAAAGAAGTATGGTGAGAACAAAACCACCCCAACAATTTGATATCTTTAGTTTTTGAAAAATAAGTGGTTTCAGAAGTTAGATATGAAGTACTTAGTGAAGTGGATGTACCAGTCATCTTCAAACTTTTTCTTTTATTCTCTTGGCAGTCTTAAAATTGATTCTCTTAGAAGGTTAAGAAAACCAGAGAGAAGCATGAGCGAAAAAAAAACCAAAGGTATTTTTAAAAAAAAAAATTCTTTTTTTTTTTTTTTTTTTTCAGTTGTGAAAGTAACTGGGTTTTTTTGTGACATTCACACTTTGCTCCCCCGTTTTTAAAATAAAGACTTGTTAGAGTAAGTGTTAGCTGTGCACTGTAAATAATGTATTCAGAAGAATCAGGCTGTAGTGATCTAGAACCTGTAGATGCCTTAATGCGTGACTGTATGGATGTAAATGTTGTAACTTACACTTGGACTCAAGCTTTTTTGCTTTTTCTCAAGTATCCTGAATTATTCTGTGTATCCATTACTCAAATATTTGAGTACTTCCTTTCTTTCTTGAATACAAATTCTGATGAGAATTCTTCTTTCATCTCCTTACCACTATCATTCTTTTAAATCTAATAGTTAAATATTTTCCATATAAGTGGCAACTGGGATAATAAATACAGAATTATGTACAAAGGACAGAGGATACCAACGGATTGCCAGTTATGCCATCATAAAAGCAGTGTGATTGTACAGCATCTTCATACCCACTACTGGTTTTGGGTAGTTGTAGAATATGGTGGAATCAACAGCATTTTGAAGTCATTGACCTGAGAGACAGTTTCACATGGATTAATTGATTTGCCTTGCCCCAAGTGGTTAAGTGCAAAAGTTAAGGAAAGTAGAAAGCACTTACTTTATTAGTAACTAACACTTCTTGCAATCAAAGACAAAACACTCTCAGGTTTGCCAGGTTTTGTATTTATATACAGATTTTTTACAGAATTTATTCTATTTGTATTTAGAGGTTTATAGCGCCTTCCTCAAGATAATAATCAAGGAATTTCTTGATCTTCATAATCAAACAGATAGTTTTGAAGAGAATTATCTGTAGTTTAGCCTTTTATCTCCAAGAGCTAGAAATAGGGCTGTGTTGAAGAAAAAGAACACAAATTAGCTTTCACAGCAGTTTCTGCATATTTTAAAATGTCTTGAAAGGTTATTTATTAAAAACTTTCCATGTCTAATATTGGCAGGAATGGAACTATACTAGATCTTTAAATGAAAAGATGAAATTGTGGCACTGTTCAGGTCTTCCAAGAACAGTTTTATGCTTGTTCTGCCAAGGCAGTGTTAGTTGTGAATCTATATTCTAACCAGCCCAGGCACAGTCCTATGCACAGGACATCCCTAAGGAAACTGGTCTTTCTGGGAGCAGGCAGCATCCACGTAAGATGAGGTGTGTAAAGCCCTGGCTGCATCAGGATGGCATTCACTTAATCATATGGCCTTGGCCCCTAACCTCTGGGGTCTGTTCCAGAAGGCACCTTGGTAGTTTAGTTAGTGAAATGTCTTTGGAGTAGTGCTGCTTGGATTGCAGAACCAAGTGGAACATTTCTGTGATGAGAATGAAAATGTTTTGTGCCAAATTTGGCTCTTTGTTCATTAATTTTTTTCTTTTGATGGGAAGAGGAAAATTATGTTTATCATCTAAAGCATAATTGCTTATGAATGTTACTATTCTAAAGGTTTTATTCAGGTGACTCGGAATATAGAGGATTACAGATTTCTGGGGCTTCTAATAACCCGAGTAAAATTGTTGCTGAACTCTTCAAGGAAGCAAAAGAACATGGGGCTGTCCCATTAGATGAAGCCTCAAGAGCATCTGGTGATTTCAGTAAAGCTAAGGTAAAAGTTAAAAGATATTTTGATCTCTGCTTACATTAGTCTCTCTGAAACTTATCTAACCACATGAGAGCAAATATACCTTTTTGTGGTTTGCGAATAGCAGAGGATTTGAACAACACAGTTGTGTATTATCTGCACTCAAATAGCTTGCTCTAGAAAATAAAGTGAGGAGGAACTGCACAATTTCAGGGGAAATCTTTAGAAATCAACCTGAACTGGAATGATTTGCTTTATTTTTCAATTTAAATTGATTTAAAACCCCCGAAAACTGCAGTTGCATCCCAATCAAAATCACTTATCTGTTGAATTACAAATGTTTGAAAAAGTGTACAGATTAGAAACTGAAACGCATCACATAAAACCTGCTTAGCCTGATTATGGTTACTAGGTATAATTTTCCACTTCGAAAATGTAGATACAAGTTAGAACAGTTTATTTGCTTTTTATCGCAGAAGCAAGTTTGCTAATGCTTCTGTTTGCACCTAGGTAAGAATTTCAATAAACTGTTTCGGATACTTATTGAAATGAGCTTTTCTATGTATTTTTTTTCCAGTCATTTTCTGGTGGTGGATATAGGTTGGGTGACTCATCGCAAAAGCATTCTGAATACATATATGGAGAAAATCAAGATGTAAGTAAAATTCTGAATAGCAGGAAACAGCATCTCCAACAGATGTCTGCTTAATCATGTTCACAGTTTGAAATGCCAGTATTACAGTAACTATGTCTATGAGGAAAAACTAATATCTAAATATTAGATATCCGTTAGGTAGAAATTGTTGAAGTGTCCACAAAAGACAGATGTTCACTGGATACCCCTAAGGCCTCCATTGTGGAATTTTCTGACATAAATGACTTTGAAATTCTTAGCAAACATTCCTTTCAGTTACTTTCCTCCAGCTGCTGTTCTACATTGTTTTAGCTATGCTAACATTTTAATCCTCTTAGCCTAGGAATTGTTTCTTCTTGTGGCTTGCAAAGTAGCCAGTCTCAAACTGGAGGGCATGGATGTATTCCAGGAATGGTGAAACAGCAGGTTAGAGGCCTTTGGAAAATTGTCTGCCCTTTCTCTCCTCTCACTTAAAAGGCAGGAGTTGAGGGAGGGGAAGGGGGAAGCGGAAACAAAGTTCTCTACACTTTGTCATTCAGGTGAATGGCTAGAGCTAACGTTAAGCTTATCTAGGAACATAACCAAGAAATGTCAGGCCAAAAGATGTGGCTCAGGCTGGGGGGGGCTGTCATGTCACACCAGGAGCTGCTACCTTCTATTGTCTTAAGTAATCCTTCTACTCTCCATGTAATGGCCAGCTGTACTGAGCCAGAAGCCTGTTGCAATGGGGTAACCACAACTGGGGGCAGGGATAATTCTCTAAGGGAGGGTCAGTTTTAGTGGCTAGGGAAGCCTAAATGTGCTGGACTGCAAGGCATTAGTTGGAGGGAAGAGAGGCGTGGGCTCTGAAGGTCAAAGGCTCTGGCTGGAGGTACAGGCACGTAGCAAAATAAGGAGTGAAGGAGGCTGTTTCCAGGAATCTCAGCATTTGAACTGAATAGAGCTCGTATCAACCTTTTTGTAATAATTTGAGGAAAGAATACTTTTTGCTGTAACTGAGGTAGGAACAGAAATTTGTAATTTTATGGATTTATTTCTTATTTATCAACAAGAAAGCTTTAGTGCTTTTTAAAAGTAGTTGGATCACTGAAGATCACTGCACAGTCACTGTATATCATCTGTTACGTCATGGACAGCAAATTAAGAGATTCTTTTTCTCCAAGTGTAAAAGTGGTCTTGAAGTAGATAGTAGTCTATAACTATTATTTGTTTTTTAAAAGGATTCTGAGAATGATAGTTACAGTGCAGTGGTCTGTTCTTCTGTCATTTGCATCTTGTTTGTGGTCTGCTACAAAATCTGTTAAGTATAGATCAAAAATTCTATAACTACTCTGTATGAAATTGAAATACCTTATTTGTCTATCTTCACTTCTTTTTTTTATTTGACTGTTTTTGCTTCATAGGTTCAAATTTTGCTGAAATTATGGAGGAATGGCTTCAGTTTAGATGATGGCGAGTTGAGATCCTATTCAGACCCAACAAATGCTCAGTTTCTTGAGTCTGTTAAAAGAGGGTAAGTTTAAAATAGCAACTCTTTTGAGGTATGTCTTTCAAGTCAAGTGAAGAAAACCACTTTCTCCGCATGTTTATAGTTATTAAAGGTTTCAGGCTTCTGCTCTGCCTGCACCCATAAAATGTGTTCTATATTTGTCATCAGATGCTTGGGGCATTTAAAAATTTGGAACACTTTGGTGCCTTCTGGTGGTTTAACTCCGAATATTACTTGCTACAGACAGCTGTTAGATTCACGATTTGTTAGCGCATTCTAAGCTTTGTCTGTCAGATCATTCATCTTTTTTTCTTCCTTTTAGTTTTTCATTTTATCTGTTGTTTTGGGATTAAATAAATTCATAAAAAAATTGGAGGTATATGACTCTTAAAGTAAACATATTAATAATGTCTACTCATACTGCACAGTGTAAAATTTTTGTGCAATTTTGTATTGCAGTTCAGAATGTAATTGGGAAACTTTTATTTTTGTAAATAAGGGAAATTCCTGTGGAACTGCAGCGACTTGTTCATGGTGGCCAGGTTAATTTGGATATGGAAGACCACCAAGAACAGGAATATGTGAAGCCTAGACTGCGATTCAAAGCTTTCAGTGGAGAAGGGCAAAAACTTGGAAGGTAAAAACCACTAGGTTTCCTGTTGTGTGTTCATATGCTATTTCAAAAGTGGATTTAACCAATTAGGAGACTGTCAGAGAAGCTAATCAGGTGACAAAAGGAATATGAAATTATTCTGTGTCACAAGTGTCAGCCCTGATTTCACAGAGTCACCAGGACTCATGGAAGTTTATATATAAATCTTAAAAAAAAAAAAAAAAAAAAAAAAAAAAAAAAAAAAAAAGTTAAGTCTTAGTCCTGTGTCCTGGAACTGCTCATAGATTTGCTAGCTACTTTGTGCTTTGTTGTGGATATGAGATTTCTCTGCCTGTTCTTGCATGTAATTTTGCCTATACATTTTTTTTAACTTCAGCTGTACTTAGAACAGGAGCAAAGGAAGCTGAAAGGAGATTGGCTCTGTACGAACTTCATGAGAAAAATCTGCCTGGATAGAGGAAGCAGATCCAAACAATTGTTCCCTGTTTAGTGAGGAACAGGCACAACTTAGTCATAATATGATACTGGCCAGTAAGGACATACTCTACTCTGGCTTAGCTGCAGTACATGTCTTTTACTGCTGGGATCATCACAAAGGGAACAGGAAATGCTATTGCAACAGTATGGCTGATGCTTGACTTAATGCAGATGGAAAGTCTGTTTGTATGGGAGCAAGTCAGCTATTTTTTCTGAAATGAAGCAGCAATACTGTCCTGAAATATTACCTTGTAAACAGTTGCTCATTATAACTTATACAAGGCAAGTCTGTTACCTTTAAGAAAGAGAAATAATTTGGTAATTTTTTATTTGATCCAAAATAAATGAGCAATAAGTTGTATCAAAATATCTCAACTTTTACTAGGATTTGATTAAAACTTCAAATGATGCTGCAAAAAATGTATAGTAGGAGCTGTTTTTTTAAAAACAACCAAACAGAGAAATTGTGTAAGTTCTCCTAGATGAAATAATACTGCAAAGCCTGGATTGTGGGAGAGGAAGGAGTCAATTTTCAACCTCTGACTGGAGCTCCCACTGCCTCCAGTTCTAGTGTCATATCCAACTACAGTATAAAATTCATAAATGTAGTAAACCCCCTGAAATTTAATGATTTAGAAAAGCTTATACCTGGTTCTGTTTGATTTGCTGTCCTGGTGCAGGAGTAGGCTGATGCTGTTAAAGTTCTAACATGTATAAGTCAGTTGCACTGATGCATAATGTGCCAAAATTCCTTCCTGTGATGGAACATTTCAGACTACTTCATCCAAAAGTGCATAATCTCGGTTCGGATTAAGTCAGTCAGTAAGAATAAACAGTAATGTGACCTCAACTCTGCCAGTCATCAGCTTTTTCATGTAACAGTTATAGGCTTTATAACATCATTTCCAGCTGACTTGGTGTTAGCTGTTGAATTGTAAATACCTCTGGGTTTCTGTTCATGATTGCATTTATTCATGTAATATGTTTGTTTGCCAAAAAAAAGGTATTACTGGTGTGCTTCTGCAAGTAATTTAATTCAATAAATGATTCTTAGCTGTTTCCAATCTATATTTTGTCTTTTGAAAAGAGGAGAAATGTGCCCAGTAAAACTGAGAAGGTGGTAAGCTCTGGTAGGAGTGATGTAGGGAACAATTGTATATAGTAACTTCTTCACTTGCTCAGATGATTAAAGAAAATAGGTGGGGAAGAGAGGAGGTTCTGTGTATAATAAACTGTGCACACCTGGTGTGTGGCATTTTTGTTTGGTTTGTGGCTTGTGAAGTCTCAGGTATGTAAGCAGTGAAAAGAGTAGCCAAATGGTTACCTCCAATCAGACTTATATTACTTCTATACTAAATGTAAAAAAAATTCCAAGCTTACTATGTGGTGATATCAATTACCTGTGAGTATCATTTGTGCTTTAAAAGGGTGGGGGATGCCTGGAACCATGAAGTAGTGCTTCTGAACACAAAAACACTAAAGCAGTTTCGGTCAGTTTAATGCAGTGTAATGGAGCATGATTATTTTTTAATATAGTCTATGAGGTACAATGCATAAATCTCAGTATCATTTTATGCTCTGTAAGCATAAACAAAGATAGTTTTGTTTGTACTTGATTACCTATTTAAAAAATAATCATCCATATGTAATGATAAGCACAGTTATAAGAAAAATAAATACAAAACATTGTAATGATTTACAAGAAACTACAAAAGCATTATTTGTGTCTCTAAAAAGCTGTGTTTATACTTAGTTCAGATAACTTTGAGAAGATTTTCATTGCTTGTTTGTACTAAGTATACATGGTAGTCATTCAGTGAAAAAGACAACTGAAACGTTATTCAGTTCTGGTTTGACTCCATTAATAACATGTAGTTTATTTTTTTTAATCCTCTAGCCTTACACCTGAAATAGTCAGCACACCTTCATCCCCAGAGGAGGAGGAGAAATCTATTCTTAATGCGCCTGTTCTGATTGATGATTCCATGCCAGCAACTAAAATTCAAATTAGATTAGCAGATGGAAGCCGATTAATACAAAGATTTAATCAGACACACAGGTAAATTGATTCTGCATCAATGCACGTACCATAACTATTTCAATGTTTGTTTTTTGTCGTTAAATTCGTATCAGCAAGACAGCAAAAAGGGGAAAAACACAGCGTCACTTAAATGTTATAGCTCTGTGTCATTTTCATAACATAGACGTACTGCTAAATTGACTATCAAAGCAAAATTCTGTAATTGGAAACAGAAGTTATTTGATAACTGCAAAGTCAGAAACTTTCATGACCAGTTATGTGCTGTGATTTGTAAGGACATGGTACCAGCCTTAACTCTTCTTAGGGCAACTGAAATCTAGACAACCTTGCTGTGTAGTCATCCTAACCCTGGGCCCTTCTTGGGAGGAGCATGTGGCTGACTCAGATGACCCTGTGAAGGCATTTTATTGCAAGGTGTTTTGGAGTATAGTCTGAATTGGAATATAGACCACACTACAGGCAGAGAAACACTTTGGCCCATAATCAAGAGCTCCAGCTTTCTACCTTGCTGCACTTGAGACTATGATTAAACAGGACATGGGTTATAAGTGTAGTCTGCAGCTTGTATACAGAAAAGTATATGGACATAACATACTCATTTGCAATTCTGGCATTTAGGCTGTACATAATACTGAGAACCGACCTTTGTTTTGTTTTGGGTGGTCATCTCCTAGGAACTGGCAGTGTGTGAACTTGGTGGGTTTTTTGGATTTGTTCGTTCGCTGATTAGAGCTTGCCATCAGTTTTATTGACATTGTTGGGGTATTGCCACAAACAGTGTTGGCCAACCCCATTTATTTGCCTAAAAGGTTGTGTTAGTGCAAGGTTCTGCAAAGCTCTACTTTGCACTGTGTGGCTGAGAGAACTTTGGGCAGAGATTTGGGCAAGTAGTTCCACCCACGCTTCACAGCAAGCAGGGTTCAAACAGCCCTGGTCTGAAATCTGCACCATTGTGTCAGAACACAACTGAAACTGAGCTTGAATATTGCCTCAGTGGTAGTCTTAGCATGGACCCAATTCCATGGTAATATTGTTGCATGGAGAGTTCACCTGTTTCCTCTTTTCCCTTCTGGCGCAGAGTAAGGGCAGAGCAAATGTGCAGCTTTCTTCACCTGACAACATACACAGACCACACTGAGGCAATTTTAGCTGAGATGCCAATAGGGAGGAAGATGAGGCAATAATTTCCCATATTTTAGCAGACCTGATAGCACAGGCTCAGATCCCTTCTTCACAGCACCTGCTGTAGAAATGACTTAGATAAATAGTAGGATTCATCGGGAGCCTCTGTAGCCATGATGTGTTTTCTTTTGCCTGTGTGAAAAAGTAGAAGTGGTAAACTTCCCAGTAACATCTGTAACCAAGGATGTGTTGACAGAAGCTTATTTTAATCATTCTTAACTTTCTCTTGGATGTGGATCTCTTTAGTTATCCTTGCCATATGTATGATCTAAATCAGCTACTAAACTGGATTGCTTGTGTCATAAGCGTGGAAGACGGATAGAAAGTTGAAGTCCCTGCTTATTTGGCTACAGTAAATCTGCATACTTATTAGTTACAATAGATCTTCAAAGATTTATTCTCAGTTTACTGTCTTAGGTGAGATCTCAAATTTCAGTTTCATCTCTAAAATCTTACTTACTTTTCACCCATGTCTTATAAAACTAAATTGTTCTTGTTATACTGTTGACGTGATTGTTTTATGACCTGTTGTTCAGAAATTCAATGCCAAGTGAAAGTAGGGGAAACCTCTTGCTATTAATAATTTCACTCTGCTTTCTCATCACTGTCACCATATATATTTTAAAATTCCTCCTTCCATTAATAATTTAGCATTTTTGGAATATACTAATTAATAGTGAAATTTTTGACACTTGGTCTTGAAGTTACTTCACTTTCTATGCTAAGTATCAGTTTGCAATATACTTCTATGTTACAAATTTTATTTCTGTTATTGGAGAAAACAAGCAACATCCATTCCAGCCTAAAACTGTTAGTCATCTGGATCAAGTGGAAATGTAAAATCAATAGGAGATACTAAATGGTTTAGTGTGTTAGAAGGTTGTGTGTTCTCTGGTCATCTTAAAGTTCAGAGATTTATGTCAAAATGGAATCATACATAGTTTTCATGTCCATATCCTTTCCACAGGATTAAGGATATTCGAGATTTCATTATCCAGTCCCGTCCAGCATTTGCAACAACTGATTTTGTTCTTGTGACTACCTTTCCAAATAAAGAGCTAACAGATGAAAGCCTGACACTACAAGAAGCAGATATTCTTAACACTGTGATTCTTCAGCAACTAAAGTAATCTTACAGTTGTTGGTGCAATATAGGGAGCATGCTGTATTGTCATACAATATGTTTCCAGCAGATGAAAAAAAGGAAAGATCAGTGTCTTTTTATTCCTCCACTCTCACGGATCAGATTTTTGGGTTTCATGTCTTCCAGCTGTAGCATATCTAACTTTATTTTAATTTCTCAACATTGTTTAGCCTTTTTTCAGTGTTAAAATGAAGCTTCCCAATTATAGTATGTTTCAAACCACATCTTGTACTAAATGTGAAGTGAAATATGACTTCATGACTCTCCATTATTCTGAAGGGGAGTGGGGAAGAAGCATTTTTTTGAAGGGGACGGTATCTTTCATACAGTTGGTAAGATTTGCACTATGGAAATGTTTTATGCTGCATTGACAAACAGCCATTTGAAAACTTACCCTGTAGGTTATGTTTACTTTCCAAGGTGTATTAAGGTGTTTTGTTTAATAGGTTGACAGATAATTAATGCCCTAATATAATTTTTGTATATTCTGTTTGTAGTGTTTCATGTGCAGTATAATATTTATATTCTAGTTTTTATGTAATTTTTCCCTGTATCATTGCTCATATGAGTGAGTCAGTTCAGGAGATGCAAACCTCAGCTGTTGCAGACTATAATAGATTGTTCTCATTTGTATTCTAGTTGTTCTACTCGTGGTGAAAATAAGTATGCATTTTGTTTTCCTCTTGACGTTAGAGAAATGGGAGAGACCACTGTCTCTGGAAAAATACTGTGACTTAGATTTCATGAGAGAGTAGGCCTGCGGTCACTTTGAACCTGAATATGCAGTTGAACCCTGTGCAGCTACATGATTCTTCACATGAACAGTTACTTAAATAAGCCCAAACAAAAAACACCGAGGTGCACAAACATAGAACTTGCTTATGCTGTCACTTGCATGCACAAAAGTAGACATCTTAATTGGTCGTGTATTTTTGACCTGAATTTCAGGTCTTTATATTTGGAATTTTGGCCAAAGGCATTTTGTAATATTCAGTGGGGATTTGGTTTTGCAGCTTTCGCTATACCTGTTTGGAAGCTGTACAATAAAACCCCTTAATCTCTGAAATTCTATATTTTTTCAGATAACTTTGCCCTACACTGCAGTATGCAGGTAGGAATCTTAGGTTGTGGGCAAACTGGCTGCTGTGCTTTAGTAGTATGCAATTTTATAGTATTTGTGGCTTTATATCAGATGAGTGGATCACACTCTGAAGGAGGGTAAATGGGCTGTATCTCTTGTACCAGTATATGTGTAAAAAATGCTGTTTTCACTAATTATTTTATTCTGAAAATATCAGTACTTATTTATGCTAACTTATAATTGCTCAGTATATTTGATTAATCTTACATTTTTACCTCAAAGTAGATATTTGAGTAAATTAAACGTGCAATTGTATTTGAAGTATTTTGTTTTGTAATCTGAATATCTGCATGATTTTAATCATAATTCATTTCACGTGCTAAGTAATTAAAGTTTTAAACTAAAAAGACCATAGGCAACACTTCTTGTTTTCTTCCCAATTTATGTTGTGATGAAGTGGTGATTGTGTTGCGTGCCAAATATTTAAGCCTAAACAGAAAGGAATGGACACTTACTATGCATATATTTTATATACTAACACTGCTCTATATAAATGGAAGGCCAAAGCCAGTATTGTGATAGCGATCTTGGACGGTCTGTGGTTTGGGCGTATTTCAGTTCAGAATATAGATAAAGTTACATTGCTTATTACGTCTGAAAACCATTATTAATTAAACACTGATGTACGAAGGACAGTGGTTAACTGAATTATATGTTTTTCCTCCTACTATGCCAAACCCCCAACTGCATACTATCACAATCTCTTTGTTTCAAATAGCTGGTAAATTTTAGTGTTCAGTAGCAACTGACAGGAGGTGGGGTTCCCAAGAATTGACGTTATTTTGTCAGGCACTAAGAAAATGTATCAATGCCTGTGTTTAAACATTTCACTGCTTCTCAGTACTTTAAAACCTATAGAATCTTCCGTCTCATAATTTTATGTCATACCTTTTATTAACATTAAATTCTCACTCTTGTAGCTAACGTCTTGGCATTTTTGGCACAGAACAGTTCTTTGTATACAGACCTATGTGGATATGCAGTTAAGACTGGCTGCAAGGGAGAAGGGAGACTGAAACAAGGGAGAAGGGACTTGGTAGAGTCTTCCCACACAGCAAGGCTGCTGAACTTCCTGGGAATCCCTCTTAGTTTCCATGAAATACAGATAATAATCCTGCCGCTTGTCCTTGTAGGCAGGTTATGGAAAAGCTCATACTTCACCTCTGCTTACTTTTCCCAGAAATCTTTTATCACACTAGTGCCAAATAATCCAAAACTGAGTATTTTCTCTTAAGGAAAATCTCTCTGGACCTGAATATTTGTGTGGGTTTTTTTGGTTTTGGAGGGGTTGGGGGTTGACACTATTCCCATCTTTATAACCATTTATTCTGGGTAAACACAATCAGGCTAGTTAGTTTTTGTGCTTTTGGTTTGGTTTTTTTTGCAGCAGCAGGTTGAGATGTTTGTGAACATTCTACTTTAATCTGACTAGTGGACACACTTGTACAATTAGCTTATATTAACATCTATATCACGGTATTCTCTCTCTTTCATGAAAATCTGTCCAATATTAAATGAACCAAGGAAGAGCGTATGAGCACTCAGAGGTGCTATTACCAGCTCCCTGCGTAGCTGCTTGCACTAAGCTATCAAGCAGCCATGATCTTTAAATTGTATTATTGTGTGCAGGGAGAATAGACAGAGATGCACCTTCCCCTTGCTCGTGCTGTTTAAGCCTGACAGGCCTCAGCGTAGGCGCGTGCTGTTCTATGGGCAGATGAGACAGTGAGCAGCAAGAGGCTGGAATAATATAAATTTAATTCATGGCACACCAAAAAGCAGTAAGCTTGTGGTGTTTCTATGGGATGGACAGAGTTGAAATGGGTTCCTGAAGAGAAAGCAGGACTGGTACTATTTAGCTGCTCATCAATTATTTGAAAATAAACGTTGAAAATCCAAAGATTAATGCAATGAGAAACGACAGTAGGCAGCAACTGTGATGAACATTTAGTGAACTGTAGCAGTCGGATCAGCTGCATCCTTAATGCAGCCAAACGTCAAGTTCCAAATCTGGAAGCAACTGTGAAAGGTGCTAATAGCCTGGAAAGCCCTGATCCTGGAAAGGAGTTGGATGACAGTAGGAAAGCAATGCAGCAGAATGATTTTACACTCCTTTGAGGTTTACAGACTTGACTTTGTGACTGGGAGATGATTTTAATCTGTGTGGTTTTTATTGGTGAGTTTGATACTGTTTATGATGCTGGTCCTGCTTCTGGAACCTGAGAGATGGGGCCAAAAGAAAAAAAAATCTGTGGAAATGCTGAATTAAATATCTTAAAAGAGCTCAAAACAAGTAGCTTATCAGGGAGAGAGATGAGGTGATTTAAAGCAGGCAGTTACTTCACAGGTGGGGAAAAAGTATTATAGGACTATTTGGTAGAGAAAAGCAGAACAAGAATGTGAAACTTGTACAAAGCTGGAAAATCAGCTCAGGTTATTTTCAAAGTAAAATTGAATCACAATTTTCAATAGTTGAACTACTGGAATGAGTCAACCTTGAAAATCAACTTCTATATCTATTTTTGTTTAATTCATATTGTTATGCTGGCATTCTGTAAGATTTGTTTTAATTAAGCAATTTAATTGCATTTTGCTAGTAAGACAACAAGGTAAAATAAGATAGCTTAGTTTTTGGACAGCAGTTTACTTTGCCTCTGTCTAGTCATACTTACAATTAATAAATTCTGCTGTATGTTTCATATTTAAAGGCTGGAAACGTCAAGTGCCTCACTGTGCATCTTCAATATTTTCATTACAGACATCCAAAAAAAAGTCTGCTGAACTTTAAACCTATGATTAACAGAACTCGGATTACATACCAGAACTCACCTTTTATGCTTCTTACTTGCAACTCTTCTCCTTTAGTAATGGTCTTGTTCTGTCTGTAATTGTACAGCTCTGCTGGCTGCACAGCTGAACGTTAAGGGAAAAACTTGAGTTTAAAAAGTTTTTTAATCTAAAACTGGGAAGCTCTTGTCTGTTTGCTGGGAGCTGTCTGCTCTGGAGTTAAATGTGTGATCTATAAGCTACGTTATTTGGGCTTTTTGTCTTGGGGTATGAGAAGATAAATGCCTTATTCTAAACTTCATTAAGGTAAACTGAGCGAGACATTCTTAACTGTGGAATTAAAAAAAAAAAAACAACAAACCACCCAAACTCTTTAGGGAATTATTCTGGAAGAGCTACTATTTTACATTTATAAATCTACCTCAGCCAAAGTTAATTTGATGAGATCTTAGACCATTTAAATACTAATGAGCAAGTACTCCCAAATGGGAATACCCAGGAGTAATTTTTCCTATATGATTATTTTAGCTGATGTTTGAATAGAAGGAGTTACTTATGTGAAGGCTGTGAAGTTACTTATTTCATGGAATTCTTAGTGTCTTACTAGGTGAATTAAATCATCATTAATCAGATATTCACAACGTAAGCATCCTTACAGTCTTCCGTGCCAATTTAGTTCATCCATTTTAAATCAGATTTTACAAATAAAAACCTCTACCTGAATGTGACAATGTGTTAGTTTTTTGGAAAGTTTGCAGTTAATAGAGAAGAACTTAGATTACAGATTACGTATCTATTTTTACTTGCCTTTGAATTCTTCTCTTAGCAAGCTGGTTCTTGTTAAAAGACATTGAGAAATTTTCAATTGAGAGGACTATCTTGGAACGCAAATAGTGCACTTCTTGTCTATGAATGGATACGTTGATACATGTGGATACTTGTTTCTACTTTTTTATTTATCACTTTTTTAATTTTGGTTTTCTTGTTTTGAATGTCATGTGTATGCTTTTAACTATAAAATTATATTCTTGCATATTTTCATTAATGCAGTGCTACTTCCCCTAGCAGCAGTCCCCAAGTCCTGTAGTCTAAAAGGAATCATTGAAAGCAGGAGAGGGAGCATAAGGGCATGTAGGCAGATGGTTATGTTAAAACGTTTTTCACTAAATTATTTGCTCCTGATCTTACAGTCCAGTAATTAATTTGGTTTTCTAAGGAGTGTTCCCGAACACTATTTTTCCTGGAAACAGACCCAGGTCTTAGACACAGTTGGAATTGCTTGGTAACGTTGGTCACCACTCAAAATATCGTAAGCCAGGATTTGGTCTGTGTGAAAGGAGTGAATGCTTCATCTGGAGAGATCAGGATCTGCTCAGAGGAAAGAAGTGAACCTGAATCCTATCTTAAATCCCAATGCTGGGGATGTTCAGATGTACCACTGAGTTGTATATGTGTTTTTAAGGTTTATCTTCTCATCCACAAAAGGGGAAGGTGGCTTTTCTGACTTGACTGTAGTTGTTTTGAAGGTGCTCTTCCCTCTGCTCTTTGTGAAAATGGTAAAAATAAACTTCGTGCAATTGGCTTGCAAGGAGAGAGCTAACTCGTCCTGACCTTACTGTGCTGCAAGGTGGTTTTAAGATAGAGGCTAATGATCCACCGTGGTAGAATCAAAAATAAAACTCAAAGGCCTGGAAACATTCTAGGTTTCAGCTAGACTTAACAGATAGGTCTGGCATCAGTCACTAAGCCCTGTTATTAGGGGTGCGCCTAACGGAGATTCCCTGAAGGTTTCTGCCTTGCCCGTTGTATGTTGACCACCCCTGTCACCTGGACAAGGGAAAATCGGAAATGAAAGATTTTTTTGCAGTGTGATGACTTAAGGTGGTGATGTTAGTGGAGTCATTTTTACTTGCTGACAAAAGGGTTTAATTTCAAAAGGTTTGTTTGGTTTTGTTTGTTGGTTTTTTTTTTAATGTAGTGCAATTCAGCTTCCAGGTTTCTGTCTGAGTCTCCGTGATCTGTACTTCTCCCTCTCTAAAGCAATTACTTAAACGAATGGAGCTAAAGAAACAGTGGAGAGGGGATAGGTGGATGTGTTGGTCTGGCAAACCTGGAGGCAATTTGGGCCTGGGAGGGAAAGCAACCACACTCAGCAAAGGTAGGCAGGAGAGGATGCTTGTTTAGTGGGGACCTGTAACACACCCCAGCTGAAATAGTCACTGTTCTGAGAGGCTGTTAGCTGGATCGAAGTTGGTGCTCCAGGCTGCTGAGCTTCTGACACCTGCTTTCCTTCATTCCTGACATATCTACGAGTTGTTGCCTCTGCTGGTTGTTCCCGTTCACTAGAATAGTGTCTTCAGTATGTCAGTCCTTGCAGACAGTGGTAGTGGTTTGCAAGAGTCTCTTAAAAAAGGCAGACTTGAAGTCTTCCTCTTTCCCTCAGTACCTTTCTTCATCCAGTTTCTTCAGCATGAGACCCCAAGATGCACTAAACTAACACTTAACCCAGATACACTAGGCAGGATTGGATTGTCTTACCTTCTCACCACATCACTAATAAATACTGCACTTGCACTTCTATTTAATTGGTTTTAATACACGTGCCCCAAACAAACCAAATCATACAATCAAAATTTTGGTATCTTCCCTGTATCCCTTCTGGTAAGCTTATGGTGCTGGCAGATAGTTTCTGCCCAAAGACTCCGGCCCTGTGGAGTTCTCATGAGGGCAGCCCTCCTTCCTCAGGTCCATGCTTCACTATGGCACAAGAATTTATTTTTTTTTATTATTATATTTTTTTTCTTGTTTTACTAGCAAATACAGCTTGGTTAGTCGTTGTGATTGCAGGCTGCACAGAGTTCTCCAGTGTTTTGATGTTTCACGTGTAAATCTGATGATTCTTTAACACCCCCACCAAGAACTCTTAATATGTGAGGTTTACTTAGCTAGTGCTTTTTGTATTCTTGGTGTTGCAGAGCTCAGCCTTTGGAATACAGTTCTGTCTGGGTTTTGTACTATCTCATGACCCAAATTAAGAAATAAGGCTTAGGTTGCCCATATGATAAAGGTGCAGAGTAGGTCATGGTGTCAGCAAATAAATGTGAAAAAAATAGAACCTTGAAAGGATTTTGGAAGAACTTTGATTCTCCATGTTTCTCTTCTAACCTGCCCTGACCTCTTCCACACAGCAGTTTTTACTTGTTATTTACTCACCTAAACGTTACCTCATATGTGTACAGAAAGCCTCTTTAAGTTTTGTATCAGAGGCTTGAGCCTGCAATGCTTACTGCCTGTCTTCCTAAGCAACTCTATGGAGACTACTGGCCTGCCTGTAGGCACACGTGAGAATAATTAGGTTTAATGTTGGATGCTAAGCTTTTTGTAGCTGGAGCTGTGTCTCTCAGTGTGTCTGCAGTTCCTAAAAATAGTGGCCGCCTGGTTCTAGTTGCAATCTTCAGGCCCTACTGCAGTAAAACTTTGAAACAATCAAAAAATTGGTTTAATGACTATGGTATTGGTTTCTCCAATTCTAGCTCCTAGTGCTGGAACTAGCTCCTAGTGCCTTGACTGATATTGCAGCATCAGTCCCCTTGATCTCCAAGTTGATACATTGGTGGATATAAGCTGTGGCTTTGGTGTAGATAAAATGTATGGAAGAGAAAAATATTTGTCTTCTCTTTCTTTCTCTTTTGAAATGGCAGTTTAGCTGAACCCATAAAAAGTCAGAACATGTCAAGCTGGCAAGGTCTGTTTGCCTTAGTTGTCTGTATAGGCTTTATTACCCAATCGACTGCGCAAGCAGAGAAGGTAGAGGTGACCTGGAGCTAGTGATTTCCAAATAGCCTTTACTCATGGCCAAGGCCACCAACAAACACACATTTAATTTTATGAATCTTCTTAGAATAGTAGCATATGCAAGCTCGGATGGTGCTAGTGTCTTTGCAGAAGCACAGTAACTAAGGATTTGTTAAGTGCCGTTAAGATAGTAAGATATCTTTATTATGGAGAAAACTACATTTTGCTAATAGACCTGTTTAAGTCTACTCTTAGATGAACAGTTCGGTCTCTTTTCCGTAGAGTAACAATGTGATAGTCAATAATATGGATTTTTGTAATACATTCAGAACTTGAAATTTTGTGTAGTAGCAGCAGCATTGCTTTAGAGAGCTTGTCTACAGTTATAAGGATATTTTAATTCCTGCAAGACAAGATGAAAAAATCTGTAACTATACTGCGAGATACAAAAAAGATATTTGGATTAGGATTTTATAGATCAAACCAAGCAGCAGTTGCTGAAGCTGCTGGTCTGATGAAATCAGACTACTCTTCAAGAATGAACTGTGTTATGGTTTGTTCAGGATGTGGTTAAGTATTTTGTCTAAATTCCCTCAGTGAAGTATGGATGTAGATTCTGCCGATAACTTGCACTTCATAACAAGAGGAAAGTGTTAGGCTTTAAAAAGAAGCCTGAGTGCATTGGAGATTTGAAGGCCAGACTTGAATGTTAAACATTTGAGAAGCAGCTGCTAATATCCCTACAGAGCCCAGTTTTCCTTGCTGATTTGCCCTTACATAGAGCAGTCTGTTACAAACTCAATGCAAGTTGGCCATAGCAAATGAGACATTTTTCCTCCCTTCTTTATCCTGTCATCCTGAGGGAGGAACAGATTGTAATCTGTATCGAGTATTTCTGCTAGAAAAGCTTCAGCAGATGTGGCAATAAAAGACACTGCTGCCTTACTCCAGCTATTGTAGCACCCACAGAGCTTGCAGTCTACGCTTTCCATGCAAGTGGCTGCCCGTCTTTCATAAATGTCATGTTTTTTTCTTGCATTCTTGCCTACTTGAGCATCTGTCACTGAGGGGGTCTTCTAAAAACATATTTTCATTCTGTACTCGCAGGGTCTCACTTATTATGTTGCCCCTCATCCATTTTATTTAGTCTTCTGCAGATAATGCTTCTGTTTGAGTAATGAGTTGCTTGGGTGGCTAATTACGCTGATCATGTAGCAGTTTCTTTTCTGCTGAAAAATTACTTTCTTGAGGGTAGACCATAGTAGTTTGTATCTTAAGGATTCACTTTCTTTCTGAGAGCCAGTTTTTTGTGCATATCTAAGAAATCATTTGGAAGACATATTAAAGTGGAAGAAAGGAAAACAACTCTTCCTCAACTCAGTGACCATATATTGTCACATTTGATGCAAACGTTGCTAATGGATTTTGCTTTCTACGCTCCGCATTTCCTTTGTTTTTTTTGCCATAGCTAAGCTAAATTTTTCATATTGAAGAACTTGAATCTCTTTTGTGTTGCTTTTGTCTTGCCACTACTCTGAAGATATTGGTATCTGGATGTTTCTCAGCCCTGCTCTGGTCAGAATGAAGTCCTTTAATCCATAGATAGAGGTAAAAGGCAAGATCTGTGCTGGAAGCATGAGCCTATTCCCTTACTCAGTGAGCTAAAATACTGTGAACTCAGGGGATCTTTCTAGTGAAATACCATAGTGGACATAAGAAGTGAAGAGTAACAACAAAGGACCTTGCTTAGCATGAGAGCGGGTGGCGGCAGGTTCTCATGCCCATACATTATTATGGACTCCTTTTTTCCCCATTGCTTTTCTGTTTTTTGCATGCTAGAATGCTCTTCCTTCTCTCGTTTTTGGCTAAGTGGACGATTATCACCTTTAACTTAAGTTCAGAGCATTTTGACAGTATTGCCAACTCTCATAGTTTCATCCCAATAATGGGATTTTTAGCTGTGGTTGCAGCTGATCTGTCAACCCGTGACATACCAAAGACTGCAGAGATATCACAACGTAGCTGTGGGTGAACTTCCCCTTTCTGTTGTTTCTTCTCTTGTATTTTTTCCTGTTTCCTAAAGCAGAACAGTCAGACTGGATTGCAGCAGAAGTCAGGAGGAGTTTGTTCTAATCCTGTGAGCGGATGGGGTTTTCTAGATGAGGAAGTTAAAAGGAAAACAAACAAAAAAAGCTCAAGCAGCAAAAAAATTGGCTCTGCTTATGAACGTCTTCCTATGAGTACTGCATCTGTCCCTTGAAGCTTTCCCTTCCCTGCTGCAGGTACCAAGACTGGGATAAAAGAGAAAGGATGAATCATGGAATAATTTAGGTTGAAAGCTATCTCTTGTTTGTTTGTACCCTAGGGTTCTTTCCCCCTCCTCTCCAGACTTAGTAAGGGACAAACAGATCAGGTTGCATTTAAACCCATGGTTGTATAGGAAATCTGTGGAGTTGCAAGTAAGAAACATGGAGTAGGAGGTAATGAATTAGGCTTCACCAAGGGCAAGTCTTGTCTGACCAACCTAGTTGCCTTCTACGATGAAGTGACTACATCAGTGGACAAGGGAAGAGCTATGGATGGTATCTGTCTGGACTTCTGTAAGGACTTTGACACTGTCCCCCACAATATCCTTCTCTCTAAACTGGAGAGATAAGGACTTGATGGGCGGACTGTTCAGTGGATGAGGAATTGGTTGAACGATCATCATTCAGAGAGTAGTGGTCAAGGAGAAGGACTTGGAGGTACTGGTGGGTTAAAAGCCGGACATGAGCCAGCAATGTGTGCTTACAGCCCAGAAAACCAACCGTATCCTGGGCTGCATCAAAAGAAGCATGGCCAGCAGGTCGAGGGAGGTGATTCTGCCTCTCTACTCTGCTCTGGTGAGACCCCACCTGGAGTAGTGTGTCCAACTCAGCACAAGAGGGACATGGAACTGTTGGAGCGGGTCCAGAGGAGGGCTACAAAAATGATCCAAGGGCTGGAGCACCCCTCCTATGGAGAAAGGCTGAGAGAATTGGGGTCATTCAGCCTGGAGAAGAGAAGGCTGCCAGGAGACCTTACTGCGGCCTCTCGATACTTCAAGGGGCTTATAAGAAAAATTGGGACAGACTTTTTAGTAGGACCTGTTGCAATAGGAGAAGGGATAATGGTTTTAAAGTAAAACAGGGTAGATTTAGACTGGATATAAGGAAGAAATTCTTTACTGTGAGGGTGGTGAAATACTGGAACGGCTTGCCCAGAGAGGTGGTAGACGCCCCATCCCTGGAAACATTCAAGGCCGGGTTAGATGGGGCTCTGAGCAATCCAGCCTAGCTGAAGATGACTAGATGATCTCCCGAGGTCCCTTCCAACCCTTGCCGTTCCGTGTGTGTGTGTGAGATTAAGTTTTCAATTTTCTATTAGTGAGGTTGTCATTTAGGGTAGAATGTGTTTCTTACCAAGAAGAGTTTTCCAGGTGTCTTCAGGTTTCTTTAAAGTGCTTCCTTTGATTGATATGATTGATGTAATTTCTTTCTGAGGTTTGGGGAGGGAAAATAATGATGGAGGTAGATTTGACTTGCACCAATGAGCCTAGCGAAACAGGTTCTTTTTTCCTCCTATGAGTACACGTTGGTCTGTAGAAAACAAGAAAATTAATAAAATTTTTATGTTTATAAAAAACATCTGCAGCATCAAACATAAATATGTAGAAGCTTATCAGAATAAATGGCAAACAAAACAAAATAGTATAAAATGACAGTGTCTTAGATATCTGATTAGGCATTTGGACAGATTTTCTCCGTTATATTTTTAAACAAAAAAGATGCAACTCTGCATTGGAACTTTTATTGTAAGGGGTTTGTGCAGCGTACATCTTGATTTGAGCAGTATGGCTGTGATAATCATGAGACACTGCATACCAAAATTTAATGTCAGCAGATGGGAATATCTCTGTAGTTTGACAGATCTGTATTTGTGCATACAGCAATAGATAGAAAATCATTCTTGGAGTCTGCCCTGATACATCTCTTCTATGATCTCAGGTTAATAGAAATATATGAAGCCACTTTCTGCTTTTCTAATAAAAGTTATAGAGGAGACTTTCAAGAGCAGTATACATTGGTTTAGCTTCCTAGGGTGGAAGTTTTAGACTGAGTTCCTACTCATGTTGATGAGACTGGAAACAAACCAATGCCAAGTGTCTTGGGGAACTTCTACTGTGTAAGAACTCCAGAGAAGTGGTTGGTAAATGTTTTCAAAAGAAAATGCTATATGAGTCTACATAGATTTCAACATATGAATGCATGGTAGGAGAAAGTTAACAGTTCTGTGGTTAAAATAAAAAAAAGCAGAAGTTTTAGTTACTAGGGAAGCTATGAAAATAGTTCATTTCAGAAAGAATTGGATGATAGCCATTTAGCAGATCTACCTCAGTAAAATATATCAGAATCTTCCGCAAACCAAAACATTGTGACAGCCTGTATAGATCAAATGAAACAAAGTGCTATGCTTTCCATCTTTTAATCCTTTAACTTGAAGTAATTTTGAAATGAAAGAGCTTTTTAAATGAGAAGACAGCCAGAAATGTGTCATTTTGAATACAGTGGAAAGAAAGAATTCATTTGCTTATTTCTAATCTAAGTGATTCAGGAAATACAGACCATATATAACTATTTTGATTGATTACAACTTGCATTTTTTTCCACAACATTTGTTGGCCGAAGTGTTTTGCCAGATCTGTGCAATCTTGACTCCCTTGGCTTATGCATAACTTATATGATACGATGCCTAAACCAAGAACACTGTCTTTCCAGGATCTCCTTTCAGAGGGTACTTGAGAGCAAAAGTCTCCAGCTCAGGTTTATTATTTTACATGATCAACAGTGATTGTTCCTGTAGAAATTCGAATCTGTTTTAGAAGTTGATGACCAAAACTGAATTCAAAGCCTGCATTTCTCTGGCAGTCCTGGAAACTCTGAGAATGGAATTCAGTTCAAAGACTAGGAAACTAAAATGTAGGTATCTACCTGTATGCATTACGTGTGAGTGAGGTGCACAGCTCCCATTCTGGTTGGTGGAGGTTTAGGGGGCTTGATCCTCAAAACAGAACTTTAAACTTTTTAGATTTTGTTTCTGTATAGTCTTTGGTGGCACAATTTAATATTTTATTTTTCAGACTATACCATAAATTATTATCATCTATATATATGGGACCAAATTTTTTCCTTTCTTTCCTGTATGCTCACTATATGTTCATTGCAAAAAATCTGTATGACACTGAAGCTAGGAACTTGAAGTAAAGGCTGTAAACTTATGAAAAACACCTGCCTGAAAAATATTTTAATTACTCCCCCCCTGATAAGCATAACAAGCAGCAAAAATTCTATATTTCGTAGAATCATAGAATAGTTTGGGTTTGAAAGGACCTTTAAAGGTCATCTAGTCAAACTTCTCCCCCCCTCAATGAGGAGGGTCATCTTCAACTAGATCAGGTTGCTCAGAGCCCCATCCAACCTGGCCTTGAATGTTTCCAGGGTTGAGGCATCTACCACCTCTCTGGGCAAGCCATTCCAGAGTTTTACCACCCTGACAGTAAAGAATTTCTTCCTTATATCTAGTCTAAGATAGTTTCCTATTTCCTTAGTTACTTCTTGCTGCCCAGCATGTTTTTGACACTACATAAATTGTAGTAACAGTTCTATAGCACTGGTGATAGCTTCATGCGGGTTTTTTTTTGGCAGGCTCCAGATACATTATTTTCTGTACGTTTTTACTGGTAGTCCTCTGCACAAAGGTTCAAGGCTGGTTGATGGTGAAGCTTGGTGTACTGATCTTTAGCAATAGCTGTAGTAGTGGAATGCCTTAATAAATGTTGTTCAAGGCCAGTTTCCAAGGCTGAACATTATCACCTAATAGCTTTGATCAGAGTGGTAGCAAATATTTGCATAAGTACTTGCATGTGGATTCAGTCTTGCTGTATTTTATTTACAGCGGTAACTGGAGTAGGGTCTGCCTGAGGTCTAGTCTGGAAATTGGTGTTCATGGTTTCCACTAAACCAGCACACTTAACTGGGCCTCTTCTTCTGACTCCGTCCTATCCTAGCTCCTAAGAGTCGCCCTGCTTGTCACTCCTTCCCTTAGTCTTTTGTTCTCCCTCACTCTTTGGATACCTAATGCAAGCTTACTTCAGTCGTGATCGTGTCACATTCCTTTCTCTCTTGCTTCTTGGCTTGCTGAACATGCAATTTATAATCACAGTCTGGAGTGCTGCTTAAGTGCTGTTCTGGCTTCCCATCAATTGAATTTACACCTGCTTCACTCAAGTGATACTTCTTCCCAGGGGCTTTAGACAGGTCAAGTCTCAAAACCAAATCTCAAACCTCATCCTCGCCCTTGGTCACCCATCAGGTGTCTGTCACAGTCAGTGGTGCTCCTCTTCTGAAAGTGTTACCTCTTGGCTTCTGCATAACTGCTGTTAAGATACAGCCTTTCCTAGCCATCCTCCTAACAAAACATTCATCCAAGTGCTCCCTTCTTGTTCCCCTCAAATTTTGTGCTCTCCTGTCCTACTACATCCATTCCTATTTTTGCTGCAAAAGTCATTTATGGATATTGTGATCCCTTCTCCCTTGCCTTCTTCTCCTGCATCCTTTTTAGCACCAAAGATAAACTTTTTTCACTTTCAAGGAGCTTCATAGCTTAATCCTCATAGAATCATAGAATGTTTTTGGTTGGAAGGGACCCCTAGAGGTCATCTAGTCCAACCCCCCTGCAGTGATCAGGGACACTGCTAACCAGATCAGGTTGCTCAGAGCCCCGTCCAACCTGGCCTTGAATGTTCCCAGGGATGGGGCCTCCACTACCTCTCTGGGCAACCCGTTCCAGTGTTTTACCACCCTCACTGTAAAGAATTTTTTTCCTTATATGCAGTCTAAACCTACCCTGTTTTAGTTTAAAACCATTACCCCTTGTCCTGACACAGCTGGCCCTACTAAAAAGATTTTCCCCATCTTTCCTATAGGCCCCCTTTAGGTACTGAAAGGCCGCAATCAGGTCTCCCCTCAGCCTTCTCTTCTCCAGGCTGAACAAGCCCAACTCTCTCAGCCTGTCCTTGTAGGAGAGGTGCTCCAGCCCTCGGATCATTTTAGTAGCCCTCCTCTGGCCCCCAACAGTTCCATGTCCCTCTTGTGCTGAGGGCTCCAGAGCTGGACACAATACTCAGATCAAGATGCTTTAGTGTCAGTGATAAACGTGACATTAACTGACCTGTTGGTCTCTTCAGAACACTAGTTGGCATGCTGGGAACATGGCCTCATTGTTTACTTGCTGTCCTCTACATGGATGTTTTTCACCTTGACTTTTTCTTAGATTGTGACCTCCCTGGGAGAAGCATGGTGGGTTTTTTCTGTGTTTCTATGATTCTTACAACAAAGTGCTAATCTGTGTGGAAATAATATCAATAAAAAGCAACAATTAGTAAAAATGTTCTTAGCAGGGAGGCCAAGGAATAAGCATGTAACTTCTGCTATTATTTAGCTTTAGAAACCACTTCTGGGGTGAGATTGGGCTGGTGCTTCGGCCCTTGCTTCTGCTTTGCCTGTGCCAGGAGGCTCAGCAGTTAGGTTAGGACTTCTGAATTGCAACCAGGCATCTACCTTCTGGCATTGCAATGCCTCCACTAGGAACCCAATGTCAGCCATCTGCAGATAGCTCTGCAGCGTAGCATCTCTCTGTGTATCTGTATCCGGCACCCGTAGCATCTGGTTATGGTTTCTGCAGGTTCTGCAGAATTCCTAATGTTTTATCATATCACCAGATTTCAGGAAAAGTCCTGAACTTCAATGGACAATGGTTACTTTGGTCTGTTTACACAGGTTTGCTGTGTCTGAATAATACCTGTAAGAAGCTAACGTACCAAGAGTATGAGGCACAGTTAACAGACCCCGTATAACTGACTGTTGCTTGAGTCATTAATGATTTCGCTCATGATTTTTAACATCAGCTTTTAATCCTCATAAGGATTCCTTGTTCCAAGTTCTTACAGCTGGGAAATAAAATAGCCATGGAATGAGTCAGTTCAGTGAGGAGGATGTATTTTTAGAGGGCCCCTCCTTGACTGTTTGCCTTTCCCGAGGCTTCGCTTGCTTGGGCAGAGCAGTCAAGCTGAAATGTTGTGTAAAGCAGAGAGGAAGTCCCTTCCTCAGTATAAGGAGCAATTATCATTACCGAAGGGAGCAGAGCTGTGGTCATGGTAGGTCAGCAAGGCCCAGAGCTCCTCTCACCCACTGATGCAACCCTTTGGGCAATGCTCCTCACCTTGTGCTTCAAACCAGTGGTGCAAGCTCGTGGTGGTGAGTGGTAAAGCTTTCGCAGGCACCAAATGTTCCTATCTGTCCACAATTCTCTTGCAGGCTCTGATTTGCCTTCTGAGGCGCTCCGTGCGATATAGGCCAGACGTCCACATGGAGCAATGGCTGAGAAGAGACAGGGGAGCTGGCACTGATGTCTCTGTAAACTGAGCGAGAGGTGAGACTGGCCACGGTGCAGCTGGCACAGCCATGTCAGAGGGGTGGCAAGGACGGGCCCCATGCTCCGGCCAGCAAGCGCTTCATGCAGGGCGTTTGCCAGCAGCTAACGTGAGGATAGAGGACTCCCACAGCCCTCCAGAACCTCCTAGAAAACCGGTCGTTTTCTTGCAAAGTGCTGAGGACTTGTAGGTTGAGCACCTCTGAGAACAAGTCCATTACTTAGGAGCCTGATACGAATCCCGGGGAAGCTCCGCTCGTGCTAGCCGTACCCCTGTGTACTTCCATTGGCACCTGTGGGGCATTACTCAAAAGAGAAACCTAGGGACAAGCAGACCTCTAGCCTGACCTTTTCCAGCCTACGGTCTTTAATGATGTTCTTGCGGATGTTTGTGTGTCTCAAGTCTGCAGTTACTGGAGACTAGAGAGACATCTAATCCCCTTCCAATCAACTGTTACACAGACGTTACTGAGAAATAATTACATGGCTCCTCACACTGAAGAGTTCTCAAAACAAGAGTGATTCAGTCAGACAATGTGTTTTAATCTTTCAAAATCTCTGTGGGATCCTGCTATCTGATGAGATGAATTTCAGAAATTACTGTTATCTTTAAAAAGATAAGTAGGGTCTGTAGGATCTTACTTATTTGAGAATTATGTAATATGAAATTTTAAATTAAAAACCTCATGTCTCTGGTGGTTTGCTCTGGAGTGACCTCTCTCTCTTTTCGTGACACATGGACCACTGAAGATCATTTGATTTGAAGTGTGTCCCGCAGAGTTGTCTGTCTTGGCAAAAACCAAATTAAGTCAACAACAGTTAGCAAGCTGGGTATTTACACTGACAGCAGTCCATTTAATAGTATGTAACCTTTTTATTGTTTAATTCTAAGGTTATTATGAGGCAACGACTGCTTTTACCACCAAACCTCCTGTAAGCAGCTAGCTAAAGAAGGACAGACTGCAGGCATAATTATGACCACCCCCCCCCCCCCCCCCCCCCGCGTGCTGCTTAACTGTGCTGGCCTTACACAGTGTAAATCTGATCTAGTTAGTGGTGTCCCTGCTCACTGCAGGGGGGTTGGACTAGATGACCTCTAGGGGTCCCTTCCAACCCAAAACATTCTATGATGATTCTATGATTCTATGAAATGGGAACAGATCTTGGCCCTATCTTCAGGCTGCTGACTTGCGACTGTAGCACTCTGTGCAGTTCATAAACGGTTCATACCCAGCTAGAGCTATCCATTTACACCAAGACCATGAAAAATATCTTTTGAAATGAAGCACCCTATTGACAACTAAGCTATTGTTACCACTAAAATGTATTTCTTGCTTTCAGGAAAAAATAGCCCATAAAAAGATGCCTACAGTTCTGCTTCTGTTTGAGCCCAGCAGTGCTGTTGTTTTGACTAAGACCAGCACTTTGCACGCAGCTTTGACCCTCAGCCCACCAGGCTCCATAGACCAGGACCTGGTCCTCTCCCACTGCCATTAGGGAGCTCCTCCAAAGCAAGCCTCGCGGATTGAGTCCCCACACAGTGCAATGGCAGCTTCTTCCTTTGAAAATTGGGCTAGGATGGTTTTAGCTTCATCTTGCCAAGCAGTTCCAGGCTTGAACCTTAACCTTGAGAAAATCACCAGCGTGCTGCAGCTCAGAAGGGCCCCCTCCACGCTGCAGCCTCCTGCTCCCATGCCTGCCGCTGCTGCCTCTGAGCATGGCTGCTGCTGCTTCGTGCCCGCGTTGCTGGAAAGGAGCTGGTTCAGCCTGCTGGATGCAGATGACTCTGCCTGGAGCAGTTTTACATGACCCTTAGCATCCAGAAAAAGCTTATCTGGTATCGTTTCTCTGCAGATGGATCCCAGCTGGTGAACAACACCTATGGCCAGCATGGTTTTCTGATAAGGTGTCTTGTTTCATTAGTAAGATCATTGTGTCACCTCCAAGAACTCCACGATGAGGTAAAGATTTATTTTAGCCTGCAAACTGTAAAACATTTTCACTGCCTAGATTCCATCTGCTCAACCCCAAATGCCTCCTCCTGCTGGGTTATGAGCCACCTGCTCTCACTCAGCTGCCTGTGATCACTGTGCAGTGGCACCTGGCTAGCCCCATGCAGAGCTCATCTGGGTCCAAAAACCACTGAGCATTTAAACTTCTTGGTGTGCCTAATCTATAATGTGCTTGTGCCTCCCTCAGGAGGTACCCCTCGCTCTTACTCACCCTTTATAGGACAGCCACAAGGTTTGAGTCGTCCACTGGGGTGTGGGAGGGAGAGACTGGACTCAGTTCCCTCCTCTAGCTCAAGGACTTCAGTCCCATGTCAAAATTGAATATTTTCTCAGCTAAGAAAGCACTTTAGCTATAAGGGTACCGGCAGGGAGTCATGCAAATCATCCTGTGAATCTGTACCATTTTCCGGAGAAAACAGGCTACAGATTCCCTGAGAAAAGGAGTGAATGCCTGAGCTAACCTAGTGGTTAGGGTTCTCACCCGGGAGGTGGGGTCTTTGCACCCCTTCTTCCATATATCTTTATGCTTTTCACCTATGAAGTATGTAACGTGAAACACTCACACAACCCGTGGCAGAGGCTGCCTCCTTCCCACCAGCCTAGATCTGCCCAGTATTTTTCTAATTGCTCTTACAGTCTTCAGTCTTACTTTTTTTTTGGTCTTCTGTCTTAAGAAAAGTACTGCTATGAGGAGAGGCAGCAAAGAGAATTGCCCTGTTATAACCTTGCGGGATCCATGACCCTGGCAAGGCAGATGACTATCGATTGCTGAAGTATTTGATTACAGAAGCTGAGGCATAGCAGCCACAGACTTTGTACCCTCTTTCTCCCCTCACTTGCATCTGTGTGACCTCAGTAACAGGGGTTTAACTGAGGTTAGAAAACTAGCAGCCATGGCAGCAAACCAAAATATTTGTATATAGCCTAACATAAAATAAGAAGAAATCTCTATCCAAAACCATTCGAAGTGTTCACCTGTATGTCTTTTGTCACAAGGTGGAAGCATGCTCAGGAGGTCATACTGGATCTTTTCAGCTGCATAACACTAGGTCAACATAAAAAGTGGCATGGCTTCGCAGAGTCCTCTGAATATGTGCTGAACCACTGCTTATGTTTCAGGAACTCAGAACTGGGCAGAAAGAGCTGGTTGCTTCTGTTGGTTTAGACTTCTTTCCCACTGAATATCAATCCATAGGTTATGGGTCCAGCCATCCATTGAGAATTGCCACCCCAGCAAGAGCGGCGGGATGGGGGGCCTGAGTGGTGAGGGCTACACTCCTACAGGAGTTTGGGCAGGAGCCCCCGAGCCCCCTGCGGGGCCCTGTGTATGGTCTGGCAACAGCACTGGCTTCTGCCAGTTTGCGGTGACTCTGCAGTTAAAGCATCGCGCTCGGGTGGGATGGGTACGGACCCTCATGCCTTCCTCTGCTGTGGTTTGGTAGCCTGGGAGTGGTCTCGCTGCCTCTGTTAGGAAATCTTTAAATTAGCTCTCCAAGAGAGCAATGTGAGGAGTACCAAAGCTGGCCATTTAAAATTACGCAGATCTGTATTGTTATTATTACAAGATAGTTGTGTTGCATGAACGTTTGGGAGTTCTGGCCGTTCCTTAGCCACATCTGCCCTAGCAGGAGTAACTGTCTTTTCCTTCGGACTTGGATTTATTAAGATTTCTTTGAAAAAGAAACTTTGTACTTTGCATATTGGACTAAACAATTTTTAAAGCAAAGTTGTTCATCATGTGCATCAATATGTATTACAATTTTTAAAAAAACCCAGTAATTTTAGTTGCAAATAGACTTTTAAGGCATCAGTTTAGATTATTTCCATTAGAAATTTGTAGGGATTTATGCAAGTTGCAATGAAGCACTTTTTGTTCTAGAATGTAAACAATTTTAGCATTGACTTCAAAGCCAAACATAAATTTGTAAATAGCAGTCCAGCCTGACAGAACTTCATGAGTTTTATTTGCTTGCTCTTCATCTTCTTGCTGTAAAATTGGCTGAAGGCTATAGACAAAACCTAATGTATTTGTAACATTTATCTAGTACATGCTGAACATTAAAGACCGATCTAATCCTCACTGAAAAAAAAAATATGAAAAAGTAAACCTCAAAGGGAAACTGAACCTTCTCCCTATATGCCTGCTGCAATGAAAAATGTGGCATGGTTCCCCATAGCTGAACTTCTAGTTAAAATGTCCTATGAAGGGATTGAAGGACTAGAAAGACCACAGCAAGACCTTTCCTAATACCCTCTGTAGATCTGCCCATGTGGCAAGTATCCAGAAGGAATATATCAAGGGGAATATTTAGTAGTTGCAGGGAGAGTGGGTTTCAGAGCCGCAGGAAAGAAGAGAGGCCTCTCACCTAATGCACACACTGTCAGCGTAGTGGGGAAGACTGGGTAATGAGACTGAGCCAGCCAAGCAAAGCCCTGAGAACGTAATTCCAGTGGACCAGGATTATCACACAGCAGGGGAAGGAGGAAGAAGTGCCAAGTAGTCAGTGCAAGCATGGAGATGCTGGCTTTTCTATCTCCTGTCCTGTCTCTGAGAGCATCAACACTCGGGAAGACAGCCAGTAGCCTCACCACAACGTTCAGTATTTGATTTTAATCTGCGGGGTGAATCCTGCAGTGTTTTTACCTTCCCTTCAGTTCTCTACAGTTGGTATTCCTTGGGTAGCTGAAAGTCGGGGTCAGGTCTAGAAGCTGCTGAATACTTCAAATTCTCATAGACCAAGGGAGCTGGAAGAAAACACTATCACAGTCAGAGCAGCCTGGAGCCGTCAGTTTGAACAAGACAAGAGGATGTAAAAGAAAGTTTCATTTTCCAGGGAACCTAGAATTAGTTTAACAGTTGTTGTGTTACCTTTTGTTACTTGCTGTTGTAATTCTGCATTGAATTCCTTCTCATCAAGGAAGGGTATTTTGCTTAAAACATTGCATAGCCTTGCTACCCTCACAAACTGTTGATTTAGTGGGAATTGTTTAAGAAAGGGGGAGTAGATACTCCAATGGTAATAATATGTTCCAGGGTACACGTAATTATGATAATGTCAGGCTTTCATGTGTTCTCTAAGTCAGTGCTAACTTACATTGAATGTGCTATAACTTACATAAATCATACAAAATATAATTGACAGAAGTATGAAAACAAGTTGTACCTGAAAACTAGATACTTCCCTTACCAGGAGGACCAAACTAATAATTCAAAACCACTTGAATTATACATAAGAGTTTAATATTATATGTATTGCAAATGGGAATGAATTGGTGTTCTCTGTTCTCCTTTGAAAAAGAAAAAAGATTAAATACAATTACAAAGACAACACACAGGTAATAAATAATCACACACTACAGAATCTTTTTATTTACCTTTGAATATTTAGCACAGTGGATAGTGAGAACAGAAATGGATACATAATTTAAAGCAGTTCTAGGACTCAGTCCAAAATTCCATGTTTAGGAAGAGGTCTATCAGCCAGACTGGATGTCTTGCCAGAATGTGAAATTTGAAAATATCTAATCATCCTGTATCTCATCTTCTGTGATGAGGCTTACTTTTGAGTCAAGGGCAAAAGGTCAGACCGTAAGTCCTTAGAAACATACAAAACCAGGATAACAACAATATTCTAAATCCATTTGTTCTTTTCATTGGCAGATGATAAGAAAGCTATCTCTTTCAGCCTGAAGATGTTTCATTAAAAAATGGACTTTTGTGACATCTATCCATCCATCATTTGCAGCAGGAAAGGACAGGGATGCTACAGAGAACCAAATTATATTATCCCTGGAACAGTTGTTCTTACAGGCATGCCACCACTAAAAGTGAAACATGTGGGCATACTACCCGTGATAACTTTAATGGAATTAGACTAGGAAGACTTAAAGAGTTTGACCAATGGAGACTTATGGAAATACGGTGTTCAGAAAATGGTGCAAAATCCAGCCAAAACCACTGCTGTATATATGGTGGCTATTTATTTATCTCCATATTGGCATTTGAGCTGGCTAGTTTAAAGCTGGCTTAGGTGGCTTTGGTGTAAATCTTTGAGAATGTTAGTACATTAAAATGACAAACAGTCTAGAGATGCGTTTGGTTCAGCCAAAATCATTTATTTTAATACAGTTACAACTTTCTGAAAATAAGTATATTGCAATGAAAATAATACAAGTTTTGCAGTTTCACTAGAACGTGAACATTTTTGTAGATTTTCTTCAAGTCTTTTTCTAGTTTTTCATAAAACCATAGAGGTACTTCCCCAGGATGCTCTCCCCTTCCCACCACAAATCTGCCTTTATACAACAAAATTTTTATTTCACCTGTGGGGAGAACCACCAACCCCAACATTTCAATTATAAAAAAGAATAAGTTTTAATTGTTCAATTTTGACAATGATTTTGAATGAGCTGATGAAATTCTAACTCTGGGAAAGTATTTGCTCACAGGGAAAAAAAAAGAACTACTGTACATGCACTGTTCAGAATCTTAACTTGCATTTCAGAATGGTTGGTAAAAGGGGAAATATTTGTATGAACAGAGTGCATTAAACCCACTGCATGCTGGTACCATAATGGTATACGTTATGCATTTTCCACTAAACTGATGAATTAGCATCTTCATATAGATTTTCCCCCAAGACTTGCAATGTTTCATTTGCATATATACATAAAATGTATATAAAGTTTATGTTGTATAGTGTATTTATATAGTACATAGTTTATATGTATAATATAAAATACATATTCATAGACATTTAAGTCTATACCTGAAATCAATGTCGTTGGCTGGTTGCAAAATACCCAGTCCTGCACGGGATTGATCTAAAGAAGGACATTGCACATTATTGTCCACAAGCTCTATCTCAAAATATGAAAACATCAAAGCCAAAAATTGTTTAATTTCATGGACAGCAAATAACCTGCCAGGGCATTTCGCTATGCCTGTCCCAAATGGCATATAGTAATACTTTAACTTGCGACCGTTGCGGTAGAAGTCAGTCTTTTCTTCCCCATTCTCATTGAGAAAGCGGTCATATTTGAATGTCTGTAATAAAACCCACACAAGAGTCACTTGACATTTGAATATCTCCAAATACTAGATAAGACACAAAATGTCTTTTGTTAAGACACAAAATGCGGGCTGGGAAAGATGAGCCTCTAGCAGCAAGCATCGTCCAGTAGTGCCAGGCTCCGTGGCGCTGTTTGGGAGAGGGTAACCCCTGAGAAGCTCTGGTATGTGGGACATGATCACAGGTTCTTTGCGGGTAACTCTCCTTTTTTTTTCTGACCTCTTAACAGAAGGATTATAACCCGCACCTTTGTTCATGCAGCAGAACTGGAAGATTTCTCATTCTGTGCCTTTGGGAAAATACTATCCTTGTCCTTGTCCTCCCTCAATGCCCCTCCCCCCCCCCCCCCCCCAGTGTTGATCTTTCCTCACTGAGGAGCGCGGTCAGTAGAAGGCTCTCTTGGGCTGGAAGCACACTTTTTGATTACACTAAAATGTTTTGCAGATAGTGCTTGCACTGACTTTACTCTTTTTCTTGCCTAGCATTACGTCTCCAGGTGCAAGAACAGTCTGTCTGGAGTACAACAGAAAACCACCGGGGGGGGGGGAGACCCCTTATCAATGCTCCATTTAAAGGCATGTTAGCTTCTGCTAGAGCTCAGAGTTCAATGCACTTTGATAAATACTTACCATGGGATCAGCATAGATTTCTGGATCAAAATGCAACAGTTGAGGATAAAGAGCTACAATATCATCACTGCGAATGTTGTAAAAATCATTCTCCAAGTGCAAAGTGAAATCCTCCTTGGCAACTCGGAAAGTCATGGATGCACTTGATAGCCTCATTGCCTCCTTGATGATGCTGTCTGTAGGGAGAGGAAAAGGAACAATTACCATGGAAATAGTATGTGTGTGTCCTTGTGGGAGGTCGTGCATTTTGAACTGTTTCAAACCCAATATAAACCCCTGCATTTATTAGAAGAAATATTTAAACAATAACTTTCTAAACGCCCAAGAAAGTATCTTTCTCATTTCTTTTTAGCATTATTATCCCTTCTGCAGATAACACCAAGAACATAATCTGCTTTCCCCTAGAAAAATATTTATAGTTGATGCAACAGAATATTTGAAAGTGAGACACTCTGAGATAAAGAATAAACCAGTCAAAACTGGAAACATAACAAAAAAAGAAACAGTACGGTGATCAGGATTTTCTGAAACTTTTAAGAGGTGGTGTAAAAACCAGTACTCAGAAAAAGTAAATTGGGTTTTTTTGTTTCAGTATAAGCTGATTATATTTTTCTTAAAGAAAGCAACAGTAGTTAAAGGATGACATTTTCAAAACTCTCTGTAACTTGGACACTTGAAAAATATGCCTGTAATTTGAAAAATATTACGAAGAAAAAAATGGGATATAAAATTTGGCACCACCCTTTTATTTGATCTAAAGTCATTACTAAAGAAAATATTGTTCTGAATTATCTATGGGTCTCAAATACTATGTTATGTAGCTGTGTAGCAGTATTGAGACATGCCATTACTTATGAAAACGTGCTATTCATGTGAATTTTGATACTCTCAGTACCACCTGGGACATTGGGAAGACCGATTGCGTTGGCTTTTGCTAAGGAATGTACAGGTTTTTGTTCTAGTCAGCTTGTTTTGCTGACTAGTCCCATAGTCACCCCTTGGCAAGCATTTATATGGTAACAAAGAGAAGACCGAAAGTTGTGGTACTCCTGCATTAAAATAATCATACCTAGTACTGGCATATTATCCAGCTGTTTTCGGTTCAAGGAAATATGTTTGCCATCTAAGCTGATCTTCTCTCCGGCACTTTCCAAAATACTTTGCACTTCTTTGGTAGCAGCTTTCATTGCTTCTGGACTCCTAAGATCAAAAGAGCAGAAGTATAACATAATTTTACATTTAAGAGTGCTTTAAAAAGGGCTTTTACCATTAACTTTCTTCCTGACTAAAATTTAGTTTGCTAGCTGACAAGTACAACCTTCTAAAATTAAAATGTTGCGGCAAAATGCTGCGATTACACTTTTTCATGTCTTGGTGAAGGTACGATAGATTCAAAAAAAGGAAAAGAACCCCAAATATTTGATTCTGTCTCCAAAGACAAGTGGGACAGAACTGATGTGTATAACCCAGGTATAAAACAGTAATGTCAGTAAAAAGCAGTGCCAAGAATAAGAAATAAACCAATCAGTTGTAGATTAGGAAATAGCCCCACTGCGAGTAGAAAGTTTAGGAACAGGATCATAGATCAGTTTTACAACATCACTTATCCTGGCTGATGTCTAAAGCCAATGCATTCTTGGAATGAAAAAAAAATTCCAAAAAACCCCTTACTTTCTCACAGACACAGAATATATGAGCTCCGATGAGATACATATAGATAATAATACAGGATGCAATAGTGTCTTGATGAAGGTACAATCAATCAGGATGTTAAAAGACTCCAAGGCCAGAAGACCTAAAGCCAATGCATTCTTGGAATGAAAAGTACTAAAGAACCTCAGATGTTAGCATTGGCAGGTAGATATGAGGGTGCAAACCGCTTGCTAAACAAAAACATCAGCAATTTAGATACATACTTAAGAGTCAGTTGTGCTGAGGGACATGATACTCCAGAGAGGCCCACTCTAAAATGGACATTTAATAGTATTATCGGAACTGTGCATTCCTCTCATGAGTAACAAGCTCAGCACCTGCAGTCTACTGCAACCTCAGTAGGATCTATCAATGTATAAATTATTTCCTATTAAGTAAAAACAATTTCTATTAAGTGAAAACAATAACGAAGTTAAAGCTCATTTTGCCTGCTCCAGTGAGATGGTCTAAAAATGTCTGATTATATTGGGAGCCTTCAATACAATTAGTCTGGCTGCCACCAGCACTTTTAATGTCCTATCATATAGATTTACTCCAAAGCTTTCTTGACAATGAGTAGCACTGCCGTGGAGTGGGGTTTTTTTGGAAAAACTTATACAGAATTGCTCTGTGGTACCACTACTTGGTCTCAGATGAGTGAAGGGTTTTTCTGTGGAAGTCCAGAACAACATGCCACTTCTGTTGTAATCAGTAAGCTTTTTGACACTGATGAGGTATCAAGCAGTGGAATTTGCCTGTATTAATGATCTGGTTTCTGAAAGATAACAAACATTTTCCTTGTTTGGAAAGAAGCAGCACTGCAACTTACTTAAGAAGATAGAACAAGGTCCAAAATGTGGCAGGAATGGTGTTGGCTTGCGAGGCCCAGAGCACGGCCACGTGGGTCTTCGCTTTTTCCATGTCATCGAAGGTTGACAGAGTGTCATTCAGGAACATGCGGAGGGTGACAAGCTCAGAGAGGTTGTCCCTCTTCAGGAGGTTCTTATGGAGGAGTGCCTCTCCCAGCTTCTCACGTGCGCTGTGGGCACTCTTGAAGAGGTGGATAGGCAGCCCTGCCACAAGAGCTGGAAAGATCCTATCAAATTCCTTGAAGTTTTCAAGGGCATTTAGGATATGAGCTCTCTCAGTTTCCTGCTTTGATGATAGATTTTTATCATGATTTGAATTAAGTTCTTTACCAAAAAGTGTTAAAAAGCCAGCCTCAAACATCACCTGGCAACAGAACGTGTAAAGTCCTTCCGTCACCCAGGCATGAGACTGAATTTTAGATGTTCTTGACTGCAGCATGACGTATTGTAGGTTTTCCATCATTGCTTCAATGAGGGCATCTAGGGCATTACCTTGAAGGGTTCTAATGAAAGTCTGATGAAAATTTTCAGTGGTGTTTCCCTCTGCTGGGTCAATGCTACCATGCCCAAAAGCCTGTCACAAAGTAAATTGTATGCATGATAAATAATGCCTGCCACAACCTTGATGATAAAGTCTAGCAGAAATTAAAGCCAAAGCATAACTCCATAGCTTACTAGAGGGAAGCATAATAAGGGCTATTAATATTAGAAAGGATACTTTCTCAGTGAACCATAACAGTTAAGAAGGCAAATGAAAATAGATTCTAATAGATGCTTACAAATAAATGGACATGGTTACCTAGACCTTTGTTCAACTCCCATTGACATCAACAGGACACTTTTTGCTTACTGCAGTAAGAGTTGGACAGAGCTCCTACTGTGCTGCATCTTTTTTTTTTAAGGCATTAGGACCAAACCTTCCACAGTGGTGAGCACCTCCTGAAGAAGGTTTCAGCAAGGTATATTATCATTTTGCAGATGGTGCTAATTGTATTTCTACTTCAGCAATTTGGGATACTACGTGACTAAATAACAATCCAAATAAGTGCAAATTGCCTTTCTATTAAGGGAAGGGAAAAAAAGACCCCAACATTTGAAACCAACAGAAGTGCAGAAATGTGAACCCAATGATATTTCAAAGTCATAGTTATGCTATAGGGATTATTCATAGGGTACATCTACCCCGCCAGCAGATACTTTGCATGTTAGACATTAAAATCATTTTCAAAGTGGTACCTTGGCAGAAGTAGCAAAATGGAACTTTTTCCAGTCCAAGTATTTTCCCTGGCGTATCAATGCATGGTATGAAAAAGGGTCAGTGAGGAAATGAATGTATTTCCCTGCTACTCGGCAAGTGAAAATGTGGCCATGCTTCTTCTGCTTTTCTCTGAGGAATTCAAGGGGGTTGGCACCGAACTGCAAGGCACAGCCCAGGTATGGCAGGAACCCATTTTCAAGTGGTGGCTCACCTTGTCGCCTACAAAAACACAATCAAAAGCTGAATTTAGAAGTATGTATAAAGATCTCTCCTCCAGGACTACCAGGTAAGTAAAATGATGATGCTAGGCTTTTTGTTATGTGAAAAAATGTAAAAAAAAAACCCAAGTGAATAGTATATTGACAAATAATTTTCTCCCCTTTAATGAGTAAGCCTATTGTGAGGTCTATGGCATACAAGAAAGAATAACTTTAACAGCCTGTATTATAATAAACATAGCAAAACACAGTTTGATAATGTCATTTTTCTTTTCCCTAGATCAGGAATATATTTTTCACTTGTTTAAATACAACATTGTTGCCACTAGCTAACATGCACAGTTATGTAGTTCTGTCATAAATGAATAATCCATGACACTAATATTGTCTGATACATTTGGAGGCAACGGTATTCACGATTCAATCTGAATACCACGGGGAATAGCCACCTGAGTGTAGAAAGGTTGTTAGTATTGGCATATCCCATTTGGACCAGATCCCGCTGAAAACAGTGGGAATTTTGCCACGATCTTCAGTAAGCATAAGAGTCTTTCAGGCATAGTGTCATTAAGTACATGCTTTAAGTTAAGCATGTGCTTAAAGTGAAGCATATGCTTAAATGATATTTTCAATTCTCAGCCAGAAAACTATTTTCTTGTGTAAGGACACCATAGCTGCTAAAATAACTTTCAGATAATACTTTAGCTTTTCTAGTAAATTCCTGATGGTTATTATATGGAGTTAACTATTTTCACCTTTTTTATTAAACTTCTTTAAAGTAAAACAAGAAAATTACTGCTGAAAAATACAAAATTACAATAGGTAAGTAAATTACTTGCTCCTTATATAAACATGACAGTAGAATAAATGCTTTTAAGGAATAAGTATTTGACATAATAAGGTACATAAATATTATCTGTATTAAACTGTGTAACTAGATATGATAGACTGATAATATGAAAAGTTTGTAAGTAGGCATTAAACTATAATTAGATATAAGTAGCTATTAGCTGTGATTACAATGCAGGTGAAACTATAGCCCAGTACTTTAGGAAATCAGACCACGCATATTCATATTTTAATTACCTCATTTATGCATATATTTGTATCTACAGCTATGTCTAGGCATTACCTCACTGTTATTAAAAAGCCTTTACACAAAAATTCTGCTGTAAAATAAATCTCTCAAGACTAAACTACAGTGTTGTCCATATTATCCTACATCTGTCCATCTGATAGTCTTAAGGTTGCACTTCTTTTAGTTTGGTACACAGTATATTTGACAGAAATAAAGGCTACGTACACTGAGATGCATTTACAAATAGATTCCTTACCTCCTCCTCCTCCCTAGAAGAAACCATAACCCACAACAGAGTATTAGCACTGTTCCCCAGATCCATGATGCTACGAACATTTCTGGTAATGGCCAAAAATTTCCAAGTGGAAAATTGGTAACTACCAGTATGGCATGAGAGGTGACTGAGAATGATACAGAAGACCGGTCACGATTTATATACAATAGGTGCACCACTGTATCTAATGGCATTCAGTCAACTTAGCAAGCTATTGATTAACCATTTCTGGAGAGAGCCTGTTTTGTCTCTATTCTGACATCTTTCTGCAGAGATCGTCGCTGGATTGATGTAGACAGTTGCAGACATGGCCTTGAGCTGATGCCACGTATCAGTAGCAGTTCCAAAGCAATCAAACAGCTGTAATAGTTGATAATTTGAAGGTCTGTCAGGTGCGTTTTGCTCTATCCTGCAGATTTACCAATTACAGTTTATAGTTCAAGTTTAGCAATATATGAAATGTCTACTGATAGGTGTCCAGAGGATTCAGACTGGGCCAAATGGTGGCTGTAGTTCATGTTGTCCTTTGGCTGCCAGCCTGCTCTTCTCTTCTCTTCTCCTTCTTGGGGGACTGCCCTGGCTCTGGTGTGCCATGGTGAGAGGTAATGGGGAGGGTTCGGCTGCAGGTAAAGGGATGGCTGCAGTGATGGACTTACTCTTTCTAACAACATTTCTCTGGTAGAAAGGGGAAAATGGGCTTTCTACAATGCAGTATGTCAGAGAGGAAAGCAGGATTAGATAACCATACTGTTTTTTTCTTCGGTGTCCTTGGATCACCTTTTGCTCTCCTATTTGTCTTTGTTTCAAGATGTACAACACCAATTCAGTCAACTTTGCAGCCTTGGAATATGGTCTCTGGTCCTGTTTCAGGAAAACTCTGAAAAATGTATTGAATTTTCAGCACCCAGAGGATGAAGCCTCTTCTTTTTCTCTAATTCAGTGCTTAAATATATCCCTATGTGCCCATTTTCTCCTGTCATCCACATTGAGTTCTGCCATCTCCTGTCCATACATTGCTAAGTCCTTTCTGATGCGCCGTGTAGGCATATTCCTGGCCCTGAAGAGGTGCCACTTCAAGTAGAAGTGCTGCAGAGTGGCCAGGAGAACAACAGGGGAGACAAATATTGCTAATTCAGGGGACAAATGATCTAGATGGGAGAAGGAAGGAAAGGAGTAAAGATGACCTGTGTGGGAGAGAGGACTGGGTTAAGTGGGGGACCAACTGCAAAGGGCCAAATGGGAGATTGGAACAAAAAGTCTACTGGCTGGGGGCTGGAGATAAAGCAGGCATAAAGTCACTGCAGGAGGTATGGCAGCTGTCCAAAGGCCAGCCCTGGGAGGGCTCCTGGACATGCTCCTCTTTGGTAGAGAGCATGTCAAGCTTCTCCTTGCTGTTTTCCCTCAAGGCTAAGCTGTGGGGAGTAGGAGAGCACTTTTGGTGCTCAGAAGAGGGAGTAGGGCAATCTGGGTTGAATTTAGTGATCATTAAATAGAAATCCCCTCTTGTGTTTCAGTTAAAGACTTCAAGAAAGGTTAAGGAAAAAGTCATGAGGGCTATGATGCTTCTTGTTTGAAATGAACAAGTACCATGACTAACTTGCATAGTAAGCATTGTTGGACGGCCATTGAAAAAAAGGGAATGGCTATGTTATTTCTCTTATGATGCTAGTTTAAGCACTTAAGATTAAACCTCTTTCCCTTTCTGTTGCTAACTAGTAAGAGTTCAAACTTTGGCTTGCCCCTAGCATCTGGCGTTAAGCTATTGAGGAGGCAGCTCAGGTAGAATGTCGTGATGTCTCATTCAGGGCCTAATATATTTCTAAGAGAGAAACTGATGGGGTTTAATCACTTTTTCATGCTCACTTTTGTACCAGTTTTTGTTGGCGTCCCTACAGCTGTATGATAAAACAGTAAAGATTTGGACTTTTCACTGAAGTCTGCCACTTTGAGCGCTACACTGAAGGCGCCAATCTGCAAATCTGGTAGATGGGAATATTCTCCTGGCTTCAAACCAAGGAAGGCAGTCAGGCATGGGATAGCTTTGTGCAAATGCCACTTAGAGGCAAGTTTTAAGTTTCTGTACTGAAGAAAAAAACTTTTTACAGCATTGAGGTTTGCCCTCACATAATATAATAGCTAACTCCTTTTGTGTGTGAGCTCACGATCCAGTTCCCCACCCCATTTCCATTTAAGCACAGGTGTTTCTTATCTTTTCCTACAAAACCTGCTTTTTCATCAGCTGAATTTAGCCTGTTGTAACAGAATTTCTTTACAAAATCCATGCTTTCCTATTTCCTGCTTGTTTCTGCTACGGGAAATTTCAGTTCCGGGTGTCATCTTTGACTAGCTCCTGGCTTCATCCTGAGCAAGTGTGACCATTTTATTATGTTTGTGCCTAATTCTTATTGCCTGTGTAGGTCTCAGCCTCTTTATGTCCAAACAACACTGAATAAGAAACTTGGAAGCTTCTGTCAGTTTTGTATCTAATACTCAGGAATAACATTTAATGAGCAACAGATTCCTGTGGCTCCTCACACCACCATGTGTTGCATCAGGTAGAGCTACCAGTCACACTTGCCTTTTCCTTACATGCTTTGGGTGGTTGTGCTGCAGTGTGATGATAACGTCATTTATGAATGGCTTCCTGCTGCCACAGCAGGAGTAACTTCTCTAAAGCTGTCCACCTTCTTTCTCTTTGATTTGTACATATGTAATAGTACTAAAAGTGTAACCAGAAGTAGGCAGAGAACAGGAGCTGCTTGGCAGCCTACCTTAAATAATTGCTCTTGCTGTCAGAAAAATCAAATGTGCCTCCTCTTTTCCACTTAGGAGACCTTTATGTGGCAGCACCCTTGATAAATAACTATTACGACAGAATAGAGTCACTCTCACATAGTTTGCAGCGCTTCCTAGTCCTAGATCATCTCCCACCTAGTTTCTTAAATAGGCCAATCTATAGCCCCAAAGCCAGCCAGTACTACAGTGGGTTGGAGCCTGTGACATATGTCCTTGTGATAACTGTAAGCAGGAGAGTTGTCTGTCACAGATACTCCCCCAAATTCAGCAGATGAGAAGTATGATTCTCCTTTCATTTAGATCTGGGGCATTAGGCTTCCCTGATTTTTCAGCAGCACCAGTTGGGTGCCCTGACATTCTAGATATGGTATTTTGGTGTTCTTCAGTTCCAGACAGACAGACATCTGGCTGGGTCCCATTTCCCACTGCCAAAACTCAGGCAGTTGTCACCAATCTCTACAGCAAGGGCTTGAAGGCACCGTGTTGTCCCACTGATTGACAGATACTACTTTTTCTGCAGCACATGGTGTGTCGTGTATGAGGTTGGCTTTCTTGCCCCGGCCCAAAAGAGCAACTCACAGGAGCTATGGAAAAGTTAGAAAAAACATACTGATTCATTTTGCCTTGGCTTTGTGAAGCAGACTCTTGAAATACATGGTAAGAATAATATTAGTGCAAAGAACTGACATGACTTGGGCTCAAGACTCACCTCAGGCCAATGACACCAGCAGAACATATCTTTGCATGTATAAGCCTTTGTCATTGCAAGTTTGAGTATGGGTGTTCATCCCATAAGAACAGTGGAGAAACTCAGCAGTGCATTGGATGGTAGTTAGAAAATGGAAAACATTTTAACAACTGTCATTTGATCTTTTGGTTAAGTCTGAGTGCATACTAAGCTAGGACCAGTCCAAAAAGAGCAACTCAAGAGAACATGCATGCAGACAAAGCAGGGTGCTGACATTTTACCCACTAAGATGTGTTCAGCACCCACTTCCACATCAGCCCAACTGCCCACACTGACCACAAGGTCAGCAGAGATACGGCTCTGCTTGTGTCTTCAGGGCCAGGACTTGCATCGAGACTGACACAGAGTTCCATTGCGCTACTTTCCCCAAAAGACGTTTTTCCCCCCAAGACATGTTTCACCTAGATACACCCACTGGCTGTGGGCAGAGGCTGCCAGGGGCACTCTTATCTACCACCTCTGCTCCAGCCAGTGCAGTGTGTTTGGTCATGGCCTCCATGGAGCCAATACTGTTCCCATAAAGCAAACAGGCCCAGATTACTTCTGGAGAGGACCTGTGGTGATTCCTGAAGCCTAAGAGAAGCCTTCTGGCTTGCTTCGTACAGCTGCTCAGAAACAACTCCCTAACCATCCGAACTCCAGTTTCATCTCATACGTTGTAGCTATATGGCTTTTGTGAGTCACGACCCACACATGGTATTTAAATAGACAATAATAGGTAGGCCAAGATGAGGTGAGTCATTTTTCCCAGGGTTATTGATGGCTTCATAACTCAGGATCACTGGTGCACAGACGGATGTGACAGAGTTGCGAGAGGCTGCTGATGACATTTGGCAGCGAATAGCAAATTTGCACACAGCTGACTATAAAAGCTGTTTATTCACTGGAAGTAAATAAGAGGTACACCCTATAAAGAAATGATTGACGTTTTTCTCTTGCATGCGTTGCGAGAACTGGGTTAATATCTTTCATCAACAGATGAAGAACACTGAAACTGGACAAAAAACAGCTCAGCAGTGCAAAGGCAGCCCTGCAGTTCGCAGAGCAGGAGCCTTCTGACGTGCTACAGCCAGGAAATACGCACGATAGCAGCTAGGAAACATTTCTGCAGCTGTAAAACATATAAAAGGTATCTCAGAAAGGTGGAGCAATATGAAAGGAAAGCCTCAACAAAAAGTTGCGCAGCATAGCTGCTTGCAGCTCAGAACCTTTTGCAGCCAGAAATTTGCTAATAATTCTATGTCACCACCTACTGGCAAACCTCTTGGAATGGCACTTGCTTGTTGTGTTCTACAACAGTCATTGAACTGTGCTAGTCAGCATTTGCTTCTTGTTTCTGTAAAGCAAGAATGGTATTTATTCTACGTGCCTATGTATTTGTATTTACATACAAGTATGGCTTTTATGAAAGCTATCATACTACTAGTTTCTAGGGAAAAGTGACTTGGGTTTGTTCAGAGTGTGGGTGTTTCGGAGGCTGTGGATTAATGTCTGTGCTGATATACTGGGTAAGACCGCTGAGGTTCCCAAGGGCTGAGCTGAAAACCTGGCTTTTCTGGGGTCACTGCGAATGTTGCGGTTGACTTCAACAGAATCAGGGCTTTACTGTTCTCCAGCCATGAGAAGCAGCTATTTTTTAGAGAGGAATGACGGCTGTCATCACACAGGATCCTGTACTTAGAGGACGGTCCATACATCAAAGGTGCTTGTCCAGCATCAGTGTTGACTTGACAGAGCCACCATACATCCAGAAACTGGAAGGCATCAGCGATGCTTCAGGCACAGAGGAGAGAACGCTGGCTGCTGTGTGCATTAGCAACAGCAGACCTGACCTCCAACCATGGCACGCTGTTGTGGTTTAACCTGGCTGGCAACTAAGCACCACGCAGCCGCTCGCTCACTCCCCCCCTCCCCCAGTGGGATGGGGGAGAGAATCGGGAAGGAGAAAAAGGTTAGAGCCGAGGGCTGAGATAAAGACAGTTTAATAAGAGAAAATAATAATAGTAATAATGAGAATGATAACAAAATATACAGAATATACAAAACGAATGATGCACAATGCAATTGCTCACCACCCGCCGACCGATGCCCAGCCCGTCCTGAGCAGCGATCAGTACCCGAGCAGCGATCACTCCCCCCGCGACCAACCGACCCACCAAACCCCCCCCCGAGCATGACGTTATATGGTATGGAATAGCTCTTTGGACAGTTTGGGTCCTAGCTGTGCTGTACTCCCAGCTTGTTATGCACCTGGCCGAGCAGGAGAAGCTCAAAAAGTCCTTGAGCAGTCTGAGCACTACTTGGCAACAACTAAAAACATCAGTGTGTTATCAACATTCTTTTAGTACTAAATCCAAAGCACAGCACTATGCTAGCTTCTGTGAAGAAAATTAACTCTATCCCAGCTGAAACCAGGACACACGCCATTGCCCAGCCTGCCTTCACCGCCGTTTCCAGAGATCAGGACTGGTTCCCAGCTGCACTTTGGCAAAGACCTGCCCTCACAGGGACCAGTTAAGGGGTAACAAGCCATCAAGTCCTGTGCCTCACTTCCAGCCAGCCTCTGCCTTCTCCTACCTATTATGGCACCAAAGCCTTGCAGCTGTCTTGCAGTCTGTTAAAGCTAAAACCAGACTGATTTCATCTAGAGGGCTGCATCAGAGGGGGGAATGACAAAACAACCCTTCTCTCTTACTGCCCTTCCGTCTCCATTTAAGGTGTCTGCTAAACTAACAGCCAAGGTATCTGTGAAAGGGTTTGGTGCTTTCTTGTTGGTGGTTGAGCCTCTTTGCTGATTTGGAGCAAATTTTTCCCCTTGAGGAAAAATTACTAGTAGGAAATGAAATTACGGCACCTCTTGATTGCTGCCTCTTCTGATCCTGTCTTATTTTCTCCACCATTTTAGAGCTCTGTTGAAAGAGCTTAAACTAGCTGCTGTGATCAAGTGATCATGCCAGAAATGTAGCATCTTCCCTAGAAAGACTGTAGTCCCAAAACTAAATCCAACAGATCCCTAGCTAGATTCACCTTTTCCCTGGTTTTCTTGGGTCAATGGAAAAGGTGGAAGTCCTGTATACCTACATAAGAACAGAGTATCTAAAAGAACAGGAGTAAAATGATATTAAAGATGCTGTAAAAAATAATGCAAATAAATTTATTTATTTAATGATCTACACCATCGGCAATAAATTCATGCTACTACAGTATCACTCTACAGCTCTATTTTAGCAACTGTCACGTTGTTCAAAGGGCAGATTTTGTCTACACTGTACTCTGCCTTCTGCAAAACTTGTGAGTCATCTGGCTCCAGGAAAATAGTGCGCTCAGATTTCTTTTTTTAAAAAATATTATTTATTTTTCTGTAGATTGTTTGAATGTAGTATGGTAGAGTTATAACTTTTTTGTATAATCTGCTATCTTTGTGCTATCTTTGACACTGCCATATTTTTTTTTCATTATTAAGCAGTCTGCATATACCATACCTTGTATTTGCATTAGGATAATCAACATTGGTGGGTTATAAAGTTGGACAGGCTTTGGAACTGGGATTATTTGCATCCTGTTTCAGGACAATTGCCCCTGAGCATTTAAATAATAGTATGGACAGATGTTTCCTCTAATGACTAAGTTAAAATTTATGTGTTTATCTCAGAGTATCCTCTGAATGTGCTCATATATCAAATAATGAACTTTGCTTGCTTACACCACATCAGATAATTTTCTCTCTGGGATTTTCTTTGTTCTTTTGGAATGTCAATTCAAAATTTAGTAACCTTCCCATCAAAATCTGGAGCTTACAATACCGCTGTCTTTCCTTTAATATCAAGCATTAGAAATTAACATTACCATCCTTTCATTTGAATGAGCGTATTTTGATAATATGTTGCATTCTGGCATGACAGGTTTTCTTAAAACTGTAGAAGAGGGAACTACTAAACCTATGGTTGCTGGTAACATTTGAGAATATTAACATTGAAGGAAGTTGCTTTTTTCTAGGTATCGCAGAGAAGAAACTGTAAAGAAAGAGAGTAATTGTGAAAGTGGAGACAAAAGAGAACTGAGATGGGAACCCAAGAAGGGAAAGGAAATGGATGCAAAATAAACCATGAGGAGTTATCACTATTCACTTGGTGCAGCAAACTGCATCTTCTTAAAGCAATATTTTTTTTTTTAAACTCTAGAGTTGAATTGTATCATTTGGTAACAAAACAGCAGCTTCTTTATTATCCTGTTACACCTAAAATCCTAATTGCAGGCACTCAAAACACTAAACAGGGAGAAATCAAAGCTCAGATGTCTTTACAATAATGATGCAGCTCACTACTACCAAATATTAGGTATGTTAGGTACCGAACCAGTAGAAGATTACTACAGTACAATTGGCTGGATGAAGATGACAAGCTATTCTGGGCTGCCCCAGCAGATGGAGCAGGGAATGTAACAGCACCTTCTGCCTTGCTTTGCCTTCCTTTGCTTTTCTTATGCTGCTGCTTTTCCTTTCTTTTTTCTTTTTTCTTTTTTCTTTTTTTTTTTTTTAAACAGAGTGCACCATCCTCCGTATGTGGTCTCCCATGTACCACTGTAGCTAATTAGTTGCTCTTTTGCAATTTGTGGCATAGATTCATCTGCCTCAGCCATCCATCAAGTGTAGCTCTTAATTGATGTCCCCTACTTCATCATACTGACAACTCACTTTACATCTCCATTGAGAAGCCACGGAGACTGAGGTGTTGGAAGGTCCCTGTACATCCCAGTTTATGTCTGCAGCTGCAAGTGGTGTGAGACAATAGGAGTCGATATGTAGAGTGAAATGGTGCTGAAGACCTGATGTCCACTCTATACGTATTTTTTTGTTGTTGTTTTTTTCAATGTCTTCACACTAGCTCTCTGGCCCAATGAGCTGAATACTCACCAGACTAGATGTCCTCCTGTATTGCAAAGGTTTACATTCATCTAAAATCAAAAATGCACTTTGTGAAGGTCAAGCCTGCCTCACCAAATGCAAACCAAAGCATTGTAGGAGGGAACATTGGGAATGTTTGCTTTGCACTCCTGATCCAAACTAAGATGCTAAAATATGTATGCCCAAGTTTATTTCTACAAGCATACATAAGAACTTCCTTTTTACTTACATATGCAAGTAAGATACTATTGCACGTGACTTGCTGGACATCTAAATCTCATGATTGTCAGGGAAAAGATAAAAAACTGGCCAAGCAAGTCAAAAGAAAGGCTCCGAATCAGCAAAGAGGCTCAACCACCAATGAGAAAGCACCAAACCCTTTCACAGATACCTTGGCTGTTGGTTTAGCAGACACCTTAAATGGAGACGGAAGGGCAGTAAGAGAGAAGGGTTGTTTTGTCATTCCCCCCTCTGATGCAGCCCTCTAGATGAAATCAGTCTGGTTTTAGCTTTAACAGACTGCAAGACAGCTGCAAGGCTTTGGTGCCATAATAGGTAGGAGAAGGCAGAGACTGGCTGGCCAGTTTGTAAAGGACTGGGCCGGCATGTAAGAAAATATTAAAAATAATCAGTGATACCAGGACTTACTCTGTGAGAAGGATAGCATCTTCAGAATCACTCTTGTTTACAGCTATTTCCATCTTCTCTGTGCAGGTGCTGGTATCTCTCTGGTCCTGCAGCTTGGGCTTGTGCCAGTTCAGCAAACCATGCACCAGGTTGCTGAGAGGTTGGCTACGTACTCCTTTTGCTCCTGAAGCCATCGCCCTGTGCGGTGGCATCCTCCATCTCTGCAGCATGGAAGGAAATCAAAAGATCCACGATCTTACTGGCAGGATGCCGTTTTGGATTGGAGCCAGCCTGGACCTATAGTCACAGTGATGTCTCTTCCTTTAGGCTATGGCCACTGCAGATCTAAGGGGAGACAGAGGCCAACAGGGAAAGAGTATCTGGAAACTATCAATGAGTTCCCCTTGATGTTGATTTCAGTGGTTATTGTGGCCACTTTGGGACTGGAGAAGTCTCCAGAAGTTTGGGGGAAACGGAGAAGCTGGATTAACAATGTCAGCTGGAAAGGATCTTCAGCCTGGAAATGCTGGGGGCTGCCTGGTGGGCAGAGGAGAAGTTATCATCACAGCTTTCTTTGGACAGTTTCTCTTGTTTCAGGATCCTCCATCACTTTTCCTTTGGATCTATATATAAACACAGGGATCATTCTCTGAGGGCATCCTTGGTGGATTGCTGCTAGCCTGTTGCCCAGGTATGGGAAATTTTGCCTAGAACAGTTGTACACAAATGTGTCTTTTAATGTAGATCCAAGATTCATTGGACTGTGCAAAATGCAAAGAACGAGATGAAGTGTGGGGCACACAGCTATGCGACTGAGCCACATTTTACTCTTCCCAGGGAAAACACACATCTTTCTACTACTAGAATTAATTGAATACTATATTTTCCCCATCTCTCTATGTCCTACTTTTTATATTACAGTATTTATTGGAGGATCCAAGCGAAGAATTGAAGAGCGAGTGCCTTTCTATATTGCAGCAGAAATCTGCCAGTCATAGCTTTAAACCTTTTCTGTGACATATTCCTCTTCATGATCATATTTCTATGCAGCCCCAGCCTTTTTTTTTTTTGGCTATAGGGAACTGTGGCAGTGAACAATGTCTTCATTGTGCAGAAGAAAGGAAAAATAAGGCATGGTGTTGTAACAGACATAATATAAAAGCAACTTCAAAGCGTGAGGCTGCTCAACTATCCAGATTAGATTAAAAAGAGATGCATACAGCACTACATAAACAAGCTGTCCAAAGCACAGCTCACTAGCTTTACATGTGAATCGGCCTTCTGGCGTGAGAGAATTGGACTGCAACTGAATGCAGATGGCTAATTTGAAAAACTATGTATCTGTGCTGATGTTTAACAAGTAATTCTGATTTTCCACTACCAGAATTGCTGTAATATTGCACTTTACCCATTTCTTTCTATATGTTTTTTTATTATTTTTTAACTTGAATAGGCAAAGACCAGAGATCTACTTCTTATGACTTGTTTTGCAGATGAAAAGACTTAAAACCACAAGTAGAAAGACAAAAATGAAGAAAGAAATACACAAAAAGAACATGATAATGTAGGAAGAAAAAACTGATGGAGAGAACAGGAGCTGGCAAAGACAAAACACAAGGTAAAAGACAAGCATTGAAACAGCTAGAAGGGTTACAAATGGGAACACGTGATTGCTTTTCTTAACAAATTCACAATTATCGGTGCTCCTGTAGCCATATTACTCAAGACCCTGATCTCATAAGTTAAAAAAGGTTTGGTGTAGTCAGAAATGCGGTGGCAGACTTCCAAAAAAACCACTCCTGAGCTACGGAAAGCATTTGACTTGCTGAGTCAGTGCGGAGACAGCTCCCCAGAAAAGCGAAGGCACAGTGCCAACACCAATACATGCCTTTGGATTCCTCATGGCAATTCAAATTCCCACAACAGTCTCCCCTAAAATTTCAGGTTGATCTAAAGACTTCCAGTGGTGACAGACATGAAGGGGAAATTCTAAGTATAACTGCCCAGCTGTGGTAATTTGTGACTGAGGAATGATCTGGCACGCAGGGCAAGGAGGCTCAACTACAAGAAGGAGTTAAACTGTCTGGAAGCAGGAATGCCAGAGACAGAACAAATTCCTTGCAAGGGAGTGAAGTTTGCCGTGGTGATGAGATAAGAAACAGCCTCAGCAGCGTTTTTTAGCCATCCTGGAATGGGAGCTCTCAGGGGCCCAAGCTCAGGGGCCACCTTTGGGCAGCAGAGCTGGGCTGGGCCACGGACCCACGGTGTGGCTGAGGTGCCCCATGTAACCGCTTTCAGGATTGGTGCTGGTGCACGTGTGTAGAAGGAATCTGCTTGGGGCGCATCCTGCAGACTCCATGTAACACTGTGTATTGTGGTGGGACTCTGCCCCAATGCATAGTTCATTCAATTTTTCTTTTATATTTAAACTCAAAGGTGTGTTTAATTTGTATCGAGGGGTACCATAAAAATTCTCCAACAGACGCCACTGGTGAGCCTTGCTGAAGTGGTTGACATCGCTGTGAGCCCCAGCTCTCCTTGACTTCTTCTGCCAGAGGTTACAGCCCCGGTAGCCAGAGCAGCACAAGAGAGGCACCCACCTCCATCCCACCACCCCAGCCCACAGGCTGCTGGCTGCTCAAATTTATCCCCAGTGGCATTTTAAGACAAAGTGCCAGGCTCCCATTGAGGCATCAGAGCTCACGCTTCCTCATGCCACTCCTACCGCAAGCACTTGTGCCCTGTGTTTGCAAAGTGTGACGGAGAGGTGGCCGGGGTGTCCTCCTCGAGCGTACTGTTTGCCTAATGGTCTTTGCCTAATGGAGCTTCTTGGGCAGTGGTACTCAAGCCCATCCAAATTCCTGCTGCATTTGCACTTTCAGCTGACTCCAGCCTATCACTGCAGCCCAGTAAAGGCAGAACACAGAGGTATGCTCCACCAGGCTATTTTATTTACATACCTTGTGGGCAGAGGGGTCTGTCTGTCTAGTCCTCTCGTCCGGGTTCGTGCTTCATCTAGACCACAGAATGTCACCTAAATGAGAGACCATAACCTTGGCCTGAACCAGACCATATCTAATGTGAATGCATGAAATGTTGATTTAGAGACACTGAGAGAAAGGAAAAAACACTGAATCCCTGGGGAAGCAGTTAAACAGTAAAAATAACCGTTACTGTGAAATGTACGCCTTATTTCTACTATGCCGACCTTCTGTTTCTAGTCTTTACCACATGAAAACAAGTAATACAGATTTTTAAACAGTGAAACATGTACGTCAGAGATAGGAAAGAGCTGTTCAGGCTATTTAAGTCCTTTCCAGCAAAGTCCTGCTTGTGGATTAGGCACAGGAAGAGCACAGTCACCCCTCCCGCCTGCCCGCGTAGAGCTCAAATCCACCCCTTCCTTCGCTCTCTTTCCTGGCTCCTCTCCCCTAGGACTGACTCAGGGTCGTGCATGAAGGGGCCTGTTGTCTGCAGGACCTCTGCTTCATCTGTTGTAAAGGTTGGAAGGTGTCTAATGAATGAGGACAGAAAAGGAACATCTTACTATTCACGCCCTGGACCAGCAGAGTTGGATGCCATTCCCACCTCTACCGCCAAGCTCTCCTGCAGTGACAAACAAGTCCTCTCACCAGGCTCTCCACAAGTGGTTCCTCTGTCTTCCTCCTTTTCCACTTGCCCCAGGGAGGCCCTAGAGTCTAATTTGCAGAAGTGTTGGGCGCACGCAACCATGAGTGAAGTCAGGAAAGTGGTGATTTAACAAAAAAATCTTCTGTATTCTCACAAACATGAAACACAAGTTTGGAGAACTGGGAGCTCAGAATAATGCATTATGAGCGTACTCCAGTTAAGTGCCTGAATTCCCTGCCTGTATCCTGGGAATTACGACAGAAAATAAATGAGCGACTGTTTGCACAGCACTTGGACACTAGAGTGTTACTTGGAAAAGACGGTGACAACCGTATTTCCATCTTTAGAGCGGGGTTTGAATAGCAGACAGGAAATCAGGCATGAAACTGCCAACTGAACAGTGGAAAATTATACGCTCACTGAGCACCATCCACCCTGTGGGCTAAGGAGGGGACAATGAAAGTAATGCGTTATATTGCCCTTAAAAGATAGGATCAAACGTACATGAACAGGGAGTCAGAAGAAAAGTGACCCAGGCAATTTTAATTCCAGCAGCTCCTGATGTTAAGTACCTTGCTGGAGCAAAGCTCCTGTAATGTAATTTCTTGTATAACAGGGTTTTATGCTGAGATTCTTGTTTCTTGATGCAAATTCCAACAATTCTTGTTTACGAAGTCTGGAGGTGCTCAGTGCAATGCAGCACAGTTACTTAAGCTGTTTTGGGGCGGGTTTGTTCTGGAAAGACAAACAATACGTCAGGACACTCCTTGCACCCGGCTTAGAGCAGGACCTGTTAACTCCCTCACCACTACCCCAGGCACAGAACCGCTTTACCACCACTGTTCTACTGCCAGCACTGGCAGGGTGCTACCTCGCACAGTTTGGCGCTGTTTTGAGCAGCCATTGATAACGTCTCATTGTTGAATGGGTGGAGAGTTTCCTAATGAACAGAAGCGCGATTTGTTTCCAGCTTAAAAGGAGATGTGAATTTTTGGGTAATGACCGTGTATTATTTTATTAAGATTTTTGCAACTGCTGAGACTGATACTGATCCGTAGGTGGTTTCTATTATTCTTTGAAAGTTGGCACAAGACTAGTAAAAACCCCCAAAATAGTATATTGACAATGGAAATTTGCCATGGGTGTTCTAATTTAAACAAGCAAAATCTGATAACTTGGCCATTTGTTCTACCTCTCTCAAACAATAGATAATCATTTTGCAAATCCCTCAGGAACTAATCAAGAGCCATTCCTTTGGGTGACTGACCCCCGAACTCCATAGAGCTCCCCAGTCTCAGTGAAGTGCTTTAGAAAGGTAGAGCTGGGCCCTTCTGCTGCCCCCCCCTCCAAACTCGGGGGCCACAGAATTATCTCCCTTGTCCCAGGTCCTCAGTTCATGTCACAGAGAGACTGAGACGTGTGCCATCCCCTGCCAAGATCTGGTTTCCCTGGGAAGGAAACTCAGACCTGTGGGATAGGCTGGAAAAGTAGCTGGAATTGCCTTTGGTCTGTGTGTTCAAAGGATGAGGGCCCTGAGACATGCCACACTGGTTGCACAGATTTGACATAGCCATGTTCTAGTGATTATCTTTCTGTTCCGCTGTGCTTTGTTCCTGCATTTAAACAAACAATAACTTTGAGAAAGCTTCTCAGTACGAGGTTGATTTTCTCTGTCCAACAGCAGTTTTTTGCAAGGATGTATCCTCATATTGTTCTTCAAAATCTTTATTGAAATTGTGTTTCATGAGATGTTTGGAGATGAAGATGATGAGACTCACTTTTGTTACCAAGGTGGATGTCCCCCAGGTGGACATGGTGCCAGAGCTACTGCCTGGAGCCTGGACTTTGCTTGTTCCTAGATTATGTATCGTTAACAGTGCAGACAGAGCATGCCCAGCAAGTAATAGATGATATGAAGCCACTTCCTTTATGATGATGTCCTAGTGAAAATGAATGTCCATTACAGTCTCGTGGGTAAAATCAGGAAGTGTGCATTGACAGTGCAGGTCTGACATCCACCGATGAACGCTGCTACCTTGATAGCAGGCTGTCTCGAAAGCCTACGACAAGGCAGAAAGTAATGTAGAAATAGCAAATAACAACCTAGCTTTCTGGAGAAAAGAGCATTGGGTTTGCTCTTGAATGAGAGGGGCATTCAACGTCAAACCAAAAGAAAACATGCCCCTTCAGCTGCCAGCACCAGCGTCCAGCAGAATTGCACCACCTGGACAACCGTCAATCGCACACCTACGATTTCCATGCTATATGGACGCTACAGGGGTCTCAATTCTCCAGGGTGGGTACAGGGCTTCAACGCACTGAGCTCGTTGCAGGGTGAAGAGTTACACCCTCGTTCTGAGCATGCAAAGTTCTAAACCTTTCGCTGCACTCATGTTAAAAACCACTTTTGGCTACGCAGAGAATTTAACACTACAACAGCTGTAAACATCCGCTGTTATTAAACCAGAGCTAGATTCCCTCCTACCCTCCTGGCCCGGAAGGCACCTAACAGAGAGGTTTTGTGAACTCACACCCCAAGCCCAAAATTGCACTTCATGCATATTTAATCATCTGTAGTCGCATGACTTGGTGGCCAACGGTTCAGATGCTCCTGCAGGAAGGTGCCAGGCCCAGCTGATGGTTGGATATAGAAAGAGAAGCCTTCTGAGCAGCCGGAGAGAGGCTGTACCTCTGTATTCAGCACTGCTGTGGCTGCTACCCCAATCCTACGCACCCCCGTGGTGCTCACCAAAGATGCTGGCAACTGGAGAGGATCAAGAAACTTTGGAGGACTGGAAAACACACATTGCAACAAAATCTGTTTAGCTTAACTAAGCTTACAATTGCGCAGGCAGCTCAAAGGATGAAACAGCCTGTTAGTGCCAGACGGAAGGGAATCACCCTTCCCTCTCATTCCCATATTTCTCCTTCCTCCTCCTCTCTCCTGTTTCCAGCCACACCCTCCCTTCCGCTGCTCTGGCTGGTGCTGGTGCTTGCGAGATCCTTTCCTTTGCTGGTTTGGCTCATTAGCCCAGCAGAAAAACATTCCTGGGTTTTGGTGGATTTGTTTTTTGCTGGACCAGTGAGTTAAGCTGTCCCATGGAAGAGCCTGACAACTGCTGGGACTGGCTGAGGGCAGGAGCAAAGAGACCGGAGGTAGGAGCAGATCTCCTTCCTCAGTGCTGGTGAACTGTTAAAACTCTTACCAGTGAACTCTCTGGTTTCTTAGCTGAAGAGCAGCTCTAGGGTGCTCGGCACATTTAATTATCTATACGGTGAAACAAGGCTTGACGACAGGCCGTCCAGTGCAGAAGGATTTTAAAGACTGAGGATTGCAGCTGGAGAACTTTGTGCTATAAATGAAGGCAAACGTGGAATAATTGCGGTAATTGAGTACAAAAGCCTCTTCCCCAGCTTGTTGCGGGACTTCCCTGTCACCGCGTACTTTGCATCACGGTGTTTCTCCCGGGGATGGGCTAATCTGCTGCAGGTGGTGACGTGGTCACCCTGGCTCTGGCGTGTCGCAACTCACCAACGCCTGGCCAGGAAACACGCCAAGCAAAGCTGACACAAAACTAGTTGCACAGCGCTTTACTGGGGGGGGGGGGGGGGGGGGAAAATGAATGGAAGAGGAGACTGTTCCCTGCATGACGACGGCAGCTGGGAAGCCATACACTGACTGATGGATTGATGGCTGTGTTGGCAGTGCGGGCATGCAGAGCGCCAGAGCCACCGCGCGAGGAAAGCCAGCGGCCAGCGGGGAGCGCTGCCGGCCGCGGCGGGGAGCGGGGGCCGTTCCCAACTGAGCTCAGCTGGGCTGGGCCCGGGCCCGGGCCCGGGCCCGCCGCCTGAGCGGGCCTGGGCCTGGGCCCCCCCCGCCCCCCCCGCCGCCGCTGGAGGCCGCAGCCCCGGCCCGGCCCCTTCCCCCGCGCCGGGCCCAGCCCACTCCCGCCGCCGGAGCATGCGCGGGGCCGAGCCAGTTCCGCCGCCGCCCCCGCTCCCCTCATAGCGGCGCTGCCGGGACCGACGGGGACCGCCAGGAACCGCCAGCGTTGCCGCTCCTCTGCGCGCCGGGGGCCCTGACGAGCGGCAGCTGCCGCGGGCGGCGGGGCGGGGGGGGGGGGCGGGGGGCGGGGGTGGGGGCGGGTGGGGGGCTGCGACCCGGCGGCGCGGGGAGGGGGCGTGGCGGGGGAGCCCGGTGCCGAGGGGGAGCCTGGAGGAAGCGGCGGCTTCGCCGTGCCGCTGGCGGGGGGTCCCCGGGGGGGCTGGCTCGGGCGGTGGGGCGCGGGGCCGTGGGGCGGCCGCTCCCCGCAGCCGGCCGGGGGTGGGGGGGGCGGCCGCTGGCGGATGGGAGGCGTTGCCAACCCGAGGGGTCCCTTGGGCCGCGGCCAGAGGAGACAGCGAGTAAATAACGCCTGTGTGTCTGTCTGTCTGTGCCCACATTCCCCCCCCCGGGGGGGTGTGTGTGTGTGTGTGCTGGGTTTGCGGGTGTCTTCTGACCGGCTGCGGGGTCATTGCGTAAGGACCGCGCTTCTCGGCCGGTTCCCGTAAGGCGACTCGGGCCCTGCTGGTGCCTTCTTTTTAAGGGTCGCTCGGTGTTCCTGCAGGGGCGGAAGGGATCTGGTCTGAAATGGAGGCAGCAGGTTTCAGATTTAAATGCATAACGGGGGCACTTGCTCAGAGGCCGATCAGTTGTGTATCAGGAGGGAAAGAGTGAGTTATTAATGGAGAATGTAAAACGGTTGCTCAGTTCCTGATGTTTCAGCCTGACCTCCAGGAAGCTTTGTCCTGCATCTGCTTTAAAGATGAGTTTTTTGGGTTGATTGGTTTCTAACTCTTCGGGAAGTAGAAACCAATGCTTCGGTATAGGTGCTGGCTTTGTGGCCTCCTGTAATCTCTCCATGGGCCACAGGCAGAAAACACTTGTGGGTGGCTGTTTTGGTTTGTGGTTTCTTTTTCCCCCCCCTCTCCCCTTGAGTTGGTGGCTGCTGCTTTCAGATACAGCAGTTCCTCCAGGCTGGCCAGGCTTGGGCTGGATGCCACACTACCTTCAGCTCCATGGTTTCTGACTCGGAGAACGTATTGGGAAGCCTGTCTCCTCCCAGCCGTGCCACTGAGGGCAGTTCGGGATCGCTCCCACCCTCAAGGCTTCCTGCTGGCAGCCCCAGGGTGTCACGAGTGCTGCCTTTCCGCGGGTCTCCGGCCAGCGGCCCGGCACTTCCCTCTGGCAAACAGGATCTGCTCAGTGGGACCTGCTGACGGTCGGACTTCCCAGCCAAGGGTACGGAGAAACGGGGAGAAGTTTTCACCGCCGGGTTCTGCGGGTCGCTAGCTGAGTTACGTCTGTCCTTCCTGCCCCATGCTCTTCCTTTGGTTTTCACTTTTGCTTTCCTAAAAACTTGTGTTCCTTACAAGATGTAGGAATATGGAAATGATCAAGAAAAACTATTCTGGTGTCAGTGTGGATTTTTAAGAGAGAAAAGGAGGTTATAGCGACTCGCAGTTTGTGGTAGCCATTCCCCGGTGCCTAAAGCCGTTGCCGTGCCTGCTGAAACTCTTGTTTATACTGTGAATAACATTGCACAAAAATGGTGAACAAGTTCTTCCTGCAGTTACTGGTGGTCCCTGTCAGGGGCAGTTGTTATTAAAAGGTCATATTTTAAACTAAATACAGCATTTTTGTGGATCTTGCTTTACTTAACAAGGAATTACGTGCTACAGCTGCCTGGGCAGAAATCGAAAAAGCCGTATGCAAAGTTAGGAGCTCACTGAATGCAATTACAGTGGTGACAGTTATTCTGGCTATTTAGTTGGAAAACCAAAAATAGTAGCTGGTGAGATTACAACGAGGGAGCTAGCCCGGCAGCTCCTTGGTAAGGTTGACAAATGCTGGGGCTTGTGACCCCTCGGATGGGGAAGGGGGGTGGCCTGGGTTTTCTGAAGTGGTGGGATAAGCTGCTGGAGTGTCATCTTCTGTGGTCTGAGGACTAATATATGTTTAGCCTTGCTAATACAGCTACAGAAAGCACTATGCTTTGTAAATTAGAGGAAGGTTGGGGTTTCCTGCCTGTGACAACTGTCACCAGTAATCGCGCGCAGAGTGAGACTGGTCTGTGGAGGAGAATTAAAGCTGGCCGAGGTGCAAACACCCTGGGGGTTTGCGGTGTGGAAGTCAGTCACTGGGACCAGGGACCCAGCAGAGCCCGTGCTGCGCCCTGCTCCTGTGCTGCCAGAGCTCGCCATCTGCAAAATATGGCTCCTGTGCCCCTCGTTGCCCTGAAACGGGGTGACTCCCTCGGGAACACACCGTCCTTGGCCTGCCCTCTTTTCCTGCCTATGTGCTGCCGGGGATGCGCTGACTTTGAATGTGTTCTGGCGCTTGGACCAGCACTTGAATGTACTCGGGCAGCTGTAGCGTAGAAGCAGATGGCGAGTCTGATGCTGTGTGTGACCTGGCTGGTGTTGGCAGCGTCCGGGCACCGCTTACCTGAGCGAGGGGCTTGCCAGGCTTAGGCTTGCGTTTGCTATTGCCTGTTTTGGATGAGCAAAAGCACTCAATTGTTTCAGGTCAAGGCTGGATTAAAACAGGACTTTAAACTGCTTTTAAATATGTGTGTTTAACTTACAAAGCTTCCAGGCTTCGGCTGTGTTTGGTTTAGTTGCAACAATTAGTTGAAAATGTCAGTGGCAATTAGTTATTACACCATCACCGGCTACTTGTTCGCAGTTTAGATCTCTGTCACATTTGGGGTGTGCTTTTTTTTAAGTTTTAATTGTAGTCTGACATGATATTGGAGCTGTTGGGCACTCTGCTGAACAAGTAGAAAAGCTGCTGATGACCTCGGTGTAATATGAAGAGACGTCTGTTGTGTTGCCACAATATCACATTAGGCATCAGTATGTGTGGGTTTTTTAGAAACCAATTTAATATCTGCATGTAGAGAAGCAGTAGCTCAAGGATTTGTGTAGTGTCACTTTTAGGCTGGAATTCTTGCTAAGTTGTTAATTAATAAGGACCTGTAAAATATCTTTGGATGAGAAAATGAATCCCCAAACTGGAAGCTTTTAATGGGGCTGCCTCATTAACTGTGTTCTCAATGCCTTGTAGAACTGCCAAAACTGTATTGCACTTTGTTGTTTCTGTCCTGTGTCCAGTCCCCTTCCCCCCACCCCCCATTAAAATGTTCCCATATGTTGGTGTGAAATGTTTTATTACAGTTTTGAAAAGTTCAGCTGACCTCAGTGACAATGTGAATGAAGGAGCTCTGGAAAATGAAATTTCCCAAAGCCTCAGGTGCCCACCTCTGGCAGAGCTGGGTGTCCCTGTGGTGCCTTAGAGAGTCATGTGAACTGGGTTTTTTATTTTTGCTTGTTTTCTTTTCCTTGGCTTTTTTTGTTTATTACTTCCTGATAAGTTGTCACAGGGCTCTCCCAACATCACATGAGAGCCAGCCTGAAGCCTCTGTGTGTTTTGAAACTCACCACTGACTGAATCTGGCTGCTTTATGGTCTCTTGCTGCAATTAATGTGTTGTAAACGGACATGGGAAGCCAGTTCTCTTTAGTGGCTTCTTACTGGGACGTTGGAACTGATGGAAGTCTTTAGATACTTTGGATAACAGAGTGAAAGCTTCTGCAGTTGTATACAAAATACTGTCCCAGTTGGGAGGAGGAGTAGGAGGAGAGTAATTAGATTTTTTTCCTCTTTACGCTCATCATCATTGCATCCTGGCATCCTAAAGTCTGTCTTTGCAATACTTCTCGTGAAATCGTTTTCCCTGTGTAGTCCTTGTCATCACTGAGACATAAACTCTGACAATGCTAAGCACATTAAATAAAGCTTCTTGCACAAAGGCTATTATTGATAAGAGATTAAATGGGTAGTCTTAATGGTATTTATCTGCAGTGCCAGGTATCCGTAGTACTAAGACTTGCAGGTCACAGGTCACTTATTTAATGCTTTATGTCTATTTTCTCTCTCTCAAAGTTGTAGTCCTAAGTCGGTATCTCTGATGGCTAACCCTGTTGTTTGTCTCCCCTCTACCCAGTGAGACTGCCTCAAAATGTCTCTCTATCCTTCCTTGGAAGATCTGAAGGTGGACAAAGTTATTCAGGTATGGGAGGCTTTAATAAGATGAGTTTTTATGATAGTAATATCTGATGATATTTAATCCAGGGAAGGGGAGGCTTTTATTGTAGGGGCGAGTTTGTTTTGCCATTGCACTCTAAAAGGGGAAAGACAAACTGCTTGCTTTGTAGTTTGATATAATAAGATTAATGCTTATTTTACCACTGTTGGGTGTATTTATTTTGCTTTATGTATTCATTTATAGTCATTTTGTCTTTGACATGTTGATATGCTTGGTTTTCTTGAAGTATGGATACTTGGTCCTAAGTAGACAAACATAGCCAGTCTCTTCTCATCCTTCACCTCTGATGGGATGAACAGATACTGACTGAACTTACAAACCTGATCTCATTCCTGGTGTCCAAACCTGTGGCAGAAAGCTTTCAATGGTCAGTTGGGCACAAATAAAGAGCACTGGCTCTCTTAACGTCACCTGGAATGACAGACTTGTATTCTAGCTATTTCACAGTAGTGACCAGTTCTCTTGATACTTCCAAGGTTATCACATTTCTGTAAAACCGTTTGTGTGTAAGAATACTGGCAGCTTTATTATTAGATGGGATGAGGATGAAAAAATATCTGTGAAACCAAATAATGAAAAACATTTTAATGGATAAAAACTCCATGAGAAATTTGACATGAGTGTATTTTACGAGGAGTTTCCTTGCTTTCTTCAGCATTTTACCTGGCTTCCGTTTTTCTTTCCTAAACTTAAACTGGATTCCCTCCCAGCTTAAACAACAGCAATGAGTTATACTGAATTTTAAGGTGGCTGCTGCTGCTTCTGTCCTTGTTGTTCTCATTGGGAAGCAATCAAGCAAACTGCACAGAACAGCTTATTAACTCTCCTGTGCTGTTCCAAAGTGGAGTGCCTCAATCTCACCTGTGTTTGAATATGTGGGGTGGGGCTCCTGAAGTTGCGGGTGTTGTGTTGGGATTTCTCCTTGTTGTATCTGCCCACCCCATTCTTCTTATCTTACCAAAATTCTTTATCTACAGTCAGGTAATGCTGAACTGAAGAAAAAAAAAATAGCCTGGAGCCAAGAATGTGCTCCTTTGGCCTTTTAAAGACCAGCTGCTGGAGTTTATATATTACAATGAAAAATATTAAATGTGGTTTTTCTGCTGCTTAACTTCTGTGACCACTGAATGAAGAAGTGAGGAAATGAAAGTGGGTTATCTCTGTGCTGAGTCCTGTAAACCCTGAACCATAGATACATGTTCTGTCATTTATAGAGCAGGGACTCTTCTTGTACATTGTCTTGGCCATATGCTTTGCAGAGTTTATGAACTTGGGTGGAGTGCCTTGTTTGTGTGATTACACCTGCAGTCTGTTGTGGTGTTTCACAGACAAATAAGAGCAAGCCTTATAGAGGTTTCTGTAGGGAGCATAACAAATTGCTCTGATAAGCTAGTTTAACCATTGGAGACACTGTAATCTCAAAGGTCAGTTTTCTAGAAGCCAGTTCAAGCGGGACAGATGCCTGCTGTCACACTTAAAGATGACTGTCCAAAAAGGTTAAATTAGGCTTTCACAAAGCTCTACCACTTGTTGAGTGGGATGTCAAGACAGCCTATGAGAAAATTCACGTGGGGGTGGGAGAGAAGGGAGGTAGAGCCAAGAGCATTTGCTTACAGATCCCCACTGTAGAGGCTTGGATGTTCTTATGGCCATCACCAAGGTTGCCCTTCATCAGTTACGTGACAGTACATCACTCCTACCGACCGCAGTAGGAACTAGGAGTGTGATGAGCTGCCTCCTGAGCAGCTGTGAGAGAGGGGAAGTAAATCCTGTTGTTGCTAAATACCATTATTTCAAGAGTAAACCATTCCAATTTCATTGATATTTTTGGTAGCAAAGGCTAAATTATTTGCCTCTCCCAAAAAATGCATTACAAAAATGCTGTCTCTTTAAATACGTCTGAGAGCACTCTTAGGAGAAAGGGGGCAGAATGCTGAAAGGCAAAGTCTGTATCCACAAGTGAGTGAGATTAAAATGACTGCTGGTTAAAACAAATGGACTTGTTAGATTAAATATTCTAACCTGTTCTTTTTGTCCTGCATTTGAGATGGAGGCTATTCTTCTAAATGCATCTGGTATTGATAAATAATGAGTCATTCTTGCTCTGAAACTTTTTCTGAAAACAACTTCCTGGAGAGTACAAGACTACGTAGTCTTCTATTTTTAAGCACGATTTCCTTAAAAACACTAAGTAATTTGACCATCATGTTGTGTTAAACAATTTATGTGTTCTGTTCAGCATAACATTTCAGTGGGCATTTAGTAATTTCCCCCACACACCTTTGATGTTCAACCTCAGGAAAGCTATTGGTATAGCTATTTCCATCACAGTTAACATAAGGCCTCTGTAAGGCAGGGTTTTTCACTGGTTGTGATTACGCAAGGCCAGAAAAGTAGTAGCTGAGGTATTTAGAAGGAAGGAAACTGGCTTTAATACAGTTTCTAATGCAGTCAGTAAGCACTATAGAAAATAAGCTTAGCGTGTTCACTGTAGTGGCAACTTCTGTAGAAAAATCATCTTGGAAGGTATTAGACTAGTAGCGTTGGACTGTATGGAACTTAACTTGTAACCTATAAGGGACTTTGGCAGAACTCATGAATAATGTCTGTAAGTGGTGAAGAGGTAAAAATGGCTGTTATCCAGCTGAGAAAAGTAATCATGAGACACTCTGCTGAAGGTCATGCCTTAAAACTTGAAGTTGTAAAGCTTTAACTCTATCCCAGCCGAAACAAGGACAGTCAGCTGAGTTTAATATGTGTTTTAAGGAGATTGTATGCTCTTTAACTTGCTCAATGACAAAACCATAACAGATTGACAGTAAAGCCTTTCTGCATGATTACTGTAGCCTCATCTCTGAGGAAGATACAAGTTGATCTACTGAAGGAGTTTGTTACTACTACAGCATATTGTATTGAGGTTATTTTAAAGAAAAAGATTGACTTCAGAGCTTCAGGATAAATAGTAACTAATGTACAAGAAAAACCAAAATACTTAGTCTCCTGGCTGCCTAATAGAGACCTCATACATTTTTCTTGTACAAAGTAACGTATGTGAGTTTCTTTGTTTCTAGGCTCAGACTGCCTTTTCTTCAAATCCAGCTAATCCAGCAATCTTGTCTGAAGCTTCTGGTTCTATTCCTCATGATGGAGGTAAGCTCACGTACTGTATAGTATCCTAACATTGTGAAAAGCAGTTATGAAAGTCTGAAGTTACAGTATGGTCAAAAATACCTATAAATCCTATTTAGTAAGGGTGAGATCATGCCTTTTTGGAAAGGCCAACACCCCCCCCACTTGCCTCAAACCACCTTGTAGAGGCGCTATAGGAGTCAAAAAAACCTGTGTGTGCTTATAAAAGGAAGTTGTGGCAAACACTAACCCTCCTCCTAACTTTTGAAAACCTTTTCCAAGTGAGCCTAACATAACAAGACCTGCTGTTGGTACCATTTGAGCCCTTTTTAACTCTTACCTCAAAAACTTAGTTGTCCTTATTTATTAAGTGTATTTTTTTTGTAAGCTTTAGCAAGCAGCATGAGTCTGAGCACCTTTCCTCTCCATATGAGCTTGCTTGAGAACAAACACACATCAACCTCTGCCAATAGAGAAGTGTCCAGGAAGGTAGAACTTAATCTTGTCAGGCTCTCAACATAAAGCTTCCAGCAGATTTAGGGATCAAATGTCTAGTGGGAAATCTGTCAGGCCTAAAGCTGAATGGCTTGTACCCATTTCTCCTCCTTTTCTCCCATGCACATGTACTCCACAAAGGTGCACAGGTATTGTCTGAGTTCAGAGCTCTGGGCTAGTGAGTTATGCTTGGTCTAAGGCCTAAAACCTCTAACCAGCATGACCCGCAGCTGTGCTGGAACAGCTCTCAAGAATGCCGGTGGATCAGGTATTAGAGCTTGGTGGATGTAACTTTGACGGTTCTCCTCTTGGAACTGGTGTGTCTAAGATGACTTTAAGGCAGGGTTTTATGTAGCTCACCAGAGTGCCGCCTCTCATAGATCCTTTCTGGAATAGGTACTTACCTGGCCTAACCTCGCAGGCCAGATTTAAGATTGCTTCAGCAATCTCTTGTTGGCAGCATTCTTTCTGCTCTCCAGAGTTTGAATTCTCCTGCAGTTTTTGTGTGTGCTGGCCAGATGACATAATTTTGACATCACCTTGTGTGTGAATTGCTCAGGAGCTGTGTGTGGCTGAAGAATGATTAATCATTCAATATATCCTAAAGGAAGGGAGGCCTACACCATCTACAGGATGTGCCAAACCTGCTGGGAACACCTCTGTCCTGGCAGAGGCAGGAGAATATCAAGAGGTTTTGGATGTTTTCTGCTATTTGGAGGTGTCTGTTTTGAAAGAGAATGTAATACAACCAGCAAAGTTGCATCCTGTGTTGTGGTCTTCGATAAAGAACAAAGGAGAAAAATTGAGTAGCTGCAGAATTCTCATGCAGTGTTAATTGTGTATAATCCTAGGGTCTCGAAAACACAAGTGAAAATGGAACAAATATTCATTAAAAGCTTATTAATCAATATTGGTGAAACTACAAGCTGATAGATCAATCCAGAAGGACCGCCAGACAGCTCTTGTGTGAAGCAGCATGCAAACACGACCACTGAAAGCATTAAGGAGCAAAAAAAGTCTCTTGTTTATACTGGAATTCATCTTCCAATGACCTTTGTTCCTTCCCAGAAAAGTTACTTTCCATTTCTGGTCAAATGTGGATTCTTATAACAGCTGGTTTTATATATGTACCCATAAATGAACACAAGAAGCCTGAGCTTTGTGAACTGGGGAGTCTGCTTGCTACCAAGGCTGTCCCTTGTGCCACCTTGCTCTTCAAGCAGCCTTTGTTGTCCCCATTGATTCTGTGAGAGCGACGGGTGGACTCTTAAGAGTGCTCATAACTGCTGCTTGTTACATGGCACCTGTTAATTATCTGTGGAATGTCAAGAGCAAGTATCAAGCTTATTTCCAGAGTGGTTTGACTCGAGGTCTGACAAGTCTGTCAGTTTAACTTCTCTTCCTCCCACTCTCTGCATCCTGCTCCTCTCAGGCGTAGAGGGATCTCCTGCTGGATATTTCAAGGACAGTGTTTGTTTGGCTTGTTGTGAGAAGCATGTCTAAAACAACTTCATTTTGAAGCTATGAGAAAATGACCGCTAGTTGCTTATGAAAACTATTAAAGCAGACCACACTGTGGGCCTTACAGCCAGGAGGCTGTCTTCTGCAGAAACTTCACCATGTCTGGGATCTGTAATGTCCTTGGAATGGGTGCCTCTTGCAAGTGCTGCCTTGTACTTGGTGGAAGATCTGTGTGTCTGTTCTCCAGCACACCACTAATGGATCAAAAGCTTTGGAGCAAGGGCATGTCTTCATGGACTGCAGCACTGGAACTCGCCATGTCTCTTAATGTCTGTGTTGTAAAGGATGAAGTAAGAAACTGAAACTAAAAGTTCTCTGTAAGCTCTTTGTCTCAGAAATGCTGCTTGTCTGGTTACTTCTTGAAGCTGGGCTAGAAAAACAGTCCTGATTCAAGTGGGTCTTCCATCATAATTCTCATCTTAAATACATGACAATAGCACAAGATTTGTTGAAGTAGATGTACATATGAAAACAATAACTGCTTGTTCTGTTAAACCAACAATTGTATTGATGTTTGTTTTGTTTTTCTCCTATAGGTTTATACCCTAGACTGTATCCAGAACTTTCTCAGTATATGGGCCTGAGCCTCAGTGAGGAAGAGGTGCAGAGAAACTTACCAGTGGCAGCAGCTGCTCAGCCACAGGGTGTAGGTACCAGTCAAGCATATTTTAGAAAGCAAAAGTAGAAAGGCTAAATATATATCTAGCATTGTAGAGAGTAGACTACTATTTGTCTTCAGTACCATACTTGACTGATAAATTAATTGTTTTAAGTAACAGTGGCTATTTTAATCTGGTCTCAAACTGAGCAGTATATTTCCCGTGTTGGGGTTGAGGTGGGGAAGAGCTGGTGGTGTGGCTTAATTTGTGTTTTGTTTTTTAAGTATAACTTCATATATACTGCCATATAGCTATTTTAAAAAGTTGAAACTCAGTTGTCTGGCTATTTTGTTTTAATCAGCAACTGGTAACACGACCTTCTACTAATTACATGGTAGCTCCAGTCACTGGAAATGATACTGGAATTCGCAGAGCAGAAATTAAGCAAGGCATCCGTGAAGCAATTTTATGTAAAGATCAAGATGGCAAAATTGGACTTCGCCTTAAGTCTGTTGACAACGTAAGTATAGAAGCTTTCTTTTGCCTATGGAGATCTTACTGCTGGATTAAATTAGTAATAAAGTTAGTGTACAGTCACAAAATTCTGTATAATAGTTGCTTATTCATTATTGGAATTTTAAAATCCTTCATTAGATCAGTAACTAGATTTCCATCTGTCCGGACTAGGATCTAAATTTACAGTGGCAATTTACTTCCATGTGTTTTATAATGCCTGAAAAATACTTTTTTTTTTTTCCACTTTCACAGAGCATGAAATTGACCTTGCAGAGCTGCTGTGATACTTGTTAGCAGTTTGGGACTTCTTGTCTCTATCTTTGTGGAAACACTGGACAGTACTTAAGTTCAGCAGTATGCAGAGAACTGCCTATGGTTTAGGAGTAGCTCCTCTTCTAGAGATTCTTGCAGTTTGTTGCTGGTGAAAAAAGTAAGGATAGTGAGGGTGTCATCTTACCTATATGTAAAGAGTAATTTCAGAGTAGGCTTTTCTGAGTTTCCCTTAACATGAACATAGCTGCAAGAAGATCCTTAGGTCTGCTCTAGAGCTTCTGTCTTTCAGTATCTTTTGATTCTCAACATGGAAAATACTACTGTGTGGGATTTTTTGTTTTGTTTTTCTTGGCAAGGCCATTTAATCTGAATGTTTAAAAAAAAAAAATTGTACTCAAGGTTTCATATAGGGTTAAAGTGCTTTTTGTAGTTCTGCTAACCCAAGAAGTGCTGGGGTTTTCCTGGGGTAGCATCTTTTTGGGTGATGTGTGTGTGTGGTGTTTTGGTGGCTTGTGTTGGTTTGGGGTTTTTTTGTTTTTGTTTTTTTTTTTAAATACACCCCCTTTTTTCTCTTCTATAGGGTATATTTGTCCAGTTAGTTCAGGCAAACTCTCCAGCATCCCTTGCTGGTCTGCGATTTGGGGACCAAGTTCTGCAGATCAATGGTGAAAACTGTGCAGGATGGAGTTCTGATAAAGCACATAAAGTTCTGAAACAGGCTTCTGGAGAAAGGATTTCAGTGATCATTCGGGACAGGTAAAGCCAACTACAGATGCAGATTCTCATTATCATTCTGAGTAATTCTGTGGGGTTTGGGTCTCCCCTTACTTGAGCAGGACTGCAGGCATAACAAAACCTCTTTGTCCATGTACTTCAAAGATCCTCAGAAATGTTCCCTTTTTTGGGGAACAGTCAAAATGGTTGTTAACTTGTAGACTTCCAGTGCAGACTTGCCTGGGTGTGATGAGGTATAATGTTTTTCAAGGTGAGCTAGTGAGTGATAGCACAAGTCAAATTTAAACTCTGAATTCGTGAGTTCTGTGCTTTTTTTGGGCACAGCTTGACTTTTGCTTTTACTAATTGAAAAAGCAATAAAAGATGGTACCAAAAGATTTGTTGTATTAATGAATACATTTGCATATTTATTTAGCATGATAGTTTCTTGTGAACTCTGCTTACATATGAATTAATGCTGGTGTTGCTGGAAATATGCTTGGTGAACCAACACAGAGCTTTTAATTGTATTAAATAATGAGCTTGTAGTTAGTTGTATGTAGTAATAATAGGTCAGATTCAACGTAAGGTCTGTAGGCTATGAGAACACAGATGATAAGTGGTATATGTCTCAAAGCTTTTTCAATGTTTATTCTTTTTAAGAACCCAGTTTGGAGGGCATGCTGCTTCTATCAGGGAAGCTGCTTCTATCACGTATTGCATCAAAATACGGTGGTGGTAGATTCCTTGCTCCATCTACTACTTCTGTGCCCAACTCCCCACCCCCTTCCTGGATTTACTAGCTTTTTAAGATACAATTTAAAGGTGTATTGTCTGTAAAGCAGTAGAAATGTTATTTGGGGAAGTCTTGTAGTCCAGAATCATGTGATCTACCTACAGTTGTTAAAACTTCCTGTGCTATTCTGTCTACCTTCTAACATTTGTAGGGAAAACTTTGTTTTTTGATAATGTTTGTGTGTGTTTGGTTGTTATGGTAGGTGGGTGGATGCTGTGTAAGATTTTTGTATTATTATTAATCCAGATGTTGAAATGTCTGGAATAGGGAAAACATGTAAGGTTTATAAACAAGTATATGTAACAATATTAACAAAATGAAGGTAAACCCAGCTACTTTTCATTGTAGCTGATGTACGAGTCTTTTGGAGTACAGTTCCTTGTTGCAAGTCAAAGGTGCTGAAACAGCGTGTGGTTCTTTCTGTGGTTTAGTAGACTGAAAACGTGGTTTTGTATTTTGAACGTCTTATAGGCCTTTTGAACGAATTATCACTATGCATAAGGACAGCACAGGGCATGTTGGTTTCATATTCAAGAACGGAAAAATAACCTCCATAGTGAAAGACAGTTCTGCTGCGAGAAACGGACTTCTTACGGAGCACAACATCTGTGAAATTAATGGCCAGAACGTAATTGGATTGAAGGTAAAATAAGTAGTATGTGGTGGGTGTGGGTAGCTGTGAGCCCTTTGTGTGCGTATACTAATTGTGTTTTGGAGAGGGAAGAGGATGGTAACGTATGGTTTAATGTTCATAAAATAAGAAAGTCAGTCATGAGGGGTAACTTAACTCAATTGGAGACACATGTATGTGTTGAGGCTTTTTTGCAGTTATTCTCTTCCTCTCTACCTGGCTAGGCTGACCCTCAGTTGTTATCTTTAGTCTAGCTTTACTGGCAAAAAAAAGAATAAGCTTCCTCCTGCCAGCCTGTGTCAAATCGTGGTAGGAATTCTGCGTATAACATCTGTATCCCTTCTCGAGTCAGTTTGTGCAAGATACTGATAAGCAAACATCTCTGAAGCGGTATTGCAGGCTCAGTGATTTGCCCTGAAGGTTAAATACCCCAAGCAAGGAGCTGTGGGTCTCTTAAGCTGCATGGAAAAAGCTCCTGAACTGCTGCTTCATTAAGACAGCTTGAGTAATGTTGCTCATGTGACTTTTTGTTTAATCAAGGACCCCCAGATTGCAGACATCTTGGCAACAGCTGGAAATGTAGTGACCATTACCGTCATGCCTTCCAGTATTTATGAGTATATAATAAAGAGGTAGGTAATAAACAAAGCAGCCGTGGTGTTAATTATAATCAAGTTGACAGTGACTGTTTTTTGTAGGTTAAATAAAATGTACTCATGATAAGGCCTAATTACAGACTTAACATGAAGGCTGGAGAGGGGTTGAGGGGAGTCTGAAAACTTGCTTAGTCTGATGTTTTAATCAAACTGCTGTGTTTTGGTTCTGTTTTTAGACTACTCGTATGCTAGTGATACTCCTCTGCCTTTTCTTCTCTTGAAAACCCTCTTCTAAACGTAATTTGACTAAACCAGGTACTTTCAAATACCTGGATAACACAAGTATTTGTTACCTTGTTACTAACATTTAGTAATGCAGCTAATTCTGGTGAGGTAGATGTGATTTTTGGCAGGATACAGCTGGGTGTTTTTTGGTTTTTTTTTCCTAATTCTTTGGCAGCAGTGGCTTTCTGCATCTAAATCTCTCCTGCAAAAACGTGGGTTTGCAGTTGCTGGAAATTAATAATGCTTCAGATATAATTGAGGGTAATTTTTTTTTTTTCTCCCTTCAGTGGGTATGCTCTTTCTACAGAACAGTTTTCCAACAACCACCTCCCCCCTGCCCTCCTTCCCTCATACCTGTGATGCTGCGCTGCTTGCGCACATGCCCACACCCTGAAAGATGTTGCTAACGCAGCTCAGTTACTAACAGAAACGTTGAGTATGGTGGGCTTCTCTCCTGTGCAGCCTTCTGTAGCAACATACATGGTGTCAAAAACAGCGGAGCAGGTGGCCAACTTTAAAGTTATGTTACGGGGCCAGCAATGACAAAGATACAGCAATTGGAAGCTTTAGTGGTCTTCTACAGTTGTCTTACGGAACTGAATGCCTCTTCCTTTTCTTTAGGATGGCAACTAGCATTATGAAAAGCCTGATGGATCACTCTGTTCCTGAAGTCTAAACTTGCGTCATGTACGTGTGTGTACATATATGTAATGATGATTCCACTAAACTCGGGCTATTGTACTCAGTGATTTCTTTCTTCTGCACATGAGCCTTTCTGGAGGCTAAGAGAAGATATGCTGCATCAAGCGTTTGCATCTATAATGGCTGGGAATGTTACAGTTCAACATATCTCGTTTATTCACAAACTGTAAAACTTGTAGCCTTATATGCTTGACAAATGTGAAATTCCAATTGTGTTTATGACTTCTTTTCGTAGGTCTTTTATTTAGTTTACTACTACTATAAGCCATTGCAACTAAAGGAACCAGACATCACTTGCAAAGTTACGTGTTGTTACCTAGAACAATGCTGTGCTTTGTATGTTTTAAGACAAATGATGAGTATTTTTACTGTTTTCTGTTTGCAAGAGTAGATTTGAAATAGCGTATTAGAAGTATGGCTAGCACTAGTTAATTTTTTTTTTTTGTTCTAGTAAATACTGTTTACACAAGAATGCCAGCTAAGCTGAATATAGCCAAAGGCATCATTCAGTAAGTAAGCGCATTAAATCGAAGTAGTGTACAGATACTCAAATCTTTTTACTACTTGTTATACAAATTGTAACTAATATGCTTATCTCTCGCCTTAACCATGTTCTTAAGGATTCACAAATAACCAAATAAATGACTGAAACTTTAGATACTCTGTGTGTGTGCGTGCATACTTCTTAAGATAAGCCTAAGGCTTGTTTAGTTGAGGTCAGTTTCAACCAACAGCACAGACAAGGTAAGAATTACAGTTTAAAATACCTTTCTAAATATGCTCACTGCTTACAATGTTGGAATGTTTTAAAAGGGTAGAGCAGGGGTGCTTCAGACGAGATGTGCTTAACTCTTCCTACCTTCACCGGTGGGATCGCAACCTGGCTCTTCTGCAAGACGTACTAACGGTAGGGTGCCAGTCATATTTTAAAACTGCTTGGGGCTTGCTGGGTGTACTGGGTCTGGCTGGGGTGGAGTTCTGGAGCTTCTTTTTTCAAAATTTATTTTATTGCTTTTCCCTGTGATTAAGTGTTTGTTAATAAAGAAAACTTAAAGTTGCCAATGTAATTACAGAAACATTCTACAAATATGCTTTGAGCATCAATTAACTTTCCAGTGACATTCTGATACTCTAGTTCTATTGTTTCTATCTGCTAGTTAAATAGATGGTCTTAAGGTCATTAAGTCAGCGAGACCTGATCAGGTTGTCCCACTACCCTGACCAAATACAGCAGTATACTTTCCTCTTCCTGTAGCCTCTAGTTCATTTCTGGTTTCCATTGCCAAAGTTTTACTTTAAAAAACCTGACTAGAGCTGGCAACTTTTTCTTGGTGTAGTATTATCTTTAGGTTTACTCTTGATCTAGTCTCATAATTTTGTCTTTGTGCAAAACAGTAATGATTTGAAAGATGGAGGCAGTATAAAACTTGGCTCTTGCCACATATCTGCGAGTGTGAAATGAGATTTTTGACCTGGGTCCGGCTGGGATGGAGTTCACTTTCTTTGTAGCAGCCGGTATGGTGCCATGTTTGAGACTTGTGACTAAAGTGGCGTTGATAGCGCATCCCTGTGTTTGCTGTTGCTGAGCAGGGCTTGCGCAGTGTCAAGGATTCCTCTGCTTCTGGCTCTGTCCCCTGTCCCAGCGAGCAGGTGGGGGTGGCCCAGATGTTGAGGGGGGACACAGTGGGGACTGCTGACCCCAACTGAGCAGAGAAAAATTCCACACAGTCTGACATCATGCACAGCAATAAACTGTGGGGAGTCTTTCCAAAGTAGCTACTGCTTGGAGACTGGCTGGGCATCAGTCTGCTGCTGGGAGGTGGTGAGTGATTGCCTCTGCATCACTTCTTTTTTTCTTCTTTTTTTCCTCTTCACTTGGTAAACTGTCTTTTATCTCTGTCCACAAATTTTCCTAGCTTTTGCCCTCCTGATTCCCTTACCATCCTGCTGTGGGGCAGATGAGTGAGAAACTTGGTGGGGGTTCAGCTGCTGGCTGGGGTCCACCCACCAGACCAGCTCACAGGCATGTTCAACTGAGACTTTAAGAAGTTAAGTGACCTGACATTAAATAGTCAAATCCCAGTTTTGGTGAGTGACTTCCTTGTCCCGGAGCTCTGCTCCAGGTTTCAGCTGTGCAATGTAGGATTTCTGAACTCAAGTGTACTGTGAAGTTTAACAGTGTAAGCTCAGCTGTGCCTGTCAAGAAGAGTATGCATGTCTTGTAGCTTCCTCTTTCTCAAATTAATTTCTCAGTTATGGTAACTGAGGGAAAATGATTACACTCCTTCGGGCTGTAGGGGTGATCAAATTCATCCTGGGAGCCATGTTAATTGGAGTGTTTGGTTACAAAATGATGTCTCTCGAACCACTGTGGCAAGCCCTTACTGGCAGTAATTGGTGACTGCACGTAGCGTTGGTATGATTCAGCCTTATAGGCATGTGGCCTGTGGCAGTCATCTCCATGTTTCTTGGCAAGCTGGTTTGCTTAGCTAGGAAATCCCTGGAGCCTGAAAGAAGGCATTATTGAAATGCTGATCTCTGCCTCTAACCCATGTTTACTTGGGAGCAGATGAGCCAGTAGAAATCCATTGGAAATAACAGGGGTAGAAACTTCACTCCAGGCACCTCCTGTTTTCCTTCCAGCTGTAGCATGCAGCAACCAGAAGTGAAACAACAAATCAAAAACGCTCCTGTTTTCATCCAGAAACTCGCTTGCACTGAAGAGTAAGCTGTGGTTAAATGTATGTATGCAGATTAACTTTGAGTTAAGCTGCAAGAAAATACTGGTCTGTATGTAACTCCTTGCACACATCTGATTCTCAAAAAAAAAAAAAAAGCCTTCCTATATATATATAATCTAGTAACCAGGTTAACTTGATTCCTCCCCCCTTAAAAAGCTAAGGCTGCTTTAGGCAATGAAACAGCTGGCTGAGGGCTCTCTTGTGTGAGCATGCCTTATAGCAGAAAGCAAGCCTCAGCTGTGCTCAAGAGCTATGCGTTGTATGCATCCATATTTAACCAAAACCAAGTTAAGGGTATTTTCTCTCTGAGGTGGCTTAAGTCAAAATTCAGGGGTCACAAACTTTTGAGGCATTTTCCTCTGGTTTAGATCCACAGGGGGCCCCTAGTGGCAAAGGAGCAAAGCTGTACCCAAAATTTGGGTAAGAAAGACAGCATCAAGAAAATGTGTGAAGGAGTGTAGTTTACTAGCACTTGGGTAGTTCCTTCATGATTTTCAAGCACATTGGCGTGTAACCTGAGTTGCAAAATTGCACATCAGCAGGAACAGAATACAAAAATAGGGTGTGCTAAAACAAGTTACAGTGCAACTTGTAAACCCAGGCTGGTACTGTAATGCAGAAAACCAAAGTCTTGTGGGCCAGGGACAAAATGTGATAGGATGGAGGTAAACAAGCAATGGGATACTTAACACATGAAAAGCTTTTAACACAATCCAGAAATCGCCTAAGACCCTTCCAGGCAAGTGTAGAACGTGGGTTTCTATGTCATCTTTGCCTACACACAGATATATTTAGGAAATAAGTATAATTAATGAAAGGTGAAGAGGCAGGGCAGACACCACTGTACAGCAGGCATGCATGATATGGCTTTTGCCACATGTGCCTCCACCACACACATTCATCATTTACATTAAAAAAAAAAATCAGTTACTTGCTAAGCCAAGCAGCTGAAATACCAGTTTGCTTTAACAACCTGCCATTACTGTACTGAAAATTAAGTTCAAACTCCAGCATAATAAAACAGGGAGTTCAAAAATAAAAAGGGGAATGAAAAAAAACCCAGCTCCTAAATATAAAACAATTGTTTTACCATGCTAAAGAAAGAAACAGCTGTGCCCTGAAATAGGTGTTAGGTGCCAAACCCAAGGCAGGATGGCTACGGCCAAAGGACTGACTGAAAATCCTTTAGAAGAATGTTTGTCCTGGACACATTGACAGGGCCAGCAGTAGAGGACACCCTTAGAGGAAAAAAAATACTGATCTTGGCTCACACTAGGGCAACATCACAACTGCAGGTGCTTGTTGCTGTACTAAACCATTTAAAGACTATCTCAAGTCTTTAATTTCAGAACTCAAGTCCTACAGAGAAAGTAAGCCTAGCACAACACGAACTTGGTCACTGGGTTAAGACAGCAATGGATTGGATAAACCCAGGAGCTGTATTTAAATTCCATCTCAACAATTATTTGAGTCCGAAGAGTTTGAGAACACCAAACAAAACATGAAGAGGCTGAGGATTGTTAAGAGCAGGATAGTCATAGAAATACTAAAAGGCAGTAGTAATAGAGCATAAGACTAACTTCAGGCACAGTATTAGGGGAAGATTTATATCAACACATTACATGTATGTGTAACTGCTCTCTGTTAGGGGATCAGTTTTATGCTTGGCTTCCTGTCAGGCTAATGTGTTAGTGCTGGTTTTCAGTAGGAAAAAGCAATATGGAATATGTTCTTATTCTTCTTTATGCCTTTGCAATAGCCACGCTTGGAGACTAGGCAGTAAACTAGACTGACCAGTGCTCAGAACAACAGCTGCCCTACTGTTCAGTGGTATTTACCATTGTAGGCATCTTCACAAGGAAGAAAGGTTGACTACACAGGGTGCACATACATGATGTCAAGAATTTGCAACTTAGTGCTGTGTCTCATAAGAATGCAAATGCTGCTGCTCTGAAACCAGTTCAAACAGCAAGCTATGATGCATTCTAAATCAAACAATGACTGCAAGTTAAGAGCTCTTTAATTACAGAAAAATAGGTCTTTAATTTCATCTCTGATATAATTTTAGACAAGCATTTTCAGTATGATAGTCCATGAAAAACAAATGCATACACTATGGAAGTTAAGAGCTCTCAGTGAAGTCATCACACGTAGAAAGTTGCAGTTGAACAAAGCTTCCTATCTGGTTGAACTTCAGGAGCTGTCATTGCACACAAGTAAGTTCCTTTAAAAGGTTTGGCTTAAAATAAGAGTTCATTTTAATGTCTGGAGGGAAAGGCACTTAGTATTGCAGTTTCCAGAACATGATTTGTTTGTCTTCCCCTCCTGTAATGACACTGTTGCACTGTTCGTTCATCCACATGGATGTTACAGCACCTGGGGGGAAAAAAAACCAAACCAAACAAGTAAATCCAAATGCAAGTCCAAGCGGTACTTGGGATGATGGATCAGAGCTTTTTAAGTTTAGGATCATCTGACCATTAGTTTGGACAACACTGGCACCACATATGCTAAGAAGGATTTTAGTAAGCTTCTAGGTGGCTGCTCTTAGTCACAGTAATCTCATGCTACATCACCTTAGCTGACTTAGGGTACCTAGAGGGGCACCATCGTTTGCAGTGTAGGATGCAGATGGCACGCTGGCTAAAGGAGTCATGGGGATAAGGGGAGGAGGTTTCTCTAGAAAGCGAGATTTTTCACTCTGCCATTTCCACTTTTCATATTAAAAGAAGCATATTCACATTTAGCATATGCCTAGAAGCCCACTTCTAATGATTCCTCTAGCTACAGAACAGTCTCTACGCAGGTCAAGCTCCAGAGCACAGGCTTATAGTAAGCAACTTTGAAACAACTGTTCATGAAGGCAGCCTTAAAAACCAAACTGAATGAAACAGAGAGGTTTTTCTCCTTCACACATTTTGGTTCCTAATATACTATACTGTATTGTATACTGAAGACTATACAGATATATTTAAGCAGCCTATAAATCCCCATCCAAAACAATTTCTCTAGTGAACTTTACTTAATTTGCTGTTAGACTCACATTCTGGACAGACTTGGACAAAGTACACAACACAGTCTATACTACACTTTATTAGGGCTACGAGGTAGAAAAATGTTGACTTCTGTGATGCTGTGTGAATTCAAAAAATCCCAAGTCACTTACCTTTGGTCAGTGTTGTAAACAGCAATATTCCTCCATTGTTATTATATTTCCCAGGAGGCTCATGTGAGCCTACTTTTAGTTCTGGTGTTCCAGATAACGCTAACATGAAGAACAGCCCACTGACTGGGCAGGTGACTCTCAAACCATTCAATACTGACAGAGCTGGAAAACAGGAATCTTCCATTCAATTTGAGAATCAAAATAGCTCAGGCATACCTGTATGTCCTTTGATTCTTTCAATAATTTTTCCTCCAAGAAGGTCCCAAGTCACTAATTCACCAGACTGACTTCCCGATAAGATGGTATTTCCATCCCATTTGAAGCACCTGCAAGTAAGTCTGAAATCAGTTCACTTCAAACTTTTGTATGAGAGACGAACATTTCCACACTAAGACAAAAAGAACTGAAAATGGGAGGTTACAAAACTGAAGGAAACTCTACCCTTTAACACAGTCTTTCTGGAAAGGTTATTCCCAAATTATTTTAATAGGTCACGACTCAAACTTCATTCCTTGACTGCCCTTACACCCAGTCAGACCTTCCCCTGGCAGAAGGATGAAGCATATTCCCCGTAACAGAAGGGGGTCCAGTCAGCTGTACGTGTGTATGGTACCCAAATGTTCTGTCACCTCATGTTCCTGAAACAATCACCTGAAGCGCAAATACTACTTTCCAGGAAATAACTGAAGAAAAACACCATATACACACATGCATATACATATGTATACACACACACGAGAAACCAACAAGCGTTCTCCATGTATGGTGGCTATATTTTTACTCCAGTAACTAAGTATTCTGTTTACCTGATGAACCATGAAGAACTGTATGCATTTTGGTTTGCAAAAAAAAGTGATCACTTTAATTATAATAGCCAATCTTTTCTTCACTTATCAAAACAAAAAGGAAGCATTGCAAAAAAAAAAACCCCAAAAACCAAACCAAAAACAAAAACCAAAAGCCCCCCAAAACCCACAAAATAAAATCAAGATTATTGACAGTAAGATAACTGTTTCTATGTTAGATATTTCAGTAGCTCAGCTGCTAGAAGAGCTGGTTAGCTACAGGTCCCATCATCTTTCATGGATGTTAAGTTGTTTTGTCCCAGTTTGGAAAGCTTGATCATAAAGCACTCGACATGCTAGAATGTCAGCCTTTGCACTTTAAAAAGTAATTAAATAACACAAAGGTGCTGATACTATTGCCCTGCCCATTCTGCTATCACCAATCATCAAGCATCTCCACAGTTAATTAAGCTGTCCATGCAGTTTCATACTCTGTATGTTCTCAGAATTACCTCTGTGGCTCATCAGTGGTTACAGAAGATATAAGCATTCCAGTTTGTACATCTATTACTTTAAAACAGCAGTCCTCTCCTGCACTGAGTAGATGTCTGCTGTCTGTAAAAAAGAAAAAAGCAAACAACAAAGCATGTTTAAACATTCAGTTCTAGTTACTAAAGCAGTCTGTGATACCACATGTTGGATGTGACATTGCCTGACCTACATATTTATAGATAATTTACTGTAAATTAAGTCTCTAAGCAAGCAATGATAAAATTGGTTCAGAGCCTAGACCACTGGCCTACAGTCTAGCATGGCCTTATGTACAAATAATAAATTCTTTATAATGGAGATGTGTGTCAACCAAAACCATCTCACTATTCCACTTAAGTAGTAATTCCAGTAACCAGGGCACATTACATGATAGCAGGAATAAGATTCCCTTTGAAACTCTCAACAGTGCATATTAAAAACTGAAATCCAACTTACCAGGACTAAAAGCAGCATCAAACACAGTCCCAGAATGACATGGCAACTGGTGCAACACTGTTGCTGTGGTAACATCCCAAACACTAATGGCCCCCTCTTTGGTTCCGGACGCTAGTATAGTACTTGCAGCATTAAGGTCGATTGTATTTACCTAGGAAGTTAAACATCCCATAATTTTCCTATTCTTTCACGTGAGCCATCTTGAGACAGGTTTTAAACATACACAAAGCAAGCCCGTTATCCATAAGATGATATTTTACTTACAAAAAGCTTTTATATTTAATGCTGTGACACCCTTAATTAAGTACAATTATTAAAAATCCTGCCTATAAAAATTAAAAGATAGGTCCCTTTGATGTTATTTTAAAATCCTTTTTCTTTGCAGAATCAGAAATGTTAATTGACATTTCAGACTATTTTTAGTACCCATACTCTCCATCTAAATGCAAGACTTGACCCTTAATGGTAAAATTCTTCTTTACTTTTAAAAAGCTTCCTAGCCATCACCTGTTTCCAGTTCTCAAATGCTATCAGAACTGTTTCAGTATTTGCCTATGTTGTGACCTGTTAAAAAACTATTAAGAAGGTTCAAAACACAGTAATTCTAAATATCCTACTAGACTGACATTAGAGACTATTGTGCAGTTACACATTTATTATTCACTGCACATCATGTGTTTATATATTTACAGTGAAATTCACAAATATATTTTATTGCATAGTAAACAACTCTGAGGAATTCTTAGTCTTCATTTTCTTGCCTTTGACAAAAATACATTAAGAAGCTGTAACAATGAAAATACTTGGGAAACATTAGTCTGTTTTCAAAAACAAGCAAACAAAAAACCCCAGTCCTCCCTGGAACTTTGTGCACACAAGCTGAGCAAGACAAATCAAGAAACCTCTCTTTATACTGTTACTTCAGTCCCCAGGAGTAGACCTTTTAGCCAGGGAAGCAGGGGACACCGGTACAGGACACATCAGACAAAAAAAACCCATAACAAAACAAAAAACCCCTACACACACACACTTCCCAAAACAAAACACCCCCTCAGCCCCCTAACCCAATCCTTGTGCTTTACCACTAGATCTTGACTTTCATTTTAAATGGGCAATTGCTTTTCATACTCTGAGATACTATATTCACATACTTACACTAACATCATGTTCTAACTCTGCAAGCAGTTCGAAGTGGTGTTTTTTATTGCTCAAGGTCTCTCCAGGAACACAGTGCCACACCTACAACACAGATATTTAAGTTTGCTCAAGGAGGCGTTAGTATAACTCTGGATGAGCTTCTTCAGTACTGAATTCTCACATTACAAGGAAGGCTGCTTGGGTTAACTGTGGGCCTTGCCTGTGTGGCAGAACACAGCAACCACAAATGGCACCTGACCTCTTTTATCTTAAGCAGAGCCATGTATTAAACATGACTATGCTGATTCCAGATAACTCACAGAAGTCTACTTGATATCACTGCACTGGATGTGTACTTACCAAAAAGCCACACACACAAGGCTTTGGGAAATTGTTTCCTGTCTCTAACTTCCAAATTATCCTTCTACCTAACTGTAGGCATGTTCTTTAGATTAGGAAGTTCCTGGTCCACTTAGCTGAAGAATATAAACTACAAAACTATTAAAACTTAAACATTTTAGAAGCCTATTCCAGTCAAACAGTATCACCAGCCAAGGTCACAAAACGTTCCAGTTCCTCCAACAAATACAATTTGCCTTCAAACCCCCCACATTTAGAGTAAGTTAGAATGAATGACATTTCTTTAAAGTAACACTTTAGCTTTGCAACAGAGTTGAGGTAAAGCTAAATGAAGAAGATATTCTAGAAATGAACTTACTGTGATACTAGCTAAGTTATTATTCTAGTATGTCAGGTACATCCTTTCCAGAGCATTTGGCTGGCTGAGTATTACAAAGTGCCAGCTATAAATAGTTATTGAAGCATAACAAATCCATATACAAACCTTCACAGTGGAATCCCAAGATGCAGAATATAAACGCCCATCACGCCAACAGATCTTACTGACTGCATCATGATGTCCCATTAAGACATCTTGCTGTCTTCCAAATGCAATTGAATAAAAATATCTAACAGGAAAAGGTTATAAAAGCATTATGTCTTTGGAAATGTCTTTTTCTAAATAGATAAAAGCAATTTTGCTTCTACAGTTTCTAACAAATTACTAAAAAAAAGTAGAAATGTAGATACTGCATTTTAAAAAATGAATTTTTGTATCATGATCTAAAACCATAAACATAATGGCCAAGGCACTCAATAAAGTCAATAGGAAGTAAATACACACATATGATTGTCCCATGAAGAACTTATGACAGTGGTATCTCCTGGTAAGATTAGACAAGATGACAAAGCCTGTAAGAAAGAGGAGAGTAGTATTCATTTTCTTAGCCCAAATCAAACAGAAGTACGTTAACATGCTTTTGAAGAACACGAAGCATTTTAATCTAAACACACAACATACAAGTGTTATATGAACACTAATTAAGAAAAACCTTACAGGTTGGACACAGAACAGCAGGAATACTTAATCCCTGGTAAATATAAAGGTGGCACTGAAGTTCAGAAACACGTGCAGAACTGATGGATCTCATTTTCCAAAATGCTGGTGTATCAAGGACATGGTATGTAATTCTTTACTCAGGAGAAACTGGGTCAGCTCTTCAACTTGCAAGCTACTGTCAATTCGAGATACAAACAGCTAACAGAAACTAAAAATGAAGGTTTCTTTTGATGTTTGTTCTCCGTGACAGCTCCTTATGAGCTCGGCTCTTTCAAACAAATGTAACTATTGAATTCCTACTATTTTCAACAAGAAACATGCTTTACAGACAGCTGCTCAGTGACACCACCATCACTGGAAGCAGCAAGGAAAAAAAGTCAGCCCAGTGCTTCTACTGGTATCATTACTGGTCATGTTTTAGATATGGTCTTAAAACAAACAAACAAAAAAAACCAAACAAAAAAACCCCAGTAAGCTGCTGGACTGTTAAAAGACTACTGCTTCTAGCATTGCTGCAACAGATCAGCATTAAAACTACAGAGAAAGGAAGAATAAAAAAAGAGGATACAAGGCCTCCTCATGAAAAACTGACTTTCAGCTTAGGATTCGGTAAAGAGCTCCCTTTTTACAGTGCCAAGAAGCAACATTCCTAAGTTTGCCTTGGCTAAAGCATTAGGAATTGTATTTAGATTTACCTGCTAGTGTGTGCCATGGCAGGCCACAGGGTCTTGATCCTGCAGCTTACTTGGGGAACTGTTAGATCATGCTATGGCTTCTGTCTGGGCAACCCATTTGCCTTTTTTGTTCCCTCTAGAGACAAAGCTACAGAGAAGACTGCTATTTCCTAGTGTCTTGCCTCAATAAAGGACTCTGAAGATGACAATTGAGAGTGAATCTCTATGACCCAAATCTGGCCACACTGCTCAAACACAGAAAATTAAATACAGAATTTCCTTCAAAGTTCTGGTTTAGAAGCATAGGAAAAAAAGTTCTTCAGAGCTCGTTGAGATCACTGCTCATTGAGGAAAGTGGCTCAAATTCACCCAGCATAGATTCCACTCCCTGTGCTTGGCTTTCCTCTGCTGGCTGACTCACCACCTTCAAACGCTTGGGAGCAGTAAGGCAGTGCTGGATGTCAGCACATGGGTGGAATTTAAGATTTGCGATTCTGGTCCCAATGGCAGTTCAAGATTGTTCAAGGAAGACCCCTCTGCTCATCCCAGACTACCTCTGTCTACCACAAGCCCTCCCCTGGATAGCAGGACAACTCAAAATGGGAATAGCACAGAAGTAGAAGTGCAACCATTTAATGCTCCCTTCCCACGTTCACAGAATGCACTTTGTCTCCCCAGAGGCCTGACAGAGAGTCTCAATTCACTCCGCTAAATTATTCACACACAATACAACTGAGTAGGCTGGGGAAGAAAAGAGGCACTGATGTATGCTAACAGACACTTCTGAGTAGCTTTCAGAAGATTCCCAATGACCTTTGTTTTATTTTGACAGCAACCTACCATGTTTGAAAAGGACACACTTCTCTGGATTGTTTTTGATTCTTTCGAAAACATCTTCAAAGTTGAATCTGGGGATAATGGACAAAACAGAAGATAAAAGGACTGGTTTATATTATAGAAACTAGTAATTTTGCTCCTGGTGGAATATTCAAATATCTTACTATGAAAATCAGGTATATATTTCTCATAGTCTTTAAGAAACTCATTTATAGAGGTTGTGACTTGAGCCTGGAACTAGCCTGTTCTGCACCAGTTACAGATGGACTCACCTGTGCCTGTCAAACTCTAAGAGAACTCTGGTATCTGAAGGGGGAAGCTACCACCTTCCCAAGCCTAGATGTAGATATTATTGGAATCCTTACATCAAAGTGATCTAAAACTTAACAAATTCAATACTTAAGCTATTCAATTACAGGAAATATATATTTAACCTAATTTCTCTACCAGGTGGCTTGCAAAGTTGACAATCCAAAAGCCAAACAGAAGTAGCCTTTACATATAAATACTGAAATTCTCTCAAACAGTAAGAAGGAATTGAGCATGAAGTGAAAACAAGAATCTTGCACTTGGCGGAAGATTAGGGCCACTCCTTTCACGACAGTAAAAAAACAGAATTCAATGATTCAAGAAACGTCCCATTTAATGTTGTCTTCATTTTGCTCTCAGTGAAGATATTAACAGGATTCAACATTAACTACATTCCAGAGTTTCATGCTATTTTGTTCACAAAACATAAATGTGCATTTACACTGCAGGTTCTAGTAAATACCTCTGCAATAATACTTACCCTGGGATGTAGTGAAAACAGAAGACCCAGTGCAAGTGACTGCTATTCCAGTAACTGCCCTGTTTAATACAAGTAAACTGATAGGTGATTTCATAGGTTTTGAAAATTAACCACCACACTGTAAATTGACTATACTTGAAATTTGTTATTTGATCTCTGTAAAAGCCAAGACATTCATGAAGATTAAAAGCACTACAGTGGCATGTTATATGCTTACAGACAAAAATATACCTTGATATAATACATGAAACACCAGTACAGGTTCCCCATATTGTTCTGAGAGAACTTCATCAGAAAGGACATGCCCATGTGAGGGGATAAATAGTTTCACATTCAGTCTTTCCAACTTGGGATTAGCTACAAAAAGAGTCAGGAACCTGCCTACAAGCAGATACTGAATACCTCAAGTGTCAGGAATCAAGACTTGCATAACTTTTCTCCTCGAATTTGACATTGGTGAAGCCATTATAGTCTAGAAATTCAGTCATATAGCTTATGTCAGGGAGTTAGTTGTTAGGAAGCACTGAGCATTCTGCACAGCCAAAATTCTGTTATACAGACCTGCTTTTATTTTTTTCTCAGCAGTCTTCAGAAAAAAAAAAAATAATAATCAGGAGCTGAAATTGTAATCTGTTGTCATGATCAGGGCTTCCCTAACCCTAACAACCTGGTAATAGAGGCCCTTTCTCGGTACAAATATTACCTTGTTTCCTGGACAGGAGGATGTTTCTTTTCTAGATTGGGTTAGTCACCAAGAACGTAGTTGCACTCAAGGTAGTAAGAAATCCTCCTACTAGTCCAGCCACTAGGACAAGGGATGGGGCCAAAGGAAAACTTGTTCTTTAAAATATAGCTGCTGCTGTTCATCGTTAGATGACTCGTGGCTCCCTAGGAATCCCTCAGAACAGTAGTTTCATACCTGGATTAACTGAAAACCTATAGCTGGAGACTTAGCAAACTGCTCATACAGCAGCAGCTCAAGGTTTACAGTAGTTGGACTTAAGTGGTTTAACCTTTCAGATCAAATGGGATGAAAAAGAAGTTAGGTCCTCCTGGGGCTATAAATAAATAAAAAGTCTTTATCTGGCTGCTTTATCTGGTATCACAGTTTTAGAGAAGGGTAGTCAATATCTGCTTCAGGTACTAAAATAGTAATGAACTTAGCTTTAGATTCAAGCTGAAAAATACCTTTTCTGGATTGATAACCCATCATGTACTCAAACTCATCTTGTGTAATCAAATCAATGAGCTGCCTCACAAAGTATTTACCTTAAACCCTAACCCATCATTCAGATTGACAAGCAGATCCACACCCTACCGCCCCCCCAATTAAAACGAAACAATTTTGACTGTGAAAAGAAAAGAATAGTACCTACTCTTTGTGAATTTTGTACCGCTCATCTAATTTTAGTTTGGAGATATTGCTCCAAGCAAGTGTTATACTTTCTTCTGTCAAATCCTCAAATGATTCTTCATTTGGAGAAACTGCAGTAAAATGCCAAAATAAAGTTTTATCACAAATAGAAAATAAAAAAAAAGAGTTCAAATACCTAGGTAGCTGAAGTTGCAAACATAAATAGAGAGTACAGAAATCATGCAGAGCTCCAGGAATAAGAATTTTTGGCTAATGCAGAGGGTGACAAGATCACTAACCTTTTACCAGATCTCTTCTTGAATGTATGATCTTACACAGTCAAAAATATGATCTCCTTTCCAAAACCAGGGGGTTTTAAACTGGAGACTACAGAATTAAGTTTCCAAAAAACCAAACCCCAAAACTTTTCTATAGAGATGTTTTGGTGTTCCATTGTGATGTCAAGAGCTTTCCAAATGGAAAAGTACCAGGAAAGCCATCTACTGCTACAACTCATCATGTGCTTTTATTATTCTATTGCATTCTGTTAAGAATGCCACAACTTCATTTCACTGCACTGTTGCAAAAGTTAAGGGATAAAAAAAAAAACAAACCACAAAACCATTGAGACAATTAGATGTCAATTGCTATAAAAAGGCCAAACCCAACAGGAAGTGTTGATCTGTGAGTTAATGACTTACGCAGCATGCCACTATATCCATTTAACACACATGAATATTATTATCACCATATACAACTTCCAAAGCCACTCTTGCCATTTGGATGCTACAGGTTGCCATGCTAAGTAGCATCATACTCACTTCTGTGCTTGAAAATTAAAGACATCAAAAGGTAAGTGAATTGAAGACAACCAACTGAGAAAAACCTTTCCATGTGATACCTGGGCTGCAGATTCAGTCCACTTTATAGTAGACCACTATACATATGATAGTTTCAGAGGAATTATCAAATTTCCTCACTGAACAGAAGCCTGCGATGGCATTACATATCCTTTTCTTGAAGAAAGTTATTCAGTCAACATTGTCTCTACAGTATGTAGGGACAACAAAATAATTCCTTTATGGATTTTCACTCAGGTCATGGAAAAAGAAAAAAAACCTGAATGCTTAATTTAAGTTCTTAGGGTTTATTTAGACCAAGCTAATCGATCACCCCAAAGACACCCCTTTTCAAGAACGGAGCAAATCTTTACATAATTTAGAATGCCTGCAGATACAGTCATTGAAGCTGCTGTTGGTTTTGAAGTGTCATGAAAGGCCAGGGATTATAGTCCTCCCACAGCTTCAAAAGCAGAGGTTGAACAGTCTGAGGACGCCACTGGAACAGAGGGCAAAATGCAGGACAACGCCTGTATTTTCAAACTTGAAACTGGTCTTGTCAGCTTTTCTGTAACAGTTTGTGGATTTATTTTGAGTTGGCTTACAGGGAAAGTGGCCAAGAGAGTTGTATAATGAGGTCCTGTGGGAGAAAGGTACCGAACTTCTCACCATTACAAATCTGTTACATCATTAGTTTATCTGTTACACATTTACCTGGAGACTCAGTTATGGAAACACTGTGACTAGATGTTCGAGGCAAGCTTTTCAGCTTCGGTATTATCCTTCGGGGATGAGGAATTGTAAACAACTGTTTTGGTGTCTGTCCAAACTCCAAGATTTGTGTCAGCAGAGCTACTTTTTCATTGGGGTCCATAATACTTTACAAAAACAAGATATTTAAATTAAGCCAAGTAGGCAAGTACTTTTTTTTCCTCCCCTCCCCTGAAAGCATGGGCCTGCATGTGCAGTTGTTACAGCACTACAGACCATCACAAATTCTTACAGAACTGATTTGCCACAGATGTGATGGTCAGTCATATGACAGTTTCATAATTTTGTTTGTGTATGATGACAGTGTGCTCGTCAATTAAAAAAAAAAAAAAAAAAACAATTTCATAAAAGCCAGACTGAAGAAGTGTTCAAGTAACAATCTTTCAATGAATGCTGAAACTGAAAACCTGATGCTGGTTCTCTGAATATTTGGGAATCTAAGATGGAAGAGCTACACCATTCATGTACAGAGCACTTTAATAGCCAGCAGAGAACCTGGAGGGATACTGAGGAATTTAGCTAACTGCTGTAACAAAAACAGTCTGATTCTTGTTAATTACCTGTTTAAATCCACTCCGCCTTCATAAGTTAATGGGTGAAACACTGGAAAAAAAAAATATTATTTGTACAGTGCAGATATACAAGGCTCATTTTCTTTGTCTTGCATACCTACTATTAAAGAAAAAGAAGTTGTATTTTTTACTCAACTTGGTTATATTTAAGCAACTAAACTATTTCAGCACGCTAGAGAGTTTGACATCTTGTTTTAATTCTGGCTTTCTTACCCAAAAAAAGTTTAGGATTTCTAAGAGACTCAGAGAAAGTTCCAGAAGAAATCAGTCCTTTCATAAAGGAAGGATGACTTATTTAAGCTTCATCAAATACCCCTCACAAACCCAATAAAGACAGAAGAGGAGGCACAGTTGCATAACTGGATCTTTGGTTATTTTCTAGACAGGTAACAAAATGTAGTGAAGAACGACCATAAAGGTCTACCCATTGACATGTTCATTTGCTATGAGGACAGCAGTTACACAGTGAATTACTTTGGGGCCTCTGCATAAGAATACTTACTTTATCTTTTGACATATGTTCATCCATACACAGATCCCTTCCATTTCACTTATCTACTTAAGTGCCTGCAATTCATTACGCTCATAAAAATCTACACTGCAGCAGAAGCAGCATATTATGCATAAAAAGTGCTTTCATTTGAGAGGTAAAAATTAAGGTGCCATAATTTAAATGTTGATTTGCCATATTCAAAGCCTCTGGTACATTGTAATTGACACTTATGGTTACAGTATGATTGGATGCCAAACCCTGCAAACCTAAAGTATAGCCAATCATGATTCAAGGACATGTGGGGAAACATATTAAAACAAAAAAACAGGAAAAAAAAAAACCAAAGAAAAAACCCACCAAAAACCAAATCACATTATCTTTCCCTGGAAGTAGAAAGCACTGACTACCAAAATTAAGAGGTGCTTAGTCCTTCCCTCCCCACTGTCTTAGGAAGGTTTTCTTTTTAAACTTATTCTATCTTGTTAAGTGCAAACTATCTGAACATTGTTACTTGTAATCCTTCAAAAGGATCAGGGCTTCTGAAATAAACACCCTATAAATCTGAACTGCTAGTCTTCCTTTACCAAGAGAACATTTCCTTATTAGGTACTAGAATCTTCTTGCCTACCATCTTAAGTACATCTTCCAAGATGCAAATCACCATGAAGGCAATAGACTAGGTAAGACACTATTTCCAGTAATGAAGAACTGCATTTCCTTTAAGGATCAAGCATTCAAAGCCTAGGTTATGAACGCTCAAAACAAATCAGGCATTACAGATATGCTGTTATTTACCATTCCTGCCTAATTAAAGCATCCTTTTTTTTTTTAGTTTTTCTGCATTATAAAATATATATCTACCATTGTGAGCTGCAACTGCTTCACTTCCTTTCTGCTTGTAGCCAAATATTATGTCGATCCACTCATGAAGATGTTCTGATACATACTGACTTTCTAAAGCCTCTTGGCTCTTCTGAAGAAAGTCATCAGGACCTGCCAAGACAAAAGTTAATTAAAGGAGAAGATATCCCATTCAGTACTGGTATCCATCTCTCTTCCTCTTCCTTCTTGAAAAAGCAACGAAACAAAAAACCCACAACACCCCCCACCAAACCTCAAATTTGCTATAAAAATTAAATGCAACTGTTAATTATGTCAGTGTTTTAAAGCAAAAATTCCTTCAGAAAAAAATAGAAAGGGCATTTTTTGAGAGAAGAACCACCATCCTAGGAATCTAGATAACCTTGAATTAATTCGTAATACAAGAAGTTTGACTATTATTACCTGATGCCCAAGGGGGAAGCTCTACATCTTCAACCATCTTTCCACCCTGCCTTTTCCCCAAGTCCAACTTCAAACTGTTTACTAGAAAACTGGAATCATTTTCATAAAATTCTGGAATCAACTGGAAGAAAAGAAAAAAACAAAAAGGGAGTTTTAAGATTAGCTTAGCTTTGATCACTTAAGTAGAATACAGTTAGTGAAAACTGAAAGTTATCAAAGTTCATACGTCAAGCCCTAAAGCTGGGTAGTAATTTTTGCAGGCTTTCTAAAGAAACACTGGAAACTTCCTCCCGTTATCCTTCCAACTACTTCTAGGCTTCTTGATTACCTACAAGGCAATTCTCTGAGCTAAACTCAGAGTAACATAAATGTTTTTGACATGTAATGTGTGACATTACATCTAAGAGTATCTTCAGACCTCTCATTGCATAGCTACCTTCTCATTTTTAAAGACGTCAGGTCAGAGTCAAGAAAAAAAAGAATAGAATAAAACTAGAATGATGTTTCAGAGGTTAAGTCAATTACTGAAAGACCACCATAGCTAGCCAACCTTAATTCCATTAAATATAGACTTTTTTTTTTTAAAGTATCAGTATATTAAACTCTTTGATAAAAGAAACATTATTTAACAGTACCCACCATCTGGCAGTTAATTATTCTCAACATATTCTACAAGTTATGGCTTTTATAAGGCTCAAAAAAATAAGATAAAACTTCTATAGCTTAACTTCTCTGGATGTACTGTTGTAATATAGCCAAATCCTTACAAGATTCCAGCAGACAATACATAAAATTGCATCTTTTCAGCCTTAATCCACTCTGGTAATTCCCACTTATTCCAATAACATTCACAACGACACTTCTGTAAAACTAAAAGCCAGAAAGCAGACACAGACAAGCAATCACGAAATTACAGAGAAGGAAAAAGTTAAAAATGTTAAAGAATTCATAAAATGCAGTCAACAGCCTTAATCCCCTGCTCCCCCCAAAAACTGAAATCCACCAAACACACCCCAGCCCCACCCCAAAACTCTCACATCAACAGGAGGCATCTTGAGAACAGAAAGCCTAGCACAGATACCAACAAGGATTTGAATTGTTTTTCAGCCATTTACCTCTTTAAAATCTGTTGCACCATCCAAACAGTTTTTCCACGTTTCTGCAAGACTAGATAACACATACCAATCACACATTTGTTAAAAAAAAAATTTTAAGGCTTTGCACTCCCTTGATGCATATTTGAAAACAAAAACAACCTAGTTATAGACAAGATGTAAACAAACCTGTTGAACATTCTGTCAGCATGATCAAACTTTCCATTCTGCAGACAGAGCATGTATTCTGGAGCTAAGGAGAAAGAAAAGAAAAACATCAGCTTGCTCCAAACTGCGTCCACTCTGGAGGTAACTGTCTGCTCCAAGAGCATGTAAAAGCTGTCTTACCAACTCTAACGAGATAAAACAAAACATAACCCGGAGACGAATAATGGCTCCCATACATGAACTTAGGCTCTGGCATTTCCTGGTAACGTGTCTGCAACATATGAAGAAAGAGAAGTCTGTTTAAAATCAGCACTCCTGTTTTCCTTCAACATTGAACACATACACACTATATTTTTTTTTTTTTTTTTTTTTTTTTTTTAAGATTAGGACTACCCTGAATTTTTTTTCCCCCCTAGTGATAAAAGAAGTTCTAAATTCTAATAAACATGCAGCTTTAATCAGATCAGCAAATCAATAAGGCAAAAAAGTTGTTATAACTTATCACCCAGAATTAACATGTTTTCAGCTTTTCCTCTTCTCTCACTTTATACTGCAGTGAGTCAACTCCAAAGGAGCGCAAATAAAGACTTCCCTTTTGTCTTTCACATGAAGTTTAATGAGAGTATGGAATAACATACTGACTTAATTCAACCTGGAGGATTCCCTCCTGTCTTAAACTTCTAAGTGTTATCCCTAAAATCTATCATAATCAAAATAAAATTACTTTTACTGCAGTAAGTATGAGGCAGCTAATAAAATTTCCAAAACATTATAGTTATGTTCTGTAAATTATTTTGGAATAATTAACTTACCATAGGAGACAAAGATTTTACACAAAGAATGAAAAGCCAAGAAACTGAGGACCTTATAAGCCTATAACTCTGTGTTTGCTTACAAAAAGAAAGCCTGCCTACTTTGAGAAATGGAAATAGTTTGTGCATTATTATCTGCATGTGGAAATTTCAAGTTGGTGCTATGATGTCCATGGATGCAGATGTCCTCCCTTTGAAGTATTCTCCCTCAAATTCAGCATTTTTCTTAAATGGAAGTACTTAAGATTTCTACTACTTTGTCTGTTTAATTCATACACGTATTTTACGTTATGCATTTAAATCCATTGGTCTTGAAGTTTTATATTTCCATATGTTTATAGTATCTCAGTGCCTGCCATACAAAGGCAGTTACAATAGTTAAATGGATTTGGGGATTTTAAAAGTGAGGTAGAATATTTAAAAGCATATATGTATGTAACAGTAGTAAGAGGAAACAGATTCAAATAATTTTAAATTAGTACTGACAAAATCAGTACTGATGAAATTAAGCTGAAAATAAATGTGATATGTTTATAGGTAAGTTTGCTTCTGCTAAGCTTTGTAGTTAATTTTAGATATCTACATAATTCCCAAAGCTTTCTTGACAAAGGTCCTCTTATTGTCAGTATGTACAAGGCCCAAAACACATAGTACATAAAAGCCAAGATATACATACCAATAATCTATCCAGCCTTTCCTTATTCAGGGCACCAATTGGTTTACTAAGGTCACGGAATGTTTCAGGCTTTGTCAGATCTAAAAAAACATAGTTAGACTCTATGCATTGATTCTACTCGACAGGAATGTACTCTAATCAATATTTAAAACCAAACCAAAACCAAACCTTGAGCAGCAACAAACAAAAACCAACACAGAACCCCTCCAGTAATCTTCTCTGCTCCCTAACTGTAAAAGAACAAAGTCTTACTGTAAATGGCTACTCATCTTCCTTCCAAGTAGACATAATCTCATACCTCTTGCTTAAGAGCTAGTAGTTACAAACATGTGACAGCTATTTTAACTAACATCACCTAGTCAATACAGGTCCTGCTACCTGAGGCACAAAAGCAGGTGGTATCATCTTTTTCCTACTCATTAACTGTTCTGTCAAGCTACAATTACGTTCCACCAAACAATCAGATTGGGGCGTTTGAGTGGGTGCTGATAAATACCATGAATCCCCTACTCTAGTCCTTGTAGAGGGACACAATCCTCAAAAAGACAAGTTTCCAAGACAAATTCCACATTTACCCTTAATCAGAGAAAGTGTTTGAATGCTCAGTACTGCAGATTTTCAAAGTGACCAAGCAGATGCTTGGTACATACTCTGCGTGTGAAGAGTGAAATATTTAACAGAAAGAGGTAAGGTATTTTGTCCACTAACTCCAGAGTAAGGCTAAGTGCACAAGAAAACATTTAAGATCACTAATGCCAGGTTCATTTTGACAAGCCATGAACTTTACGAGGTATATAATATATAAAACCCTCCGAGACATTTCAGGTTGGACATGAGGCACTGGCATGTCTTTTTGTATATACATACCTAATACTGAACTAGAGTAGTCTGCTATGATCCAGGGAAATACAGGATATTGGGAAAGATCATTGCAGCTTCTATCAGCCAGATTGTTGAGATGAAGAAGATACTGGTAATTTGATAGATGTCCTCGCTGCCATTGTAACATATAACTTTCAGCTGTATGCTCTGTTACATGATTTTCTAAAATAAAAGAAAACATTAATACGAGCTTTGAGGTTTGGAGTTCCACCCCCAAATTACACTGTGATTAACATTATGCAAGGTAGTATAAAATAATTAAGGGCATAGTTGTTTAAAAGAGCAAGTCAGAATTAAGTGGTAACTTCATGTTTCAATAGCTATCATACTTTATACGTTTTTTAAGATCTGTTCAAACAGGCCTAAGCTGCATTCAATAACAACAATGTCATGCAGAGGAGTGCTGAAACCAAACATAAAAACAGTGGATGGGAAAGAACTTGAACATTTATGGAGGTATAGAAAAATATTTGCAGACCATGAACAGCTCTCTTGGCAATCAGGCAACCTCTAAGTTTTCAAATTTCTAGTAGTTCTAGAGTCAAGAAAAAAAATGAAATGTATTTTCCTACTGGACAACTAAGGATGCTCAGTAACAATGACTAATGGAAAGAAGTCATATATGTATATAAATAGGATTCAGTTTCAGAACCACTGAAACAGAGAGACTAGAGGAATATAAAAACTTGACCACCACTCAAGAAAGTAGAAATTATGCACCCAGAGCTTCTGTCTGAAGCATTAAGCAGGGGCTCAAGAAATTCAAAACCGCACTACTCTCTACTCAATAGCTATAATACAAAGGTATGCTGCTGGACAACAAAATGACCTGGGAATATTTATTTCATTCTGTTCCTCCACCTTAAAATGAAATTAAATAAGTTTCTTTGTTATCTTAATCTGCTCTGTGTGTGGCAGATCTATCAAGAGAAATGGAGGGGCTGCAGGTAGTTTTGCACAGGAGGGGTGTTTAATATTTTTTTTAATTGTTCCTTCAATTGATTCAGTTTACAGCACCTTAGCAAGTGCCTGAAATAGCAGAACTGAAGGACTGCAACCATGCCATAGTGGCCAGAACCCATCCAATCATCAAGTCATCACAGTGAAATCACATCCTTGCCATACAAAGCACTATACTGCTCACTTCTGCATGCTTGTTTTACTGTATCTGTGTTACAGGCCACTCTTCCTCCTACTTTAAAGTCTTTAAATACCTTTTACCACCATTTGCTGCTGAAGACTACAACACAAAGCTAAAGAATTAGGACTTCAATGGAACATCAAATTATTCAAATATTAACACTACAATTATTAAATAGAAGGAAAGGAATTCAGATTAGGATATGGCAGGCCTGTATTTTAGCTCAGCATAGGCTAAAAAAAACATATTCTGACCCTCTCTTCAGCTTAGTACCTTACATTCTATAAGTAAAAAGCGTTAGCACCTTCAAAGAGAGGATCTTCTGCTGTCAGGGACAGCTACTGAGGTGCTACAAACACCTTTAGAGAAAGAAAGGGCTCACCCTTTTTCTATTTCTAAGCTCCAGCAACAACACCACCATAATCTTCATCTGCACCTTGAAATTTCATCTTATGAAAGTCATCCAGAAAACAAAGTCTGAAGCAGGGTAACAGCATGCAGTTATTTCAGTAAGAGAGAAAAACATGTCAGAATCCATTTCCTTTTTAAAGGGAAAAATCTAGAAAACTAAAACAATTCTCGGGGAAGTGATTGTTCCTTTGTGGCCTTTTCACTTCGCTTTGTGAAGTGGGGAAAATGTCAACTGATATTTAAACAAATTCATTAAAACTAGAGCTCTGGTACAGTACCAAAATGGTGTGAAATTTACATAAAGACTTTAATTATTGGCAGTAAACATGAGTTTCAGTTGTAACAGCATTACAGAAAAACTGTTAGCTTTTTCTCCTTTAGCCTTTCAGAAAGTTTCTGTTCATGATCTGCAAAAGATACATGTCGCTTTCTAGGAATTACTGCATACAAGATTGAATAGAAATAAGAATTTAACTGTTTCAGAATGGTAATTGTCATCAACCACTGCTAAGTCTCAGGAAAGTTTGGGTATTTATGTGTGCACTGGAAATCCACCGATTACAGGAACTTTCTCAATAGGATTTTTACTTGGACTTAAGCGGGGGCCAGGGGATCCACCCACAAAAGTCAGCCTATATTCTTTAAGCAAAACACAATTTAGCTGAGTGGATCTTGTTTACCCTTTGCTTTGAAGATGAAGCATTTTGTGGTTTTTTTGTTGTTTCATTTGTTTGTTTGGTTTGGGGTTTTTTTTTGGGGGGGTGAGGGTTAAACAGTGCATATCAAGTTGTAAATCAATAGAATTAGTTTCACCTTAATAATGCTATCTCAGCTTTCATACTTAGCTCTTAAAACACAAACAGAATATACGCAATTTCACAACATTCATTCTGAACTTTGCTTACTTCTATCAAGAATTTTTAGGGCTAATACATCTGTTTATTCTTTTTATTCTTCCCACAAATCAACAGAGTAAAACCCAGACATATTTCCTCTCACAAGGTACTATGGACTACATTAATAAATTAATACTGCAAACCTATATATGTTGCAATAAGGAAATAGAGCTCATCTCGATCTTGATAGTTGTAGAATTTCAAGTAGATGTCAGAACATAGATCATTTTCTGTGCAAAATACTTCAAGACCCTTAGAAGTTAAGGGGGGGAAAAAAGTAAATGAGAGCAATTACTGACAAGCTGTAGTATTCATGTTTTTTTACAGAATATTCCAGTTACTAATATCTAAAAGTTAAGACTCTCAACTCGGTAGCAGTTTTGCCCACAAAGTCTAACACTGATCTTTCCTATTTCCAATCATAAAAGCATTCATTTTACACCCAACTGAGCAAATAGCTTCACAGCTGTCCATAGACTGGCTCTGTCTGGATTGATTAAGCACAGGTAATATACTTTTTTTTCCTAAGCGAATGGAGTGAGGCAGAGTTAAATGTCTGTTTAGTTTAAATGTATTTTGAGACAAAAATTTTGTTCAAGACTGAAATTTCAGTGCCAACACTGAAAGCATACAACTGAGGTTCCACTGCAGCACTCTCATCATCCCTCAGTCATGTACAGCAGGACTCATCACTCCACATTAGTCTCAACCTGAACCAGTGATCAAGCTCCCTCCATGAATCAATCCAGAGAGAAAATACACCATGAGACAGCAATTCATTCCATCCCAAGGTAGGTGTTTGAGATAAATGGAATGGATCGCTCCCTGGAGGTATTCCCTCCGCCCCTTCCCCTACACTGATTGCTTATGAAAGAAATTTTTCATTCTTGACAGAGTTCGCTCTTACTGTTTTCATCTTTTTGACAACACAGGGAACTAAAACCCAGAAAGGATCTTTGAGTGCTGTTCACGACTTAATCCAGAGTTTTTAAAAATATGTAGCTTTTCCCTGATGATGCAGACAGTTTCAGCTGGTCATTTTAAGAAACTATATATACAGCAAGACAAAAAAAATATGTATTTGTGCTTACCAGTGGCATTAGGCCATGTCTTCTTTTATAGATGCGACGCACATTTTGCAGTGTTATTTGTACTACTGGTTTCTGTGGGGGGCGAGGGAGGGGGAAGAAAAGATGGAGACATTCCAGATGGTATATGTTCTTCTACATTAACCTCTCTAGTCAACCTCAAATTTCTCTTGACTAGAGACACTAGCAATATGAAAACAAAATCCATCCATGTCATTTAGCAGTGGTACAGTGGCACTGAGGAGTTACGTTAAAAAGAGGAAGCTTGTCTTTCCTGTTGGTTCTTGTCCGAGTAGCAAAGCGGTTTAAGAATAAATAAAGAATAGTGTATTATCACCAGAGTCTGTCGCCAGTTATAACAATCATGCAAGCCAGGAGCAGAACACAAGAAACTGTATTCAAAATAAGGAAGCCATAAGGCTGCTGGGCAAACTGTTTGCCAATGGTGGCATCTGGTGGACGGAAATTGAATGGCATTTTGTCATCAGCTGTGAAACACACTTTCCTTGTCTGGACATACTTTTAGTGTATTTAGTGTATACAGCAGTGGCCTGCTAAGACTATGGCTGCTATTTCTGTGACAAAGTTCCAAAGCAGTAATCTGCAACATGCACTCAGTTTTCCTCTAGAGAAATAAATTATCAGCTTAATAGAAAACCTAGCTAAGATTTTCCAATATAAATTAAGTGTATATTAAGCTCTCACTAGGTAGGAACAGAATTACAGAACAAGATTAAGAAATTTATCTTCATGAAATGTTACAAAAAGTGATCTTTAAATATTAATAGAGAATGACCAAAGGAAATTTTGTGCTATGTTAGTAGGTCAACTTTAAGCAAGTTAGCACAGAGTAAAGCCTCAGAAGTAGAGATCCGCTGAATGCAACAGAGCAGCACAGATCAAAGAAAAACTAAGAAGCTTCTGATCATAAGTGAAAATAGAGTCTTCCTGGAGATGTGCTCCATGTGCATTCAAGAGGAATAATACAGAAAATGAAAACTGTCCACTAGAGGGGCAGCGTGCTCACATCATATGCAAGACCATCTATGAGGCACTTACAGGATATCCATTAAGAGGCTGGAAGTACAAGTTAGCATCAGTAACACACACATGCCCTGGATTAGTCACCAGTGGTGTCACCATTTCTGCTTTACATTCCATATGCAGCGTTTCAGAAATGCTTTGAAATCTACAAGTGAAGAAAGGGAGTAAGTTTACCTCCAGTTCTTACTTAGGCAGAGCTACCCTTAAATTCTTTAGAAAGGTTTCAGGTTAGCTTACAACCTTGGGACATCAGAATGGGGACGTCACTAAGCCTATCTGAGACATGAAGAAAGTTCTCTGTTGAGACCTCTACTTCAACAGGCACTCCAGAAAGGAAAGTTGCTATGTTCCACACCACTCTCAGAGCAGTAAGCTTCTATACAGAGTTTTATTTGGCATATATTGATGCCCAATTTGCAGCAAATTCACAGATAAACAGAACAGTTTGGAGAGATAAAAAAAAAAAAAAAAAGAAGTAACACATTCATCTTCACAACACAGAATTTCCCATTCTCCATTCCAGATGGTTCAGAATACAAAGATACTCTTTGAATTAGAGAACTTATGCTGTCCCAAACTAGCACCTATTAAATACTGATGCAGTAGACTAATCAACCAACAAGCTGAAAATAATTTCCCAGTATAAAGTGATTAGAAAGATACCTGTTTTTATCAAATGAAGTTCTAGCCAAGCGCGACTGCAATATAGCAGTTATCTAATGTGGAGGGAAAAAAAGTTAGTATGGTCTATGATTAAATGCAATTAGAATTTCATTATTAAACAGTGATATCAGAAATAATCAGATACTTACCATAGCAGCTTGATCTCCCATCTTATCCAGACAAGAAGCCCTGTAAAGCTAAAGAACAACGAGCTTTAAGTGAAATAGCATAGAGATCTCCCACACAGCTCAGAAGTCAATAGAAACTGGGGGGGGGGGGGGGGGGGGGGGGGCTTTAGCATTCTTGGTGACAGAGTACTAAAAGAGCTATTATTATTTCTTTCTAAAGTAAGACATGTTTGTTCATTGTTACTGTCATGTTATTACCTTGTCTATATACTACCACCCTGCATAGTAAAAGCTAATATGGGTAGCTTACAACAGCTGTCAGAACTAGATGCTTTCTTCAACTGCTACATTTTAAAAACAGATACTCCAAGAATTCCACCTTGAGAAAAAAATTTAAAGAAAGCTCTTCATTAATTATCATAAAAAAAAGATGCTGTGATGAGGTGTGTAGTGATATCAAATATCCACATACCTGATGTAGAGTTTGCACAACATCTCCTAGTTTCCCAGCAACATCAAGTTGGAATAAGTGTTCTGTTCTACCCTAAAACCAAAAGTACATTTACTACAACTGAGTTTAAAATAAAGCTAGGTGAAAAAAAGTTAAAACTAAAATCAAAATACTCTAAAGCCTGGTCAAAGTATGCTATCAAAGGCTGCAGTATACCTGAAACATTCCAAAAGGCAGACGTTAAACCTGATTTTTTTCTTTACAAATATATCTTCCCTGTAGTGAGCTCTTTGTGCAAGTATTTAGTCCATTATTTAATACAATGCAACATATTAGCTTTGAAGTAAACAAATTAATATGATGTAAACATCTGTAAATGTAGAACTAGTACCTGCTCTATTTTTATATCAGGTAAACACATGTAAACATAGAACTAGTGAATGACATATTACATTTAAACAGTTACTGTATATCTTTTAGACAAAAGATACAAGCCCAACAAATCTTTAAAGACTAGGCTATAAAAGTTAACAGTCTCCTCTACTTAAATAGTTTTGAGCTGAAAAGATACCAAATCCAATCACAACCTGTTTTGACTTGTCATTTAGAAAAACCTCACTAACACATCACCCATGTGTATGTGTATGTGGCATATTATTTTTTCCCCACAATGTTTTCCCAGCTTTAAGTGTCATTTCATAGCACATATTTCTGGTTTTGACATAAGTATATTAAAAGTACGTGCATGGATCAACTGATACTAACTCTTACACATAACTCATATTTAGCAAAGGTCATAGGATCCCTTGATGACCCCTGAATGTAGTGTAAAACTGTATCAACACATATCTGTAGGGTTTTGTAATTTTTAGGGCTAGTAAAAAAAAAAAGTGATCAGTAAGACTACATCAAGACATTGATCAGTGGATACAGTCAGATTAATTTAAGACTGAAGGAAAGACAACATGGAAATCTGGATGATCTTCAGTGTAATGTATGTGAACCGAGCTGAACTGACAGCAATTCAAGAGGAAAGCATGCTTCAGGAAGCAAATAGAGCTGGAGTAAAGGGAGACAAGTAATTCAGTAGCAATTTTGATAAAAGCCTTGCAGCATTTCACCCAGAGCATCATTTTCCTTCAACAGGAAAAGCACGGCTCTCAGAAATTCTAGTGGATGGTCTACAAGGATTGCTTACAGCCAACAAAGTAAAAGCTTTTCTGAGCAGTTCTCTCTGTAGCTCTCCAGCAATATGCAGAGACAGTAACTCAGTATTTTGTAATTGATCTGAAACAATCAATGCAAGACATGGAAAATAAAATGTACTACCAAATTCCGGTACTCAGTGATGCACCTGGAACTGGCAATGATTCAAGTAGAAGATATTTAGCAGCAACAGAAAAAACTCTGAAACGATTGAAGGTAAACTAGATTTCTTGTTTTAATATGCAGAAACATAGCTGCACTTTTGTGAAGTAAATTGTAATAGTTAACTGCCAGGAGTGTTTTAGGTATGAATGAATCTTGACTTAGGAGAAAATAAAGTGAAAAGCCTTCCAAGCACCCCTTTTGATTCTTTTCTTTTTCACTGTGTTGGCAATGTGATAAGATATTTGTATGATACTTAATAAATCTTGCACATGGAGGCAAAACAGAAAATAGAAGGACTAGAAGAGAAAACAGGTTTAACATACAAAGAATGGCATAAAGCAAACCAACAAAGAAAATTTAAAAATCCTAGTTAAGACACAGATCTAATCACAAAACCAGCCCAAAGCAGCTGTTGAGAGAACAGAGATCAACTCTTGCCTCTGCTGTTCATTATAGTAACACAAATTTATGGACTCCATCATTCTTGAAATTTCTTACTTGAACAACTATGTTGAGAAGAATAATGCTGTCTGTTTCAATTCTTCGGCAAATATCGTGTTTAATGACTTTGCATTTTTCATTTTGTGTTTGTGTCTTAACCCATCTCACATTCCAGGCGAAAAACCCTTACTGCCACGCCTTGAAGCGTCCAGAGTCAGAATCAGAGCAGGCCCACCTCATCAGCAGAAAGCAACCAGAAGTAAGCTCCAATTTCTGCTGTGAGTGGCTTTATCTGCCATTTCTTTGAACTGTGAAGCACTCAGCTGAGAAATATCAATTAGCAATCTCTCATCTCAGGTGTGAGCAGAACTGAGGAGAAGCCATTTAGCCAGGATGCAGTGTCCACTGAATACTAGCAGCCAGCTGACAGCTCTGACTGTTGAGCCCACAGAGCTGCAAATCAAGGTAAATGCCAAGCGTCAAGTCTGCAGTATGTCCTCCAAGAAATATCACAAACCCATTATGGAAGAATTCAGACACTTGTTTTATCAATATGCATAATTACCTTTTTTTTAAGCTTTATTGTCATATTCCTCAAATTATAATTACCTTACTCTTTCAGAAATGAGAACATAAATCCTTGCAAAACATTAGCTTTCTAAGAACAGAAAAAAACCCCATACTTACTCTTACTGTTTTATAGGGTGCAATAATGTTTCTTTCTTTAATGAGAAAAACCTGAAAGAGTAAGAGATGTTACAGTTCCAGTACTTAAAGAATAATAAATCAGAAGTACTGATAAAGACAAAGATAAGAACACTGTTTAAGCAAGCAAAACACTGGGTTGCAATATCCTGCTTTAGCTATCCCAGATAAACCGCAGAAAAACAATGACCTTTTACAGCAGCTAACTGCAAGTGGGGCAAGCGTCCAATTTAGTTGAGAGGCTTACTTATGTAGTTTATTAGTGGGTTTTTATTCTAATCATATGACCTTCAAGGAGTTGCAACATTAAAGCCAATATGCACAGCCATCCTTCTAATTCCCTTCAGTGGAAGGATCTTCCCCCTCTTTTCTTCTGGTGGCTCATGCCTTTGGGGTTCTGTCCTGAGGGGAATTGCCCCACAAGGGAAACTCACAACATAAACTACTGTGTAAACCTTCTCGAATGAAGCTCTTCTTCCACTGCCAAACATTTAGCTTCTGGTTCCAACCACCATGAAGACCAGATTTCCTCTCTCATCCACAGCATGGTTTTGAACAGTTTTGTTTCTCTGATGCTATTCTCACATCTGAGAGGATCTTCCCTCTCCCAAGCCCAGATGAAACTACTCTCCTTCTTCAGAACATTCTCACAACTCCTATAGAAAGACTTGACTGCTAGCACATTGGTTTGTATATATCACCTTGCTACCTGCTGCCTGAAAGAAGGCAAGCCAGAAATAAGTTGTGGTTTTGCTCTGTTTGTAGGGAAGGCTCAGACTTGCTAAATCTCGGGCCTGTGTGTAAGACTTGGGATTGGTTCTGAACTGCACAAACCACACTGAACTGCACTACCAACTGTCTTCTACTCCATGGCCCAAGAGACTTGGCCCTTTTCCAGTGCCTTGGGTTTGTTTCCTACAGCTAGCATACCTGCAGGTCTACACTCCAAGGCATTGTGGCAGCAGCCTCAAACCAACAGCAAATATTAAGCTTGCAAGAACAGATGCTGTACCATTCTCTAGCCAGAAGCCTTCTGGCTGGCACATACAGCCCTCCCTCTGGCTGACAACAGAGCTGGCCTTCACCACATGACCACTCACAGCACCATCCAGCCAGAAGAAAGTGACAGTATGTTGAAGCTTACAAGCTCAGCGTGCTCTCTAAGGGCTACATTAAAAAATAATGGCAATTAGTGCCTTTCATCTGACATTAGCATGTACAGACCTGAATCAGGCCACAGGAGAATAAAAATCAGAGTGAGACACACCTGCTTTACACTCAGATTGCTCTTCTGCAGGATAATTAAACATTGTTCTACACAGAGAGCTCCAAATTACATTAAAAAGTAGGCAACACAAGTAAAGAAAAGAAAAGTAAGCAAAGCAAAAACTTTAATATACTCTGTTTATTTCCTATTTTGGAGGATTTTTCCCCCATTTTGTCTTGAGAAAAAATATGGAAATAATCTCCAATTATTATTTCCATTTGCTGTATTTTATAGCCATTAGTTTCTAAGTTGCCTGTTACGTAAAGCAAAGCTTCTTATCCAACTATGCATTAGCAATTTTTTTTTGAGCATGAAAATGCAAAAGTGTTTAAGATGTTCCAATTATTTGCTACATGCAGTTTCCCACATGGCAAAAATTCTACTTAGAAAAAATATTTATCGTTAGATCATGATTTGTCGTAAGTACAACTAGCAGTTACCTCAGACTCAGAAGTCCCTGTGCCTTTTATACAAAATACCAGCATTTATCATGCCGCCCAACTATTGTAGAACATTTGCCCAGAGCCAGGGGGATGATGGGCTAGCTATATGTGGCAGGGGCAGGGAAACGGGGGTGTTAACCACAGTTGTCATTTTAAAAGTTAAATCTTTTTTCCTATGAGATGTTTTGATAATCATTTGGTCTTCAGAAAATATAGTAATGATGTATGGAGGAACAATTGCATGGAACAGTTAGAAATACCTTTTCTAAAAACACTCAATACACAAAAAACTGCCAAAACCACAAACCTTGGCTACACAGAAGCAGTTTCAAAATGAAATTAAATGTACCAATTACTTTAACATAGTCCACAAACTTCTCCAGCAGTTTAATTTCAGTCTATTCTCCTTTTTCATTCAATTCTAGAATTGCCCTAAGCTCCATTACAAAATGCACAGTGCAAAAAGTTCACTTTATCAAATTAATGACTTAATGAAGTCATTAACAGTTTGTCATTTTCAGCATCAACAGCTTCACACTAATGCTAAGGTTTTGACACTAATTAGTTTTGTTTCCAGTTAACCCCCCACCCTAAGACTTCAGCTTCGAGAAAGACACCATTAAAGAATGTAACCTGGCTCGTTTATACATCAAGAATCTGTTAAATTCAGGTCTTACCTGGGTACATACAACAGAAATCCCTCCCGATGTGTCCCTAGAATGTAAAGAAGATATTTGAAGAGATGGGCGTGTCAGCTTTAAAAGGAGTTAAGTACATATACAGTAACTCAAATTCACATACCGTGTGAAAGGGTTATTTGCTTCATTATCTTCTGGGGCTTTTATACTAATGCAGTCTCTCAGTGGTATCTGCAGCAAGTTATAAAAATACATACTCCTTAAAAGCTTTCTAAAGAGAATCTTACGTTACCAAGAAATTGTTAGTTTGCACTGGTTACCTTGATAATGGGTTGGATATTGTCATCAGGTTCAAAAATGATTGACTTCGAACAGATTTTGAGAGAGCCTCTGAATTTTCTAAAAGGAACAATAAAAGATAAAGTAGTTGTGGATGTGTTAGAGACACATGAGACTGGAATGAGTCCAGTAAATGAATGTCTGTAAGAGTTTTGTACCTTTCATCTCTGCAACCTTTATTTATAATATGATTAGCTGTGTGCTGTTCAAAGTAATATTCTTCCAGGTTAAGAAGAAGCAGTGAAAACCTACAAATAAATAAAAAATATTTATTCAAAAAGAAATCAACATTTAGTATTCTTAATAAAGCATATCAAGTTTTTGCGAAGTCTTCACTGCTTTCTGTGCCGTGCTCAACACCCCAAGAATGAATTAATTTAAATTAACTTTTTAAGAGAACAAACCCATATGGAAAAGTTGTGTACACATGAAGAAGATAATTTAGTGCTCTTCCAATATATGTAAGGTTAGATATTTGATTCTGTTCATATGTCTCAGGTGGGAACTATCCTAACATAGCCAAGCTTTCCCCCCAGTAGTTTATCCCTGATCAGTGTATGCCAGTCAAAACTTGAAGTGACACAAAAGAAGGGGCAGGAACTAATTGCTTGGAATGAAGGAGATTAGATCTTTCTGAAGCTAAGCCAAATTACATTGGTCTAAAGTGTTAAGTGAAAACACGACCACGTTTTTTACAATATAGCTGATGGACGCCCTCTGAGGAAGCATCACTTTCCTCTCCAACCACACTTCTGTGCTTCCTCTGTACCACTGCCTGGTTCAAACCCACAGTTTTGGGTTTGCAGGATCATAGTAATGCCAGTGCTGGTATGAGGTAAATGCAAATAGGCTAGATTAAATATAACATGAAACTGCGTACTCTAACAACTTTACTTTAAAAAAACTGCTGCAAGTGATTAAAACTCACTAACTTTACTAACAGGGTGAACACAGAGTCACCTATGCATTTCAGCTGTGAGGAATGCCAGCGGGTATTGGCACAGCAGGAGGAGCAGAAACATCTTCTGTCACTTCATTTGGAAGTACAACAGCTTGTTTGTGTGCAGCGCTGGTCTGATCTGCAGCAGTACTTAGTATTTATTCACATCCACGCTTTGAGCTTTTTGTACGGTATTCGTGATGTGCTTCACGAGAAACGCCTGTGACAATGCTAATAGATGCCAAGTGTCCCCAGAGCAGTGTTTAAATACCCGTAAACATGTCAAGAGTTCACAAAATGAACTGAATGTACTGAATAGCCTGCTCGTTAAGAAAGCATATTTCACAATAGAAAAAACAGCATTACTGGAAAATACATCTTGTTCAGGTAAGATTTGTCTTGTGTCTGTTATATTAAACAGAATGTAACAATAAAGGTTTACTGTAACTACAAGTAACACTGGGTCCACATACTCAAAACTGCTTTTGTGTCCAAGCCACTTCATCCTAATGCTCTGCTGCTTTTTCAAAACGGCATTATCTTTACCTCTCCTCTCTTGAAAACAGATATTTTATGATGCCATTAAAAAACAACTGATGTTAAAATGTTAAAAAACATATGAGTATATGCCGTACAAAACTCCTTAAGAAAATTCAGTACAAATCCCCAAAAGTCTCTTCAGCCTCTACTCCAGTTGCTATTATTGTATGGTTCTTGAATATCTCTAATTTCCAATGGGATTTTAGGGGCTTTGCCTTCACACATCCTTTCTCAGAAGACATAACATCAGTTGCTTTCTGTTTCTCATAGAATTCTGTTCTTCAAACTTAGTGTCACCTATGCATGTCCTATCAACAGGTGTAAACTGAATTTCCAAATTACTGAGGCCTTGGTGCCTTTGACGGAGCCCAGTCATTCTTTTTGTATTTACTTTGATCAGTCACCTTCAGCAAGCTAAAATAAAAGGTCTAGCTCCGTATTTTGCGGAAAAAAAAGCCTCACTAGGAAGAGTCTACAAGCTAAGGGGGAAGAGGAGCAGCTTCCACACAGTTACCATTAAATCCCATTTTTCAACACATCATCCAGTTTAAATTATCTGGGAAAAACTTAAAATTTCTGGGATTTTGCAAGCTCAGATCTAGCAAGCCTATCATATTTTGATTGAAAGCTTTTTAACAAAGCTACATTATGATATGTAAAGAGCAATTCACCATCAGGATGTTTTTATTTTTGGCACATATAAGCATATGCATTTAGCTTATTATCCACAAGCCAAAATATTTAAATAAAAAGAAGTTAAGAACAAAGGTAATACCCAGATTTGTTGAAAGAAAAAAAAAAAAAATCTACTCTCATCAGGGAACAGACAGTATTGACACAGGGAACAATCAGCTTCACAGCAATAACACTCCCACAGTTTTTCTTCCAAGAAAACTGGTAACACCTGGTCGATAGAATCCATTTGTGAAATTCTTTATTCTTGGGCTCTTTCCTTTGTCTCCACCTATTCTTTGACAAACTCCCCACATTTTTATATGCTTTCCAAATTCTCCTGTTGGCAGCACTGGTAGTTACCAGGCTTCCCTTTTAAGTTTTTGGTAAATGCAGGAATCCTTCATATATTTGAGATAAGCCATGGTTTTACATCAAAACATTGGCTCTGTTATTCACAGTAACTACAACATGCTTACGTAAACCAAAATACATAAGCCAAGAGAGCTCTCCTTCAAATTCTTCAGGATAACCATACCCTAGAAACTGCTGTATCTTTATACTCAACACCTTATGCAGCAATTCACTTTCCCCAAAATCAGAAGCTATGGAGTACTGGGAAGGATTTGAGTACGATTTCCCTGGCATAATCCACACTCCTGCTGAATCAGATGATTTCATGAAAAGAGTAACGTGCAAGGCATGCACAAAAACTCAAGATAAACTCTTCGTAAAGGCTAACTAGGTACTGTGGGAAATTGTAGGTTTCTTCCTTTTAAAATAGAATATTTACCAGCAGAATCCAGTTTACCCTTTTTGCCTCTCTATGTCTCCTCCACACTACTGCTCACTATCCAGTGCAGCATCCAGAGCAGCTCACTATACAGAGACAACATCACTGTAGAGCTCCCTGCTGGAGACCAGCAACCTCCTGTGCCGTAATCTCATGCTCGCTTCCTGATCTCAGCTTTGCTATCTTACGAAAAGGGTTGTATTGCTGGCAGCTATTAAAGCACTTTTCTCCAAATATTGTACATCATATAGGCCAAGTGCATTTTCCACACTTTATCTTTCCTCCCACACTCTCCACAGTCTTCCAGGTAGTCCTGCAGTCTCTTCCAAGCATTTTTGTGCTTGTTGCTACTCTCCTACCTGAAGTCCATTTATTCTAACCGCATTTTCCTACATTTTCAGGATGCTATGAGTCACTTCTGCATGCAGACAGAGCCAGACATCAAGTCTCCACAAATACAGTCACAAACCTCTACTCTTCTCAAGCATGTATTGTGACTGGGGTGAACTACGGCCCGTCCAAAAATTCTGTCACAAAAACTGCAGCTTTCAAAATTCCACCTTTCTTAGCCATAAAGTATCCCTCAAACCACATGATTTCCCTGTCTGCTTCTTCACCAGGACAAAAGAACATATGATTAAAGACATCATTAGCTAAGAAGAAATATTGTTATTCTTTTTCCTGGAGTTCAACCGTCTGTGTACATGTATCAAATATACCTTTAACTCTTTTCCACGATACTGCAAGTGTGTTCCAGCCCCCTGGAGCTTTTTGCATATCTTTTTGTCTTGCTGGTCTCTTTCAATCACTTATGACAATAGTCCCTCTTACCTGCATTTCTACAAATACTTTTTTAAGTTATGGTGTCATAACTAGAAGTGGAACCAAAACTTTCAGACTTGCATCTCAACTACTGGTGAACAAATCTAGACCAGTTCAAGTTACTGCTAATTATGAATTTTGGAGATTATAAAGCATAATCTCTGGAATACCCTTCTGGAATTTCTCAACTCATCTCCATCCTTACTGCTTAAGTATTTAAATTTAATTTGTCTGTGTTAATGATCCATAGACTTGTCAAAAAAAGGAAAAGTCAAGTTTCATCAGATGTTGCTAGAGTACAGTCAGAGCTTTTTTATCTTCACAGAACAGACTTTTTCTCACGTAAAGAAGTAGAGCCACTGATAGTTATTGTATCAACAGGGTCCCTGTGGAGAGGCATCACTGCACAGGATGATACTTCAGGCTTGCCAGGAGGTTTAACAAGTATTTACAAGCTAGCAAGGGAAGAGAACAGTCTCTGATATATTGCATGAGTAGGCAAAAACAGTGTTGTGAAGGCCTGAAAAAATAGGAAATCAATCACTACAGCTATACAATTAAAGCAATGGGGATCTTCAACATGCAGTTAAGCAGTTGGACTTTAGGCTGACTGCCTTCTCAAGAGCTGAAGAAGGTATTCCAAAGATATTTGTGACATCAAGATGACCGACATTCAAAATTTATATATTATCAACTAGTAAGTAGTCCTATGACAAGAATTTATACGCACACTTAGTATATATCAAAAATAGTAATTTAATTCTTCTGTGAATGACAGCAGGGAAAAAATCCCAACAAATAAAAGTAGGAAGAGAATGTATGATATCCTGTATAAGAAGCTGATTAAATCTGTCACAGCTGAGAACTGTATTTTGGTCTTCAGCCACTGAGCAGCTGTACTGTTCCCTGTGCTGAGTAATTAACAGCACATGCTGTAAGCCTATGACTTACCACACCGCCCTGGAAGAACAGCCTGGATCACAAAGCCAATGTCAAGTCAAGTAAGACTAAGCAAGTCTGTTCCTAGTCTACCCCAGCTTGCCTTCAAGTCTGACCCCAAGATGTAAAAAAACCCACAAACTCAGCAATTAATCAGGAAAACTGGTTTTCCAGTGAGAAGCACCGGGCAACTTCAATAACGCAATTGGTTCGCCCCCCAAAAAAGAAGAAACCTACTAAAAAAAAAAAATTTTCCCCCCAAAAGCAAACCATAAGTGTTAACTGGGAAATGTATAAAAATAATAAAACAAAAAGGATTTTTTTTTGTCCTTTTAAATTATCAGCAAGAACTAGTAACTGGAAAAAAAAAACCAACCAACACAATTCTGGTTCTAACACAAACAGTTGTGGTTTTTAATAAGAATTAAAGGAATCTTCTACATTTGCCTGCTAATCTCAAACTTTGTATTCCTGTAATACAGTAATAATCAAGTATCAGAAACTATTCTTGTTTCAGGCAAACAGAAAAGGATCAAGTCTGAGGTATTTTTCTTATCATCAGCAAGTGGTTCATTTTAATCCATTTTCAAAATGTATAACCTAATTGTTACTTGAAACTTCCCAAACATAAATGATCTAATCAGTGTTTATTAAAAAAAAATCTACTTAGAGAAGGGTAATGCTATATCTTCTCTTGTAAAGCAACTTAAATATCTGACTCAAACCCCCTTCAAATCAAGCAATAAAACTCATACCTTAAAGCATATTACAAGATATTTTTATGCTGTCTTCCTAATAAAGACACATTTCACAGGTTTATGTTCACAAATGTTGCGGTCACCGTGCTATTTAATGTCTCACAACAGACTGAAGAAGTTAGTAAGCCACAGTCATGTCTTCAGGGATCATTTACCATTTTCTCTTGTGTATTGAGCTTGACATACTAGGCTATTTAAAAAACCCAATATATTATTTTGAAAATGACATAGATAAATTAGACAAGATTTTCAAAGAAAGCTCAAACCTCATGGAAGTACCTATAAGGGGTGAGAGTCTGAAAGATGTTCAATGCCTTATAATATAGCTTCTTATCCTTGAAGTCTTGCCAATAGCAAAGAAGATTTCAGAAAACTTCTGAGATGATATTTTCTTAACACGTGATCATCTGAAAATTGGAACTTAAATGGAAAAAAAAAAAGCTTCAGTAGCTTCACTGCCCACCAGTTTGTAATGCCTCAAAAACTACCTACAGTTGCGGGGACAATCTAGTTCTGACTGAAAAAGCTATCACATTAGCAGATAGATCAGAACACAAGCTTCTGTTCAGAGCTGTGGAGTTTCCCCAGGACAGTTTTGCACAGATTTAGTAAGCTGAATCAGTCCATGGAAGGGAACATGAAGTACCAGAGATGGTACAATGTGAAGAGGTCAGGGGCGAGAAATAGACGGCCAGGAACCAGACCTTACCCTTTGGAAGGCAGCAAGCCTGCAGAGCAGCTCTGCTGTCAAAGACGCCAAGAAAGAGGCAGTTTCACTTTCCAGGATGAAGTGAATCGGTAACCACCATCGTCACCAGGGCAAAGCCTTGAGCTTTAGAGTGGGTGGAAGGGCACTTTATCTGTTACATCTCCTGTTTAATGCAAACCCTGTATTCGAAATCAACAGCAGAAGTAGCTTGGGGGGCAGAAGGGAAGAACATAGTAGGTAAGGGAACATCTTCTATTATAACAACTCACACAGCCAGAAAAAAACTCAACTTTAAAGAACACACAGAGTTTCCCAGGTCTGAAACGGAAGGCAGATTGTTCAGTCACAGCTCTGTGTGTGTGTCTGTCTGGGGGTGTATGTTGGGGGAGGTGAGGCAGTGGCTACTCAGTGTAATGTAGTCACACACACCTCCACACACCCCCAGATAACTTTAATGAAGGCTCTAACAGCTTTTGTGTTGAAAAATTTTGAATTCCCAATGTTAGAAGTATAGAAAGCCTGGTGGAATAAAGAGTTAATCTTTTAATAGTGTATAACAGAGCTGTTTGAGCTTCAGAGGTAAGCACCTACACTTAAGGGGAGAGGTAAATTAAAGCATGTTGATAAAATTTTGCTTGAAGACTTACTTCAAATTCCTGTCTTTGTATTATTCCAGAAAAATTATGTTAAAATCTGAAAAAAAACATGTGGAAGTGATGTGTAAGGTATTTTCTTGTGAATGGAATCAGTGTTGGTTTGAGAAGCAGCTTGGGGGAGGGGGGGGGAGAGGCAAGCACTTTCCCAAGAAAAACAGAACTTAAACAGAACTCAGAACTTAATCTACAGCAGCAGAAAGATAGGGGTGACACAGGTAGAGCTGGTAAATGAACAAAGCAGCAAAGAACTCTGGTTGGTCCCTTCTAAATGCAGAGTTGAAAGTGACTTTTTTATTTTTGCCTTTTTCAAAAAACTCCCATATAATTGCCACTCAGAAAAGGGCTGAGGAATAAGAGTCAAGAACAAACCCAAGATGCATAGGAAAACTAGGCACCACATTATGCAGCAGGAAAACACTTGCAAAGCTTCACCTCATATGATGTCATCTCTTATACACAAGGTTTGGGAACCCAAATGGCACCCAAACATTCCTAGCATTGTTCAGAGTATGCAACAAAGAAGCAAATCACACTTTACAAACTACAACCTGGGGTTTATTAGTCCTACCAAAACATCTTCCAAATAAAGAGTGTCTTGTCTCAGGCTTAGTCTACTTGAGAATTTTACTATTACTTTGTTTGACGTACATGTTCCTCTGTACTCCAGTTTGAAAAGATCTCATCTGAGATCCAACAACACGGGGGAAAAAAAACACGAAATAAAAAACGCAAAACCCCCACAATTTTTTCTATATACCAATATCACCTACCAACTGAAGCACCGGACTTGTTAAAATTGGACACAGGAATGAATGTGCAGGGACCGGTGTCTTGGCAAAATCCCGTTTATACCACTCAGAGAAGGCACCCCATTGATCCTGCTTTAAATTCTTAATCTGTGATTGAATTCTTACCATTTCCATCACTTCATCATGAAAGCATACGCTGGAAATCTACTTGGACACAAGGGTTTCAAGTGGCTGATCCAACACACCTTACACAATCACTTGACCCTATACTGTACATACAATCCTGATAACAGAAGACCATTGGCAGGGATGAAAAAGCAGGCCAGCCCAATCCAGCAGCAGCCCACAGCTATATAAAACCAATTCTAAAATTAAACCTCCTCATAATGAAAGCAAAGTATCTGTAGGCCAACTGTAGGACTCATTTGCTGATGTTTGACTAAAAGCCTTCATTATGTACATTTTGTCTCAAGAGAGTAATACTAGGCCACAGATTTAAAAAAAAAATAATTACCCAAATGCCCAAGAAACCATCACGCAAAAGATCCATTCTCAGGACCTACATGCTGCCAGTAGGCTGCTTCACGCAAGTGATGTTCCCCAGCAAAAGAGATGAAGCCCTTGAACAGGAGGCCAAGCAGTGTGCAAGACAAACCAGCAGAACTGGTTAAAGTTCATTATAAAGAGCCTCTGTATTAAGAGTTAGAGCTGGCCGTCTTTGGGCACGCTGCCAACAGAACCAAGAACTCAGTTTGTAAAGAGAGCAACAACCCGAGCCAACACCACACCATTTAATTTGAAGTTTTGCAACTAAAATTGTTTGTAAAAAAGGAATCCTACTCATGAATGCTGACTATTCTAAAGATTCAATTATGTAAGCATGCACACAACGCTAATTAAAAAGGAACATAATATCTCATCTTTCTTTACTCTGAACACCTGGGCCAAGTGAAAATAGATGTCTACCAATACAGATGAATTTGAAGGGAATATTCCTGCCAGAATGAACCCTGCTCTGTAGGGACACAGATTTATTTAATCCCATATAAAGTAAAACCTGCTGCTTGTTCTCAGTGTGTGAACATAGGACATCTTAGTATTTTCTTGTTTTCTTCCAGAAAACTGCATACAGTCAGGAAAATAAGTGTATGTAACCAGATATTAAAGCAGACCAACTAATTAGTTAAGAGGAAATAATTTTTTCAGATCACTTAAAACTGATCTGATCTTCCTTACCCCCAAAGCAACTGCATAAGATTAATTTTTTACCTACTAAGTTTCACAGTACTCTTAACCCAAACTTTCATAGCTTATGTTTTTGTAGAAAGCAGTGTACAAATAACAACAACAAAAAAACCAAACAAACAAAAAAATAAACCACACACGAAATGCAGTTGCCACAGTTTCAGAGAGTGTCCTGGTCATCTCACTAGGAAATATCTACACCAAGATTATGTAAATCAAGAGAAGCTCTGAAGCAGGAGTTGGTGTCTGTGACAATTACCCAGCAAGAAGGCTCTTGGAGGCTATCCCTTCAATTATGTGATATAAAGAGCTTTTTTTTTTTTTTTTTTTGTACTGTTTTTAGGCAAGACTATGCAGAACATAAACAAATTTACTTTCACTTTACACAGGTACCAATTGTTAGGCAGGGGGAAGAAAGAAATGAGTTTGCAGATGTCTAGGTAGGAAAAGCTACCAGTGCAAATGAGAACAAGACTCATCTTTCATGAAGTGCTCAAATTACAAACTCAAATAATAAGATGCTAAAACGCTTGAGCAAAGAAAAATACTTCTCATTAGAGACTTTCAATAACTGCAGATCAGTAATGCTGACAGACATTGATATGTTTGTTTTGTTTTCAGGGCTTTTTAGAAGAGATTTAGAACCCACTTGGGTTCTTTGGGACAAGTCTGCTGAGTTTTGGCTGCCTTCTCAGCTTCTCAAAACAAAGGAGACTATTTACAATAAATCTTTAACAGAGCCAATAGAGTCATTCTTCTACCTTTTCCTATGCTTAAGATGTTTTACTTCAAAATTAAAAATCCTTCTCTTTTCCTTCTACACAGGAAGATTATTCATTCTCCCTGCAGCCCCTCACGTATACATAACTCAAACCACAGCAGCCCCCAAAAGCAGCATGGAAAAGATATTCAATAATATCAAAAGTGACCCAGAATATGTCTGTACTTTGAAAACACTTCAAAAGTTGCTGTAGCTTCACAGGCCGAATGGCTATGAATCAGAATTTATATGGACAAAGTGAGCCCAGCTCTCTGTCATGTGGTTTTCTCACCAACAATAAACAGCACTGCATAACCGGTAGCATCAGGCACATCGGGAATTTGCACAGGGCTCACATGGGACCAGCCTGCTGTCCGGCCCCTGTGCCTGCTGGCTCCCCGGCTCCTGCAGCGGGAGGCAACTGGGCAGCCCTGCACCCCCAGAGAAGACACCAGTGTCAGTCCACAGCACCACCCTCGCTCTCGCCTTACAGAGATTTCCTACATGGCATTATTAAGACTGCAAAGGGTGTTGAAACTTTGTGACAAGCCAGACGCAGACAAGCAGCACGGTAGCTAAAAATAAGGGAGTAAATACAGGATATACTCAAGCACATGAGATAAGCCTGTCTTGTATGTTCAGTTAACCACAGGAACACAAAATAGACATTACAGTCAGAAAGCAGGAACGGGGTAATTGAATTTAACACTTTAAAGATCCATCACAGAGTCTGTAATTTAAGGGCTGACAATACACTGATTATAATGTTCAGGAAAAAAAAAAAGTAATAAACTCTATGGTGACGCAGAGCTGTTAACTCCATGCCACTAATGCAACTGAGAACAAACAAATAAATAAAAATCTACAGACGCTGTTTTCATGAAGTTTACGCAAAGCGAGGGGCATTCGTCTTTTCCCAGCTCCGTTCTACAGCCTTTCCAGCCCTACCTCCCGGGAATCATGAGCCACATGATTAAAATAGTAACAACAACGCGGGCGAAGCCCAGCACAGCAGCTGCCCTCCGATGCCAGCGCTCCGCCGGGCCCGGCTGCCTCCCTGCAGGCGGCCCTGCCGCCCGCGGCGCTCCTGCCGGGCCCTCCGCCCCCCCACCCCGGGAGGCCCCGCCGCCCCCGCCCCGGCGGAGGGGGCAGACCGGGAGTGTGGGGGGGAAGCGGTAGTGTAGGCCAGGACACGGCGGCAATGGGCCCCCCCTCGCCGGCGAGGGAGCGGGCGAGGCCGGCGCTGCGCCGCGGGGGCCGAGGTCGGGCGGGGGTGTCCGGGGCCGGCGGGGCAGGGCCGCTCACCTCTCCCTGGAGTACAGCTCCCGCTCCAGCCGCCGCTTGCGGATGAAAGCCATGGAGCCGCCCGGCCTAGGTGCCGCCGCCACAGCAAACCGAGCCAGGCCCAGCTAGGCCGCGCCGCGCCTCGCCTCAGGGAGGCGGGGAGAGCGAGCCGGCCCGCGGCCGCAGGCAGGCAGCCGGTCTGGCGGGCCCGGCCGAGGGCGCCCGCCCCGTTTATACCGCCGGAGAGGCGGGGGAAGGTGGCACAAGCAGCCAGGGAAGGGAGCCTGTCGGCACCGGGGCTCGGCGCCCTCGCCCGGGCTGCGGCGTCTCTGCGGCCCTTTCAGGGCCTCTGGGGCGAGGGGGCCTGGGCTGGGCAGGGGTCGTCGGGCCGGCTCAGGGGGGTCGCGGTGGGGGGGTGGCCCTCACCACGGAAAGGCAGCCGCCCGCCCACGCCTCTCCCTCCATCCCTTTTATTTTCCTGGCACGGAGGTGCCACCCGTGTCACAGCTCACGGCGGGGGGTGTGTGTGTGGAAAGGCGGCCCCGCGGGGCCCGTGGCGACAGGTGGGCCCGGCCTCCCGGGGCAGCCAGCGAGCAGAGTCCCTGAGCCGAAAACGGGCTTTGTGTGCACACGGAGGGAAGCGCACACTTTATTGCATAGTGAAAGAGTCTATTTAGTTGCATTTAAATAAAACTTGTAAGTATAATGCCATCGCAGTGAGATTCCTTCTGCCCATAATGTGTGTGACAGATGCGGCCTGGGCAGGAGGTGAAGTTCTGCCAGGTGTTCGGAAACCTAAAAAGACCTCTGTGGAAGGGGGAGGTAAATAAAATCCCTTCGTTCATACAAAACACTTTAGTTCATACAACTACCACTGTATCTGAACAATTTATAGTGTGTTCGCTGACACGATCTCTTGTCAGGTAGAAAAATACTGCTATTTGCATTTTTATAAGTAAAACGATTCACAGAGGGGATGTAATTTTTCACATAGGAATAAAAAGAATTATAGGCTTTTAGGCCTCAAGACCGTATCTAATCTAATCTCTGTGCTGAGGCTGCATCAAGTGTATGTTGATCAGCATTGCTCAAACATTTTCAGTTTGCAGATCCAGAAACATGAATATGGGAAGGGTTGTATGTACTGACAAGAGATTTGCTTTTACTAATTGTCTTTCAGAGACCTCTTAGGAGTAGTTCACAGAATCTAAGGTGGCGTCGGATCACAGTTTGAAAACCAGTGATATCATCCGCAAGAACTATTTGTCTAATCGATCGGTAAAAGCACCTCTTTGAAGGAAAGCTGCAACGCGCTTGCATGTAGCTTGTACAAATGTCTAACAGCATTTATGAATATGCATTTGTCCAATATCCAACCTGAATTTTCTTTGCTGCATTCCTTGTTGTCATACTCCCAGTGGAAATGGGCCGTATTTGTTATGTTGTTCATATATATTTTAATAAATATGTGTGTAAATATATATATTTATTTATGCAGTTGTTTATATGTGCAGATATGTATATCGTCTTCTCATAGACGAAACAATTTTGTTCACTTTCCTCACAGGCTGCACTCATAAATGATTTATTCTTACAGCTTTACTCTGGCTTCTTTCCAGTATGACTTTTGTCTTTATCTTAAGGCCCCGTACAGCAGTACAGTTGAGGCGTCGACACTAAATAGACCGCAGTAATTGTGTCCCATGTGTTACACGAGAGGAACTTCTATAAATACATCCCAGAAATAATTTGCTTTTCTTCTTGTGACAGAAACTTACTTCTGCTCAGAACTTTTTCTAACATATTGCCACCTAGTTCTCCCCATTTTATTTTGTACATTTGAGTTCTTCTCAGGTGTAATATTTTGCCTTAGCCTTGATGATTTCATCCTGCTAACTTTAGACATTTGTCCAAGTTATGAAACTAAATTTGAAATCTGATTCTGTCTTCTAGCTCCTGGGTTGGTGAAAACTGATATTTTAAAAATATATCTGTATTCTGTTGCATCTTGCAGATCACTAATGGAAATATTGAATAAAACTGAAATTACAGCAGATCCTTACGGGATCTCACTGCAAATGCTCTCCCAGTTTGATTTTTGCAAGCAGCATGCAATTCGGTTGGTGGTTTCATGAAAAGCATATTTACTTCGCTTTGTTTTAAGGAAACTGTCATGGAACAGTGTCTAAGTTATACTAAACACAAGATTTATGATATTAGCGTTTCTCTTTTTCTGCCAAATCAGTGAAAATGATTGTAAAAAAGGACATTAGATTAGTGTGCAAACATCGATTCCTGCAAACTTATGTCAACCTCTTCATCATGGAATTTCTTCTAGAATATCCCTCGGGATGAAAATTAATCTGAACAGCTTTGGACCTCCTTTCCTTAGGTAGACACATTTTATACTTTTCTAGTCACCTTGGACCTAAATAGCCTTTTAGCAATTCAGAGATTATTCTTGCTATATTATTAAGCAAAATTCTTCAGGCCCTATTAACTTGAACACATATCATATAAATAGTTTTTAACCCATTCATTCTCTAAATTCTATAGTAAGATAAATTTAACTATGTATCTGGGCACTTCCAGAACATTTTCTTGTTGCCCTTTTTACCTGTCACTCATTTTGTACTGTAGGCTTTGTGATTTTATTCTTTTATTCATATTCTTTTATGTTACTCTTCAGTTATATCCCCTTATTGCGCCTTTTTTTTTCAAATCCTTGAAGAGCTTTTAATGTGATGTTAACACAGCCTACTTAAGCTTCCCCTGCTTGCTTTTGTTCACATCAAGATAGCTTGCAATTGTATGTTTAATTAAAAATTAGTCTATTGTTCTCTGCAGAAAATCTAGGTTAGCTTAAATGACTGAGCTCAAGCCTAGACCATACAGAAAGGAGGTTAATTAACTCATATAGAATGGCATGCTGTTATGATGAACCTGCTTTTAGTACCCAGACTAGCTTGATTAAAGCCAGCTTAGCTATTTCTACATGACAATGCAGTCCATAGTTGGCAGTGCAGGCGTGCTGCTTATTCCTCTTCTTCTTAGAGTGGGAAGCCTATTTTGGTGAAATGAGTCATGATCACTTTCACCCAGTTTACCTTCTGCCTTTAAAATCAAAATAAGCTCCTCCCTACTTGTCATGCAATTTGAGTTGGTAATGCTTCTTATAACTTCCTCTGTCCCATGAAGCAAAAACTCACCCCTAAAATATTTCGTGAACTTAATGAACCTTTTATGTCCTGCCATGTTGTTTTTCTAACTGGTATTAAAGTAACTGAAATCCACTGTTATCTCATGGGCAAGCTTTTTTGAATACCTTTATTAGTCGCTCAGAATAAATCAGAGAAAACCATCAACTTCCTCCTTTTGAATACAACTATAGTCTATTATGAAAAACCCCAATCATGACATACTTTTACTTCCTCCTTTTCATTTTCACCAAGAACAGTATCTTTTGTCTCTTCTTGGAGTCAATACAAAATTACTCATCCTCCCCTGATTTCCCGTACCCATTTTCCTTAGCATTCTTAGATACAACTATCACTGAAGTATGCCACCATATCTCTGGGATGCTACTAAAACCATATTTTTTCCATAGGTTCACTAGATCCCTGGCATTTGACTTCATATATCCCAAGATGTTTTGCATTATAGAATAGAATCATAGAATCACCTCGGTTGGAAAAGAGCTTTAAGATCATCGAGTCCAACCATTAACCTAGCACTGCCATCCCACCACTAAACCATGTCCCTAAGCACCTCATCTATCCTTCTTTTAAATACCTCCAGGGATGAGGACTCCACCACCTCCCTGGGCAGCCCATTCCAGAGCCTGACAACCCTCTCGGTGAAGAAGTTTTTCCTAATGTCTAGCCTAAACCTGCCCTGGCGCAGCTTCAAGCCATTCCCCCTTGTCCTATCGTCTGTTACCAGGGAGAAGAGGCCGACCCCCACCTTGCTACAGCCTCCTGTCAGGCAGTTGTAGAGGGCGATCAGGTCTCCCCTCAGCCTCCTCTTCTCCAGACTAAACAACCCCAGTTCCCTCAGCCGCTCCTCGTATGACTTGTGTTCCAGACCCCTCACCAGCTTGGTTGCTCTCCTCTGGACCTGTTCCAGCAAGGCAACATCTTTCTTGTAGTGAGGGGCCCAAAACTGAACACAGGATTCGAGGTGTGGCCTCACCAGCACCGAGTACAGGGGCACGATCACTTCCCTACTCCTGCTGGCCACACTATTCCTGATACAGGCCAGGATGCCATTGGCCTTCTTGGCCACCTGGGCACACTGCTGGCTCATATTCAGCCGGCTGTCAATCAGTACTTCTTTTTCTCTCTTAATGCCTACTTCTCTCTTCCTCTCTGAGAGGCATGTTTAGCTCTTTATAACTGGCTTCTTTCAAAATCCCTTTCTAATGTTGTTGAAAGGTCACCTCCCCATGTCCGTGAATCACTGACCTCAAATGCTCTTTCCTGTCCTTGTTGAATGGATATAATTTCTTTCCAATAATGCTTACGGAACAATAGTCAAGTAGTTCAGACACTCTGCCAAAAACTATGCCATTAACCCTACGGAGTGCCAGGGAGTGGCCAAAACTCAATTCTCCCCATATAGGTATTAGTCTTCTGTCAAAGTGCTATTATAAGCCCATCAATTTGGCTAGTTTCCTCCATTCTAGATTTATGGCAGCATCTTGCTAATATGTCCTTGTCTTTGCTTATGTTTTCCAGGTAAGCACTCCTGCTCATTTTCCTTTTCCTGAAGAAATTGGTGGAGAACAAATAATTGAAAGCCGGAACGACAAGTCCTAGAACCATTGTTTAATGGTTGGACTCAATGCTCTTAAAGATCTTTTCCAACCTTATTGATTCTATGCTTCTATTATATTTTCACACCAGTAGTACTACCTTAAATAAATAAAGGCTTCAATTCAGACAGTGCCCACATATCAGCACAAGCTTAAAGATGTTCAGAGATTTTTCTTTCAGGAGTGGGGGAGTACATATGAATGTATATCACCCAATATATACATTAATGTCATTGTGAATACAGGATTTGTGTCTCAGGTGTAGTACTATACTTACTGTGCCAACAGTTTTATTAGGGAAAGTTTTTACAATAGTGGGCTTCTGGCAGATATTCTTCAGGCTATTTATCTGGTAAAACTTTGTCTTTCAGGTACCTAAAAAGCTTCACAAAATACAATGCTCAAGTGTTCCCTGTCAATCTGTTCTATTATATTGAGAATTTTTAGACATGTTCAGAATTGGTTTAACCTCAACTGTTGAAGTCAGTGGTGAAGTTCCTACTGAATTGTTGGGAGCATAAAAGACTCCTGTGTGTATTTCAAGGATTCATCCAACAATATATTTATTCTGTAAGGTATGTCAATGGCCAATCCATGGCACATTAACCAAAAGCAAAGCTAGTAAAGAATACTTTAGCTTATTGTTATTAGAGCTAGTCAGAAAACAGGAGCATGTTTTTTTCCTGGAAAATAACATAGCCACCTCTCAGTGTTCTTCGGTGACGTTGAAACTATTTAAAATAAGTTTGCAGTTTTGTAAAAATAGCACTTTTTAAAAGATACAAATGAATAGTTTTGCTTTCAGCAAAAGTTTAGGGCAGGTTAAATTCTGTAAAGCAGATGCTAGCTTTAAGTTTTTTGTGGCATACACTATTTTTTCCTTGTATCTGTACTCACAGCCTAGAATAATAGATCCTTTACTGGTAAATCTTGCTTCTACCACAGTAATAATAATAGAATCAACAACGTCAGCAACAACAATAATTAGATGTGTCATGGCTTACCTATTGCCCTGATCTGATTGATGACTTGGAGGTACATGGGAAAATTCCACTAATTTAAAAATAATCATATAAAGTTTACCCTGAACATACCATTACAAGCTCTGTTGTGAACACATTTAAAGTAGTTTGTAATCAGCTTATTAGTACTAAACTCCGCTAAGTTTTTTTGAGCTAGTTGCAAATCAATTTATATGTGTACACAAAGTTTGTAAGTGTTTAACGGATTTAAAATCAATTTTAATTAACCAATTTAAACAAATGCATAATTTACCATTTTACCTGGAGCAGAACAATCCTATCAGCAAATTTGCAGTGTCATCATTTAAAGCTGTTCTGTAAGTAAAAATGTGAAGGCAAAGAAGAGAGAATTTTGTACAAGTATTTACTCAGCAATTTAAATTGACAATTTTATGGAAGTAATGTTTCTAGTGAAATCCCTCTGAACTACACCCATGATTAAATGGAGTACTTGATTATAAATTGCTTTGATTTTAGTACTCATTGAAGGATTACATCTTCTTTAGTTCTCTCTGTTCCTTTGCTAATATTACTAACAGCTCGTTTTCATAGGTTAAGCCATGTAGAGTTTGAGAGCTGGATTCTCAGCCTCTGGTTTGATATACACTGCTCAGACAGATCCCTGCATTTTGTTATGGAAGTGTCTGAAAAGGACTCATAAAATAGTGCAGGGTGTATGGTAATCCAGAAATAATCCGGTATGCTTCTATATACCTGCACTGCTGGGGAATACTAACTTAGTCTCTTTAAAGGCATGTAAGATTTAAAGATCAGAGATGAAATTTTAACAGAAAAGAGTATATCTACTTTATTAAAACAGGTTTAGAACTCACGCTAACTATACTGGAAAAAATGGATGGTTATGTTCATCGAGTAAGAACCCTCCTCACACGTTTGGTGTCCCAGCTACTCTATGAAGCTGGTGACTTGGCTCCCTTCCAACACCCATACATACCTCATGTCACTAGATGCACAAGAGTCACTCTGCTCTGCTGCATAGCTACTAAATGTTAATAATGTTAATTTGAAAAGAGCGGTTAAATCATTTCTCTGTATAGTCAGTGTTTTAAGGAAAGGCCTTTTAGTAAACTTGTTACATATAGTCCACAGGACAATGCAGCTGTATGTCATATACTAGTAGTGAAAATAAATATGGATAGTGATGGTGAGAGAAAACCCAAAAAGTCTCAGGGAAGGAGGGAGCATCTATTGAGGACAGATACATCATGCAAAAGTAGCATACAAATACAGCCTTACAGATTAAACTCTGATTTCCATTTTATCCACAACCATAATATATCACTTAAATGGACATTTAAAGAGGTAACTTGTAATGTTGGTGGGATTTCCCTGGTTTTGTATGGGCAAAGTTGTTTTGTTGGCAGGACATTAGTTTGCAGGTTCGTACATTGTTTTATTTCTTTCCTTGTGAGCAAGTGCATGTGACTATATGTTTAAGAAAATGTATGTATAAAACTCTGTGGCAAAGGGAAGTTTAAGTCCTACTCTGTAAATGCTAAAATCACAAGTCTCCCTTTTTTGGTCAACAGTTTCAGCGTTCTGCTAGGAAATGCCTTCCCTGGCAGGGGTGGTTTGCTTAGATGCGGGAGAGGCAAAAGAAAGCAAAAGAAGAACTGAGATGCAGGGCTAAACTGTTTATTTGCTTAGGTAGGTTGCCTCTAAACCTTTTAGAAAGTTCCAGCTATGAATATTTTAAATGCCTATATTTTCTCCATAGGTAATAGTCGCAGGTATGTTAACCCATTTATTATTAATGACTACTACTCTGTATCCAGCAGCATTCTTGCTGCAAAGAAGAGCTGTGACAGAATAATAGTCACACTTCCATTTTAGTTCAGTAAAAACAAATCCATAATTTAGATTAATTTTCAGACACACGTGTAAGCATGTAGTATTTCTTTGATATATATTCTAAATTGTTGGTTGGCTGTATCCTGCTTTCCATAAATCAGAACCCAGTTCAGCCAAGATAAAAAGCAAACTTATGATAACATAACTTCTGTATAGAAGCTAATACTGTGTGATGAACTGGGGAGATACAAGATCAGCTCAGCCAAAGGCTGAAAAACAAATTAGACTGCTTACCCTATATTGTAGAACACACAACAAATGTATAAAGGCTCTTCCTTCTTCATTCCCATCTAGAAAACTTGACACATTTTGTATGATGTCCTGTGAATATATTTCTGAATGCAAGACCAGATTTTTTCTTAACTGGAAAATGTAGTCTCCTCTGTTACCAGACAATAGAGCTATATTTTATTTCAGAGCAGCTGGAGAAGTGACAAATGAACACAAACAGCTCTTCTAGTCAGACCGATTGTTTAGAACAGAATTTCTTCAGGAAATAATTGTACTTGAGGCATGAAGGATGGATTCTTCTCACCTAAATTTAGCCAAATGTGTAAGTTAAGCCTTCAGTCTGGGGTGGTCTTCCATGTTTCTACTGTACCTCACAGAGAAAGGTGGGTGATTCACCATTCTTACCTCAGACTTCATACCTAAGGGGGAAGAATTGCCTCCTATAGGTTCACTATGAAGAGAGTCCAGATGACTGTCTTAAATTAGACATTAAATTTTAAGGTAACTGCAGCTGGGTAAAATAAGCCATGTGCCAGGGTGCTTTTCAAAGAAAAGTCATGGATTATGTTACATTATTTGTTAACAGCAACCCCAAAATTCCCCCCAAGATTAAACTCACCAATTGCCATATCGCATGCCTGCAGGGGTAACTTCCAGCACAATTTAATCATGTCAAAATCTCGTGACCATTCTGATCTCATGAGTTCTAATGACCAGGCACGCCTGGACAGGTTGTCCACCAGGCAGCGTTGTGGAGGGAAAGTTCATCAGACATAAAGCACACTGCTGTTATAGCTGCTTTGTAAGTTCTGCTTTTAATTGTGATGGAAACATAGCCAGTCATTAGGAGAGAGGAAAAGCAGTCTTTTGCATTTTAAGAGGACTGCTTTTAATTCAGGAGCAGAGGTGAAATTCTAGGTTCTTTTGTGCTCTGAAAAATTTCCAAAACCAAGCTAGCACTTCTGCTCAGTACTCATAAGCATATGGTAATTTTTACAGTATCACATATAGAGTTCCCACTTGGTATGATATGAAAGGGAAAAATTCAGTATTTGATATTGCTGCCTCATTATAATAGCCTGACTTCAATAGCCTTCTGTTCAAAGAATTGGAACAGAATAGGGTGTGAGAAGCTACTTAGGACTACATCACTCAGCAATATGCAGAAAATAAATTGAACAACTCCTCATGCTATATGCCTTCCAATATTTAAACATTTTTTTAAAAATCCCTAAAGGGAAAGACCATTAATGGAAGAAGCTGTTCAACTTCAAGGTACCTGATCACTTCTTTCAAAAGGATATTGGAAAGATGGTTTAGACACTGAAGCAGTATTTGGCATGTCATTCTTGGGTGGTAAAGATTAAAGAATTCATATGCTGCAATGGGATACTTTAAGTAACTAAGAATTTTTAAAAGTCTAAAGCAAAAGGCACCTACTCTTCTTCTGAGGTTTTGAACCTGAAATCTGTTGCTTCAAAGGAGCCTGTGTGCTCGGCATCTCTAATGGTCAGGCATTAAAAAGATGCAGCACTTCGGTTGACAACTTAAAGCAATGAGCTGTGGTGGTTTGGGAAAAAGGGAATGGAAGGAAAAAAAGCCAAGAGTAAGGTTTCTCATCACTACATGGATCACCACATCTGTGTCCAACAAGTTGGATGCATTCTTCTAGCCAGCTGTGCCTGGGTGTTGAATGGTTTTGGCTCTGGTTATTTTCCTTCCTCTGACTGTAAGGATCTGTTACCTCTTTATGTAAGTAAACAGTAAATTATTTGGGAAAGGGAGCATCTCTTGGTTGTGTTTGTATAATATGTAACAGGATATTGTGGTCCATGACACTAAATCAATTAGAACAGTAGAGCTACCTTAGTTGTTGATGACGATAGCAACTGGACCATAAGAAAGTCAAGGAAACCAGCAAGACCCCAAAGGTCTAAATTAAGTTACGAGATCATAAGCAGATGCCATTAGCAAAAAGAAAAGTTATGATGGAAAAGGTAAAATTCTATGTGTAAATTACTGACAGCATTTGGTTGACATTCAAGTTTTCCTCTACTCTAACCACCGCTTCTCAGTCAATTGTTAGAGCAGTATCCAAACCCTTCCAGAATTTGAAACTTGTAATTTAGGGGTGATGTTTATGTGAATTTGTTTCTTAAAAAATGGTTTGCAATTTTTGCCAGCAAATGCATGTCTCTTTGCAGCTGGTACAGGTGTTTCTCTGGCTGATTTCTGCTGCTAAGCTATGCTCTTGTCACTGTCACATGCCTCCAGGTATGTAACAGCTCTTTGCTCCACAACCTTTTGCTAGACACATTAAGAAACTTTATTAAGAAGCAAATAGTTTTTAAATTGTAATTTTTTATAATTTCATAGGAAAGAGAAACAAAGGAGGAGGAAGTATAATGAAAAGACAGGAAGTTATCACACATTTAAATATAAATTTAAAATGTAGATAGCGTCTAAATATAGGAATGCCGATTACACAGCTCCCAGTACATTCAGGACACTCCCAGCCAACACATGAAACCACTTTAAAAGCCAGGGGGCATGTGCAGAGCTTTCAATTCTTGCAGGCTTTTCACAAAATGGATCCAACTGTAAACCACAGGCTCCTGAGAAATAGCAACACCACAAAGGTTTGTTCTTCCTTACATTTCATCAGAAGCTGCAACCACAAGTGCTAACTGTCTACACATGATTAATTTATAAAGGGGGAGATGTGGTGAACTGTCAAGAAAAGACATTTACAAAATCACCTATGGTATTATTTCTGCTTTTGGGACTACCAGGGAACAAGAATGATTTGTAGTGATGCTCCACTCTGCTCTCGACCACAGCAAGCCCTGGCAGACCACTGTTCTTGAACCTTGCTGATTACTCACCGGGGCATGACCTGGGATTTTTAAAATGCTTGTATTTAGTGTCCTGACCACGGATGCTCAGCTCTGCCAACTTCTCTCTTCTCTCTCAAGGGTGTTTTATGAAGTGTTTGTGCTGCCTTTGTCCCAGTTCGTAGGGCTGACGTTTGCCTGGTGGCTGACGCACAGCTCCGTCTGCTGGTGGAAAATCAGTCTGGTGGACTCCGGAGAAAAGGCGGTCACTTCACCTCCGGGAATGACACTTCTGGCGTTGGTTCCACCCTTACAAGTGAGAAACTTTATTTGTGTTTAGCTACTACATTAATGGGTGTTTGGAAATTAATTTGCATACATTTTAAATAGATAGAATCTGGAAAAATAATTTGTAGAAATGTTTTCTTAGAAGTTTACATGATCTATGCTTGTTTATCCCATGTTCAATCATATAGTAAGTGGACATGCTAAAACCTAACCATTTCCCTTGTTGTATCTATTTCAGTCCACTTAGGATGCTTGTTTCTGACAGAGCTAGCTTCTGCATTTCAGAAAACAAAATAAGGGTTCATACACCCGGTTTACAATGTCCTTCATTAAAAAAACCTCTATCAGAGCCTTAGGATACCACCATGCAATAAAAATTGTTATGAGTTTTCACCTAGGTGAGACCTCCTACTGAATTCTTCACAGCAAAGATTTCAGCCAGAGAGGTGAGTGAAGTTCTTCAGACCTTACAAACTGAGAAAACAGAGGAGGCCTTGATTTATCAATGTATGCAAGAAATTTTGAAGCTAATTTTGGGATTCTTGTTAGAAATGCCCTGGAAGTAGACCATCAAAAGCCTGTGAAGCTATTTCCCTGTACTTATATCAAAAGGATAACAGGTCAGCTTTCCTTAGATTAAAAAAAAAAAATCTGAAAAAAACCCTCAAATAGAAGTGCTGTTTCACATTTTTGGTCACTTGATGGCACTAAACTAACACTGTATACATATTAATCACCAATAGCATAAGAATATTTCTGTGCCAGTGTTTTTTTTTTTTAAGGTTGGCCTGATGAAAGTGCTTTGTTTAGTTGAGGGCAGATTTCAGACATAAAAGAGATTGAAAAATAAACAAACATAAAACCAAGAAACAGTTGTGAAATCTGGCTGACTGTGTTCTGTCTTGTTAAAGTTCATGACATACTAGAAATACCACGACGTAATGGAATACATAGCATTTCTGAGCAAAACAAAAGTCAGTTTTCCGACATAACATGCCAAAGACTAAACCAAGCTTTCCAGCATAAAATCTCAGAGAAATATCTGCCAAGTTTGGACAGTGGTGTTTCCACTAAAACGTGTGACCATCAGGTGGCCACCTACATGAGACAGAGCACGTGGGCATCCTGGCCTTTTAAGTGTCTCCGTATCTATAGGGAAACTGCCAATATTTCAAGGCTAAACATCGGGTTCATTGTGTGAATGCAGAGGTGAAGCAAGGGAGAGCTTTGCTTTGGTGGTCTCAGTCATGTAATAGAAAGCTCCTGGTGTGATAGGTGGCTGAAGAAGGGATTGCAGCCCACTGTGTCTCCCAGCAAAGGCTCCTCCTCACAGTCTGTCTGGCAGAACATCTGTATTTATCTGTATTTGTACTCAGAAATCTGAGAACTGAGAAATCTTAAATAGAGCCTTTTGGGGGACTTTTCAGGGTGTGATTAGAGTAGTAAGGGAACATTTTTATTTGATTGTCAGAAGTTTTGAGCTTTCAAAATATTTTTCCCTCCTACAAAGAGAGGAAAACCAAAATTTTTGAAAAATTTCATGGATCAGCAATCAAAAATGCTTTCATTGGATCAAAGAATGTATTTTATTCCGATAATGCCTTTTCTCTGGATGTTTTCAACTTCTTTTTAAACAAGAAGTTACTTAGATTTCAAAACCTCCAAAAGTTCTGAAAGATTTTTTTACAACCTCCAAAGGCAACCTCTTGTTTTGAAAACCTAAAGCAGAATATTTCAGCAAGTTGAAAAAGCGGGGAGGGGATTTTTTTATTTTTTTTTCTCCAAATGGGGATTACATTCAAGCCTTTCTCATAAAGAGGTTTTAATGAATCAGTAAACACAACAATTTGTGGCACAAAATTCCCAGGCAGCTCTAGAAATGATGCTGCAGATGGCAGCCTCCCTCCCCCTTTCTCGCAGCACTCCTGAAAGAGCATTTGTGACCGACTGAGCAGCGCTTGCACAGAGGGACTTTCATAGAGCTGACTATGGGAAATCCCATGACGTCACATGCGCCTGTCCTAGCTTAAGGGGAAGGAAATGTGGTCATTGTGTCTTAAGGCAATGTTTTTTCTTCTGATTTTTACAGCTAGAACCTTTTTTTTTTTATGTGTTTCCATATTTCTTTTATTACCTCTTATATTTTCGTCTACTTGCAGTATGGGAGACTTGGATGATGCTCACCCTGAGGGGAAAAAACCTCCATGTCTTCACCACTTCTGGAGCACTGGAGCATTTATCTGCAGGTTTTTTCATGTTGTCATTGTCTAAATGCTGCAGAGAGAGGGTCATGATGGACTTCACTTTCTCATATCCTCATACTTTCCTATCTTCAATGATTCTACAACTATCAAGAAGTATGGTGCTTTCTGGGAGCTTTGTGGACTTTGCAATGGCCTTGGTTAAGTGGAAGATTTGCAACTTGCCAGCCAGTGAATCCATTGTCAAGATTTTGGTTGGATTTGTCATCTCGTGTGTCCTTAACTATGTTAAGCTTGTGGAAGGGGGTTGGTGAAAACACTGCAGTGATTTCCACAGTATGCAAAGCCAATTTTTGCCCTCCCTTCTACTCATGAAAGTTAATGGCTTTCCACAGGAGGTAAATGAGGACAAATTTGGCTTTCTTGGCTTAAAAATACCTTGTTTTCATGGCTATCCGATTATGTACTCACTAAATTTAATCCAACTACAACAAACTGAATCTGTTCATGAAGTTGGATAAATGTGAGTTAAGCTAATATAAACCATGTGAAAAATGACACTGTTCTATGCAGTACCAGTCAAATGGTCTTTGAAAAATATATGGAAATATAGAAATATGTATGAAAATCTTCTCAAAAATAATAGATGCAGGTCTAGGTTTTAGATGCAGATCTATTTTTCACATGACAAACAAAAGCATAGGATCTCAAACCTAAATCAAACTCACAAACTCACTGCCAGAGAAACAAGGAAGAGAAATGAGGTAAAGAAATCCTCCTTTCAGTATCACACAATGTGATAGAAGTTTTCCATTATTACATGTCTTAGGCTCTTATGCTTCCCATACATATGCTGGAATCATGTAACACAAAGCCTATTTTTATATAGGCCTGGTAAAGAATTATCATAATTTTAATTACATGTGTAGGTTTGATTATGGTTGAATGTATGTAGCTCAGAAACCGCCCTCACCTTATGTTGCTGAACTGTCACTGTTTTCCAAATAGTCTTTCGGTCATACAGCATTAATTGAGGTACTTCTTCTTTTATAGATTTCTAAAGGGGTTTAAAAACATTGCAAAAGTAATCAGTCTGTAAAGATTTGACTAAAGAATCAAGCATTCACTGCAAGGGCTGTTAGAGGGACTTTCCAGAAGACGGACACAGGGAGACTCAGTGGGTTTGCCTGGCTGAGGGCTGAGTTTGCTGGCCACGCGGCATGGGCACTGCTGCATTGCCCCTCTGTGTCTTCATGGAACCTCATGATCCTTATTCAAACAGATTTGCATTACTGCCTGAATAAAATGGGATAAAATGCAGAAATGGCTGTGACTTAACCAGAAGCACTCTTGGAGACTCCTAGGGAGACCTCTCATGTCCACTCACTCTGCTACTTACCCCTTTTAGCCCCGATCAGACATTAACTACCTGACTGAGCAGATCCACACCTCTGCTGTATTCATTCTATCTTGCCTCTTATAGTTATGTGCACTCAGATATGCTAAGATTTATGCACCTGACAGATGTTTAGCCTAACTAACTCTTAATTGTGAACAGTTTTATTTGTAGGCCTTACTAGCTGGAGAACGTGCTCATCAGGGCTTCATAATAAAACTAAAGATAAAATCTTGGTCTCAGTGGATAGGTTCATATTGACTTTTGAGGGAGAGCCCTAGCAAGGCTCAGGCCTGCAGCACGTCCATCCAGCAAACCTGGCCCCAGCAGTGGCACCCCCAGAATACACAGGAGCCTGTATAATGGAAAAGCCCGTGAAGCATCTCAAAGTAAATGAGGGGTGTTCTGCTATGAAGGTCACGAGGCCGATAGCTCATATGAAATGCCTCTATAAAAACGCGCGCAGCATGGGAAACAAACAAGAGGAGTTGGAAGCTATCGTGCTGCTAGAAAGCTACGACCTGATCGCCATTACGGAAACTTGGTGGGATGAATCCCACGACTGGAATGTAGCTATTGATGGCTACAGGCTGTTCAGAAGGGACAGGTGAGGAAGGAGGGGCGGAGGCGTTGCCCTTTACATCAAGAAATCATTAGAGTGTGAAGAGCTGGCCCTGAAGAATAGCCATGAGCAGGTCGAAAGCTTATGGGTAAGAATCAGAGAGCGAGGCAACAAAGGGAACCTGGTGGTCGGTGTCTACTACAGACCGCCAGATCAAGAGGAGCCGACTGACGAAGCGTTCTTCCTCCAACTCTGGGAGGCTTCGAGCTCGCAGGCTCTCGTCCTCCTGGGGGACTTCAACCACCCTGACATCTGCTGGAAAACCAACACGGCAAGCTGTAGGCAATCCAGCAGGTTTCTCGAATGCATTGAGGACAACTTCTTAAGCCAGGTAATAGACACCCTTACCCAAGGGGATGCGATACTGGACCTGATGGTCACCAATGCAAGTGAGCTCGTCGGAAATGTCAAGTCGGAGGCAGCTTGGGTTGCAGTGATCATGCGCTGGTAGAGCTCATGCTCCAGAGGGAAATGGGAAGAAAACCCTTTTAAAAAGGAGATAGTCAGAAGGACTTCCTGGGAAACGGTCCTCAGAGACAGGGGAACAGAACAGAGCTGGCAGATCTTTAAGGATGTGATCCACAGAGCGCAAGAGCTCTCGATCCCAGGTGTAAGAAATCGGGCAAAGAAGGGAAGAGACCGGCATGGCTGAGACGAGAGATGCTGGTCAAACTAAGGAGGAAGAGGGAACTGCACAGGCAGTGGAAGCAGGGACAGGCATCCTGGGAAGAGTATAGGGACGCGGTCCGGTTGTGTAGGAATGGGGTCAGGAAGGCCAAGGCTCAGCTGGAGCTAAACTTGGCTAGGGATGCAAAGAATAACAAGAAGGGTTTCTACAGGTACATCAGCCAGAAAAGGATGGTTAAAGAAAGCGTACCCCCACTGATGAGCGAGACTGGCAAGCTGGTAACAGCAGGTGAGGAGAAGGCTGAGGTACTCAACACCTTTTTTGCCTCAGTCTTCACTGGCAACCTCTCTCCTCACCCCACCCAAGTTGATGGATGGCATGAGGGGGACCGGGAGGGCAAAACCCTCCCATTGTAGGAGAAGATCAGGTTCATGACCACCTGAGGAACCTGAACGCACATAAGTCCATGGGACCTGATGAGATGCATCCCAGAGTCCTGAGGGAATTGGCCGATGTAGTCGCCAAGCCACTCTCCATGATATTTGAAAAGTCATGGCAGTCAGGTGAAGTCCCTGGTGACTGGAAGAAGGGAAACACTGTGCCCATTTTCAAAAAGGGTAGAAAGGAAGACCCTGGGAACTACCGACCTGTCAGCCTCACCTCTGTGCCTGGGAAGATCATGGAACAGATCCTTCTAGAAGCTATGCACATGGAGGCCAGGGAGATAATTCAAGATAGCCAGCATGGCTTCACCAAGGGCAAGTCCTGCCTGACGAACCTAGTGACTTTCTATGATGGTGTGACAACAACAGTGGACAAAGGAAAACCAATGGATGTCATCTATCTGGACTTCTGCAAAGCCTTTGACACGGTCCCCCACAACATCCTTCTCTCTAAATTGGAGAGCTATGGATTTGATGGGTGGACTGTTCGGTGGATAAGGAACTGGCTGGATGGTCGCATCCAGAGGGTAGTGGTCAATGGCTCGATGTCCAGATGGAAACCGGTGACGAGTGGTGTCCCTCAGGGGTCCGTACCGGGACCAGTGCTGTTTAATATATTCATCAATGACTTAGACAGCGAGATCAAGTGTACCCTCAGCAAGTTTGCAGAGACGTGGCAACAAGGCCAAGTGCAAGGTCCTGCACCGGGTCGGGGTAACCCCCGGTATCAGTACAGGCTGGGGGAAGAAAGGATCGAGAGCAGCCCTGCCGAGAGGGACTTGGGGGTGCTGGTGGATGAAAAGCTGGACATGAGCCGGCAATGTGCACTGGCGGCCCAGAAGGCCAACCGTACCCTGGGCTGCATCGGGAGAAGCGTGACCAGCAGGTCGAGGGAGGTGATTCTGCCCCTCTACTCTGCTCTGGTGAGACCTCACCTAGAGTACTGCATCCAGCTCTGGAGCCCTCAGCACAAGAAGGACATGGAACTGTTGGAGAGGGTCCAGAGGAGGGCTACTAAAATGATCCGAGGGCTGGAGCACCTCTCCTATGAGGACAGGCTGAGGGAGTTGCGGTTGTTCAGCCTGGAGAAGAGAAGGCTGAGGGGAGACCTGATTACGGCCTTTCAGTACCTAAAGGGGGCCTATAGGAAAGATGGGGATAATCTTTTTAGTAGGGCCAGCTGTGACAGGACAAGGGGTAATGGTTTTAAACTAAACCAGGGTAGGTTTAGACTGGATATAAGGAGGAAATTCTTTACAATGAGGGTGGTGAAACACTGGAACGGGTTGCCCAGAGAGGTGGTGGAGGCCCCATCCCTGGGAACATTCAAGGCCAGGTTGGACGGGGCTCTGAGCAACCTGATCTAGTTAGCGGTGTCCCTGCTCACTGCAGGGGGGTTGGACTAGATGACCTCTAGGGGTCCATTCCAACCCAAAACATTCTATGATTCTATGATTCTATGATAATACTTGGTTGCTTGTTAGATGCAAACTTTAAATACAATTAAAAGCAAGGATTTAATTAGTCATTAAATTCAAGGAAGTAGATGGCATAGGAATCAGCAGGGAGAGCAATCCATGGGTGTCAACAGTTAGGGAATGGGCAGATCTGGGAATTCAAGGTGGCCTCTTCAAAGACACAGACATTGAGACTGATGGCAAAAATCACGTTGCTGTCACCTTCTAATTCTGAACAGCCTTGTGTCTGAGTGTAAAAGAGGGAAGGAAATTTTTGCACCCTCTTCAGCCTTGCAGAGACCAGAGACTCTGTTCATATGATTTTGCTCATTCTCTGTCAACATTTCCACTGACTTCGGTAGCAGTCTAAATCGGGGAAGTCCAGCTTTAATATCTTTTTATGCCCACAACCTTCCCTTCACAGAGCCTACTCATTTTCACAAATTCACAGACTATATTTTTACATATAATAAAACAAAAAACATCTAGTTGCAGACTTCAAACAAATTATTATTGCATGAGTACTGAAGGCTGAATTCAATACAAAGAGAAAAAAAGTTGTGAAGCCAGATACTAAGCTAATGTAGCTTGGCATAATTCCCCTAACATCAGTGGAGCTCTGCTGATTTACCCAAATTGAGAATCTGGCCCATTAAAATTTAAAAATAAAGCTACAAGTACCTACAAAATTTGAGCTTTCTAGTTTGAAATGTAAGGCAGACACTTTATCCAAGGGTCTGTGCAGTCTTAGGTTAAAATCCACTGGAATTTAGACATATTATTTTTGGCCACTGGAAAGTGCTCGTATTGTTCTATGAAAGAAACAGAAACATGCTGTGAATTCAAAAGAAAAATTAATAGAAATTTTTAAAAACATAATTTAAAAAGGCTATGGAGTTCACACAAAGTGCATTCCTTCATCCAAATTAACAGCTGTGTGCATGAAGATCTGCTCAAGAAGTCAGACTTAATTTAGCTGTCTTCCCTCACAAATTAAGTGTGATAGCAGAGGCAGCAAAGATTTTTTTTCCCCCTCTTTGCTAACTGTTCACTTTCCTTTGAATCTCTTAATTCCAGTCCTGAATAGTGTATGCAATTTTGGAAAGGCTTCACCTTTACCGAGGAGTAGGGTGTGTTGGCTGTGCGGTGGCTCAGTGATACCCATCCTCTCTGCCTTTGCAGCTCCTCTGCCTTCCAAGGGACCCCCCCTGCTCTGCAGCCTTGTGTACCGGTTGTGTGGAAGGCTGCGGGGCCCCAGCAGAGAGACAGGCACAAAGGCTCCGTAAAGAATATATCCCTGGAAATGTTATACGAGTAAGATGAACTGACCTGCTGGGCCATGGATCACAGATTGGGCATGTCTATGAAGCCACGCACAGCCCCGAAACTCAGAAGTGAAAGAAGGGATGGTTTTCCCATTGTCATAGGTTAAGCATGACAAAATGGGAGTTTCGACTTTTCAGTCAGCAGTAGAAAATCAGGAATAATTAAATCAAACTTAATGGTCTCAGGTGGAAAACTGAACAGAGGATGTACGTACCCAGATAAACATACATGCCCAAATCCTGCACTGTTCAGCCACGGGAAGCCATGGAGGTGTTTAACACATATCTACCCAGCTACGTAACAGGAGTAATGGAGGAAACTCATACTCTGATCATCCGTGCTGCTTGATTACTTGGTAGCCCACTGACATGATTTTGTCCTGTGCCAGCTAGCATGCTCTACCATAATGGTCAGATTCAGATTTGGGGTTTGGAGGCATTAAGAACCACTCCCAAAAGGGCAGTATGAACAAGAATGACAGGACTTGGCTCCCTCCACCCTTCTCATTTCTCCAAAACTGTACTAGTAGCTTTAGTACCCTCAAACGCATCAGCATATCAAACGCAAGGCATGAGACCGTAATTTTATTTTCATGCTGCAAAAGCACTGCTTCGGTAAGCTGCAACGTGCTTTCGTATTGCTGTGAACATTTTGAGCGCACGCACGTACAATGATAATTATATGTTAGAGCCTCGGGGGTACCACACCAGGCCTGAAGGAGACCTGAAGGACAGGTGGTACCTGGTGTAGGCAGGATCAGGCCAGGCTGCTTTGCTTCAGGGCCAGATAATGGTCCCTGAACAGGTGTTATTTAGCAGCACAGCCGTAGTCACAGCGACTGCAGTATCAGGTTCAAAAAAATGAATGTTAGTGCTGCAGAGTAACTTATTTCCGTCGACTGAAATGCCACCTCACAGAGCACAGCAGGTACAAGCATAGGGAAGGCCTTTATCCTGTACGTGCTTTAGGTAAGCACATCAATGTAAGGATATAAAAATGAACTAAAATATCAAAATATAAATCGGTCTGGCATGTGTCTTTCGTTGCAGTAATTCTTTCAAATATTGTCCCTTTTAAAATGTGCCCTCAATTTTTAGACAAGTGCAACTCATTGATATGTATTACACCTAACAAACCAGCACACAACAATAATAGAGCCCCACGTTTTATTGGAGCGAATGCATAATGCAGCCTTCTCCGTCTAGAGAGGTTCCTCTTTTCTCACTGGGATGAAGTCAGAATATGAATAATAAACTAAGTGGCAGCTCTAAGAGACTGGTGCTCTTTCTCTCTTGTGGATGTTAGAAAGATAGAAAACAGGAAAAGCATCTTGCAAGTGAGAGAGAGCTATTTTTGAAAACATTAGGTTCGAGGACATTTAAGTCCAGGTAGCTATTACTCACCTATGCTCACATCATTCCTATTGCCTTAAATGTGTAGTTAGTGCTGATCAGTGCCCTACAACACTTCCATATTCATGATCAGTTATTGAGAGTAAATATTCTTGAGACAGACGGCTCAAGAGTCACTACAGAAAACACACTTCAAGCATAGCTGAACAAACATTACAAATCCTGGGGCAGAAGAGACACAAAATATCCCAGCAATGATAAATATATATTCAGAATGGCCTTAAGATACAACACAAACTTTAAAGTAGTTTCTACTGTGATGGACATTCTAGTCTTAAAAGGGTCAGATTTTCTTAGGAATTGGGAAATAACCTGAGACTATGGGACTGCCCCCCACAGTGTAAGTCTAATAAAATGGTGTTGACATTCACACAGGGCCAAAGTCCCATTCTGCCAATGTAAGGACCAAGGCAAAGGCTCACTGGCTGTGTTAGACAACTGGTTTGGGCAATGATTTAGCTAATTGCTGCATGCATATGTGGAAATGCTCTTAGAAAATGACAAAATTCTGTTTGACATTTTATTGAAGATCTTCTGCCACATTGCAAGAAAACTGTTCTTAGGACTGCTGTCTGCTCTCTCCATCTGCAACCCACATACAGTGTGGGATGCATGAGGGAAAGTGCATAGGGAAATTAAGCTTGCTAGAACGCTTTCTCCTCTTAGGGACAGACAAATAGGTCAATGTTTTCAAATACTGACTCCTAAAGTTAGGCACCTAAGTCCCCAGTTCAGCATCTAATTTTAAGAATCTTAGTCCTGGATCCCCCAGTGAATTTGAGAAGAATTGGTGTTACTGTCTAAAGATTAGGTGACTGCTCCTTTGTTCACTTTATCCATTTTATAAAATGCAGACGCGCTTCTCCACTGGAAGACAGCTCACTAGTCTGCAGATTATGCATTTGTAGCAGGTTGCATTTGGCCTTTGGTTACTGATTACAAAAAGTTGAAAGCCTGTGAGTTTACATATTTAGGTTCAGCTAAAATAACAACAACAAAAAAAATCTTTTTTGATACTGTACAAGGCAGCAAATGTTAACTTAAAAAAATTTCCATTTGCCATATGGTCTTCAGGTGATTTGATGTAATTCAAAACAGGCATTCAGTAGCCTAATAGTTTTACCGTACCACAGATGTGTGCATTCCCCTGAAATATATTTTTAGTTTGCTTCTCAGGCCTCGATTCTTCTGCTGGCATTAGACGCCCAATTACAGAAGCAAAGCAAATTCCAAATTCAGTCCACAAGCCTACATTATCAAAACCCTCTCCACTGGAAAAATATTCATGTCAGGCTTGAAATACCTTAATCATATTTCTCTTCTTCATCCCCCCAACACAGTATGTGAGGATGTAATGTAGAAAAGCTAGAAGCTACTCAGGAAAAGCTCTTCCCTGTGTTGTCCGAGTCATTTCAGAGAACTGTGGTTTGAGCCTGAGCTCAGGCTCATGGGTTTGCAGTTTTAACATGATTATGCACATGCATGACTAGCACCCATACTCGAGTGCACATAGTGCAGATTTTAATTCATGGTTCCAAACACATCTTTGTTTGTTTCGTTGCTGTGTCTGAAGCAGCAATGATAGCTCTGTGAGAGGCTTTAGGGAAAAGGGTTATTTTTTCTTTGCTGCTTTGATTTCTTACAGTAACAGAAGTATTAGTGTGAAACCTTTGAGCTCAGATGGGAAAATTTTCAAACCAAATGACTATGCTTTCATAGACTGATGAAGTTTAGATACCAATCAAATGTGTGTCAGAAACCTTAGATGAGCAAGTCCACTTCACTTTGCACAGCCATTTGTTTGGGCTGCTGTCTAGCAGTTGATGCATGATCTTTTACTCTCCAATCTACCTCATGTAGATCTGACAGATTAAATAGGGGAGGTAGCAATTCCACAGCATGAACTTCTTCCCTAAGTGTGGCCAACATGAGCTAAGCAGTCTGTAGCTGACAGATACGAACGTTTTGTTCTGTTTTAACTGTATGGATCAAAGACATCACAGCTGGCAATCCCCTATTAAATCATGTCTTTTCTATCAGTTGCTCACTACTTTTCCCAGCATTATGTCCATTTACATATAGTGTATATGTCTGATGGTTTTGTTTTAAATGATTGGATTTTAAATGAGATTCTTTCAAGAGACTGGAAAGACGATGGAGCCACTGGTTCTTTAAAAGATTTTTAGACCCCTGAAACGCTTCCAGAATCACCATTAGTGCAGTGGGACTTCACACACACCAACTCACCAGGGGCAGTAGTGCATACTGAAACTGCTTATGCTGTTGTTAGCATGGTGAAGGAAAAGCATGCTTTATGAGAACTATATATTAGAGTTAGGGACATGGTTTAGCGGTGGGATGGCAGTGTTAGGTTAACGGTTGGACTTGATGATCTTAAAGGTCTTTTCCAATCTAAACAATTCTATGATTCTATGGTTCTATATTTCCAGAAGGCTGAGCAGACAGAGCGGTAGTGGAGTAGCAGCATGGAACATGTTAGCAGAACAAGGGGGGGCCCACACTTCATGAGATATGACATAGACTCTTGTCTGAAATGAGCTCTTGATTTGCTGAGTTACCCTTATTGCAAACCGTTGTAAGGTATCACTGCTCTTTTTACCTTAGCTTTTATTACATTAAAGCTAATGTAGGTAAGGCTGCTCCTTCTATAATCATACTATCATGTTGCCATTCCATCACACCACAAGAGCTGGTGCATTTTAGACACACACGGTGGGCACAACAATTTTTTTGGCATAGTGGCTGTTCCCTTGGAGAGGCTGGCCAGGAAGAGGGTGGTGCTACAACCTTTTGTGGCTCTCTTACTGTCTTTGAAGGTTAGCAAATACAACCAGGAGCAACTTAACTTATGGCCTTAAGTTGCGCCAGGGCAGGTTTAGGTTAGACATTAGGAAAAATTTTTTCACTGAAGGGGTTGTTAAGCATTGGAAAAGGCTGCCCAGAGAAGTGGTCGAGTCCCCATCCCTGGAGGTATTTAAAAGACAAGTAGACGAGATGCTTAGGGACATGGTTCAGAGGTGGGATGGCAGTGTTAGGTTAATGGTTGTACTTGTTGATCTTAAAGGTCTTTTCCAACCTAAATGATTCTATGATTCTAACTACTCAAAGGTGCCAGGATAGCAGTTGTGTCCCCTGTTAGGACCCAAGTACAGAAAAAGGAGAGCCCCTTCACCCTTTCTCACTCTTGTGTGTGTATGGGTTGTGAATCATCGCGAATGCTGCTGCTAGGTATCACACACTCCTTTCTCAGCGCTAACACAGGGATACTTACGGGAACTGCAGTGAAACAAAACACTTATTAATGAGATCACAGTTCCTAGTTCAAAGCAGGTGAAACAATAAATACTTAGTTTGCGCAGAGAAAGGTAAATGGTATCTGGAACTTCTTATTACATAAAAAGTACAAAATTACATTGCAGACGTTGCTTCTTGCCAAGCTCTTGTTGGTGTTCCAAGAAAAATTAGTAACCAACCTACTATAAAACCCTATTCTCTTATTACTTTCTTGAAGCTTTCATCAAAAATAGGTATCTTGAGTGTGTTGGATATTTCTGGTTCTTTTGATGATTTGCTGTAATGTTAATCTCCACAATGTGGTTGTGTTAACACCTTCCTGCTGCTAAGCCAAATTTCACCTTCAGACAAAGGGGGACTGAATTTTTAGACAGGGATAATCCAGGACTCAGCAGTAGTGGATTTTGGAAAAGTGAGTGAAATATAACCCAAGCTGGGCTGACTCAGTTGGCAGGCTGAAGCTGAGGCAGCTTAACAAGAAATGAGTCTTTAAAGATCCTGTGTGTTGATACTTCAGTAGTATGTTACTTTTCTGAAACTTCCAAGGTGCATCATGAGGACTAGAAAGCACTATTTCATGGCTGCAGAAGAACATTTTTTTTTCCTGTAGGAACAAGGGAAGTCTATCTCAACCAATTCCAGCCCATCAGCTGCTCTGACACCATTGAATATCACTGAACCTATTGATATGGCTGCAGATTCCCTTTTCTTCAAGAGTACACAGAAATTAAGAGTTGAATGTTTGCTCATGTGTTATAAAGTTACAAATACTACAGTGATATGAATTGTGTAAGTCTGATAGACGGATACACAGGCAGATAAACATAGCAATGTTCTCAGAACCTAAACAAGACTCTCAAAAGTTGATGCTGTCAGCATGTGTATGACATCAGTTTGATGTAGGTGAACCTCTTCTCATGCTGCAGTCTGTGTAAGGGATTGCTTGGGTGAGGCTCAACTAACAGAGCTTCAGGATGTTCACTGGATAAGAGCAATTCCTGAGGGGCACAAGGGAGGTGAAATCTGAGCTATGGTTTTCTATAGCCATTGCAAATGAAGTGGGACATCTGTCCAGTTACTGGTACCTTAGCTCTAGCTACAGGAATAAACTACTATGGTCCATTGTCATGGGAATGCAACTTTTCCTTTCAGCTCTTAGAACAGTTCATTATTCCCATACATATATATACATATATGCATATATATGCAATATATAGCAATGTGTTCTGTGTCAGCTTCTGCTTGGAAAAAAATCTAAGCAGAAACTTCAACTAGCGAATGTTTTGTGTACCTTGTTTGTGTAAAAAGGTTCTTGCATTTACTTATTTTTTGAAATAACTCAGACTGTCCTTTGACCTGAAAAGCTCTTTGGCTATGCCTACATTAGCAAATGTGCAGATGAATAAGAGTGGATCTGCAGACATACATATTATATACGTTTCAGAAGGTGTTACTTTGGGCTAATTCTTTTCTGGTCACATGGACTGAGTGCCTGTTAGTGACTGGAGTGCACTGGGTATGCTGCTGGAGTTGTTTGATTTGGGGTTTTTTTAAATCATTTCCACAAGTGTCTACAGTTCTGAATGTCTAAGCATTATCCTTTAAACATTTGACAGACAGGTCTCAAGGAGCTTTATAAACCGTTGCAGTTTCAGAGTTGTTGAAATAAGTGCTGCTATCGTTGTTTTACAGCTAGGGAAAGCAACATACTGAAGTATTGCATAAGCTGCCAACAAAGAAAGTCTTTGTTTGAACCAGGAATATATGCCATGTCTATTGACTTCCAGCTAATTTTTAAACTTCTCTTCAGTGGTTCAAATACAGTCTCTTTCAGAACAACAGATGGCTATAGATTTGTGCTTCAACCTGTGCAAAATAGTATTGCTTATGGACAAAATGGGCAAGAAATACCTACGCTACATCAGGTTTGCTCTTTGTGACCACATGATGTGAAAGCAAATGCCAAACATAGCCAAAATAGAATGGTATTTCAGTCAAACCACATTCACTTTACGATACACTAAATAGCTATGCAACATGCAGGGTTATATAAATCAAGCATGCGACTTGTAAGCAAAGATATTCACCAGCAAAATGTTGTAACTGTCTTATTTAAAATGAATGAATAAAGAAGAACCAGACTGTGCAATGCATTAAGACAGGTTTTCGACTTTGTAAATGACAGCGACATATCTCTGATTCACACTTATTTTTGTTAAAAAAAAAACCAACAACAAACCTCTGTAAATCTAGTCTAGGTTAAAAATATTAATACCGGAACTTTTTGTCTTCTGCCAAAAGCCTGCCCTCTATTAGATCAATGACATTTCCTTTGAAAAACACATCTGGCTTCTGAGACTACAGTGTCCATCAATGAAATTCCTGGTTGTGCAGGAGCAACAAGAAGGTGATATAGCAGATAAGGTTACTGACATATCTCCAAGTAGGATTTCCTCTGCGGCAATTTTGAATAGTCAATTTTGAACACTTATAAAGAGTTTCACAAATAGACAGTGAAACTTTATTATCTGCAACTGGTAAGGAGATAGGGTATTCTAGAATAAAATAGATGGCTACCCCATTCAATCTATCACCTGTCTACAGATGTGTTTGTGATCTGACTGGAAAGGTTTAAAAGAAAGAATCTGCACAACAAAACCAAAATACACCTGGCCAGTTGTGAAATGCTGATTTCCTAAAACATATTCCTTCCTGACTTCTGTAAGTAATCTGTTTATACCAAGAAGCATGAGGTTTCATTATACTTAATTATCTTAGCCTAATTATAAATGCTAATGGTCACATAATTATCTAGATCTTTTTAAAATCCAATCACTCAACTCACTATTTCACTCAAAAGGTCTCTTGGGGCTGTAAATCCCATATTTTCCACAAAATAATATTTCCTTGAATTTGTTCTTCATTTAACTGCTATTAATTACACCATATAACCTCTTCTCATATTTTGGAATAGAGAAAGACTGGGTGCTTGTCATAGTTTTATATTAATATCACTACACTTCAGTGCTCATTTTATACGTGAAACACATAAAAGTATACACAGAAACCTAATGAATGAGTTGATGACAACCATAGAAAATAACAAGCTTTATAAACACTGCTACAACCACTACTTTAGATCATCATGCAAGCAGTCCTATTCAAAAATATGTCAGGTCTGCAATCGATCCAAAGTCAAAGTATGTAGGTGAATGCTGAAGAGATGAATCCAGACTTTAGGACTGTGCGATAATCTCATTGTGCAAAAGGCACCGTAGAGAAGTCCTGCACAGTCTGAAACTGTCAGACATGTTTTACAGACCCCAAGACCCCAGATCACTTAAAAGGCTTCATAAGCCTAGGTAGATAATTAGAACTTTTTTACTCACCCCTTCATTTTAATGTCTCGGTTCTGGACAGCCCTCCTCTTGCACCATTGCAGATAACAGGGTGTTGCCATTGATGCTGGCGAGCGCTGGACTGACACCAGCCCTTCTTCCCCCGGCGTGGCTCACTGCTGCTGTCACCACAAAATTCTGGTCCATCCCTGCAGGTCATTAAAATCATTACATTTTTCATTTCAGAAATCTGTCTCTCACCATAAAGCCCACTGTGGAGTCTCTTTTATTTAATTAGGAGATAGGGAGTTACGCACCTGCACCAAGCAGAGCAGGGAATGGTGCTTGCTGTCCTGTGATTTTTGTTTTTCTAGCCTGCGAGTGCTATTCCTGATCTCCACTCTTAATAACTACCTTAGCTGTCATCTCCTCTTTCCTGTGTTCATATGTCTCAGCAAACAGGTCTCTTCATTCTTCAGCATGCTCTTTTCTTTTCTCTTTCACAGTGTGAACCAGACCTTCCTGCCAAAATGTGACCTTCAGCATCTTTTGGAGTGTTTGTACTCTTATTCCACCACTCGTTGAATGACGACAGCATCACTCGTGTGTGTTGCAAGGCTTTGCTGGTTAGGCAGAGGCCTAAGCCCATATCTTAAGTTTCACAGGCCCTCCAGTGCTCTTCATTTTCTTGTCTCACACTGGCATCTAACCCACTGAAGTTAATGAGAGCATCCATTAATATAAATTCAAGCTGTACACTGTAAGCTTGGGCCTAAATGTCAGTAAAAATTCCATATGACAATTAATAGAACTGTAGCCTACAGGTTCTACAGCTGGATTAATGACAATACTGGCAAATGAAACTAAGTAACAGTAGTTTAGCTGTCCCATTTGAAAGCAAGGATGCACTGGTCCGGCACAGAATCGGAAGACAGAGAGCTCTAAGTGTGTAGCTCAGACACATCAGCGATCTGCGGTGTGATGCAAACTATCAGCAGTATTTTGGGTAGAAAGGAAAGTGTGGTTAATACTCTGCAGATTTTAGGCACTGAGAAAACGGGCTCTACTGTGTTGCCCATTTTGATTTTAGGCTAACATAGGAGTGTTGTGCATTTTTGCTGCTTAATGTATTGTCTGAACAAAGCAAATCCAAGCAATGATTTTATCATCAGGACTGGTTCTTGGCAAAAAAGAGGTCAAGGATCTTTAGCTGTTTAGAAAAGCATATCTCAGAAGATAAATCAAGATTTATAACGTTCAATAGTCCTGCAACAATCTAGGGGTTTATGTTACATTTCCAGAGTATCCCAAGTTTTTTATTCTGTATTTTCTCCCTTGTTGTCTGCCCTTCTCATGTTTAATAATTGGAGTCACATTTATATTTTAAAAATCACAGAATCACAAGTTTAGCTGAGTTTGGAAGACACCTCTAAAGATCATCTAGTCCAACCCCCCCCCTGCTCAGGCAGGGTCTGCTAGAACAGGTTGCCCAAGATTGTGCTCAGCTGGGTTTTGAGTATCTTCTCTCTGCTCTGCTCTCCTCTCTCGTAGAGAGAGAGATATACCACATTTTTACACCCATAGCCCATGAGCCATCTGGATGCAAAATCTTAACTTAAATCCAACAGACGAAATATTTTGTCACAGATTTCATTTATGATATATTATCACTGTTTGTAATATGATACAGTGTTTACACGTAATTGAGGAATCCGTGGTGCCATCTATAGATCCCAAAGCACCTATTGGAAAAAGATCTGGCTTGTTATTTTCTTTGTTGTCATGAAAAAGTTGTAACACATGAATAAGGATTATGTGTGTGTGTAAGTGTGTATGTGTGTATGTGTGTGTATACATACATACATGCATATACATAAACATGTATGTATATTTATGTGTATGAACATATATATACATGTATACACATATAAAAGGTGTTTCCTTTGTGTACATGTGAAAAGTATTGGCAAAGACAATTTTAATGCTTTCTCCCTTTCATCACAAAAAAAAGGTTGTTCCCTTGTACACAAAAGCACAGGAAAAGACACAAACGTCTGCCCAGCTGCAAATGTTGAACCAAATAAATATGGAAAACTATAACAACTAAACCCAACACAGCCACTTGTTCAGTCCCCTCTGGTGGGATGGGAGAGAGAATCGGAAGGGTGGAAGTGAGAAAACTCATGGGTTGAGATAAAGGCAGTTTAATAGGTAAAGCAACAGCCATGCACACAAGGAAATCAAAACAAGGAATTCATTCCCTACTTCCCATGGGCAGGCAAGTGTTCAGCCATCCCCAGGACAGCAGGGCTTCATCACACGTAACAGTGAGTTGGGAAGACAAACGCCATCATTCTGAACATCCCCCCCTTCCTTCTTCTTCGCCCAGCTTTATATGCTGAGCATGATGTCATTGGGTGTGGGATATCCCTTTGATCAGTTGGAGTAAGCTGTCCTGGTTGTGTCCCCTCCCAGCTTCTTGTGCACCCCCAGCCCACTCACTGGTGGGGTGGGGTGAGGAGCAGAAGAGGCCTTGACTCTGTGTAAGCACTGCTCAGCAATAATGAAAACATCCCTGTGTTATCAACTCTGTTTCCAGCACAAATCCAAAATATAGTCCCATACTGTCTGCTATGGAAAAAAAAACCCTCTATTCCAGTCAAAACCAGCACATGATGTCAAGCAGAATGCAGAACAGTTATGTAAGCTAAAAAGAAATTGTTTTCTTATAGACATTATTCCACTATGAAAACCTCAAGTTAAATAACTAAAATTGGACTAAGAAAAGTCAAATAAACAGCACCAGAAGAGCTATGAAATATATCACTGATGAACAATGTCATTATTGTCAGGCTCATGAGTACTTCCATTTTCAGGGGTGGTGGGTCAGATCCCCAGGTAAGTGAAAGAGTACAGGTTCAGTTGAAATCAATGGACCTACTTTGGTTGCATGTAAACTTCTGCCTGTTCATTCCCCTACTGTTTCTACCCTTCTTGATGTGCTTACTAATAAAGCTTGGCAACTCTCATGGCTGATGAAGTTGATAGAGTGAAGCAGGGAACAATCATAAAGGGTAACTGAAAATTACAGTATAACTGTAAATCTTAAAAAACTTTGTCATCAAAAATTGTTATTTTGAGTACTCAGAAAAATACAGAATTTCTGAGAATTCTTTCAGATAGTCTTTCCTTGGCTTCCTTCCTTGGCTTTCCTTGGCATCTAGGAACATCTAGGAGCAGGTGTCAGCAACACAGCATGGTTTACAGCACAAAGAAATTGTAATCCCTTTAAAATCTGTGTGTCCCATGGGTTGATCACCACAAATGGTGATGAGATAAACATAATGCCTTCTTCATAGCGAGCAAATCTATGCTAATAGTATGATGATGTAATGACTAGATGACTTCTTCCCAGAGGCAGTCTCAGTACTGGGTTAGGAGTTATTTAGGAGAGTTTTCACCAAAGATTATTTTCAATTCTGAAGAGGTATTCAGCTCCATTCATAAGTTCTGTCACTCTGACCAACTAATATTTAGTCAGAATGCAAAAATTTCTTTCTTGATACAGCATTTCAAAAACACACACCTCTTGCATAGTTGCAATGGTTCCACTTCTTACGTTGAACATAAGAGACTTCTATTTGCCTTCATGAGTCCTTCCAAATTCTCTTCATTTTAAGGTCATAGAATCATAGAATCATAGAATGTTTTGGGTTGGAAGGGACCCCTAGAGGTCATCTAGTCCAACCCCCCTGCAGTGACCAGGGACACCACTAACTAGATCAGGTTGCTCAGAGCCCCATCCAACCTGACCTTGAATGTTTCCAGGGATGGGGCCTCCACCACCTCTCTGGGCAACCCGTTCCAGTGTTTCGCCACCCTCGTTGTAAAGAATTTCCTCCTTATATCCAGTCTAGGTCATCAAGAAACTGATCCCAATCCCAATAATACGTTATGTTGCACATTGCTTACTTGTTATATTGCATAGTTGTGTATGTACAGTTTGAGGAAGCCAGAAATACAGAACTAAGTTTCCAAAAATTTCTAAAAAAAAAGTTGTAGTAAATAATTAACATGAATTATTAATTGCAAATGTTTATGAACATTGTATGAAATAGCCCAGAAGCCACATTTCCCAAGTGAAAAAGAAAAGCCTAACTCACTCAAACAAACTTGCTTAAAGAAAGGATTAAAATTGTCCCTCTATTTATTGGGAAAAACAGAAAGGAGAAATTGCTAGTAATAAATATTAATCATAACTGAGAATTTCTGAAACAACCACAAATTGAAGAATAATACAATTCTTTCTGAAGTTTATTAATACAAAAGTACTAAGTTATGTCAGTCCAATAGTACTGTAAAAAATGGGAAACATTTCTATTTGTATTCATGTACAGCATATAGTGTAGAATAAGTCAGTGTCAAATATGTACTCTCCAGCTTTAACTGAAGAATATGTAAGAGAACAGCTGTGGAAGAAGATACTTTCAAATCAGCAATCTGGTCATCCCATACCCATGAGTTTTAAAAGAGCTGGCAAAGGAACTCAATGAACATTAATGCTGAAATTTCATCAGTCTCAGAGAACTAAAGAAATTTCATTAGACTTTTTTAAAAGTTACCATTGTATTTTAATAGGTAAGAGGAATAGTCTAGGCAATTACAGGCCTATCAGTCTCTTCCTGTTCAAATAATAAACAGCTGAACATAGAATAAGCAAACCTAAGAGCTGATACAGTTCTGTGCTACAGTTCCTTTTAAGTGCTAATGTGGTGCTAATCTAGTTAACGGCAATTCACATGCACAGATGGAAAACAGATCCTGTCTGACCAACCTGATAGGTTTTTTCAGTGAAGCTGGGTGATAAACATAATGATGCTTGACTGTTAGAAGTTTTTGACAGGGTTCTGCACAACTATTGGGGTGAAAGCTGGAATGATAAAAAGGAACGTGCCATATACAACTGATAGAAAACTTACTAACCACTCCTTGCAAATGTGGGGAACGTGTTGGGCAGAGATATTTCGTCCCACTGGGAGAAGATCTGGAACCATTTCATAGCTCTAATCATTGCTGACTGGGTTTGCAGGTGAGAGGGAGACTGTAGGAATGGCGAGTGATGAAGGGGTGAGTTGCTCAATGTAAGCAAGTCTTCTTTTGCAGACAGGCCCGTATAATGTCACTCAAGTGAGCCCTCTTTGTGCAAAGGGAGTCACCAAGTTGTGAAGAAATAGCTCAGCTCAGTACGAGTGCTTATTGTGTGGCAGCGGGCTGCAGTGCTGATGTGATCCTTGGGCTGTAAACCGAGTGATCTTAAGAGCTGAAAAAATACATTCCCTTTTCATTCGTCATGAATCTGTTACTGCAGTCCTGTGTTACTGTTTTCTCCGCAGCCTGAGGAAAATGTTTACACTTTGGAGAGGATTCAGGGAACAGTCGTGACAGATACGAAGGGACAAGTAAGCATACCTTGGAGAGAGAGCGGGAATGCAAGAGCTCTGTCTGTTTAGCTCAACAAGGAGCAGATAGGAGGATGCCTTTGGCCACAGTCTACAGCTGACTGCAGGGGGAAAATAGGTCAGAATAGAGGGTTCTTCAGTCTGGATGTAAATGTGTAACAAGATCCAGCGTTGAGAAGTTGAGGACAGATACACTCTGTGGTAGTTAAACGCTTTGTTTACTGAAATCTGTGTTGAAGTCTTCTGGAAATATCTCAGTTAAGATCACATGTGCTTTAAAGTGTTTTTCATTACAGGCAGGAATCAACACTGTGAAGTCCTATGGCCAGTATCTGAATGCTGATCTCTGAGTCAAATCCTACCCACAACGTGCTTCCTGCCAGTCCAGCACATTTATTTCACTGTCTGGCAGGAGATGAAAACCCACCATTTCAGTACCTTCTCCTGCGCACAGAGAGCCTCTTAGAGCCAGGAGCTGTTATATTTGCATGGGATAAACAATTAGTACTGGAGTCATCTCTCCCATGCCATCTGCTCATGGCTCAGCACTTAGGACCGCGCCTGCACCTGCACTGGAGTGTAAATCAGATAGGCTTGTACGATACGGGAAGGAAAGCAGGTTAAGTGAGCACAATGTTATCTTCTCTCTACATAATTGTTGAGTCTAATTAAACAAGACTACATGACTTTATTTAGTATCATTCCTTAGCAGGACCGCAGATGGCAGGCTAAGGTCTATTTAGTTAGTAGTTAGTTAAAGACAGCCTTATTTAGACAGCCTAAGAGCTGAACAACCTTACACACAACAAAACACTTCTTTCATATCGGAGTGTGCTCTGAGTGCACCAATGGGCCTTAGATGCCTTTACCAGACTTAGTGCCCTGACAACATTTTTCTGGATAACTTTTCTGTAACCATAGCTTGGGATATGATTTAGATTCAGTGGACAGACCCTTTCTGGAAAAAAAACCCCTACCTTTAAATCTCCTTCACTTTTATCTCTACACTTCTGTTGTATTTTTCTTTATTTACTAGTTCCAGAAAGTGTTTTATGAGAATTTATTTTCTTCTCTCAGTGTCTGTATCTAGTTATCACCACATATAATCTTTGTATAGCACAAGCATAATAGTGTTTTGGGCAGTTACACTAAGGACTTGCTGCTAGTTATCTAGTCCCATCAAATATGAATTTCAGCTAAACACTTAGCTGTTGGAATAAAAGAGGATTCTTTCATAATTTCTGTTTTCCAAATATTGTGTTCATAGTGTTATAAAAGCCTGTATTCTCCTCAGCTATTTGTCTGTACTGTTGTAAACCCAAGCCCAGTGTCAAAGGAGAGCTGGACAATAGCATAGTGTTGCTTCTCTAAATCACTCAGATACGGGCACAAAGGATGGCAAACACACTACATTACCTTGGTAAATGCTTTAATCTCAGAAGGGTGGGAAAGGATCTCTTGAAAGGTTCTGCTCTTTGGCCAAAACTGGAAAAAGCGTTCAGACTGAAAATTGAAAAGGTAGATTACACTGAATTTTGCAAAATTTGAGAAGGGAAGATTAGATGTAGGTAGAAAATTGGGTTAGATTCTCAGTCCAGCCTAATTTCCAAGACACACACTGCAGTCAAATATTGTGATAGTGCCGTCTAATCCCAAGGGCACATGCACATTTTACAAAAACGGTTCTTCAGAGCTAGAGCTTCACTTCAGGGCCATCATCTCCACTGCTTCTGAGGGAAATCTTTTTGTCTTGTGGTTGGGACATTGTGCCATAGTGGGTCAATGGGTTGGTGTCCTCTTCAGAAATGGCAGAAAATGAACTCAGGTTTTCCACTTTCTGGCAAGAAGACTGCTGCTGCTGTCACCCGAGAAGACAGATTGGTGTCCCCTGAGTCATTTTAGAAAGTGATTTGGAGAAAACCCAGGGAAGTTGGGAAGTCTCTCCTGGCAGCACAGAACCATGTGCCACAGGGCAGGAGATAGGCAGGGCCTCAGACCTACCTCTGTCCTCAGCTTCTCCTAGTAACTACCTGAACTCTTTCAGGTTGCCAACTTCTGTGAAAGCTGTTCTGAGACACCTAACTTTTCCTGTGATCACGCTGAGTGCTTATCTGCCTAGCTCCACATGAAGGCTTTCATTTCATGAGCCTGGACATAAAAAGTAGGAACCTACTTCAGCAAGCTGCTGAGCTTTGTAGCCTCAGTCTCCCTCTATACCTCATTAAAAGCACTGTAGCAGAAATCAGGCTATATCAGAGTGTAGCTTTTGTACTGTTCAGGTGAACAAAGTAAACCTGGACAACATTTGTTAATATTCTGTGAGGGAATGCTGTGCTGGCCATGGCCCTGCCATTGTGAATGGCCATGCCATTTCCTCAAATATACCAATGGGCTTGAAATCCTTAGAACTCTAGTAGAACACAAACCAGAAAAGCTAATTCATTACAAGGAAAAAAAAATTCAGGCCTGCCCTTCCCTGCTCTTGTTTTGCTGGGTAGATCATTTGCTCCAATTTTGCTTTTTGTTCCAGCAGTTTTCAGAGCCTTCCTGAGTTCCCTGAGCTCCATAAGCTCTTTCTTTTTATGGACAAAACATGAGTGTCCATATAATGTCTCACCTACTAATCAAGTTGCTTCTTTCTCATGTTGCTATCAGATTGCCATGCCATCATATAAATATGGAATGAAATCTGTTTTGTGATTTTTTTTCTACACTCTGGGATACTCAGTGTGAGCAAGTTTCTCCCTAACCTTTCTGAGATGTATGGACATCCTTCAAGAAGTCCAGGGGTTAGAGAATGACCAGCTTCATCAAACCACCCTTTGTAGACTCCTGGCTACATCCTGGAATTAGGTGTATGTCCTATGATGACTAATGCTTCACACATACACAAATTTCTACATTAATTCTTTGCCCTTGCTGCAACGCGGAACCATGTGCGGTTTGACAGACCCTTGAGCACAGGCACGGTGCGGCACTGTCTCTCGGTAACAATGCCATTAGTGCATGCAGCAGCGTCCCCGCTGCACAGCCAGGGAGTTAATTTTTCATTGAAAACTACAAATCTCTTTATTTGGATCAGGCTTGGATTAATTTGTCAAACCAGACTCGTAGGGCTGGCTATTATCCTTTCCAGGGGATGTTGATTAGATCTGTACATAAGTTGGGGGTCTAATCACTGTCTTATACAGTAATAATAAATATTATAACCTTCTTTGCTTTATGTTTTTCTAGCTGTGCAATCTGTCAACCAGTTTATCTTCTTCACTAATTAGGCTGGGGGCTTTGGGGGAATTATACTGGAACTCCTAAATCTCCTTCCTGATTAGCTCCGTGTTTACCTTCATCATTTGATTTGATAGTTTTTACTATTATTTTAATACAGAAGAATACAATTATTAATACCCTTGGTGAGGGCATTGGTACCTTGACTGTATAACGATGGTGTCAGCTGCTCCCCCCCTGCTGTGCTTTCCCAATGCTGAAAGTGGCTTTAAATGTCAGTAGGAGAACTGCTTCCCTGTGCTTCCAGTTAGTGCTCACAAGTAGCTGTCGGGGGGACTGCTTTCTCACTTGTGTTACATTTCCAAAAAGTGTAAACAAACAGATTTGTGTGGTAGATGTGGGGATTTATCCCCTGCTGAAGCACTAGCAATGGGGGACTGAAAGGCTTCTTTATTCTGCCAGGAGAGGAGTTTTCAGATGGAGTGGAGGCATTGCCCACCGGATTGCTTGGTCTCTGAAGTAAACAAGATCCAACATTTGGATGACCATCAGTTGGTGACCATTGGATTTTGTCCTTTGGTGGAAAGTAGAGGAAAAGTTTCCCAAGCAAAACTTTTGCCCTCTTTCCTTGGGAACTGAGAACTGTATCCAGGGACCACATAAATACTTACTCTTTGAGGAACTGTAGAAAGTGGAAAAAGCACTCTGAGAAATGTTTTCTAAGTTTAAATGCTGAGGTTATGAAGGAAAGTGACTGACTACACATAAAAAAACTTCGGAAGAAAATATTTTCTGTTCTGCTGATAATAGCTAAGGGCAGTGTTTAGAAGAGGTAGCAAAGGGAAAATGGGCATCATAAAAATGCCCCCTAACTTAGGAGTTCATGTCCAAAGAATCAATACCTTTCTCAAATCAAATAACTCCACATATTTATTGTTTTTATTATTTTTTAAAAAAACCAAACAACAACCCAAACCAGGAAATTAAATCCAAAACCACAAAATCTGCATAGGAAAAAACTAAAAATTCAAAGGACGTGAAAATTAAATTTCCTACAGAAACAGTACCTTGGCTGCAGGGAACATTTACAGACTCTTCTGTGTTCTCTTTTTTTCTGGTTAAATGAGTATCCTAATATGCTGTATTGTTTTTGTGTGGTCAACAGCTATGGGAAAACATACTTCAACTATATTGAAGCCAACCAAAAGCTACTATTGAAAGCTTCATTTTTATATTTCCTGATTTATTTTTTGGTTTTTTATTTTGAACTCTGGAAACAGCATAATATTCCTAAAGCTGCTTGGATTTAATAAAGATCTGAAAAGACATAGAATCAAATTAATTGTGGCAAAGGCCTGTAAGTGATGCTGGTCTAGTTTACAGGCAAAGGAAACGTGAAGAAGTGGGGGAGCGTGGGATCATAAATTCCTAGATTGGGGAGCTTAGCTTAATTGTGAGGTTAGAAGTATCACTGGAGCCAGGGCCATCAGGCAAATGAAGGGTTTGCTCTACTCTAAAGGACACCCATCTCTGATAGTTTCAGCAGCAAGAAGTTATGGTTGGTGGGAGCAAGGTGTGGGTGGTAAGGGGGCCAGCTGGCGTCATGGGGGTCTATGTTAGAGCCAGTGTCAGTATATGAAGGAGACACTGTCCTGTTGTACTCAGAGGACAGGGAGAAAAGGAAAATTAAGGTAATAACTCAACAAGGAAGTGTTGAGTACAGAGGATACTCCAGTAGATTTTGGAGAATTTCTTCCTCAGGTCCAAAATCTAATGGATGAGAAATACCTTCAGTCAGGGCCACTTAAAAGTTGATCAGCAAGGTGAGCTTGGGGGTGGAAAGGAAAGAGGAGAAAAAAGTTCCCCAGACCAGTCTGTGTGTACTCTGCCCAGGTCGCTGCCTGCAAGCAGGGGCTGAAAGGGAGACGGGGAGTCAGAGATGGTGCCTTCCTGCAGGGGAGCAAAAAAAGCATTGCTGGGCCCAGACAGGAATAGCAGGACTGTGAGCACAGGAAAGGTGCGAGAGGGGGCCAAAACAAAAGGAGCTGAACGTTCAAAACTCTCTGTCTTACTGCCTTGACCACAGCCAGTCAAATCTAGGGGTTTCCAATTAAAAACAAAAAAGAAAAAAGAAAAAAGAAAAAAAAAATCAGAGAGATTGAACCACCTAATTCTCAGTGTCCGTGATAATGAGGTTTTGGATAAACAAACAGTTTTTGGAACTTAAGCTACTTAGAGCATTAGGGAGTAGAAATCCTCAGATGTCGCTGTACTGTGTCCGCTTATTTTTTGTTAATGCAATATGTCATGGAAGTGCAGCGATGGGCTACTCTTGAGTGCAGTTCAAGAGAGCAGCACACTGAGACGGCCATATGTGGGGGAATAAACACCTTAGTAAACTCCTTGGCATGTGACCAGTATGGAGCATAAATCTACAGAACAAGAAAAAGCAGCCCTTTGTGCCACAAGATTATTTTTAACTTGAGCTTTCAAGTAGCTATCAGAGATTACCTCTCATCTTTCACAGCATGAATTTCATGTCGGTATTGTTAGGAAATACAGAACAATATGGAAAGCACGAAGGAAGAAAGGAGGAATTAAAGTACCTAAATCAGTTGAGTCATGGCTGAAATACAAAAAGGATTTCTGAAGGGTTGAGATTGAAACAGTAATGAAAAAAATCCCTCATCTATAGCTATGGGGTTACTTACTACAGTGTTTTTGATGGGAATTATGACAGGGTTCCTGGGGACTCTCTTGCTTCAATTAATTAAACTCACACCGAGAGGACTACTTCAGTCCTGCAATGATTATTTCTTTTTTCTTTCTCCTTTTTTTTTTTTTTTTCCATGGGAAAGTAGGAAAAGTGATTTGAAAAGAATTTGGTGAGCCTTTTTTTCCCATTTTCTGATGTTGAAGGCTTTGAGTGGAAAACAGAGCTCAAACCACAGACCCGCGCCTGGGAGCAGAGCATGGTGTGAGGGGTGACAGGCACGGAGGGGAGGGCAGCACCACAAGCAGGAATGGACAAAATCTCTCGAATATCATCACCCCTCATATCAATTAATTCTCCTTTCTTATTTCTTTTCTGTATTCCTGCTGCTTTTTGCCTCTTCCCCTTAATTCACTCTTGTTTCTGAGCTGCGATATGCTTTTTCAAGAGGAATAGCAAATTGTTTTGTTTTGTTTTGCTTATTTATTTTATTTTTAAGTGAGGCAAAAGGGTAAGTCTTCCTTCTCCAGGGAAAAATGAATCAAACTAGCTCTCGTGAGCCCTAGGCAGGCAGAGTGATAACTAACTCATTGGAGCCGTATGGTCTTTCAAAACAGTCTGCTGTTCTCCAAGGTATCAGTTTAACTCCTATAGGAGATGCCACTACCCAGATTTTTCCTCTTTTCCCTTTTCTCAGAAGAAAACCAAGTTATTTGAAACTATCTTCCTTTTTGAAACAAGTCACTCAGCGCTGCAATATTCTTTTCTGTCTTTGAAGTTGGACATACGGCAGTGCATGTGGTAAGTATGAAAACACCACTGGGTGATAAGAAACATACAATTAAGCCCATGAGTGATAATGAACAGATGCTTCCCTCCCACAAATGCTTTCTCATATCAAATGAAGTCTGGCTGCAAGATTTTATCAATTCTAAGAGTTTACTCAACTTTAGAGAAAAATGTGACTTACCTTGATAATATCCCATATGGTTATCTCTTGCCCCAGGGCTTTTACCTCTGTGGGTAAGTTCTTGTTGTTTCTGTTAAACTGATTTTTCCGATCTCAGCAAAATTAAAAACAAAATGGCATGTGACCCCTTGTGGGTTTACAATAAACAAAACCAGAGCACACTTGCTATCTAATGGCAGATCTTTCTCTACCCTCTTACTAACTACTGAGATATTTTTCCTCTAGTGGGAGTGGGCAAAGATAAAACCAACATGTTTGCATTAGTAACACAGCAAGGAGGTGCTGGTGAAATTAGTTTGTCATCAGATCTGATCCAGGGATGTCCAGGATAGGATGGTTTCCAGCAACGATCCGTCTTTAACATGTTGAAACTTCACTTTGCCCTCTGGTGTATCCACTAGTATTTATTACTGCACCGCAGGAGTGTCTGGGCAGAGATTGGGGCCTTTTACCCCGGGAGCCGTGCAGGCCTCTAGCAGGTGGGATAGCTGTGAGCCCTGGCAGCTGTGGGGCAGCCGGTGCGGCTGGGGAGGCTGCGAGGCACTGGGGCTTAGCACGGTGCTGGCACCCGCCTGCTCTCGGGCCCTGCCACTGCTCTGCCGCAGAGCCACCGGTCAACTCTTAACTTCCCTGGGTACCTGTTCCTTCCTCCCTGCCTTTTTACCTGTCCCGACGTTTTAGATGGGAACCCCTGTAGGGCAAAGGATGTCTTTCATCACGTGTCCGTCGAGTGCCAATCTTGGCTGGGGAATCTCAGCACTCCTGTGATATGAATAATAATTCCAATAATAAAGGCAAAGCCTGACCATCTGGCTGCTATTATGGTAATGTCCTGCTCTGTGAGAGTAGGTCACTCTGTGCAGCTGCTTCTCTGGCTCGTTCTGTATTGGAAAAGACCCCCTCCTCTTTATCTAGTGAGGATATATCCAGTGTAGCCCTATATCTAGTAGGATCTTCAGCTTTGGGCTAAGTCTCCATGGTTTGAAGACAGAAAAGGCCTGTGGTAGTGCCACCTATCCCAGGTGTGGAGGCTGAAAAGACACCCATCATCTGGAGAGTATCAGTCAGGGTTGTATGCTGTGATAATTAGCTGTGAGCAATAATTAAGCCACTGGTTTCACCCCCAAAGTGAGCAATGGTCATTGCTCCCAAGCGATCGTCTTCTCAGATCACTCCATCCATGCCTGTCTGGTGCCCAGATAAGATGCTCCATCCCCAAAGAGTATGAGCTCTCCTACGGGTAATGACGGGATTATGACTTAGTAGCAAACCTTTTCACCTCCCAGTCAACTCCAGCTCTGGCTCCTACGAGGTGAGCCAGCGCAGCATGGTGCTGGGGTGTTGTCCCTGGCCACCTCACTCCGTTTGCCACTTGCAGAATCGCTGTGCTCCTGGCTGGCACGCAGCAGGCTCTTCAGTGCTTTGGGATGGAGATATCACTGCAGCTGTGAGTCACAAAATTAATCAATTTAGAAATTACTTATGAGCTGCATAATTTCTGTTGATCAGAGTTTTCAAACGTGGCCTTTTTCATATTATAAGATGAAGCGTAGCTCGTGTGATGATAATTCACATGGCTGAATATAGTGCTACTGGTAATAATACTCAGCAGTGGGAAACTGTCAAATGCTTAGCCTCACTGTTTATCTATTATATTCTCTCATTAGCTCTTTTATTTTATTCCATCTAGGGTTTGCTTTAGCTTGTACAATATGTTTGGCACAAGCTACATTTAAAAAGTGCTATTGCATTTGCAAAATGATTTTTACTGTCTCAGAGAGATAGCTTGCAAACTCAAAATTGAAATTAAAATTCGTTTCCTCTCATATCAACATACAACTCCAGAACAGACAGGGACCTGAGCATAACTGGATGAGCAGGAGAAATTTCTGTAGTCTCTCCTGCTGTATGGCACAGCACTGCTGTATGGCTGATGCCTTGCTGGCAGTGCTGCCCAGTGTGTCTGCAGGGCTATTTGACCCTTATGATTCCCTGGGTGAGGCACAGGAAAGGTGCAAGGGATGGATATGTCCCTTTAGCTACGCTGGTCCAGCCCCCCCCCCGACCAGAGCCAGCCTCCCTTCAGGCAGGCTGGCTGCATGCATGCCACACAGCCCTCAGCCCAGGGTCCCGTGTGCTCCCACAGTAATCTGGAGCCGCAATGCACAGATCAGTGTATGTGAAGGTTTGGGGGGTTTTTTTGCTCAAAACCTATGATGGAGTTTTTGTAGCCCCCTGGAGCGTACAGCAGGAAAGGGAGGCTGCGTGTGGGCATGGGCGCAGGCTCCTCGGGGGTGATGGGCGTGCTGGAGCACCGGGTAGGGCTGATGCCATCTCACCTGTCCTCGGTGACAAAACTAAGGGGGTTGTGTAAGGAAATGGGCTTAAAACCGCATACAGGCCTCGAGTGAAGTTCCTCTTCACTCCCAGAGGGAGCCCAGTAGTGAGCTGCCACTTAAGCAACACAGATATCGGGGCCGAAGAGTGAATTGATGAATTAAGTTATTTGGTAGTGCTGATATGCCCTTTAAATCCCAAAGGTGTGCTGAAAGGCCATAGAGTTTATTTACTGTGGGTTTTTTACCATTGATCAAGCCATACTTGCTCATATCCAGAAGTCATCTCAGGCTGTAATTTTTTAAATCCCCATGGAGATCTTGCTGCAGCAGTGTCCTCGGGAGAAAGGCAGGTTCTCTGCATGGCCCAAAGCAGGTGGAGCATTCACATGTCATATTGCAAATTAGACGCGTATTCCTCTGGGAGCACTTCCTTTGTGTGAGGCAAATTGCATCTCTGGCTTGTCTGAGGACAAGGAAAGAAGAGTGTTTTGAGGACAAAGGGGAATTTCAACCCTCTCTTGAAACACAGCTTAATTCGTTTTAAGTGTTTGCTTCTGTTCCTTTACCTATTTTATCTGTTTTCTCTTTTGAAAAAAAAAGCATAGCACGGAATTAAGGCATTCATTCAACATCATTCTGTGCTTGGCTTCAGTCATATGTTTCTACAGCCTAAGTTGTTTTTCTACCTTTTAATTCAGTTCTATTCAAAACAATGGCAAAAGTCCCTTTAGTCTTAATGGTAGAAGATCAGGTCTTACTGGAGGAACACTTCCTTAGGCTTCTTGACTTGCATGTGTCTCTCAAGAGGAAATTTTCTGATTCATTTTGAGAAAGGCATGAAAATGTTAAGATAAATTTCTTCTTCCAAACAACATAAAAGGAATCATTTGGAAAGTAACCAACGCAGGCAATCAGTTACAACAAATTATTCATACGATGAATTCCACTTTTTTTCTGTTTGGAAATAGGCACCATGAGTCTGATGTTTAAAGAGATGAACTAGCTCTTGATATGCAGCTTATTCATGAATGGTTCATTGTAATTCAAGTCATAGCTCTTTTGAGGGCATGCAGGTTATGGTTTGGGTCCATTTTCCCTCACCGGATGCACATTATTCTTTTAGAATCTGGTACAAATATTCATTATGACAAAATCATAGTCATGATTATTTGCTGCTATGATGAGAGTTCCTTTCCTTAGAGCATGAGGGGAAGGGAAGGTCTGTTCACCCAAAGCAATGTGCCGAAAAACTTCCATGCAATTGGAATACAATTCTATACAATCCTAGCCGTGATGGTTCCTCCTCCATCTCAGATGTTTTGTGTGTCATACAGTGGTCAGTTTTTTAGGTGTGACTGAAATAGTTGGCATCGGCTGATGACCCAGCTCCAGCTGACTTCAAAGCACAGAGAGGGGAGTAGAGATAAGAGCAGAAAAACGCTGGAGGTAGCTTGGTACCTTTGCCTGCCCACCTGCTGCTATGTGGGCGTGTTGATGCAGCATTGCTGGGTGTGGAAATACCCCAAAAGGCAATTATTAGACTCCTTACCAGCCTGTGTGAGGTATCTCCCATAGTGCAGGTGTTTGCTGTGCTCCTGGGGCTGGTCTCTGGGAGGGCAGGGAGCAGGGCTGAGGTGTTTGGGTGGAGCCGAGGCACTGAGGAAGGGACAGGCTCTGACCTAAAAGGAAATAAAGTGCAACCTTTAGCTGCTGTCAAATGGAAAGCTGAAGGTGTCATCAATTACAAAAGGAATTCACTAACTTCTGACCTGGGAAAACAGATCCACATTTCATAGTCACTGATACAAATGCAATCTGCATCGGTCAGCCCATTTTGCCAAGTTAATACGAAGGTGAGTAGTAGCCTGACATGATAGCCATCCCTGATGAGGAGTATCAGGTGGGACAGTTACCCACTTCTGGTGTAACAACCACTCCCTGGCAGAGATCTCTCATCAGTGCCCACAGACGCAAATGCCTGTGCCCCAGCTACAGCCCATGGCTTTAAGTGCTGTGCTAATAACTGTTTGGATTATTTTGGAAGGAAAAAAAAAAACCCAACAGCTCAACACTCCCATTTGCCATTTTCCTATGCAAATTTTTCTCTTGATGCAGGAGGTGCACCACAAAAATAAGCCTTGGATCAGCAGTTATTTCTGACCCATGGATTATGTTTGCTTTTGTTTGATATCACAGGGCCTTGTGGCTGTCTTGGCCTGGCTTAGATTTTCCTGGTGCTGTTCACCGAAATGTTTTATTTTCCACCATTGCCTGTAGGCACTGACATGGATTAGCCTTGGCAGCACCACGCAGGGGGCTTACACACCCTGATGCTCACTAATTACAACCTCCTGAATGTCCTAACAGCTATAATAATACAGTGATGTATATATGAAGTCACGGTTTGTCAATGTATTGTCCCTGTGGTGTAAAACCTGCAAGCAATATACTCATGACTGGAAATCCCCTTATTGCATGGAGAGTTTTGTTCTTTGGAGTGGTTTCTATTTACATATGCTCAGGTTCTCGGAATATCCAGCAGAATGCAGCACTGCACAAACCGGTGTCTCGAAGACACACAGGGATGTTATTTCCTTTCTTTCCCCCTTTCTTTTCTTGCTTTTGACTCCTTTACTGTTTTTCTTCCCATAGCTACTTGCCAACATTTTTTCTGGCACAGTAGCTGAAGTACCCGATTCAGGAGAACACATACAAGGTTTATTTGTTTTAAATCTCTGTGTTAATAGTTAATGCATTTAACTTGCTAAATACCTATCAGGGTATAAATATGAGTTCAGCCACCTAACTTCTGGTGTGTGAATTGCTGAGTTACTGGTGATGAGGTGCAGTGCAGAGGAAGAGAGTAAATGTAGTCCTAAGTGAAACCCCAAACTTCGTGCGGTGCAGCTGTAGGAGCTTTGGTCCATGCATTTCTTCAATCAGCTGATCAGCTCCTAATGGGTGGAATTGCTTCCTAGGGTAGAGCAGACATTGGGTTTTAGGGTCTCCACGTGCTGTAGAGAAGAAGGCAAAGGAGAGAGGAGTTTTGTCCTACACAGTATGCACCTTGGAGGTGCTGGCTGCAGAGGGAGGCCAGCATGGTGGGGTTCCTAACATTGTGCCTCCATTGGGTGCTATGGTTAGGTCCTAGTGCTCTGCACGACCGATGGGCTGGGTACTGCACACCCCTGAGCACCCAGAGAGCTCTGCTGAAATGGGAGAAAATGGCAGACAGTGTCTGTTCTGGATCAGCCGTGATGGCCGTGTTAATGAAGAGATTCTGGCGTTTCCCATGTCCTGCTCCAGTTGGTTCCAAACGAGCTCTTTGAATGATAACGAAAGACCTCACAGAATTAAAATTACTCATGTATGCCCTCCTAACATCCCCTCAGCATGTGCATAGAAGAGCCACATTAATTTCATTGCTAGGGGGAATTCCCTACCTCCAGAAATGGGAGTGGATTTGCCTGTAATAGCAATTAGGGTTTCCAGTAGTGAACCGTCTCCAGTTTTCACACACTGAATGTATTCTCCAAAGTAATGACATCAAGACAAAAAAAAGGAAGATAAAGGGCCTGCATCATTATGTTTGACAGAACATATACAGTACTTTTGCAGAGATTGAAACAATCATAACTAAGCTCGTGGAAAATGGCAAACACATAAGGTTGTATGAAAAGATGTGTAAATCAAATTTATGAAGTAATTTTAATGCACTTTTTTTAGACATAAATTCTTTTAGAGGACTTATCAACCACACTCTAGTATGAATCTTATTTGATTGTAAGAACTACGATGATTAAAGTATTAGACACTAGTGAAAACTTCTCCACTTCTGGAAAAAAAAAAGTTAAATCCAAGCCTTGAGGCAAAAATGTTAAAAATAGACATTTTCTGTATGAAACCATTTGCACAAATGAAACTATTAGGTCTTTATCTAAACCATCTGGTGGAGGAAAAGCATTAAAATGTAAAGTCACGTATTGAAGCCCCCAGAGACTTCTTCTGAGTGCTATACGTAAAAAAAAAAAAAAATTAAAAAAGGAAAACTCTGTATCTTTTCCTTCATTTATCTGAGACCTTGCTCCCCAGAGTCCAAGCTTTAACCAGTCAGCTTTGCTTTGGCAACCAATACACTCCTGCTTGTCTTTACATGAAAGTTGCACTCCCAGTAATGCAAACTAAATTAATTTCAGGAAAGCTATTGGTGGGTTAAGGGTTTATGATTTACTTGGGAGGTTTATTTTTCCTTAAATAAACCTCTACATGAAACTCAGATACAAATGACGTTCACTTTTCCTTTTTCTGTACATGTAAAACCAGACTGTGAAACCACAGTTTAAAATAGCACAATTTACTGCCGCACATGAGGTGGGTAACAGGAAGCAACCAACAAAGACTTTGGCACTCCCTTTCCCAAATTGAAGCCAAATAGCCACAATCTGCTGGGCTTTCTTTCTGTCCCATGAATAGGGGACTTGGTTTGAAACAGAACCATGGACTAGCCTGGACTGGAAGGGATCTCTGGAGTTTTTCTGGTCTACCCTATCCTCACAGCCAAAGACGATGCAACTTAGATGGGCCTGTCCAGGGCTGTCCAGTTGAGTTTTGAACATTTCCAGGGATAGAGATCCCACAGCCTCTCTGGGATCCTGTGTCAGTGTTTTCAATCTCCCTCATGGTGATTTTTCTTTTTCCTAATATGTAATTGAATTTCCTCATTGCAACTTGTGTCTGTTGTCTCTTGGCCTTCATGTGCACTTGCAGAAAGATTTGGGCTTTGCCTTCTCTATAAAGACCCACTAGGCCATTACAGACTGCAGTAAGAGCTCTCCTTGTATTCCTCTCCTTGAGACTAACCAGCTCAGCCTTTCTACCTGTGCCCTGTGCTCCAGCCTCGACCATCATGGTGGCCTCCACTGGATTCACTCTAGTATGTCAATGTTTTCCTTGTATTGGGATCACTTTTGGAAAAGCTCCCACCCCTGGGCTCAGTTTCCTTCCCAGTCCAAAGGTGATAACAGTACAAGAAGCCAGGATAGCCTGTTTATGGCTTGTGATCAAATTGTTCTCAAAAAATGATCATCTCTTGAGAGCCCTGAAAATCTGTCAATCACCCTTGTACTCCAGGAGCATGACCTTCTTGCAAGGACCTCATCACGCAATGGCTTCCAGCCTGTTTGCAGAAGGCAACTTCTGCTAGGGACTGAGTGGCAGGACAGCCCCATTCAGGTGTTGCAACTCTGCTTGCGGGTCCTGTGAACCTCCTTGGTGTGCGGGTACATGTACATGTACAGTGCTTTGTTAAATCTGATGCAGAAAGTCTTACAGGTAAAGGACTTTGCTGGGTTTGAGGGAGAAATTCTTCAAAAAGAGGGAGAAATAAAGGTGTTTGAGGGGTATGAACAGTATAGTCAAAATTCCAGTCTCATGAGCATTGGAATTTTAATCTAAAATTCCAGCAACATGAGGCCAGAGATTACTCAAGCATCCCTCTCCTGCTATTTCAATCTTTTTGAAGTTAGTTTAGAGTTAAGTTTGCAAATAGCACTCAGCTGTACGCGTATGACTTAAAAGTGGGAAACTGCTAATGACAAATAAAACTGGGAAAACTCCCCCTATTTATTATTTGTAAAATCTCACCTGAGTTAAAGCTGTCCTCGTGGATCTGCACACTGCTTTACAGTCACTGAACTTCAGTTATGACTAAAGCAGAAGACTCTTTTTGAAAACCCTCAGATCTCAGCTACTCTTCCTCTAAATTACTCTGTGTCCCTGGGCACATCACTTACCTTCTTTCATATTCATTGCTTTAACAAACCCATGTAACACATGCTTGTATGCCAGAGGAGTGGAGAGGCCCCGCTCATTATTTCAGAACTCTGAGCAGGAGTAGGTATCAAAACATGAAGGCTTACTCTACTAATTAGGGCATCAGATAGCCTTATTTATTCAAGTGATGACATGCTTTTGAATGAACTTTGGAACTTCATGTTGCTATCTAAACCGTTCTCTATAGACAGCAGGAAAAATCTCTCTTGCATCTTCAGTAGTTAACAATATGACTGCCCTGATGGCATAAAAGTGGATCCAAGCACTTCATTGTGAAGAAATCTGGTAACACAAAAGCAACCTGCAGGCTTTGAGCCTGCAGAGGGCTTACGTTGCCGCAGCTGCTGTGATAGCTTGGTAAGGTGAACAGGCCCTCTGTCCCTCCCCGTCCCCCCCATATTGGAAAGGCTTTGGATTTTTTTTTTACTTCTACTGAAACTTGGCACTTTGGGAGCACCAAGGTCAGCATATATGCTGTGCATAGAGCTGGGAAGTTTTTAACTCTAGGTAACAAAGTGTGAGAACCCTGAATATTCACTAGAGGTTTTCTTTCTTCTTTTTCTTCTTCTTTCTTTTTTTTTTTTTTAATACTGGAGCCATGCAGATTGTAAGGCAAAACTTCTCAGAAATCTAGTTTAGAGCAGCATCTGAAACGTGTGATTCTTGGAGCCTTCGGAAACTTCTGTATTACAAAATGTGTGCCCAGCCTGCTGTGAAACAGTGGCACGTGGAATATCATCCGCTTATGTGCTTGACTTAGCTAAAGAACACACGTTTTACAAAGGTATCCATCCTTGATCTAACATTTTTTTTTCAAGTGGCTGTGCATCCACCAAGCTGCTTGGTAAATTCAGAGTTAAAGGGAACAGTACTTTGTTTCCAGTTTGAAATTTTTCTGACCTAAACTGGCAGCCTCTGGACATCGCGATGAGGCCTCTCTGCCTGCCTGCTGTGTGCGCTGGGTGGCTGCCGTCCCCATCCTCGCCCTTCAGCTGGCTGTGGTCTGGAAAACGCTGATGTTCTAAGGGTTACTGGATTCCGATTGTTCTCTGTAAAGAAAATTCACATCTGTTCTGACAACTTATTTCAGCCTGATGCAACTTGAAAAGGTCGAGATTAATCCCAGAAAATCAGACTTCTATTGGAAAGGCCAAATCAACTTTAATTGTAACACATGGCTATTTGTATTGGCGTTTAGCTGCAGCCGTTTATCCTCCTTTCCATTGGTATTATTTGTTTCTGAGCTAGCTACTAAAGCCTACAATGCAAGCTGAAATGTTTTAAGTAACGTAACAAAAATAACAGCTGACATCCTTCTTTTTACAGGTTTCCATTGACCCAGGGTGTCTTGTGTGCACAGCTTTTACGCCTTCTGTTTATCAGCAGTCTGGGGGAAAAAAAAAATCATAGAAGAAAATGTTGGCTCATTTTATAAAGATTAATGGTGTCTACTGTACTTTCACACACACCTCCTCCCCAGCCTGTTGGCTTTATCCATCAGAGCCCGGGGGGGGATGAACCACTCGCGTTGGAGTTCTGCCTCCTACCCAACTTTGACAGCGGGCGCTAAGGGGTTTAAAACCCCGTTGCATTGCAGCAGTTGCAAGCTGTGGTTTTCTGTGCTGGCGAGGTGACTAACAGCAGCACTCTCTCCCCTCGGCAAGGGGACAGGTTGGTGTCGAACCTCTCTAACCACCCTGCCCGCTGCCGGTAGCTGCTATCAGCTCCGCCATCGCGCCGGCAACTGAAATCTGAGCTCCCCCAGCCCCTGGGAAGTGACAGGATGAGAGAGACTCATTTGGCAATACTTTGCTCTTGCTGTTTGGCCTGGAGAAAGATGCTCAAAGTGGGAAGATTGTTTAGCAACAGCTGGCAAGCACCCGGGTGCGAGCCTGATTTTCAGACATGACAGGCACTTACAGGAATGTTGCCAGATACAGCTGTTTAAAAGCCTTAATAAACAGCAAGTCAATACTAATCTTTGCCAAATTAATCTTTTTCTTGACAGCCCATCAGAGCAATTATGCTCAGACTCGTTGTAAACACACAATTGTCAGAGGGTAAGGATCTTCTCCGCGGTATACTCTGGATTTTTGCACACAGCAGCTTGTTTTCCAAATAGGAAGGTTTCCTTTTCTTTTCCTCTTCCTCTCTTTTTTTTTTTTCTTTTTTTTTTTTTCCCCCTCTCCTATTTTATTTTCTAGCCAATTTACATGTTTTCCAGCTTGGTATTAGCCTGAACGAAATTTTCTTTGCAAAGTGTCTATCGCAGCAAGCCCTTAATAGAATGTGAAATGATGACAGTCGCGGGATCCATGCAGATACACATTTGCTAGTGGGTTTCTCTAATTAGGCGGTGACTGTGACAGACTCTGAAATGTTACAAGTCATTGTTCTCACTTGTCCTCTTGTTGGTGGAATAAGAACTACATTTGAGTTGTGATTTAATGTGCTGCTGGGTAATAATAAAATACATGACTCTGCAAAGGGAAGCAAATGCTGCCTGTGAGACCTGACACAAAGCACCTCGTGTTCTCCGAGGTGCTCAGCACCTCCTGCAGCACTGTCAGCACACTGCTAGGCTCACTAAATAATATTTTATTTAAATGCAAAAGGACTTGAAGACACCAGGTAAATAATTAACAGGGCAGTGGTTGTATATCTATGTTTCTATGTATTTAACCATCTTTCCATCGATCTATCTATATCTATATATCTATCTCTATATCTCTATCTCTATCTCTATTTATATCTATACATATCTGTATATATCTATATCTATATCTGTATCTACATATCAGTAGGAGTTCTGGGAAATTAACTCCTGTATGGGTTACATACAGCTCTTTAGCTACTTCTCACAGTGCGTGCAAAATAAGGATTTTTACTTATTCTGTTTCCCCAAAGCACAGAAAGAGATCTCCATGGATCTGCCATGTTTACAGGATCAGGTAAGAAATAGTCAGATACAGTCTGGGAGATGGTAGTTCAGGTTGAGATGAAGTCTCAGAAGGTTGAGAAAGGTGGTAAGAGCATGTTTTACCTTCCAGTAATGAGCTCTTTTATTGCTGGTTTACCTGTTTGCAGAGGAGGCTCGCAGGGAATATTTGGCAGAGACACCATTGGAATCAGGAAAGGGTATTTGGTGAGAGAGAGGGAAGTGGGCACGAATACATTAGATTTCATTGTGAATGGCTGGGGCCCTCCATGAATACATTACTTACTGCCTGTGGATGAATGTGGGGGGAGAAGTCCTACAGCAGGTACCTTCAAAGAGCTTCTTTGGGTCAGAGGCAGCAGCTGGATTGGATTTCTGCTCAAACCTCTGTGAGTTTGGTGATGGAGAGACTGGAACTCATGTTGTCGGAGCGGGGCACTCAGAAGGCAGCAGTAGATTTGAAGTGCCTTTCCTCTTCAAAACCTCTGCTTACCTTGGTGCAAGCAAGGGGGATTTACATCTTCCCGAGTGGCTACATTGCTAATTTTGCATTTTGCCTACCATGTTTATAAAAATAATTAAACCCCCCCCCCGATGGAAGACATTCTGACCCTTGGTTTCTATCACTTTGACAGATGTCTTTATTGTATTTACTTGCTGTTACTGTGTTGCTTCAGTGTGTAGGTTCTTGCGTTCCTGTGTGCTTTCTCATTACCGTTGTTACGACAGATGGTGACTTACAACCAGTGACTTGGGTAAGCCTGTTACTGTGGTGACCAAGCCACCGTGCTTCAGTATAGGATGGAGCATATCTTCATGAACTCCAGTGGAGTTTCACCTGCTTACAAAAGGATCTCAACCTTTTAGGCTCTGCCTATTGACAATTTGTATCTGTCAATACGCAGCTGAAAACAAGCAGCAGATTGCCCTTGACCGGCAACCATTGCTTTTTCCCAAGGTCAGACATGAAGACCTCACATTTAGTCATTGAAGCTGAATCTCTCCTTTGGAACAAAGTGGCTTCAGTATAACCCTGGCCAAAACTGCTGCTCTTCCAGCATAGTTGTCCCATCCAAACAGAGCCCAGACACAAAACCACACTCAAACCACCGGACGGGTAAGGTGCTGCCCAGTAAACACACTGCAGGTTTCCCTTCTTACAGATGACGAGACACCAATTAGCCAGAGGTTCATACAGAATAAGTATTTTATTCATGATGTATTTTTTTTTATTTACATTAAAGTTTTCTTGTATTTTGAACTCTGCTTGGATACTGAAATCAACAACTTTATGTGACTGCGCACCTGCTCTAAAAGAAATGGAGATAACACAGTTCTTCTCCGTAAAAGAAAAAGGAAAACTGCCTGTCAAAATCAAAGCTGATTTTTCTCATCCCCGGTAATTATCTTCTCGCTTTAGAATTAATATGAGTGGCAAATGTAGTTTACTATAATATAATAAATAGAAGACATTGGGTAATTAGTAGTGCTGGTATATTTCTAAAGTACTAAACAGACAAACAATAAACTGTGAATTTAATCATGAGTTCTCAAACAGTTTTAAGACAGGAAAATTAGAGCTCTCAGCTACAGTCATTTGAGTAATCACATCTGATCTGCATTATTTATTAATTATTACATGCCAAGTGATTCCGATTGTACATTGCTTGAAATCATTCCGAAGCAAGCATACCTTTGTTTCTGTTTTGCTTTTAAATAAAAACCAATGGCATTGCATAATGTGTATTTTATCCGAGTTGCTTTCTTTAATTCACATAGGAAACACAAATCAGTGGTACTCTCCATTAATTGGACAGGTATCTGGGATGAAATCCTCCAGAAATATATCTTCAGAGCTATCCTTGATCCAAAACATCGACAAAATACCTTCTTTTGGAATTTTTTGTCCCTTTCCCTGTGGCTGTTGAACTTACCTTTCACTTTACAATGTATTTGTGATACACTCCCTAAAACTCTGTAGGACCTTTTGCATGTATAATAAAATGGCTGAAGCATATTTGGTAATATTTTTGTTCCACTGGACCAATTAACCCAAACTGATGACGTTTCAAGAAGCAGCATTATGCAGTTTTATTCGGTTAGTTTTGTTGGTGCAAGTCTTAGGTTTGGGCAAATTGCTGCTACAATGCTTTAAAAAGGGAATTACTTAAAATACCTTTTTTCTTTTTTTTATCCCTTAACAACCAAAGAAATACAGAAATAAGTATTGGTTACCTTCATTTTCTGCCAGTAAAGCAGGTTTGGTGTTATATATGTCACTGTAAAAACTAAATAAAGTATTCACATCAGTTGTGAACAATTTGTGCCAGCAAAAGTTAAAGCGTCAAAGAAACCTCTTTAAAATGCTAACAAATTTACTTACAAACACCTATATTTATTATTTCATAAATAGGCGCAACAGGTTCCATAAAAAAGATTAAATACAGACACAGTATGAAGAAACAATAATACATAGCCATATGTAAAGGTTATAATTTAGCTGTCTCCAATCTGTTTCTGCATCTAATAAAATATCAGGTAAGCATTTGGCAGTTTTATACATAAAAAGACTTAAATGACGTTTACTAACCAGTACACATAAAGTGAATTTCTTTAAAAAAAAGAAACATTTTTTAGGCAGTACAAAATAAATGTGTTTGCTCTTTATCAACATTAGTTTTTTTTTCCCTAGTTTTTTGTGTTTATTTCATGAGACAAAGCCAATATTTTTAATTAATATAATTTGGGAATATTTTACTTTTTTTTTCTCCAAATACTTTGAAAATATAGAACTATTAGTCAGTTGTTTAAAAATGAAGTAAAAATATGAATGTTTGCCAATTTAACCCTTATTGTGAAATCAATAAACTGGAATGAGCCAGTTTCAATTACAATTAGCTACAAAAACATTCACATTTTATACTCTAGGAGAGTGTAACATAGATGCTATTTACAAACTTGCTATGACTGCTACATCAAGCCATTTAAAAAGTCTTTAGTAGTTTCATATAAACACCCATTATGAAAAACCAATGGAAAATCCAGGACTTTTATCCGAGACATCTACAGTTGCTAAGGCAGTTACTATCGCAGCACTTCACAGCAAAAACCAACATAAAATCTGAATGGTCCAAGTTTCCTTCGGGGAAGAAGAAAAGCAATGTCCGTTAAAGGATCTCAGGGTAGGGGTGGAAAGAGGAAAGAAAGAGAAAAAATGGGGGCTAAAAAAAAAAAGAAAAAGAAAGAAGCAAGACTATTTTTTCCAGAGTGGGTGACCCACAAGCTCAAATAGTCCTAAGTGCTTAGCAACTTGTATTTCCTAATAAAATGCAGAACTGCCTTGACTGCATAAAGCAATCCATGACGAAAAGACTTCCCTGCATTCCTCAGTGGAAAGGAGAGGTGTTTCAGATTTTCAGGTAAGGTAGAGTGCTTTGTCCCTCTGCATGCCCCTGTTCAAACAGAAAAAGAAACAATGTGATTTTTAAAAAAAATTGACGAAGTTTTCATCCTATTCTTCCACACCCCACGCCCCCCAACCTTACTGCATGTCATTAATTCCAAGCATATCACTGAAGTACAGCTGCATTACCATGGTAATAATAAGAAAAATCCTAGTGGCATGTAGTAACCTGGACACCACATCTGGCTCTAAACTACAAGGCCTGGGACATGGGTTTAAGCCCCGGTTTGGGACCACCTGCACTGACCATCCCTCTCTCACAAATCACATAGGTACAGCTGAGGGTTTAGCACAGGTCTTGGAACGATACGATACTCTATAAGCACCTTATATGATGTGGCTGCTTTTCTTAAGAGGGCAGGAGAGCTCAGTTACATGAACGTGGGCGCCAGCCACTGATATCCCTGGCCTATTTTATTTACTAGTACAGACATAGCCAAAATGTGTTGCGTTGGCAGGTTCAGGTAAGCACACACAAGGGAACACCAGAAGGTTCTGGCAGAGCCAACTAGACCAGCTCTTTACTGGAGACCAGGCTCTACAGGAGGCCTTCCACCAATGCGCTGGGTCTAGCCCACTTCTACATTCAGTTCTTGCTGGGTTTCAGCAGTAATTTACCAGTTTCTAATTTGGAACAGTCTTTAGAAGTCAGAAAAAAATGCATCATTTAAAGCAGAAGAAGCATTGCTCATGGGGTGTGGTTCACACTGCAAAGATTTTCTGTGAGGGAGGCTTAACTCTCAAACTCCCGCTTCCTTGCCAAACCCAGGCACCAGTTCTGTTCTTCCACAGCTTTACAACTTACTTGGTTTGGAGTCTGGGAGGGGCACAGAGCAAGCTACGCTACACTGCCATGCTATGCTATAGCAGAGAGAGCTTAAATCTATGCACACAGATTCACAAAGGCATATCTACGGAGGGTATGTACAGGGTCTGCTCAGAGAAAGCTTCTGCTGATGGAAAGTTAAGCCCGGTGGGCACCTGGAGGACACTGCTGGCAATGATCGCACATTGCTTTTTTCCAGAAGAGACCAGGAGTCAAAGCCACAGGTGGCTATGGCCTGTTTGACAGCGGACAGTTTATTCAGAGCTCAGTGTAAGTGGGTGTAAAATTCTGGGGGCTGGATAGGCTCCTGCAAGGCCCTGCAGCACAGATCAAGACTTTATGGTGGTACAGCACAGAAGCGAGACTGCTCTGCTGGACAAGTGGGCAAGTCACGGGGCAACAGTGATAGGTATGGGGCAAAGTGATGCTGCTGTGCAGCCTGGTTAGTCTGCCTCTGTGTCAGCAGGTTCTAGTCAAGGTGTTACTCTGAACTAGTAACCAAAAAAAGATTTTTGTTCAGTTCAAGTCTGAGTTCCAGAAATAGTTTAAACCAATAATGCAAGTGAAATTTTCAGTTTGAGTAAATGTAAAGGGTGAAACTGGTCTTTAGTTCTGCTCTGTGTTCATTTGTCTGGGCTGGATTTGATGCTTTGGTAGCAACCAAGAGCTGTTATCTGCCTCTGCCTTGGGGATTTCATGCCAAGGTCAGGCTAGTGGGCAGGTTCACAAGGCACAACATGGATCATTTAAAACTCAAAAGATACCTTCTGCTCAGAGTCTTAAATGTTTCCAGGCAGTTCCTGGGACAGTAACATGGCTCCACAAAAGCCATGCTGCAGAGGAGTTGAAGGTTTGAAGGGGCTATTAACCTTATGGTAGGGGCACAGAGCTCCTACAGGTACGGTGTTTTGTTTCTGGTTACAGTCAAGTGATCTTCATGCCATTCCCTTCCATGTATCTTGTATCCCATGCATCACCCCTGCGTCTCACTGATGTGGGTTTTCATGACCCAAACTAGTTGTTTTCACCGGCAGCAACCTCTCCTCAGCAATGGAGTACTTGGAGAAAATAGTTCACGCCATTTGCCACTGAAGGAGGAGGTAGTGATCTTAACATTTCTTTCCTACACCTTCTCCCTAAGATTTCAGTTCTGAGTTTCTAAGGAATGGAAGTTCTCTAAGACCAAAGTGTTTGTGCTGTGATAAGGTGACAACAATGTCTAATAAATGTATGTATTGAAAACTTCTTCTCCCATAACAGTCTAACTGCTGCGTAAATACGGTACCGCCACAGATGTGCTTCTGAAATACTGCCGGGAAACAGGCAACAAAGCTGCTTCCAAATGCTGTCAGATACTTGTGTCATGAATGTTGCTGAACACAAGGTGGCATTCACTGGCTGCTTACCCATTACTGCAGTAGTCATTATTCCAGTCCACAGTCTGTGCTGGAGGATTTCTGCACCCTGAACGAACATACTCCATTGCTTGGGTAACAACTTGTGCAGCTGTTGATGTTGGATTGATGATATTCTGATAATCAGGCTGAAGAGTAAATCCCTAGAGGAGAAAGCAAGTACATTACAATGTAGGGAAACCCAGCAACAGGTTGGGCACAATAAAAAAGAACCAAACTGTGTGTACTGTGAAATGGTACAATGCCTCTTTTCGAGGTGTACTTTAGGTTATCGAATTTAAAATAGGAAAAAATGTTTAAGTGCTTTCTAAGTTTTAAAATCTTTCCTTGGTTTGAGAAATGAAACTCTGCCAAATCGTTGTTAGCTATTACACAGCCACAGGATGGAACCAAAAGGGACGGAGCAGAAACAATTCAAAACCAAGAGAACAACTCAATCAGCACTGGGGCAAAGAGGTCTGTTTGCTCCTTAGAGCTTCCATTTAAATTAAACGTAAGGACACATACAAGTCGTTAATGCCCAGAATATGCAACAGAATCTTTTTGAAGGATGTAGGCAGCAGGTGGCTGACTGTTTTATTAGACTACACCTATTCACATATTGTTCTCAAAACCCTTTTTCTTCATTCAGTCACAAAGGGACCATCTGCTGCTTCTTTTATTTGTACTTCTCTCTCAACTAAACAGAAATTCAAGCAAAGCTTTTTAACAGTTGTTGGACTAATGTAGTGAAAATAGCACAGAATAACTTGCTTTTTGAAACCAAGAAGACGAGAAAAAAAAGTGGAAGTTACAAAGAGACATCTAACCTGCTCCCTGAAATATGTCATGTGAAAAGTCATAATAATTTTTAGCTCTTTTGATACACAAGAATGTTTAAATGCTGTATTTCAAACCAAGAGAACAATTGAAATTTCAAGGCTAGTGTATGTGGTTCACCCTTTATAAATGTACATCATGTTCCTGTAAAGTTAGAAGAACTACACTGCGCAAAAGTATGGGAATGCTGTACAAAAGCAATCGATGTCTGCTGAAAAAAAACCAGACCAAACTCTTTCCTGGGGCAAGCGCATGCAATTCCCACTCAAGTTAACTGGTTGTGTAGCTGCTAAACCAGAAACTGAACTTGAACCAGGATACCTAGTTTGAAAATCCTCTCCTTCCAGCCAAAGTCCACATACAAAACAGATAGGATTAAAGCTGATAGCTTTTAGTTTTAAATTCTAGTGGATTATGTGTGATTGCTTCATATTCATATCCAGCCTTCATTAAGACAGCAATTTTGGGAAGAGCTTTTTTTGTTTTCTGGGAGTTTAACAACTCAGCCACGCTACCTTTCATTGAGATAAATGAGTATTCTCAGTTTTGCCCTGGCCCCCTCCATCCCCAGAAAAGAGCTTCCTTCAAATATAACACGCCACTTCCTTCTTCACAGCCCTCTTTCTTGGTGCGTTATACTCCAGCTCTCCCCTGCAGGTCCCATAGGTGTTCTGCCCTGCCGTGCCTCTCATGCACACCGTCACCTCGCTCCAGCCATCCTGACTACAGATCCTCGCCCAGGCTGTTAAGTGAGTGCAACCTTCTTCCATAATCTCTTCCACATGGAGAATATCCCAAGTCACACCTCAGTACCTTAAATGCTCTCTGAAGCCTCATTTTGTCCATGATGACTCCAAGAAACAGACCATTACTAGTGGGCAAGTTCACGAGACAAATTCAGCATCTAGTTGTCATGTAACATATACTGCCCTGCTAATAAGGTTAAATAAAACCCACCCGTGGGGACTGTAACCCCTGTGCTCTGTACACAGCCTTTTCACCAGACTCTAAAACTGCATGTCAAGCTGCATAAACAACCCCCATGCCTGCAATGAATCCAAAGGAAACTGAAATTGAGCAGACTTCCCGATGACTTTAATTGGAGTTACGTGTAATTAGAAGGCAAAAAAATTGGTTTTGTATATCACCATCATCATCGTTCTACAAAACACCACCTGTAAGGCCTTTCTAATTTAGCTGTAAGAGGAAACTAGCCACAGACACATCCTACCCTCAGGCACTCAGGTTTACCTTTGGTAGCAAACCCCCTGAGCTATCTCTTGTTGGTCTTCATGAAACCATTATATATACAAGAAAACCACTATATGGGCTCCGTAGCTCCAGCAGTGCTGTAGCAAAGCAAGCAACTGAGCAGGCACAGAGACTCAAGGACAGTTCCCCAAATGAGAGGAAGTGACCATCAGTGCAATATCCATTACATTTCTTCTGGACTTAGGACAAATAAATAGCTTAGATACAGGAGGATGGGCCTGCGGCTTTGGAACTGGGTGGGAACTTATTCTCGTATTTGCTCGGGTTTTCTGTGTGACCACAGCCAGATGGCTTTGGCTTTCTTCCAGTGAAGCATGCGTGCATTTGCGCTTGGACTGCATTGATACCTCTTGATGTTAAGGTCGGGACCATGGATCCGAACTTAAGTCTCCTATCTGCAGAATAAAGGGTAACACCACTTTCATCTTGCACCTGGCAAGTCTGTTTAGTTTATAAATGCCTGGGATTGGGGCCTGTTTCTTTGGGTGTGCTCACGTGATAAATTTTAACATGGTGCTCCAGGCTCTGCAGACGTGGTCTGAGCTGCTGAGAGGCAGCACCCAGCACCGGCCAGCATGGAGCCTGGTGGAAGGCTATGGGAATACCAGCAGAAGAAGTAATAACATGGGTGTTAGAAAGCATGCTTGTTAAGGCAAAGTAATTTAAGAAACCTGAACTCAACATGAAGGACCGATAAAGTATGGTGATGCTTAAAATGTAAACAATAATTACTTCAGCTTTTTCATCAACAGAAAAAAACTCTGGAAATATAGATCTGTACAACAGAGGGACACAGCCTTGTACCAGGCGTGTAGTAAATATTTGTGTATTATTTATGTAAGCCCTTAACAAACAATGATGAAATAAAAAGTGCTCAGAAAATGAATGCTTCGAGGTCTAATTAAACAATGCTGAAAGTTTTTGCATTGTAATGCTCAAGAGAAAATCACCAACTGTTTTGCAACATGCCTAGAATTTTAAATTTAATTTTCTTGTTCCAGATTGAAATAAAAATAGGGAACTTGATAAAGATTAATTCGATGTCAGGAGGGACATTTGCTCTTTAATTAGATTTCTGTAGCCCTAGCAGTTTCGTTGTGCCACTGTAGCAAGTCCTAAAAAGCCTGCAGCAGAACTAAACAGTGATCCTCATCTCCACACTTTACTGGGAACTAATTTCATTTCCTGCCTGTCTGGAGAGGTATTTTCAACAGGCATCAATGTTTTTGTCTTCACAGCTGATTTATTCATCAATCTCAATGTGATATTTTAAACCTTTAAATTACATCCAAATCCTAAAGCATCTGTTTATTACACAAGGAAATTGAAAATCTGTCTGTGTGATATCATACAAAGATTTTTCCTTAAGGTTATAAAGGAAGTTGACAGATATTAATGATTTTTTTTTCTCTTGACCTCATTCGAAGACAAAGCGTCACAAAAAAGGAGAAGAAATCTGGACAAATACAGCAGGTCCCTGAGTTTACTGTATATAATATATACCAGAAAAAAATGAGGCTATTATTTTTGGCAGGCTATGCAATCATCTTGCTGTATACTTTTATTTTCCAAAGGAAAAGAAATACCTAAAAGTAGACTGAAATGAGTTATTATTTAAAAAAATAAAAAATAAAATGTGACATACATTAATCTTCTGGTTCTTTGTTACGCACACACTTGCAGCCATGGTTACTAGACATTAAGAATCGAGTTTTGCTTGCTCTACTTTGGAACCAAAGTGGGACAGAGATTTTAATGGGATTCACCATCCCACCCAGTGTTTGGGTGAAGGATTTTAAGCAGGGAAGGAGACGCTTCCAGTAGGGCTACTTAAAAGGCTTCCTCAACAAGGACTGGGCATATTTGGGAGGAGTGAATCCTTGGTCTCATCGCTCTCCACACAAAAGAGCACAGTACAACAGGCTGGAGAGGGGGGCATGTTCAAAGCGAAGCACAAGTGTCTTGAGTAGGGAAAGGGAAGAATGAGTTTGTAAGGGAAAAACAGGTTGCAGCTTCAGACACCATTCTAGCCTGAATTTTGGAGAAACTGTGCTGAATTCAGTAACAACAGTTAAGATTCAGATCACCTGATTCCAACCAAGTAAAAATTAAATATCACGTCAAGCCCAGGAAACAGACTGGAGAGAAGCAACTCTGTATCAGTTAAAAAATAATAAAGTGGTAAGATGCTCACATGAGCATTTAATGAAAGAAACATCACACTCTTCTGATTTACTGAGATTCTTCCAGTGTGTCTAAAGCAGATGAAAGAAAAACTGCTATGCAGTGAATTTAGACATTAACAAAGTAAAACTTTACCACAGCTCCTGTTAATATTATTTAAGAAAAATATAGTATATTTCAGAATTAGAAGTTAAATATCATCCAAATCAAGATCTAATTATGAGTACGGAACTAAATGGTCATTTTTTACAGTGTAAAGGATTAACACTGTAAACGAGCACCCCAAAGGTCTATAGTAATGCCCATCATTTAATTTATTCATTAGCTGTTTTGGAACAAAAAGTAATAGACAAAATATTTTACTTTGCAGAAGTTACAAAAAATATTTAGATAACTGAAACTAGAGAAGACTGTTTAAAAGAAATTAAAAAATATTTACTAATGCTAGGCATATGACCAAAATGCTAATACCTAAATTTTACTTTGCCTTGTGCATTACAGAACAATTTGGATGCATTGCATCAGCTGCATGCTCCACAGAATTAATTGATTTTTCAAAAGAACAGAAATTGTGCAGTCACTGAGGACTTTTGGCTACCAACACTTCTGATCTTCCTGATGTTCTGTAGTTTCTGTGGACTCCTGGAGGAGACTGCCCTTCTCCATCTGGCAGTCTCTCTTGGTTTGGTAGCTGCACACGTACAGGCGAGGGATGCTGGAAGTGGAGGAGGACATGTGGTTCCCCAAGGTGCTGACAAAGATCAGCTCATTGTCCTGGCAGCAGTGGGGGCAGAACTCTCTCCCCAGGACAGCACTTCTTATCCATCCCTCCTCAAAGTTATGCACAGAAGAGTTTGTGGATTTCATGCACAGTGGTTTTGGAGAACTGTGTTCCTGTCTGCCAGGACTGAAATCTAGATCTTTTCTTGGAGTTGGCAGTCCTTCAGACATACTAAAAGATGGTCTTTGATAAGAAACTATTCTCCCTCTCCTGGAGAAAAGGAGTGACCAAATCTCCCAGAGCCACAGTGTTAAAGCAGGGGATCTGTGGACAGCAGGGATTCCTAGAGTCTGCTACTGTTGAGCATCACACTAGTAAGCCATGAACTATTTCAAAGCTGGATGTTGGGGGAAAAAGGGAAAAAAGTAAGAACCCACCATTGGTGGGATCTGTGACTGCTGCTACTAACATGTCTACAGCACAAGCTGTCTGTCTGTAATGATGGTGCCCATCCAGGTGAGTCTGAGAACGCCTGTGGTAGAAGGCTGCTAGGAAGCTGTTGACAGGCTTACTCCTCTCTTGCCTATTAAGCTTCGCACTGCAGTGTAACATGAGAAAATTTACCTCATTTCTTCTTAAAGTGTATTAGCCTGTATGGTATGAGCGGTGGTGATGTTTCTGAAAAGGAAGATGTCTTCTGTTGCAAGTCATGCTGTAGGGAGTGGGATGTTAATTAGTGTCTGCCTTACTCCTTACATAAGTTGATACCTGCTGGAGTCTTTGGAAAAGTCTTAGGGTGGCCACACCTTTAGCATGGAGGAAATCAAACAGCTGAGGGTAGTGGAACTGAAAAAAGTTGAATTCAATGCAACTATCGCTTCTGCTTTGTCAGACTACATATTTTCCCATTCTTCTTGGCTGTCTTTTTATGAGGCGGAGTGGTCTGTGCCATGCTGCTGGGGACTGAACCTCATATCCAGGGTCCTCCTTCCCTCCTCACCATGGGCCAGACATACAGGATGGTGCTATGCTTCTTGTTGGTCCTCATTGCTGTTGACTAAGTAGTGCCCATCGGAATCTTCTCAGGGTACAAGTTAATTCTGAGAAGATTCTGATTGAACATGAGAGGAAAATTTTTCACTATGAGAACAGCCAACCATTGGAATAATCTCCCCAGGAGAGTGGTTGACTCTACCACACTGGACACTTGCAAGATGCAGCCGGACAGGGTGCTGGGCCATCTTGTTTAGACTGTGCTCTTGCCTAGAGAGGTTGGACCAGATGATCCTTGACGTCCCTTCTAACCTGGTGTTCTATGATTCCATGACTCTGTGCTGCTGTCACCATTTGGAGGGCTTGCTTTTTCCCCCACTATGTCTTTTCCTCCTTAGGATGCTCTGTGATCATCAGAGCGTTTGCTCAATTTCAAGCAGAGGGGAGAGCAGTCTTTTGACAACTGAGTCAGAAGGAGGCCTTTACTTTCAAGTTGTAGTTTCTTGAATTCATGCTACATGCCTCCTGGTGGCCAGCCTGTCCTCTGTGCAGTACAAAATGCTGGGGATGGTGTTTCCTAACATTTCTTTAGTATACCTAAGAGACTAGACAGAATACCACTCTTCTGCTCTGGCATGGCAAATCATAGTGTAGTTAGTTTAGCATCCCTTCTGCTTTGTCTTTGCCAGCATCACTCTTTAAAGGAAACGGATTCTATATTTAAACTCAATTTGCAAACTGTGTAAACTGTTGTATGCTAAAAAAAAAAAAAAAAAAAAAAAAAGAAAACCCCTACAAATACTCCTAAGTAAAATTACATAGATTTTCCAGAGCTCAGAAGTTGTATTACTTTGAAACAAAAGCATGAGCATGAGAAATATAAACTGGCTTGTAGATGTCCCACAGTGCTTAAAGAGAAATGTAGTTAAGATTGGCAATGTAGCATTTCAACAGGCAATAAGCACCTGTCACCTCAAGTGAAGCTCAGAAATATCTCACCATGGTATCTTCATTATAAGTATCAGCCTTTCTGACTAAGCAATATGAGTTGGTAAAAAGTATTTAATTATCTTTCATGAGTTTAACAACGGAGAGCAGGAACACAGAGGTGCAGCATTTTTTACTTTACTGTACTTGTACTCAGTAAAGCGAAAGACTCATCATGGTACAGGTCTACATAATGACTTCTAGACACCTGTTTTCTACAACCTAGTGCTCTGTGTTTGCTCTCAGTCTAGAAATAACTCAGCTGCATGCCACACATCTCATAGATGAGTGAAAAGTACTCTCGAGCCACTAACGTGCATACCATACACTACAAGTGTGCAACTTGGTAAAACATCAGAAGATTCGTATTATCTTACCTTTTTTTGTCGTATTTAATGGTTTGGAATAATCCCTAAGCGTTTGGATTCACGCAATAATGATGATGTTGTATGTATACACATGTAAGTATCTAACACCTGCATGATACCTTTTGCTAGCCTCTACTGTACTATTAATTCAATAAATAAAGCCAGATTTTCAAATCTGTTCAGTAAATTATGCCTATCAATGATTCAGAAAAGATATAAGGGGTTTCATCTTCTATAGCTCTGCATTGGACAAGTAATGTACAAGTGACACTGAACTTGGCAAACAATCTGAACCTGGTAGACAGAAACACTTTGCAATAAAAACTTCCTGAAATGTAACTATACAATCTCAACATCTGTGGGCAGATGTCATTTTTCATGTTTGGTAAATGAACCAGGCTATTGCATTGAGACTCTGTCCATTGCTTTGTCTCTCAGCCTTCAGGTTCAATCAAGATTGCATCAGGCTTAGGATCTCCAGACAGACCCTCCTGGCTTACCTGACTTGCCCTCGCTAATTCTTGCTGCCCAGGCTTGGGGCTAACTCCTGATTTTCTCCGAGACTTGATCATGGGCTCTCCCAGCACACTCGCACCAGGACTAATAGAAAAACCTTCAGGAATACACGGCAGTAAAAGACCACATTTGTGTGGTGATAAGTCAGTTGACTCTTCACTCGGATCGTGAAAAATAAACTGGACTAGGAAAAAGTTGTAAACACTTTACAAATTTTCCTTCCTGTCTGATTACTTCAAATCACTCTTGAGACTAAGAAAAAAGTCTTGGAAAAAAATCCAGATCATCCTGAGCACACCTTGGTTTACCTTTTCAACAACTAAGTTTATCAGTCCAGATTTCTTTCAACTGTTCTTTTTTTTTTTTGTCCTGCGTTGGAAAATTTCTTTCCCTGTTAAGTTGTTCTCCCAGCTAGAAGCTATGTTCTGTGTTCAGGTATTCCCACCTCTAAAGACTAATCTTGAGTTGAAATGTTTCCGACTTGGAAAGCAAATGCAAATGCCTTGTTAGCAAACGTGAATTTACAAAGATATTCAAAACCTGCAGCAAGTTCATGGCTATGTATTATCAGCCAGAACTGACACCTTTTTTGTAAACAGATTTTGTAGATTCTTGCAAAAAATTTTCATTCTACTGCTTCTTTGCAAAGCAAGATCTTATTATTGATAGTCAGATCTCATCCAATACAACAGGAAATTTTCTCTCATGAAATCAGCAGAGTTAATCTGCTCTAACCCTGGGCCCAACCCATAGGCCTGGGCCCAAAAGCCACAATATTATGGTTGGCCCGCATTCATTCAGAACTCCTAGGAAATGTATTGAGAATTGACTATCTAAACCACCGAGAATTAAAAAAAAAAAAAAGCCACCATCTTGGGATAGTGGGGACAGCCCGCTTATTTCCAGTAAAAAAAAAAAAAAAGACACGTCTATCTAGCAAAATGAAGTTATGAATGCAGCATAAAGTAATGTACTTGAGTTCATTTAATCTAGCAGGTTTATCACAACCCGTGTTGCTTCATGTTACCTCTGACTGTTCCACGTCACGGTCAGCACAAGGATAACAGCGCATGCCATGATCATATATTTTTCTAGACATGCCTGCCTTTTGCTTGTGAAATATGCCTCCTGAAGACTTAACATTTCACCTATATTTCAGGGTACTCCCAGGCTTGTAGACAGATCTACGGACACACTTCTATTTAAAGGATGACTCCTGAATCTGCGGGGGGAGACAGGGCTAGTGTTCAGAGGCATGTGACGAACATCATTGCTAGCACAAACAGTTCCACTGAAGTTCCCCGTCATCTATGTAAAGTCATGCATTTGTTCTTCCCTTTGAAAGACTAAGTCCTCAGACTAGATTACCATGGTTTTGGAACTCTTCAAAATTAAAGCTAATCCATGGCTCTAAATCTTCCTCACTATGTCAACTTCTGGATGACTTTTTTTTCTCAAAAAACCCCCCCATTTCAGACAACTGAAAAGCTCAAACTTACTTGCTGCATTGTAGGTGAATGTAAAGCAGACTGGACCTGCATCGGTAGCTGGTTTCCAAGGGACTGCTGCATTGAAATCGGCTGGTGTTGCTGGATGTTGAGGTGCTGGTGCAGAGGGGGGCTGATCTGAAGAGGTGGTGGTGGGGACACAGCCATGTTTGCTATGGAAACAGTCACTGGCATTTGGTTGTTGGGCTTGGGCGCTATGTTCCTGGGGATATTGGCATGCATAGCAGTGATGTGAGGATTCATTCCTGGTTGTTGGTGGTAGTGGGAACTGAGGTACAGTGCAGAGTGAGCCTGGGCTGGCCCATGAAACACCGACTGCTTTGAATTCATCATCTGAGGTTGCGGGGAGGCTTTAACATCAACAGGTTCACTGTAGCTCTGTTGAGAAAAAACAAAACCCAGACAATACTTAGAAGCTACAAAATGCTGCTGTTCTCCCCCCTGAAGTCTCTTTAAGAGTCTCACCATGGGAAAACACATATCTGGACCATCAAATTGTCCTTGACATGGAGTTTGATTATTACACCTTACACATTTCTCTTCAGCACTGTGAAAAAGAAGAATTTAGCCCCTCTGCTTCCTGGCCTAGCCTGACATTTTGCTTTTTCCAAACTTGGAACTGGCATCACTGACCTAATAACCTACACAACAAAGACAAACAAGCCCATCGCATTTGTTCACATAAGCAGCCATTACTGTTGTCATCAAATTTGATGGCCTAGTTGAACACAGATGCAGGAGGGTGGGTTCCCCAGGTGGGTCTGTAGTGATCTTTGACATGTCCCATTTTCCCATCTGCAAAGCAGGAATAAGAATTTCTGTATCCTTTACCATACACACTGAAAACTACTAATAGCGCTTTATCAGTTAGCTAACACGATGAAGGGGCTAAACCCCATCCACAGTTGTTCTACTGCATTGAATAAAGGTGCTAGTTGCTGTGCTGATACCCTTATTTTGAAGTATTCTGTACTGGGATGCTAGCCACACCTGTATCAAAGATGTTTCACAAGGCATGCATTCAGAAAAATAAGAATATTCTGAATAATTTCACTTTTAGCAAAACTTCCTTTGTTGATCAAGTTCATAAAGTTCTGAAAATTCTGCTTAAAACTGATGTCTATATAAATGTTAGATGGCATCAGACAGAGGGAAGCTATCTTACTAAAGCTGGAAGAATACTGCATATAATATTAGAAAACGCACAGGTTTTAAAAAATGTTATGGTCTACCCTGATTTCTTAAAGCCGCTAGTAATAAAATTTTTTCATTAATGAATGTGAATTTTAATAATACTCTTTGTTCTAATATTTATAACTTGTTACATTTGATTTAAACTCAATTTGTTGTTTTCCATACCCTTATTTTCTTAGATCTTGTGAGTGCTAACTCTGTGTGCTCAAACAAACGATGAAAAGAATTTAAGAATTAACTCCCATGAGGTGGGAATCACAATTTGCAGTTAAGGCATACTGGGATTAATAGCCAGTGAAAGGTGAAACATGCTGGAAAGAAATGGCAGAAATGTCCCTCTGGAGAAAAAAGTCACTTTGTCAAAACAAGGGTTGAAAGATGCATATATGCCCTTATTCTGTGACCTCCATGTCATGTTTGCTCAGTTTACAAGTCAGAGTAAGTTTCATGTTACTCTCAGCACTCCAGGGTCAGTGAAGTCTATTTGTATTCTTTCTGAAGGATGTTACCATCACCAACAATCCGCTGACATGAACGTTACTGAAATTGTTTCATTATAGGCGATGATAAAGACTAGAAAGATAACTTCAATTTCCCTAAGTATAACTGCAGTTCCATTAGCAAAAAACCTTGTTTTCTCCAGTAAACTCGGGAAAATTAAATGAATATGGTAAAATGAATGCAAATCTCTGCTTCTGTGGATCTTCCTGGCTCTGCTCACATGTGGATGTACATGTGTGCAATATGTATTAAATGCATGCTTGCAGGATTCACGTACAGACATAAAACCCCACAGATATTAAATGAGAAAACTGAAAAATCTGCCAGGGTTTTGGTATTATTTTTAAAATACTGAACTGATGTTCATGACAACATGGGAAGTATTTCCCCCCTCTCTTCCCAGTCGTATTTGTAGGACACTCTCATGAGTGTGGGAGCAAAGACTGGCAGGTTTGACGAAATTTCAGAGATTCAGAAGAAGGTTTTCTAATTAGCAGCATGGTCAGGACCCTTCTCTTGAGTGTCCTGGGCTCTTTACACATTACAAGAGGTGCATGACGTGTTCTTTCTTGAAAACCATGAAGTTTTACTGAGTGCATCGTCCCCTCATGAAAATGCCTTGCCTTTCCATGATGTTGCTGGAAGGCTCTATCTGGTCCAAGTGGGGATAATTGCTCCTGAAATGTCTAAGGGCAGATGGGTTAAACAACTCCTCCTGGTGAGGAAGTATCAAAAAGCCTTTGTGGCACTCTTTGTGACATACTGATATATACTTATATTTCATTTGTGACTACAAAGATGCTGCCATACACATCTTTAACAAAGATACAGTGAACCAACTTAATTATTGAGTAATTCTGAGTTCACACATAAGTGATGAATGCATGGCCCATACTGACAAAACTACCCAGATATCAGATACCTAGTATCATTTAATACTTGAAATACCAAATTATGTTAAGAGGGATTGTACAGTCTCTGGCCAGAGATGAGTAACACTTGCTTTTACCTCTGAGAAGAGCGTCTGCAAAGTGATCAAAAGGGACTGTCCCAGCTGTCTCAAGCTATCCATCAGCTTTCTATATGTTTCACTACCTCCTGATCCAGTGAAAAGAACAACACTTCAGTTTCAGACCAAGTACCTTGCTGTTACTTAGGACGCTTTAAATCATATGTGATCTGAAGCCACGTTGTCCAATATCAGTGTAAAACACATCAATATTATCAGTTACTAGGAATCTTGATAAATGAACCCATTAAATGCTATTCTCTAGCATACTGCACTTTCAGCTTTTTCTAAGGCTGGGTCAGAAACACAGATTTTGTAAGTATTGCTGAAGCTAATGAAATAGGTGATGTCAAATATTTTGGCTTTGCTATGTCACTTTACTGTCAAATATACCAAGAGCTGCATATAAAGCATAGGTCATGCTATTATTTCAGGCACCATTACTGCTTTCACAGATTTGAATGGGCATTGCACTTGTCCAGTACAGTATCAGACAGTCTTAGACAAGGACTTTTATTATGGGTAAAACTAGGAATTAAGAAAGAAGGGATTCGATTAGCCAATATGGGCTTCAAGTGCACAGTCATGTTCCCTAAATTTGCAGGTTAGAATTCAGTCAATTTTCTCTTGTGTTATCCAAGGAGAAGAGAAGAACAAATAAATAATTAAAGAAAATCCCTTCTTTAATTAATTACTTTGCCCAAACCCAACACAGAAAATTTATGTCTCTAATTTTTGGCATGAAGTTACAAGATACAAATCATTTACAGAAATATGCAGTGGAGACCAAAATTAAAAATCTGTACACAAGGGACATCAAACATTGAAGCCTAGTTTCTCCTACATGTGACAGGTTCTTCTACTAGAGACGCAGTGAGAAAATCTTTTATCACTACTATCAGAAGTATGGTGGTGTAGACCCACCACTAGAGGGTGACAGAATATTATATTTAGTTAATGGTAGGAAGTGGTATTGTACACATACATTAGTGAATATACACTAGGACCACAAACTAGCTTTTCTTGACAGTCCTTTATGCTTGTTGAGTGGCTGCTACTTATTCTAGAGTTCAGGTCAAAGTCTTACTCTAAATCTTTCAAGTTCTTCATAAGCTAGGCATAGGGTTTCTTATGAACCTGCCTCTCCAGCTCACGTTATCTAATACTTTTGCCTAAATTAAAAAATATAATCAGAAGGTGAAGACAAAGCAGGTTAGGCCAAGGCAATGGAATGCTGCAGAAAAAGTATGACTGCTGTTTAGGCATAACACAAACTGACCTTTTTTTTTTATGAGAATCTGTTGTTTTACTGAAAAACAAAGAAAAAGAGGGAAGAACATTTTGAGATCCCAATAGAAAGAGAATGAAAGTAGAAGAGAACTAGGGAAAGGAAGGAAACAAAATAAACACTACTGTAACTCTTTCGATCATTAGTATAATTATATTAATTATAAGTACTGGTGCATGACCCAGTCCACAAAATTGTTCTAGCTGATTATACTTTCAAGGAAATGTGTGATGATACAGATGAATGATATTCTTCAGAGAAAATGTTGAGAGTTGATCATTTTGCAGACAGTTTGGGAAGTGCTGAAACAAGTTCTTCCCCTGCCGTTTTCATCAAACTCATGCCTTTCCTTCCAGTTCTAGAGCAAAGCAAACTTTACCATCCACCTTCTACTCCCCTGTTGTGTGCCAAGACTCCTTATCCATAATTGCCAAATTGAAGAATTACATTAGGTTAAGGGGTTAAGCATTGCTCATCCAGTTGTGCTATGCTTTCCTAAGGAGAACTGCCCTGGGACTAATAGTCCTTCTTATCACAGACTTAATTCAGGCACAGTGGGGTTGTCAGCTCTTCAGAGGAAAGTGGCACTGGAATTTCCCTCACCCCAAAACATCCAACCCACTCCTATAGTTGAGAAATTATTTTTGGTACAGACACCCTGCTCAATCTAAGCAGTGTGAGAGAAAACAGCAACAGGCTAGTGATGCCAGCCTGGCATCTCCAAGGCTTCCTTTGGGATATCGTTTTGCTTCCACTTTGAAAAGTCTACAGTTGCACTTGAAACTGAAAGATGTGGGTAACCAAACAGCTGTTGAAATCTACACATGGATTTGGATTCCCTTTCTAACTTGTGGCTGCCTCCTGGCTATCATTGGATCTTCTAACCCCACTTCTGTTCAAACAGTAACAGCAGCTGTGTGATGGAAAATAAAGCGAGGACGTGTTTTAACACGGCAGTACTCTAAGGGCCTGATCCTTAGACTACTGAATTTAATGGAAAGTCTCTTATTAACTTAAATGGAATTTGGATCAGAGCCCAAAACAGTTACTTCAGTATTAATGTCTAGTAGTCCATTTCATTTTTCATGAAAACCAGGTAGGACCTGGCTAACAGAGGCTGAGAATCATTCCCAATTGATGAGCACTGCTTTTGACTTGTGTTTCTTCAGAAGCATACCTATTAACTACAAGTGCCTATACTTACTTCATTTTGCTTTAACATGTTCATGCAGTTATGTTGCCAGCAAGTAGGACCATATGTACACACACACATGTATAAGAACATCTTCAATTTACATACTGTATACATGCTTTATATTCAGTTTTCCTATCTATTATAGCATATAATACCATAATATATGGGAATTAAAGAAATACTTTTGCAATAATTTCATTCTAGTAAGTAGTGCTCAACTAATATTGCTGTTTGCAATATAAAATCAAAACCTCAGTGTTGTCTCAAAGAAACCACAGTTGTTCAACTTTGAAAAATGGCTTTTTTTCTCATTTTACTGGTTTCACAAAAAATAGTTAATGATCAAAAGCATTTCAGCTGGAGCAATATAATTTCAGTCATTTACTGATCAGCTATTATCAAAATACTTCTTTATTAACATCAGCAATTAAGCTCCCCTTTATAGTAAAATATGCATAAGATTGTGGAACTGGTGCACATTCAGTAAGTGTTCTTGGTACTATTGGATGCCTACATGTCCTTTAAATACATGCTGAGAGACCTCCACAAGGGCAAAGACACAAGCCTTAGGGCCAATATGGCCAGCATAGACTTGCTACCAAGGCAAACAGCTTTACTTAGGGGTAAACATAACCTATTCCAGCCTCAGAAGATTTTTTTACATAGCCAAAATGGTGTAACATAGCTTTATTTAAAATAAGAAACAGGTGCTTCTCTTTAAATGAGAAACAGAGGTTTGGCATCCTCTCTGCACAGACAAGGAACATGTACGATGTGAGTTTCAAAGCCTAGAAAAGAGTTTAACTCAATTCATGTTTTACATGAATATGTGTCAGAAAACTATGTAGTTCCCACACTGTCCCTCTTCACAACAGTGCCATGTGCACCTCTAGTGACTGGTGTCCATCCCTGAGCCACGCTGAGGAATTCAACATTTTTTTGGACTCTATGACCCGAATGAAGGTTACATTCAGGTAACAGCAGTGATTATGTCAGCTGGTACCAGGAAGGTCCAGGCTGTGCAGGCTGTGAACAAACTTAGGCGGGCCTGACTCAGCTTTAAATGAGTTCTCTTCAGTACTGTGACATTAAAGAGGTAGATAGAAGGAAATTGGCTGAATATTTATGCAGCTCCTACAAAGCTTACCTAAGCTTAAGTTTGCATCTGCTGTCTTTGCTGTCTCTTTGGTGGAAGGAACATCTTGAATTGTTTATTCCTTCTCTCAGCTTTTCTGCGTTCACATAACCCTCTCTGTTTTTAACGTTTTTGACATTTTAGGTCACTTCCAACCCCAAGCCTGTCCTTGAGAAGAATCCCTTCTTCTAGCCTACACGGGCTCAGTCATTTTTTTAATACACCCTGTGAAGCTGTTTATGAGAGAATGACTCTTCTCCAGCAGTGTTTTCTCTCTCCTGCTTAGCTCTTTAACTCCTTTACAGATTCCTTTGACTTAACTCTGTTCACTCCGGTAGAGAATTCATATGCATATTTGCAGCGCAGCTGCCTTCCTACCTAAGTCACAAGAGGCTCTTAGCAAATGACGTTTTGTGTTTTGTTAATTCCAGTCACCTATTGCAATAACAACATCTGGGACTCTGGAGAGTTCAGAAGCTTTTTGACACATTCTTGATGTTTCGGAACAAAGGAGTAAGCCATGGGTTGTCATCTATAATTAGCTGAGGTGGCTCAGAAGAACATCTTCAAATCTAAATATACATTTTGTCATCATCTACAGGGGATTGTCATGGATTCATTCAGGGTATGTAAGTAAAAATGGATGTTTTATGAACGTAACCTGGGTACATGTGATAAAGGATATGCAACTTTAATTTGAAACAAGTGTTTTAATTCCCCAAATGGAAGCACTAGCCTAATAGTGAAATCTAGTTTTATTAACTCACTTCAAAAACAAACACAGTCCTCTCCAAATCAAAACCTGGCTTCTCTCAAGCTCAAAACATTTCTGAAATTTTTGGCAGAAATTATGTGAGAGCATGTCTTGGTTTTTGCACTGCTGAATGTAAAGCTTCACATGATTTAGCCTCGAATCGAATTCATGGCATTAACTTAAATATAGTTTGCTCTACATTTTCAGCTGCGTAGATAGTTGGCTTCCTTGCTAGACAAGAAGATGGCTGGATTTGTGTTATTATCAGATTAGACAGTTGTTTTATAAATATATATGTTTGCTTATCAGATACTCTGATATATCACATACTTGCATGTACATAATTTTATTTATGATTCCTTGAAAATTTCTGATTGTATCATAATAACTCCAGAAAGAACGAAAGACCAAGGTTTCACACAAGCACGAAGTACCTTCTGTAAAATCCTTACATTATAGTTTTCCCATCTAGGGAATCTAATGTTTAATGGAAAAAAGTAAAAACTGTACTGCATGTCATCATTCTGGTTTTATTTTGTTATTTTTTTAAGTGAAATATTGCCAAATGCCTTGTAGCTACAAAAAAAATAATATAATGCATCAAAGATAACCATATTTTTTATTTATCCTTTCTATGATGCTTTCACTGAGAACAGCCTAAACTGTTTTATGAAATTCCAAAACATCTGCATGGACTGGAGCTAGATATAATATAAGAATCTGTTGACTCGAGAAGTGGAAACCAGGTGCCTTTCTGCCAGCAGCAGAAGGGATGCTGCTCTCCTTGTACGCAACAGCCCACTGATTAAAGCACTGACCAGGAGACATGGCAGTTCAGTTGCCTACTCTGTCAAGAGATAGCCAGAATTTTATTACCAAAAGAAATGTCCTAAACCCCAGCAGCTGCTTATTTCAAGGAGGACTGAGACAGGATGCCAGGCTCCCCTACATCTGAAGCTTGGCCACTATGCAGAAAAGAATGTGGAATTCACTGGGCCACAGAAAACAAATTGTGGAGAGAGCACACCTGCACATCTGCATTTACTTAAGAGTGGGGAGATGCGCAGTCTGGGAGAGCTGACATATTTTTTTGCCTCTTTATATGTTAGGCAAGTGCTCTCACCACATACACATACGAAATGGGAAACTCACACCAAGTTTACTGTTTTGGGTTTGTTTGGGGGTTTTTGTTTTGTTTGGGGTTTTTTTGGTTTTTTTTTTTTAACACGGTATCCATTTTGCCTTTTAAGAGTAGCTCAAATTTTTTCATGTGTATTCACTGCAGTCTTGAAAGACCTGAATTCCTTAGGCTGTTCAACTGTGTCACAATGCAGGCAGTGTAACAGATATTTTGGGTGCCTGGAAACTCTCTGGTTACAAACTGCTGTGCTAATGGCATTAAGGCAATGCTAGTCTTATTAGATATTACCTTTAGGTTTTTTATGAAACATAATTGCAAGGTGGTGGGCTAGGAAAGTTAGGTCTGCCATATACTTCATGAAGCAATTTCACATCTCCAAAGGATTTGCACCGTGCACAAAACTGAAAAAATGTCCAATGTGTTTGTTGCAATGTCAAGTGAGGACAACACTTTGACTTAGATACAATGTCAGAGTTTTGAAATATGCTTGAGTATTTTGAATTTGAATAATATTCTCTTTGCTGAGAGGTTTTAGTTTCAGCCATAGCTGCTAAAATATGTCCACAAGAAACTTGAAGTTGTGTCACTACACAGAGAGAATTAAAGATTAATTTAGCCAGAGAGAACAAAACAGGGAAGGAAAGCTTCTTTGTACTATTCAAACAGTTAAACTTGCACTGCTATAGTTAATGTACATATATGTACCACTTATATGAACATATATATTATGCATATTAAATACAGAATATGCATATATTGGTATATAACTATACGTAGATGCACATATATAACATATGTAAGTCTTTAACATTACCCATATATCTCTGTATTAAATATATATATTTGAAAGATGCAGCAAAAACTCTACTGTCAGCCAGAAAAAAGGCTGGTTAAGCTAGAAAAAGTGCTTGTTTTATGAAAAAGTAAAATTGCAATTCACAGCATTTTATGTAATGCTGTACAAATTACCAGATACCAGAGACTGCATTTCTGGACCTGAACAGTACTAAAAGTTGCAACTAAGGGCAAATATAAAGACACTTGTTTACAAGGCAAAGGCTTAGTCAGTACTATAAGCAATATGGCAATCTGCATAGCAGAAGATATAATGCTTTGTAATGTGATTTTTACTTTACATATCAATTCCTACACACATGAACAAACTCAAAACCAGCCCCATTAATTTCAATCGTTATAAAAAAGGAGACAATTCAGGAAATAAACTGATAAATTAAACAGGGATTAATGCATAACTGACATATTTACACAATCATATGTTTATCTTATTTACTGGGTGGTAGCCCAGTTTTATAAAGACATCACTAAAGCATTTAAAAGTGTAGTAGAGATGGGCTGGAAATCCTGTTACCGGAGTTGCTGGTGACACTTCCACCCTTTTCAGTTATGATTTGTCAAATAACACAGTCTAAAATTATACATACAAGGTCTGTGAGTGACTTCTCTGTGTGTGTGACAAACTCCAACCAGAACTGCTGAGCTTTGTCAAGAATGCACCCAGAGGAAAGCACCATACACCTCCCCAAAAATTTGGGTGCCCTTCCTTAAGATACAATGGAAGAGGGACTTGAACTCTGGAAGGAACAATGATAGATTGTGTCAAAGATTAATATCTCATCTTCCCATGAAATGACACTCAAATTTATAAACGTGTATCATCTGAGAAAGCAGCTGAGACTCTTCCTCCATGTGGGCTTTCCCAGTACTGGTTGCCCTCTATGATGAAGATGAAGAGCAGGTGGTCTGTCCCTCATGTTCATCTCCAGTTTCCTTCACTATGCACCCATGGCTATGATTGTATGAAGGAGAAGTGAGAATGCAGAGGACAAGAGGAAGACTAGGAAAAAACTGCATGAAGTAAAGGACTGCTGTTGAAGGGAAGGGAAGGGAAGGGAAGGGAAGGGAAGGGAAGGGAAGGGAAGGGAAGGGAAGGGAAGGGAAGGGAAGGGAAGGGAAGGGCTGAGTATCATGGAGAAGCCCACCATCCCCACATGACACTCCACTCCCACCCCAGAGCTTGGGATGGAAAGCCACATCCCTGAACCTCCTTATTCTGCTGTCAGGCAGAGGCTAAGAAATCTTCCAGCAAAAGGAGATTTGCCCCATTTCTCTTCAATCTTCTATTCTGACTATTCCAGCAACTCAAACGGCCAAGATGGGTGCAGTGAATTCAACTCCCGAGTCTGGTCTACTCAGGTATAACATGGCATATGTCCATTTTTTGCTTTTCAGAAAAATGAAGACTTGCAAAGAAATGCAGAAAAACATACACACTCACATACAAGCCCTACACTCATTAGTTGTTTAAAAACTGGTAGTACTTCCTGAAAAAAAGTGGCAGAATCAGTGTTCAAAAGTTAGGAAACTGGTAGAGCAGCTGCTTTGGAAGGTGTGAGGAACCTGCTGAACGGGAGACAGGGGACCTGAGCAGCACCCTTGCCTGTTTGTGCCTGCCTCTTCCCACCGGCAGAGTCCTTTGGGAGGGGAGAAGGAAGAAAGCTTGTAATTGGGCAACTCCTATCATTTGAATAGCAAGAGGATGTCCTGATGTGATGTGAAGCACAACTGAACATCTCATAGCTGCCAGCCAGCTGACCCTGAATTCATTTGAGCTCTGCTATAAACATGACTGTTTAATAATACTGGTCAAACACTCTAAAAAATGAAGTTCTAGATGTCCCAAGCAGGAGACCCAAAATAAATTACTGAAAACCTGATTTCAGAATGATGTAGTTGTGTTTGAAAACATGGACAATGCAAACTTCCTGCTCCAGATTATTACTGAGAATTTCTTTACACTAAAACACTGCTGGGATGAGCAGCACAGAAAATGCTATGAAGAAGCAAGGTTAAACATGCAGTAAATACAACACAGGAGCTCCCAGGGTGAACACCTGATTATAAGCATATGAAACGAGACTCACACGGAGTGCAGTTGTCCTGGTTTCGGCTAATTAATTTTCTTCCTAGTAGCTGGCATAGTGCTGTGTTTTGAATTCAGTACTAGAAGAATGTTGATAACACGCTGATGTCTTAGTTGTTGCTGAGCAGTGCTTACACCAGTCAAGGACTTTTCAGCTCCCCCTGCTCTGCCAGGGGCACAAGAAGCTGGGAGGGGGAACAGCCGGGACAGCTGACCCCAACTGGCCAAAGGGCTATTCCAGACCATATGGCATCATACTCAGTATATAAGCTGGGGGGAGTTGGCCAGGGGGCTGCTGCATGGAGCTGGCTGGGCATTGATTGGCAAGTGGTGAGTGGTTGCATCACTTGGGTTTCCTGGGGTTTTGTTCTTTTTTTGTTTGTCTGTTTGTTGTTGTTTTCCTTTTCACTACATAATAATTATTATTATTATTTAATATTATTATTATTATATTATAATAATTTAAATTAATAAACTGTTCTTATCTCATCCCAGAAGTTTTCCTGCTTTTGCTCTTTCGATTCTCTCCCCCATTCCACCAGGGGGAAAGGAGGGCGAGTGAGTGGCTGTGTGGTGCTTAGTTGCTGGCTGGGGTTAAACCCCACGACAGCAGTATAAAGTATAAACCACACCACGTGAGCAAATAATTATTATTGCATTAAAGCATTTTTGGAACAGGTATGTTACTTTTGGCATGTCTGAACTTTTGAGAATGAGGTCTTGGAATCTTAGTAATATTCTCTAAAAGTAGCTTCTATGGATGATAATATAACATATGGACATAAAAGACAAGATGGACTCCAAACAATCTTAATAATGTATTATATATATTTCTTCATGGTTACATGCTTGTCTAAAGAACTGCAACTCTTCTGGTTTAAATGATAATTTAGAATATACTGATACATTACATCTGGGTATTTTACATCCTTATTCCAAAATGGACTTGCTTTAGTTACATTCCAGCTCTGTTGGACTCACTGAGCATGTTCATGAGAGGAAGCAATTAGTACTTAGCTTCATTAAGTTCATATTTTGATACTTTCCACACTAGAGGAAAACATTACATTATGGGTAGAATTTAAATAATTGCTTAAAAGTTAAGAAAATGCTTCGGTGCTTTTCTGACTAAAACCAAATTTAAATATATGCACAAATGGCTTGATGCACTGAACTGATCAACAATCTTTTAAACTTTTCTAGAAACAAACCTTATAAAATGCCATAATATACTATTTTCTCTTTCCAACCCTCCCCCAAAAATAAAAATCTCATTTTTTTATATGTGCCACTTCAAAAATAAGCTATATAGCGTGTTTTGTAAACAGTCCATGATGTGCTGAATAATGACATCCAAGTTATTTTCACAAGTGAAAAGTTGGCTTCATGCATTTCTTCAGAACCTATTGGAATATTTTGGGCTTTTTAGTCCTATCTTTTGCCAGTAAGCAGGCTATTTAAAAAAAAAAAAAAATAATTTTGTGTGCACATGGTACCCTTTCTGAAGGCAATGAGTATTTCTAGAACCAAACAGCCCTAAGGCAGAAATGAAAGGTACCCTCTAAATCACTTTAACCAAATGCACTAGTATTCATGATGGTAGCGATAAAATTAAAATGCGTAAGACACAACCCCCAAAAATGAATGAGGTAACACCCATGTTTCAGACTTTTAAATTCAGAACACTGACCAAATACTAACATAATGTAGAAAGATGCATGAAAAGTCCTGTATGACTAATCATATAATCTTTCCCTGCAAATGTGTATAAATTAATATAATATACAGAGAAGTATAGTCCAGGACCCCAAAAAACATTTAAAACTAACAAAAAGTTCTGCTCATGTCATATATGCCAGTTCTTCATATAGCCATCCTTACCTCTAAAATTAATTTTATTTATGTAAGAACAAATATCTAAATATAGATTGTAAGATAGACTGTAGATATTGTAAGAACAATATCTAAATTTGTTTTGACAGACCCAAACCAAGTGATTCTAACTTGTCTGATTCTGAACATACAAATATCTTAAGGGCAGAAATCATGAGGACGGAACCAGTCTCTTTGCAGTGGTGTCCAGCGACAGGACAAGGGGCAATGGGTACAAACTGAAACATAAGAGTTTCAGTTGAACATGAGGAGGAAATTCTTTACTCTGAGGGTGACAGAGCACTGGAACAGGCTGCCCAGGGGGGTTGTGGAGTCTCCTTCCCTGGAGATATTCAAAGCCCGCCTGGATGAAGTCCTGGATAACATGCTCTAGGAGAACCTGCTTTAGCAGGGGGGTTGGACTAGATGATCTCCCGAGGTCCCTTCCAACCCTTGCAATTCTGTGAGTCTGTGAAGCTGCTCGATCAGTTTTTCAAATTGACACAGTGCAGTAATTTCACATTCTTCTGTGTATTTTAAAGTCTATCACAAATTTTAAAGCATCTAGTACAAAATTATGGCATTAAGAATGTTTGTATAAATCAGTTTTGAAAATTGCTACTAGCTGTGTACTGGGGATAGACTGCCGCGTTCCAGTACAAGAGCCTTACGGTGACCTATGCGGTGCTCACACAAATTGCTTCGTGGATGTAAAATGGAAATTTACATTTTCCTATGAAAATTTGCTATGTGAGCGAAGCTTGACTTTTTCTGTATTGCGATCTCAAGGTAAAAAGCAGTACTTAAAAAACCCCGGAATCAAACCCAGGCATTTTGGGTAATGATGTGGGGTTTTTTCCCTTCTAGGTAGAACAGGGACTGCCTGGCATGGCACATTTGTGATATTGAGGTCCTTTTACTGGTATCTCCTTCCTCTGTTGAACTGTGATGATACTCCCAGCCTGGAGAAGAGCTGTCTCTTTGACCAGAAGGGAAAGGATATCTTTTCATAAAGAGATCACTGTGTTTATTGAGCATTTGCACCTTAAACCTAAGTTTAAGGTGATAACAAACCAGACTATTTGCACTAAATACTATGGTGCTCAGCACCATATAAACGCTGAAGATGGTTTGCAATATGTCACTATATATATGTGTGTATGTATATACATTATGTGTTACCTTGGATACAAGGCTTGCTCTGTAGGCAGCTAACTGCTTCAGATATTCCTTCTTGGCAGCTTCAGTTTTCTTTTTGTATACCTAAAAACAAAGAGTGTCACATTGGTAAATTAATCTGGTTTTGTTGTTATATATCACCAGTGTGTCTCATGCATCTTCATAAAGTCTTTCTAAGTAAACAGCCTTTCTCTCCTCATATTGCTTAAAGAGTGAAATAATAAACATCAAATATTTTAAAGAAAATATTTTTCCAACTGTGAAACATCTAGCAGTATTGAGAAAACAATACCCCTCATAGCATCTCAGGTTTAATTATTCAAAGTGAAGCGTGGGGCGTACTTGCAAATGGGACCTTTAGGGACGTGGGCCTCTCCACTGGCTTCCACTTTTGAGATGAGTTAAAACCCTCTGGGGCAGATGAGAATGAGAAGAAAGGCATCTGAGCTAAACGAAAGAGGAGATCAGCCAAGAGGCTTTCTCTCTTCCCTGGATAAACTGTTGGGGGCAGTCAAAGAAGCTTCATGGAGCTGCTAAGGATAATAAATCATGTCAGTCATTATTCCAGTCTTGATCCCATATCAGTCTAATTAACTTCTCAGGAGCATGGATCTATTTCTGTACATTTCTCTCAACTCACCAAATTATTTTAAATGTGGCACAATGTCATAGTAGATTGAAGAGCTTGGAGAATCACTTCAATTTTACCCAAATTTCAAGATCAAAGATTATCTGCAGGGTTAGGCAGCACCTCATAGCACTACAGTAACATGAGCTTAGAAAAGCATACGTAGATATTTAGGGTTGAAAGTTTTCAGAAGGAGAACCAGTTTCTGACCCATGGTGCCTAACTAATGACTTGCTGTTAGCCATGTCAGTGACAGATTCAGGAACAAGTCAGCATTTCTCTTTGCAAATAGTATCACAAGTTTCTCACCAATTCATGGTTTTGTTGGGTTTTTTTAATAAAGGATAGACTTAGGAGCCATGCAAGCATCTTGGCTTCATATGACTATGCAGGATTGACTCCTAGCCTTCTGTGTCACAGGGAAAAGCTTAAAAAACATCCAAACGGAAGGTTTAAATGTAAGGGAGACAAATAAAGGGAAAGTGTTTGTTTGTTTTTTTTTTATTTTTAATTGCTGTTATATTTCACAATTTTTAAGTCACATGCCCAGGCCAGAGATCAATTCATGTGTTTGTGGGCATTCAGGATTCACAATATTACACAAAATGGAACTGCAGCTTTGAGTCTCTGCTGTCCACTTCCCCAGTCAAGTGCACAGCTTGGGCACCTGCAGAAAGCCTCCATGAAGACAGGAAAACCCGCCCACCTTCCCCCTCCCACTCCACACTGCCTAGTTAACTGGGCTAATTGATTCAAAGGTAAAAAAGATGGGCAAAGCCATTTATGACAATTTTGGGGTGTTCTCCTGAATGCCACAGCTGAAAACCACACACGTACATCTCCTCCCCAGAAGGATAAACTTTATGAAACTTTAAAGGGATCTCTTTTGATCTTCCAATGCTCTAGCAAAACCAGCAGTCCCGTAATGGAGAGGATTTGGCAGCACAAAGTGCGTGCTCAGAGGACAATGCAGTTGCAGACTACAAAGTCAGAGTGGTAGTGTCAGGCTGGAAGGATCCAGTACACCACCATTTTTATAAAGAATGTGCTCATGAAACATGTTTTTGTTTCACTGAGGCTTTGCTTTCAGAGATAGAACAAACCTCAGATACGGGCTGGCAAAACTCAGAGGCTGCCTAAAAGGATTAAAGGTTTTGCTTCCCAGGGAAGCAAAAGATCATAACGGAAACAGAGAAGTCTTAGGCTTCTAAAATTGTAAATATAAAGACAGAGAGGAAAAAAGATTGGTTTTAGCTGTGCAACTGTATCTGTGCGCCCTTGTAATTTCTCCAGATTAAGATAAATATATAGTGTTGGCTGATCTCCTATTGTTTTGCAAAAAAAATGGTAGCAATTTGCTTTTTAAGTTGTAATCGCTTGTGATTATTAGGGAAATGTACTGTTTGTTTTGAGAATGAATAAAAAATTAGTCAACAATCTGTTCCTAGCTGCTAAAATGAATTTAGCTTGACCTACAGAACAAAGACTAAGTTATACTGCTTTGTACATTGCAATGCCTCTGCATCATTCTGATAGCCAGTTTAAAAAACAGAGCTGAACAAAGAATTTTACACAGAATAATGATCTTCAAAAGATCATGTATCTACTGCTTCCACATTGGGTTTTATTTTGCATTACACAAATATATAAAATATACAGTCCTGCTGTGCTCTTACAGTCACAGCATATTGAAAGAGTCCTCTGGGACCCGACTTTTCCCTCAAATTATCATATTGTACAAGGTTAACTCAATAATATGAAGCTAACAACAATTCTGTAAATCTCCATCTAAAACATCACTGCTTCATTGGAACATCACCATACAGCTGTTTGTTTGTTTGTTTTTTTTTATTTCCTTATTATTTCCTACCCATACATCTACCACGTTCAGTGTACACATCGTCTTGCCCTCTTTTCTTGGATCTTCTGCTGAGCCAATAATAGCCACATGAACACCATGTCATCCATGGTAATAGAAACATTAACCATGTAATAGAAGGTCATTATAGTAAAAAAGTCCTTAATGGATGGGAAAGGTTTTTGATGACCCCAGCCTGCTGTCATGTTTTGCATTGGCCGGAATGGTCCCCACAGGCTGGCTTATCTGGACGGTGGTCAGCTCACCCCATTTCATCCTTGTAGGGGCATTGGCATGTCCTCCGAGGACAACAGCTTGAGCTCTCACTGTCTATACGCTGTTGTCCTTTTGAAGATGCCCACTGTTTAGATCAGCATAGGAGTGGGTCAATGATCCTCACACTAGTTTTGGAAATTCTGATTGGTGCTGGCTTATACTAAAAATTAGGGTAAGTTCTGCCTGTCTGGAGAGTTGTTAATTTTCACAAGTAACAACAAGGTCTGGCTGTCAATATTTTTCTCTGATGGCAAATGAATGCGGCCCTGGCAGTGGGTACCAGTTCACTGACTTTGTGCTAGACTGGACTTGTACTGGGGGCTTATGAAGGCAGGGCAGGTGGGGAGCCTCCTCAGCATTTGTAGCAGCACCTCAAACAGGTATGAGCAAGTCAGCTGCCCCTCCCAGCCTCTTTTTTTTTTTTTGCAGCTGTGGGAATTTTTAGCCCTCAGGCTTAAATAGTTTTGCGTTGTAGTAAGTATAACAGAGTTGCATCCTTGCAGCACATTCGGGGAGGAAAAAGGCTTGTGTTGTCATTCAAGTGTGCTCTAGAAAATGGCTGAAGCTCTTTTGAGTTTCATGCTTAATACAGTGCCAAATTTTGAAATACATCATTTCCAGTAATATTTAACATTATTCCTGTAACAAGAAGCAGGCTTCTGTTCTGTTGCTTATCTATAGTGTATAGTGGCAATATTTAATTTTATTTTTAACATCTCAGAAATCTCTTATAAGGTCATTTTCCCCTTCTCTGTCAAGCAAGCAACAATTATTAAATAAGTAACTTGACAGGAGCATTTACTTATGGAATTAAGTAATTTCTAGGTTGCTTTAATTCAATTAACATGATAATTGAATGTCAACTGATTGTCATTCAGGCAGTAAAGGCCCATTCTGATTCACCAGCAGATTTGTTTCCTTACACAATATTTTATTTTCTATATTGTTCCAGTTGTGGAAATTGAATGTTGGCGAAAAACCCATCATTTCTGTATATGCGGGATAGGTCAGCTTAATTTATTCTTATTCTCTTCAGCTTATTACAGAAACCCCAAAACACCAAGATTACATTCATTTGTCTAGAAATGGAAGCTGCTGGCATTATTTTCCTACTGTGCTTCACAAATACAAATTTACACAGCATAATACACAGGTTCTTAGTTTATTATTTAATTACATTTCCAAAGTGCACCCAGTAAGGTAGCTTCAAGTTCCCTTACACTGTTTAGGAAAGCATGCAGCAATGTTGAAGAAGATACTTTCCAAAAGGGGTAAGTATGAAACTCTACGTTGTGCATGTAAGTATGTAAGATAGATAGCATTTGAATTAGGCCACTGGGGAAAAAATGAATGCCCTGGGCTCCCCCATTGGCAATGTAACAGCCTGGTACCAGCCCCCAGGCCATTGCAATGACCATAGGTGTGGGCTACCAGTGCTGTAGCAGCTCACATAGAGGGCTGAACTATTTTTATAAACATCCTTAAACTGACTGCCCCAAAGTTTCATTTGGAGATAGAAGGGTTGTGGGTTATATGGTTAGCCACAAGCACTCACAAATGCTAGATTTACCAAATTAAAACCACAGCAGAATATCTGCACTTCTGTTTTATGATGCCCACTTCTGGTCATGTTTTGCTTTATATGTTTCAACTGCTGCTTAGTTCTTGTCTTCCTGGATCATAAATTCCTTGAGGCAGGCTTTGAGTCTCCTGTGCTCTTCTACATGTTGGATACTATGAAACTCGTCACCGATATATATAACTGAAATATACGTGCAGTGCCTTGAGCCAGGTTTTTGTTCTGGTTAGTCATCTTTTCCCAGCGAACTTCCTCTCAAACCTGCTACTGGTGGATTATCAAGATATCACAACGCACTACTCAGCAGGACTCCTACTCTCTCCTGTGTGGCTTGCACCCTTGTTCCCTTAGGGGAACAGATCTCCCTTCCCCAAGTCATCATCACAAGAGCCAAAACAGGCACTGAAACATCTGCAAACATGTCCTCGGTTTTGAATAGCAGGTGCTAATGGAAGAAGGCACCAGTGACTACAATCCCCTTTGATACCAGAGACTCGGAGACAGTGAGTTAAACTGACTGATGCTCTTAGGAGAAAAAGAGACTTTCAGAATTTGTGCCTCATGGTAGTCTGAAAAAGCTTTGTGTCTCCTAGCTGACAAAGCACATTACGAAGAACCATGCTACTTCCCTGGCTTTGCCTAAATAGCTGGTACGAGGATGACAAAGAAGGGGAAGTTTTCAGTTTATCTTGTGGATGTCTCCTTAGAGCTGACACTTGCAAGCAAGTTATATTTGTCTTTTTAAAATGATGGAAAGGTGCCCACATTTGTTTTGATGGAAGTGTTCCATAACCCCCAAAAAATAGTATATGCAAAAATAGCAAATCAAAAAGCAACATGACCGATTTTGTCTTTTTGGTCTCTGCAGTGTTATTACCCATGGGAGTCTCATTTTCACAGGCTACAGTTACAGAAATGGCATCTGATAAAATACAGTAGGCTGCAATCCAGAATTAAATTCCACATTCAGATTGTCGTTCCTGGCCCTTACATACCTCGGCTCATAGAGAAAACTTGTATTTTTTCCAAGTGGGAGACGTATCTCTAATTTTAATCTTCTGATTTTGCAGCAAAGGCACCTAGAGCTGAACACACTCGTCTAAAATATGGAGACAGATATTCCCACAGCAGTCAGAAAAAAACCCCCTCAGAATTGCTTAATGGATACTGAAATATGTTACCATTTGATTTTTAATCTAGGTACATACAGTAACAGAAAGAGGCCCAGGGCTAGCTATATGGCTCAGCAGTCTCTGACTGTAGAGCATGAAAAAGACACTGATGACATATTAGAGGCTTAGGGGAAAGAATTCAGTCTTTTCTGGCGTGCAGGGGAAAGATCACAGGCCAAATTCAGCTCTAGCACAAACAGTGAGACTCGACGGAGATCGCTGGAAATTGCAGCCATTTGTGCCAGGCCTAAATTTGACCTTACAGGCTTGATGCTTACAGCTTGCAGGAGTGGGACTGCGCATTTTATCAGAAGCGTGTTGGATGAAAGTTGGGTACAAAACAAACGACACTAAACATATGATTTATGTGGGGATTATTTGCACTTGCTGCTATTCTTTTGTTTTTTGAAAATAAGGATGTGAGCCTGAATGGAGCATAATAATTGGGCCTAAATCCAGTTTCGTACGCAAATGATTTAAAGCCATGTTCCTGTTGAGCTTGAATGTATGCATAAAGGGTGGGGAAGAAGAATGAAAAGAAAATTGAGGCTATTATTTATGCATGTTGCTGCAGCAGTACTTGGAATCCAGGGTCCTTTTGGCCCAGCTCCTTCCAAGTACAAGAAGAAGGTGAAGTGCAGTTAAAATCTGTGTCTGCTGTATGCAGCGAATGGACACTAGAAATTCATCCCAGGCAGGGGGTGTCTGATGTTCCCCACAATTTCAGTGCTCCTGGGAGACTGTGGGAAGACCTAGCTGCTAGGTGGGCTGGGCAGGAGGCCAGCAGAAGATAGCCTGTATTACCCTATACAGAGTAATATATGCAGCTCCTATGGTCACCTACATTAATTTTACTTTTTTTGCATCAGAGGGGAAGGTTTCCCGTCCCAAGTGCTCAGCCCAGCTCTGGATGGGGGAGGGAGGTGCCGGCTGCCAGAAGTCCTGCAGCAAAAAGGCATTGCAGAGAGGGGGCCGGACATGGCCCCCTTCTGAAGTCAGTGGAAATTAAAGGGTTTAAGGTCTGGCCCTGTGGAAACCAGGTCAATAAAACAATCTGAAGATATAAAGTTATATGCACATACATATATATACACAGACATGAGTTTGTATCTGCGTGCATGCGTGCCTATTCTTGGCCCATTTGTGTTCCGGCTCATTAAGCCCAGCTGCTTGCAAAGGAAGGGAGAAGGAGGAGACACCAGGGTGAGAAGCAGTTGTTTTAAAGTCTCAAAGGGTAGAGATGCAATTTCAATAGAGAAATTTGACACGAGAAACAGTGGATCTCTAAAGGATGCCTAAGGTGCAAGACTGGTAAAAGCCACTTTGCCAGTGCAAGTAGCTGGGAGGGGAGGTATAAGTTTGCTGGCTGTTGTGCCTATTCCCGAATCCATTTTGCTTGTAATTCTCTTTGGCAGTGTGCACACACAGATGTGCCTTCGCTTCCTATTCTCATTTACAAAAATAAAACAAAGCTAAATTTAAACCTTGCGTGGTTGTTTATCCACTAAACTGAAGGTACATTCTCATCCTCTTACACGTGTGTTAAAGTTACTCCTTAGAGATTGCTTCATTATAACAATAATAATAAAAAGGTCCTTTTTAAAGGGGGAACGAGATATAGATAAACAAGTATCTGTGCGAGTATATAAGCATATATAAAAAGTGAACAAACTGTACATTTATGTTTTCAAAATGCTAATGACTACCTTGACCTGACAGCCTGCATATCCTCTGGAGCTATTTCAGCATCCACGCTGTAGTGCCCTTGAACTGTCTGATGGCCTGACACCAGGTACCCCACATGCATGGCCACGCAACGGGAACGCGATGGCTCTTCCACCCATGGAATGAGCTCATTTGTGATGTCAAGCAACGGGACAGCAACACGGCATCACGCCCTGGGAGGGAGGAGGAGCCAGGTGAGGCGTCCCCAGAGGCCAGGCAGAGCCAAGGCCTCCTGAAACACCAGCCTTGGATCCATTTGATCTGACTTGTGGTGTCTCATGTCATGAGAGCTGCTTTGGAGATATGAAGTGTTGGCCAGCCTTACTTCTAAAGCCCCTCCTGATCTACCTGATTCAACCCAGCACTGGATAATGTGCTGCTACATCTAAAACTCCCCGGTGACTGAAAGAGAAACTTATAAAACACTCTTTGTTATTTTTCATGTCCAAATCAGCCTGGGTTATTTTTAGTGACCAAAATAGAAACCCTTGTAAGCTTGTGGGTTATAGTGCAAATGGTAACAGTATCACAAACGTTGACACTAATGCAGGAGGACTTCAATTTACTTAAGTATCGGTAACATACAATCCAGGTTCCATCAGATGTTAAAGAACTGGAGCTTTTATCTAGTGGGTCTTTGAGCACCAACGAGGAGTAAACGATTTGATTTTGTAAGCTCTGAGGATTTGTCAGCTGCCTCATAAGTATAATTCTGGCTTTTCATATTCCTGCTGCTTCTAATTTAGCAGGACAGGCTCATAATTGAAGCAAATTAACTATTTACACTTGCCACTTCTACCAGGGGAAGAGGACACATCAGCAGGAAAGAATGAGTGGGAAATTAAATTCTTCCCACTTGTGTCAGATCTGCCCTTATATAAACACATTAACAGTAATTTCATGAGGCGTCAAACATAGGAATAAATACTGAGGGATAAAATAATGAGGTGTTGGTATTGAGCTGAACTGTTGCAGCTAATATTACTGCGTATGAATTATGCAGCCTGAAAGAAGGCATATGTTACAGCGCTCAAACAGCCGCTTCGCCAGCTTCTTCTGGTCATTAGGTTTTGGGTCCCCTAGGTGAACCCATCCTTCTCCCCTCTGCAAGACCAGTGCAACATTTAAGTAAACACACAGAAACACATACGCACACATACACGCATAGGTACATATGCACACTAAGCTGTTCATAGGAGGCCAAATTCATTCCTGCTAGAATTCCAGTTAAGTCACTGAAGTTACACCAGAGATTAATTTTGTTGAATGTTGAATAGACATTCAATTCCATTTTTAGAATAATAGCACATTTATTAAGGTCTTTGGCTGAAGTTTTAAAGTTACACTAATGTAAACAAGAACATTTTGTTTGTAATTTGCCACATCTATTACAGCTTTACTAGGACTCCAATTAGAAACTTAAGGTTCATTTAGTACACACACATCTGTTACTGATTTAAAAATTACTTTCCTTTTTCATCTAAGGACAGAAAATGACCCAAGTAGCCTTTTTACCCAGTTTGAACCAGCTTGCTGTTTGAAAGCCAGAGACTTGACCATATAGCATGCTGAACCCTCTTTCCTGTGGGCTGTTTTTCTCCCCTTTGCAGTAAAAATGTGTTGAAAAGGCAAAGTTGTACATAAATAAGCTATAAAAATGGGATGCACAGAAGCATAGTACTAACTAAGGAGGAAACAGTGTTTGTGATCGTAAGAGAGGAACTAGAAAAGCCACTGAAAATATCGCTGTGCTATTGCTACAGCACTGAGGGGAGTGTACCCCAACAAACTACTGCTACAGCTGCTTTCCACTCACAGGTACATAAATCTGAACAGTTTTAGAAAACATTTACAGTGAAAAGTGAAAGAAAATGCACAGTCCCTGCTCCTGATCATGTGTAATTATTGTACCCAATTCAGGATTTGAGAATAAACCATGACAAAGTCCACCATGACCACTGAAGTCCATTTTAATGTCTATAGACTCCTCTGTGTAGATAAGTTTGGACAAACAAAACACAGACACGCAGAAGCGTTGTTTGCAAGTGGCCCTTGTACACTCAGAAATTAATGGGAACAGTTATAACATATGACCCAAAAATGCAAATGCCTTCATATGGTAAAATGAGAGTGGAAGTACACTGCTACCTGCTTTAATCTAATAAATTGCAATATTCTCATGGTAAGAGCATCAAACTGTGATACATTTTAAGTAAATAACTCCCCTCTAACTTCAGTAAGGCACCCACCATCATCTAGTTCACAATAATGTTTCCTTTTTTGTCATTCAAATCCTATTTTCTCAAACATTTTCCTAGTTTCTTCACAGTTTGAAAAACATATGTGGTTCTTGCACAAACCCTTTCAAGCTACAGTCTAATATGTCAGGTTATCAAAATTTTTTTGCAAAGGTTTGGACACACATATACTGCCCTTAGGTCGTCACTGTACTGAGTTTCAATACCTTTATTTATTCTGTGGTCAATCTTCAGGAATAAACAAGAAGAATTCTATGCATTTCAGAAAAAGCTGGCTCAGGTCGTAGGAACAAAGAAGATTTCATTTTGGCATGAAAACATGAGGTTATTCTTCTTTCACAATAGCTGCATTATGTTCTACTTTCTGATTCATTTGTATTTACTATTTAAATAGTAAAAGGAGTTCCAATTCAGGAAACATAATTTGGAAACATAATTCTATTTAAATTCCAGAATAAGCATTAGCTTCCAAAACATAAAAGCCAGAAGCTTTATGATAATTGAATCCTTTTCAGCAAGTATAATTCATCAATAAAGTATTCCTCTAATGATGTTATTGTTTCTTTATTTAACTATTTTTGAATTTCTGAAGCTTCTTCAATGCCAAATTCCAAATGCTACATTAATCATTTGTATTTTTAGAGTCCAATTTTCCTACTAGAGACATAGGTTTTGTAACAGTTACTAATGCTCTGGATCTGAAAAATTAGGCCTTTAAAATACAGACTATCTAGTCAGTTAACATGTCTTGTAATTACTTTGTACTATTAGATCCCTAATGGAATAAAGAATGAGTTTAAATTTATTCTAGAAAATAGGATTGCCAATTTTTTAAAATAGGGACTATCTTTTATTCTTTTTTGTACAGTGCTAGATTAGAAAGGGCCTGGGCCTGGAGTTTTAACAATGTGCTTAATAAATTATAATGAATAGGCAAAATGAGTCAAAAAGCAACAAAGATATGCTAACCCAAACTCTTGGAACAATTGGCTTAGAAATCTAGTTGCAGACATTTTTTCATGGATGTGTCATGTGGATTCCATAACACATCATTCTGCTGTGTTCCAACTTAAATTAAGGACAACAGAGATAAGGAAAATAAATTTTGTCCTGCTGTTCCTGTGTAGGACTTATTCAATTATTGCTTTCAACCACGAATAGGAAATCCAAGTTTTACGCACTTTTCTATGGAAAGACTTCAATTTTCTGCTGGTACTACTAACGTGACAAGTTCAAAGGAAATGCACATTTTACAGTCATTTAGGTTTATCTCCATTATATGGTCTTGCACTATTATTCATGAAGTCAAGTTTTCTACTTTGTAAGCAGAGCAAATATTACGGAAGGAAAAACTGCACCTCTGCAACAGTCACAAGTTAAGGGTCATCATGAAAAACGGTGGGGAAAACCAAGCACAAGATCTTGCTTGGGGTCATCACTAGAGATATAAGATCAACTAGATTAACAAACTCTTGAGAAGTCCAGGTCTCTGCCTTTCACCATTTCAGGAAAATCTGGATCCACAATCCCACAGGCAAGCAAGATAGGTCCAAGATACAGATCTAACTTCTTGGAGCACTCCTGAGGTATGTGTTTGGGTGTGCAGATTTCAACATGGGGAGTAATTCTGGGCAGGTATGCAGGGCAAGGAAAAATGGCATCAAAACCTCTTGCTTGTGAACTTAACTGAAAGCATAGTCAGTGTTTTTTCTGAGTCAAAAGTGAACACTCATCATCATGGTCCCAAAAAGTAAAGTTTGAGTACAAGAGAACTGCTGTTGTACCGGGAAGGTCTAAACAACCTGTCAGATCAAGGACATAACCTTGGCCTTTGCTGGACATATTAAAAAAGGCAGAAAGAAGAGACAACACAACAAAATAACTCTAATGTGCCAGGCCAAGTGAATTCTCTGACCCCTGTGTTCAGAAAGCTACCTTTCCTCCAGCTAAACCTTCCAAATGCTGACCTTTTTCAACAGTGGATACTAGACAGAATAAGCTTTTTTTTTTAGTTACTCAATGAGTGCCAAATCTTGATTCTTATTACACTGCTGACTTTAGCAGGGATCTAGGTGTACCTATGCCATCCAGTTATTAGCAAAGAAAATCCTTTTTTTTTCAAGTCCAAATGATTTTTCTTACCAGAAAATCATAGCAATCTTTTCCTTTTAATTATTAGCCTTATTAACTATAATTGTGTAATAATAATATGCTCAGTGTGGATGAATGAGATGCAGTTTTGCCCCAGTACTTTTCCTCTCTCTGTGTACTGTCATTACACCCACCCAGGCCTCCTGCAGCCAATGTAACTCACTCAGCACATCTTTTCTCTCCACATCTGTTTCTTTCTTGAAGTTCCCATTTCTTTATCTACCCAATCCATTCTGTTGGCAGATAGTAAAAATGCAACCAATAACAAGAGAAAACCAATGGTATGCTACAGCGAGGACAAATGGTATTTGCCAACCATCACCACTGTAAACTCATGAACATGGTGAGCTTTGCCCGGAGTTGCCCACTTTTGCATAGGATGTGACTGACTCGGAAGGATTTCTGCAAAGGTTCAGATGCAGCTCTGCCAACCTTGTTGCAGAACCAAGGCGTTTCCATGGAGGATGGAAGTAACTACGGGATGTGATATCCACAGCCTACATGTATGCTGTGCAAGAGGGTACCCCAGAACACTGTTGATCTGCCAGGGTCCGCCACAGGTCTCTTTGGGTCAACACATCTGTAATTCCTTTCATAAAAGCCAGATGGGTTGGGAGAATGTGGGAGCCCAGCTTCTGGCATCATGGAGCAGGGGAACATCTGCAACTGGGAGCTCGGATCTGTGTCAGGTCCCACTGTACAGACGTGACTTTTGGCAGCAAGGTCCTCCTACACCACACTGTCATAGACAAGGTAATGCTGTCATAAAATCTTAGGCCCACCAATTTCACCATAAAACAATCCTAAATATAATCCTAAATTTTGTGTCACACCCCAAAACTAAAAAAACTCTATTAGTGATTTCACAGAGAAAAAATGAAATTATACTCTCCTTATCTTAGTCACTTTAAACCATATTCCCGAGATGGCACTTATTCAAGTTTCATCCCAGCAAACAAAAGAAGCTGCCTACAGTGCTTAGATGACCTTGATAACACTTCCCTGAAACAAAGCCTCTGAGCACAGCACATTTTGTACCTGTTTTTGTTCTTCTCCTAAGCCGTCCCACATTGAAGCTACAATTTTAGAGACTTCACCAAAAGTAGCATTGGGGTTTTGGCCCTTGATGGCTGCTTGAGTGTCTCGAAAGAATAATGCATAGGCAGACACAGGCTTCTGTGGCTCATTTGGGTCCTTCTTCTTCTTCTTTTTGGGAGTTTTGGGTTTCTTTCCCATATCTGAAGCAGGTCTCTTCTCTCCGCCATTTACCTGTAACACAAAATTAGAAAAGAACTATAAAAAAAGCCAATTTAATTCAGTCCATCCATCATTACAGCTTCTGTGATACAAAGAGATTTTGGATTTTGCATGCAAAAATGTAATTTTAGTTGCCATCTTTGATAACCCAAATATTGACACCATGTCACGTATAAAATTCATTATAAGTATTTCAGATTATGTATTTTTCCCTCAAAATTCTTTATATTTTGCTTTCATATAATTGTTATAATCTCATTTATAGTTCATCTGATTATCTTTTCACCTTTTCTAAGTTTTATTGCTAATGGCTATAACATGCATATAATGTGTAAATTCAAATGAAAGTAGTTTCATTATATCCTGACCACCAGTTTAACCACATGAATCACCTGCAGACAGCAGGAACAGTGTCATCTCTGCCTTTCCCTTACCCTCACCCTTTCCCAGAACTCCCCCAGACCAGTGTTCAAATCAATTTCTACTGCAACTTCCAGGGAATTTGAAGATAATTTGATTGTGATTAAAAATTATTCAGGTTATAGACATTCTCCTGCACACCTTCTAATTAAAATCTGAAGAAACAAAGTTTTACCAGTACAGACAGTTTGGACTACTCTAGAGGACTGGTTCTGATCCATCTGGATTTAGCCGCATAATTTTTCCTCTGCTCATGTAAAAGCAAATTGATGATGGTTTGAGAAAACGGGTGAAAGAGGAATGGTATATAAAGAGAAGTGCATGTGCATTATTTGTGTACCACCTGAAAAAAAATGCATATGAACATTTGTGCAAATTTGTTAAATGCAGCTATGCTTTGCCACTAGCTCAGAGACCCCGGTCACCAAAGCACCCTACTTTCTTAGGTGACTTACAAGCACAAAAAGGGTCACTGTCCTGATTCTTCAACAGACTGGAGCTCCATCACAAGGAAGCTTCTCTTGATATGATCAAAGGCTTTTTTTCTCTTGTTGGCATGGCCAGAGTACTGTGCATCACAAGCGTTTTGAAGTACGAGAAGATCAAGAGCACAAAAAGTATGCTCTAGGCTAAGGATCTACTAGGTATGACTTTTATCACATCCTTGTATTATTATTTTTTAATAATGCATATCAAGTGACACAGGAGAACACAGGTGTTCAAATCAGTGGAACTGTATGAGGCAAATGGCTGGAAATTCTCATTTTGAGCAAAAAAACTTTTTAATGTTTCTATACACATCGCTGTATGGTGTCCAACAGGGCCCAGGTGACTACAGCGAACAACCTGGATCTCTGTGGTTTACTAAGCACAGCGATAAAGTGATGACCACAATTTGAAAATTAAGTTGCTTGTTTCCTGAGCATTATGTTACAACAGATGCATCCTTAATGCAAGGTTAATGGCCATAGAGCCCATCGGCAGCATTTTGGAAAATATGGAAAAACAGAAGCAGTGTGCTCCCCATTATTAAGTTATCCAACCTTTAGTCTCTTGCTATTATTTCATTCTACAGGGTACAAAAAACTACCAGCTAAACGGTAATTAACTAGAGCTCCCTAGTTAATTTGGCAATATCGGACTAAACTCTTCAGACAGTTCTGTGCAAACTCCATGAGCAAGAAGGCTTGATAACAATTTGGGCTACAGTTAAAATTTTACCTTATTATTTGCTAAAGTTTTCCTCTTTTCTGAGTACTTTTGGACCAATGAGATTTAAAAGTCTCTATGTTAGGATACCACATTACTTAAACTACCCTGAAACTAGGTGATACGCTGCAGCAATTTGTGTAAGAAGTCTTCTGGTAAGCTGTTCTGAGAACATCTCTAAAATCTTATTCTCCAACCTGAATGATCAAGAGACTTCAAAAACCCACTGTTAAAAAGAGAGTACTCACAGGGGAAATTCTGTTTGTCTTACATGAAAATAACGAAATAAAAAGAATACCAGAATTCCAGTACTAATAACCTTGCAAATGGCTGAGATGATGGCCTACCTTATGCTCCCATCAGTCTATCAGCTTCATAGACTCCAATTCTAACCACCAAAGCAGAGACAGATGGGAAATAAAATAAAAACCATATATATTCTGCTAGGCATAGACTTGTGCCTCAAAATCCCTGGAGGTGTAGTTAGCTCATGGTAATCCACCTCCTGTCATGGCTTATTGCTTAATTATGGTGATGTATTTAACTTACTTATCACAAGAAAGCAATAATCTTTCACTTTAAAAAAGTGTACGTTAACCATGTTGCACACATAATAGATCACAAGAATATCTAGTGTAGGATTTAAAACTATCAAGTAAGGCACATCGTTGATATCTAAATGTCCCTTAAGAAGCTGGAAAATGTCTATAAGCATATTTAAAATAAACTGCAATAGTACCAAAGCCTTTAATGGAGCTAGGAGAGCTGTTTTATGCACACTATCTTGCAGTAATCGCTGTAGTTTAAAATAGATTTTAATCAAGCACCATCTGCATAATAGGCTGAACAGACAACATAGAATTCTACTTATAACTCTTATCATATAAAGTAAATATTGTAAAACCTCTACCACATAAAGAGAATATGCTGCAGCAGTTCTTTAGTAATCGTGTTTCTGTTAGTTAATTCTTGCTACTTGCAGTCCTTTCACTATCTCCCCTCTAAAATACATTATTTGAAATTCTCTCATAAGTGATATTCAAATGAGCATGGAAGAAAAGCCTGTTATCCATCTATGAAGAAATACATATTTGCAAACCAGTAATGCTTCCAGCAGCTCACAATTATGCTTGGCAATAACCAAATACATGTTTAATGATCCAGCAGTATGAATTATGGTGAGAATTACATAAATGTAATATTCTAATGTTGAGGTGGTCAAAATAAAGCATGTGGTAAGTGGCCATTTTGTTTAGAATGTTTTTATAGTTACTTACAACTACTGATTTTTAAGTTCTCCCTTTTTCTTCTTCTAACCGTAGTCCCATGTATTAGATTTGGAAGAATTAAGGAGACTTAGGGATGTATACCACTTGCAGAAACAATATTCTTGGTCTGAGACTACACTTTGTATCTCCATGGACCTAGCAGCTTTCTGACTGTACATACATAGCCTTATAATTACTGTCACTGACCTTATGGTCAAGCAACCTCATCTGTCTTGCTTTTAGAGCAACAGTGTGTAGGACAACTGAGCCCTCTGTAATGCAGCTCTTTTCCCTTTTTTGTGCAAGGGAATACATGGCGTTTCAAGTCCAAAAGGCCTATAGGAAAGAGCCTTTATGAGAATAAGTATTGCCCAAAAATATTTAGCAGCTGCTGTCACTAGTTCTGCTTTTGTTGGACAAAGCTTACAACAATTTGAATATTTACCATAGAATGAACATCCCATAAACTCAGTACACAAACAATTACATCAGTTTGTAAAGTTTCCTTATTACTGGCATTTGGAATATGTATGTTAAACTGAAATGGTCGTTTCTTCCATGCATGGAAACCAGTGGTTCACCAGGGATACAATTATATTTCTAGTCCAAACGTATATAATGTACCTATTCATTCATACCTTCTGTCATCCTCCTTCTATAAATTCATGCAAACATCAACAGGACACTGATTTTTTTTCTCTAGATAGAAATAGGTATAGTTGTTAGGGATTTCTCTACCAAATCTGCTGTCAAAGGACCAGTGGCTTCTCTTTCATAGGTATGGCTGGGTGTTCAGCTGGTATAAACTAAGGGAGGTCATCTGCACAGAGGTAATTTTCCATTTGAAAATGTACTTTGTCTTTTTGATCAATGTTGGTACACAGGCTAACATCTGCTGGTTAAATAGGGAGAATGTCACTTGCTGTTAACGATATGGTGAATTCAGTTGTTTTTTACACAGTCTTCATGGCAGGAACATCTTGCTGACTTCATGAAGCTGCTCAAATGTGGTGAGCTCCAGCAGCTACTACATGACCGCAACACGTGCGCTTCTACTGAAGTACTGAATAACGAGCTCTGGCCCATATCTATTAAGTAATATCACACATCTACATAACAGTTTATAAAACAAAGAGAGAACACCAAATTTAGCAAAGTTATATTCAGGTAAAAGAGGTTCTCACAAGAGACAGAGCGACTGCTCTATCTCTTGCTGTCCCCATCCAGTGCCTTCTTTCACAGGGAGGAGGATTTCTGGAGTGAGAAGAAGCCTCCAAAGCAGCTCTGAGAAAATTTAATACTGTTGTGGCTGGGGAAAAGGATCTCCACAGAAAGCTGGCTTATTCTAAGCATCCATATCCCTTCATTGGCAGCTTCCAGGAAGAGTGACAAAGAAAGATACACCACAGAGGGGTTTAAATCGTGACCTACAAGAATACACTAGCTTCTTACGCTGGTTATTCAAACCCTTTTGTCTTTTATGGAGAGAGCTACAGTGAAACCATTGCATCAGATCAGGTGTGCCAGCCCAGGGCCCATCTCCAACGGTGGCCAACTTCAGGCATTTTCAGGAAGACTTAAGTAATCCCACAGAAGACAGGTACGGCATAATCTGCCCCCATCAAGCTTCCATTTTGATCCCTACTAGTTGGAGACTAATTTAAGCCCTCTATCATTATTAACCAAGTTTAATATCCTTTAAAACACTTCTTTTAGCAGATAAATTATAATTACCAAAGAATTTTAAGACTACATATCAACTTCAGCATACTGAAGTATTTTTCTTAATTTTGTGTTGCCTATTGTGCCTTTTCTTGTCTTTTTCTGTTTAGACTGGGCATGAGTGAATTTTAAAGAGTGTCTTCCAAAAAAACATGGCTTGTTAAAAAGCTGAATACTGTATAAACTGGCTTCCACAAAGCAAGGACTAAGTTTTACTTAGTCTGCAGTGCTTAGTATTTCTTTATTGAAAACATTAGCTTCAGATGAGTGCTGTCTGCATGAGAACACAAACCTACACTTTTGCTAGCACAAAGTGTTGCAGTGAAAAGTACATGAAAAATATGGGTTAAATAACTGAAATATTTGGTAAGAAGCAGAAAGGACATCTCAATTATCGGAGTGGATGTTTTCTCCAAAAGTTTAGAGCATCCTGCACACTCCCACCAATATATGTAAAAATATTAGCAAAGCAACAGGAGTAGCAAATAAATTATTCTGAAAAAGTAAAGGCTGCCTGGAATTATTTTTACACAGCTGTATTGTAAAGTCTCCCTCAGTAAGGAAGTGCTCATTTAAAATGTATGAATTATTCAGTAATTTTTAAAACCTAAAGTTTGTGAAATCGGGGGAAAGTCCTGAAATAAAACTTTTGAATCAGAATTTATTCAAAATGTAGTAAAACATATGTCTCCAATTACATGATTATTTTATAGCTTGAGGCATGAAAAACAATATAATTTGAAAACAAATCAGACTTACATTTCTTGACTGGATTATACCTCCTCAGTGACTCACAATGTTTTCTTCACATTCCTCGCAAGTCTGCAACCTTTCCCCACAAGATGTGGCCATGGTACAACATCTTCACTACACTACAGGACTGCTGTGACAGGACTGCTATTTTGTAGTGACCATGAAACAGAGCTAAAGAGGTTCTCAATTTCAGTATGCTCTATTCCTGGTTTATGGGATGACTTTGTGCTAAGTCCCAATCTTTTTATGTCTCAGCTTTTGTGTCTGCAAAATTAAAACAATACACCTGTGTATTTTGGGGAAAGCTTTCAGGATTTGTGGAGTTTTGGGAGGTTTTTGCATGCAAAACCTGCTATATAAACTGACATTTATCCTTTAAATAAAAGTCTTGATTATTATACAAATTACTATTATTTCTTCATGCCTGTACTGACACTAAAATGAAGCTTAAATATGTCATGTTGGAGTGTCAGCACCTCCCAGATATGAATGCATAATGGGTCTTCAAGATTTTTAAGGTAAGATTTTCAAAGTTCATGTTCTGGTTGCTATGATGTTCTGTTTACTCATCCTGTGACCAAGTAGAAAAGACTAGCATATTGTACAAACTGTTCATACTTTTTATAGCAGTAACTTGATCTTTAACTGGGAACAAACATCCCTTCTATGCAAGTGAGAAAACTCAACCTTTATATTAAAGTACTAACGGAATGGCTATACTTTTAGTGTTTTACAGGATTCCATTTTTGCTCTCGTGAAGAGGAATGATGTCATTTACTCAAGTTGCCTGAAGAATTGACTGGAAACTGTAAGTTCTGTATTCATAACCCTTCATTCACTTTAATCAACCACCAACAACATATAAAGTATCACCTTAATAACTGTGGCCATATGATTCATTCAGCAGGTCCTAAAAATATCCACCATTACACAGCAATCCTAGCATCTAAGCCTACCTTAGAGCTATCTTCTCCTTCATCTTCATGGACTGAACTGGATGGTGAAGGAGTTGCAGATTTGCTTCCAGGTGGAGAGGGCGAGTTGTGAGGAACATTGTTTCCACCCATATTCAAACCAAGCTGTGCACTGAGCTGGGACTGGTTAATAGTAGTCAGCTGCCCGTGCTGCATCATTCCTGGCTGCCTAACATCTGCAGGTTGAACCCTTGGCCTCATGGTTGCCATCTGAGGATGGGAACTATACTGGGCTCCTTCTGTATTCCGTAAATCTTGCATCTACAAGAGGAAAAAAACTGTATTAAGTATATCACTAATAAAGTGCTCTGTTCCTTTAGACCTCTGCTGGTCTGATTGGCTACATAAGGCTTAAAAGAAATGGCAAGTACTTAAATAAACATGTAAATACTGGAAATAAACAGAGTAAAGATATGATTGACATTTGCATAACACTGACTGTTATAAACTATTCAGGCTCTAGCCTCAGCCCCTGGGAATAGCAAAAAGCAATGAAAGCTTGCTTCTTTATAGGGGGAACAAAAGGGCACTGCTTTCTGTAACTGCGTGTAGAGTATTTCAGAAATGCTAACAAACAGGGACAGGTTTGCACTCTGAAGTTTAGAACCAGATCAGAACATGAATATCCTCAAAATTCAAGACAATTTCCAGATCCTACTTTTCCTCTTTTTGCGTGTCTGAGCTGTGAATTTGGGAGCTGCAGTTTTCAGAGTTTGAATAGCTAGTGTTAGGTCCAAATCTATTTTTCCTGATGCTGCCCAATGAGATACTGGAATTTTCAGGATTAAGACGACTGACAAGAAGGATGCATTGATAGACTGATTAAATGATTTCTGAGTTGATTTGTTGCTAAGACATATATGAACAGAAAGCTCGGAAGTCACGGGATTGACAAATGAGTCCATTGTGCTATGTGGGTCACAGCTTCTTAGCATTAACGAGACATACTATTTTAATGCAAGCAACAAATTCAGTCTCTGCAAGGATAAGAATTAAAAGCACTGGAGGATGAAACTCCTTTCTTGTCCAGAGGTCAAATGTACTATACACACACACACCGCAGCAGATCACCTGTAACGTCTTTTCAGTATACTCATACAGAAACATGACAAATAGCAAAGAGTATCAGGGAGAAGCTCAGATTTAAGCTAAGGTGTTCTGTGGGTGATTTAAAATTGAAGTGTCAATTCAGAGCTGAAATGAAATAGATATAGTTGTCTTTCCGTGCATCAGACAAACATGCCATAGGTATCGCGCGGAATCTGACAGGAACTACCATTGTGCAAGTTCCATTACGATAAGGACATGCGATAATGGTTCAATATATTAACATAACCACATTTATTCTACTGACAGTCTTTGTTAGACGTGTCACCTGAATTGTCTAAAGATCACTCAGATTCTTTTTTTAAACTTTTTATAGCTCATGACTTCCATAACCTCTCTCTCCCTCATACACACACTCCTATATATCACAGCAATCTGTAAGATACCTTTCAACCAGTAAACACACAGAAAAAGAAAAGATAAACCTGTACACCTTTTCTCTTATTATTGATAGTGTAAAAATTTATCAGTTTTAGGGACATACTTCATGAACTTGGGGATTGATTTTTGTAATGCTGACTGGCTGGCAGTAAATCAAACTAATAACACCATTAGTTATGGCATACTTACCACTTTACGTGTACGTGTGTCTCTGAAAAGTATTTGAAATGGCTTCTGACAATGTGACATCACAATTATACCTGTTTTTATACTGCTTTAGAAATTAATAGCTTTTGGTAAAAAAGGTTTATTGATACAAACATGTTCAAGTTCATTTAATGACTACTAAAGCACCGGAGGAGAGGAGGAGAGACAGCGCAGGGTATGAAATCAACTGAAGGCTGAAATCTGAATCCTGGCAGACATTCATATTTTTAAAGATTGCTACCGACTTCTTGTTCCCTTCCCTCCAGCATCAGCTCCCCTCCTTGCCAAACATACTAGCCTTGAAAGCTATCATTATTTCTTCCTCTGGCAGACAACCTGTATCAAAACAGATGTGCCCATGAAGCTGTAACTCCTGCTCGGCCGTTTTGCTCCGGATACAGCTGTTGGGCTGGGCAGCAGTTTGGGAACGGGGAGCGGGAGCGTGGGCTGCCCTGGGCCCTCTCATACAGTGTGGGGTGAGCGAGCAGGGGATGGAAACCCACCTGGTCCCTCGCGTGATGGGGAGAGGGAGGCAAAACCCACCCTTCATCCCATCTGCAGTGCTCGACACTCAGTGTGGGCGCGTGCCCTCCCTGGGGTGCCCACCACCCTGCAGGGGCCAAGCCCATGCTCCCCTGCTTGCAAACGCCTTGGATTTTTGTGGGGCAGCACCTCGTGGTGCCCGATCAGGGCTGGGTATAAACCCCCTCATGAAAGGCTGGAAAAGCAAGACCACTTTTTAATAAGAATATGCATTCTAATGATTTTATAAACTCTAGAAAGGAAACAAGGGCTATTTGAAACTTCTAACAACTCTTATTTTCAATAAACTTGCAAAGTATCTACCTCTGAAAGCAGGGCAAAGGTTATAATTTTAATTACTTTTCCTCAAGTAAAATATAATACAATTGCTACTATTCAAATGCTCTCTCCTTTATTAAAAACTCTTCATATGACCTTCAAATATTATCAGATAGATACTGCAGAACATTTTGTGTTTGCTGTCTTTAATCAACATATATTTTTAAACAGTTTGTGATTCACTTTTAGCTCTGGTGGTGAACATGCACTGTGTTTTCAGATAACATGACACCAACTGGACGGTGCTGGATGTAGCCCCACACAAAACGTGTGTGTGTATACATATAAAAATATATATATATACATATTTGTGAGAGAACCCTTCACTAGTGAAATTCTGAGGACTGCAAATGAGGTGGTGCAGTAGAAAAACCCCCAGTATTTTTCTTTTCACATGAAGTCAGCTTGTCTGCTGAATTTTTAAATCAGATGAATACCAGGCTACCTTTACAAAACCAGGTCTAAGCAGCAGGTAAGTTTGTTTAACAGTACGTGTTCCATTTTAGATGTTAAGCCAGAAACCCTCACCTCAGGGACCTGCCTGCAGAGAACATGCCATCGCACAGAGCGGTGGCCCTCAGCAAGGAGGATCCACATCTGCAGATGAGGTTTCTGGCTCACCTCTCTGCCACGTACCGCAGAGCCTGCCTTCCCCCATCCTGCCCCTTCCTAGTGAAAAAGTGGGATTGTTTAAGAAAATGAAAACTGCTCATTCCTTGAGTAAGAACGGGCAGCTAACCACATAACTGTGAAAAGCTATGAGATTATACCGTAGAAAACATGCAGTGATGAACCTTCAGGTTCCTAAAGGATCAATAAACCAAGAACTGTCCCATCTTCCCTGTTGGGTTCAGAACAGTCCCACCCATGAAAACCACACACTCGGGTCACTGCTGTGGCGTAACAGCACAACCCTGTTTCAAACGCCGTGATGACCTCGTCTCTGCAGGAACAGTGGCACTTAATCAGACACACTCTCTGTCAACATTACATGCAGGGTATGACCAATTTCTTTTAAACTACTTCAGAATCAGAAGCTTCCTATTCCTTGTTCCTCCAGATGGAGTTTTACAAAACCCACCAATGTGTAGATGTGCTGGAGCCATATTCAGCATGCAGAAGCAATATTGCGAACACACTCCCGCCGAATGCAAAGCTGAATGCAAATCCTGCTGGGTGGCAGAATGCCAAATGGAAGAACAAAGTTAAAAGAGTTTGAGTGTTACAGAGGATAAGGACAGTCTTAAACTGACGCCTTCAATGGTCTCTCTGATGAGGTAATAATGATAATATCTGGCACTTTAATGTCATTCTCCATCTGTCATTTCCAGGATGTTTCACAACTTGTGTTATATTCAGCTTTAGAACAGGCCTGGTTTTATTTTGGTTTTACTAATGGGGAAGCTATGATACATTTCTTTTCATGGCTATTTTTTTCTTCTGTTTGCATTTTGCTTATAGGCAGAAACTGAGCATCCACCCATATAAGTGCTTGACTGCAAGTTAACAGACACAGTAAAAGCCGCTAATCTGAGGTGTGTACGAATAACCCTTTTCGGCACATGTTTAGTGCAAAACCAGAGCAGGGTTGTCTGGCTGAAAACAAGCTCCTAATGCCCTGCTCAAAGCTCCTGACGTCCTAAGAATAAAGCTAAACTGCTTTAGACATCAGACCATTGTTCTCCCCATCAGCTTGAAGAAAACCAAAGCAAAGCATGCAATGTACAACACAGCGATATCATCCCTGCACAGAAACATCTTACTGCAGGACAATGTGAGTACAGTACCCTAATCACAGAATCACAGAAAATAGTGCTAGAAGGGACCTCAAAAGGTTATTTAGTCCAACACTTTATCTCACAGCAGGATTAGCTAAACCTAAATCATTTCTGACAGATGTTTGTCTAACCTCTTCATAACCTCCCTAGGCAATTCTTGTGCTTAACTATCCTTACAGTGGAAAGGGCTTTTTTCCGTAATGTCTCACCTAAATCTCCTTTGTTGTAATTTAAACCTACTACTTTTTGCTCTGCTCCCAGTGGAAATGAGGAATGTTTTTCTCCTTCTTTACAGAAAAGTTGTACACACTAGAAGGCTATTATGAATTTCCTCTCGGTTTTTTCTTCTTTAGACTAAACAACTAAACCTGAAGATTGAAAGACTTTTTTCATATGCTGTGTTTTCTACACCTCTGACCATTCTTCCTGCTTTCCTCTGGACTATGTCCAGTAACCTTCATCTTTCTTGAAATATTGTGCCCCAAAGTCCACAAAATACAGATATTCTTATCTGACACAGCATTCAGATAGAATCCTTAATTTCTCACAGGATATAGCATATAGCATTAAAATATCCCCAATGATCTGCCTTTTTGATACAAGCTGGTTAACCCATGCAAGGTGTAGAAAGAGTCAAATTGCAGGACTCATTTGATGTCCCAGAAGATGGCTTTAGGAAGCAAGTAATTTTTTTCTAAGAAACATTAGGCAGTCAGTTACAAAAGGAATGTGCTGTTAGCAAAATAATTCCCACACTATTTTTCTTGTTATAATTAAGAACTGTAATGCAACATCTCACCGAAAAGCTGTAGAAGTCCAAATTGCCCCTCCCTATTTAAATTTGTTTATAATAAATGTTATCATTAAATGAAAGAAGAAAGACAGGTTGCCTTAACAGATCAAAGTAAATACAACAGGTCTAAGTATATGCAAGAAACACTAGGAATTATACACTGGAGATGAAAACATTAAAACATGAGAAATACCCAGGGCTTACTCATGGAAGCAAGTGGAGGTCTCATATCTCACTTCACCGGGCAAATTCATATCAAGGCACAGCAGGCATTATTTCTATTACCACCATCAGGTCTTACAATGATTTTCACTTAGTTTTCTAGTAGCTGAGAGCTCTTATGAACTTTTCTGATGGACACTGTGGAAGTGCTTGACAGTTCTTTGCTTCTTGTCTAAGTGGTCAAAGTAAGCCACAGCACAACAATTTTTCATACTATAAGAAGCTATGTTTCAATCAATTAACTAAAACTGAAAAATTTGGAAGAAAGACCCGAGGGATCTGAAGTTTTACCTATGAAGATGCCCACAGTGTGCTTCCTTCTTCACTGGTGTCACCCATCTGAGTCACCGTGTAGGCATTACAGACATTCTTTGGTAGGCAGAAGGGGGTTCTGTTATTAGTCATATTCTCATTTATATTCCCAGGACAACTTGTGCCACTACCTGTGCCATATCAAATCCAAACGTTTGTTCCCAAATAATGCTACATTATAATGTAGCACTAGCCCCAGTTGTGCCAACCTCCTGAAAAGCCAGATTTGCTTAGAAATGTTACTGTTTTTATTTTAGGTGTTTTAATTGTCTTCTACCATAAGCCAATGCACATCTGCAAGATGTTTTCCAGTGACACAGAGGTGCTCGGTAAAAAAGAGAGAAAAAAAATTTAATTCCTGCATAATCACTTGACTCTCTAAGTCAAGGTTTCAAAAGAGAACAAAAAATAATATTAAGTTGCCAGACGGGTTTGTGAGAGCTGGCAGACAGAGAAGGAATTATGTTTGGGAGACCGTAGCCACCATTTATGATCAAAATAAGCAATTGCAACCCCCCAAAAAACCTCATAAACTTTTTTACTGATCCAAAATGCAAGCAATATTCATCAAACAATCAGAGCTAAGTTTAAACTTAAAAGTGTCTAAAAATACAGAAACGTCCATTTTAGACACCTTCCATTCAGTTCGTAGTGATAATCAAGCAGTAGCACCTTGTGGCTATTCAATGGTCGTTAGGATCCTAGATTAAGAGCAACCGAATCAAAAGCAAACCATGCAGTTTCATGCGTTGCTTTCCTTCATGGTGATGCTACCCAGTGAGATAACTTAAAACTTGAGATAACTTGAACATCTGTATTTTTACACCAGAGATAAACAAAAAGTGACCTAAATATTTAGAAGTCTGAAATCTGACAAGAAGTTAGGATTCACTGATTGGAGTGGATAAAACTGGTAACTGGTATCTATGTCCTGTCATGAACGAAGGCTGATCGAACCCAGAGATCCACATACCATCAGATCTTTGTTTCCATTCAGTTAAAGCAGAAATCATATCTGCAACCAAGTCTTCTTTTACCACATATATAAGGGAATGAGTGCTAAAGAAAGATTTGTTATGAGAGCTAAGGTTACTGTAAAATGACCACAGAGAACCATTCAAAACACATTAAAAGGAATAACTCAAAACACCACCTAACCGGGGAAAGGATGTGTGTTTTCATCATCTCATTTTTATAATTCTCTTCTGTATCAGCTAACTGCATAATGAAAGACTAAGTTTTAAAGTAAGTGGGTATTTGGGGAATATTTTACTGTTGTACAGAAGTGGATTTTATATACTACGCCCAGTGCATTTTCAGGATAAAATGAAAGGATCATTCAAAATTTCTGTTGATAAGGAAAACAGTCTTAAAATTAAACAGCAGAAACCTCACATGTAAAAAGAACCCTAAACTAAAAAAACCCACCCTATTAAATTTACTACTCTAATCTTTTCAAAATCATGCTGTTAAAAATTAAACCACTTCAGGTTGTTTTATATAGTACTGGTTCTGTAAGTGATCGTAAGCTCCTTTAAAACAATTATATACTCAAAATTCGACTGCAAAATTTTATAGCATGATCACATAATGACAAGAATGCAGTAATATACAGTTTCTATACTTCTTGGTACACAGTTAATTTGGTGTCTATTAACATTCTTTTCTACTTTATGTTTTAATATCCTTTGAGTCACACCGGGCCAAGGTCTCAAAACTAATCATAAAAAACTACCGACTGCTATTCACTCTAATATAATAACCCTTTATTTAAAACAACCTCCAATAAATTTCATTATAAGAAGTTATTAAAAGGGTTAAAAACCTATTAAATGTCAAAGAATTTGCCTGACTCAAACTTCTAATAAAGAAACAGAATAGGCTTTCTTTCTGAATTATTTAAATCTTTACTGACTGTGCACTGAACCATGAAATTAGAAAAGTGTTATTAGAAGTGTTCTCTGGTTTTTATAAAAGTTGTAGCATAGAATATATCAAACCACAGTCTTTAACTAGACTAGTTAAAGAAATAGGTTTTTAATCCTGAATACATGGTTTTCGCTGATATAAAGGGTCATAATTAAAAGTCTGGCCTGGAAGCTGAAGATAATAAAATTATTATTACAGGAGCATACATGTTCATTTGGTATATTCTGGATGCATGTTTCCATTTTAATTTGGACAAATATCTTCAATTTTGTTTGATCTTGCAAAGTCCACCAATTTGGACCCTCTCAGCAAACAATTAAGCTTTTAATAGTGACTCATTCTAAAGAATTAATGGTGAATAATTTGTGTTATCTTTCTCTCTTTTTTTTTAAAGTGTCTAATGCTTAACAGCAGGTATAGGTTGACAGCAGACAAATGGAATCTAGGAGGTACAAGTCAAATATTCTAGCACCCATCTCCTGATAACAGTAATATCCCTTCACTGCTTTTTTGCAAATAACAACAGAACCTTTTTCTATTTAATCAGTTATTTACATAAGGAAAACAATCATGCATTTCACATTTATTTTAGTGATGCTAAAGGACTCCTGAGTCAGCAGTATATTCACAGGTTCACTCAAACAGACCTGAATCAATAGCCTTTCATCAAAAGAAATGAAGTCAGAAAGATGCTTGAGAGAGACAATATTGCCTCCCCTTCTTTTAGACAATAAAAATAGAAGCATCCACGGCACATGAAATGATTACGTCTAGGAATACAAACTAGATCCTTGGAAATATGTGAACAGCTCCAAGCTATGCTTGCTGTAGGGCAGGAGGGAAAAGGGGATGCAGGCAGCTACTGTCATGTCTGCAGTGCTTTGCTCCTGTGACTGACCAACACCACAGTAGCCAGCGTGAGATTGCTGTAGCCTTCATTGGCTTCTGCTCCAGTGTATTCCATTCTAAACTACACCGGTCTATTCCATTCTGTTCTGTTCTGTTCTGTTTTTTTCTATGATGTTCATTACAACAGTATCAAACGATCTTCCTGCAGTGAGTTGGGCAATGTGACTGTTATCTGTCACGTGTGGTTCACTCTATCTGCTTTAATAGACAAAGGGACCCTGACCACACCACAACTAAAAAGTAAAGGAAGATGTATCGGATACATTTATATTAATAAAACAGTCTGAAGAGTCTTTCTTGAATCCATGTCAGCCTCTAGTAGAAGATTTGTAAGTTTTCCAACCAATTTGCCAGGAGAGGATCTGGCCACATGAAAGCAGAGTGCAAAGCACAGTGCAGGGCCAGGGAAGTAGTTAGCACACAGTTATGTATCTCTCAGTGATGTCAGTGTATCTGCCACTGAGTTTTGTCATACATATTTTAAATATTTTATATGGTAGTGTTAATATTTAGAAGACTTAGGGGGACTTAGCATTTAAATAAATACATTTTCAATGAGATATTCACATTCATCCCAGAATCACAGAATCGTTCAGGTTGAAAAAGACCTTTAAGATCATCGAGTCCAATCGTAAACCTAGCACTGCCAAGTCCACCCCTAAACCACGTCTCTAAGTGCAACATCTACCCGTCTTTTAATTACCTGTAGGGGAGGAGACTCAACCACTTCCCTGGGCAGCCTGTTCCAGTGCTTGACAACCCTTTTGGTGAAGAAATGTTTCCTAATATCCAATATAAACCTCCCCTGGCGCAACTTGAGGCCATACATATTTCAAAAGAAAGTGCAGCTTGCATAGCATTTAGAAAGTGCTTAATTTGAAATAAATTGGAAATATTAGAATTAGACTGGGATGTTTAAATAAAGTTATTTAGGGATGTTTACACTTAGTAAAGAATATCGTGTGACTTGATGAAAGTATTTATTATGTTAATACTGACTCCATGCAAATGATTTGGGTATGCCAATGTTTGTATGCTTAGGGCAACACAGATGCAGTCATTTACTAACTTGATAGGTGTGAAAGTCTTTCAGGAAGGTGTTGAGACCTTAAATGACCAAGTAACCCTTTGAATTCTAATACATTCGGGCTCTTATATCATTTTAATGAACTTAGTTGCAGTAAGAGATAGCTGCCCAAGCAGAAGCTACTAGACCTACACTCATTAATGACAGCTACAACAGCGAAAAATACTGAAAGGTGAAACAAAAAAACTAAGAGCTATTACAGCAGATCATTCTTGGTGACTCCATTCTGCATATCATGTTAGTTCATGCTGTGCCTCAGTTCTTGACTCCTCTTGAAAAAGCTCAACCCTAGATTTGTAATGCTGCATTATTTCCATGCACAGCAATGAATTCTGGAGCCTGATGGTGAATTGGGGTCTGCCTTTCTCACCCTTCACCCTTCACCATGTGAAGTTAAAGGACAATGAATGGTTGGTTCATTCTAGTTGGCAAGTTTGGTCAAAAAAGCCCTATGAAATAGTCAATATTCTGTATAAAGCAAAAAGGTTTACAAAAGTGACTCATCTGAAATGCATGTCCAGCTAATTCGTGTCCTTCTGTGTCTTCTGTGGTTCCTCTTTATCTCAATAACTGTTCCATTTGCCTACCCAATGAAGGTTCTGCTGCTTATTGAGTTTAATATCTTATCTGAAAAGCCACATTCCTCAGGTTCAATGACAGGAGGTCTGCCTAAGTGCAGGGGATGTCCATGTGGGAAGAGGCAGAAAATTCCTTCCGGTTAGGAAATCAAACTAAACCAGCCTGAAAAGCTGGTGCAGTACTGGGGTGTCTCATGTCACCTAACTCTACAGTAAAACTATGTAGGATCTGAAGTGTATCCTAAGAAATGCCAATTCCCTCACAAAGCTGGACTCTGCAGCACATCAGCTGGAATGAGAGATTTTTGAAATATTTTCAATGAGATTTAATCAAAGTATGCTACTTCACTGAAAAAAGTGTTTGCAAGGGAGGAGAGGCTGTCTTTCCGGTGTTGTCCACCTGTTTAGGCACTGGACAGAAATAAAGGGCAGAAGGATCCCAAACGAAAACGTCTGACACCCAGAAGGCAGAGAAAGCGCTAAAACCTGAGTCTGCTACGTGCTCTAATCATCTCATTACCCTCATCATTAGGCTTATGAGATTTCCTGCTGTTCTGCACAAACATTTAACAGACCTTGTTTCCATTCCAATGTGATATGAAGTTGGATCTTTGAAACCAGGGTAACACAGGCAGATCTAGTCTGCAATTGTCTACACTCTTCCTCTTGGACACTGTGATGTGGAACATCCTTAAAATTATTTCCTGGAGTTATAATGTCCTATCTGGGGTTGTGGTTTACAAACGGCTTTGTGACTGCAACAAAACCTCCTACAAAATTAATCATAAGCAAAGTCTGAACATAAGTAAGTTTAGGAATGTCTGGATTAGGGAGACTCAGCTGGCTCAGAGTCCTGAAGGCCCACTGATAAATACCACCCCTGTTTAAGCAAAATATTTTGCCAGCCATTTGAGTTTCGGATGGAAACAGTGGCACTGTGCTAGCTCTTGCATTCCCATACACAACAGTTTTATTAAACCAAACAAACCTTCCGGTAACTCCCTGCCACCCTGGTACTAAACTGCAAAGAATTACGACTTCACATTATCCATTGATGGCCATCGATTGCCATTGATGTGTGTTTACTGAAAACTAAAGTAATCTAGGTTCTGGGTGTGCTTTTTGTGAATTTCTGGAGTAAATTAATTTTCCTTGATAAAGAAGATAATATTTTTCCTGGCTGATACCAGTAGCCCTGAAAAAAAAACCCCTATCCCACATGATTCTACTTTTTATTAAGTACAAAATCATAATGAAAAACATAATTTAGACTAATATGAATGAGTTAGACGGTTTAAATTACGTTAGTGCAGGGATCTTTTACCAAATCTTCCTGTTGCTATGTTGCAGCCCTGTAAATTCTCAGGGTGAGTGATATCAGTAATGGAAGTTGAAACAAAAGGTCTCGAAATGTTTAACTCAGAAGAGATTGTTTTTCATACATATGATCTTGTTATCAAGTGATAAACTTACTGATATTTGTAACTATATTGTCATAATTTTCCCTGCAATATAAACCTAATGCCACAGTCAAATATTGTCGGTTTTGTAAATGTTAAGCACATGTGCTACTGCTAGGCAAGACACTTTTTGTAAGTTATGAAAAATATGCTTGGCTCTCAGGGAAAACGCGATTTAATGATATGCTAATAAGTCCATCATTCTTCTGTATTGTATTATTTACAATTTTGTCTCTAAAACCTATTTAACATCTCCAGTGTAATTATCCATCTGCAGCTTGCCAAGTCCAATATTATAATTCTGAAACAAGAAAAATCTCAATTATTTTATTTTCAACTATGCAGGAGATGAACAGATATCCAGCAGTTTCAAAAGATTAAAATTAGTAAATCTATTTTTCTTAGTGTCCATTCTATTAGCATGCAACAGAAGACCTTCCTGGGAACCTTCTTTTTAATTTAAGAATATATCTTTATTTTCCTGGTTTAATATTTCTACATGTTGGATACCTTCTTTAATAAATCCTGATCGACTTACCAAAACAATTTAAGAGAAAAAAGTGAAAGCTGTAACTTCTTGAAAAGGAATACTTTGGGAAATCACAACTTATGATTTCTTTTTAAACTCATTATTCAGTCTATTCTTTTTGATTGTGAAGCCTCTTATTGTCCCATTCATCTTCAGAATAAAGCAGCAACCTTGGTTTGGCTGAAAAAACTTCCTTTTTCCTTTATCTTACAAAATTGTACTTTCAACATTGCTGAGAAGCAACCAACAGCTGGGGAAGTGATTTTTTTATGACCATATATACAGTGTTTTCACCCTGTTCCTGCATTCCAGGGAAGCATACTGGAGTCTAGGATGAATGTGTTGTGATATAATACTTGTTTTGCATTTCCTGACATAGATAGCAGCGAAGCTCAACATACATCACCTGTTTTATATGGAAACCACTACAACACAGAAAATTTTTATAGTGAAATTTAGGGAGGAACCAATTGCTATCTGCAAGAGGAAAAATAGTGAAATAAGAAATTTACAGAACACGAGCTCAGGACATTATAAAAAACAACCCTGAAATACAAGAACTTCCAAGCTTTGGTAATGATGTCTTCATGGTGGAGAAGAAGGGTAATACATAGGTAACAGAGCAGATGAGTGAAAGACCACAAATTTGGGCTTTAGAGAGAATTTTTCAAGGTAGAGAAGGTGATAACCACTGTGCATTCAGAGTGATGTTGTCTGGAGAGAAGACAAGCTTTCAAAGATATGGCCCTGGTGTTTTCTCAGCATAGCCCCACAAGTTAATAAAAATTTTGAAATGCTTTAGACTGGATGAATACTTGCATCATTTTAAAGAAAATCTGAAGTTCTCTAGGATGTTTTCCCCTTCCCTTTCTTCTTGGATGAGGGTCTAGTCACATTAATCTACTTCTAACTTCTATTTGAGACTATCTAAGCTACTGTTATCCAGAGCTGAACATGACGGTAAGTAATAATATTCATACAGTACAAAACACAACTGGTTATGTTTCCCAGGTTTCAGGCTGCTGTGTGCACACCAAGCTTGGTCTGAAATCCCCAAACTCTTCTGCTGCCTGTATGTCAGCTCTTTTGACAGACAGAGGCCTCGGTTCTAATTTTCATTGTATTAATGGGTAAAATCCAGATTAATGTAATTGAATGACATCCACCCAAATCTAAGATGGCCAAGCTACTACACTGTCAGAAGGTAACCCTGGAAGTTACTCTGACCAGGCAAGTACTCAGATGCTATGGAAGAGAACATTTAACCATCAGAAAGATTAGAATTCACATAATCTCAAAATTACTTGACAGAGGAATATCCCAAATAACAGAAAGGCTTATCAACACTGTTTTCTCTTGTTCATGTGCCACAGGCTGCCTTCAGGTGAGCTCTTCATACTAGTGCACCATTCAACCAGTGCGTAACTTTACATTGTCTTACCACAGCTCTTTAAATTTCATTAATGTCCTAGGATAGGGTCATCCTCTACTAGTAATCATGAAGTTTGTAACTGCAGAAACTCACCTTAACCTCTCTTACTTCTCTCAGCAAAGCAATAATTTTACTCACTCCAGGAAGAAATTTTAAAATGTAGTTGCTGTGTGTGCAAAAATGCATCCATGACTGTTCACATAATTACTGCAATTACGAATGCAATTCAGGTAAATATGCAAGCAAACTACTAGCTAAGCCTCTAACTGGTAATTTATGTGTGCCTTTACCCAATTTGCATGGGCAATTTTCATAATTACCTTCCCAGGTTTGGTACCTAGATCTCAGGACTCAGTTTACATAAAATCTGACTGAATAACTAATGAAGGACTGATGAAGGATGTATGAGCGACCAGTGGAGTAAGGAAATTAGAAGCATATGGAAAGAAAATAAACCAAACAAAGTCAACTTCAACTTATGCATTAGCCTTTGTTTACATTACATTTTGAAAGACGAGGATATGAGTAACGCACTAGACAGGTTGAGTTCCTTCAATTATCCTTCCTTCTCCTGTTTTCAATATGCAACGTACCCTTTCTGGTAGTCAAGAAGCACCATGATTTTCAGACAGACAAGCTACATATGTATAGTGTAATTTACGGTAAGTGAAATTGTCATTTTAAGTGTCTAGCTCTTCATCTGAGAAAAGCATAGTTCCTTGTAAATGTAAAGCCAAAACAGGGCCCTGGTGGTGTTTACACATAAGCAATTGAATGAGTTCACAAGTGTCCTCTTTCCCTGAAGAATAAAGGAAACATGCTGCTTTCAACTGACAGAGGCATTTCAACAAATTATACTTCTGTTGCTACACTTAAAACCATATTAATAAAAAAATGTTGGCTTGTTTGTTTTGCATTTTCAGAAGACAAGAGAATAAAAGCATTTTTGAATGAAAAAGAAAACCATACCTAGATACTTCCGTTAACCTCAATCATTAACTACAAAAAAGACATTGGCGTTGCATTTGCATTCGAGGTTTCTAAGGAGAACTGCACCAAAATACATATAAAATATGCATGTGTTAGAGTAAAGGAAGGATCCTAAAGTGCCTTCTGCGACACTCTGTGAAAACTACATCCCATTATGGAAACCTTAAAACCAAGCCCATGCCTTTAATTACTTCTATGCATTTATAAAGTTAATTTTAAAGAATTTTTATTGTATGCCTGTAATATTTAGGAAAATTTTATTTTAAACTTTTAAAAATTATATATTTAAATTTAGATAACTTAAGAGATTTATTTTGAAGATTCTGAGCTGCTTTTGCACAGTGCAATGCTACGGTTGACCTTTATGGTACCTGAAATGGACTGCTTGTATTCTGAAAGTTGAGTAAGCAGTGTCTGCCATAGGAAGCGTGGGGTTTTAAGATAGATTGTTCAGATATAGTATACTCATTCCCCATGATGACTCCAATTAATCTTCTTACACTATTAAATTTTACTCTTGCCAGCATTGTAGAGTCAACAAAATCATAGGATAGTAAGTGGGGCTCTATTATTGCTAAAAAATGGTAAACTGAATTCTTAAATGAATTCAAGGCGAATTACCAACCTCTCCCACCTAAAACAATCCCATTCTGGCACAACAGAGTGCAAAGGGCTGACATATAAGAAGCAAGCGAACCAGCAAATCCCTGCTCATAAACAAGTAACACCTTCTATGTCTTAAAAGTATTTCTGAGATAATTTTGTTTGAAAATTATTGACACATGATAAACGTTGCTCCATATCATACTGTATCAGTGGTATTATAATGTTCTGAAAAATAACTGTACTTGCAGTGTTTAAAATAATAGATGCTAAATCTTATGTTTTAATGAAAAATATTTTGCATGTAAGTACCTACAACTACTAGTTAGGAAGTACAACAAAAAGAAAAAACAGCATTATGAAAAGAACCAAAGAAGTAGTGCCTTCTTCCTTCTACACTGTGGCCTAACATCCTCTGTCTGTCTCAGTCTGGAGCTTGGCAAGCTGTCATTGCATCCAAAAGGCTTTCCTTAATTTTAGAAAAGATAACAGAAGACTTGTCACCAATTAGTCTCGATATATTTGCATATAGTAAAGTGAACACACTAGAAGTACTTTAGAATGATAAGCATATCAGCAATGTGATGCTCAGGTTTTTCAGCTTTTAATTCATTTTGTAATTTCAGGACTAGCAATGATAAACACGCTCAAAAGGCAAATATGAACACTACAAGGTGTTAAAGTTCATTGGATACTTTTTCATTTCCCCAGTTGAAATACAGGTGAGTAGTTGTGGCAACATATAACTACAAGCCATGCTTTTCAGCTTTATCTCATTTTTAAATTATTTTGCTTTTAAGGTTTTTTCCCCCAACACCTCATTCCATGCTATTTAATAACATGAATACTATGACAGTATTCTAGAACTGAAATTTTGGAATACGTAGATTAAAATTCTGAATCATCAGAGCATCACTTTATTGCAGAATTGTATGGAATTTCTACACTTACTCAGTGGTTGTCAGTTCTGATAATCCTTAAAGTCTGACTGGACCACTGTGGTTGGCAACTACTGTGAAAATCTTTACGGACATTAAAGAAAATGTTCTGGATTTACTGACAACAATTTAACAAGAGACATCTTCCTGTTACTGCTCTTGAGCAAATCCAAATGCTGTAATTAATACTGCAGAAAGTACAACAGGAAATCCTCCCCCTCCCCTGGCAGGAACTATCAGAATCTGCAAAAAGATGAGTTCATGTAGCCCTGCACCTGAGAATGTTTCTTTAGAGTAGTCTGTGATGGTTTTTAGCACATAGATCCTGATGCAGGGACAGAAAAAAAAGCACTTCTTTCTTTCTTTTGATATTGACAGTACCCAAGCCAAGGCAATAGTTTCCCTATGTATTCTGAAATACTGATCTTAATGATTAATTTGCATAATATGTGGACATCTCATTTTCATAACTGTTCTGGTGAAATGCAAAGTGCTTACCTCTCCCACACAGGGTAAGAAATGCATTTTTTAAAGAACCAGAAAAAAAAGTACTTTAAATCTACATTCTATGATTTCAATTCTTGTAACAACAAAGTTACAGTGTTTTCCTATGGCAGAAATATATGTATTCCAGTACTTAATGTAATTAATATAGGAAGATCATCAATACAAGAGAATAGTTAAAAACAAGTTGTGTATAGAATAATACATACTGATGAATAGATGAGAGGTGATCCAACTATCCCATTCTAAATATAATGAAAAAATAGATGTTTAATAGCTGAATTAAATCCTGACTTTAATGAAGAATTTGGCAGGTATGATATAACTGTGCATTTTAAAGACAGAATTTTGTTCTGCTGGAGTGTGCAGTTTTGATGCGACTTACACTAGGAATAACAGTAAAATGGAATAACAGCAAGTGGAATTAGAACACAGCTTTCAATTTCTGTGATAACTCCTGAAAACTATTTAATTTATGTAGCAGATGTTCAGTGAAAAAAGTGCCATGCTACTTAGCCTCCTAAAAACTGCAGGATGAAGCAGCTATACCTAATTGCTATCCCAGTTATCTAATTTGTTCCTCTCAAATTGCAGTGTGTAGGCTGACCTCAACGATCTATCCACGTGGCTGCCTCAGAGGTGTGGATACATGACACATGGCTTTGGGTTGTTTTCCAGTGTAGTTCTGTGATAGCAGGTCTGGCTAGTTAACTTCTGAGCATTTGCAAAGCTTGATCTCATCTGACATGCTTAAGAAGCAAAGCCTTCCTGAACTGCATATGAATCTTGATTAAGTTAAGCTATACCTCGGCTCCCAAGGCCTCAAAAAGTCAGGATCAGAAATGTATGAACTGCTATGCTATAACATATCAAGTTTGATCCCCCAACATAACTCACATTTAAACATACACATTGATTTCCACTGTTGTATATGGTTTTGCTTAGCTTTAATTTTAGTCTAAAATATCCTGCCAAATGAGGCCTTGTGTTTTTGACTCCAAGCTGCTGCCACTGGTGCCCATGTCCAGAATTCTTTTAGAATCAGGACTATTTTCACCATCTTTTAAGTCCAAAGCTGCTTTTCTTGCCTCTTTGGAAGATTGTGTTTCACATAGATTTCACACTAGCATTTTAGCAGCACACCTGAGACGCAAAAAGTAAAGCCATGTTCTGGTTACCACCAAGCTTCATGGTGAAGTAACCAAGTACAGGTCATGGTCCAAATGAATGGTGGGAGAGTAAGAGACTTCACACATCTCCAGAAGTACCATGTCTGCCTCTGGCACTGTCGTGCCTGAAGCAGGGAGAGAGGTGATCGCTCTTGAGGGTGCAATATACCCGTCTCCTTGAGACATCTGAGAAAACATTTATGTTGGTTTCAGCCAGACCTCAAGGGACGTGGTAGTGCACATATGCTGGAGGGTATTCCTGCCTCTTTTCCTCCCATCATTTTGTAAATCCATGCAGTGTTAGTTATAATCTAGCTTTAAACAAGCAATTTCAAGCAACTTCCTTTCAGATGGATAAATTAACAAAACTGAAAACAAAACCAAACCCAGTAACAAACCCAAGTTTCTACCTCAGTGTACAAATTCTTGCAATGCCAGTATGGTCTTGCCTATCCCTTTTTTCATCAGAGGATACATCAGCAAAGGGACAAATCTGAACAACTTCTAGGTTTGTCTATAAAATTTCTTTAGTTTTTAATTTGTGTGTCAATGAATATGCTTCAGTGGCAACAGAAAATTCTATCATTTGCTTCCAAAGTGGAAAATACTGAGCAGAAGAATCTTTTAAATACAATGTTATATGTATGAAGGCCATATTTTGGCTATTTAATTTTGAAATTTAATTTCTTTCTCTAGATCATAACATGGAAGTCTATAAGTATTCTTCCACTTATTCATATAATATAATAACATCTCCAAAGACATTTAAAAAAAAATCTATTTACGTTTTGAGTTTGCAATGAACATTTGGAAATGGTAATTATAGAACTGTGATAACTAACTTAAAGTTCAAGAAGACATGATTGGCACAATAAATAATTGGTTTGCTTCTACTTAATCTACATTAATGTAAACAATAAATCTTCTCTTAAATAAAGATTGTGTGAATCTTCATTTATCTTTTATGACAAGAGAGCAAAGGTTGTAGCTTAATGAATGGAAAGAAGCAACAAGGTCAGATTTAAAAGGCTCAAAGGTCAAATTTCTGACATCTCTGAACACTGAAAAAAACCTAACATGGTAATTACTATTTTGGTCAAGTCACTGAGGTCTATTTTTTATTACAAAAAGAAAGGGAAAAAAACCCCATAATTCAGGAAGTTAAGAACCAGCTCTTGGTACAGTCTGTAACGTAGAATTCCCTCCTTCCACCACAGAGAAAAAAATAAAGGACACAGCAGTAAGAATTCCATTTGAGACCTCACATATCTATTAAGTATCCCATGTGTATTCACACCTGGCAAGTGTTTAGGTAACAAAACAACAAGCAGTCTCTCCTAAAACAGAGACTTGACTAATTTTGAATTTGAAATATTTCCAGGGATTCCTATTCCTAAATCACCCCAGCTTTGGTGAACTTACAAGTAGTTCTGAATCTTTGCAGACAACAGGAACATGGGCACTGATAAAAAGTCCACAAAGCCACATAATTTTATTTTACATATGCATTGATTTTTGCCCAAATGGAAGACCTGTGTCATCTAACAGGGTTATTCATAGATTCAGAGAGTTGATCGGGGTCATTAATAACAATAGTAAACTGATCATCATTCCAATAGGATTTGACAATGGCTTTTTTTCAAAGTGGATACTAATGTATTGATGCCTCTGAAGTTCATTACAGCAGTAATAAATCATTAGCCTCCAGAAAATGATTTATAAGTTGGTTAAAATGCATTAGAATGGACTGTCAAGCTACTCTACTGAGATGATGAGGCTGGTACTAAAGAGGATTTTTTTCCAGGTTCTCTAACCAAAATGGTGATGACTCAAAGTAATCATATCACAAAGACAAAAATAAAACAAATCACTGTAATAATTTACTTTAATAGCATGTTTCAATCTTCATAAAAGGGTGAGTGAATTTTGCTTTGAACTGCTAGATACATTCCTTTTATTCACTGCTGGCAGCAAACTCTTAACCTACAAAGCTCCACTACTGACCCCGATGATTATATTTGTGTTTACTTTAACCAAAAGAAGTGTACTGTGTGTGTAACTATGGTTACTCTGCAAGGGTGCCTGTGTAATAACAGTTTATTATAATGTATAAGTAGCCTGTCAAGCATGCAGCGCTAAGCCATAAGATTAGTAATGATAATATCACGAGAAGTATATGGGCCACAACTTGATACTCAGAATGTTTATGTTATGCAAATCTGTTGCTATATTAGATACACCACTGCTAGTTACTACTTAAGTAGCTTAACTACAGCTCAGACTTACCGATATGCAACTACAGAATGTTTTTGCTTTCACATATGCTTTTAATTAATACCCATTGCACACAGAACGGTTTATTCATGATATTCAGCAAATTTCATGTTAAGTCCAACACTCAGTCTCACACGTTCCTCTGCAACATTATTGCGGTGGTGCTAAAGGATCACTGTGTTAAACAGGGTATCTTAACCAGTCCCCTCCTTGGCTAACGCCCACAACCTCATTCACAAGGGGCTGTGCAAGCCTGGTATCTCCTGATCTTTTTCATTCCTGCCTACCATGAGCATTTCATGGCCACACAGCACGGGGAGGTCTATGTAAAGACCCACACCCACGCAGGGCAAGGCAGGATCACAGTCCTGTTGTTTGGAGGGTCACGGGCATCGCTCTCTTTCCCTCTGGGGCTGTGCACAGGATGACAAATATGGGTTGGAAGAGGCACACTGTTCTTTCAACCTACATGCTGGCTAGTAAAGCCAATGCTTGGACAGCCACGAATGCTAGAGGGTCCAGCATCACCACGGCTCTGCGTTTTCATAAAAAGATTCTGGGAAGTGCTCTGTGAGCTGCTAGGACCAGTGCCGCTGCACAGCCATTCCCCCTTCCTTCTTCTTCTTCTTGCACAGTGTTGTGCCTAAATGTTGGAAATAAGCCCCAAGTAATTTGTCTTTACCCATTTGAACAGTCCTTGCTTGAGCAAGTAGCTCTTACACAAGGAGCCCTTCAAGATTAAGTACATTAAAGGCTTGTCTGTAATGCCAGGAAAAAAACAAAATAACGTCTTCTGGAAATACATGATAAGAATTATTATGAACCCTACAGAAGACAACACAATAACATGTTATCCTCTCAGTGTAATTCAATTATAAGTGTGCATCGTATAAGGGCCATGAAACATTTAGGGCCAGATATTCAAAAGGCCAAATGAGTATGTTTACAAGCTCAGTTTTGTGTTTGGAGTCTGAAATGGGAGGAGCTGTGCCTCTATCTAACTAATCTGGCTTTCATAAGGTACCATTAGAGGTAGAAGTACTTTGGAAATAAGAATGCCTGCAAACAAAAGAACAAGGTACTCTGAATAGCTTTGAATAATATAGTTAACATCACATAATGTTATAAGCTAATTTCTCTTTCTGTATTTGCTGTGGAATCTCTACAGGCCAACTCTTCTTTCTTTAATTTGTAAGAAATCCCCCACAGAAGGATGACAGGTTCCTCTGAATGCAGAAAGAGAGGGGTGGGCATGTAGTCAAACCTACAGAAGGTTGGGGGATTTTTTAACTGCAAATTAAAAATGCCATTTTGCACAAAATGGAGCTCTCAGACCAGCCAACATGGATGGGTAGAATTAAAACATCCCACTGACAATTTAGTCCCAAGTAAGCATTCGGTGAGAACCAGAAAATATAACCTTAAAATATGATCATCTTACTCTTAGTTAACATTTCACTGGTGTATTTTAAAAAGCTTTTCCTCCACAGAGGCAAATGGTAAAATACGGATGCCAAAAGAATAAACGAACACTTGCACATGCTAACAAAGAAATCACCAACTAAATAACCAATCCAGAAGTCTTCAAAAAGCCATGGAAATGTTTAAAAACTTCTGAAAATGACAAAATCTCTATTAGAAATGCCAGTAGAAAATGTTTATCTGATTCTAGTTGGATCAAGTCGATGTTTTGGAAGAAACCTCAGGTCTTTTACATTACTATGAAATTACATCTCGCAAAGAATCCTTGAACTGTCCCAAGTCAAGGCAGTACTTTTAATACTTGATAAGCATAAATTAGCACAGAACAGAACAAACTACCAGTGGCCAACACAAGCTTAATAGCACGTAATGGGAATTTTCACCCTTTCAAGGCATGGCATGCAACTCGCAGGCCAAGGAAAGAGTTACCTTTAGTATAATTAAAGTAGTGTAACCCACATCAGTCTGTACCTGGCAGGAAGAAGAGCCAAAATTTGCCTAACTCTGTGCTGCTGCTGCATCCAGATACAATTCTAGCAAAACAAACTGTCCTTTTGGCATTCTGCTTATGTCCAGTCTTTGCAATGTGTTCTCAATTCTTGCCACTGGATTGCTCCTCCAGCCAGGGGTGGACAGTTTAGTGGGCTTGTAAATACATACAAGGACTGTAGAAAGGGTGCAGGTCTCACCATGCAAGTTGTAAAATCCTCACAAAAATATCTTTATATACAGCGGGAAAAAAGTCAGTGGCAAAATAGGCAACAATCTTGCTCACTGCACAAATATCTCCCACCAACCAAGACAATAAATAACAACTCGTTCTGATGCCAAAGTCAAAGTTCTGGTATGGACAGAGGATAAAAACTCTTCAGTTAAACTAAAAAGGAAGCAAAGAGACTAAATGCCTCCCCATCCTCTTCTGTCACAAAGCTCATGTTATGAAACTTTTACTGAAGCTAAATCAAAGGACAACACCCTCGGATACATGCTCATTATTGCACCTTTCTGGGGTACAGGAAAATATTACCAACAGAAGAAAATCTAAAATTAAAAACTCCAGGACTAATGAAATGCAACTGATTTCCCCAGACCTAAGAGTGCGGTTTACTTCCTTCAGCAGACATGTGTATGAAGAGTTATGTGACAAGATACTCCAGCACAACATCTCCTGGCATCAGGAATGAATCTTACATCAAAATTACAGGACAGATTTTGGACAGCCCTCCAGCTGCTCACAGTGCTCCACCGCGTGCCACCACTATGCTATTCTCCTTCAGGAAGCAGTTTGAAGGATCTACTTCATGAGCATGTTTGATTCTTACGCCTCTCCCCAGGCATTTTTGACCTCCATATGCTCCTTTCTGCTGCTGATATAAACTTGTAGCCACCCTTCTTGAACCACACCAGCAGCGAAGAGGATTTTGGTTACCCTGTTGTAAGCCAGCACTCTTCTTGATGGGGATTTCCTTGATGCCACATACAGCCTATGGAAAGGAGGGATGGACCATGAGCAGAAGTGAGTAGGTATACACCAGGACATAGTGGCTCAGAGCCACAAAAACATAGTGCAAAGACTTACATGTTTTTATAGCCCATTCTCTACAGAGGGGAAAATCCTGGCCCTTTATACTCTGTCTATCTAACACAGATGCTTAACACCCCCTCCTCCAAGTGGAATATGCACCTGCAATGGTTGGGTGATAAAAGACATTTATCTAAATCTGCTCTGGAAAAACTGACAATGAATGAAGAAGAAATCTCAGTAAGAAGGGGAAAGTAAAAAATATCTTTGTTTGGTGGGGTTTGTTCCCTACTCGAACAGATACAATAAAAATAATCCTTCAACTCAAATTCTGCAGTGGGGAAGAATACAGAAGCTTCTGCTTTCTCGAACAAAACAAAACAGGTATAAGGTTAAGAAAATGCATTAACTTCACAATGAGAAAGGTAAACTAGATAATTTATTTGTACAAGGGGTCCACAATACAGGATTTTTAAGTACAAAAGACTTTTTACATACTGTATTTTTAATCCCACCACTCTATTTTACTGCACCTTCCAAACACTTACTGAGCCGCGGTAATGCAAACATCTGTTTCCCTATTTCAGACAGAGAAACTGAGGCACAGACAGACATTTCTCCAGCAAATGTAAACCCCAAGATAAGAGCACTTCCATGCACAACAAAGGTCCTACCCAAAGTCCACCAGAAGCATTGCAAGCCTTTGGAAATATTTTAATGGGATTTGATTCATAACATAGAAGGCCTAGAAGCAGCTTTCTCTGTCAGTTGTTAAGTTCTTAATCTGGCTACTTCTTTCATCAATCACTTTAACCTGTCTGTATTTGGGACTGTGGCCCTGTCAGAGGAACCATGCAGATTTCATGGAAATGCTATGGAAGCATGAGGACTTCTCTGAAAGATCCCTTCAGCAGTTCACCAGAGACACCATGTCCCCATCCCGTACTTGGTGTAGTAGGCAGTAAGGTTAAAGATGGATATACACACCCTGTTCTGAAAACAACTTAACATGATTTTTCAACTAAAAGTGGCTTTGCAGATTGCATACACTTGAAAACCTGAACTTTTGAGGGTGGAAAATCAAGCATGAAAGACCGCATATTCCCCCTTCATATTATCACTAAATGCTCTTAATTATTTTTTTTTCCATCTTTAAATGGAAAGGACAGATTTGCACTTGGTCTTCTCTATTAGCACCCAAGGAATCATATCACCTTTCAGATATGCATGTCATTGTTGACTGTGATGTTAACATGAAGGCAAAATTCAGTTCTATCATTAAACCTGTAAATTTATGTTTGACTGTGATACTCTTCTATTCTGCATGTACATGAGCAAGTACAGATGAATACTATGATTTACATTTCCTAAAATGCCACCTGTAACTGTTTGGGCAATTTAGAAACTTACACAAACAATTGTTATTTTATGCAAAAAATAGACACAGGACATATACAGACTGATACTAAGCTGAACATGAGAATCCAATCTTATTTTAAAAGAAAATTTAGTATCTCAGTAGGTAAATGGACATTAAGCTTACGCCACACACAACAACTTTCTGTATTTTGGAATGGCTGCTTTTCAAAAGTTGCCATGGGCAGGTTTTTTTGTGACTCTGCTTCTGGCCATTATGTCAGTTTTTAACCCATACCCTCAACCAGGCTTGAGATTTTGTTTACACGTTTTTATCTACCATATGTCTCCTTCTGATGGCTAAATTACAACTAGTCTTTTTAGCCAATATTTTAAAGGACTTGGCATAAACCTAAATAGCAATTGCAAAGATGATAGGAGAAAAAGTCATCTTTGACTAAAACTGGAGGTATTAAGAACCTCAGTCAGCATATATGTTTGCAAGAATTGCACTGAATACAGTTTTTCAAGGACTCTTCATTTACTAGTGAGAATAGTAAAAATGCATTAGCTACCAAACAGCACTCGCTGCCTCTCTTGATCACTACCCAGAATTTCCCCGTGTTTTCTGGTTAGTAATGCAGTAATGCAGCATTTCTTGGCATGTCTGTGCAAAGTGAAAAGAATATCACAAGGTGGTTTTCTTGGCTATGACATTCCCAACAGACTGTAGCATGTGTCAACAGAAAAAACAGAGTGACGTGCCTTCCACTTTAATCGACAGATACATTACATGCCAGAAAACAGCAAAAATATCCTTTTTAATGGAACTTCTAAGAAGATTTCTAAAATTTGATCTCTGAAACAGTTCAACAAAATAAACCATGCTCCCTCATAATGAGTTTGACTGTATTTAGATTACTTATTATATAAAGATCATTATCCTTGATATAAAACTGTGACATATTTAAAAAGACCCTATATGTAGATAAAGGTTCCCCAGAGAGTGTCTCAAACCCACATCATATTCCAGAGCTCTGTATATCATATTTGGGGGTTTTGAGTTAACCAGAAGTCATACAAAAGTACACGTAACCAGACAGCTCGTTATTGACTTTATTTCTGAGGAGGCTTATGTACATTATTTATTCAGGCAGCTGTAAGAAATAGAGTGCTCTTATGCAACGTGCTCCACATTTGACAGATTCACATAAAGGTATGCAGTGGTTATGTCAGTGCATTTGGTCAAATCACACCCTGTTTTTATTATATTCATGCAAAAATGCAGTAGGCATGTTGCTCTGATATAACAAGTGCTTTTGGAAGAGGGCCACAACCAAAGCACAGCAGCAATTTTGCGGTTCCTGCTAGGTTTGCACACAAATGTATACTTTGAGCCCTTTTTTGGTGCTATGTATGTCTGGGCATTTAATAAAATAAGCCTTCCCTACTGCTTTAATTTTGCTCACTGCTTTATAGGAACTGTGGCTTTGCAACAGTGGTTAGTTCTCCATTCAATAATTCTTGGTGATGTGCAAAAACATACAGGATTGGCTCTATGCTCTCCAGCTGGCACAATTGTACATTTTCATAAATTAAATTAATCTAATTCTTTATATAATGTAGCTGTGAGCAAGAACTGCAGACCTGGAACTCTACCTTTTTCTACAAAGCATGAATAATGATTACTCCTTAGGTGGGTGTGTGCACATTCTTGTTTTATTAGATCAGTCTCACAAAAGAAAGACTGCGCCATGAATGACACAATTATTTTTGACGTACCATCAAAACCTGGCAAAATTACTGGCTATCTGAGGTTACTAATTTATCACATTTTTAACCTAACTTTATCACTCCAGATGTATTCTCTTTTGTAAGTCACCATCTGTCCTAACTAAAATGTGGGGACTCTTACTCATGGATCAAATTTAAAACCTCTACTTGCCCACCCAACCTAAGAGATGTGAATATGCCACTGCAGCTGCTCTGGAGAAAAGAGGTCACAAACACTAATTCTGAAATACTTGACAGTCTTTTCAGATGTTCTGTAGGACTGCAATTCCTTTTCTACACTGCTGCGAATTTCAGGTTTCTGTGCAATTTTGAGATTTTCATACAAAAAATCTGTAAGTTAAGTCCTCCAGAGGATACTGAATGGTGGAACAGAACACAGTAAGTAATATTGCTACTAAATCATCGGAATCACAAGTGGAAGAGAAACAAACATCTGCTCTTCTATAGGTATGAATGGAAACAATGGAACATAGTAAATGAGCGTGAAAATATCTCCTTGAGAAGTAGTATTATTAATCCACCAGCTTCAGCTGAATAATCTCCTCATAACACCTTAATACTAATAAGAAAATAAATTATCTGTTTAAATGGAACATTTAGTCTGCATTCAATACAGCCTTGTCATGTTGACACTAGTAAGTTAATAAACAAGCGGGTATTAATTTAGAATACGGGAATAAAATATACAGTACTTGAATCATCTGAGGGGAAAATACATATTTTCAGTCACCATTTTAAATTGTTAAAAACCTATTAGACAGTAAGATCACAGTAAATACACAACTTCAATATGCTCTAATTCTGTGCAATTTATGAGATTTAAGCAAATATCAGTGAGAGTTTTAATTTGGATCTCTCAACAGCTAGACAGGATTATTGTGAATGTAATAGTTTTATGTTCAAGTGGGATTCTGCTGTATTAAACTCTTTGTTAAACAAATCAGTCAAGCGCTCTCTCTCTGGAATTTTAATTTGCACCTTTGTAGATGAGCAGTGTTTCACTTTTAATGTTTGATTATCAGCACGTACTTTAAAGAGGCAAGATCTTACCACTTAATACGAGTTTTCTTTCATTTCACTTGAGCAGAATGGTACTTTAGTCCACAAAGGTTATTATTGCCTTTAGTTATGTATCTCCCAGGGCATTTAATTTGCAGTAAAAAATGCCCTGTAAAAAATGTTGCCATGTTGTCAACTTCACTAAAACCTGTTTTCTGTTAGGCTGCCAATGTTTGCTATCATGCTAACTGCAATAGCCCCATCCTTTACCGACAGCAGTCAATAGCAGTGCTCTCAGCAGCATCACCAGAATCGGTCTGGATAAAGAAATACAGGTCTAAAATTTCCATGACAAGGCAGCTCACTGCCAGAGCCTTCAACTTTTTAAATGCTGTCTCACTCTGATTCTTCCCTGCCAGGTAGGTAGCACATAAATGAGTCATCTGATCTCATCCTGATTTTTAGATTTGCTTTCTTACTCTAGTTCCAGTCCAGAATTTTAGAAACGCTTCTAAGCCAAGGACTTCTCCATCCCCCTGGCTCCCCAGCCATTCCTCTCAGCTGCCACTCAGACTCCCTGTGCAAACTGCACGCACGTCACCTCATTTGCTTTGCCAGAAAATGCACCAGCGGTTCCATGTTGCGCCAAGGGCTCCACACTCATACAGACCCCGGGGGCACTCTCAGTAGATCATGGTCTTCTGAATCACCATGCAGCAGCAGGGTTACAGTTGCTTCTCACCCAGGTGATCACATGGGAGTGAATGGAACTATTTTCATCAGTAAAGTAAGGTCTGAAGCCTTCTAAAAGCTCTTTATTAAATTGTATAAGAACAACTATGTCACTGTCTTGAGTCTCACAAGAAAGACTAAAAGACTGTAGGCCAATAATAACTAATCATTTGGGCATTCTTATGGGCTACAAAACCAAAAAAGTTAAGTTCTTGTTCCACATAATGCTGTGTAGAAGTCTAAGCTTTGGCCTTATACATCCATATGGATGTTCTGGATATTCAGAAATGGGCAGATTTCTCACTCTCTCTCTCTTTCGATCTCCCTCTGTCTCATGCCCTGACCAGAGAGTCCCGATTCTCAGAAAATATTGCCAATAAAAGCTTAATCACAACTGATGTATTCCCCTCGCCTCAACTTTGGTCTCACTGTTCTGGCATTTTCCAGTAAGAACCCTCTTTGCCAAAAATGCTCATCCAACTCTGGCTGCTGTTGAATGCCTGGAGAGTCTCAGTGGAAAATTAAACATCTCCTCGCTGTTGGATGGAAGCCTATGATGAACGTATTTTTAGCACAGAAACAAGTAGTGAATGCTAGGTATGAATGTGCAACCACTTCTGACCTTCTCCAAGACAGGGCTAACAAACCATGTGGGCCGAGAGAAGGCAAGTTTATTTCACTCATGATGAAACCACGAGATCAATTCTAAATCTCTCCTTTTGTTCACTGTGTATTGGCTAAGTGTCTCAAACTTTCCTTCAAAGGTAAAATTTAAGTCCTGGCTAATGTCACTCTTAATTAGAAATGAGTAATGATATACCTTATATAAGATTTTATTCCCAACTTCAAAAGGAGCTACCTAGGTTTGTTTGGTGTCTTTACTTTGAAGAAAATGTCTTTTATTACTTATTTTAGTACAACACATTAAAATCAAATATCTCCTGTAGCAAAACGATTCAAGTCCCTGGAACTCAAATAATTTTCTAATAAAAAATGCATGAGACAAATAAATGCACTTTATGTTCCACAAGAAAAGGCAGTTTCAACAGGCTAATGCTCAGAGAAAATTCATTTTATCAACCAGCCATTTCATTCTTTGGTGCTGTTACAAGCTCCTCGCGGTTGCTAAGCAACCATAATTCATCGTACCTTTTAATGGATACTCTGCTACTGCTGAGAACATTAAGGTGAAGAGAATAAATGCCTTGGGTGAATCTTGAAATCTTTCATTATGCATGTCATTCTATTTCTGTAATGCTATAATGCTGAAATGTTTCTGTGGCAGGAAACTGAGTTGTGGTAATTGCATATTCCACTCATATATGTTTTGTAAGCAGAGCAGCACGTACTTGTCTAAAATGAGCTATTTCTAACATGATTGAAATTGGACTTTTCTACTTCTAAAGGTAGTAAATAAATCTGAGGGGGAAAAAAAAGAATGAGTCTGGAGTAAAATGTCTTGAAATTTTCAGCAAGAGTGACAAAATCCTATGGCATAAATTGAAAGTAATCAAACAGGCTTGATTGTAACACACAGTGGTGTGTGAATATATGGTACACAATTGAAAATGCAAACAACACAATAAAGAAACCATATATCCTGTGCAACTTGCACCTTTTTAAAATGCATGACATTCAAAGACAGATACATGTATGCTGGATCAGGCATCTCTCTCTGTATTATTAAAACAAACCTCAGGTTTCAGCTGAATGCAAATGATGAATATTATGTACATTTCCCACCTCGTTGTTTAGGGCCTTTTCTCCTCTTGAGAAAAACTTCCTTATATCAGCCAAGGGGGCACCGGCATGAATACGATTGCACAATTAGGTTTGCATTTTGCAAATAAGTAGTAAAGACATTATAAGGTAAGATAGAGTGCTCAGATACTTTCAGTGATGGATAGCACTACAAAACCCTAAGATGGATTCGTTTCTGTGGGTTCGACCTGCATTTCTGATCCTAATTATCTTCTTTCATACCTGTGTATACCAGGTGATGTGCTCTTAAGAAAGCAGCTATATGCAGATAAGATATCTATTAGTTTTTCCTTGTTTTAAACATTAGATTTGAATTTGTATTTCATTTATTTTAGAAAAAAAAAAACCCAAAACACACCACAATTAGCCTTGGAGAGAAACTGGTTACTTTTTTTCTATGTACCTTTTAACTTCACTTTCTTCTCTACATGTCTGGGCTTGTCGTTGCAAATGCTAAGGGACAAGCAATATTTTCAGTTCTCTTCCTCAGCCATTTACAGCACTCCCCTACCAGAGGCTGGTGACCTCAAACTCATCTTGAAGCTGCATGGGCAGTAATCCTGTATCGTGCAGGGAGGACCAGTCGGAGAGCTCTGATAGCCCTATCTGTTTTGATGTTGGAAGGGAAGGACAAAGTCGAACCTTTCGTTTATCCTATAAATTCTGGTTGAGGAGCAATTAAAAATTTCCTTTGCTAATCTGCTATCTTTCTAACATGTCTGCTGAATTTCTGAGTATTTTGGCCAAACAATTCTTTCATTACATTGCACAAAGGTGGAAGACCTCTTTCTCTGAGAAACCTTTTGAAAGCTGCTCCTCAGGAAAGTGATCTGGAAGAAAAAGAAGGGGAAGACGTTGCATATATGCACCCAGATGAAGAGAAGAAACTGATGGGGTTGCAGGATGGAGTTAGAGACTTTGCATCAATCTACTCCGAAGTACTTGTTGAACAGCACAAGGGGAAACCGACACTCAGTAGTAACAGGAAAAGTAGGAAGGAGTTAACAGGTTCTGAATCAGGGATAATGCAAAGTTAAAATAAATGCATGAATATGTCAAACCAATTTATTTCTTTCCATTTTTTCTTCTTCTCAAGTATTCATACAACTCCACTTTCCACCAAAAGAAAGCATACTTGACTTTTCTTTCCCCCTCACTGAAAGCGTACTTGACTTTTCTTTCCCCCTCTTTTCTTCTCCTTCCCTCCTTATTCTTTCTTTTGTCTACTACTAGTGACAAGAAACAAGAATGTATGTTTTATAACCACTGCCTGATTATTTTCTAGTAAGGAAAATGTTGCCTTTCCTCAAACCACTGATGTTTCCTTCAAAAACGTCCACTCAAATAAAAGGGTGAGATAAAGGAGCAGTAGCTTAGCTGCCTGATTTTCAAAGACTGTTTTACCCTTGTAATTTGCTAACACAAATCACTCATTCCCTTTGCTCCAAACATTTGCTATGCACAGTTTCATTAGTTGCGTTTGCATGCACCTGAAGAATGGCTCAAAAATTGTGTCTCCAAATGATTCTCCTGGTTCTTTTCTGCTGCTTCAAGGATGGTGATCCCAATGAGTAGCTACAGCCTGGAAAAGTCTTAGAAGGCAGAATACTGAACCACTTCTGATAGTTCATATTCTCCTGATGGCAGCAGAGTGCAGGTGACAGTTTGCTTGCACTTGGAGGGGTGTCCAGTACACCTGGAACCAACCACTCCAGGGGTGGAAACACAGCCCTACCAATTGCCATGGACTGATCCAGACTGCACTGGAACAGGGTGAAGCTCCAGAACATCTGCAATACACTGGTGTTTTAGTTGTCACCATTGCAGTGAACTCCTTCCCTTGCTCCTAGCCTGGCTAGCAACAAGGGGTTCCTGCTACAGTAATTCCCATAGCATGCAACTCAAATCCTGGGTTACAACAATTCAAAGGTATTTTCATTACAATCTCAACCCCTGGTCCCTTTGGACCAGACCATAGGGTTTAACACTGCAATGAACTCCTCCCTTTGCCTCTGCTCCAGCTTGGACTTATCCACAGACTGCAGTCCCTTAGGATCATACCTGCTCCAACTGGAGCAGCAGAGACATACTCACAGCCACAGAAGCTTTGGGGTGCACCTGTTCCAGCATGACCTTATCCATGGGCCACAATGCCTTCAGAGATGTACATGCTCCAGTGTGGCCTTACCCACAGCCACAGTCCCTTCAGAAGTACACCTACTCCAACATGGCCTTACCATTGCTACAGTCCCCCCAGGGATGTAACTGCTCTGTTGTGGGCTTATCCATGGCCACATGCTTTGAGGTCCTCCAACATGACCTCATGCACAGCCACTGACGCTTCAAGGTGTACCTGCTGCAGCATGGACTTATCCACCACCACAGATGCTTCGAGATGTACGTTCTCCAGCGTGGACTTACCCTTGGGCCACAGTCCCTTCAGAGGTGTACTTGCTGTGGCACAGACATAACCATGGCCACAGACGCTTCAGGGCGTCCTGCTCCCATGAGGACCCATCCACAGGTGACAGTCCCTTTGACTGGAGTTCACACTGAGTTCCAGCCTGTCCAGTACAGCAGTGCAGAAACAGCAGCGATGCCCTGGGCATCTGCCAGCCCAGGTGCATGGCCATGGCTGTTACCAAAATGTTCCGAGGCACAGCAGAGTGAGACGATCAGCAGTACAGCAGTGCAGTAAGCAGCGAGAGCAAAAAGCAGCCACCAACGAGCACTGGACTCTAATGTACAGTAAGGCAAGCAAGCCCCAGGGCAAGCACAGGAAATAGCTAAACAGCAATAACAGCTATAAATTTGATCTAGCACATTCCAATCAAACCTGTCATTATCTTGACCCCTTTGAGCATCATGTTGGGCACCATAAAGCACTGTCATGGTTTAACCTGGGCCAGCAACTAAGTCCCACCCAGCCGCTCACTCACTCCCCCACGGTGGGATAGGGGAGAGAATCAGAAGGGTAAAAGCGAGAAAATTTGTGGGTTGAGATAAAGACAGTTTAATAGGTAAAGCAAAAGCCACGTGTGCAAGCAAGGCAAAGCAAAGAATTCATTCCCTACTTCTCATGGGCAGGCAGGTGTTCAGCCATCCCCAGGAAAGCAGGGCTCCATCACGTATAACGGTGACTTGGGAAAACAAACACCATCACTCTGAACATCCCCTCCTTCCTTCTTCTTCCCCAGTTTTTGAGCATGACATCATATGGTACGGGATATCCCTTTGGGCACTTGGGGTCAGCTGTCCTGGCTGTGCCCCCTCCCAGCTTCTTGTGCACCCCCAGCACACTCACTGGTGGGGTGGGGTGAGAAGCAGAAGAGGCCTTGACACTGTGTAAGCACTGCTCAACAGCAATGAAAACATCCCTGTGTTATCAGCCCTGTTTCCAGCACAAATCCAACACATAGGCCAATGCTGGCTGCTATGAAGAAAACTAACTCCATCCCAGCCAGAACCAGCACACCTATGTAGGTTATTAAAACTAGGGGAAGAAATTATGGACTTCCACGTGGGAATAACAGATGTGGGATCATAGTAGTCATGCTTCAAAGTCTTCCTGAAAAACATTTTGTTACATTTCTTGGAATCACTTGATCACATCTACAGAAAGACAGGGGCAAATCCAAGGCTTTGTGTCATCTTGAATTGGAATAATATCTTAGGAGCAGCAATTTGATGAATGCTACTTACATCTTTCAAAAGCCATATTACTTTCTCTTGAAACATTTAATTGTGAATCAGACACATGCTTACAGTTGATCAAATCTACAACTCCTAAAGTTAAGAAAATTTTTGCTTAAGGTAATTCCACATTTCCTCTGGTACAAACCTGCTTTGGCCAACGTGTTGCAGTTTTAACAAGGGTCAAAAATAATATAATAAAATAATGCAAATTTAATATTTTAAGCTCCACTGTGAAGTAAAGGAAGAGTATACTTAATATCATTTATCAAAGTAGGAAGGGAACAGCAAACTGAGACCTAACCACTAGAAGGTCACAGCCAATAACGTTTCTGCAAATAGAAATGGGTTGCAGAAGCATCAAATGCAAATTACTGCTTGCTGGAGAATTTTAATAGAGTTCTACGTCACATTATAGAATGTTTAATTGTAACCCCATTTTAATAACACCATCTGATTAAATGAAAAGACGCCTTGCTGATCGCAATTACAATCTGTCAAACTGCATATTTATTTACAGTTTGGTTTCCTAAAACCATAAGATAAAAAAAGGAAACTCTATTCTGCTTGTCAGCAAACTATAATTATTGTGTATCCTTCTGTCAGTTTCTGCATAAAACTTTTGGTTCTAAAATGGATCTAATTATAACTACATCAACATTTTTATAAATGCTTGCTTTCCCTTCTTTCCCCCTTCCTCCCTCCCTCCTTCATCAGTGAATTCTTTGTTGCAAACTCTGGAGGAAAAACTTCTTCTGAGGAAGTAACTTTTTTTTCTCTACTTTATCTTTTCTATCCTAAGTTATTGTTAGAATACAGAAGACTCTATTGAATGTAAATATTATCTATGGCAGTGCACCTTCCTAGCACTGCACTCAAGCAAAGCCATGGGATTAGGACTCTATTGGGTATTTTCTGCTCTGGCATTAATGTCTTGAATATCAGCTGAGAAACTCTTTCCAAGTATATCATGTAGCTCATCTTCTACAAAGTCTATTTATTGTAATTTATAACCTCTCACAAGAAACAATTTGCCAGACAAACAAGAAATGAGTCCAAATGTCGGAACACTAGTGTATGTATCAACCAGTTATAGAAATTACATCTCAAAGAAAAGTCTATTAAATCATCCAGCCCATCTCCCAGACAGTGCAGGATTTTCCCATATGAACATGTTCCAGTGCTTTAACACTACCTAGCAGACAATTTGGATGACATTGCAGGGTTTTATTTCCAACCTTCACCCACTGCTTATTTTTATCCCATTACTTGCAGTGACACTCCTTAAGCATCATAAACATCTATTCCTTCAGCCTAACTTTCTAACTAATGGATGATGATAAATAAATATAACATTGAAAGTATGCACATAAACAATTTCATAAAATAACACACTATAGCTGATCCTTCAAGAAGAGTTATTTTGCTCAGTGTAGGTTATGGGCTAATACAATCTGGATCATGATTACATGCTAATAAGATTTGGGAAAAGCTGATTATTTTTCTACTGTTTCTTAAATGGTCAAGTCAGCTGTGAACCAAAACAGTCTGAGTTAATATACATCCTCTTGATTATTTATTTCCTAGCTGTTCCATCAACATCTATTACCTATCATTCATTCTTAGATAAATATACATTTTATAAATATAAAAATATATATATATAAGCACTTTAGAAATCAAAATAAATAAAAGACAACTGAAAAGATTAAATGGCCTGCATTAACCTCCACTGACTGCTGGGTTTTATGTATACAGTGAAGTAGGGAATTTTTACCCAGAGCTTGTCTGAGGAGTCTGTGCAGTTGCCATTAGAGGAATTCTCTAAAAAATAAGTTAGAAAAACATCTGTGAGAAATGACAAACGTATAGAGTATCCTGCTTTCAGGGAGAGGACCCTTTAAAGTCTTCCCTCGGACTAGACTATGGGAGGGACTTTAGGGTTCCTTCTAAACCAGTTTCTGTAATTTGGTAAGTAACAACATTAAGGCTGCACCGAGCCAGGATCCAAGAGGTCAGGTTACTCATGTAACATTTCCTGTAGCGCAGCTTTGCTCTACTGTCTTTAATTATATGATAACCAAATTAATAAAAATTGCTTCAAGATGTCACATTAGGTGATATTTCTTCTCTTCAGTCTTGTTACAGCTTGCACTAATTTTCCAAATGTTACAAAGAAAACCATTTCAGAATTATGACGGCAGAGTGTGAACCATTATTGACAAACAATCTGATATCATCTAAAATCTAAATTTTTGCAATTTATGAACAAATGAAAGCATCTGCTATAGGTCCATCTCTGTTTCCCTTGAAACTCTGGGAAAGCCCCTGCTAGAGCTGGACAGGGTCAACACCAGGCCAGAATATTTCTGAAAGTCCCACTGAGATTTTCAGCCAGTCACAGAGCTCCTAAAATGCAGTTCAGAGGTAGCGGCCACAAATGACAAAGGTAGTGCAATGATGCCAGCCCCAATTAAAATTACATAGGCCAGGCCCTGGGCAGATAACTTTCCTTCCATGTGTTTTACCCTCCCTGCATTCACGAAAGCTGATGGTAGGTGAGCCAAAACACACATGCTATGCAACGGGTCCGTAAGGCCTGGGACTGGGAATCTGGGGCAATGGAGCATCAAACTTGGGTTAAACAGATACTTCACTTCTCCCTAGAGCTGACTGCATTTCAAGGACCAGCAAAACAACTCTCACATCTTTTCCATGGCTCTTAAATAAGGCTGCTGTATCACTTCCAGGTTCCATGACAGCTTAAAAGTCTCAACTATCATTATATACAGTCACCATAACAGCTTTATATTAGATGTGTAACACATAGCAGTTAATTCCTGCCTTTATTACATTTGAGGACTTCTGCTAGTTCTAATATTGAAAGTTGTCTCTCACCACAGTGCTGCCCACCTTTGTGTTACTGATCATCAGACATGAAATCAGCTCCCGGTAATACTTTCGTTATTATGGGTCCCGCAGTGTAGACTCATCTTCTTCCTCTCCCTTAAGATGTGTCTCTTTCAGCCTTTTTCAACTTGGGACTCATCTGTATTTGTATATTGTGAATTACATTTTCTTGGGTTTTTAATAAAGTAAATGTCTTTCTATTCCATAATATAGTATTTGACAGACATGAGGGACTGATATTGCAAATACCTATTTGTTCTGTTATTAGTACATTATCTGCTTAGCTAATTAGTGACTACAAAGCACTTCAAGACACAAGAAAGGCGCTGCAGAAGAACAGAGTGCCGATAGCATTATTGTTCAATTGTTGTGGTTTATTTTTTCTAGGAAAAAAACCCCAAACTTTTAAAAGTTTTGCCAGTGGTTATTTTACACTGTATACTTTCTGTCAGGCAACTTAAGCTGCACTTAATATCCAGATCAGCACTAAGCCTATTGCACTAAACACTTTTTATGTTACTTCGTAAGAAAGGGGAGTGTAATAAAATTCATTAAACTGAGATCCCACACTTGAGTATTAAGGCATGTGTAGGAAACTGAAGCTTAGTTACTGAGTTAATCTCTGAAATTCTTTATGTGTGAATGAAGGTAATCTTAAAGTGCATTAGAAGGAAGTCCCATCTCTGAATAAAAAAGTGTTGCATTCTCATCAAGGGCCTGATCCTGTAAATGCTCCACGCACAGGGCTTTTTCACTAAAGGACCAGAACACTTATTTTCAAATGTGTTTTTCAGTTTAGATAACTTTTGTAAGGGTAAAGTGAAGGCACCTGTAGCCCAATATCACCACTGTCATGAAGTGGAATTCTGAAGATGGGATACGGAGTAGCCTCATCTTTTCATCCATGAGGTGTGCCACGTCTCAATGTAACAACTAGGCTACTTCTTTTATTAACTCAAATAGCTAGGGTACCTATTATTGAAGTTACTGTCAGGCACTGCAACCTCACTCATAACCCAGGGATTTGGTAAAAAATTTCTGTGGTGCAGCCACGTGCAGTATGTTGATTAAATTTGTTGCATCTGCTTCAATAATTTGGCTCTAGATTCAGTCTCTGTTTAACACACAATGTGGATCCACAATCTGGGGAGAAGGGGGATGTTGCAGATGCTACATCCTGTCTTTTACATTTCCTTTCCAGCAGAGGGCTTCAGTGATTAACAGTGTGATACATGCTTACATATATATATATTCACACACATACTTACATATATATACATACTTACATACATATGTGTATCCATGTATGTATGTATATGCATGTATGTACCCCGAGCATTGCAGTCCGTGTCATCTCCAGGTCCAGGCAGGCACAGGGAGGGCCACGTCACTACCTGTAACATCGCCTTTGTCTCTTTTCCTTCCCTGCAGGTTGGTTGAAATAGGAACATTGGGTACACACTGATGATGTATAAAATAAACTGTAATGCATTTCTTCATCTGACTTCAGATGGAAAGGGCTCATTTCTGTGGGTTTTGTAACTGAAAGTTATGCACAAACGTGCCTTAGAGATGTTCCTCACTCCATGAGGCTTCTTGCTGCCACTACACATTTGAAGTCCTTTTTTGTAACTGTATCCATCCATGATATGCACAGAAAATGAATTAAGAACATTCATTTTCATATCTTTATTGTCCAAATATAGAGGCAGCAGCATGTACAACATGCCGTAAATGCAGTTCAAATGTGTGTGAGTGAGGCTACAGAGATAAGTTCCTAAGTTGCATACATGTGGCTGAAGTACAGCATTACATTAGCAGTGGAGGTTAAGGGTTTACATGCTGTCCCCAGGGAATCCCGAAGTGAGAAAGGGCATTTACATACTGTGTCTGTACAGACTGTGTAAATGAAGGGGGGGGGGGGGGGAATAGAGGCAGACATCAAGCTAAAATGAACCTTTATGTTATTGAAAGGACCAGGGGAGGAGCAGACTTGTAATTCTTACACTTTAAGAATTTCGTAATTGCCTTGAGAACACGAACAAAGGATAAAAATAAGAAATGAGTTATTTTTTACTGATGATCATTTCTCCAAATCTCAAAATGCTACCAAGTAGAATTTCTGCCTCCCTCAGTAACATACTTCCTGCTTCAAAAAGTCAGTGGAAAACTGAAACAATGATACTTCAAGTTGTGTAAAACCATTAAACCAGATACAAAAAACTGTGAGACTATCAATTGGACCTTTTAAATTCCTTCAACTCAGAAAAATCAAGAAAGCCAAGAATGTGTTTTTTCTCCCAAAGTGAATTAAAAATTTTGCTAAAGAACTATGACCCTACATAGGCAAGACTAGATGAGAAGAATTCACGCTCCATTCTAGCAGGTGACACCGTCATGAAGCTCTGGGTTTCTGGTGTCCCAGCCTTCAGCAGAGTCACACAGCACATGTGAACTTCCAGCATGTGAATGGCAGCTTGAGTTAAGAGAGGGCATGCCACAGTGAGACTAGTTTTGTCCACACAACATATCTTTCAACTCACTGAACAAGATGGGATGAGATGATGAATGCAGTACAAATCCATGAAGGATGTGCAGTCTTCTCACCTGCTTTTGAGTTTCAAGGAATGCAAATGCATCCATTAATGAAACAGGTGGAAGGAGAGGCTACTCCAGCCGATGCACAAAACTCTCCCTTTCATCTGCACTATGGGCTTCTCCTTCCTTTTTGTCTTCAGAAAAGCATCCTCACAGTTTTTGAGAAAGACATTTCATTTCTATTCCATCTACAGGCCTTAAGATCACTAAGATTTTTTTTGCCAAAGACTGAGTCTTCAGAAACATTTCATTATCTTGCTGTTCTCGACAAGTACATGCGATGTTAAAAGCAGCAGATTAAAGTCAACAATCTCTGCTGCTGAAACCCCTGAATTTCTGACATTTCCTGAGAGTTATGTTTTCTCTATTTGCATACTCTATTATCTGTTTTGTTTGACACTTGCAGCTATGATGCTGCTTATACATTAATCACTCCTGTGAGTACTTCACATGTGAGGGGTTGTATAATCTACCAACCGCAACTGAAGGCTTTCTCTCTGTGCCACATTCGTCATGTCTCAGCCTGTCCCTATCTGGTTAAAGCTAAGAAACAATAATTAATACTGCTACACATTTTTTTTCTTACTTTTCTAGGTAGCAAATAAATTCCTATCAGACAATGGGTAGCTTTTGTGAAAAAAGTTCGCCAAAGCATTTTCTACAGAAGGTTGTTTTAAAAAATAAACCGTGACACCTTGTTATTCCTTCTCGAAATTATACTGAAGTTGTTTTTCTACTAAATTTGTGGAATATGTGAGCCACATGGAGTCTCAGCAACCACACTGAAATAAGCAGAATGCTGTATTTCCCAATCGACAGTAAATCAACAGCTTCACTGGCACTTTTAAAAATGAGACCTGGAATTATTCTAAAAAGAGTTCTGGTCATTTATGTACAAATATTTTCCTACAGTAATGAGCAAATATTTACTTGTTCTATCCTTAAGACAAGTTCTTAGTACTTACAGACAGAAAGTATAGCTTTACCAGATACTTTAAGACCAGGAAAAAAGCTAAGCTCATGAAAAACACTAGCCATAAATATTCTCACAGTAGTTCTAGTCCTAGCTGACCTCGAGAAGGTGGGGTCCATCGATAGCCTGCACCCACAGGGTGCTTTCTTGCACTCTGCTGGTTTTCTCTTGGGAGGGAAAAACCGTAGAGGTGCTACCAGTTGAGGTGCTACCAGTGATGTTCCCTCCGCCATGTATGCCTGGACCAATGTTTACCGCTGAGAGCCCCCGAGGGACAATGTGACCCACGGGAAGGTTCTGGGCCCCCTGCTGTAGTGGGGGAGTCATTAGACCCGTCTTAGATAGAAAACATCTAGGACGATTGTCGAGGGAGGTGATTCTGCCCCTCTACTCTGCTCTGGTGAGACCTCACCTACAGTACTGCATCCGGCTCTGGAGCCCTCAGCACAAGAAGGACATGGAACTGTTGGAGCGGGTCCAGAGGAGGGCCACAAAGATGATCCGAGGGCTGGAGCACCTCTCTTATGAGGACAGGCTGAGAGAGTTGGGCTTGTTCAGCCTGGAGAAGAGAAGGCTGCGGGGAGACCTGATTACGGCCTTTCAGTACCTAAAGGGGGCCTATAGGAAAGATGGGGATAATCTTTTCAGTAGGGCCAGCTGTGACAGGACAAGGGGTAATGGTTTTAAACTAAACCAGGGTAGGTTTAGACTGGATATAAGGAGGAAATTCTTTACAATGAGGGTGGTGAAACACTGGAACGGGTTGCCCAGAGAGGTGGTGGTGGCCCCATCCCTGGGAACATTCAAGGCCAGGTTGGATGGGGCTCTGAGCAACCTGATCTAGTTAGCGGTGTCCCTGCTCACTGCAGGGGGGTTGGACTAGATGACCTCTAGGGGTCCCTTCCAACCCAAAACATTCTATGATTCTATGATTCTATGAAGATCTTTCTGAGAGGTGCCCCATCTTGTTTTCAATCCTCAGGTACAGAGGACCAACCACCTCCCATAGTACATTATCTAAATGGTAAACTTCTATCAGTGTTATAATGCACATTTTGTTTCCAGCCTGATTTTATACAGCTGTACTTTCTAGACATTGGATGTTTTAATGCTTTTTTTTGTAGCATGGTGAAGAGCCTTCTACTAGCAGATATGCAATATGCAGGTATTTATAAAACCTTTATCAAGTTACGTCTTAATCAGCTCCTCTGCATATCCCTTCTGTTGTCTTCCTCATGACAAAAGAGTGGAGCAGACATCAGAAGTAAGGAAAGATAAACATGATGTCCCAGAGCCCTGGATGGAATAAATCATCATAAGTCTACTGAAGACAATAAAGTTATGACAACTGACATCAGCTGAAGATTTGGCTGTGCATCCCTATAGTTAGGCTGTTTGATAAAACACACGCTATTGTAACCTTTTCCCACACAACACTTATTTCAGTGAGAAAACCCAGCTTGTAAAATATGTTTTGTTTTGGTTTGTTTTTTAAAAAAAGGAAAAGACAGCTATCCTGCAAGAATACAAAGTCGCTTAATAAGAGGAAAAAAAAAACCCAAACTTTAACACAAGGTGTTCCATGACCTTAGCTTTATGATTCGGTGGTTCTGATGGCAATAACTCACTGCAATAAAATTTGGGGTAGCAGCAGATCTTTGTAGCATAACAGTAAATTTTGATGTAAACTGAAGACCAGAGCCTAGTAATGAGGCACAAATGTGAAGTATTCACTAGAGACTAAAAGTATCTTCTACCACTGGCATGCAATACAAGCTAGAGAAAAGTATCCAAGCATGATTCAAATCTCAAGACTTAGGTTAGAAGGGACAAATCTTTTGCTTTGTTCTGAAAGTTATTAATCTTGTTCATCAGAAATAAAAAATTTCTGTTTGACTCAGTAGTTTGCACTAACGCTTAATGGTGCCAAAAAAAATCAACCATATAGGTCAGCCTCAAGACAAGTCATGAATACGGAATTTAAACTAGTATGTATGAAACTGGTAAAGCAAAATCTCTGAAATATATCCCAGCACAACAACAACAGTCTCCTGTACTGGATTTATTAGCAACTGTACTGTGAATAAGAAATACTAGCTTCATTCTACCTGAGGTGAAAAATGGGAAAAAAAAGTAGCTGTCCACCTTCTGCACTGTTATAGAGGGCCACATTTTTTTTTAAGATATTACTCTCTCATGGGCTGCATATCTAAAAAATATAATTCATGAAAAAATATAATGTAATTGTTCGGGCTTTGATGAATTGGGGCATTATGTTAAATAATTATTCATTGCTTTTATTCTTCTGTCAAAGTGTGCAAAAAAAAAGCGCTTTTTATTGCTTTTTTTTAATATAAGGACATAGGCCTTTGTGACATGCATTTTATTTTAAACTAATGCTTCTATTATTCCACATCTGAATAATTATAGCTGACATCATCTACTCTTTGGTGTCCTAGAAGATCTTTAGCTCTAGTCCACTGTTACATATTTTATGCATTACATGAAATAAAATACCTCAAGATTCTGAAAATATTTATTTTAAAAACAGCAATGAAATTGTCTGTAATCACATTTTCTGCTCTGCTTTGAAAGCAGCATTATTCAATATGCCAGTGGTCTTTTCCATAAGAGCAACATATTAGAAATTCATGCTGCTCTAATATATCTGAATTCATTGATGTACTCTACTCCCTATAGACCTAAAGAAACATTTTTGCTTCAGTTTCATATGTCCTGCACATTACCTACTGATGTGGTGGTTGTCAAAACAGTTGTACAGTAGCCTTTGAATTCAAAGTGTGCCTTGACTGTATACTAAAAATGACAATAAACCTAAGTATATACATTATGCTGGCTTTTGTTGCCAGCACAAGTAGAGCATTTGGGAAATAAATCCCCTGATTTTATTGCCTTTTAACATCTTTTCCACTTTAAACTTCAAACCCAGAAATTTGAAGCATTTCAAGAAACTAAAATCTCTTTTATTTCTTTCTTGTAAATTTGCTATAGTATACCATCATAAGCCGCATTTTCAAAAAGATCAGCACAACATTATAAGTGAAAGCATTCCAAAAATAGGGGTTTTTTCCTCTATGGAAAAACAGCACTATGATTTTTAACCCTGGTTTCTTGAGGAAAAAAGCAATCATCTATAGGATATACTAAAGAAGCTGAAATGTCTATAATTTTGTTGATAAAATGAACACACAGCAAAACGCATGTTATAGAACACATCCAAAAGCATTTTTACAGATAAACACACATTCTCATAGTGATGGTATATACATGCATTTGCTTGCAAATGTCAGAAGGGTATTTCTTGCAGTCCTTGGAATATTTCAGGAAAATTCACGCAAACAGAGAAGTGCTGGCAGGTCAAGCCCCAACTGGACCTGAACCAAACCTACATGGGGCTACCTTCAACTGTAGTAAATCAGGAAGGGATCTCTATTCCATTATATAGAAACAAACATGCCTACAGAACCATCCGTACATCTTCATTAAACAGCTCTATCTATACCTAATTGGATCCACTTGAGAAGCAGGAATAGAAGTCATGTCTATTTGAAGGAGGACTTTACAGAGCTCCCACATGTAGCTGACCATGCTGGGGCTGGACCGTGCATTCACACCACTGTGTGTCACATTCCACACAAATTCTGTAGGCTTCTGAATCCCCAATATCCAGATATAATGAGCATCTAAAGAAATCTATATGTGACAGCACGGTATAAATTAGTGTTCGTGTGGATGTGTGTGAATGCCTGTATGTCACCTAAGCAGAAAACAGAAATACACAAACATAGAAGCCAATACATGAACTGACTGCAGAATAATGAGAAAAAGAAATTTTAGTGATTTTCTTTCTTTTTTTTTTTTAAAGTAGTGGGGGTGCAATAGGAAATCCAATCAATCAAAAATACTTCAAAGACGACTAATTCCAAATGTAAGTATCAGACACAGTAAATGGCAATGGGAAATTTTAATCTCCCAGCATTGTAAAATTTTTCGGAAACAATTCCCACAGTGTAAAAAATCTGTAAGAAGCTGATCCCTAATAAGAATTCACTGAGCTGGTAGTGGGCTCTTATTGTGTGTGTTTAAGCACTTCCACAGAGGAGAATTCTTACAGAGCCTGGGGCAAATCTTGCAATCCCTACTCAAAGGGATTTCATCTGCAGCATGGAGGGAGTGATGCACAGTATGAAACCAGGACTTCTCGTGGGGGGAATTTTGTAGGATTTTTAAGAGGGGTGCATCCTCAGTTTTCAGTCTGTCCAAAATCATGGAAATCCTCATCTGAAAACACCTGGTAGCTGAGATGAAAGAAAAATGCTACAGTCTGTGAACAAACTATGTTCCCAATTTGTTTCTGAGCTCACTGTATTTCCATTCTCTTGCTTGGCCAGCATTAATTAAGGCTTTTTCTATAAAAACACCAATTGAAAACCACTCTTGTCTGTTCTAACAGACAAAAATGAAGGGTTTATTGCTAAAAAGAAAGACCAAATTCAATCAGAGGCACATTGCACTACAGCTGAATTTGTCCCAATATAAGTAAAATTTGTTGAAGATGTGAAATTAATTAGGGATAGGGAACAGCCAACAGATTAATTTCTAAGAATAATTTTTCTAAAAATACTTCTGAAAAATGAAGCAAGATACATGGTTTCCAAATACACTAAGTGGTAGTTGATATACCAGAAATTTTATAGCATCAAAGGTTTAGATAGATTGGAGAAATTTATACATTATTTTCTATTTGAGGCAATATAAAAGTGATTTAGGCAAGTACTTGTTAAATGGATCAGAGGTTGATGAGATAGTAAAAAGGAAACTTAGAGATGAGTAATATAAAGAGGAAAGAGTCATATTGAAGAAAAAATGTGAAAGGTTCCTGATTATGAAGAAGAGCTTCAAAGCAAAGAATGCTAACTCTACAAAATCCTCTGTCTTTCTTCATCAATGGAAAGCCAAAAGGACAATGGGGCCATTCTATTCACTGAAGAAGCCACTGAATTCACTGAAGAATTAACTCAAATTATCTCCCTCAGGTTAATTCCTCTCAAGTTATCAAATTCAGATCAGAGGAACTATACTGCCAAACAGTGTTTGAACCGTAAAAAACTGTGGTGTTAACATTTTACCAGTTGTACTAACGTGAGATGTAGCTTAATCCCCTTAACAGACAAGACAATCAGAGTTAAAACTATTGCCAGTTAAGAGGCCCTCTTGTCTGCAAAGGGCATGCAAGTTAGGGAGAACACTTAACTTAATCCATGATGCTTCAAGGATCATGCTTTATTTAATGAATGAATCCTCAGAAATTACTGATAAAATTTAGCGCACATTTTCTTGAGGTCTGATTTTCATTTTTTCTGGTCCACACTGAGTCCTAATAGCAAAATTGCCTAGTTATATTATTCAGCTTTTTTGTATTTGCCCTCGATGCAATAATTCACTGTGATGATCTACAAATTCTCAAGGCCCTTTGTTCAGAGCTTCTTGCAAGAGGTTAATCTGGAACATCAGAGCTTAAAAGACTGCATAGTTTTGAGCGATAGCCATGGCTCAAAAGAGGTCAATTCAATGAAATACTGCTTGTCTTGACTAGAGTGCCAAGCATTTCTCTTACTTTTTCAAGTCCTTTCATAGCTCTGATTCTCAGAACCCCATACAAGATTTAGCTCATGCTCTTTAATGCATGCCATCAGCTTTGTAGAAATGCAAGCAAAATTCAAAACATTTCCATGAAGTATATTTAAATTTCTCTATGAAAATCTGCCTCTCCCCCTCTCCTTCCATTATTGAACATAACCCTGGGGTCAGATTCAGACCTCAAACACAAAGCGTGCAGCATCCTAGTAAATCAATAACAACTAAGCAGCACATAAGAAGCCAAGACTAGCCCACCTGCAGCACAACATGTTGGAAATCCTCAGAGGGACAACAGAGCTCCCCAAAATCAAGGCAGCTTTATTTTAATTAAGTTGCAATGAAGCCCTGTGACAAGGCAGATTTTTGTTGTAAACTGTTTTCCAGCGACCACAGACCCCCAGCCCCTGGCTCTGGGGCTGTTAGTCTGAGGGGCTGATGGGGAGCTGAGCCTAGATCCCTCAGCCCACAAACCCCCATATGCTGCCTCAGCTCCCAGGCTCCCGGGACTGATTTTTTTTTTTTTTTTTTTGGTAATGTGATGGGGAGCTAGCAAGCTGGAAGTCTAAACAGCCTCAGTCCCTAAGCACAGAGCCTCCCAGCTGGGACACGGTGCCCTAAGCCTCTAACCCTCCAGTGAGAAGCCCAGACCCTTGGATCTCTAGGAACGGCAGATCCTTAAATGTTGGTTGTCCAGATCTGCAGTTCCTGGGCAGCCCATCTAGCAGAGTGCCTGCAGTCCAGTGAGCCCCACACAACACCAGGGGCATTCCCCTCTTTCAAGGGAATTTTAACTTTTTGACTTAGAATTGTATACTGACTTGACATAATGCCCTCTTCCGTAAAATGGTCTCGTCTGGAGCTGCTATGCAAGAAGTATACTAATTATTTGTAGAGCCCACTTGAAAATGTAACATGTAAAGTAGCTCTGCAGTTGTTGCAAGCAATTTAACATTCAAAGAAGTGATTTATAATATCAGGCTTCCCAAGATTATGGCCATAATGACTATCTGACAGACTTTATAAGCAAATTGTCCAGTCATTTCAATTGGATTCTGGCTCGCTAAGGACTGGGAACTGTAAAAAGGCTATAAGATTTGGCCTAGAATCAGAAATAACATTTGCTGTTTTCCAAACGTGTGGTAAACAAGAAAGGAGATATTAAATTTTTGTACATCTCTCAGCACATGCAAATGAGAATGGAAAAAGCCTCATCAGACAAACACAGAACAACGGCCATCTGGATGCAAACCCTGCTGCAGCGGAAGTCAAAGCCTTGAGCCTCCTTTTGTCATTATTTTCATCTGTGTAAAGCAGGAGTAATTCTACTGAAGGCAGTGGGTTAACATCCTGGCTTTGAGGAATTCAGCTGTAAAACCCCCACCACCTCCACTGGGGGTAGGATTTGACACAGGGAGGGCGATGTAAAACCCAGAGTCAGGCCAGCTTGCTCGATGACTTGAGTGGTGCAGGAGCTGGCCCCTTGGAGGATTTCAAGCGGGCCTGTATTTCCCCAATTTCACACTGTAAAGTAGTACAGAAGGGAAAGACTAAAAATGCTTACCACAGAGAGGGAATTGGAAAGGAGTGCCCCGTCTTGGCCAAGCATGTTGGAAACTGTAATTTCTGGTAGATCCATGTTTTGTGGGTGGAATGGAAGGAGGCCGTTGTGGTTCATGGGATGACACAGAGAGTGGTACCCAGACTCTATCTCATTCAAGTGTACCAGGGAGTGGTCAGGCAATGACGGAGGAGTTATAGGAGGTATGTTAAAATCTTCACTTTCAAGACTTGGGCCAGGAAAAGACTGGAAAAAAAATACAGAAAGTGCTATGAAAATCATATGAATACTGATCAAGAATAATAATAAAAGTCACACAAAACAAACAAAAAGAGCCCAACTCGCATACTTCTAAGCAGGAGCTTCAATTTAACAAAGAGAATATTTAAAACACCCATGCATTATAACAGTGGAGTTTCGCCATTATGTATGGAAGAAAAATTGGCTCTAAGGCATAAGAATCTCTGATACTTTCACAGCTTCCATTAGAAAGAGATTTTTTTTAAACAAGCTGAATTCAGATTTCAAGGGTCCTATTAAAATTTTCCAAGAGTGTTCATCTAGCTGAATACCTTTTTCATGGGAATTGTGGAAAAGGGAATGCATTTTATAAAATTAACATTGGCTCAAAATGGTTCATAAGACTCCCTGCTACTCAGATCAAGAATTATATAGCGAGGAAGAAAGATACTGCTTTTAGGCTTACAGGAGAACCATGTATTTGCTCTGCTACAAAGAAAAACAAATAAATACAGAAGTGGTACATACTTTGTATGAATGTACTTTGTGTTTACAAAAATGCATTTATGGTGTGTCAAAACCACTGATTTTTTCTTTCTTAATCTACAAACTCAATGATACATACATTTTGTCAGTCATCTAAACGAGTTAATCCACAAAGGAACTGTTTAGTCTTTTGTTGTCCGCTGCCATTAAGTCATCCAACTCAATCTGATCCAAGGAAAAGCCACAGGCAAAGTCAGAGTAAGGCACCGAGGTGGGTAATTGCTATTATTTACCTACATTCTTTGTACAGCAGGTAGGCTCATTTGGGGGATAGGGATGGGTTATGCTTATATTTCTTGAAGGAAAAAGGTGAGCAGGGTTAGATACATGATCCAAATCAAGAGTTAAAGGGATCAGCTGCAGTGGTTCAGCCTGAAAGCCTGCTCTGCTTTTCTGAGAACAGCCACAGTTCTCATCTCCTTTGCAAGTGATCAGCCTTTGCACATCCCACGCCCACAGTCACGAGGTTTATAGCACAGAGCCTCGTTCCACCCTTCCTGCCCCTCTGCGGCAACGCGGCCGTGCTCTGAGTGCTGCTTTTGTTAATTCTGGAAATGCAAGGATTTAAATACATTCTGCTCCTGAAGCATCTTCAGAAAAAAACGAAAAGGAGGGCACAACTTCAAAAAGCAGCTATTAGAAAAAAAAAAGTTTTCCCCAATACGAGTTTGCAAATAGAGGCCAGTATGGTGTATGAATTCATGCAGGAGGACAAGGGAAGAATCAATGCCCAGTTATAAACAAAAGGGTTTTTCATTAGTCATCACAGTAACACTGTCCTCCCTGATGCCTGAGGTTGCTCTCCTCTGTATGAGCATGGATATAAAAACTTAAATTAGACCAACAGCAAACAGTGTGATATGTTTTCAGCGAGCTGCTGAACACAGAAGAACCTACTCTAGTGCACATTATCATGGTTTTGGTTGTTGTGCTTGTTTCCCAACAAGGTTTACACCTCTGTTACCAAATATCTTAGTATAAAATAGAACAGGAAGGCTAGACTGCAAAGGCCAAAGTAAAATTCCAAAGAATGAAAACAACAGGACAGGGAGAGAAAAAGGTCTGGCAGTGATATCACCGTCCTTATGTGTGAGGACTTTGATTCTGCCTGTGCTTTCCAGACGTGTTTCTCATCTCCAGTACAGGAGCTTGCTCTCCCCTTGCTCCTGCCCTCTCCTTAATAGGAAGTTGGTGTAAGTCTACTGCCATTGGTACGTCATATTTGCCCCTGCTTTTAAAGCCCTGATGCAGCCATCAGCAGACATCTTCAAGGAAGGAAATACATACAGTAAAAACAGACCCTCACTAAATGGAGGAGACTTACCCATGACAAAGACAACACACCATGTTTATTCAACCACAATGTATAAATAAAAGTACTGTGGACGCTGTATACACTAACTATTTGCTAATTGTTATTATATTAAATCAATGATGAAAAGAAAGGTGTCTAAAGTGAGCTTAAGGTCTAACACCACAATAACAAAGCATCGAGGAACAGAAATGAAGGAAGGGACAACACCCACAATTCTGGACTGGCACTATCCCACACAAGTACACTTAGATTTGGCTACTGTAATCCTGGTGATTTTAGATCCATGTAACCTAGGGCTACCAGGAGGGTGGAAAAGAGGAACATTCTGTGTTCAATGCTGTCTTTTCTACTGCCTGAAAAGGCTGATGGCCTCAAAAGAGCTTTCTCTCCCATGATCTTGCAGGTACAAAGAAGTGTTAACATTTGTTTTTTCTCTCTATCTCTCACTGCCCTACAGTTGTGCTGCACCTTTGCTGAAGGAAGATGTCTCAATACCTCCTAGAGGAGGAAGAGAGATCTGCCCTCCTGCTTTCCTTAAGCAAGGGCAGGACAAGGATCTACATTATTCTCTCACCACTTCTTTAACAAGAAGAAGGGACTTCAACTTACATTTGGTACTAGAAGCAAATATTCCTAAACCAAATATTGACAGGCTGGGTGTGCCCACATCATTAACACTGGGGGCATTCAGCAAATCTGCTGTCTTATTTATACACCCTTTCTGCATGCCATACATGAATAGTCCAGGTTTTACTTTAGTTAGACTTTGATTTGCTGTGTTTCAAATGTGTCTTTAATTAGTAACACTTCAAAACTGGTGGAAGCAATTGAACAGCCATTAGGACATTAGCTTCACTTATTAAAAAAGAAGTAAACCACTAGAGGCATAAAACTCCACAACTCAAGTTGTGTCATGTGTAACTATATGTTATATATGTTACATGGGTTAAGCATTTTAAATAAACAGTTGCTCTCTGATTATTTAAAAAAAATCACACCATGCTTATTGCTTGTGAGCCAGTTAGAGTGTATTTGATCTCACACTTACCACATCACCATTGACTACACTTAAATAAGTTTCTTAAAGTAGTAGGGGTAGTGTAGCAAAGGCAATAATAACACACCAAAACAACATATAATCCAAGCACTAGTACTTCCTAGAATGTTTTTTCTTTTCTTTTTTTTTTTCCTTTTTTTTTAAGACATAAACTATTTTACTACTTCAGTAAAGCTAGGCATAATCCAAGCTATATGCTAATGGTATCGACAGATATTTGCAAGTATCTGCAGAGCGCCCTATTCACCTAACATTTTCAGTCAATTTGGAATTTCCTTACTTAGTATATCATACAGACATAAGTTCCTCAGGGAAGCTACTTCAACAGTAACATGACAGCGTGCCAGTTTGTGTTGTCCAGGAGCATGGTTCAGATGCTGGTAATGACTTGGCACACTGGTACATCAGAAACAAATAATCCTATATACATTTGCAGAAAACCCAATATATCCCAGAACAAGGCTGTTACAACTGCACATGGAGGGAAGGAGTGAGGAACAGGACATATGCTTGTCCTGCCAATAGCAACTACAAGCTTCAAACACCCTCCCTACTATCCTGCCATCTCTCTCCTCACCACTGGGAAAGCCTTCTTGAGGAACCATCTGGAGTTCCTTCGATGCAAATGATCCAGTGCTGGCAACTGGCTCTCCTGGAACGTTGTGTTGTTACCCAAAAAACATTTAAGGGAACTCCAGCACAAGGCCAGGACCGAGGTTTTCTCTGCAGCAAGAGCTCCCACTCCCACGCCAATCATCATCCTGTCCCAATCCCTGGGCTTTCTTAGAGCATCTCTTCTTCTAACCAAAGCCATTTATCTGGAATTTCTAATGAAAGCAGTTATCTGCCACAAAAAGCACTACGGAAAGCTACACTCCCTGTATCCAATTACAATTCATAAATACAGCTCATACATAATTAATAACAAATGGTGGCCTGTCGCTTCAGCTCTGTTAGGTTTTTCTTGGGAGTGGGGAGAAAGGTTAGGGTCTTCCCCCCCACTCCAAGGTTTTTTTCTTTCATTGTTGGCTTTACTATCAGCAGGACTTCCTCTGTTCAGAAGGACAGGGAACAGCTCCTTTTCATTCTACTGGTCACAGAAATGCTAGCAAGCTCGCCTTTTTTCACTTTTGAGTCAAAAAAGAGTAGCAGTAAATGCTTTATTTACTTCACCACAAAGCTGCTAGGAACTTTGCCAGTGGTTTCACTTTCATCTTATGACAAGGGGAGTGGATGAGGTGTTTATCAGCTCTACAGTGTAGTGGAACTTCCTGGACCTTTATTACATTCCAGAGAGAAAGCCCTCTGCAAAGCAACACCATTAAACCCACTGCATAGCACTGAACAGACCCAGGCTTTATTTTTACTTTATTATGAAGAGATTTTCATTACACCTGTGTTTATTATAAGCAGATTTCAGTATATTTCAGATGGGAGCTACACAGGGGGAACCTCAGAACTGAGCATCCTTAAATTTGGGCTATTTACAGACACAAAACTATGAAAAAGCTGTTTGAATCAAGTATGTCTTTCCAAATCTAAAGGACAATATTCCATGTTTCTGGTTAGATATATGTGACATTTCTGACTCAAATGATGGAAATTTCATGAAGCAGATGATCTTTGAGATGCCCACTCTGAGATCAAGAGACCTCATTATCTATGCCACCTTAGCCTATAATTTCATGAGAAAAGCTTACCAGGATAAAATGAAACGAACACTTAACCCTGATCCACTGTCCAACCCAGGTCCAAGCTTTTGTTCCTGAACAATGACCTCGTTGGTCCCCTTCAATTTATTTTTTTTATGCCACTTAGCCTGGCCAAATCCAGCAACAAGCTATGGAGGGGGGGCGCAAAACTGTGGGTAGGGAGGTGCATGTCAAAGGGCAGTTCTTTACTTTAGCATCACGTAACTCAAATTAGGTCTAACCATCCTGCTGTGCTAATAACATACACACACAAAATTCTAGTATTTATTTTCGAGGAACCCAGATACTCAAAGTTATCAGAAAAATAAGGGAAATGCTTGCACAATCTGCTACATAAGATCTGAGGAAAAGGGAGTAAGGAGAAAGAAGGAAATGAGGCCCCTCAGCTTAAATACTCTGCAGTGATGACTGAATATTGGCCAGCAAAACTTACTTATGTTCCAAGATACTTTTAATAGAACTTTTAAAAGTAATCAGAGAAGGGAAACCAAAGGAGATAGCTCAAAGTGACTGACCACAAAAGGCAGCAAGCATTCAAACATCCAATATGAATCCCTCTGGAAAGAGCAGAATCGTTACTATACGACAGCACAGGAGACAACATGCATTAAGTAAGTCTAATTCATGATTCGTGTGCTCAGTGGTTGCGTCAGTCACCATGCATATACTCAACAGAGTCTGGTATTAGCAACAGTTCCTTAAAAATGGGGAATTTGCCTATAGATATTTAATTTAAATGAAATGAATGGTACTGCCAACTATATAGAGCGTGTCTTATTTTTTCATTTGCACCAAGGCTTCTGCAGCTGAACTGTGGAAAGATGCCAGTTTTTCAAAGATAGATGCTTCAGGCTGTCTCCTCTTCTATTATTGAACACATTGTTACATAACGGAAATACTTATGAATCGAGGGTAATGTAAAAACAATGAGCTCATTAGAAGAGGGAAAACAGCAACGTACCCTATGTGCATTTGAAAGTTAAGATAATATATTTGACAGCCGAGAGTTCTAAGAGTTTTAATAGGATCTACCTTATCTCTAATTTCTAAAGGGAGGACCTTCAGAAGCAAGTGTTTTTCAGCTTCTTTTGTCTCTGCATGAACAAGGCTTGATAGCTTGAGACTGTAATGCATTACTGTGGAAACCTTCAGTCTGTTACATAAATCATCTTAATACTCAGCAAGAATTGTCCAACAGTGCCATTCATATGTTCAAGTCAATGATCCTGCAAACAATTTTTTTGTGTTTCTCCATATGGTAGACAACAGCAATAAATCATATTCATTTAAAAACACACAATATACTAATTTATCAAGCAACACCTATCAAAAATATATTACAGGAGAAGGTATAACTTTTTTCTATTGTGTTAATCAATTTCTCTAATTTACATTAGGTAAAGGGCAAAGCCTCAAGCAAAACATTAATTTTCCAGTACCAGATGAATTCTATTTTCAAGAAGGAGAATGTGCTGACAATGATATTATTGATTTAAAACAATCACAATTTGAAAGTTAACAGAATTATGTAAAAGACTAGACTTTCTTATTTAAGATTCCACTCTTGAGACTCTTTGTTAATTACATTAATTTATATACATACTATAGTGGTTTGGTGGGAAACATGTTTTCAATGAAGGTTTTAAATTGAAATACATTTTAAAGATGACAATAAGTAGAAGCACAAATATTATAAAAGATTACAAGACCTGAGCTCTGCAAACACTGATACTGTATTTGAAGCATTTAAACTTCCCTTCACACAAAGACCCAGCTGTGCACTTTGCCCATTTAGAAAGTTTGAGTAAATTTATAAGAGAAGCACAAGTCTTTTTTAGACTTACTGATAACTGCCAAAGCAATTCCTTAAGAATACCCAAGAGCCTTAGGCACACACGAGGCATCATCAGATCTCCAACCTGGAGTCTTGCCCCACTCACCAGCACCACCCTCCTGCCCTCCTTAGCGAGTCCTCAGCAGGGACCCAACCCTGGTCATCCTTCGACACCCTTTTCACTGTTCTCTCCCGAAAAGATAGGCACTTGGTCTCCCACAGTGTGTGACAGTCCCAAATATTGCGACCTCCAAAGAGCAGCACTGGGGGTGCTTTAGCAGGACCCCTGCATAAACACGGCTCCTGCTTGTCCAGTGTTTTGGGGATGCTGAAAGGAGGGGGAGACTTTCGCCACGATAGGTGTGTACAATGCTACCTCCTAAAGACAAGCAGAGCGGCTCCCTCCACTCAGAGCTACTGCTTCAGGCTGTTTACAGACCAGGTAAAGGAGGCACAGAAGAATATTCACAAGATTTTCTTTGCAACAATGGGAGCAAATTATTATTATTGCTATTGTTATTATTGTATTTTAATGAAAGTAATTCAAACTTTCCTAAATTAGTTTTAAATTTTTAAATAAAACACTTTTTAGAGAACCTCTTTAAAACCAAATTAAACTGGGTAATAAAACCAGCAATATGCATATTCAATAAGCAGAATTTAACTTAAAAAAATAGCAGTCACATCTTCAAAAATCCTGCTGCTTGAAAATATAGATGATACACCACATTTAACCTGTCAGAAGCCTCATTAGCATCATAGACTCTAAACCAGCAATCAAGATGGTGTGATCTTCACATGTTTACATTTTTAAATGCTCTTAAAATAGCAGTAGTATAGATTTACATTTAAGTATTTGTTTAAGGGGCAAACATTCTATCTAAATTCCCAGATCCCTTCTGAGAAAGACAACTAAAGATAAAATAACGTTGTACCCAGGGCACACAATGATGAAGGACAAAGAATCCTTTTCTTTTTTTTTTTCCCCTTTTCTTTTCTTTTCTTTTCTTTACTTAGAAAAGCTCAGGAACAATGGATTGGTTCTCAGTATTCAGAAGGACAGCGGGCCCTACCCATGTTATACCTCTCCTAAATAGCTGCTGCAATTTCCAGAAAAATGTCTGATTTAAAGTAAAATGTCACCACTTGAGAAAAGGAAGATCAAAACAGAGGCATGGCTACTCTTCGCAATTCTTCTGATTTTACTTTTGTTTAGCCCTGGGCCAATCGCAGGAAAAGCTGAAAGCTGAGGCATATGAAAACCCCCAATTCTTATCAGTGGTCCCGCTGACTTTGACGCCTAGATTTTGGACCTAGGACTTTATAGCAGCAAAGTCAAGGAAGGCTCAGTATATGAATGAGTAAAGATTATGCAAGCAGTTAAAACTGGCAGGATCTGGCCCTCTATTAATAAAGTGTCATGTAAGCAGTAAGACTGCTGAGACCTCAGTAACAAGCTCAATCGTACTAATGTCGCACCAACTCTCAGTAGTGTAGTACCTATTAAGACATTTTTATAAACTGCAAGAAATATGCGAGCTATTACAAGATATAATTCTGAAAAACAGACTTCTATGTAAGAAGCCAATTTAAGAGGAAAACAACATAAACAATAGTAACTTGTGTGCTCGAGTGAAGCATCTTTTTAATTTTGAGTAATGAAGATGTCAAGCCAAATGCTAGAGTAGTTTAACTTAATTAGGTGGCCTATTTTTCCAGGCAGCCTTTCATTTCCCATTGAAAACTCAGCTTGTATGCAAGGCAACAAGAGCAATTTTGTCTGTAATGAATACCTCTGGGACTCTGCGGAGTGATCATTTGAATGTTACATTGAAGACTGGTTTGAGTAACTAGTTGGGGCTTGTTGAGATGCCAGACTTTGTAAAACTAACTAGATTAATCAAAGCCTGGCATCTTATCGGTTTAGTCGGTCAGAGGTCAACAGGTCAAACTGACTCTACTGCGGCAGCCTTTGCCAAAAGGGACAGTATAATAGTAATTGGTCTAATTTGTAGTTCAAATTCATGTAATTCTTCCAGACATTTTATAGACCAAAAAAGTTCATTTTATGTGAAGCTCAGTTGAAAAATACTGCCTTTAATATTTCCCATGGTTACATCCCATAATTCATCCACACTGCTGACCTGTAGAGTTTCCTGGAAAGGAAGCTACATAACTAAAATATATTATGTCTATAATCTGTTTTCACATGCTAAAAAAGTTGTACATGGAGGAGTAGAGGGAAACATTTTGAAGGATATTTTACACTGGTTGCTCATTAAACAGAAAGTTCTCTCATGTCATGCACAGCAGAAAGCAGTGCATTTTCTCTTGTGATATGGGAAAAAATACCTCTGGCTTTTGGACAGAGAATTCATCATTTGATGATTGATTTTCTGTTTACCTTTTTCATGGTAAAATAATAGCTTTTGTTATTTTTACTTTATTGATTTATAGTGGGCCTATCACTGAAGTTGCTCTCGTCCTGATGCCACAGCTAAGACAAGATGCAATGTTTACATTACTTCCCTCCCATTGGCAACTCTCAAGAAAAATACTTCTAATTGATGCACAGGATCACTGTGTATACAACAGGGCCGAGTTCACAATTTTAGCATTACTCTAGCAGTATCTGACATTTACTTCTAAAGCCCCAAACTTCTGGAGCAAGGCAATTACCCTCCAAACCTGCTTTGATTAAAAAGTTTTTAGCCCTCATGGTTGTAAGGAAAATATAAGTGCAAGGTTTCTACAGCCAGAAGACAAATAGAAGGATGAAAAATTTGTTATACTTGCCGAGGTTTCTGATATGATCTCCATTTTACAGATCCACGCTAATGATTTTTGAAGGCTGGAGAGGGACACTTTTGTTTATATAACTGTAATTATGGGTATGTTTGCTTAGGATCCTTAGGGAAAAGATTTTGCCCACTTTAGTGTTTTTACAGCATGTGCTATAGAATAGGCATTAAATGAAAGAAGCATTTAGTAGAAGCATGTTTAAGTAACTCATTTTTCAGAGATAAGTAGGTCATATACATTTCTTTTTGCGGTCAGAGTACAAGTTCAATACTTACTGAACATAACCTGACTAAAATAAATTTGAATAAAGGAGGGTAAACTTGAGGCATTTGATTACCGAAAAAATTAAAAATATTATTGAACACATTCACTGTGCGTGCACATACATTTTGCACTAAAGCGATTCACCCCTACTGTATAATACATGCCTGCAGAGAAGGACTTGGGGGTACTGGTGGATGATAAATTGGACATGAGCTGGCAATGTGTGCTTGCAGCCCAGAAAGCCAGCCATATTCTAGGCTGCATCAAAAGAAGCGCAGCCAGGAGGTTGAGGGAGGTGATTCTGCCCATCTACTCCGTTCTGGTGACACCTCACCTGGAGCACTGCATCCAGCACTGGAGCCCTCAGCACAAGAAGGACATGGAACTGTTGGAGCGGGTCCAGAGGAGGGCTACTAAAATGATCCAAGGACTGGAGCACCTCTCCTATGAGGACAGGCTGAGAGAGTTGGGCTTGTTCAGCCTGGAGAAGAGAAGGCTGCGGGGAGACCTTATTGCGGCCTTTCAGTACTTAGAGCAGGCTTACAAGAAAGACTGAAAAAGACTTTTTACCAAGGCCTGTAGTGACAATAGAAAGGGCAACGGTTTTAAACTGAGAGAGGGTAAACTTAGATTGGACACAGGAAGAAATTCTTTACTGTGAGGGTGGCGAGATGCTGGAACAGATTGCCCAGAGAGGTTGTGGTCAGGTTGAGCAACCTGGTCTAGTGAAAGACGTCCCTGCCCATGGTAAGGGGGGTGGACTAGATAATCTTCAAAGGTGCCTTCCAACCCAAAACGTTCTATGATTCTACACATATATATCTATGTACATAAACATATCCTTGTTAATGCAACTGCTGATATATTTTCATCAGGTACAATTCTTTCCAGACTCTGTGCCTGATCCCAAGACATATTAAAAGATTATGCTCTACACAAAAGGGAAAGGTAGGGTAGCATTACCTCTACCGTTAACCACCCGTTCAGGATATGAAAAACCTGCCTGGTGTTTTTCTTTCCCTGAGGCCATTTAAACCTAATTCCCAATTTTCTGAAAGTAGCATCTACAGCATACTTCAGAGAAATGGAGGAGAGAGAGGTAGACATCCTTCTGTTGATACTCTGGTTTTGAAATTAAAAGATAGTGGCCCAGGAAAAGGGAGGTGGACTATGGTCTGAAACAGCCCTGAAACACAGCCAGCCAGCAGTCTGACCAGGTGGCACTGCCCTCTCACTGTGGAGCAGCCTCTCAACTAATAAGCAAAGGCTTTCCAGCTTTCAGGCAGGATTGCCCCTGAGTTCAGGGTACTATGTACCCATGGGACTATGCTGGACCACTGAGCGACTCTCTGTCTAAGAACACTGCTTTTCCTGAACCCTTTCCAAGGCAGCCAACTTCTGCCTTGCTCTGCTGACTCTGGCTCTAGAAGAGCGACAAGAAAGAAGAGCCATATCTTCTGTCAGGAATGGGATACAGTACCCTAAAATTCTAGTCTACCTACAGGGAAGGACCAATACAGAGCAAGACAGAGCAGCTATTATGTAGCATTTATCCATCCCTACTTCCCATTAATACTCTAAGAAATTAGGGTATAAACATGAAATAAGAAGTTAGGGATATATCTATGACCATGTGCATATGGTAACAAAAGGCAAGGGGAACCCTTTCCTATTAATATGAAAATTCTTTCTATTGGATGTCATTCTATCCCATTTTACCTTGGAGCTGTAGAGGACAAAACAGCGCCCGCTGTATCAAAGAGCATGGATACATATCTTATATGGATCCCCCTGACATAGCTCTGGGAGGGAGGAAAATACCATCTCTGTGCAAGCAGCATTCCTTCTTCTGCCTCGGGTATCTCTTTTCTTCCCACTGGGGCAATGGGGGTACTGCCCCAAACCATCAGTTCCAGGCCAGTTCTCCTCCCTTCCCTTTGGATTATGCAGGGGATTTGACAGCTGGATTCGTTACCCCTTACACTTACCAGGCCTCAGGAAGGCTAAGAAAGTGTGCAATACTCTGTGCAACAGAGTCGTGAATTACATTCTATCTTGTGACTAGGAAGAAATGTAAAATAAACAATATAATTTTATACTGTGCTGCGCATGGCCCACAAATTACAGGATGAGGAATTACATGAAGAACAATTCATCTCCGAGATTCCAATTATAGGTGTGGGGAGAAAACAATATATTTCTGAGAATTTGAAATGCAGAGCAGTTAGCATAGTTTTATTTTAAAATGATAAATATTTTCAGATCGAAGTGCAATTAGTAGTGAAAATGTCATATAGTTTTACTATGTGTGTTTGTTAATATGGCTGGCATAACTCATTTAGGAGATGCCTGCAGTGCAGAGTCCTGTACTACATATATCGCAACCAAAAATACAGTACTTACACATATATATAAAATACACACAGAGACAACATTGCCAAACAGCCTTTTGGGACAGTCTAAAAGAATATCATTAATTTTTACTGTATACTTACACTTCTGGCTCAGTTCCAGCACTGGCTTTCTGTAAAAATCATTTCAAGTATAGAATTCTGCTATTTGCTTGCAGCAACATCACAGGAACAGTAGTGAGCCATATGTTGCTACTTAGCAACTTAGTCTATAAGTCCCAAAGCATGTACTGATTTGAAAATTGAACAGAAATGATAATTGTTGAGGGATGCTGTGAGGCAACTTGTCTTGGATTACCAAGCTATGCAGATGTTTGATGTTATATAGCAAAAGGAACAAAACTATATTTTTCCTGTCCAATGGCTGAGCTTTTATTTATGTTAGCCTAAAGGGGATAAATTGATTAAACCCTTTAAAATAATACAAGGTGATGTTTTTCTGGACATGAACCCTTTGCAGTAAACAGAAAGAACTGAAGTGCAAAGTTCAGCTTTTTCAGGGCAATCTAAATATTTCTGATGTCTAAATTTTATTTTCTCCTGCAACACAGTTTATTTTATAGCCTCCAAATTTCTTGAAATGCTTGACTCTAAGAAAAGGTAGTGGTAAAAGGCAAAACAAACAAAACTAACTTCTCAGGGTTAGATCCAAAGCAAGGATGTGAATATATCAGCATGCATCAGGACCCCAAAAATCATGCTTTCTATATTCACATAATCCTGAAGACAGCCTAGTGGAAACCTCCCAGTCTTTGGTGTTGTATACCATGACTCAGTCTGCCAGCCTACCTCCCAAATAAGCTGTGTCAGACTCTGAAATTAGAAAATGATGCTTGTGCCTGACTCAGTCAGCATGATAAGAGCTTGAATAAAAGTTTCTGATAAGACTGTGCGTTACCTAACATGTGGGATTCATATTTTAGTTAACAGATGTGCCTCCATCAGGGAAAGTGGAGAAATGAATTCACTCATCATTCTGACAGGATTTAAACCCTCATCTCTGATGTTTCAAGGGAACAGCGAAGTTACTGGGGATGGGAGGGAGCCTTCACTCCTCTCGCTGAAGTCATGCATTTGCAAGGCTCATGAGGACAGATGCAAAATGGACACAGGAGAAAACTCTCTCAGTTAAGTGACTAGGCTTTCACCAGGGAGACCTTTTCTCATGTCTTCTTATGGGATTATTTGTTTTATATGAGGTAACAGCAAGTGGAAAATGAATAAACAGTCCTGAAAACATGGACCAGAAAATACAGCCACATCCTTTCCTCTTCCTCTCTGTCCCCAGTGAAACACATAACCTGGCATGCTTTGTTTTCAAACCAGAATATTGTATTCTGTCCAGTTTTAATAAGCAGGTTGGTTGTTGAAATGGTAGTCAGTTCACCAAATTTGGGTGACCACCAAACGTTTACGCCTGAGATAGGAACAGTGCCCCATTACAGTTGGTGAAGACCTCGCCAATGGAGAGGTGCTTAGCTCCTTTGAGGAATGACTAGCAGCTATCTACATCAGGAACAGGTTCGGGAAGGCTTCTCTCAGAGTCCCAGTTCTTACCTAAACCAGAGAGAGGCAGGATTTCCAATACACCTCGACTTCCTGCTCCTAGTGTTGTTTTTGTCTCCTTTTTAAAATATTGTTATTATTACAGGTCTTCACCCATATTCACTTAAAAAATGCTGCAATGGTGTAAGCTACCAGGAGAGAATCACAGTAAGGGAAAGGAGGGTGCAACAGCTCAAGGCTGACAGCTTCTCTCAAAAAGGCACAGGAGGCTGTTTAACCAGGGTGCGTTCGGTAATAACATAAAATTCTGTGCCTGGCAGTTGAGATAGCTCTTGCCACATGGATCCCCCAGCAAAGGATGGAATTTTGACACCTGCCTCTGGGTTTTGAACTCCACCTGGGAGCCAGATACCCAAAAGCTCAGCTTTGCCATAGCAAGGTTTTAAGTCTGTAAGCCCTTCCTTGATTCCAACCCTCAGTAAGCATTTAGGGTTTTCTGTCATCTTTGAATTTGGAAATGTCACATTTGATAGATTTTTTCCTTGAAGACAAAATCATTTGCACTTAAAATATCTAGGCCGGGATCTTTAAAGGTACTTTAAGCACCTTACTTCCACTGAAAGCAGTGAGTGTTAGATGCATAAATATCTCTGAGGATCTGGGCCTTGTTAGCACATGTAGAAACTGCATAAAAGATTAAAACTTATACTCTTAATTTTTCAATATGCCATTTAAATTATTTAAACTACATGCATACACAGTACAAAAATATCAACAGAAGAAAAATAATTCTGATGTATAACATGGATTTGCAATTCTTTATTCAAAACTATTTAAGACAGACATAATGATTCTCTGAAAGGTAGCAGCTGCCTTATAACAGCAATCATTCACAGAGTTTGTATTTCTACTGTTTCAAACAAATTCAATTAGCCCTTGCACTTCAAAACCCTTAAGGCATAAATGAGATGATACTAGGCTGCTTTAATCTAATAGTAATACTAAAACTTGTCAGTACAGTTTTTGGATTAATGGTTAGAGAAAAATTAATAATATAATTTTTCATTTTTTAATCAAACAGTTCTATTCTAAACTACCTCTGGATCTTGGAGGGCTCTTAGCTGAATAAGTTCAATCATGCACAAATCCTAATGCAAAGTACAGTTGGTCTCTAAAGGTATTTCAGAATAACTTCAACAGAAGGCTGGGAAGCAACATGGCAGAACATTTTAAAGACGGTCTTTTTGATTGAACAATGTAGCTCATCTGACACAACCTCCTGCTTCCCTGCCCCCAAATGAACCCATGTACTACACATCGTGATTAGAGCAACATACTGAGCTGACAAAACCCTATTTCATGAGGACATTTAGCTTTGAACGTACTTTCGCTTTCCAAAGCTATTGATTCCTAAATGACATCCTGCTCATCCACAAACATTTATTGTGCATGCAGTCTTATTTCCCACCTAATGAGAGCTCTTCATACAGTCCTACTGGTCCTGTCAGAAAGAGGTATATCGGACTAGCCACCGCTGGGCCTGAAATATTGCATGACCTAGATCACAAGGCTGATTATTTAGGGAAATTTCTGACACCATCTAACTGATATGCACCACTATCACCATCACTTACTAATGTGGAATTAAACTGACCAAAACTTGAGAAGTAAATTCAAATTTCTCCCCTACATATAGATGTAGCTACAGGTAGACAACCCAAAAATTTCAGAACTATTTCTGCTTTTTAAGAAGTAATTAAAATCTTTCATTCTTAGAAATCTATAGTATCTTAGCATTCAAGTGGAAAGGTGAAAGATTTTTAAATATACAACCAATATCAGAATTTAGTGTGTAGGGTTCCCCAAAAGGGAAAGGACTCAAAAATACCTGTAAAGAATCCACACCACATTAAACCTTTTGGGCTGCAAGCTACAGATGACCAAGTCATTGCCTTAACCTCAACTGCTAACGGTGTAGCATTGGCAACATTCCAGCATTATAACTAAAGCTATTTGTGACATGTGTAGCTTATAATGATTAACTTGTCTGCAGTCAGATAAACAAATAACCTGCACCTGTAAAGACTTTATTTCCTGAAGGTAAAACAACTGTTTAGCAAAGATCATGCTGGCAAAACAGCTGCTTGCATTCTGGAGAGGAAACAAGGTAGTATCTTTCAACAAACGCCAACTCTGGTGTTTTATCAGCTCTATCTCATTAACTGGAAACAAGGCTTAAATGCTTTGTTTATAAATTATGATTATTCCTGATTGCAGCAGTTACTGATAGTGCCACTCATTTGCAATGCAACTCTTTGAATTTGTTTAATTACAATTTGAAACAAGGCAGAGAAGATTAATTAACCCACCTGGCTGGCTGGCACATAGTCCTGGCTCGGCTCTGTCATACTCATATACATGTTCTCACCGTCAAACTGCAAAGGAAATAATAGTAAACATTCAGCAAACTTGAATATTTTTCAGCATTGACTGAAAAAAAACCAGTAGCTATAAAATAATATTACAGCCTGGTTTTAGAGACTTGTAATTGCGTGTGTGCATCTTGTCTTTGATGTTCCTGTTGTCATCCTTATTGACCCTGGATGTCAGTGATTTGGAGTAATTAGCGCTCTAGTAATTACAGCTAGCAAGCAAGAAATGAATGGTTTCCTTTCATCTGCAATCTGTTTTAAAACAAAATGGCTCATTTTGTGCACCATGTATACGTATTGCTGTTGGTTGTAATGAAGTACTAAGTGAATTGCACAGTTACTGAGAAAAGGAAGATGAGAATAGAAACTGCACTAAAATGCATCTTAATGGATTCCAACTTTAGCTTCTGAGCAGAACAAGAGTTGAAATTTCAAAACAAATTAAACTCCCTCCTATTGAAATGTTCCCATATCAGAAAGTAAGAAATACATTTCCAGACAGCTTTCAGACATCTGAATGTATGAAACAGTATACCTCCTGACCGTATGGTGGAAGAGGATAGTTTGCTCAATGTGTGAATAAAGTAAACATTCATAATCCGAACTGCAAAAATACCCTTCCATAGATGATAAATACCATTCCTGGAAACGCAAACAAAGTTTTTTTGTTGTTCTTTTTCTCCTCTTAGCTGCAGTTAAGAAGTAACAGAAATGTGATAGAAAGGAGTTGATTAAAATCTGAAAGTCTAGATGGAGAAAAATGGTCAGAACTGAAGCCTCATCCTGTACCAACACAAAGGAGTATAAAACTACCTATTTCTTATGTAATCTGAAAAATGTCCCCGCAGAACTCTTGTCATACCCACTCAAGTGGCAGTGCCAACAAGGCAACTATAGTCCCAGTGTCTGCTCAGGAGGTAGGGAAAATCTTTGCAAACGTTTCAAGTAGAAATGAACAACAGCAGGAATCCCCATCCCCAGTCATCAACCACAAATTTCCAGCTGTTACGAGGTCTGTTTGAAATAACTTTCACCTGACCCCTTCTGTGAATGCTTAGAGTGACATATTTTGGCAACAAGCCATTATATTTGATGACACAGCGGCATTTTTAAAAAGTCCCTGCTACTGAGATTGCTCTACTCTTACAGAAGGTGGCAGTGAAATATCCCATGGACATTTCTTGATCTATGCTGAGCTTCTTGGGATAGTCTACCTGCAAGGTACAGCATATTCAACTAGACCAAGGTGGCAAAGTCAAACTGTGGCTTTGGCACATAGCTCTACCAATTTTTGCTGAGGCAGCTGAAAAGGTTTCAGCTTCCAGCTGTTCCTCCTCTTTCTCTGCCAGAGGCTACAAGGCTTGTAACGGCAGTGGTAGAAATGAACAAATGCCAGCTCCTGGCACAGCAGTTGATGGTCTGCCCTTCCTGGCCAGAGCTATTTAATAGATAGTCACAGACTATCTGTCAGAAGTCCTGGTTTCATGGGAGGGAAACGATTATGCCACAGGCACAGATCTGCCATAGGGAACAGAGTATTTCCAAAGTTTGATGGAATAGAGCTAGTGGGATTAGATCTTAAAAATGGGGATTGATGGTTGCTCCTTTATTGTTTCTTGTTTACACTTGCCATTTCTTTCAGCTTTCTCATTCAAGAATGTTCTTATTTATCAGCATTCAAAGTAGAGTTTTGGAGAAAATTTTCTGGCGCCTGGATTGTTTGCACACTGGCAAAAATGCATTGTTTCTTCTACTCAGAGGGACGGGTGGGATTCTGAAGAGACGTTTCACAGCCTGCAGTTGGAAACCAAGTGCTCCAGTGCAAGGCCTACAGGAGCTCAACTTATTCAGCTTGTCAGACAAAAGGCTGAAAGGTGCCTTGATCACTGCGATTGGTACTTACACCCTGGAAAGATGTCTGATAGCAAGATGTCAGCCTTCCTGACAGTGGTATAATGAGATCTAGTGTTGAGAAATGGGAGTTAGAGAAATTCAGTTCTGAAATAAGATACAAGTTCCTACTTTAGAAGGTAATTAAGCATTATGTCAACAGCAAACTCATCATTTTTTGGACATTTTAAAATGAAGCGAGATATCTTTTTCAGAAAAGATGCATTCCATGTCATATTTATGAGAAATCCTAAAGACAGGATAGTTACACTGGCTGATTATGGGAGTCTCACCTGCCCTGGAACCATGATTCCTTAAGTCTCCTATTTTGAATTTCCCTCATTACCCTCATATATTTGCTGCACTACCTTGCAAACACTGCTATAATTCAAATATTATATTGCATATGTTTAGTTGCAAAGAACACGAAGAAATTTCTTTCCTTTCCTGCATACAAGCTAGACACAGTCCAGGATTATTTTAATTCATTTTACCTTCCATAATGCCTGAGCCTGTGATTTAAGAATCTTTATGGAATATACTAGTCTTTCAGATAATTCCATCTTTTGGATGTTTGGTCATGTGTCCTTGCTCCAAAGCTTGCAGTCACCAAGTCTGCATTGGCAGAAGAATTTCCCTAAGGTCATTTTTCCATGAATCTTGGAAATTTTCATCATTCTGTGTGTTATTATGGGATCATCTGCCTATCTGATCGCTGCCTTGATACTACTGGTGCCTCAGGCATTGATAGGATCTTGGTTCTCAGCCTTTCCTGTTTGTTGCTTGTGGCCCTCAATTTAGCTCTGAAATGCTTTTGTTCTACCGTGGTCTGTGGGCTTAATGTGAGCAGGTATCAATGAAACTGAAAACCAAAAACATACCTAAAATTAAACTTCCTGGACTTTTGGCCTGGCCTTAAATGAGAAATGACCTGCAATGTTTTGGATGAATTTGTTAGGGTAAATTCTCAGAAAAATATATTAATGTATAATGTCTGTAAAATCTGAGTGACCTGTTAACATCTAAAAATACCCAGCAGCTGTTTGATTTATTACTTAATTTCTTCAGTATTCAAATGTGCAGTTTACTTACTGCAGTATTTAGCATCTGCTTGTTAGAAGTATGTGTAAGATGATGTGTGATATAGTGTATAGTTCAGACTTGATGCAATGTGTATTTTTTGTAGTGTTTATATTTGCAGGATGCAGACTGCAATGTATTAGCTGACACTAACACATTGCCATATTAGTATTTGTACTACATTCGCATATATATAAATTATTATTTGCCCTCAGTCTAGTGCAGTGTGGGGCATGGCTTCTTGGCAGTTCCTAAGACTTCAGATGCGAGCCTGCAAAACACCTGTACACTTGAATGACGAAGCATATATACACAAGCATGTCTTACAGCAGGTATTGTCTAATGTCTCCTTTAAGTTCTCAATCTTTACTAAAATGTTTTTTAAAAAGTGAAATTACGATTTTTGTATACCAAAATAAAATGTTTACTTCAATGCTGGATTGTTTATTCATCATCCCCTTTCCCCACTACCAAGGGAGTGTTGAATATAGATGACCTATACATCCCATCCCAGCCAAAAAAGGGTACACAAGCCTTCAATAACAAGAAGTTCAGAGACACTGATTGTATCTGTGCCCACCTTGCCCAAATGTGACTATCCTACATCGAAACAATAAACTGAGAAAAAAATGCCGAAACTATTTGATCAACTGGAGGGTCCTACTGTTGGTTTTTTCTGTATCAGATGCTTCCAAAACAAGCGCCTAAACCTCACAAATGGACCTTGAATCACTTCACCTTTTTATACACTGGTTTGTAACATGCAGACTCTGCAGCATGGCATCTCTCAACAACTGTCCTCCAGGACAGCTTAACTCATACTATGTCCACCTTGAATTCAGCATTACAAGTGAGGTGATTTATGCAACAGCAGTTCAAGCAACCTAACAGTGAGTCAAAAGATCAACAGATATGACCCAAAGATGCCACCAACCACCAGATTTTTCTTCCAGGTTGAACTCCATGGCTCCAAAATTGTCTTATTTTATTCATCATCCCAGGTCTCTAAGAACCTTGTATTCCCTAAACTTCCCTGCCCAAGCACTCGCTGTGCTTGATTTCAAGCAAAGAAACTGCACAAGCATCACTTAACCTGTGGATGATTCATCCAAACAGAACAGACAAAACACAAAGGCAGGCAGTTAAATGAACTGTCTTTTATGAACCTATGTGTGATGTATATATATCATACGACATTTCATCTAAAGCTTTCCCAATGTGTCTCCAAGATCCTTCAGTATCATTAAGGGCAGATTTCAAAATCTTTCATTTTAATCTATTAAAAGTGAATGCTAATACAATATTCTGATGTGTGATAATAACTACTCTTGACAACATTTCTTTTCATATTAAAGTGTAACTGCATGAGAAGTTTGGGTGGGAGCAAACTAAGAATATGACTGCATTGTAATACGAAAAGATATATAACTGCGAGCTGGTTTTAATATATATTCAGAATTGCATCATATTTTTATTTAAATTATTATTATAAATAAAACATAAAGGCAACACCATGGCACGGCCAGTTAGAATGTCCCTTAGAATAACCCTTTGTAAGACAAGTTACAATGTTCAGCAACCAATGTGCACAAAATACCCAAGTGCTGTTATTAAATGCAATTTACTCATGTAAGTTAGGAACATAATTACATAAATACTGGCTGACTGTTACTGATGCAAGAGTTATGACAGAGTTCAGCAAATGTTCAGAGTGGTAAGGCTGTTTTATCAGGCATGGATTTATCAGGGAATCCAAAACTGGCTTTTGTCTCCCATTAACATGGCATCACATCAGAGTCCCTTGATGTAGTCACGGCCAGGAAGTCTGTTTTCATCTTCCCACTTAGGTTGCAGCCAACTCTGCTAGCATTTATAGTAATGATTATGAAGTAGCAAACTTTGCAAAAATGGTATTTTTTTATTCATTCTTTATGTGCTTCTTTAAATGAAAAATAAGACATTACAATCATGTTGCACAAACAGAACAAAATTTCTGATGGTGACACCAGCTTAAGGCATCTTTATTAGAATCATAGAATGTTTTGGGTTGGAAGGGACCCCTAGAGGTCATCTAGTCCAACCCCCCCTGCAGTGAGCAGGGACACCACTAACTAGGTCAGGTTCCTCAGAGCCCCATCCAACCTGGTCTTGAATTTTTCCAGGGATGGGGCCTCCACTACCTCTCTGGGCAACCTGTTCCAGTGTTTCACCACCCTCACTGTAAAGAATTTCTTCCTTATATCTAGTCTAAACCTACCCTGGTTTAGTTTAAAACCATTACCCCTTGTCCTGTCACAGCTGGCCCTACTAAAAAGATTTTCCCCGTCTTTCCTATAGGCCCCCTTTAGGTACTGAAAGGCCGCAATAAGGTCTCCCCGCAGCCTTCTCTTCTCCAGGCTGAACAAGCCCAACTCTCTCAGCCTGTCCTCATAGGAGAGGTGCTCCAGTCCTTGGATCATTTTAGTAGCCCTCCTCTGGACCCGCTCCAACAGTTCCATGTCCTTCTTGTGCTGAGGGCTCCAGTGCTGGATGCAGGGCTCCAGGTGAGGTGTCACCAGAACGGAGTAGATGGGCAGAATCACCTCCCTCGACCTGCTGGCCACGCTTCTCCTGATGCAGCCCAGAGTACGGTTGGCCTTCTGGGCTGCCAGCACACATTGCCAGCTCATGTCCACCTTTTCGTCTATCAGTACCCCCAAGTCCCTCTCAGCAGGGCCGCTCTTGATCCTTTCTTCCCCAGCCTGTATTGATACTGGGGGTTACCCTGACCCAGGTGCAGGACCTTGCACTTGGCCTTGTTGAACCTCATGAGTTTCACACAGGTCCACCTCTCCAGCTTGTCCAGGTTACATTATAGCTTACATACACAGAATAATTTGGAAGACAAAAAAGAAGTTGCAATAGGGCAGAAAAAAAATAGAAGGGTTTGAAAGCCAAAGAGGATAACTGGAAGCAAAATGTATTTATATACTGCTGTTTGTGCATATACAGTGATTGTAAATGCAGAGCCATACCTGCATGTAGCTAGTTCAGATGACAACTGCCACAAGGATGCATAGGTTCAACAGAGGCGTCCGGCCTAAATATCTGTCCTCCCCTCCCCACAGGCTACCTTCTTCTATGCCAATTCACTCTGTCTTCATTGCCAGGGTCACCTGTCCCATCTGGATTACAGGGAGAATGAATTTTCACCCCTCTCTTTTTGTCTGTCTCCTTGCTACCTCACATTACTTTGCCACTGTTGAGAGAAGTGAGGGTTTATTTTGCTCCTTTTTCATTCACAGTTTTAAACTTCCGAGGGAACTGCATATTTGTATAGAGATATATATATGCCCTAAGTTCTGCAGGCACAGTTATATTAGCTAAAAGAAAAAAAAAAATCAAGCACATGGATCTTTGAGCTTCTTTGAGTTCATACTGAAGTGCAGCACAGTATGATAGTACTACGTCTCATCCAACTGCAGTGTAGGCAGGGAAGCATGAGGAATAGTAGCCCATATGGCTTTTGACACCAAAACAAGCTTGGGGCTGGGGTGTGGAGGGGAAGCAACTTTGGACACTGTTTTGTGCACTAATGTATCTCAACAGCAATATCCCAAAATGTAGAGATTAAAGGAGAAGAAGCAAGGGAAGAGATGATCAAATTGGTGAAAGTTGCTGTATTTAATAAGCTCAGCTTCTGGGTAAAGCCACTTGGACTTGACATCCTGATTTCTTCAAAGGATGTTACAGATCTTCAAAGCCTGTGTTATTAATCATGTAATATAAATACAAATTTATCCCATCTTAGATTGGAACTGGAAGCTAGATTTAAATTGAAACTTTAGCTATACCTTTTAACCACTGTTTACCTTGCTCTGATGGCGCCCCAACACCATTTTTTGTGTTTCATTTTAAGAAAATGTTGCAATAACATTGTGTAAAAAGATTATTTATTTCTAGCGATTTAGTGATTTTAGTGCTTACAGCTTATAGATATCATTTGTAACTTACATTATCTAAAAGCCACTAATCCTGAAAAAGCTTTAAAACTAGGTAATTTTGTTTATTTTAAACCAAATGCCAAAAGTGGACATCATCTCAGGTTGCTTGATGACAAGCAGAGTGATATTTTATTTTACCCAGAGCTGCTGAAATGAGACTCAAATAATGGTGGGATACAACATAAATCATCAAATGGGTATGCTAAAGAAACAGTTGGTCTTGTTACGGCAACCATTAAAGATAAAAAGAGAGATGCTCTGTAAACATTATTACATGATGGAAAATCCCTTTCTTGACACAGTTTGGCAGAGCGGTATGTCTGTATTAAATCGAAACTCCATTTTGTCTCCTGAACTCCATTTTGTATGCTGTACTGAACACACGTTTAAATTTGCCCAAGACAGGTTATAGTAATGCATTCCAGACAGGCATCCTTCCCGGGAAAGGGGCTTGACACCTCGCTGAAGGACTATCACAGGAAAATTGTCAAAAAACAATCTAGTACTATTGACTTTGATTGTGTCTGTTCTGTTGTCTTCCCTCCCGCCTCCCAGTACTGTTTTTCAAAAGAGGAGAGAACTGGAAGACTATGGAAGTGGGTAAAAATGCCCGAATGGAGCACCATGGCAAAAAGAAGTCAAATTTCTTTGCAGAGATGGATGTCCCTGTATAGCCAAAGGGAGGTGATTACTGCAGACTGGCAGGACATGGAGAAGTCCTGTCCTACCTGGAACGCTAAGAGCCCTCCAGGTCACAGAAAGTTTGATGTGCCAAGCATTAGAGAGAAGATGGTTAGCCGATTATTATTGTTACTAATTTTAATTCTGTAACTTGTTTTCAGCAGTAAAGTGTTAGAAAACCCCTTTATGTCTCCTATGCTTTCATCTTCTTACATGTTGTCTAAAGAGGAGTATGGGGTATGATGTGTTTAATTAATCCAAGTGTAGTGATGTGTGGGCTACGCATGTTGGAGTTGGGAAGGAATCTGCCCCAGTCTCGATGGCTCCCTGGAGAGTGGGAGCAAACCACGAGGTGCGTGGGCACTGGCAGCAAGCCCCAGAGTGGGAAGCGAGGGTGCTGCTTCCCAAGCAAGCACTGTCAGACATTTCCTATGCTTAGAAAGAGTCAGAAACAGCAACGAAACTCTCCCTGCCCCTAGCATCCACTGGACATTGATACACTCGGTGCTTGGATCAAAGCGCGATAGGGCTTGTGGACTAGCATGATGCTGTGTCTTTTCTACAGCCTGGCTTTCAAAGAGGACATGTTTTGAAAATACCCTGCTCGATACTCCTAGAATGCGACCATTTTTGTCTCCTTTGCCATTCATAACACATACTAGTGCCTCAAAAAGTATAGGCAGGCCTGTCAAAGTTTTCTCCCAGTTTTTTATGCCTATGCCATAAATATCCAGCCCAGACCTTCTACCATTGCGTTCCCCAAGCTAACTCACTATTTACCGCTCTTGTGGTGAGAAAGAAGAGGAACCGGAGGGTTTGCCGAGGCCGTTCTCAATGGTGGCAAGCTGGCTGAATACCTAAATGTACACTGGTAGTTAAAACCTGAATGATGGCACTAGAGCGTTTGTGTTTTTCCTGCACTTAATAGAGGTTAATGTGTAACTGGAGAGGAGGTGAAGGGGGGTGTTTAGCTTCTCGCTTGGAGCCTGCATGTGTCAATGCCTGACAGGGCCTTGAAGTTGTTAGCCCGCATGCAGAGCGCTGGCTGCATGCGGTTACGGTGCTGAGCACAGCGGGCTGATAGAAGCAGGATCAGACTGATAGGAGGAGTGGCAGAGTCCAGGCACAGCAGAGTGTATCAAAGACAGCCCAGGGGAGAGCGGGTACTGTATTAGTCCTTTGTGTACATTTAAATGGAAGACAGTGAGCATGCAGAGATGAACTCTGAACCCTCTCAGCTGGGCTCCTGCTCCTTTTAACCTTGGGTGTTAAATAAAATAAAATAAAACAAAAAACCCCCACCAAACCAACGCACTGTAGTCTGGACTCCTATGCTAAACTCTCGCTTGCATATTGAGCACTCATTAAATAAACATACCGAGATCAAAGTGGCAAGTGCTTTTGTTATTATTTTACTCAGTCCACACTAAATTATAGATGTAGCCACCCACTGGGAAAATTGGGTGATAAGGTGGAAAGGTTTGAACAACTAAGATTAGACCTTTCTTTTTCTGCCTACCGTAGCTGAGGAAATTTAACCTGGTAGGCTTGTAATATTTTCCAACCCCAACACACCTGGCCAGTTTCATGACAAGGTGTGATCCTGCACCATGGAAGGTGAAGGGGATTGTGCCGTTGCTGTTTGGACAGAAACTGGGTCAGGTAGAATGGGCCCTTCTTACTTTGAGTTTCAGAGTAATTTTTGTCAATATTCATCTCTGCTTCATCATTTCAAATGGCAGATTATGTAATAAAACACAGAAAAGCTTTATAAAAAGGACCTACGGAGAGCAGACAGATGACTAAAAAAAAAAGACATTTTTTGTACATCCACATGCAGGGCCCCCTGTGCTGCAGTATGGCAGAAGAGAGGCTCCATAGACCTTAGTGAATGAGTTTTGCACAACTAGGACAAAACCATTCCCTTGCATGACTACAGTAGGAGCTGTGTGCAGGGACCCATGGACAGAATTTGACCCATTGTGTTATTTATAGAGCGAATGGGGTATATATAGCTCCTGTGGGAAAGTACATCTGCTTCTACACAGCAGAATCTTAGAAATAAAATGGGCCAGAACAGAATTAACAACAAAAGCACAAGCAAAATTCCACTACTATTCTGAAAAACCTATGACAGGGGGTCTTTAGAAGTAAACTGAAGGTAATAATTGCCAGGTTTCTAGAAAATCTTGCCTGCATACTGCTATGCCTCATGTTTAAAAGTGTAAGGAAAAAAATATCAAATGGCATATTTAGAAATCCATGGCATACTTAGAAACCAATTTTATAAATATATAAATAATATGTATAAACCAAGTTATTGAAAGGCTTAATCATCTAATAACTTAAGCACTCTAGACCAATGCAGCAGGTCATTTCAGCACATGCATAACATGCATTAATTTTATTCTGTTGAACGGGATGACAGTGTGAGAGTATTTAAAATCAAGCACCCATTCAAATATGTGATAAGATAGTCCCCAAGAACTCAGAAATTTATAGGAACAGGTGTAAAATATTGAACTATGTGCCAAACTCAAATGGGACAAAACAGCTTACATTTCTGGAAAACCAAATTATTTAGCACAGTCTGATGGGATCTCATTAGGTACAACTAATTCAGACCTGGAGAGGGTGATAACAAAAAAGAGTAATTGCAAGGATTTAAGAAAATACAGACATCTGTTAATTTACGAGGGTGTTGTAGGGCTGACACATAATCATATTTTACCAAACCAGCTACCATGGCAGCCATGTGGACAATCCTACTTCCACCCATAGTTACTCTGGTATATAAGGACCTCCATTAATTTCAACAGGATTATTTTCAGAATGTCATGCACGTTTATCTCCCTGCCTGCCCCAAACAGGAAGCTGGAGCCCCATGCATGTTCAAAGGAGGAATCTGAAGTAACATGAGTTTTTACATTTACAGTTGCAACAAAGATTCAAAAGCTTGACAAGGCTTGCAGCTTGACTTACTCCTTTGCTAGGATGGTCTACAGATCACACTGATAGAGCAGTGTAGAGAAGTTTGCAGTATTCTGTCCCAAAATAGGTCATTCAAGAGTAGATGTGGTTAGAAAGGTTCAAAATGTTACTCAAAAGCAGCAGAAAAGTTGGTTTACTTTTTTTCTTATCGACTTCAGTGAAGATGTGCCCTTGATGTAATGAAATCACTTATCAGTTCTCAAAAATTCTAAGTGTTCTCTCTACACCTTTTAAGATAAAATTTGACCTTCAACATTACAGTTCATTTTATGACTAAATTATTCCATGACTGTTTTCATCTTTTGTTTCTATTTTGTCAAGTAGCACTCGTAACTTTTTTTGTTATAGAGTCTACAACAGTGTTTCCTTTATACATTTGATATATTTCCTTTTAACAGAAAGACAGACAAGTCTGCGTAAATATATTCCATCTTTTCTTAGTTTTGAAGGCAAAGAGCTATAATATCAAGTTACAGTTGTACCTGCCACTCTCTTACCAAAACCCTCTAAAGACGAAAAATGTTCCACCTCCTCCTCTCCCTCTCACTTGCAGGAAGAGTACTACTCTCAGTGCTGGCTGCTGCTTTTCCCATCAATACACTCTGAATCTATTACTGTTGTACATTCCTCACAGCAAATTAGATAGCAGAAGTTACTCAAACCTGGCATTATCAGCACCATGGCTGTTGTTTTTCCAAGAGGCCATGCATATCAGCATGAGGCAGTCACGTTAGCACTGGGAGGAAGCTCCCTGGGCAGGCAAATCCATCCCCTGAATAATAGCAGAATAGGTTTCACACAGCATCCACAAAAGCTTATTGTCAAGTCCTGCCTTGCATACAACTCCAGCAATGGTGTTTCCGTGCATCTTCTCCTTTCAGTTCAAACTTTTCAGCAATTCTACTATTTTATCTTAAAACCTACTTCCACCCTTCCAGTCTGCTGAGACTAATGATTCCTACCTTTTAATAACACTTGTGAACACACTTTAAGACAGATACTCTGTCCTCTTCTTCAGGAAGCCTATTTTAAATTCCTTTAACCTTCTCTGCCAACATGTTTTTTTCCAAACACTTCCTTGTTTGTAACCACTTGAGTGCTTCCCTTTATTGATGTCCTTTTCACCACCTCATGTGCTATCCAAAATGAATGTAGTGCTCTAGCTAGCTGTGTACAAATATGAACAGGTTCTCTATTCCCATCCAGACTGTGGGTATGCATCAGCTTCTTCCTCCTTCCACACTTTGTTTAGAAAATGCATTGGTTTTTCCCAGCCCTTAATAAATGAAAACTCTGAAAGCTTGTCCTGACCTATACAGTAGCACAGAATGTTCCCATATAGTTAGGGTAGGTAACATGATCTATGACAAATGGTGAAGATCTAAGCTCCATGGCTTTTGGCCCAAGCCAGAGCTGTATGTTTTTTTCAAATCAAGCATTTCCAAGACAAATCTGATGATGGAACTAACTTTCAAACATTTTTACATGAAAAAAGACTCTTTCACCAGAAGAACACGGCCGTTCAAGCACTCAGCAGCGCTGTGGGAAACCCTGGTTCAAGCCTGCTCTGCTATTCCCTCATATACCAGTTGTGCACCACAGCCATGGGCTATGGAATAGCCATCCCATATCACTTCCTGTGGCCGTTCGCTTTCTAAAAGTATTTGATGGTGTAGACTTGACTTTGTCTCTCTCACATCTAGCTGAGCACTCTCCCTCACCAGTACATGATGTTCTGGTATTGGTCTTTCCAGTTTTGAAGAGAAATCACATCCCAGCCCTGAGAAATTCTTCATAAGGAAGAACTGAAAAAACCCCTGGCAATTATGGCTTTGTCAAATGGATATTGGCAAGACTACGTCACTTCAAAATTTCCAGCTTGATGTACTTCTGAAGTCCCTGAATGCATTGAAACAAGCTGAGCTCTGTTGTGCTGGAAAGGGCCGTGCAGAGACACAAGGGGAGTGCTTCATTTTCACCGCTTACCATGAAAGGAGCTCCGGTGCAGGCTCCTTGCTGGCAGGCCAGGCTGCAGCAGGGCTGAGATTCACTGGCAGGCATTCCCCAACTGCAGCCGCTCGGAGGGATGCAGGTCCTCTGCACCCCACGGCTAGGAGAGGAGCTATGGACAAGGTGGCCATGGGTTCCCCTCACCTTGGCTGGCATTAAGCGACCAGTCCCTGCAAAGTGAGTGTCAGCATTTTTTAAACAGGACCGTGAAACCAATGCAACTACAAACCCCTTGAAGTACAGCAGTGCTGCTTTTTCCTACAACTCACATAGTGCAGCCTGTGCATCCAGTGCACTGCAATAGAAGCACAACTTCATATTTGCTGATCTTACTCTAATTATAACAATCTATGTTATAACCACTGTTAATGAGCTAACATAATTTTTAAATAAATGTATAATATAACACTGTGATTAAAACTTGATGGAGCTGTTCTTAAGCTTTTATGATATAAAAATGGCTTCTTATTAGCTTTTGATGTTTCATTTTCCCCACAGCATCACAATATCTGCTTCTGTTTTACCCAGTTGTACAATAATTGTTGTTTAACTTCAGCAATTGCATAGCCTAGTCAGACTCTTTAGCCATTTTATTAATCAATGAAAGTACTCTATAACAGTAATGTCATGGAAAATATGCCTTATCATTTTAGTGCCCCATATTATATTCTCTCACCTCTCTGTATAAGCTACTGAATTATTAATATACCATCCTCCGGATTTGATAAAATCTGTGATGAAAATTATCATAATCTTCTATGCCTAAAGACCATTAAATGAGTGCACATTAAACTTGAAATAAATTGCTTGAATAATTTTTGTTTTAAAATGTTCTTTGTGTTTGGAAGACTGAAATGCATATTAACAGTTTTAAAGTTATGGAACAACCCACTGAAAAACTACAGCTACAATGGTCATACCTAAGATTACGTCTCTACTGTCCATACTCAGAATAAACTTTCTTCACATGATCAAACTCATTTCCAAACTAAACTTTCCCAGTCTAGAATAACTTATTTCTGTGTTCATTAGATTAAAAAAAAAAAAAAAAGTGAAGAGGGAACAGAAAAAATCAAATGGACAAAACATCCTCTGATTTGCAGATATACAACCCCAGGAGAAACCAAACAGCTGCATAAACATTACCAAACCCATATTTGGCTCCTTCCCTCCCACATTTAAAGGCACGCAAAGCACCAGTTGAAATAATCATATATTTACTGATGGAGTAAAATGCCCTTGATTTGAATGCAATTCAGAATGAAACACCTTTTCACAGACGGGTCCTGTACCAGGGTACTGGTCTGGGTCTATGCTGGTATAATTCAACTGATTTCAAGACTAACATTGAGTAGAACAGCCAGTGATCAGGCCCAGGAAGTGAAGCTCTACTTAAGGTGCAGTCTGCTTTTTTCTAATTTTTAGGGAAACCATTACATGGGCTTACGCATTCAGCACATACTCTCTTCTGGCATCAGCAACAATCTGTTTTGTGATATTCTTCTAAGAGAAGCGTTAAGAGCCTCTGGGGTTTGCAGAGGTTCCAGCGTCTTAATAGCTGAATTAATAAATAGCTAGTCATACAGTACCACTGCTTCTTCCTGTGTTCTACAGTTCTTGTGATACTCCCAACTTTCCCTTATGTCAGCACCTACAAGTCAAAAGTTCAGAAATAATAACAGAGTACAAAAATGTGCCATCATTAGATTCATGTTTTGATAGAAAATTAATTTGGTGTTTTATTCATTCATTTGAAATAGTAACTACTGCCTTGGAGTGTATAAGGTGATTAATTTTCCAATATTTTCAGATCTATTAGAAACAACATAAGTGTTTTGACATGTCTAATAGTTTTACTCATAACCATTTTTTAGCTACGTGAGCCCTTACAAGCTAAAATAGTCAGAGCATTGATTTAAAAGCTGAGGAAGTATTTTATGCGTTACAGTGCATCACTGAAGATCTTTTGTTAACTCAGAGAGCAATGTGAATTATGCATCTGATTTTATTTCTTACTGTTAAACACAGCTCATTGGAAATGTATAACCAGCTCCTTTTAAGAATACAAAGCAAAAGCAATGTCATGTATTATGCTACAGCAGGTAACTCAGTGTCTTGGATAGGATTAGCCAACAGATTTATCAAGCAGCCTCTAAGGAAAGCAGAGTTCAAGTCTGGGCTCATCAATAATACATAAATAAACTGAACAATTAGGTACAAAGTGGCTATCTTGTCAGACAACTTATTAACTGATAAATGATATACTCACTGCAGACAGTGTAAAAAGAAGAGATATGTAAAGACAGGAAAAGAAGACCTGAAAAGAGAGAGGAAGGTACTGTGCTCTTTAGTGTTTTTGTGGACTTGGCGATCCTCTCCAACTCTCCAGGCCGAGCTGAGAGCTAGGATGTCTAGACAAAGACAGTTCACCAACCCTTCTCTCCTAGGAATCACTCAGGGGGGTTTCTGATAGCTGAACACAGATTTATGCCTCTGCTCTTCAACCAGTGGTCTGAGGAAGAACATATTCCACATTGCCAGTAGACAGCTACTACCAGCATCAACTTCAACTGTTTAATATGCAAGTTTTACATAAATAAACACTCATCGCCAGCGTGTAATGTCACCACTGGGCATTGCTATAATACGGCCTGACTACTGAGATGCACAAGTTCCTAGGAAAGGGTGGATGAAAACAGTCAGGCTTAGATCTGGCTTACACAACAACAACGTCTTGAAAGGCAAATCTGTGTTTGTAAATGTCAAAATATGAGACATTTGGTCCTTCTTTACTAACTATCAACAAACTCAATTCTGATTTTCTTTTCTGTGCTGGCCTGCACTTTTCAGACAGAAAACAAGGAGACTAGAGGTAGGAAGGGCTGTTGCTATTTTTCCCTCAGCCAAGCAAAACAAAAACCATCTTCATTTCATTTAGGATCAACAAGTAAGCAAGCAAACCTAGTCCAAATAAAATCTTTTCATATGCACATATCTACCTCAGCTCAGAAATTACAAACATTTGAAGTGCAGATTTCAGGATTTAACTCAGAATGAAAATAATATTTACCTAATATGATGTCTTTCATGCCAAAGTACTCCAAAGTGCTTTGCAAATATTGACTAAATACTGCCCTTAATCTGTGTTCAGCGCCCCTTGACTCCAGTAGCCCTTGTGAGGGGTATATGCAAAAGAAGGCTTCAGGCCTTGCACACTTCGCTAATGGAAATGTAAATTACCAGTGAAACACAGCCACTTCTGTAGTGAAAAGGGGACATTGCTCAGAAATACTTTTCAGTGCATCATAAAATTCAGGAATTTATGAATACCCTTGCTAGATGGACACGTAATGTGGATGAACTGAAGAGGCTGGCAGTGACTTCACTGCATGGTCATTATACCTCAGTTAAACAAGATGGGCGATTTTGAGACTACTTGCTGTTGTTTTACTCTAGTCTCATTTTAGTGAACAGTCCTTCCACTTTGCATCTGAGTACCTTTGAAAATGTGCTTTTATGTCTTGTCCAAAGACAGGCAGGGGAAACTGCTTCTCAGACCCAGAAAGTCACTCTGGTGGTTCATGCTGGGCCTCCCCAAAGTAGGCAGATGACAGCTGATGCAAGCACAGCACCTCCAGAAAGACTAGGGTGCAATCCAGATTAAAGGAGGCAGCAGACCTGGGCGGGAAAGACTGTGTCTTGCTGGGGGAGCGAAAAGGAAGGTTGTAAACAGAGGGAAGACGCGTGTCAAAGCTGAACTTCCAACTGTGGAAGCAAGTTTCCATGACAGGCCAGCTGAACTGTCTATATGATGCACGTACTTTTTCCTGCTGACTATAAAGGGACTCTAGGACAAATGTATCAAACTTAAGATGTGTAAAAGTTGTGAGATGAATCCTACCCATTGCACAACCATGAAGCAAACAGGATGGTATAAAGTGTGCACAACTGCTCTCCAGGACCAGATGTCCTCTCTGCTCCCCATCCCTGAGGAGCTAAAATGGCACCACTGAGGCATCCGTCGGGAAGCTCCAGCAGAATCCCGGTGCTCTGCTTCTCCTGGAGATCAGTGGTAGGGATTATGAAGGAGCCTAGGGACGGTTTTGCCCACTGTATTAAAGGATTCCCTTGCCTGAGGGAAACAGTTTTGTGCATGTGACACTTTTCCCCACAGTCAAAAATAATAAAGAGTAGGCTGGATCGTGCAGAATGGGTGCAGGCATTTCATACAGCACTACCCGCAGAGTCAAATTGGCAAAAGCAGTCATGAAGGGTCTTCCCAGTGAAGAATTTCCATGGTTGCAATCAATCTATGGACAGGCTGATGGCACTGCAGCATGAAAGTATGGCACCCCTGCCCACAAATCCAACCTATTATTTATTGGTGTGGACTGTTAGTGAAAGAAGAAACAATTCAGCACAACGTTTAAGAAGCAAAATAGATTTCTAAATTGCTATAGCATAATTTGCACCCAATTTATGATTTTTTGCAGAGCCATGAGACGCCTTGATCTGTTTCATATAAAACTTGGTTGAAAATATGTTTCTTAGAGTGAAGTATGAGGTGATAAAAATGTGATTAAGGTGTGCTGGCAATTTTATTTTGGCAACTTTATGCTGTGCTTTTGAATTCCAGTATATATAATGTTTGGCCCTTTCTTAGTTGATAGTCTATCAGCTGAAGTCTCTACATATACAAACATTAATAAACTCACAGACAATAAAATAAAAGCAGTCTAAAACTACATGCTATAATCTCTCTCTTTAAAAATAACTGTAGGAAATCATAATGTATAGTTTATAATGATGATATCCAAAGAATTTCTGTTCAGTGAAGCCAAAGGAAATTGCTTACTATGGAACTAAGAATGCGATAAAAAGAAAATTAGGCACTGGCCCTGAAGCTCAAAATCAGAGTAAATCACATAATTCCTCAAGCAGAAAAGGAGTCTCATTTTTCAGGGGAAAAAAACTCTCAGTGATGTTAAAACACAGAACTCCAAAACCTCATCAGAAGATACAGATTAAAAGTGAACAAAATCGGTTTCAAAACCCCCTAAATTGTAAACAACTTTCCTTAGAGCCCTTGCAATGATAAACCTAAAGTAATTGTGGGAATCACTTTCTAATTCTAAACTTGGACCTCTCTTCTCTATGCAGAAAATTCACCCCAGCCAGAGTACTGCTTTAATTAATACAGTTGGCATAACACTAGACATGTTTCAAAGCTTCTTGTCAGTGTGTCCCTGTAAATTGTAAGTGAAAATTAACCTTCAAGGGGTTACAGTAAACAAATGCTCAGTGGAAGCAGAAAAATAGAAATCTCAAAGTATAACTATCGCTGTAATATCTGTATGTGTGAAAATACTTTATCCTGTAACAAAGAATTAATCCATGAAAAGCTTCACTAAACATTTTCTTGTACTACTCACATTTATGGAAGTGATTTCTGGAGCCTTAAGGAGGGTTAATGCACTCTCAGACGATAATCAATGAAAACAGCATGACTTACGCAATCTGTGTTCTTTGTCAAATTTAACTAGTGTATCACTGCATAAGATCTTTTCGCTGACAGGAGCTTACTGTATGATGGAGATGCTGGAATCCTCCTTACACTGGTTGTACCTGGCGTGCTGTGCTGTGCCTGTACAATGATAAAACGAAAACTCGCAGGACAACCTCAGGCTATCCATCTCTGCTGCTGAGGCTAGTGGATGTGGCTCACTGAAGGTATGTAGAAATAGTTGTTTGCAGAAGTAAAATGAAAGTAAAGCAGAATTTGACAAGCACAGGTTACGTTAGAGTTATGTTACCCGAGTCCAAGAAAAAAACCCTTCAGTCTCTCAGATCCTTACAATTACATGACAATCACAGCTGATTGACTAGTTCCTGCCTATTATCACTCTGTACCTACAGACAAGGATTACTGCAGTAAGCAGTGTACCTAATGACTGGCAGAGCTTCCCAGTTTGAAAATATATGTTTAAAAAAATCAGAGTATTTCACTGACCTCACCCATTTTCCTTCTCTACTAGGAGAAAAAAATGAAACCCATCCCCACAGGTTTATGTTTTCAGGATCACCTTCTGCAAGCACAAACCACTGCTTGCCTAAATTGCCTGTGTAAAACAGATACACATTCACAGCCCTACCGCCTTACCTGAAGTTAGAGCATCATTTATACTTCTACCTGTCTGTGCCAGTTCACACCCTGAGTCCTTAAAGCACAAGGAAAACCATGCAAACAGAGAAAGTACATCCTTGGGAAGTCATGTGAGGCCAAAGAACTGCCTCTTCCCTGTTGCCCTAGAACATGCAGGAATACTTATGTAAGAAAATAATATTGTGAAAACTTGTAAGAAGATGTTCAAAGGTGCTCTTCATAAGGATTATTCACTTGGAAATTAAATTATTTCATATCAAACAGATAACAAACAGCTATTTATGACCTTGCAGTCAGTGAATTACAACAATCGAAGTGATTACAAAATTTTCAGCCTAAATACCAGTAAGCACTGTATTCATATTTAACTGTTCTGCAGTGTATCTTTTACCTCTTTAACCAAATCTAAAGGCTGCCATGAAGGTTGCATGTGCCTTTTTGGTCATTCTACTTCCCATCAGCATGGAGAACATCCCATTGTTCTCCAGCGATACATTCTTACGTTCCATACTTGTTCCAATATTCAGATAAAAACAGAAGTCAAGCAGTGAGTACACTTTAGGTAGAAGAAAGTTCAAAGCAGGAGATAGCTTAGGAATTGTTGCAAAGATAGTTACTAAAAAAGATAAAAAATGTCTTATCATTTTAAGCAAAATATTCTGAAGGATGTGATAAGGGCTTGTTAGAGAGGAGATGAAATTTTTCCTCTTCTAATCTGGTTAACATTTTCTGAAGAAAGCCACAGGGAGTGCTTATGTTTGGAATCTGCACAAAAGGAATTTTGGTATCTGCTACAGCATTTATCCTTTTGTGAACCATTACACAAGTATAACAAAGTAAATGAGTAAGGAATCATTGTGTGGTTTTATGGTGGGGGCTGAGAATTATTTTGCTGTATCTAAACCATTATTTTTAATCAATTTGTCCTTGACTGGTCTTGATGCTTCATTCCTCAATGGAGGGCGTGCAACTCTTCCCATTTCCTTGGAAAACTAATTTCCGCAAGAATGCATTCAGAGAAGGAGTTAAAACTCAAATACATTGAGTCGTATTTGGCCCTTAAAGTCTTAACATAGCACTGAAAGTGGAGTAGTACGACATGGCCAAAGTGTCTCCTTAAGTTCCATAGAGGGAGGAGAAAAAAAACTAAACAAAGCTCATGGGCAGGGGGAAGGTTAATAATAAAGGGTGACAGTAAGGCAAATGTTAGTATGATTTAATGGGTTCAGAAGTTCAGAAAGAAAAATACAGAAAAGGAGACCAGACATTCAAATTGAGCTTTCACATACCGTACTGCTCATGTAAATCTCTGCTATACAGTCATTAAGATTCTACAGTTAGAAAAAGATACATACTAGAGGCACACATTTCAGCAGCTGTAGTATCTGCTGCCTTTCTCCTTCTATGCATCACAGCATAAGCTTAGTTGGTCTATGTACACACACACAAATTACAGCAAATATTTTTCACATTGTACTAATAACTTCCATTGATTTTTCAGGAAATACAACAATATGACACATTTTGGAAGGATTGCATGTAGTTCCATTTGAAAATGAAGTCCTATCCATCAAAATACAATAAAATGAAATTTATAAAGGTTATATCATATTTATGCGTTTACTAAATATAAAAATCAACATATGGTGCAATGTTACCATATGTTTGATTTTGTAAGAGCAGATTTCCAATGTGGTAGTAGAGTTCCCCACAACAGATCATTAGCTTTGAATTTCCTTTAAGACTCTAAAGAAAAACAGCCAAAAATTATCCAAGTGTAAGAGAGATGCATGATCTATGGGTCATATCTACAATAGATAACAAGATATAAAATGGACACTAAAACGTGCATTTGCACAATGCATATATAATATGTACTTATTACAACTTAGTAAGTTCTCTTATTGCTCACAATACAGCAGAAGTGAGTGAATATTTTGTGATCTACTAGGTGTGTGAATTTGAAAAATACATCAAAGAAGCCAAAGTTCTGATATGAAACAAGAATTATAAAAAGCCTCTTTCAGAATAAAATAATGAGGAAATAGTCTTGTTGTTGTTGTTGTTGTTCAGTGAGAGATTACATGAAAGCCATAGTTTGATCTGGTCAATTTTGGTTTGGACCCCTGCCATGGATCACCTCTAATGTAGTTTAGATATTCTGCAGTAAATGTAAGTGCACTTTAAATTTAAGAATAAATTACATGCTGTCAAATATTTCACAGAAAACTGTTTTTATATATCAGAATTTTAAATATTTCTGCAGAAGCACTGGTGATCTGTTGAGTTACACTGCCGTACACCTGGTTCTGCTTGCTTTAAAAAGCACCTCATCTCCTTCTTCCTAACGAGATAAACATTGCCACTGGACAGCCAGTGAAAAATTTGAAATTCCATTCTTGGTCCTGTTTTTGATTTCCTTGTATGGACTTAGGTTAAATACTTTTTTTATGTCAATGTCAGCAAAATAATATAAAAATACAACATCAATCCCTATTTTGAGTGTTTTGTGGAAGACTTATTTTTAAATGCCTTTTGAAAGCCGTTTGATCTCTTCTGCCAAGCCATCAGAAAAAGAAGACAAATAAATGCAGAAAAAACCCTATTACTACTTTTACTTTGCTGTGAGCAGTGTCTAAAATGGCTATATTTATCTATTCTGATAATATGTAGGAACATCTGTAAAGTATTACAGGTGAGTGCATTACAGTTAATGTTTGAGAATTTAGGTTTGGCTAATTAAAGCTGGACAAACTCACGCTTAAGTGGTGAATGAAAACATCATTAAGTGAGAGACTGGAACATGTAATCTAAAAGGCAGAGCAGTAAAACTACAACCGACAAAAAGAAAAACAGTATCACCCACATAAGGAGCAAGTCACTCAAAAGTTGAAACTTGGGCATTTTCTCTTGGGGGTGTCTACCCTCTATGCTACAGAGTGGGCAAACAAGCAATGGAGTCACTTGAGAAAGGACCAGTTACGAGTGTAGCACAGGCAGACACTGTGAAAGTAGTTGACCATTCCATACAAAATACCATGAGGATTTTAGGAAACAAAAGAGGCCTCCATCACCTCATCTATGCCCTCACACAAAACTTAGCTTTAGGCCAGCTTCACTCTGGGTTTGTAAGACTAGCATTCTCTAAACTAAACACAGCCAGCTAGAGTATCATCTTCAAAAAGGGAACATTAAAGTCAGAGCAAAGATTGGCAGCTGGTTCCAAAATGGCCCCTGAGCCTTTCTGCTTGACTTCACTTACCAATAATTAATTCTACAGATCATAGCTAGAAGTGCTTCTTTAACTCTTGCATTTGAACATGCAACATTCACCAAACTGGAAGAAAAGTCATTACAACTTTGTCAAGTGTAACTTTGTTGGCATGATCGCAGACAAGGCCCTTAGATCTGGATCACCAAATCTACAAAAATATTTAAACTTTTTTTTTTTAGCAAGAAGTGTTCAAATCTACTGCCAAATGCTACCAGGGTAGATCATGAATCCGTTCAATGCTACCGCAGTGAGCAGAAAATATCTCTGCATCTTGTGTGCATGCTAAATGATTGGAAAGACTCCCACATTTACTTCTATGGACTTCAGATAAGGTCCAGAAAGGAAAAGAGACTAACCAGATTTGCAGGGGAAGAAAATTAAATTAATACTCATGGAGAATGGACTGCGTACAAATATTTTTTAAAACCGCATAAGAAACTAAACTCAAACGACTGGGTGAGAATTTACAGTTAAGCAGTGAAGAGCAGGGGAAATAAGTTAAATTCACCAGGAAATTATACTGACAAGTATACAAAAGGAAAATACTTGTGATGTAACTGCTAACTCAGAAGTAAGGAATCAAGTCAGATTTACTCTTCCAATGGGTTCTGCTTATAACATTTGGCTTCAAATTACAGATTTCAACATTGTCAAGTTCAGGCAGGATCATGCATTTTACCACCATCCACTTCAGTCGCAGATTTGTACAATTAACACTATCAAAAGCTTACAGATGTTGTTAAGCAGGCAACTGGCCATAAATCAAAAACCCCTTAGCTTCTAAGAATACAGTCCACAAAGAGCTAATACATATATGCTCTCTAGTGTACATACACGTACATATCCACTAAAAAAGCTAGTTGTACGCACTTCTCTGTCAAATTTACTCAATTTACTAATCAAAACATCTCTACTATTTCAAGCCTGTAAGGTTAACAGAGTCAATGAAAAGAAAACTGTCTTTTGTCTTCCTGCATCACCACCAATGACAATCATTCCATGTATTTTTTTTCAAAAGAGAAATAACAATGTTCAAAATAGAATGAAAACTAAAAAGAGCATGAAAGTGTAGAGCTGAAAGTTTGAGCCATTTCCAAGCTTTCTGATGTCTACCAGAACAATGGGTAATGTTAAATACTATTTTGCAGCAATGCAAATAGACTTACAGTATTCAACTTAACATCACTCCAGGTCCTGTTCAACTCTGGCTGGAGTAAGTGGAGTTTTACATCCCATCCCACCACCTCCTATTACAATGCACACACAACAGTGGCAAGCACAGTAGGCATACAAAGGACTATTTAGAAGTTCAGACCTTGCTTGCTGCCTGAACCTGGCCATTCTCCACCTCCAAGACAGACATGGAGGGTGACATTTGCTTTTGCACAAAATTTTTGAGGTAAACTGAGTAACTGTAATGTGTCCATTTAACATAATGCTTTAGCAAAAGCACCCTCCCTAATCAGCTTAACAGTTACAAAACCAGAAAATATGAACAAAAAAATGAAAGTTTCTTAAAAAGCTGTATTTAAAAACCTAACTTATATGGAGTTATTAAATTATTGATCCAGGGATGTTTTATTTGAAGAATGTCCACAGCAATTATTTATTCAGCAATTTGCTCATGTCATATACTGAATAAGGCTGCAATAGCTTCCTTTAGTAATAATCACTTAAAAAAAAAGTTCCAGGAATCTCTGGATTTCTAGCTGTCACTCACCTCTTCAGTTGGAAATTTACTGACTGGAATACTCGAGTGAAGAAAGACATCTGTGAGACACCTAAATTCACTGTATTTTCTTGTCACTAGTCTCAGGAATGTCCACAGTGGCTCTTGGAAATTCTTATTACTCTATTTAATTATTCCAGCTATTGAGGCTGGAATAAGATTCATGAAGTGTTGGCAATATAAAATATGGGTGGCAAGCTCCCAGAACCTGTACAGACTTGTCTGGGTTTGTATCACAGACACATTCAGGTTGGAAGGGACCCCAGTAGGGCATCTGTCCAACTTCCTGCCCAACGTAGGGTCAACACTGTACTCAGATCGAGTTGCTCAGGACTTTGATCAGTTCAGTCTTGAAAAGATCCAGGGATGGAGATTCCGCAGTATCTCCAGGTAACTGGTTGCATGGGCTTAATTATCCCCACAGAGAATTTTATTTTCTGTCTATCCAGTAAAAACATCCCATGTTTCAATTTATAAACAGTCTGTCTACCCATTGTGCACCTCACTAAAAACATGGCTCCGCCTTCTCAGAAACTCCCTTGTAGATTCTGGGGGGGGGCTGCTGTTAGGTACCCCAAAGCTACCTCTTATTTAGGCTGAATGCTTCTCACTTCCTAGATCTCTCCCTGACCACCTTGGTGGCCTTTCATTGAAATTGTTCAAGTTTATAAACCATTTCTCTACTGGGGAGCCCACAACTGGACAAGTTATTCCAAATTATTCTGTGCTCTAATGAGAGTGAAGAAAAATGGAATAACAACATCCTTTGATCTACTGGCTACAGGCCTGTTGATACAGCCCAGAATGCTGTTAGCCTCTCCCACTCCCAGGGCTCATTGCTGGCTTGTATTCAGTCCAGTGCCCATCAGGATCCCCAGATTGTTTTCATCAGCATCCCAGTCAACCAGACCCTAGTCAGCAAGTCCCCAGCCTGTACCCATGAAGGGGTTGGTCCAGCCCAGGTGCAGTACTTTGCATTTTGCATTTGTTGAATTCATGAGGTTCTTGTTGGACCGATTCCTCCAACCCATCTAGGTGCCTCTGGATGGTGATGCTGCCCCCAGGCATATCAACTGGCCTTCCTAATTTGGTGTCATCTGCAAACTTGACAATAGTGTACTCTGTCATCTCCTCCAGGTCTTTGCTAAAGATGCTAAATGGGCTAGGTCCCAGAAAAGACCCCTCAAGGCAGCGTATGAACCATTAACTGGTACACTCAGAGCCTGATGTGTCAGCCAGTTTGTCACACATCTAGCAGTCGACCCACCTAGGCTGTGAAGTCCCAACTTGAATACAAGGATGCTGAGAGATATCATGTCAAAGCCTTCCTGAAGTCAAGGTCAGAGATTCACTGCTCTCTTCTTATCCACAGATTCAGTCATTTCTCCACAGATGGCAAACAGATCATCAGGTATAATTAACCCTTGGGAGAACCATGCTGCCATTCCCAGGCACCACCTTCTCTTTCATGTGTGCACAGCTTCCGAACAGACACATTCCATGGTTCTCTCAGGAACCAAAATGACTTTAACCTGCCTCTTAGTCCTTTGTGTGGTCCTCTCACCCTTTTTGAAGATGGGTGCAACATCGCCTGCCTCCAGTCATTGGGAATCTCTCACAATTTACACAACCCTTCAACAACAATAGAGACTGGCCTCACAATGATATCTGCCAGCTCTCTTTGTGTCTTGGATGTTCCCTATCCAAATCCATGGACCTGTATGGCTCAAAATTTCTCAAGAGGTCCCTGACTTGATCCTCCTCTACTGCTGCTAAACCCTCTCTTCCTTGAATCCTGACTCTAGGCTCAAAGGCCCAGGAGATTTTGTCCATGAAGACTGAGGCAAAGGTAGCATTGATTTCAGGCTTATCTGCATGCACTTTCAATAAATCACAATTTAGCAGCAACCCCACATTTTCCTTGTTTATTTTTTTATTGCTCCGTCACTCCTTGCCGCTTTAAACTCTCAGTAAACTTAAGTTTTTCTCAACACTGCACACTTAACACCTCTTTTGAGATTGTGCAGCATAAGCTACCAAAGGTATCCAACAAATGCTAGAGATATTCTACAAAGCATTAATAATCAATAAAATATTTATCCGGAAAGTCAATGACTAGAACTTAGACAATTCCAAAAGGCTTATCATAAAACTGCTGAATCAAAAGTTTTATTACTCTCTGTTTTTCTCTTAAAAAACCCGAACCCTTAAACACAAACTGCAACAATTGAAATAAATGATGGGCAGGAAGAATTACTCTTCAACAAGAACACTTGTTCTCCAACAATTTTTTCTTGTGACTGCAACACTGCAAGTCCTACAGTTGGTTAGTATGTCTTCATGTAGTCATTGTACATGAGAGCACAAAGTCAAGACTTGGTGTTACAAGACACGTTACAAAGTAAGGCAGTCTGCAGCAATGCCAGTGAAATCATCAGGAATTCCTTCCAAATCTTTTGAGCACAAAGAAAGAAGGTGTACATTAATTATGTCATAGCTCCTACTTCATCTTCATCTCTTCTCCACAGGCTGGCACTGGATTTGTTTACTTTGGTGTTTAACTCTGATGAGAAGTGTATTTTCATAGCAATTTCTCAGCATAAAGGTATTGTGAAGCACACAGATCACTTTTGGATGAAACAAAACTGCCAGATGTACTGCCACTGTTAATGAGTGCTAGGTCCCTGGGACCAGCCAAATTTGAGCTGATACAAAGTCACACACCGCCAGAAAACAAAACACACCAATAAAATGCAGTAAGCCCATGCTTGGTCTTCGGCACCATCTGTTTCATTCCACAGACCTGTTCACCTGATGCTGCAGTTTTTGTTAGTGTAGCTCTAGTAGCTTAGTCTACTGCTTTAGACTAAGAGCAGTAAAGTTAAGGCATCCTCTTGCCACCCACCGTGGGTGGCTCTGCAGTGCTACAGGCTATCACAGAAATACGGATTTTCCATGATACCATCTCACTGCTCAAGATTACACCCAGGAAATATGCATCATGATGTAATTATACAAAGGTTTTAACATCAAGTTTTTGAAGTAGGTTATCTGATGTCTAAACACCTAAATCTGCTTTCCACTTAATATTCTCTGCTAAATTGCAGTTTGGGCAATGAAAATGGACGGTTTCATTGTTCAGAAACAAGACTGCTAGGGAAGAAAATATTTAATTATTTAAAAATATTACGCACTTTTTCTGTTTGAATCATGAAAATACAGGCTTTCATGTTAAGTTTGAGAAATAGCAATATGACAGTGGGTCTCTCCTGTATAAATAAAACATGCTGAAAAACAGAACAGTACGCATAAATTTAATAAGATACAGACCCCTGTAAATCAGCTCATTTCACATCCCCAAGATTTCATGAATTTGATATGTTGGGACTCAATAATACAAAATAATTCTTGGACTTGACACTATACATTCAATCCCAAATAACAAAGTTTTAAATTTTTCACATAATTATGCCAATGAAAATACAGGAAGCATTTGCTTCATAACAAAAACGTCTTCTTATGAACAATCTCTTGACAAATTTTATGGATTTCTAAATTTTCATTAACTATTATAGTATTTTTCTGTTCCTTTTTTAAAAATTTTTTTAAAGAAATTAACTGATTATGTATTGTAAAATACTTAGGTTTCAGTTTTGCAGCTCTGTTTTTCTGAAAGAGTGCAAAATACATATTTTTAATAATTAGTCTGTGGATTGACAAGAATATGCAAGTACAGTGTTGAAAAGTATTTTCTTCCCATGAAAATGCTTTCCACTGAAAGTGGAAACTGCACCCAAGACAAAATGGACCGTGAGGAATAAATTACAGTTTGGCCAAATTCAACATGCTCATTCAATCATCAACTCATTTACGCAGTATCTTTGTGCTTTTGCCAGTGCCACACATTTGCTTTCTAGTTAGAATTAGGTAGAATTAACTATGCAGTTCCCCAGCTTAACACACACGCTCGCTGCTACAGCTACTCTGAACGAGACCCATGCAATGGTTTGATCCTCATGTCCAAACAGCCTCTGCAACGGATGGGAATGCATTTATTGGTTTAGTCTCACCACAAAGGCAGGCCACCCAAAGCTGTCAAGGAGAAAAAAAATACATATTTGTTGGGGATGTTATTCAGCACGCTACAGAAAGAGAATCACCGATAGCTGGTTTAAAAGCTGGTATCACAATATTTGTTTAAATTATATGAGAATAATGCCATTGACAAGCCCTGAAGAGTAAATAAACGGTGTTGGAAAGGCTAGCCACAATGATCCCCTTTTTGAGTTCTGTAGTCTTGTTAGGATACTCGCGGGGCACATGCTGGCAGACCCCGAGACAGGATTCAGCTTTCATGAACAACCGTTCTTCAGCATTTTTGTTGTCTTCATTGAACGGCTCATCACTGTGTGAGACAGAAGTCTGGCAGAAAAATGCTATTCAGTTACTTAGCTATGATACATTAATGAATAAATCCAGGTCAAAGAAGAGGAAATTATTTATAACCACCTTCAAGACCTAACAGTAAACAAGCCTTGTCTGAATCTAGAACTGCAATTCTCACTATAGTAGACTCGAAAAATGTAGTAAAACCGAGCGAACTATTAACTTGCAAAAAAGTAATAGCTCGTATTTTGTGTGCAGATCAACCTGTAGAAGGGGATGAAATATACATTTTAATACTAATTAATTTAAATGAAGACAAGAGCTTGTGGGGGGTGGTGAGTCTGAAACAAATTTTGTGTGATCACATTAACGACAGCTTTGTGAGCACTCTGTGCACAAGTGGCTGACATCTGAGCTGTAGTCCCAGCTCTGCTAAAAATCAGATTGCACAAATACTGATTTATCACATATATTAATCTGGTGAGATTACACTTTTCTGTTTTCTACAGTAATAATCAACATTGTGAAACGCTCATCTTTATTAGCAAGAGTCACTGGAAGGTCTTCTCTCTCCTCAGAAAAGAAGGGAGAGCGCGCCGACTTTGAATGTGAACCTTTAGCTTTGGCATAGGCTAGTATGTGACTAAGTGGTACCCTTTCAATTTAATTGGCATGTGGAACAGCTTCCTGAGCATGGAGCATGCTCAAAAAGGAATATTCAAAAAGGAATATTCAGAATCAGAGTAAATTCTGTGTCCCCCCCAATCTCAAACACCCACACTAAACAGTTATTTTCAAATATTTTAATGTAAAAATATGAATAGTTTTACTGGGGATTGTGTGACGCTAGAGGAGATCTCATAGAAATACTTAAGGAAAAAGAAATAATTGGCCAAACTACCTGTTTTTTTTCATAGTTTCTCCGTTTAGAGAACAACCACTAGCAAAAAAAAAAAAAAAAAAAAAAGTATTCCTAATTGGAAAAATCACTACAGTGACTGCTGGAGATGATGTTTCCCAACTCCTGTACAGCAACTGACTTTTTTAGCTGAAAGAGATCTCCCAGTATAAGCCAAGGTTGATGACAACAGAACTGTATGATGATAACTTCGCACTTCAGCATTCTGAGATCAATGCACAAATGAAAAGAAGGATGCAAAGTACATTAATTTTAGCTTCCAAATATCCCTAGAGCACCATATTTGTGTTTCCAGGCATTCATTTTTTTTGTGTGGATATTTTTTATTAAAAAGGACAAGCTTTTGTTGAAGAAAATATGCGAATCCACAGTTCGTTTTGTCTATAAAGGTTAATATGAAAACCAGGAAAAAGCATCTGTGTTATGGCACTGAAGTTGGGAAACACGGACCTAGAATCAGAAGGATAAACCTTCAGGTAGGTCCTATTTCAGGGCTTGCTACTGTGCAAGCTCAGCTTGGCCAGGATCAACCCCCAGCTAATGACAGACACCTTAGGCAGGCTGGGGAATGCCTAGCATAGCGGAGGAAACAATTTATATGCTCTGCTTGTAGGGATTTGACACTTTCTGTGTAAAGCTGCATCACATTTTTGCCCGTCTGTCATGAGCACCATGAAGGCTGCAAGTTCCTCAGGGCAGGAACCTGTTAAACACTTAGCACAACACAGGAGCTCCATGGTAATAATTACCACCGCTATTAAATGCACTGTGGCATAGCTGTTTCAGTATCCTTACTGTAACTCGTATTTCTGTAGGGCTGTCAGTATAATAATGTTATACCGAATTGCAATAGTGAGGTTGGGGAAATGTGAGGAAATGCTCTATCAGTTTCCCTGATCTCCTGCAGTGCTCAGCAGCACTTTTGACACCAATAATCCACGGCCACACCGCTGCCGAGAATGAGAAAATGTGCTCATGCAATTAACATGTGACATCATACGGTAATCACCCATCAGGAAAACTCTTAGCTTCCATGCATATTGTGACAATGACTGAAAAGCAAACACATTTGCTCCAAAAATTAAAAGCACCAGATCTCTCCTCGTGCAATTTAACCACCTCCAGTTCAAATTGAAATCACAGTTCCATGCTCCATTTCTCCCTTGTGGAAGACAACTCTTTGATGAACTAATATAGGTAGGAGTCACCAGCTGAGATCTAGACATGAAATATCTCCCTTATACTCAGACTTTCGCTCCATGTATACAAAAGCGGGGAAGCATACTGACTTTCCAGAAGCATCCCTTAGCTCTCTCCGCGGTCTGCAGCCCCACGCGTGGCTGCGGAGAGGACTGGCTGAGCGGATGGAGTCAGCCCCAAAGGTCAGGGACCATAACAGCCCTTCTCACGTGTATGAGAAACTTACACTCACTGTGAAGACACTGCTCTGATGGAAGTACTCGAGGTGCAAAATAAGGAAAAGGAATCCTGCTGCAGAAACTCACGGATCTTTTTGAACCTCAGGCTCTGTTGCCCTCCATCTTAGGTTCTTCTGGGTGGAACATGTGGAACTAAGAAGCTGTAAAAAAGTCCTTTTTCTTTTAAGGACATTTTTCAATCAAAATTTTGATGTGTGTCTCAACACCTGCATAGATCAAACCTGGCTCATTGCTTTTAATACAGAAGTATTAATAAAATCCTAAAAAGCAATTTTCTGTCCCTTATTTACACAAAAATTCCTACTTATACTGGTAGACTTTCCACACACAGAATTCAAAATGTGAAATTGAACTGGTACTTTCTTCTATGCTTTCGAGAGTGCATGACTACATAAAGAAACCCCTCCACACACAGAGAATATTGCATATATGCAAACTAAAGTCTTATGTGGCTTTTTTTTTTTTTTAAGAATAAAATAAAAATTCCAGGTTTGTAGATGCTAACTGATTGATACATTTTCCATTTAAATGTAAATTTGACTTTTTGTTTTAATGGGATGACAAGTACTTTTCCCCAAATTTTTCAGACAGTATCATTCTGAAATATGGGAGACGGTGGGGGGATGTCTAGATTTGCTTGGTATAATTCTTAGCAAGATAACCTTGATGCATTTTCTTTTATCAATTCATCCAAGTTTTTTGATCATTCATTTCAGTAAAGAAAATGAAGTGTGTTGTACACCTTCCAAATTAAACAGTCTAAGTAAAAGAGAAGACAGTTTACCCATAGCTATTTGTGCTTAGGGGGTGAAAAGGGAAGTGGATTTTGCAAAATAATGATCTGGTAGTGTAAAATACAGGGCAAAAAAAAAAAAGAGAGTTCAAGAGTAGCATTATAATGACCAAAATTCACTATGTGTTTTTTATTATGTCAGAAAAAACTCTTTTAAGAAATGGAAATCACTACATTCTATTGATTCATGCACAGAATCTTCAGACATAAGTCATCAGTGTTGACACTTTCAAATACATAAAACGTGACATCTGTTCCTACAAATGCACTACACAGGCTGTAAATCATCAAAGAGAAAAACAGTTCAATGTCATTTCAGCCACTGTAAGCTATGGTTTACAACTGAGAGATAAAAATAGTCATACTGTCTCTATGACATCTAAACCACTTTTCTATTGCAGTATTCTATGTTCTAATTTATCTTCGTGGTTGAATAACACACAATCAATTGTAAGCAACTAGTGTAGTTTGATTCCAGTCAACAGCAATTTTCTCCAGCTTTATCTTTTTTCCCCCTCACTGCACTGACTTTAAGTGCTCTCCCAAACCCACCCTTTCCCATGCAGTGTTTTGTGGAGACTCCGAGGACTTAAATTTGTCATTTCGAATTGTGAAAATACAAGAATAAGACATAACTTATATTTAATGGTTTCCAAATACTTATAAAATCCTTTTTGATATCACCATATCTGCATTCACACTAATGAAGAATGTATATATGCATTTCTCAACACTGATACCAGGGATCACTGTACTAGGTATTTTTTCCATGCATCATTCCTCACCAAAGAAAACAGTATCAAGTATCTTGATCCTTCCTTGAAAGAAATGCAAAATTGCCTCCTAAAGCTACTTTGTCAACTTAATTAGTATTCAAGCCAATATTCAATTTGCATAAAGAACTAAAACAGTTTTTCAAATCTTCAGTGAATTACTTCATTTAATTATGAAGTGAGAACATGACTATCACAAGTGGCATATTTTGTTATTATTAGTACCTAAGAGATCACAACATGCATTAGGATTTAAATATTTTTTGTACATGATAAAGCCCAAGGAGGTAAATTATCTTAACCACTAGTATTTAGTATTAGCTTCTGCAGTAGAAATGAAACATTTATATGACTAATGAGAATGCAAGGAATAGACAAATCACCATGACAGGTGACGTAATGATCTCTCAATATCCCAGACCTGGGGAGCTGCTAGCAAGCTGAAAGCAACCACAGGGCAATAAATTACAGAGCCAGAGCCCAGGCTGAGCAGGAAATAGTTTTTCCCATTTCCAGGTTGCATAATCTTCCTAATGTACATGAAGATAAATTCATATTCCCTTCAATTTTGTTTTACTTTACTGTGAGCCTTGTGTGGAGTTCTCTGAGCTTGCCCCCTTTGCTGGGAAGGACACGAGCCTTGCACTTGGAAAGCCAGTGTCCAAGCTCTCACCGTCAGACTATTAGACAGCCTGGAATTGATTTCACATGCATGCAGTCACCAGAAGTATCAAAGTAGCCTTCTCACACAGAATTTCACTCAAGCTATGATACTAATGCAAAAAAAAAAAAAAAAAAAAAAAGTTTTACTAATGAATTGGTTAACAGTTTTCCAATGACAACCGGTTCTTAAAACAGTCTAAACGCATTGGTCCCACTGTGAGTTTGATATGAATGTTATGAGGGGTTTTGTCACCCTCCCTTCCCCTGCAATGGACTGTTTCTTGAATTTTACTTCCTTAAGCCATTTTCTAAATGTTAACATCACCTCTCACTTATTCACCAGACAGGTGTACAGACCTTCTAACGGAGCAGGGAAGTCATCCCCAAGCTGCAAATTGAAGAGTTACGTGTCAGATACGTACATCTGTGAGCTTGCCGAAACACAGCCCTTAAACAGTTCACTTCAGGGGTGCTCCTGGAAATATGCCCAAAAGCCAATACAGCGTGAGCGGTACTGCCTACCCCGATCTGCTGTCAGAAACACCCCTGGTTTGTTTGCTCTACCTGTAGCTGACCCCAGGGACAGTCACTGTGTTTTGTGGCCAAATGTGCTACTTATCCCTCAAACCATATACTGGTGGCCATAGGGCATATTCTGCTGCATTACTGGTCTCATAGCAAACTCTTAGCACTATAGCACAATGTTTTCCTGCATGTGCTATGATGTACACTGCCCCATGATTTTGCCTCCCTACCCGCGTAACCTCTACAGCCTTCGCATGATACAGCTATTGCACTTTGGTTTTATAAATCCCAGCTCTCAGATATATACTTCAGGGATTCGGCTGCAGCAGTGTCCAGAACTTCTGCTATTTAGTATGTCTTTCTTACTAAATACTTGCTTGTACATTCCCAAACTACAGTGCTTTCAGCCAAGAAGCCTAGAAAGCTAAATCAGATTTCAGACATTTGCACCAGAGGTTCTTTCCAACTCTCTAACATAGTCATATGGTCTAGCTCATAGCAAGATTAGAAAAGCAACATTTTTTCACACATTTGCACATAAAACCTTGAGTTGTCATGTGCATGTGCACATACACATACATAACCATAAAGGAAATGAAGGCGTGTGTATGTGTGCGCATGCATACACATAAAAGTAGATAAGCAGATCTTATCTCTCTCCACTGAAGTGTCTCTTTTCTTTCCAACTGCTCCTCTGCTGAATGCTTCTTGAGGACATGCAAAGTGTTCTCAGCTCTTGCTGAAACTCAGTAAACACTGGAGGGACACTCAACAGGTTCAAAATATCTGATGCACAGACACACATACAACTGCACCGAAGAGAAAGCACCATTTAATTTACGATTGTATAACAGGACAGATCTGTACCTGAAAATATTTATTAACCTGATGAATAGCCTGCTTTTTTGAAAGCTAATCTAACTATATAATACATTCCAATAACATATATTACACCTCCGTATACACCTCACCTCTTTGCCTATCTGATAATATATTGTAATTGGACATTTTAAAACATTCAAATACTAACTTTAACATCAGCAGAACTAGTAGCACTACTGTAAAACTTCCTTTACTTTCACTGGAAAAAAATACCATCTGTCTGAATGTTTGCTTCTATATTTGACTGGACATCACGAATGCGTAGTAAACACCCTCTTTCATGAGGGACAGTCCCAATGGCATTCTTGAAGTAAAATACCTATGTTTTTTTCCACTTTGTAGCTCCTGAAAGTTTTCCTAGATGGATGAATTTCAAAAGATTTTATAAGTCTGCTCCAACAATTTCCATAAATATCCAGAATTTCCCAAAATTTAGATGTTTCAAACTCTAACAAGCTGGTAAATATCTTTGAGGGGGGCTGAATGAATTTAGAAACACCAGTCTTTAAGACACCCCAGTGATTCTGGAAATCTCCATCTAACACTGGATCTGTGAAAATGCAAAAGCATCAAAGAATTCACCAACCTAGCCTACAAAAATAAATCCTCTAATGTCACCGGCTTCAGTAGTTCCTTCCTAACATGCAATGTTAAAAATTATCTCTGAATTCATAGAGTAATGCAAAAGTACTTTGCATTATTGAGTCCCTCATTGCTTGCAAACTTATTTCCATGGCAAATCCTCCTGTCCGTAAAGTGGAAGAGCAATTCTTCCATACGCTGTTCCATTTGCAGCTAGTTTTGAACAACAACTTATTTGGAGGAGTGCGCACACAGCTGTGTCAGAGAAAAACTGAACGAAGAGACTGTTTCTCCTGCATGAACTCTGGAGCCCAATTACGCAGGAAAATCTCCCCACCACCTTCATTAGGAGAACTCGGTGCCTTGTGGCAAAAGGCCAACAGCAACGCTGGGCAGCCTTCTCCTGCCTGTGAAAACTAACTGATGCAAGTAATCCTATTGTGGCCAAGGCGCTTACTTGCAGAAGTAATTTGTTCAATGACAAAATAAAGGCTGAACAGTGAGCCATCATGTACAGGTGATGGGAAATTGAGGATAAAAAGCAAAAGGTATATCAAATGTAATTTATCTATCATTACAGGTTATCTTTATTATTTCCATTTTGTTGCTGCCTTGGTAGAACTATCATATAACTGGAGAAACAAATTACTATGTGACAAATCTATTAGTGTATAAAAGGAGATGTTTCTTACAAGTACTTAGAGGAATACACAGTCCTCATGCTATACACTGAACTCCCACTGACATAAATGAAAGCTTTACACAAAGAGTAAATATAGAATAGGTTCTTCACTTTTCATGCAAAAATCTGCAGTTGAAGAAATATTTTACCTAGCACAGAAAATATTATCTGACTGGGAGCACCTGGGGAACAGACAACTCACATCTGAAATACAAGAGCTGGTATGCAACATAATGGCTATTCTTTGCCAGTTCATAATATAAGCATTCAGATAGGCACTATTTACACTAAAAAGCATTATTAATAGATTAATTGTAATTTAAAAATGAATTTCAGTGACTTCAACATTTACTCCACATTTGTTCACCCCCTTATTTGGATGATAAAGAGTACTGCCAGTACTGATTATTTTTTCACAATATAAATCCTTGGGCAGATGATTTAGAATGTGGGTTTTTGATTAAACAGATAAACTAAAGGAAGTTTGGATTTTATGTTTATGTGGCAGTAGTTGTGTACTTTCCAGAAAAAAACCCAACTTCCTTCAGAACTTAAGTATCTCAAATGATATCTCAAACAAAAAAAATGCTTACTTTGAAAATAGTCCTACATCTAACAACTTTATGCACTGAATACTTACTTAATTTTCCATCTGTCAAAACCATGTGGAAAAATGAAAGAAAGAAAAAGTTATATTGTTAGTAAGATGTGTAACGGTAAGAAAACGGATTCTTTGTTCTTTATACCACTGCAACAGGTTCAAAAATCTATGCAATAAGAAAGGATGGTTTCCAGTGAAAGACTCATGAAAGAACCTCAGCTATTTGTCTTTAGCGATTTCTAGCCCATTTTTCTCCAAAAAGCCTTGGTATCATCTCACCACATTTCCTCATGCAATCACATATGGCCATACAAACAGAGTATTTCTCTCCTTGAAACCTGCAATTTGCTGTGCCTGTGTGAGCAAAGATCTGGGCTCTTCACAATCCAGCCCAGTTAACCCACCCTTGGCCTCCCTGTAGCTGAGTTGTGTGTAAATGGGACACCATGCCCTGTGCTAGGCCACATCGCAGAGCCCCAAACTGGACGCCTGTTCCAGGCTGCCCAGTCTCTGTGGGAGATGACCTTCGTTACTCAACTGGCAGAAGCCTTTAATACATTGCAAGCCTGCTGCTCTTTACTCACTCTGCATTTGCTGAAACAGTCTGAAAACTAGGAAATGTGGACAGCTTTATATATCTTGACTACTGTTGGTTGACCTGAAGTATTTCACGCCAAACTTGATGGGCACGCTCTTGGCTTCTTTGGCAACTGCTGTTTTCTTTCCTTTCTGTATTGATGTCCTGCTGGCACCAATGAGACACCCATAGTTTAATAAAAGCATGGTGATCACACATCTGCTTTCGCTTGCATTAACAGCTCTGCCTAGCTGTCAAGATATGGAAAACCTGTTATTCCTAATTCAGTATCTAAAAATTATATAAGAAACAAATTTTAGTTTCATATGTGTATTGGTGCCAGTGGTTATGCTTGTATTTGATTCTGAGGGAAAATCTAAGATCACTTACTGAGGACTATCAATGACGCTCCCAGTCTTATAAAAGGACCATGGTCGGCATACTCTCATCCATCCATGGAAGCTCAGTTTCCATGTAATAAAGCTACTATGTTGTCAAACTTAAGACCGAGTTTATGGCTGCTCGGAGGTGATTACAGATAATTTTTGAGTCTTTTGGGTATATTTTCATGATAATGTGACTTGGCCACTGCAAAACTTTCGTTTAATTCAGTTTAAGACTACGTTCTCATAGGGGTTTAATTACCTATTGATCTCAGCTGAACTGCTGCCCATCACCATAGTAGACACCTTTTGTGAAAAATCAATAGCAATATTAAGTCTCTTTTCGGTGTAAAGACTCTGACTGGACTATGGGCTAAAGAGGTTTGTTTTCCGTTTTATTGTTCTTACTCAGATTTTTTCAGCTGGATGTTTCCTTGAGAACCGCACCTGAATCCAGAATCTGTTAACCATACAAGCTGTTCCTATTAAAGCCTCATTTGGATCAACAACACTTCTAAACAGTTTAAAATCTGCAGTTCTGGACCTGACAATTTCAGCCACTCCTGGTTTGATCTGCCTTGAGATTTCTACACTACAAACCTCCAGGAGAGAGGAATGTATGTGGTGCTGTACACCAGGGCAGTGAATTATTCTATACATTTTTAGTGGGTTTGTACCATCTGAAGCCAATTCTGAGTGAGAAGCATTCTTTACCTAATCCAATTTATTTAGTCAGACTAAGCAAGAAAAATGAAGTCATCTAGAATTTTTTGTTTGTTTGTTTGGCTTACATGATTAAGGAGAAAGGAATAGAAATGATATTCCTTTTGGGAGTAAATTCAATTCAATAGTATTGAACAACTTTTATGAATTTCAAGATATCTTTCAGGAAAGCGTTCCTTATACATTTTCATTTATCATTTTGCATTTCTCTAAAACCCTCTATTTTTAAGTTACAGTGGCCCAGAAATTGCTTTAAACCAAAACTATAACTTTTGTGAGGCTCATTAAATTGTAAAATACATTCTTCACTTTTGTTTGTAAAACTGATAGTAAGTTTTTAGTATGGGTACTAAATTGTTCTCGGTGCCCAACAATATTTTACTGGATTTTCTCTGTATATGAGTGATGAAAAACCACAAGTGAGTTCAGCTATGAGATCTTTGTTAGAGAAACTTTACTCCCACAGAGCAGTTTTGCAAAAATTCTGACATTCTCAAAGTTTAATGTTCAAATATCTCATTATAGCACTTCTGACTCTGCTTTTTCTCACATCACTGATACTCTTGCTATTTCCTGGCACCCATGCTTAGTAGTTTTCATACTCTTAACTTCCTAATCTCTGAGCAGGACAAGAAAGCAAAAACACAGATTAATTTCATGTAGGCTAAAATCTCAATCCAATTGATGGTACTTGAAAAAGCAATAGGAAAAATACAAACATCTAGATTTCATCAGGGAAATAATCCTATTTAAACAAAAAGCTTGGGAAGGATCAGCAAAAAACCAATGGTGAATAAGGAAGCGAACGACCCTGTGGCCGCTTTAACATTTGTATGACAATGACAAATAGGCACCAGGTAGTCTAGGCTGTATTCCTAAAATTCATTTCACACTTGCTTTTAGTTTTTAGGATTACTATTCACTGAATGTGCCCAGAAAAAAAGCAGCTTGTTATTACACGTAACAGTTGCACGGTATGGCTGAATGGTGCTACAGCACTTATAATTACATATGCACAAACATGATGGAAATTAGTATTACTGTAGATATCAAAAGCAAACAGACCTAATTAAAGAAATAACTGCAACAAACCCAGATGCAACCCAAAACAAAAAAGGACAACTCTAAATCTAATGAATCCTTTGAATATTAATTACAGAATTCCTAACAATACACCGGGAAAGCTCTCTTGGAGAATTCAGTTTACTGTTTAACAGTTTCTGACTAATTTTATTAACCTGTACATCTGAGAGGATCAACCCCCTCTGGGTTTAATTAGAAGAAAATTCAATTTAAATCTAAATGTCAACAGTGGTTACTAATTATGGCAGGGCCCTGGACGAGACATCCAGTCTGTAATCAGGCGGTTCTCTGCTAACAATTAACAGTTTCTTTCTGAGTTATGAGTGCATTAGGATTTTCCCTTTTCTAAATAAATATGATTCAGCATGGGACACGACTAATATTAAGAGCACCTACTGCTAGGTGCAGACATGCAGAAGAGGTTGCCAAATTAAATTACAGAGATTTCTCAAACATATAGCTGAATAATAAGCAGCTACAAAACTAGGTCAGGGTCGCAAGCAGTCGACCACATCCCCTCCCCCCCACATGCAAAATAAATATACCCACTATCTCTGAATAGAAATCAGTCTTTTGTTATGCCCTTTGTCAGGAATACGTTACTGCAAAATGATATTTATTTCCACAGTCTTCACAGCTGTGAGCAGGGCTGAATTAATCTTGCGAGAACTGATTTCATCTTCAATTTCATGTTTATGATTATAAAATGTAAATGTATTACTTTAAAGAAGAAGAAGAAAAAAAGACGGCAAAAGGCATAGATGTAAAAAGGCAGCTCTTTACCTACTGCTTTCACTTGCCCTGTACTAATGAAGCGAATAGCCAACTAACTCTTAAATAAAACCAGACGTTACAAAAATGCATTGTAGAAAATGTGTAGAAATACGAAAACTGGGGAGACGGCTAAATTGAAATCATTTGAAAATCTAAGCTAAGCAGCAAATAGGTGACTTCAGACAAGAGAATTACCAGAACACAGAAACATGACCAAAACTAGGGTGAGGATAAAGGGTTTAGTCATTTAACTTCAAACCAGCCCCCGCACTCTCAATGCTACTACTAAGGACAATACCGAAAATGCTGATTACAGCTGAGCATTGCTATTTCTCAGCTTGATGATAGCTCTTTTCAAAAATTACAGTAGTGTCTTCTGAACCATTTCGTTCTGATGACCTACTAATTAATTACTTCCATACCCATAAAGTAACCGTGCTGGCTTTTGTGGAAGTTGTTAACAAATTTGTGTCATTTCACCTTCAGACTTACCAACCATTGTGCTCAAATACTCCAAGCAAACACGTTTTGAGATTTGTTAGCGGTAATTTCTGAAAATGACTGTTTATGAGCAGGAAAGCAGAAATCAGAGGAAATTTGTATGGAAATACAGAGGCAGTTCTATGCATAGTTTTAGTTGCTGTGGTACAGCCATAGCAATCAAACATGCTGGTCTTGGGCTGCTCTTTGCTGAACAGGAAAGCTGTTTTCTTTCTATGCTAAAACCTAAAACAAAATAAAAAACCCCCAACAACCCTCTTTTGTGGAGAAGAGGTTAAAAGTTATGCATTGGACATTATTTTAATATTTTCTTTGCAACATTTCTTTGACCAAAGGCCACCAAGTGGCAAATGAGCACACTAGCATCATTGTTGATAAATGCTTATTTAAGATACTGTAATTACAGTTTCAGATACCTTCTTAGTAGTGAAGACATACAAATCACTTAGGAAGATGTGAATGCAGTACTTTAATCTAATTTAGACTTACATTTATATTTTTCAAATTAAACCCTAAACCTAAAATCCCTTATGCATGTGCTTGACTTTAAGTCTGTAAACAGTTTTATGCCCCTCCCAGGGCTGCTCATAGAATAAAAAATAAGTATATATGTATATATGTATGAAACGCTTCTAAGTGTGTAAGGGCCTTGTAAGGCTTTCCTGAATAGTGATAAATCGAGCACATCTCAAAATTAAGCATCTGCTTTCCTCTATATCTGAACCAATGTGCCATTTTTTCTCAATAATGAAAGGATTATGCACGTTTTAAAGTATAATGCAGAATATGGCTCTTAAAACCTTATGATGGAGTGGTTGCAGAAGATGTTCTACAAACGTAGCACTTGAACCTGACAAGAAAATTACGCAACCATGACTACATTTGGATGCACCAGCTCAGATTAACCACATGCTCTCCACACACACCAATGCCTGTTGATACTGGCAGCTATCTATACAAATGAACTTCAGCAGTCAGATTGAAAGTGGGTGTTTTAAGCCTATTTTTGTCACAATGAACGTTAGATACCTGGCCTCCCTTGCACCACTGACTCCACCCCAGCTCTTCTACAAATGTATGCCTTTCTCCACCAAGAAAAAAGGGAATCAGGATACCTCAGCTCCTAATCTTGCTGTCTGAGTAAGTGTGTGAAATTAGGCAGGACTGATAGAAAGAAATAATTTCCAACTGACCTCTGAGATTGTTACTCAGCTCCTGACGATGGAGGGTGGAAGAGGGAAGAAAGGACAAGGGACTTTCCTCCCTCCCTGCTTAAGCTGTGTACAGAAAAAAAAAAAAAAAAAAAAAAAAGAAAACAAAAAATCCCCAAGATGAATTGGGCCAAAGATGGACTGCCCAGAAGAAGGGTGACTCAGCACCTAGAAGCAGAGGACTTGGGGCCCTGGTCCCACTCTCCCACCTCTTTATTTCATCCAGAATAACTCAGGAACTCCAAGCACCAGTGAAAATCTATGATTTATGTGATGTCCTTTCTTCATATTTGTCAGCAAATGGATGTTTGGTTTAGGGGAAAAAAAATCAATTTCGTAACTGAAGTCAGCCCCCCCCACCCCCACCCCCGGGGTATTATTACACTTCTCGGGTGGTTAAATTCATGCATCCTTCAGTTTCATGCCTTGTAATACTTCCTGAGGCATGTAACAGTCACCCAGAAATACTCTGCTGGCTGTGCTTTCTTATTTGGTTATAATCTTTGTGTGAAATTTTTGGCCTCTGTGAAGTCAGCAGAAGTTTTGCTCTCAACTAAAATGGGGCAGGGCTTCACACTTCATGTTTCTAAAATACTCTCTGTTTTCAGTTCCTTTAGTTTTTCTGTTTTATACTACTATTGCTAAAATTGCAAGCTGTGATAACCAATAATGTAAAGGATTTTGTAAGATCAAAATTTCAACATTAAACCACAAGCTAAGGAACGAAAATAAACACTTTGATTTTCCGCCATGCATGCTACAACATGTAATTTAGAAAAAAATATCAAATCACAATTAACATGGTACTTTTTAGCCTTCATTAGGCAATGGCAAGTGTCTCTATGTATTTTCCCATCCCTGAAAGAGTCTACTTCTTTCTCCACGTTCAACTGAAGTTTTAGTTGAGATCTTTTGATAGAACCAAAAAGGAAGTTCTTTTAACCACAGCTCAATAATAAGGTGAATGGAAAAACAGTTGGTTTCCTTCTGCTTCAACTGTTTACCTTGATCTGTTTTAAGCAAAGAGAAGAGAAAGAGAGAGAGTCTGTATATATTCTTCATTACATAACAACCACAAGTTAAACCAAAAAAAGCCCCCTGTAAAATACTGTTTTGTTCTCATGATTGAACTTCTAAAGTTTTGATTTTTCTAAGTAATTCAGCTTGCACCTCAAAACAAGAGGATGAAGAACTTTAACTTGGCACGTAAAAGTAAGGCTAGAGGACTGCTTAATGCATGGCCAGAAAGTGTAGACCTACAGCAAAATCATTGTAAACAAACAAACAAAACTAAGGAGAGCTGTAAGTTGTTCTGTGAGCAGAAAAGAGAAATTAAAAACTACAGTGATGTGTTGGTGGAAGAAAATTTGACATGATTTGGTAGGACTGAAACCTGGCATGGCAATTCACATGACTGAAACTTATCAGTAAAACCTAAATAGGAAAGACAGCCAGGAGGGGCGAGAATGTGGGACTCCACATTCAAGGTATCATCATTTACATAGTTAAGACTTACAGGCTAATTCAGGATAGTTGTGCCTGATTGACAACGATATCAGGTCTCTTATAGCTGCCAGCACAGATGAGAAAATAGAAGGAGCAGGCCTCTAAAAATTACTTAGAAGTACGTATAAATACGTAGAAAATCACATGGGTTTCTGAAGACATAAGCTCATAGACTTCTGATGTTACTGATAAATTATTTTTTAAATGTCTAAAAATTACAGATCTATTCCCAACATAAAAAGTAAACCAAGCAACTTTAAAATCATCCTGTACTACATCTCAGTGCGATAGATAAAAATAACCCGATCATTGCCTAAAACTGGCGATTGCCTATGTTAGAGCATTCCAAATGAATTTCAGTTACAATGTGCATGAAGTATGACGTATATTTTTTTCTCTGTAAAAATCAGTGTTCCCAAATGATTTTAAAGACACTGAAAACAAAACTGAGTAAAGTAGATGTTTTATTGCAAAAGAATACTGAAAATCAGACTATAGAAACCACACAATCCTGCAGTCATGAAAGAATTTTTTTTTTATGAAAAACCATCCGAGCTGAGACAAAAAGTAGTTGGAGCAATTTTTTCTTTCGTATATGGCAAAAGTGAAAATGTGGAAGCTTACAGAAGTAAATGCAAATCAGCAGTTTAGAAATGCAGACCATTGATTACAGAAGCCAGCAATCTGAAGAAAAAAATAATTTCTGGTATGGTTAAATAGAGTCGTGAACCAGTGAAACCTGGGCAATGGCACAGCTCTGGTCCCAAAAGTTGATAATGAGATTATAAGTTGTGATACAGAAGATAAGTGAATCTAATGCGTATTTCAGAAAATGATACATTCATCATCTGCTGTGACAACCAAACACTTGTGATTTCCTTTGTAACTACATAAGTTACTAAACACCTAAAGTAAAGTGAAGTAAAACGCATTAAATTCACTGGATCAGAGAGCTTATACCCAAAGGTTCAGAAAGAATTGGCTCAGGAGATCTTGGAGACCTCCCCTGACTTATTTTTTAACTACATTTTGAAACACTGGAGAAGTTCCAGTGGACTGGGGACAAAAACCGTAATATATCAACATTTCAGAAGCATAAATAGGATGAGATCAGACAAGACTCACTTTAGCATGAATCTGAAATAATCAAAGCCTGTTAAATGATGCAACAATAAATAATAAAAGGGCGGATGAATTAATGGCAATTGAATTTGATTTTATAGAAAAAGGGTCTTCCCCAAAAATCTTTTTTTTTTCATGACAGCAACAAGCCTGACTAGAAAATCCTGAATTGACATAATATAGCTGTATTTCTCTTATCCTTTAGATTTCACATTTTTTTAAATAGTGTACAAAAAAACCCAAACACAGCAAAACCCTACTAACTGACAGATCACTAAAAAAATTAAAGGGGAAACAATGCTATGCAGCATTTCTATCACTCACCCAGTAAAATTTGGAGGAAATGTACAGAGCTGATGAAGTCATAAATAGCAAATGGGGAAGATGAGCTGTAGAAAAGCATCTGGGAAGTGTACTCATTTGAGCTGCATTTGAACAGGGTTTTGTACATGTCGCTTTTATAAATGAACGGTGGCAGGCTGGAAAACAATCATGATATAGAGTCACCTGCACATGAACTGCCAGAGGAATGTAGGTAAGAACCATGTAGGTGAGAGTAAAGGGATGCTCTACTATAAGCGAGGGAGTAAGGAATGCTAGCAGGTCTGCCACAAGTCACCAGTAAGACCAGTACCAGAATATCACGTCCAATTCTGACATGTCTACACTTCAAGTAATATCCTGAAGCATTAAGAAACAATCAGGGGCCAAAGGACTGATTCAGAGTGTCAGACTATGTAAATCCCATTTTCAGTGATTTACTGAAAAAAATGTTATGAGATGCTTTCAACACAAACTGCAAATATCAACTCAAGGAAAGAAATCTGTGCAACTGAGGAGTTTTTATCAATAAATAAACACAGAAAGAGCAAAACTTTAAAATTTGGAATTGGTAATTCACGCCAAACAGAAGGCACATGTATTTGATTGAGAATAATATCCCATGGAAGCAACTTACATAGCAACATGAAGTATTTTCCATAAATAGAATCTTTAAATTAAGACTACATGAACAAAACAGAAGCTCTGATGCAGAAGTTTCTCAGCATGATTGATTCCTTGGCCTCTGTGTGCACATGAGTTCAGCCTATGTATGAGAATGGCACCTTATAATTCTAAAAATCTATGTCTAGGCCACAGGTTTTTATTAAAGTTACCAACAAAAGCTGATCTATTATCCAGGATGATATGTAGCAGCTCATCTGTACTGCTGAGTGTAACAAATTCAAGACGACAGGAGTTTTGTCAGGTAGACAAAACCTTAGCCAGGGTTAGAAAGCTAAGTGTTAAAAGTTGTAGCTTGCATTCTTGGAGACTGCTCATAAAAGCCCTGCTATTATCTAATAGTGGGTCAGCCTAAAAAGCTTTAACATCTGCCTTTCCCCTGCAAGCGTGTGTAGGGGGGAAATCAGGGAGTCTAGTAATTGCCTGATTTAAACACCTGTGTTATAGAGGAGATAAATATATGACTGCTCGTAATACCCCAGTCCTTTAACTGTTTGCTCATAAGTAATGGCAATACAGGTCTCAAATGATCTCCAACTTCTTTCACTGATGCAGAGCTAAGTACAAGCAGACAGATCCCAGCTGATTACCACCAAACCTATTCTGAAAGAAAAAGCCCTCCAATGAGGGAGTTACCACAGTATCTCTATGTATCCTGCTCCAGCATTTCATCTCCATCCCTTCTACAGGCTGAGCATGCTTATTATGTCTCATCTTCATGAATTAATATTCTAGATCTTTTGTTCTTGTTGCCCTTTTTTCTGGATTATGTCCAGTTTGTCTTCATCCTTCCCCGAAGTACTCCAGCTCTGTATGGATGAATGCTAACCAGAGTTGCATAGTTTTTGATGGGAAACATCTTAAGAGTTATAGAAACATGTGGAGTGTTGAATCTTCAAAAAAAACTTAACATTTCCTGAATTTTGCTAGCACTAGACGCCTAATAATTTGAAGATCCAGGGTATATGAAATTTGGCCTCAAGAAGTAGTAAAAAAATTCCTTTTGAGGTCAAGTCCCAGAACTCCATCTGGTTTCAGGAAAGACCAGAGTGCAAAGATACAATTTATCTGTAGAGCAGTTGGCTAAATTGCTTCAGCTGTTGAGTAGAGCTAATAGCAGCTTGCCCTATAAAGCACACAATACATGCTAAACTCACCAGAAATTTCCAAAAGGTCTGACAAGGCCAGTTCACAAGGTCCTCTGTTCATTCAAACTTTTAAGTAAAAATACATACAGGACAATTATAAGGCCAATATTGGGAACAGCCTTCTACATAGGTATGTGAGATAAAACAGTCTTCTAAGAAGATAATTGCCATGCTGTCACTGTGAGCAGGCAAAAAAGTCAGAGAAAATGTCCAGTTAGCGAGCTTGAGAAACAAAGGGTTTAGCCCTGCACAACTGAGAGCTCTAATGTTAATTGTTTTGCTTAGTGCGGGCAATAAATAAATTATAAATCAGTCTTACATGGACTGACTAACTGTCAATTGCCTCCTAAGATGAGTGATGCACAACTACCGAAAAAACATGAAAATCAATGCCTCTGCACAATCCAGAGCTGGATTCGATACCTGGGATCCCTCTTCAACATACAAATGACGTCAGGAAAAGGTGGTCTCTTCCGAGAACATTTTCACAGTAGTTAGGCCTGAGAAAGACGATTTACTCAGCACTTCTGGATGTAAGAGTAAGTATAATTTTAGGCACAAGGGAAATTATGTTGAAAAGTACATTGAAAAATGCTTTGAAAATGTCAGCACTGTTGAGCTGGGTCCCAGCTTTGGGCATGGGTCTGAAGTGTTAGGGAGCAGTACACAACGCATCCATACTACGTAGTCCTCCATCCTACCCTGGGTTGAAAGTGTGGTGAAAATGGTTAAAAAATGCTGGTTTACACCACAGATGTCAAAGAACTTGATATTAGCGAAAACCCTGTGCACATATGTGAAGAACATATTATTGCACTGCTCCAGTTTATCCAGTACACACTGCTCCTTTAGCTTATTCTTATTTGTGAGACTGCAAACATACCTCCTACTAGAGCTAAAACCATTCTAGACTTTAAGCACTGCAATATCTCTGTTCCAATTTCCTTCAAATTCTGAAATAAGAAACAAAACAGCTTTAATATTTATGTTTTCAAAAGGATGATGACTTTGGAGTTTTCAGTTAAGAAGCTACCTTGAGACTGTTACAACAGTAAGGGAAAACAGTAAGTTGCACAGTCTTGACCTTTTAAAATGTTCTCTAATATATCATGTAAAAAAAGTACAGTATTAAATAAGAAATTTGTTAGCCTTCAGCACAGAGGCAGGTTTATTAGCAAACAACTAAATGGAACAAAAAATCTATACCCCTGATCTTATTGAAATAATTACAGAATCTTTAATGTCCCAGTAGGCATATACGGAGAATGAGATGGAGCACACAGAAAGAGCACAGTAATGAAAGCAGACAGAAATAGGCCATTCATCCTACCTTTTACTTAGTGCATACAAACCACTGTCAAAAGTATAAGACAATACAAAAATGATTACTGACCAAAAAACAGTGAAAATTTCTTTTGTCATACTAAATCTTAGGAATGTGTGGGACAAAATTAAAATAAAAACTCACATTCCTGACAAGCAATTTTTTTTTTATTTATCCACACATATAATTGGCACTTTTTAGTAAATCTGTGTAACATTGCAAAGTCAATGTAAATCTATTTGAAGAGTACACACTTAAAATCAAGAATCTCACTATTTAACTATTCTGTATGTTGCCCATATTATATCCAGTACAGATTTAAAAAACAGATGAATATAGTTCACAAAATTTAATCAGATGAAGCGAAAACACATAGATACACTCAGATATCTCAACAAAAGCAACAGATTAGATGATCTGCCTAGCTACTGTAGGCAGAACAATATGTCCAAGTTGGCAATCGTGCAGCAACATTCTCTTTTGCATTTTCTTAAAAATTTATTTGGCCTCAACTACAAAACTTAATGGCACAGAGGGACTTTGTCACAAGCCAAAGCAAGGAGCACCGTGCTACTGTGCTTCATTGGACCAGACTGGAAAGCAAGAATGTGGCTCCTCTACCCTCTTCCCTCTGCCCCCGGGATGGGCTGAGAGTTGGCGTTGTTCAGCCTGGAGAAGAGAAAGGGAGACCTTACTGCAACCTTTCAGTCTATAAAGGGGGCTTATAAGAGGGATGGACAAAGCCTTTTTACCAGGTCCTGTAGTGACAGTACAAGGGGCAACAGTTTTAAACTGAAAGAAGGTAGATTTAGATTGGCTATAAGGAAGAAAGTTTTTACAGTGAGGGTGGTGAGGCACTGGAACAGGCTGCCCAAAGAAGCTGTAGATGCCCCATCCCTTGTAGTGTTCAAGGCCAGGTTGGATGGGGCCATGAGCAACCTGGTCTAATGGAAGATGTCCCTGCCCATGGCAGTGGGGTTGGAGTCGACAATCTTTAAAGGTCCCTTCCAAACCAAACCGTTCTGTGATTCCTGTAGCCCCAGTAAGATGTAACTGTTCTGAGTACAGACAGCAACCACTTCTCTGGAAGACAGAACCAAGATCTCAGCCTCTTCTTGTCCTTCCCCTTAACCTGAACACAGATGGGGCGTAGCAGCTTTGTACGAGCTGCTTGCCACACTGCTGCAAAATATGTACTGAGCTTTTGGTCTGAAGAACAGGAAGCCAGCTTCCTCATCCTTCCTTTCTTCCAGGAAAAACAAGATACTATGCAACCCTAAAATAAACTAGTTATTTCCCCTTTCCTGTCTCCCTTATATGTGCTAAAATTAGCTTTGTGATTTTCCTTTAATCAAACAACCTCAACAATGCTTTGACATTAAGCTGTGATGAGCCTTCTTCACCCACACAAGGAAATCCATAAACTGTGTTTTACTAAACTGAACAGTACAAAGGTAAGTTACGTTTCTAACCTCACTGCCCACTGTGGGGAGCTTCTGAAAGCTACTGAAAGTAACTCCCTGTTTACGGAACTCAGATTCCTGGATGGCATTATAATAGAAATATCTTCCCAACGGATAGGGAGAGTAATTACTCTGAGGGAAAGGCAAAATTATATGGACTGCTTCACAGCATAATGCAATTTTAAAACCACTTCAGAAACACTACAATCTTTGATTTACATCTTCCACATTTCATGTGTGGTGCTATCCATTCCCTTCTTTTCCCCCAGTTGGGAGGAAAAACTAACAATCTCACACATAAAAGCTGACCAAGAAATACTTTCAGGACAGCTGCTATTCCCTTTACTTTTCCCAGAGGGAAAGGAAGTAAGTCACATTCTTGTCATAGTGGGAATGAAGAAATTTTCATTGTGACATAAGTTTGCAAAGGAAATGGCTTCATTATGCTCTCCTAATTCTACCAGGCTGACATAACAAACATCCCAGAGATACTTTTTAATTGTTTCTTTGCACAGTAAGTAAAGCTGCAACTCCTTAAGGAGGTGTTTATCTATGCCAAATGCCAGTTTCAAATTCCAGACCTGCTTGCTTTAATATTTTTAACCATTTAGACTTTTGTTGGTTTTTTTTTTAATATGGAAAGTACTTCACTTTTCAAAATAATTTCATCTCCCTCTATGTATTGCAAGTTTCAATAACAACACTGTTGTCTAGAGGTAAAGAACTGTTACTTTATACTAAAAAAGAGGGGGGTTTAAGATCAATATTAGTGGGACTAGTGTTCTAGAGGCTCATATCCTCCTGTTCCAGGAAGCCCTGTACTTCCTGTGAGCTACCAGAGCCGTAACCACTTCTCTTGTCCTTCTGGACCTGTTGGCCAGGTTGTCCTTTGTACTGTGGCTCCTTTACCCTGCTCTGGCTGCGCAGCAGCATTCCAAGGAAGATATACATCCCACTTTGCTTCTGCAGGGCATAAACTGCCCTTCTCTGTAGGGAAGAAATGAGGTAACCAAGTCACACTACACCTTGGCAGAGGAAAAGGAGGGAGAGAGGTCTTTATGATATTTATTATGAAATGCCAAAGAAAAATTAGCATAAGTTACTTATTTGAAGATGATATGAAAATCCTGAATGGGAAACGAGCATTATATTTAACCCAGCTACCTGACATCTTAAAATTAACTTTTCTTTCTTTATGGTGATATTGCAAATCTTAATGTTCTCTGCAGATGTCTTTAAATTTATGTTAGTGATCAGAATAAGTTTTCACTATAAAATTCTACAGTACATTCAGAGCCCTTTAACAGAAATTAAATCCTAATATTTGCTCTAAAGGTGGTGACTTCATGCATTCTGACATTTCTTACTACTTACTAACATTATTTTCAAGGTATATTATTCCCCTCTTTTGACTGTAAAGGCACAAACCAGAACAAACACATAGTGAAATCCTTTAAATTTATTATGCAGCTTCTCAACTGCTCACAATACTCCTATTAAAAATGCAGAACAGTGTTCTTACAAAGGGTCAACATATTGTGCACTCTGATTTAACAAAGGAAATTTATCTGTGCTGCATAAGGGTAGCAAAATTTCTGCTCTGCTCCTTCATCAAAATTAGGGATTTGTTTCTATTTGGAAGACAGTCCAGTCTCCAGATAGGCACTAACAACAAGGCAAATATTTATGTGTTATTATAGGCTTAGCTTACTCTATTCAGGGAGGTTCTGTTCAGACCTGATGGGGGATGATTATCTGCCAGGGAACAGGATTTTAAAGTAGTGGCGAATGCTCCATAGAAGCACAGAATGAACCACATCTGGTTCCCATACCACACTCCCTCTCCAGACACAACTACTCACTCTGTACACTGTACCATCCACCTCTGGAAGCACCAGCAAGGATGGTTTGCTTGGTCCTTGGCCACGTCTACCCCTTCCTCCCTTCCATCAGATGCCCTGCACTTTGCAGGATGTAGGCCTAAACCAATGTTCTCTAAAGTCACTGTCACACAATTAATCATACACAGTTTACTAAGTTTCAGTTAGGCCATCTCTTGTGCATCCAAACTGTAGGCCTCTTAAGGCAGGAGAGCCTCAGAAGCATCACCAGCTGAAATAAATAGCTACAAATTATGACTTTGTCCCAACGGAGACTGGACCATATAATGGATAATTTTTAATCGAGTCAAAACTTGAGGTACTATAACACACCTTCATTAGCAATATCTTTGCAGAAGATCTGTACGATGTTCCTTCACACATAATTCTTCTTGTAGTAAAAGCCCTGAGAAAACTATCACAGCTCATAAGCCATCACCCAAGACTAACACAGGAGGCAAAAGTTAGTGCAGAGACCATTAGCCTGTTAAGGTTTTCCTGATTTGTCTGTGATCTGTCTAGTTTCATTTTGTCATTTGACATTGTGTTTGAAAGAGCAAATAGAATGAAGACATAAACCGCTCATCATGGAAAGTGTAGGTGAAGCCTGAACCTCCATCTCCACCCATAACTGCTGATTTTAGCAGAGCTACTTCAGAATTAGGCAGGAGGGCTGCCACATGCCATACAGCCTAGCTGGAGCTCACTAAGATGACAGATTCCAGCTCAGCTTCTCTTCCTTCAGACAGCAACCAGCGATTAGTCTTCTCCAGGACAACCCAGTGCTCCCTGTGCCTACCCCTTCTCTCCCTCACTTGCTGAACCAGGATGGGGAAAACCGTGGTCGTTGCATGGCAAAGTCAAGGTTCTGACTCTTAATCCCAGAGACCTCATGCACCCCACAGTGTTTTTAGGGGAAGCTAGGTCAGGTCAAGAATAAGCATCTGACATCCAGACGTTCCCTGCAACCTAGACTGTGGTCTTGTGGTCTTGATGACTAAACTCTTCAGACCAGAGACTTGGCCAGAGTTTGCGTTAAATCCTTCCTGTCCGACTGCAGCGTGTGAGACAAAAGGATAGTTCCTCAAACTTGCTCTGAGATGGAGTTGGAACCAGCCTGAGCACACACGCAGTTCTGGGAGTTTGGAAGTGTCTACAGACTCCCCCAGCTGAGACACTGTCTTTGAGGATCAGGTTCCTAGCCATCAAACACAGAAGGGGAAAACAGCCAATTATTTTGTATTACTTTGGCTCCCAGTACGTGCTAAATCAGTCATAAGATCATCCACAGCCTGTTCTGAGATTTGACAGCTACTACACACTTTCAAGTTGATTGCTACCAATTTGGAACCTCTCAGAAACAAACATGGACATCCTGCAGATAGAGAGATTCACACATTTGGTGGAAGTGCCTTCAAAGCTGAAGTTTGAAAAGAAAGTGCTAGTATTAAAATGCTATAAAAAGATACTATGGAATAAAAAACCCCACAGAAATATTGTTTGACAAATTATAGCTCAAATTCTGAAAGAAAAAAGTTGCTGAAGGTATGTAAGCCTATATGTAAATAAATGTGTGTATATATGTGTATATATACAATATGAATGACAGATTGGAGCATCTGATCTACATACCAAAAGATTCTGAGCAGATTGTTAATTTATTTTAAACTGCATAGTAACACTTCTAAAATACACTAATCACAACAGTGTAAATGCTCTGTAAGACTGGTGTAACATACATATTTAGCTGATTTCATGTTTTCTGGGATTAAAAATGCAGTTATCAAAACTTTTTTTATAATCTGATATGTTATCATCGACAAAAAAATTAGAATGTCATCAGGAGATTCAAGCATGCTTAGCAAAATTTTTTTCCCATATGTATTCTTGAAATATGAGATATTTACACTGCATTGTCCAAATGACATTTTATCCTTAAATCAACTCTAGATAATAGTTTAATGATGTAATTGTCAACTGGGCTTTCCTTGCAATTCTATATGGCAGGAAAAAGATAGTGAGAAAGGAGATTTTGAGGATAAATAGCTTGATCATGGTTAAGGACTGTGCTGCACAACCCTGGTTTAAAATTAAGGCAACACCCCATGGGTTTATTTTGTTGGCAAGAACTGTATGTCGAGGATCATGCAGTTCATTTAAGTCCAGTGGAAAACCTCTGCTTCAAGTTTTAGCTTTATTTAAACTTGAAACACCACTCTACATTTTGGGGTCATTAAAAAAGCATTGCTTAATTCTATACAAGCTGAGCCCACCTGCTCCTGGTAAAAACTCTGCTTATTTTTAAAGATGCCTTTTCAGACATGTGATGATTTATTAATTTCCAGATACTGAAACACACATGTAGACGTTCACCCTCATCTTCAATACCATATGTTCTTTCTGCTAAGACTTTCCATGCTAGGTCTCCACTCTGCTGCTTAAAAAAATGGGAGAAAAATTGCTCTGAGAGCTGGAACCTCAGAACTCGAGTGTCTACAATGGCACTTGCACAGATTTCAGAACCGAGATCTAAATGTGAAAATGCCTACTCAGTTCATGCCTAACAATGAGGGACTTTAGGTGTCTCTTTACTTTCTGTTAATACCTTATTGGCCCAGATGTCTAGTGCTTCATCTCTGAACACACTCAGAGTTTCTTAACTTTCATAAAGTAGAATAGCTTATCTGATAATTCACGTGCAGCTCCAAGAAGAATTCAACAATCAACAGTCCCTCTGCTTAACACATTTCACTATTTTCCTGGATTAAGCCAAACACAATTTTTGTAATAGGAAAAAACACTACTAAAATGCCGTTCCTTATTTCTCTATTAGCGTACAGTCATTAATGACCATCTGAATTTGACAGGAGATGTGAGCTTACTATACTAGTCAGTCAATGATTAAAAGTGTCCTGTCTTGCCATTTGTAGTCCAGGACGAGTTAGTTTTTGTGATCACATTCTGAAAGAACAGCAATAGCCTAAATAGGAAAAGGCTTTTCTAGATGTTACAGGTTCTGCCTAATTTATGTACCTGTTGCATGGACGATACTCTAGGGAAAGAAATTTGCAGGACCCTTCATCCATTCAGGTTCAGCTGGGTCTTGCCTAAGTTTCAAACAGCTCATTCCCATCCAAGGTCCAAATACAACCTGGCTACCACCAAGCCTAGTGCTTCCTCCTTGCCAGAGACAGCCATGAGAGCCACATGAAAACACACAGAAAAGAGAGGCCCTGGAAAACCAAAACTGAAATATGAAGCCCACCTTAACACATTTCCTTAAACGGAAAATGAATAGGCACAGGATTACAAGTAAAAACATTTGTTGGCAAGACAGGCTTTAATGAAAACCTGCTTATTCGATTAATGTATTTCACTATACCAAAAATCTTCATCTGAAGTAAAAGATCATTTAAAAGAATTATAAAACCAAAGTAGATCATTTGCTTCTACGTAACCATTGATTTGAGAAAAATATCAATAAACACTGTAAAATAAGTATCTGATTTTGAGATAATAACAATGACTATTAATTTTGTATTTAAAGGAACAATATTAATGTTCCAATTCTTTGGGGAAGTATTTTGATAATCAAATTGACTAATGGTACAAATATAAAACATCATTCAATATTCATAGCCATGCAAATAATCCGTATCAATGATTTGGAACAGTGATTCATATTCCTATGATTTCTTTAATTAGTAGAGATATTGAACATTGTCATATTTATTTCATTAGATTATTTTATATTGTTTACAAAGATTGACTTTTTAATAAGGAAATTAGAACTATGTAAGAAAAAAGTCTGCTTTTAATAAAAATAAATAATCTAATTATTCATTTTTAAATGCACTTCTTCTAGGCTTTAATGTTCTCATACTTATGCTTAGGAAATGTAACTGAGCATTGAAAAAGATGGGTATACAGGTCCCAGAGAGAAATCCCCAAACCTGAGTTAGTCTATTCAGTCCCATAAATTACAAAAGTCAGGAACCCGAGAATGGAATTCAGAAAAGCCAACATTTTGAGACATTAAATCAAAATTAATCTCTCTTGAAGCCCTGTCAACAGCTCAATGTCCCTTCCCCCCCCCCCCCCATGGACAAGCATCCAACTTTTCCTTCTGAGTACATTTAAGGTAATGGTGTGGCTATATCAGCTTTTTGCAACACGCCCTACAGTAGAGCTTTCCGAAGTAGAAGTCATGATGTACAAAAGGAAATGGGATACGACACCCAAAATGATCATCATAAATGCAAATGTTTATGTTCCGTTTCCTAATGGTTACAAGCCTTAATCAGGAAGGAGACTTGGGCTCTGGCCCCTGCTCAGGAAGTGTATGTTTGTTCTGCCTAAAAAGGAATTAACAGATAAAATATGCCTAGTTTGTAAACCCTGAACAGCCTTCAGTAGGATGAATTTGAGTTTGTCACTGAAATAGCTGCTCTTATGACTACAAGCAGTACAAGAACTGAGCATCTCCCTGTATGGATATTTTCAGATGCTAAAGACGCAAACTGGCTGGGTGGCAATTCAGGGATTCTTAATGGAAAATACGGTTACTTAAATCTCTGCATGACTATTGGCGTAAGCATTGCACAAAACATATTATTGAGCCGTTTTACTCTAGTAACGCCTACCAGTAAGCCAAATCAATTCAGTTATTCAAGGTGTGGTGCTAACACTGAAGAAAGTCCCTGACCTGAAGATCTACAGTATGTATGAAGACTAATTAAAGGAGCTGGCGTTGCAAATTAACAAAAGAGTTGAGGGAGAGCAAAGGCCACTACTCAGAACCATTGATTACATAAACTAGCTGCACATATAATGCATGAGTTCTTATTTATATATATATAGGACTTATAACACCCTGCATCAAACACAAACATAAACAAGCCATCTAGAGTCCTCATATGAAAAATAATACATAGCTTTGACCATTTTCTCAAACACAAAACAAACTTCAGTCTCCAAATCTACCTCTCCATCCTGAGGATCAGCTCTCACCAGGAAAAGGTGACACCCAAGGACAGTTGGGTATTTCAGTACATACATAGAGATCACAAACTCAAAGTCTGATGATGTCCAAGAAGGAAAGAGAATTTTAGTCAAATGCATAATGACTGCAGAACATTTGAAAAGAAAACTTTTGGGTTTAGCTTCCAAAAAAAAGTTTGGTAGGATAGATTATTATGCAAAGGCAAGATATTTCACTTTTCCCCTGTAGCTTCATAAATGATGCATTTAGAAATGAAGTGTTTACATAACTACAATCATGCATATATTGTGCCTTTAGCAATTTCAATAATATAGCCAGAAAATGGAGTTATCTTCGTTATGAACTTCATATGGACAACTTCATAAGTAGCACTGCAGTTAGATAATAAAATGAAATAAAGATATCACTTTAGGCCATATTCAAACCTTATTTCCATTTTGTAGAGATCAAGGGTATAACAGGCTCTTTATTTGTAGACCATACAGTAACTTTGCTGAGAGAACTATGCATTTTTCCCCTAGCACAGTTACATGATCCATGAGCTTCCATATAAAAAATGTGTTTAGCTCTTCAAAGTTATTTCTTATGGCTAGTTCCCAAAGTTGAACCACATGATAATATCAAAAGATACTTGTTATTTACTGGGCCTCTCCACTAATAAAACCCCACAAGCCTTGGCAAGAATAGTATTTCTTAATATAAGCGTGGCAATATAAAGTAATTTGACTATACTAAACTGCATGTCAGGAAGAAATGAGTACTATAGTTATCAGCCATTTTCCTGGTTATCACGTGCATTTAATATGATAAGCAAAGAGTATCTTAGTGAACCTTGAACTCTGCAGAGATGTAGATGAATTAGAGCTTTGGAGAACATGCTTTTTTCTTATCAGCATACAAATAGATAATAGCTTGGTTTTGGCAGGGATTCTTTATAGCTAAAGTACTTCCCCCTCAGGGAATCACACTGTCATTTGTTTTTATTTTCAGAATGAAAACAAATGGCATTGTAACTCCTAAGGGTGAAAATTACTTCAGTCTACTTTTTCCCCTGCACTCCCATCTATTCATTTTTAGTTAGATGGAATATAGATATAGTTTTTCCCCCCTTTGGCTTCCATTGCCACAAAATGTATTCACTAGCTGTACAGTAATTAACAGCTCTTGACTGGAAAACTGCCAACATGTACAACGTGACACTCTTCCTTTGAACACTAACAAAGTGCATAAGTAATTTATGTTGGATTAAATATCCCTAACAGGGACCCTTAAGTAACCCAATCACTTTAAATAGGCTCCACATGTATGCTCCTGTGCAGTGAAAATGTCAGACAGTGATAACCCACTAATAGCACAGTTCTAACTATATTCCAGCCATTAGCATTTTATGACATCAATCCTCATTAAACCTGGCAAGGAAAAAGATACTAATGTTTCCCCGTTTTGCAGCCAAGGTGGAAGAGAAATGGAGAAAATGTAGACAGGTGCTGTCTCCCAAAAAGGATTAACATTTTTTAAAATGTGGTTGCAATTTTCTGTTAGTACCTTTGTTTGTATTGAAAGAAAGACAACAAAGAGGTAAGGGCTACAAGGACCTCAGTGGAATCCAGCCAAGAGTGAAAGAAAAGACTGGTATTTCAGCCATTGTGCTCCCTGCTAAAGCACTGTGCCAACTCATCTTCCAACCCATTATATGAAATTTAATTTAACCTGCTATGCAATTAATTCAGATGTTCAGCCTATTTTTCTCATGGCAGAATCCCTCACACAATGCCTTATTTAAATATTAATCAGTCCTCTTTCAATTAGGACTAATTTGCTTCACAGGGTTTCTCTCATCTTCTGATTGCAGGAAAATGGAGGTAACTTGCAACGTTTGAGGATAATTAACATGGTATTTTTATAATACTGATACATCAAATGGGACCTTAATGAACCCCGCTGATTCCATTTAGTAAAGCATGCCTCAAAGTTATAATCAAGAGGAAAGCCATTGCCATCTGTTTAAAATACTAAGGAGCACAATTTAAACAGAATAGTTATTTCTTTAAGCTGTCTATTGTAGGGGTCTGCAAAAGTCATTTTTTTCATGGAAACTAATTGTACGGTATTTAATTTTGAACCTTTTATTACATATATGCAAACAGTGTCTTCCTAAAATGTAGAGGGTCCTCTTAATTAAATGTTGACAACCTCAGATATAAGTAATGTTTGTTAATGTTAATTTTCCAAACATGCTGTGCAGTTGATACAGAGGCAACACAGACAAATTTTACTCTTTTCTAATGAACATAGTATTTCGTGCACAGCATTTGAGGAACACACCCTTCAGAACACCCTCTCCCCCCCAAAAAAAAAAACCAAACTGTACTCTTTGCAAAATGAAAAATAAAGGCATATGTTGTTCATTTATTGGTTACTAGGAAAGGCAAACAAGTTAACATTTACACATGACCAGTTGCTCACAAAATGTTCCATCTGCTACAAAGAAGGTCGAAGTTCATCTCTTTCTTATGTTTAGAATTGCTCTACTGTTCCTAGGTAACCTGTAGTCAAAGCCCATGTGACTGAGATATCAGATCCTGACTTCATCACGAAAGAAAAGTCCTTAGCGTGAAAAAACAGCAGTGAAACACGCAAGATCAGACCACTTGCTTCATTTTCACTCCCCCATAAATTTTAAAAGTTCATGATTAAGTATTGATTGACCATAAAACTTGTAGTTTTTTGAAGTCAAAAATATTAGTACACACGACCTGTTAAAGATTCGGTATTTTGCTTTTTCTTGTATAAATATACTCTCCTGAATATGTGGCTACAAAAAAAGAAATGTCATCACTCTGCTAAATGTCAACAATTTACTATAAAAGAACATGGTACAAACCCCCAAAATTAAGTGACATCAATTCTGAACTTCTGAAACACCACTTTTGCAGCTCAGTTCTGCGTGGATTCTCATGCACCTAATAGCTTGCCTGCACCCTCACCAGTGCATTAGTTAGTAGCCGTGGAACTACTAACAAATCTCTTATCAAATGCAGTTTTATGAAACTTTGTAGTAACAATGATTTTAAAACTTCACTGTGTTTGAAACAATCTTACTGGAAAAGGCCATCAATCAGGCAAAGAGACAATCTGATCTTAAAAGCCGTGTTTACTTCAGAAGTGGATTAAAACCTCAGGAGTGATCACTGGGCCTACATAAATTATAGCAGAATTGATGAAAACTACCCTGAAAAAGAAACATGGGCATTCTGTTGTTGCTGTGGCTTTTCTACCCACCAAAGTCTAGAGGGGATATCTGGGAGGAGGTGACTACAAGCCAAAGGGAGCAAAGGAAGAATGATCAGCTTTCTAGCAATCTTGGCCTAGTAGAGCCATCTCTGGAGGCCTGTTTGAGCCAGAACAAACTTGTGTTGCATGTAGATTGAACCACAGCCATCCCTGGGGACTGGGCTTAACCCAGATAACTCTCTGATGTGGATACACAGAAAAAAAAAAGATATTTTAAGCAACTTTCATACTCCTATACTCAGACTTTCACTACGTGGAAACTATACTACAGCACAGATGTTTCTCCGTTACGTTCGGTTCTTTCTTTTTTTAAAAGGGCCACAAATGTCTTAAAGACTACTCGAGATCTGCTGTTGATCGAAGTGATACAGATTCTGTATGAACTCATGGACAAGTGAAGGTAGAAATCTGGAATTATGTGGAATATAATCTTGACCTGAATGTGAAAGTTCACTAAACCTAAGTATGGTCCAAGCATAGGAAGGATCTTTGTTTATTTGCAAAAATCATGAGACATTGATTTACATTCTCCATTGCATACCTTGGCATTAATCTTAGCAAGTTTTAAGTACTCCATATCACCGTTTGCTCCAATTAGATGTGTGGATCTCAATATTGCAAGGCATTTACCTTTATAGACACAGTAAGGAAGCCCTTCAGCTTGTGATCCATTTCCCAGTAATCAGGAATTACTGAGGTTCTTTAAAACTATCTTTTCATCCACCACTGCATTTATCTGGCTGAGCTTTGGCAAGCTTCTTTTCAAATCAGTTTCTATTTCTTCAACATGACTTAAACCCAGCAAATTCTGATGTTGTCCTTTTAATAATACGAATAATACCCTTTTAAGAAGGATATCTGAGGCAAAAGGATAAGAGACACTTGCAGGTCGCATTGTCTATACATTATTGGATATACCGGACCATTGTGTTTTGTTTCCTTCACTGTTAAAGGGTAAAGAATCAGAAAATACTCGTAGTAGAATTATACCTCTTTTAGTTGTGACAAAGTCATGATTTTAGATCTGTCTGAAAGGACGTAGTGGAGTCATTTTGCCGCCTACACCAACCATATGTGGTAGACAGCCAGTAAATAATATATTGCTCTCAGTTATTTCTGAGCTGAAAGATCTCTAAGTAGGATGACTATCAAGTCTTTAACATGAATATGAAAAGCCCCCACTTTGTATAGCTATTGCCTTTGCCATTGCCTAACCAGAACTAGTCCAATGTTAAAAGAGTGCTAAAATGCCACATTTTACCATAAAAAATATCTTGGATGCAGCCTGCAGTACTGGATATGGGAAATTAAGTTTTGTAATGTTAAAATATCCTTTTGAGTAATGTCTTATTTGTGTTATTTTTGCTTGCCCAGAGGGTGTTCCTAGATTACCCCCGCCCTTACAGGAGATTGTGGTGACTTAGGCGGTAATGATATGAACATACATGAGGGATTTGAGTCTACCTCAGAGGGCCGGCATGATCATTCCTGCAATCTTCCAGAGCTTCAGTCTCTGAAAGTGAGCAAAACACCAAGGACTATGGCTAAAGCCCTTCATAATACACTTTGCTAGTGTCTATGGTCAGGGACAAAACATCACAGCACATGATTCTTGCTTACTGAGAGCTGTAACTCACATATGGGTTTCTCTGGACTATGCAGACATCTGGTTTCCTAAATTGTCTCATTTAATAATTAGAAGTTATTGCACTGCACCTATGAACGCACGTCAGCCAAGACTGCAATGTTGTTTTGGCATTACCCGTTATGAATCTGTTTAAGATATATTGTCACCGACTATTCTGTGACTACTCCTGTAAAGAGTGAAAGATCTCTGGGTTACATCAAAGCTGTAACAGACTCATAAAAGAGTTTCTTGTGCTGCTGATAGCTGACATCCAAGTGTCTTGTGTCATTCAGTCGGCTGTTTTCTGCCTTCATGCTTCATCTGGCACAACTCATCCCTATCTGTAGAGGTATTCAGAAAAAGGAGGTGACAGGCAGCCACTGCTGTGAAGAATGAAGACTGTAGTGTTTAATCAGATAGTCCATGGGATGAGTCTATGCTTGGGTGAGATTTATTGCTAGCGCTGTACACTTAGGAATCTTGCTGGGTCCATGAGACTTCATCCTTATAGATCTATTTTTCAGAGGGAATAATGAGAAAATTCTCACTTTGTAAAGAAATCATAAAAGCAGATCAATGAGTTGCACCCTTCAATGATATAGCTAAGGTGAATGCATTCAGCTGAAAGACTGAATAACTGACTGAGATAACTCAAGAAGAAACTTTAGTATCTTTTAAGTATACGTGCCCATTTATCATATTTATTATCCAGATAATTTTTAAATCTTTTATTATGGGGGCTATTGTATCTCCAGTTCCAGACTTCATGGCTGTTCCATGAGCTCCATCTGGAACTTGTTCAGTAATAGGATGGACTTTATACCACCCAGTTCATACAGCTGACCTGACTCCACTTTCACTTACTAGGTGAGACCTCTCAAAGAATAATAGAACTGAATGTGCAGAAAGAGGCTTGCATTTATTTAGACTCCTAATAAAACGTCTATAACTAAACTGAAGAGCCAGTTAAATGGGGAGCATGTTTAACTTAATTTTAAACAGATTTCAATCTTCAAGTACACACTGCTGTTTACATGTGTACTAATGCATTTAAAATGGAATCATAAATATCCCATAAACAAACTACAGGAAAACACCCACTGCAACACTAGAACAAAATTTAAACCAGGAATGATTATATTTTATTTTAATTAATTTTCACAGAAGCTTTCAATTTTAAAAGCACTCTTTTTTGCCCAAATATACATTTACCAAAATGCACATAGTGAATACTGTGTGACTACTCCAAAAGCAATGGCATTGTGGATTAGACTGCAGGCTGTATTCCTACCTCCTCTCTCCTGTGCCGAATTCGTTTTGGGATCTATGACACCTGTTTGAGTAAGTCATAGAGTTTATACAACACAACTTTGTTTTGGGACTATATTATACTTCTTCCTCCTCTGTTTCCTGAGTCCACATAAATTCTGTAAATAAATGCTCCCTCTATCAAGAGGGGAGAGTTTTCCTTTTTTTTTCTATTTTCTATGACTCACAGCACAGCATTAGCAAACAATTCTCTATACCGTAAGGAAATATGTAAGTAGCATGTTGGGAAAATAAAACAGATTTAATTATTTCAGTGCAAATTTCGAAGGGATTATAAAAAAGTGAGTTGAATGTATTAAAAATACCATGGTAGAGTTTTAAGCTACAGAAAGCAAAAATTCATTATTTTTACATAATGTTCATCAAAAAAGATGGACTGCAGCTATCAACACTGCCAGAACTGTCAATAATTAACAGATTTGAAAATATAAGAAGATTAAGCCAAACACACACATTTGGCAAAGGTGGTAGCCACACATTTGGCAGTTGCATGTGTTACCTGGCTACTACGTTCTCACTCAGTGCTCCACTTTGGCCAGAAAAGGCAGCTTCGAAGTCTGTTAAAGCCATGAACGAAGAGCAAGTCTGAGCATCCGGATGAGCAGCAGCAAAACATACATTCCTGTCAAAAGTTTTGGAGGAGGCCTTATACCACCTCCCTTCCTTCCCTCAATTACGCTGATATTGCTGTCACCACATTGGAGGGGATCTGGGCCACAAATGAGAACATGCCCTTTGAGGAAAGAAAAACATAGGCAATTTCCTTAACTAAGTATTTATAAGCCCACTGCTTCTTCCCCGTAAATGAAGACTAACCAGTATTTCATCATTCTACCCATGCAAAGTGTGGCCAACTCTCCATTTAGACATTGCCTTAGTTTGAAAATCTCTGGAAGAAAAGTGTGCCATCTCCGAAATACAAGGCAAAAGCTCAAAGAACAACATGAAGTGGAAGTAACTACCAAATTCTATTATTTTGAGCCTGCAGTTTAATTTCTGAATTACAGAAGAGAGAAGTTCAATGAAAAAAAAAAATTACTCAATCTCCAGGAGCAGAATTATAAAAGCAGACTGAAAATAATGTATACTGCATCCCCCAGAGGGATGTAAGCAGGTCTACAAGGCCTAGCTTCCACTGGGAGAGTAACATAGCCGTGGGGGTTGAAGAAGCTGCCTTGTTGCGATCCTGAGATGTGCTCCCTAGTCTTGGATTTGCCAGACTGATGCACAGGGTGATGTGGTCTGGTGAAGAAGCCAGCAAGAGAGCCATTGGCAGATCCCTGGGAATGAGACCTGAACAGCCCCCAGTTGGAGCGATTTGCAGCATCTTTGCATCCATCTCCATGCCCAACTCCTCATCCAAGTGCAGTCTAATTACACAAAGAGAAGTAAAAGGTACGACCCTATGTTCTTTTTCACCGTACTTTCATTTCTATTTACAGTAGGTGAATCACTCTAAATAACACCTTTTTTTTTACTTCATATTTACACATACCATGTAGCTGACAACAGAAATAATGCTTAGAAAGCATTACTGGGATTCAGATTTATAATCTGAAGAAGAAAAACATTCACATCACATCTGCAGCTACACTGATATAGACATTATTTTAAAATTTAAAACTGAGAATTTTGAAGAACTAGTCACTTCAAGTCTGAGCATTCCAAAATAAACAGATAAAAGTGTCATTGCAGAAAGAAATCACAGCTTGACAGCATGGAGAAAATAAATGTTAAGTGCTTGCAGCAATACTTTGAATGAAGAACACAAATATCTGACAGATGACACTTCTTTCTTGCCCAGTTCAAGAACTGCCAACAGGTTAAGGTCTAAAGCAAATTCAAAACCATGTTTTCTCTAGTGTGTCATGGTAACTAGCAATCCTACTGTGGAAATTTGCCAGAGCTGTTTTTCAGAAATATAGCCTGACAGAAGTATGCCAGTCATTTTTGCTGATCAGTTAAAAAGTAATAAATGTACAAGATCATGCTTAAGAAAAACTTTCATCCATGAAGTTTCAGAAAATAAAATCTAAATTGGAGGCCTAAAATTATTTGGTTAAAAATCTTCCTTGATAAATCCACTACAGGGAGAAAAAAAAGAAAGGTAATGAACATTTTTCCAACATCCCTGGAAGCCTGATCTTTGAATTAGAACATAATGTGGTTCAAGACTGGGTTTACTATTCTTGGGGAAAAAAATAACTATAGTTTTGTTGGTGGCGTTTTTCCGTACCTGGCTATTTCATCCTATCTTTCATCTTACAAAAACCCTTCAATCTGTACTAAATTATTATTTAATGACTTAGAAAATAACCTTATTTAAGGGGGAACATAGTCAATGTGTTGTGGATGTTACGTTTCAAAACTTCCACTACTATTTAAATCAATTAGTTTAGGTTTAGAAACTGGGATGGGCAAAACTTACTGCAAATGCCTGGACCTTCTTGGATATCAACTCTCACAACCTATTTCTTTGCTATAAGACCACCTTTGAAAGGATTTCTGGACCTGCAGAAATTCTTCATTTTTGGAGGAAGAGGAAGCCAGTGAGTAAAGGCAGGAATGATGTGTCTTGTACTTAATGAAGCTGAATGAAGACATGCCAGTGAATGAGAATGCATCATAAATCTACCGGGCCAAATATAGCATGGATATGGAACAGCTGGCTATGTCTGCCATTCCCGCTCATATTCTGCTACATCCACTGACATCTAAGTACGTACTAGTTATTACATGTTAAAGTTTGAAGAATCCATTCATCACTTCTTATGAGCTTTCTGAGTATTACTCTCAGCATATTGCTCTTCTGCGCACGGACGGATCCAGTTCTGCAGCCTATATTCAGGTTAATGATAACAAGTAATATCCTTGGATTCCACTGTGATCTCATGCAACTTTAATTCCACTGACTTTAACAGAATTCCCTTGATTTACAAAACTCTGAAGGAGATCAGGGCCCTTGTTTTTGGTGACCTCAGTCACCCAGTGACTACTTGACAAGAAAAAGTTTATGTCATCATAAAATTTAGCATACTGAAATATTAAATTGAAGATGAATACATTATCTGCAGTGTTTACTAAGAAAACCAAAGAACTGTTAACCAGTGAAAACAACAAAATACATTTTATTCTGCTCAAAAAAAATCTTGGCTTCAGTTCCTCTACAGAAGTTTTCTTGGTTGGGTTGGAGTTTTCTTTTTAGAAACCCCTCTCCCTATAATAATGAACTGGTTAAAAAGAAGGTAACTCTGGGGGATACAAGGCAATCTAAACAACGGTTAAAGTTTTAACTTCAGAAACGCAAAGCTTCTTAAAGCATACTCAGGAAAACAAGCTGTATGCACTGATAAAATTGTATGTACTGGTAATTCCCCAGTATCTACACTTTGCTACAAAGTATAGGTATTGTTATGTTAAACAGAAAAATATTTTTCAGTGATTCACTGAAATCCTATTTCCCAGCAACTCTTTCAAGATGGGTAATTTTATTGAACTGTAGTAGTATTTTCACAATGCATGATTACAGAACTCATTAATAAGAAAAACTAAATTAACAAAGAACCTGGTAACAAACTGCAGGCATACCCATCTTTAGGTCACCACTCCTGAAAGGTTAACAGATGAAAGGAAGTTTTCCTGTGAATTGACAGGGGAGCAAGAGGCTTTTGCTCCCATCAGCGCCAGCCAGCATGAGCTCTTATATCAAAGCCATCATTGTGCAACTGCATAGCTCACACCATTAAAGTGCATTAAAGTGGTACCAGGCCCCCCTGTAGAATCACTGTGGCATCCCAAGCTAGACCTCAGCCATGGCTCTTCTCCCATTCCATGATGCAGAAACAGACATGTAAAAAACAGACTGTCCAGAAAAAGTCTTTGCAGACACAGACAACAAAGCTGCAGAAACACTCCTCCTGAACAGCATCTGCCACCTGCCCTAAACGCTTGTCAAGGAGCAGTTGGCCAAGGAGCTGAATTATGATCTAGACCTTTGCAGAGTTCCTCCAGAGCCACCATGCCACTGGAAGAAATTATGTTGATGTTCTCATCTGTGTCTACACCTGGACATTGTATTGGGTGTGCATGGCAAGGTTTTTCTAGTGGGGGGGCTAATAGGAGTGGCTTCTGTGAGAAGCTGACAGAAGCTTCCACTGTGTCCAACAGACCCAATGCCAGCTGGCTCCAAGACAGCCCCACTGCTGGCCAAGGCCAAGCCCATCAGCAACAGTGGTAGCACCTTGGGGATAACATATTTTAGAAGGGGTAAAAAAGCCTGTGCAACTGCAGCTGGGGAGAGAAGTGAGAGGGTGTGAGAGGAGCAGCCCTGCAGCCCCCCAGGCCGGTGCCGCAGGAGGGGCAGGAGGGGCTCCAGGCGCCGGAGCAGAGATTCCCCCGCAGCCCCTGGGGCAGCCCATGGTGGGGCAGGCTGTGACCCCGTGGGAAGCCCGCGCTGGAGCAGGCTCCTGGCAGGGCCTGTGGCCCCGTGGGGAGAGAAGCCCAGGCTGGGGCAGGTTTGCTGGCCAGGCTGGTGACCCCGCAGGGGACCCACACTGGTGCACAGGAAGAATGTAAGGAGTCCTCCCCCCGAGGAGGAAGGAGCAGCAGAGACAGTGTGTGATGGACTGACCCCAACCCCCATTCCCCGTCCCCCTGCGCTGCTGGAGGGGAGGAGGTAGAGAAGTTGGGAGTGAAGTTAAGCCCAGGAAGAAGGGAGGGGTGGGGGGAAGGTTTTCTAAGACTTAGTTTTCATTTTCTCATTACCTTACTCTGATTTGATTGGTAATAAATTAAAAATTATTTCCCCAAGTCGAGTCTGTTTTGCCTGTGACAGTAATTGGTGAATGATCTCTCCCTGTCTTTATCTCGACCCACGAGCATTTTGCTGTATTTTCTCTCCCTGTCCAGCTGAGGAGGGGGAGTGACAGAGCGGCTTTGGTGGGCACCTGGTGTCCAGCCAGGGTCAACCCACCGCAGTCATGCATTTAGCAGATAAGCAGGAAAACTAAATTTCCATTTCTGTCAATCTGGTATTTTTTATGAGTCCCAAATTTACTTCATCAGAAATGCTGAACAAGATTTGAACACAAGGGTTAAATAATGGAGATTATACACACATGGAAAGACCACAGCAAGCACATGTTGCTGTTTAACATTTCCTCTGAGCCACAGTCTCCCTGTGAGGATTTGAGTATTTATTTGATTCATTTATATACAGGACATAGAAAATCAAAATGTCTCATATTTAATTTAAAGAAAATTAAATGTTTACTATTAAATTAGGAAAACTGGTCTTCCTTCTGCAGTGCTAACTTTTGAACAAGAGTCAGTCTTATCTGTTGCCTTCATGAATAGTGGAATAGTTAATTGATTAGTCAAATGTTAACAATTGTTACTCAGGCTGTGCCATGAGATTATGTACTCACACTGAGAATCAATGGTAATTAAGTAGCTGATCAATGCTGGCACCTTTTCAATGTGTACAAAGCTCAAAAATACCAGTCCAGTTGCTAAAACTAAATACAAGTGAAAACTCTTCACTGAAAGTGAGTTTTCTTCACTGAAAACTCTTTTCTCTCCAGTGTAATGCTCAAAAATGTACACCTCTCCCTTTTTGATGTGGAGTAGAGAACTCCATGACATTGACAGTGCGTTTAGATTTAAGAACTAAAACCTCTGTTAGACATTGTACCCTAACGTAGATAAAATCTGAGTAAAATGACCAAAGCACACTGGTATCCAAGCAATCCTGGTGCTGACTGAAAAAAGCAGAGCAATGGAACATACTCAGTTATCAGCGTCTTTAGTCTATTCATTACTGCAGAGATCACATTGAAGCTTTTCTGATGCACATTACAGGATAGTTTTAAAAAACTTACAAGAAATATTTCTGATTCCCATTAAAATTCTCATGTCATACATGGAACTGATCTGCCTAGTCATGAGCAAGTCATTAATGTGCAGTACTGCCTCTATTTTACATATACATGCATGGACACATACACACGTTTCCCTGTACGAAAATAAAAAAGTGCGCTAATTTGACTATAAAATGAGACGTGGCTCATTAAATCAAGAAACTTATGTTACAATTTTTAAACCTTACTCTTATTTCTAAGTATTTTTCAACTGGTTCAATTTGCAATAATTCCTCCCTTCACTATTAAATTCTGTCAAAATATTTACAAAACCCAAAGAGGTATTCAGAATTTCCCATACTTACAGTGATATTTAATGTAACTTTCCCAACTTACAGTGGATACAGTCATAACAAAACATATTATATAGGTATAAGGGAGCCCTCAGTGAATCCAAAGTTTACATATAATTTTTTTTGTATGATGTGAACATTCCATAACCTGTTCCAAGAAAGATGTCAACCTTTCAAAATAAAATCTGTATCAGCTGTTTAAATCTAAAATGAAATGCTACATAGCACATAACAACTGATATTCTATCTTGGTTTGCTTTTTATTTCATCATCACAGAAAATAAATTTTCTTTTTTACATGTTTATATGAAAAACTTGAAATCGACAGAAAAGGACAGCTTTAGCAAAAGTTTCAGTGAAACTCTAGGAATTAAAATGTTTCCTACGTACCTTTGCTACATGACCTGAATTCTATGGTTTATAGCCCATGAATATATATAAAACACAACACTGCGATAACCTTTTTCCTTTTCAAGCAACTGTATCGAATTTTTTACTAGTGCTTCCTCCACTGAGTATGATGTAAGATATTCTGCACTGGATACATGTATAAGGAACATGTTTAAATTGATTTGTATGCACAAATATAGCATTTCCATATACAGACCAATATTTTTCTGAATAAAGAGCAAACAAGATTTTAATGATACAATTTTGCTCTTGCTGCATACACATAACTGCTATTGATGTTAAAAAAAAAAAAACAAAACACAGAAAAGCCTTGAAGAAAAATACTTTGTAGAGTGAAGAGGATTTATCCAGTGTTTCAATTAAAGCACATAATACTCTGATACTGAGTAACATTAATTCTACTGAAATGTAGACTCAATAATATTCAGTCACCTACTCTCCATACACACTGGGGCAATCGCCTGTTCCTCCTCATTGCCCAATATGTTTGATTAATAAAGATAACAAGGCATCTTTTGTCTGAAAGTTCCCTTCATTAGGCTAACAAACAGGACAAAAACTGATGAAGCACATGGTATAGGTTTGCACACTCTAAAATAACCATTCTCTCAGCCTTGCTGCACTGCCTGCAGAATCTCAGCAGGTTTGTCTAGGAAATATATTGGCCTGTCCTGACTAGAAAAAATATAAACCATAATTTTGGCTGTTGTTTTCATTCCTTTTATACTGACCAATAACTCAGTGTTCTTATACCTGGCAATGCAGCCTTTACGTGGTTTGCTTTGTACTGGCTTTTTTAGACCATTTTTCTTTAAGTGTCATGTATCTCAAAAAGCTTTACAGAATGAATTACTGTGTTTGAACAAGCGCTTCCTCAGTATGATATGAAGGACATGGATCAATCTGTAGGTAGTAATAAGAGAAGGAACACGATTGTTTGTATTTGTGGATTAACCTTCGGAGTTTTCAGATCCGGAACTCAACAACCACCAGCTGAAAGAAAACCCCAGCACAATGGCTTATATGAAGGAGAAAATCTGTAACAACACGTCACCTTATTGAGTTTGCTATGAGACCTCTCTAATTCAAGCCTTAAGAGCATGATATAGGTCCCAAGCATACAGGTTTTACTCACATGCATTAGAAGCATTTCTGCAGGTCCAAACTTCTAAATGTTCCCAAAGATGGAGTAACAAATTATCTTGGGCTCAGCCATAAGAAATGCTATAAGCCAACAATCACTGCTTTTGAGCGGTTTCTAAGAGTTACTGAGTCTTACATGGAGGACCCTGAAAGAACAGGTCCAGTATTTTTAATCTTATGCCTCTTACTTTGGACATTATTTCTTTATCCTCCTTTGAAACTGGAGAATACAAAATAAAAACTCTACTTCCATAATGTTTGGGTTATTAGAATACTGCATTATAGCCTATTCATCATGATTATGGATCAAAGTACTGAAAAGAACGTCAAAAAAAGTAGATAAAAATACAAAGACTTCCACAGATATACCAGTGTTATTTTAAAACAAGTATTCAAAAAGCTTATTTTAATAATTAATCGAATAGCTGTATTATAATAGCAATAAATGATTTAAGATGTAATTAACTCAATTATAAACATTTCTTATGAATACATAAAAGATTGAAATTCATTAGCATATAAAAACCATTACAAGTTTTGGTCTATAAATATACTCAAACAAGACTTTTAACTGCTGAAACAAAAATACACAATATCATCCAGAATTCATGAAAGCCAATACAATTATATCAGGATATTCCTTCAGTTTCACATAGTCTTGCTTCCCGACCAGCAATCTTATCGTTATAGCTCATATAATTCCTGCTTTGATATACTATGAGCTATTTTCAGTCTCAAGTTATCTCAAAAAGCCCAGCTACCACTGTCTCAGATAATATTTCTGTTGACTTCAAAGTTTCTCTGGTTTACATAGGGCAACTCAGGCAAGTGTAAGATCAACATATTTATTACAAAGTTTTATCGCCTAAAACTAAAGTTAATTAAGTTCTTTATGATAAGTGGAGGACTCTGCAAGACTTATTGTTCCAGTAAAAGACCTCAGAAATATTTTCAGGAGAGGGAGGGGAGGAAGAGAGCAATTTCTAAGAAAATAAAAAGTTTTAAAAAAAAGTAGTAGAAGCAGCACATTAAAAATGGAAGAAGCACCATGGCCACAAAATCAAAAAATAGTTTCAAAAATATGACAGCACAAGAAAAATAGCGATGTTGGACTGTGCACAGCAAATGAAAGGCATAATGAAAACTGCTCGCTCACACCATACTTTATTTTAAAAACATACAGAGTTCAGGTTTCCAGTCTGTTAGTATTGAATACTATAAATGGCTTTAAATTTTGAAAAAAAATAGCATCCGTGACATTGCTCTCTAAGACAAGAATTACGTGCAACATGACATATTAAGTACAAGCATGAGAATTTTACTGTTACCAGCTGTGATATCTAAAATACCAACCAACCCATCTCTAGCCATGGATTACCACTGGCAGCAGGCAGCTTGCCTGCACGGGAGGTTGGAGAGGTGCCCTTTTAAAATTTGAGTCTAGTTTTCTGAACTCAGCTGGAGTCTTTACACTGACTTCAAAACATTGGTGATATTTCACCCACCTCATTGTCTTCTCCTGTCTTCCACAATTAGTGATACCACACATAAGAGACCTAGCACCTTAATGTATTAGCATGTATTTCATGAAAAAACATTAGGTCTTTTTAAAATATGCATAATTATAGTAGCAAATGGAGTGAATAGACCTACAGTGATCAACACCCCTGCTCATTACAAAATGGGAATACATGCCAGAGACATTGTTACTCTTTCAAAGAGCTTACAAAAGTATTTTTTATGAATTTGACATTTGCTGCAATTTATGACTACTGAATTCAAATTTAGGCTAGAAATACACACAGCCCCTCTCTGCCTGTGGAGGGTCATGTAGAGCTGTGAGATGCCCGGGAAAGAAATGCTCAGTGAAGAATTGCTGTTCCTTTCTGCCTCTCCCAGTTTGTGAGTGGCACAGAAATCAGCGATTTGTACTATGCTCTCCCTCCCTGCAATGGGGCAGCTCTGGTTCCTTCCAACAGGATGGGGGGACACAATGGCTCCTGTAAGCTTGCTTTCACATACTTCAATTGCTTTCACATACACCCTTGTGCAACGGATAAACACCCATACGTGCCCTGCTTCTTTTAGTCGTGCCGTGAAAGGGGAGGGAATACACTGCATCTCTTTCTTCTTGCATGCAATCCCAATTTGCTCCCCAGCAAAAACATCCTTCTTCACGCTGTAAAATATCCCAGAGTGAAGTATCATGTGAACAAAAAAAACAGGCAAAAAACAACAAAGGTAAACAGAACGCCTCAAATTAAATTAAACTTAAGAAATACTCATTGAAAACTACCTATATATGTGAGGATGTATTTAGGATACACAGAATTAAATTAGTGTGAGAAATTTTTAGAAACACAAGCAGAGGAAGAAAACAGAAGCTGAATTACATATAATCACAGCCTCATGTCATCTTTAAGAGTATGTCAAATTAGAACGCTTAAAAAAAATGCAGGAAATCTAAATGTGGTCCCTGACGGACTGAACCTGGGCTCCATTTCAAAAGACTTTTTCTCTGGTTGGCTGCTGCCCTTTTTAAACCTGATAATGGAGACTCGGGTCTGGTCAGCTTCAGGCTGGCATTTGTCTTTGATGACTAATTTCTTCTGTGCCTGCATATCTCTCCAGGCAGCTAATTTCTGATAAGGTTTACTCTAAAAAAAAAAAAAAGCCTAATATGAACAAGTAATATGAAACCGATCTAAATACATTTACCTTTCACAACATTAACTTTCAAATCATACAAACTAATCAGGCCTTTGCAATTTGCATAACTTCTCGGGAAAATGCCAGAGCTACACAAAATAATGACTCAAATGGTGACATTCTTCCTTTTTGTTCAATACTTCATCCCTCGTTGATGGTTGCCCTGATGGCAGGGTAGTGGATTATGAAGGCTCTGATGCTTGAATTGGTGGTAACTTTTGACAGCTGAAGGTGATTTGATTGAGGCCTCAATCATTCAACCTCTTCTCTTGCAAGTAGGTTTCAAACAGAGTACCTACTAGTGTTTCTGCAAAGGAAGTAAACTGCAGATAATGAGGGAGATGGGGGCTTGATATTATCTGGGCAAGCTACTTTTCAAGTCTTACAGCAGATCCTTGGACTCGTATGTGTTTTGTCAAGCTTGAATAATGTGAATGCATATGAATTTTCATATGAATATGAAATTCATCTATATGAATATGAAAAAGAATTTCATCTTCACTTGAAGACATATTGATCATTTTAGAAATACAGAATAAATTTTTCTAAATGCACCAGAACATTGTGATTTAATTTCCTGCTCAACAAAGAAAACCACCGAAACATCACCTCATGTATTTATTACTTAAGCACTGCTAAATTGATGCTGTCAAAGTATGATTTAACAAAGCTCGTAATCCAAGGGCTAAGCCAGACTCCTTCATGTGAATAATTTTGGTAAAGCAAACAGTCCATATTATTCCAGACAAATTTCAGCTTTGGTACTGCAAACTGTTAGCTTCAAATGTACATGACTGTATCCGTGTCTTCATGTGAGATTATTGTACAGTACCAACATCGTATAAGATGTGGCTACAGTTCAGTGGTAGTGCAATAATTCCTGCAGGTAATTTCCAGCACTGTTTTTCTTCCCACATAAGGAGCCTGAACTTAAAGTGTTCTTTTAGACTGTACTGAACCTAGAACACAAGGACTTTTGTCTTCAGTTCTGCTGATATTATCAGCCAAGTCAACCGACCTAATGAATCACTTGTTCACCATCAGCACTGGCTTTAATGTAGATAAAATCAGTAGCAACCTTAAAGGAAAAGAGCCAAGACTTGCAACCTAGGTAAAAACAAGGCCCTGTGTTTACACCTCTCTAAAAAAAAAGAATTTAATGCCCATTTCCTGCAAAGGTCTGAAACAGGAGAATTTCTGAATACAAGCCAAAGTAGAAAGTCAGGGATCTTCTCTAGCACCCAGGAATCATAATGAGATCAGGAAGTTCTTTTTACAGAAATCAGGAAAATCACAGACTCTTCTGGAATTACTGAATAGGTTGGCATAAGTAGTACTAGAAGATAGCGCAGAACCTTGAGAAATTATTTGCCAGCTACAAATGATATGAAAATCTAAGTAATATAGAATCATAGAATCATAGAATGTTTTGGGTTGGAAGGGACCTTTAGAGGTCATCTAGTCCAACCCCCCCGCAGTGAGCAGGGACATCTTTAACTAGATCAGGTTGCTCAGACTGCTATACATGAGACAACAATCTCAAATTAAAAATAAAACCCTCTCCCAAAGAGTTCAATAATAACTTAACCATTTTTTATCTAACAACCATACAGATGAACAGGTGCAGGGTTGTGTAAGCCCTCTTAGGGAAGTGCTCTGTTTGCCAGAACAGCAAACAGAAAGAAGAAAAAAACTTCCATGAAAGCAGTCATAAAAATGTCTAAAACTTAACCTTTAATCTTCTTTTGCTAAATAAATAAACTAAATTGAAGATATAGATTTTAACCAGACATATCTACAGTGATTGACTTTTACCATGCAGTGAATTTTTGCTTATCAGATCAGAAGTTTAGAAAGAATATTATCCAGTACATTTAGCAATGCAATACCCTCATCAACTTTCATTTGTTCACAGACATATGAAAGTTGATGAGTGGAGTTTTAAGAAAAATTACACAGGCATGCCGTTGTTTAATGGTTCATGGTATTTTTCCGCTTTTGTAACATAAAAGTCAATTATTTGAGATAGGGCATTAGTTGCCAGTTGAAAGTATTTGTATTTTCTGGTTTTCCCCAATAATTCTGAAAGTTTGAATTACCACCACCAGTTCACTGTATCATACGAAGCACTATAAAACTCACTGTGAGCAATGAACAGATTTTCCTACAACTATTCTTTCTCCAGGTTAAGAAATAAAACCTGAGAAAACAGCGTGATAGGGCAGAGTTAGATCAGGCTATTAGGCACAACCATGAGCAATCTAGGTATAAATTGCACAACCCAGGAGTACTCCTGAACAGCATCATGCTACAAACTCTGCTGCCTTTGTTGTCCCCATCCTGAGCCGATGGCTCATGGTAAAAATATACAATATTCATCACAGCTTCACAAAAGCTGTGGTATGTTCTCAGGGCTGTAAAAGCAACGCTTTGCTCACACTTAATACATAGTGAGTGGTTACTCTCATCTATGAATTTTCCACCTATGAAGTTTCCACCAGAAAGTTGCATTCACAAGTCACTAACCAAATACACAAATTGCTGTTGAGCATGAACTTAGGTTCTGCTCACAGGAGCCCATTTCTTTCCAAAACACACAGGCTCCCTTTGCTCTCTCTGATCCCTCTCTTCCACATCATGGCTCAATTGCTGCAGCAGATGCAGCAAGACCCACTCTGACCCAGCCTAGGGCAGAGCACTTACAGCGAGTGTCCCTAAATGTGGGAAACTCAAGTGCTGAAGATTAGACCTAAAATACAGCCGTCTTTTTCCCTTTTTATCTGAAGCCATAGAGCTGCGAACTACGAAAGAGTTAGCCTGTTCTTCAGGCATCAGGACACCTAGGGTAGGTGACCTGAGCCTGGCCACTAGGGCTCTGATGAAAGCCCGTGTATGTACATTTTGGTATTTTTAATATCTACTTTGCAAATACTTTTAATAGGAGGAGATGTGTGAGGGAGAAATGCATAATCATTCATTGTAATTGACTCTATAGCTCTTATTATAGTTTACAATGAGTTTTACTGGACTAAAAATGTACAAGATATCTACGGTGCTGAAAGTGAAAGTTAAGTTATGCAATATAGAATACAGCCCTGCCTCTAAAAAGCTGTTACAGGTATTATCATGAACACCTAATCACTGGACAGCGGGTACCTCCCACACTATACTTCAGTTACCTAGATAAGGGAATAATTGTTGTACTGGAGATGCTTTCTAAACAGTGTCTCAGTTATTTTTAAAATAGGGTGAGACTAAAAGTCATGAAAAGCCTTGAAAATGACTGCTCTGTTACCGACTTTTGAACTTATGGCCCTACAGATACTGAGCATCCTACAGAAACTAGAAGTACAGGATGTAAAAGACAGCCGAGCCAGGCCCATACAGGTAAGCAATGGTAAAACCAGATAGTAGTAAAAGTGTAACTTTTCAGTACCTCTCCAGAAGGTCTCCAAAAATACCTACAGGATTTCCTCTTTTGTGGAGGCAACTTTCTCAGAGGTGAGCTCTCCAGGAGCTGTGGAACTTCTTAAACAAGTAAGAACGAGAGATGGGTTTTTACAAGTAGAGGAAAAAGCTAGCAATTCTTCACAAGAGGAGACAAGAAAGAGCATAATTTTTCTTCTGTTTAGCCACTCTACCACTTAAAGAAATAATATAAGAACCTTAAAGAAAACAAATGGATGATAAACAAGAGGGTAAAACAAGGATAAAAAGCGAAAAACATACAGAAGATGAAAAGGAGGAAAAGAAAGAGAGAAAATAAAGAAAAGCATTAAAGTATTTCTGATGCCTTCTGAAAAGTGGATCAGAAAATTATGTGTCAAAACTACTGTAATTCTGCCTATTATTATATCTTAAGGGACACTTTGATAGTATTGCGATGGGAGTAATTATTATACATACATAGGAAATGCATTTTAGGGGATGCGAAAATACCACCACTTTGGGAACTTTGTACTAATTACGTGACATTATATTCCACTAAAAATTAGAATTACTAGCATGTTTCTCTTACTCAAAGATGCATTACGGTTTTTTACCTGGCAATATTTAAATGTACTATGGATCTTTTCACCAAACTGACCACTCACTAATTACTAAAATTATTCTACTGTAATGTGGTAGAAAGAGTAATACTGTCAGGAAAGTACAAGGCTCTGAAATGTTGTCAAAACAAAGAATATTGATCTTCTTAAAACACTGCAGTTAGTATATAGATCACTCGAAAATGATTGACATTAATATGTGCCTTTTGTGCAAATGCACTTTATCATGTACCTTTTTGACAGTAATAGCATTTTATTATACTGCATGGCACCTTAACATACTCTACAGACAATTTTTTCAATTTGAGAGTTTCCATTAAAAAAATAGTTGTTGAGCAAAAAGAAAATTAACTGTCTGCATTCAGTTTGATTTAATACCTTGTCAGTTTGGTGCATTTTTTACGATTCTTTCTATAAATAAGAAGTTGAAAAGAGCTATTCTAATGGTAATTTGGATCAACCTTACAAACATATGATTCCAGGTTTCTAAAAGGGGCCCACTTGAAGGGGCTTTAAAACTGAACAAAAAGAGCCCTAGGGCTCTACAACTCACATTTAACCTACTTACATGAAAAAGGAACTGCTTTGGTTAAGAATAAACTTCCACAAGCTCAGGTTCAAACCAAACATGCCAGCATATTAGTGAGGAAATGAAACAGCAAATAGTAACTCCTTTCATACTTGTAAAAGAATACTGTATTTATTTAAAAGCTTTTGCAGAAATTCTCATTTTAATTAAATTGCATTTACTGAAATATTTTCATAATTAAGAAAAAATAACCAATGCCTTTTAAAGACCTATGAAAATCACAGCAACCTAAAATATATGCAGAAAACATATAATTGTGAGAATAAATCTGTCTGACTAATATGGGACATGAGTCAGGAAAAAAGATTATTTATTTATTTATTTATTTTAATTTTTGTGCTGGGCAAGCCTATGCAATGCAGCAACTGTAACCCAAAGAAATTAACTTCTGTCTGTTCAGAAATCATTGTAACCAGTACACAATTTAAAAATGTGGTTGTGTTTGATGCATTTTTTTTTCCTTCCGAATGAAGCTACTTGCTGTACATTGCTTTCTCTTGCGTCCACCTCTCGTGAAATGTGCTGGAATATCCTTAGAAATGAAGATTTATCTCATTCTCCTGTTCAAAGTGATGAAGAGAAAGAAGGGAAAGACACTTTCTTGGAAGACCCCTGCCACTCACCACTACATTCTAGAAATCAAAGAATGGCTATGAAGGTTTTCACTTAGCACTTTGTGTAGCCATGAGGTCAGAGACAAGGAAATGGTTTCACTGTGAACACAAGGGTGAGGACATACACTTAAAATAATAAAAGCAGCTAAAACCAAAAGAGAACAAAAAGCTAATTATCCCTCCATGAAATGGTCATGACCATTCAATCCATGTGCTGGCAAGCTACCTTAGTTTAAAATCCATGCCTACATTCCTGAGGTCCTCATCATGGGGATAAAATGTATCAGATCAGTTTTAGGCATGTGACATTGATTAGTTTTAATACTTATTAAGAACACTTTTGGAATGGAAAAAATGACACAGTCTACAGTAACACTTTCTATTGTACACGTTTACCATCCAACTGCTTTATCACTTCAATCTTATCCTTCACCAGGTCATTTAAATATATGTTTATTTGGAAACAATAGTGCAGCTGCTGCTTGTTTGCACTGTTTCTAGAATTACTCAGCAATTTAACTAGTTCACTGCTTGCGGGAAGGAAGAGGAGGCATGGCAAAACTCAGGGAAACACAGAGGCACAGAAGCAAATGTCCTCAGTTTCAGCTGTCAAGGCCTGTCCCATTTGCTCACCATTACTCCTGCTGGTCAGGCACACTGAAAAATTCTTGCTCTGATGGCTGGAAATGTATTCACCGGCGACTGATAACCATTTTCTCTTACACCAACATTGGCCTTTGACTGAAATCGCTCTTCTCCCTCCCTAGGGTTTTTCTCCCTCGGACAGTAAGAAATAATCTCTCTCATCCTTCTTTTTAGCAGACTGAAGAAACCAAGACGTTTCCTGCGTGCCCTACGTGCTCAGGTACCGGGCTCAGCCTAGGCACGGGAGCACCTCAGCCACCTTCTGTACAGGTTACAGTGCCCTGCTCGTGAATACCATGGCGTGTCCCCTGCTACTGAGGACTGGACCAAAACACACTTGTTGGGAAACAGGTAGGGACTTAAGTTGACATAAAAATAGCTATCGTTCATTCCTTTTACAGTAGGCTGTCCTTTCCCGTGATCATCCTAACAGCCCTTCCCTGGTTCATTCTGAATTTGCCTCCCTAGAACACAAGTGATCAGACACAAGCAATCTCACCAGTGTCTAACATAGCACTTTACCCATCTCTACCAGAAACCTCTCCCCCCCAAAATCTGTGGACATTTGCTGGCATTATTGTCGCAACTCATCTTGACAGTTCCTACTTACTCCAGTCACTCCCCTCGTCAGCCGCCGATAAACTCCCCTCCCTGCTTACAGCAGCAAGCTCTGCCGTTCAGCTGTGTGCAAGGGACTGCATGCATTCGTCCTTCTGCAGCACCAGCAGGGTCGCATACCTTTTCTTGATATGCTGTGACTCTTTGTAGCAACGGGTGCCTCTCCATTTCTGGTTATCAGCAAATTAATGCACTTGATGACCAATCATAGCATTCAATAAGAAAACATTAAATAAGATCCCAAACCCAATCCAACAGGTCCTGTGATTTCTTCCACCAGTCCTTTCAGAATCCTATTGCCTTGATTGCGGTACCTTCAGCTCTCTTAAGATTATTTTGCACACCAGTATCTGTCATTTCCACATCCATACTGCTCTTCCCAACTACCCAACATAATTTTTCTTGACTGAACATAGTATGTTCAGTTCTAGTATTGAGATACTTAAAACTTGTAGTCTCTACATATCTGTACTGCACAGCTGCTATACTTCTTCTTTCCTTGTTCTGTTTTTATTTATAAAGTTGAAAAGCCTCGACTGCTTGTCTTTCTTACCATCATTTGCGAAGTCTAACATGCTTTATTTTTTGGCTACTTTCACCTCCTTGATAAGACTTTAATCTTTATAGCTTCTCTGCTCAGTCTGAATACTCTTCCTGAGTTGGTTCTTCACTCAGGCCCGGAGTCCCTCAGGACTTAAACACTTTTTTAGCTGCTGCTTTAGAAATAAAGTTCAATGTATGCACCTTTGATTGCAAAAATTTCCCAGTTTCTATTATATTTAAACTCTTCAACCCACAGGTCTTTATTCTGAGATCTCTTTTAAAGAGACTGCTATCAAAATGGGAAATGAGAATTCCTGTCCACACACCCTTCTCTTATTCAAATACATGCTTACTTGTAGCAACACAATATTTTTCTTACTTTAGAAAAAAAAAAGCCAAGCAATTCAATTTACCAGCTTATAACAGCTCGATGTACTGCTTTGCTTTCTGCTTCTCTGGATTTTCCTTATTGGTCCTGGCTGTAACTGTCTTCTAACCATGGTTTGATTTCTTTTCTAATTGATCTTCCCATTTACAAACTGGAAAAATTAAATTCAGGAATAAGACTTGAAAATAAGTGTGCAGCGGTGTACATATATGTGACTATGTGTGTAGTTTAATCTCATTCTGCCGTAAACTTTCATTGGTTTGCTGGGCTTCCTTCAAAAAAATAACTGTCTTCTTTTGCTGATCTCTCCATTATATTTAAATTGATTCAATTTATGATCACCCAGTCAATACTGCTGTTCTACTGAAATGTCCTCCTCTTCTCTGAGTTTTTTCCCAGACCTTGAGAGGGATCTATGGCAGATGGTAGCATTACCTGTGCCAAAATGAACCCTAGCCTGTGGATTGCTTTTAGCTCCTCTGGTGCCAAGTACATTGATTCTTTTCAACAAGGAACATCCAGCTGCACGTCATGCCTTTGTCAGATGCTGGTGCAGATCATCCAGCAGTCTGTATCTTCACACAGTTCCCTATCTTCAGCAATTTCTAGCTGTTTCTGGCTCCTGGCCCCTCTATTATCTCTGTCTTGCTTTGTGGAGATAGTATGTAAAAAAAATTGCTGCAGAGTAGCTCTCTTCTCACTGTGCATTTCTCTTCTTTATTTCCAGTGCACCAAGTCCCTATCTTAGTTTTATTTCTTCCCAATTATTAGATTTCTTCCTCTGCTTTGCTAGTGGGTCGCTCTTTGTAGCCAGAAAATCTGGTCCCTCCAGATACTTATGCCCATTAGACATGTGCAGATCTGGAGATGCCCATGCAACTTATTCTCTCCCTTCTTTTTTCATCACACTTTCACATCCCCATCTGAACTGCCATGCCACTCGGACACACGCTTCCATTCCTCAGCTCTTTTCTTCTACTGGTTTTACAAATAAGAATTTGCTTTCCTTTCAACCTTGCTTTTCACAATGCTATGTTTAATTTATTCATTGTTAAACTAAAACATTCCTGAATATTCAAATGTTCAGAGAAATGTTTTAATTTGTCAATACATTCATCTGATATTTGTCTAATGTCTTTCCAGAATGTTGAAATATATAGTATAAAAAAAATTCACAAATTCACATAGAAAATGAAATATGATTGCATAAGGTCTCTTAATGCCTGAACGAGCATACTTCAGATTCTGTGTACAGCAAGTTGCCTCCCATTCTATCCAGAGAAATAATGTGCTCAGTTGCTTCTTTTATTTATTTGAATTATCACTATGCAAAAGTAAATAATGCAAAGTCCCCTGTTTACTTAACGTAGAAAACAGAAATACTATTTTAAAAAAAATATTTCTTTCCAACAGCTATGCACTTAACATACTAAAATTAAGATTTTCATTAATGAAATCACGACATGTTAAAGAAAAAAGAATGGTTTACAATCTACTGTATGGGAAAGAAGAAAGCATGGGGGAAAATCATTCAAGCTATAGTCATATAAAGCCTTTTTCTTTCCTTTTTAAAAATTTTTCTTTAATGAAATTTTCTTCTGAACATTGGTCCACGCATGGTATAGGATCCTGGCTGATTCACCCAAGCTGTATTTTGTTTTCAGCTCTGGCAGCCTGCAATTCAACCCCTACTGCTTGGCAAGATGGAGGCTCTCACGTTTTTCACAATTTAGAAGCCTGCACTTTGCAGCCAATTACTCAGATGTAACATAGGCTCAAGTGTGCTTTCTATAGAAAGCACAATAAAAGATAAACTGCCTTATGCCTTGAGAATGAGTATTCTCAACTGCTCTTGGGCGCTCAGAGACTGAGACTCATGGGGCACAAGGCGCTCCCTGCTTCATGGCAATGTGGTTGGCAGTAGCTGGGGAGGGAGGTATGACCCAAGGGTTCTGGCCACAGCAGCAGCTCCAGAGCTCCCCAGATGTGAGATGTCCTGGGCATCCTGCAAGAGGAAGAGCCGGAATCACAGCTGATCCCAGCTTAGACTGTGTAAGGCCTTTATGCCATTGCTACCACAGTAACATGAATGCATAAGGCCAGGGCAGACCCCAGCCCACAAGGACTACTACGTACTATGTTCCTTCTTTCAAGTCAGAAAAATGCTGCAAATATTTCATGGCATATTTAGGACATTATTAATTTTTCATTTTCTATCAAGGAATGGGTGAAGAAAATCATTAATTTACAGACAGCGACTGATGTGCTTCTCTTATATATTGCATTTTGAGCCTAGATATCGTGGTGATGGTACACCTGCAATATGAAAGGAATGAGAGGGAAGCACTCATGGAAAAATTGTAGTTATTAACATTCTGACATTTTATTATATCCCTGTTGTAGTTTAACCCAGCAGGCAGCTAAACATCACACAGCCATTTGCTCACACACACCCCCCTTCCCAGTGGGATGGGGGAAAGAACTGGGGAAAATAAGTGAAATTCATGGGTTGAGGTAAAGACAGTTTAATAGGACAGAAAAGGAAGGGATGATGATGATGATGATGATAATAATACTAATAGAATATACAAAACAAGCGATGCACACCAGCACGCACTGCAATTGCTCACCACGCACCGACTGATGCCCAGCCAGTTCCTGAGCAGTGGTCACTGCCCCCCTGGCCAACTCCCCCCAGTTTATATACTGAGCATGACATCCTATGGTCTGGAACAGCCCTTTGGCCAGTTGGGGTCAGCTGTCCTGGCTGTGCCCCCTCCCAGCTTCTTGTGCACCTGGCAGAGCACAGGAAGCTGAAAAAGTCCTTGACTAGTATAAACACTACTTAGCAACAACTAAAACATCAGTGTGTTATCAACATTTTCTCATTAAATCCAAAACACAGCACTATGCCAGCTACTAGGAAGAAAATTAACTCTATCCCAGCCAAAACCAAGACAATCCCCCATTTCTGTTAATTGTACCAAGAAAGCAGACACAAAATTACACGCACTATGATACGTGCAAACCTTAGACCTCAGCTAGCTCTTGACAGCAATAAAAAAATACAGTAAAATCAACTAACTGTGGACATAAATAAGAAAGTATGGTTCAGGACAAGTGATGATGAATGAACCCATCATGGAGAAGAAACAGTCCAGAAGAAACTCCCAGAGCTGAGCAGTTTTATCTGGGGTACACTCAACTGCAAAGAGAAGAAGGCTGATTTTGGCTGCATACAGTACAATACAGCTTCAGTGTGCACCCTAGTGCTGGCCCATGAATGTGTCCTGACTTCAGGATGGAAAGACAGCTTAGTGTGACCAACCCCCAGATCATGGAGATAAACTTGTAGGGAAATATGAGAAGTGGAGAGTGGATCTTCCAACAAGTCCTTAGAGCATACACTGGGTCTTTGAGCCCCCCTTAGATATGCTCTCTTGTTTACCATGTGCAGGCTCAAAACAGCTCGCAGTGATTTTACCATTGGTTCTCCAGCTTATCTGCTCAAAATAACTCCTCTCCCAAACTCCAGGCAAAGTAAAAGCATGAACAAAAAATAGAAGGACTCAGTATAAAATTTGACTCTTAAACATTGGTGGCACCAGTAGGAGGGATCTAGATGTGTATAGTTCCAGTTGAGATACAACATCATTATGAAAAACACCCATGTCAAAATGTATTGGAAGAAGCAATGAAATAAAGTCTACAAAGCTTAAATTAAATTCATTACATAGTGCAGAACAAGGACAAAAATACTCAAAAGCCGCCTGAAAACTGTAATAAACCTGGAAAATAACTTTTGCACTGAAAAGCTTGTGTGATGTTTGAAAAAAGATGTAATATCTCTCTACAAAACTCTGTCATCTCCTTAGTCCATTCCAGCTACAACAGGACACCATGGAACTAAACCAAGGAGTGGTCTGTCTTCCTGAGCAAAGAGTCCTTTTAAACACAGGTTATTTCAGGAAAAGGGATGATCAAGAACTGGATATGTACTGATCTACTTGGTGCTGGAAGAACAAAAGATAAAAACCCCAGACTTTATCTTTAATGTGATGCTTTCTCTTGCACTATTCAAAGTGACTACCTCTACAATATAGTGCTCATACTTAATCCATGAGGCTATGCAGCATAATCTATCCAATACCTTGGGCTATCAACTCTGTCCAGCTGGTCATTAATCCCCAGGAAATAATCTGCACCTCAATTGTTACTGCTTAATTAAATGTAGCGATCCATCTGACATACAGAATAAGGATAGAAAGAAACCCTAATAGAAGGTGACTCCTGCAGAATTGGAACTCACTACCTTTCCCTTGTAGACATAATGTACCACAATGTTTGGTTACAGTTTATATGTGTTCCTATGCATTAAATTACTAGGGAGATGTTTCCTATTGAATGCAATGTAAATATATGTCAATACACAAATTTAACCAAGTAAACATAAAAAGGGTCAAATAACTCTTTCCACTTCTTCTGTATCTATTCTGATGTATAAGTTCCTGAAGACAAGATTTGCTTACTACTCTGGAATTGTCCTATGCCTACTAGGCCTACTGGCAAAACACTGTGATAGTCTTTTAGAACTAACAGCAAAGTTGGTAGGATCTGGCAACACAGCTCAGAGCAGGTTTTAACTCAATGGTTAAAGAAGACGACCGCTCTTTAGTTCAGACAAATATGAGCACATGTGCACACTTCATGCAGATGAAGAATTACTTGGCCTCTGTAGTGCCTCTTTAATATAAAGAGGATAACTTGTCTGTACGTTAGACCTTTCTCCAAAAACAAAAGGAATTATGATCCATGTATTTCCGGAAGTATCAGGGCTATGCAAATGACAAAACTCAGTATATCAAAGCTGCTGCTGTAACGACTGTAGATCTTCTGTTAACTTCACTTGTATCACCACCATAACTCTCAACTCAGTATTTTATTATTCACTTAGCTTGGAAAATAACCTTTTGATTGTCAAGCCACAGCAGAGAAAAGAAAACATTTCAAATGGTAAAACACAACTCAGATACTGTATCCTGAGATACAGGAAAAGTGGTGGGCTCAGCCACACGCTGAACACAGGCTAAAAGGCACAAAAGAAGACAGAGATTCATTGCTGCCCTGGTACCTGAAGATGGAGCTGATATAGCACCAAGTTACAGAATTGAATGCAGAAGTCCTTTCTCAAGCCACGTATCAGACACGGGGAGGAATAGATTAACATTTGCTACTCAGACCCAACAGGGCCCCTGTTGAGTATGGAAACACAAATCCGTCTGCCAGCCCACGCACTCACCGACCTTTTTTTAGTGAGACTGTTCACAAGGAGAAGGTCTACAGCGGTGTCAGTGACAGGTTTTAGGATGTGTTCACCTATCTACCTTGGGGTACTCGAGATGTCCAACTCTTCTCACCTGTACCACAGGCAAGATCTCCTCTTACTGGTTCCTCACAAAGCCGAGTCAATTCAGTCTTTGCAGTGCACAGCTCGTTTCTCTGCTCTTCTTCTTCCACATCTAGAACTACTCGCAGTTCTTTCAAAAGCCATGAAGTATAAGCAACATTTCATGATTGCTCAAAAGTTTTTTTCAGAAAGATCTTACATAATAAACCTACTTATTTTTCCCGTGCAGCCCCTTTTCTAGTATTTATTCTGAATGTTGTTTTCAATTATAACATTGTTTACACTGTGATTAATAAAGGTTGAAGCGCTGTAATTATTTAATTTTATTTTCTTATATTATTCTCTGTTAAATAGTCACTAGAAAATTCAAACCTCATTCATTTTGGCAGAAATTATGTATTACTACAGTTTGCAAAAATACTCAAACTGAAGTACTTATATTAGTGACAGCTGCTACATAAAATTCACCTCAAATGACAGCCCCACATGGGAAAGGATCACTAGCATATACAATATTTTCCTAGAGAAAGGGGAAAAAAATACCTGAAGCAGGTCTCAGACTCCTGTTTAAAAAGTTAATGTACCGTTATAAAAGTCAAGGCAAAAAACCCCAAAATAATATATACCGAAGTTGAAACAGGACAGGTTTTTATCTGACAGGTTACCTTACACAGAAAAGGAAGCGCCTTCTGTCTAAAAGGATGAGTGTCATCATTTGATCACAGAAAGTAAACCATATAATAACGTCATAAACCTGCTGGTGTTTAGTTACTTCTTTCTTTTCTTCATTATACTTATTCTAGAAACGACACCCCCCAAAATCCAACAAACATAATAGAAACCTGTTGATATAGGATCTTTACAAGTTAGAATTCATTGCCCAAAGAAAGGATGGTGGGAGTTTTAGATTTGCATGTAACATCTCAACACCACCTAGCCAGGGGGCCTCCTGACTTACAGCAGGTGAAGATCAGCCCCGTGGTACACGTTCCCTTTAGAGAAACTTCTATGCTCCTAAATCACAACAAAATAGTTATACCTTTTGTTAACAGCTGAAGAACCAACATCTGTGCTAATGATACCAGGGGCCTCCACTATGCAAACGCTAGCAGGTAACAGTGGGAAAAGCACTGGAATTATGTTGGCAATTTTTTTCATTAGCAAAAGTTTTCTTCTACAAGGTGGCTCTTGTTTCTATTGTCAGGTCCTCAACAGGGTCCTCCAGTATCCCTGGGACTGCACCTTTGGAGAAAAATCTAGCAGAGAATTGAGCTTTTTCCCTTGCTGAGCAGGCTATTATGCAAAGGACGTCTGGCATGGACGCCTTGGGTGTCATCTAACATCACGGTGAAAGTCAGGCCCTTGTTCGCTGATCTGGCCACCAAGCGACAATCTTCTGCCCTATGCCTCACTGCTTTAATTCTGATGAAGCAATCGTACGTGGAGCTAGAGCTAGCACCACATAAATGGCTCCTAAGGATGTTTTTTTCCCTTAGTAATGTACTAATTCTTTTCCCCTTCAAGACCTGGATTTATTAACTTCTCAAGGCATTTTATGAAGCCTCTTTTTTTTTTTTTTTTCTATAACCTTTAGGTAATGAGACTGTAAACACCAACTGGAATGAGATGGTGTGGTGTGCTAATACATTCTCCTTGCAGAACAGTCAATAATTACCTTAGTGATTAAAAATATGTAGTGATGATTTTTAGCACAGTGATATGCTCCCAAGTAATAATGGATATTTGTAGTTTAGTACAGAATCCCAGGTGTACAAATGAGAACCCGTTTACCCAGATACTTCAACAGTTTGTAAACAGCAGAACCAAATACTGCAATACATTCCACTTTCTCATACTTCTGTGCTAACCCATAGGTCTCACAGGAATCAATGGCATACTTCATGGGTACAAAAATCTGTCCGCAGATCAAAAAATACCTGACCCAATGTAACTTAATATTGTTACTTACTATAACAAAACTCTCTGACAAAGTGACTAGTTGAATGCTATATTTAAAGTGGGCAATTTACAAATCACTTGGTACTGGTTAAAGTGGGGGCAGAGGTACAATGATCCAACCTTGTGCAAAATGTCAGGCATCCCAGTTCCTTCTATTTCTCTTTTTTGCTATGTAAGTTCATCTGGGAGAAATTTCTTTAGTAGAACATAATTTTTCAGGTGATAAATAAATTACACCATGTTCTCGTATTCCCAAACCTTCTATCTGGACATCATTCATTACCAAACAAAATTTTGGACTTATTGCCCATCTCTTCAAATACATTTTTAAACAGAATGACCTGAAGGCCTGAATACTTTCAAGCTCAGTCACTTGACTCGGGCTCCTAAAATTTGAATGGCCCCTTTGGAGATGCTATGTCTCTTCCTTGACTTCAGAGTATTCTTGATGACACAGTTAAATGACTGAAGACAGGTGGGATGAAATGTGGGCTAATGGGTACACAATCTTCGGTGATGCCCACATACTGTCAGTTCATCGGTCTCCCTACTAGCCTGGAGAATGCTGTGTTTATTTTTCACACAGCAAAATAACAGAGAAAAAGGATATTTTGGGGTTGATTTTTTTTTAAAGGACAAAGTAATAATAAAAATCAGAAAAATTGGCAAGTTGTGCTACAAGACAGGTACACAACCTAAAGCTATACTTGCTCATATTTTCAAAATGAGTAGGTGTCAAGCTGGGAGTGTCCTTTTATCATTTCATGAACATGATTTAATGCTTGACCGGTTCACAAAAATAAATAAATAAAATGAGATTGTTACCATGCTTGTTTGCAAATCCAAACCAATAAGAGCTTTTGCTGAGGTGAAATAAATCTGCATTACTGAAGTACTGTAAGGCACAATATATTAAAGATCCAATCAATTCACCTCTCACAGCAGCCTGTAGCAGTATTTCAACTGATTTCAATGAGAGCTGCATCAGTCTCTAAGAAACCTTAATGCATGCTCTCTGCTAACCCTCCTCCCCACCCAAACGAAAAACACTGAACTGTGCTCTTGTCTTCTGGTTCAACATCATGTCTTTCCCCTCCCTCCTTCTGCTGTAATAAATATTCTCTCTCTATCCCTGTTACTGACAATAATGTAGGTGAACTCTGCACCACATACATCTGTCATTATTAATGACCAGAGTGGAGAGAAACGATAGCTCGCTCTTAGGAACCAAAAGGGCAAAATGCTTCAGAATTTTCCATTCACATTTTCTTTTTTTAAGCATACTTGCTTGGTGACTTTCCAAAGTCATGAGCATGACTCGAACAAGAAAAATCTCTCAGTGTTTAACCTTTGTATAGAAAATTATTTGTTTAAACAGAAGGCACTTGTTACTTGGAAAGTCTCATTTGCTTACAATAATGCTGTGCACAGTATTTTGCAGAATACAATAAACACAACAAGATGTCTTAGTCCACATGGAAAATAATTTTGTCGCTAGCAACATTACATTTCTTTCAAACAAAAGGCTTAAACAGGGATTGTTTTCTTTGCCATTCATTCCCCTACCAACATTGCTAACCTAGAAAGTACAAGACTGCATCTGAACTAATTGTGAAAAGCGCTGCCAGAATGACTGTGACCGCATGACTCGTACAGTACCCTGAACTCTCTCAGAAAGGCTGTCCTGATAATAGCACTTTACTGGGACTGACTGTAAAGACTAGTTCTTTATCAGGAGCTGATGAAATCTTGAAAATTTTTTTTCTCTTGAGACAACAAACAAAATTTGAGAAGCGACAGCAGTTTAACCGCATTGCTGCATAAGCCTTTGTCCCTAACATAATGACGTGCTCAGCACATCAGGTGCTTTCCATGTACCAGAACACATTGCATAAAGGTGCTGCATGGGAGGGACAAAACATATGTCTCTAGTAAAGTTAGTGTTTGGAAACACTACATCTCACGCAGTGCAGGGGCCGTTTATAACACAAACTATCTATGTTACCAGTTTTTTTTCTCAACACGTACAGACCCAAAGTCTCAAACTTCCTCTTTCCTCTAACATTTACATTGTAAATAGTTCTACATATTTTCCTATCAGCTATTCTGACCTCAAATGAGACTGTGTAAAAACCATTTATTAGTTATGCTAGATGTGCCTGAATGGGCAAACATACTTAAGAGCAAATGTAGCATTGGTAATGGCAAACACATACCAAAAAAAACACGTACATGCTCGTCATTCTGAGGTGACAAAGATGTTACCCTCTGCTTTCCTAGGTCTGTATTACTTCATGGACATGGGTTTTTTTTTTCATTTTTACCAGCTCATGGGTTAAAACTTTATGTTTGCATTCCATGTGAGCTATATACTATATATATCTGTCACCTGTCTTTAGCATTTATGTTGATAAAACTTGTCATGAAGGTTATTTTGACTTACTGGAAATGGGCTTTTCCAGACCATAAATTTTAAGGCTTAAGTAGACCCACGTTAAAACCACTAGTATGTTCTGCTAAGTCTCTCTTGTCTTCACTCAGCCTCCTTACAACGTTTTAAACAGTTTTACTGACATTTGAAATTCTGAAAATGTCAGCTCTTGGCAAGTGTTGCAGTCTAAAAGTGTTATTAGTAGTTCTCTTAGGAAGTGTAAAAGAATATTTTGTAGGAACAATTTTGTCTTTCAACAAACCTTTTGAAAATGATGTGATAACCACAAGTTCTGCACAGGAAAAAAAAATAACCTGCAGATTCCTCAAATAATATTTAACAAAAAAAATTTTAGCAAAATTACATTGTTTGATGACTCTACAGTGCATTCATATCATGATACAATCACCACTTCCCAAAGTACTGCTAGGTCCTCAAAAGTAGGAGAAACACCATGAGAAGAAACCTGCTCTCACAGTATGCTGCCTCATTGCTCCCACCATCTCTCATCTGGTACGGTAAGTATTTGATGGGTCTGACCCCAGATCTTCTCTAATCAACAGGCCCTCCAGTCATTTCATGTTAGCTTGCAGACAAACAGGTCTCCTGTTTTACTTCTGTAATTCGTCTCTAAGGAAGACCCACCTTCTGCTATGAATGAGCACAGAAATGCCCTGGACTGCACCAGTTCATTGCTTGCAAACACCATCACTGCTGCTGGAAGCCAAGTTGTGGTGGGGATTGAGCTGTATCACGGGTGGCTGGTCTTCTTACTCTATGAGCAACATATTCAAGCCATCACAGGGCAGAGGGTGAAGAGCTACGTATCACACACCGCAAAGAACTAAGCTCCATTTGTGGGTTCCCAGATAAGAAATTATCATGGCACGTTACAGTTCCAGTGCTCCACCAGGGAGCACCCACCACGGACAAGGCTGATGAGCTCCATCTTTGAATGACCAACTGGCACCAGCCCCAAAGACTCTCCAGAGTAGGAGGAGTCCCTGAGACTCATGTTGGCCACCCCATCTCACTTCATGGTAAGTTATTTACAGCTCAGAATGCCTCGACATATCTTGGGGCTTAGGGGGAAGATGTGAGAGGAGGAAGAAAGGAGTGTCTCTCTCATTTTGTATCGCTGTACACTTGAATTCTAAAGTGTTCAGAAGCTGCAAGAGTCTTCCTTAATTTTCAAGCCACAAAAAATGCAAAGAACTATCAATAAGTATCACAGGGGTATAAAAATAATTCATTCCACAGAACTGTTCTGAAGGAAATTAGTGTGAGTCACTTTATCCTTAAAACTGAGAAAACATTGTGGTATTAAATACTCAATATTATCAGCCAAGCAAATTGGCCCAGGTCAAATGAGCAAATCTAAAAAATGAGATCACTAAATTTTCTCAGCTTGATAGCTTAGTAATAAATAATGTGCTTCTATTCAATCTGTACATTAAGTCTTTTATGTGGCCTTAAGGCACTGTCTTATGGCTGTGCCCATTACAGGGTAGCCATAGAAACTGACACATTTATTTCTTGGATTAGTGTGCCATTGAAAATATTAATATAATGCAGTAAATGGGGATTTAATCTAATCTACTGATGGTAGGATGAAGTTACTAAAAGGTTGTGTGCTCTTCCAGTGGAAGAAAGATTATATCTGTGGAGTACAGTTCCAGTAAAGCTGGAGTACAGCTGATGTTTTGGTTACAAACACCATCTAAACAACCTATCACATTTCACATACGCCCCTGATTTAAGCAGGTTATATGAAACATACAGGTATGTCCACCAAGCAGCTACCTGTTTCATATCCTAAGTCTTCTGCCCAAAGCTAAAGTGTCAAAACTGAAAGTCACAAAGGAAGAGAAAAAGGAGGTGGTCTGCATATCATGTAAGCAGTGCAAGTGAAGCAGCATCTCACCCTGCTGTACTTCATGGATGTGCCATTAGCAGCAAAGCTTATACCCACATTACAACCAACATTTTAATGGCATTCAATTAATACTTTCATGACAAAAAAAAAAAAAAAGCTCTTAATTCTTGAGAAGCAGGATCTGTGGTTTTCTTAATTTGTAGGTCCCTACCAGGTGTCCATAAATATTAGGGCTCCCATTTCAGTAGATCATATTTGACTCAGGTTCCTTGCAATAATTCATAGTACTCAAGTTCTGACTACCCTTTACACTGCAGTATACTACATAAATTCAGAAGATATATCCTGACAGATGAAGCATTGTTGAAAAGCTAAGTACAGCACTTTGTCCTTGAAATGTTAACATGTAATGCCATAAAGTATTCAAATAATAATTTACTCAATCTTTCAGGGTAATTAATTAAAACGGTCTAGGTGTTAGAGAAAATCACCTTGAGCTTATAAAATTGGAATGCCTCCCCTTTTCTTCTCTGCATGCAAGCTGCTCCAATGGACTTACCACATGCTTTCCCAGTTATGGTTTTTGATTTCAGCAGATAATAAATAGCCAGGATCTAATTTTGCCATGTCAAAACCGATTATGTTTCACAAGAAAAGGTGGAGTGCTCACCTACCAGATGAAGGTGAAACATAAAACCACTTTTATTTATGTGATGTGTCCAAATTCAACTCAACCTGGCACTAGGTACTGGGAGCATGTAGACTTTAACTGTCATACGAATTTATGCATCCCTGGAAAATGTCAAATATAAACATAAATTTAATCAAGGAATAGAAACCTTTATTATCAAAGAAATAAACACAGTTTTTGACAACTAATGTAAATTATCTTAATGTATTTTTCACTTATTTTTCAGAAGGTCAAAGAAAAGAAGAAGAAACATTGAACAGAGACATTGCTGATGAAAATATTTCAGGCAAGTCCCGGTCCGATTGTTAATGCTGATGTTCCAAAAGGAATTTGTGCTCTTTAGCAACAGCACTGCATTCAGACGTGAGAGTTCCTTTTCCCATTCATTACAATGGGATAAAACAGAAGGCTTACAACAACAGATAAACAAGGACTCTGTATTATTCTGTAGTTTTCCTCAGTTGAGTAGTCTTTGGACAGCATTTTAATGGCTGAAAAAAACCCTGCACATGATGAATAAGGATGCCATTCTCAATTAACATGGACAAAGGATCATAGCCATATTTGGCAAATGAGGTAGCTGTGGTGTAAGAAAAGCAGGAGTATTCACAGACATTGCCACATACATCACTGTCCGCAAATCAAAACAAGTTAATGACATTTTTGTACATCTGCCCAACTACATGACTACACATTAGTCTGGCAAGTACTTATTAGACCCAAATTAAATAGCACAATGATTATTTCTTTTAAAAAAACCCAAATTACAAAATATATTATCTTCATTAAATATATCTCAGCTCTTCAAATGCTATTATACATAGAGTTTCCATTCAAATATATACCGTAGGGGAGGAAGCACCAAGCCGTTATCCATTCTCCGTAACAAGTGCAATGACGACAGACCAGCCTCTCAATCCCAACAGCTCCCCTCCCAGTCAGCCTCCACACCGTGCACTGGTACATGTAATGTCACCAACAGAGAAATATCAGCACCCATTGCATAGGTGGGTCTCAGATGGATAGATCTCAGTTCCACAAACATCTCAGGTAAGACCAGCTACCACAAAACTTATTCAGCAAACCCACATACCATCTGAAATACACTGGGTATCTTAGAAATTCAGTGTACTTTTTGAACAAGATTTCCCACACCACCAAAGTCCATCAAGAAGTCTGAAACTCATTAGGGTAGCAAAGAAACCACAGTTCAACCCATACCCAGTGAAGAATGGGATGGCTAACACTTACAGGAGGAACCTCAGTCAAGAAAGCCCAGTAGCACACACTAGCAGTTCCTGCTGTTCAACATTAGAAATCTCTTTCCTACGTAGGGATGGACACCTTCAACAGGGGTTTTATGTACCAGTGGTTATGCACAAGCTTAGCATATCATGCATAAGCTTCACCATCTTTTTAATAAGATGTTACATTAATTTTAGATGCTTGGGAGTCACAAAGTGAGGCAGATGAACAAAGAAAAGGATACTTTGAGGAATCATCTCTGTTACCTACCTCTACTTCTGAACTGGCCATGCCAGTTTTATGGAGGATTTATATCCCAAAGCTTTACCTGTAATTAAGCTTTAGAAAGCAACCAGTATACATCTCTGTCACAATCACACCTACATTTCTAATTTAAATACTGATACCAAGGCAGTTTTCTGAAGACATTCTGAAGATGAGAAAATTGATATCCCATTTCTTTCGCCCACAGTTCTGGTTTATCCATAGTTAACAACCTAGATCCTGAAAGATATCACTGCTAAACTTGCATATTTCTTTCCATCATATCATTAATTATCTGTCCAAACTCATGCAAAGTAAAACTTGGATGCACTTTATTTCTGTTTCATAAAAGATTTGGCTTTCATCTTATTTTTTTTGAAGATCTCACTTTTTACTTTTACGGGATCAGTTTTCCAACAATTGAGCTTATCAGCCACATCTACACTGCTAGTAATTCAAAACCATGGCATATTTATTGATTCCAAAAAGCTATTACATGATATCGCTTGCGTCTCTGTATTTGATTAGACTGAGTTATTGGAGGAACTAACAAAAGATTACTCAGAATTCAGCAGAGAGCTTATATAGATGTCGTCTTACCTGACATCTTGGCTATTTGCTCTTGCACCTTTATTTATAAGTACTACACACACAGATCAAGTTTTGCACAAAACAAGTATCCAATGTAGCTTTATCTCCATTTTGTTATTCCACCGTTGAAAAAAACAACTATAAGAGATAGGTTGTAGGTATAAAACATTTATCCACTCCTTTAAGAGAATATTAATGAACAGCTACGTAAACTTGTATTGATGAGTAAGATGTATTATGACTGAACATTACCCAAGTTCAATTTCAACCTGAGCTATAGACTACAACTGAATATAGCATATATCAGATATTTATATATGAATATAAATTATGCACTTCTTTGGAAAAAAAAAAAGCCCATAAGTTTGAAACATGAATATGTTAATTAGATTTAAATTCAGCCATTATAGAAAATATTTTGACAGGTATCCTAAGAACAGTGTTTTTTAAATAGTTCAATGCATTAAATACATGCAAATTTTGACAGTCAAAAATGCATACTGCATAGCTGAGATACTCTCATTCTTCTTCACAATCACTGCAGTCTCTAGCTAGATACAGATTTTTCACGACGGACAGAAACATTTCCTTCTGTGTAGCTCATATTCTCAGATTTCTACTTCAAAATGATTCCTGAAACACTTTTAAAGGCAGACTTAAAACTACTGCAAACTAGAATGGTTGTTACATACTTTGGTTAGCCAGGGCTGCCAACGCCAAATCATATTCAATCCCTTTTTAAGTAGAACTGTTTGCTACTGGAATCAAATCCACTGGCAAGTTTTAGGACATGTTTCATTCTTGAATTACCTGCACTAACAGGCTGCTTCCCAAATATACCTAAGGTAGATGTATACACGGGGTTTGCGTACACAGGTAGATTAGCACCTACATCAACTTGAAGTATATTCGCTGTTTTGCAAAATCCCCTTCTTCTTCCCCCAACTTATATACACAACAGCCAGTGTGCCATAAATTCACATCACCCAGGCCCACGGCACTCAGCTGCACACACAGCCTGTTGTAGATCACAGCAGCAAAACTGTAACATAGAACCGGGTTAAGAAACAGCTCAAAAGCAACAGTGGACAACCTCTCTGTATCAGGAAAATACACTGATTCTTTAGTTACATGTATCTACTTATGCAAGGATTTTTAATTTGAAATGGCTGTCCTGGTTTAGGCTGGGACAGAATTAATTTTCTTCCTAGTAGCTGGTATAGTGCTGTGTTTTGGATTTAGTACCAGAGGAATGTTGATAACACACTGATGTTTTGGTTGTTGCTCGGTAGTGCTTAGGCTGGCCAAGGACTTCTCAGCTCTCAGCTCCGCCAGGTGCATGAGCAGCTGGGAGGGGACACAGCCGGGACAGCTGACCCCAACTGGCCAAAGGGCTATTCCAGACCATAGGACGTCATGCTCAGTATATAAGTTGGGGGAAGAAGAAGGAAGGGGGGACGTTCGGAGTGATGGCGTTTGTCTTCCCAAGTCACCGTTACGTGTGATGGAGCCCTGCTTTCCTGGGGATGGCTGAGCACCTGCCTGCCCATGGGAAGTGGTGAATAAATTCCTTGTTTTGCTTTGCTTGCGTGCGCAGCTTTTGCTTTCCCTGTTAAACTGTCTTTATCTCAACCCATGAGTTTTCTCACTTTTACTCTTCTGATTCTCTCCCCTGTCCCATTGTGGGGGGAGTGAGCGAGCGGCTGCGTGGGGCTGAGTTGCCAGCCAGGGTTAAACCACGACAGTGACGGTTTAAAGGAAACACAGCAATTTTTTTAAGCAGTAACAGTCGGTCCTCAAGGAACTATGGAGATGTCCCATGCACACAGCAGCCTGAATCACACCGTGAGAGCGTCATGGCTTTGCACGAGTCACGGGTTTCCAAAAGGCCTGAGTGAGATAACATGGATGCAAAGCCGTAAGATTGTTTTACAACAAACCCAAGTTTCTGGCATGACAGTCTCCCTCACCACTCTAGTTTCCTTCCGAATTCCAGCACTATTTACCCTACTAGCTGGGAAAAAGACCCACGGGGAATCTTGCAGGCAGTATTGTGGAGAGGCAGGGTATCAGTGGGTTTCTGCATTTGTCCCTTAACCTAGACTCGCAGCTTGTACGTGGCTCTGGCTTGCTAATGCAATACCTTTTGGATTGATCCGCTGCACAGGGAAAATAAGACTACCTGATTATTTTTTGAGGAAAGCACAACTCAAATGAACCTCAGCCACAGTTTTGCAACTGCAGGAGGGACATATAAAATGTGATGTTATAACTGTGATAGCTAATACTGGTTTAATACTTTAAAATCTTTGTGTTTGATGGACCTTGGAATGCACATGTACTTATAGGAAAAACAACACTCAACAGAAAATGAATTTAATGTTCTTGGTAAGGTTTCTTTAGGGCCAGTAAGAATAAAACGCAATAGTCCTGAAAATTAACCCCAGGTGTATCATTTTGTTAATACAAGAAATGTGCAGGATATCTAGAACAATAAAGCTTATGTAAATCTTTACGTAAGAAAAAGGGGTACCTAAGGTAGTGTTTTATGTAGCTGACTTGAGGCTGAATCACAGTCCTTGAAGAAAGCAAAACTCCTCTGGACATCAGTGCCATTTTTCCTAGGGTAGGAGCTGCAAGGCCAAGCCTGTGATTGAAATACTCTGGTACCACAAGGCTCTAAAAGCCAAAGCAGTGATAAGGGCAGGAAAGCTGTTATTTCTGTACCATAAAAAGAAAGATTCTAGAGATGTTATTACATTTAAATGTATTCTGATATTGCATTCTGCTTTTCCATCTCAGCAGACACTGTTTCATCTGAACAAGACGGACATAACATAGAGCACAGTATTTTATATTAAATGTAGTTATAAGGGAAGAACAACAGCCTTGGAATGACTCGCTCTCAGGACCAATTCATAGGTTACAGTGAGTATGAAAGGCAATTTCAGAGTAGTGGTGGAAGAAAAGGAGTTTTATAACAGAGGTGATACAAACTAATTTGGAGACATAGATACATACAGAACAGAGTACGCAATGTACTGTACACACTTTTTCAAGGGAGGAAATAATGGTTCCTTTTTCAAATACAGTGGTATCTGCAAAAAAATCAAGTCCAATCCTGTTCAGTACTGTAATGAAATAATTACAAATGCTGAAACATATTAAAAATTCAGGACTAAAAAGACAGCAGCTTTGTGCTTGTGCTGCACTGAGTCTAAACACAAGATATGAAGAACTCCTGTTTTAAGGAGTTTTAAGGACTGTATTAAGGCAGGACTGGTGACAGCCGTCGGACGTCCTACACAAGCGGCGTAGGTAGAATGTACTAAGATATTGAGGAGTGTATTATTTCAACCCATATACTAAAGCACCGAGAGGGTAAAGTTTTTCTCAAGGCTGCATTCCTTTTTAGGGTAATGGGAAAAAAGGGTAAGAAAACACAAGATTTGTTGAATTATTTCACAAACAGCCTGTCACAGTTCTGTATCCTGGATGATACATCTCTGTCAGGAAAAACATAGTGAAGTTCACCTTTTAAAATCTAATGCGACAGTCTTCTATTAGCACTAGGACTGTGTAAAAATAGCATCTCCCACAAATGAACTGTACCATAAAAACTGATGCTCATGAAATGTTATTATAATCTAAAGTTCAAAACCACAAAGCAAGAAAATTCCGAGTTAAACTGAAACTTCAGACTTAGCCCACCCAAAAGTGTTTAGACACAGCAGTGCTTGCCAAAGAGTAATAATCCTATATACAAAATATGCTGCCACAACTAGAAATTTCAAACTAAGTGTGGAATTCCAGCTCTAATTCTGACCTTTCTCTTCCCCTCTTCTGTGGGTATAAGCTAGTCCTTTCATTATGCCAGCACTGGTGTGGTTAATAATCTTAAGGTAACATTTTTTAACTATTTCTGTGCAGCAGAATTCATGTGTCAGCTCCTCAGCTACGCACTCAACTGTAACTGTTTTGTAAAGGCGGAGAAGAAGGGGAAAAGAGACCACAGCCCCAGCTCTTTTCCTTAGATGGGTTCCTTACACACTCGGTGCCCTCTTTCCCTGCCCTCCTCTCCTCTCCCATGCTTGACTGAACAACACTCAACTACCAGAGTGGACAGAAAGCCCACGTTCCCTCACCCCATGTTTCGTCCTTACCCAGGATAACAAGACTTGATGATTATGATGCTCTTCTATTTTTAACTGCTAATTAATAGGGGAAAATGCATTCCAATACTGTTATTTTTCAGCTTTGTACAGGTCCATTGCAAGCTCAGTAGTAATAATAAGGGAAGATTCTGATGAATGAATGGCAGAAAATTAACTTCCAGGTCCGGTACATCACTGTACCCCATTGCTTCAGAGTATGCTTACCACTCTAATACAAGCAAAGAGCTTCCAACGTTGCTAGAAACCCAGGCTACCATGTAGGAAGCAGAAGGTTAAGGGCTGTCTCTGTTGTAATGAACTTGTTCCTAGAAAGTCTGCAGTCTTCTCCTCCAACCAAAAACTTCTAAATTCAGAACTTTATCTATTTTATTCTGCAGTAAATATGAACATTTACACTTTGAATTTCTGAAAAGAATGAATAAAACCAAAGCCGAGTCAGAGAACACTGCTTTAGTATTTTCACTGTCATGTTCTGTTTGAGACAGTCCGCTGGAATCAGAGCACTCTTAAAAGGACAATGGATTCAACTGAATAATATGGTTTTCCATTTCAAAAATATTTTTTCTCTGAGCTTTCATTATTATATACATGGACTCCCTTGTAGCTCCAAAGAAAAATATTACAGGACAAACCCTAGGGATTTGTATACTAAATCCTCTGGTTTTACTAGAACTAAAATAATTTATACAAATTTAGAGAGTTTAATATAAACATACATTTAACAGATGCTACTTTAATTATTTCTATAAACATAAAAGATTACAAGTTTCTCTTATTTCACAATTGCAGATTTAACTATAGTACATATTACTGTAACCTGTCTTTGGAGTTCAAGTGGTATTTTTAACCTTAAGGAAACTTAACCATCTCCATTATTTGCAGTACATCTTTCAGATTCAGCAGAAGAGATATTGATATAGAAAAGCAGCTTTTGTTCAGCAGTAAATGGCTGAAATTACTAAAACTTTAACTTAAACTTGAGTTCCTCAGCCCAAAATGTGAGCATTGTGGCAAAAGAGTATGACAAGTATTCTCGTGTTGGACCCCAAATCTTCAGAATGTAGTCATGCCCCATGACAGCCTGTGTCAAAGTATCTACAGAAGGAAAGGACTGGTAAAAGAGAGCCTAAGATTTTCTTAGCCACAGCAAGACTTGGTCCTCCCCTCACTCACCGTGACAAAACTCTCCCTGCTGCTAACAAGAGTTAACTGCAGCAGAAAAATCTGTGTAGCAATGTTGAAGAGATTCAAACACTCCTGACAGACGACAGCAATGAATGTCATGGATACGATCCAATGAATCAGTAACACACAAAAAAAGAATTTGTGAAAGAATATAATTTGGGTTACAAAGTCAAGAGGCCAAAATGTGGAAAACCAGCCAGACTGAAGGCTGCCTGAAAGCCTAACGCAGGTGCCGTTTGTAACTGCGTTAATGATAAAGTTGCAATGGTACGATCACTAATTCTACACCCGCTGTTTTACTCCATCAATTCCTCCAATGATAACATACTAAAGAACAAAATCAAGACATCCTTAAATCTGCCATTCCCAGCACTAAAGTGTTCGACTTCACAACCTAACAAAGTACGGAACAAATTAAGTCCACATGACAGCAATGTTGTAATCTTCTCACCATGATGACAACAACTACTATGGTGATTTACAAAAATGGCCCTGGTGTTAATCCAAAATTACAGCTTCAGGGTCCGCTCTCATTTTTATCAAAACCTTAGCTACAAGCTTTACCGTGTTGCACAACCTAAATATCTTCTGTCCTCAACAATGAAAAAAAAAAAAAACATTTAAAAATTCTTCATTTCTTATGTATTTCAACTCCAAAAGGCTACAATTTTTCCTGGCTTTGGGAGCCTTGTGGGCCTGGTAGCTATGATGTAAAGCTCCCAAAACCAGGAATAATTTTAGAAATTGTCTCCAAAAAAAAAAGCTTTATCAGAAGTGAAAGTGCCAAAGATCTGAAACTTGCATAGGTGTGAGCCCCGACAAATCTAAACACAAGCACCTTTGGGTGTCCAGAAAGCTATGGATCCTTATTGATGAATTTGCTCATAGGACTTGAATGAGCACTGTACAGAGGGAATTGTATGTTCAGATTACTATCTTTGCCATTTCCCATTTCCCTCTATTTTCTACTCATAAATCCTGAAAATCCCTGGAAGTGTCAGTTCCTAAGAGATCCAACCATCCATTGATGTCATATATTAATCAGAAGGGGTTTGCTTCATCAGAAATAAAGCGAAGCTTTATTGGTTTTCTTCTTAAGGCATTCATAGTTTTTAAGCACTCCTAAGGGTTTACTGATGTTCAAGACATAATTAGACAAGATACATGTTAGTCCAACACAGGAGTTAATTAATAGGCTCTGTACAGGTGCCGATGTTAAACCGCACGTTGTCAGACACGGTGATGTGCCTTGCTGCTGTAGCCTTAAGATCCAACAAGTGGTTGGCACCCTCCATTCCCGCGCTTTACACAAATGTAACCTGAAAGCACGCGTTGGCCCTACACAAAGAGTAAAAGGGCAAAAGGCAGTCAATTTGCTTTTCATCTGAAAGCACTGACAAACCAGGGAAGAAACTTTTTGACTAAGTAACAATTCCTTCCCAGGGGTCCTCCTGGAAAAATGCAACTGTCGTCCCCCTTTAGATTTCAATGTCCCTGAACAGTCACAAAACACTTAACTCAGCTTAAAGCTCCCCACAACTGCATTGTAGCTGTGCTTTCAGTTGCTGATGCTTTATGAGCTTTAAAAAAAACATGCAGTCAATGTTGTGGTTTCTGATGTAAAGTGAAACCTGGAATCTAATTTGAGGCATCAAAATCTAATTACTATTCGTAATAACGAATCTTTGGCTTTGTCATTTTCACCTGCAATGTTCTTGGCTATGGAAAATGTTGAGGTCTATTTGTCATTTTGCAGTGATGTATCATTTACTGTTCTTAAGAAAAAAAAAAACCACATTTAAGTTGCATTACAGTTGATATCAAAACTCGGTTTTATTACCAGACTCAAAACTGAGGTCTCTACCAGTCCTTGCCTAGGTAAATCTCCTCCTAAAGTAACAGTGTTGGCCAAAGATTGTGGATCAAATCCAGTATGAATGAGAAAGCCCACTATCTCCCACACATACGAAACCCCCACCATTTCTCCATGTCTTCTATAAAGGTGCAAGATGCAAGGGCAGCCTGCCTTAGTAAATTTTTCCACTCCCTTTACTTTTTTTTTGACTGATTTTGTTCAAAGTACTCTTGGAAAAAAAAGTAAGAAGATAAACACACTTCTGCTAGCAAATGCCAGAAGTGAAATATATTCTAGCAGTCTTTGGCCAACTTAGACTTCAAATGAATATGCCTCATCAAAATACCTCTTAATTGTGTTAAAACAGTCCGAAAACTTATTGCACACATTTTTCTTCTGAAATTCACAGGAATCTTTTGCTTTACAGTCCATTTGTCACTTGCATGACCTTTTTCTCTCTCTTTGGAAAATATATCAATTGCTTATTACAAAAAAAGAAGTGTTTTGGCATGGCTGACTTGTAGAGATATGGAGCTAAGCAGAGTCAGTGAATCCACTCACTCTGATATGGACACATGATATGCAATTAAAATCTCCATTCACATTCCTACAGGGTTGTCAATCAAGAGAAAAGCCTTTTTGACAACATCCAGTGAAGCGTACCAACTAACTGCTGAACAGGAACTTAAACACTAACAGCTTTTGTTACCAGCAAGAACGGATTTTACCAAGATTGGGCTCAGTTTCTAAAGAAATCATTATGTTAAAATTTGGGGGGCTTTTCATTAAAAATTAAAATGTGTCACAAAGCTATTGTGTGTGAAGCTATCATATTATGTAATACATGAGGGTTACCAGATATATGTGAAAAAACCCCTCTAACCTTTCTTGGCTGTAGGAAACAATTTAACCTTTCATATTTATAACAACGAACAATGATTACAAGCCAGGTTTTTTTAGGTAGAAGAGGACATTTTTCTAGTTGCATGTTGTCTATTTGGTAGGCAGCGAGTATCTTTTTTAACATTACAAGCTGCCCAGCCACAAAACTAACATTGTAAAAGGCCTGCTACTGCCAAAAACGATACGGTGAACAATGTATTACCGACAAACTGGGAAATTATGTGGCTCAGTTGTAAGTATTTGCAACTCTTTGAAAATATCCTAACTTTGAATTTATGACAAGAGAGAAAAAGTCTCTGAAAAACACTGAAGACGCTAACATTTACTTTCTAATACCCAGTTAGATAACGTATAACTCATAAGAGTGGTAGGATACTTTAAAATCAAATTTGTAAAGGTAAAACCAGTAAAAATAAATAGGATGTTGTTAATCTACTGTTTGTGTTTTGAGCACTAACCTTGAACTACAGTTTTCAAACATGCTAATATTATTAGGTATAGAAATATTTGCCCTCTTGCTTATCACGCTCCGTAACTGAAGAGAGAGCAGATGCATCCTGACTATTAACAGTCATGACAAATTGCCTTACTAATGAATGTTACACACTGAAAGTGCCATAACTGATTAAACTACAATTTCCCACTACCAGATAGAGAGAGACTTGGGAACTCCAGCAGTGGACAACTCTGATGTTCTGCCAACAGGCCTTCAGGGCACAGTGTGGTATTTAGAAAAACACACTGTAAATTCCATATGAATATATTCTAAAAGACTATGTGTATACAACAGGTTTTAAAGAACATTAGATGAAACAGCTTAGGTTCGTAGCCGATGAGCCATGTAAAATGGATGTGTTTTAACAATTTTACTATCATTACAAGGCTGCGTTGGAGAATATTTCTGTTGGTTTCCTCTACCCCTCTCCCCACCTCCCCAAACATTGCTTGTGCTTTGCTTTCACATAAAATCTTTCTTTTGTCAGTCTCTTTGTTGGTGCAAAATTGGCAGTGGTTCAGATTCAAAGTACTCCTATTCATTTACTGACCATTAAACCAATGTCATTCTAGTTCACATCAGCCAGAGAGCTAAGCTCTAAAAAACATAAAAGGCTTGCTTCACCACTGACGAATAATGTGTACATTTTTACAGAGCTTAAACCTTAATGCTTTGCCTGAAACTAACAATACAGTATATCTTATCATTCCTTTTTCACAAGCAGGCAGCTGCTGAAACGCTTGCCACTTCAAAATATCAATTGCTTGCCAGAGTTGTCCTCAACACACCCTGTCAAACTCATGTATATTGTGCAGTGAAAATGGTGCAGGACTGAAAGCTAGAAATTGTGTCAAATTCTGCTGTAAGGGTATGATGTGCAAAGAACAACGTATGACAACCGTAGAGACTACAAACAATAGCAATGGAGCCAGACACTACATATATCACAACTGTGCCTGTACATATTTTATTGTATGTAGTATATATTTAAAGCATGACAAATGTGTCATTGGAGCTATGTGCTACACCAAATAGAAACCCGTCAGCTAGTTAAGCTTTTTCATTTCTCTTGATGGAAGTGTAGTGGTGTTTTTCTGCCCTCTGAACATTTGTTTGTAAATCACACAGCACAAAAAAACCATCAGGTTTTCAAAATGAGTAACAGAAAACAAAAGGCAGTACTACAAGATGAGAAAATGAGATTTTGTTCAATTAACACTTTTGCTTTTCTCTAAGGACACATAGCCAGGCTACCTTAAAGAATATTTGAGGCTATGCAAGACAAACACAATATCAGTGTGCCCATAAATTACAGTATACCTAATTTTAATGCAGATAAGCGCTGGCCTATTGATTTGCATGTTTCCCTGGCAAAATGGAAATCCCATGTGAGTATGTTCTTTGTCTGTAGAAAATGCATTTTAAAAAACCTTTATGAATACAGCAATCTATGCTAAAAAGGAAAACATAAGTCACTAGTATAAAATTACGTACAGAAGCTAGAGGAAGTAGTGCTCACACTTACACACGTGTAGACACGCATATCTCTGTGCATGTCTGCACCTGTGAATGCGTGTTACACAATCACACAGGTTTTTAGCACATAGTTACAATTTCTATAAAGCGTCTTAACTAATGAAAATTCAACCTCTAAATATAATCTTAAATTAGCTGGGGAAAAAATGAAAATTGCCAAACTAAGTAACAAAGTGAGTTAATCATAAAGTCACCATGGAATGTTAATCTTAAGGAAACAACACATAGTTGCGATGAAAAAGAAATGTTTAGGAGGCAAGATGAATGCAACAGCCCACAACAGCATGTAGACTGCAAAACCTGAACACACGGGATTCCACGAAGGTCATTAACTGATATAATCCTAACCAAAATGAATAGATACGCCATTAAGGTGTTAATAAACATTTTGGAAAGAGAATAGGTGTTTTAGGTGCTCAGGGTTGCTGACCTTTGCTGTGTTTATTAGTGGGACAATGATGCATTATTAACACACAGCAGCTGTACCTGAACTGCTGCCATGAACATAATAGCCTTTTATAGCCATCAGGGGAGTGAGATAGGAGGCCTTTATTAACCACTAGACATGATTAGCACATTATGTGAACTTTAGTAGGCAAATTATCTCTCATTGATATATAATGTTGGTTATAACTAATTGTAAACATGATTTTAAAAACTTCTCAATGCAAAACTAAGAGTTTTACTACCATTTAGCAAATTACTGGCTAGGCCCCTAAAAAAATAATTCTTCTTTTCCTTTGTTCAACCTGAAAAAACAAGTGTGCCTTACAAAAACTTACTGCACTATGATAAAAACACTCAAGTGAATGACTTCCACATCATGAATATTATTCTTCAGAACTGTAAAAAACATAAATATTTCCAACACAATTAAGAAAACTGCTATGAAGACAAAAAACTTGCCCTACATTTTCCTGTAAAGATTACAAGCAGTTCTTAAAAAAGTCAGTTTGCCAATAAATTTTCAAGAGTTAACTTGAAAAAATAACACCATTATTTACTTCAAAAAGCTTAATTTTGGGTAAGATTATCTCATTAGCCTTCGCAACTGAACACAGCACTGAGAGTCCATTATGAGCAGTCTTTTATGCCCTAGCAGAAAGTCATTAACATAAAATAAATCATTAGCTTTGATATTAAGCCTCTACTATCTGCAGGTTTCTATGACTAATGTTCACAACTGTGTCTGCCAAATGATAAATCATATTTTTTTGAAAGGTTATTGTCCCTTTTCACCACTAGTTTTCCTTTTACTATTTATTATTAATTCAGGCTGACGCAAACACAATGATCATATAAGAAACAAATGTTTTCTCTTACTCATGAACACAAACCTATGCACTTTTGGCAACTGTGACCAGAATATGACTTTGAAGCCAGCTACTTACAATGCAGGATAGAAATGACGGGTTCTCAGAGTAAGTTCCCTTTCTTCAAAGTGAGCAATACATAATGAAGCAGAAACATACGTGTGTATATACACATAGAATAACATTGATGCAATAGGATTTTATACATATACATAATCTTCTCGGTCTTCCAGCAGGAACTGGCTGGATAAATCTTTTGCATCACATTGCAGACTTCATACTTCCCTTACTGACCCATTTTCCTAAGTACAGGTTATCACTGCCTGATTTCAGAGTTCTGATTTCTTCTTGCATATAGAATAAGTAACTGGAGTTCACTGCATATGTCCTTAATATAACAAAATACATACCAGCTACAGTAACTTCCATTTAACCTTTAAGACCATATGATCATCAACAACAATAGCAGGAGACAAAAGTACTACCGCAGCAGCTCAATTTCCATGCTTAGCCAGCACTACCTTTGAAAAAAAGGCACTCGTGCCAGTTTTGATTGGTAGAGAGCGGTTTAACAGTCAAGAATGTGAATGCTAAAACATTCCGACATTTCCACTAACCTGGATTTGTCAGATGCTCATGTAACCCAAGTACATTTTGCAACTTAGAAAGCAGAGTGTTTCTTGGGAGGAAACCATACTGCAAGGGTCTATAGCAAATCAAGTGAGAAATACTAAATGAACAGTTCAGAAACAGTGTTAGCATATGTGCAATTGAAAGATATAAATATTAGTAGAGCCATATGAAATTCAAATGCCAAAAATAAACTACTTACTGCAAACGTAAGAAGCAAAAGAAAACCACAGACATTACGTATGTTGGTTGCACCAAGATCTCTGCTGAAAAACGATTTTAACTTTGGAGACCTAGGTCAAGAACTAGACATTTTACTTGATTCCCTGACTTACTAACCTAAAACCGACCACAACCAATGAACATAAAATGCAGATATTCCAGGGGAAGGCGGGATGAGAATTTCGTCTGTGCACTTGCTGCTGTGGGAGGGCGATGCTTGTTGCTGCTGCTAATGCTACGTAATCTCTGCCTAACCATAGAATAATGCAATGTTGCCATTTTCCAAAGGAATGCTCTAAGGAAAAACGTTATGGCAAAGAAAATCTCATTTGGGTTGATGTGAATTCCATGTCTGAAAGTATTTTGGAAGCGCTGCTATAATTAAGAGTCATTTGGCGCTTCCACTATAAACCATGTCTTGGAGGAGTTTATAACTCAACATTTTTAATGAGAAATCACTCCTTGGGCAGAAAATTGGTGCCTGGTTGCATAACTAAAGCAGTAGAATAGAACAGACTATTTCATTTGGAAGGGACCTACAACGATCATCTAGTCCAACTGCAACAACAAAACATTTAAATTCGGCTAAGCTATATTTAAAGCCCATGCTAGACATCCACAGACCATGTGTCCGCTTCAAAAAAGATAAACAAAGCTGCCACTAATTGCCACCGCTGTCAGTTCCAGAAGCCAGGGTCTGCATTGATCCAGGGACTACCCTCTCACCACGAGAAGTGGTGCTTTCAGGTCACTCTTGAGCTGTGCTGAGAGAGCAGTCAAAGGAAGCTTTTTACTTCCACCGTCTAAGCTTTGTTGTATCTGCCATCAATACAGCATTTAAATATCCAAGAATTTTGATCTAAATCCTACCGTGATTAGGACATTTCTCCGCTCAGTATAATGTCGTGTTTTAAACATAGCCTATTTTCCAAAGCTGTGGGAAGACGAGAAAGTCCTGCTAAGATGGGAATCTGAGGACAGGAAGGCGCTCGGTTCTTTCTGGTAAAGTGTGATCGTCCCCAACATGCACCGAATTTGACAGGAGTTGGGACTGCCCAGTCCTCCACCGTATCAGCTCCTTAATCCTGAAATGCAGCTCCAGCTGCTCTTTGGTTTCATGTAACCACCAAAGGTACCTCATGCCCTGTAGCATTCAGCTAATTCAGCATTCTTAATAGTTTAGTTTTTACTTTTTTCAGAAGGCCTCATGACGGGCTGGTTGAGGGTAATGCCCTAGAGATGAAACACATGGCTCTGCTAAGAGAATAAAACATAATTTCTCTCAAGGTACTGATGTTTGGCAGAAAGAAAAAAAAAAAGAAAGAATGACTGTGAATGCTTTGGCTTATAAAACATCTTTGAGAAAGATTTCTCAAAAGCACATAAATAAATCATTTTCTGTATTGTACTAAAATTGGGACCACTTCTTTTCCGAAGCACTGGAATTTAAGGAGGCACACTTGAGACTTGCCTGTAACTCTGAGGCTACATTATAAGGTCTAGGAACCCAGGAAAAAAGTCCATTTCCCTTCTTCGTATGTGGTATTTTTTGAAACTAACTAGTACACTTAACACTTAAAAATCAGCAGTCAACACTAATGTAACTGTTTAATCTTTTCTTTAAGAGGCACCAACAAATTTCAAGTATGATTCTAATGCAGTAGAGGACAAGGTAGTTGTCCAAGGGAAAAAAAATAATAAAATATGCCCAGAATAAACAAATGGTGATCTATTAGATGAGCGTAATCTAAAATTCTGCCAACACACTAACAGAGCATTTCAGCTTTAGAGCTGTCCTTCACAGCCCTGGCCTTCCACAATTCTGTTTCTGAGTTTCAGATAGAGAGTGGATAGAAGCAAGCCACTGGAAATAATGTACACTTTGTAAACAGCCCTGGAACATTTTACTTAGAGTAGTCTCTATGGTGGGGTTAAGCTTACACAATAAATTATTTTAAACACTGTATATAAATATATGCACTTTTGCTCCGTGGAATTCTGATTACGAGCAGGATTGTTACCTGCTTACAAAGCACTGTATTATATCTCCTTATCCACTTCTACCCAATGTCACGCCGCTGTTTTCATATTGAAGGGTTTTGCTTCCCTCTCTCTCTGCTTTCCCTCTGTATCCCTCTTTTTAAAAACAACTACAGTCTATCATTCTGACTCTGCTGTCTGGCTGTATTTTTCCACTGCACTGACAACTACCAGTGAACACAAGAAAGATGAGTTGTAGGCTCCTGTATTTTTGAACCAGGTAGCAAATCACAGAAGAATCCAGTGCATAATTCTGCAAGTTTAACCGTTGGGAGCAGTAAAGACCATTATTTTCTCCCTACCGTTGGCAGGGGTCAGCATCCCTGTCATTAGCTGTGTCAAACTATAATTATGTAACTGCACTTTATGTGAGCAGATACCTGAAAACACTGTAAAGTTGCAAGTATGAAAATATACCAATCCTTCTTACGGTACTGATCGAAGCGGTCTTTGGAGGTGACACTTCAATATGGAAAGCCACACGGATGTTATTCACTGCTCTCTACATAAACATTTAAACTTACCATCTGACTTCTTCAAGCAGCTCGAAATCCCTGACCATATTCTTCTATCTATCAAATTAGGACACTCGGATTATCAAAGTTATTTCTTTTGTAGCATTCAGTTAAGAAACATAGTGTTTCTTAAAATAAACTTCAACTGAACAGACTACTCATATTAGCCCATAAATGTCTGAAATGCAATTATGCTTCGAGTTTCAAGAGGGGAACAATACAACCCCAACTCTAAATCTGTCTGTCCGGCGTAAGAGCTCCACTATGTTATTTCAAAGGCTGACCTATATAGCGCAGCATACCGTCCATTCTGTCTGTTTGTATAAGAGATACCTCACACAGTTGTCATAACCAACATTGTTTGCATTGTTCTTTCACTTTTCTCTCTCCATGGGCAATGCGAAAGAAACAAGGAAAAGCCTGCGTAACAATATATGCAGAGGATAATGAGCTTTCACAGCAGATCGAGAAATATTAGACTAAGATGCTTAGAATGCTATTTTAGGTTTATAAAATAAAGATCTAAGCAGTCTTCTGAAACAAAGCCTGCCAACTGAAAATTGTAAGATAAGAGGCGACTGTTTGAATCTACATTACTGCATTTTCCTTTGGCTACAGAAAAATGCACTTGTCAATACCTCCCGTGCATGTGCCTGGGAACTCACTCATACGCTACGAACAGTCATCCGATCCGGAAAAAAACTAGTGCTAACAGAACAATTAGAAAACTTAAAAGCAAGGTATTTGTGGAATACATTCTAAATTGCCAGCTGCTCAAGCAGACTTGAAATGTAAAGAATCAAAGTCTTCTGTATTTGTCAAAAAAACCCCAACCCCAAAAACCAAAACCCAAAAACCAGGTATGAAAACAAGGGCCAAATCCACTAGTGAGTGCCCAAAGTAAGTTTTAACTAACTTTAGAAGAAATGAGATCCAGTTCTGAATGAGTTTTGCTGGTAAACACCTAAGCAAGACCACCATTCCCACCCAGAACCCGGATCCATCATACTCCAGCCATCACCTCCTTTTTCCTGGGAGAGATCAAGAGCAAACACTCAACCAAACTTACTGTACACAAAATTCCGCAGCCCCCCCCGCCCTTCAAACACCCTCAATACACAGAGCACGAAAATGAGTGACAGAGCAATACTGTAACATGACGACACGTTCAGAACAAGTCAGGTAAGTTTTCACAGCAATGTTAATCATGCTGGGCGAAGGGAGAGAGTGAAGGGGGTGAAAAATGAAATGTTCGGTAAATGTACGCCTCCAAGGGGCCTGGCAAACCTGCTCTGTCCATTGAATGTGATCAATGGTCAGTGGCAAAGCCATCTGAAAAAGACATTTGTCCTATACTCGGTATCTTATATTGAAGCATTCCTGGTTAAGTCTTTTCCAAGCATAAAACATATGTCTTATGACTGTGCACTTTTAAGCACATTATCAGTTCAGGCAAAGTGAAATAGAAGAGCTGCAACTTGTCTACAGAATAAGTGTCTCATTTGCATTTAAAAAGAACAGTTTGCTCCCTCATACATGGCATGACTTAAAAGAAGCCTTAACCAGCTAGTAAAGAAATTCCGAAAACGACTTTGGAAATGAATTTATTCGATTTGCAGTGCAACCCACCAAAAATGATTTAAGGAACTTAATTGGAAAATGATTTAATATATTAAAGTAATTCCTGATTTTCCAAAGCATTTAACTTTTAAATTAAATCTGGTCCGCTATCTCAAGAATGATGAGTGAAATGTGTATTCAAGTCATTACCTTCTTTTTGAAGCTTTAAATCACTGATAGGTTTAATAACGTTTGTCCAGTTTCATTGCCAAATGGGTCTTCAGACACTTTGGTGCTTATGTCACTAGCGTGGGCCCAAGCCTCTCGCTTGGCAACACTTTACGGTTACAATTTACAAAAACAGACAATAGAGAAAAAATAACGGCAAGCCACAGATCCAAGGTAGCGGTAGCCTCATGACTACTTAGAGCACTTACAAAAAACTAATGTGCGCATACAGGCTCCTACACATCTGGGCTCTTCCTGCTGAACAAAGTTCACTCCTGGCACAAACTTCCGATCTGCAGGGCAGGGGTGCCAGCTGCTGCAGAACACAGTTACCCAAAACACGGCTAACAGTCATACCTCTGGGCTGTCTCCTGAAATATCCTTAGGCATCATCCACCACAAAGGGCCGGATTTCTCCCTGAATCCTACAACTCCGCTGAGTGTATGTGAGATGCAGCCAGGACGAATTTGGTCCTTTCTGTTGTGATTGGTAGATGAGACCATGTGGGAAACCTCGCCTGAGCACTGAGAGGGCTTCACCCCGCCGCTGCACCCTCCGCTCGGCAGCACAAGGCGCGCAGGCTATTTTGCTGGTTTGTCTCGGAGCCGAGGGAGCTCCGAACACCTCTCCCAACACGTCAGACCGCCGTGACAACCGCCGCGCGTGGAACCGGGATGGCTCTCCGCCGCCCGGCCGGCCGGGGCGGGTCGCCCCAGGCGGGATGCACCCTCCGCGGCCGCGCCCCGCGCGGAGCCACCGCCGCCCCCCGCAGCAGCGGGCAGCCCCGCCGAGCCTGCCCACGGCGGAGTTTACCCCGCGAAAAACCTCCCCGGCAGCCGGCCGCCGGCTTCCGTGGCGGGTTTCTAAGCGAACGCCTGAGCGCGGGGGGTTTAAGCGCATCTTTGGGGACGCGCTCGCTCGCGGCGCTCGCCCCTGGCGGGGGTGTGCTCAAGGAGTGCTGCGGGAAGCTCGCACTTCCTGATTACTTCCTACGGCCAGGCTTTTATTCATGTGCAAAGGCCATTCCGTAACAGCAGAGAAAGTGCAGCTCAGGCATAAAGCACCAGCTGGGCTCAGGCCACAGAAGCAGGAACAATGCGGGGAACCCCAGCCCCCCTGCTCGGCGGCAAAAGTCATGCAAAGTGCTCCGGGATGGCAGCACCAAACTCTCGTAACCTACCCCAGGATTTGGGCTAGCGCGAGCCTCCTCTGCAGTTCCTCCTCCTTCCCCAGGGCTGGGGGACCTAAAACTTAGCTCTCCTCAGGCACCGACCCTGTTTGCAGCGGTTTAATCAAGTTACAGAGAAATCGCTAAGGCAGTTGCACAGCCGGGACAAAGTCGAGCTCCCGTTCTGAACCGACTTGTCACCCTTGCACATCCTTACTGCGCATATATAGAGATGTGTGTATACAGAGACGTGTCGCACACACGTACACACACACGTACACACACACACACACACACACACACACACAGGACCGTGCTCCCGGCACGGCCAAGCACCGCTTTGACACATGAACTGCAGGGTACGCGGCGGGGCAGAGAGTTTCTGCCGGTTTGTGGCGGGCGCGATCTTTCCTCATTAACGGGAGGGAGCCCTAGACATCAAGTGCTCCGCATTCAATATCCTTGTCCACGCCGTTCCTCCGAAAGGGAAGATGTTATGGAAAATGCCTCCCCCACCCACACCACCACCCCCCCCCCCCAACACACACACACACACACACACACACACACACACACCCCGCTCCAGCCGCCCGCCCTCAAACTACTCCGGGGTTTTAATTTGGGGTGCCTGCAGGGGAGCCGGTGCGTGTCCCGGCGGAACATCACCGCGGCGGGCGGCACTGCCCCCCCCAAGCCCCAAAATCCCGGCAAGTGCCGGTGCCCTCTGCCTGGCCGGTGAACTTGGTGCGCGGCTCGCCAAAGCGCAGCGCCCGCTTCATGCAACGCGCCGCGACAACAGCACAAGCGACAGCACAGATAAAACACCTCGGACGACACAAAACACGAGTCACCTTGTTGCAATAGTAGGGGTCCAGGCAGGGGGAAGGTCCCAAACAAGGCGTATCAGGAGCGGCTGCCGGCTGAGGAGGTGGTGAATAAAATCTTACGTCCATTTCACTAAAACATCAAGCAAACTCCTTTTCTTTTTGTCGTTAATGTTGGTGCAAAAAGGGGGGGAGGGGGGGGTGAGTGTGTGTGTGAGCGTGTGCGAGGGGAGAGGGGGACACACAAGAAGACTGAGAAGAATAAAAAAAGAGGTGCCTGACTTCAGTAGTCAAAGAAACACCTTCCCTGCCTCACATCCGTTTGTGGTTTGTAAAGAGAGAGAGAGAGGAGAGGAGGGAAAAAAAAAAAAAAAAAAAAGAAAAAAAAAAATCTCTTCCAAAAAAGCACCGGTCTGCAGATGTCTGCGAGAGAATCAACAAACCCTCCTTCTTCTACGGCAGGGCAGGTAACTTCGAGTACTTATTGTTTCCCCCACGCATCGGCACCGGGGCGCTCGCTCCGTCTGTGCCTCTCTTTATGGGAGTCTCGGAGTTGGTTCGCTTCTCCCTCCCTCCCTCCCTCCCGCTCGCTCCCTCTGTTCTTTCCCCGTTCTTTTTTTTATTATTATTATTACTAGTAGTATTAGTATTATTGTTGTGGTTGTTATTTATTTGGGTGGGTTTGGCGGCGGTGTATTTTGGGTGCCCTCCACCGTGAGGAGCGGGGCCGGGAGGTGGGGGGGGCGGCGGCAGCAGCCGGGGCCCCCGCGCACCCCCGGGGGGAGCGGCGAGGCAGTCCGCCCGCGCCGGAATGGCCGCCCCGCGCCGCCCCCGCTCGGCTCGGCTCGGCCGGGCGCGGCTCGGCTCAGCTCGGCACGGCTCAGCTGGGCTCGGCTCGGCGGGGGGCGGCAGGGGACGCGGCGCGCTCCGCCGGCGGAGTCCCGGCTCCGAGCGTGTTTCACACAAAGGGGCCGGCGAGGGAAGAGCCATTTGCGGCCGCCGGGGACGGGGCTGGGAGTCGCGGAGAGGGGGCGCTGCCGCGCCCGCCATCCCGCCGCCGTCCCCGCCCTCTCCCGCCCGCCCTCCCCGCCCGGCCCCCCGGCGCCGCCCGGCCCCCCGCCGGTTACTATGGCATCCCGTCCGCGGCCTGCCGCCGCGGCGGCCGCCGCCCGGCCCGGGGGCTGTGGGGAGGCGGGAAGGCGATGGGTTGGGCCCGGGCCTGGACTCCGCGATGGGTCGGCCGCAGGCGGCCAGTGTGGCCGCGGGCAGGTCCGTTGAGGTGCCTCTGTGAGAGCCGCCTGGCCCATCTCCACGGCCCCCGGCCCGTCTCCACGGCCCCCGGCCCATCTCCACGGCCCCCGGCCCATCTCCGCAACCATTTTGCGAGGGTCGGGTCAGGCGCCCGGTGCCCCGGCTCCCCTGGCAGTCCTGTGAGGTTGACGAGGGTCGAGCTGCAAGCAGGGCCCGGTGGGTTTAGGTGAGCCCTTCGTTTTCTGTCCCAGCAGAGTGGAAGCCATCGCCTGGAGTTTGTGGTGGCAGAAATAAACTGTGATGCATGTGCACGCCTCGGAAGCCAGGAAGCAAGCAAAAAGAACCACCCATGAAATACCTCATGCGCTGGGGTCTGCCTCGTGAGCTGCTTGTGCTTGGGCCTGGCCGTGCTGTGGGCAGTACTGACACCAGGCACAGCCTCCCTCACAGCAGGATGGAGGAGGGAAGCTTGAGGAGATAGGCAAAGGGAGAGGGGATGAAGGAAAGGGAAGAGAATGGGGTAGGGAACGTGAAGAGGAGCATAGTTGGCTGCAAACAAGGGTGCCGACAAAGGAAAGTTGGGAATCCAGTGGGATGCGGGAGAGGGATTGGTGAGCAAAACAAGGTTTAACAGGCAAAAACAATGAAAGAAAGGGTGACTTCAAGACACTGTGAGCAATCCCGCTGGGTTTCCTGCTGAGTCTCTGGTAGTTTTAATCAGGACAGAAAGGATGGAAGAGAAAGGATGCAGGAAGGACACTATACTGAGCTAAGATAATGCCCTACAGAGGAATTGTATTGCAAAAAGAAAGGAATGCCGTTCCCTCTTTAAATAAAAACAAATCAGTGTGCACGGCACAAATAAGCTGAGATGGTGACAATTAACAGGAACAGTTATCAAATACTCATGAACATTTCTGTCACAAAACAGCTGGAATCTGAAGAACTTTTAGGATTTGTGATGCACATTGTCACACAAAACTGTCTTCTCCTCACTGAAAAAAAAAATAATCCAGAGTAAAGACTTCAAGGGGACTCAGTATTAAGGGGGAGCAAATCACAAATTTCAGGGGAAGAAATCACTGTTTGTGTGAGGATCTATATAATCTGTACCTCGGATATTTTGATATTGTAAAGAGCCCTTCAAGACAGTGTTAAGTCATGACTTTCCTCCGTGTTTAACAACCTGCTTTCAGTTAGGCTTAATTATCTGGAAAAAAATACATAAATAATGTAAACAAAACTCTAGAGAAAATGGGTTTGAAGCAATATTCCTTTTCAGGATTATTTGATCAAAAAAATCTCTGAAGATTCTTGGTTGTCAGTTCAACACAATTTAAGTCTGATGGCAATAAATGTTTTCCTTAAACATGCAATTACAAAAGGATCTCAGTTGCTTTCGTTTTAATAATGTTTGAAGCCCTTATGGCCTTGGAGAAAAGCTTGAAAACATGACCCAGAAAATGCTCCAGAAAGCAAAGGAAAAGACATTAACATTTTTTTTATTTTTTTATTTTTTTTAAATCTCATGATTTTTTGGCGTCTGACTCATTATTTTGCATGTTTGGGATTAGACATTTTGAAAGTTAAAAAATCCTAAAAAAGACTTCCCTTTGCAAGAAATGTACTTGACGCTTGACAGATCTATCGCTGCTGCAAATGGCTGATATGTGGACCATGATTTGACAAAGTGAATGGGAGACAGATTGCAAGCTCTGTGTTGAAAAGCTGCTGTTGAGAAACTGGTTATTCATGGGCCATGGATTAGTTTTCAGCCTGTTGTGGAGGAAGGTGGTAGAGATACGCTGATTCTAGAAGGGGTGATCTAGGCGACCGGTGTGTGCAGGTGCGTAGGGGTGTATGCAGGTGCAGCGATGCTAATGCAGAGCCAGAGATGCCAATACCAGGATAACTAGAACATCTGATGATAAAAAGTAGAGATTTGGCTTTTTATTTATATGAAACATTACTGACTATTGCCTTAAGAAAGGCTTCAAGTTCCTGGGAGTCTGTAGGAGTTTACAACTATACCATTTGCTTTGCACAGCACTTCAAGTTATTTTCAGTACTTAATGATGCAGGCCCTGAGAGGTTATAAAATTTTTGCTGCTACTTACAGAGATGTTTAATCATCGAGATGGTAAAAACACCTGAGATTTGTGGCAGTTATCTGTACAGTTTGTAAAAATTAAAAAGCTATATAAATTAATCCGTTAAGTGTTCTTTTGTTTTGTAGGGGATGTTTTCTCTGGGGTTTTCAGAACAATGCATTTGTGGAGACTGGAACTGAAAGCGTTAATACTGTTGTAGGTTTTGCCTCTATGGACTGCGAAAGCAAGGCCCTTTCCAGGACAATTCAATGGTATACCAAACTTGGCCACTTTAGCTCATGTAAGCACATTTTCTAGGAAAAAAAGTTGCAACAGATTAAAAAGCATGAATCAGTTTGTAGAAGCTTAAAAGGAAGGAACATTTGTTCAGAAGGGCACTGAGTTTTTAAAGCCATTCAACACTCAAGTGAATGTCTCCAAAATAGTCTTGAAAGAGGTTCCTATACCAGCATATGAGAAGAGTGTCAATTGCTTTTCTCATATAAATAGGAACAAATGCCTTGAGAAACATGATCTGTATCTGCTGATACTAAAAAAGTTGTTATTCTTTTAAATGCTGTCTGCTGGAGTGAGACTGCGTAGTATGAATATTCTCCATGCAACGGAGAACTCACACGGCATTCCTTGCCAAACAGCATTGTGGATGCAAGAAGTCTACATAGCAGACTGGAGACCTAAGGAGGTCATTAGCTAGACTAACCATACATAGATCAGCAACTCCTTTGAGCTGAAAATAGCTGGAGGTAGGGACACGGGGGGTAGGGGACGGGAGGGAAGTGTCATACATGCTTGTCCTTAGTTTGGGGTGTCACGCCTAGAGCCATCGTTGGAGGCAGAGTACTGGCAGGGCTGACCCTTGGTCTGAACCAGTCCAGCCATTCGCAGGTTCTCATGGAGGCTCTGCAATGGTCAGACCGTCAGAATTAAAAGAAACAAGGAAGGATGTCTGAGATAACAGGTCATCTTGTCTGCCCTAATGTCTCACCCAGCTGCTCCATCTAATATATCGGGGGGGCCATTGGTAGGCATAAATCATGTTCCCAGCCAAAGAAGAATAAAAGTATCTTCGTTTAAACCAGAATCTATCCCAACATCTTTTTGTTTTAATCTCACAGGTCTATACCCAGTTTTATTTGGGATCTCTAGACAAAGATGTCTGATCATCTGTTATAAAGAGAAGATATCTTGATTTTCCTAGGAAGAAGGAAATGTGAGGCTGCGATGGTGGCTTATTATTTATTATACATGGGCACCACAAGACCCTTTTCATGAGGTTGGCTCTTCTTTAAAGAAAAGTTTTCTGCTACATATTTAAGAACAACTGGATTGGAAAATCATTTTGCCTCTTATTTTGTGGGCTGTACTTTGGGAGCCAGGAGGGCCAGATAAGCTAAAAGGGGAGCCATGAGATTTTGCTGAGAAAATCCCCCCTGCTGAAATTTTTGCTTTACTTACTGATGCACAGGACTATTTACCTTTCAGAACAAAGCTCAATGCTCCTCAATTGCTAGCGAGCAGTTAATGAAATAATAATAGGATGAAGGCTCTATCCCTTTTATGTAGATGCCCTGTTTCATATCCTTAAACTGGGTATGACACTTGGATCTGGGAAGATGCAAAAGATAATGATATTAAGATTACAGAATATTTAAAACAAAGTAATTAATCTGGTCTTTTCATCAGAATGAACTCAAATCCTTTAAGAAATTGATTCATTTAAGTGTTGTTGACATTCTGGGTGTGTACTTGTAAGTGAGCATAAATCAGTGTATTGAAACAGAAACATTTGCAATATGGTAAAAGCTTAATAGTGGTGATATATGTTTCAGAGTATTTAAACAGTTTGTAATGCTACCTAATAGTGTGTCAAATCAAGTGTTGTTGAACATGTAATGAAAGAGGCAGCTATTTTATTATTTTAGCCACTGCTTCTGTCTTGTTTAATTTGTTTGTGGTGAAAATGACCGGCCCCAAATTATCACACTTGCATGGAAATAAATTGTTCTCATCTCTGTAATTCTCACAGAATCAAGATCTTAAATAACCATGAGAGAAATATAAAAATGTAACATTCACCTTGCATATTTGCAGCTTCGATCCATTCCCATATGCTTCAAAGACACTGCCAGCTGGTTCAATTCAAGTTACCAAATTTAATGTGGCCTTGCAGACATACAAAAGGTGGGCCAGGTCTTGAAAGAAAACATTTCACTGGGCCGTAGAATCAACTTATTTCTCGTGATCAGAGAAACAAAGGGAAATGTGAAGTTCCTTTTTTCCTCTTCCTGTATTTCCTATCTTATCAAGTGATTTTATATGAGATACTCTGTCCACATGGTATGCAGGAAGACTCAAAAATACATCACAGTATGGTGTATGATAGTTCTCAATTGCAAGATATACCCAAGTGTTAAGGTTGCCAATTTTCCACTCTTCCACTTATCTTGTTAAATCAATCATGAAACATCTAGAAGTATAAGGGATCAGGAATTTTTGGTTTCATGCTATTTTTTTCTGAAGTGTACTGGAGGACTGTACTGTGGTTTCAGAGACTTAGGTTTTTTGAAGGAAAATTGTGTTTTCAACAATTCATTTTGCGATTTAAAAAGCCTGTCTAAAGGCGTTTTGGTTTTTCCTCCAAAAAGCAAGGATCCGTAAGAGTTATATAAATGTTATCTGGGGACTGCATCATATACAGATGTCTTGAGAACAAATTGTGCAAATGTTTGATACCACTAAAAATACCCGTCTATATTTCTATATATTTTACAAATATTATCAGCTGAATGTGTCAGCTGAATAGTCAGGAAAAAGGAAAGACAGAACGGAGGACTGGTCACAAGCAGAGATGGGTGACAACATGAGGACTAGTCTGTATCACCAGTTTCTCCATAGCATTGAAAAGGGAATTCTCATCTGCCAAGACAGGTGCCAAGCAGATGATTAATCAGTTTTCAGTGCAGAACAACGATGTCGTCATTCTCCTTTTTGATAAAACTCTCAAATAGAGCTGTATTGCCCCTGCATGAGCTCTCCTGGCATAAGGAAATCTTTACAGCCTTACTTAAACCCTTTTTTTTCTATGCTTTGCTGTCTCATCTAGCTCAGATGTCTTTTCCCGGAGAACAGTTTTCATTGTCCTCTATATTCACAAGGTCTCTGTGAAGGAATACCTTGAACATTTCTTAAAGCAAGGTGGGTCTTTCAACAGGAGACTCCCACCCCATTATGTAAAAAAGTAGTCTATGTGCCTTCTTTTATGTGCTTTTAATTGGTACTTCAAGCCCAGAATTATAGATGCTAATAGAGAGAGAAATCCAAACTCTATTCTCTCTGAGTACATATAAATACAGCAGAGAGTTCACAGAGTAAAAAATTATTTTTAGGGCTAGAAGGTATTACAGCTTATCTCTTTTTTTTTTTTTTTTTTTTTTTTTTTTAAGTAGAGAAAGTAAAAAGCAGAACGGCTTGCTTGAATTTAATCTACTTCCCTAGGGACTTATGGTTACCATCAGAGAAGTGCCACACAAGGGGGCACAGTTGGCATTTGAAGTGCAGAAGGTCAGGACTGAGGCATAGTAAAACTATGTTGGGAGTTTCCATTAGAGCTTCCTGTTGTAGCAAATAAATCCAGTCCCATTCACACTTTATAGGCTGATACAGATACATCATCCGCATGTCACCTGCCATCAGTTTTTAAGAGGTGTGATAAATTGTTGGACTGCTGGCTTGAGAACAAAATTTCCTTCTTTGCTGAGATTTCAGCATTTTCCTGCTGGATCTCCAGGAACTTCAGACCACCTTCCTTCTAACTACATGGCTCTTTTCTCAATGGAGCTGTCACCCTTGTATCTAATAAAAACTCTCTGTCATCCTTTCTGGGCTTTCTAGTTTGACAGTTTTGTGTCATAGCTTTGTTCCACAATAAAAATAAAAAATCTCTAGGTGTTAAAGAAGTCCTTGGAAAACTGTAAGTGGTAGAGTCAGCATTTACAGAACATATCGCAATGGGTCTGACTGACCTTGGCAGCAATAGGAGATCACCATTTCTCATGGCTGAGCTATTCCTGAATGTCTGTCTCTTACGCTGTATAAGGCAGAAATGCCTTTTCTGGATCAAGGCTACTACTTTCTGCTTCTCTTATTCTTTAACACAGATCTTCTATTATAGGGACATGTTTAATTTATTTAAGGAATATCTTCATTTCTATTAATTCCTGAAATCCTGTCTCTTGTTCTATGATATCTTAAGATAAAAATACACCACTGCTGTTATTTTAAAGTCTTACGCTATTTTGTTGAGGATTATTTATTTGACGATTTTGTGTGGTTTACTTTTTATCACAGTCAAAGTGCAAAGATTAATGTTTGTGGATGTCCTCCAAAATCATCTGCCTTTACTCTGGCTACAAGAGTTAATCAACACTGTTTTCTTATTGGAATGGCCCTTGTTCTGTTCTTTTAGCCGTTTATAGGAGTACCAGTTGAAGGCAATGAATAGTCAGTATTGTTCATCTTTAAAAACAGACGCTTCAGTAGCACATGTAAGTACGGCAGAGTTGAACATGCATGTTAATCAGATGCTATGGAGCATGTGGAGGGGAAGCCCTAAGCCACATTTGAAATGATCAAGTTTCTAACTATTTGTGGAATGCGCATAGATTTAGAAGAGCTGCACAGAGACAGTTGCCTGACTGCATAATGCACTGGCAGTAATTAAGTGAAAATGAAGAATAACTAGAAGTAGAAGAGAATAAGGAGAAACTCAGACTTGTTCACAGTTGTAGAATGTAGAAAAAAAATACCCGTCCTCCTAAGATACCCTTCCCCCTCCCCGCAGTGGAATTTCCCTGCTTTGAAGTTGAGAAGACACAGTTTGCAGTTTGCCCAAGAGGTCAGCAGGCCCAAACTACTGTACCACAGGGCAGGAGGTGGTTTCAAAGCTGAGAGCCCCTGCGGAAGAATGGTCTGCTAGTGTCTGTCTTTCTTTTGAATAAAGTGTGACCTCCACTGGTCGCTGCTGTATTCAGGAAAAGGAGAAAAAGTGCATCATGGAAGGACGTCCCATGCCATTCTGAGGGACAAAATCTTAGTTCAGTGTCAACTCCAAGGTTCCTTTTTAGTTCACTGGGGAAATATGTAATGAGTACTTCTATGTATAACTAGAACTGTACGGGGAGGGGGAGAGAGCTGAAGCATGTGTTTACACTTGCCGAGAGTTCTGCATGTCCTACAGCTGCCTGCCTGTCTCTCATTAACATGGGATTTGTCAGTTATGTGTTAAAAAAATAGAAATAGCCAGTTGCTGAGAGTAAAAATTATGTACTTTTGGTTTATTTTTCTCACTTTTATGTTTCTATAAGCATTAAAAAATTGAAATTATAAAACCCCCAAATTATCCAGGGCAGAATTTAACCTGGGCCCATGGGGAGGATGCAAACTGGAAGAACCGTAAAGCAGGAAGTGCCTTTAAGGAGAAATGTACCATAAAGAGGTTTAAGGAATCTGAGCACAAGTCATTTGTGCTACAATGCCTATCCACGCTGAGGGGAGTAAAGGGTAGGGAGACACAATATTTCTGAATTTCCATGTCTTTGTGGGTTTAAGTCAGACCCTTAACCTTATTTGAATATAGTATTTTTGTAGTTTAATATATTTCATACAGAATGTATAAAGAAGATTTAATAACTGTCTCTTAGCTGTGGTTTATCTCTACCTCAGAGAAAGCCAAAATGAGTTTCTAGTGAAATGGCTGAAAGAGCATACACAGTAAGTCTTCTATCAAATTATTTCCAGTCTTGCTGATTTGTAAAAGATCCTTCAGAAAGATTCTGTCTTTCTATGTAGAATGTTAAAGTTTGATTCTGTGCCCAAAATTTATAAAAGGAACTACAAATAACCAGTGAAAGTCTAGCTTGCCATCTTCTGCTTTTTAAAACTCCTGAGACTGCTTGCTATCACGTGGAATTTGTGCTAGTGTTTAACCCAGGCTTTTCCCTCAAAAAAGAAAATTATATTCTAGTGTATTACATATTTCTGGCTGCAATAGTAATTAAATATCTTGGAAGAAACTAATCAAATCCCCAGGCTTCTGTGCCTTTTTGTTTTTCTCTTTCATATGTGCGTCACAGATAAAGAACTAACTGTGAACACACTCTTAGGGTAATAAGGACACAAAATGAACAATACTTATGTAATTAGTCAGCAGACACAAGTGTTCCAGGATAAGATCTTCTGAAGTGTCATAGCAGAAATATAAATCGAATACTTAATGTTGCTGTTGTCAGGTATTAAAAATGGAACTATTTCTGCAGCATTTCACATTCTCTGGATAGCTTTGCATCAGGCTAAGGTGTTCTGGGGCAATAGAATTGCACAAGGGCTGTTAACTATTTTCCTCCCACCCCAGAAGCAAACTAGCCCACTGGCACGATTTAAAGCAACAAAATCAGTCTGGGCCTGTAGGCAATGTGTTTGCCCTGCTTCCCTGGCCTTTTGCTTGTCTTAGGTGGTATAAAGGCTTCTCTTAGCTTTAACTGTGCTGCAAAGGGTATTCAGATTTTAGTAGGAGCAGTTTCCGAACACTCTGACACAAACATTTGAGCACAGTAAACTTGAATTGACTGGCCATCAAAAGGTATAAACTAGCAGTGTTAATGCAGCCCATCTCATGGGATCGCTATTGCGGAAAGTTGGGCTATAGTGTACAGGTAATACCATGTGTCTTCCAGCGGCCTCCCAAAGTGCTCTCCATGCACACCCAAAAAGGCCAGACAAAATCTCCCTTAACCTAATGGGAAGAAATTTGTAGAGGTGAACGTGTTATCACACACAAATTAAGGGATATACACCCATAATTATTAGCGCTGCTTGTAAGTCAGAAATTAGTGTGGACACAGCATCCAGATATAGGTTATTATTGCTAATTCTGCTTTGGAAATGTACTCAAATATGCCTCTGTGCCATCTGGTGTTTCTGATTCAGGAGAATCTCTGTATTTGCCTTCCTTGAACACTCGAAATCAAATGTCCAGGTCTGCTTTCTTCTTTTGTAGGGTTTGATTCATTTGGGAGTTTTTGTTCCTAGCATAACAAAGGCGTAGTTTTGCAGTCAGTCAGCTTCAGCAAATTTAAATCTGTGCTGCTGCTGCTGAAGATGGTGGTACTGCTCTCCTTTCCTCCCTCCTCCAGCTGCATCTTTCCACTGCTTCCCTGGGGAGGATGAGGATGCTCATGGCTGCACGGTCAGCTGTGTCAGGAGCCGTCTGAAAATTAGTGCCTGGCTCAGATCTCAGGTGGATCGTTTGGGGGTTTTTTGATCCAGCTGACTCTGTGGCAGCATGAGAACTGGTGATGAAACAAGAGAAGAGTATTTACCTAGGTCTGAGGCAAGGAGGGAGGGGAGGGTGGAGGGAGTGGGCCTGCCTCTTGGCACACTCCATACTTAGGTTAGCTTAAGCCAATAATGAAACTGCACTTAGGAGTCCTCTTGCTAAACTCAAAGGTGAAATGCGCTTCTGGTATTAAGGAAGACCAAACATCATAAAATTCCAATGCTTTTTTCTTTTTTTTACTTTTAAAGACTTACTTTCTGTGCAGTGTAATATCCTGAAGATTCGAAGCAGAGCCATCATACAGGAAAAATAAATAGAGTGGATATTGAGTGGCAACAATGGTAAGAGCTAGACAGCTCACGTAGATCCAGTCACTGGTCACTAGTTTTCCCTAAAACATTATTGGTGGGGAGAATGTTGAAAATACTCTTAAACACACCAAAAATTATCAAAAAGGTATGCACAGTGTCTAAGCTTTGATTGGGATTAAAACTCATAGAAATAAATTTGTTACTTCCTTTTTTTTTTTTTTTAATCAATCCCATCCATCTTCCTGCAATTGCTACCTACCCAGTAGGGCCCGTGAAACCTGTGGTACTGGAGATGAAGTGATTCCTCTGAGTTATATCGGCATGTGAGTTGGGAAGGGAGCAGGGGGACTGTGAGGGGAAGGGAGGGGGAATGGGGGAAACAGATGGATCCTAGATTATGCTGCAGCTGAGATTGAAATAAAATTTCACCTTAAAATGGGGTGGCTGCTGCTTCTATGAAACTCTTGGGGATAATTCATCTGCCACTTGATAAATTGGCAGGGTTTCTTTCCAGGTTCTCTCCTCTATTCTCCTTCATGCTTTGTATGTGTATACATGTGTGTGAGGTATGTGTGTGTAATTTTCAAGATGCCTGGCCCCTTTTTTCTCCTTGGCTAACTTCTGAAATAGAGCTGTCAGGATGATTCCAGCGTTTGGAGCCATATTCTTTCTGACAGAATATAACTCTTCTCCACAGTTTTCCTTTTTTATGGCCTGAAGTCAATGGGAATATTCAATGCAACCTAAGGTCAGGTTCTTGAATTTTAACACAATTTCCCATGAGAACTAGAAGGATGAAAATTCCTTTAAGTCAGGGAACAAAAAGTGGAACAGTAATATAAGGAGTAAAGACTTGTTATGTGGCTTTAAAAAAGCAGCTTGAAGAGGTTTCAGATCTGGGGGGGATGAGCTTCATTTAATCTGTCCAGGAATTTAACAGCAGTCATTTGTGCAAAAGGGTTGAACTCTCGTAGCAACTGGCCATGCTAGCGGTCTTGAATTTCATAGGTTAGCTGCAAGATGGTACATCAAATTAAGTAATTTCAAAAATGTGTTGCAATATAACATACACAGTCATATGAACCTATATGACATGGAAGGTTTGTAAATTATGCCACAACAATGGGCTATACAGGAATACAACCACCAATTTCTTGCTGAGTCCTTCAAAATACAGAAAAAGGGTTGGTTACGAGCTGGACAGATTTGGCTCGTTCTTTTATAGCTGGTCCATGTTGTTATTTGATATCTTGGGTGGCAGAGATCGTGAACGCTTCAGTCAACAAAGAATTTTGTAATCCTGAAAAGAAATGGTGATGTTAATTTATTTTCTGCAAAGGAAAAAGTTTCATGCCTGTGCCCACCTCCACAGAGTGGAAATTCTCAGGGACCTAGTTTTATCTAGGCAAAGTTTCCCATATAGTAAGTGGAAATTTTAGATCTCTCTCAGTTGATCTTAGAAAAATCTAAATTCTCTTGTTCTACATATTTCTGATGTCAGGAGTCTTGGGTTTTGTGTTACTGAAATAGGATGAAGAATGAAGGTGTTGCTATTTACAAACTCTTTGAAGATGCAAGGTTCTGTATATATAGAAATCATCACTTTTATATGGCTTTGGATGTGCTAAAAATGTTTATGTTGATCAATGAAGAATCTGAATATTAAATTTAGAGAAGATCATTTTACTGTATATGTTCCATTAAGAAAGACAAAATATGCTTTATTCATGTAATATTTTAAGCTCTTTCACTTCCTTACTTGTCAGCTGTCAAACTTTGTTGCCGTCCTTAGTAACGGCTGCAAAGTGAGACATTTTCCCATTTTTCTGCGTTTGGAGGGGCTTACCTTCCAATAATAATCCCATTTTATCAGTGGTTTAAAAAACAGGTTTTAAATGGAAACATCAGCTAAGAATTATATTTTAACTATGATGTAGCACTGCAGGGAGTAAGATAAACTCCACAGAGTAAAACATGCTATAGGCAAAAAAAGTAGAAGCAGTCTGGCCCATGGCAAGATGAACTACGAAAAATCTGGCTTTCTAAATGATGACCAGTCCAATTACATGTAAGCATTTTATGGAAAATCTGCTCTACAGGATGATATTTACAGTACTGTAAGCGCCTCTGTAGATTTTGCCCCCCCCTTAATTTTTTTTAGTCTTTCTGTAACAATATCAATTATTTCACATTCTGTTTTCAGTCTGCTTCATGTTCCCTTGTCTTGCTTCTCCCTCCCTCACCCCTCCTCCACACCCTTTCTCTCTTTCTCATATCATCTCAGAGCTGTTAGAAGAAATACTGCCTTTTTTGTGCGCGATGTTCTTCAGCTTTAGCAATTTTCCATTTCACTTCTTTCTCGTTATACTTTTTCCATTTAATATTTGGGGAGAAAAATTGTTCTATTTAAAGGTGAGCCAAATACACCACCACAATGCTTTGGCCTGAGTTAGTATTTTCAAATATAAAGTTTACTTACAGTTTCCTGTTCTTTCCATTTGACTGTTATTAAAGAAGGAGGAGGGGAAAAAAAGGTCTTAACTTTTACCATCATCAGCAGGTGTATTTTTACAACTGTTACTGTTACTCATCCCTCATCTAGTTTGCAGCAGCTTGGAAGCTCTCCAGGCTTGCTTGCACAACCCGGGTCTCACGACAGCACAACTCGTTCGTGGGAAGAGATTGGTCTGGATCTAAAATGGTGTCATGAGTGTGTTTTAGGGGAAGATGTGAGCCGAATGACTTCTAAGGGGAGAAGTAAACTGAATTAAGCACTACTAAAAATCGTTAGGACAGTATGGTGGTGTGTGAGCAGGTGTGGTTATCTGAGCTGGTTAGGAGGTAGAATGCAAGTGATTGTAAGTAGAGTCCAGGGGTTTTGAAATCAGAGATGCCTTCATCAACGGAACGCCTTCTACTAGTAGAGGCTATATTTTCAGAGTAAATGAAGACTAAAGGAAACAGTAAGGACTTTTAATTTTATTACTGATTTGTGTATATTAGAAAACATCTTTTTGCATTTAATCCATGACTGTTCTGTCCTAGCTAATACTTCCTTACAGTTTATATAAAAAGGCTATGTAAAAGTGGACAAAAATGATGATACCACTCTTAGGATATACAGAGCTGGCAAACACTAAGATACCACAGCATTTAGGCACCATGGTGATAGGTGCCTTAGAGATAAATGCAAGAGAGACAAACAGAATGAGTCAATGCATTGCCCAATTTGCATAAAAATTTTCATAAAGTAACTTGCAGTGTTTGAGAAAGAAAATAAATATTTGGTGTTTAGGTTGCTATGGTGTTGTGGTAGTGGAAAAAAACAAATCTACAAACAAATAGCCTAAGCTGCATCATGAGTTTACTAACGAGACAGTGTCTTCTAAGTAACAAAGTGAATATGAAAAAATGGTTTAATGATGTAGAGGTTAGATGTGATACCAGCTAGTGTAATGACAGCCTTTCCTGTCCTCTTAGCTTATAAAGCAGATTTTAACCATTGATTTCAAGAAGCGCTGAAGAGGATTGTGCGGCAAGTGCTGTGAATTCCTGTATTTACTCTGATGAATAAAGCTTTACTTTTGTCTTACTGCTTTGGACTTGGTGATAGAAAGAGCAGGTTTCATCAGCCTCTGAGAGCGTTTTCTGCTTTTCCTTTCAGCCGGGATGAACATTTATCCTGTTTTACTAGGCTTCTTTTTGAGACAGAAGCATTTTTTTGATAGATTCTTCAACCCAAGGCTGATGAATGCTTTCCCTTACATGCTCTCCTAGACTAACATCTGGTTTCAGCAGACCACTTAAACACATGCCTAAGTGCATCCTTAAACATTTTGTTGGGCATATGCCTAAAGGAGTATGGTAGGCACATTAAAGAGCAGGATATTCTTAAGTGCTTTTTTGAATAGGGGCCTAAATGGGAATGAAAAGAGAATTATGTGCTGTGTTTTAATTGGGTGAATTAATTAGCCCGGTATATGTTTCGTTTATTGACATTATCTTTTGTAGTTATATAACTTTAAAGATCACGGAAAAATATTTCACCCAAATTTTGTTCAGTAGATATGTTTTAATAAGTACAATTCCCGCAAAGATACTGACCAAAAATAAGTGCTTGCTTCCATTCAGCCATATTTTGCTAGTAAATGAGTTTGCAATACGGAAAAAAGGTTTTAGGAGGGATAAAGAAGAAAATTGACAACTTTGTGATAACTTTTTGGAAGGTGCATCCAGGTCTAAGAATTTTGTGCCTTTGCTACAGTGTAATTATTTTTTAATTGGTACTCCTGACTGAGGAGACAATAACCTATTTTTTCTGTTAGGCATGAATGAATGAGCAAATTTAAGAGTGAAGTACCCCAAACAGAATAAATAATGCCGTTTTGCAGTTTATAAAACATACGGCTCTGATAACGCGGCTCAAGGAAGTCATACTCTTTTCTAATGGGTGGCTGGCTTGAAAAGTAGAGTTCGGCATCACAGCACGGCAAGACTATTTACTTTATCTGATTTGTAGGGCATTTACTCGGGGCAAGGGTAAGAAATGTAAGGATAATTTAACATATCATCCTTCTTATAAAACTGCCTTGTACGCTTGTAAGCTTCCATAGGAAGCACGGCGAAAACCCTGAGCAGAAATGATAGCAAAATTAAACATCAGAGTTACGCTAGAGTTAATCAAATTAGGGCTCAATGGAATAGGCACCTGGAATTTTTCTTTTTTTTTCTCTGCTTAACTTGTACTGAAAACTCTCTCAAGAATGGTATATTTTGCCAATATTTTTCCTTGCAGATAACTTTAAATAAGAGGAAACTAGCCCCCAAATGCATACTTATGCAGGCATTTGGAATGCAGTAAGTGTGTTTTCATTATGACTGAGCAGTTTTAGCTGTAGGCAGCTATATAGCAAAAAGTAGAAAAAAATAAATACATCTTTGGAGGTAAATTAAATTGCAGTACCCAAAGAATTGGGTTCTACCTTTTATAATTTGGACATGACAGAATTAAACTAAAAATAAAAGTTCAAACTAGATTCTCCACTGCTTTGAAATGCCTTCATAAAAATGAGATTGAAATGGAGTACAGGGACTGACACAGCTTACAAGTATTTTTCTCTTAATTTTCAACATGTACTCATCAACGTGTTCTCTATGTAAAGATTTTTGTCTACAGCTCAAAAAGCCTTTGTAAATGAAATTCAACAAAACCAACGGTCTCTCTAAGCAGAAATTATCTTATCCAGGGCAGTCATTTGCATAGTGCTTATTAGTGTATGTGTGCACATCCATGTCTGTGGATACAATTTAGGGAAGAGGTAGGGAAAAGACAATCCTGACAACATTATTTGTAAAGTATCTCTACCCATTCATTCCCCGAATGATGTTGCACCATCTAAAACACTAATTGGATTGCACGATTGCATGACTCTCCGGAGTATTGCATCTCAGCAATAAAATCCCCACAGAGTCATTTATCATGTCAAAGGGTAAGTGATATTTTTTGGGTATTCATCTGGATAGATGAAAAACAAACACTGCAGTTTGGGAATTTATAGATGTATAGACATGACCTGTGAATGAGTGATCTTCAAGATTACGCACCAAATGTGCTTCAAATGGCAACATAAAAGGCATTTCTGTGTATAAATATTAGATGCCTCTTTTTAAGTTTGAGATACTTACAGTTCTAGCCAGCCCTCAAACACTTCTGGATGCTTCCATAATGCACTATCACAATGGAAGTCCAAAAACCATGGAGTATGTCCACCAAGGAATATGGAAGTGGATTCTGCGGTTAGGAGGGTATTGTTTTATTGGCCCACAGCAATCTGTGTGGCTGATGGTCCGGTCTGTCTTTGCTAATGCTGTAATGTACTTGTGTTCAGCAGTCTTCTTGGCTGAAGTCCAATAAAGATATCTTTAGGGGATCATAATTTTTCTAAATGGTATGATTTTTCCAGTGAGGACTTTGGTCTTGAGTCTGCAAAAATCAACGCTTTTGAATGACTTTAAAAATATGAATAGTGGAGTCCAAGGGGAAAAGCCTTTAATTTTCAAAAACATGTCAGGCTGGGCTCTGCAGACAGACTTTTATGCTTAGTACTGTAAATGCCTATCTTGCCTAATTTCAAAATATGCCAAATCAGCTACAGGATAAGTCCAGGAGCACTTGCATCCTGAGGTATCGATGTCTGCAATACAGAGGCATGTCTTTTTTGGACGTTGCCAGGAGAAATGCAATCTTAACCATGCATTAACCATGCAGAGCAACACGGTCTCTTATGTCATATCCAAGCACTGCTGGAATTCACAAAGTAAGTATTCTTTTCCTTAACTAACCTGTATAACCTAGCCTGGTAGCCATTACTGGTCTATCAAGTGTATGTGTGTAGATTCTGCTCTCCAGCACTTCCACTTCAAAAAGTTTCCCAACTAATGGTTTCCTTAGTATCCAGGGACAAGGGACTCCTAAGGGCTTAGTAACTAGGCACTTCTACAGAAAGGGAGGCTTAGTTGCCTTTTGTACTCAATTAGGTATTTAATTTTCAAAAATTCACTGGTTTTTTTTAATCATTTGATGAAACATGGGTCTTTCCTACTGTAATCCACCTTGTCACCCTCTTGCTTTCTCTGTCTCTCCTAAAGGGAACTTTTGGCAGGGCAGAAGCTGGAAAATACTTCTGCGTCTGTCTGTCTTTGGGAGGAAAAAGTGAGTGAGGAAAGACTCATTCCCCTTTGGTTCATTAAAAAGGTGCTTAGAAGAAGACTGTATGTTGTGACTCTTGGGTAGAAGGAGATATCTCCCCCTGTGCATGCTAACATGGTGTAATTGTGTAGATTAAAGGACTTTGAATAGTCCCTTCCCTTTGATATTTCCAATTTCTCCTAAGTGCACTGACTTCCCATGTGCCATTCCTAGCTCTCCCCAGGACTTAAGAAATTTTGCTAAGATGGATGCCAGAAATTCTATTAAGTGGTGGGCTTCCCCCCCCAAAAGAAAGAAATTTTGTTATATTAATTCAACAAGTGATTATACAGTACATTACTGGAGTGGGGAAGGACTGAAATCGCTCCTTATGCTCATTTTTCAGTGTGTGGGTGGACTTTGGTAACTCAAAATGATTCAAAAATACTGTTACCGAGAACTCGGCAGTAGGGAATCCTGAGGGCAGAGGCACGTCTCAAACCCATTCTTCTTCAGAATTTAAACATTCATTTGGGATTCTCCATTTTTCTGGAGTTGCCTCTAATTTGTCTTAAAAAAACAGATCACAAGAGGAATGTTGGGAGTTGGAGCAAAAAACATTGGGCAGAGTGGTAGGTAAAAGGCATTACATTTTTTGAAGATACATCCAAAAGGACCTATTTTTAGTCTATAAGGTCTGACGCATCTCACCTAATTTCGAGTACCTAGGTGAGGGGCAAAAAAAAAGTCAGTTACTCTAAATTCTTCTAGCTGGATATGGAAAGTGACAGGCAACTCCGAACTGGCAACACTACCTCTGGTTTTCTTGGTCTTTCACCACTGATTATAAGGGTAGCCAGAACAAATTAGATTGTCACTTAGGAACCAGAAATTCTAATGAGATTAAAACTCTGGCCTTAAAAATCATATTTCCTAAGAGATTTTAGTGCTGAACAATGGAGAAAAAAAGCACTTATTGGGATTTCCAAAAGATGGTTAACTTCCACTGAATTTAATAGGACTATATGAATACTTCAAATTCTAATGAGGCTCCTGAGTACCTTTAGAAACTAGATCTGCAAACCTGATTTTCACTAAAACCAAATATTTAATTTAATATTAAAATGTAATATATTAAAAGCTAAGTCATACTTAGCTAAGAAAAAAGCTAAGAAAATAAAAATTCGATGCTTTAGACAGTTCAGTGGCTTTCCAAATTTTAACCTTGCCCACTCACTTCTTAGGGCAATTGGATCTTTAGTTTAATTAGGATGGTCTGGATGCACCATAGGATTTTATGAAGAAAAAAAATCACTTACGAAAAGAAACAAATTAATCAATGATAGAAGTGCAGATGAGTATTACCTGCAAGAACAGAGTTTAAATTCAGCTAAGAAATTCCTCATCACCTGATTGCTGGAAGTCGGAAAGGTTACAAATGTAACTTAATTTTTGCCCAGCTGCTTGTATTCTTTTCTTAATCTATATTCTTTCTTCAGACACAAGAGATTACGACTGGATTTTTGTTTAATAAAGTATGCCTGCTTTTATGTTACTTCTATTTCTAAGTGGAATGTCTCATTCCTCCTAATATGGAGCTCCACAATTCCATTTTATCGCGCAAGCAAAGTGATCCTTTGCTCAGAGCTCCACTGACATCCACTGACATAGTGCCAAGGTGTGAAGGCTTCCATGTAGAGTAATTTCCAGGATTCATCCAGATCTTGCGTGTATTTGTCTTTCTTGCATTTGAAATACGCTATTTATCCTGAAATAGAAGCATCAGCAATCTTTTAGTAGGATATTACCCAAAATGACCAGTGGTATGTTAATGATATACAGGAATTTGTAAACTATTATAGTTATTAATTAACATACCAGAAGATGTACATGTAAAACTCTTAGGAACTAAAATGGAGACCGTGTTCTTATACAGTGATTTTTTGCAAGGTATGTTGCTAACACTTAGTATTATTATGCAAATAAATAATATTTTTAGAAATCTTGGATTTATTACTTATTGCTGTTAGATAATTTCAGCAGGAATAGCTGGCACCTTTTTAGCTGAAAACAGTTGGGTAGACTTAGAAGTCACTGGAGTGAGAACTGGTATTTTTTAAATGATCATTAATATATTTACTGTTACTCTTTTTTTTCCCCTTTGTCATTTTTTTAACAGCAATGTGGTATGATTTCCAGTATCTGTTTCAGCAGGGTATTTCAACAATAATACAAATCTGTGGCACAACAGTGTTGCTATTGAAAAAATTCTACTCATTATAAAGTGCTATCCATGAATGCAACAGTGGCATGAGAACTTTGCATTACATATTAATATGCCAATAAATCCTGATTTGTCTGTAGGTGACATACCTGTCAGTAAAATAGACCAGAAATAAAGCCTGGATGCACCACAAAGTTGAAGCTAAGTAAATTCTTTAAGTGGGTCTTTGATAAAGCTTTATTTTATTTATTATAATAGGGAAAAATGAAATAAATGCTAACTTCCACAATGACTGAAATCATTGAATTCCAAATATGATAAGCTTAAATTTTGCATACCTGATAAATGTCTTATTTCTATATTCAAGCATAATCATTAAATTTTTAAATAGCTTAGTACTGAATTCATTAATTGCAGAAGTAGCATTACTGGCACATTACTTGTCTAAAGCAGCCACCCGACTACACTTTAAAAATACTTTTGGTACGTTTACCAAAAGTATAACTTCATATATTGCTTCCTGTTACTGTGATAAAATGTTGATAAATTTAAGTAGCTTGTGTTTGCTAAGCATAGCGTATCATTTTTTGGTTTTCTTTTTTTTTTGAATAAAAGAAAAAATCTCTATTGAATGTGCAATGGAAGCAAGTGTTTTTCCAGTTCAGCAGTTTCTGCTGAATTGTAAACAATTGGGTTGTTTCAAGAGGAGAGTCGCATGGTCCGTAACTCCGACAGCTAGTAGTAGTTTAGTTTACTGCTTCTACCACCTGCCTTCTGGCTTAATATTGGAAGCAAGAAGCATGCAATTAAGTATGAGGAAATGAAAATAAATGACACTGTTCATTGCACATTACAAAGTGCCTGGCAGAAAGAATGCAGCTTGCCTGGACCTGATGACCCCTGGGGAAAACATGTCTCGTGCCTGGGAAAGCGCCAGTGAATCAGGCACTGACCCTGGTTTTATCTGTTATCAAATGCTTTGGTTTCCTTCTTAACACTTTTAAACTTAAACTTTTTTTTTTTTTTTTTTTTTTTTAATTATAGTCAGCTTCTGCAAAGCAGGGAAGTGTTAAAGTGAAACATACTGCGTGTGTAGAGGCTACAGGACACTAAACATGCAGGGATGTTTTCTTAATAATTTCTTGAGAAAACTTATTTGGATTACATTCCCTAATTGGACCACTCTGAACTGATGGTTAAATTCTAGGTCTTGTTCTAGAGCTGATTGGGTTTTTAAAAGATTGATTCCATCCAAGCAGCAATATTGCACTGAATGCAATATTACTGGGTATATAACTCAAACCCTCCCCTCACCCCAGAATCTGAGTGCTTAAAACCTGTTTCATTTTAACATGCCTGCTCTGTGAATGCTAAACCTTCCTTCTATATATGGCTCTTACAGTTGTCAGAACATAATAGTAATAACTGTTTTTTAGTCACTCATCCTAAACTGTCTCAGCACCTTTACAAAGCTGAGTAAATGTTATCCTGATATTACAGAATAGGAAGAAACTGCACCATAGAGAGATTTGGTGGCTTGCTTAGAACACATAGCACATCAAAGAGCAGCTGAAAGTGAGATACCCAATTGAGCAAGAAAATAAAGGGTTTAACACAAATCATGTTGTTGTGCTAGAGAAGTCAAATTCATCTTTTTTAGATCCCAGATGACTCTAATGCATGAATTCAGCCACTACTGTCTGATTTAGATGGCCACGTATAAATGGTGGGGAAGCGTTCATAATGAAAGCAGAAGCAGCTAGACACTTTCATGTCTTCATGATCTGCTACAAAACTAGAACTCAGATGAGGTTTGCCAAAATTTGTAAACTTTTCAGTGAAGCTAAATAGCCAGAGAATATTAGAAAACAGATTATTTCAGGTAGAAATGCTGCCAAGACCTTGTGGTTTTTAATGATTTCATCTTGAAGAAAGGAGCATCTTGGTAACTTGATGGGTATTGTTTTGAGTATTATTTTTTTCACCCCATAACCCAAAGTAAAACTCAAGGGTGCAAACTCAGGAGGAATTGAAACCTTATAAGGATTCACAGACCCTCCAAACCAAAACCACCAACTTTCACATTTCTAGCTGTATGCAAGTACATGAATTCTCTCTCTTTCTTTAATATTACATGCATGCTCTGTAGAAGGATTTTTTTTTTTTTCCCAACCACATTTTAGGTAAGTTTCCCATGTTCTATGAAAAGTAGTCTTCTCTATTGCACTTCTTAATAGGGCATTTTAGACCCCGATAGAAAAAAAGGGTATTTGGATGTCAGTCATTCAGTCTCTGCTAGTTAAAAAGCATGTCTTTCCAGAGATGCTTTCTATCCATAGTCCCGCACAACATGAAATATGGTTGACAGTTATATTACCACACTGCAGATTGCAAAGCAATTCACATTCACACTTCTAAGTGCCTCTCCTTTCAAGACTTATGGATGTATGCCAAATTACTTGCATTGTGGTATATGGCCTTCTATATGTACTTTATAGAATAGGCCTTTGGTTTCCATTAAAATCAATGAAGTAGAGCCCCAAAGAGCTTTTCTGAAGTGTGTACTAGATGTCAGGCAAGGTTAATAATAAAATACTTCATGTATAATATGCATCTTCAACATATTTCAGTGTTTATCTTTAAGATGGTATTTTCTGTATTTAGGATGGAAACTCCACTGCTAAATTTATCTGTTGAGTAGAGTTAAGTTCAGCTTTCATTTTTTGTCCTCATTAGTGTCTCTGTAAAAAATGAATATATGATTTCATACCTTATTTAGGCAATGTTTCCAAATGTAATGGACCAGCAGCCATTTAAGGAACCTTAAGGTCCTGTGTTAACAAAACCATCATTGTTATCTCAAATGAAATGGGAAAGACACAAGATACCCTCCAATGCCATTTCATCTAGACAAATTAATGACTACACCATGTCATAATGCCTCATTCTTAGTCACTAAGTTCACATATTTCATTACAGCAGTTCTTTGTCAGACAATGGTTGACTGTTCTCATAGTGAAAAATGTTCCTCTCATGTCCAATAGGAATCTCCCCAAGAGCAACTTGTGTCCATTCCCCCTTGTCCTCTCCATGTGACTCCTTGTAAAAAGGGAGTCTCCATCTTCTTTGTAGCTACTCCTTAGGTACTGGTACGTGGTGATGAGATCCCCTCTAAGCCTCCTTTTCTCAAGGCTGAACAAACCCAGCTCTCTCAGCCTGTCCTCATACGGCAGACTTTCCAGTCCTTTGATCATCTTGGTGGCCCTTCTCCAGACCTCCTCCAGCCTGTCCACATCTTTTTTGTACAGTATCCCAGGTGCAGCCTGACAAGTACTGAGTGGGTTAATGACATCTTTATCTCTGCTGGTGATGCCCTTTTTGATGCAACCCAGCATCCTAGTGGCCTTCTTGCCCGCAGCAGCGCATGGCTCACTCCTGTTGAGTTTCCCATCCACCAGGACCCCCAGGTCCTTTTCCACAGAGCTGCTCTCCAGCCGAGTGCATCCTAGTCTGTGATGCTCTCCTGGATTATGTTTTCCCAGGTGTAAGACCTTACGCTTGTCAGTGTTGAACTTCATAAGGTTCTTTTTAGCCCACTCTTCCAGCCTATCCAGATCTTCCTGCAGGGTGGCTGTCCCTTCCAGAATGTCTACTTCCCCACTCAATTTGGTGTCATCTGCAAACTTCACCAGGCTATGCTTGATCCCATTATCCAGACTACTTATGAAGATATTTAGTGAGTCTTATGAAAGATTGACTTGAAGGGGGAGAAAAAGCATAATGAGTGTGTGATGGTGGAGGGTACATTGCATCTTTCTATTTATTTATTTACTTACTTACTTTTTCAGTTACATTATTAAAGTTTCCCTTAGGTCTAGAGTACCTAGAAGAGCGCAGCAATGCAATTTTAAAATTGCCTTGAAATTTAGAGGACAAAAAAAAGAATTACAGGGAAATCACTATCACTGGCTGTTGTCAGTAAATGCAAAATCCATGAGGTTTTGTTCTTGTTAAAAGGATGTGTTTTACCAGAGTGGGGCAGGTACAAGGTGGGCTAATGGCTTGTGTTTCCATATGACATTATATTTTTGTAGCCCATAGTCCCTGTAGGTTGTATTCTCCAGAGGGTGAATGAATTCCATACACTGTTTTTCACTTTAATTGTAGCATATGTGAAAACTTCTGGTCTATGTCTCAAAGATGTTCTCTAAAATCACATTCTGTGGTTAGCAAACATCAGTATGTCCATTTATCAAAATAATAATTTGAAAGAAATTATAGGAAACAGGCACCTAAATGTACTGGCGTAGTTGCATTAGATAATTCTCCGTAAGTAAATTTGAAAATGAAGCAAACTGATGCCCTTTAAAAGAATCTTGGCCTAATTAGTCAGACAGAAAGTATGCTGGTTAATTTCAAAATACAGAAAATAAATTTCTGGAGATTAAATATAGTTTGTAAGAATTACTATACTGGGACACACTTCCTCTTATCTCTGAAAATAACCCATGAAGGGTGCTAGTAGGTTATAGCAAACAGTGCAAGTACAGCATGGTCTTTCATTTGATATGCCCATGTACACTCAGCAGTAGCTTCTGATAGCCCTAACCTCCATGAGTTCATCTAATCTCTTTCAACACCTTAAAGATCAAGTGTGTCACAGAAAGAAAATTTGTCTGCTGAAGTGGTAGAATGGAAAAACAGAATCTTACAAGTGAGAACTTTTTAGTTACAATCAGCCGTGATTACGTAAGTCTTTTCTGCAAGGTTTTGGCAGCTCTAAACATCCTTAACTAAGGTGACTAAAATCAGCTGAAGTACCCAAAGTGAGGCTGTAAGCAGCATAAAACTAAAAAAGGCAGACAATCCTAACTTATGAAAAAAGTTGCAGCTACCCTTTATGTTAAAATAACTCATAAATTTAGAAAACAGTTTAAAGCGGTCAGCAGTTCTTTGCCCAGGTGTTCACTTGCAGCCCAATCAGATGCTGGCCGATGAGGAAAATGTGGAACTATAAGATGCCTGAAGAGGTTTAGAACTTACATGATGCATGGCTGAGTCCATAGGAAATTACTTGGTAACAGCAGCATGCAGTGAACAGAGAAAATAAATTTCAGCTCAGTACTACTGATGCTAAAATTGCATTCTGCCCAGATTGCCGGAGGAACCCTCTGCACCGGCACAACAGTGACTGCCACCTGCTGCAATCCTGAGATAAAATGTGGGTGCCAGGATATTATTTCCCAGCCGTTATTAGGTCATTGGTGGCTTACTGTAAATGTTCTCCAATTGAACCGCTCTGGAGACTGCTAGCCAGATCTTCAGCTGCTGACAAGAAAAGAAGATGTGAGTGTGAGGAAAACTTCAAATCCTCACTTAAAGTCCCTGGTGTCTCGTGCAAGGACCTCCTGCCAGAATATGTTATACTGGCTCTTTACTTTCTCTACTTTTGTCCTCTGCTATTAACCCCAAAGAGCACAAGCAAGTCAAGAAATGTGGTATATTGAAGTCCAATGTGTCTTAAAAGAAGTTGAAAACAAGCTTATATACTTACCCAACAGAAATATTAGAGACAGCTCTCGACATTTTTTGTTTGGCCTGAAAGCAGAGACCAAAGTCACGGCTGCTGGTCAGGTGCTGCAGAATAATAGCAAGGCCATGGCTGGTAAAAGCTGAGGATGCTGAGATCTCTCCACAGTGTACACATAAGTATGGCCTAGTATGATGTGAAGTATACCTCAGAACATACTTTTTTGTCCCAAAATTGTGAGGAAAATGAATTATCTGCTATTGGCAAATGAGTGTACAACAGTCAAAATACGGGGAGGTGGTGATTTTTTACAGTGGAAAGGAAAAGTCTCTTCAGAATACATAAAATATGATGTATTAGCATAATATTGTCATTGAAGATCAAGTGTTATAATATTTTATATTTTTTCATTGGTGTTCCATAAACATCCAACAATAGCAAGTTAATATATCAAATGTATACACAAAGTCTTCCCACTGTACATAACTGTTCCATATATTACTGTTATATCTTCTGAGATTAAGTAAACACAGAACATAATGTACTCTACATAAATATAGCACTACTGAATCATAATAAAAATTTTAAAATATCTGTTTACCATGAGAACTGTGTCAGAATCTCTCAGTGAACATGTTGGTTAGCTGAAATCGGAAGGCTTTTTTCTTTTCCCAGAAATGTACCAATTTCAACAAAACCTCAGTTTCAGGAAGGATTTTCTGGATAAATTGAACAAAACTTAGCATACCCAACCCGCCGATGTATGTGGGTGAACCAAGAGAGCACAAAGGTCAGCTTGTTCTTCTGTCCGCTTTACATGAGAGGCTTGAACCTGGATTTTCCACTCCCTCCTGCTGGTAGTTTCAGTTTCCCCCACTGCATGTGCTTCTATCTGTTTACACGTGTGAGTAAGTGACCATTTGGAAGATGGAGCCTCAGACCGGCTCTAGCACAGCAACCTGAGAACTCAAGGGGACTAAAAGACGTTCATGTTCTCAGAAAACTTTTGCATATTTCCAAAATCGTCATTAGAAAACAGAGTTCTGACAAAATGGAAAGTAACAAAAAGGACAACTTTTCAAAGATATTAATGTATTCTTGAAATGGTAATGTTTCAAAAGGTAAACACTGTGGCAGTAAACAGCTTATTTATTTACTGTAAGTGAAGTAACGGTGCATCCCAGAATTCACGTGGCAGAGAGAGAAATGTTGCCCGGATTTGTAATCTGTGGAGACCGTGACAACTTCTTGTTACAGCTAAGAAAGGTACGAATTCAATTCTTACGGACCTCTGGAAAAGGACACCCCGCTAAGCCAGCTGCAGGTGGGGATGAAGCTGCAGCAGGTCCACCCATGCCGAGGCCACCTGAGTGTCAGGGCCAATTGCTTATCCACCAAAGTGACAACGAACAGCTCAGTCCTGCATGTGCTGAAGCCAACATGAAACAGAAAAAATCGAAGCCAAGCCCTCACTACATTCACTTCTGTGGCCTTCTATCTGTTTGCCGTAATACTTTCTTACCCTGCATCTCGTTTCGCTATCAGGCAATCTCCTGAAACATAAATTCTTTGCTTGTCCCCTTGATGTAAGGTTTTACTTTACTTAGAATGTTTGACTCTATTTGCAAAGGCAGGGTAAAAAAGCATTTTATTTGTGCTATGAAATGAGAGAGCAGAGCAAGCTCCTGCAGGCAGGCTGCTTTGTTGAGTCAAATTTATACTCTCATTTTGAGTGTGGAGCTTATACCATTCTTCACTTCACAGGAAAAGATATGCTTTACGCTAATACATAGTAATCTCTGTACAATCCCTACTCACTTTCTCTGCTTTCAGCCACGCCCTAGCGGGAAATTTCTCTGAGAAATTAACATGTGAATTGGCTCTTAACTCCGTTTTCAAATATATTTATCGGTTACTTTTTTTGTACTGTTATGACAAAGAGATTTTACTAATAATAGTAATAGATCTTTGATAACAGATAAAACCCAGACACTGAAAACTCCTACATGTAGACTGTTTCCTTTCCTAGCACATTTTGAACATGAAATAAACCAAGCTACTGTTATTTTCAAAAGACATTTTAAATTGGAAAAGCGATGAGTGAAAAAAAAATTAAGGCATTGTATTCAAAAATCTAAAAGGTGAAGTGTTGTTTTCGACAAATACTAACTATTAAGAGTGAAGTTGGTTATAGATGGTCTCACACTATTTTTGTTTTCCGTAATCAGTATAATAGAGTGGTTGTATATAATAGATAATGCTAGCTATGTCAGTACGGGTGCCTTGCAAAAGCTAAATAAATAAAAAGTGACTTAGCTTCTATTTACCTTGCAGCAGGTGAACAAATAAGGTGACAGTGAAATAAATTATTTTTTCCTGCCAGCTAAGCATGTCGTCAATCCTTCTTACTAAAGTAATGAAGCAGGGAAACAATATTTTGTTTGCTTTTCACTGTGGCGGAGGAGGTTCACATCAAAAAGGAAGATAACACTTCAAATTTAAGGATAGCTGTGGCACGGTATTATGGCCTGCCTGCTAAGTCGTGTACTGCTTTCTGTTTTAAAACAAGCTGAGATGGCTCTCGACTATGCTGTCATGGATATTGCCTCCTAGAAATTGTTAACAATGACTTGTAAAGAACACACATGGGCTACTTACCTGGGTCTCAGAGACACTGTGTTGTGGAAATTTTATCTATGTAACGCACAGTATTTTTTCAAAGGAAGTATATGTGTCTTCTGTCGATAATCAGATGCTCATAATTCTTACCTGCTTGCAAAGTGGAACTGTAAAGTGCTAGCGCAAAAGAAAAAAAATCCACATTTATTTGCTTTTAATTCATTTTTTCACTTGGGAGTCCAGGCTTCAGTTTAAATTTCAAGGATGCCATTCAGAATAAAGTATTTGTAGAATTTAAAAAAATGTCCTTTTACAAAGGCAGCAGTGAAAATGGTGATCTGTTGTTTGCTTCACCTGACAGAATTGCAGGGTGGCTTTTCTCCACGGGATCTTCAATATTAGACTATTAAACCCACTTGCACTACCAGTCCTGGACTTCTGAAAACTTCTGTAATACATACATCTGACAGCTTTGAGAAGCTGTGGGAGGAAAGTGAAAGACTGTGCAAAACTGAATCCTGTGGCAACTGGGCAAATTGCCAGTAAATTCAATGAAGCTTTTCATTAAATTCGGGGTGTTTTACATTAAAGCTGAATTTGGCCCACTGTCTACAGCTGTTAAAGTTATGCAGCTTTAAAAAGTTACATGAAATTTTACCTACTTGCAAAAATTCAATTTCACGTTGAATCTGTTTTAAACCCACTTGACAAATACTTTTAAATTTTCTGTTAAAGAGCATGGGTTCTCTCTTTATTTTCTGTCTAGATGGATCAGTTGAAGCACATGGTAATGTGTTTCCAGATAGTTTTATACACATACTTGGCAATAGCAAATGAAAATGTGTATATGTGGTTAATTTGTATTTAAGAAATTCTTCTGTTGATGAGGGATTTTTTTATGGCTGTGCTAGAATGATACATAATTAAGATTGTTCTCACCTTTCCCCTTTAAATTTGTATTAAATTGTTTTTTTAATAATGGCTAACTTCTTTCATCAGTAAATGGCCAGGAATTATGGACCTTGAGAGCTCTACTTTTATGTCCGAGAGGATGTGCAAGAAAAGGCATTCCTTTCCTGCCCATCCTAAGGAGGTATGAATAGAGAAGTTTGGATAAGACAAATCTCATTTTGTTTTAAGGGAAATTTGGGGGCATGTATGTAGTTACCAAGGCCAGTTGAATTCTGCGTAGGAGATGTTGATACTTGACTGAACATTGTCTTGCTTTAGTTTACAGCATGTTTTATCTTGTTCAGGAGGAGGCCTGGAATGCCTCCAGGATAAAATCCAGGATATTTGCCGCCATTGTTTCAAAATGTGTGCTGTTGACTTCTTTGTGTAAAGTAATGGTACTCCTTTTGGTCCTCTCTAATGAGAAGTAGCATGTTTCTTCAGCTGTGAATTACAGTAATCGAATGGGAGATGAAGTTAGATGACTCAACAGAGGTTGTATGTACAGCTTGAAATTCACTTTGCTCTAAGATATGAGGTGAACCAAAACCTCTCTGAGATGTTGCAGCCTCCTTTACAGTTAGGACGAGAGTGCTAAATAGGGGATGCAATATTGAAAAGAGCAGAAACGAGAATGACTGTTTTGGTGCCATCACTTCAATTTGAGTGTGGAGCCTGTTCCCATGGATGCCCTTGGGACATCACCACCAAAAGTAAGCCTTTTAGTTGAGACCTACTTGCAGGATTGTGGCCCTATTTCCACACTTCAACTTTTGCAATTTCTGGCTCAAGCAATAGGAGGTATTTGGGGACAGGTGTTATTAGTGAATTTTTTGATGGAAGGCCTTTGGGAATATTGTGGACAGCAAATCGTATAGTGATACAAAAAGTGATACAGGGAAGAGATCGCAGCTATGCTTTCTCTTCACATGCAAATAGCAGTGAGTTTTGCAGTATACATTTTGCTTGCTTGAGAAAGTTATGTTCATTAACTCCTAGGTTTCCAAATAAACCTGGAGGGGAATGCAGCTGAATGCATCAGGCAGGTACAAGGAAATGATGTGAATGGAAATGGTTTTCCATAGTGGATGCTTTACAGCTGCAAAGCCTTAGGTCACACATTTGAATACCACACTATCCAGTTCCTAGGTCAGAAGGCAAAATTCCTGATCAAAGGCTGTTTGCTGACCCTTTTGAAATAAGCAAATGTCATCAATTTATTCCTTTGTGGCTGGGTGCCAGTAGCACTAACTGGAAATCTTGAGATGAGGAGGGGACCAGAGGTCCTTTGGTACAGAAGCCAAAGGTATATTCACTGATACTAGGCTGTTGCTGTGTCCTGTGAATTCATTCAGGAACACCAGTTTCAAGTGTTGGCAGGTTAACCTCTATTAAAAACATGTCTATAAGATGAAAAAGGCTCCCATGAAGAATATTAGTGGGGTTTGGCTCATAACAAGACAGATACTGAGTTATCCCAAAATGCAAGGGGTGTCAGCAGTTACTTAGAGTGGAAGTCAGCAAAGGGTGCTCACAGCGCTACTCGGGGGAGTTCAGCTGGTTTCCTTTGAACAGACCTCCCTACCTCCTACCTCACTGGCTGTCTAGTGCATGTAACAGGTTGGTTAGTCCTGCATGAGGCATGAGAAGGCTGGTTTTCTAGCAGCAGTCATAGTCTTCAACCCCAACAACAGCAGAAGCTACAATCCTTTCTGTAAGTCTTTGCTCCTGTCGTAAATTTTTCTCTCCATATTTTGGGCAAACTCCATATATTTCCTTTTAAAAATATAATTTTCAAATGTATCCAGTTACTTAATTTTCTTTCCATGAATTTCCATTCTGTTCCTTTCAAACACTTCTTTTCATTGCTGGCATTGCTGCCAGTAAAGTGACTCCTGTCCTGTATTGGTTATGCCCCATTCAAAGTGCTATTCATGTTTAAAAAGGCCCTCTAGTAATTACTCACTATTTAAACTTATCCCTGCTTATTTAAGTAATAATGCAGTAACCTCCAAAGCACTAGAAAGAGACAGGCAAGGACTTGTAATTCTTCGTATTTGTTTGCTGTTACGTTCCCCTGTCACCACAAACAGAATCCCTTAATTATGTATTTGAATTATTGATGTTTCTCAGTAGTACAGAAGCCTATCGTCTAGGTGCCTTTTGTTCAAATTTCTATCATTTTACTCTACCAAATCTATATAGAAATATACGGCATTTACTTTAGTTTACTGTATGTTGTCAGTCAACTTGCACTAACAAAAGAAATGGTACCATTGGTACGCATCTTTCAGTGACATGAAACACTGTGGAAAGAAGAAAAAAAAATTACAGAATGACAAGAACAACCGTGAGCCAATAGGAATATAAAACGTCTTCACCTTCTTGTTATCTCACAGCATTCAGATGCTCATAACAGTTTAGAAAGCATACCGCCCACACCACAGGATCTTGCTCCTCTTTAATTTTCTCTAATTTGTGTAGTGAATAACCAAATACTCATAATGCAATTAGAAGATAATCAGGCTTGTAATTATGTTAATTGCTGGAGACTTACATCAATCCTCCAGCAAAGTGATAGGATTTCAGGGGAACTATTAACATGGGAAGAGAGAGGAAGCGCACATGAGAGAGAAAGAGATTGGGGGAGTGGGTAAATTGATGAACAGCTTAGGCTTGTATCATTGAGCAACAATAAGAATACAATGGTGCAACAAATGAAAAGGGCCTCAAGGGGAGAAGCTCAGAAAATGAGGTTTTAGGTACCAGCAACTCAACCTCTTTTGTCTGTTTTCTTCCCATAAATAATCATGTTGTGCATCTATATTTATTGTAATAAGCCCAATTCAGAGAAATCGGATCCATAGCTGAACAGAGAACAAAGGGGAACTGTTCAGCTATGCAGCAGTTTGCCATGTCTCCCACACCACTGAAAGAGCCACTGTATTACCTTCTGTCCTCGACTCCTGGGGGTATTCTTTTCTCATGGTGATGTCCGATATTACATTTAAAGCTGTAATACTGCAACTGCAATGGCCCGTTTCAGGACTGTGATGGATCAGTCATAATCTGTGAAGAACATACAATACGTACTAGACTGACAGAATTTATGAAATAATCCACAGCAGAGGTGCTTTTTTTAATTTACCTTTTTGTCAGTACCTCATCGAGGTTGCAGTGATTGCTTAAGCCTTTTGAAAGTGAGTTTTGTCAGCTGAAGTCTGATGTAAGTTGTAGACCATGACCGTACTTTATTAGAATGGCTTTTTCTGAGTTTACAGAAAAGTTTTCTGTGTTTAGACTACTTGCCAGAAATTGCCTAGCTGGCTTAAAATAATAATAAAAAAAAGTATTATTATTAAGTTACTTGTTTATATTTTAAGAGATAGTTTATATATGGGAAGAGAAACTAGTAAGGATCAAGGAAGTCAGGCTCCCTTTAGCCTCATATGATCAGCTGCCATGATGAAGATAATTAATAAAAAGATACTGAATAAACTCAGTTGTTTTCTCTGTTTATCTGTAGGTTTGTATATGCAATTAAACTAAAGGGCATTTTGCAACATTTGATGAAATTCTGGGAATGTACTTGGGTATAAAAGTGCACTAGCTTTTGCAATTCCATGGAATATCTTTTTTTTGTCATATCTTTTAAATGGGCATTACACTTACGAATTCTGAATAATGATCTAAAGAGCTAAGGGCTTTTGTAGAAAATATTTTAGGATATTTAAATTACCTGTTTTTAAATATTTCCTGTAAATGACTTGTTTTGTCCTTTTGATTCAGGTTCAACTATCAAGTGTCATTGGGCATTCCTACCATATAATGTCTTTAAATTCCAATTAAGCTTGGTTTCTCAGTTCTAAAAAGCCAAGAAAGAGCCAAAAGAAATTCTCTCAAGGGCTTCATCTACTAGAGATTTCTCCCCCATTGTTTCTTCGAACAGATGAGTGCTGCATACCTTGACTCCAGCCATGACAACACAATTCCCATGAAGCAGCCCTTAAAAATCACTCTGGAGCTCACACGCAGGAGACTGGAGAGCATAAACCCAGTGTAAGCCCAAGCTTCCTTACACATAATTCCTCAGCTCTGTGGGGCTGCGTGCCCCTGTTTGGCCCACCCTGGTGTACACTTGTTGCAGGAGTGTGGCAAAGACGGGGGCTCTGAGATGCTCCCTACCTCTTCAGGGGCTCTGCAAGGAACTGTGGCTGTCTGACAAAAAAGATCAAACACATAATATGCACAGATCCAAATAATCCAGGTGAAAAATGAACAAGGGGAACAGCACCACCTTCTTCGTCTCTCCATGTCTTGCCCACATAGCTGTGCACAACACCCACCCTGGCCATGGGGAGTGGTTGTGCTATTCAGCAGTTCTCTCCATCGAGGATGGAGCCATACTCAGCTTTACTTCATCCAGACTGACATGTTTAGGCCTTCATGGAGCTACAGTTTCATTTTACCTCAACAACACTTCCAATTTTCTGGAATTGAGTTTTCAGATGCCAGCAGTTGCCACCCATAAACTGACTCCCCAGAAAATTTAAACAAAACAAAACAAAAAACCAACTCTATGCCTTTTCATTTGCTTCTTTTGACTCCTTTCATGAAAGGTACTCACTGACACTTACCTCCCTTCCCTTGTTAGTGAGCTCCAGCGTATGGTATGCGCCTAACACACAATGATCTTCACATGAATGCAGTTGTGAAGATATTGTGTTATTGTTACTAAAATTAGGATAGATATTGTAGTCAGTAATAAAGTATAATTTATGTTAATTAAGTACTGTTGTAGATGTGCGTAGAGTTTTAAAACACTTTCGCACCAACCTTATGTAGGATGTAATTTTACTGTCTTTTGTTGAGGCATGCTACAGATTCCCATCTAGTCTTAGGAGAGGAAGGAGTAGAAAGGATAATGCAGGCAGAGAAACTCATAAGCAAGGAAAATACAGGTTAAAGAAGTATTCGAAGTTGAATTTTGAAAGAAAGGAAGGTTTGTTCAGTTATGACTTCCTTTCATGCTTCTCTTGGAATCTTCCTTGGATTGTACCTGTCAGGCACAAGCTCCTTAAAATTGGGCTTATGTGTGCTTGGAATCTGGGTTTGCTTGTGCAGGTGGGATAAGAGGTTGACTTATAAATCCCAGTGGCAGTATCAAGTGAAAAATTCCCTTTAGGGCCTCTTGGCACTCTCTGTTGGTAACACAATAACTGTATTTCGTGACATTGTCCAGGATACGGAGCACAAGCAAGAGAAGGCATTATTACCCACAAGCCCCATATGCTGCTTCAATACCCTATTTCTTTTCACCACAAAATGCCTTTTCTCCTGGCTGTCAAATCTTAGGATTTTCCTACAGGTTAAATTCAAGATTTGAGATTCTTGCAGACTCCCTACCGCTGTTCCTACAGCTGTCTTTCACAGTCATTCATTCTCAGTGTGGCTGTATAGTTTCTTATTAAAGGCCTTGGAAATTGCTGCCTGACCTGATCAGGGTTCTCCAGCTTATTTAACACTTCATGAAGCATCCCCAGCCTGAAATAACTAAAATCAATGTAACCAGTGTAACAGACTCAGACTCATTGTCCTGACACCCCACCCCCACCCCCCCCAATGCAGCAGGTCCCAGTCCCTTTTAAATGATTTGCATCTAACACACTTCTTTGTAGATTGATATCTGAGAAGGTTGCTTTACAGGGATGAAATAAAGGCACACTAAAGGAAAAAAAAGTATCAATGTCTGCCTTTGTCAAGATGAAGAGCTTAAGGAGGAAGTTTTCTTTCTTCTGTGGAAGAAATGACTATACGTTTGGTAGGACATTCTGTCTCAGCCAATAATGTAAGGGAATAGTTGTCCAGGCAGAAAGAAATAAAAGAGTCACAAAAATATTCTGTGATTGGGATGAAGTTCAGAACACAGATCTATGTATCAGAATCAGGAGGAGTACAAAGGCAGAAGAAGGATTCTATGACATCAACGAAAATGTATAAATTGTAAGTGCTTCTTCAAATCATTGCAACCATGTAGTCTAATGATAATGCATACTGAAACAGAGCATAGCATCATTTTTCCCCATCAGAACATCACACATCTCCGTGCCCATGACTGTATAGTCCAGTAAAGGAAATGTACTTAGTTCTTATTTCCTGCCTTTGAACCTCGCCCCATCAATGAGATGTTTGCTAATTTGTTTTTTAATTTGGGGAAAGTGAGCTAAATTCAGCATTCATAATTAAATCACATCAACAGTTGTTTTCAAGCCTCTGTTACCTCAATATTGGCAGTTTGCTTGTCAGTATAGAATTTGTTAGCTGCTGACTTGTAGTGGTTTGGAAGAGTTTGCTTCCAGGTGTCAGTAGTCCCTGGCTTGTGAGTAGGTGCACATATCCCTGTATATTCACATGCCAGTATGCTAGAGAATCAGAGCCAGCTGTTCGCACAACTTCATTAAAATTGTCTCACAGCAGTTTTGGAAACATTTCTTATTACTGCTTATTAGTCAAAATGATGTTGTGATATCATCACACCGTTAATTGTCCTGCCTCAACTTTTTTTCCCAGCTTATGAATAGAGAAACTGCAGCAACTGCAATATACTCAGCTTCCTCAGCAGTCTGTATAAGAGCCATGCTCATTGCAGAAGGTTTCTACAGGAATATCCTCCCATCTGCCCCACATCTTTAGACTACCACATATTTATCTGCTCCTGTGCACTTTTGCCCCATGCTGGATCCACTCCTTGGAATTCTTATCCTAGAAATGTCCAGCGACAGTGGCATACATATATCATCAGTGACAAGCAAGCTGCTTCAAATTACTGTACATCTTCAATATATATACGTAAATATGCCACCACATTTCTTCTGTAATAGAAGTTGATGACACGCATACATGGACGCACATCTACCACGTGTAGGAGCAGCTGCTGCAGCTGCTGTAATTACTGCTAGTGTAGGATCAATACAGTACAACACAATTCTCTTTCTCTGATAGCAGTACCTGAGCAAATTAAGTTTGCAGTTGATATTATTGCTTTTGTAGAAAGGACACCAGCTTCTTCTAGAGCAAAGCATGAAAAATGATGCTAGTGAAGCTCTAACCATCCTGCTAAAGACGTTAATTACTAGTGCAGGTTACCACATTGTTCAAGGAGGAAAATACATGGATACAAATCAAGCTGGTCTACAGTGTGAATATTCAGTTGCGTGTTCGGAAAACTGAACTGCTCATGACTGAGTGCCTTGGTCTAGGTAAGCTTTGCAATGAAGAAACAATTGGTGATTTTTTCTAAATATGTCTTGTTATTCTAGAAGTTATGTGAAAATGTCAGTATGGCTGAGCTATGGTACAGCCACTAGTCAGTCAGGAAAAATATAATTACATTTCTGGGGGGAAAGTAGGTAAAACAACAGTAACCCTTTCCCAGAACTGTGGCCACATGCAAGAAGGTGAATGTATGAGAAGAATTTGGGATGAGAGAGAGAGATGGGTGTAATTTCTTTTCCTTTTTCTGAGGGACCTGTGTGCAGACAGGAAAACAAAAGAAAGAAAGAAAGGAAAAAAAAAAAAAAAGCAACAGGCATGTCAAGGAAGAAGGCAGAAAAAATCCAAGGACAGCCAGAAAAGGGTGATCTTCGGAAAGCGCTAAGAGAAAGTCTTTGGGTGAAACACTGTGCTAGATAAATCTTAAGTGTGGATACTTGTTTTTGTTTATGCTTTCGTTTTGAAACAAAACATTGTGTACATTCTTTGTCTAGACTAATAATTCTGTGAAAGAGCTGCCAGACTCCATCAGCAATTCTCCTCCAATCTGCAAGACACTGAATTTAGCTAAGTGCTTTATTAAAAAATAATAGTATTTTCCATTGGTTTGTGAGATGACTTACTGATTATAGTAAGACTTTAGTTTGCCTCTCCTTTGTAATTGTATACTCTCAGATATTTAAGCTGTTATTATTTGTATTCCATAAAAAGATGCTTGTAAAGTTAGTTTCAGGAGCATGTTTTAAACCAAATTGTTTAGAGAGAAATAAATGGGAAGTTCTTTTTGTGCTTTCCTGCAGATTGGTGTCATGGCACACAGTAGACTAGCTTGCTTACTTATTTGGATTTACAGCCCAGAATGAAAATAAAAGAAAGGCTATGAAGAATAGAAAGCAGAAAAGAATTACCTTCAACAAAACTGGAATGAGACTCCTGTAAATTTTGCCAGGTCTATTGTCTCAGCTGCCAGGTTTCTTCATCTTGTGCCAGGTTTTTTCTCTAGATGCTGGTTAATTTTTCCATACATCAAATGCTTCACACCTGATGAGATTGGCTTTTGCACTGCTAGAAGGACAGGACATTGCTAACCTGCTATGTCTAGAAGCCAGACTGTCTTTTGGAAACATTGGCTCAGTTTGGAGGCTCTCCTAGGGACACCTTGTGGAGGGTAATCAATTTCCATCAGGACATGAGTTTGGCCTCTCTCTTGTGGCCATCATATTATAATTAAAAATTATCCTCAAGAAATTTTACTGTGTATTTCTGCCAGCTGTGCCTGACTCCTTTCATTCTGCTCTTTTGACAGCATTAGTTTTACCCACCTTGGATGGTCTCCAGTGAGCTCCTGCATTCGGGAACGTGTTGTCTTTTGTTTAAGTGGCCTACCAAAGCCTTTCTGCTGGTGTCCCAGTTCATTCTCCATGCACTCATGCATTCATTAGATCAGCTTCATCATGAATCATTAATTATGAAACATTTGTTTGTGGCTTTTTTCCTAGCAGTTGTTTGTAACATAAAGAGTTTTCTTTTTCTCTGTTCTTATAATGACATATAATCTAGAAGTTGGGTGAAAGATTTATGCTTGAAGGGAAGCCACTGGGTCAAGGACACTGCACAAGATTTAAGTCACTGGGGAATTCGCCCATCTGTTTGTGTCTTCCTGGACTTTTTCAGTAAAGACAGCAGCTAAACTGGCAACTGGAAGTCATAATTTCTTACAGCTCAGAGTTAGGTGCCTTTATTCCTTTTGGTTTCCCAATCCCTGTCACTGAACTGTCTCTTTATATTTTCAAACACAACTCATGATGGTGGTGACCACCTTTTATACAGCTGCTTTGTGGTTCCAGCGCTTGCTTTAGAAGTGGACATGCCAGTGTTCATTTATCCTTCCCCCTCACTTGGAAGGGTGTCCTGCTGGGGTTCAAACCTTGCACTGATATCTCCTGGGCCATCAGAAAGGCAGTAGATGTGAAAGGGTAGTCTACCATCTCTCTTCAGTCCAAATGGCCAACATTGAAGAGTTTCTGTCAAAACCGCAAGGTCCAGGAATCCAGACTTAGGCTGCGAAGGGAATGTGCTGCTAAACCAGCAGTAAAGGCACCATTGGGATATAGCCTACCTTTTAAGTAGGTGAAATAAGAAATATCAGGATATGAGGCAGAATTTGATGAGATAGATTGCACCACTGCCACCATACTATAAAGTAACATAAGTGGGTCCTTCCAGGAAAAGAAGACCTAGGGCTAGTTGTGAGTCCCAATTTTATACAGCAGTCTTAATTCAGAGCTGCAGAGACATGTCTACTCTGCAAGATTTCAGACCTGCTCATCCAGTCACTGGCATTTCCTTTTGATTAGATGAAGCATCTTGTGTAGTTAAGTGCATCCCATCCCTTGGCGCCAAACCATCCTTTTCCATTCAGCAAGGAACTCGAGTGCCCTGGAGGCTCAGCAGCCTCTCCTGCAGGCAGGAGTCTGGCTGCCCGTGTGAGGACCAGCTCCCACTCCTGGGGTCTGTGACCTGCACCAGCCTGCTGGGAAACAGCCCTCAGAAACCTCCTCAGGGCCCTCCCCTACTTTGCTCAGGAACTGCATTTACCTGCATTTAAACTCCGGCCCTGGACCATTGTACTCACCTGAGCTGTGCTGTGGGCATGTCTGTGCCTGGCCAGGGACCTCTGGCCCCAGCCGCCACTTGCTGATAAGACTTCCCGGCGCCACCTTGGACCTGCCTCATCACCATGGATCTGTCTGGTGATCTTCTGACCCCAGTCATCATCATTGGCTCTGCTCCACTCTTCTCACTGGGCACAACTATAGGTTCTCTGTTTTCTCTTCCTTTCAGTTTACCATAAAGTTCTTATTTGTTTTATAGTAGAAAATACATGAGGTTCTGTGTGGAATGTAGCATATTTTTTTCCTTCAGTGCATTACTTTCTTTTTTTAAATTCATAAAGGCATAGAATCTTCATAAGCTGATGGGCATGAAGAAAAAAGATGTAATTATATGCTTAGAAATGACACTCATGGACTGAAACATGGTGAAATGTTCAATGCTTCTAAAGCACTGATATGGTTATTCCATTAATTTAAATAATGTAGAAATTTATGCATCTCTTTTTGTATATCTCTACCCTTTTACCACGATTCCATGATTTCATGGTGTGATATAAGTGCTATTTCAGGAAAGACCTCAAGGATGTCTTTAGGTTCATTCTATTCAGGAAAGCGCTTCAACATATGTTTCAGGATAAGGATATCCTTTAATACCTTTTCTTCTTTGTTTTCTTTACTGGGTCTGATTTGAAAAGTTTGAGTAACCTGTTTCTGAGAAAGAGTGTCACTCCGAAGAACTTAAATCACTGGCAGATTATTAAGATCATCTAAAATGTGTGCATAGTATTGAAATAAACACAACACACATTCTGTAATATATGGGGGTTTTTTTCTACAGATTGACACTTTAAAAGCATTCAAGTGTTTCAAAATAGTTCATTCCATTTTGTTTTCTTGCTACAAAAGTCAAGAGCCTGTCAGTTGCTCTTTCCTGGAACACCAAACACCCACAACTCCCTTCTGAGTCAAGCATCAGGCAAGGGAAAATGGAGATTAGGAGAAAACATAGCTACATATTCTAGAAATTTTCAAGAAACATCTTGCAACTGTTAAAAAGATGATCTTAAAGCTTAATTTACTTTTGAATAGTTACCTCCACATTGAAGGCTGTGTCTACTGAGCTATAACTTTGCTGTAAAGCGCTGAGTATAATGTACTCTTCTAAAAGATTTTCAGACAGAAATCTGAGTAGGTTAAAATATATACTTAGAATAAATACTTAACTAGTGGATGATATGTGTAAGTTTCAGAAGGAGCTGCATCTGTCATACAAATATAAATCAATGTCCTTCTTAGAATCATTTATTAACTACAAAATAGAGACTAGAAGCTACCTATACACCCTATACCTAACCCATATTCTGATTGTGTATGTGGTTTGAAATGGAGAACAGAGCAAAAACTTAATCTAATGTTATTGATTTGTTGAATGTGTTTAGTTTTAATTGGGACCTGAGAAGTTTCACTTTGGATGTAGGAAGCTTCTTCCCTTTAAGTAACAGCATACTTAATAGCTTCAAACCACAAATCAGTCCTTGAATACACACTTTCCTGCTGGATACTGTGACCAAGAGTCTAAGTCCTTCTTGGTGTAATAAAATCCAGTCTTTTTAGACCAGATTACAAGTGGATTTGGTGTGTTTCTGTGCTTTTTGTGCAGCTATCCACATGGTCACACATAATTCCCCATGCTCAGGGACAGTGTTTCCTTGCTAGATTGAGATTTAAAAGAGAAATAGTTGCACCCTGTCCTCCAGTTTTCTGTTTTCTAGCAAGCACTCTTGTATACTGCTCTGCCCTGATAGAGACACTTACTTTTCAGAAAGTGCATGTGGCCTGGATCAAGTACAGTTCCCAAACTGAGCCTGTATCATCCACATATGATGCACACCTAGCTGTGTGTTGGTGCATGTGTGACACAGATGCCCCCTGCACAGGGGAGGCCAAGGCTGAGATTGGTACTATTGCTGTATCTGCTTCTGACTGACACTTTGAGAGGAGCCCTGAACTCCTTAGGGAACTGCTGTAATTGTCTTTTTATGACAATTAGCTGCATCTGGAGTTCCCTCTCTTGACTTCTGAGATGTTTTAAATACATTATATGGCTCTGGTCCATTTGTGAGCTTTGGGAGGTGACTGGTAGGGTCAGAAGAGTTGATAGTCTTTATTGTAGATCAGTCCTGGCAAAAATTCATATTTTGGAGGCCTTCCAACTCTGGTACTTCTTCTGGGTCTGTAATACTTTGCACAAATCCTTAAATGAAAGAAAATTTAGCTCCATTTGCGTGCAGTGTGGGATCCAGGGCAAGGTTGCAGAGGACTGAGCCCACCAGAAGCCTGGTTGTGACTGTGGCCTTTAGACCCTTCCCTGTTTCAAATGCCCCCAGCTGGTTTCACCAGACATGTTACAGGGAAATGCCTTCACACTGGCAGCCAACCTGCAGGACATTACACCTTCAGCAGGGCACAGAAAGCACTATAACTTGCATATAAAGAAAAACAGTAAATCTGGCTGTACACTAAGTAGAAGCAAGAAGAGAAGTAACAGGCAGGCAGACTTAAACTACAGTTGTTCTAAGTACACAGATAATTACTTTATGAGCCTAGTGCACACAGCCAATTTTCTATTGTGCATTTACAAAAAAACTTGCAAATACAAAATAGGATTTCAAAATGGAAGCATGCTTAATACACATATTCAAAGATAATTAGCAGGCCAGATAGCTGTGAGAAATGATTTTGTCTTTTATTATATCTGCATATTGGTGCCTGGTGGCAAATTACTTCTGTTAACCTTATATAATTTTATTGCAACATTAATGATGTATATAGCCTTTTGGGGGGAGGACGTTATAACCTACTATCTTGTAAGAAGGGAAAGGCAGAGCTAATCTAACCCATGGCTGACTGTTTTTCTGGATTAGATGATTTAATGTTTTGCTTTTATTGCTGTTCCAGGAAGGCACTGTACATACCACCATCAAATTTCTTTATGTTCATATGTGGAGATAGCACTGACCAATCAATAAAAGGAGTAAAGGGTTAGTTCTGACCAGATGGGGTAAGTCTAGGCCACTTGTGATGCCAAATTTGGTAGTTATGTCAAGGTTACATTATCTGTGATCTCAGAAAAACGTATTTCATAACTTTTTGTAAGCATTTCCTTCGAGTTGAATTTCTATATAGTTCACATTAATTTCTAGCAATAAATATAGTTCTTCTCACATGGTGTCCCACTCACTCTGATATCAACTTTGTCCTAAATTTAAGTGTAGCCCTGTGATCGATATACCTCTTAGAATTAATGATCTTCATTTGCTAGTAAGAATGATCCTCTTAAACATAGTGTATTTTCAAGATACAGTGATGCATTTCAGAGCTATTTGGCATCTGCCTGAACCCCAGCCTAATCCTAGTCTTACATCGCATCTTGCTCTATCCTTGATAAGCCGTTCAGCCTTACTAACCTCAGCCCTCTTCATAGCCCACAAAAGCCCTAGAAAACCAAGGTCTTCAACTATTTTTTGCACCCTAATCAAATCCTACCTTGATCTAGAAAATCCTCTCCCCTGCAGATATTGTGTGAATAGATTTTCCTCAGTCCTCATCAGAAATATTTCATAGAATCGTAGAATGTTTTGGGTTGGAAGGGACCCCTAGAGGTCATCTAGTCCAACCCCCCTGCAGTCAGCAGGGACACCGCTAACTAGATCAGGTTGCTCAGAGCCCCGTCCAACCTGGCCTTGAATGTTCCCAGGGATGGGGCCTCCACCACCTCTCTGGGCAACCCGTTCCAGTGTTTCACCACCCTCGTTGTAAAGAATTTCCTCCTTATATCCAGTCTAAACCTACCCTGCTTCAGTTTAAAACCATTACCCCTTGTCCTGTCACAGCTGGCCCTACTAAAAAGATTGTCCCTGTCTTTTCTATAGGTTCCCTTTAAGTACTGAAAGGCTGTAAAAAGGTGTCCCCGCAGCCTTCTCTTCTCCAGGCTGAACAAGCCCAACTCTCCCAGCCTGTCCTCGTAGGAGAGGTGCTCCAGCCCTCGGATCATTTTAGTAGCCCTTCTCTGGACCCACTCCAACAGTTCTATGTCCTTCTTGTGCTGAGAGCTCCAGAGCTGGTCTCAGGGCTCCAGGTGAGGTGTCACCAGAGCAGCGTAGAGGGGCAGAATCCCCTCCCTCGTCCTGCTGGCCACACTGCTTTTGATGCAGCCCAGGGTACAGTTGGCCTTCTGGGCTGCCAGCACACATTGCCGGCTCATGTCCAGCTTTTCATCCACCAGCACGCCCAAGTCCCTCTCGACAGAGCTGCTCTCGATCCTTTCTTCCCCCAGCCTGTATTGATACCGGGGGTTACCCTGACCTAGGTGCAGGACCTTGCACTTGGCCTTGTTGAACCTATGAGGTTCACACAGGCCCACCTCTCCAGCTTGTCCAGTCTCTGGATGACATCCCGTCCTTCTGGTGTGTCAACCGCACCACTCAGCTTGGTGTCATCTGCGAACTTGCTGAGGGTGCATTCGATCTCGCTGTCTAAGTCATTGATGAATATATTAAACAGCACCGGTCCCAGTACGGACCCCTGAGGGACACCACTCGTCACTGGTTTCCATCTGGACATCGAGCCGTTGACGACTACCCTCTGGATGTGACCATCCAACCAATTCCTTATCCACCGAACAGTCCACCCATCAAATCCATAGCTCTCCAATTTAGAGAGAAGGATGTTGTGGGGGACCATGTCAAAGGCTTTGCAGAAGTCCAGATAGATGACGTCCACTGGTTTTCCCTTGTCCACTGATGCTGTCACACCATCATAGAAAGACACTAGTTTTGTCAGGCCGGACTTGCCCTTGGTGAAGCCATTCTGGCTATCTTGAATTACCTCCCTGGCCTCCATGTGCCTTAGCATAGCTTCTAGGAGGATCTGTTCCATGATCTTCCCAGGCATAGGTGAGGCTGACAGGTCAGTAGTTCCCAGGGTCCTCCTTTCTACCCTTTTTGAAAATAGGCACATTTTCTTTTCCAGTCACCAGGGACTTCACCTGACTGCCATGACTTCTCAAATATCGTGGAGAGTGGCTTGGCGACTACATTGGCCAATTCCCTCAGGACTCTGGGATGCATCTCATCAGATCCCATGGACTTACGTGTGTTTGGATCCTCAGATGGTCATGAACCTGATCTTCTCTTACAGCAGGAGGGTTTTTACTGTCCTGGTCCCCCTCATGCCATCCATTGACTCAGGAGGGGTGAGGGGAGAGGTTGCCAGTGAAAAACGAGGCAAAAAAAGTTGCTGGTTGTTGAGTACCTCAGCCTTCTCCTCATCTGCTGTTACCAATTTTTATTTGTAGCTCTGTTGAAAGAATCCAGCTACAAACTCAGTTCTCTGATCCATCTTGCCACAAACCCTGATCTAATTTAACTACTTAACAAGCTAAAGTCACCCACACCTGCGAAAGCACTCATCAATATGCCATTTTGTCTGGTGATTCTAACCTGCATTCAAGCTTTTAGTTTTTTAGAGACCTAGAGGTAGACCCAGATCTTTAGTCTCTGGCCTCCTGAAAACTAACCACAGCCCCAGTCCCAGCCCATCCATCCATCCATCCATCCATCTATCCATAAAATAAAGCCTTTGATGTCTGGTGTTCTGAACATGAAACCTGACTGGCAGCAGCCATTGCACAGGACCTGTGTTCAAATGAGTGCTATGTATGGGTCATTGTCTATAGTTGTACTAGACTCAGCTTTCAGGAAAAGAAGAGATTAAGAGATTTATCTCCTGATATTCATGAGCCAAGAGACTAAGATGAGAGCTGGAGCCAGGGCTATTACGGGTTGCTAGAATTTAGTTAAGGCCCATGTTTGTAACTGTGATGTGACCATTAAAAAGTGACGGTGGAAGTAATTTAAGTGACTGTAATCTCTGCTCTCTCAAACCCTTGTCCTCATTCAATCCTAGCCTCATGAGGGAGATACTTCTGCCAGAGAACTTCTCAAGTGACATTTCCCATTAGGAGCAGCACTGATTCTAGCATTGAGGATTTCTCAGGATTTGTCCACATACCACATCGTATTTGGCACTCTCTTCACCACAGACCAGGCATTTGCATTTTCTAATACTGATCCAAAAGAGCCACAGAAAAGTAATGAAGTGTTTTACTCTGCTGGCAGTCAGATCTATGGCTTTGAGGAGTAAGACTTCAATATAACTCTTGAACCACAGTGCTGGTATCAGCCCCTAACCCTTGGCTTCACTGTAGCTGTATGATACATGCCAACAAAGAACTGACTGTAAAGCATTTGGACCTATTGATAAGAGAATGAGCGAGTAATCTTGTTTATATGGGATTATCTTCAGCTATAGTGTGGTCCTACACTGAATTATCTAAGTGCACATTCTAAGGTCAGGGTTAGTTCTAGTATCCCTATATGGAAGTCTGCATAGGCCTGCTCCTTTTGAGCAAATCACTTAGAATTTCTGTTCGTTAAATTGTTTGGGTGGGGACAGATGGCTGTGACAGACCTTGTGTATTCTTCTCTTCACAGCTTCTCCAATAGTCCATAAACCCAATCTCCAATGCCCTACAATTTCAGTTCTTGGCTTTGTATCACCAAAAATTGCTGGCTGTGCCAAATTTGGGAAGCAGAGTGGTTTTTGAAATATGGAAAAGTATCCAGTAGGGACCAAACTGAAGCTATCAAATTCATTGAACAGATTATAAACCGTATTTAAAGCTATTTCTCCATGGGTTAAAAGCTCGTTCATTAACAAAAGATCTAAATGTTTGCCACTCCTCTACCTTGGTATGGCAGAAAAAGTCCTGAAAATGTGGTAGTTCTGTACTGTATTGAACAGAATCAAATCCTTCACATAAACCAAACTTCAGTTCACTACTAATAAAATCCTGCATGCCACTTTCTAGAACATGTTTATTCTGTAGTGAAAATGACACAAATCCTTAATACAGCATCAGTGCTGCCTATTGAGCTTTGTATTCTTATAAACGTTCCCATGGGAAATCTGAAGGTTGGCACTGGTAGACTGCATTTTTAAAATATCACAGATGGGGTGGAACCCAGCATCATATTGCTTATTACTCTGGTGATCTATCTAATGGTATTCTTTGCTGCTGAAATCTAATAAAAAATAACATTTTTGAAATATTAGATATTGGATTAAAGCTCCTAATTGTCTCTTTCATAACCAAGGAAGGTCCATATTAATAATTCTTTACTGAGCCATTCAAAAGAAGACATCTGTTTCGGCATACATTGTGAAACTCAAATCTGTCCAGTGCAGTTTTATTCATTTGTTACTTTCCATGAACAAATGTGACTGCACATTTATTTAAATCTTTAGAAATGTGGATGAACAAACAGAAGACAAAGTAAAGTTAAACCTGAATTGGAGACATGCTGTTAAGGAAGAAGCAGTTCCACCCGCAGTAGGTGGTTACTGCCCTTGCAATAACCCAGTGCAATAATTCTGGTATGGTCAAACTGTGCCTCTCATATTCACTGCCTCAAATGGATGGACAGTTCCAAAAAGAGTGCAAAACCCCAGTTACTTAGTAAAAGGTCATAGGAAAGAGAGAAGAAATGCCAGGCACAGAGGCTGACCTATTCAGAATATAATCACACCTTCTTTAAAAAGACATCTACATTACAAAGAGTAGAGATCTTACTGCATACTCCCTGCTTCCCCAGGGCAGCTACCATGAGTAAGACTTTCAGAAATGAAGAGGGCGTGGTGTAAAGTTTTATTATTCTGCCACCATTTCTATTTGAATTGGTTAACAGCTTATGCACTAGTGTGAGGCTGTCATATCAGGCAGCAGTTTTCAGGGTTTGGCCCATTGCTAGAATGCAGTTCTGTTGAAAGCTATGAGGAAGACAGTCACAAAAGCGCTGCCCTCTGTTTGCTCCCAAGCATAGTTTTGGAAAGATCATATTTTTATTACTTTTGTTCAATTATGACTGAAATTAATGCTTTTTTGCTGCTTGATTCCTAGGCTGCTGTGTTTACTAAGCTGAAAATGAAATTAATTCTGACCCACAACCCCCCCCAAGAACTGAAACAAGTGACTAGAGGAGAGGAAATGGATCCATACAAGCAAAAGAGAAGGTGATAAAATTGGAAAAAAAAAGGCGAAGGAATGTGCTTAAGTGACAAATCTGGATTGTATGCCCATCTTGGCCTCAAAGGCAGAAAGCAACAGTAGGAGAGATGTGGCTCTATTTTATTAGGGAACATATATTCTCTCAGCTGAAGAGTACAGAAAAATTACTCTCCTGTTGTTCTCCTGAAGTCTGTGCCACTGAGGGGCAAATTTAGGATCAAAATAAAGCCTAGTTTAAATGTAAACCTGTAAGTCTTTTTGCTGTACCAGCAAAACTGAAGTCCAAAAACCTACAGATTTTTCTTCTACAAATGATCTATTTACATTAGCAAGGAAGAGTAACAGCATGGATGGTAAAGAAATGCTTGATGCTTTCAGGAATTTCTACTAGGTAGACTGTATATCAGTGATGATCCTTATCTTTACTCAATAATGTTTGCAATTCTTGGAACATCAAATCTCCAGAAAACTGCATCTTCATCACAGGGCAAAAAATTATGGTAACACTGTCTTAATTAGGTAGCAATTGTCAGCAGTCACTGACTGATTAGTATTTTGTACCAAAAACCCGACACTCAAAGTTGGTGTCTCCCAAACTATAATGATCCTTTACAATTTTACAGTGTTTTCCACCACCAGATAATTTTTGCATCTTGCATGTACAGAACATCAGACCTGGTAGGCTGTCTGGAGGAGGCACTTAGCAGGCAGCTGGCCTGAAAGACCCTGCATGAAGTGCAAAGAAAAATGAAAGCCAGTGTTGCCTCTTGGGGTTCCCTAATGTATCTACAGTGTTACCAGAAGGTTCAGGAAGTTGCATCTGTCAAGTGTGAAATTCTTAAGCTCCAAAAATGCCCATTTAGAGAATTAGGAAACACCTGGAGACTTTCATCCACCAGAATGCTCTCATCTCTTCATCATATGCAATATATAGCCTATACACACATTATTTCAGAAGTGTTTTATTGCCCATTTGTTCAAATTCACATTTTATGTTTTTATCCCTTGAAAGGTGTGAAAGCAGTACTTGTTCTATATTAACAATATGTTTATTCATTTCCAGTGGTATGGTTTTTGGCCTTTGAATGCCAATGTTCTGCTCTTGAATGGGTCTATGATGAACTTGCATCCACTCTATCCCATGTTTTTATAAATGTGAAACTAAAATGACAATGAGGGGTTAAAAGCAGCCTAAGAAAATTACTAAATAACTTGTTTCACTGATGCTGTAATTTGTAGCCTTGACCATCATCAGGGGCATAAATTAATTTATAACAGCTGTGGGTGAGTATTCAGGGCTGGGACCTGAGTTTTGTATTCAGAGGGATGTGTTGAAAGTTAAACAAACTCATCAGAGTCACCTTAAGTACATGAACATTTCTGGTGCATTTTGCTGTTTTACAGCTTTGCTCCAAAAACAACATCATGAGGTTATACAATGAGACACTCAAATAGCCAAGGGACACAGAAACCCAGTCAGAATCACTGGAGTGCAGTTACAGAGCACTTTATAAAGTAATATGAGTAATTGCATGTAACAATTGCCAATATCCACCAGCCCTAACAAAGTCTGTAGTGCAGGAGGTGAAGAATGCTGTGGCAGACTTTTAAATGATGATTATCTTCTGCAATAGTGGTTCATTTCAAACTAGCAAGCTTGACTTTTTCCCTGCAGTCGTTTCTCCTTCACCTATTGCATCTGGCCTGCACTCCTGAAAGTGATTTAGTGGTGACAAATTTTGCAAAATTACAGTTTTTTAAGTCTTCATTGTTGTAGCTAATGTTGTGATAATTTGGTTCTGGTTTACAAATGTCTTCACAGATTTCTTTTAGCTGACAGGTCCCCCGGTACCATGGAGATGGGGTAGGCTGCTCATTTTTGTTTCACGTAAGAAAAAAACCCAAGGCGTTGTTGGAACTGGTACACTTTAGCTCTCTGACAGGCAGTGGTGGATTTTCCAAGACCGTTTATGAGAAAAATGTGTTGGAATAACCTCAGTATCTAGAATTGCAACAGAGGTCTACTGTTGTTTCCTCAAAGGGGTTTCTCAGAGACATAAGCTGTAAATTGCAGAGAAAAAATGAAGAAGATGCCTTTACTCAACTAATTAGCCTATATCTTCTATAAAGCAACATGCATACGGTAACAACATTTTTGATGCAACAGTAGAATAAACCAATAGAATCCAAGGGTCTTAAAATATTTGTTGTAGCCTTCCTGTAACTTGCAAGATGGCTTGCTATTTCTTTAAACATCATGCTTTATTCCCAGAGGAATATATCAGGTCATCATAGGAAAGCTGAACCCTTTTGCTAACTAGAATCAAACCCATTTACTGACACTGTCAAATGGTCAAAAAGATAACCAGTTCCCAATAGAGTAGTGCTCTTAGTCCCAAAGATGGAAGAGTTGGTGCCTAGGTAACCAAACTGTGAAGACAAATTTGCAATGCCATAGTGAGCCCTGAATTGTAATGACCATCACTTCAGTCAGCAGTCTCTAAAGTGGAGGAGAGGAGAGTTGGAGAAGAATTAACTATCAACATCAGAGCAAGCTAGTGTCTGAGGACTGGTGGTGCACATGGAAAATTCTGATTCATCTCTCAGTGACCAAGCTAAGAAGTCAAGCATTCCACTGCAGAATTTCCTGCCTAAATGTTTGGTAACTGGTGCATTTCTGCGCCACTTCTTCATTTTTTTATAAAATCACATTTTCTAGCTAAACAACATTAATCAAAAAAATCCCAGCCAGATTTACTTGGGAATAAAAGGGTAAACTTTATTATGAACAAGCAGAGAAAAAAAAAAAAAAAAAAAATCAGCTCTATACATGCTAGTGCTTGAAAAATGGTCATGTAAATTGAGGACCTTGGAAAAAAAATTTCTTTACATATTGAAGTGTAAATGCAGAAAGAATAACTAGATGTTGTTCATAGTCCTTTTTTTCCCTCCAGGGATAATAGACAGAACAGCAAATAATGGTACAAATGAGAATAGAACTTTATGCTGTTTGACATAAAATACACAATGGAAAACGAATATAGTTACATCAATAAATCTTTTAAATGCAGAGAATTCCCTCACTCCAGTGTTGTATTATGAATTCAGTAGCATAACACTTTATTTGACAGTTGGTAGCATAACTTGAACTCAGATTATTAATAACCTTTCCACAGTCTATCATTAATGTCAGTGGGTGCGGTTTAAGAGTTTTATTTTGGCAAGTATAATATGTTAACATATTAACTGACTGCTCGTATAGTCAGAGCAGAAATGCTAGCCAGGGAAGGCAATTCATGCCAATTCTGAAGGCACTAAAAATAAACTGCTACTTACCAACTGAGACAACTTGGTAAATGTCTGATTTCTCCAGCCTTTGAAGCACTACATCAACACTTAGTCTAGAGTTTAAGACATTTCTTTCAGTAAGCATTTACATAGAAGAGGACAGTTTGGCTACAGGACATTTACAGCAGACAAATCATGTCATTGATATCTTGTCAAGTTTAACATCCTGTGAAGGCAACCGGCGTCTGTGTGTTCTGCTGAAAGCCGAAGACGGCTGTAAGAGCAGCCCACGGAGCTGCCGCGTGTTGACCTAGATCATGGGGCACAGATGCAGTTTTTCATATCTCGTGTTAGGCTATGGGATCTGCTTTTAGCAGTACTGGTATACATAATACCTTTACTGCAGACTGCAACTGGTACCATATAAGGGGTCGTTGTGCCAGCATGGAAAGGTATATAAATGTAACTGCAGCAAAAACTCTGGGCTAGATGAGCACTTGACAATTTGTTTTGAGTTAAGAATTTAACATAAGAGTAGATTGGTAAAGGTCAGTTACAATTTTCCCTTGCTAGTCTTTGTTCTGGAAAGAATTACACTACTTTGACGTCTTTGGTGTACCTGTACCACAGGGTAGTCATTGGTCAGGGTTGTCCAAGACTCTCCTAATCCTCCAGCTGCTGCTTCATAAGAGACAATATCAAGAGAGGGTGTATGCTCTCTCTTTTGGTGCATGGACTCAGAGTCTCTCTGATCACTTTCCTCTCCTTTGAAGCCATGTAAAGCCTGTTAGAAGATAGCCTTAGAAGATAAATATGAAGTTAGAGAGAATATAAAAAACTGTGCCTAGAAGTTGCCTTGAAGTTCCTTCTGCTACCAGGCTGAAGACTCAAACCTAGACCATCCCTGACAGATGTCTACTTATACTATTTTTAAAAAAATGTTGAATGAGGGGTCTCTTAAAATCATGGTGTTTCACTGCTAAAGACTGGAGAACTATTTTAACACTAGTTGGATTGTTTTTTCCTAATAGCTATCATAAATGTCTCCTGTTACAAATTAAGATAATTACTTCCTCTCCTACCCTCACTAGATGCAGAGAATATTGATCGTTGTCTTTTTCATATGTATTATAAAAAAAGTCACTTTTCAGGCTAAGCAATCATATTTTTTTTCAACTTTTCTTTACATTATGCTTGCTAAATCTCTTGTAATTCTTTGTTGCTCTGCTCATATTTTACTAATATTCTTTTGGGTGATGTGATTGCTGAATTATCTTTGGTCTGTCTTCCCATTTTAAGTTGTTGAGTCCAGTTCTTTTTTTTTACTTTCTGTCTTACAGTCTTTCTGTCTGGGCTATCTTTTCTCTAGTTCGTTTATTAATGTATTGTTTAGACAGGTTTAAAAGCTTTCCTAATGTCAAACTAATTTAGATCTATTACTTTCTACCAACCAAAAGAACAATTTTTCTCTCACAGTAGAAAATTATACAGGCTTGACATGGGATATCCTCAAAATCTCTGTTGATTGTTTCTTGTCAACTTGCCCCTTCAACACTTAAAGATATTGTTTAAGAATAATGACAGCAACTATGGTTGTAGGATGTTCTAATGACTGTAGACATTAGCTTATCTCATGTGCAACACCCTAAAACTGCTTTCATTCCCTTTTCAAGATGAGTACGTTATTTTACCGTCCTCCCCTGTGGATCTTCTCTGCATCTCTAATAGTTATTTTTTTTCCTTGTCATTCATTAGTATTGTAAGTATAGAACTTCAGTGCATCTATTAATATAAACTTGTCTTTTTTAACCTACTAATTTCCCTTTCTGTCGTGGTACCTATTGTTTTGTTGAAACTAACTGCGTTAAGGTTCTTTTCATATTTAACCTCATTTGGGCAAAATGACATGGGATAGTTCAGTCTGCACTGCATCATATGGTTAATTTTCTATTAACTAATGGACCTAATTTGCTTGTGTTTTTCTTTGACTTCTAAAGGACTGCAAAATCTTCTTGGATATGCAATACTGTGAGTAGAGCCAGTAGAAATCATATTTGATGATTCCCTTCTGTTTAACATTTTGCCTGAATTCAAGAGACATAGGACAGCTGTACAGAAAATAACATGATTAGTTTGCACTGGAGGTTTTTTTGCTGAAGGTTTCCAAAAGACATATCATGGAGGTATCATGGTACCAATGAAGTAGGCAAATTACACCTTTTCTCTGTATAAGTATTACTGTACCTTGAACAAGTAATTCAGTTTATAGGACTTTCCCCCAATAACATGTAAAGACAACAAACAATATGGACCATTTTTAATTAATGTTTTAAATAGTTAATATGGATGTTGTAGCCTGCACAGTTAATGTTACTAGGCTAACTTGATGACGTGACATTACAATAAATAGCGCATTGCAACAAGTGGTGTATATTGTGACAAATTTATTTTCATAATAACATACAATTCAATCACAGGTAATTTTTTCAGTTTCCATGCCACATGAAAAGCTTTCCCCCATCCCCATGTCTGACCACCATGTACTTTAGTTTAGAACTTTATGGTAAAACTTCAAGTTCTCAAATGCTAAAGGGAAACGGACTGTTTTCATACATTTTGTGCCCACTTTCAAGCACATTAAAGCTGTATTAAATTCTTTCTTTCGATCAGATAATTAGAAAATTTTGTTTTGTGAATAACAAAGTGACAGACAGATTTGATTCCAAGTACAAACAATTCCCATATTGCTAATTCAGAATTTCTGTACATGTGGAACATGCCACTTTCAGTGGCAAAAGTTACCCAAGGTAATTAAAAGCAATAAGATAGTTGAATTTTAAGAAATAAATACAGAATTGAGGGCAATAAATAATCTCCTCTTACTTTAATGCAATTGGACATTGTTCTGAGGATAGGGAAATTTCATAAGCATTTACTTTTAATGTTCTCCTTAGAGAGATCTGGCTGCTGTCATATGATGAAATTTGTGAGTCTTAGATGCACAAACTCTGCCCTTCCTATTTGCTCTCAACAGTTGGTGGGAAAACTGCCAGAAAATCCTGATTTGACTCCTATGCCAAGGCCGTACCACTGCAATGAATTTTAAACAATATTAGGATTCCTTAAGTTTTGAGTCAGTGAAACATGAAAGATGCTTTTCCCAATGTTATTCCTAGAGTACAGGACATAAGGATACAAAATGACATGGGGGTCCTCTCAAAGATGATATAGGGCACATATCCCTCATACCATGCTGCCTCAATGCCAGGCATGTTCCAGCCTGTGGCCAGGGCTCTCTGGTAGGCCCTATAAAAGTCCTGAAGGAATTATAAAAAACCTTTTGTTTGACACAGATGGTACAAAGCATAAGGAACTAAATGGAAAGAGACAGGTGAGTTATGTGGGCATTTTTGTCTTTAATCCCTGTGAATAATTTATCCAGCAGTAGGTGTGTAGATATGCCAAATGAAATAATAATATAGTTATTTTGGAATTAGGGAAAATTCCAATTCTTAAGACTGAGAACTTACAGAAAGACAAGAAACAGTGCGGGTTCTATTATTCTTGCATATAATGTTCACTTAAAAGCACAAAGAGTTAATCTTATCATCCTACACATGGTTGCATTTATAAAAGATAAAAATCGCAAACAAGTAATGCACAGTTACTTGTTACATATTTTTCCCATTACAGTTGACAGGTTCATTAATCATACAGTGTATTTTACTATTAGAAGCTGTAAAGAAGATCAAATCTCTTGTAATTTTTCTTCTTCTTTTCCATTTGATAAGTGTGTTGTTTCAATGTGCAGATAAATATAGTGTCAGTCACAAACAGTCCCAGGAGAATTGCAACTCTCCAGTTAGAAAATTCATCCTTATTTGCAATGTAAAATTCCATGGAAAATGCATCATTTCCTTTTTAACTTGTCCATTAGATTGAGTAAAATGCATATGCCTGGGTATTCACAACAGAAGTAATCCAGAATGAAGTGCCTGTGGATATGAGCAATGTTTAAGTAATAGAAATATTGCTTACTGCATGTTGAAAGCATTAGCTATGAATACCCCTATTCATAACATCACATTGATTCATAATTAAAGCCCTGTGAAAATTATAGAGAAAGTTGACATGTTTCACAAGCTGTTCATGGTAAATGTAGCAAATTTTACAGTTTGTTGTGACTTGCCAATAAAGAACTCTCAGGAAGAAAGATAAAGAAGTGATTCTATGATACTGAGTTTTAGCAAGTGTGACTAACACAAATGACAACGTATGCAGAGAGCTTAGACCTGTTTTTTCAAAGAAAATAATGAAAGCTTCCACTTTAGAAGAAGCAGCCTAACATGCCTAATAAGAAACATTTTGATGGATATACAGCAGTAAATTCTAGCCTACATACAAAGTAGGAAAACCTCAAGAAATAAAAATAATACAACACCTTAACCAATGAAAGTGAAACAAAGCCCTGCAAAGCTGTGTGCAACTGTGTAGACACTGAAGTCTCACTATTGTTTTCTTTTTAAAGAGTAACAATAGTAATTCTTAGTCCTTCTGCTATGCGTGACACTGTAATGTGTTCATGCTCAGCTTTGTATTAAGGTTTCCACATCATATGTCCCACTAAATATTTAGAAAGAGACATTTTGAGCTAGACTACATCAGATGATATAATAAAGTGAGTGTGCGTCAAGCTGTTTCTCCATAAGACTTTTCAGAAGGATCAGGGAATGTTTGAAGACTTGTGGTTTAAATGTCTTCACAAAGCGGGAGGGAACAGACTTGCAAATTTTTTCTTACACCATCCTTTGATCCCTGTAAAATCAAACTGGTTTTTATATCATACTAAAAAAGAAACAAATCTGATGCATACCAATACCAGGTTTACACTTCATATTTTAGTGTCATGGAAGTAGAGGTACTGTCCTACATGGCAGTAGCCTCTTCTTTTCCTGAGCATTAACACTTCTCTATTCAGTCCAAAAAATAAAAAGTACAATATACATAACTCACATTATAAAAACCCTAAATAAACACTGCAGAGGTTCCCATTCAGATTCTTTCTACATTGAGCTTTCATAAACAAAGTAGAACTGATTAAACAGGTTGCCTCTATGCAAATTCCCTACAAGCTCACCCTGAGATGCAAACTTGCCAAGGTAATTAGGTGAGTGAATGGTGTGGAGCAGTTAAGGAGGAAGGTCAGGCTTACAATATGAGTTGAAATGACTGCTAGTCACTGCTTCATGGTGGGATGTACAAAAGAACTGTAAAACCACCCCCTAAAGCCGCTCTGATACTGGATGAAGCTCAGGAAGGCTGGAAAGTCGTAATTTACAAAGTCAAGGTTATTAAGAAGTGTGAAGTATAACACTGCTGATAGCCCTTGCTTTTTTTCCCTTGTATTTGGAATTTTTTAGAATTGGGTCAATAAAAGAAGTTTTCATTTGTAAGTCTGAATTGGGAATACTTAAAAGAAAATACATGTTTGGGTAAAGACATTAGTACACTTAATTGGGTAATTGTTAATTGTTAATACATTAGTTGAGGAGTTAAGGACAAATCCAATGTATTTTATAGACTCATGTTTATAACTAAAGCTACAGTCTTACCCTCATAGTCAAAGTTCTTTTGAATTAAAACTGAAATCTTGCCAGTGTGTATAAGAATATATTTAATTTGCATTCAATACAAATGAATATGTGCCATGTGCTCATGACAAATCAAATCAGCAGGTTTCTCAGCTGGTAACATGGTAATTTAGCTGTTGGAAGCTTACATGTGTGGAAGGCAAACCAGCCAATGAAGTTCGAATGAGGGAAGGTGGAAAAATGCTGTTGAGCTGAAAAAGAGGTAAAAAAATTACTTCAGCAGCTGTGAGCAAAGTGGCATCTACAAATGTTAAGCAGAGAAGTAAAAAGTATCCAGAGGGGACATTTCATGGAAGTGATGTTACTATTTATTTATTTATTTATTTATTTTGTGCAGCAGTAATGACACCATTGATTTCAAACAAAGAGCAAGCTGTGACAAAGATCGTGAGAGATATTTGCCTAAGTGGGGACTGCAAGCAGTTGAATCTACAGTAGGAAAGACAACTACAGTACATAAAATGGTGAACAAGCTACTTTCTGTGAGAAGAACAAATACATCATAAAAAAAGAAGTTTACTGACTTAACAGAGGCTTTTTGCACTGCTAAAGTTTCATTTCATGCTGTGCACAGCCCTGCTATGAAAAGCTACTTGAAAGCTTCTTTGGAAAAACATCCCTTATGCTGGTGCCATACCTTGTTTAGATCAACTGGGAAAAAAATATTTACCAAAGCTTCTTGAAAGTCATGTGAAACTGCTTCTGTAATGTTTCTATTCAAAGACCACTTGACCTTTTTGGAAAAAACCCCACACATGGACAATCTGTTTCTCCCAGGATGTTTCTCATGTACAATCAAATAAAAAATAAGTTAAACTTAGAATGCTACTTCTTGTTTTAGATACTTCGTTTTCATGTGGTTATGTGTACAGAAAATATGTCAGTGCATTTTCTAGGTTTTTTCCCCCCAGTCATTTTGGGGAACATCTGCTGATATTTGTGATGTAAATTACTTGAAAGAACCATTGAGGGACTGTCATGGGTTTTGTATATTGTAGACTGAGGCACAAGTGCTGATATCTCTGTGTTCATCAACCCATTTCATAGCAGCACCATCTTAGTCCTGTGGGAAAAAATAATTATAGGTTTGGCAAAGGACTCTAGCTCTTAAATCTCTTCTTGTAGGTTTTGCTTTTTCAGAAAATATCAAATGGGGAAGGGTGGTATGTAGCTATGAGAAACCCCTCCTGAAATTTGAGGCCTTTGTGTATGGGCTGCATGTTTTGTTATTCCAGTGCTGGCTTACTCACGTTATGTTGAGTACTTGGAACAGAGACAAGCCGAAAATGCTTTGGCTCAAATAATTTTTTTTAATGTGACTCCCATTGTAAAGACAATTTATTCATAAGGATGACATCCAATGTGATTTCTGGTGAGATACTTAAACACTGAGATTGTTTTCCAGTGCTGACTATTATTTCTTTGAGAAGTCTACTGGTGCCTAGTAGCACTGTAATAATTCTTTTTCTTACAAGGACGTCTTTCAGAATGACATGCCAAAGAATCAGGAAAGACAACCTCAGCGGAGTTTCATTTCAGACCAAAGTGCATGTGCAAACTGGTTTTTTCCCTCCTAAATAAACTTAGAGCTATTCTTTTCCATAGCTATTTTAATTGTATCTGTTAGTGCTGATGCCATTACTAGTGTATGCTTTGCTACTAGGATGTCCTCTGTTTGTTGGTTGAAGTCAGAGCTGCATGAACTGGTAGCCTTGGGTGTTAATGGTGAAGAATTCTGACCTCTACCATAAAATTCTTTGAAAGTATCCTGTCAAAATCATAGCCATAATTATGACCCAAATGTAAAGGTCAGTGCTGAGAAAAGCAGTTCATCTTCTACATACCCTGCTCCAGCTTGGAGTTTGATTTGTAGTTCTCTTTTTTTTGGGAGATACTAATGATAAGACTTATTTAGACACTTTTACTTTATTCTGTGAGAAAGTTTATTAAAAAAAAATCTGCTAGATAGTTGTTTTTCTTGGCTGTTATAACTTTCTGGGAAAATACTACTAACGTCTCTGTGAGATTCATAGGGATCTAACGAAAGTGTTAGACTGTCACCTATTTCTCAATATATGAAGTAGACTATATACTACATATGAGTACATATATATATATGTAGACTATGTATTTATATATGTATATATACTGAAGACATGCTTAGTAAATCCTCAAATGCTTCATACAAATATAAGGAACTCCCATTTAATTTCATAAGCTTATAGATATTCGGAAGCTTTTTTCTCAATTTAGAATAACTGGATTAAAACCCTACTGGGTCCTGAAATATTCTGACAACATCATTAAACACAATAGTGAATACTCTTTACATTGTCTGAGTTCACCACTCTGTTGTACTTTTTCTGGTGTTTAGTTAGCTTCTTGGAGTCTAGGGTGCCACCTCGGGACAGAATGTTTATTGTAAAGAATACACATTACGAGTCATGCCAGTAACAAGTTATAATATACTGCAATGTTGACCAGAAAAAAGACCTGGTGGTGACAGACTTCTGAGTGTCTTCAAGGAGTCTAGATGTCCATGCATAATTCTACTTGTATTTCTCCTCTCTGAGCTATTTACTGTTTCCCCCACTATGTGGTCTAAAATGATATCTTATGAAACCTGACTTATCCCTGCTGAGTTCCGCAGTCTCCTCAGGGTTGACCACATTGAGTGTTCTCCAGTGACTCATTATTTGTGAAACAGATAATAGAGGAACTGGAATATTACACTCAATATGTGTTTTGGGCACTTTTCTGTCCAGATAGATTATCTTTCCAGTAATTACCCTTGCAACTCTATAACCACCGTGGTTCCCCGGGTTTTTTATAAAAGAAATCAACTTTCTACCTAATACTTCAGATCTGGTCACCCTGATAACTTTTAATCAAATGCAACTGCTTCTAAAGAAAGCCACTCAAAATACTTCACTTCAATGAGAAGGGGGACCCTTTGTAAATACCACCAGGTACCAAACTACTAATATCTAGCCCCAGAGAACCTGAAGTATCAATGTCACTCATGAAATGTTACCTTTCAGCTGAAAGGCACACAAGTTATTTGCTTCAAATGTCGTAATATCACCAGTTAAAGCAAAAAGAAGAAAAATACTTGTATGCAGAGGTATTTTCCTGGTAATCTCTCCCTCCCCCTCTCAAGTAGGGGTTGAAATAATTTTCTGCCAATAATGATGACAGTAGATCAACTGACTAAGAATCTGGTTTTCTAAAACCAAGAGATTATCCAGAAACCCCTGCTGATGATTGTGCTTAGTGAGAAAGGAGGAAAGCGCCTCTTACCAGTGCTGTTGCAATAGCTGCCTCCTTTGGTCATGGCATAGCAGCCTTTTTTGTTATTATTATTTTCTTCCTTTAGAATATGATGTGTAGCATAGGATACTTTCCTCTTGGAGTTAATGAACATTGTTAAAATGTGTTGAGGGAATGGGTATTACCTCCCAAATCCACTTTGTTAACTCTGGCTTTTATTGACCTTGTTTACTTTTTAAAATTCAGGAAAATGACAGTAAGTGTAAGTAGAAGGTAGCCTATTAGGTTAAGTTCTGCTCTGACATAGGCATATCCATTGAAACTAATGGATTTTCATAGATATAACTCAGAGCAGAATTTGGTGGTTATGTTTCATCTCCTGGAAATGGAGGGGAAACACAGATGCCTTAGCTGTGTAGAAGTAGATATATAACCCAAGCATATAGAAATATGTACTGGATTAATTTTAAACACTGTAATATATATGTTGTGTTAGAGCCAAGTTATCCTATGTTATTATAAATTACTGACATGCTACATTATATATACAGGCTATTCAAGTAGTGTTAAACGTAAAAAAACAATGCAAGTGTACATTTAGTAGTATAAGAAAAATAATATATAGCATGAGACAGTTTCTGTTGTAAAAGCTAGGGGATCTTTAACTCTGCTACGATCACATCAACAACTTTAACATTGTCCTTTTAAAATTGCTGAAGCAATGGTTAAAACATTTTAATAAAAGCTGTTTTTTTTTTCTTTGCGTGTACTGCCCAGTTAGAACTGTGGGGCTTTGAGTACTCTATGTGGTGTTCTAGGAGAAATTAAAATTACAATATCTTATTAGCAAATTTCTCATAAAACAATCCAAAAGAGATACCCAACAGTCATTGTTGAGAGATGCACAAAGGTGTTAACACAATAATTTTAACTTTATGATGCCCTACAGAAAGGTTTTTTTTCAATATGGGAAGAAGTGTATTAACTGAGGGATAGTTCAGGCATAAGAATAAACACAAAATTCCTCAGGAATGAATATAGGTTCAAAATAAATTGAAAGTCTGTCAGAGGAACCAGTTTTGGGAGCAAGCAACTACATTTTAAGACAAAATTATATGGCTTGATATAATTTCTGGGTATATGATTGAGTGATCCTCATCTTTCTTCATCCCAGTCCCATGTCCCTACACACTGGGAAAATTATCCAGTTCTGAGACTGTTATAAACTCAGTATCAAGAATATCTTAGGGTTCAGTAATCCAGTGAGAGAAAATAGGAGCAAAAAAAGCAAGAATGTAGATTAACCACTGAAAGACATGGCTTACATTTGTGAACTGAAATAATTTGCTTCTCATGAATGAGTGGTGGACAATTAATTTGCAATTTTTCCCCTCCACTTTGTTTGGAAATTTTCCTTGTTCAAAACTCTTACAATGTGTAATGGAAATGTAGGTGTAAAGTCAGTACTACATTATTTAGAGGATTCACAAGTTTATTGGCACACCTCCTCCTGCTTTAAAAAATAAAATCTTCCTTGATCCATTGCAATTCTTCTCGAATCAGAATTGCATCATCAGCAAAACTTTTTTTGTTAGTGTTCTTTTAGCTGAATAGGCTCTGAGGCACTTTACTCTAGCATGTCAGTGATTGATGGGAATATTTCCAGTCTCTATACAATTAACGAAGAGGAAACTTTTAAGGGGAAAAATTATATTAGAGAGAAAACAAAAGGAGCCAGTTTTGTTGTGCTTCGCTACTTTACAGCTGTAGTGCCCTGCCTTCAGAGGCCTCTTTTGCTCTGGCTGACTTGCGTGAGACTCAGTAAGGAAGCACAGCAGCCACCAACAAGTGAGGACAATTCTTTTATTAATCAAGCATCCATCTTGGATGTTGCAAAGCCAATTCAAGTTACTGTACTTCCCTGATAACCATTTGTTCCTAACAGCTCACAAAAAAATCTATCCCTGATGAGACTACACAACAGAATGCCTGTTTCACTACCCCTGGAAAGGACTATGTGGAAATTATCCTGAATTAGATCTGTTAGATAACATGAAACATCTAGCATGTATTGGTTACCTGTTAACTTGCGCAGTCAACTGCTATCTCTTCCTTTGTCACACTACGAATTTTATTCCCTTTAAAGGTCTGGTTGCAATTTCATTTTCTGAATTACCTGTTTGTCTTGTGAAATTTAACATTGCAATAACACACATGCAGAATATTTTTTAGAATAGACATGTAATTCCTGGTCAATGTATTCCACATGACACCTTCTTATTCTATTTTAGATTGTGTAATTGAAATCATCCTAAGTCAACAGATTGAATTGTCCAAATTGTATTTCTCCTATTTGAAGTAAAATAGCTCAGAAATTTTTACCCAGTGATACGTAAAGTCCCTATAACTGCCAAGAGGATATTTTAAAATGATTGCAAGGTGAAAATAATGTCTTGCAATATAATATTTATGAAGTTCAACTTGCTTAGATTATCAGAAAGAAGATCAAGAAGTGATTTGATTATGGTGTGTAAGTACCTACATGAGAAAAAATAACTGGTAGTAAAGGCTCTTCAATCTGGGACAGAAAAGAACCAGCATAACAAGAACCAATTGGTAGTTCTTAAAGATACTGAAATTCAAATAAAAAATTTGGTATTCATTTTTAACAGCAAGGATAGCTAAATATTAGAACAAACTACCAAGGAAAATCTTACGTTCTCCCACTTCTGAAGTCTTTATAAATCAAAACTAGATGTCTTTCTGAAAGGAATGCTTTAGCAAACACAAGCTTTTGAGTTCACTTTGGTGTAAGTATGAAATTTGATTGCTCATGTAATGTACGAGGTCAAGCTACTGGTACAATTGACCTTCTAGCCTTAAAGTCTGTGTATCCATGAATAATTTAGCAATACATCTTTGCTGATTTTGTACATTTGCCGACATTTTGTGTCATAATGATTTCCTCTCTTCCCACATATTGCATTGGTTTCTGAAAATATGTTGTATCAGTCAGAACACAGGCAATATATGCCTTTCTATAGATTCTTTCTTCTTTCATAAAGAAAGCAAATTTTGAATAAAAGTACTATCCAAATCAGGTTCATTTTTGTATAAACTAGTTACTTTTAAAACTTTGATTTTCCATGTTAGAAATGAATAATAAAGAAATGCCATAACTTCAAAAGCACTCTACACATTTCTTGAGCTATATTTTAAAGCTCAGTATTTCAACAGAACAATCCAGTTTGAGCAAAACATTTAATGTTTATAAATATATGGCTGCTCTGAAGGCGGGTCATCCTGGTTATACTCTATGTGCAGTTATCTTATTGGACAGACTTATTTCCTTGACTGAATTCTACATAAAGCCATAAAGTAAGACTGGTTTCAAATATACCAGAGTGTGAAATAAATATTGTCAATCAAAGAAAAGTTTTTCCCCAGCAGTACTGAAGCAGGAAGGGTAGAAAATTCTGTAGGAAAGGGTTCACAAATAGATTTTGTTTGTCATCAGTGGGTCTCAGAAAGCACGCTATATGCTGTCAAAGAGGTCAATCAGTGTCCCTCAGTGTATCCATAATGTAGCTGCTTTTATGTCTTACAGGCAAACGAATCAGGGTCCTCTGCATAATCTCAAAAATGCTTGCTGATTTGATATCTCCAACCACTTTCCCTTTCTTCCTTTTCTACTAATGTGCGAAAGTATGTGATTGTATTTGCCTGCTTGAATTTGCATATAGACAAAAATTTACATCTATTAAGACAAATAATGACTTGTAAATAATATTGAGAAAAATACTTAGGCCATGTGTTCCTTCCTTACAATCCTTTTGTTTACTGAAACTTTAAGAGTTCTTTTCTCAAGGCTACATCTCATTACTGTTATCCAACCAACCCTGATAGATATTGCCCTAATTTATTTGATCTGGACATCACTCGGTTCCATTTCAGTTCTGTTTTGTTGATTTGTTTTTTTTTTTTTTTCTTCTTTATCATGTCACCCTAATGGATGTTTAAGAAGCCTTGAAAGTATACTTTTTCTGCTGCTCCCTGTGGTAGTATACCCCTGTAACTAGGTTGCCTATGGTGTAGCTTTCCATTGCACTTTGTACAGTTATCCCCTACAAAGTACAAGCAGGCATCACTGTCTTTATCATACAGAATAAGCCTGATTTGGTAACATTTTATATCTTTGACTGGATGTTAGGAAATGGATTTATGAAGATGGACTTTTTTAGTATGGAGATTAAGTTAAATTCTCTGTTTTGCTTTCAAATGTTAAGATGAATTTAAGAAAATTTGAGTATTACTAACAAAAGACTAATAAAGTCCCTGTCTCTTACTAAAACATGGTCTCTAAAACCCATCTGTAAAACACTCTGTTACACAGAAGAATACAAGGGAGAGATGAATTAATTTCGCAAGTTTTAGGCACATCGCTTAATGCACCAATGGGAATGTATGGATAACATTACTGAATATCAATATAAAAGACATGTGCTGTCCAGAGCTAAAGATGGGTGAATCTTTAGCATACAGACTGAAGGTCTATCTTCAAAGGCATTTCAAAGCACAGAAGCAGCTCAGTGGCTTAACTAAGCATTACATTTTTTTAATGTGAAATGTTTTACTTTGCCATTGAAAGTATTATTTTATTATATACTGTATACTGGATAGCAGCACTTGAAAAATTAGCAATTCCTAGTCTTCTCCATCAATACTGACTCAATAAGTAATGGTAAGTGGTAATATGAATTGTAAATTTTGTTCCTTTCTTTTTTGGACAGCTACTCTTACTTTAGTTATCTGCAAGGTAGGCCAAGAAAAATGTAAAATGAAAGACTTGCATTGTACCTTTTTCTCTTAGAAGACAGTCGCCTTTTATAGACCAGATTTGATGAAACCACATAACCTGAGAGAACAGAATTAGCTGTGATTTTTTTGTTTTAAGGATAGGACACCATTTTTTTTCTACTTAAGTGATCAGGACAGACAGCTCTTGACTACAGAATCCAAAAAGGGTGAAGTGATTACCGTCTAAACATTGCAAGTCTAGAATGGGTTGTTTGTGTTGTTTCCCATTTTTGTTACAGCTGCTGTCATGCGAATGGAGTCATGTTGTGGCATTTTATGTTCTCCTTACAGACTCTGTCACAAGAACAAAACATGAAAGTTTGAATAGCTACCCTTGCCTATGGAAGACAGTTGAATGTTTTTCTTCTTTAACCTTTTATATACTCAGCACTGTGACTGATGAGGCATTCCAGTAGGCATTCCTCCTCCTTTCCCAAAGTTGTTGGAACTGTACAGGGGAGTCAAAGAATGCCAGATAATGAAATGGCAAAGCACAGTAAAGGGCAAAGGTAGTGAAATTTGCTGTAGTCTTTTGATGCAAGTATGGGACTTTTCACATTTCCAGCCTACTGAGGCAAAGGTTGCAGAGCTAAAAAGCATATCAGGAAATGAGGATATTAGATCAATTATGATAATAGTGAAAATTATCATAAGTCTCAGGCATGTCTTTAAATTGTCTACCTTTAATAAAATAAGCTTGGTGATGCTTCTTTCATGCCATATTTCAGACCAGAAACTGTCCAGCAAAGCTATCCAAATATTGTTTCTACAGGATTCACAATTTTTTTTTTTTAATACTGCCAGCTTCATGAACATCTTGTTTTCTGTGCTCCCAAATATACATGCTGTTGTGACATTTTTGCAAATCTTTCTCTTCAGGGATTGGTCAGTTTTGAAATCAAAAAGATTTCAATCTAAGCAAACTTCATTTCCATGTCTTTCAATTTCCATGTCTTGTTCTGCATCCATGACACTGGTCCAGATTTAACAGTTTTGAACTCTATTCTTCCATGACTTATCTACTTTGCTCAAATTTTGCTTGTTGAATTCAATTCAAGGTGACTGGGTAGCTTGGCCACTGTCTTGGGGGTGTTTTTTGCTTTATAATCCATAACATTAATAGCATAATTTCAGAATATACTCCAAATAAAAAGCTGTGCAGGAACAATGATGTCAGTTGCTTACTGTGTATTGCAGTAGAAATTACAAAGAATTGCAGCATTGCAGAATATCACAGTAGAAATTATGAGGAATTACAAGGAGAATGGCTACCATGGCACTGCTGCTTTCAAGTATTTTTTCACTCATAAGAATTACAAAATTCAGGCACTTGGGAAACCCCAGCTGGGACAGATATCTTAGTCCATTGTCAAACAGGATGTGCTAGAAATGGTAAAATGTATTCATATATGAAATGTGATTTACAACTGACTTAAGTACAGAAATAATTACTTACTTCACCTCTTCTCCCTTTAACAAAATGGAACTGTCTGAAGGCTCTGTCAGACTGGAGTAACTTCACAATTTGCCTTTTTTCCATCCTGATGGAGGGTGGTAGCTGAGGAATGCCTTGTTTGATGAGTTCTCAGGCAAGAAAACCCTATGTCTCCTTTGAAAAAAATTGAAAGTTTCAGGTAGAGTGAACTAGAAGACTCTTTAAAGATAATGACATTTCTTAGCAATTCAGCCACTTATCACTAAGCTCTGATGGTGTAAATACTTATGGCTGCTCATTACTGCAACCTCACAAGTAAACCTGCATTCAGACTCTACGAGGACAAAGTTATACACATGCATAAGCATTTCAAGCATAAAAAGGGTCATTCCAGGAATATATGAAAGATCAAACATTCAGTGTGTCTGTTCTTTATAATTGTATTTGTTCTTCAATGGAGAGTTATTGATTTCTTTCTGCCATATTAATCTCTACAAATGAAAAGTCTGATATCTTTTTAAATACTGCAAATATACAAAGTCTTATAAGAAACAGAACAGTAGCACAGATTAGATTCTGAAGATACTGCAAATTGGACAAGAACACCACAACATAACTGGTAAAGAGTCTGAAATACATTGCCATACCATGTGCCAAATCAAAACACCCATCTGATAAGTAAAGAGACTGAATGAATTGTACTTGGAAGACTTCTTTTTCTTTAGCAGAGAGTTTCTCTATTTGTTTTTCCTTTCTGTCTAAATTAATGTAAATATATCATGAATGACCTTTCTTTCTTACCCTGCCCCCCCCGCCCCGCCCCTGAAATGCTTTCTCTGAAATATAATATCAAAACATCTGGTTTACACTACAGCATTTTTAATGTTGATTTTCTGCACTGGGAGATATTTGTTATGTAATACAATCTTAACGTACTAACTAATTCTTTTTACATTAGCACAACATCGTAGCATCATTGGTGACATCCAACAGATTTGCCTTGGTAGTGGTGGAAGTGAGATGAATCAATGGCAAACTCAAAATGCAATTGTAAATTTAGTATTTTAACTATTGTCCATTTATTTCTACAATTACGTTGAAATAACTGAGCGTAATCTTTCCTCATAAAAAGTCTTCCCTCAGCTGGTCTTCATGTCAATCTAGATATTTAAAATAATATTCTCTTTTCTGCATGTAGGTAGGTTTTGGGAAAACAGCTAAATCTTTTTCAATTCTGGGAATGTGGTGAATATAAAGAATTGCAGGGGAGTTAAATACTGATATTTACAAATGTTAACTTTTGTGATTTTGAACATCTCCACGCAATACTGTTAAGTCCAAATCCTGGAAACCAAATTTCCATTGCTTCTAACTTTTTTTAAAAAAAGTTATTTTAGCTACATTTGAGATTGTGGTTTTTGCTTCAGAGACACAGTTCCCTCAGCCTTACAAATCTGAAAAAAAGAGAGAGCCTGGGAGGAACACAATGGCTGACACCTTAGAACTGTCTCGGGGCCTGACCCTTGACATTGAGTTTGAAGTCCACAAGGCTGAGTATTATCATCAGTCTCAACAAGTGCCAGGAACTAGTGCTAGATCTTACTTTTTCTAATATAAACATATAGCAGTAAGTACATATTGAAAACAAAACGATAAGAACAAGAATCTAACCAAACCAAAATACCACACTGAATATATTATTCATGTCATGGCCAGAGAATGAGAGGGAGAATGACCCTCACAGACAGTACTGAGCTCAGTGCCCTGGAATGCACCTCCTGGAAAGTGATAAAGCACATGGAAGAAAGTGATTTTCTGAGTTTTTCATTGGAGCAATCGCCTGGTTGATCAGTACCTTAGGTGGTACAAATGAAACAAGCTAGCAAATTTTACGGGGGCATTGAGCTCATTCTAAGAAATATATTTTGTTCCTGAAAAATATTCTGGTGTCTTCTGGTTTCAGCAATGAAATGTGTACTGGTAAACAATTTGTAATATCAGATTTTGCACAATATCTATCACATCTTTGCAAACTATCCAGATCAGTTATGCATACTATCTCACACTAGTACTCATGAACATACCCTCTATTGGTTTCAGCAGGATCGTAAGCACTGATAAATACTTACCTGGTACTACTTATTTTGAAGAAAATGTTATAGGAAATTGCTTGGACAAACATACTGTCTTTCTTTGGCCCCAAAAAAAGAAATTTAAGATCTGTGTCTTAAATGTTACTAGCATTTTTCTTTTTACCCCACCCCTCCCCTTTCCTTCCTTCCTACCAAAACCACCTCAGAAAAGGTCTCTTTAACAGAAGTTTGCTTCTCTACCAACTTCTGCTGTGAAGCCTGTACAGTTATTTGAACCACTAAGCTGTTCCCGGTTCTTTAGAGAAAAATGTTAATGTGACTTCTGGTAATCAAAATCTTTTGAAGAGTTTGAAATCTCAGTCTTTTCTTACCCAACTGGAACAGAATACACTTTTATTAGGACTGTCAGAGCTCTGGTCCCGTTATGTGACCTGTTAGTGTGACCCAATGACCTTCATGTACAGCCTTATTAAACCTGAAAAGTCCCTGCATTTGAATTCCAGGGAGATCTAGTAAATGTGTTGAAGTCTGAGGGTCAGATTCTGTTTCCTAACAATACCCAGGGGAATTATATCATCATGGTTGGCTCTTCTTATCTTGGGATTGAGGCGGTAACTGCAATACACAACTAACTTGTACATGGCATCAAGAAAGAAGGTGGAGCAGAAAATTCACAAATAGTTTGAAAGAAGGAAGGAGTAGCTGGAAGAAGAGATTTAGAACAGCAAAATATGATGATCTGGAAGAAAAGTAACTATCTTTCCTCTTATGGGGTACAAAATTTAAAAGAATTCAATCGGGAATCAATACAATGCATATGTGTCATATTGAGTTATTTTATTTCAGTAATGTCAAAGAATTAGATAATGAAGTGAGAAAGCTTAAATTATTTAGTTCAGCTGTTTCCCACTGCCACTTTTCCCTTCCAGCACTTTGATTTCAATGAAACTACATTTTCATAGAAAATGTACTGTTCCTTTCACCTTACTTTGTTCTAAAATAGCCCAGATTTGTAGCCTTCCAGGTCATGCTGTGTAGTCTTTTTTTCCCTTGGGTGTTTGAAAATGAGTTTGAACTGAAAGGATGAGAAGTTATTGGAAGAAGAAGGAATTTGATCTATTAAATTGTACAAGACAACCAGGTGATCAGGCCCAGTCAGCATGGGTTTATGAAAGGCAGGTCCTGCTCGACTAACCTTATCTCCTTCTATGACAAGGTGACCACTTAGTGGATGAAAGAAAGCTGTGGATGTTGTCTACCTAGGCTTTAGTAAAGCCTTTGACACTGTTTCTCACAGCATTTTCCTGGAGAAACTGGCTGCTCACAGCTTGGACAGGTGTGCTCTTCACTGGGTAAAAAACTGGCCAGATGGCCAGGCCCAAAGAGTTGTGGTGAATGGAGTTAAATCCAGTTGGCAGCTGGTCAAAAGTGGTGTTCCCCAGGGCTCAGTACTGGGGCCAGTTCTGTTTAATATCTTTATCAATGGTCTGGACAAGGGGATTGAGTGACTTAGTAAGTTTGCAGATGACACTAAGCTTGAGGGTAAGAAGGCTCTACAGAGGGATCTGCACAGGTTGGATCGATGGACTGAGACCAATTGTATGAGGTTCAACAAGGCCAAGTGCTGGATCCTTTGCTTGGGTCGCAACAACTCCATGCAACGCTACAGGCTTGGGGAAGAGTGGCTGGAGAGCTGCCTGGCGGAAAAGGCCCTTGGGGGTGTTGATTAACAGTTGGCTGAATATGAGCTGGCAGTGTGCCCGGGTGGCCAAGGCAGCCAATGGCATCCTGGCTTGTATCAGGAATAGTGTGGCCAGCAGGAGCAGGGAAGTGATCATCCCCCTGTGCTTGGCACTGGTGAGGCCGCACCTTGAATACTGTGTTCAGTTTTGGGCCCCTCACTACAAGAAGGACACTGAGGTGCTGGAACACATCCAGAGAAGGGCAACAAAGCTGGTGAGGGATCTGGAGCACAGGTCTTATGAGGAGTGGCTGAGGGAACTGGGGTTGTTTATCCTGGAGAAGAGGAGGCTGAGGGGAGACCTTATTGCTCTCTACAACTGCCTGAAAGAAGGTTGTAGTGAGGTGGGTGTCGGTCTCTTCTCCCAGGTAATGGGCAATAGGACAAGAGGGAATGGCCTCAAGTTGTGCCAGGGGAGGTTTAGAATGGCTATTAGGAAAAATTTCTTCACCAAAAGGGCTATCAAGCTTTGGAACAGGCTGCCCAGGAAGCAGTTGAATCCCCATCCCTGGAGGTATTTAAAAGATGGGTAGATGTGGTGCTTAGGGACATGGTTTAGCGGTGGTCTTCACAGTGTTAGGTTAACAGTTGGACTTGACGATCTTAAAGGTCTTTCCCAACCTAAATGATTCTATGATTCTATGGTTATAAATTCCCTGTGCTATCAGCAGTGGTGGTCATACTGAAATTGCATTTCTATACTTAAGGCTTTATTTGTGATATGTTTTTAACTTAAATCTAATGTGCACAGTAATGGGCATTATGAATGAAACCTTTCCAGTATTTGTATAACTACAATGTCTAAACAAACAGAGAACACTTGTTTGTTGCCATCACGTCCCATCTGCTGGATCTGTGTTGCACCATCTCAAAAAACAGGAGTCAAGCACTGAATTTGTGCACCATTGTCCAACCCCAAAGCCATGGATAAGTGGAACTTACAGCCTGACACTTGGGCTGGAAGAAATGCAATTATTTTACCATGTGCCACAATTTCCTATGATATTCTCTAACTCATTAAGCCAGCTTGTCATTAATTGTCAGGAAAGGCCCGGGGTACTTTGTAGCAGCAACAGTTCCAGTCCAAATGTGAAACCAGAGCTTGGTCTCAATACTAGTACCACGTGTTTTGAAGGTAAAGGCTACATGGAGGGAATTCTTCACTAGGAAATTGTTCGATGGACTTAAACGTGATGAAATGAAAGCAGAAAAGCCGTGCATGTGGTGGCAGCATGCTTCACACTTAAAAATTGTTGTGCCTGTGAGGTGCCAGCTGCTGCTGAGCCAGAACACCTCTCTATCCTCATATCATGGCCTGTGGCTCACAAACCACAAGGAAGCCTCATGCTCTTTACACAACAAGCCAGAAGTGTGAAACAATCTATATTTCTGCCAAAATACTCTGTGTTAAACCTATTGACCAGGCTTAAAAAAAAATCATTAAAACTGTAAGCAATGTCTGTTAGGAAGTACCAGAATGAAGCTTTGCTAGAGCTTTCCAATGGCTAAGAGCATCATTATTCATAAATCATTGGAAGTGCTTAAAGTGAAAGTCAAAAAGATGAAAGCTCATTATAGAAAATGAACAGCCATTTTCCACTCTTTCTGCAGCAGAACCTTCTTATCTATTTACATACCATTTCTAATATTAATATCACTGTGGTAAAATAAATCACTCCCCACACTTTTACATTTTTAATTACATTTTACTGCACTTGTTCTTTTGTTTACAGTTAGCCAATGAAATATTTATTGTATCTTACATATAGGATGGGGTTTCAGTATTTTAATCAGATTTTCCACATAATCTTCCCCCCCGCCTTCCTTTACTATCTTTTTTATGACCCTAAACACCACAGGATGTTGTTTCATAGAAAATCTCATTATTTTTTAATGCATGGCTATTTATTAATGTATTGTGTATATAACACACTATGCATTTCTTTGCATTGATGAATACATTTACATCCACTTGAGAATAAGAATTCCCTTAAGGGCCAGTCTCACATTTCTCTGGCTATGCTCCAAAAGACTATGCTTCTGATGTTTTCTTTTTTTGTGTGTGTTTTTTTTTTTTTCTTTTAAGAGGCACAATGGGGTCTGTTCTGATTTGCTGAGAAGGTCTTTCTACCAGTGAACATGGATCATTATTCATTTTCTGAATGTAGACCTGCATGTGCTGTGACAGAGATTACTGAACAAGGTACCCATATCTCAGCTGTGTTTTAATAAAGATGCTCTGAACTGTTCTTTCTTACTGTGAAAGAAGTAAATTTCTCTCATATCACTGTGTTGCTAACATTGGTAAGAACCTTTTTGGGATGACAACTAATAAAATATTACAGTAAAAAGTTTGTTTGAGCCTCATGCTTTAAGAACATAAGGCCTTAAAAAAATCCCACCAAAACCAACATGAAGTCATCATATGAATTCATCATATGAGAACTGGGTGGAAGACATCAGTTTGTGGGAATACAATGCATTTAGTAATTTTCTGCATTTAAGATAACATGCATTGAGTACAGTTATTGATGAGCTTTTTTGTACCTCAGTGACTTTATTCAGAATTGAGAAAATTAATCTTGATGGTTTATTGCATATTCGGACTTGGTCTTTTTTTTTCTTTTATTTCATTCTTAGTTTGTGATAAAACATGAGCAAACTGTCATTTAAACTGTATATTATTTACCAAATTTCTGTAGACAATTCCTACTTTTTTAATTATCAGGAAGTAGTTTGTTGTGAATATTTAATAGCTGAAATTCAGCTCCCTTAGCAGTCATCTGCAGCAACTTTTCACACCAAGTGAGTCAAGAACAGACAGCCTTACATGTCGTGGAACCTTTGAACAGTACCCAGTGAATCATCAAGTCTTCAGCAGTCACTGTGTACTATGCAGAAATTCATACTTAGGGCTAGTGAGCAATAACAGGGGCCGAAAGAAAGCTGGTAGTTCCAGCGGCTTTATGTCTCTAGAAAATGGTCTTTAATTTGGGGGGGCATAAATCTACAGTGTAAATGAAGAATAAACTTTTCCCCTCACTACATGTAGAACTCCCATAATAACATGGTGGGATAATATAGCATGAAGTCTGTTCTGTTATTTTGAGGTATCTGTGAAGGGTGAGGGAAATGTTTCTCCTACTACTGTTTAAAAAACAAAACAATGCGCATGTGTACATAATTTTTTAATCACCTAACGCACTCAGATGACTCCAAACTAGATTTATCCAAGATGTTACTATGTTCTGAATCTCTGTAACTGCTCTGCATGTAGCCTTTATGGTCTATTGGGTAAATAATGCACATTTTTAAAATGATGTAAATACTTATATACAAGAGAAATCCTAATGTTTCCAAAGGAGTGGTTATGCTGAGTAAATAACATGCAAATTTAAAATTATCCTCTTACAAGTTTATGCAAACTGTATCATAGGTTTGTGTTTGTGGGAGAGATTAAAGAAAAGCTGCTCTGTTCCTGATGTATTCATATATTTTTCAGATGATTTTTCAGATGATTTATCTACTAAAAACATCCTGTTTCCTTCTAGATATATTTATGTATTCCAGAAAAATTAATATTGTGAATGAAAGAAGTACATAGAAACTTAGTTTATGACTTAAACCTATACTTAATTCCATTTTTCAAACCCTTGCAGTTTGAGAAATGTATACCATCACCTTCTCATGCATCATCATGTATGATAATGAGTCCAGTATTTTAATGTGGTTCTCTCATTAGTCTATGCATCACAGGGAATTTTTGGGTGGGTAGACTTCATTTACATTGGCTCATGCTGGAAACCTTTGATAACTGCTATTTTACAAAAGTAGATGGGATAGCATTTACACTAATATTTTCTGTTCCTTTTTCTATAAAATATCAGGGAATTATTGTCATCAGCTTAAAGAGGCAAAAAAACCCACCTTCTGCATATGTGACTTTAATTCCTCCTCTACATTCTGCAGTACTGGCTCATTATGGCAAGGCCACTAATGACTTACCTAAACAGGGTTGCAATCCTTCAGGGCATGTGCCCCATTCCTGACTTTATCATCAGAACATTTTCCCAATTCCTATTCAGTATTTTTCTTCCCTACTGTCAGTCCTTTAGCTCTTATTTGAGTAATCTGTTTCCTTTGTTCATAATGTTATCTCATTGTCATTTAAGGCCTGTTATCCTCCGCCTCTTGAATTTTCACTTTTCTAAGCAAGGCTCATCAAATTCCTCCAGCGCTGGCAGCAGCAAACTCTTCAACAGCTTTTTGTCTTTGAAGAGAAACAGGATTGGTAAAGATGTGGGTTGAGCAAAACCAAAACCTCTTGTATGAATGTATAGGCTGTAATCAACCAACAGAGGAACGGTAGCATCCCACTGGCCTAAAATGTTTCTGTAACTCCGGTTTAGTTTCCCTCCTGTCGGCTCTTCTATCTTGAAACCTGTACCAGGAGAATTGCTGTATGCAGCACGCTGGTATCACAGATCCATGAGGTTGCTCCTTTTTTTTCTTTCCCTTTTTATAAAATAAGAATAATTTTGTTGTTTACAGTTTATCAGCATGGTGTTATTTTACATCTATTTTCAGGATGTTTCCTTCTAAGCCAGTATTTACTGTGGCTAATAACTGATTTATTGGCGCTTCTCTGGGCTAAGGCATTTTATCAGGATGATTAACTAACAAATGAGAAATTACACACTGGTAACATCCCACTTGTTAAGGATTTGTAAAGATTATTGTTGAGTAAATAAACATTAACAGAATCCATGTCAATGTCTCCAAAATAATATTTGGGTAAAAATTTATCTGGGATACAAATGCATTGTGACATAAACTATGTTCTTAGGAAGAACAGTATTGTTTAGAATATGATCTGAAAATTATTTTTATATGATTCAAGGCACTAAGCAGCAACAGACAGAAGCACAGAACTGAGGAAGATGGGCACGTATGTGAGTTTTCAAAATGAAGAACCTGGAACCAACATTGCTCTTCCTGTCAACAGCACAGATATTTCAGGAAATATAACTTGTGCATGTGTTTCTGTATTTAAATTTCTAATTTTTACAGATTAACTTTTAATTATATGCTTAGTCTGATTTCACAATTATTCTGCACGAACATTTCCTATTGAGTTCAATCAGAGTGTAGATGATGGGTCAATAACAGGATAGGGATTATTAGTCACTATTACACATACATGCAGACACATTTGCCCATGCAAATAATTGGATATATCCAAATAACTAGTCAGGTTGAAAATTATTGCCATTTGTTTAGTCTGAATGTCATGGCACTAGTGTGCATCGTTCCAAACAATATGTGAATTGTGCCAAATGAATAACAAAACCTTGCTCCAAGACAAATTGAAAGGCATGAGCAGGTAACTATACAGTACACTACAGAACAAAACAGCATGTTGTCTTCACTGTGGCAGTGCCTCAAGAATGAGTAGGTTCTTGGAAATTTTTCAAGGAGGAGAGAAAGAGAACTTTGCATACCTTAACTGAAAACCTGGTGCATATTTTCATGCCAGTAATAATAACAGTAAAATAAGAGACCTTCAAGAAAAGTATCATGATTGTGGATACAAGTTGGACAGAACGAAAACATTTCCTCCACGATGCTAGATCATCCGTCCTCCAAGGCAATCTCACAAAACTATATCAAACCATGATTACAGCATAGTCTTTAAACTGGGAGATAGATCTGACATAGCTAAGCAGATATAGCAAAATTACTGACATTTCGAAAGATGTGTGGTATCTAAATTTCTGCTTCTTGGTGTGTCTAGAGCACAGTAAGACTTAACCCTAGCCTAGATATTGAATCCCTGTTTAACTACTGTAAAAATTCACAGTTTAAGCAAAGCTCACTCTAGACAGATACAGTAAGTGCAATTAATTACCTGAGGCCCTATAATCCAGAAGTCCCCACTGGATTTGACCAGATTTCCATTTTAGCAACCAGTAATGTCACACGTAATCTCGTGAACCCAGGCTATCTTTATAGGTAGGAGAGAGAGAAGTTGGTTTAGGGCATTTAGTTTCACCTGTATGAAACACTGAGTTGAAGACAAAATAAACTACTCTGTAGAGGAGCCTATTTTTCTCCATTGTTGATGAAAGGAGTCTAGAAGACTAAAATGTCTGCAGGTATCTATACTGTCCATGTCTATGGTTATGTCTATGTTTGGTCAGTTAAATCCAGTCTTGAGTATCTTTTCTCGTGGTCCAGCTGACTTGTTGAGACATTATCATTTCATCTAATTCTCACGGTTTTATGTAATTTTTCCTTTCAAAGAGATGCTTGCTCTGATTTACCAGTGACAAAACAGGCACAGCTGGGGCAGGAGGCATTGCCATGTGATCCTTGAAGACTAGAACCTCCTACAGCCTCTTCCTGAATCCTGCCATAGTTTCTTTCTATTCATCTAATATTTTTGACATGCCAATGCTCGCCCAAATTCTGTATAAACTTGCCTTATTTGCTGGCCCCATCTAGCTTATGAAGCATGATCTGGATGAAATAAAGGGTTTGCTTGAGAAAATGAAGCTCTGGATTCTGGTTTCTGCTGCCATTAATTTTTGTGTCTGTTATTTGTTACTCATAAGTACAGAAAGTTCAATGCAGTGGTGGGAAAATTGGGCTATAATGTCACTTTTTGCACTCAGTTGGCACAGTAATGATTATTCTACACAAAATGGAAGTTTCAGCAGGACATGTGGAGAACCCCCACCTTTGATTACTTCTACTGGTATTTAATACTCTAACAGTCTCTGGCTACAACCTTTTTGTGGGACATGTGGGCTCAAATCACCTGAGTCAGAGGAGGAAACTCAATGCAGATCTCTTACATCCTGTATGAGAACTCTGATCATGGGCTGGTGGGTAATCTCAGCTACTCTGCTTCCGTACCTGAAGGGGCTGGTGTAGGCACTAGTTTTTAGAAAAAAAATTTAGGCAGGAGCATTGTTGTGCATGAGTAGCCGAGGACTTCCTATCGCTGGTTTAGGTAGCATACTCCCTTTTTCTTTAGAATATATAGGGATCCAGTATACATGTTCTGGGACCTAAGATTCTGCTATGGACCAAAATTTAGGGAACTGGACATGCAATATCTACATTCCTGTAGCTTTAAAATCTCAGAAACATTCTTTTCTGTGCCTTTTAAGATTGAAAGTTGGTCATAATGGGTCATGCATTCATAGCCTCCAGACTTACCACAAGTTCTGTGAACCTGTGAATGAAAATACTGTTATTCACAAACTTCAGTTAGTTCAAAAACTCCATAATCCCTTCCTCCTTACCTTCCTGCCTTCCTGCCTTCTACCCCACTTGCCTTTCTTCCTTGTTTCCTTTATTAATTTTAATTTTGTTTCCAGTGGGGAAGCAGAATATTTAAAAAAAAAAAAATATCAGATTTTATTACACTGTTCTCAAGGAACAAGTATGTTAGAGTAAACGTCTTCTTATTGTAGCTCAGGAGCTTTCCCACCATATATGGTGCATTTGAACAACATGAGTGTCACTCATATTGAGGAAATACGGCTTTTTTGACTATTGGCCTTTACTGATAGCGTATTTTAGGTAGCATCACAAAACTGTATCAAAAATACCATGTCCTTTTTCTCAATTCAAATTGCTTGTTAGTTCGGATCATGGTCCCACTGCAGTCAAGGTGAGAATTCTCATCCCATGAAGTGCACTTATGCGGATTCCCCCCCAAAAAGAAAGTATTTTATTTTTTTAAAAAAACTTAATTCTATTTTTAAACTGGTTTAGAGTAAAATAAAATAAAATAAACATTTGATGTAAAAGAGTCAGTTCCATATGTCTAATACATACTGTATTTGCAAAAATTCACGCTTATGTCATGTACCATCAAAGGTACATGAGAAGAAGACAGAGCAGCCGCCTGTTCTGCTGGCTTTCATTTCTTTGTGTTCAGGGTATCCGTATCAGATATATTTTGGATGTATGACAGGTTTGGACTATTTAAGTTTTGTTTCAGGAAGAATGGTACTTACTAGAATTTAGCAATATTTATTTTTGGAGCAATTATAATTTTGCAACAGTGAATCTGTATTTAAGAAAAAGAACAAACTTCCTTTCTGTTATTTTCCATGACAATACATTCCTTAGGAGTTTAATCTCAAACTTTTCACACTTTCTTTCAGTCTCTCACTGGAACCACTTAGAACCTGATCCAAAGCTATTCTGAAGGGTTTTTTTTTCTAAAAAGTTCAATGCAAAGGGAATTTTTTTTTTTTTGCACACATAATCTCCTTTAAAAATACAGAGGAATTAAAATTCATATTATTGTATAGAAGTGAGCAGAAAAATAAGGATCAGAAGAAAAAAAGTACAGTAAATTTAATTCACCAATAATACACTTTGATAGCTGTAGTTTTCTGACTGGTAATTAGAAAAGGTTATGGACTGTCCTTCAAGTGTCTTAACCTGATTTGCAGGTGGATAATTAGAGAAAAAATTATTTCTGAATACCAATTCTCACCTCCAAAGTTCAAACTGCAGCCGTCAATTTTGAAATGTGAAGTAATTTTAAAAATCAACTTTTTCATATATGAAAGAGGAGATGTCCACATTCCTTCCGAGAGAAGAGTAGTCAGCCCACTCTTCCAGTTAGTGAAAGGATCATAACTTCTCACTCAAAAGGGGAGGATGTTATGTTAGCTGCTCAAGCTATGCCAAAATACTGGGTTCTGCCAAACACAAGCAAAATGCTAACCATTGCTAAATAAGCAGTGAATGCGTATGACACACTGTAAGGCATGCTATGAAGACACTTTGAAGTGCTCTGTGTACAAAACAGAAAAGAGAGAAAGTTTCAGTTTTCAGTCGGAGCATAGGGTAGGCACATGTCCACCTACTCATGATTCACCATTTTGGGTGGAATTATCCACCCAAAGAGGTACCATGTGGCATGTCATCTGACTGCAAAGTAATACCTCTTATAGCGCATCATCCCTGTTTCACTGAACCTGCAATGATGTTACACAAAGACCAGTTAGTTCAAGAGCAGTTTGTAAATATTTTTGCTTTTGCTAAACACTCAAATCCTAAACTGGCTTCATATCCACTGGTTCTGAGATATTGTTGCCTGTGGTTGGAAGTGTTTATGCTCCCATGTGATAACTTTCAAGCCTGCCTTAGAGACTCTTCACCAGTCCCCAAACACACTGAGGTCTAACTAACGCGCTAACGCTATTTGACACATGCTGCACAATTACTTTTTGTGTCTCTAATGATCTGTAAGGACCTACAAATATATTGCTGTCTATGCCTAGAGCATCAAAAACTACTGTGATCTACTGCATTTTGGCTTTATTGTATTGCTTCATGTGTTATTTCATGTCCTGAAATAGGGAATCTATCCCTACTCAAAGTTTAAAATAAGAAATACAAAGTGCTTTGTTATCAATGATATATGCTAAAATAACAGGTGGGGAAATGTGAGGAAATTTTATCCTCATTATCTTTATGATGTAAATTATTCTCTTGACAAAACCTCTTCATTTGATGCAAAATTAAAAATGCATAACCTGTGAAACCTGTAAAGATTTTACAGGAGGAAAGAAAACCCACAAAACACTGAAGAGTATTTTATATTATGAACATTCAGGCTTGTTTGTGCAGTTCTAGACAAACAGTAAAAAAAAAAATCCTTTATAAAAATTCTTTGACCCTGTTTTTTGCCATCTGAGTGGTCATGGTTGATTGGAAAATCAATGAAGTGCTGTGAGAATTGCACCTCACTGTTGCAGAAAAGCCACACAAAAATCCAACTTTTCACATGAGATGAAGATTGCCTTTGGTTCATTTACTCTCTTAAGACACATTAAAATCAAATCTATCACCCCATTTGGCCATCTGTCAATTCTCACTACACAGTAAATGAGTAGACTTTGTTCCTTGATCACCAGAATTGGAGGATGTTTTGTTGTTGTAATAAATGGTTGTAGGCCTCAGAGACAGAAATAAATCAATGCAATTTATAAAGTTGGGGTGAAAATGTTAGATGCAGTTTTCTAAACTACAGAGAATTATGTATGGATGACTTGCAATAAATAAAGCACAGCTTTAGCAGCTTACAAAATAAATAATGAAGATGAAAGAAATTAATGCGTAGTCCTTTATTTTGGAACTTTTTAAAACATAGAATAAATACAAGAGTAAGTTGCACATCAAAGGCGCAATTGTCTATACATTTCATTTTTAATGGTCATGCAATGAATAAGAGAGTTCATTTCCTTCCCCTCTTAACCAAAACTTAGGTTTCCAAGTACAAAATGCACTAGCAACCAAAGCACATTTCCTACTGTTTGTTCAATAATTGTTCTGCTATTTATCTCCAGAAGAATTATTTTCTAGAACAGAGTATGAATTTCACTAGAAATTTAACTTTTGAGGGGTAGTATGTTGAACTGAAGAGGAGCGCTTCTGGAAATGACCAGTTGTGTTGGGCTGGTGCTCCAAGAGTCCAGGTGCTCCAGTCATTAAAAGCCTGGTCTGGAGCTCCAATCAGCATAGCATCTTTTGCCATGCCATCATTTGCATGTTCTTCTTTGTTGGTTGGCAGCAGTCTTGTAAAACTGAACTATCTTTAATTAGCTCCAAAACAAAATATATGAAAATACAGAGATTAAACATCTGGCAACAGCCCTTAACGAAGCTGTCAATTCCATATCCCAGCAGACTACATTAGTACAACAAAGTCATTTTCAGGAGAATAAACCATCAGTTCCCAAATTGTGGTCTGAAGCCACAAATGGCCTTCAGTGGGTTGCAGAACAATGCCACCTTTGTATAGTTTTGAATTAAAAGTATGATGGCAAGCATGCATAGTTCAAAGAGTTTGAGGATCACTGAAATAAACCATCAAAGTCCCAGGTTCAAAACTAACTGCTCCAGATGCAGATTTTTTCTTTAATCCATGAATTTGCAGAAAAATTTTAAAAGTACAAATATTTAGTAATACATGTGAACAAGTACTTTACAAGTAACTACTTCTTTCTTTTTTGCTCTTTTTTTAATGTAAATGGAGGTTTACGAATTGTATTGGATGGAGCATTCAGTTTTGCAAATATGGTTGAACTAATTTCAACAGTACAGATTTTTGAATGTTGCTAACTACAGATTCTGCTGAATCCAGTGGCTTCTCATGCTAGAAGTTAATGATCTTACATTGCGTATACTTCCCTTATAAAATGAGACAGGTGCAAGTACCGACTCAAGATACTTTCTGCAGAAGCCACAATGACTTTAGGGTAATATAGAAGTATATTAGTTCCAGCTTTAGAACTAATTAACATGCTTGCTCTAATCTATCTGAGACAGCCAGAGTCCAGCAGGGGCAGCTTTTCAAAGTATTTAACTCTTCTTGGAAAGATTTTACACATGACACCAAGTCCCAGGTGGTCAGATTGTGGCTAGCCTGCCACCCACATGCAAGCTAGCCAGTTAAAAGCAAACTATGACTTAAGTGTAAGTCTATACTTCCCAGTTAATCCAAACTGAATGGGATTTTCGTTCCAGACCCATTTTACATACACAGAGGAACTGCTATAGGTGTTCAGAGTTGTTTCAAGCATGCTTTTATTCTCACATGGTTGAACTACATTCTAATCCTGACTGTGATGAACCTCAGAGCAAAAAAATACTCATGTGCATGTAGTCTCCCAAAGGTTTTTCTGTGTTTCTTATGGTAGGGGAACAGCTTTGCAGCAGTGAATTTATTGATTAGAAATTCTTGAGCATCTTTGTATAAGGAGATGAGAACCACAACCCCAGATGTACATGAGTAAATGCAAAAAGGAGTGCACAGCAATGCAGATTGAACTCCTCTGGAGAAAATGTTCCTTAGAAAAGGTGCTGATTACCTGGGCTAGCCAGGTGGTCTGTAACTAGCTTTCAATGTGAGATTTAAAAATGAAAGGCAGCACTAACCCTTGGTAAAAAACATTTTGAACATCTTTATACCACCCTACTATTCAGTATGTCCACATGTAATAGAAAAGAATCCCTGTAATGAAGAAGCAGAAATGTGACATCAAAGCTAAAAAGCAATAGTACAGAGCTTGTTTGGGAACGATGAACCTTGCACTGTTTGCCTGCCTGGCATCATATTACTTAAACTGTTTCTTTTATTCTTTGGAGATATAATATTTTCCTTTAAAAAAAAAAAAGTTTGACCAACATTCTTCAAGAAATAGCTTTTGTTCAGAGTGCTCACAGCATTTTATTGACAGGAGTTCTGTCAAAAGCAAGACCGATGAAAAAAATAATAAAGCGCTGACTTTACTTTATAAAACTAACAGTTATTTTTCTTCTAGCACTTGGGCTCAGATTTTTAACACGATCAGTCTTCCCATTAGTCTAGCACGGAGGTGGCTATTTTTTCTATTGCTGCTCTGTCAGCTAGAATGGGGCAGGGCAGGAGCTGTGACCTTATCACTGAACCTACTTTTGCTGTCTATCGAAACTTGATAAAGCTTTCATTCTTTGGAGATTTTTATCTTTATTTTTGTGTGCAACAAGGACAGCTGGGAGTGGTAAAAAGGCATTACTCTACAGAGGACTCCTCTCCATTTACTTATAGACCTGTTTTTTTCTTTTCACTGAAGGCCCATTACAACACCAGAACGGTTGCGAATTTTGTTTGCCCCCAACACTTCCCTTAAGTCTTTATTTTGTTGCTGATTTCTTTTTCTATTGGTTCTACTTTCTGTGCAGAGTCTGAAAATCATTGTTTCACAAGGCAAGAGAATCTGTGTTGTGGCACAACTTACTTGGCTCCCTGGGAGAAAGCAATGAGTTGCTCATGAGAACTTATTTTTCATGGTGTAAATGTCACAAAAGAACCAGGCATTACATTTATCACTGCCATCCCCTGATGTACTCCAGAAAAACAAGGAAAGAAGCAGAAAAGCAAAGTAGTCTAAGTAACCCAGAAAGACACAGAGGGATCCTTTCTACTGAAAACTGTTGTCTAGCTGAAAATGAGGGGATGTTTTTCAGGGCAGCATCAAAAAACTTAAGCTGAAACCTTAACAAAGCAGCCAGCGTTACATGCCATAAGGAACTCAAGCAAAAAGCCAAAACATCCAGTTTTGTATTTCATGGTGGGAAATTCCATTTGCTTTAGTACTTGTACTAACTCACTCCTGAGGTTGCAACCCCACACACGTGAAGGAGTACATTCCACTGTGAAGAACTAGCAAGAGTACAAATGGATTAAAAACATCAAAAGGACTAAATAACTACATGGCTTGCAATAGCTGTCCTGGGTATATGAGCATTAAATAACACTTTTTTTTAAGCATCAGGCAACTTGTGTACATGAGCATATGGACTTTTAAAATGGGTCTTCATGGGCAAGCAACTGATTGTCTTGGAAGAAGACAAACATTCAGAGCAAAACAAGATGGTGAAGGGGAAGCAGAACAGCAAAGCTTTGCTGGTTAGTGTGAACACTACCTAACTTGAACAGATAGTCACTTGTACATGCTCACATGCTCTGACTCATTCTCAGAGGTTTCACCAATCAATCTCATTCATCCAGAAAGACTACTGGAGGCCACACAGATACTACATAAATTCTTAGATCTATATAACCTGACTTACGCAATCTTTATGCCCATTGATCTCAATATAGGGAATTCACCTACTACTATTTTAAATGTAGCCCATGAAAATGGCAATTGCAGGGGAAAGTAGAGGAGGTGTGCTGTAGTTTTTCTTTTTCTCAGAGTACATGGTAACTTCTTTTCTTTGTGTATGCTATAACACACACAGACACACTGCAATGCTCATAAAAGCAGGAACCAGGATAAACATAACAGTACCTCTGTTACAATTCAACTTGCTCAGATTTCCGTAGCAACTTTTGCCACATGTATTTTTTGTGTTCCTTTTACATGTTGGAGAGGGAAGCGATGTTAAGGTGCCATTTTTATCATCAGCAGCATATTCCACACCAAATGGGTGGATCCCAGCTGAATACTAACACATCATTAGGTTTACTTTTCTGTGTGTCATGGGCATGCTATTTCAGACTTATGTTTCTGTGCCACTTCCTTCAGTTGGTGTCAAATTCTCCACAAATTAGCTACGTCTATGTATGTATACAATACAGTTAGAAAATTCTCAGTGTTACATACTGGGTTCAATAACACATTGATAGATTTCTCCACTGAAATCTGTTTAAAAAAGAAATGCTTTATCTTAGGCAGAAAATTTCCTTGAGGTTAATGGCTAAGGCCGATCACCAAGTTATTAACAGGACAAGAAACAGCTTTAGAGGGGTTATTTGTAACAATTGTGTCACAGAACAACATCAAGTAGCGTTGGTATGTTGGCGTGCAATTTCTCATAATAGAATCATAGAATCATAGAATGTTTTGGGTTGGAAGGGACCCCTAGAGGTCATCTAGTCCAACCCCCCTGCAGTCAGCAGGGACACCGCTAACTAGATCAGGTTGCTCAGAGCCCCATCCAACCTGGCCTTGAATGCTTCCAGGGATGGGGCCTCCACCACCTCTCTGGGCAACCCGTTCCAGTGTTTCACCACCCTCATTGTAAAGAATTTCTTCCTTATATCCAGTCTAAACCTACCCTGTTTTAGTTTAAAGCCATTACCCCTTGTCCTGTCACAGCTGGCTGTGCTAAAAAGATTGTCCCTGTCTTTTCTATAGGTTCCCTTTAAGTACTGAAAGGCTGTAAAAAGGTGTCCCCGCAGCCTTCTCTTCTCCAGGCTGAACAGCCCCAGCTCTCTCAGCCTGTCCTCATAGGAGAGGTGCTCCAGCTCTTGGATCATTTTTATAGCCCTCCGCTGGACCCGCTCCAACAGTTCCATGTCCTTCTTGTGCTGAGGGCTCCAGAGCTGGACGCAGGGCTCCAGGTGAGGTCTCACCAGAGCAGAGCAGAGGGGCAGAATCACCTCCCCTTACTTTTGATGCAGCCCAGAGTACGGTTGGCCTTCCGGGCTGCCAGCGCACATTGCTGGCTCATGTCAAGCTTTTTGTCCATCAGTATCCCCATGTCCCTCTTGGAAGTGCTTCTCTCAATCCTTTCTTCCCCCAGCCTGTATTGATACCGGGGGTTGCCCTGACCCACGTGCAGGACCTTGAACCTCATGAGGTTCACACAGGCCCACCTCTCCAACTTGTCCACATTAGTGGTGTCCCTGCTCACTTCAGGGGGGGTTGGACTAGATGACCTCTAGGGGTCCTTTCTAACCCAAAACATTCTATGATTCTATAAGTTATGGGTTGATGATACTCTGATAATAGTGATGTTGGCAAGGCACTTCAGTAAACCACAGATGGTCTTCATCCAGAACCCAAGCACTAAAATCAGCACTAAAGTTCTTCCTACTGGAATCTGGCAACTAGTATCTATTTTAGTTTGAACAAATTTCTTGATAAAGAGACCTAAAAATAATACGAAATAACAACATTAAGTATTAGCTATGATTATGGTAATATAATTAGCTAAGATTGCTTCATGTTGAAGTCACCAAGGCAAAAAGGAAATGTTTGTTATAAATTCTCTTTTTACAATCACACTCATATGATGGAGACGGGAAGTAAAAAAGGAACTGTGGTGACAACTGAAAGCAGTTTGGTGTTTCAATAATATGTCATTACATATAATAAAGTTTGGAACACTATGAGAGACTGGTACAGAAAAAGTTGTCATAAAAATTGCTATTTTCCACTTGGCACAACCACTTGGTTACATATTAAGCGTGTAATGCAAGGATGGCTTTCCAGAAGAAATACTTTTTCCTCATCTAGCCAAAAGTTTGGGTTAGCTGCTGGGATTACCAGGTGGTTGGAGTGATAAACAAAAATAAGTGAAATGTTCACAGTACTCATTTCTGGGTTTATGAAGTCATTTTATATCTTTATGCCTTAGTTTTCCTCCATGTGTAATGGAGTAATATAGTCACATCTGCCCTTTTCCAAGCATATTAAACCAATTCTTATATTTTTGAGCACTGGTGCCCAGCCTTTCACAGACTAAAATCCTCTGGAAATTTCCTTTCAAGCAGCAAATACAAAATAATCTCTACTTAGGGGATGAATCTCTAGGTAGCGTGGTGATTTGACACTTCTCAGCTATTAGTAGTTGTTCAGGAAGAGGACAACAGAGCTTTTGAAAAAGTGTCATTGAGCTCTAGGTCTTGCAAATCTGTGCTGAGCATCAGAACCAAAAACCAAGCGTGGAACACCTCAGCACAATTAGAAATCATGTCACAGCCATGATGTGAATATAGCATAGCCTGTGTCTAATTTCCTACATGACAACTTTTAACTGAATATGTAAGCAGCTGTAGCTTGTCTGACTGTTAATGTAACTTGAGAACATATAATGTTGCTAGTAGTTGACTACAGGATAATATTATTTTTCAGCCTTACCAGATCTGATAATACCTTTATCTATATCTAATGAGAAATTTTGACTTTTTACTTAAAATTAAAAATTGACAAAATTTAGCTTTTTGAGCTTCCAGTTTTTTAATTGTATTAATTTTTCCATGTTTTGGTCACTAAAAGCTAGTCAGGAAAAAAATCTTCTAACCACTGCAATATAAATTTTAATTAACAATAGGATTGACAGCTGACATAGGCCTGTTATAGTTCTCTGGGAAGGACAAACCTTGAACTTCTGAAGGAAATTTTCTTTAATTTTTCATCCACTTTCTGCAACTTTTTTGGGGTTATGGGTGTGCCTTCCTAACTTTTGATACTTCTATTATTGCATCTGGCATTCAATCCTTTTGTAGGACTACAGGAAAGATCTCTTGGAATTTCCTAGATGGCTCAATTACAGGCACATGTAAATGGCAAGGGAGACATGAACTTACTCTCAGGTGGTGTGTACCCTTATTTGAAACAGGTCCTATGCAGTCAAAATCCCAACACTTAAATAAACACCGGTAGCGTTCTTCTGAGCTGGTTGCCACAATGCTACTGTGTGATAGGAACTGTACGTGTCATATTGGCATGCTTGTGAACCTCTACAGGAGCAGACGTGTTGGCACGGTTCTATTCATCAAAGTTAAAATAAACACAGAACTCCGGCATCAAGTTTTTTGTCTCCCTATATTATTGTTTCAAGTGTACTGACAACCATTAAAAATGAAAATGTGCTGAAAAGTCATTTGCAGGGCTGTCAGCTTTAAAAACAAATATCTGTTTGGGAATGTAGAAACATTTACATTTTCACGTGATGCAGTGTTAATGCAGATGCTAGGGTGGCACACAGAAGCTGTATGCCAAGCACTGCCATCACCTCTGTGGCTCTATGAGCTGGGCTGTGCCTCCAGTAAGGGCACTGTCAGTCAAAGCCGAGGAAAGACAGCAATAGCACTTGAAGGACAGAGTCTTCCCTGAGGAAACAGCTGGATGAGATACAAGTCACAACATCCTTGTAAGAAAACACTTCCATTTTGTTTCACTTTGGGCAAAATAGGTCTTTTGCCACAGTAAACATTTATGTTGTGGAAACTGGATTTTCCATAGAACATTTGGACGTAGACTGTCCAGCCAGCTTCATCAGGATGAAAGTTTTCGCCTGGTGACCCAGCGTGTGTAAGGACAAAGGCCTGCATGAGCAGGAACCATGGTAATAACCTGGCAAAGGGACAGCCAAGCTGCAAACAGGGTCCCAGCAAAGCAGCGCTTGCGTGTCAGCTAGCCACTGGCTACAGCCGCACTGCACCGCCGTGCAGTTGCGGTGTGTTCTGTTTTAAGAGCCAAATGTGAGACAACCTTCATTTCCAAGGTGAGATAAGATGATGAGAAAAGAAAGAGCCAGCTGTTCTCAGCAGCTGTAAAGGACTGGGAAAAACCACAGCAGCAGCAGCAGAAAACGATAGTAGGGTCCCTGCTGGTGACACCACGGGGTCATTACAGCTTTTCAGGCAGGCTGTGCTAAGGGAGTGGCAGCCCTCTTCCCTCTCACACATTAGTGAGGCTGAAGTAGCAGCTTTCATTCCTCCCTTCTGTTACTTGGCAAGCTGGCATTACAGCTGATGAAAAATGAATCAGGTCCCGGGGATGCGATGAGAATTGACTGTGCTGCACACTTGTTAGTGTTTGGGCTTTGCTGCTTGGATACTTTTATTGATGAAGTGAAATACTGCATACTATTAAATTATCATTTCATGCTACTTATGATAACAGGCAGAAGAGCATGGGAGATTATTATTACTTTCATTTATAACTGATTAATGTGTATTGTTGATTGCATGTGTTCCTTTCTTAAGGAGGGTGGAGAGGTGTGAGATTTCAATCTGAAAGATTTTGTTATGTTCCTTTATAGATCTAGTCTGCAAAAAGAAAAGGCAGGAAAGCAGAGAAAAGAGAACCAAGTGAAAGGATAGGGATAGCTGTGTTAGACAAGCTGAGATAATGTCGTAATAATAACTGGTTTATGTCTCTGTGCATATGGTGCTGTGCAGAATGCATTGAATCCCCTTAACAGTTATGTCTTTATGTGTGCAGTCCCCCTACAGTTAATAATCTATTGTACCTGCTCTTCAAGACACCTGGCTATTGAGTGCATTACTAAATAGCACAATGTGTAGCCATTTAATGAGGCTGAGTAATTCTATTATCTCTTCATACTATTTATTCACCACCTGCATATTTTCCACTTCCGCTACAGATAAGGTTAACAAAATTAATTCTGCCATCAGAGGTTGATAATCCTGTCATCTATGCATGTGTGACATACATGTGATGGAGATTCATAGATCCCCATCCTGTGTTTAATATATGCCATACTATACTTGAAACAGTCAGAAGACAGCAAAAGAATGGCTACAGAAATACTATACAGAATACAGAATAGGCACAAAATGTCATCTTACCTGCCATAATTTTGATTTGCACAAAGAGTGAAAGGAGTTTATCTCCTTTTGACCACATGCAAAACAAAAACTTAAGGCCTGTTGCACATTAGGTGAAGACTGTTGTTTCATGGTAGAAAAGAAAGTGAAAAGCCCCAAAGACAGACCAAGTGATTTGCATAGGTGCTGCAGCAGTACCACAAATCCACACTGAATGAACCTGGTAAGTGTTGAAACTTAAATTAGACCTCAAAAAGCATATAAATCCTTTTTAACTGCCTTTCACACTTTTTGAACCCTCCCAGTGCCATTCTCCCCCTGTAGCCCATGAAACTCAATGTTCACAACTGAACTAGTTCTTGTTCATCGTGTTGAAGTAACTATGGCAGCCGCATTTAATAGATGTCGTATGAAGAGCATAAACACACACACGTCACTACACAAAAACTGCCGCAAACAGTGTTATCCCAATGTACACACCCAACACAGATTATGAAAGAGGAAGGTTGAATGTCTGTTGAGCACAAAAATGAGAACAGCAACCTGACTGTCTCTCTAGATTTGTCATGGAGATCTTTGCTATCTACCAAAGTGTTGCTCAAGGCAACTGAATCTGGTAAACCAGGGCAAAAAAAAAAATTTAAGATAGAATACTAAATCATTGTTGCTGGTATTTTTATGGTGTTTCACTGAACTGGCCTTTTTACTATCAGATTTCCACAGTGGGCACAAAGCATTGATTCCTGCAACTGTATACTGCGAATTAATAGAAAAATAGTAAATGACAAGTAATTTGCGAAAGTGGCAGAGAAAAATTGTATGTAAAAACCTCTTGTTGGATCTATTGAAATTCAGACTTCTGCTGCTGATTTGCCTCACTAGTTGTAGCTTTAATACAATTTAGGTTAAGTTGCTCATCATACAGATATGGTACAGTCCCTTGTCTCCTTCCCCACATGGATGAGCTTGGGTGCCAACAAAGCGCTGTATGTTGTCTTATAATTTACTTAGACTTTTGCTGAGTAGTATTCATCACTGTTATCCCTTGACATCTGCCATACATTTACAAGCACAGACTATCTTCCTGTAGTCTGTGGTAAGATGGGGGACCCAGCTGCTTCAGGCTCACAGGGCAGTGCTAATAGCCCAGAGCCTAAAACCACACATGACTCCCCCCACCCTCATCCTGCCACACACAAACAAAACCCCACAAGCCTAAAAGCATCACTCATGACATCAGGGTTATTGGCAATCCCATATAGTTATACTCTGGTTCTCAAGGACAGCTAAAACTCAGGGACACAGGTGCTTTAAAAGTGTCATCAAAAAGTATCCTTCTGTTTTAGTTAACTGAAAAATTACATTGGTCCAGAAAAAGGAAACCTGAAAAGCCAACCAACAGGAAACCCTCCTTCTCCTCCAAATCACAGTGTCTCTTTCTTGATTTTGCAGTTTTCTTTGTGTTTGGCTAGTCTTCCAATTAGAGCCAATGAAGTCAAAAAGCACCTTTCTCTCTCTGTCCTACAGAGATGTCAGCTCTGCCCATGGAGGAGGCTGCCAGGCTTGGCTGCAGCGGTAGGGAAGGATGGGGTGGCAGGAATCCTTTGAAGTGTTTCTACCAGGGAGTCTATTCCTAACAGTGAATCAATTACACCATCCAGATGATTGGCAGACCCTAGAGCATGGTTGCATGTGGTGTTTGTAGAGCAAGAGAGATACCTGGTATGCTGCTATAAATGGATGATGGATGTGCATACTAGAGGGGACTTTGTGAGGACTTGTTCTTGATTACTTATAAAATTTGCATTATTTAGTAGGTATTGATCCAGTCCTCCTGATAGAGTTTCAGGTCAGCTCCCTGCAGAAAGATTTGGAGAATTTGGTCTCACCTACATTCACATTCAAATGGAAATCATCAACATTTAACATCCTTCTGCTTTCTCTGACCTTGCATGAGGGAGGCACAGGCATGGAAATAGGTATACTCCATCTCACTATTTTGGATGATTTAACAGGTTTCTTACATTGTTCTATGAGAAATTTTGGAAATCAAGAAGTAGATGCTGTTGTTTCCCTCTTCCCACATCTGCAGTAATTATTTCATCAAGAAGTCTACTTAGTCGTGACCAACCTCTAGCTGCCCATAATCCATTGCAGCTAAATCCTAATTCAGCCTATTCATGCTCCTTTTATACGACATCTATTAACCTTTTAAGGAAATGCAAGTAGGAAATGATATTGTGAAGGCAAGAAATGGAACATAAGAAGCCTAATATTGTCCAACACTTGACTATTTTTGTGCAACTGCCTAACCTTGGTTCCTGTTAGAGGTTATACCATTTTGGTTCTATCACACAACACAGCACCACTAGGAAAACAACCTCAGCACCATATGAAACAGCGGTGCAAATGCTTCCGCGCCACAATACATGTATAAGTCCACAAAGAAAAAAATATTTTCATCAAATTATGGATATAAGCAAGCTTATGCATTCTGAAACCTGTCCAGTCACTCTACGTCCAAGAAAATCAATGCAGATTTAGTGAGTTACCTAAACATTATGTATAATTTTAGCCACTTCATTAATCTTTGTGGTCTTGTTGAGTTATGAATGAATTTAAATTTAGGAGCAAATTTAAGTTCATTTCTAAATCTTAGTCTTTGTCTTGTCTCAAATGTTATTCATTCTACCATAACTCTCCTCCAGAAAATAAAGTAACCATTGTGAAACACTGAAGAAGAGTCTTGACTAGTCCTTGACCAGAAAGATGATGGTGTAAAGAAGTTAAAAAAGGAAGAACTCCTAGACTGAGCCAGAGATCAGGAGGCCTCTGTGAAAAAGCATTTCTCACCATGGTAACTTTCAGAAATTTACACTAAAAGAAGTGCACACAAGTTTCCTTTAAATCGAAGAGACACTTCCCATGTCTCTCTTGTTTAAATTAAGTGAAAATCTGAGATATGCGCAGCATAAATGAGGGAAGCATATGGCCCTTGATTGGTAATTTAAAGGGTAATTTGGTTAAGAAATTGAGAGTAGTTCAGACCAGAGTACTATTATATAATATCAATGAAAAGCAGAACCCTCCCCAGATAATCAGGTCCTTTTTTTCTGACACATTTTTATACTTCATCATTAATTTTCCTTATTTCTCACACTTCTTAATTGTGGTTTTAAAATATGTTCAGCTTTTCAACATGGCAAATAGTACTTCATTTAAAAAAAAAAAAGATGAGATATAAGGGATTCACCTATACAAAGGAAAGCTGTGGAAGCTTTTTCTGTTCAGTTTCAATGAAGAGATAATTCAAGCAAGGAAGAAATAGTCATCTTATTCTAAAAAAATATTTTGAATTTTACTATTTTGTGCATACCCGCAAGGGAATAGACTAAAATCTTTCACAATATAGGATTTTTGCTTATGAAAAACTAGAGTTGGCCCCACTCCAGAAGAGGCAGTAAGAATGCACTGGGATATCTTTAAAACCCTTCCCCAAAATGGGCAGAGGAAGGATTTTTAGTAAATGAAAAATCATGCAGGTTACTTGTACCCTGGGCCTGCTTTCTCTAAGCTTTTAACCAGAAATATATATACTTGACTTCCCAGTGAAAATTTAGTCAAAACTGTATGTATCTGTGTGTTTTCAGATGAGCAACTGTTTAATAACACGACTTCAGAGATCATAGTGCATCCAGAAAGATATTGCCTTCTTACTTTGGTTGGTGTAACTTTTATTTTATTTTTTCATATGCTTACAACCAGTATAAGCAAAAGGAAATTAATGCCCATTGGCATTGTATACTTAATGATCACCAAAATCTTTAAGTTCTGGCATAACTGCAAGACCATAAGTAGTTCCAAGGTAATCACATATTTAAATGTTGAATTCAGTCAGGAACCTTGTATCACCTAAAACATTTTTGTAGCTTTCTGGATAATCCATGATTTAGTAAATTATGTGAGTGCATGCTTAAATATCTCTCTTTTGGTCAAATTTTGCAAACATGTGCAAGCATACTTAAATTCAGTACACATTTTGGTCATTTACTGAATTTGGGTCCAAACCATGCAGATTTATGCAAGGATTTTTTCACTTAAGACAGGTCTATTCTCTTGTCTTCAGAGGAAGCTGAAGCTTTCTGAAAGCTGAATTTATGCTCCCCTGATGTGACTAGGCATTTCCATGGATATCAGTGATTTTGCTTCATTGTTATGCTGCCATTAAGTCAGAATCATCCCCAAAAGATTTTTGAGAGTCATGCACATGAACATGCAGAGAAGCAAACATCTACAGTAGGAGCCCCACATGATGTTCCTGAGGAGTTTTCCTGTCCAGAAATAGGAAGAATATTTACAATATGCAGAAGTAAGGCAAATTCCCTTTCACTTTTTAGAGACAAAAAAAGGACCAATTTTATTATTTGAGAACTAAAACTATCCAGAGTTTCTTCATGGTAAGCTAGTTGTAAGCTAGTTAAGAGTTAAAAGTTATAGATCGTAACCTTTGAAACTTTCCCCAAAGCTGCACAACTACTGATGGGGTGACATGAAAAGCCATTTCCCTTATAATGAGATACCAAGCAGATCTGTCTTCTTTTAAAACCTGGCATTTAAAAATACATTTACTTCTATTATGTACTGGCCTAACCTGCACAGGCTATTTCTTGTGACATATTACCAGAGCAGATGTTTTAGACAACCTGCTGGCGTAACTGCAAAGAATGAACAATGTTTTTTGTTTTTCTTTTTTAATTTTGACAAACAGTTGCAAAAGTTTCTTTTCCAGTGTTTTAACCCAGGTTTATCCAAGGATTTCTCTATGTAAATTGCCTATTATTTTTCCCCTACTGTGCAACGGAGTAGTGTAATATGAAGAAATGGGGAAAAAATGGACACCCTGATGACTTTTTTTCACAGGACATCTGCTCACCTTACCCAGATCTTTTGCAGCCAATTTGTCTAAGACCATATGGACGAGATCAAATTGAAGAGAACTGGGGGGAGGGGAGAATGCAGAGGAAAAAACGGGCTAGAAAGGAAGAATAAAGGAAAGGATAAGAAAGAGATTAGTTTGAGAACACGTTTTAAAGAAACAACACACCCCCTGGGAGAAAAAGATTACTTACAAAAAATAAGAAACAAGGAAGTTATAGTTTTATAATTTTTAGTTTTTGCATATCATCTCCAGGTTAAAACTTCATGTTGTTACTGAATAACAAGCTACTTTGTTCAGAGCAGCTATTGCAGTCTCTCTACTGTCATGACCTTTCCTATAGCTTAATAACAGGATCTCAAACTGAATCTGTTTAATATTTCATTAAAATGTTTAAAATATAAATACAGAGCATTATGTTACAGAATATATTTGTACATTTTTACCAAGAGATGGTATATTTCTGTATTCATGAAGAAATGACCTTCAGGATTCAGAAGAAGGTCTTCTCTGTTTTATACCATCCTATTCCATTTTATTAGTTTTTTCAGGCTGTATGGAAATATGAGATTCATCTCATCATCTCTAACAAATGTATGATCAATCAGGGAGATGCAAAATCATCTAATGTTTATATTAGGTTGCTGGCACAAGCAATCACCCCTAATGACTTAGTAATGCCACAGTAAGCTGTGCATATGCTCAAGTATTTTCATTTGTGTTTCTGATATTTATCTTTACATGGCTATGGACCCAATCCTTTCGATAGTCATGTGGGTCCTTAAACTGCAACAACTTTGACTTCCCTGTCCTAGTTGGAAACTAAGCATGTGCATCACTGTTTATAGAACCAGAACATGTCTTTGTTTAAGCTGTATAATAGATGTAACAGCTGTGTAAAAGAAGAGGAACAATCAAGCAATATTTTGACAGAAGAGGAAGGGGTTACCAGGCAGGAGTAATGAATAGATCAATACAGAGGTCTCAGACTCCCAGTGAAGTCAGGATCAGGTTGTTGGTGGGGCATGAAAAATGTCAGATGATTTGACATTATTTTGCAGGTAATTAAATAGTGCAAAGATATGTTACATCACTTTGCATTTGCTTTTTTGTTAAAGCTGAATCAACAATTGCCAACGCTCAGCTGCTGCACAGCCCTGTGTTAAGCTGCAGTAATGTCTTTGTCTGGTGCCTGAAATAAAGCTCTTGATTTTGATTTTGGAAGAAAGAAAATCTAAAGTTCACAAAGCAGAAACTACCTACCAATGCATGTAGCTTTGCTCCATAAACAAACTCTTGCTATTATCAGTGTCACTTATTACATGGATTGGACAAATGGGCAATTTAATATTGAAAGACTGGCCAATATAACTGCCAAATTCACTGTATAACTAAATGAATCTACTGGAATATTTCCCATAAGCAAGTACGATGGTGGCCTGGCCTACCAGACAAGACGGGTAGGGAGAACTCTTTGCACTTACATAATTTGCTGAGCTGATTTTCTGATTCATGTTACTTTATGAAGGAAAGCATATAAGTGGACAAAGCAATGTTTCAGGCTTCTCACCTTTGCACTTATTTCAGCCATTTTTCACCAATCTAATTTTGCACTTATTAAAATGAAGAGAAATTGATAGCAGAGAGAAATGTCTCTGATGCAGGTCTGCTCTTTACAAAAATGACCAGAGATGGGAATCTTTTGCCAAAGTAGAAATCCTATTTCAGTTTTTCTATTCAGGATCCAAGCCTCTTCTGGCCAATCCCCTTTTAGTTGTAAAAGTTCAGGGTTATGACAGCATCTTCATTGGGGCTGGCTTAGGCCAAGCATCCACAGACTTCAGCAGCAGCACCAGCTTAAGCTCTTTGGGCCCACTCTTGTCCCCCTGCCTCTCATCTTCCATCCCTGCACTGCCCCCTCCATTAGGGGAGCAGAGCTGGGTGGCCGTGTGGTGAGCCAATCAAGAAACTGAAACAGGTTAAAAATACCCTGTTATTTTTAACAGATACTGTTCTCTGGTCTGGTTCACTGCAGAGCCCCACAAATAGTTGTTCTGACACAACTGAGGAGGCACGTGGGGGGCAGAAACGAGCAGCTTGAAGTGGGGAGTGAACTGGGATCTGCTAAGCTGGTGTTGATGCTCATAGAAATGACCCTGGAAAAAGGCTTTCTCCTCTGGTTTTATCTGCCTCTCCTCCTCTGTTCTTGTAGCCAGAGCAGTGCTCAGGAAAAGCTCCTCTTCACAGGGCACATGAATTCCTGAGAAACATTGCATTTCTCTTGGTTCTTCAGTAAAAACCTCTGCTTAACTGTCTTTTAGAGCAATCTGCAAAAGGCTGTGAAGAAATCTTCTAAATTCAGCTTATATGAGAATGCTTTGAGAAATCAAATAACAATTAGAATTATGTCAGGGCTGTCTTTGATTTATTGTTTAGCTTAATATCATATTGTAAAGTAGATGCAATAGTGGGGAAAAAAGGGCAGTTTTCTTTTCTAGGCTCCATAAATGTTCATTATATATATTGCAAACATCGGTTTAGATGACTGTATAGTCAATACATCTAGCAGAGGATAATATAAGAAATTGTGCTTTTTCTAATAACAAAAAAGTTCCCTTAACCAAATAGAGTATGTTATACACAATATACATGATCAAATAAGCAAACGGGGAATACAGTCCTAACAATGGGATGCCTGCTAGTAAAACAAACAGACAGGAGAATATCACAAGTGACCAGTCTATCTGTAGGGGTAACTTAGGCTAAACAGTGTTTTGGGCAACTATAACAACTGAGGGGATTGTAACAGCTACATTCGGACTGGAAAAGTTTTCTTTATTGTGATAAATTCACAGAGGGCATACAAGTGAAATGTTCTAAACCTTATGGCAGCTTTGATTCCTTTTCATCTACACACACTAGCTATTAAAGGAGAATTTAGGGAACAAAATAGCACATTACTTGATTAGCTGGGGTGCTTGTCCTTTCTTCCACGAAGAATAATTTCTGAGAGCTGCAAATGTAATAAAGAAGTGCTGTATTCACATTCTTAAAAAGAGGGTGGTAGAGGATGCAATATACTTATATAGCACAAATAGATTAAGTGAGAGAAAAACAAACCACCTCCAGACACTCTGTGCAAAATAAACACAGGACTGGTGTGTTCAACAGGTCTTTTGAACATAGGAATCATTTCATTGCATAACTAGGTATGATGGGAGGAAACAGAAACTCCTTTTTTTCCCCTCAAACACTCATTTTACAGCCTCAAAATACCCTAATGAAAATATTTTTGAGTCAAATGTTTCTTGCCTTAGATCTTCAGCACTAAATAATTATACATTTTAGAAATACAGAAAGAAGATTGGAGTAAAAACTTACTGTTGTCAGTGGGAACTCCCCTATTTGCTTGAAAGTACTCAAGACAAGCAGACACTTAATGAACATTTTTAAAGTGTGATCTTCAGTTTCCACACACCTCCGCTCCTTTGTGGACAACATACTTTTGAAAATTACCTTCCACCTTCTTCTTTCATCCTACAGATGCCAGTTTTGCCTCCTCAATCCCACTCCACCTGCAATCCTCGCTTTTTTTTGTAGGAAAAAGACCAATTGTCTAAGCCAATGTTTTCTGTAACAGGTTTAAACCTGTTAAAACAAAAATGTTCTGCACTAGTTGCACTCCATGGCTCACTGGTCATGCTTTTTCTACTGTTAAGGTGAACCCACTGATGCAGTTCATGGAAGAGGTAAGAATGGTTCAAAACATGGTAACTGAGAAGGTATTTCTGTCAAGCATTCACCTCATCAACCAAGACATGGATGGAATTTAACCAATCTGCATAAAGTTGTTTTGGAAAGTACCTGCCCATCCTGTGCAGGAAGGAACTGCATCTCAACAGGGTGTTAGGGAATAACCTACGACTCTGCCAAGAAAACAGCTGCTGCTGTTGGACACCAAGAAAGCATAAGCAGAATGGCAAAAGCTGTTGGTGAAACAGAATTGACTAAAATATTCTGAAATTTGTTATAAATTGTACATGAATAAAAAAGATAATTTGTGGTAATGGGGAGGACAGGAGGTCAAGCATTACTTTCTAAATATTTGTGGAAGCTTAGATCAGTGTTTGGTCATAAAAGTAACTTTTTGTCCCCTCATACTGTTCTAGCAAATAATTCAAACTACAAAACAACTTCTGAAACCAGCAACCAGACTTTCTGGCTAGAAGATAGGCACCTAGCCTTCTTCAGGTCCATCCCAGGTTTTTGTCACTTCTGGTTGCCAGTGTTGGATTATTTTTTCATTACATGATTTTTCATAACAGTAGAAACTATTGCTATCATTAGAAGAAGCTGAAAGAAAGAAATAAAGAAATAAAGAAATAAAGAAAGAAAGAAAGAAAGAAAGAAAGAAAGGAAGAAAGAAAGAGAAAGAAGGAAAGATGGAAAGAAAGAAGTGTCATTTTGTAAGTAAACAGTCTGTATTGTCTCTTGGTTCCTGTCTACCCACAGCCAGAAACTGGCGATTAATACTGCGTGAAGAAAAGCTACTGAATGTTTGAATCTACTCCATCTGACATGAACAGGCTTTACAGCTGGACTTTTTGTATCCAAGATGAGTAGCCAGACCCTGCATCTGCCTTAAACGTTACAGAAGGCTGCATACCAAAGGACCCAAATTCAGGCTGCTGGAGAAGACAAATTCTTTTAGCCTTCTCTATACCTGTACCCAAGTATATGATTATCAGCTTCCTCAGCTGGTTTGGGTCTTCTTTGGGTTTGGGATTGTTTGGAATTTTTTTTTTGGTGGGGGAGGGGAGGGGACAGGGGGTGGGGAGAAATGTCTGATTTCTGTAGAATTTGTCAAAACAGAAATAGCATGATAAAGTTTCCTCCTGTTTTCTGTGCTCAGGAGAGCTGCCAAAAATGAGCTGACACAAGTACAGCACTGTCTTCTCCCTACATATGTCTTGGATCATGAAGCATAGCAGCATTTAAGCTTCAGAATGGTGCTTGAAGAGCACACTTCACGGGGACACAAGCATGTAAGTAGGATGACTTAATTTTAGTGCATATGCATGCGTATCTTTCCTCCCTTGTGAGCAGTTTTTCATTAAAGGGAATGATTAGGTTCTTATTATTTATACATTGTTTTCCATTGCTTAGGGAGATTTTTCTGTAATCTGCCTCACACTCTGAAGGATTTTAAAATAACTTTCTGACCATTAAGTAACTGGCTTAATGCAAGAAATAGAGAATGAAAGAAATCATGTGTACAGGAGACTCTCTGCTGATTTTTCTGCTTTTTAAATTCAGACAACAATCTTTCCTGGCCCCATTGTTGTTTAAAAGCTTTTGAAGATTTTTGGCTGGAAAACAAAACAAAAATAACAACAGAAAAAGAAAAGCTATACAATATGTTTTAAGCTAATGGAGCACCCCCAGGAAGCTTGTTCTATGTAGACTCCCCATAGAGACAGCAGCAGGGATGGGGAGAATCTCTGTCCATCTCCCCATACCCAGTTGGGTTTACACAATAGATGGTTTGATGATGAGCTGAAGAAGGATGCTTTTGACCGCTTATGTGGTCTTAGTTCTACATATGAACATAAAGACTCGGTTTTATTCCAAAGAAAATGGCAAAGCCCAGAAAAAAAACATCTAATTTTTTTCAAAATTCATAGCAGACACAACCTTACCACTTTATTCATGTTCACTAGTGCTTAACTCCTGCAAGCCAGCAGAATTTTGCATACAGTGAAATAACAGTTAGCCGAAAGATTGCAAAATAGAAAACTAGCTCTTGCTGAAAGAGGTATTTCTGCCATCACCCTATATTAATGTACCTCCCTTACTGTCCAAATGTAACTGGGAGTTGAGAACATCCTGTATGGGGGAGGCGTTACAACACAGACAGCTCATGCCTTTATGTAACTGGCTTCCACATTAACATAGTATATTGCCTGGACATGTTCAGATCACTTGCATGAACACAGTTTTTTCAACCAACTCATGGCATCTTAATTGTGTTAACACCATCAATGCACTAAAAGTATCTGGATGCTATCTGGATGCTATGTTTGAAGATTATTCTATATAATATATACATGCATATACTACAAATAGGAGAAGGACATGAATATATGGGCTTGTGAATGCTGGGATAGAGCTCTTCAGTCTTTAAAGCACTTTTTTTTTTTTGTTATTTTAGGTGTTCTAAGGCAAAACAGGATGTATTGACTATAAAAGCCATTTGGGAATTTTCCAACAGAATATTTTTATCTGAAAATGCAGACTTAATAGGGTTACAGAACATGTTGTTTCAATGATAATTTCATCAAATACCCAGATACTCTCATTTACATTCAGAATAAATGTGACGTTAAGGAACAACAACAAAGATAGTAATTTAGTCTTGGAGTCTGCTCTCCATAAAATGTCATTGGAGATGGACTTTTTAAAAGGGTAAGTCAGAGCAACAGCTTACCATGGTTGCTTTGAAGACCTCAGCATCTCTTTCCCAAGAAGAGAATAATCAACAAACCAGAGAAAAATGCAACGTTGGAGTCATAGAAGCCTCCAGTCATCATGCGCAACAGGCAAGTATCCTAACCCCACTTATGGGGTCAGTCCCATTCTGTGCCCAGTTCCCAATTAGTTATTCAAATTATTTTACTGGATTAAATTGTTAGACAACCATTTCCAGAACAGTTCAATAGGTTGGAATTAAGCCAGTTGCTTGGGAAATGAAAGGCTAAGGGTCAAGCCTTTGGCTTCCATAAGAGAAAGCAGTGTGACATCAGTAATTTTGGCTGGTTGTTCAAGCCTTTCACCTTCCAAAGTGACTTTTGAAACCCTTTCCCTTCTGCCCAAAAAGGAAAAATATTGAAATTTTGTAGTAAGTCTTTTTTTCCCTTGCTCACTTCTCCTGTCTACCCTTAGATTTTACTCAGAAGAAAAACCTGCAAAAAGTTTAACATTTCTATGTAGGGATACAGCAGACTTCTGAAAGTTTATTTTTTAGCTTGGTAACTGCATGTACAATGCATGACTCTGTATGTATGTGTGTGCATCTGTGAAACTGAAGAATGTGGGAACTGAAAGAATTATTTTAATGAACAGTTTCTTGCATTTACAATTCTTTACAAAACAACCAGACAATGAAACACCATGGAAAGAGAGAGTGAACTGAATACAGTTTCCATTGTGTTCAGTAAGAAAAAGTTTAGAGTAAGAATAGTCACAGGAGAAAGTCACGTCAAAGAATGTAAGAGACACAAAAGGTAAAATAGTGAATTATATTGATAAGAAAAATTGAAATGTTATTTTCCTTGTAGTAAGCAGCAAGCAAGACTGAGACCAAAATCTTGCATGGATTAAGACTCTAGAATAGAACCTTCCAGCTTTTGGAGACTAATTCTACCATTTAAAAGCCTAATTAAATTCTGAAACCAAGAAAATAATAGAAATGTAAAATCAATAGTAAATTAGAGCCTGGAAAGTCTTCCAGGAGGAATCGGTGTGCTTTACTGTAATATAAAGAGTATAGTCTTATACAGCATGGGAATCCTGTATCTCTGGATACAATGAGTCCACGACACTGCCAGTGGACTATCTAGTCGCTATGGAACACTGCACAATTGTGGTCACAGTCCCTGTCTGGCTGTGGGCGCTACAATATTAACTGTGAAATGAAGAGAATTTTTAATAGATCTTGCCACACAAAAATTCATTCAAACTTTTAAGTGGAAATTGGTTAATATCCTGAAGTATGGAAGTTTGCATCCTGTCCAAAATATTATTTTTTTACTAAATTAACCGTGGATGTTCTCATTACTCAGATAAAATGTCATCTCTTTTTCAAAGGCTCTTAAACTCTTGAGCGCACTGATATTTTGTGACAGCTGGTTCCACAGGTTAATTACAAACTGTGTAAAAGTATATTGCTTTCCTATTTCATCAAATGTTTTTGTTCTTGTATTGTTAGGGGGTAAACAGAGGTTCCTTATTGACCTTCTCAGCAACTTTTTTTGTTTTATCTGAATCAAATATATTCCCTCTGATGTGTCTACTTCTCTCTCTCTCTCTCTTTTTTTTTTTTTTTAAATTAAACAGCCCAAATCATCTCAGTTTCTTCAGGCACTTAGAAATTGCTTGTAGTCTGTAAAAATTTTTGTCACCTGTCTTTGAATACTTATTTCTTCTAGAAACATAATGCAATGAGCAAGATACCGGTACCATTAAACTCAACATAGGTTCTTGACACTTCATCTTTAAGGCCAGATTTCAGCCAGTGGGACAAGTAAGCAGACCCTATTTGCTATTGGCATTATAACCTTTTCTAGAACTTTTTTCCATCCCTTTTTTTAGCCATTTATTCCTTTTCAGGTGTAAGAGATTGTCATTAAGCTTCACCATCTTTTTAAGGGTACTTTGAGAAGCCATCAGTGAGTACAAATAAGGTAAACAATCCCTTCCACTAAACATAATTTTGCATTTCTCAAAACTAGCGTGAGTTAATGTCTGCTGCCCCACCATTAGTATATTTTTCTGAAGTTTTCTGTGTTTATTGGGGGACCATGACCACATCTCTTTTTTTCTGCCTTTCTTTTTCCCTGTTCACTCAGAAAAGTATTTCAAATGTTCCGAATAGAATATTTATCCTAAATTTTGGGTTTACATACTTTAGCCAAAGCAAGATTTCCCTAATTACTTAATTGTAGATTTCATTGCAAACCTAATTAATGCCCAGAAGTCTACGCTTTAATATGTAAATATTTATTTAAAAAATAATAATTTATTAATAAAATAATATATAGTCAACTTTAACTGAAAATGCATGATTTTTATTTGCAAATACTGCATGGTTTTGTGTTCAGGTTATTATACAGGCAGGTGTTTTGTAATTCTGTTTGGATAAGTGTACTGGTTTTGGCTGGGACAGAGATAACTTTCTCCATATGGCGAGGGGGAGTTTTGCCTGGGTTGCTGTTGCTCTGGGACTGGCTGGGGGTTAGTCTACTGGTGGTGAACATCACTTGTTTATCTTTGTTTTGTCTTTTCCTCTTTCACTTATTAAAACATCTTTAACTCAACCTGTGCATTTTCTCACTTTTGCCCCTCCGATTGTGTCTCCTACCCCACCGCAGAGGGGGAGAGGGAGCAGCTGTGTGGTGTTTAGCTGCCTGCCAGGGTTAACACACAACAGCAAGCATTTCAGAAAATCCCATGATCATCAGACTTGTAAACAGCAAGTTACAGATAAAAATGTGGGCACATCACCGATCACTGGTTGCCAAGTGGGGTTGCTTCTCATTTATAAGGCTTTTAGCATCTTCAAGGAATTAGGCAATCTTCAGAAAAACCAATAAAATACCTGTTGTCTCTGTTTTACAGAGGGAAATGAAGCAGAGGTGTTATGGCAAAGATTTTCAAGGGTGAGCAAAAGCATTGATTATCACTGTATCTGGGCGTTAACTCACTCTGAAATGGACTTTTTTTTAAAGGATGGGGCTTAAAATCTGTCCACAAAGTCTAAGCCACTCAATATTCACTAATTACTGGAAATTTTGGGCAACTGACCTGCAGACCTGTCATGGGAGTTCTGAGCTTATTGTCCTTGATTGCATGATACCACACACTGTCACGGTGATGTGGCTGCCATTTTATCAAAGGACTTTCTGGTTCCAAGTGGCTCTTCAGAGAGGACCTCACTCACTGGGAAAGCAGTGAGGGTTACCTGGCCAGACCATGACGCTTCCTTCCTCTTCATACACACACTCCATCCCACTTTTCTTTTTTCCCTTCTCTTTTTCTCTTTCCTGTTCCTTAGTATTATCTACTCAATTAGGATGAGCAGGTCATCAAAGCACATGTGGCGACAACCGTATGGGTATCTATGTATTTACATATGTGCTTAAAAAGCAGGGTTGTCCTATGGGTGCCTTCTCTGCTTGTGTGTTTATAACATATATATGCATACAATAATATAAGTGGTTTTTAAGTAAACGCTATAAGGTACAATATCCTTGCCTAACCAACCTGATTCCCTTCTATGACCAGGTGACCCGCCTGGTAGATGAGGGAAAGGCTGTGCATGTTGTATACCTGGACTTCAGCAAAGCCTTCCACACAGTCTCCCATAGCATTCTCCTGGAGAAGCTGGTGGTTCATGGCCTAGATGGGTGTACTCTTCGCTGGGTTAAAAACTGGCTGGATGGCCGAGCCCAGAGAGTTGTGGTGAATGGAGCTAAATCCAGTTGGCAGCTGGTCACAAGCGGTGTCCCCCAGGGCTCAGTTCTAGGGCCAGTTTTGTTTAATATCTTTATCAATGACCTGGATGAGGGGATTGAGTGTGCCCTCAGTAAATTTGCAGATGACACCAAACTGGGTGGTAGTGTTGATCTGCTCGAGGGGAGGAGGGCTCTGCAGAGGGACTTGGACAGGCTGGATCAATGGGCCGAGGCCAACTGTATGAGGTTCAACAAGGCCATGTGCCAGGTCCTGCACTTGGGTCACAGCAACCCCATGCAATGCTACAGGCTTGGGGAAGAGTGGCTGGAAAGCTGCCTGGTGGAAAAGGACCTGGGGGTACTGGTTGACAGCCGGCTGAATATGAGCCAGCAGTGTGCCCAGGTGGCCAAGAAGGCCAATGGCATCCTGGCTTGTATCAGGAATAGTGTGGCCAGCAGGAGTAGGGAAGTGATCGTGCCCCTGTACTCAGTGCTGGTGAGGCCGCACCTCGAATACTGTGTTCAGTTTTGGGCCCCTCACTGCAAGAAAGATGTTGCATTTCTGGAACATATCCAGAGGAGAGCAACAAAACTGGTGAGGGGTCTAGAGCACAGGTGTTACGAGGAGCGGCTGAGGGAACTGGGGTTGTTTAGTCTGAAGAAGAGGAGGCTGAGGGGAGACCTGATCGCCCTCTACAACTGCCTGACAGGAGGCTGTAGTGAGGTGGGGTCGGCCTCTTCTCCCTGGTAACGGACGATAGGACGAAGGGGAATGGTTTGAAGTTGTGCCAGGGCAGGTTTAGGCTAGACATTAGGAAAAACTTCTTCACCGAGAGGGTTGTCAGGCTCTGGAATGGGCTGCCCAGGGAGGTGGTGGAGTCCTCATCCCTGGAGGTCTTTAAAAGAAGGATAGATGAGGTGCTTAGGGACATGATTTAGTGGTGGGATGGCAGGGTTAGGTTAATGGTTGGACTCGATGATCTTAAAGGTCTTTTCCAACCAAAGTGATTCTATGATTCTATGAAAGGTAATAGCCAAAACTTTACTGAATGGATGGAACTTTTTTTAACAAGAGAACTAATTTGTACAATACTACTAAGTTGCCAATTGTTCATTAAAGTAGGGACTGTATAAGACTATCAGATAAAACACAAAATATCCTCTGGAATCAATAAATGGTGCCTGAAAATCAATGACAGAATATTGCCCTCAGGGTAAATCTCCGCCTGATAACAGATAAATCTCCGCCCATTACCCACTGGGGGCAGCTCTGCTCGTGACTGATGAGGTGACTCCTGTATCAGTGAGAGAAATTCCACATATTCGTATCTCTCAGGAAGTTGTTTCACACATAACTAAGCTATTGAGTCCTCTCTCTGCACTGTAAACAACACATGCAGTAATACAAACATAACCTAGAATCCGCATTCCAACAGACATTGTAGTAAGAAAATCATCAAGTAAAACTGCAACTTAATTTATTTAATATACTATAATGTATTCTGAGAACAAGAGGTTTCTGGAGTCATTCATTATATAAGGAATAGTCACCCAGGACCACGCAAAGACAATTGGTTATGGATTCCTGGTAGCCGAATTACAATCTCAAAAATTTAAAAGTGACTATAACAGTAAAGTTGTATTAGTCTGATCATATGAATTATTTGCACAGTGTTTTAACTACATAACCCAGATTCTCAAATGGTTGCAAAAAGCTCACATTATTAAATTTTAAAGAATTGCATGGATTTGATGAAAAATGAGAAGCTAGAAACAAATATTGAATGCCTATATTTAATTTAAAGCAAAATCACAGGTAAGCTATGCATTTGGAACTTATATTAGCCTACTGTTGAATAATAGTACTATAAAACCTATGCAACTGCAATGCAAGCAATAAAATGTGAGCATAATTTTAGTGTTCACTGTTCTATAGTAAAAATTATTGTTAGCCAAACACATGCATACTAGAATGAAAGTTCACTCTTCCCAAAAAGCTTTCTCCTTATTGTCTGAAGCTTCTTGTACTTCATAATGTCATAGTTTATGTATATTGCACAGTTAGAATGGAGGATGGAAGGTAGAATGGTCCAAGCTTAGCTTTGCCATTGGCTCACTGAAGGTATCTGTGTCTCACTTTATCCATCAATGAGATGCAAATAATTCTCAAGAATTAATTCCTTCTGTATATTTAATATTATAAATTTTCTTAATTGCTTTGAGTTTTTTAGACAAAAGATGATAGTTGACAAATACTAGTTTGTGCTTTACTGGCTATTTGAAAACAGACAACAAAATATTTTCAGGGCTGTGCTAAAGCCTTTGTGTTCTGAAGCTGAGATGAGGAAAAGGAGTAGGAGCCAAGGTGAAGAAAGGAGAACAGTTTGTAAAATTCATGGTGTTCAGATGTTATCCCTGTTTGCAGCATCAAACAAAAGCTGTAAAAATGGGTTCCAGCTTTGAATTTTTGAAGAGTATGAAGAATGGAAATTTTGCTTTGGCTCAGACTGGGTTGCTGGTATCCCATTCTTATTCTTTATAAAGATTTTCTCAATGAAATTGAAACTGTGGCACTGAGCCACAGTTTGGGAAAACCCTGTTCAGTAGTTTCAAACATTCCCTTTCTCTCCAACAGAAGACCAATGTATCATCTCTGGATTTGTACGTAATAGCTGTGGCTGAAATTAAGGGTTTGAGCTGATTCTTTAGAAAACTAGGTAACAGCTGCAAATTTCAAAACACCATCCCTCTCTGGAAGCTGAAACTCTGAAGTCTGAAGAAGTCTAGAGGCAGAGAGCAATTAATAATTCCTGAATATGATGTCATGAAGAGATTGGTTAACACATTTGTAATGTCCACGTGATAATATACTATAAAATAAATTAGATTACAAAATATTTAGAGAAGGCATTCTCTCATTAAGGGAATGATGAAGTCAGGCTAAATTATGCATGTAAAAATCCCCAAATATCCTCGTCTTCTCTAAATCAACAAAATTTCGCTGCAACCTGTGATGTTGATTTTTGGTGACAAATATACTAGACAGAGATCCAAGTGGAAAAAAAAAAGGACAGAATGAATTCTAGGATCATTTGTTAAGTATTGAACTTCATTTGGTAACTCAGCAGAAAACACTTAAATACTGTGAAAGGTAAGAGTGCTCATGTTGCAGAGTAATACTTGCCACTGCCACTAGTACTACAACAGAAGAAGGCGGCAGATGGTCTCTCTTTAAGCTGTGCAGAAGATGAGTGTCCAGGTATGCACCTTCCACATCTCAGTCATCTAGACTGAGAGGTTGATTCGATCATATCAAGACACTTCTGCTGCCTGAGCAGCCAGCTTCCCTCCCCACAAAATATATAAAATTTCTTTTCAGGGAAAGGGTGGTGAATGTCTAGGTCTCCATCACAAGATGGATCAGGAATGGAGCTGAAGCTCACATATGCACAGGCCCAAAACTGGGAAGCGGTTCTGGGTCCTGCAGCTGACATAGCCATTATGTGTTCAAACACAGCATGTGAAAAAGAACAGATTTCAGTTATTGAATAATCCTGTTCAGAATGTGATGAAATGAAGGAATAGAATGGTCACAGTCCCATGTTGTCCCATACAAATTGTGTGCCAAGAAGACAATCCTCTTCCTTGGGGTGTATGGCCCTCCTATGACTATGGCAATTTTAATTAGGAAATTCCCACCTGTCCTTAGGCTGCTGAAGCCATCTAGAAAAAAATCCATTTTCAGAAACATGACTCACCTGATCCTTGAGAGTCATTACAACAGAGACTTAACACATGCAGTGGTGGAGAACAATGCAAAAGCAGATATGCAGATGTTCACAGTTTCCTTGAAGGTGGTTAAGATGATTATCTGTGAAGCCAAGAAGTGACTGTGAGGTTGAGTCATCAGTGCCAGCTCCTGAACAGAAAGTGTGCCAAGACAGAATTCACCAGAAATATGGTATACCATATTCGTATGAAAGTGGATCAGACATAAAGCCTGTTGCCTTTGAGGGTGATGATGAATCATTTGTACCTAGAAAAGGTATGCTGCTTAGGAGCGTTCTCTGAACTATTGAAGTTGGAATGGAAAGACAGTTAAAACAGGCTAGACAATTTTTGGAATGATTTTTACAACAAGGCTGTAAAACAGAATAATGTGATTAACATAGCTAATATGGTATATAAGTTTTGGGGGAAACTACAGTGTGTTAAAGCAAGAAGGTAAACAGTGCCTACTATTCCTGAACAGCTGTCATTCACTGAATCTTTGTGAAGCAGATTCAGCAGAAAGCGGTACCAAAGCTGTTGCTTGTGCTGGCATAGTGAAGACTGTTTACAATTTGCTTTGTAGCATTCCAAAAAGCCAAGACACCCTGCAGCGTCACGCTGGAAATTCCCTTCAAGGGCTCTCTGGTGCAGGATAGACAGATTGTGTTAATAGTGACTGATCCTTCACAGCTTGTTTACCAGGCATCAACACAAATTTAGAAAAGCATTTAGAAAAACCTAAATTTAAAAATGACTAAGACACGGCATGAAGTAAATGAAGCTATAACACATACTCTCTTGCATGTACAGCACACTGGTAGCCATGAACTGAAGGAACTGAATAATTCAAGAAAAACTGGTGATGCAAAAGCAGAAAGTCTGCAAAACTTGATATGCAACAGTTTTGTGGGGGTTATTCTGAGCAAAGCTCAACATGTTTCTAGTACCAGAAAAAAAGAGGAAATAAATTTCAGATTAACACTATAGCTGACAGAGGTTTCACAGGATTAGCAGCTTATTTCAGTCCTTCTTAGACTGTCAGTCATCTTTTCAACATTTTGTGGAAATATTTGGGGGTTTTCAAGAATACCTATTCAAGGCCTGTGCTGGAATTATGCATCTCCAGAACAGTTCATATATGTTTGAGCTGACAAGAAATTCTTCACCTGAAGACAAGCAAAGACAGATTTGAAGGGCATTCTCTTATGTCCTTGCATGTACTTAGACTGTGTGGGGTTTTCAAAAATAGTTTATACAGATATTAATTTTTTTTTTCATATATTGACGGCCACGGCTGCATCACTGAACAATCACTCAGCAATTTCAAGATCATCAAAAGCTCTTATACTTGCAAGTTAGCTCAGGACAGATTGCATTGTCCTAATGCTGTCTAATAAAACATTTTTCCTCAAGACTGATATAAAGAATTAAGTAAAAGATCAAATATAGGGCCTGGGTATTTCCTTTGCTCAAACAGACAGCCAGGGAGACCAAAAAGCTCTCAGTGATGATGACAGTGGAGCACAAAGGTATATGGGATCGTTACAGTTCTCTCTTGCTGAAAAGCAGCACGACTGAATCTGATATTATGAGGTGAACTTAGGGTCTGTGATGTTGAAGCTTTGAGAAAAATGACAAATACAGACAAATATAGCCACAGCCTGTAAAATCTATGAAAGACTGACAGCAAGAAAAGAGAAAAAGGAAGGACTAGCACAGGAAATAAATGACTTTTTGTAGTTTTTGTTAATGGGGAGCCAGAATGTAGACAAAGAAGGGAGCGGAGGTATTCTGTGCATATAAAATGGAGAAAATCATAGAATCATAGAATGTTTTGGGTTGGAAGGGACCCCTAGAGGTCATCTAGTCCAACCCGCCTGCAGTGAGCAGACACCGCTAACTAGATCAGGTTGCTCAGAGCCCTGTCCAACCTGGTCTTGAATGTTTCCGGGGATGGGGCCTCCACTGCCTCTCTGGGCAACCCATTAAAATACATGAGTTGCTCTGCTACCATGGGAAAGTTAAAGTGCTTAGAAATATAGAGCAAAATAAGGTTTAATCTCTACTTTTTTTCATCCTTTAGATTAGGATTGTAAGTACTTTTGCTTCCTTGTTCCACTATTTCTTTTTTCCTCCATCATGTTTTTCCAAGAATTTTACCTTTTAGCTGCCTAATTTGGATATTTTGGCCTCTGGACTAGGTTAAGGTCTGTTGGGACATTTCATCTGACCTAAGCCTTCTTCCGTCCATGGAACACTTGAATGCGTCTTGGCCTACCGGCAAACACTGCAGCTGTGTGTGCACCCTGGAGCCGGGGCTGGGAGGCCTCAGGCACACTCCTCATGCAAATGGCTGTCCTCATGGATCATGACCCTCACCTATCGTTTAAAAAAGCCAAGTGGCCTACTGACTGATTTGCTTGTAATACTCAGCAGTGCTGGCCTAACTTCCTTCTTGAGTTTGTCTATAGCTCTTAGTGATCGCCCGATTACTTTTCCCATTTCTGTTGTCCTTTTTTTTCCCCAAAACCCAAAGAAACACAATCTTCTTGCTTTTTGATTGAGAAATACATGGTTCATATGTTCCTCCCTGTGAAGATGATGTTGCCATGATGACAAATACCATCTAAGATCCGGGGCTCACTTATTCAAACATAACACAGCAACTTGCCCGTTTGTGCTGTATTTGAGAGGCAAAGAATACTTTTATTTCTGTCTTTCTTATATGTAGATGCATCTTTGACAGAAGAGTTCTTTCTATTTATAACTTCCCAGTTTTTATGATACTGACATTGCTTCTAGTTTCTTTGTAGGAATGCTTTATCAGAAGAAAACCTGTTTCTTCTCCAGGAAACAGCATTTCTAATTGACTGAGCTACAACAGTAAGGTCCTTCATTTGCAGAGCATTTTGCTCTGCACGCTTTTCATTCCATTCTAATAGTGATACCCTTGAAGGCAAACACAGAAGATTCCCCTGGTAGGTGGTGTTCCTCCCATCATGCACAGGCAGCTGCAGTTTCCAGCTGGCTTTCAAAAGTGCAGGCTGCTTAATGCTCCAGATCCCATTTAAACACTGACCAGTGTGTGCTCTGTGGGAAAACTTAGGGTTCAGTCTTTTTCTCTACCAGAAAGGATACTTGTACGAGAGTAAGGTAAAGACCCCTGTCCTCTAATGTGGCCTACGACCTCACTCAGGGGCTTCCTTTAATTGTCTCACCCATGACCCGGCTTCCTGCTCTGAATGACGAAAACCACATCCTCACTGCAGGCCCTTCTGGTTCTGAGCCAAAACCCTGCGTACAGAGAATGGACTGTAGTCAGGACTCATAGTCCTGTTTGTTGTTAAAGTATTGGATACAGTCATAAGACCTTGTTGCTTATTTATTTGCCAACTTTTATGCATTCTGGTTAATATTCTTCATGACAGGTATCAGCCCCTTATGTGTTTTTCTTAAAGCACAGCCAAAACAACTGTTCCATTTCTGAAGCTCTGACTGTGGAAAAAAATGTTGCTTTTCACTGCTGTCAAGGCTTTCTCTGGCAACTGAGAGCTTGGGACATTGCTGGGGATGACAACAGAGCCACACACTGAAAAAAGGCAAACTGAGCTGAATAGCTCCTCAGTCAGACAGCGTCCTTTATTCTCTGCAAAATATCACAGGTGATCTTGTAATTAAGTACTATGTCATACACACGAGGGAACCAAGTGAAAGCTTTGTATTCAGCTAACGTACAGCTTTAACTACTTTGAAAAAGTTCTTTTAACATAATTCTATGTAATATATAGTACATTTTTATTCAAATGACACATGCAGTTATTTTATTAAATCCTCATTAATTCTTTAAAATGCATATACTGAAGATCGTAAATTCTTATTTATTTTAGACTTAAAAGAAATTTAATAACCTAATTTTAAAAGTCACTAAAGACTTGCAGTTCTCAGGTAACGGGGAAAAAAATATGAACAGTCAATGCCCATCAGCTTCTCTTGTTTTCTATAAAAAAAAGATTATGTTTACATGGATAAGAAACACAATCATTATTGGATACTTCTAACTGCATATAGATGTAGCCTAGAGCACTAGAAGAAATTACTCTGCCTGGAGATGAGTTAAAGTTTGCTTTGAAGCCTAATATAAATTTCACAACTGAATCCTCCATGGAATTGGTTAAACAAAATCTCAGTACAAATAACTATTTATTTAGCTAAAGTTATCTTGATGCACAGAGAAATACACCTTCTGGTCTTCTAGCTGTCCAGTTGCAGGTGGCTTTGGACTACAAAATAAAAAAACACACTGAAGCCTTAATGATTAGTTAATAAATGTATATATCTATAATCCATCACATACATGCATACATTTTAAAATATAGTTTACTGTGTAGTGATTTCTGTTGTCAATTAAGTTAAAGATATCAAAAATTTAAATAATCCATTCAAATCTCAGATAACTGGGACCAAACGATGACCACCAAAGTCTGCAACTTCAGATCTTTGTAACTTTGGCTGAAAACTAGTTAGGTTCATTATTCGCAGCACATATATCTTATCCCTGTGAGTCCTCAATAATCAGAAATGCAAAGATGGCAGAAGCCTGGAATCCAATCCATTAATGATGATTAATATTCTTTCAAAGATGAAGGTTCTATTAATCTGAGAGGAACTAGCATAGGTTACAACCTGCCGATAAGCAACACTTCAGCTGCTTCTCTTCTTATCTACAGTGATTTCTAGATGAAGTTATTTAGATTACAATATCTAATTGTAATTTGTTGGATTTTACAACCTAGAGACTTTTTTTTTCAGTGGATCAAGATTACTCTCTGTTTTGGAGAATACAGCTCAACATTTCATATCAAGGCTAACATCTTTTTTCCTTAAACACAAGCCTGAAACGCTCTCTCAGGGTTTGCTTAGCAATGAGGACAGAAAGCCAGGAGTTAGGCAAGTGATTTTCTGCTTGAGGCAGTGCAAGCCCTTGTTAGTGAAATGTTCTAAGGGAACCTTCTCACAACCTGACTCCACTGGTTCACAGGCACTCGCAGACGCAAGGCCAGCTGTACGCCATTTGATCATGAGCGTACATTGCATGTGACTGGGGAAAAAATTCAAAGAGCTCTTTCAGTGAACATTGGGGCTAGAACTTTTATTATATAAATAGGCACCTGCTGCATAGAGCATATGCTGCTATTCCAGCATCTCTTCTGGGGGATCACTGATCTGGCCTCATACCTGGTGCTTCTAGCATGTATCTTCCTGGAAGGCACTGCCACTTTTTTAAACTTTACATGCTCCTTTCTCCCTCCTAAATGAGTTGACTCAACTTTTTCGTCCTGCTGCTGGAATATCTAATCCAAATTATAAAGGCAAAGATCCTGCAAATCATTTTGTGAAAATGATGGGAGCATTTCAGGTAAATATTTTAAAGACAGGAATATAATGAAAAACTTGGAACACTTCTGCTTACTTATATTTGACTCATTTCTTGTGCTATGGATATCATCGTAAAACCAATTGCCATATTGCTGCTTGTGTTGGTGTGTACAGCCTACCATATCAAGGCTTCTTTTAATTCTTCATAATTCATGGGCAATTTACCAGACAGGTCATATTATGACATCGATTATTTTGTGACTGCTACTTAGAAATACTTCAACCTGTGTATTATTAACTCAATCGACTATTTTGGCTCCTTATTATCACTATGGTCAGTTGAATCAACATTGCTAGTGGGAAAATGCATGATCATTAGCATCCCAAAATGCCTGCAGAATGTTTTAAAGTATTTTACCATGCATATAAAGTAACCATTTGTCTAAAATATTTAATTTGGTCCTGAACCATTGAACAACAGTCATAGATGAAAAACTGGGAAGTCAAAGGGCCACTCAGTAAATGAATGTTTCCTGCTTCTCTAAGGGACTGGGCTCCCTGAAATCTAGTGCAAATGGAGAATCTACCAGAAAAGTCAGTCTGTCACTCACAGAACATCTGCCTCAGGGACACTTCTTGCCTTGGCTACCCCTCTGCTCTATCATTGTCATGTCCAGGTGAGAATATGAGCAATCATTAGTTCAAAATTGGCTTTGCAAGATGCAGGCATGACATCATACTGTATTTTGTAATGCTGCACTTCTTTTGGCTTGGCACATCCATGGAAAAGAGTCGGCTCACCCTTTGCTCATTTTAGGGGATTTTTTTTTCTTGGATACCTTCCACTCTGTGAAACGGAAAGGGAGAATCATGTGTTCAGTTTTTTCAGTTTTCATAACAAAGATCTAAAGATACTTGAGACTGATGCTGCCTGAGACCTGTGCAGCAGCAGTCTCCCTCCAGAGCTCCATCTGGGTTATGGTTTCTGGTTTTCCAGGGCTGATTTCTCCAGTCAAAGCTGGGGACTGATCCCTGTGGCCTATAAACACCAGTGTTGTTCCCACACTATCTGGAGTCATTTCTGCCCTGCTCCAGGCAAACTCCCAAAGCCTCAGTTTGCTGTATGCCCGCTTACTAAGTAAGCAAGTGTCTCCCACTCAGCTACCCTCTACTTGGCAGGCAGCTAGAGACTAAAGGTGTCCACACCTTTTAAATCAAGAACCAGACTATCAGGAAACAGCCAGTAATCAAGAACCCATCAATTAGCAAACAGCTAACAGAAGCTCTTCACCACAGATGTCCCTCAAAAATACCAGAACCAACTAAAATTCTTATAAGAAAACATTTATTTAATTGCCACCAGGGTAAAGCAGTTTCATTATGTTTAAGCAGGAACTCACTTCTTAGTTCAAATATAGCAATAGGAAAGAGAGACGCAGAAGTAACATTATCTATATTTTATCTATGGAGATAGTGAATTCGGGAGTAACAAATGTATCATGTGTGCTCAGCTAACCTTCTGCTACTGCAGAACAATCACCAGTATGACCAGAAAAACATCACATGATGAAATACATTAGTGAAATTTATAACCGGCTTCTTCAGCAAAGTGCAGCTTGACCTTGCACTAACCTTGAAATTTTGTGAACAGGAGCAAACAGTCATTAAACTAGGAACAGCTTGCATAATATTTAAGTAGCAAATATTACCGTGAAATATAATTGAAGTATAAGGATTATGAACACAATCACATACTTTTGGTACTGCCAAAGGGTAAATGGGAGAATGTTTTTCTGGCTATTCACATAGGAGACAGCAGTCTTTAAGGGAAAGAACAGCAATCTCCCTAACATACTTACCGTCGACTAAGGATTTTGAAAAGAACCATTTTCATAGGTCGGTTTTCCAGAGATGTGAGCATGTGTGTGTGCAAATACCAGGTTTTGGGGGGGGATTTATTTTTGCACATATAAGCTGATCTGAACCTGTTGTGCATGCAAGCTTCACAACAGCATGCCAAGATACAGAAATTCTTACTAACCACCAGCCCAAGCTAACATTCATGCAGCCCATGGACACTAGGTAGCAGCATCTCTGAAAATAGGGTCTTATGAGCCTGAGGTGCTTGAAAGACTAGCTTGTAAATATTAAATCACAGTGTGATTCTTCAGTAATCTCATATAAACCAAATAATACTACATCAACATAAAACTGCAGTAATGCAGTAGCTAATTAAGCCCTTTGAATGATTAAGCTGCATTTATAGATCTTCTAACTCAAAGAGATCATACCTGGCAGATCAATGCCGATGTTAAATAAGTCCTTAGCCTCTGCAAAGATTGCCCACAAGGTCATTGAATTGTGATGGTGGAACATTTTAATGAGCTGAACACTTGACCTGTGGGAACAGGACCGACAACAATTCACTCAGATGAGGAAGTTCTGCATGTCTGAAAAATATCATGTAGTCTTTCTGGGCCTTGATTTCTCAATCAATAACATGGAAAAAATAATTCTGTAACACAAAAAAGTCACTCAAGTTAAGTAATAACACATGCAGAATGTGTTATTAAGGTTATAATTTGTTGTTACATTATTACACCAAGGATTTGTTTTACAATCATCCTCACCTTACAATATACTATGGTTAAACGAAATACTAGAAAATCAAAAGAATTATGTTACTGTTCAAGGCCCAAAAGCTGCTGAGGATATTTTTTTCATCCTTGCTGGAGTTTTTTAGGGGGCTCAGAACATGCTGTCCCCATCTACCTGTTTGACACACAACATGACAGTATTGTTTATTTTCTATTTTTCATCAATTGTAGGCGATAACTCTCCATGATACAAAATAACATATGTGGCCTTCATTCTTATGAAAAACAAATCCAGCTCTCTGAAAAAAGATACTGAAATCTTTGCCAGCCCAGGACAGTATCATTGGTGGGAATGTTTCACTAATATTTCAACCTGAATTGGAGGTACCTTCTCCAGATCATCAGTTCTAGCATATCCATCATCCATCTGCTAAAACCTATTAAAAAAAAAAATAATTTCATTTGCAACTTCCTTATTTGGACCCCTGACGTTTAGCTATAGAGCTGGGACCATTTTCTCACTTCACACAGGGTGTGTAACATCTGTTAGAAGATGACATCAAGAATGTCTTCTGTATCATGGATTAGTCTTGATCAGCTGCTTGATTTTCTTATTTCAAATGCTAGAGCTACCACGTTACCAAAATCTAGCTTTTGTGATTTTCTATAACTTCCTGATTTTCCCTAAATTTTCTATAATGTGGTTTACTGGGAGAAAAGCTTAGCTAACCATTCACACTTGAATTGAGAATTCAACATGATTGCCCTGTGAATGTGAGCCTGGAGGGAAGCAAAAATAGGGTTGCTACTTGGAAAGATGAAGTGATTGAATTCAGTGCCTGAGGCCACAAACCTCGTTTTTGTGACTGCTAATACGTAGTACTAACTGAAAGCCAACTTGTGAACTGGTTCACGCTTTTTTTTTTTTCTCTTTCTTTAAAAACTAACATTATACGTTCTACCTGGGAGATTTATTTCTACTATTGCAAAAAAAAAAAATGTCACCAACTTAAGCCTACAGTCTGGAAGATGATCAAATGACCTACTACTCACAAGAAGCTAGTGAAACAATATTTTGAAATTTTACCTAAAGTACTTCTCAATGCCATGCATATGCATTAAGGGCACATTGCTCAAACCCTTGAAATACTGTTTGGGATCCCATCACTAATGGTACATGGCTGAAGAAGTTCACAGAACCAAAGAGAAACTTCCATGTGCTCTCACCGTGAACATTGCTCAAAAATGTGTACTGCCTTGATACTGTCACAGCAACTCCTGTTATAGATGAACCTCTGAAAGCATTAGGTTAGAGATAAGCAAGGTCAGGGCATTCAAGTACCACTGAATTGTGCAGTGTTATCATTTACAGACATTGCTTTTTCAGTATTTCTAATAACTAATGTAGCCACCAAGCTCCTGCTAGCGATAACCTTATCACATACAAAAAAGTTCATCACAGGTTGTTCTATGATGCACCAGTGCTTTGTTCAAAAAGTGAATCTATCTCTGACTTTCAAAAGAGGTTGGCCACATCACAACAGCAATCCCACTTTGCCAGGCTTCAGCAGATTACTAGTGGCTAAATGCTGGGCTCAAGAATCTTGTATGAGTCACAGTTTGACAGTGGACACTTGGCAACACAGTAGGAGGTCTTCAATAAGACAGTTTCATAGACACTCCTACATAAATAGGTGTCATCTTCTTAAGTACCCACTATAAAACACGATAGATTTCATGAGCAATAATAGATCAGGCAGGCCTGGGCCATGGCAGAACGTTAAGTGTCTCAAACAAGAAACTGCCAAAAGTAAATATGCGCTCAACTATACTCAAAAGCTTTCTTGTTTTGTCATTTTCTGAAAAAATGTTGGAAAGAAAAGAAAAAAAGGCTTTATTTACTGCTCCAAATGAGCTGAGAACTGGTGGAGCAAAATTTAGCTCATTAAAGTATGGTTTCTCTTTTGATTTGGAAACCCCAAGAAGTTTCAGGGAGCTCAATTTATCATGTTTAAAGGCACAGGAGAGCTGGGATTTCATTTAGAATAGGAAACATTGTCTACTTTTAAAATATCTCTTAAACATAACCTTATTACCAGGGAACTCTGCCAGTTTTAGTCTTCTGGAGCTTGATGCAGTGATAGGCTAGTCCAGAAATTAAGAAAACTACCTACAAAAGAAGAAAATGTGAGTGATGAGCTAGGGATAGTTCAGTCATGAAACCTGTTTGCACCAATGTATTCCCGTGCTATTTTAAAAATAACCATCTGCTATGGAACTAGTGGATTTACAAGCTAGTGGAGAGGTGGTAATTTTATATCAGCAAGTAATATGAGCCTGTGCTGGGGGCACACAGTAGATTATAGGTAGGAAGAACCACTGGAAGCATGGAGCTGTTCCGAAACAGCCAGCTTTCCTTTACAAATACTGAGATGGAAAGCAGAGCCGTTTTTGTCCTTTAAAAAAAAAAAATCTCAGAAAACTCATGTCATATTGTTGATTCTGTTTGCTTTTATCTGAAAACAGAAATATCAAATACAAAGTTTATCAAAAGTAGGATCTTACTTCATTGCCCTCAGTACAATCCTCTTTTATGATCATGGCAGCTGTTCTACCATCACTATGGAGAAGTTTCATCTATTTCAGGAGCTGATTTTAATCTCTACATGAAGTATGGGTTAATAAGTGAATTATGGGATGGAATGATTGACACAGCCAGCAATATGGTATTAGAAAGTGGGATTTGAAAGCATTATTAAATACAGAATGCAATGACTAAGTGTGAGCATGATGATTAATAGTATAATGTATCAGAGAAGAATTGTTAGCATAGTAGGAAGGGAAAACCCTGCCCAGATTCTCAGCTGATGTAGACTGTCCAAACCCAAAGGAAATTAGGGGAGCTCTGAAAGTTTATGACAGCCAGAAATCCGTCCCCAGGAGAAATAGACTGAAATTAAGGAAAAAAATTAAACTTTAGCTAAATATCTGAATAAGAATCCTGACAGCATGATCTCTTAAATTGAGAAACAGTCTCCCAAGGGAAATACTGAAAGCTTTAAGCCTGGACATATTTGGAATTAGATTAGGCAAAGCATTTGAAAAAATATACCATGGGGACAAATTTGTACTGGAGGGGCGATGAATTAGACGGTCAAACAGGTCTTTTTCACACATTCTTTTAATTACTTAAAAGTGGCTGTATAAAGAAAAGAAAGAGCTTGGCAGTGGTTTTGCCTATATATTGTCCACTGGCCCCAAAACAGTGCTGAGTGGGTATCATACCCAGATGGTAACATTGCATTGCTGAGAACATGGCATATATCATCTTCAGCTGGATCTAATGTTTGTTATGAATAGCCTTTTTTCTGCATATAATTAAAAATAGTGAGAATTCAAAGCCATTAAATGAACATATTTCCATGGGTGTCAATGGGATTTGAAAGTTGGCCACAAAATACGTATTTTTTTGTTTGCCTACAATGGTGTTGTCATACAGGAGTTGTGTCAGGCATATATATATATAGAAGGCACGCTCATCTTAATGTATTACTGAGAATGACCCTTCTTTAAATTAAAAATGGAAGTCTAGGCTTTAAATGAGAGAAGTACAACAACCAGCCCCTAAAAGCCACTTTCATTTTCATATAAATATGTAACCATCATTTGTTTAACTCACACCAAGCCATCAAATTTTGTGGTGGGCTATAAACTTGTTGAGTCATTAGCCTGGATGCTTAATGGAGGAAAACTAAATTCCTGTTCCTGCATAATGACACTTATTCACTGTAGACATTTGCATCACTAGGAAACGATAAAACCTCATCCTTCATAATGAAGTTCTGAGCTGACAAAGAGGAAAATATAGTGTTGTGGGACAACTATGAATATAAAACAAGCTTAATAAAGAAGTAGTGACAAATTATATTATGCAAAATGCAATGCAATAAAAAAATGTTACTAACTCATTGGAAATGTCATAAATAATCTAAATAGTTTTTAACTGTCAAAGCCTTGAAAAATATACTCCTTAAAAAAATGAGGTACAGAATAGATGCCAGTTTAATTGCCATCATATTTTGACAAGCACGGAGAACCTTGTATCCAGCTTATTTGCTAAATTTAGCTCACTTGCCTAGGATGAAATGATGAGGGGAGCATTATTAGTCTGCTCTTCCAACTCATTGGTGCCCCATCAAAAACTACCTCTCTCAGCCATTTTAAAGTATTGTTGTTTCCTGTTTGAGATCAACATTTACAGTTTGCATTACAATCCCAGGCCAACCGATCCTTATAAAATAAAGAGAATCTCTGATGTGAATGTCTGGTAAAATCATGTACTGCCTTCTTAAAATCAATGTTCTTTTTGAGCAAATAAATATACTGTCTGCTATATCGGTGGGTCAGCAAGGGCATGAGATCCCATTAGGACAGCTCCTTGTATTACAAAAGACTGTCCAGTTTGTGTGTCCAAATGACTCACTTCCCACTCTTCCAAAAATTTCATTTTACAGAAAGGAAAAAGTCACTAGCATTTCAAGAATTGCTGGCAGCTCAAATATTAATGACTTTGATTCTATTTCTGCTGAAGTCTCAGTGATTCCAATAGTCCCAGTGACTTGAATAGAAGCAGCTTTGAGGCTTGCATAACCAGAAGCATTTCTATTCATGAAAACAGTTGCAAAATTAACTGCCAGTGTGATCAGATCCTCACTTCAATGGAGATTTCCCTGCTGACATAGGCACTTGTTTAATTATATGCTGCTCGTACTCTAAATGCAAAATGTTCAAGAGGCTTGAACCAGTTACTATATCTTCTAGCATATGAGGCTGGTAGGGACAAATGATACATTTAATATACTGCTAAGAGATCTGTGGAAAATCATATTCCCTTGAAAATATAAAATTTTACATGTTTTGTTAATGATTTTGATTTAGTTATTTTTTTATATGAATTACAGGTATCACAAGTTGGAAAACGTACTTTGGCTTTTAAATGTGAGACATTTTCTTCTGGAGAAAATCTATTTTAAACTTGGTGTCTGTTTTCCAGAGAAAATGGTACTCATGTCTTTATACAAACATAGAGGAGCTTCATTCTAGATCAATTACACATAAAAAGTCTGAGCTATTTTCAAAGGAACGTGGTGATTTTTACCCTGTAGTTGTTATTATAGTCAACAAGTCACTGTTTAATTTCTGAAACTCAAAACTCAAAGTAAGCAGGTTGGTTTTAACGTGCTTGTGAGCCTAGTCTGACTTTTTCTTTTACCCTTTTCACAGTTGGAACTAGCTGTACAAAATTTTCCATTATGCAACAGGATTTGGAGCTACTCCGTCTGCTATTTTCTCTTTGGTCATGTCCAATAACTGATGTTTCCAGTAACTCATTTAAATTGCCAGCTCTCCTGGGCAAGTAACCAGTCATTGTGATTATCTCTAAGGCCTGTAAATCTTCTCTTTAGTTTTAAAATGCTTCATTTAGCACATTTAAGGCACAAATAAGCATTTACAAAACAAAAATTAAGTGGTTTTTAAGCCTGAAATGTGGCTGCAGAGATTTTATCAGAGAAGAAGAGAATCCAAATTGGCCACAGTTTGGCTACTGGCAAATAAGGAAAACTTTCCTGCCCTGCTGTTTTAGTCTCTTAATAATATGGAGATGAACCAAGTGGTTGCTAGATTTTTCTAATCCATTTTATAACAATAACTTTCACTTCTATCTAGGGAGTCTCCATCCCTTCAGTGCCAAAAAAGCAAGTGATTCAGATCTGATAAGAACTGTGCTAGAGAACAGAAGGACTAATTGCATTTTCCCAGATCATACTCCTTAGACCTTTTGCAGAGGCTGTAATCAGCATAGGCTACAGACATACTCCATGGCCAAATAGCATACATGGTGGTATTTAGAAGGTTGTAAAGTCATCTTTCATAGCTGTTTCCTGGTCAAGGTTCTATCGTAAGGCTTGAAATGAGGAAAAAAACATGACAATATTTTCCAAAATGCCAAATGAAGGGACAGGAGACTAAACCACACCAAACTATCCTGTAACTTGTGAGATATACAGGACAAGACCTGCCTGATCGAGATCAAAAGCTTGAGGCTGGTTGTCCAAAGGCACAAAAGACTTCTTTTGCTGTTTGCAGGTCTCAATTTTTCCTCTTGCATTTTGATCTTGTGCAATTTACCAGTAGAAAGAACAATAAATTAAGAGAGTGATAAACCATTTAGTTAAGAGCACTCAGGCATTGCAGATTAGTGCTGGTTCAACAGATAGTTGGCTACTTTTGTGTGCTTAAACCTCCTACTTTCAGTACAGGTTCCACACTGACCCTCAAAACTTTTCCTCACTCAGTTCTGACTCTGTTCCCACAAAGACATTTTAATCTGTTGAATGGATGATTTCTGGCAGAAATAAATTAACATTTGTAGATGCCAAAAGTGGCAGTTCCAAAAATATATTTAAGAAGAGGCCTGGTTTGCTTTCACTTAACTCACTCTCGGCTGTGCTGCAGAGGGTCTCCCAGTCTGGCTTATTCCAGGACTTCAAGGTCATTTAGGAAGTTGTAGAAGCTGTTTCAGAGCTGCTTGTGTCAGAAATTTAAGTACCTTTTCACTATTTCAATTTCCTACTTTTTGTGCATCACAGAGGGTATTGGTTAGAGACCTAAATACTGGGGGTCTCCTTGTAGCTGGGAATATTTTGTGCTCACAGGTTCTGTGGCATCTGTCTCAAATTTTCTCCTTGGTACTGAAGGTTCATTGGACCCCTCCACAGTGGAAACAAGGGTAAGAACATCAGTGTGACTGCTACAGTTGTAGATTATTTTCTGGAAACCAGAGTCATCTGAAGAGGTCTTTTCTTTGCTTGCATTAACCTTTATGTCATGTTAATATTACATCATTATGTTATATAATTTGTTTGTGTTTCAGTCATCTGGAAAGGTCTATGGTGATGTTCCCCCATCCCAGAATGACAGAAATACAAATTGTACCAACTGTGCTGGCAAGAAAGTGTCAGATTTGTGTTTCTAGGAACACCCTGGGCTTAAGCCTTTACATCTGCTGATCATCCTCATCTCCCATTTCATTTTATAATTTACTGTGTCTTTACAGAATGTTTAATCTATATAAAGGCACAGATTTTATGCCAGAATTTGACATGTCAGTCTTTTCTGTATGCCTCTCCTTTTCCCTCATTTTAAAATTTACTTGATTTGGCTTTTCTCTTTATAGTGTCTATTTTTTCTGAAATGGGAAAAAACCACAAAATTAACCCATTAAAAAGAATAATTTCTAAATAAATCCTGCTAGGAAGGTAGTTACATTCTTTCGATCATTACTTGGTAGTAGCTCTACAGTTTGGTTCTAAGAGAGCTCTCTCAGTGTACAATGCCAATTCAAGGCTGTTTTTCTCTGAATAAGCACTGAAGTAGATCTCACTGGGTTTTATGCATTCGCTGGGTTCTATGCATTCCTTCTACCCTTCAGTTATGATTAGAAAGGCAGTAGTAATTTAGGCTGCTATGACTGTTATTCAAGCACACAGATTATCTTCACTTCTCTCTGGATGAATGTACATAATTGTTCTTCTCTTTGGCTGCACTTCTGGATTGCAGTTCTGTTGCTCACGAGTCATACTAAGCCAGTAAACCCATAACAGGGTGTGATGTCCGTGGTTCATTTTCATCCAGGCAAAAGAAACTACATAGACCAAGCCCAAAGAAATTCTCTAGGTTTAGGTTATTATTCTTTGTCCCCAAAATGCATAGAATTTAGAGAAGAAAATAAATAAAGGAAAAACATCTGTACAGGTACAACTTTGTAGTGCTACTCCTTGGCCTGATAAGTACCCTTTGCTTAGCTCAAGCACTCTTCAGTCTGTTGCTGAGTGAGAGAAGACTGCAGCACCTCCTTCACTTAGGGCTTGCCTTGTCAGGAACTGTGAGGCTTGCTGTTCCCTTAAGACTGGCATGTTGGGCTGTTCCCATAAGAGTGGCATGGCTTGAGCCTACCCTCCACTGGCACAAGACCATCTGGCAAACGTCACAGCATTAAGTGTATTAGATGTAGATATGAAGTGTACATGTGAGGCTTCAATGAACCACACACGCACACACACTCCTTTAGCATAGGCTTGTACAAACTTAATGGCTATGTATGCCTATACAACCAGTTGACACCAAAAAAAGAAGCCAAGAAACTGGCTTATAGCTCAAGTTTAAAGAAAAAGAAAAAAAGAATAACAACATTAAAAAAATCAGAGACGATATCTCCTTCCTTTTTCCCCAGGCTATATTCCAGTGGATCCTTTCATCCCTCTATGTCACAATGCACTCTATCATACTATGCACTGGTATGATTGCTAATAGATGTTTATGCACTGTACAGGCTTTATTTTACCATTTCTGTTCATGTTCATGAATTCAGATGTAACCCCTGAAATGTAGAATAGCCAGGTTAGTCAGTGTGGTACAATTCAGGTTCAATAGTATTTGCTAAACAATATGCAATCAAAGAGCATCAACAAAGTGTAATTGACATCACCCATTGCATCTCATCGAATCAAGAATTATCCTCTGATTGATGCAGAGTGATGTGCAATCACTTGTAATTGATTGGAATTCATTCAGTATAGAATGACATGTTGAGTAATTGCTACTGAGAACTAATGACTGTTTAAAACTAAGAGGACAGGCTTCAGCCAGTCCATATATTTTGGACTTCTTGGTTCCTTCAAACATTTATGAACATTATAGTTTTCATGTTACAGATTATTGTTTCTGTACACTGGACTTTAAATGTTGTGTATAGCCTAGCTTTATGAATTCATTAAAAATAGAAGTGTATTATATCTTGAGGTTAGTAAATGAAAAACCTAGATGAGATGTTATTCTAAATGCTTTGAATCTTGAACAATCAGACAGCATAAAATGTTGAGGCATGTCCATAGTAAAACCTTTTTTTGTGTACACAATGAATAAAGGTAGGATTTTCTAAGAGGTAGCGTACATTTAACACAAATATTTTATGCTTCGTTTTAGTAGAAAAAGAATTCACTGAAGTCGATGAGTTCACTCTTTCCTAAGGTAGTACTTTGAAGCACCCATAGTTTCAAGGAGAGTTTGGGAGGGACAGATACTCTAGATCAGCAATGTGGGCCAAATTCTCTTGTCAGTGTCTCTGGTGAATTGATGTTGTCTTCATATGACTTGTAGCACTCAAATCTCAACAGGTTTCAGACAACATATGGCAAAGTATTGAGCCAAAAGATAGAAACTGAATTTGTTTTTACTTCATTTTGCATAATATGCCATATATATTATCTCACTTACTTTTATTTTAGACCATAAATGGTTCGTAGCAAGCTTTTAATTAAGATACCTTTACTGTATGTGTACATGAAGCAATTTCACCACTCAATCTCACGTAGCAACTTCGCTGCATTTTTCTAATGTGTGTTTAGCCCCCCCACATAAATCAATCCAATACTGTCTTCTGTAGAGTCCTAATATATTCAGCACCCTATAATAATCTTACTATGCATGAAAATTTGAACAGAGAGATTTAATTTCTTTTCAATAGAACTAAGCCTTTGAAAATAGCACCCAACCAAACAGTAAAAATCCTGCATTCTTTATATTTATAAAAACTCCAAATCCACTCTGTTTGCAAGTGCTTCATCATCCGTCTTCTGAGCACAAGGTTTATAGAGGGCTGTTCACCCAAGACACACCGTCCTGACCAGAAAGCCCTGACAAATTCACAGATATCTTGCCTTTTTGCCATTTTCCCCATTGCAAGGCCAACATTCTCCTTTCTGTGTACAGGCAATGAACACACGGATTCTAAAAATCTCTAAAAATTTTGTAAAAACGTCAGCAGAAAAATTATGCTGCTCACAAGTTGGAGGCAATGCAGGGGCTGAGATCAAGGGATAACACTGATAAAGAGGTAAGACTGTCCTGCAATCTCATTCTGAATAGGTTTTACACATGTGAAGCCCTTCAAAACTTGCCTGAAACAGACAGGTTGAGTGGATCAGAGGAGGAATGTGAAGTTGAATGTCCAGAGAATGCACTTTGCTTCTTTGACTACCTCCTTTTCCTTCCATAGAGATAAGTGTGATGTGGGCTGAGACAGAAAACAAGGGGCCAAACTGATCAGTTCTGCCTTGAAAAGCAAACTCTAAGCTTTCCTAGAAAGGGACTCGCTTTCCTACACGTAGGACAAGGGTAGCTGGAGCACTAAGGAACAATGAGGAGGGGCAGGGGACACAGAGAGGTCTGCTTTGGAAGGTGTTTTTGGGGAGGTTCTTCACTTGTTTGAAGACTGGTGCAGGAAAAGAGCCTGCCAACAATTCCTGCACTTAACTGAGCTATAGACTAGTTAGCTGTACTGAGATGAAATTTATTGCAGTCTAGCAATTTTTTTGCAAGAAGAACAATTCTTCTTTAAAGAGCCAAAAGACATTTAAAATTATATTTTCACTCTATTTCTTACAGTACATGTCCAGTTTATGGGACCTGTGGTTTATTATTGCCAGTGACTTGATGACTAGTAGGTGCTAAATGGAGTTCTGTGTTTCTTAACATCACATTCTGATATTTTTGGCTACTACTGGGATTTTTAGTCAACTCACTCATGCAACATTTTTATCCATAGGTGGAGGTTTTTGTTTTTAAACTGAAGGATTAATGCTACTTGCTTTGAGATCTTTTGGAAAGTCTCCAGCATAAAGTAGTGGGGCCTTTATTGTAATTTATAAAGTCATGTGGAAAAGTTTGAGTCACAGCGGTACCAGGCCTCAGTAATTTGCAAAAACAACAACAAAAAACTATCATTTGTACTAGCATATAAATACATACAATTATTTTCTAGCTGATAGTGTATTGTATGCAACAGTATGGGCAGTAAGACACAATTTCTGCCACTTCATGAAGATGATAAGAAGGTACAGTAAATTTTTGTCTGTGTGAAGAGCTCCTTGTGTTCCTGAACACTGTGGTGTGTTTGCAATGTTTTATATGCTGTCCCAAAGGAGGATACATTAATCAAACCAAATGACTGTGACAGCTGTGAGATGTTCAAAAGTTTTATAAACTGGAGAGAAACAAGTGTTTGTAAGGAGCTGAGATTTTCAGTTCATCTGTGAATAGACCCTTTAAGGTTTTAGCAGAAGTTGTTCATTGGCACCTTTACTATCAAATATTTTCTCATGTTATGTGTAGCATCGTTTAATCCCTAATATCCTACTTGTGTAGAGCAGGCACCGGCTCTTACCTTGTTTCTCATTAGTGTCAGCTCCATGGAGCATCAGCTCTGGATGGGTTCTACTTGTAATTACTTCTAAAGTAATGCTGCCTATTAGAATACTTCAATGGTCTATACTAGATAGGTACATTTTTCTAAATATAAATCTCTGAAAGTGCTACAAGAAGGGATGTTTTGGGTTTCGTTTATTACAAATGGTGTGACAGCATCAGTGGACAAGGGAAAACCAATGGATGTCATCTATCTGGACTTCTGAAAAGCCTTTGACACGGTCCCCTACAACATCTTTCTCTCTAAATTGGAGAGCTATGGATTTGATGGGTGGACTGTTCGGTGGATAAGGAACTGGCTGGATGGCCGCATCCAGAGGGTAGTGGTCAATGGCTCGATGTCCGGATGGAGACCGGTGACGAGTGGTGTCCCTCAGGGGTCCGTACTGGGACCAATGCTGTTTAATATATTCATCAATGACTTAGACAGCGAGATCGAATGCACCCTCAGCAAGTTTGCAGATGACACCAAACTGAGTGGTGCGGTTGACACACCAGAAGGACAGGATGTCATCCAGAGAGACCTGGACAGGCTGGAGAGGTGGGCCTGTGTGAACATCATGAGGTTCAACAAGGCCAGGTGCAAGGTCCTGCACCTGGGTTGGGGTAACCCCCAGTATCAGTGCAGGCTGGGGGAAGAAAGGATCGAGAGCAGCCCTGTCGAGAGGGACTTGGGCGTGCTGGTGGATGAAAAGCTGGACATGAGCCGGCAATGTGCACTGGCAGCCCAGAAGGCCAACCGTACTCTGGGCTGCATCAGGAGAAGCGTGGCCAGCAGGTCGAGGGAGGTGATTCTGCCCCTCTACTCTGCTCTGGTGAGACTTCACCTAGAGTACTGCGTCCAGCTCTGGAGCCCTCAGCACAAGAAGGACATAGAACTGTTGGAGTGGGTCCAGAGGAGGGCTATTAAAATGATCCGAGGGCTAGAGCACCTCTCCTATGAGGACAGGCTGAGAGAGTTGGGCTTGTTCAGCCTGGAGAAGAGAAGGCTGCGGGGAGACCTGATTACGGCCTTTCAGTATCTAAAGGGGGCCTATAGGAAAGATGGGGAAAATCTTTTTAGTAGGGCCAGCTGTGGCAGGACAAGGGGTAATGGTTTTAAACTGAAGCAGGGTAGGTTTAGACTGGATATAAGGAGGAAATTCTTTACAACGAGGGTGGTGAAACACTGGAACGGGTTGCCCAGAGAGGTAGTGGAGGCCCCATCCCTGGGAACATTCAAGGCCAGGTTGGACGGGGCTCTGAGGAACCTGATCTAGTTAGTGGTGTCCCTGCTCACTGCAGGGGGCTTAGACTAGATGACCTCTAGGGGTCCCTTCCAACCCAAAACATTCTATGATTCTATGATTCTATGATTCTTTGTATGCATGGATGTCTGAGCACTTTTTAAAAAATATTCTCTCGGTTGATTTGATTTAAAAGCTTACACAGCTTCAAGAACAGAATGGATGAATTTAGGCTTATTAGATATATGTTATAAATAACACTGAGCTCTGAAAGCCCTAAGTTTAAGAAGGTTGAAGTGTGTTAGTGAATCATATCTGCCTACACCACTCTTACTTTCTTTCCTAAATTGGAAACAGGATGTGGGACTACATGGACTTTTGACCTGATCTACTCTGCCCAATCCCATGTGTATTTAGACGATCTTCTGATCTCCAACAACCCACTAGTTTTATACACCACAGAAACACTGTTCCTTTTACTTTTCTTACTATATCAAAATTAATGAGATGTAAAGCAAGAAAAGGCTTTAGGGGAATGGGTCAGGATATGTGAGGAGAGCATGGACAAAGAAGTATTTGTGTACATAAAAGTACATAGAAATATTTGTAATACACAGTCAGAAAGGATTTTTTTTCTAAAGATCTTCCATACTGGCAATCCAAAGAGAAGAAAGAAGAAAGGAGAAAGAAGCATAACAGACTAGTAGTACTAAAACCAGATTATTACCATCAGTCTCCTTCATTCTCTAGAAATCTCTGAGAAGTCTTTGGGCATTCTAAATTCCACTAGTTTTCTATACTGCAGGTAGATAAGAAAAGAGTATCTGTAATGTGGTAAATTTGCATCTTGCTATGGCCATATACTTCTCCTTTTTTAGGATTAAGATAGTGCTATACAGGAGGCATCTGCCCGAATCAGAAAGTATGCTAACATTAGCAGAATGTTAAGTCAATGCAATATACTAAAAAACCCCAGCTTCAAACCGTCAGTACCTGTTGTTACTTCCTGCTGTGTCATTTCTCTCTCTGTACATTATGACTGCATTTTGAAGGACTGAGTGGATAAATGGCCAACATGCAATTCCCATAGATCCAAACCACCTTAAGAAGAATTTCCCTCCAGCACAAGAGGTTCTCCCACACTGTAGAGCTAATTCTAGTTGCAACAGAAACCATTTTGGTTGGAGGCAAGGACACTGAGAGTCTTTGCTAAATGCATATGTAGTACACAGATATAGCAGGCATAGGCGGCCTTAAGTGGTTTAGGACCTTACACTACTGCACTTGCTCACTGAATCACCCTGTCATGGGATGAAGCCTACTCTGAAAATGGTGCCCCCAGATATGTGACCCCAACTAATCCGGCCCAGCTCCAGTCAACTGTATTAGTTTTAGATGAGTTAGAAATACAGTAGCAGTAGACAAAATTTTACTTAGCAACTATTGCTGAGTTCACAGCTTTTGCATCACATTTGGGGCAGGAGGCCAGAGGGTGAGAGAAAAGACAGTGGCAACTGCTGCTTGGTCTCAAGTATGGAGAAAGTCAAAGCGATTGGTGCAAGGCTACATGGTTAGCAAGACCATTGGTGGCCGGGGACAACAACATAATTTAGAAGGAAAAAAACAGCTAAAAAAAAGTCCCTTGTTGGGGGAATCCTACACATAAATATCCAAGACCATATGGAAACTAGAGACAAGGAGACATGGACACATGTACAAGGCAATCAGTAGGCCATGGACCTGGCATGTCGACCAGTTGGGGAGAGGGTTCTGCTCCCACAGATCCCTGCTGTGCTGGTCTAAACTGGGCAGAGGGGCTGAAGCCCTGATTTATGTGGGCATGCAGTACATGTTGTAGAATAAAAATTGCCATCCATCTGCTATACTTGTCCTGCTAAGTGAAAACATTTTCAATTATGTGTCCCTGGGTGGATTCCTTGGGTGTCCTCTGGGTGCATTCCTGAACCCATCCCACCCCTCTGAATTTCCTTGTGACAATCCTGTATCAAACAAATCACTGCCCAGGTGCTCTCTTATTCACTGGGGATGTGGGGTCTTGTTGGATGTTTCTTCTCATTTTTTCTTTCTCTCTTTTTGTTTCTGCTTCATAATTTTAGTGGTTTGCTGTTTATGCATTAACTCTGTTTGCTTCCACATGTTGCTGATGTACAGTTGGCCTTGCCAGGAGATATATATATTTGGTAAGATGGAGAATTCATCCTGGTTTTAGATCAAAACTTTATATCAGTCAGCAGTTTTATATCAACAAGTTAGTTCTGTATTCAGGAATTTTATATGTCAGCAAAAAAAAATTTACATCTGCAATTCTCAGGAAAAAAAATACAGTTTATGCTATAGAAGGATGAGTGATGAAGAAGCCCCTTTCTTTGTGTGAGTTGGCAAGGTACTTCTTGAAGCAGATAAGATGGCTACAGCTTATGCACTTCATGCTGGAAAAAGAAGAGAAACAGAACTGGGGGAGGGACGGACCTCTGATCAACTACAGATGTTATTGGTTGCCTTTCAGGAGGAAAAAAAAAGAAAGAAAAGAACTCTGGCATTATTTTAACTTGATTTTTATCTTTGCTAAACCATGAATGATGATATAACAATTCCGTGTGGGCACACTAAGCAGTAATCGTTATGAAATAGGTTAAAGGAAGGTACCGTATTAAAAGAAAAAAATGTCATTTTATGTTACCAAAAAAAATTCATCATCCAGAGACAATATACACATTTAAATATTTTTAAATATAATGCTAATTTCTAATCTTAAACTCAATTACTGTTTTTCCTCTGGTTCAGATCAAGGCTGAAAACAGACTTTCTTCAAAGTGTGTTTGAAGTTCCCAGAAAAGTTGACTCCACTGACATTTTGTGTTCAGATTTTTATAGTAATTATCATAAGATATCTGAAGTTGTTTCTAGTTGTAACATATCTATTTTCTGACAAAACCAGATGCTTAGCATTTCAATTATTTTCCCTCATCTTGGTTAGCTGTTATTATTTTTTCTTCATTGTTCCTCAACTTTCTAAAGATTTTAAGTTCAAAGTGAAAAGTTTGTTCCCCAGGAACGTGCAAAATATCTAATCTTTCATTTATCAAATATAATAGAAGAAAAGATCTCAGAAAATTACTCTAATTATGAGCTTCTTGGAGTGCACTAGGCACAGTCTCTGAAATACATGTACAATAAGCTTGTGTGTAGTTAAGAGAGGCAGTCAAGATTTATAAGCCTGCAAGTCTAGTGCAGTTTGGTTAAGTGAGAACATTGTGCCAAAAATGAAGTTGAAAAGAAAACTACCCCTGTTTGTTCAAGGCTATAATATGAACGTTCACCAGGAAGGAAAGCACTTTTTAGTCTGCTTGCTCTACTGTATATGCAAAATTAATTAGTTTCAGAAAAGTATTTTTCTTAGCTGGCATTTCTGATGTTCCAGCAGACAATTGTATATAAACAAAAAGATTTTTCTGAAGACCAAAAAAATAGTATAACCATGACAGATCAGTTATTCTAGAACATGGCCAATTATACTGCTGATAATATTCCATGTTTGTTGTTGTTGTCCATAGTTCTAAAGCAAACTGCATGCTGCAAAAACATCTAGCCTTTAAACTACATCAATCCAATCCAGTTTTATTCTTACCACTATATTGGCCCAGTCCTGGCCGTCGAATATATCGAAGTCTTCTGACAAAAGGCCCTATATGGCTGTTGATACCATACGTAAATTAAGTCATCCCAAGCAAACAAGCAGAGCTGACCTGCACAAAGCTTCAAGGCTTACCTACCTACCATATTTTCTGGCTCAGAGCATGGCTGACATACGATGCGTAACATCATCATTAACAGGGAAATTTCTGGTTCTCAGGTGGGTTTCTGTTTCTAAACAGATTAGAGAAAGTGAAGTTATAATGGAGACATATAACAACAGAGTATAACAGTGTCATCAACTGCAGTGTATTGACAGATTTTGCTTCAAGCTATTCCTTGAAGAGCAAGTTTTCTCCCAAGCAGCATACATTTGTGATCATGTAGGCGAAGAAGCAGAAGAGCAATTTTGGGAGCTAGACATCTTGCTGTGGTTCTCCCTGTCTCACTAAGGAAGTTGACAGGGAGGCATAATTTCACAAAGCTTTCCTGTTTACAGGCAATGTTTTATCCCTGCTGAAGTACGCTTAGGGTATGAGTACACTTCACTCTAGCTTAACGCTCAGCATTGCCCACTGTTAATGCACTGTAAGTAGGCAATAAATTTGTTGATATGCTTGGCTAAAAAACCATAAAAAATCTTTTCGGAGTTTTGTGCTATGAGGGAAGTAAAAGTAGATATACCAGGGTCGACTGCTGTGTTTCTCATAGTTCCTTGTCATACATTCCCTCTCTGAATAGCAAAAAGTTAGGTTTTGCTTCATAGTCTTTCTCAGCATATAACTTCCTTTACACGTGTGCCACTGTTGCAATGCAGTTCAGTCCAGACTAGTTAAACTAAATGGAAAATCCCCACCATGAAATATGCTGCTGTCTGGAAGGTGAGACATAGCAGAGCTGGCTTTATTTGCCACTCCGCGTTATCACAGCACTAACAGAAGCACTGCTGAAGCCTGGGGTAAGCAGCAAACAGAGGACAGCTGCAGATTGTGTTTACTTTGATGGAACTTCTTATACTATAGTTTTCCGATGCAGGAACTTCAAGGCGAGCTCCTCTTGTGTATCCATGAACATCCACTGACAAATCCGTGAATGCCAAGTTGCTATCAAGGAAATTCTGGAGCCTCTACTAGCCAGTTCTGGTCTGTCAATAAGTGTAACTGCATTTTACAGCATGTGCTTATCCATTTTCTTTCTTTATTTTAGGTAATTTTGTGTAGCATAAATTATTTTATCTACCTGTTCTACATGACCTAATTCTTCAAGGCATGGACTGTACTATGTTTGTTTGCACATCACTGAGCCCTCAGTCCTCTCTAGGTTTGTTAGACAATAATAATTATCATCGATCACCATAAAGAGTGTATGAAGCCATCATTCTAACTAAGAACATAAATACTTCAGGCAGAGAACACCCAACCCAACAACTGTTCAACAAGGAGGCTTTTAATGAGGTTGAATATATAAATATCCTTCCCCAAAGTTTATGCTCTGTCCCTTCATTCCAAAGTCTTGCACTGGAAACAGTCAACAGTGCTAATTATGTGGGCAGCATCTGATGGGAGAACAAACATCACTGCATGTTCAAAGGAAACATCAGCCTCACAGGTCCTCTCTGTGGTGCTTTATTTTCTACTTTATTTTACCTCTAACAAAACACCTGCTTTTTGGCTGAAAAAGTCTTGAAAATAGTATTGGGTATAAAGGCAGTTTCTTTCCCATTTTTTTTGAAGCTAGCAATAAGGCAGAGTTAGGGATGGTTTCATAAAAGGCTAGTGTTAGAGGAACTTGAAAGGAATTTGATACATGAAATAGGTATGTGGCATAGAGTTGTCAGAGTCACAGACTGTTTGATCTCTGACTCCCCATGGGCATTATAATTTGGTTTTATTTTGGGCACCATCAAAGATCCATGGAAATTCTGAGCTTCACATTATAAACATGAAAGTAGCCATAATTCTTGGTTTATTACAACTTTAAAAATTTGTTTATAGGGAAAGAATGGAAAGTTTATTAAAAATGTCCTCTTGATGCAATGGCTGGCATGTTGGAAATGCTATTAGTCAAAGAATGAATAATGATCAGTAAAAGTACTGCTCAAGACTAATGGAAACGTACTCTATGCAATAATATTTATACTTAACATTATACTGCCTGTCACTTGTATAGAAATGACTGTGGTAAAGAGTTTCTTTCAGAATGAACTTTATTCCTTTCTCAAGACAGAGAAAATGTAGGCATGGCCCAAGCTTAAAAGTCCCTGGTGGATAACTGATTTAGGCAAGCCTTCATGTGTTCACATACAGGAGATTTTTTGATTAAATCTGCTGCAAGGCTCTTGAACATCTAAGAGAAAGTTACTTAAGCTCCCTGTGGGGAAGGGAAGCTGGGAGCATTTTCTTGTTCCCAGGTGTACATATATGCATGTGATTGTGGACCGTGACAGTATTTTGATTTAATATTGAAATGAAATATAGGTGCACAGCACTGCTCCCTCCTCTCTGTCCTCACGCCACAGCATACTCCAACAAGTCCTGAATCTGTTGTCTTATTACTTTTCCTAATCCCCTTTTCATCCTGCTGGCACTTTCTGTTCCCACAACCTTCTCTAGTAGTAAATTCCACACCTCCTGTATAAGGAAGGTCTTTTATAAACTGCTTTAAATAGATCTGCTAGTTTAATCATGTTCTCTTGTTCTCCTATTGCAGGACTTCAAGAGCAACAGTTCCACATTCAGCTTATCCACTGCTTTCATGATTCATATCCCTCCATCTTGCCTTCAAACTGAAGAGCCCTGGCCTCTGTGCGCAAAGGGAGCTGCTCTGCACCCTTGGTCATTTTATTTGCCACCTTCTGTACCTTCTTAAAGTCTGCTTCCTCCCTGAGATGCCAGAACCAGAAGTGCACATTGAACTGATGATATGAGCTCATCAAATACGGTAGCAAAATTTTGTTCTTCTCAAGATCCTTCTGGATGATGTTAAACAGTTTGCCTGCCCATTAAGCCAATGATTTCAGGGACCTGTCAGTGATGACTATGAGATCTCTTTCCCAATTTGCACTTCTGAGTACTGCACTGTGGTAGGAATGGTTTGCATTATTTTCCCTAGGTGTTTTTATCTACATTGAAGATCATCTGCTGTGGTGTTGCTCACTCAGTCAGTTTTATAAACTCATTCTGGAATTTCTTGGCATTGTCACGACACCTGGCTTCCTAGAAGAGCTTCAGCTCATCTGGGAACTTAAGAGATTTCACATTCACACACCCTTTCCTTCAGGTGCCTTGGGGAAAATGATGAAAGGTAAAAACTGTGGTGGCACTGATCCTGAACGGACCCCACTTGACTCTTCTACATCCTGGAAAGTGACAGTAAGTCCTCCCTTATGCTTCCTGTCCTTCTATCTCAAGTTTTTTTGTTGTCATTTGTAACCTTATTTCTTAAATAGCCTTTGGCAATTAATTTTTGTCAAAGGTATTTTGAAAATCCAGGCACATTACTTCCCCTGAGTGCCCTTTATCTGTGTGCTTACTGACATCCTTACAGATCTCCAGCACATCAGGGAGACAGGATTTCCCCTCATGGAAGCCAAAGAGATTCTTGCCCAGATGACCGTGTCTGGCCTGCTCAGTGATCCTCTTCTTTAATATAGATTCCATCAATCCCTTTTTTTTAATATATACTCCGCCATCTTCCCTAAGGTGGATACCACTGAAGTTTGTAGTTTCCAGGGTCCCTTCCTGGGCCCTCATTCCATAAGGAACTTATGTTGGCCATCCACCTGCCACCTGGCACAGGGGCTCTTTGTAACCCTATGGTCATGCACCTGGGGTGGCACTTCTGCAATTTCACACAGAGGTCAAACTTGCATGAATGCTACCTGGACTGGGTGACTTATTGACTTTCAGCTTATCCATTTGGTCTGGCACTTGAGTTATATTTATTTCAGATGGATCTACCTTCTCTGACTTACCTGCTGCAAAGAACATTTCCAATTTGGAGTTGCCTTCATCAAGGAATTCACTGAGTTTTCTGCTGTGGTTTTTGCTAGCCTTGAGTGCTGCTTTTACACACTTGTCATCAATATTCCCACCAATTCCACAGTGTCTGAAGTATTTAAAGAACTTTTTGTTATCAGTTTGAAAATCCTTTGCAAGGTATACTTCAAATTACTTTTAGACCTCTCAATTTCCTGCTTATGTATAACCTATCATTTTCTTATGGGGTTTGACTCATTTTGGCAAGCTTTCCATTTTCTAAATGTTAAGCTTTTCCCTGTGATAGCCTTCTAAGCTTTGCCCCTGATCACATGGCAGCTTTTTTTGGGATGCTTTTCTTTCTTTTTTGAGTGGTGGCATGCATTTTACCCTTTTTCCACTACAATATTTTTTATGGCTCCAGGCCGGTTTAAGTGTCTTGCTTTTTGGAATGTTCCTTTTTGGATTTGGGGTTTTTATGTTTTTGGGTTTTTTTGTTTTTAATTTGGGGTGTATGTGTGTTTGGTTTTTACTAATTTTCTCTTTCTTGAAATTGCATAGCCACATGCTGGATTTATTTAGCCTGCTTTCTACCTTGCAATGTTAAACCTAATTTTATTGTGGTTGCTATTACAGAAAGGTTATCCCACTAGTACGTTTTGAGCTATGTTGTGTGCACTACTGGTGGCCAAATTCAGAACAGCATCTTTTCTTGGATTCTAAGACTTATATTTCTTGGGAGTAGCCACTTACTAGATTCAAAAATGTTATCTCTACATCTCATCCTAATGAGGCATTGATCCAATCAATATTTGCGTAATTGAAATTTTCCACAATTAATACCTGATCTCGTACCTGTTCTAATATCACTCAAGATATTCCATATAGGTCATAGTGCCACCTGTTAAGCTCTACACAAAAAGGGTGACTTCCACACTTATAGACAGGTAGAAATGTAAGTGCTTTCCTGTGCTGCGGCCAAGGACAGCCTATCACCTGTTTAAAGATTTTAACCCAAGAAATAAAATTCTTTTCTTTAAAGACACCAGTCTGGGATTTTTTGTAGTTGAAATACGTTCTGGTAGTAGATCATGTTTTGTGGTATTATTAATTATGCATTTTCAGTGAAGGATAAAGGCTTGCACATTGTTTGAAATTGCCAAAATACGTTGTCATTTTTTTACTTCCTTAGCATATAGAAACAATTCATTATTTAGAGGTCTGAGTTGACATGCTTTCAGAATACTTCTGAAACTGAATTCTCCATCTCTTTTGTGTTATAGTAAGCCTTTTGTCATAAGGGTTGTAAACAGGATATATTATCTTTCACTATTAAAACTCAAATTCTCACTTTACCCTTTGTATTTCCTAATTACATGAGGAGGATGGCTTTTTATCAAAGTGCTTTATTTAGGAATAAAGTTTTTTGTGTGGCATCAGTGGGCAGGTTGTATTGTTCCTGATGTCAGGCAGAAACAAATTAGCTTCCAATTTGGTCTCATTCTTGTCAACATGAGATTTACTTAGTCAACATGTCTAGAATCAGAACAAAAATAAGTCTCCATGGGCTTGAGTAATTTAATACCTGAAACACAGGACTGCACTTTTAGTGGCTCTTAACATCCTGCAGCTGTTGTTTACATGTTCAGGATGTAGAGGAAGCCACTAGAGGAGACAGAGAGATGACTCCAATTCTAGGATCTGTGGTTTCGAATGTAACCACCTCTACCACCATTTCATCAGATCTTCTGGGTGCTACAGCTAGATTTATTTTCACCCTGAGTGAAAAGGGTGGAGGATTTGGATTTAGGTGAGCTACCTGAAACATATTCTACTCATGCCTAAGATGGGCTTGTTAAGCTGGTATGCAGTGAAATCAGAGGACATTTCTCTCCCATGATTTGAAGAAGCTTGTCTATCTGCATCCCCTTTACTTCCTGAGGAGCTTGTTAACTTCTCTGTATCTTTCTGATTGTCATTGTGGTGACAGTCTCAAAGTATATCATCTCGACTTGGCAGGAAGATTTTAATTCATTGGATTTAATGCCTTTTCAATTCAGGAATGGACAAAATAACCTACAGAGAGAAGTGCCTTTTGGCAAAACCAAGAGAAAACTTTGGTACACATGACTTCATAGCTGTTGCTCAGCAGTATAAGCAATGACTGCTCCCTTGCTCTGCAGCCACCTGGTGTGGCACCACATGCTTCCTTATGCTTAGTTGTCTTCCTTCCCAAACAGGGCAGCTTCATCCAAAGAGACTGTGCAGCCACCAAGGCAGAGCACAGACCTGTGGCACTGCACAAAACACCCTCTTGGGGAGTAGGAGTCGGCACAGTCCAAAAACATGCCAGGAAGTATGCTGACAATCAAACACTTGGGAAAACTGTCAGATGGTGGTTGAGACAGCGTCCACTGCTTCACTGTGACTGAACAGCCTTCACCATGTTTTATCTACGGGTGTAGGCCTTGTTTGGTGGTACACCAAAGAGGAAAATCCCAGCTTGCCTGCGAGGCCCATGAACTCCTCATTAAATTTTAAGAGGCAAGATCCAGTTGTTTTGTCCTTCACATCCTTAATGCATCCTTGTTACTTGAGTAATTGTCATGATCCTTGTATGGCAGAGATTATGCTATGGTGATTGGAATAATTCAAGTTTCTGGTGTCTCTGTGAAGCTATGAAAGAAACATAGCTGTAAAGGCATTTTCTCAACCATTGTGCTGAGTTCATGCTTTTGAAACTTAATTTGCTGCTTATTTGTCGGAGTTCTACAGTGTTGTGAGACCCCTTTGGCTGTGTAGGTTTTTCCTAAAAAAGTATAGCTTGAACTGGGACCTGGGATGGGTGAGAAAGAATAAGTTACTTCTGAAATTTGAGATTTTCTGTGTAGTCATTTTCTAGAAAATTATGCAGGATAATATATTTTTAAGGAGAGTTGTGGTGCCTACAATGTTAGATGTATGCCATTTATAAAGGAAATAACCAAGCTATTTAAAAAAAAAAACTTTTAGGAGGTGAAACATTTTCTCCCTGTGTCTGAAAGACTGTTTTCACCTCATTCAGGCAGATGTAGATAAATCACGTGTCTGATCACTCAGCTCTATTTGACCAGTAAGAGCTTTAAGTGATTTTCTGGATAACTCAAAATGTTCTAGTAGAGATTGGAAGCTGAGAAAAACCAATCACACTTCCTAAGGTAAGTGGGAAAATAACCATAGAAACAAAACAAACAAATATAAAACCCTATGAATAGTATTACTACACAGGGAAGAATCTTGATGAAGTGTGAAGTATGATACAGGGCAGCTTGCTTGGGGTTTTACTGGTATGACTGGTATGCCTCTTAATTTATTAGCCAGGAGTAAAAATAAAAAACCTCTGAGGTGAACTACAGGGAATTCAAGTCACACTTTAAATATAGTCACTGAAATAAGGATTTAATTTAAAAGTGTTAAAAGTGACCAGGATTTAGAAAAAAAAAAAATGTTTCAAGAATCTCTCTAATGAATTTTATCACCTATTTAATTAGATACCTAGGCATATAGTAAATATTTATTGAAACTCAGTGGATACATTATTTGACAAACAATATTTTGTATAACTAAATATGTCACCCTATGTTTAATTGCTAAGTCCGTATCACTATATGTGACAAGGGAAGACTTTCCAGCCAGTTACTCAGGGAAGTTAGAGAAAATTAAAACTTTTACAATAACATACTCATACATGCAGATAAATATACACATGCACATATGGCCAAAATTTATGACAGTGTCCAATGATTTTGCATGTCTCAATTTTTGCAATACGCTAAAAATTGACCTCATTTCACAGGATAAATATTTAGTATATTCAAAGCCTCTTTCAGAAGTCTTACAACAGGTATTCTGAAATGTGTATGGCCAGCTTACCATACTGTGTGTTTTTTAATCTTGATAATAATCTGTTTATTTTGCTGAAGACTCAGTTCAAGGTCAAGCCACAAGTCCAAGAAATAAGCAGTGGAATATTTTAAGAAAAATGAGTACAGAAAGTAAATGATATCTGTTTCCTGAAGAGAATCTGGTACTTGAAAGGTGGTAGATAAATGCCCTAAAATCCCGAATCATCAGTAATATAAACAGATTGAGGACAAGTATTGCTATTTCACATTTTCCTCTTTTTTGCAGACTCAACCTTGACCATTACTATCTGCAGCTCTGCATATTTAATCATCTTCTGACTTGTGCAATTGCAGCAAAGGCATCACGTTTGAAGTAGAAACTGACCCGCTGGGAATTGGACCAGAAACTTCTCAAAGACAAAGTGACACAATTACTCAACCACTGCCATTGCCTGGGATAAATACTTTTAAAGTATTTTTAATTTCAGCTGCTGATGGAAAAAAATCCTGATTATGAAAATTCTCAATTCTTTCTGGTTTTGGTTTTACCAACTTAAAGTAAAATAAAGGAAACTATCATTATCTGTTCTGACAGTTTCAATGTTAACTATAGGGACGTACTAAACATGCTTTAATGGAAGGCTACTAAAATGGCAAATTCCAATCCAGACATGCATTACTAGCAAATTTGATCTGGACTTTGCCATCGTCCTAGCCTGCCTCTTCAGAGGAACTCAGGAGCCATCCACCTGCCCCCTCCTTCAGTCAGCTGTAAATACCACATACAGTGCTTGGCTACCTGGCAAAAGGAATGAGCAGGACACTGCTTTCTGCTCAGTGAGACTTGACAAAAAAATAACTGATTCACCTTGCCTCTGAAAAATATGTCCCGTTTTAATGTCCTCTCGAGGGCTAGGTGCCCACCAAACTCAACACACTACTCCTGTAGGTTTGGTTGGGCATTGTGTCAGAGGTAGATGCCAAAATGCTTTCATAAGCCTTTTAACCACTGCTTTAGGTCAATTGCAAACTCGTCAAATATTCAGATTTTTCATCCTTTCTCTCTGGGTCTTAATTTTTTGCCAGCATTGGAGAAAAATGAGCAAAAGATCACTGTAGAGCAACAGATCATTAAGAGCAGAAACAGTTTAGGAGTGTCATACAGTTCACAGAAGCCCAGTGAAGGCTGCTCAAGAGAATTCGCAGACATTATGGAAAACACAGCATCTGTCTTAGCACCCTTTAGGGAAAAAGAAGATCCTGCAGATATTGCAGCAATATTTAGAGAAATAAAATGGACCTGGACAGTCATTCTTCACAGCATGGGAGAGACTTAAATGAAAGGGAGATGCAATGGATGCCAAATTGGATAAATTAACCAAACGTGTGCATGCAACAGAGGAAGGAATAAGCAACTCTGAAGAAAGGGAAGCTGAAACAAAGAGATCTATGAACTGAGACAGAGTGTTGATTTTTTTATGTTGAACAAAGCCAGAAAATTAGAAAACAGAAGCCATTGTACTCTTGCTGGAATAGAAGGTGTAGAATTGGACAATGTGATGCTCTTTGATCAACACTTGTTCAAATAGATTTTTGAGCATAATAAAAAAGCCTCATCACATAGTTCAAAGGTCCAAATTTGAGCTCCTCTGAGACCTGATAATAGCGTTGAGATTCCAAGATAAAGATTATATTAGTCAAATCAGATAATGCTGACTTGTGGTAAGAGTCAAAAAAGCCTAGCAATCAAGAAAAGCAAGTGCTCCATATCCAAACTTGAGTACTAAAATCCTATAAACACAGAAAGAATGGAACAATTTCAGAAGTTTGCTGGTAAGAAGGAGACTGGAGCATGCAGTGAACTAATAAACTGTTCAAACACCATAGAACCTCTTCCAATTCTTCTCAAGATTTGTGAAATTCTACAAAATATTAATTAATGTCTTTCAAATTAAATCAGTTTGCTACCTTCAAAATAAAACTTAAGATGGAAGACTGTGTAAGAAAAAAATTGTACATTCAGTTTGAGATATGTGACTAAATTGCCTGTTCTTTAGGAGCTGTGTCTCCGCTGGAAATATGTTTTTAAAGCAAGCGTTACTGGATGGCATCATTATACATAGCCACCAAACACTTTTTTGTGTCTGTGAATAGCATATTGACTTTGAGGAAATGCTGCATTGTCCAGGGGTTTGAGGGTTGGGTTAGGGCGGGGGTGGGGTTTGAGGTAATTTCTTAAAAGGGCTTTTGGAAAAAAGTATTATTTCAGACAGTTCTCTAAATAGAGCCACTTCTTAAAGAAAAGTTGCTTTCTGGAGACCTGGCATCGGGCTCTGAAATGATAGCACTTTCGCGTGTCATACTGGCATTGTACTTGGTTTAATGACTGTTTCATAAAAATAAAAGAAAACTACATATATAAAACAAATACTAGTCCTGCAGTTCTGATTTATCCTCTAGTTGGAAGTGTCTCTGCAAGATCCCAGCACTGACAACCACTCAGGTGGTAAGAGAGTCAAAAAAAGGCTTTGACTGTAATAAAGATGATTTCATTTATTGTTGGGGTAGTATTTGTTAGCTTACAGAGCAATGCCTTATGATGGCCTGCAAGACAAACTGTGCATGCAGGCTTGGAGCAGTGAAAGACAACTTTTCAGATCCACTTACACACTCAGTATGACCCATCTGAATACAGCCTCCTCACTGCCTACATCAGGCAGTGTCCAATTTAATCTACTGCAACATAGCTGTGCTTGGTTCTGACCAGTCTTAAGACTTCAGGATTGTTGCCTTGCTTATGATTATCTCTCCTTTTCCAAAGTCCATTCTTAGAATTCCCTCTTTCCCCATGCCTCATCATTTGGTGGCTGTAAGTTTCTAATAGATATGCACATTTGCTAAGATAGTCAGCCTCTACTAAAAATTGCAAGCCTTCATGGGCTTGGTATTTCCTTACTGGTTCTCAGTTTCTCTGTGTCTGGCTGTAGCCCATCTGAAGTCCTCAGATACCCAATGGACCAACACCTATCTTCTTTAGTGTTAGCTAGTTTGCCATCCTGCTGGTACCAAGGAGTCATCACAATTTTTTGTTGTTCCCAGATGTCTTCTCCTGTGTTTCTCCTTCTTACGCTGCGAGACCATAACCAGTTACTGGTTGGTGTGTGGGAATCTGTATTGTGCATAATAAATTCTGTTACAAGATAAGCCCTTTTTACCTTTCCTTAGCCTATCTCCTTATAAGAGATTAAATTCTCTTAGAATACTCTACTAGAATATGACATTCAACAAAAAATAAATTCTTAATACGCACTGCTTTGCAGCCATGCCCAGACCTCCAGGGTATCAGTCACCATGAAAGGTAAATGGAACTATCCTATTTGAAAGGTGCATTTACCGCAGCATCACTGTGCACTTCAGCAGAGTTTTCTAGCCTGGTATTGCTCACATCAGGCTGGGGAGGATGACATTGCAGCCTGCTCCAGGGGACCAGGTTTGGCCAAGTGAAACCACTTTCCCCTCTTCTCATTTTTTGTTGTGAACATGCCAAAACCCAGTAATGACATCCAATCTCTAAAGCTAATGTTTTAATTAAAGAACAACAAAACCAACCAAACTACAGCAAGATAACTCACTAAATAGGGGAAACCTCAGAAGCACTGAGTGAGACAGATTAACCAAGATGTTTGGAAACAGATCAACCACTCTGTCTTTGCAGTGTTTATACCTTTTTTCCATACTGTGTTGTAAGTCTAACCTTCAGCATCTTTTTTGTTCAAGGAAAACTCCGGTCTCTCTCACTACAGACCTTCCTTATGACTTTTCAGGAAAGTGTCTTACCTGACATTCCTAAGACCTAACTTGGGACCGCTTCCCTTGTTGGGCAGGACACTTTTTTGAGGTCTCCCATTTTCCCTATGTCACTACATGCTCCACTCTACACTCCAGAAAGTTTTCCAGACCCTATCATGCTCATTTGGGCTACTGTGGGAGTAATCTTTCTCTTTCTCCTGCTTTCCAGGAGAAAAGAATATTTCATAAACTGTGGTAGCTAAGACAAGGTAAACATAACACTTTCCTGATCCCCTGAATGACCTTTTTAACACAATATAATATAAATACATAAATGAGACAGCTCTATCCATCTGTTGCTATATAAAATGATTAAATTAAATTGAAATAACATAATTGCCTGGCACTCTTCTGAAATTTCTGTCTTGAGAGTCTGGATCACCTAAAGTCACATGGCAGCCTCTCTTCTCCTTGCTCTCCTACACACACATGAATGTTTATTCCTTTTCCATCTTGAGTAGCTGCAACGTCGGGACTGCGGTTGTTTCTCACACATCTCATGCTTTTTGTCTGATTTTTAGGGGTATGTGTGCTGAGCCATTTGCTGTCATTTTGCCTCCATTCCATTTCTGGCTTTCATTGATGTTACCCTGTTCTTCACCATGTCACGCCAATCTCCATGTTGATCACTCTCTTGGTGAGCTGAGCCCTCCCTGTCATTTGGAGACCTTCTACTAGAGTTATGCCTCTTTCTTTTGCTCAGCCACACTCTCAAGAAGCAAGAACCATCTGCCCCCTGTATGAACCTCCCTTTCAGACCTGTCTTTCTGAAATCTCAGGAGTTGCATGTGGATGCCAGAAATCTGACCTCTCCAATGCAAATATTTGCTTCAAGATCTGTGTTATACTCACACCCATGAATGAAGTTGACAGAAGCTGTGACCAGGTGTGTACGGTTCTACGTGTTGTTACGTGTTATGAAAAACAGGTCATTTAAAAATTAGTCCAAATTTAAGTCAAACTGTTGACTTTAACCTTGTGTGCCTCAAATTCCCATCTGTAAACTGCTTGTTGCATAACCTGTCTCTTCTGAACAGGGCTTTTGTGCAGATAAATGGATTCATATTTGTGAGGTATTTCAATGGTACAGGAAAGATTGCTATAGTAATGCTCCCAAAGGAAAGGATAATTATTTCTTAGTGCTTGGTTTGTTCAGTATATACATAGCCTAGGGCCATAAAGTGAAAAGTGAAAAACAAACAGACAAATAAACAAATATTGAACGCCTACTCATTAAATGAGTACTGTCCAGCCTATGTACAGAAGGGGGCAAGGGTCTCGTGGAAAGCCTAGGTAGTGGTTGGTCGTGGAACGCAATATGGGCTATGTTAATGAAGACAACTAATAACGCCAGGAACTGAACCGAGGCTGCCCAGGCCACTGTAACAGTGGCATTTCCTAACGTAAAGAGGAAAGACTTAAAGCCTTGGTAAAGTTGTTTTAACATAGATTATGTGTAAAATACCAGAAATGTAGAAACGGCATGAAGAGGGTTGGTTTTCCTCATGCAGATTTGGTCTGTTAATAATCCATGATGACACTAATAAAAAAGCATCCCATGGTAGACCATAAAAATAATGCTAAAGTAACTTCCTTTAATATTGTAATTGAAGTTAATACCTCTTGAAGAAATTGATTCAAGCTGTATTGTTGTTTTGACAGTGACAAGTTCTGGCTTCCCCTGCTCTACCATCCATCTGTTTATGAGAATTAATCAAATTTGTATAATCAAATTGTACACATTATGGTATTTTGGTTGTTATTATGTGTAGCAATTACTGGCATATATAAATTTGTAAACAGCAGATATTGTATTTTGATATATAAATGAGACCAAAAATACATGATCAATGAATTACATCCTTACTAAGCTCCATAAAATTTAAAAGAACAAACCACTTTTATTAACTGTTTGCTCAGAAATAGTAATTAGATTTTTTATGTGTCCTAGAATACTCTATTATTTCTCATTATTACCTTTCAACTTTTTAATCAATTACTTTATAAAACTCAAATAAATTTTTAAGAGTCTGCATGGAAAAAAGATAACATTTAAGTCCTCTGGCAACCATTCTGAGTCTCCACAGAGCTGGGTGACATTTCCTGTCCTAATCTGAATCTGTATTAATTAATTAATTAATAGGAATCTACTCCAAATACTTTTGTCAGGTTGGCATGTACATTCTGTATCAACTTAACAAACTAGATCAGAAAATTCTGTATCAACATCTAAAGCTACACAAGATATTCCGCTAGATTATACTTGACTAGAAAACAGCTAAATTTCATGGTTCGTTTGCAGCCATTACTGATAAAATTATTTGAATGGGAATATTTATACAACCAAATTAAGCTGGTTTTGGTCCATTGTAATAGCAGTTCAAGTGTTGGGAAATTACGTTATTTTCATATTTGGAGGCAACAATGAACATTTTGAATCAAATTGTTTGGACACATGATTACTGAAGATGCTAACTGACTATTTAATAAGAGCAACTGTGACGAAAGACTGATTGATAGGCATTCGAATGGTGTCAGTAAAATATCAAAATAAGCTTCCTAAATTGAGGCAACTGCTTCAGAATTAGGGAACCATTCCCCTTTTCTGCAAAAAATACATAGTATTAATACATTTGCCAGCTAATCTATGTATTGCCCGTATGCCAGTAAATGTCAGTAAATGTATGACAGAATTAAAACAAGGAAAGATCTAACGGTAAATCCACACACAAAGAAAAAAAATATTTATAATCAAAAGTTTGTTCTTCGCTGAGATATATAAACAAAATCTGTATACATTTTTGCCAACAAGTCAGATGAATTAAAAGACTTAGAAGAAGAGAGCAAAAGTATAAAGCTAAGTAGTCATTGTCACATATGGAAAATTGAATTCAAGCAAAAACATTTACTAGTATACAGGTACCACAAGTGGGATTCTGTAGCATAAATCATTACAGCTCAGCTGGGAAGTCAGAAAGTTTTGGTGCATTACAAATTTTATTGCTGGGAGTGATTTTTGTCCATATAGTTGTTGAAATATAGCTAGGACAGAACTAGCCATATAATTATCTAGAACTTTAGCAGCAAGTAACCATGATAAGTTATTATAAAGACTTTTGCAATTATACTTTCCTTGATATCCAGAATATGATAGCAAAGAAAACAAAAACACCTCTGAGTGGAAAGGTGAAAATTAATGAAATCCAGTTTGTCAAAAGTGTGAAAATTTGTCTCATGAGAAACACAGAAGTTATAATGTACTGCATCTTTGTTGTTCAGTCAAGGAACTGTGACTTTGTAAAGGGAAATTTAAGCATAAAATGTACTGCTCACATCTATACAGTGTGAATATTCACCCTGCATTGCCTAATCTCACCGGGTACACTCTCAGCTGATGTGAGTCTGCAGAGTTCTTTGCTGACTCCAAGTTCTCCTCATTAGACACTCCAGAATCCTCAACAGAAATTTCCAGTGCGATTCCCAGAATAATAAGCAGTGCTATGGGCATCCTTTTTCATGGGCACTTGTAAAGAAGTTTATCCTAGTGTAAACATCCAGCATGCTCTCCTTTGCAATGTTCAGTGTCTGTCTAGGGCCTTGGAAGCAAGAAAGATGAGCCAGAACAGCAATGTGCACAGAAAAAAGACTCTTTTTCTGTAAGTGGGTGTCAAAAACTGAGAAGAAGGTAAGCCAGGAACAAAATAGAAGGATCAGCTGTGAGGACTGTAGATACTGGTTGGAAGGATTCTGCTTAGAATGATTTTATGCAGATGGAGTAGATTTCACCCAAGGGGAGAAGCCATCGCAATGCATGGCTTTCCAAAGAGTATGCATCAGCTTCCTATTTGCAAGCTAAATATTGCTTATCAATTATTAACATTCAGGAAAAGGTGACTACAGTCTATCTGTGATGCTATACTGAAATTAGATGAGAACTCAAAAAGCACTTAGGATAAATAATAGATGATTAACATGCCATATAAATCAGTGTATCATGTTATTTTAATTTGTTTGCTTTTTCTTCTTTTTCTTTCCTATTCTTAGTTTTTATCCTTACTCATTTTGATAATACTGTTCGACTCAATTCTCCTACGTATGAGGGGTAACTCCTGTTTTATTTATGGGCTAGGGTAGAGTTCAGTATAGAAGGTAATAAGAAAATTGCTAAGTGTTATAGTGCTGTATCATTCTATTGCTGACTTTTAAAAGCTAAAGAGCTGTATGTTAAATCTGTCTTTTCCTTATAGTTACCTGACACGGGTCAATTAATAAAAATGTGTGCAATAAATCTGTTCACTTAATTAAATACCTACTAATAAAGATTGAACTACCATTTAATAAAATTTTATCATCTTAAGAACAGGGTAAGTGATAATAATAACAACAATAATGAATAATTGCCTTCAGCAACTCAGAAGAGGTTTATGGCCTGTTCTTAAAGATATATATTTTTTTATGGTTTAACACAATATTCTATTGAAGTTTTCTTATTTCATAGATCTGTCATTCTCTCTTGCTTGCCTTCTGTCTTACTTGTCCTGCCAGCCATAGCTGATGGTGAGTTTGTTCTCTTATATGATGAAATCCATATGTGACAGCCCTGAAAGAATGTGCAAGTCTCCTAATCACCTAAGTGCCTTCCCAGCAACAGGCAGAGCCCTGGTGACAGTACGGTACAGAACAGCAGAGGGTCTGTCGATAGCTTCCAAAATACCCATGTAGTTTGCTATTACAGGTATACAGACCTAGATTCTAACAGTAAAAACTCCCTGCTGACATACAGTTTTATCTCAGAGACACTAGGATTTAAGATATCTCTCTACTGCAGCATCTCAGGTGCTTGATTTTGGTGGCTGTGGGTAACCTGTAGTCACAAGTTCCGATACCTACGCTATTCCATTCACAACCTTAAAAAGTGGCTGATGGGAGATATAGTCCAGATGATGAACTTTACCATGGAAGAAAACATAAGCATTCAACTTGAGAATTACCTTCCTTATAAGGCTCTATGATGATATTTTGTAAGTAAAATGGTTTTTTTTCAGCTAAACATTTCCTAGGAAAAAAAGTGTAATTGACAAAATGTAGACATATCAGTATTTTATTTTAGTCTTCTATATTTGCTTTTCAATTTGGAGGGGAAAAAATCAGTTATATAACAGAAATACTCCATGAAATTGGAATAAAAAATAGAAAGCCTGTGCCTATCCTCAGTGGGGTCACAACCACATTCAGTTTTCTGAGTGTTGGTGGAATTTTTATTCTTTCTTTCATGAGTCTGTCTTCTATAGAACTGTTCCCACAGTGCGGGGGATGATGCTTGATTTCCTCATGATGCTGTACCTTATTAGTGCAGTGATTTGTTTCTTTCTTACTGGCAGGATGCAAACAGAGGAGATGTTCCTTGAATGAACTGTATCAAGGTTCAGGCATAACACAGGAACTGGTTTTGCACATCTTTTCATTGTCTGTGCACTCTATTAAATGTTCAGGCTGCATCAGTGCCCAAGCTTATCAGTCTACATGAAAGAAATCCATCCCAATCCAACTTAAATCCCACTTGTGATAGACATATACGTGTTGCTTGAGAGAACCAATTTCATTTATATATGAAGTCTGTTCATGCATCAATATAATGTTTTTGTAGGCATGTCTACAAAATTTAAAATAAGTTTGTTTAAAGCATACCTTAGATAATGAATCATATAAAAATCTGCACAACCTTTTAAACTAAAAAATGTTGCAAAAATATGAACTTAATATGAGCGAGATAATTGATATGTAAACCAGCTTAAATACTATAAAGTCCAGGTCCAGCTTTCTAGCTTCATTCAGCTGAGAAATAAGCCAAACTACACAGCTGTGCTCTAGCTTCTTTCAGTGACACAGAAACCAGGAAAGGATTCAGCATTTGCCTTTATAGCTCTCCACCGACACACGATGAATGGCTCATAACTTGGGAACTTTGCAGGATGTAGCTCAGAGCATGAATCCTGGCCTGAGATCCATCTGTGGATACAAATCTTCATGAGACATATGCAAAACACTGACTAACATAAAGCTGCAGGGGTATGTGAGGTTCCCATTCCATAAGGGCAGACTTGAAAAAATGGCACCTATCTGATCCTCAGGTGGCAGTTTGCTGGACAGAAGCCAGACAATTGAATACAAACTTTCTGTATTGGTCCAACAACATCAAAGCTCAGTTTATTTCTTTCAGATGTCTATTTTGGTTATGCAAGAAAGAGGTGTCTTTCATAAACATAAGGGACATAACCAGACACAAGCTGACAAAAAGGAGCATATCAGAACTGGATTGTTTACAAGCAAATCCTATAGTTTCCAAAGTCTTTATGCAAACCGGTCATTTCTGTTTATCGGACTCCTACAAGGCTTTACATTAAAATATTCATTGCTTCTAGCATGTTCCTCATGCACAGTTGCATATTGCTTCTCTGATTGGTTTAACTTAGGAAAAAGTTAATTAAAGTGGGCAGATGAATGTTCTGTACTGGGCCGAGTTTCATTTTGAGCAGGTAATCTGCAGGTGTTTATGGCTTGTTTGCAATCTTGTTTGAACAGCACCAAGTTTGTTGTGCCTTGTCCTTCATGACTTCTAATATTTACTTGCAGTATGGAACAGTTATGTTAAATTGGGATAGTCAGGTTTAAAATCCTTATAAAGACCCCTTGCAGTAAAAGCCCTTATTTTCAGTATTTTGTGTGCCATCCTGATAGGTTTTCATGTTCTCAGCTCACCCCAATTCCAATTTTATGTACACAGACAATTCTTTCTTTAAAGGAACATGACAAATTCATTGATAACAACTGTGTCTATTTTAACTATTTCTTTTCAAAATTTTTAATTGCTTTCTTTTTTCTCTGTAAGATTACTACCACTTGATAACGTTATGATCTTATGTAGATGGTAGATCTAATTGTCATTTACAACAAGGCCTCTTTTATCTCTTTTCTAAAGAGACTTTAAAATGGATGCAGGCATTAATAATTCACAATTTTAGGCCTCTTTACTTTGCCAGAATGGAATAAAAACTACCTTTGAATTCAGGAAGAGGAGGTTACCTTAAGGTATAAGGTTATTTCTTATTCAGTATTTCAAATTTTTAAAATAGGTTTATTATTAACTCCTTAAAGAGGAAGAAGGAATGTGTATGATGTAAAGAATGAATTACTGTAATTAATATTATTTCAAGGCCGGAAAATCTCACAAGGTTGTAAATCTCCATTATCAAGAAGTTAGACCTTTACCTTCTCAAATTACTGCTACATTGATCTAACTTAGAAACATTTTCGCAAGTCAGCATGAACTTTCAGCACAAAAGGAATAATATTTATCATAGTTACCATTATATTTTTTTTAAAACACTTCATGAGCACAGACTAGTACTAATTAATTCTTACATTACCCAAAGGGAGAATGATAACCATGATTTCCATCTTTAAAATGAGGAACCTGATTGTATTTTCATTTATGCTGGTGTAAATCATGAAGCCTTCTACAGAAGTGAATGGAATTACACTGCTGGGAAATCAACATGAAATCAGTATCAGATATGGGGAAAATGTTATAAAGAGGCTAAGTGTGTTCCTAAAGGAAAGAGTCAGCTTCAGAGCTACCCAGAAAAGTTAGTGATTCTTGCTTCTTAGCCTAATACTTTGACCACTGCAAAGCATTGTCTTGCTGTTAAAAAATTGAGGTTTCTGAGATTGGTAGCATGGCAAATAATTGAAGCTAAGAGGGATTGTTGTTCTCCAATAATTTTATGATCTCAGTAGTTCACATCAGCCCATATTTTTACTTACATATTTCTCAGAAAGTATAAAGCATTACTAAGAATCCTCACAAGCAATATAAGTATCATGGACTATGGGTGGCTTGGTTATTTCACGGTTTATTTAAATTACAGGCTAAATTCATCATACGTAACAATAATAGAATGATAGAACAGAATCATAGAATAGAATCATAGAATAGAATCATAGAATAGTTTGGGTTGGAAGGGACCTTTAAAGGTCATCTAGACCACCTCCCGCACACACAATGAGCAGGGGCATCTGGACCAGGTTGCTCAGAGCCCCATCCAGTCTGACCTTGAGTGTTTCCAGGGACGGGAATCTACCATCTACCACCTCTCTGGGCAATCCATTCCAGTGTTTCACCACCCTTACTGTAAAAAATGTCTTCCTTATATCTAGTCTGAATCTACCCTCTTCTAGTTTAAAACCATTACCACTTGTCTTATCACTATAATCATTAAAGAAGACAAACAAACAAAAAAAATTAGAGAGAAAGGTTGGGAAGGATCAACATTTCTGTTTATTCTTTAAGCTTTGATTGAAGATGGCTGCTGTATGATTATTGCCAAACTAAGAAGACTCAGAACAGAATATTTTCCAAAGACATTTGGCAGTAGTGGAGACCAATTTTTTGGGGGGATGACTTTCTCTTCTAGTGAGCTTTGATATTCACTTCTTAAAAAATTAATTGGTTTTCAAATTAAGTCAACAACACAATGGAGAAAGGCTATAACTAAAGTCAAGCTGAACTAGGTGGGTGAGTGGATCCCTCAAAAATATTATACACAGAGAATATTTCTTCTGTTCAAACCACTGTGCAGGTTTATACAAGTATCTTTAGAGAGAAAAAAAAATCTATATAGCCCATATTAAAATCTACAAAGTTCACTGCTTTTTTGACTTCTGATATATTCTACAACCAATTGTTGATGTGACCTTGAAAAAAACACATGTCCTTAAACTGAGCACATGAATCTATATTTTGGCTGCCTAGAAGGGTGAATACAGGCTTTTAGAAGTGTTGAATATTTACGTTATGCCAAGTTCAAGAATGATCACAAACCATTATCCAAGGGTACACTTCAAATACATGCTTGTGGCTCCTGATTCCTTCTTTAGCTCTCTGGCAGGGAGAAGCAGCAGATTAATTTTGTGTATCATGAACTGTCATAGACTTCCTAATGACGCAACTTTAATGCAAGTTTGGGAAGAACAGACACAAAGGGGAAAATATCTGTGAAAGACCCGCATTAAAGCCTAAGTAGTACATCATAGCACACAGGGCATGAAGGGGGCAGGGGGGGGTTTAAATAGACTTAGTACTAATGTTCTATTTATTAGCTCTTTGAGGGTGTTGAAGGTTCAACATGATAAAGCACTACTTGTACTTTTAACAGGACTAGCCTGTCTCCAATAGTAATTTGTAGCAGAGGCACCTTTATATAAAGCTACTTTTTGTTTATAGCAGGATCTTGACTTAATCCATAAGCAACATCAGATACTAATGACTGAAAAAGGAGAGGGAAGTAAATGCCTCAGCCCAGTCCCATGGATCACATGGCATGGCACTTCCAAGTCCTTCCTCCCTGTTTGCACTGAAGGATAATTTTAATGATTTATGTTTCATTAAATATGCAGTAATAAAAAGAGCAGTATATTAAATGGTTAGACTATTAACAACCACCATTTCACTGATAAAAGACAAAGCAATGCAAGCATATATTTTTTCTTTACATTAAGCTTCTCAAGACCAAAGTGCATACCACATTGGATGAGACCAATATCCATTCTCTCCACTGCTGTGTTTCCAACAGTTGTGAGTATCAGCTGCCTCACTAGAAACTTCAAGAAATTATGCCGCAGTCAGTTTTTACTTTCAGAAAAGTTCCCTTCCCACTCCCAGCATGTAGGCTGTCATATGCTCTATAGTATGACTGGTTTTATCCTGTGCAATTTTCAGTTTGTCTTCATTTGAAAAGGATCAATGCAAAATCAGATTTATGTATGCTTATAGTTTGCAAAATTTCATACTATAGTCAGGTTCATATTCAATATAAAATTGTAGTGCACTTTTTTACCCAATTTGTCACTTCATGTACTTTTTTTTTTCTCTCAAAAATATAGGATTATTTTCCCTGGACATAATTCATTACAGACTATCAGATCTTTTTCTGATATTCATTGATATGTTTTGTATAGCAGTCATTTTAGAGGGAAAAGAGTAAGTAGCTGCTACAAAAGAGCTGAAGGATTAGGTCTCATGATAGTATCACTACTCATGTTACCAGAAACACCAATGAGGAAACAGAATTGGGACAAAGGCATTTGATTCAAGCCTACACGAGCTGTTCACCTGCAAGTTCACCTGACCGCCTATTACCCATTTTGCCCATGGATTTTGTCTGACTTCATTTCAAGGCTTCCCTTGTTAGGCTAAACATAGAGAAATGGTGTACATGGGAGCTCTGCAGCTGGAACTTTCAGGACAAAGGCGGGCAGGGAGACCCAGGGCCCTGCTCCACTCCCCAGCAGACAAGAAGACGTCATAAGCCATAGTTTGGGATCTGAGGTTCTTATCACTGAAGTGGTCTACTGCATGTGGTGTGTCTCAAACAGTGAATGGTTTGCTTGGTTTGGCTGCTATGGTTATTAATCTTAGAGAAGAAAGAAAGGGGGCAATTTAAAGACAGCCTTTTAGGACAGAACTAAGTCGTCCTCACTATGGCTTCCACGTGGGGAAATCTCAGCCAGATATGATTATGGTTTCTAAGAGGGTTAGAAACATTCGTCTTCTGAATATACTTTCTTTCCCTGTTGTACGTTGAAGTAAATGTTTTCCTTGTAGTGGTGCTTCGGCTACTTTTAGATGTGCCAAGTTAACTATAAGCCTTGCATAGCTGACTCGTTTCATCTGTGCCTTTTTGTCAACATCTCTGGCAAAATCCCCAGCTGATGTGACCTGGCCTATCTCCATGAAAGTCAATGGACACCAGCTGAGAATCTGGCGCTCTCAGTGGCTTTGGCTGTGTGCACAAAATCATCAACCCGGTGAAGGCAACTGGATTTCAGCCACTGATTTCAGTGGAATTTTTTCTGGATTCTTTAGCAGCAAGGTAGAAAACACACCAGAACTTTCTCTTGGCTTTCAGCTTTAGGGAAAATATTTTGGAAGAATCAGGAGAGCTTAGAACTTTGCTGCTGTAGCTATCCACAGAATCAGGCTATACAATAACTACATAAAGAATATAAATGTGCTTCAGTAAACATGGCCTTCATCTGGGTCCCTCGGCTATGCTAAATATCTGGACATGTTCATCAGACACCTAAACACAAAAAGGTGAAATGTTTATTATCATTAGAAATGCCTATGGACAGTAACATGGAAACCTAGACAGACAATATACTTTGCTGTGATGTCTCTCACAGTTCTACCCATAAGACACATGAGGTCCAAAGAGCTGGTGAACTGGTGCTGCATCCAAGCCTGAGTATATGGCAGCTATTAACAGTGTCTGTCTATGATACTAAATCAAATATTTTTTCTCAAGGAGGCCAGCTGGCTGCCTCTGTACTATTCAAAGGCCTGCCTGTTCAAAGGCTTACCTCCACACTGTGCAAATCTCTTTCTATCCAGAGCAGGGTGCATGCAAGCTGCCCTGAACATGCTAACTCCTGGGATGTGTCTGAGAACTGTTTGGGGGACTGCTCAGTTGACCAGCGCCAAAGCAGTGCCAGGATGCTAAAAATTCATCAATATTCACTGCACTCCAGTGCTCAGGAACTCCTTAATTTGCTGGTGTGGTCAAAGCCTGAGGCCTCAAGCCCACCAGAGGTGAAACAGGGGGAAGGCATGTGTGGTCACCAATGTGAAGCCAGAGCAAGTCCCTTTGAAAACATGCATGATTCTGAGCTTTTCTCTCTGTGAGCAAGTTTAAGTGCTCAAAAATCATATGCTTGGCTTAAATACTGGGAAATCTTGAGGGGTCCATTTTATTGGATTTTTTTCCTTCAATCCTTTAATTCACAACATTCATTCTTAGTCTTTTTTATAGGCTAAGATAACATAACTTTTCTGTCTTTGTTGTTAACATGAATGCACTTGGTTTCCAGAGTAAACTGGGGGTGTGGAACTCTTCTGGTTTCTTGGTGGCTTTCATAATCCACTGACACATTAGTTGCATCTTTTTGTGTGTTAAGAGGACTTAAAATAGGTCTGCAAGTGATTTTTAAAGGGCTAGTAAAAAAAAAAAAAGCAATTATCTTATGCCCTTTAAAAGAAAATATCTAAGAAACTTTCACCTTTAAAATTACTACTTCATGTGTTCAGCCTTCTCCGGACACTTTAAAGTCAAATGCCCTCATTAGACAGTTTATTGGTGTATGGCTATTGGAAGACAGCTTTTGAAAAGGTGGTGTTATTCTCAGACCTTGACTTGACAGAGGTTGAATAATACTGGCTCTGGTTCTAAAGAAACAAAATAGCTTCTGGGCTGGATCTTTGTAAGCATCTGAAAATTATATTGGATGCTTGTAAAGAAGCATCTCTGAAAGCCTTTCATTTTTAACCTTTTCTTTTTTCTCTTTTGCTTTTTTTTTCTTTAAGCTACAAATGCAGGTGCTTTCAGGAGCAGGGACATTCAATCCTACAGAGGTGGGTTTTTTCCATTATTTACTTGGCTTCAGTATTTTTCCAAGTACCAAGGTACTTTTGGTTTTTTTAAAAATGAGAAAAAAACTAATGTTGTCAGCATCAATAAATCAACAACCAGGAAGAGTCACTTCCTATCAGGGTATCAAAAGTGCTTCATGGTTTTCCGATCTCCTGTCTGTACTAATCATTTCTGATGTTTCACATATGAATGGTATATGATGCCAGATTTTAAAACATAGCTGAGGAGGGAAAGAAGGAAGGAAGGAAGGAGGAAAGGAAAGGAAAGGAAAGAATGTAAGAAAGAAAGGAAGAAAAAGTCAGGAAGGCAGGTGGGCAGGCTGAATTATCTATTTATAACTGCCTAACTTCCTATTATATGTGGTGGTGGACAGGATCGCTCGGATGTCAGTTAATGACAGGCACAGCCCAGTAGTGGGGAGATAGATATATATATGAACAAAATGAGGAAATTACCTTATTTTCTGCATGTAACTGTATTTGTGTATTTACATAAATACATACAATAGTCATGCAGTAGTCGATATGCCAATATTGTTACTTGTATTCAGACCAATATGCAAATGAAAAATTAACAAACTGCCTTAATACTGTTGATGCTAGAAGGCTGCTCCAAATACTGCTGCCATCTGCAATACAGTTGCTCAAAACTGCTGTCATTTCAACAGGGGGCAGAAGCGATATTATGCCAAGTTTTCCTTACTGCTTATAAAATCACCTGAAGTTGATCTTCATTTCACTAGTTAATTTAGCTTTTTATATATTATTAGAATTAGTTGGGCTTTGTTTTGTTTGGTATTTTTACAGAATTAAATTATTTTCTTGCTTGGCATGCATGTTTTAATTTTGAGCATTGTGGGGACATGGCAATGTAACATCCATTTTCATTTTATCTTTCCCTTTCATTGCAGTCAGTATTGCTTTAATCAAGCATTCACAGTCTAGTTGCGCTCTCTTTCAAACATATTTTGATTTTCATTTCAGACAGGTTTAAGGATAATTTGTGTAACTTGTGGTGTTTGTTGTTTTTCTTGATGCTTGAATAGGAAGACTACGTCAGCTTTTTAAAGGTGAGTTCTAACTGGAGATTTTAGGGAAAGCTTGAAAATGGGAAGCAGAAGACTTGAACACTGGAAGGCAAAAAGAATTAATGTTTTTATGAGTGTTGAAATTTCATGACTTCAGGTGCGTAAAGGGATCTGTTACTGCCTGTCAGATGCTTGAAGTTGTTAATGCTGCCCTTGTTCCACAACCTCATCACCTCATGCTGCCATTAAAAATGGTCATTGATACCTGTAGAACTTTAAGCATTGGGGATATTTGCTGATTTTCATAACCTTCAATAGGGATCTGGGCACACATAGAGGACTTCCTGAGGATGATGCTTCTGTCAGAAACTCACCTAGTTTCCCTCTGCCCTGTCCATACACAGCCATCCAGGTAAACTGCAGCAGAGCTGGGTGTGCTAAGGAGTGACCAGATGGAAGACCCCTTCTGAAACCAGAGCATGATGTGGAAGGGGGGAGCAACGAGAAGCCCTGCAGCCAGTCTGCCTCCCTTCGTACACTGGGACAGAGCTGAAGCACAGACCCAGCCCCAGGGCCTGGGAAATGCTTCTGAGGACTGCCCTTTGGAAAACCTTTCTGAATCACCAGCCTGTCTGTGCTGCACCACCTCCTGCAGGACATCTGGTGGTTATTGCCCAGCCTCAAGCCCCTGTAGTAAAAGTCATCTTGCAGAATGCTTTCTGCACAGTCTTAATGACCGTGCATCATGTTTATAGAGTATTAATGTCACCACCTACCTTAAGACACTTTCTGAGGAATTTACGTCTTGATGCCATGGACTGATCTGTTAAAATATACACAAAGCTGTCTTCAGGTGAGGTAAATTGTCATGACCCTACTGGGTTCAGTGGGGCCAAGTCAATTCCAGTTCCAGTGGTGCTTAAGTAGTAATTTTAAAACAGGTCAGACTGTTTAGCAAACTGCAATTAATATTGTTCAGATGCCACAGAATTAAAAGAGAAGTAGAGAGCAAGCTGGAGAAAGAGAGAGACATGTTTTCATGTAATATATATACCAATTCCCCAAAAGGTTTCTTTCATAGTGGTGTCACTTGGAGTGATGAACACCAGGAATTAATCCACTCAGGTCACACCAAAATAAAACTAGTAGAGGAAAGAATTGAGGCAATATGTGAAGATGTAGAAATAACATCTATGAGCATTAATGGTGCCTTGTGACTGCCAAGGAGGTAATATATTAAAAGTGGTTTTAATGTAATGCAGAAGGTTACAAGTGATCAAAAAAAAATCAGTTGGGATTTTGCCACTGGCCTCTATGGGAGAAGGATCAAGGCCCCAGAGAGCTATTTTGTTGGCATTTAACTTTTAACAGCTGAGACAAATTTATTATTCACATGCATTACAACACCAATTTTGAAACATGAAGGAACAGCACAAGAGAGGAAGTACTTGGTTTCTGCGGGACACAATGAGAAGTGTTATACAGATAATTGTAGAAATTAGCTAAGTACACTACACTTCCAGCATATGACATGACTGAAACATATAGCTGTTTTAGTATGTCATATTTTTTCACTTCTTAAAAGAAGTGTTGAACCTGATGAGGAACAGCTTGCATTGGGTCCCACTGATTTAATTTGTACATACTGTAATTTACTAGGCTGCAGTAAAAACAGTCATTTTGTGAGGCTATCATAAGCTCATTAGAAGCGTACTGAGAAAGCTTAATGGCTTACAACCCACAGCTTCATGCATCCATTTTACAGAGATCCCTTCTCAACAGAGCCTGCCGCATGGTGTTCTATGCTGCTGGCAGTACAGTAGTTTTCACACACACCCCAGAAAATTAGAGGTATTTGTGAATAACAAGACTGAAGACAGAGCCAACATTTCAGGAGTACTTGGAGTGCTGCTGGGACAGGGAAAATCTCATGTATTGTTAACCATGGTGAGGCTGGTTAGCTGTTAAGTACTGTATAGTGTAACTAATCAAAAGCACTAACATCACAGACAATGGAACAGAAATAATTACTCTCCCAGAGCTACTGTTGTTTCGTGCTCAGCCTTCTTTGGACTAATAAAGGGTTTAGATTTAAATTGTGTTAAGAAAATGTCAGATTTACAAAGAACTACAGCATTCAGTCGCTCTGAACACAGCATCAGGTAAACTACATAATGGATTTAAACATAATGGGCCAATGGAGAGTGAAGTACAAACAAACTCCTTTTCCATCTCCTTCTCCATTTGCTCTCTTTATTAGCTTCTAATGCTTTAGGATACAAAATAATAAGGGCACTTTGCCAAAAAAAAAAAAAAAAAAGAAAGAAAGAAGAAAGAAAGGAAAAAGGAGAGAGAAAATGCATAGAGCATTCTGCATTCAATTAACTGAGCTTAGAGATGGGCGGATTTTTAGCATCAAGTGGGCTGATGCAATGAACTAGTCCCTCAGCTGGTAAAAAAAAAGGATCAGGAGAGCGCTGTTGCTATCAGTGAGGCTGCTCCGATTTGACACCAGCTAATATTAAGGCTCATATTAAGCAGCTTTTGTCTGTCATTCTCTTCTTGAAGAGAAGAGCATGCTACTCCTGTAAGATGCTAAGCACTGTGGCTGCTCTCCAGGAAAGCACTTTAAACACATGCATGTTCTCATGGAAGTCAGTAGGCCTCCTCTCCCTGTGTAAAAAAAATGTGTTTGCTGGGCTGGACCCACAGTTCTCAGTGCTCAGCAGGTCTGAGCATGTAGCAGCCTCCATTTGCACATTGAGACCGTGAGAGCTGAGTTATCTCTATCAAGAATAAGTTAACAAATTGCCAGCTGTCTTGCTTTGTCTTGTTCAGCTACTCAAATTAAAAATAAACTTTAAAAAAGCAAAAACATCATTATGGATATGCAACCTTAACATTATAGTAAAAAACCATATCTTTTCCTTTCCCAGATAGGTTTCCTTTAGTCTTTCATACAACATTTTCTAATCATGCTGATGTTTCTTAATTCCACAACTGAGGGTTGAATGGCAGCTTGATTTTCTGAGCAGCCAACTGAAAATTCAAGGGTATTGGGCCAAAAGCAACGTTCCTGGGGGACAAAGGCTGGCCCATGGCAGTGACACAGAGACTTGAACAAGTCTACTAAACCAGTATTTTCATGCTGGAGGGACTGAAATAAAAATGCACGTTGGCATATTGATGCCTAAGAAGTTGACTGGCTTTTTGAGATGCCAGTTTCAAGTTTACTTGAACGCAATCTTACAGTCTTATCTTCAGTGAAGCTGAGCTGGTAGGTGATCAACACCCACAATATCTGTTAGCCCTACCTTTATCAGAACTCAGAAGATATCTCTGTGCTTTTGATCTTATTCTACAAAAACTGCCTCCAAAATACAGTGCTTCTGGGAACCGTTAGACGAAAATGCTGACTGCTAGCACTACAGCCAGTTTTGTTAGAACCATTACTTTTCAGATGAGATTATTATTATTCAGTTGCAAATGAAAAAAATAGGTTGGTACAGCATTTTTATTGTAGCTCTGAGTGTATGCTACGGTTATAGTAAAAAGATCACATTCAGCATAAAATCTCTATTATTAATTTACTTCCTGTCCACTGCATTTAAAATGTCTTTGTGATATTAAGTTCAACCTATTTGTGATGTGAATTCAAGGACTCATCTAACCTTGGAGGTCAGCGGAAGTAATATATAATTTCCTGGATCAGAGCCTGTTGCATACTTGTATGTTATAACATGAATGACTTTTCACCAAAAAAAAGGAAAGTGACTGAGGTTTTCTGAGGCTGGTATCTCTGGTTTTGTGCCAGCCACTGCTTTATCAGTTTGACTAAGAAATAACTGTGGGCTACCTTAAGCAACAGCTTCCTAAAATTTGCTACAGTTTAGACTGTGTTTGGGGCTTACTGGAGAAGCTTTTTAGGTGAGGGTCTTTGACCTGGACACTACCAAAGACAACAAAAAGATCTGGTCCTAAAATCTGAGTTTTAAAATTGATTATTTTTTCTGTCGGTTGTTCCAGTTCACTCTCTCTGCGGCAGTCAATGAAATTAAAAATAAAAGTGGTTATGTGTGTGTGGCCTGGTTTTTAATACATAAGAGAAATCCAGTTAAATTCCATTAAGAACTTGCATACAGATTCTCACCAGTGTAATAAGGAGTGTTTTACCACCATGTATTTCTTCTTTTTAGAATGCGTTTGACCATTCTCTGACCCAAGACAATCCTTGACTGGTCTTTATGCACGTACTTATTTGGCACACTGTGCATGGCATATTCAAACAACTATTTCACACAAAAACCCCATGAATTACAGACACATAAAATTTTTGTGAACTGGGCTGTAAAATTTCTGATGCAGTATTCTCTATCTAACTTGACAGCTGGTATCTGGTCTGAAAATAGTGTATTTTTCCTCAAATGCTAGTCATCCTGTTACTTTGCATTGCATAGATATGAACAAATGTATGGATATGAAATGATCTGAGGGGAAAAAAAAAAAGTCTTCTTCTAGAATAATAGCAATTTTGTGCCACTTTGTCATGAGCATACCCTGAGTCCACAATGGTCTGCTGGCAAATGTGTTTGCAGTGCTGTGCATGCTTAGCAATCCTCTACATCAGGAACATCTTGGGTCCAGTCTCCCAACCTTTGTCCTTTAAAAAGAATATTCTTCTGTGAATAACATTCCTAAATAAAATCTTGATAATTGAGCCTAAAGTGTGTATGTCGAGGAGAGGGGATAAAGGATATGTCCTGCAGCACTCCAGAGGACAAGCTGGAGTAAGAAATCTGAGGAGCAAATGGTCTTGAGAGACAATGTCAGAGCTGGGAACTGATATGTGCAGTCACTGCTCTCCCCGCCTTGACAACAGGCCTGATGAGGTTTTGAATTGCATCCTGGTGCCAGGCCAAGCTTTGCTGCCGCGTTTCGGGAGTGTGCCTTGGTACGGAGGCTCAATTTCCCTGGAGCCAGGAGGGCTCCCGCACGCTTGCCACAGCACCTGTCAATCACGGCAGATCTAGAAGGGAGACTGCATGGTAGTTTGTAACATCCTCCTGGAGAGATGTTTTCCCAGAGTAGTGTTTTCCTGTGAGAGATCACAGGTACTCCATCTTTTTGAATTACAGTGGTAGAATGGAGAGCTGATGACAGGCTGAATTAACGCGGTGCTCACCAACAATTTGTGTAGTCTGGGAGGTTGTCAGAGAGATACCGCTAGCCCAATGTAGGATGCTGGCTGTGGTTGCTCTGAAGTGACAAGTAATAGGTGATTTTTCTTAGATATCTCTCTTACAGTTGGGTGCAGTGAGATAGAGACCAGCCTCAAAGGGAATTTGCTTTGGATCATCAAAATTAGTAATGCTGTTGTGCTGTCAGGGTACCCTTCATGTAAATCGTGGGCAGCAAACTGGTTATTACATTTTTCAATTTGTTTCCAGCAGTTTTTCTTCATAATTACACAATAGATGACTCCTGAATGCAAAGGAACAGGCAGCGTTATTTCTGGTGTGTTTTGGATTACAAAATGTCTGTTTGAATTATACTGAAGGAATGTATGTGTTTGATGCTGTAAAGAGTTGATTAAATAATGTTCTTGGGGATAAGAAGAGTATGGGATTTTATAGCTCGAGAAAACTGTTGTATGAAAAGCCATGCCAGTAAAGAGTGGGGGAGGAGGAGAAGAATGAAAATAGCTTTCTGGCTCCTAAATAGCATCCTCTGTTAGCACCTATGCAGCATGCCCTATGTCCTGCCTTCTTCTCTCCTCTCTCCTTCCTAGAAAATAACTTGTTTCTGTCCTTTTTTTTTAGTTTCAGGATTGAAGGATTAGGGCTGTGCAACCCTTTATGTACTCATTCCCTTGTTTTCTTACCACAATGCATCCCCGTGAGGCAAATCCCCCCTAACAAACTCTTCCGTGAAGCTTTGTTGGTGACTGCCAGCCTAAGAAAGAAGATGATGATGAAAACCTCCCTTCCAATAATATGTGCAAACAAGCAAAAAAAACCACTCAAGGCTGCTTTGAGATTGAACTCTTGGAGCTACTTTATGTAAAATTTCCCTTTCGGTGTGTTTTGAAATGAATGTCCCAATTCTTCAGGGTATGAACCATATTTTCTCTGTGCTATTTGTAAAGTAAGCTCTATAAAATATATCCCACTTTTGTAAAAGTTGGAAAATAATGTGATAACTACCTGTATCTATCTACATCTCTCTCTCTGCCTGAAAGCCCAATAAATACACCTGTTATCATATCTACTGCCTTGTTACAAATAAACTCTGACACTGAAAAATATCACTGCTTCCTCTCACAGAGCATCCTCAGCCTGTCTGTCTTCTAATCTGTAGGTTTCCAGGACAAGGAATTTTCTGATCCTGTGAGAATTCATAAGGCCAAATGTTTTTCCAGTCTCACTAGGGTTAAAATAAAGAAGAATGCTCAGTATTTCTGTGGAATGAAAACAAAAGAAACCCCACCCTACTGGGTCATATCATTGAAAGTGTTTTCCTGTGTACTTAAAAAAACCAACATTTGGATTGTTTGTATTGTTTTCTTTCTCCTTTGAGTTGTCTAAAGTGTGAATTAAAGCTTGCTTTTTAACAAAAAAAACCAAAAACAAACCATTATAAATAATTCAGATGGGATATTTTGACAATTTCAAACTTTTCCTGTTCTTTTTACCAAGCAGAAAATTGGCTCCTGACAAGTCTTTCTCAGGAAATATTACTCTTAAGAAATCAACACTTCTCATGCTGTAAAAATGCCGAAGGATTCCTTCTGTGTCGCACAGGTCCTCCTAGCCTTATCAGGGCTCCCCTTCTCCCCGAGAAGTGTATCCATCATATCTCTCTGGTGCTTTCAATGCAGAAATCTCAGAGGAAGTTTGTTCTTTTGTTTGGTTCTTTCATCTGATGGCAGAATTAGGTCAAACAGTTCCAGTGATGGCTTATAGGCTCCCATCTGCTAATGCCCTCAAACAGGTTTTGTCAGACTCTGTATTTTGTCAGACACAGAGTGGCTCAGGAAAGATATCTTAACTCTTGAGTGCTCTCTTTGCTTGCTTGTTTATCTGCTCAAACGAGCCAGGAGCTAGGCCCACAGTCATGTGCCCAGAAAGGACCAGGGACCTGACCCGTTCAGGTACTTCACATCCTCGTTCAGACACCTTGCAAAGAGAAATGAACTTGAAAGACCCTATGTCTAGGCAAGTTCTCAGGTCATTATCTTCTTCTTCTGGACTATTCTAGAAAAAGTGGTGTTACAAACAGTTCAAAAATGTCCATTAAACACAAATATTTCCCTCTCCAAATTTTCAGAGACATGTTTCAGGCCTAATTCTGGTTCTCATATGTTGCAAAGGGATCCACTCTGAGTAAAATCTGAGTCAGATGCCAAAAATCTGGGCAAGGTGCTGATCTGGTAGAATGTATTTACACTGTAATTTGTGTACTCATTTGTTTGCAGTCTCCTCTTACCAAGCACACTGTCTCCATGAAACAATTAGTTGAACAGAACATTGATAATTAAATTGCTCATTGAATCTGTCCTGGATTTTAATTTGGTTTTAGGTTTTGATGGAAATCCTATTTTTAACAAAAGTAAATGCAGATAAATACAGCAAAATATCCAACAATTTATTTTAGGATAAAAAGGCATGTACTCTATCATTACTGGCATTTGAGATATTTCCAACCAGATTAAAATAATGAATAGTTGTTTAGTACACTTGCTTTGATTAAGTCTCTGGCTTATGAGATTTCACACTGAAGTAGGCTTTATAACGCTGTTAACAGCAAATGTTGACAGCACCCTTGTTCATTAACGTAGTATGTAGACCTTCAGGTTTGTTGTATACCTAGTGACTGCTAGGAAAGTCACTAAATAGTCATAAGATCCTTAAACATGTGCCAAATAGTTGCATGAATTGGAGGTAATTTCTTGAGGTCCTAGGCATATTTTTCTTATCTTGAAGAACTGTGATGTTGTAACAAGTTGCTCTTTATTCATTCATCTATATTATAGCTGTACCTGGAAGTGTATCCCAAATTATGGGTACCGCTTTACTAGACAGTCTGCACCTATCTGGTAAAATACAGTCCTTGCCACACAGTTTGCAATTTCAATAAACTGTGTACAAGAGAAAGGAAAATTACAGTAAAAAAATGGCATTATCTTTTTCTTTTGTGAAGGAAGGCATAGCCATGACTCTGGGAAAGTATTTAAATTCAGGCTAGAAACAGCAAATACTTGAATAATTCTTGAGATTTTAAAGTTGCCTCTATAGAGAAATAGGCCTGCATAAAACAAGATTGTACTGGACTTGGAATTCCAATAGTTATAAACATTTCTCAGTTAAAGCAGCATTAAAACATAGTATTACTTATGACTGAATCTGTTTATGCAGCCCTGGTCCTGGCACTGAGCAACTTTCCAGAAATTGACTTTGCAAATGTAATGTTCTTTTAATAAGCTTCTCATATGTAATCTAATACTGAAATAAAATAAAATAAAAAAATTGTTAATGTTGGCAATAGAGTTTTTATAATTGGTTAACTTCTCCTTCATTTACTTAACAAGGCATTTAGTTGTTTATATTAAAAAGCTGCATCATGGCAGAAGACATCATATGAAATCTGAACCCCAGGGAAAATGAAGAGATTTTTCCCCACTGGCCTCGCAGAGGCCAGGGATTCCCACACCAGAAGTTTAGATTCAAGAAAGACGTGAAGTATCAAAATCAGATATATATCTGACTTTGAGAAATCTCATCTCTGCTAAATAAAAGAAAAAACAAAAAAGAGGAGGGAGCAGAGCAGCCTTATGTTTAAAAAAAAAAAAATTCTCTAGAAGTTCCATAAAACAAGAAACTTTGATTCTTAATGTGGCTGAATTTTAGTTGTATTTACTCAGAAGAAGTGTCAACTCATACATAAAATGGATCAATATATAAAAATGATTTTTAAATGTGCAATTATTATTTTCAGTAGACATTACTTAAACATTAATTGCCCCATATTCTCTCAGTAACTGTACTAGTCCTATATGCTGCCTTGTAACTGCAGTTCCAGGCAGATAAATACGACTGGTTATTGATGTCCATTTCTAATTTTTAGATGGCACTTTCTATGACAGAGCACATCCATACTATGTGTAGCCCATAGGGGGAAACACGACAAACCATTACTTATTTAACAGACTCACTTAGTTACCTTTCTTATCAAAATATTCTGACCTCTGTTCTTCCAGTGTGATATTATGATCCATACTTTTATGGACCAGGAAAGGCAAAGATATACAGTTACTGGTTCTGCACCCCAATGAACAGCAGGAATCCTTGAAGTCAGTCCAACAGGGTGCCAAGGCTGTTTTTCAGAAATAATAACAGCACAAAATAATACATAACAATACCTAACGAGGAGAAAGCTGTAATATATTTAAAACCTTAAGATTTAAGGTCTCCTCACAGATGTTACTGACCTCAGAAGAGCTCTATTCCAGTGAGTGGGATACTGGAGAAGGAGTCAAGTGATCTGACATCAAGCCTCTCTTCTCCTGTAACATGCAATCAGGTTTCCAAACCCATTTAGAGATGCAAATAAGTGTAATTTTTGCTTTTCTAGTGGTGCATACCCCTACTTGAACTGTGGGATCCCAGGAAGATCCTGAAGCAAGTGGATGCCTGTGCCTGGCCATCTGTAGCTTCTTGGGAAATCCACAAGTGGCACCAGGGCTCTTCAAGGAAGAGTCCTGAGCAGCCTTGGAGAAAAGAGAGTGACACCACCACAAAGACAGATGAAGTAGGTAGAGGCAAGTGGAAAAAACACAAACAGCTAAGCTCATCTTCCAAGCAAGCATATGTGTGCTTCAACATATTCTGAATGTTAGCAAGCCCAACAGCAACCACTTTATAATCCATCCTAGAAGAAAAACAATGTTATTTTCTTCTGTTGGAAAAACAGTTCTGTTTTTGTCAGACTGTGGGTTTTACTGACTTCAGTACTCCTTTTCCAGGATCTGAGCACATTCTTGCTGTAAACGGAACAATTAATAATATTTAGGAACAATTCTGCAAAGTAGAATTTTCAGAAACTACTCATTTGCCAATAAACTGTGCTTTGTATAGGACCTCTTGAACACAGTTTTGCAAATAATACAACACTGAGTGGTTTTCATCTTGGTACTGAGTAGCTTAGAAAAGACGAAAACAATTATAAGCAACTCGGGGAGCAAAAGGCCCTCATTGAACTCATGGAGAGGATTTGGCTAACCGGGAAAGTCTGAGGTATTGGAATTGAATGAAGTAAAATAGAGTAAGAGCACATAAAATGAAGACCCTCTTTCTTGCTGTTCACTTTTGAATATCCTGTTTTATCATGTCAAGTGCCTTAGGCTGGCAAAATAGATTGTAAGGGCATAATGTGGACATATAGCGCCTTGGGAAGAGGACAGAAGCTTTTTGCATGAAAACCTACAAGCTGTGGAACATCATTATGGAAACTGCAATATTTGGACTAGATGACTTTTAAAGGTCCCTTCCAACCCAAATCATTCTGTGATTCTACGATATTTGTGTGATGAAGGTTCTACACGCTTCCCCCCACCTAGTGCTTGATAAACCCCTTTCCTCTTCCTTGCCTGAGTGGGATAGTGTCTCACAAACTCTGTCTTCTGGTTTTCCACAATAACTTTTCACCTCCCACAAGTTATTTTATTTTATTGTGAAAGAAAAATGTTTCTAAGTATCATTTTTCTTTGAAAGGGGAGCTTATCTCCAATATTTAGATTGGCAAAGGCATTTAAAGAATCATGTATTTTTGTCAAGCTCAATTTTAATGTCTTTTAAGTGTATTCTTCTTGTTCCCTTGTTCTTCCACATATTCTAAAGCATAAATAACATCCTACTGTAATTCTTTTTATCTGACTCTTCTGTTTACCTCCTGCTGCATGTGAAAATCTTAGAAAAAGCCTATGGAGAGGAATATGGTTTTATCTCTATACCATATTTAGTAGAATAAACAGTGGGAGTTGGGAAGTGATCAGCAACAAATACAAGCTTTAAAAGAGAGGGAGAGTCAAACATGTCACTTAAATGGAGCTTTTACTCTCCAGTGCTTTAATGAAGAGGCCCTTTAGGTGCATTATTTCAATTTATCAGGAGAAAATGGCTTTAAAGCTGAAGTCAGATAGTTCCACCTTCAAGCAAATAACATAAAAGTGTTTACAAGATCATTAGCAGTTTTGAAGACAGCTGGTCATTCTCCAGGTCAAATAATTTAGGATCATTGTGGGCAAAGTCTTAAGCACAATTTAAGAGACAGCTTACACTAGAAAGTGTGAGTGACAAAGGAACAGGTTGTAAGAAGAGAAAGATGCTATGACTGTGATAAGGAATGATGGTTTCTTATCCATCATGCTTGGGTAAGGAGATATGACTGTGAGGCAAAAAGTTTGCATATAGTATTGTTTTGCAAGGTTCGTTGCTAATAGAAGCTCCTTTGCTAAACAGCCCCTTTTTAGCCTTTCTCCATTACATTGCAATGGTTTGCTCGTCAGGCAGTGCTGATATTTTAACTTTTCTGTGCCTACAGAGTGTCTGAGACTTTAAGTTATGAAAAAATCTGGAAGCAAATGTGTACCAAAGTGTTTCTTCAGTAACAGTGCTCATCCAGACTGCAGACAGCCAAAAAAAACCCAACCAAAACCAAACCAACCCTCCAAAAAAACCCTCAACCAAGCAAAACCCAAACAACCCAACAGCCTTTTTTCCAACCTCCTTTCTCAAACAAGATCAAGACCTTTAAAATGACAGTTTAAGTCTCAGGTGAGCTGAATTTCTTGTTGGATGTGTTCAACCCACTCCATTTTCTCTAGTGGCAGCCTAAAGGTAGGAAAACACTGATTTGTGTGTACACTTCAGTATGTACAATTCAGTTGGACAAGTGCAGACTTTTGAGTGTCTCAGAGGCAGAAGAAATGTTCAGAATCATTTCAGAAATGTTTTGTCTTCCAGAAATAGCCAGGGACCAGCAGTAGTCACAGCAATTTGCATCCCTGTAATTCAGGCATTGCATGGCCAACTGATTACTCCTATGTTATTTCTGCAGTGTGTGCTATGTTGCAAATGACTCTATCAGAAAGGCGCGTGGCCATTTTTTCCTTCTTTTTCTTCTCTCTTTTTCCTCTGATCTGCTATTCATTTTGTCCTTTCCCTCTGAAGCTTGCTGTGGATCCTGGTTAGGAAGTACAGAAGTGCTTGCTTTTCCCCACAGAAGCATCGAGGAAGAGAATACAAGATGTCATAGAAATCCCAGACTGCTGAGATAGAGCAAAGGGTATATGATGACTGAAAATTACTCCCTAGATGCCCTTGGCATACTTACGTCCATGGTCTACTAGCACACAGCACAAGTAATCTCTAAATGTATGTATAGCAGCAACAAGAAAAACAGCCACTGAAATATATTCAAATGTGACTCATGCAGTGCTACTAAAAGGCTGATTGCTCGGTCCTGTATGATATCCATTTGTTCATTCTTTGTTGTTTTACATCATTTGAAATAAAAGTAATTTAGACTTTGCAGTATGGATGTTCTCCTAGGTAACCTGTGATACTGAAAAACACATCAAGTCATACGAAAGCTATCATGCTATGTTATAGAGTTTTAAGAGATATACCATTTGCAAAACCAGTAATGGAAAATTTAAAACCTTCCTATAAAAATGCACAGCAAGCAGTTTTAATAATTTGGGGTCTTTTAAAAGAACAGTTTGGCTAGACCTGTTTGAATTTAGGATTTGGATTTTTAACATTGCAAAAAATGTGCATGTTGCATAAATGAAAGATCTGATCAAGCATTCAGGGGTTTTAGGATCACAAAAGGGAACAGACTGCATTTAATCCTAAAGCAGAGGACTTTCTGTGGGCTGTATCATTAAATGCATTTCCTTTTCTCTGTCAGGAAGGCAAAGGGCAAAAAAAAAAAATCGAGAAACATTAACAAGTAAAGACAGGGTGTCTGGAAAAAATGCTGGCAACTAGCAGTGGTATGCATGATTTTATAGAGGTTACCGTATGGAAAGCACAGAAAGTTTGTATAAGTTGGGAGAAGAAATCTGAGCGAAAATCCCTGAAAATTAAATACCATGGCCATGTAATTCTAAAGTAGAATGAGAGGCAGACTAAGCTGCAAGTTTCCTTGAGCTCTTTCTTACTGTTGCATGGCTTAATATCCTCCAGAATGTTATTCAGGATATATTCACAAGAGAGCAAGGGAAATAATAGTCAATGGGAAAAGTGGCAAGATAAAATGCATAAGACAGAAAATTGCTTGAAAATGTTCCTCAGAAAATGATTTTTAATATCAAAAGACATTTTCAATCTATATTTTAATTCATTTTTCTTCGATATCTCGGGCAATTGGGATGAGGGTTTTAAGGCTTGCACATCTGTTTTAAAAATCATCCAAATATTGTTTGGAGGAAATTTCTCTCAGGTGCAGAGGGTCATCACAAGGTCTTCCTATCATTCATGCCAACATCCACCCTTTGTGTGTTTTAAGTGGTGCAGGAAAAGACAGGTGGGAAGAAGAATTTCATCTACAAAAACGATAGCAAAGCATCTGCTCAGGCTTTGAAACACATTACAACATATTGGATCCTTGTTTCTGAATGTACTTGGTCTGCATATTGTTCCAAAATAATTATTGCTGTTGTAGTAGGTGACATCAATGATGCTTTGCTGAATAATGCTGTGCTCAACATCAGCTGAGAACTTCACCTATAACATTCTAGATTTCCTATCCATACTTAGTTATGATTTTTTTTTCTACAGTGTTCCTAATGAGATTGCACACAATGGCAACAATTAATTAATCTTGAAATTAAGGGACAAGCAGTGGTTCCATATATCAGCATTTCGTGGGACAAGAGACATCAGGTATAATTAAAAGAAGGGACAGTGGACAGGTGGGAACTTTAATTATTGATGAAATTCTCTCTAAAAAGAAATTCCATTATAAGCTCTTTAGCAACACTATCTTACTCAATTACTGCGACTCAGGTTTTTGTCACATACCCACCCATAAGCAGATGTGTCCTGCATTTAGATAGAAGAAGGTGTTGGCACACAGCCAGCAGATTAAAATGCCTCAAGGTGTATCAGTTGTCAGCATGGGACCAAGTCCAGAGGATCACTTACTGCCCTGGACAAAACATCATCTCTCCTTCACAGTGTTATGTAGGAGGGAGATATTCTGCAAAATGACATCTGCATCTCTGAAGGGCTATCACAGGCAAGGACGCAGTCTTCCAGTGTATCAGCATCTCAGAGCAGAATTTCAAATTTGTATCACCGTTTTGGTGTAGGTACAAGCCTTTTCCAGTGGTTTATGCTATTTTTTCAGGCACCTGCATTTTCTCTGTTTGAAGAAGGGAACTGCTTCTTGAGACTCAGTGCTTCCGATTCCCCCCCTTTTCAAGGGAAGTTGGGAGTGATAATCCTATATGCTATGACAAAATTCCATTTGAAAGCAGCATGTGCTTAAACACCCAGCAAAAGGAATTGTTTCAATTCTACTCCAAAACTGACAATCAACCCTGAAAACTGAGGGGCAGGGGGAGAGGGTTAACACGTTCCCTGTCAGGCAGGTCATTCCTGGTAAATCTCTTGCAGCTTCTTTTGTAGGCTATCAATCCAATTTACTATCTGTGCCCCCAGAAACTCTTAGAGCTTACAGAATGAACCTGGATTCACAATTAAGTTCACAAAATAAAGTTGCAAAACTGTAATTTCTGTTTCTGTATTTAAATTTCCTTCTATTTATTCACATTAGTGCAATTCACGTGTTCTCTGGAAAAACAGCAAAGGCCCCCCTCGCCATTTAAAATCTCCAAGGCCATCCCTTGCAAGAGGCTATGGAATGATAGGCAGTATATGCTGAATGCCATGTCAGAAAGCAGGGACAGACGCTTAAAGGCCATAATCAATGTTCATTGCAATTAGTGGAAATTTTATGTGTATTCCAAACAAAAGATATAAGAATTTCCAACATAATACCAATTCACAAGAAATTAGACTTTAAAAACTAGGCAAGTCTTAAGCATATGGCTTTCCAGATGAAAGACTTCTTTTTCTTTTTTTTTTTTTTTTTGCTTTCATTCTTTCCTCCTTTCCTTCAAATTGCAAAATTGGTGGATGAGCGATAGCTAGCATTTCTACCTAGCATGTGATACAAACAAGAATTGAGAATGTACTTAAGCTGGAAAAGAAAGACTGATCCAAAAAGTGACCAAAAAAACAATAAACACAAAGTAATGATAAATGGAATGCACTGAGTTGGAGAAAGTCTAGCGAGGCACAAGCAGGATTGATGGCCGGTGGAAGTTATTTATAATTTTTGTTAAGTCATTAGTAGTCAGGTCTATTAGTGAAATTCAAAGACTACAAGAAGTTTAAACACCTCAGAGGCCAAGGAGAAGTAGATGAAAAAGTCTGTGTTCTGTAACTGTATAAACAAAAAAGAAAAATTAAATTTGGCATAATGTATAATAATATTTGGCAGACATAATGCAAGGATGTTCATTTGATGAAGGAGACAAACCTAGGATGTAATAATGGTGCAAGAAACACATGGGATTAACTGTGGACAGCAAAGTATTCATCAATTTGCAATGTGTAACAGCTGCCAGAAAAAGGGCAGTGCAATTTTAGGCTGCATGCACAAAGACATCATATGGTGGAGGAGGCAAGTAACAGTATCTCTACAGCTCCTGCGTCATCCCGGTTAGACTATTGCATGGTGGGGTTCAGTTGTTTGGTGGGGTTTTTTTGGATGCACATTATCAAAAAAAGATACTGTGATTCTGGGAAGAGTTTTGAAGAACAGCGACAGAAATGGTGAGTTGGCTGGAGGGCTGGATATCCTTGGGAAGAAAAGCTTATTCAAAGAGATGCCACCATCCTGAAAACTGCTTAGTTTCAAATAAAGAATGAAAGTAGCTTAAAGTACTTACTCTTTCCCTTGACTCCCCCTGCCAGTCAGATTCTTTTTTCTTTGAATTTCTTTCAGTTATGTTTTTTGTAGAATTTATATGTAGTATGAATAAGAATATAAAGCAAACGGACATTCAGGGAAAAAGCATGTGTCTATTAAGCTGACAGTGTCTCAGAACATATAGCTTAATTAAACTGTAAATAAAAATGAAGACGGAACTAGAAATATTTGGTCCTTAACAAGCAAATTATTTAATTGTAAGGAAGCATAATTAAGTGTGATGATGTGAAACTGAGAGAAGGAAATTACATTTGAATACCAGGACCCCACTCTCACAGCACAAACCATTTTGATATAAAAAAATAAGTGCTCCGCTCTCAGAATCTGATAAAATTAAACTGAAGAAATTTTACCAAATGTATTGTTAGGATCAGTTCTGTGGTATTAACAAAGTTATTAGGTCTTAAATCTCTGATTTTGTCTGTGATTATGTAATCTCGGCTGCTGCGTATAATTTGTGAACATTTACAGTGGATCTTCTTGGAGACCAGACTTCCTTTTCTTCCTCTCTCTCATTCACACATACATACTGCATACACATTTAACATATATAACAAATAAAATTTTTCCAAGCAACACAGACAACGTAAACATGTGTTATCCATTACTGTAATGAGGCATATACAATTAAATTCTTATTTGGTTTGGGATAGATAGATATCTTTTAATTTATCTTTTCTCCAAGCATGAGTTAAAAATTAAAAACCTCTAATTTATCAACAGTAAAACCACCAAAGTACTAAGTTGTCAGTAGCACCTATAGTGTTCTATTAACTGTTTTACTTTTTTCGCTACTTTTGCTTTATTTTATTTTCAAGAAAGATAAGCTAGATTGACCAGTGACGGGTATCTGTGGGTTACAGTTGTCTACAACACTTAAGAAAAACTTTAGGACCTGTTAACAGTTCTCAAAACTGGAAATTTATTCATTTTCATGGAGGAATTACAGTATCTACATTTGCCTCTGTGTTATGGGATGAGCAGAGTCAGATCCACATGATGAGGGATCTGTGCTCCTTGACACAACTCTTTTGGGGAGCAGCATGACTGAAGCTGATGCCATCAGTCACCACTGTCTTGGTATTACTGCAACAGTCTCCCATGTCGATCCTCAAATCCACATTGACACCTCAAAGCAGTGCATAATCATTCACGCTCTTCCTGAATCTTCCTGCCCCATTACCCACCTGTTTAACCACAGCATTTCAGGAGTCCCTCTACTGAAGGTCACGGTACTGAGCCAACATATAAGGCAGCTGGCCAAAGTGGATGGTAGGAAAAGCTGCAGATCTAACAATTTTTTCAGCTATGTAAATAAATTTGGGGTAACTTCAGTAAAGAACAGTAATTTGTTGTAGTCAATATCCAGATTTTAAATGTGTTTGTTTCTCAGAGTATGTCTATAATTTTTTTTTTAAGATGGATGGTGACTGTTGCTAAGCTTAGGGAGAAAAAAATAGGGAAAAATAGAAAAGGGTATTTAAATATTGCCTTTGCAAACAATTCTAAAAATTCCCATTAAAATTACATTGCTCCCTAAAGAGTGTTTCAGATTTAGAAAGTCAGTCTTTAAAACTATAAAAAAGGTGTTTTATTTCTGCTTCAGAAGTAAATCTCAATGCTTCCTCTACTAATCGATGCTTTCTGATGCCTCTATATCATAGGAGGTAACATTGTGAAGACATTATTTATTCTCTGTCTTCATGTTTCCACTGCAAACATACTGCATAAAATAGCATATGTATACAATAGGTTGTGTATATGTGTATGCACACACAGAGATATATAAAAAACATGCACACATTACGTTACCTTCTTTTGTGCTATCTCGTGTCTGAGGTAGGCTTCTGGTAAATAAAGTATTCTTTAATCTACATTGACCACTTCTTTGATGTTAAGTTATTAAATGTTCCCACATTATTTATATCATTAACATGATTTTTCTGGCTAACTATCTACTAGGCTTATGAAGAGTTTCCTGTGAGCTGCACGTTTTGGAACAGCGCAGGTAAAAGGAGTTGGCAGTGTGGTGTCAAGAATAAACTTTAAAAGGGCTCTCTAAAAGTAATGCTAGGAAGGTATTCATTTGACCTTCAGTGACAGAGCTTATGCCTTGCAAATTGATTAATACAGATACAATATCAAATCATTTTTCATACAATTTTTTAATGTTTGTTAAATGCTGGAGCAGTATGTAAACAGAGTATTTGGCATTTTTATTAGGCTGCGGAACTCAGTCATTTCCTTTGCAACAACATCTCATAAACTATTTTGACAGTCTAATAAACTATAAAAAGCTGTGGTAAAAACTGGCTCTGAATGTTATAACCGTACAAAATGGAAAGAGCAAGAGAAAACATCTATCACTGAGATTATTATCACTGTTGCCATGGCAACCTGGTTGCAATGGCAATATCTCCATGGTTCTGCTGTTTGTTATCATCTTTCTTGATTTTACATCATTGAAATTGTAGTAATTACACTCTGCCTGATGAAAAATGCATGCTGTCATGGCAACTAAGTCAAATATTCTTAATCATTTCACCTCTTCAATCTAAAATGTAATTGTTTGTCAGTAAAATAGGTTATACAGAAGGCTTCTATGGACTTATGATTGCCTTAAGTGTTTTGCAAAAATTGTGCTTTTAGGCTCAAGACCCTAAGCTAAACTAATAGTCTACAATGGTAAACAATGACTCATTAGAGAAAGTAATCAGTTCTTATTAATTGTAGAGTAACTATTCTAATGTGATAGAATAATGAAATATAAAACATATTACTTGAAATCAAATGTACCAGGGAACATTGACATTATTGCTAGAATCTTGAGGTAAATTGTATGTGATTCAGATTCCGTATTCATTTAACTCGAGCCCGCATGCCACTTAAATCTCAAGAGTATCCACCTAAAACTTAAAATACTTTTTTTGTTATATTCATTGACTGCTCCCTCATCTCACACCTTTTTCTTTTGTAAATTCAAGGCTGAAGATTTAAAACACAGAAGACAATCTAAGGGAAAATATTAATAAACACATAAAAATTTTGAGCATTACATTAAAATTCAAATCCCGCTTTTCCCTCTGGTAATGTACTGTGCATCTTTTCAACCTGACTGTAAACCAAATTTTCAAAGTGATCTCAAGCCAGCCTGATAATTGGGCCAGCCATGTCGGAACTGCAATACATTGGGAATATTATCTTACGAGGTACTGATTGCAGGTACAAATGATCGAGTTTGTAAGTCTCATTTCCCACATCACACATTTTGTCTCCCAGAAAGCCGCTTGCTCTTCAGACTACCATTTAAGCTGAAGGTAATTGTTACTTCAGTAAGCTATCGTGATTAATTGCAGGGTCAGACTTGCTGAGGTTTTTTTTTTTAATTGGACCTGTTTGTCTATTCTTGTGTATGTCTGATAAACTTCTTGGTGCTTTGCAATGAAGTGAACTCTACTGATACTTATTTATCACCTGAGTTTGTGTATATGCTCAGCTTTGTGGCTTTTCAGGTCTTTTACTACTGTTCATGCACAAGCAGATGGTTCTAGTTAAGTTGAGGCACAGTGTCAAAGTTTCTGCTTCAAGCACGGTTGCTTGTCCTATTGATATTTTTTATACACAGAGATTTTTTGCCATCTGGGGTACATGGAAAAACATTTCCTCAACACTCTGAATCAATTAGGGATTTGTTTTGTTTTGTTTTGTTTTGTGCTGGGAATAATAGTGTGCACCCAGGTGCCCAGCCCGGAATGATTTCTACTTCAGTAAGTGCTTCATTTAAATACTTCACAAATATTAATGAACTCTTCAGAACACTTCTGTGAGAGAAGGAAGTATTGCTGATAGGTAGCTGAGACACAGGGAAATAAGGAGACTTATTCATGGCCACACAAGAGGTTATAAGATACCCTGCAGTCGAACCCAGATTTTCATTGAGGTCTTACCTGAAAGATCGTTCTTACTTGAAGGCCCTATCATGACTGTTCACCCAAATGACATTCTCATTGGAATGACTGGGACCTTCCCTCTTACGTGAATCCTCTTGCAACTCCATGGTGACTCTACTATGTGAGGAATTAAGGTTTAGGGAAACTGCGCTAAAATGACATGCCCACTGGGAAAGTGCTGAGCCACTGGCAATTATTGCCCAGTAGGGAGCATGATTTCTCCCACAAAATTGCTCAAGTTGAGCCACAACTCAAGCTGGGTAGAAAATTTGTCCTTTTGTGAGAAACATCCTGCTACTTTTAATTTAGCTGCTCCTTTCTCCAGAAGAAATTAAAAGCTACATATGTCCAATTTCCCCAAGAGGGAATCATGCTGTCAAGCCCCATTACCATAGGAAAAAGAAACCAAATTAAAAAAAAAAAAGAAAAAAAAGGGGAAAACTAGCCACAAAACAAAAGGGAAATTTACCCACTGTAAAAATAACTGTAGCAATTCAAAATTGTCCACCAAATGCAAATATCAGGTTTTTAAAGTACAAAAGCCACACGCTACTCAGCGAAATAGTAAAAATGGGTCAGAACCCAAAGAACTAAAATGTAGCTCTGCATTCATCCTGTACTGAATTTCTTGCTTACTGAACTTACTGTCTTATGAGTCATTTGGACAAATTAAGAGGGAAAAATGCATAATGATCTTCATATATTTTTTCTGGTGACTGTCCTTAGGTTTCCATCCCAGACTTGGATAAGGTTCTGTCGTTTGTCCCATATTAATTTCTACATCAACTTTCTCAATGGAACCTCTTCATCTTTATTGCGAAGAGTAAGGTCCATTAAGTTACAGATGCTGCTCTTTTATTTTTAGGAACCCTAGAGCCTTCCCATTTCTTAATGTCATCTGGGGTTTTCAAATGCTTCCAGATAGGCATCTTTCCATTGACTTTAATGGCCTTTGCATCCTGCCATAAAACCCTGCCTTTATTCTGAATTTTCTTTAACTAGATATTCATTCAGGGTGCTACTGCCCGCACCTTAGACACAACCACTCTGCCTGGTGTCCTTCGGTCCCTTTTGACTGTTCAACTCAGTAGCTGTGCCTTCAGGTGGAGCCTCCGTTGAGATTACCACTGTCTAAATCTGCCACATCTTTCATTAGTGACACCTAGCATGAAGCTTCCCCTCCCATGCCACAGCCCAGCTGCAGTCTCCTGCTCCTCATGATGGCTGTCAGTGGTCTGCAAGCCCAAGAATATTCATTCCTTTCTCCTGCTGCTACACTTGCCTATGACTTAAAATCGGGTTTGGCCTCACAGACTAGAAACCCCAGCATAAGGAATGCAAACATTATGATTTTAATTTATGAATTAACAGTAGCCCAAGAAACAAAATAGCTGATGAAGGAGGCAATTCTTAAGCCTTTGCTCTGCTTTGTGTGAGCCACTGATGGAGGGAGAAGCCTAACTTCCACTGTTAAATAATACAACAAATTCCAGGTGAGCATGCAATCACTGCTAACAGAAATTTAGCCAGAAGGAATAAAATTAATTAATCGATTAATTAATACTTCATATCTGCCTTCTCTTGCCTCCTCTACTATTATGTATAATTTATCCTAACCAACTTGTCATGACTATTTGCACAAAAAAAAGTTGTGGTCTTTGATCAGAAGAATTTAACAGTCGCATTTTAAGCTTGACCTGGGCTGGATGCAGAACCAAGACAGAAGGGTTAGTAGCAGTCATGTCTCTGTGCCATAGGCCCTATATTACCAACAGATAATGGATTTTTTTGCTGACAAGGGAAAGGTTTGCACAGTGACAACAAAAAGGTCAGGTTTTCCCATCAAGTGTGACAAAACAGTATTTGTGAATTTCAGGTGGTTAAGATTTTCCTTGTGGTTTTTGAGACTGGAAAATATCTGTGAAGTTTAGCGTGCACAATACAAACGAAAATTTAATATTTATAATATAGACAAGCTCCAGAGTTCCACATCAGGTCCTTTGGTATGTGACTTTGCTAGCTATCTGTTAGGATTACTCAGGTCTACTTTTTGTGCTCTAAATAGCATCTTCTGTGTAAATCTGTTAAGCAATTTGTTACTTGCTTTCCTGGAGACAAGAGGCAAAGAGGTAAGTTTTATTTCTGCAATGAAAATTACTGTTATAAAGCAGATGTACCCTGGCTTCTCATTTTCCATCCCACCTTTTAGTGAATGTATGTGTCATTTGAAAAAAAAATTTAAAGTAAATACATTGGAAGATACTTTCATAATATGAAAATGTTTTATCAGAATATGCTTTATGATTTCTTGAGATATTTTTGATCAACAGAGCAATGTAACTGTTCAACCTAACATAAGGAAATATGTGCTGAATGAGGGCATAGAGCATGAAACAAAAGTAGAAAAGAAGAAACCAAATATGTCTCTCTTTTTCTGGTATTTATGGAACCAGACAGATTCAGCAAGGCAATCTCCTGCAATGTATTGATAGATGAATTTTTGCTGCCCCTACTTTTCTCCTGCAATTTCACTAAATGTTTTTTCTGCTGTTGCTTTCATTCTTACTGATTCTTTGCTGCTTTATTTGTATTTATACTCAGAAGCTATAAATAAATACAGAAATGGCAAGATTCTTTGCCACAGAATGTCTTTGTGGTTACTAAGGAATTGCACAGGCCTCTGACAATAATTGTCCATTAAGAATAAACATTATGCTACAAAAAGATCATTGTGGGACTGGAAAAGGTCCAGATTATAGTCAGTCAGTTTAAGAAGAGATCTAAAAAAAAAAACCAAACCAAAAAAACCCCATTCTTTGTGATCCTAAAAAGCAATGTTAAAAATTTCCCCAAATCCTTAAGGCAGAAATACTATTAATGTACAGAAGTGTGGAAAACATCTTACATGTCACCTTTGTCTCAGTAGGTCTTTCATTTCATGAGAACTGAGATGTGTATTTCCATTCCTTCTTTCAAAACTTTCCTATAGCAGCTTTAAGACTGGGTCTAATAATTCTTTTAATAAAAGTGCATTCTGTAATGTGAATCCAGAACATAAACTTAGTGAAATGTGCCTGGAGACATCCATCGATTCTTACTTCAAACAATGTAATGTTATCATATTTAAAGATCCTCAAAACCAGCCCAGTGGCTTGGGATATCAACTGATGTTTCACTGAAGTGGTGACAAATTTGCTGTGTTGGGACTGGTTTTGAAAAAGAGGATCCAGCTGATCATGTGGATTTTGCAGTGAAAAGTGTCAGTAGCCTCTGCTGAGTGGTTACATATGGCAACTCACAGGTAGAAGTTGACATATAAATGTTAATTGCAAAATAAAGTGCAATTCACGTTAACTTGCAGCAGATCCCTTCAAACTGAGAAATGCCAGGACAACTTGTACTGATCCCACTTTATAATACCTGCAAAGCAATAGAGAATCTCAAGTAGAAAGCTCAGAGTATTAATGTGCTGGGTGTTTTTTTAGTGCCAAGCAGCAAGACTGGAATTATGATGGGATTTTTTTGGTGTAACAGGGAACCTTTCTTGAAGAAGGCAACACCAAGAATTCATAGAATCATAGAGTCATGGAATGTTTTGGGTTGGAACGGACCTTAAAGATCATCTAGTTCCACACCCTTTGCCATTATTACAGCATTGTCCTCCTAAGTGCTTGAATTGGTTGGCTATGCTGCCTATCTCTTCTTTCTGGCATTTTAGAGGCCAATTGAAGCAATCTGCTTAATTAAGGCTAATGGTGGCCCTTCGGAATTGGAATGATTAGGTAGGCACAGGTGCTGGGGTTTTTATGACCTAGGTTTAAAGCTAAGTTGCAGTTTCTTGTGCTATCCATAGAGTTAATTCTCATAAAAATAATATTTTATTTGAAAAATTAGAGGTCAAGATATTAAAGAAAACAGGCCCTGAAAGTAAGTCTCTAACTCTGAAATTTTGCATTATTGTGCCCTGTGGCACACCCTGCGACTGACTGTGTCAGCCACACCATATCCTGAGTTTCCTTTAAGATGGGGGAGAAGAGAGGTTGAGGAGATACATGGAAGTACTTCTGCAACTCTCTCACATCACTGCCCATATTAATTTTCAAAAAGGGATCAGAACAGCTCAATATAGAAGATAGTTGCTGATTGACCTCACCACCTCATGGCCTTCACTTACATTCTTGTCAGCCATCCATCCTTACCTTCTTTCTCAGCTACAGTGGATGTCATAGTATTCTTTTATTTTCCTACATATATTCAAAGAGTATAATATGTGGGAAGCTCTAGTTCTTGTCTATCCAGGCCTTTATTTTACCAGGATACTCACTAGACAAGGTACACTGAATTCCCATGGATTTTCCAGCTAATCATCTGGATGCAAAGGCTGATGGAATTGTGTTATGTTTACACATCATGATCCACTCTATTCTTACCAAGTGTGCATCATTTGGACAGATGTAAGTCCCTTCACTTTGAGCATAATATCTGCACCCAATATAGTCTGGTGTCCCTTCACCTCTTTTTGAAAACGAAGAACTTTGGAAAACAAAACTAAAAGAAAAGTGTATGTTTTTTTAAAAAGACCAAGTTAGTGAGTCTTTCAGTATTTCCAGTATTTCAAGACAAGTTGTTTGTCTTTTTCTTTGGATCTTTTGAGGTCTGTGAGACCTCCTTTAATGAAACACAATTTAGCAATGGATTTAGCATACTAGAACTGATATATGGACAGGTAACACACTTAAGGACCATCTTCAAGATTTAGGCTTCTTAAAGGTAATAATAAGACACTGGCAGCGGATAGTTTCAAATTACTTTTTCTTTCTAATTGGCAATTAGGTCTAATTAACTTTTAGTTAATATTCAATGATTTCCTTTAACAAATGGAACCCTGATGAGATCACATCTGTTAAGACCACTTGGTTTGTGTCTCCATTTTCTGCATATTTCTATAGTTTAAAACGAATTCAGACTCAGACTGAAAGAAGATCATGTATCAGCTGGAATGAAAGCATGCATTTATCTAAAGTTACATGAGTCCAGAAAACTGGAACAGTAATTTGAAAAATAACATTGGTATGTAATCCTCAGGGCTCAGGGTGGAAAACTTGTAGAGATCAGGCTGGAACTTTGAATATATTGGGGGTTTCTTTGATTTTAGCTGGATTCTTTTTGTGAAATGGTTTATAATATTTCTCTGATTCTTAGACCCAATGGATAGAAATTTAAAAGGTCATGTCCTCAATTACTATCTTTGCAGGAAAAAAAGACCATTGGATAAGTGCTCATTCAAAACAAGCTGAGGATTCTGTCTCAGTGTATATGTAGTAAATATACTTTGCTGATGGATCTTAGAAATTAATGTTAAGATTTACTTGAGTGTCCTGGGATGAGGAACTGGAGATAGCAGATTACATTATATTGAGACATGAGCAAGCAAATAAGTATACTTAAGTCTTTTAGGAACCCAGTTCCAAATTTTATCCTTAAATGGACAGTCCAGCTAACAAAAATAGAGATGTTTGCATGAGAACAGAACATTTGCCTAAGTAAAGGTTTGCAGGACAGTCATTAGGCACATTTTGTTCCCTTAGCTTTCCAGGCACTGATTTCATTCAATATCTATTTATGTTTATGGCTTTTTTATTTTCTCACATTGCACTAATGTGTGTCATGGCTGGATTTTTTTGCTACTCGCCCTCTTTTTTTCCTTCTGATTCTGTCCCATTTTGAGTGTGTTTTGTGCAATCTCTCAGTAAAATAACATGCTAGTGAATCTTTGGAGACTGTATTTTAATCTGCTGATTAGGAATGCTTTTCTAACTTTTTTTTCATCAGTATAGTATTTAATAAATATACAAGTATTTCTCATGTGGTAAATATACAGGTATTTCTCATGTGGATTAAGGGATATGTTGGCCAGCAGAGTAATACCTTTTTATTTGAGGAAAATTCATACCATACAGACTACAAAATTAAAGTTTGGTTATGATGAGTGTTTTGTATTTGAACATCAGATTCTATTTCCTTCACAGAAAATAAAAATTTAAAACTTTGCTTGAAGAACCAAAGAAAAACAAAAATGTCAGTTCACAACATTTGTATTGTTAAAATGTGGTGCTAAAGTTCATGTAACAAGCAAAATTTACACTGGTACAAAGTTACATAGAGTAGCTGGATGGAACTAGCAGAAGTCATTATTCTTTGTATAAACACCATATGTCACAAAAGTTTGTTTTGGCTTAAATATAGGGCTGCTATGTATCAAACCTTTTCCACTTCATTTTTGCAATTCAGAATTTAGTTTTTTCCTGTTTTCTGAATTGAACTCTAGCTGTCTGAATGCAAAAAAATATGGACTTTCCTCACAATCAGCAAAGATTGTTACTAACTCCCATCACATTTCTCTACCTAATTCGAATCCCGAATTTCAGCTTTCCCTTGGATATGATAGGGCTGGTTCAATTCTCCTTTGCCATGATTCATGCTGATGTGACCATGCTAACGTTGTGGAATTAATTCCAACTTTTATCTGTGACAGTGAAATAGGAATGATGGCTGCTCAGTCTGCTGCCAAACTCTTCTGTAATGTAATCTCATTAATTTCCAGAAGTCAAGTAGGATTTGGTTAGGTGGAATCCTTCCAAAAACAATTCCACAAGTGCTTAGGAAAAGAGTAACTACATGATATTCTGTGGGATACATTTTTATCAAAAAACCCGACCAACCAACCAACCATAAAAAAAAAAAAATCCAAAAAAACCCAAACTTGAATTCCTATTTTAATATTTAAAAGCACTGTATTTCATTCTGAAAAGCAAGGTCCTAGCATCTTAGGAAAATGTAGAATATGATAGTATTTCTCACAAAAGTAGGGTTGTTAATTATCTCTAATGCTTTGCCTAGAACAAGCTTTTGTTAATTACATATGCCTAGGTTAAATATTAATGGTTAGCATTTATAAAGAGCTTTGAATGTTTTTTAAGTACTCTGCAAACATAAACTAATTATATGTCACAATATCCTGTCTAATTAGATAACTGAGTAATTTCCCCACAAGATACATTATTTTTCACTTCCTGTCACTGAACTATTGTGTAGTATTGCTTTACATTGCTAAATGGTTTCTTTCCACTCCAGGAATGATTGAAGTAGAAGGGAAAAAAATACATGAAAGCTGCCTGGGAAAATTAATTTTCTCATTGGAAAATTCTAAGCTTGCAACTTATTTGAAGGAAAGAGTCAGTTTTGCTGAAGCTGCTGACTATAAAAAAAATGGGTGGGTTCTTTGTGCAATGTGGAATGTTACATATGGTGTTTTCAAGAAAAAATATTTTGGAAAGTCTTTTTGCTCCAGAAGTTTGGTTTCTGTATACTAAATAAAAAGGAAACACATCTTACATGCCCCCTTTTGCAGGAACCTTTTGAAATCTTTCATACTCCTGGCTTCTGGCCTAATCTGCTCTCTACTGCTGGGAAACATTTGCAACTTGTGGTATATGTAGCATGAACAGATCTTCTGTGCATCCTTCTGGACAAAATATGTGTTGCCTTTGATCTTAACATTATTAAAACAGTATGCACTGATATCTGTCTATTTTTTTATGCTACCCATTCTTAACATTTCTGAAGGCATCAGTTCTGGGATCAGTTTGGAATGGAAAAATGATATTTATACCTTGAAAATTCAGGTGATATAATGAAATTGAGAATACCTTATCAGTAGAATACCTTACGTAGTATCTATCTGAGCTTAGCTTTATTGGAAATGGTGGATTTTACTGCATTTGCTCTTCGCTTCCATTTGTCACATGAATGCTGAGCTATGTCCTGTGAAAACCGATGTCACTGCCTTTGCTGAATAGCAAATTGTTTTGGAAATGTGTTACATCAATACATCAAGAGTGACTTAAACATGCATTTCATAAAATTTGTTTGTTTATTTTATGTTGGATGAGACCTGCCTCTTAAGAGATACCTGTCTGTGATATACCCTGCCACCAATGAAAATATTCAAATTACACCTTGGTATTTACCATATAAGCTTGAAGGAGCTTCTGTGCTTCTGTTTTCACGATTCACATGTGTCAGATCCAGGGTTTGTTAAGATACTGCTAATGTTACAAGGTTTGCTTTTACTATTTCTTATTTGAACAGGAAACAACTTGAGTCTTGAGTCTCTTCCCACAGAGCAGCATCCTGGACACTGAGACATGAAAAGTCCTTTATGCACCATGGGCAGAATGAACAGCAGTTTTTCCCTAATGCTTGGCAAGGTTATGAAGTTGTCAGTTTTGGTTGTTGCTCACAGTTGTCTGTTTGCCCAAGCAGATCCTTGGCACCAGAAGGTGACATGGCAACTTTCACTGAGGCCACTAAAATAAATACATCTACACAAGAATTTTTCTTTAAAGAATGAGTAATGGTTAAATTCCTCATCTGTGACTTTTAGAAGGAGCTATGGGAATGAAGTGCTCAAATCCCACTGAAAGTCAAACATATAAAACTCTTAGGCACTTAAATGTTAGGACTGCTTGTTCCTAGGACTTGACAACATAACAGCTGTTGTTCAAATTAGAAACCATGTAAGAGTGAAGTGTTGCTGAAAATTAGGCCGCTTATTGAAGTACTCAAGGAAGGACTGAACTGCAGTGGCAACTCTGATGCCAAATCACTTAGGTATTTTGATCATGCTACCAAAAAGGCTCATCTTAAATTTACATTTCTGGTAATCTTGGCAATGCAGTTAAGTCATCTTTCAGAAAAAAAAGACTATTTCGATCCTTGTGTAGATTGTGGTAAATATCATGTATAGGGTGAAAAGAAAAAGGAAAGATCCATCTGTGCTCCTCGCAGCAGCAGCTTCAGTAAATGCAAAAGCATGATCATCTGAAGTTTGTGTTTATGGAAAAAGCTAAAGGAAGAATTTCCAAAGCTTGGTGTTCTGAGGAGGCCTTTAAGGAGTATCAATGCTAACTTATCTGTTGTCTCTCTGTCTGTCCAATTTAGATTTATTAAAGGCATTACAGAAGCTGTCTCTCTTTCAAGGAGCACTGCCTGTTGAATTTACAGTTCTTGAGTTATGCAGGCCCCACATCTTTTCTCACTCAGCCCTTATTCATGTTACAGATACACTCACCCTGCCTTTACCTAACGCTACTTCATAAACAGATGGATTCCCAAGGTTGTGGCAAAGTATAGCTGCAGTGCAAACATAGATATTAACATTCCCACAGCTTTAGAAATATGGTATTACAGCTCATGGAATTTAATAGACTGCCATGCATTCAATTCCTGTGTCACTGATGTTATTATATGTATGTTAGAAATCCCATCTGAAAGGTACAGATTACTTCAGTGCCTTTTGTTCATCACTAACTCTTCAGAAACCATATGGAGTGGGGTTTTTCAAAAGCATGTACCATGGACCTAACTCTGCTCGAGTTCAAACCAGAGAGTTTTACCATTAAATTCAGTGGAACTTGTAGTAGGCCAGTACCAACTGCTGTAGAAATCCAATCCTTTACGATTATAGAAAGAAAGATTACAGGGGGACTCATTTTAGATTCAAAACAGTAGGAACTTTGGGTGTGAAATGAAGTAATGGCTGGCTCTTGTGAAAGAAACAGGAGTTCAGCAATAGGACTTCAGAGGATGACTTTGGCTTCAGCAGTGCATCCAGAAATGTTGTCATAGGTTCCTCAATTCAGTTTTCAGGAGCATATGCATTGCCACAGTAAGTGGGCTGCTGTAGGATCCAGTTCTGAAGGACATTGTAAGAATGAACTTAGTGCCATTATTTTGAGTTCTCGTGCTTGTGTTTCCAGACAATATTACACACTGTGGTTGTAAGTAATATTTGAAAAGGCAGAAGCAACCTGAAGTGCTGAATGCGTAGCTTAAAGCTAAGATTCTGCTAAAGCATAACACAAGTCAGGGCAGGCAAGTGAACACTTTCAAAATTCCATGGAGTATACAGCATTTATAATAACAAAGAATTAAAGATGAATCCATAGGACATCAACTGGTTTTGTATCTCAGAAAAGCTTTTGGGGGACTATAGGCTTTTTGGAGGCAATTCAAATTCACATATAGCCCTGGTCCCAGAGTGCATCTTGAGTGCAAAATAGAACTACTCCAATACTGGCCTCTTTCTTAGCTGTTTTAAAGTGCCTTTCCAAAGCAAAGTAATAAAGAATTACTTAAAACTGATTAAAGAGTTACATACCATTTCCAAATGTGCTGGAGAAATATAAAAAAATTTTAATTTAGATAAGAATCAAGCACTATCATTTTAGTCTGATAGCATTTCACATCACTCGTAAAGCTGAATGACTACACAAAGTGAAGGGCAATAATGAACTGATACTCTGCTTCAAGTGAGATTAAATTTTAAACAAATATCTGTATATAGATGGAGATTTATAGAGGAGTCTAAGGACAAAAAGCTTGAATTGCATTAATACACGTATGCTCTACAAATCTTTAACTTAACCCCAAGGTATCCACCTTAGGTACAGTGTATTAGTATTTAATTTTACCTGAGAATTCCTTTCTTTGTTATTTCAGTCCTCTTCTACAACCTCTTGGGATATATTTTTCATGGTATTTTGTTTTATCCTAATATTTCAATGTGTTTTATTTGTCTCCCTCTATTCTTCTGCTCTTCTATTGAGTAGGTTTTGGAGGGTTTTTTAGACTTCCCTGAGACAATAAACCAAGAAAGCCTGGAGACCTGATGATGTAGTCTCTGTATGATACCTTCAAAACTCAAAGCACAAGGCAACCTTCTGAAACTAAGAAGTATACTATCTTCCCTTCAGTAAGCATATTTAACTTCAGTCCTCAGGTTACGTAGGGCTCCAATAAACACTTTCCCCACAACAGGATATTTTAGGGCAAATCTTGTCTGTGGTCTAGCATCCTGCCCCAGCTCACAGGACCAAAGGGTTGGGTCAGTTTCTTCCAGGTTTTGAAGACTGCAGTATTTCTTCTGAATAGAGATGGCATGCATTTTGTGGGGCAAAATGCTAGACTAAGTCTTATATAGTGAACTGGGGCTCGGGGCGGGCAGTTGATCTACCAGCCATGCATTTAGCCCTTAACTCAGCCTTGGGCCATACCTAGCCAAACAGGCTAACGCAAGAAAACCTAAAAGTTGTTATAGCTCCATGCAGCATTTCTGTGAAATAGATGATGGTGAAGGTTTGTATCTGACCCTAAAATATAAATCAATGTTATGCTACTAGATTTACCTTGACAACAGAAAGCAAGCAGGCTATCATTATTCCAGCACTGAATATTTTTATTTTTGTAAATTATAAATATTACTTCTTCCTCTCCATCTTCAGTCTTAAGAATGTGGTTTCACATTTCATTTAATGCTAAATGGTTCATTACATAGAGTAGCAACTTACTTCTCTTATTGTGGTGTTATCTTTCACTTTGTCAAAATATGTCTACTTGATAAGAAATCTGACAGAAGTTGCTTATGATGGGATCACTAACAGCCATCAGTTTCTCTCTAGCAAATGAAACTGTAACCATGGAAACGGCCTTTTTTTGCCAGAATGAAAATGAGACAGCACTCTGCTGCAGCCATTAGTAGAATACACAAATGTCCCTCAAGGCAAACATCTAAAGCAAATGGACTGAAAAGTAAGGAGCACTAATTTCTATTTATTTAGGATTTGTAAACCTAGCAGAGCAAGATATTAACAAAGGAACAAACAAAAGGAGGTTAAAAAAAAGATGTTTGTATTTTTCTTTCCATTTACAAAACTCCTTATTTTAAATAAAAATGCTTTATTCTGGTTTTATAAGTATAAGCTTAAATAATACTATAACAATAGACTTAAATAATGCCGTGGTTTGATTGTGCCTGTTCTATGCAGAAAATGATAAAAAAATTTACACTAGAAGAAGGGGTCTGTTTTTTCTTATTTTTGGAAATAGGCATTTAGTGCAAAAGAATTACAAATACTGAGTGTGAGACCTTTTTTTTTTTTCATACTGCTTAATTTTCAAACAACCCTGTTCATTCTGATAAGATACACCAGAGCTGATAATAAGTCTATTATAAACACTATCAGCAGTCGGCCACAGGCTGTCAAAGACCTTTCAAGTGTCAGTCTCTTCTTACTGTCCTCTTTATTCACTACTACTCCCCTCTTGCTACAAACTGCTTATTGAATGCATAGATTCTTTTGACAGACTCGGATTAGGTGAGGGGTCTTAAACCGTCTACGAGGTACATCAGTAAGATATATCTTAACTTGTTTGCCTTCTCCTTTCACATCAAAAACCATAGTTACTCTGGGAACCTCAATGTCTAGCCTCTGTTCTATTTCCAGCTCACTGAATAAACTAAAGATACAATTTTCCACTAGGATAATTAGTTCGTTAACGAAAACTGTTTAGATATTTAATTCATAGCTAGCAATGGATTGGCATCATCATGCCAATTACTTACAGATACCTTGGGGTGTTTCAAATACCTGTGTGCCTGTAAGTATGACAAAGTGACATGCTATGACAGCCACTTTGAGAGAGCTGTTTCCTGTAGCATGATTAGAAATACCCACCATTGCTCTGATACGTTTCACGTAAGGTCAGGGTTAAGACATACTTATAGAATAAGTTGCCTACTGCCAGCTTACTGGCCGTAGCTGTAAAAAAATAAAGAATGGGCAATGACAATGTAGAAATACCAACCTGAGAAGACTCTAAAGGCAAAGTGTTCAAGCTTTTATAAACTTAATGCTCCTTGACCCTTAAGGCTTCGTAAGTGTTAACCATGTCAGAAATGAACCGACCTGGGTAATTAAAATGGCATGACAAAGACCAGTGCCTCACTGGAAAGTTGCTTGGTTATCCTACCTGCAAAATGCCCCCAAAATACTCCCTCTCAAATCAAAGGTACATGTTAAAATAAACATTAAAAAAAAGGAAGAGGTGTCTTGATTTTTGTTTTTGCTTGACATTGTCTTTTAATTGTCCTAAGCATATGTTTAGCCATATGTGTGAGTATATATGTATACTCACATACGCAGAAACATAAAGTAACAATAGTAGATTAACATTGCAGGCAAGTTTGCTAAAAGCTTTTTCAGACTCAATTAGATAGCTTCCTGTGTAGATGTATGTTTGGGAAAAAGCAAGCAAGCAAACAAATCTTGATATATTGGAAAACTGGGGAACAAAAAATCCCCACAAATAGCTTTATTTCTGATTGTCTGTTATAAAAGCATAGGACTGCACCGACCTTTTAAGGTAAAGAACATATACTCAGACAGAGCACTAGTTAAGTGCAGTGCTTGCATGTACTAGTATACATAATAGTTAATTAAAATTGGCAAAATTTCCAAGTAAATAGGTTTGTTATTGGTTGCTGGAAGCTGACAGCTGGAGTTACAATTCTCTTTAGTCCAGACATCAGAAAAAGCTTTAACTGAATAATGCTAACCTAGTCTGAAACCCCATCTCTAGAAGAACAAAAAAGAACAGTTAGGCACTGAAATGTCTAGTACCAAAATACATTTGATGTGAGAGAACAGAAAATAGATGATGTATACAGCCACATTCTCACTATTTGCATTACATTTCCAATGCAGTCACCTTTATCATCACCTCATACAATATCCTTGTAGTTTAACGTACAGACCTCTACTGGTTGCCCATGACTTGTTATTTCCTTGCAAGATGGTGAATTATACTCCTAATTATATAAAAATAAACGAATATATGTAAATATTATGATGTTTAAAAGTGACAGTGATGTTCTATTGCTCAAGTGGTTTGCTACTCTGTATTATTGCCATACATTCAGTGGAGATTACCTACTTGGTAATTTGCTCTCAACTGAGCATTTATATTTGTCCAATAATCCTGCATTGATCCAGTCTACTCAAGGCAACTAAGCTGAGAGAATACCTCTTCTAGGTATCTTCAGTACTCGGTAAGAAGAGGGAAGCTCATGTAGAGAAAGATTCAGCCACTGAAATCTAAATGGCTTCTTGGAGGTGTTTATTTTTCTTGCTGACCGTATAGGGGGTTGACAGCTGGGTAGTGCCTAAAATCAAGTGGACGAGCATTCTGACAAAGTATCCATATAAACAAAAAAACCCAGAGCAAACATTTGAAGTCAGTCTAAAAGTGCACAGACTTACAGCATATTTTGTCATAGCAGCAGCATCACTATTGACATTGCTACCATGCTACTCCTTCTGTGTGAACAAAGGCAAAAAAAAGAAGAAAATGAGAAGAAAAAATCAATCCGCTAGCAGGAAGAAGAGAAAGAGTAGCGTTCCTTTTAACTGCACTATAGATGTTTCGACTGGCTCTGAAATAATGCTAACTGTGCCAGGAGAGACTGGTGTGGCTGGAGCTGCTACAGTGTTCGCCGTCCAGACCTGGCCCTGTGATACATAGCTTCCAGCGGGCATGTGCCATGCATTCGTCCAGCGGCAAACACTCACGGCAGGGTAGGTCAGAAGGGGAGCTGCTGGCATGACAAATTCAGTTTTACCTGCCCTTATTGATATTACAGTGGGTTCTGTTCTTCATCAAGTAAATGGCATGAGGTGAAATATATTTTTGGAAAGCTTCTGGATTGATTTTTTTTTTCTCCAACAGGTCATTCCACACTGGGCTTCACTCAGCAGTTCTGCTTACAATAATAACACCACTGAATCCCACGATACTGCCAAGCACCGTGGGCACTCCTACATATGGTTATACTGAAAAAGGAACTTTATATGTACCTAATGGCCTCTGGTAAGTTCAGTTATTCCTATCCTGAAGAGTTTGTTGTGTCTATATGCCAAAACAGAAATGCATTTTCATGGTTATAGAGACAAGTTAATTTAAAAAGGATAATCCTTTCTCACACAAGTGATGAGAAAAGTTCCAGGTGCTACATGCTCTTCACATTCAGAAATTATTAGTTTGCATTTTACTATTTTTGTTCATCCTGATGGTGATCTTCATCATGTTTGTTGCTATTTGGTGCTTGATTTTTATAATTTATTATGAAAGAATCTACTTTATAAGGTAAGAAAGCTCTTTAAAAGATAGGATGTGAATGTGTCTGTGTTTCAAAGTGCAGATGAAAACAGGATGTTTGCCACGTCATTTAAGAAAATATTATTTTAAAGATCTAATTTTCTTTATTATCAGTGCAGTTCCTTGGAACCATATTCACAGACTAACTCTACCTGACTCTAGAGTCCCAAGTTTAAAAGGATCATTATTTCAGATCCGACCCTTTCAAATAACTTCCCGCTTCTTATTTTTTAATCCTAAAGCTGGAAAAAAATTTGGACCTGAGGAGCAGGTTAGGAGCAAAGCTTTTGCTACATATAAGCATGCTAGTTTGATTTCAAACCTGATTTCAGTTTTTGTATTGGCAGATACTATCCTGGCTTAGTGCGCAAGGCAAATATCTGCATCGTTTGAACCATTAAGTTCAGGAATGGCCATTAAAATTACTCATGTTTATTCATTAGCATAGCATAAGTTCTTCAATAAGGGAGAGGGAACCTTCTGAGTGATTTTGTGTTTTTCAGTATGCTTAGGTATCTGACAGTACTTTGGGAACTCTGCTATCTGTTGTAGCTTGGAGTATTCTGGGCATCATAAAAGTGTGTATTAAATGTTTTCCTTAACAACTGCAAACACCCCAGTAATCAAATAAAATATAATTGATAAGCAAGTGAGTTCTGCACAGAGAACATTAAAAGGCAGACTGATCACTGAGTCTGGTAACTCCTAACTGCTCTAGCACACGTATAATAGCAGTGTGCTCCCTGGCATAAAATGAATCTGGTTTCAAAACACTAGAATAAATTACAGATAAGCCCATTTTTACAATTGGTACAATGAGTATAATTTCAGGTAATTTTAAAACCTTTTACATAACAAACTAAAAAAAAAAATCATGTGAGGAATCTGGTTATATGGAATATAGAAGTCTGAAGATCTCCCGGTCTAAAAGATCCCAGGTCTGTACAGTTTGATAAGAAAAATATCGTTAGGCTCACAGTCAGTATGTCTGTAGGGATCTGATCATGATAATCCTTGGTTTGTTTCAAATAAGCCTCTGTTCTCCTGTGCTGAGCTTCCTACAGCTGTGCAATAGCTTTTTCCTAGAAACACTGCCAAGAAGGAGCACAGTAACAGGGGTCAACTCCAACCATGAACTTTATGAATTGTTTAGTGGCACATTAAAGGACAGCATCAAGTTCACTTATAAGCTTTGAAATGATCTTATTTCTAGCCTGTGCAGGTGGATGATTCCCTGTATATTTGATTCACTTGGTCAAGATTTAACCCATTGTCTCTTGCAGTCTCCCTGTCTCTCCCCTCTGCAAAAGCTTCAGCCTTCTGCTTTTTATACTTTATAACAGTTTCAGCAGTTTTACCAGAAAACTGGAGGGCAGGTGGGGATCTGGACAGCATTTAGGATGCAGGGATATTGCTAACACACAAGGCTGCTTCTCAGCTTTTTGAGCACAAGCCCAAGTCCAGGAGAACTGTCCTCCACAGAGCTGTTTCAGAGTGGAGAACCACCTAGTTTTCACCATGACACATGCAGTGCTTCAGGCTCAACTGTAACAAGAGCGAGGCTCCTTGTTTCTTTGGAGTTGACTCTTGCAACGACTTGGAGAATGACAGATTTACCTAGTGCAGTGACTTGCAGTCACAGATAGCTGAAATTTGTGGGATCTGCTTTGCCAGTTTCTTTCAGCATGCACGCTAAAAAAAGTAAGACCAAGGAATCAAATCTTGCGGTGCCAACTTCCACAGTTTCTGTGCCACTACCTGTTCACCCAGCAGATCTTAAATTTACCCTTGAATAAGCTCTAAGTCCAAGGCCCATCTGATGAATCCCCATGAAAATATCAACTTGGTTGCTCCCTGTGCAATCCAGCTCCACTTCCATATCACTCTTAAAATACAAAACTGATATCTCTTGGGGGATGTGGAACCATATCGACAGTCTTCCATCTATTGCTGCTGCTGCTGCTGATGTAGCATTCCTTTGCTTGGCCAAAGCTGTATTAATATTTACAGAGCAGTAACACTAATGATGGAAGCTTAAACACTGCGCTCTGCTATTGAGCATATCATAGTAGTCTTAAAGGAGTGCTAGAGGAGGGCTGTGTGAATAACTGATATTTTTAAGGAAGTGGATAAAGAATAATCAGTTGGAAAAAATAATTTTAACATTTTTAATATTCCCCAAGAAATGCAATCTAAGACTTTATTTTCAGATTGACCAAAATATTAAATATTCAGGGGATATCTTAAAAAGTGGTAAATTTTTCCAAATGAAAAGTTGTTTTGAAATGAAAAAAATCAAAACAAAAATTATACATGAATTTATGAATCTGAAATACTCATTTTAGTTAAAAGAATGTTACAGTTCTCTTCATAGTTTTTTTCTCACATCTCTGGTCTAAGCAAGCAAGGTTTTTTCCCCAGTTTTTGTCTTTTAATTTGTTTGACATTTAACATAAAGAGCTAACATGAATCTCAAAGGCTTGGACCATACAGCTGTATTAAGAGTAGATCTGACTTCACTGAAAAGTAATACTTACATTCACAGGCACCCAAACACACACAAAGAGCGGGACAATTTCTGCTCTGAGTTACAAAAGTTTAGAACCAAAGAATTATTCTAAATTAAACTCAGTTATTTCAGAATCAAAATGCTGAAAGGTTTAGACCATTGTGCTGGTAGTTATTGAGAAAGCTGCGATAAGTCATGGCATGACCTATTGGATGCTCAATAACATCTGCATAATTACTGCAATGATTATTGTGATGTTGTCTGTACTGTATTATATGATATAGCTTCCGTGATAGAAATTAAATACTGTCATAATGTTATTTCTGTTTTCAAAGAGTTGTTTGGACAGCTAGGGAAATGAGGTAGCATTCAATTTTAGGTTTTAAGTTAAAATACAATTGAGATCGGTAATTACTGAAAATCATTACTGAGCTTGAACCTGCTATTTCCTTCTATATTTCTTAATTTAACTGATTTATATTTAGGTAAAATCAAATCCTGAGAGGAATAATTTCTGATTAGATCATATCTGTTATTTAGTATCTGTGGGGGATTTAATGCAATTGTTGCTAATTCTTGAAATTTGGCCAAGTGGTAGTTAACATCCTACAGATGAGTCATAAAAAAATACCTTCCTTTGTCTCTGTGCAAAATGTAAATACAGAGATTATAAATTTTTATCTCCTCTTTTGGTTATAGAAAGTATTAATTCTTTTTAATCCTTTCCTGTTATACATTTTTTCGGTTCTTTCCTATCAATGATATTTATTTTCACTATTTCCAAACTTGCTTTAGATCAAATATCGGAAAGGGTTACTGACCAATGTAGTTTTAAATTATAAGGAAAACTTTTTATCCTTTAAAATCATTAGAAAGAGAAAACAGAACTAATGCTACATTATTTATTTATGTTCAAAGTGAATTATACCTCTGTAGTGAATGTTATCTATTTGTATGTGATATAAAGGTAGTTTTTATTTCAATCATAATTGTTTAAAATGTAACAGTTTAATAGAGGAAAATGAACTTTCTACCTTACAAAGGCTTTGGGCCACAGTCTCTGCTCTAAATGGCTACAGCTAAATGAAGATCCTCAATGTTCTTCCATTTGTTTACATCAGCAGAAAATGTTGGCCTCACAAATAAATACTCCCATAGGACCCAGGTGAAATGAATGGTCAAAAGACATATCACACTGAAATGAATTTGCAACATGTTTTTGTTTTTCTGTTCTGAAATGGAAGAATGATTCAAATGAAGGTAAGTAGCACATCAAGCATCGTGATGTGTTTGTGTTAGCTGACATTTTCTTGGCAATTTTAAATAACTCTTAAACAGCTGAAAAGAGCCTTTCAGTAACTTACTTGTATCATGTGTGCCTGGAAGACAATAGTTTGCCAGGCTGTAATCTGGACAGGACCAAGGCCTCTACGTTTTCCCCTGAGTGTGAACATTATAAATAGTGACTAACTGGAACTTGCTAACTTGCTCCAGAGCAAGATTGCAATTGCTGGAGGAATGGTGTGAGAGTAGTGTTCATACAGAGGTGCAAAGAAAAACCAAGATAATTTAACAATAGCCTAACTGGTCCTCTTTGTTTAAACTATTCCCAGGAGGTGCATACAGTCTGGATTTCTAGCCACAGTCTCAGAAAGACTGGAAGACCTTTCTGGAAAAAGGCATATGCCAACATAGTTTATAACAAAGAGGATATGAGCTGAGGTTTAATTTGGCATCTTCTTACCCTTCATCAGTATTCGTGCTTGTGTCAGACAGCAGCATTACTTTCAGATTAGCCAAACTTGATAGTATAGCTATGTTAGGTAAAACATAAGAAAATAAGCAAAAGGTTTTTATCAGATGATGGCAATATTTAGGTATTCAAAAACATCCAAGTTTACTTCTCTTCAGGATAACTCATTTTTATGTACTGTATTGAAAGTATTTCTGCTTACCTTGATTACATTTCCATTTACCTTTCTCTCAGTATGTTTGGTGTTATTTTCCAGTAAATATTTCACCAACATGAAGATATTTCTGAATTATTCTCTGTTTCTATCAACAGAAATGCTAAATATAGTCTGCAGCAGTGGCTGCCTTCATTAATATGATTTCAAAACAACAAACATGATGCTCAGTGCATACTTTATTTCTGCTAGGAGACATCACATTTCTAATTAAACCCAAATCATAACTGGATGAAAATACATGGAATTCAGCATGATTATTTACATTGTACATTTAATTGTTATTACTTTTCTTTTACTAGGCAGAAGAAAAAATAATCATAGGGCAGAGGATGACATTTGGAAAAAAAAATGTATTTTCTCTCTGAGCAGGCTTTGTTGTCACAAGTACTATACTGACAATATGATCTTTAGGAGAGCTCTGTTTGTATCACAACATGTAGTATTCCTCAGGAATTAGCAAATTCACCCAGGAAAGAACCCAAAGGATTCTTTGCTATAGATCTTTGTAGTACTTCTCACGAAAAGTTTTGCTCTTTTAGTCTATGGAAAACTTCTTTGTACTTAAAATGAATAAAGAGAAAGAAAGAAAGAAAGAAACAGAAATTTCTTTTTCAATGAGCAGTAAGGAAGATGATGGATTAAAGCAGATGCAGACTGTTTGCAGTTATATAAGACTATTAGGTACCCTGCTTGTTCTGGCTTTTGTAATTTGTCCATGTCCTACTTTATATAACTCAATCCATTGTGAGCAAAAACATGAAATACCAGAATAGTTCATATTTCATTTTGTCAGCAAATTGGAAAAAAATATAAAAACAAACACAATAGACATCATATTTGCTGAGTATAGAACTGAGTATTTTTTCATATCAAAGGAGTCTGAAAAGAACAGAAGGTTAAGAAGATTTTTTTTTACAATGAGCAGATGTGCTTGTTACTGTTGATGGACAAGCTTATCCATTTACATCAATTAATATCAACAGCAAGCACATCAATATGGAAGCTTGTCCTGACGCCTTGATTTTTTCCCATCTGACAGGTAATAGTAGGGCTGGGAAAATGTCACAACAATTTAGTCATGCTTCACTGGCTTTAACTAGTTCAGTGACAATGGGAATGCATCATGCTAAGATTCCTTATGATTCATAATGGTACTGCATTAGTCGGCTATTGCAGAGGATTTAAACTAGTCTTTGTCAATTAAGGGTTTAAGGTCAAATCCTCTTTATGGTTTTTTCATTTGTGCATTGAGTAAAAGCAAGATAAAATATTTATGAATGGCACTGAAATGTGGAAACTTTCTTTAGGAACCTGTCTTTTCATATTGAGTCATAACTGAAACCAACTATGTTTGACAAAGAAAGGCTATTTCACCGCATGGCATGGCTTGTCCCTCCCCTTCTCTAAAGGCCCGTGCTACAATCTACTCGGTTTTGGCAGGAAAACTTCTGTGGGTAGAAACCTGCAGTCGTAACCGTTTTAGGCTGTGAGATGAAGTTATGCCTCAGCACAATTGACAATGATCAAGATATGATCATAATATTTGTAAATTGTTTGAGTGCTCAGCAACCCAAGAAATATTTAAAAAACAGAAGGGAACACAGTATAGGGGTCAGTGAAAAGGATGAAGGGCAGGCTCTCTGCTGTCCCAGCAGGAAAACCACAACAAGGCCAGACAAGCCCGGATAAGACGTTCTGTCCCCATGGTTTCAGTGGCTGTCCAAGCCCACCATCTGCAGGGTGTCCGTGGCTGGCTTCCCCAGGCCCACATGTCCTGCTTTGGGGATGGTTCAGGGAGCAAGGACAAGGAGGAGCTGCCAGCTTCACCCCTGGAGCCTCCCCTGCTGGTCGGCCCATTCAGCTCAGGGGCACCTCTCTGCCTTTCCCCTGCTTTATGAGTTGAAAACTGCTGAATGTCAAATGTTTTCTTCCTGAGGAGTAAGCAGTAATGGGCCATGCTTTTCTTATTTGCTTAGGTGCTGCCTCACTGTTTTCCATGGGTTGGACCAGGGTAGCTGAGAGCACGTTATGTCCAATATAAGCATATTTTATTGTTAAGCAACATTTTATCACTTTGGGCTAGAAAAGTCATGATGAATCCTTGTATGTAGAGACACATACATGCATGTACTTGCATGCTTTCTCCATTAAAATATTTTTGACTGAAATTGCCATGTATTCAGATGGTTTCTTTTCTGCTCTGCCCTTGCAGGGAACTCCACCTGAAGTAAGAAAGGATTCAGCCTTCAGTTATAAGTCATTGATTTAACCTTTCTGTCATGAGAAAAGTAAAATCAACTTGCTTCCAATATAGTTAAATGTTTAGTTATATATGAAACTAGATCTTTGGAAAGGATAGGAAATTACATTTTCTATAATCAATCAATCATCTGTGAAGAGAAGTTTATTTAAAGTGACTCCTTTCTGATTACTTCTAGAAGAGATAAATAGAAAATTATTCATAAAGAACTCGATATATTGATAATATGACAGCCGAGAGGTTGTGCTCTTCAATGTAGATCATTTTCCAATTTTATGAACGCCTGTGAAACCAGACAATGTTATTTAAATAAGCTTATATTAATGGTGTATGCATATTGGATAAATAGCCTTGTTAGAAATTAAATAGCAATAATTAAAATCATCTAGTCAGTCTATGTCAACTATATGTAAAACTATCAGCATGAAAAAATATATAAATACTGATGACATTTTTACTAATTCAGAAATCAACACAAAATGTTATAAAAAGAGATAATAGAGCTATATATCCACTGAGTGTTTTTTCATATACTTACCAGACAGTACCCAGATGCCTCAGTCACAGACTGTGGCTCTGAAGTTGCACACAGGTGTGTGGTGTTGCCCCCATGGCTCTGCCCTGGTGTTGGATGCTGCATTTCGTAGATGTGAATCATGTCCTTCATCAGGGGACCTTGAAACACAACATATCTTGGTGCCCACTGCCAAGGTGATGGGCACATAGCAGAATATTTTGCGTGAAGGAAGGTGTAGACGTTCAGTCCATATGGAAAGGCATTTCTTGGGACAGCACGATGGTCTTGAGGAAACTAATGAGGGAAGTATCAGAAATTATCACCCCAAATCATGAAGGTGGCAGTTATTGTGTGTCCAAATCCTGTGCTTAGTATGGCTCTGAGAGGAATAAAGAAGGCATTGAAACCTCTTAAAAATCATCTTTCTCAGAAGAACCTTTTTCTGGAACCCCAAACTTCTTGGGGCAAAGTAACAACAGACATGTATTTAAAATACTGAATGTGAATGTTTTTTAAGAGATTACTTAGTGGGTTTTTTTTTTACTTCGGTAATAAAGTTCATCAGATTCAGAATGTTAAAAAACATTATTTTTGTCAAAGATGAAAACGGTGATTTTCAAAGAAATAAAAATTTGCATCCAGAAACTTTAATTTTTCTGAAAGTTCAGTTTTCACTACATAAAGCCCCTATCATTGCTATGGAAAACTCTCAGATACTATGAGATACAAATCTGATCCTAAATCAAATAGAAGACAACATATTAAACTCAGTGGAAGTATGTTTATCAAAATCAGAAATGGTTTTGGCCAATTTCTTCTCATAAGGTTAGTGAAATCACCCCACAACTTTTCAAAATTAAGCTGTGTGATGGTCTCAGTGTTCAGAACCTTAAGTCTTTACATTTTAAAAAAATCTCTTATAACATACTTAATATGGCAGGTTTATATCCCACAAAGATACTTGGACTGAGAAAATAGGAATAGATTATAAGGAAGAGTGAGTCAAAGCTTCTTGAAATACTTTAAGAAATGTTCTAAAGTTTTTATGAAATTTTGGTGGCTGTTTTTGAGAAATAGGCAGGAGCTAGCACAGCAGTGATGGTGAGCTCCATACTAATCCTGGACTTACGAGGTGATCACTCTGCAAGAGCTGCTTTAAGCATGGTGATTCATTCTTAGCATCAAGTTGAAAGAGATCTAGAAGAAAGCTGTTTGGTTTCTGAGTCCAAAGGGAAAAAGTTCTAACAAACTGAAAAAAAAAAAGAATCCGAGAAATAGAGCAAATGCATTGAAAATGCAGGATTCAGGCACAGGCATTGTTCAAGAGATCGCTAGGAACAAAACACCCAAAAAGGCACTCTGCAAGGAATGAAAGAACAGCTTTTGTGCGTTTGGTCCATCATAAGAATTTATTTCTATTAAAAAAATTCAATTTTGATGCCCATTGATACCTTATTAACTCTGCAGTTTGGAGCCAGCAGATACACTCTTACAGGAAGTAGGCCCAGTTTTTCCCTTAGATGTACTGATCTCACCAAAATCATTGGTAAATTATCAGCACAAGGCCAGATGACAAATGGCTGCTGTGAAGCAGCAACAGCATCTGTGACCAGTAAGACCTCTGCTTCAGTGGCACAGAATTCCAGGCAGCATCTTTCTTCCATTTTGTTAGAAAGAAAATCAAGGGGTTTGCTGTTCTGGAGGTGCTGTAGAAAGATCTTGAAACGATCATGTGATCTGTTCTACAAGCCAAAAGAGGTGTTTCTTCAAGGCCTTTTTTAAACCGAGATGTGCTTCTGCTTGCTCAAACCCTCCCACATACAGATGAGGACATAATATAGGGCTATGTCTCATTATGCAACCTACCTCCCACATACATGTTCTAAAAGAAAGCACTGAGCAGCTGCATAACACTACTTTGGGCATGAATAGAGTCTTTAATACCAACACTGAAATGAGAGTGATTAGTACTGTTACTGGCACATGCAGTACCTGAACTTTCGTAGTTCAGTTCAATGCAACTGATGGAACATCCTGATTTTTGAGGGGAAGGGACTGCCAGATTTGCTCATGGGATAGGTCATAGTGACTTATGGCCCAGGTGTTACTAAACCTTGCACATGGCACCCTGATTCATGCTGACTAGGCAATCAACATCAACCCCTCGTTAATTAGCAGCTTATCGTGATTGTTTTGTAAGACTAAAATAACAGGGGTGATGCTACAAGTTAGCATCACTGGGATTATGCTGGGATGCCACTGCCAGTTCGAGGGTGGACAGTGAGAGCCTTTCCTGACCCGCTCAACAGGCCCAGCCATGCAAACATCCGTCAGGAGAGGTGTGCATCACACAGTGAAGAGAAATGCACTGTTGTAGACAGATATGCTCTCTGACAGCTCAGAAAGAAAAAGGAGAAATAAGTTTAGTTGTAAGCGAGGACAGTATACTGGTAAATTAGTCCTACTTATATTCCTTGGCAAACTGAGCATTTTACTCTCCCTGCCAGGATCACTGCCTGACCCCAGAAATCTCAGCTGTATGAGGAGGATTGTAGAGGCTAGTAACTGGCAGCGTGAAAAAATAATACTCATAGCTCATAGCTCGTAGCTCATGCAACAGGGCTATTTATTTATTTAGATTCCTGCAAATGTGAAAAAGTAACTTCTCCATATGGCCTAAATGCCATTGATGTAATCTGAAAAGACCTCCCGATACAGCAATTTAAGAAGAATCTCTTCACACACTGATCCTCCCTCCCTGCTAGATCAATGCCCTGCTTTTACAGTAGCTATTTTATACCCCCATTTTCAAATAGAGTGAAAAAAGATGAGCCTTGCAATATGCCCTGCAGGTCAAATTCAGGTTATATTAAGTCAGAGAGGGGGAGTAATCCATTTCAATGTTAGTGAGGAGTGGATCTATTTATAAGGCCTTTTTAAACCCTTGCTTCATTTCACAGCATATATGACAACTGATTTTCTCCAGCCCAGATGACTATGGCTGCAGGAGCATCACCTTATCAGGGAAACCAGTCCATTGGTTCTTAAAACCAGTCCAAGAGTTCTTAAAAACAGAATAAATAAAACAAAAGAACAAGGCGAAAGAGAAAGAGAACTGAAGAAAACATCAGCAGAAAGTTTTTCCTCCAGTCAGCACAAGGTATTATGATTTTTTTCTGTTTGTATTACAGAAGTTGTGACATCTTTCAAGATGTCCAGTGTGGCATTTAGCATTGGGACTTTCTTCAATACTCCAGCAAGTAAAAACATTTGGAAAAATGTCCTGCCTTAATGCCTTGTTCCAATAATAAGAGAAAATATTTGTGGGAACTGCACTACAGAACGTGGGTTCCCACATTTGTTAAGTACTGAAAATCCAACCTTTGCTATCTGAAGATCTAACTTTTGCAATTACTTAAGCACATGACAAACAGACATTTCATGAGTAAAACCACACCTCTGTTTAAGTGTTTTGCAGGATCTTTGTACATACACTATTTTCACCATTATGTTTTATACTTAATTTCCCTGCAAAATATAGAGCATCTATTTGCTGCAGTGAACCAAAACATAATACACAGATCAATCCCCACTTTTTATATGGCACTAAAAAAAAAAGTCCATTTAACAGTGCCTGAATACAAGAACTATTTCTCATATGGGCTGTGAAACATCTTCAGCTTGTACATTAGCAGAGGACCAACTCTTTGGCTTGTTAAAGAATGAAGCTTTTGGAACCTGCATAATAAATTGCTTCGTGGTTAAATTCGTTAGATCAATTAGCTTCCAGAGAATCTGATGTGAAGCTTTTAAATCATCCTTTCAGATTATAGCACAGGAGCTCTGACCACTATCCTGTACTGCTCTTGTTCAAAAAGCAGGTATTCTTGTATTAGAGAACATTAAAATTATGAACATGTGAAGGTAATTTCTAGTCAAGGAGTACCTGGCAGAGAAGAAGAAAAGGTAGTTTGCTGTGATTTATTTTTCAAATCACAAATATTTACATATTTATCTAAATTACATAGCCTGAGTAGATGCCTGTCTGTGGAGAGGGTAGACAGAGTATCTTTGCAAACCAGAATGCATACTCCATGGCAGATGAGGTTTGTTGATATGCTTTGGAATATTCAGTGTTCAGAGAATGGCGATCTGTTACAAAGATCTGATGGCTATGTGCTGTTGAGTGCTGGTGCAATCAGGAGTCAAGATTCCATAGCTTTTCTCAGAGAAGCGCCAATAAACTGCATCTCATCGCGCTACCACAAATATGGCACTTCTTACACATTTCCTAATGAGAAAGTTATGTTGGCGTTTACTCTGGAACTGTTGACTTGTATCCCAGAATTTTAAAATGTGCATGAATGCCTTATTTTCTGTCTGTGAGGCAGTTAAATGTGTCTCCTCTATAGGACTCACCAAGAAGTCTGAGAGAGAGAAAAGTGGACCCTAATGGAGGTTTTCCCTAGCTGCAGCAGTCTAAAAGGTAAGCCTCCACTATAAGATAGCTGCCTATTTTCATTCTCTGGGCAGTGGAAAAAATGCAATATCTCAAAAAAGACCCAAAACTTTATCTTAGATACTTGTCTTAAATGCAGTGAAATTGCCCCTGGAAATGCCCATACCTCTCCACCAGTTATGGAGGTAGGTAAGAATTTTTAGTAGCTACAATTAGGAGACTCACCGATACACTTTAAAAACTTCTAAAAAGTGCTTAAAAGACTTTCTTAACCCAAAGAAGTACTCATGTATAGAAATTGCCGTCCAATATCTCACAAATTACTGGAAGCAATTATAAGCTGTTAAAAAAGTAGAAGTACCGGCTTTCTAAAGGTGCCTGATTATAATGGTTGTGGGGCATCAAATATGACAGAAATATGAGGCTTAATATTACTAATGATGGGCCTTAACCTAATTATAATTTGTGAAGGAAAACCTATGCTTGGGAATAGAGCAAGAAGACGGTTCTCTGCTGAAAGCATAGATATTGGACAGTGAATGTTTAAAAGCTGCTTTGTGGTTTGGATAATACTGAAAGAGAAAAGTATTACTTCATGCAGAGGGTGCTCAGGGTGTTTAGTGGAGGCATGAGAGGATGCCTGGAGGTAGTAATAAATGCAGCTGGATGCTTTCAAACAGTCATGTGGTTACCTACCTGACAGCAATACAAATGGAGATGATAGACAACACCAAAATACTCTATCTACAGATTGCCTATTAATTTTAAAATAGAGCAAAAAATAGGGGGGTATGATCATACTTCTCAGTATGGGTGCAGATCATCTATAATGGGACTGTTCACAGCACAGCTGTTTTTCTGTTAAAAAACCAGAAGGAACATAATGCATGGATACTCAGGTATTGGCATTATCCTTGCATTGGTAATATCTCCTTTTGCTTTGTCCACTTTCCCAATCATTTATTGCAGAAATCCACAGGAGAGAATATTGGCACAGGTCTCTTCACTCATTAATATATTTTTTTTAATCTGTCAACACAGATTTCAACACTTATTTCAAGGTTAAGTGGCAATCTTTTTTCAATCCAGAGGTATTGGGTAGCTGACTAACACTGCTCAACACCCTTCCCTGAATGTCTAGAAATTCTTAATATCGCAATAGTCAGAAACGACCCACGAGGGATCCGAATCAGACCATCTTCCCAGCTGGTCACTGAAATGTTCATAGTTGGTTTCTAGCCTTGACTACGCTTCAGAGAACAACCAATGCAAAAATCTTAACATTTTTAGCAGTAACTAATACTGAATCTGCTTTTCCTTCACCTTTGTATCTTATGTAAGATTAAAGCACACGTCACGTAGACCATCAAAGATACTGTTGAAACATTGTTGGACTGACAAGATATAAAATACATACACAGTGTCTCCTCTTCTTTTGTAGTTACAAAGAAATATCAAAATACGTATGAACAAATAAACCTTGTAGGGTTAAAAATAGGCTTTGTTATACCAGGAACATAGGATTTTTCTTATTTCATTTGGCAAACAGCTGGACAGTGTGTTATGACCACAGTGTTTGTTCTCACTTCTGAATGAGTATTTCCAAACTTCTCCAGCAGTTACAAGAAGCCACTTATCTCTGTGCTGGAGACAAACTGAGAGGCTGGTCTTTACTTAGAACTCTTTGTTAAGGACTTACTAATGCTTAACTTTGTTAATGCCTGATGTTGCCACTGGAGATGTTTGCTGAATGGCTTGTGCAAGCCCCGTCACACCCCCTTGCCCCATTGTCCACGCCTTGAGCGTAACACCGGTTACTGTTTCTTTAAAGTATTTTGGCCTTTATGAGTGAAAGGGAGTGAATAAACTGTAAAAAGGATGTTGCAGGAGCATTTTTGTTGGTATCATTGTGATTAGGTGTAGCACTGGACTCCTACATTACTGCAATCACCTTACCTAAGCAGGATGGGTATGGCGATTCCATCCTAAAAATCGCTGTAAATAGAATAAGCAAACATTCATTTTCTCATCTTTCCCTTTGAGGGCCAGAGTTACAAAGTTCTCAAAGCTGGAAGAGCTTTGTTTGACTCAGCTGTTGAGGTGGATTACAATCTCCCAGAGTTACTTTCCCCTCCCATACACAGGTTGGTGTGTGAATAGGTACAGGTATTACTGAATTACTGGAAGGTCATTTGGTAGATGTTTACAACAGATCAGATTTTTATAGCAATGGCGAGAAGTGAAGGGAACACTGTTGCACTGTTTATGCTGATATCGAGTTTCACTGACTGCCCTGTATTGTACTACAGGTACAGTAGTTTTCACTTCCAGAAACTGGGAATAATTCCAGAGGAATGCATCTGGATAACATTTGCCTATTACCCTCCCCAGAAAAGAATTAGTCACCAAGGGCCCTATTCATAAAAACTAATTCAGGCCATTTCCACATGAATATCACGTCTTTATGTGGAAAAAGCATGGAGCATGCTTTTTTTTTCTACATAAAGAATCCTTTTCTGTGATAAATGGAGCTGTTTCTCCCCATCTGTAAATGGACACCTCCCTGCTTTGTTGAAGAGGAGACTGAAGTCCAAAGCAGAAGTGGGAGTGGGATGGATAAGGAACTCCTACCTAGGCATTTGAAAGTGGTTACAGTATAAATTATTTGGCTGCTTGAGCAGATGAATGCTTAAAAATGTAGAGGAAGAGGGATCGGTCCTTACTGAACACAGAGATTTTTATGAACTGGCCTAATATTTTTCTTAAAGCTTATAGTTTCCTATTAACTATAGGTCAGTGTTAAGCAAGCCAAAGTTTCTGCTTTATGTTGCTCTTTGCAAAATCCTGCTTCCAGCAGCAATGAGTTAATCATAATGGTGTGATAGCTTTAATCAGCCCGCAAGGTTGATAAATTGGATTGATTGGAATCACATCGTTAGCATGTGAATTTTTGGTGGAATTTTAATAGCCACCAGCGGTGCACAAGATTTATGACAGAGTCAGCTTATGATTTTCTTTTGGTTGAATGCTCATTTTAATGTCCTGTAACATACACTAGACCTTGCCTACTGTTCAATTTGTGCTGTGACGAAGGGTTTTAACATACTGTAAGTTCAGATCATTACATTTCATGTGAGGTACAGTATATAACTAAAATATTATGTTTTACTTCAATCACTCCAGGGAAAAGTACAGTTACAGCTACAGCTGCAGAACACTGCCTGAATGAGGCTCACATGGCAGTGAATATTGCTGGGGTTTGATGGATACAGTCCCAGTCTTGGCTTTACCGAACAAATGTTTAGACAGACTTGCGTAGGAGTCTTCTAGATGTTTATGGCACTCCCCAATGACAGTGAAATACAATGTATTATATGCATTAAGTTAAGAGAAATACAATGGAAAGAAAAAAAACAGAACTCAGCTTTAACATAGTGGTTCAGACTGTGCAAGTACACTGATTGAATACTTCTAGTGAAGATGACAAGGAGGAAAAACAGGCTATTAGGGCTAACTTGATCCATATGATAAACTCTGATGGCACTAGATAGAAATAATGAGATAATGTAACCCATCTGAAACATGAAGAATACAAAATGTTTCCTGTCATAAGACCTAAGCCTTCAACTTGTTACGCAGTGATGTGTACCCCTTGCCTATGAATTAGACATGTCTGTCAAATTGTGAGCTCTCTGTAGATTTTTCATAAAGTATAACAAAATTTTCAACTATAAAATATCCATGCATTTAAGGACAGTAGAGTAAAATGGCACCAATGTCTTTTCCATTGCCATTTTTGCTATGGAGCCAACCCTTCCTGTAACAAAATAAGCAAAGACACTAAATATCGCTGCAGACTTTCCTTCATGCACTGTTTTTCTGGTTTTCTCTTTTTTTTTACACAAAGCCTTATAGTACTATAGCCTCAGATTATTCATCATACAGTTTGGAGTTTGAATGCATAACAAATAACTTAGAACTAAAAGATCCTGAGAACTAAAATTCCTGAGTCATCCAATCCACTACAAAGAAGATTGATGCTGCCACAGGTCAAAAGCCACAGAACTAAGAAAATTGGGGCTGTCATGCTTTTTATTTTTTCCTTCCTCTGATAAACAGTAGGCAGTTGCCTTTACTTGCAACTGAATGTCAGTAGCAGTCTTTGCAGGTGTAGAGCCGAGTGTTCCCTATTTAGCATCAAATGTCTATTGACCATTAAGCAACATAATTTGGAAGTACAGTCAGTTATCACTGTTTTGCTAGAAGGATGGTCCTCTGAACTTGCATTTCTGAGTGCACAGAGGCTCCCTACTGGAGGGCATGTTTTAGTGATCATTTTGTAATGGTATAAAAACATCAGAAACCCAGAAATAAATGGAGCATTCTTGGGCAAATTAGATTAGCTTGAGCTCTTTCCACATGTGATTGGAGATGATCTAATTGGCCTGTGGCAGTAAGTAAGTTATACTGAGTGTTTGAATATAATGCATGTATGTTTACAGTAATAAATGCATTAGAAGCATTTTTATTGTTCGTCTTTCTCTTAACATACTCCCTGTTAGCATGAAGTGCATAGTACTTGCTGTCGCAAAATGGAATATTGTTTCATACCAGTATAAATTATTTTCATCTGCCTGCAATTTCACCTCTTCTTGAGATCTGTCCTTATTCACAGGACAGATCCTTCAAAGCAGAACACTGTTGAGCATCCATATAGTACTGCATTGCTATAGAGGAGTTTGCTTCGCACACTTTAAAAAGTTATAAGCATAAAACATTTGCTACCACTCTGATAACATATATATTATGAGCTTCTTTCTGCGTTGGCTGACTTCACACACTCATCATCTGATTTCAGGTCCTGTTCATACTCACAGATGTCAGTGAATAAGCAAACAGCGTCCTTCTACAGCAAGCACACAAGATACTCTTTACAATAGCTTGATTGCTTCTGTATGGATCCGTTGGTAAAGTGAAGCACAAGAAGTTACAAAGGCAGCCTTACACTAATGGCCTAGCTTTGTACAGTGCAGAGAGCCTTAGGAGAGGCATGACAGATGAAATCATGACCCCATCAAATTCTTTGGAGTTTCCCCTAGGCCTCAGCGAGGTCAAAATTTCCCCCTGCAACTTACTGTGTTTGCAACACAGTTTGTGAAGATGTCAGTCAGATCCTCTGAGGACTAAAAAACGTTGGGGTTTGTTCTCAGTATAGAAAATAATAGCTCCTAATAAGCCAGTTTTGTTATAGCAGTTCATCTACTACCTTTCATCATGTTCTTTTGATGACTCTGAACTCAAACCGCTCTAAAAAGATAGATGGAGGCATGACAAGCAAGAAGGCTAGGGGCAGCATCAGACACACAGAATAACATTTTGCTTTATAATACTTTCCTATTAGCCAATATATTTAATTTTGTGTTGAAATGAAATAAAATGCTAGACAATATCAACTTGGGTAAATTAATAATAATAATAATTTATTATTTATTATTATTGGGGTTTTTTTATTGTTATTATTTGGGGTTCTTTCTTGAGGAGAAACCAGCATCCAGAAAAAAGTGCTTCTTTATTCAGCTTCTCCAACTGTTCTCTATGCCCTTAAATCCCATTCAGCTACACTATCTGCTTCATATAAACAATCGGCTGTGACTGAGTGACTCCAAGTTACAGCAGGGATTAATTTGGCTATTAGTTACAGAGAGCTTCCTCTGATAGTGATTTCAATTCTCAGAACAGTTTTCTGGGTGTTTGGGAGGGCTCGGATTCATGATTACAGTGTGGCCTGCAATAGAAAAGAAGCAAATGACAGAGCCCAGTTCTGCAGAGGTACCCCATCATGGATCTCCTGGTCCTGACAAAGTAGTTTTAGCCTAATCACTAAATGATGTTTCCTATTAAAAGACGAGTTCTGAAACTCCGTATTCACCAAATGCGTAAGCAGAGACAAAAGAAACCACACGTAAAAAAAAGACTGCATTTCTCACTTCTCAAAACCCTAGAAAAATATTAATACAGAATGTCTTCCTTTATCTAATTCTGTTTACTTCTCCTCTGGTGGTGTTATTTTTTACTTTAGGTAAAGGAAGCTACTACTCATACCCATAGCAAAGATGACTGCCTTTATCTTCACAAATGTAAGCAGCTTTCTGCATGTCTGACCTGAAGGAAATTGCTTACTCATTGTAAATAATTATACACACAGTACCAGCTACCAGAGACTGCATAATTTTTGCATTTCCCCACTGCTGTACTTTGTGCGTATGTGCAACATAATTTGAGTGGGAGATTAAACTTCCGCTGAAATGCTGTGTCACTGCCAAAAGATACAGAAAAATTCCAAAAAGGGATGAATGCCACCCAAAACAATTAATATGGCACTAGCAGAGCAGAAATTTTTAATACAGTTAGATTTCTCTTTGTCTGTTTTCACCATTGGCATCCCTTTTGACCCCAGGGGCTGGGAAGTATAACGTCTGCAGTTCGCTTCCACTTCAGATTAGGACTTGCATTTCTGTGGTGCCATCTGTTTATTCAGGTTCAAGTTCTCTGCAGACGGCAGGGGTGAAGCAAGGGGAGCCAATTTATTCCTCTTCATTCCAAGCCTTTTCTTGAACAAGTCTCTGCCCAGAAGCTCTTTCACTCTTAGCTGTTCCTCAGGTTTCTCTGCTACAAGTGTCTGTGAGGCTTCCTGTTGATTGCTCTGTGTTCTTCTGCAGTGCTTCTGCTCTGCTCCTTTAAATCCCACCTTTCATCCCACCCCCCCACCTCCTTCTTAGTAGAATGGGAAAATCCTTTTCAACAGGGTCAGTCCCTTAATCAGTTTGCATGTGGCCTGTTCAAGTCAATGGTTTCAGTTGTTTGTACCACAGAGAAACTTTACCGGTCTGTTAAATTTATTATGGAGAAAGCATACTATTGTGTGTACCAGCTCCAAAAGGTTTCTTCAAGCCTTGATGCCATTATGTTAGGCCAAATCACAGCTGTCCACATTTTATTGCTGAACTAAAAAAGGATACTTACATTTTTTTTTTTCCCCCTGTATGGTTTTGAGCCTATGTCCAATCCAAGTTCATATTCATAGACTTTGTAGGAATATAGCTGAGGTTCTTCATAAAATTATCTCCCTTATGGTTTCTACTGGAGATCTTGCTCATCTGACAGGAGTTTTCTTAAGAGAAAGTGTAAGTCATGGATGCATGTTTATACCTAGTACTTATTTCTAGCACAGCTTGAGGTAACAGCCTAACTCTATCTCCAGCTCAGTTTGCTTTATCTCCACAGTATATATGTATGCTCCTGCTCCTGAAGGTTTCAGGCTTTTCAGGAGTATGATTCTTATCCCTGTGAAGTCCAGTTCAGATTCCTCTAGAGCAGTAAAAAAAAAAAAGAAATTGCAAACCTTAGTGTTGTCATAGATATAGTTTCTCCTTTGCAAATGTCGTACTTTCTCATTTATATTCTCATAAAAATGAGAATCAGGTCCCAATTTTCTAATGGGATTTGACGTTGAAAGAACACTTCAAATCAAAGATCTAAATTGGCTGCTTTTGAATTCAATTCCAAATTAAATGGAAAACGGCTTTGTCTCTCAGTATAAATCTCTAATGGTATCTGGCCTTGCTGACATTTACAGGACTGCTGCTCTATATTTTCATTATGATACGAGCACTCTCTCTTGGGAAAACACCATCAAACTGTAGCTCTTCTGGCAGCTTTCTACAGTCAAATTTCTTTGCATCCACTTCCTTTCCCATTATTTTGAAGTGGAAATCCCAGGGCTGTAAACTTGAAAACACATTATATCAAGTCAAATCATGACTGTAGTTACTGGATTTTTCTAGCTCTGGTGTCTCTGTGTCTAATTTAAACTTCATGTCTCACTTTCAGCTTGATCCAACATTTTCTCACCAGAAAGCAAGGCAGGAAACTCATCAGCTTTGCCTCCTTTATTTTCATTTCAGAAATGAAATGCTTCAGGGGAAAAAAAAAAAAAAAAAAAAAGATGTATGCCCATTTCCCTTTTGCAGCATGAAATACAGAAAGTTTTAACATAAGTATGTAGTGCAATGCCCAGCTGTAGACATCTGATTTGAGTCTACAGAGGCTCCAGGTGGCCGTTCAAAGCACCCAAGTGAAGAGCCTGTATTGACTGCACTGTGACTGCTGCTCAGAAACAGGGACCCAGGAACACGGGGACTGCCACACAGAAACATATCACCAGTCCATCTATCCAATTTCCTATTTCCAGCAGTAACCACATCAGATCTTTCAGCTGATTCATAGATAAACACATAAAATCCTGAACTAAATTGTTGGGAAATAATTAGGTAGCAAGGAGAGTTTCTTAATTAATCCTCAATGAATGATTCAGGGTTTGGATAATTTTGTCTTTTTAAATCTTGGCTTTGGTAGCTGAGTGCTCCTGGAAGGTTGTACGTGCTCAGCCTTATGTGGGTATTAGCAAGCCTTGCTAAAAAATATGCAACAATGAGTTCAAAGGGCCAATTTTATATTCAATGAAAAGGATTTCATTTTATTAATGTTAAACTTGCTGCATTCCAGATTCTGTGTACAACTTGTTCAGGCTCCTTTCTGGACCATCAGTCTCTGTCAGTCCATGAAGGTTCAAACTCTTATCTCTGTGAAAGCTGGAGTGCAGGTAAGTACAGGGCTGTTTCATAATCAGGTCACAAAGAACCTGTGCTTTGTTTGTGGTTTGTTTTTATTATTTCTGAAGGGTTTTGCTCTTTTCAAAAGAAATTATTCTAGTGCTGTCAAGGCAGAACCACTTTTTCAATTTTTTCCCCTTCCAACTATTAGAGAATTTGAGGATTCAGCAATATTTTCTTTTCTTCCAGCTTTCACTGTTGTTCAATCTGTGGCCGTTGTTTATGAATGAAGAACTGTTATAAAATGAGGCTGATAAAGCCTCATCTAAAATCATTATCAACAACTACTTCCTAGGTTTGGGAGTACAATAGATGAATAGTATTCTGCACTTGAATGCTGCCCATCTTATATAATGAATAAGCTTTCACCAAAGTGCCAAAACCTCTCACCTGCGTATTAGTCAGTCTTAAGATGTACCAAAATTTAAAATAGCTTATTCAACAGACACATTACTTGTTCTGATTTGTTTAAAGCACGTTTGCATAAAATGTTAAATGTAAGTTCTGTTGAGCTATGCTTCTGCTCTGCATGAGATTTTTAAAGATTGATTCAGGTTTAAAAATTAATTTGAGGTCCTGGGCTAAATTCTGATTTTGCATTTCTCCAATGTCATGGATTACCTGGCAGAGAATGGAGGGTCTCTGGGTTCTATCAGTATAAGTAGGTCTGCAAATTTGGGGCCCAAGTTACTATGACAATAACTTCTTTTTATTCTGCAAATATTTATATACAGTTTCTAATATTTTTGGCTTGTATTTTCTAGGTTTGTTCCAAGGTAAAATGTAATAATTTCTCTGAGAAAACACAGGGTTTGAGGCAAATATAAAAGTTTACTTCCCTACTCAAAGATTTGCATTCAGAAACATCATCATTTTAATGGTAGAACAAGCTTCTATCAGCAAAAATTAAAATATTTTGCCAATGCAAAACAGTGAGTGACTTTAAATAGTGCACAGCTTCCACTGAAATTCGACGGAAATTAGCTGCATAGGCTAAAGACTATTAGGCTTCTCTGAAACTTTTAAGCTTAAAGCTTCTAGTCTCTATTGACAGTTCTACCTTCATCACTCTTGCTGGCAGTGAACTGAAAATATTTTCCCATACTCTTGGTAGTACTGCTCCTTTTATCATCAAGTTTTACCACATAAGGTGAACACAGGAAAAGCAAGAATTAAACCCAAAATATTTTTCCTAGATTCATAGAATTTTGTCATAAAGCAAAGCGTTTATGATTAGACTCCTTGTATAGCTTTATGTTAATTTTTGTTCAGTGTTCATTAGTAAAAAGCAGTGAGTGAAGCAGTTTCACTCATTTTACTACAATACCTACATTCTATTAATGGCAAAACCAAATGGTTTTGTTTTCCTTTTTGATGGACTATATATATTTTCACTCACAACACCTACTATTTAAAACAAATCAGCATTTCTCCTTTATTTACTCAGATGAGCAAAGTTTCATTTATTTAGAATAAATCATCAATCAAAAAAGTTTGTGGCATATTTTCAAGACTGCCTTGATAAAACATGCTCTGTAAATATCAAGTGTTACTTCAACAAGCGTTTAATTATATTATTTTCCAATGTGTAAATACAAATCAGACTGAGACTGCATGCTGAAACAATGGAAGAAAGAAAGCAGATGAAATTATTTAGAATTAAAACCCTGGATCCAGATATCTCTGCTTTGGTATATCAGAGAGATCAGTCATAGATTTTAACTGATCTCTTTTTAATCTTTGAACAAAGAACGGGAGTGGAATTTGGGCTCCTTGTTCTTTTTGGTTATTATTTTTTTTATATTAACAGAAGTGGGTCAGGGATATAATAGAAAACAAAACATCTTTGGTGCTAAGCATTTGGAGTCTAAGTAAACAACAGTCAGAGAAAAGAAGACAACAATATGACAGAGTAGAAATCAGCTACTTTCATAGGGTAATATACAGGGTAATGACCTGTAGCTGTTGTTCATATTGCTTTATTTTTAACCACTCTTTGTGGAAAGGCCTATAGTCACAGGTCACAGGGAAAAACTCTCGATTTAAAGATAACTTAAAATTGTAGACCATAGATCTGAGTGCTTTATCATAGATCAACTGATATAACAAATCCTCTATTATTTCTACCATCAGTTAATGACAGGATTAAACACGATGGCCTGGATGGTTCTTTGGTTCATGAAGACCGTAAGTCATAAATCTTGCAAACTGGGAAGGGAAATGATCCCTTCTCACAAACTCTGATTTTCACAGTCATTTCATAGTATCTGGCTCTCTGCAAGAGACATAATACCAGGCTAGATAGACCTTTGATCTTATGCTCTATGAGCTCGCATAGTCTTTGATTATCATCCTATGAAAGTTTAGCTTCAAACATAGCCTGTTCTCACTGTGTCCTGATTCCTGGTCTACTGTTCTCGCTTTTCCTTACATTCCCCCATATGCAGCCAGCATTAGCAAAGAATACCACCTCGCATGGGTTTTATCTAATACTGCTTCCTATGGGGGATGGATGTGAATGGGGAATGGCATTTGATAATCTCTGACTCCACTGTAAATTAAATTTAAATTAAAAGCAGCTGTTTCTTCTAAAGTGAAAGACACATCTGCATTAAATATAATACAACTTCATCTGGCTTGGGCTGTCAACACTTCAGTAAGTGTTAGACAGAAATTTCATATGGTTTTGGTCTTGTCACTGACTGTCATCCATTTCCTAAAGCTTTTGAAGTCTTTTCAGAAAGGTGGGCAGGAATTGATTTAAGTCATTTTTAAATAGTTAAATAATGACTTTCCTTTCTCCCCCTTACAAAGTTCGCAGCTTGATGAATTTGGATAGTTGCGTACTAAGGTTATCAATACACGAGTAGTGTTTGCTTTTGATGGTGGTGTCTCATGAGCACTGGATTAACCAACACAAAGGAGGCAGTTGGGAACCAGTCAGCCCCAAACTCACAGCCACTCCTGGGAAAGACCTTTTCTGGAGGTTGGCACGTGGGTGTTGCAGCTGTGAAAGCTCAGCATATGAGTGGCTACAGGTGTTGGCTTTGGTTTTTCTCCACATATATTTGTAGGAAAATGGGCATCAGTGCCAGGGATAAAGAAAGGTTGTGCCAAGCTGTTATAGAAAAAGAAAATTGCCTGTGACACAATGCAATCCGTATTGCTTGCATGACAGTTATATGGTGTACTGGAGAATTGTGTTTATGAATAATAATGGGGGTTCTGGCAATGTTGGCGGTAACACTCAATGGAGAATCAAACAAAGGGCATTTTGTTTCACGTTCATATCTTTGGTAGTCAGGCATTTTGGAATCCTATAATCACAGTGTTTTCCTTTTCTAGTTTCAATGAGGTCCTTCTTCCAGTCCTGTTAATTTGTTTCCCCTGGTTTAAGCAAGATTATCTAACAGAGTTTTAAATTAAATGCCCTTAAAATTACTCATTCAAATGTGATTGATTAGGTGAGCAAAACTGGTTCCATCTTTGGGGTGCGGGGGAATAGGAAAGGAATAGAGAGGAAAAGGGAAAAAAAAATGGAGAGAAAATCTGTCTAGAAGGAGGTTTTGCATAAATGTTTTGTCTGAGGTGGAGACAAGGATTACCTCCTGTCCCTACATTGTACTGATAAAGTGGTGCAATCCACATATTCAGTAGATTGAAAAATTGAGTGTTCTTTTAGGGAAAAAAAAGCTAATCTTTTGGCCAAATCCAGTATCTCTTCTGGAGAATGACTCCAGAATTTTGAAATCTGACCTTGAAATCCTTTAATTATTGAAGAAATTTTTCTGTGGCATGGACATTATTTCTTTTCTGCTGCACCCCTTTCCTTACGAGTTCTTCCCTGCTTGTCTGTGTACTGGCAGGAGATAAGGAGAGACAAGGTGCAACTGTCTGACTAGCACCAGGGAAGCAAGGTTGGAGGTGATGGTGCTCTGGAGAAGAGAGGTATCCACTGCTCAGCCTGCTGGTCCTGGGCACAGTGGTCATGAGCAGAGCTGGGACTCTGACGTCCACTCAGATGCTAAGCAGGCGATGCCCCTTCCCTGGGATCCTGAAAAGAAAAAACACGTTGAAAGACAAAATATTATCCTCTTTGGTATAATGTTAGACTATTTCTCATTCTTCTTGGCCCACTTTCCTATTTTTTCACTTGGTATTTTAAAATGAGATCCTAGAAACAACCCCAAAATAGCTTGTCAAAGTCACGTGGTATGTGCAAGAGACTGACTGATGGAGAATACAGTCTTCAGAGAATTTGGAGGAGCTTGGATTCCCCTGCAAACTTTTTTCTTTTCTTTAAGGAAACAGGCAATATGAACTGTGGAAAGTGGAGCAACTTTCCAATCTACTCTTCTATTCAGAAACAGAAATCTTTCTTTAAAAATAAACGCCCTGGACCACAAAGATAATAATTCTGCACACAAATAAACCCCCATCTGTCTACAGAGTATGTCAAATTTGCTATTGCCTCTCAGGCAGGATAGTGTTGTACTTGCATGCTTAACAGGTCTGTTCAAGTAATGCTAAACAAAATAATTAAGTGATATGTGGGATTCGCTGCACTAATTTGAAGTATATTGGTTTTGGCTGTAAGAAGGGCCAGTGTCTGATACTTCATAACAAGTGGCAAAAACAAGAAGCAAATGGGGAGTAGTCTACCTATCCGGACCAGATTTCTTCCTAATCTTTAATAACTAACTATAGACTTACACCCTGAAGCACAGAAATTAGTGTCACTTCCAGATTCTTGACATTTTGACTGCCCAGGAGATACTTATTGGTAAGTATATCCTTATAGTAAATCGTACCATTCTTACTGAGGACCAGTTTGAGCTTTTCAGTTAGTTTTCAGTGTATAGTTAGAACTTCTTTAATCTCTAGCTCGCTTTGCAAAGTAGTGGTCCATTGTCTTTCTTCTTTGGGAATTTTAGCAATACATATACAGAACTTTCTGCTATTTTTTTGGAAAGTAAGTCAACTCTAACTTGTCGGATTTCTCACAAAAGGCCTCTATTTTTTTGACCTCTGTTTTGACCTTTGCTTCAGGTCTCTTTCATTTCTTGAACACTTTCTCCTTATTACTAATAACTTTCCCAGGTGATCATTTACCAAAATAGCTGTGTAATCCCTCACATTTCTTTCATTGCTTGGGTACAAACCCCAATAATTTAGTACCTTGTCCTAAAGAAATACCACTTTCTTTCTGCATACGAATTCCTGGACTCCACAGTCCAGCAGACTTTGTTAACTAATTTGCAAATTTTTCCCTGCTGAAACCTAGAACCACCTTTATAGGCCTGACTTTGTTAATTCTTCTGTTTAATATAAACTAGGTCAACTTCTGGTTAGCTCAGGCAAGGTGTAGATCCAGCGGTCTTTCCTCTTTCTGGTTCAATGGCTACCTGGTGAAGGAAGCAGGATTACCCTGGCCATAGCTGTGACCTCCAGTCTCTACTGAGGGGACCCTGGCTGCCATCCCCAGACCTGCCTCACTCGGGGCAGTAGGGTGATGTCCCTGTCGATGAGGCCACTGCCTCTGCCAGCCTTGTCATGGCACTTGGCTGCTGGCACCTGGCTTCTGCCCCTGGCTGGCCCTCACCAGCCCCTGACAATGTGTTCCTGCTTGATTCTCTTCTAATAGTTTCCCCTGGATAATTTGGACACAACCAGATTACAGTTCTGTCCCATTTTATTTCTTTACAGTTGAGTTGGGTTTCTCCTGATGTTTTCTGACAGAGACTCCAGGTGAGACCGTGTTCCCCAGCTGCAGTGTAGGGTACATTTTGCACAGCTGGTCGCGTCTGGACAAGCCCAAGAGCTACTGCATGAACCATTTCCTGTTTGGTATGCTCAAAGGCTCATTGTTGCTCAAGACCCCACTCAAAATAGTCCGTCTTTCAGGTTACTCGATAGAGAGGGCTCACAAGCTGACTATAGCCTGGAATATGTATTCTCCAGAACCCCACAAGGCCTAGGAAAGCTTGTGCTTCCTTCTTCTTAGGTGGTGGAGACATAGTTGCTATCTTGTTGACCATATCCACAGGCACATGATGGTGCCCTTCCTGCTAGTTTATTCCCAAGAACTGAATCTACTGTGCAGGTCCCTTGACCTTGCTTTTCCTTATGGCGACACCAGCTTTCAGAAGAATCTGAGTTACTCTTTTTCCCTTCTCACACACTCCTGCCTTGTTACCTCACACAATGATGTTATCAATGTATTGTACATGTTCAGGGCATCACCCTTTTCCAGTGAAGTTTGGATTAGTCCATAACAAATGGTGGGGCTGTCAATTCCAGGTGTATTGGACACCCTTCCGCGTGAAAGCAAACTGTGACCTGTGCTCCGCTGCCAGAGGAATTGAGAAAAACACATTGGCAATATTAATTATAGTATACCACTTGGCTACCCTTGACTCCAGTTCATATTGGAGCTCTAACATGTCTGGTACAGCAGCAATCAGCGGTGGCATCACTTCGTTCAGGCCACGATAGTCTGCTGTTAACCTTTACACTCTGTCAGACTTTTGCACTGGCCATATAGGACTATTAAAAGGTGAGTGAGCTTGCTGATGACTCCTTGGCTCTCCAGCTGATGAATCAGCTTATGGATGGCAGCCAGGGACTCTCGGTTTGTGCAGTATGGCCGCCAGTGCACTGTCCTGGTAGCAATTAGCACCTGCTGTTCTTCAGCTCACAGCAATCCCACAACAAAGGGATTCTCCAAGAGGCCAGGCAAGGTAGATAACTGTTTGGTCTTCTGCGTGTTCACAGGCGCTACACCAAAAGCCCATTGGAACCCCTTTGTGTCCTTGAAGTACCCTCTCCTGAGATACTCTATGCCAAGGACACAAGGAGCCTCTGGGACAGTCACTTATCCTCTGTTAAGCTCAGCTCAGCCTCTGATACAGACAATTCTTGGCATCCCTCTGTCACTCCAGAGATCCAGATGGGTTTTGTGTCCCTGTACCCTGATGGCACCAGCCTACACCAAAGACTTATACTTTGGTGAGTCTGATGTGCTCGGCCATCGAATTCACACTGTCCAATAAACCCGGTTATCCCTTTCCTCCTCTTGTCTGAAGGCAGGGACCCTCTATTCCTGTTCCTCATCATAGTATTCACTGTCTGACCCTTGCAGTGCCAGATCAGAAGTCCATTCACCAGGATCAAGGGAATTTCAGTTCTTCTATGTCTGGGAGATTGCTGATTGCCTTCTTGTGTCTCTTTAGCAACAAAGGTGACAGACTTTTTGGGTGGTCCCTTCTTAACAGCTCTCTTTCCCTCTCAGTTCATATACATATGCTTCTAGCTTAAAGGTGGGCTTACAATCCCACTTCCTCATGTCCTTCCCCTGGTCACGCAGGAAGAACCAGAGTGCACCGCGCGGCATGCGTATGGGGATGCCTTTCCCTCTGACTGGGGCAGGAGAGGACTGATTTCTTGGGGCACCCTTGGCAGCCAAGGTACTGGACCGTAGGAATGAGGAGGTACAGAGATTTTCTTCAGAGTTTTGGAGCCAAAAAGACATTCTCTCCACAATTGGTGTATCCATACCTGGGAAATACATCACTGCTAAGCTGTTAGAATATTACACTGGGGCACTTTGAATCACCTTCCTCCACATGCCCCATGTGCAAAGGACATCCCCTGGATCTTTGGAGACCTATTCATTGTCTAGGTCACTGTAGATGACTTCCAGCACTGCTAATTCTCTCAGGTACTTGATGCCTTCATCTTCTGTAGTCCACTTTTCTGGGGAGATCACAAGATCTTCCTTGAATGGACATCTTGCCCTCACACTTGAGGGGAGCCATCTCCAGAGACTGCAAATTGCTGCCTTTTTTCCAACTGCTCTCTCAATTCCCCAGCTTCTAGCAAGGGATCCCTGCTGTTGGGCTTCCTTAGCTTCCAGTTGCTGACTGTCAGCCTCATCATCCCAGCATTGGAGCAGCCAGGCAGAAATCTGCTCACCTGGCTGGTGGTTGTAATCTTTCCGTATGTCTCAAAGTTCTGATGAGGTCAGGGACCATGCAGTTTCCACTTTATCATTGAATTCTCTCTCTTTCCTCCAATTTCTTTGTTGAAGGACCAGCTTCTTGATCAAACCTTTCCTCTTCTTCCACCTCCCTTACTAACTGAGGATATTTATCTGTTGTTCTCCTTGGCCACTTTTTCTTTTTCACTACCGGGGCAATTACTTTTGTTGTTGTTTGGGTCCCTATCTCAACCACCATGTCCTCAGATGCAGTTTGCATCCCTGCCTCAACCACAGTCCTCTGAGAGTACTGAACTGTGGTTCAGTAGGCACAGCCAGGCCCCAGTACAGTGCTAGAAGCTGCTGCTTTTCATTCGGCTAGCCAAGGCACCCTTCTATCAGATGGTGCATCAATTTGCCAGGGTTGTTTGTCTATTCATGTGTAAAGTCCCAGGTTATGGGAGGTGGTAACCATCCTAGGAATCTGTCCAAATCCTTTCACACACCCTGCCACCCAGTGACCGGCCACCTCAGGGCACATTTCAGCATCGCCTCACCCAAAAGTTGTCTTCTTTTACACCAGGATGAGACCAGATTCCACAAAACCCATAATATACCAACAGTATTAATTAGTTGTATTAAACAGGTCACATAAGGGTGAACAAGGACCTCAGGAGCCTGCGTAATAAAACCATCCACATCAGTCCTGGGTAGGGAGAGGGAGATGTATTCCCTCACCTTCTCCACAGGATAGCTCCCCCAGCACAGTAAGGCCATCAATGCCAGGGCAAAACACATAATCATTGTTTGTACTAGCATGTACTGGCAAGCTGGTAACAGCAGATGAGGAGAAGGCTGAGGTACTCAACAACTTTTTTGCCTCAGTCTTCACTGGCAACCTCTCCCCTCACCCCTCACGAGTTGATGGATGGCATGAGGGGGACTAGGATGGCAAAACCCCTCCTGCTGTAGGAGAAGATCAGGTTCATGACCATCTGAGGATCCAAACACACGTAAGTCCGTGGGACCTGATGAGATGCATCCCAGAGTCCTGAGGGAATTGGCCAATGTAGTCGCCAAGCCACTCTCCATGATATTTGAAAAGTCATGGCAGTCAGGTGAAGTCCCTGGTGACTGGAAGAAGGGAAACATTGTGCCCATTTTCAAAAAGGGTAGAAAGGAAGACCCTGGGAACTACTGACCTATCAGCCTCACCTCTGTGCCTGGGAAGATCATGGAACAGATCCTACTAGAAGCTATGCTAAGGCACATGGAGGCCAGGGAGATAATTCAAGATAGCCAGCATGGCTTCACCAAGGGCAAGTCCTGCCTGACAAACCTAGTGGCTTTCTATGATGGTGTGACAACAACAGTGGACAAGGGAAAACCGGTGGACGTCATCTATCTGGACTTCTGCAAAGCCTTTGACACGGTCCCCCACAACATCCTTCTCTCTAAATTGGAGAGCTATGGATTTGATGGGTGGACTGTTCGGTGGATAAGGAACTGGCTGGATGGTCGCATCCAGAGGGTAGTGGTCAATGGCTCGATGTCCGGATGGAGACCGGTGATGAGTGGTGTCCCTCAGGGGTCCGTACTGGGACCCGTGCTGTTTAATATATTCATCAATGACTTAGCGAGATCGAATGCACCCTCAGCAAGTTTGTGGATGACACCAAACTGAGTGGTGTGGTTGACACACCAGAAGGACGGGATGTCATCCAGAGAGACCTGGACAGGCTGGAGAGGTGGGCCTGTGTGAACCTCATGAGGTTCAACAAGGCCAAGTGCAAGGTCATGCACCTGGGTCGGGGTAATCCCAAGTATCAGTACAGGCTGGGGGAAGAAAGGATCGAGAGCAGCCCTGCTGAGAGGGACTTGGGCGTGCTGGTGGATGAAAAGCTGGACATGAGCCAGCAACGTGCGCTGGCAGCCCAGAAGGCCAACCGTACTCTGGGCTGCATCAGGAGAAGTATGGCCAGCAGGTCAAGGGAGGTGATTCTGCCCCTCTACGCTGCTCTGGTGAGACCTCACCTAGAGCCCTGAGACCAGCTCTGGAGCCCTCAGCACAAGAAGGACATGGAACTGTTGGAGAGGGTCCAGAGGAGGGCTACTAAAATGATCCGAGGGCTGGAGCACCTCTCCTATGAGGACAGGCTGGGGAGTTGGGCTTGTTCAGCCTGGAGAAGAGAAGGCTGCGGGGAGACCTGATTACGGCCTTTCAGTACCTAAAGGGGGCCTATAGGAAAGATGGGGAAAATCTATTTAGTAGGGCCAGCTGTGTCAGGACAAGGGGTAATGGTTTTAAACTGAAGCAGGGTAGGTTTAGACTGGATATAAGGAGGAAATTATTTACAATGAGGGTGGTGAAACACTGGAACAGGTTGCCCAGAGAGGTAGTGGAGGCCCCATCCCTGGAAGCATTCAAGACCAGGTTGGATGGGGCTCTGAGCAACCTGGTCTGGTTAGCAGTGTCCCTGCTCACTGCAGGGGGGTTAGACTAGATGACCTCTAGGGGTCCCTTCCAACCCAAAATATTCTATGATTCTATGTTCCCAAGCTCAGCAAAATAAAGAGATAAGCAGAGCAGCCAGCAAACTCCGTGACCCACACAGGAGCTTGCCACTAAATAACTATGGTAGCTGTAGCACACTTAATACAAAACTGCCATTGTCCCATGCTCCAATTTTTGGGCACCAAAAAGGAATGTGGTGAGTTGACCTTGGCTGGATGCCAGGTGCCACCAAGCTTCTCTATCACTCCCTGCTCCAGCAGGACAGGGGGTGTGGGGGGGAATGAGATGGGGAAAAACAAAACCCTCGTAGGTCAAAATAAAAGCAGTTTAATAAAAGCAAAAGCAAAGACTGCATGTGGAAACAAAAGGAAAACAAAAGGTTTATTCTCTACTTCCCAGAAGCAGATGATGTCCAGCTACTTCCCAAGAAGCAGGTCTTCAGTACTTCACTTCACTTCACAGCTTCAGTCGTTATTCTGGAAGACAAACGTCATAAATAATGAATGCTCCCCTCCCCCTCCTCTTTTCTCTTAGCTTTTATTGCTGAGCAGACGTCATATGGTATGGAATATCCCTTTGGTCAGGCTGGGTCAGCTGTCCTGGATGTGTCCCCTCCCAAGATCTCACCCACCCCCAGCCTACTGGTGAGGGGGGAAATGTTGGAGAGACAGCCTCAATGCTGTGGGAGCACTGCTCAGCAGTAGCCAAAACCCACTGGTGTCTTATCAACACCTTTCTGGCTGCCAATACAAAGCACAGCGCTATGAGGGCTGCTATGGGGAAAATTAACTCCATCTCAGCCCAACCCAATGCAGTCATATAATTAACCATAAGGCTGTGTTTTGATTAGTGGTAACTAGTACATCAAACCAGATTCCTGCTACTCAGAGTTTAAGTAATACGAGGGAAATAAGTGCTGAGAAAAGTAGGACACTTTCTGACAGGGATTTTGAATTTTTCATAGGTCAAGAAACTTTTAATTGCTCTGGGTTTTGCTTTTTTAAAAAAATCCTTTTGCAAAGTCCATTCTCTGTTGTGTCAGCTATCACATGCTCCAAAAAGAAGTAGACTATAAACCAGCACATCTATTACCACAGAGCTCTGTCAGAAGCTGTGATCAAGCTAGTGAAGCACCCTGGGAGCGGAGTGGAGCAGAGCTGGCGCACAGACCTGGGGCAGCTTCATGCAGACACACCTCAGGGAGCCTGGAGCCCCATCCCATGGGACACCGTGGCACATGAGACTGCTCAGCAGTTTCATCTGTCCTACCCGTGCGAAACAGCTGAATCACCAAAGAATCATCACTGGGATTTCCAGGAATAAATTTTATTTTTAACATAATGGGGACACCATCAGTGGACCCATTTCTGTTTTGATCAATACCAGAGCTGTCTAACATTTTACAGATGCTTTCTGAGATATTTCTCTAGGTGTCATCCTATCAGATGACAGAATATACATGCCATTTTTAGATTATGTATCTAAAGCATAACAGACATGTTAGCTAGTATATGACAGGCAAACTAAAATGTTAAGAACTGTGAAAACTTGGAATAAACTTGACTATGTATGACCAGTAGAATGTGGAAATCTGCTCTGTGAAATAATAGAAGCACTTTTTTAAAAGTTGTAAGAAAATAAATTAAGATGGGGAAAGGGATTGAGTTACTAGTCTCTTGGCCAGAAAGCCACTAAAAGCTCTTGTAATTGTTGGTAGGCAGATTATTCCCACAACCCTTTACTGTTTAGCCACACATTGAACAACCATTTGTTTCACAGCATTAAACCCTGAGGACCTCTATGGTAGCTGCTTCTGAGAAAACACATGAAGGTTAATCCTGGGCTAATATGACAGTCTAACAGGGCAGCTGTCCAGACAAGGGTTCATACCTCTGCGTTGCTTGGCTTGGCAAAGTCTTTAATTTTTTAGGTTAAATTCAGCCTTATTCTGTTCATTGTGTCTCACAATGAACCTCTCCTGCTGATGGATAACCAGGAGCGTCTAGAGAATTCAGTCTCCTGTAATTATTTAGAGCTTTTATAGGGCTTTAAAATACAACATGTTGCAGCAAACAGTTTTTCTTGGCTTGTCAATGAAAACAAATATCTCTATATGTCCCTCTTGCTTCCTTTCAGCATTCCTCTCCCACAGTACTGGACTAAAGTACAGTCAGCCATTGCATATGAGAGCCAAGGCATATACAGGTTTTCGTACAGGGGACTTAAAAGAAATCTACTGTTTGGAAGAAGAACTAGAAGTTTGGGTCTAGAAGATAAATATACTCTGGGGTACAATGGTACATTGCACTCTTTTTGCATGTATATTCTTGGGAAATCGATAACGTTACTGCGATATGGGCAGCCATACATTACATAAAGGGCTATATGTTACGAATTATAACAGAGATGGGATCCAGAATGTCTACTGGCAATGGAGTACACCATTACCACACAGAGCTTTATTACAGAAGTAAACTGCAATCTTGATAGTGGATTCCTCATGAATGTATTGACTATATTTATTTCATGGAAGAGATTAATGGAATGTTTAAACAGAGATTTTACAACCTTCATCCTTGTTGGTAGATGCTTTTGTCTTTCTGTCTTAGCTTGAAGCATCATGTGTCTTTCAATGGAGCTACTTGACAGTTGACATTTTCTGCTTTTACTTCTACTCCAGCTGCTAATTGCATATTTACAATCCTTCAATCAAGAGGAAAAGAGAAACAGATTAGAAAAATTTTCAGTCTTTCAAGAAAGCCATACATATAATGAAACATCCACTCATTAAACATAGAGAACTTTTATAGCTTTAATAATAAGTGTTACAAAGGGCACAAAGGTATTATTAATTCTGAAGGAATGCAGGACTGGAAAAACAATAAGTCATTTTGACAGTTGCTATGAAGACTATTACCAAATGTTATGTTTACTTGACTAGGTTCAATTTATAAAACAAGAACCATAAAAAATCTACAGCCTAATCAATTGAGATGCCCTGTTACAAACAACAGCTAACGGAGTGAGGTTCTGATATATTGATTAATGATTGAATTGTGATCGTGGATTTTACAAAATTAAGATAATTAGTAATGTGGGCTGCTTCTGTACATTAAATGAAACACTACTGTGGCAATGAATTAAAATGATAGAATAAAGATTTAACACTGTAAATGTTTTTATTTGGGTTTTTTTTCTAAGTTAAGGAAGTGAATATATCTGAATGTGTGGTTATCTTTCTAAAAGGAATTCAGAAAGGTGTGTTTATTATGCAAATATAGATACAGGAGCTTTTGTTCCCTTGCCGTAATCACCAATTAAATTCCTCCATACATCTCTCATGAAAATTAAATTTGGGGGACATAAGAAATTCTCTTCTGGTTTTGAGTGAGCTGGTTGCAATCCTGAACATAATCAAGCAAGCTGACAGTATGTATGATTATATATGATACCACTCTGCAGGAGACAGTTCCAATATTGTATCTGCACCCCTCCATTCATTATTGGCAAACATGTGCCTGGAACTCATTGCAATGTTACAATTGGCATTTTGAAATACTGTGATTTCTTTTTCTTGTAGGCAGGACTTGGATTCCCCATAGGATTTATGCACACTGCATTGTATTATTCAATACATGTTCATGACTTCCACTAGTATTAGGAAAAGCTATGTGTATACATTCAGAGTAGAATATATCCCATAGTGGATTTCAGAAAATATAACTACAGTTACTTTAAAACATGAGGTTAACAAAATAGGAACTGAAAGACAAGGAAGGGAAAACAAGCAATTTAAAAACCATTCACCCAGTAGGTTTGATCCTGTTCCCATTCTCTCCGTAGTAAATCATGAGTTACTTTACAAAAGTCAATGCAAGTTGGCATAAAGCTGGTAGGAAATCAAACTTGAGCCTATCCTGCTTAAAAACCTGAAATGTGTTCTTCATTTTAAAGCAGACGTTGCCCTGAAACCTGAAAACTGGTAGACGCATTCAAACCATTCGTTAGGTCACAAAATATTCTTTATAAGACCATAACTGAATGTGGTAACAATAACAGGACAATAGTCTGTGGCAGAGCTAAAAAGGCTAACTGGTGCTTAGGGCACCATAATGGGACTCACAAGCTCAGTTTCCAGTTCTGCCAAAATAGTATTGGCAAGTCACTTTCCCTCTCAGAGGCCCTGCCTCCATGAACTTAAAATGAGGATACTGACACTGTTAACAGCTTTGATATCTACTGACAAAGAGCAAAGGGAATTATATCAATACAGTTTATCAGTTATATCAGCTGGACAGGGATCAACCAGTGGAGCAGAGCCAGCTCCTGGAGAAGCACGGGCTTCTAGTAAGGCAGAATACGTCCTTGGATCCCAAGGCAGTCACGATCACCACATCTGCTTATGCCTGTTGAGAGGATGTTTTTCTCTGTCTAAGAAGTGCAATAAAATCTGGTTTACTAATGGTACCTGCTCCCTCAGCCTCATTCTCCAGAGGAGGGGTTAAGAAAGTATGTTCACCTGATCCTCTGCAGGCAGCTGCAAGCTATCTTTGGTGCTGCACAGAGTAGATGTGGTCTGGCCACTTCCAAAAGCAAATCTGAGAAATGAAGATTAGTACTACCCTCAGCCAGATCAAATAAACCTTTGTCAGAGCCATTTCAGATCCAGCTGACGTCCGTTCAGGGCAGAAGACCATGTGGACATCCTCGGAGCAGAGGGTGCTGGCCTCCTCAGAGATCAGGAGGTGCCACTGCACCCAGCCTATGTTGGGCTGCTCGGAGGAGAAAGCGCTGGGGGTTGGGAGGCCTCTTGAACCAAAAGGTCAAATCTGGAAAGCTTTTGGACTTCCAGTAGATTGATGAATAAAGATGATGAAAAATAAAAGAAATAAAAGACTACAAAACGAAATCTAAAAGAAATCTCTGTCTTTGTACGCAGCGCCTGTCAGAAAAGGTCATCTGTTTTACAAGCCAGGAAATGCAGAACGAGAGCATCTGTAACTATTTGTAAATAGTGTCAAATTTATGGAGCTGATTCAACATGAGAAAAAAATAACCCTGGAAAAAAAGTGTTGCAAAACACTCTAAGTGGCTTATTTTGACATTTTTAAAACTTTAAAAAATGTTATTCTGCTTAAAAATTGATCTAAATTTACATTAGAACTATTTTGCAAGTAAACAAAGGACATCAAAGTGAAATAAAACACTTCATTTGGGTTCAAACAAAATGTTTATTTGGATCCAAAATATTGTCTTCATTTCCACCACAGAACTGAAAATGTGCAGTTATTCTCATAGCTTTCACTGTAACATCATTTTTTGTTTCATTTCTGCCCCATTTCTCATATTTTCTATAAAAAGCACTCATATGATTTTTCGCATTGTGAACTGTAAGCTTTTGATTTTGTCATAAGCTGCCATCCTCTTTTTAAAATGTTGAATTCAGCGATTGATTGTCATCATTAGTAGTAGTATTGTTATTATTACTATTACTTAGGGCTTTTCCTATGTAACAATGTCATTTGCTTTTCATGATTGTCCTTATTCTGTTTTCTAAAACTCGATACTTATTTAAATCATACTCCCTCCCCTTCAGTTACATTTTCATTTTTTATATTTAAGGTAGAAATGACTGAAAGCTAGCAACATCAATGACATTTTTCAATAGCTCAGTTTGGGGGAAAATTTTCAAAATGTTTATTGAATCACTTGGAAATTTAGAAAACTGTTAAAAGCTGTAAGTAACAACTGAAAAGGAAAAGCCTGACAATTCATAAAAACTTTTCCAGATTTTTTCCCCTTATTTTAGCCCTAGTTATCTTTTTCTCCTGCTTCCTTTATTTCTAACACAATTTTTTCTTCATTCTCTTTCCTTGTAGGTCTGAATCGGAAAGGTCTATCTGCAATTTAGATTTATTGGAATAGAAGTAAAAAAGAATAAGAGCAACTTTTCACTGACAGATTTGTACAAAGGAGTCAGCGCAAGTGAAAACCAAGTTCTTTCCCATTTATCTCTTATTCTTTTTTATCTCTATTCACTTTCTCTCTTTCAGTCCTTTCCATCCTTCTTCCTTGCCTTCCTTCATACTTTTTTTCCCCTCTATCCCTACTTTTAGTTTTCTTAACCACCCCTCACACATCCCTACTTGTTATCCAGGGACTATTCAGACACAGAAGTCTTAAATGTTAAGTGTGAGAAAGTGAAAGAGAGAGGCTGTTGCAGTGAGCACGATGATAGATGATTTTCAGTGTGATTTTCTTTTTTTACCTGAAATATTTTAATATTTTTCAGCCAAAAATGTTCCCATCCTTTCAATAGGTTAAAAAATAAGCCCCAAAGCGTTAGTGTTGGCGGTATATATTACTATTGTTACAGAAGCCAGCCAGAGGGAGGAAATGACCTTTAAAATAAGAACAAAATTCTCATTCATTTCTGACTCTTCCCTGCTTTCCATTTGCCCTGCGTTTTCTCATTTTCTTCTCCTCACTTTTACATCCTTCTCTTCTCTTCTGCCAGTTCCCCCACACTTTCCATTCTGATTTTTTTGGTGGTTAATGAATGTAAGGCTTATAACGCACTTGAAATCCACTTTATTAACCTAATTTGAATGCAGAGTGTAAGAATGAAGGTAAGATGCTCTGTACCTATCTCGACTCCACAAAGCCATAGGAGAAATTAAAGCAAGAGAGAGTGTGGGAAATATGTCAGCGCAACTACCCCTTAGGCGGCAGTTTCACATGAGGGTATTTCTTAAGCACATCCATCACTGCACCCACAAACAGATCTCTCAGCATTTCAGGGTGCTGCTGCATGACACCACTTTGTTTGTGGGGTCACACCAAAGGGTTTTCTTGATGTTGGGATTGTTCACATGAAGAGGAAGGTGCTGTGGATAATTGCTGCCTCCCAGGAAACCCTTTTTGCCCCCTTTGCTGGAGGCAAAGCCAGAGCCACCATGTGCCTGCTCCTCTAGGACAAAGCCTGTCTGGACACAACCAGAGCAGACAGGAGGGTGCTCTGCACTGCCCTGTTTTCATGGGAGAGAGAAGAGCATCACCCAAGGGTTACTGAGGGACTCTGTCTCAAACGAGACCAGCACATGGACCCACACCATTTCAATTCCCATGTCAAGTTCATTCTTTGGGAAGAACCATGCATACAAACTCCCTGTGCACTGCAGCACTAAAAAATGTAGACAGGAGATAGAGTATAACAGTATCTGTGTTGCAAACCAAATCAAGAAGTGCTGAAGTATCTCTTATAAATACACTTCTTTGGGAACAGAATCTGCAGAATGGATTCTTTGAAACAAGAAAGATTCAGACATATGCTCCCTCCTCTGCCAAGTGCCCTGAGAAACAAAGCTTCAGATGTCAGCAGAAAGTTAATATATAGAGTTGGGAAACCTTAGAGGAAGGTTGTAGAACAAATTCCTTAAGGAGTTTGACCTTATATGAGCTTGTATAATGTTGCAGGAGGAAAATGAAAAAAAAAAAATCAAGGGAAATACAGTGAAACAACTAATATCTGTGCAAAAGGAAAAGAGGAAAATCAATATTCTAGATTTATTTAATGTTTTTGCTTGAAATAGGTTTCAAGAAAGGGAATCTTTGCTTTACCTCTAGATCTCCTCATATGAAAACAACAGAAAGAGATTGAAAGAGAATTATTTGACTTTCTTTTAGATTTTATTTTTGAATGATCAGTGAAGTACTTGACCATCTTCGTCCAGTTTCTGGTCCAAAACTATTTTACTGATTGCACAAAGACAAATGGTGCTCGGCTATCTTGCAGTGACCATGACCAAGAAATTAAGAGCACAACACACATAATTTGAAAAGTTTGTTTTCTGGGATTCTTTATTAGTCTTAAGTGTTGGTACTTCCCCGGACATACAAATTTTGGAACTTCACATTCCATAGCTGTTGCTCAAACTATCCTAATGAATTGGCAAGACCTTTCTTCACAACCTTACTTGAAACCACCCTTCTTAAAACTGAAGTCTGGATTCTTCAGTTGTGACTCTTTCATGGGTCCAGTTTTGCACCTCAAAACTGTGGCTGACACCACACAGACATGGGCTCAGCCCAGGTTTAGCCTGGATTAACTACAGAAGTCTGAGGAATATTGTCTTCCTTGCAGTTTTATATAGTTAGATAAAGATGCTCTGTATAGTCTCTGAACCCTTTGCAGTCAGATGAGAGTCAGATTTCGATTTTGTTTGTTTGTTTTCAAGAATTTACCAAGTCAGACTGTTCTTTTCCCTGAAATGTATTTGTCCTGTACATGAAAGAAAGTGGGGAGAGGAGGAGCTGGCTGGCATATTCTGAACTACTATATATTGCAGAACAGGCTTCCAGTTGTCAGCGTCTGCACCCTGTAGAAGTATGGTTTCAATTTTACTTTTGAAATCTGAGTCGAGCAATGTTGCCAACACATATTTTTCCCTGTCAAAACATTTCACTTATTCCTGAGTCTGTAGACAGCTTTTAGGTTACATCTTTTCCCCAATCTTATTGAAACAGGATCTTCATTTCTTTTGAAATCATTTTTCATTAGTGTGGGAGCAAAAAGTAGATACTAGAGCTGATAAGTGGCAGCACCTGGCTTAAAGATGTTCCATCAGCTCTTAGTTTCTGTGTGATCACTTCTGATAATTGGAGGATGAAAACCAAAGCAGCAGTCACATTCAAATCAGGATAGGTGAAGACATTATCTTCCTTCCTCCTCTATGCCTTTAATGCTGCCTGTGCTCCCTCTTGTTCCACTGAGCTGATAGAACATGCAAAAAGCAGACTTCAGGGTTCACATGCTGCCTCAGCAAAAGATTTTTTGACTAATTTGGTCATGATGAGGACTGGCTCACTGATTAACTGGACTTTAATTAGCTTAAAAGGCATAGAGTTTTTGTGTTTGTGAATGGCTTGTAAACTTATTCCCGTGTTTGTAGTTGCCTTAATTATTTTCAAACGTATGTACAAATTTCAGTCTGGAGGATTCATGCAAACAATTGCTTCAGCTGTTTGCTGTTCACTAGCTAGCTATTGTTCATGGCATGTGGCAAAGTCATATGAACGGCGTAGTATGATTCCTGCTTCCTAATGGGATGTCTGGCAAGACAATGAATAGTTATTGGACACTAACAAAAAATTCAATTTCACCCTCCCAAAAAATTCAGTTTAGGAATTATTTGTATTTGAAATGGCTCTGGGAACAGCATAACTGAGACTTTTCAACCTTTAGCAGCAAATAACAATTCCCTTAATAACTACGAAACAGGATTCCTTACATTAAAACACAAAGATATTCAGATTCACTTTTTGTATTGTTTACCAGCTGTATTTATTGTTTCATTCATATTTCTGGATAAAAGCCATCCACAGTTCAAATACCAAACTCCCCAACAGCATGATTTTAATCATTCGCCTAACATCAGACTGTAAAGGAGGAACAGATCTGAGCAGTATAGAGGGAAGATGACACACTCTTGAAATCTTCAGCTTTTATTTCTAGCCCCGTTCTCTAACAAGATGAGGCTCAACAGCTGTACTGTTTGCAAGTCTGTGCATCAGCAACAGATTAGCAAACCTATAGAAAATGTGGGTGGCAAGAGAGCCCAAGAGCTCATGTAGACCATTCTCCTTTTCCAAGGCATGATCAGCTCTCCCTTAAACATTCCTCATCCACCTGAGTCTTAAAAGACTTTCTGTGACTAATTTTTCCAGACAATTGCAGTGCTCCACTTTTCTGCAGTATTAAAAAGATTTCATACTACCAAATCTGAACCTTCCTTGCTGCAATTTCAGCCTATTGCTTTCTGTCCTGCCCAACTAAGATCTGACATAAAACTTTTCTATTCCTCTTTGCTATTTACCCTTTTGACATCAGGCATCATATCCACCCTCAGGACCACCTTCTTTATTCAGATATAGCCGCCTGTTGAGTCTTTCTTTGTAGGCTGTGTTGTGAAGACTCTGATCCTTCTTTTTCCTCTTCTCTGGATTTTCTTCAAATGTTCCATAATTACCTTAAGGTGGAGGATGTGTTTTGGACTGTCCTACAGGCAGTATTCCTATTTATTCACCCTAACGTGTTATTTATTTTTCTTAATAATAAAGCACTGTCTATAAATTGTGACCAGTGATAATCTGTAGCTCTTCTATTGCTACCTAGTTAGCTGTTTTTCAGTTTGTCTTTGGACAGCTGATTATTCTTTCCTAAATGGAGCACTTTGCACCTGTCCCTGCTGAATTTTTAGTGAGCTCACCCCACTAACTTTTGAACCTGTTGGCCAGTCTCAGCTGAACAGACTTCAGCTGGCAGAGCTCAGCTGACACACAGTAATTTCCTACTCATTTTGTGAAAATAGTCAGCTAGAGAGGGGAGAACATCCCCATGGAGCGGAAGGTTGTCGTGTGAACTTGATGCTTCTTAGATGCTAGCAACCCAGTACAACATGACTCTTAAGGGAAATGCAGCTTCATAGAAATATTTGCTTTAAAATTGCAGAGCTGTAAGATTATTCTGTCCTCATGCTCTTATGTCAGATAAACTACTTTGGGGTGTTTTCTTCTTGTACATCCATCAGCACTGGAGAACTTACCACAGGGTTTCGTGATACTGGGGTTATGTTGGTTGTAGTGCTGGGTCTTTCTTTGGGTGATACAGACTCCTGGAATTAAATTCAGAGGTCCTGCATTCAGCAATTACTGTTAATCATTCAGTCAGAGGCTGTGGGCTGCAAAATAATGGCCAGACCAGGAGACACCTGGTTAGAGAAAATTGTTTTCTGAAGTTTGGCTGATATCTTTAAAGGGGGATTGTGAGTGCATGTTGTTACAGGCTACATCTTTATCAATAGTAGCAAAGAGTTAAATCCTCAGTTGCATCCATTTTGCTAACAAACTTTCCATGGTGGTGCAATATCTTCAAAGCTCATTAAGTATTGAACTGCTGAATTAATAAAATACAGAATATCTCTATGCTGCGACCAAAATAGACCAGAATTTTTACTCCAGATTTTTCTGGTCTATGAGACAAAAACTGGTACCTAAAGCTATGAGAAAAGTAACAGGCAATTTCTTTAAGTATAAACATTCTTATAGTATCGACAAAATGAAATTGCACATATTAAAAACAGAGTAAAGACAGGAAGAGGATCAGATGAAATATAAAGTGACCTGGGAATATAAAGGCCTGTTTGAACCTCTACCACTATTCCCATTAGTTATTAAACCACAGCGGTCCTACATACAAAACCAAAGACAGTAATTCAAAAGCTACAGTCAAATATCACGGTGTTCTGTGGTGAGAGTTGTCTGAAGAATATATGATGAATATGATTGCCTTTTCATAATTTCTACTGAATCTAAGAAAAAGTTATATAAAAGAATATTACTGGGAGAAAGAATATGAAAATATTTTCCACCTGTTGGAAAGATATTGCATTTAATTTTTTTGGATGTTTGGGTTTTTTACTGTAAAGATAAACACTGAAATCAGAAGGTATCATATTGGGGTGTGGTGGTTTTTAGGATATCCTGAAATGCTGATGAAAACAGAGGTGTCTCTGAGGAATTACAGAGCATTCAAAGTTATTTTGCACCAGAATAAAGATTGATGATGAATTTCTGACTATTTTTTATTCTTGATTGTCTAAGTAGAAACATACAAGCCAACTGCAGTAAAAGAAAACTGAAGGAAAAATTGACTGACATATGATAAGAAGTTGAAATGTATGATTTGGAGATTTTAGGTCTCTCTCTATTTGAAATACGAAGTTTAATCCCATGAGAATGTATAGAAACAGAAGTGAGCTGGCTCAAAATTTTCTACTGCACATTTTCTTTGACAGAAAGATACATTTTTGATTAAACAGATTCTTTCTTTCTTGGAAAGTGTCTGCCTTCATTTAAAATGTAACTTCCTTTTGTCTGAAAACAGAAATTCATAACTCTCCTTTTTTATAGCGTAAAAATAAAGCAAGGACTCTAATTTTGTTTTGGTTTTTTGATGAAGAGTCAAAACACCAAACCAAGCTTCTGCAGTAACCATGCTAGTTTTATCTCTCGTTGTCATCTGAGGTAACTAGTCTTACATGGTTCTACTTTAAGAACATATCCCAGGTGATTTTATTATAATACAAACAAATAGCCCAATAAGACATAAGAGTACAAACAAGAAAACAGAAGAAAGAAAAAAGACCAGGATTTTTTTTAATTAAAAATTAAAAATATGCATCAAGTAAAGCTAAAAATAATTAAGCTGTCTTAAATTATGGAAATATGAAAAAAAAATGAAAGTTTGGAGCAATGTCAGCAATACCATGGCTAAATATAAATGACAAAACATTGCCTCATTGGCTTGTTCTAGCTGTGTCAAAATTCACTTTTTGTATTCACTTTCCTACTCTCCTCAGTGTCCATAACAAATGCCCTTGTAGGAATCCAGCTGCTGATTTAATTTTACATTTGGGCAGCTGACTATCACAGGTACATCCCAATTTTACAATTCAAAAGGTAAAGTTAGTCTTTAAATGAATGTTTTTCTTACCTTTAAATCCAAAGACCATCACCCATCTTTTAATAGGTTTATTTGTACCATGTGTCTTTATGTTCTTATCACACATGGTACAAATAAACATTTTTTAATTCTGTGAATGTCAGATGAATGAATGGGTAATAGAACTACTGTGCATAATACTATGTAACATGTACTGTATACAGGTACTGATCGCACAGCATGTTTGGAAAGGTTCATATGTTTGCCTAACGCAGTGCCTCTCTGCTGCCTTTTGCTTGCAAAAAGGGTTCTGGATTGGGCATGCCAGAGGGGACTCATGCCCAGCACCCAACATTGACTCCTGATGCTTATAGCACTTTAACATCTCTCAGGGTGCAGCTTCTCCAGGGTATCTACCCACGTGCCTTTGCTTGGAATAGCTCATGTCCTTGAGCAATGTATGGATATACTGGCATGTATAGACAAGTCAATGTTTTAAATAAATGAAAAGCCTATATCCCAGTAACAGGACAAATTCTGCACTACAGAGGTGAGTCACTGTCACACAAACAATCCAAAATACCCACCGGTCACTAGAGACAGTTGGTGCTGTATACAACAAAATCCTGCCTTGACTGTTGCCTCTTCCCATTATTGTGTTTCTTGGTTACATGCTCATCATAACTACACCCTTCTTCCTTCTAATGAGAATATTTTAGATTTAGTGAGGAATGGTCACCTTTCAAACTGAGAGCATTCCCAGGGTTTCTGTCTCGGTCGTCCGTGTAATTTTCTAAGAAGGAAATACATCGCCAAGTTGAGTGGCTCTTCTGTTTGAGATAGCAATTGTGCACATGTAAAAAGTATTTTCAAGAATTATCTTTCTTCACCTTATACATCATAAAAATGTAAGTGTATAGTAATATGATCTGTTTCTATAGAGACCAAGCATACTACATTAAGAACACATATGACAATTTGTAAGGAATGCTTATGCCAAATGACCTTTCTGCTTCCCCACACTTTCTATCCATTGCAGGGGTACTTGGCAAACAACAAGTTTCTAACTAGGCCTTCCAGTAACATCCAAAGTATAATCCTTTTTCCTCTGCCATCTATGTCCGAACAGAAGTTGAAACAGTGTCTATTCCACCATCCTCTTCCAAAACAGCATCAGCTCTATCTGATTTCTTTAGCTTCATCCTAAAAAGCCTCCGGTGAGGAATGGTCACTAATTGCAATCCATTCCAATGCATCATAACATTTGCAAATGCCTAATTTGAATACTTTTTGATGCAATGCCCTCTTTATCATGGGCTAGAAAAGCATATTCTTCTTTTTTCCATAAGTATTGAAGATTTTTGTCTTGGCCTCTCTTTTTCTTCTTTTTTTGTGGGTGTTTTGTTTTGTTTTATTTTCAGGATGTTCACCACCTAAAGATCACGCTGTGACTAACCTTGATTTTACCATGTGTGTACAGCTCATTGGTGTGTTGTAGATTTAAGAAGAAGAGCTGAACAAATCCCAACATAGTCTGGGGTTGCTTGCCCTTGGGCTGGAGATACGCCAGGACAATGCCTCTTATTGAAGAACAGTAATATAAAATGTATCACGTCTTTTGAACTGCCTGACATGTAGAATTTACCAAAATGGAAACCACATGTTTATAAAAATTTAAAACACAGAGGTGGCTGCACTAGCATTATACTCACATCTGGAAGCAGCCATCTCTCACAGAGGCAGCTTCGTAAATCTTTTGGGGGGGCACCATCCTAAAATTCATTTTGCCTGGGCTAAAATACAGTAAAATACACTGAAAAACATACGGCTAGTGTAGGAACATGACATAAAGAATAGGCAGGGACAAGAACAAAAGGACAGACATCAAACGGGAGAGAAGGGAAAGCAAGTTGTGTCATTTCAGTGAAAACATGAGTGAACTTTTTGTTTTTCCTTTTTCACATGAACGCATTGCCAGAACAGTATAATTGTTATCTAGCTTCTCTTTGTCCAGCGTGCAAGCATAAGCTGAGTGACCAGGTGAAACTGTACCTTCTTACTTGAAAGAACTTTTTCTTGTGTGTATACAAAACCACATCTTCTTTATTGACTGGAATAAGTTTTTAGTACTTTTTTCCACCTGACAGCACTTCAGATTTGGAAAGGCTGTGGGACCATGAGCAGGACTCTGATCCACCTCGTGCATCTTCTGCAGAATTCCTAGCTACATCCTGACTTCACCAGCTTTATTGCTGGTGGCACAGAGGGCAGAAGCACTTTCGCTTGACATTTGTACTCCAAGGGGGTCTGGATAAATTTAGGGAGCACTACTGTTATTAGGCATCTAGCATGGAGGGGTGATTCATTCACGTGACTACCAGAATAGGAAGCTCTTCAACGTCCAGGTTGAACTGGAGGTAGGGTTTCCTGGTCTTCACCAGAGGATTCTCTGGGCCTCTCATTTAGAAAACAGGGCTTAGTTAAGTGAGCAGAAGCAGCAAAGAACATGTTATGTATTTCTCTTTGAGTCTTGGTTACTTTGCTGAAGAGATTCCTGGTGTGGAGGTATCAGCAGGAAGCAAATGCCATATGGGTTTGAGCTCTGTAAAAGAGAAATGGGTATATCAAATTCTGCAATATGGAATAGATCCATATTTTTATAAGGAGTGCTGACAAAGTTGAAGAGCTAAGCAGCAGGCCAGAAAAAGGTTACCCGTGCCCTCAGAAACATATCCTTCTCCTTACACAATTGGGAAGCTCCACTACCATGGAAATTTCAACCTCAGAGTGAGAATCCAAGGGCGACAAGTTCCAGTAGTGTCACATGGCTCTTCACAGAGTAGAAGGTAGCTCTCTAAGTAGCAAAAGGGCTTTAGCTTTTCTGCTTTCTCAGCTGTTGGAGACAGATTCCTGCCAAAAGGGCTAGCAGTTGGGAAATTAAAAAAAAAAAAAAAAAAGTAATGTGCTTCTTTCAAACAGGTGCACTATGCCCGCAGCAAAGAGAAAGACACATGAGAAGAAGCATTTGCACAAGGAGGCCTTAGAATAAAAAAAGGCCTGAGCTGCAGAGACTGAAATATCTTTACAAAATGGCAGGCAGCCAGAAGGCTGGAGGGTGGGGGAATGACTGCTTTTTCTTATTTTTCACATTTTTGATTGAAGACCCTTGATTCTGATTTCAGCTACGTGGTTACATATTGATGTATGTGAAATGTGAAATCAGCTGTTATTCAGAAGCTGATTTAACAAGCTAGGCAGGAATATCTGCCAGCGTATCCAAGTTCAGAAATCAGGCACAGGTTTTCTGCCAGAAGAATTGGGAACCAAGAAACCATAACAAAACACAGCCACACCAGCCAGGATATGTTGCCGAAGATCAGACCCATATTAAAAATATTTTCTCAAAATATAACAGGAATAGTTACAGCTGTTTCAAAAGATTCTATTCAATTTACGACAACACAGTTTGTATTTTACTATACAAATGCTGCAAGGCCTTTTAATGGATGCCCCTGTCTCTGCCCTTCTGTGCAGCTGAGTTCTTTATGCCTGCAGAATTCTAAACCAACATAAAGATAGATGTATACATACAGGAACAAGCAGATACTTCTGTCAAAGGATTTGGCCTTTGTATAACATCCATGAGTTTGCAGGATGTACATGCAACCATCTGTACCTTTCCTTGAAGTGCTTATCTGTGTGATCCTTCAAAAAATTAAGCCTATTCTTTGAGTTACACAGATACATATTTTTCACTCCTATGTAATTGGTGTTTAGAAAATAAAAGCTGTTATTCTCAGCTCCTGTCTCTCAAACAATTTAACATTTTCAAAGAAAATATATACTTTATCAGTGAATCCAAGATCCCTCTAACTAAATATGTTCCATTTTTCTCACATCTTGAGAATTTTATTCTGCTTCTTCATTGACAAGCATAATGGGAAAAGTGGCACAGCAAGAGCTCTGCTTATTATTTGCTTTGATAGACATAACTGGGAGGAGATGTTCTAAGCTCCAAGTATCTCAGGTAGCCATTTTAAAAGTGGATATTTACAGAGTGGCTCTCTGAGCTAGAGAAAAGATTTACAATTCAAAACTCCTATCTGATAACACCCTGTCCACTCATTCCAGTTTATTTTGCTAAGACTCAATATGGTGATGCAAAATAAATAGGTAATGTCACACAGTTGTAATTTTAGGATAGAAATTTTATGTCTGTTCTCATTGCCTATAATTTCAAATTCTTCACATTTTCTCACAATGCATATGAAGGCTTCTAACACAGAATCAGATCTTTTTGTCATCTTTTTGTCATAATCTCATTGCCGTAATATCATCACCTTTGGCAATCATGTCTGACAGTTCATGAAAATGCAGATTGCCATCAAACCTACAAGGAAGGAGTCCTCAGATGACAGTGCATCCTTAGGGCAAGAAGTCAAACTAACGAATTTATTGTTCTTCAAGTGGTCATATCCCTTTGGCATTTTTCCCAGTCTTTCTCCTCCCTGAACTTTTGCACATATTCAAGAAAAGAAAGATGACATACGGCAAAATTAACATGAATATGCAGATTTATTTTTTTTTAGCAGCTTTGATTCTGAATTTAGATTTAGGTAGGTGACCAATTAAACTAGCGACTTGCAAACCTTTCCTCACAAATGACATATTTTCTTCAGGTTGGAATTTTGTTTGTATTTGTTTTCATATCCTGACTGATATTTTTTTAGGAATTCAAAATGACCAAATATTAAATAGGATAAAAAGAGAAATACTTTTTGATAGATAGTAAAAAGAATCCCCACAAATAAATCAAAACAAAAGTGGGCAGCTTCAAGAGTTAAAAAAATAGCAATATTTAAATGCAACTGTAGTATCATTGCAATTGTGGAATCATCTGAGTATATTATACAATCATTAGGTATTGTTTAGGGAACAGCATGATCCCCAGAGCCCATTTGAACACTAAGAAAAATAATTGTCTGACAAGGTCTACCCTGACTAGACATGAATGATGCCAAAGAAGATAAGAATATGAAATCTGTAATTTATATAGGAACTGCAATATAAAAGTCCATCTCAACCCACCTGGATTTCCCAATAGCTTTTTGTCTAAGGCTGACATAGATCAGCTGGAATAAAGAAAGATTTACTTCTATTAGTATTTTTCTAATTCTACAAGGGAAGTGTCTTCTACTGTCCTCAAAGCTCAGTCTTAAAAAAGGAACAACAATTGATTTTTGTGTCTTGAAGACACATAAGTGCTAGTGACTGATAATTGCACACCCAGTCAATCACTAACAATGTGTAAACACCAAAAGCAGAAGAAGATTCATTGGAACATCAGCATAAGAAACACTTCTGAGGTGCAACATATAAATCAGAAAGTCACTGAGGATCAGAGATAGAAGTTACTGACAGGTATCTGATAAAAACCAAGGTAATCATCTCACCTGTCATCTAATTGACTACATTCTGGTGTACTAATTAAGTCTTCATTGATGAGGGTTAGTTTTTGAGGGTACTATGCATTTAGAGAAGCTGTTGCAATCTTTGGCAAAGGCAATACTGACCCTATGACTGATTCAAGTCTATTGTTAACTGACATCTGAGTTTCCTAAAGTTGGAGTTAAAAAGGGTTAAGCTGAGCAGCAGAGAATGGAATAAGAAAAGGAGATGAGAAGAAAGACAAAAACACCAGAGACAGGTGAAAATCTACAATTACTTTAGTAATTAATTCGTTATTAAGAGTAAGAATTTGCTTATAAAATAAAGCAGGCTTTCTTTTCTTATATCACAGTTCTGCATTATAAAGTAATGAGAGGGTTTCAGAAAAAAACAGATAAGCAAATACTACAAAGCTGAGGCTACTGAGGTGATGAGATAGAAAAAATTAGATCAATTATTATTAACCATTATATCATTGTGTATAATCATGTTATTTGTACATGACTAGAGGACAACATGGTCTCCAGGGTCATTAGCAAAAATGTAGTAATGAGCTGAGTTCCAATTGCACATACACTTAGATAAATCATCTGTAGCTCATTCTGAGTTACAGAGATTATGCCACAAAACCAAACTTAATCTTGTAAAATGTATTGCTGCATCATAAGAAGGTACATTGAAGTCTATGTACATACCCTCACAGAATTGGGACCCGGATCACACAGCCTCCTCTCAGGAAGATCAGAGCTGATCCTGTCTGCTTCATCATTCCTTAAATTGTTCAGCTCTCATCCTAATGCAAGCAGTAAGCTTTTCCATTCCCCTTAATTCTTTTATTCTTATGAACTTCATTCCAACAGTGAATATTTGTTGTTGCAACCATAGTGATATCAGACAGTCACTGGAGACACTTGCAAGTATTTTCAACGACCCTTTTTAAAATTTGACTATATTAGGGCCTTTCTGTGGTAATGCTACAACAAAGATACGATAGAGCATTGAAATAATTATTGCATCAGTTTTTAGCTATGACATTAGCAACTGTTCTGTTTAAGACTATTCCAGAAGATATGAAGATCATTCTTCCATCTTCGCATTTTCCTGAAAAAAGTAAGGCTTCTCAGTATTTTCCTCAGCACTTCACTTGTGTTTAAGCTCTTCTGGGAAGATATCTACAGCACCTAACACACTCTGAGTACTTTATTATACATGACTGAAATAAGTAACGGACTTTTCTTGAGGGCACATTGATATAGGCATAAATGAAAATTTGTACTACTTTCAGAGAAAATCCATTTTTTTCCATAAAGAAAGACAAGAAAAGCAAATGAAGTGAGTAGAGAAGACAATAAAAAGTATGAGGAAGGGAACAATGATTTCTATTTTCAAATTAAAACTGAGTAGAATAGACTTTCGTGGACCTAATTTGGTCCTAATTTGTGTGAGATATTGAATCTAGTAATTTTAAATAATTCTTATATATTTATATTTTTATATATTAGGCTCTCCTGCACATTCTGTTGCTTGTATGTGTATGCATACGTGCATATATATATATATGGAACAGAATCATAGAATGTTTTGGGTTGGAAGGGACCCCTAGAGGTCATCTAGTCTAACCCCCCTGCAGTGAGCAGGGACACTGCTAACCAGACCAGGTTGCTCAGAGCCCCATCCAACCTGGCCTTGAATGTTCCCAGGGATGGGGCCTCCACTACCTCTCTGGGCAACCTGTTCCAGTGTTTCACCACCCTCATTGTAAAGAATTTCTTCCTTATACCTAGTCTAAACCTACCCTAGTTTAGTTTAAAGCCATTACCCCTTGTCTCAACACAGCTGACCCTACTAAAAAGATTTTCCCCATCTTTCCTATAGGCCCCCTTTAGGTACTGAAAGGCCGCAATCAGGTCTCCCCGCAGCCTTCTCTTCTCCAGGCTGAACAAGCCCAACTCTCTCAGCCTGTCCTCATAGGAGAGGTGCTCCAGCCCTCGGATCATTTTAGTAGCCCTCCTCTGGACCCTCTCCAACAGTTCCATGTCCTTCTTGTGCTGAGGGCTCCAGAGCTGGTCTCAGGGCTCTAGGTGAGGTCTCACCAGAGCAGCGTAGAGGGGCAGAATCACCTCCCTTGACCTGCTGGCCACGCTTCTTCCGATGCAGCCCAGAGTACGGCTGGCCTTCTGGGCTGCCAGCGCACATTGCTGGCTCATGTCCAGCCATATATGATAGAAAAGTCTATGTATATGACATGTATATGATAGAAAAGTCTCACAGTCTGTTAAAAGCAACATGTCTATTGATAAATGGAGTTGATCCAGCAAACAGTTTTACTAGCTTTGGAGCAGGTCATTTGTGTATGACAAGGAATAAAGTAGACTCACAAGTGGATCTGTGTAAGTAATAGAGAATAGATCTCAAAGCTAGTAATCAAATTAATCAGATAAGATCTCCGAGGAATCATTTCAGCAAAGTAGGTGTTTAACATAAAAAGATGAGATAGAAATAGTCAGCAAAGAGGGGATCAAGAGCTTTACTGAAAGGCATAGCAGGATTTCTAGTCCTTTAATTGGGCCCATGGTAGGAAATCAGAGCAGAGAGTTTGTTTTGTTTGGATGTGTGAGAAATTCTGGAGATGTAAACCCAATGGAGCATTAAAAGTTTTGAATTTTCATAAGTATAGTAAGGCCGTGAGGTGGCTAAGGAAAAATACAGTAGGAAATTGTCCAACTGGAGGTTTTAGCAAGAATGGATTAAGGTTGGATTTCACTTGCCTCTTTTCACTTTTCAGTACTTAATGCACTAGAGTTTCTTTGCAACTCACTTTACCAAGTGAGTTTGTATTTTTTCTTCTCATATATACATTTGGCTGCTTTAATTTTCTTGAGTGAATAGACCAAGTAAAAAGCATCACATTAGAATATATTTACTCTGCTATGAATATTTGGAAATACAAAAGCCACAGATTAGAAAACCACAAAAACACAGTACAGCAAACATTAAGGACGAGCAGCAACTCAGCAGTATTAGACATATCACCCTCTCCAGATTTCCCATGGCATTTGAAATGAATAGGGATTGTTTAAAAGTGGAGAAAATTAGTAGTGCAAAGTATAAAGGAGAAAATTAGTAGTGCAAAGTATAAAGAAGAAAATTAACCCATGTGAGGCATCTTAGTCTGGGGATTTGGCAGGTTTTGGCTGGGAAATGCGTAAAACAGATATCATGTAAAATGATAAGCCCTCAGCCTTCCCAACCCCCCAAACTCCCCATAAATTCTTTCCATGATACAAACAGAAAAATAATACTTTCAATACATTTTATTTTGTTTCAGTGAAAAGATAGACTTGATTTTTTAATTATTTTTTTTTTTTTTAAATCTGTTATCCACAATGTTTCTCTTTTCAATCTCTAGACTGACTCTAGTTCGGTATGGTAATAATAAAAAATTATCATCTAGTTTATGACCTGAGAAAAAGGCACTAAGTGGTCCCAATTCATGCTTTTCCTGGCTGAATTACAAAAGTATTCTCACCCCTGGGAGAAAAAGTGTCTAAGAAGATCCCGTGGAAGTCAGTGGGATGATAAAAGCTTCTCCAGTGAACCTTTCTACATGGACCACTGCAGAAGGGGCCAAGTCCTGAGCAGCTCTCAGATTTTCACTGAATCTTCATTCATTTAGCTGATAAGTTTTTGAGAAGGAAAATCAAAACCTGGGTGCAACCACAGAAGAGGATTGTTCTTTCTGGCATTGTGAATGAATATTCGGTTAAAAAGATACACATCTCAGTTCTATTCCCAAGACATTAACCCCCTGGTATTTCTGGAACCTGACTGTTGTCTCTTGGCACTTTCTCTGGAATGCAAAGTTGCAACATTTTGTTTTGTTGCATAAAATAAAAATGTTTTCTCAGATATTTTTTAGGCAGCTGCTTTTCCAAATTTGCCAAATATATCAGCTACCTTTGTGATTCCCATGCCAGGGCGGCTTAAATCCCGTTGTCAAGACACAAGTGGAGCTTAGCAGCTCCTAAGGGGTTAAACTTGCTATTCTGAGCTGAGCCAATTTCACTTTGTATGTTCTGCAGTGCAGTGAAAGTTAATTCATTCTAAAGCACAGAGCTTTCCAGCAACATTGTTAATATTATAATGTTCCTTTGCTGCACTGTCCTAGCTAGTTTATTAGATGAGAGAAAAATACAGATGTGCTGACAAGCAGAGTTATACCTACCCACACTGGCAAAATATTTATTAAAATTACTTTAAATCATTTTCATGCAGAATTATAAGCTCCTTTAAAATTCCAAAGTAGCTACTCTGATTTTTAGTAGTATAGTTAATTACATTTGATATAGGCCAGTTGTTTGTTTGGTTTTTTTAATAAAAAGGCATGCTCTTCTGACTGTGTGATGGTAATTTTTCTCCTCTTTGAGCTGCAGTAGAATTTCCTGAATTAAAAAGTAATTGGGTTAGATGGGTGGTACATTTAAAGATATAGAAAAAAATGAATATACCAAAATAGTAACACAAAGACAGACATTATGGCTGCTGTTTCTAACAACAGGAAAGCAAACCAATCCAATAGTCCTAGAGTGATTTCTGGGGAAAATACAAAACCTGGTTGATCCCACATGCAATAGCTATAATGAAACAAACAAACAAAAAAAAATCGTGAAATTTCTCTGCAGAATGGAGTGAAGGTTGGCAGTACATTCAAAGTCTAATGCATTTATTGGGCAGTCTCATTCCTATCGGAGCTCTAGCAGTCAGATAAAGGCAGAAGCAGTTTATTACAATATACAAAGAGCTCTAAGAAAGTCATCTCACTGGGTAAACTTTAGCAGTAGACAAGCTGGGAATAAAGGTACCAAGACAGGATTTAACACCTTTTCTTCCATTTCAACACAGCACTGAATTCTAGTGGTTTTTGCATTATTTAAAGCTCACTTTATGCCTGTATCTTGTTGCATGTTTAGGCCCCCCTCATGTTGATTTCAGTTCCATGTCAAGGCCTTATCCTGAGCTCTAAACACATTTAGAACAATGTCATTACTACAAAATCTGAAAATCCACACAAACAACTAACATCCTGCCGCACCTGACAAACTACCCGGCTTATCTCCAAGGTGGTGGCTGTCATGACCTCCAGTGGCTGAGCTCTTAGTAATGCCCACGGCCAAGGAAAGCGCAGCACAACCATTGCACTTTTCAGAAGCCCATGTGAAGTGAGAGCATGAGCACAAATACCATGGTTAGCAGAGGTGATCCCCGCTCAGCAGGCATTCCAGCTGAGGTCAGTGCCAAAATCGGTGCTGACTCCAATGGCCATGCCATCAAGCAGCTAGAAAGGAAGACGATCCACACCAGAGGAATCCTTGCACAGTGAAAGGGGGGTAGCAGTTGTCACTCTTGTTCTGTGGCTCAGTTATCTTTTGACAGGCCTCCTGGTTGACATTAGTTTTACAGCTATGCTGCTTTCCTAAATTATCGCTGTCTTTGGAACATAATTCTTTGTTTTAACACCTCAGAAACATCTGAGGTCCTGGGCTTCAAGGCACACTTAGAAGATAATGTTCATATCTTCTTTTGCTTCATATTTTGAGACTTCAGGCAGATGATTTGTTTTGACTGTTCAGGACACAAAGAAACATTGGGTAATTTCACTCAAGAAAAAAATGACATTTTAGAAGCTTCTCATATCCATAAACCACTCAACTTTCTGAAATTTTGAATTGACAGAAAAAGGGAATGAAAGAATGCTGAAAATGTAAAATTAAAAAATGTAATACTAAAAATAACAACTTTTAAAAGTAAAAAGGTGGTGAAAATCAGATATGTTGTAGAATCTGCTTACAGTCTTGGAAAAATTATCATTTCCCTGCAATGCAGATAGGTTATCATTCTTTATTCTCAGGCATTTGTAAATATGACCATTAAAAAAAAAAACAAGCAAGCAAGTGCAGTATTTTGGAAGTAGGAGAGTAAGGTGGTTAATTGTAAGAGGAAGACAGAAGAAACTCAACGAAGAGGACATCATTAGAGGAAAAGACAGCAGATGACAACAGAGTCTCTTGTGGGGAAAAAAAAAAAAAAAAAAAAAAAAGCATGAGATAAATCATATTGCCAAGAGATGAATAAAATAATAAGAAAATCCAGAAAGTGACACCATAGTGATGTGTCAAGTGGAAGGTAGAGAATGCTGTCCCTCATGTGGGACAGTTGAATAAGAAGTTTAAAATACTGCATCTAAAATTTAACTAAATTGAAGAGCTATTCATTGTGTTCCTGAACGTCTCCCTTTTTTTTTAAGCTGACTGTCTAGGTGTCTCAGGAATTACTTCCTTTTCTACCACTTCTATTAATGCTTAGCATTATCTAAGTGCAGGACAATAATCCCAAAATGACTCAGTATGTAAAATTAGCTGCCTTGTGTGTACCAGAGAATGTTGATTCAACTATGATATAAATATGATCTAAGCTGGATATTTCTCAAACCCATGAGCAGAGCTAGAAATAAAGTTGGCCAAGAAATCAGTCTGTCTGTATCATATGGATTTAACTTTGGTGAATAACTGTGAAATGCTAATTAAAAAAGTACTTATGGAAGGAGCAATCACAGGCATAGAAAGGCATGCATGGCTAGCATACCAATTCTCGGTCTTTGGACAGCATTTTAAATGGCCAAAATTGAGGATCTGACTGTGTTTTAAAGCTCCTGGGTTCCCTGTGCATCCCAGGCACATCCCAGCTGCATAGCATGGTATCACATACGGCTGCATTCTTTTGAGGCTTGAACTTCTGTGAAGAGGAAGCCAATACTGCAAGGACTGGATGAACTTCAGCCAAACCCCCAGTAATCTGCATGTATTTGTGGGTCTATTTAGATGCTGCTGTTCTGGTATGAGGCTGTCTGTGTTTCTGTAAGAACATAATTTATTAATTCTTTAATATGTTTTGGTTTGTCACTATACTGACAATATTTGTTAGAGGCAGCCGCTGACATATGATCTTCTGTACCTTTATTTATAACCACCATCATTTTGCTTTTGCTCTTAGAACCTGTTGTGTAGGTGGAGCTTGGGCTTACAGACATACTTGATGAGGGAGATATTTTCCAAAAAAATTATGGTTTTAATACAGCTAAGTGCAAAGTTATACATTCAGAGGCAAGAAAGTACATTATATTTATATAAAGATTAGAGGGAGAACCATATATATATGTATGTTGTAAAGACAGATATATATATATATTGTAAAGCTGTGAAAACATAGTGGATATGTGGTTGCATATAAGTTTGTAGGTTGTACAATGGAAGAAAGGACTGCTTATGATTTGTGGATAAATAATGGGAAAAATAATTAAAAATATTTAGGTGAGTGCCTAATGTACAGTTCTGATGAGGCTAATAGGAAACTAATCCTTAATTCCACACTTCAGACAGTGACAGAAATTGGAGATGGAAAATTGGAATACAAAAATATTATAGCTCCTGAGAAGATACCTCACAGCCATTTAAAGAGTCTGGATTATTCACTTTATTAAAGGGAGAGTTCAAATGTCTTGATCACAGACCCTAAGTACTCGGCAGAAAATAGTAGATACTAATAGGCAATTTAATCAAACAGAGAAGGGCATAACTGGAACAAAATGTCTCAAAGCATAAGGCAAGCAAAATTCCGATTAAAAATAAAGCACAGATGCTTCTTAAAGAATGTCATAAATAGTTATAACCAAACCTTAAGAGGAATGGTGGCTTCTCTGTCTCTGCATGTCTTCGAATAAATACCTCATACTTGAGCAAGAAAGGCATTTTAGCAAAACACAAAACTGTTGGGCTTGATACAGGGGAGGTTGAATGAAACTTAATGACCTATGATTTACAAGAGGTCAGACTAGACTATCTAATAGTCCCTTCTGGCCTCACACACTATGAATCTATGAATAAATCTATGGAAATGCTGAGCTGACTCACCCAGTTCCTTGCAAAAATACATTTTCTCCTTGTCTCTAAAAAAAGGCAGGTTCTCCAGTGCTTTGAGGGTAAATTTCTGCACTGGTCAAAGCTGAGTGGGAAGTCATGGATGTGGTGATGCTTAGTATCACTTAGCCTGGCATCCTGAACTGCCTTCACACTGGCTAGTTGTGTTGAATATCTATGCTGAGAGCTGGAATGGTTTTGGAAAATTTTGGTTATAACATTAATTACGATAGCCATTTCCCCGTTTTACATCATGGTTGGGATTGCATATCTTCCTTTTGTCCCAGTTCTGTAGGCCACTCTTTGGTCTCCATCCCTCTTTGAAAATTGGCAGCATAGCAGATGTGTAGAGACGGTTTAGTTCTGACCTTATCAGAAGAAACTGTGGTGATTTTAATGCCTGAAGAGTAACACAGATGATAATCAGATAGATGAAATCCATCCAAGCCAAAACCTTAATATCTCCAAGGATTCTGAGATAGGAAAAATAGCAAACCTTTATAAGTAGAAAAATGGGCAAGATAAAATAAAACAGAAATCTACCTTAATTCCAGACCCATGACTTCTTACATAGGTGTTTATAGCAGAAAAGTAGAACTTCCTGAGCAGATTTACAGGGAATATGGTTACAAAGATAAAAATAGTGACAAGTTTTAACCAAGTCAAAAAGTGAGTGAAACTGGGTGAGAAAGCAGCACTACAGGGATAAATAGACTGCTCTGTACTTTTACCAGGAGGCCGCCTTTTCATTTCCAACAGGAATTTGGTTGTTGTCCTCAGTGGAAACACTGAAAGACAGTAGCACCTAAAATCTGCTATTTTCTCTCAGAATTAATCCTTTCCTGGGACATAAGGGACAGGCAGCTGATTTAGAGAGTTATTGCTTATATATCTATGAGTTGGCTTTGGTGTTGAGGGTTTTTTGGTATGTTTCTGTGTAAATTTTACAGCAGTGCATTGCAGTTTGCTTAGCAAAGAAATAATAAAGTGAAAACCGTATCACTGGCAAAAAAAAAAAAGCCTTTCCTATGCCATAATTATGAATTTGTGTGTAAGATTTTAACACCTCTATATATCCTGCCATAATGATTTTACTTTTTCTTATGGCCAGTTCCAATCCCCCAGTATGATTTTTTTATATCCCAAAATATCTTCCTTTGCTATTAGAGAAGATTAGTTAGGAAAAGAGGGAGATATTAATCCACTAAAGGTCACTTCATCTTGATTACAGTCGGCCAGTAAAGCAGAATTCTTATCTCTAGCAAAAGATGGTACAAACCTGAAATTTTTTTATCTCTTTTTATTAAAAAAGGGGAAGATTTCCATTTCTTTACTCTTAATCCCTAGAAATCTTCAGAGATCATTTTAATGCCATGCTAACTAAATGGAATTAATTTGACAATGCCCATCCTTGAACCTCCAACCCCAGGATTTTGTAAAGTAAAACAATTGTTTCTCTTGTCCCCCACCTTTCATTTCTTGAAATGTGTTTTCTGAAGATTTCTCTACAGGCAACATGAAATTTCATTTCCTTGCAAATTTCTGCATCCTATAGTTAAGTAATTGTCTTGTATTATTTATCAGGAGCCAACTGTCTGTTCGCACTCTGCAAATGTAGACAAAGACCTGTGCCTTGCCCTGAGGAGCTTGCAGGCTAATTCAAACAGTCTTATACAGCTCCAACATGAATGGCATACATGTTGAAGATAAAAATTGTCAGGGTTGATATCGTGATACTTCTCAACTGACACTTACAAGGTTAGTATTGTTGACTCCAAGTATACTATTTATATGACTAAATTATAAAGTGCAGAAGTGTCTGTAAATTAAGTTCTTAAAGCGACGGTTTTAAAATGTGACATGCAATAACTGTATTACATTTGATAAATGAATGATTCCAGAATGCTTCAAAAAAATATGCTACAAGGAAAGAAAATTAAATATTCATCTCACAAAGGTGATCTTGCTATACAATGAAAAATGTGAATAATAAGAATTTTGGATTTTTTGGTGAAACCAAAATATCCCCCTCCTAACTGCTTTTCATATATTGAAATGATTGATTAATTCAAACATCTTGAATTTTCAGAATTAAAATGTAGTTAAGACGCTCCTAGTGGAAAATTAAGAATTAAATTTCTTTGGGTTTGTTTTGAGTTCAGAAGTTGGAAGCTGACAGGCAGCCATTTTGTCTTACAATTTCACTGAAGTACAAGGGCGAGAGTGAGAAGGGGGCAGGAATATATCTCTTCCACACAATGATATAGAGTAATATCCCTCAGAGGTGAGATGAAGAGGCACAGAACGGTAGGGAAGGAGGTGGTTGAATGTGGAGAGGGAAGGAACCTCCCTCTTGCCCATTAGGCAGCATTCTGCTATGTGCAAGCTTTTGGCAGCAGTTCGCAGAGCACCCAGACAGAGCAGCCACATCCCCTTGTTTCAGTGGCTGCTGTGTATCTAAGGGGAAAGGCGAATAGGACAAGTGGCCCTTGGTCTCGTGGAACAAAGCACGACTCGTGTCAGAGAGAGCTGCTAATGTTTTCGAGCTGCCGCTGCTTCCTACTCCACTTCTCATTAGTTTTCCATCATCTAATGTTCTTTCTTGTACACTGAGATCACACTTTCACTGCAACCCAGCACAGTGGCAGGATCCAAAATATAGTGCTGAAAGAGCTGTCTCCAGTACTGGAAACAGTATAGCAGCAGCACCGCGGCAGGAAGGTTAGGCTAAATGGCATCGTCCACAGGAGGGACTGAGTGCCTCACTGTGATGCTGTGGTACCTTACATGCACACTGTGGTTCAGCAGCACCCTTTTACTTCCCTGGCTATTCAGGCCATGTTATACTCTGCTTTCCATGGTATCACAGAGATCTAATCCCTCTTCCTAATGAAATGGGGAAATCCAGGCTTCACCACCTCAGACCACAGTGACAGAGCATCTGAAGCAGGCGTGGAGCCAGAATCGCTTTGGCTTCAGTGGCCTTCACTCCCAGCTGTCTTTGGGATGCTTGCAACAATATTTTTGCTTGTTCTGAAGAGGCTCCACTAAGTTATTTTGACTTAGCTTGAATCCTGGAGAGATTTGGTGCAGTCCCTTTTGGCCCTTGAACAAACTCAGTGCGTCTTTGGGTTTTCTCCTGAGCTAATTTTTTACAGTGTTTCCTCTGGAATTGCCTTTCATGTGTTTTAGCATGTCTGTTATCCGCAGATAACAGATCACAAACCCTCACTACCTTCGTTTAGAGGACACATTTGTTCCCAGCATCCCCCACAATGAAAAACTGCAGTGGTGGCGGCTAAGTTAAATACACCATGGAAGCACTACCTAGTTCCTCAGTAGATTTCCTGCTAAAAAACCTGTTTCATGGAGATAAAGATCATGGCATTTTTTCCAGTATGAGCTCTCTAGACTAACAGAAGTGTCCTTTCCAAAAATAAGCATACCCAAGTACAGTTCAATGGTTGGATAGCCTAGACTGTAGCTTGCTGCTGTGGTGGTTTGAAGAGGCAAATTTCTGTTGACTGCCTGAGGATCACTCAACTCATTTTTATTTCCTTTGTCCCTCTTTGAAATGATCTGCTGCACTCAGCCAGCTGTGCCACACACACCTTGCCTCTTTATTTGCTGGATCTACCACACCTTCATTTCCCAGGTTTTGCGCTGAAAATTTCCTACCAGAGTATTTCCACGAGAGCTAACCTGCAGGCCAGTCCACAAAACAAGGCTGCTGCTGCCCAGCCTCATGCTGCTGTTTCTCAGGATCACTGCTGTAACCCAGGCTGTGGCTGGAAAAGCACAGTATTAAGATTGCTGCTGGAACTGGCATCAGGATAAAAAAAATGCCTTTGGAGGCTACTGCTACTTTACTGCTTTACTGCGTCTTTTCCAGTGTAGAAGGAAAAGGGCAAGTTTTGGAGTGGGAAAGTGAATGAAATGAGTAATTTCTGTCTTGCAAACAGTACAAAATATCAGTCCAGCACTGTGGTGGGGGTAACAGAAAAACAATACCTGTCTGTATACCGAGAGAATCTCTCAAAGTGCTTTCGCTTCCTATATTGCTTTCACCAAACATGCTCTTTGCTCTGATACGGGGCTGCAGCCAGGCACACCTTCAGACAAACAAATTAATAAGCTCTTCCTTGTGAGGACAGATTGACTAAAGTGTGACTTCAAGTGGCTACACTGAAGCAATTTTAAATTATGTATACTCATCTGAATAAAAAGTAAATACAAATAAGGCAGCATGAGAGAGTAGTGGAAATATCCCGGCACTAAGTCAAAATAAAATTGGTACAATTTTATTGTACTAAAGGTACAATGCTGGAATGAAACAAAGAGAAAAAAAACAAACAACCCTCTTCAGAATAAAACACTGCAGTCAGAAATTGAAATGGAAACACAGAAACAAGATGGGAAAAGTGAAACAAAAAGCCAAAATCTCTCTGGGCTCATAGAGCCATAACAAAATAGAGAAGTGAAAATGTATCTATTTTTAATCATGCCAAAAACTTTTTAGCCAAAGGTTTGCCAAGTGTATCTTTTTTCAGATACATTTCTGTAGGTTTTTGCAAACACAAATTGAAAAGGCTACTTTGATGGTATTTAGGAAACAGCTGCAGAATGAGACATGAGAAAACAAAAAGCCAAAGATGGGATGAAGGAACAAGAAAGGAATCTTTGAGAGGAAACTGGAAGAAATGTGGACATGCCAAGGTTTGTAGATAACACAGTGGCAGGCAGATACCAAAAAAGCTGTTGCAGAGACCAGATTCAGCATGGAAGCAGCCCTACACCTAGAGTAAAAGCCCCTGCTTGTGTTATTTGGACATAATGACCTGGACATGATGGGGGTATGTGATGTAGCACGCTGCTTGGCCGTGATGCCTGAGTCGAGAGTGGCTAAGAAAAGGTTATTCTGTGCAACTAGCAATATACACAGGTGGTTATAAAGCCTGAAATACAGCAAGCTCTGTCATAGGCAAGACAGAGTGGAGAAGCTTCCAGTACTCACAGATTTTAGCAACAGTCATGGTGAAGAAAGTAAAGGTATTAGAAATGTTATACAAACAACCATGGCTTTGTTGTAGCATATTATGCTGTCTGCAATCCATCACTTTAATACAGACATTTGCTTTTCAGTCTGGAAATTGAGAACCACTACTGTTTGTTATATGTATTCAGCATCCTGAAGAAAAAAAATCTCTTTTGTGTCTGATACAGCACTCGTTCTCTTCACTATTAAAGTAGATGTGCATGTGTGAAAAGAGAGGAGCCAAATACGACATTGTGGTTTCACGGGAGGTGTGGTAGCTTTGTCTTTGCTCGCAGAGAGGTAGACAGATTTTACTGTACTTTTTTTCACACAGATTAGAAAACACAGTTTGTGAGAATACTTACAAGATAGCCATGTAAAATTTTATCTAAGTATTGAAATGAACATTTAAAGAACTCCTTAAAATCTTTTCAGACCTCCAGCTTTTGTATGTCATAGATTTAGATATTACAATATAGATGCAAAATTTTTGTCTTTAGAATGTATGCAAATCCTACTGAACAGGGAAATGAATACACAGAGATGTGAAATATAAGCACAGGGATGTGGCAGAGGATGGATGTAGCTGGCACAACCAGGTGCTGGTTGCAGACCCAGGGAAAAGCTTGCTTCATCTTTCTAATACAACACAATCTATATTTCTGCCCTACTCAAAAATGGCTGACTCTAATCATGGGTACGGTTAGCAGCAGCAAGCTGTTCATAATTTTTTGTCTTCTTCCTCCTCTTTAATTTTCTTCATTGCTCCAAGCAAGCCTAGAACAATACGTTTCATGGTAGGTCTTCCTCAGTGTTAAAAACCATCCATATAATTTCCCAAACACAGTGCACCCTGGCACGCTTGCCTGTAACAAAACCACGTAACGCTCACATAAAAAACAGGGCTGGCGTTCAGTGGGAGAGAAAAGGAGAAGTCAGGTGCCCGTGATGTTTGCTGGAGATGCTGTTACCCATCACAGGCACAGGCTGTCAGCCGTGGCAATTTCTGACTCCAGTGCTCTGGTGGCTGAGGGAGCTCAGGGCATGGGGCAGGTAGGGATGGCGTCGCTACCTGGTGTGGGAAAACCCTCTGTGCTGCAGGCAGCTGGCAATGCATAGGGGGAGTTCTGCCCTGGGGCAACCCAGCCTTCCCTTTGCCTCAGTCTCTCCCCCTGTATTTCCTCCTGCTTGGTTTTTTTCCACTTATGACTACTCACATGATTCGGATTTTTTAAGGCAGTTAAGCCCTGTTTAATTCTCTAAATGTTTTGGGGTTTTTTTAATCTTTTAATTTCCTTTATGTCTTTCTTCATCTCCCCGCTGAACTTCGATAAAGCAATGCTGGATATGAACCTATACAGTTATATTCAGATTATGAACACCCAGTCAAAATTTTTGCTAGGAATTGGTAGGTTGGTTAACCCAAAAATTGAGATAATCTTTAGTACCTCTACAAGCAGATATTTGAACTCTGTTTCTACCCAATCTATTGCATAATGGAATGGGCTGAACTGGTACCTTTTTCCTTCTGCACCTATTCGCATTGCAATTGTTCTCTCAGAAAGTGATTTGTTTTGTGCTGCTTTCCATTCACATCACGACCCAATCAAACCACAGAATATAAGAAAGATCAAAGTAGTACAGCATACTCGCCTACAGTAATTCACAGAATATATGAGGCATTAAAATTTTCATTCCTCATTCTCGTAAGAAAGACTATAAAGGTAAGAGAAAATGATGCAGAATATGAATCTGTTCTTGAGACAATGATTGTGTCAAGAATGGGAAACAGTATAAACCAACAGACCCTTTCTTGTTACTATCTTTATCACACAGAATGCAGCCCTGGCTTGTGTCATTCACACTTTTATTTCCTTTTCATATTCTCCTGGCATATTATTCTTAAACAGAAAACACAATTGAGGAAAAAAATCTCACACACCTTTGCAAAGGGTAATAATTTCCCCTCTTGAAATGTCTGGTTTTACTTAGAAAAATTCTGCCGGGTACATAATAGAAAAGAGGTGGAGAGGAAGGATAAAAGTTGTAATGAAAATGGTTTAACACACAGTCCTGATGTGAACTACATCTACAGACCAAATCTTAAAATGCAAAAGGAGTCTGGAATTGGAAAGAAATGGAAATACTCAATGAAAATTAAAGTCTGGTAACACTTCACAAAAACATGTTCTGCAAGATCTAAATGGTATGTTGGAAGGTATATATAAATATGAAGGCAAACCTAAGAAAGTCTTTATAAAATTGTTTTGTAATAGATTTTTTAACTGTGTAATTGTTTTTCTTTTCTTTTCTTTTTTTTTTTTTTTTTTTTTTTTAAATTTTAATTTGAATGTGAAAACCGGGTGTCATATTCCAGGGATTTGTTCCAAGGCCCATTTGAGTTCCTGGAAGCTTTTTATTCACTGCAGAGGATTCTGGCTTACAGAGGAATTATACAAAACTGTGACAAAAGAACAGCCAACCACTGGACCATGAGCTGGCTATGACATTTCAGCTCCATGCCACTAGCACTTGAAGTGCAACACCACACATTAGCACTGTGCTTCAGAGACTGCTCTTGTGAAGCACAGAACAATTTGGCCCTTATTACACCAAACCGATTTAACACATGCTTACCTGCAAAGTCCTTATCTGCAAGGTCCCGTTCAGCCATGACTGACATTTCAAAATCATTCACATACCTGTTCATATCAACCTTCACTGTAGGATCTGGTCACTACTGTTGTGGTCTATCTGCTCCTGAGAGTGCTCAGGTATGTCACACCTTTAACACCCTTATGACTCATTTTTGTTTGGCTACTAATATTCATCATCACTCATATCAGCTCTGATTTTAGAAGTCATACTTCAAAACAAAATTCTCTTGCTTTGGAGTTCTGTAACTGTTAGTACAGACTCAGTTCAGGTACACGGATATTTGGGGCACTTAAAGTATACATAATATGATTCTTATTTCATATTTCATAACTATCGCCTGGTCACAAGCAAGCAAGCGTTTATGCCACTATTTAATTTGATGAACTCTGTACAGCCCCATGTTTATTTAGCAGTCAGTATTACCATTCCCCTCTTTCTTGTGTTACCCATTTGCTAATTTAAAATACCATCATTAGCAGAAAGCAAAGTTCATGGCATACACTCATCTTTGCAGGACAATAGACTTGCTTACTGCAAATAGGTCTGCAATCAGATGTCCTACAAAGGCATAATATGCTTTATCAGGTATGCTGTATCTTAAAAATTATTTTATCAGAAGTAAAACAGGAAAATCTTTTTTTTTAACAAAGAGAAAGACAGCTAGATCCACCAAACTTAAATGTTTTATATGATTAGATAGTATGCCACCAAAAATTTAGTTTGTTAAACTTAACTGACATGGCAGTCTCCACTAACTGTGAAAGGACCATCCGGTCACCTTGAGAATCTACGTATCCACCAAAAGTATAAAAAATCAATAGGAAGTGTTAACATTGCCTGCACCTTTGCCAGTTCTTCCTTTCTGGGTATCAGTCCAACAGAAAGTGTGTTAGTAGAGATATTAGCCCACATCTCTGCATGGGCTTTTATCTTCCAATCACATTCTTAAGATACAGAAGTACTGGGAAATCTTGATGATGGTGCTGCAGATATTTTCCATCTGCTTTGGATCTGGTCTTAAGAGTTAAGACATTTGCTTCCCTTATGAGTGCTCAGGCACACAAACATGTAAAAGAGGCTCCGTGATCACCAGCTGAACTTACATGTAGTACAGACATCTAATTTGCTTTGACTTATCATGAGGATTCAGGCAGAGTTCAGGTTTCTGTCAACCTTGTCTGGGCTGCAACAGAGATTTAGGAAAGAGATAATGTCCATCTCTTCAGAAGAGGTACTACGTGAGTGAAGCTGATGGTGCAGCAAGAGTAAAACACAGAAGACTTCAACTAGTAACCGGGTACCTTATGGAGATGGGTGGCAAGTGAGTTAGCTGTTCCTGGGAAGGGAACAGATTTCATTAGGTAGAAATCTAAGCAAGAAGTAACTCATCCCAGTTACAATAGATTTTTCATGTCAGATAGGGTCTAATTAGCAAAAAAAAAAAAAAGTTGCTGGTATCTAACAGATAATATCTGGTATCTAATAGATAATATGTATCTTATTACACACTTCTTAAACCTCAACAGAGCAGTTTAAATAATGTATTGGCATTTCGTTCACATAAAGATGTCTTACTAAACCTAAATTAAATTCTTATTTGAGAGACTTAATTTAAAGTGTGACTGTTTTCTCTAATTAACTACCAATTTGTTTCTCCACATTGCACGTTCTAATTTGTGCTTATGATGATGTCTAAAAACATATGGGTAACAAATGTGGTTATGCCTTATGCCTATCATCTTTGAGGTACCCTAAAGGTCCCTTAAACCTTTGCAGTTTTCTCCCTAGAGACATTCGTTTACATCACATGACCCAAACCCACAACATTTTCTCAGATGAATTTATTGTGATGAAGCACAGTGGATAGGTCTAGTTAATCTGTCTGGAGACTCTCTACTCTTCAGATAGATAAGATCAATCCCTATTCTCATAATTTACAAATTGTTCCCAGATATCAGACATCATCAGCCTTGTTATTTTCATACTGCAGTAAACACAAAAGGAGAAGGAGACATAAAAGGTAAAAGGCTTTTTGTGACATAAAAGAGAATACAAGGTTGATGTATCCTTTGCTCATGGTATTTTTTGGCAAAAGATACAATAATGCAAGTATCTTTCTGATTGATTAAAGTATTGAAGCGTATTCTGTGCTTCATAAATAATGCTCTATTACTTTTCTTCAAAGACAAGTAAACCTTGACAGACTGACCTTTTTCAGGGCAGAGAGTTGTTTCAGTGCCATAAATTATACTGTAAAACGAGTGGAAATGCTACTGAGAAGTGTGTGACAAAATAAGATTAAAGATTACTACACACAAAAGATTGTTGTTTTATTAATGGAGTCCTGTCAGTAGGATGAAAAATTCTCAGCTTTTTACTGGATGCTGAGATCACGTCAAACAGAAAATTATGAATGCGTTTTCTAAAAGGCAACCAAATGTGTCAAAATAGCAATATACTGATTAGTTGCCCTCCCCCTACTTTTATGTATTCACTTAAAACAATTTCAGTGCTTTTCAAATAAAGTTTAAGTGCTGCGGTTCAGCTTGTAATTCTAAAGGATCATACAGCCTGTTGGCTTGTGATGTTACAGGCAGCTGTATGAACATTACAGGAAGACACTTCTAGAACAGAAGCCTAGGCATCCCCTTTGTCGGGATGTATTAGAGCAAGAGGTATACGGTATTAGACAATGTAGCATTTTTGTGTCCATTATTGTAACCAATAAGCACTCAGTCTGAGAAAGATAGGAAGAATTTGAGAAAGCAAGACAGAGATATCAATGGAAAAAATGATCCTAGCTTAAATAAGTTGCATTAGGGCTTTCTTAAAATTATTTGATAACTTGACAAATGACTTTGTCATTCCAACATGTAAAAACTTGTTAAAACGAAAAGCAGCGGCAAAGAAGCTCATTTGAAATGGAAGAGTTTGATGTGTTTATTCATAGGAAGTCTGTGGATTTGTTTTGCTTTATGTTTTTTTCTCCCTCTCAGTCAACTCAGCTGAAAGTTCTGATCAATGTTTTTTGGATCAGTGACATTTACTGAAATGATAAATAATGTTGGGAAGTCAAGGAAAATGGAATACAGAGTGGAGCCTAGGTTTTCCTGATGTCTGAATCAGTACAGTTCACTCAAATAATAAAAATAATTAAGAAACTATAATAGCGCCATGGAACAAACCCATGTTACACAAAGTCATTATAAATCACTACCTGGTACAGACCGTTATTAAGATGATTGGATAAGATGCCCATGTATTGACTTTCATTATTGTTAGCAACAAAGGCCTGGATCAGAATTACCCCTATTACTGTAAGCCTTACAACAATGACAGGATGTGTGTCAGAAGCTGTAAACACATTTCAAAACACATGACAGTTCTTGAATACAAGAGCCAAAGGCTAAAATACTGATTAGAATGGATGGGTTTGCTCACAACTCACCATCTAATGCAAATGCTACTTCGTACCCGGGGCCAGCCTTGGGCACTGCACTGCCCTGGGCGAACTGCGGGAGATAGGCCCTGTCCCCTAAGCCCACTGGCCTTTCTCCTCACATTTCTTTTTCTTTCCTTTTTTTACCTTCAAATTTCTTATTTAGCTTAACATACTGAGATCAAGTGCCTTCCAAGAAATATTTATACAAAGCTTGCTACTGTACATGACCTTTCTTTTGAATTTTCTTTCTCTTTATACTTCCTACAGTCTTTTTCCTTTCTGCTAATAGCATATCTGATCATACATTTTCCATCCTGCTTCTTGATATTTCCCTTCAGATTTATTCTCAGGAAGGATAAAATGCATCCATCTTTCACCAACTATCTCCACCTTCTGACTCTCTCTCTGTTCAGTGCCCTCCACACACAAATCCCCACAGTCTTGGCTCTGCTACTGCCAGCTGTCCTTCCATATTCTCCTTTGCAGATCTGCATGTGAGCACAGACCTGGTGTTTTCCAGCTCTGTCATTTCCATAGCACAGTCTTAATTTCCTAAGCAATGTACAAACACATATACTGTTCCCTTCATCCCATTGCTCATCATGTCTGTTCATTCTGCTTCCTAGCAAACTCCTAGGTAAATTAATAACGAATTGCATCTGAGTTTGGGAACTCTACAGAATTATTTTTCTTATATTAAAAGTTCTCATTCTTTATTTTCAGATTTTACTGGTACATTTCTGCAGATTTCCACACAGCTCTGTTGATTTGGTGCCTCTTGAATATAAAATAATTTATCACACACCCATACTCAATGGGGTACTTATTTTATATGCATAAAACCCAAGTACCCTGCCACACTATATCTTCATTCACAAGCACCCCACACGACCTGGTTGTTCCCCAGAGACAGCCATCCCCTTGTTCACAGATTACCTGCCCTCCCACAGAGCATACTCTCTACAGGGAAGGTTTTCCCTGTGCCAGGAGGCTGCTCGGAGGAAATACTACCCTTCATCCTCCAACAAGTGAACAGCATTCGTCTGGCCTTCCTAAATGCCACGGCTTGAATGAATCCCAACAGATTTGCTGGATAATTAGAATGAGCAAAGAGATATGAATTCTAGAGCCCATGCCTCTTGCCTTAGTACGCTAAGCTGCTGAGGGCTGAGCTTAATCAGATGATTTCTGATCTGAGGACAAGAGGTCAATGGGCTGGAAGGAGGTCTCGTGTTCTAGTGCAGGGCTATAGCATGGAGAAGGTGTGGTTTAGGTATAATGGACTTAACAGTGTAACTCTGAAGACCCCTTCAGAGAAGATGCAAGATCATAGTCTTTCAGCTGGCTTCTAAATTGGATGAATAATGTGTGTTTGTTTGAAATCAGATATGAATTTTACAACATTTGGAATAACATTTTGGGGAGTGCTTTTTTTCAATGTTCAAGCAGCTCTGGTTTATTTTACTTGGACATATGGTTTATTTTCCTTCTTGCCTTCTCTATTCTGCAGCCACATGGTCTGTCTGTAGGGTGGAGTCAGCTCTCTTTATTCCAGATGTTTAGAAAAATACACAGACGACTAAGACATGTACACATAAAGGAAGCTTAAGAAGCCTGATGGTGCAAGAGCTTCACATTTGCTATTTCAAAGCTTCTGTCATTCGCTAAAGTTACACACACTTCCAGCAGTTATTTGGAAACCGCGAGTTTCCAAACCATGAGTTTCCATACAAGGAAAGACTCCTTTCTGTGCCAGTCAGCAGTGATCTGTTCATCCACATTAACTGTGAGCTATTTGGATGTTCGATTATAATTCTTAAATGCTTATCATTTTGCAGCATTTATGACTCAGGGATTTAGAGTACATCTTTGATGATAAGCATTGTTAAATTCATAGCCACAGAGATGACTCAAAGGGAAGCTGGAAAAAGAACATTGCAGTAACTATATATACAGAATGAGATTGAATGGGAAATACAAGATGTTACTTTGATAATGTCAGACGCTGGAACTTTGTTATTCTGGTTTTGTACAGAACAAACTTCAACATCTTCCAGCATCATATATAATTTTTTTTAAAGTTTTTGAAGTCATAATCATTGTAATTGCATTTTAATTCACAGACACATGCTGTCTTTCTCTAATGTTTCTCAGATTTTACAAAGAGTTGACATTTTTCTCCAAACTTAATTGCAGGTATCTAATTAATGTACACAATTCTTTTATGTGTGCACTTAATGGTCACTTGTACTCCTTTAGTTGATAAACCCTTCACATGCTCCACTATGCTGTCCAGTACATTAAAGGCATAGAAACCAACATCCTTTCATGCTGTGTCTTTGCTTAGTCAAAGCTGACCTACTTCAACAGAAGGAATGATATATGCATAGGAGCCATTCTGCTCCCTACAACCCATACAGAGAGTGCAGGAAAATTTCTGCCCATCATATTCTTAGTCATATAGAAAAATCACAGCTGCAGTCTTTACAAAGCAAATGAACAATATTCAGCTAAATTGATCCCAGACACAGTGGAGAGAGAGCACAAATGAATTTGCCCCACTGAATTTTAGAATCAGCGTGTTAAGATAATTCTAAGTTACTTAGTATTTAATGATTCCAAGAATTACATTCTGACTTGGATTTGTTTTGAAACATTATGCCAGACATCAGAGCCAAAAGGTTTATAAAAGAGATGGGAATGCAGTAAAACTCAACTTCATTTTATTATTCTATCAGCTTAGCTTGACCTACAGCAACCATGCAAAGGGTTTCTATTAGACAGTTCCTCACTTGCTAAATAAATTGGACCAAAGATGAGTTTCTTGACTGAGAAAATTCTCTAATGTTGGCTAAAGAATTTCAGCTCTGTCTATAAATATTAATGTACTTAGTAATAAATTACACACATGAATGGCACTTTATTACTTGAAACTAAACTATTAAAAGCCTTATTTAGATTGCATGGAAAAAAATAATGCAATTAAGGTCAGCTAAGCAAGGCCAACCCTACACATACTAAGTGTCCTGAGCAAAATCTGGACTGAACCCGTTTCTCTCTACTCATAAACAAGTGTTTTTCCCACACCAAACTGTCTCAGCTATCAATCCAGTATTCCAGCTGCGTCTTTTCCTCTTGTAAAACATTTATTTCTGCTCACTCACCTGGACCTTTCATTCCTGCTTCTGATTTACAGTTTGTGAAAGGACTGTAAAAGGGAGTGCTGAAATAAGTGTGCTGAAAGGGATTCTGGGATCCATGTGAAATCCAGAGATATCCACGCTCCGTGGCAGAGAACAATCCCTGTGAATCTCCGCTCAGAAGCATGGAAGAGCTGGAGGACTGGTGGAGAGAAACCTTAAAAAATCTTGACAATATAAGTTCGGTGCTGACTTTATTGTGAATGGGGAAAGCCCTTCCAGGATAATTTCAGTTCCTGTGTGCAAATGTGGCACCCTAAAATGTAGCAGCACAGGCAGCTCCTAAAGGTCTCTCTCAAAGTAATTAACAGAGAGGAAATGTGTCTTAGAAAAAAAGAATTACATTGCTTTGAGCAGACATCCTTACTTTTCTCTATTAAAGTATGTTTCAGAGTAATAGTTACTAAGCAAGCATGTTGCCATCTGAATAGATTTGTGCTCCTATGTATTCTTCTGGTTTCATCTGGGTGAACAGCACAGACAAAACATGATTTGGATTCTCTTTTTTCTTGAGCAGCACTGCAAAAAGCATTCACTCTGTTCCAAAACTAGGCCTAAGGGCATTTTTGGGCTTGTAAAACCTATATTACCAGTGATGGAAGGAAAGGAAGAATCCAAACTCACTCTCAGCCACGCAGCTGAACTTGAAAGGGTAAAACAGATACTTAGAAGAAGAAAATGTGTTTTCACCGATCAGAATTTACTTAAAAGTAGTGAAAAGCTAGAGATGCAGTGCAGACAGATGCCCAGCTGAGTTTAAAAAAAGACACTTAAGAGTCTCAGCTAGCAAGAACCCAGTAATTTTTTTAAATACTGTTAAGTGCCTGTCTGCAACTTTGAGCATCAGAACAATTTAAAATGTTGTCCCTGAGACTATCACCATGAAGCACATTCCTTCAGGCTGTCTTCATCTCCCATCCTTCAGGCTACAAAACCCCTTAGCATGAACTGGACTTTCAAGCTATGGCTGAAATGAAAATATTAAAAAATATGTTATCTTATGCTTTCGTTCACAACCACTACTAATGGCCAAATACTCTGTAAATACTTATTCTGATTTGTGACAGATTATGCTCTCATCAGTTCTTACAAATCCCTAAAATAATTAATCCACTCCAGAAAATTAATGCACAGGTTAAAGAATTTAGTATGAGAATAATAACTTCTTGCTCTTCTGTGTAATGGCATCTAATTTCATTTTAGTAAGAACATAAAAACATTTCTTGTATGTCAAGAAATGTGTATATACCAAGCGACAACTGTTTACACAAAGTTTTTCAATAAAGACCACTCAAATAACATTGTTGGAAATTGAGTATCACTGGGCTTACCTGCTGTTCAGTGGAAATACTGCATTTTCATTTGTTCTTAAATTTTCACTTATAAAGTTTCTAGAATTGTTTGAAAATGCAATTAGATAGGAAAAACATGGCCATTGAAATATGATAAATAGTTATACTTAAGTTGATGGTATATCTGTCACTATTTGGAAACCTGAATACTCACTGAGCTTGATAGTCTTAGATCATTGACTCAGCTTCCCTGTAGTAGATGAAGATAAACTGTAAGAGGAAAGAAAAACAGCATCTCTTCTTCCTTGTTTCTGGCAGTTACTTCTGTTGAATAGGTGACTTCATCTTTCCTTTACTCTGCTTGTAATTCTAGGACAATTGCCAATGACACATTTTCACAACTATTCAAAGGCATCATTCAAGACTTGTTTACACAAAAATTGCCAGAGAAAATATTCACCTGAAGTACAGTTCCCCTTTCTCTGTGGTCAGTGCTACCCATCAGAAGTGCTAGGATTCTTTTTTTTTCTGTAGCAATTAATAGGAAATTGCCACCATCCATCATTTTTTATACAACTGATATTCATATCCACTAGGGAAATATATGAAAGACAAATACCCGAATTGCTTAAGGTTGATCTCAAGGTCAGTCAAAATGATCCACAGGAAACATTTACAGGCAGTTGAAATTGCTTATAATTTGTCAGTAATCTTTTGGAGCAGTCTATTGTAGATAAGTTGTGTCTTGATAATTTGGAGTGGCCAACATGAGCTTTGATTCAAAGAGACAGGCTTTGAGTAGGTTAAATGAAAGAGAACACATTTATGTAATCTTAAGCTTTCCAAGGCAGGGAGATCAGTGGTAGACATCTCCCAGTGGTGCTCTCTTACACTGTGTGGGTTGATGCACTAGTTTGATTTAATACCAGATTACAGAGCCATAACCTTGTACTTCTTTTTTGTTTACTGAAAAAAAAAAAAAAGCACAGTGATTTAAAAAGATGTCATTTGTGTGTGTTTATAGAAGACCTGTCAATAAAGCATATTTGAAACAAATGTGTCTCACAACCATAACAAATCTGTAAATTGGATGTTCAACTGTTTTTAATACACATTTTGAAAATGTCGCTATTTTCCCCATATGAGATGATGACCCACCACTGTAGTTTTGCATATGAGAAATAAGACTCTAAGTAAAACAGAACCATTGTACACTATAGCAGGAAAACACATTGAAAATTCAGGAACATAAACTCCTGGTAGAAAAATAAATATGTAATTTTTGTTGGGCTCCAGAGAGGAGCGATTTATGGATCAAATCACCAAGGGAGTCAAAAGAACAGTCAGAGCAAGTATTAATGTAGTGGAGCAGTCATCCAGTGTTAAGATTAAGGGAAGAGAACTAGAGGGCATTTTCATTTTTTTAATGTTAACATTTGTCAGCTATAAAGAAGGATAATATCAGATACAGTCAAAAAGATTCTATGATTTTGGACACTACACCCTCAGCACTTGGAATTAACCTTTCAAAATTCAGTCCTTTGGGGATTTTTTTTTTCCTCCCACATGCTTACTTTCACCTTTATCTTTAAATGAAAACACCATACCTAAATATTAGAGTACTGGGCACTTCCAAATAGCTGAAGATGGCTACATAGGGGCAGCCATAAATTAATTACTTTTTTTCAAGTCAGGAGAAATCTCTGAGAAGTGCCAGAATTCATTTGAATTCTGCATAAGAGGCTGCATATGTTGAAGGAAATTCATCCCTGTGCAGTTTTCCTATAGTTGCTTTACAGTTTGCATCTGAGTGAATTCAATCTGAAGAAGATGAAAAGAATGTGCTAGATTGCCCCATTTTTCTCACTACTTAAATTTTTTTTTTCATCTTGCTTAAAATTCCAGATTCTTTCTTCATATAATTTTTAAAGCGTCACAGCCTCCTAGGTAAAACCTATATAGTTCGCTTCTGAGAAAAACCGTCTGTTCCTCTCATTGCCCTGGTAGCCATCCTCTGCATCTCTTCTAGCATTTACCACCTTTTCTAGGAAATGGAAAATCAAAATTATGCACTAGATCTTTTGCCACCAGTGCCTTGTACAGCAACACTGACAGATTTTTATTTCTACTGGAAATACCTCCAGTACTCCGTGTTATGAATGCATCTGTTCTATTTATTTGTTTTGTTAGTTTATGTTACATGATTTTGGCAACTGAGAAACATCCTATGGTAAAGTAATTCATCCAGTCCTTCCCTCAGCCATTCCTACATGCTGACTCCCAGTTGTTAGTGCTTGAAATCTTTAAGTCCACAAACTTCTGCTTCACATCAGTGAGTTTTATCCCATTGCTATGACTCAAATACTGGGGATCCTCCAATTTTTTCTAATACCTCTTACCTTTGCCAGCAGATTTCATCAGCCACCTCCTATTCTTTGCACCAAAGTCATTAGTGAAATTTTGTATAACCTTGCTCCCAGGACTGACCTGGTGGGGCTTCCATTGCTAAGTTCCCTCTGGCCAGTGTTTTCTTTTCACCAGAAGGCTATTGTCATCCTTCCTGTAGCCAGCTCCTTAGCCATCTTCTGATCTTTCCACTCTGCCTGTTCCAATGTAACTAATAATTTTCCATATTGTACCACATCAAATACTTTACTGCACTGATACTGCTGAGGTCTTTCTGTTGGAAAAATCTGCTATTTAAAAAAAGGGAAAGATGCCAGTTTAGTCTGAAAAAATATATCTTTGGTAAATTTGTATTTCATTATAAACTCATCTCTGCTTATTACCATGGTCTTAAATGAGTGTCTTCTTCAAAATGTTATTTCCACAGCTGGAATAAAGTAAATGCTAAGCTGAGAAACGTGTGGTGAGTCAGGTCATTTTCCTTTCACTTTTAAGTAGAGAATGTGTTTTCTATTTTCCAATCATAGAAATCACGATCTACACAGAAGGATAAAGAATGTAATAAAAAAAAAAAAGAAGGGTTTTAGTTTTTTTTACTTTTGAAATTAAGTTTGTAAAGGCTGAGTTGATCATTGTCTCACAAGCATAAGTGAAATTTCACCTCAGTGGAAGGCAGCAACTTTAATAGCTACTTATATACTCCAGTGACAAAGTAGGCAGTACTTAAATGATATGTAGGCTTCCTCCCCACTACTAATGGTGTGACTACTTTTTTTTTGCTACTGAAATATTAAAAATTTGGCATGAAGATTAACAGACCTTCCCTAGACCTGATTACTCAAAGAATGGAGCAATGATTTTTTTTCTTGTATTGCTACTCATTTCCTTTTTAATTTCATTATTATCTAGATGTTAAATGCACTTTATGATTATGCTTATTTTTCATTACTATTAAATATTTCTTGACCACTTCTTTCAAAGTATGGTGCCATGTCTCAACCCAGTAACAACAAAATTCTCTCTCCCACTGAGAGCTACAACAAAGCCTCCACATTACTTATGTACTATTTATTAGGGGCTGCCAAATCTGGCAGCCCAACAGACGTGAGGCTACCACAGCTCCATGCCCCCAGGTCTAACAAGCAGCGAGGCTGAGCATGTGTTCCCAGTAGGCACAAGGCACACACATCACACATGTATATGACATGGCATATATACATGGCTGGCCACACAGATCAACACCAACAGACACTCAGAGCACTCACATGAACACAGCACCAGTGGCCTCATAAAATCATAGAATGTTTTGGGTTGGAAGGGACCCCTAGAGGTCAGCTAGTCCAACCCCCCTGCAGTGAGCAGGGACACCACTAACTAGATCAGGTTGCTCAGAGCCCCATCCAACCTGGTCTTGAATGTTCCCTCTCTGGCTGAGTGGGATGGAGGTCCACTAGTGGCAAATATGTGTGTGTATACATATATGTATATATGCACACACATATATGTATATCACTAGCGATCATGCCCTGACCTACAAATGCTCACCCACCCCAGTTGCTGGCACCAGAGACGTACTTTTCTCCCCCAATCCATGATCATGACTCTGCTTGCTGGCACTCAGTCCCCCCCCCTCCCCCCCCTCACCCCCCCCCCCCCCAACCCACCCCCAGGAGGGATTCCCTCACCCAGGAAAATACTTAGAAATAGAGTTTAATGAGAAGACAGGGCAGACAGTGCTGATCAAGCACAGGGCACGGCCAGGCAAGTGTGTTGACTGGGAACCTGCTCACACCCAGCCAGTCCCCTTTTATCCCCTTATGCCTCTAGTTTCCCATGCTTGTTTCTCCCCAGCCCACCTAGATCCCTCCCTTTCCCTGCCTTTAGTTCCTCCCCTAAGCAACCCATAGTACCTCTTGTGCAATCCCAAGGTGCTCTTCCACTGTGACCCCCTCAGTCAGTAAGGTGCTCCAGAGAGCCACTCCCCTTGACTCACCATGTCGGGTGCCATCACAAGTGATGACTCTCCATGATAGCCCTGTTAAGTGTTGCCCCCCCCCAACAGAGATGAGTTTTCACCTGAGCTTGTGCAGCAATATTCATCTTTGCCCTTGCAGACATAATGTGAGAAATAAAAGAGCGCCATTTCAAAGGCTGTGGTAGTTTTAGGAGTACGCAAAGGTTTCGCCTTACCTGTTCACATTCAGAGAATGACTGTAGCTGTAAGGGACCAATCTCCGAGCCTGTAAAAGATCAGGCCAAACTGGAAATGTCAATCAGAAACCAGTCTGAGGATATCCTTCGTTCCAGGCATGAAGAGCCCCGATAACCCGTTTTGATAACCTGTGCCCTTGCTTGCTGCGTCCCCCTTCAGTAGTCTTCCTTTGCCAGCCTGCCCCATGGCTTCTCTTTCAGAAGACATGCTATTTCCATTATGAAGGTCAGCAAAAGCAGATCTGACTTACTGACTTAAAGAAAGAAGTATTGCCCTCTGAATTGAACATCTCAAGCAGCATCTTAGTAGTAGTTCAATATCTAGGACAAAGCCATGTGAGCTCAATTTACATATTAACTTGCAGAATTTCCGGGTGACTTTCATGCCTGTTCCTGTGACAAGTTTGCATGGAGTTACATGCAGTTGGTCCCACACACTTTTGCAGAGGCTGAGTCAAATTATTACTTATGGCAGGACCAGGGCTGAGTGAAAGGACTAACAATGGGTGAACAGATCAGGAGGGAGTGAGAGGGATTCAAAAGACTTTGAAAAAGCTCAGGAAATCTGACAAGAAGAGAAAGCTATCAGCCATTTTTTTTAACCTACTTTTACATTTTATTTCAATCCATTTTAACTAGGAATTCTATTTCTTGGCAGAACAATTGGACAAAAGTAGGTCTTGTGTAAGTCTCCAGTGGTGTTATAGTGAGTTATTGCACATCTGATTCTAACTTGGATAAAACTCAATAAAGTGCTAAATAAATCAATGGTTTCTACTTCTTCCTAATAATATTGTCATGGAATCATTTTATAATTATGGTAAGGCTTCAGTAGTGCCTGTCAATGATCAAATGGCAATTTCTTCAGGTAATGCAGCCAGTCACCAACACTTAGTCTGATCCACAGCAATATACAAAAGGAGCAAACATACCTTAGTAAATCTCACCTTGTAACGTTTTATCATCTGCATGAGGTACCTTTAAGGCTTAGTTTCTGAAATCAAAACAGGGAAGCAAGGAAAATAAAAGTGGAGATTTGCCCTAAAATATTCTTTATGAGATTTCCAAGGTGAGAGAGAGAGTGTACTTCTGACATTTACCTTTAGCAAGCATCTGAACTTAGATTGTGCATGAGCATCTCTTTCCACCACTGCTGCTGTTGCCAAATAGTCAAAACCACACAGAAACTCCTGGGTGGTTCTGAAGCCAGAAGGTAGAATCTCAGTAGTGAGACAGAAGAGGATAAGGGATGTCTCCTGAAGATATTTCATGGTTTCACCTTGACTGTCATCTCTAATGTGAAGGCTATGCAATTGCAGGGCAGGCACATGATGAGAGAGCATTCACATGAGATACTGAGCTCAAAATTCATAATTAATGTCCACAGTGACCTTCAGCATCTATCTAAGAATGATCACCTGTAGACCCAATTAATCCAATAATTTTGGTAGATCAGACAGTTCCTGAAAAATTCTTAAACAAAGTTAAGAAAAGTTTTCAAATAAAGTAAAAACTGTACAAGCCATGACATATAAAACAGAACCAATTAAATTAAATTAAAAATAAAATGTAAGTGTTCCCATATTTTTTTTCAATTTATAAGAATCTCTTCAATTAAACGCAACTGTAACACAATTGTTCATGAGCTACAGAAAATTAATAACAGTTTCCTAAAACCCCACAACTGTTTGATATCACCAAAATAGAAGTTGCATGTGTAGAGCAAGACTACAATCTTAATGGAGTGCTGGTAGAGATAAGGAATTAAATTATGAAATTTAGTTCACTGTTTGCCCTTGGATGAAAAGCCTAAAATAACAAATATCTGCAGGAAGAATGTCAGATCATACCAAGAAAAAAAGAATCCAAATCAATTTTGTCAGCTGACACTTACCACACTTGAATTACTTTGCTCTTATAAAATACTGTATTCTTTCTTGGCCTTCTTGGTGTGACCTCTGGATGTTTGCTGTAGGTGTGAGACATCTCTTCAGATCCCCAAACCTCTTTTTGCCAGTAAAAAATTAAGATCACTTTGTAAATAAACTACACATAGATCGATCCATTGCCTTTTAGACATAAATGCTGAGTTATGCCTTGTGATCCTGAAGGACCCCATAAAAAGATTACTGAAGACATGCCACAGACTGCAAAGAGAAAGTATAGGTACACAGAGTTATTCAAAAAAAGAAATAAAATGCACTGACTGTGGTGTGAATTTAGGTATTTGCATGTAGTGCAGTGAAGCCCAGATCCAAAGCTTGGACCTTTGCAAAGCTGAAACTATTGAAGATTAAATATTCAGGAAGATGCATTGAAGATGTTCTGGGCCATGAGGGCTATGGGTGGTCCTTGTGGACCTTCACGCTCCTGCCTTTCTGGCCCGATTTCCCCCTGTTAAACCTTGTCCTGTCATAATCGTATCAGCAGCTCTGCATCCGAGTTCAAAGACAGAATTACACTTTCATAACCCAGTAAGAAAAATTATTAAGTGAGATATATTTGACTTATACCTGGACCACCTGGTTGCATTTCTAACCCATTCAATTGAAACTGTCAGTCATCAAGAATACTTTTTTAAAACTTCCATGTCAAAATGTTTTATGGAAATAGGGTAACCAGCCACAACCACCCATTCCTGAATCACCTAAAGGGAAATCATATTTGCCAGGTGATCATTCCTTAAGATTTAGATCTGTCTCTGACTTCAGTGCTATTGTACTTGTGCACTTTTTTACATATTTTACTATGTTTGTTCCTTAGTATGTAACCTCAGGCAAGTATCTCAGGATCTCTATGAATCAGGATTTTGATGTAAAATGAGATTAAGAGTGATTTTCCATCTCTCAAGAGGCTTGCAAGAATAGTCACTCCACACATAAAAAAGCTAAGTAATATTAATATCAGTTAAAATTGTTAAAATGAAACACTGACACAAGAGAAAATGAAAGTAAACCTTCACTTCTGTAATTATCTAATGCTGTTTTGCTGAATATGGAATATATTATTGGAATTAATGTAAATCCATCAGAAAGTTGAGAAAGAGACTGCACCATGAATTAGGATTATAAATTTTCCAGTGATATTTTTAGCTTTTCCCCTGTGACCACCAGGATACTGATGCTACCTAGTTAAACCACACCTCACATTTCTTTGCTGCTGTCACAAAACTAAAAATTACAAATGCTTCAGTTCCAGTTCAGATGATGTTAAAAAGAACATAATTAGGTAAATAAGTCTTTGTTCTGAGGAACAAAAAATAGAAGGCATACCACGTCAATAAAAATGTTCTGGTACTCTATTTGGCTGTACAAATGACAATCCTGTCCATTTAATCTCTTCTGACTCACTGTTGTCAATTACTTTATATATAACAGTCTTGACAAAACATGGTACACCTTAACATTTTATTTCTTAAGTGCTATCTGTATTTCGAGTTTTAATTGTTCTTCATAATTCTTCATGTATTTGAGTTAAGGCATTAATATTTCAAATCATTAAGTGACAGGACTCTGTTTCTGTCTTTTATAATTGGTACAGTGCTATTTCCAAACAGTGTCTTTTATATGAAACACTGTTTCATGCAAACTGACAACTCGATCACTGTGATGCTGCAATATTAACTTATATTTTGGCAGGATGACATTTCTTGTAACATCCATACATTGTATTTATTTTGATTTTATTCCTAATCCGAGAAAAGTGCTATGCTGTTCTCTTACCAGAGGAACAAATAAGGCATTTTTTGGAAGTATTCTTCTAAAGATGCTATTTAAGAAATAATACACTAAAATTGCTCATTACCCCAAAGCATAAGCATTGGGCTTAAAATGTCTAGAATTGGCTTTTTAAAAAAATAATTATTACAATAATTAGTATAATAGCATTACTTAAATGCAAACAAAGTAAAATTTACTGCTAATTATAATTATATACAACACTGCTTCCTTTAGCTAAAGCTCACTAGAGGTACGGTGATCATGCAGCTCAATATTGATGCCTTTTTCTTTGCTGCAGTTGAATAGCTGGTTCTTAGCTGGTATTTGTACCAGGTTTTCCTATGCTGTTAATTCTGACAATCACATATGGAGGTCTGATTGCCCTTGATTGTAGATACATTAAAAACTCCACAGTGTAATTGTGACTATTACAGTCTACCTTGCCAAAATCAAGGCAGATCATCTCCTGGAGTCCTTCTGTTGAGTAGCCTCTGAGTATTAATGGAGGACTGTAAAGTAAGGCAAAACCCCATAGATTTTAGCTTTCCAGAGAAATTGTCTTTGCCTTAAATGAAGAGTTTATCATAAAAGTTTCACATGGACCTTACACATAGCTACACAGGATATTGATTTTATGCTGTCTTGAGGGCCTTAGTAGCAATTGCAAAATTATCTTGACCAAGATAAATGTGTCTCCATAGTAATTTTGTAGTCTAACAGGTTAAAATCCTGGCAGCACACAACTTCCATTAGTGCCATCCAAACCAGGACAATCTTGGAAATCGGGCTACTCAATAGGATGAAGAGGTGGGACTGTATAAGAAAAAGCAGTCTCTGCCCTTTCAACTTACAATTTGGATACTAACATTCACAATTAATCATGAAACTGTCTTTAACTACCTGGACTGACTGAAAAAAATGGAGCTATACTTCCCAGATATTAACACCAAACCCTTACCAACTGTGGCTCAGTAAATGAGAAAAATCTCCACTTTCCTCTGATCCTTTGGCCATTCACGGGTAGAGAACAGGTTTGAATTACTAAGATGAACTCTGAGACTCTCTCAATATTTGCTGTTAGCTGTTTTGTACATCTCGGATGATTTCCCCGTCAGTATTTTCCATTATTTTTAAACGAGTAGGGAAATAATTTGCTAAGACAGTATTTAGCTTCAAAAAATCTGTCTGAATCCTGGCCAATGCTTAGTTCCTCCAAAGAGCCTGTGCCTTGTCTGTAGCCACTGACACAGCAAGCGAGGTCCCTCTCATGCTGCAGCTTGCTCCCAGCCACCTACAACTGCAAATTCCCTAAAAAGAGATGCAAACACTCCAATCCCACCGAGTGTTATGCTCTCTAATAGCAGGCGCTCACAAAAGAGGCTCCACTTAAACACTGCAGTGGATTACACCACCCATCTCTTCATGAACAACTGTTGGAAAATATGCCTCAGACCCTAATAATTGTTCATTAAGCTGTCAGCTACTCCTCCTATGTAGCTATCAATTTTGTCTCTCTGCAGAAGGATTGAGAAGGGAAAAAAGGAGGCAATGTTAGAGGTATCAACAACAGGAAAAAGGGAAGCTCTGTTATTGCTGAGCAAATAATTCACTACGAATTATTTACCTAACCCACTTAACCTCAAATTCTCTTTGTGCAGTGTCTGTAAGCAAACAAAAGATTTTTTCTCAATCAACGGCATTTGTGGCTCAAAATTAGAAACCTTTTTTCAAACACAGAAATCTTCTGCAATTATTCTCTGTTTAATAACTTCTATTTGGTCAATGTTAGCTAGTCATCACTTATTAAATAAATCACATGTCATTGTCTGTTTCCCTATTACACACAACCATATTTGGTGTAAATATTTGCATGTGGAAATTTCAAATTTCTTTTTTAATTACATTTGTGTCAGTGGTTTCTCATTAGCAAGAGAGCTAATGGAAAATCAGTGCAGCAGAGGTTCAAGCACGGTTGGAGCAAATTCCATTTAAAATGTGAAGGAAAATTTGTGGAGCAAAGCTGGCAGTCTACTTCCACCTTCAATATTAGCCTGGCTGAATTTTTAAAAAATATAGCAGCAAAACAGTCAGTGAGCACCTGTAATTTGATGCACAATATATTTTAGACACACAGCAGCAAATGCCAGTCCATACTATGTTCATGAGCCTTAATAGAGAAAGTGAAAATAATGAACTTCATCCATCCATGGAGGGATACCAAGGAAGTTAAGAAACCTAAGCATGATAGGAAAAACTCATGGGAGAGGACTCCTTGCCTAAAGAATGTGGTACAGCCAGACTCTATTTAGGCTATGACAACTCAGCCTTAAGAAACTTCTTCTGGTTTGGAGTGCAATTTGTTGTATGCAATTTAAACCTGTGAAACCAGAATGCTAACAGGACCTGACTACAGGCTGGAAGCCACGGCTGGAAACAGTAAGAGAGAAAGTTCTTCCACTTGCAGCAAGCAGAATCAGGAAGATCTTAAGAGAAATTAAAAGGCAGGTGAAATCAAGGCACAACGCGGCAACAATGGAAAAGTTTGTAAGACAGACAGATGGCAGAATACCACAAGGCCGTGTAAAGCCAAGCACTGGCAGGCAGATGAGCCAGTGAGGTACCACATGTAGGAACACAGCCAGATGGGCTTGAATGAGGAGACAGCCAAAACCAGGAGAATGGTGACCGTGTATTGCTTTCTAATTCTGGTTGCTTTGGAAGAGGGAGATATCTGTTTTTGCACACAACATGTACACTCAAAATCATTGCCATGCTGTTAGGGGACTTGTCTACTGCATAGTGTACATTATTTATTAGGAATGATTTGTTTCTCTTTAGTAATTATTAAAAACCCAACATTTGCCACCAGAGGCTATACATTTGTCATATTTATATTTATTCATGCTTTACAGGGAAAATGCAATATCTTACATAGCATTTTAGTCTTTATTGGCAACGGCTATCACACAATTATTGACATTTCTGAAGTATCTAAAAAGGACAAGTCAAATCAAAGGTTTCAACTGTGTCATCCTTAAAGAAAAAACCAAAACAACAACAAACCAACCCCCCCATGACAGTTAAAATATATCATAGGTGAATTTCTGTGGGAAAAAAAAAAAAAAAAAAGTGTTTAAGTCTGTCTTACAAGAGACAGAATGTTCCTAGAAATCAAACTGTTGGCATGAATATGCCTGTGTGAAAAGGAGCAACTTGTCTTGTTTCCTGCAGTATTGCACACAGATCTGAGCCATCCTACTTGAAACATTTACAAAATTTATTACTTAAAGATACTCAAAGGATTGGAGACACTTGAGGGGCTGAATCCCAGTGTAACAAAAGACTTTTATGGAAAAATCATTCTGGGTGACATGGAGTGACCTCATCTCACACAGACACTGCATTTTCCATTCTGCTGAGAACTGGTCATCAAGCCAGGCTAACTGAAATAGTCAAAATATTAGCAGAGCTGAATATCATACAGTCCTGCTGATGCCTTCCACAGGTCAGCTCAAAACAAAGGTGAGTCATGCAACCACAAGCATTTATTCTGAAGGTTCAGCCAAGCCACAGATTATTTTCCGTGGATGATTCTGTGAAATACCCTTTTTTATTTCCGTAGAACTTCATTACACTTGACACATTCTAGCTGATTGTCTTGCACAGAACATAAATTGACCTTTCTGCAACACAAGAAGAAAACTCAAGGAAAAGAAAAACATGTGGAAACATGGTGTAATTCACCCAACAAAGCGTCTGGAGTAGCTGAAAGTTGTATATTGTGCTGAAGAACAGGTATAACATAGGCAAGGTGGATGCTGTCATCAATTCCTTTCACTGAAGTGCTGCTGCCTTTAGTTTTTGTGCTCCTCCATCTCTCCCACAGAGGGTTTATGCAATGATTACTCAGCATTACAACTCAACCTGTCCAATGGTTAGCAGGAATATGCATACTGTGTGAATGCTGTGAAGCTTAAATTTACAGAGCTTGGTGAGTCAGCTGGCCCTCAGCTGGAGTCGCTGTTGGTTTAACATTATTTAGATGTATGCTTAGCAGCTTCTCCTAATGTTTCTCATAATGTATGTTTTAGCAGTTTCTCATCTGTTTCTCATAATGTGAACTAATGTGTCTGACTAAACTAATAAGGGAATGTGGAGGATGCTGAACACAATCTGCCAGCCCCCGCTCTCCTCCCACACATCACCATCCTTTCATTCAGCTCACTTTTAAGGGGGGGGGGGGGGGGTTGGGGAGGAGAAGAGTTATGAGAATATTAAAAAAAGCAATTAAGGAAATAATCAAAGAAATGAAAACATTAGAATAAATGAGTGTGGTCCTTGCATATGTCTGATACCTGCTTACACATTTACTTAGACTCACCATCTTATGAATTTGTAACACTTAGTGACATCCATCCACTACATCTTCCATTTACAGTTTGTCTTCTCTCTCTCATATGCTGAAATAAAATGCCTGTGCTCTGTAGGGAGCACAGCTGGCACCAGGAGACTCTGCATGGCTACAGAGATTTCCTCAAACAGCTCTAATCACACAAGTGGTCTGCAGATTGCAAATTCTTTGGTTCATGTAGTTTCTCCCCTGTCTGCCTGTCAAACACCATGCACATCTACTTTCCCACATCAGTAAGCCACTACATGAAAAGAAAAGGCTAAACACTGGATTACAATACCTTCCTTCTGATTTCATATTTTCTACTCAGATATATATCGGTGGTGGAGGCTTGGAAATAGCACTTCTTTTTTTTCTTAAAGAGACATGGTCTGAAAACAATTTTTACAACACTGTGCTCTACGTATTCTGGTTTCAGATGCTTGTGTTGCCTGTTCTTTCAACTGGTAAATTGGTCAAATGGTATGTGATGGGGGGTTGTTCAGTTGTGCAATTTTACTCAGTCTTCAGAGACCTCTTCCACTGGCTGACCAAGGCAGGAGATTGCCAAACCAACAGATGGGCTGAGCAAGACTGCTCAAGTCCAAATGTGGTTGAACACAGAGAGTTTGAAACAACCTCATGTTTTGTAGAGTTCACATTCTGCTTAAGACTGAAAAAGAAATCAGAAAGTCAAAATGAGAGAAAAGGAAAAATGACACAGAAATATTGAGAATGGGATAAAAAAAATATTGGATGCTGTAAGGAGGAAAAGAGGGAAGAAAGGAAAGAAGAAAACTTCTACCAGGAATAAACATGATACCTGCACTCAGATCAGCTAAGCCTTTTTTTAGGTGACCCATACCTAATATATAATAGAAACATCCATTTAGCTACCAAAAAAAAAAAAAGTGTCAATGTTTTCCTTTTAGAAATTGAATCACCTCTGGGTTATGATTAAAAGAGAAAAGAAATTAGTGAACCTGCATCACACAGAAACCTGCCTAAAGCAGCAGCATGAGCTGCTGACAGAACTGGTTGTTTACACAGAGCTCTTCCAGCAGCAGCGCCCCGTGTCTGTAGAAAGGCTTCCACTGACTTCAGAGAACTTTGGATCAAGACCTTCCAAAATTTCCAGAAAGACCAAGTGCCTTTCTTATGCAAATGGTCAAGTGTACACACACCTAACCCTACTTGCCATATGACCACAAACAGCTTACTTACTTGGATTAAGACTCATTTAATGTCAAAAGGTAGTGCTGGAGAGGTTTGTCCAGAGGTTGCTGCTGTAGTACTGAGTACTGAGTACTTGCTTCGAGCCCCATGGTTTGGGCCAGCAATGACGTGAATGCATCTACAGTGACATGACGTCTGTACCCAGGCTGATTTAGAGTTACCTCAGCTATGGTCAAAAGCTGCAGTTATCTCTCTGGTCAAGGCAAAGCCTCAGAGGACCTGGTTTTGACCATGCAGAGAGATAATTAAGGATGGAGTTTCTTGACTGCTGTTCTAAACACCAAAACAGTCTTCCCTGAGTGGGTGAGGGGTTTAGGACTTTCTATAGTCACATTTGCTGTTCACAGTTGGGTAAATAAAAGGATATGAAGTTTTCTCACATTTATTAGTAAACATAAAATACCTATCAAGGGTTCTTTTATAAGTATTTATTTGTCTCTACATTGTTTTTCATCAGCTATGAGCTTTATTATTCTGGATCTGCTGATTAATTTTGATCAGATTTGCAGGACATATGGTTTGTTTCCTGATGGGTTCATAGTAGCTTTTGTTTGGATTAGTTAAAATTAGTCCTCATGCAGTGTTCTGAAATATTTCCTTTGTTCTAGTTTTTTATAGCAGAATAAATAATAAATATTTCCTTTGTTCCTTTGTTATAGTAGAATAAAAGGGTAGAAATTCAGTGCAAGAGGCTGTGTTTGCAGTAATTTCAGCTGGAAACAGAAGTACCTTAAATCTCATCAGAAAGCATGCTCTTGTATTATTTCCAGCTCAGTTTTGCAGACTTGAGGATTGGATAAGCTTTGGATAAGCTTATCTGAATCAGACCAGAACTCTGAACTTTTTGAAAACCACCCATCACTAATTCAGGACAGATATGTTTTTCAATGACCACAACTTCGAGCAATGCCAACAGCTGTTTGACCAGGCAAAGGCAGTAATATAAACTAGTATTGACTTTTATTTTTCACCTGTCAGAGGCGGTTGCCAGGGATATGGCTGTAAGCATTCTTATTAAAGGCACATCTTGTAGTGGTGTGATTATAGTGCAGTAGAGTCTTATTCCTCTGGCCTTTTGTACACCTTGCATAGAAAACTCCACAGAGGTCTTAAGGACAGTTGGGTAGGGAAGAACCCTAACTCTGGTACCTAAACTTCTACAAAAAAGTCTGAACTGTGGTGTAATATGTGATTTGCCAAGTTTAAAACCTGGTGGGAACCAAAGTTCCCTCTCTAAAGAAAAGTGTTAACACTCAGGATGGAATGCAAGCTAAGACAACCACCAACTGGAATGTTGGTCACAGACACCACTGCCACCATTGTTACCTATTGCAAATACATTTGAAGTTCTTGAAGTCTGAAAGGTGATATGTAAAACTAAATTCCGTTCTATTTCTAATAGCATTAGTATTATCATTAAGAACAGTTTTTTAAATGACCTGCTGGGGAAATGGCATACACTTACTGTAGATAAAATGGGATGCAGGGTTTGAATCTGGCAATACAAATAAAAAGATAAGTCTCATCCATTGAAGCAATCAAGTCCTAAATATCTACAGGGACTGGCATAACTTAATAGCGTTATGAACACAAACTATAAAAAATAGATCAAAATAATAGAAGTGGTAGGAAAAAAACAGTTTTTCTCTTCCTGCATTGGTTCACCCCTACTGTTAGCAGCAAAGCTGCCTTAATTTCTGGAGCACAAGAAATATACAGCCAATGATGTATGCTGGCAAAGGCAAGCAGTACATCTTCGAATCAGCATGCTATAACCTTCATAGTCAGTATCACACAAGAATTTGTACCTCTATTCCTGCAGATATGTCCCTACCTCAGAACTTGTGGGGCAAAGCTGGAGCTCACAAATATTATTGGGTCTGTGAGACAGGAACAGTATTGGGAAGAGAGTCAATGCAATCATTCTTTGGAATGCGTGTGGTGAAGAAGATGGATTATATACAACCAACAACTAAATTCTTGTTTGGTAAGATAAGAAAAGGCACTAAGGTTTATTGTTTGGACTTTTTTTTACTTTTAAAGGGTTTGCTTTTTTGTTGCAAAAGCATTGAAAATTCTCCTTTGGGAAAAGTGACTTCCACACTTTATATAACATGGATTTTATAGCTAAGTAATCACCTGACGTTATTCTAGAGTGGTAGTAGAGTGTATATAATACAAGTATTATAACATTGTGGCAATATCAAAACAAATCTCTACCTTGTTAAAGGAAACATTTTGACTTTTCAAAACAGAATTTCTATTTTCAGAATTACTTTCTACTGTGACGTTTTAAATTTCCACAGTCCCTCACAATTTGAATTAAAACCAAGTCCTGAAATGATGATCTTCTGGTGGAAGGAAATTCTTCTTTTTTTTTTTCTGTGAAAGGGAAAATCCTTTATCACCACAAGCCACTAAGCGGCTTTGTTGCTCTGCTTAGCTTATTTTAGTTCAACAGCTCAAAAAACTGCCTGCAGTCCCACTTCTTTCTTGCACCAGAGTGAGCTGCAAATTTCCTGACCTCATGCTTATCCTGCCTCTGTCCCTGACCCCCACATGGTACCCCAGCATTTCACCTTGCATTTAAAAGGGCTGTAGTCCTACAGCAAGATGACTGAGGACTGCAGTAAGTGACAATTTGGTGCATATTTTGCATTTGCTACCCCTGTAGTCAAATAGACCTTGTGTGTGCAATTATGTTTGCAGTCTTGCATAATACAGTTTTCCTTGTAATTGTCAGGTTATTAGCACAGTGTTTTAATTTTGCTTTCTCCCAATTATTTGCATGTTTCTTAATTGGAAGTCATTAGCATATGTAAATACTCCGCTTCCATGGCATTTTGCAGCATGAGCTCATTGTGTTCAATTAATTTGTTAGCTAAATAACCCTAAATGTTAAAAGAAAAACAGTGTGTACATACAGTATATGAATATATATCTAAATATACAGGAAAATTGTATACAGTAACTTCTGTGCATTGTTTAAAATGAGTTAAATGAAGCCTGTCTACCTTCAGTAGCTTTTAAATATATTCACTTTATTACAAAGTTGATTACAGGAACCCTGTTCACACATAGAAAGAATAAGATTTAAATTGCTTGATTTTTGACAGAATTAAATTACTTTCATATCATAACATAAATTATTGTTTGGCAGCTGAAGAAGATACTTGACAAGTCAACATTTGCCAAAGGTTAACACAGTTACCACAGATGCCTTCCATTCAGAATTGAGTGGAAAGCTACTGTAAAAATATTAATATTTAAAGGAAATTGGACTTTCTAAAGGAAACCAGAACAGAAGGGTTTAGCCAATGCCTCTTAGAGCTGGTAAGTTAGTTTTATATCCTTTTAAAGGAATGTATGATTCACTCTAATTCAAAGTAAAGAAAAACCAGCTATAATAGCCAGGTGGTTTAGTTATACCTGTTGCTCAGCATTAGCACTACGTGCAGTAGACTTTCTGCTTGCAGGGCACTTTACAGGCTGCTGTTTAGTGGTCCGGAGAAGATAGGAGTCGGAGTGCTCTGCTGGAGCGTGACCTCGGCATGCGACAACAGAACGCAGCACTGAACTTATCTGCAGGATGGACATGAAAATATTAATTGAGATGCTTGAGAAATTCATTGGTTGATCTTTGCATTATGAAGTGCTTTAATCTCTGTAGTCGAAGAGTGTTCTGTAAATGCAAAGGATTAAGACCGTTACCAGCAAAGTGTGGCTCCCAGACATCTGCGTATACAAACACTCCAGTAGATCAAGGGGAATGTGATAGCATTCTTACTTAAGTAAAACAGTTTTCCATTGGATTCAACAAAAAGAAAAGAAAATTCACTCTGTTACTATTTACTAATTCGCCTTTGTGAAAAATACTGCTTTCTGAGGGGGCTTTCCTCTAATCCTACCCTCAGACATTGCTTAGCTGCTAACAATGTCAGTGATCTAGAAGTAGTCCCTCTGTAATTTGTATACTCTGATGAAAGTTAACTGCTCTTGGTTGAGGTTTTTATCCATCTAAATTTGTTTAGCTAGAATAGAAACTGACCACAACACGTTTTTTTCTTGTAAAACAGTGGTGGTATGATTGCATTTACAGCTCATCCAGCTCTCTACATAGGTTTTGAGAGTCTGGTCCTGCCACACTTATTTCTAATGTGCTGGCGAATGTTACCCACTGGTTTAATACATGAAATTTTTTTCATTATATGCTTGCTGTAGGAAGTATTCCTATGCCATAACTGTTTAAAGAGCAATGGTATTTAAAAGGTCTAGCTCATAAAACTTCTGCATATATTTTGCATTAACCTTTAAAGATTTCTCCTTACCCACCTCAGTTATTCATCCTTGCTGTATTTGCCATGCAGCCCAGCTGTTTGTCAGATCTAGTCAGACAAAACCATTGTACAATCCACCTAATAGATTCTACGAAAAATACAGCAATTCAAAACAGAAAGAAAAAAAATCATCCTAACAAAACTATCAGGCATCAGGATGGTGCTGGTATGTGCAAGAAAATTCACAGCAATTTTTTTTTGATAAATAACATAGTAAATTTGCCATACCATGATATTTCAAGGTACCAGAACCATCTACTCCTTATTTGCCACTTTTCTGCTATAAGGCATGGGGAAAAATATTAATTTATTTATGTATTTATTTATAGACAGGTAAATAACACATTGTTTTATTTATTCTTGAGAAAGGGAATTAATAATTTCCACAGGTTTTTTTTTATTTTTTTCTTTTGCTACTTCACCAGGCTACTTTTTACTTTTATGCTTATTGCCTTATGCATTTCCCTTTCATATATTCAACTCTCTTAATTTAGAGAAGTTCATGTTTTCAAAGCTTCTTCAAAGCTTTTTATTCTTGGCCTTCTCTCCTCTGTAGCACCCCTTTCTAACCTAACCAGTAACAAGACTTCACTACCAGTTCTGTAGTCCTCTGCGGATGGATTACTGCTTTATTTCTCTGGGCCAAATCACATCTCTAGTCATTTACTTAAGCCTCTTTGGATATCTCCCCAGGATTTCAACCTGGATATCCCAACACTATCATCTCAAATAGACCATATTAAAATGGAATTCTTTGCCTTGCTTCACCAAAACCTAGCCTGCCCTTTCCCTTTTCTCCTATTTCAAATATGTTTATGATCTTGCTGCTCATCCAATTTCATAAATAGTTTTATGCTTGATACTTCTTGTTTCATGCTTAGTTTCAAGCCTCACTACTTCTTCTATCCAGTATCTCAAAAATCTCTCTTCCTCTCTCTTTGTCTGGATATACAGTTGGAGTCTTTGTCCAGAATATGCATTAATCAAGACAAGAAACCACTGATCTCTTTTTGTCTGGCATGTACTCTACATTCTGCAGAAGAAAGGTTTTTCTGACCTTTCTTAAGATAAGGAAAGGCTTCTTAAGACATCCTTACCACAGGAAAGCTTCTCCCACTTCCCTCTGCTGGATGTCTGGGCCTTGCAATGGCCCCTCTATCTCATTGACCTTTCTCCTTTTCATCTGTCCAGTGAAACCTACTCCATCACTCCTTCACATTAACTTCTTGCCTTTTCATTTTCACCACGTCCTGATAACATCCATTCCTGCACAGGTTGAGTAGCCTCACTTCTCTCTTTTCACATCTGTTTTAAAAGTGGGACTTTTTTTGGTTTCCACACTTTTCAATTTATATTGAAATTTTTTTTAAAGAGTTGACATACTGTATGTTTTTAAAAGCATTTGAGACATTGCTATTGCTTGACAAGCAATTCATTATTATTTATCATTCATTTTGGAAGCATATAAAAAATGCAATATAGTTTCAACTGATGGCTATAGCATTGCATATGTAGTAGTAATATTTTAAAATTAGAAGACAAATAAGGCTCTTCATTATCATCTTGATAAGCCACAAAACAGTAATCACACTATCACATAGCTGTGCTATAAGAAAGAAAGAAAAAAGAAAGAAAAAAATGTTAATTTGTAATTGTTATCAACATCAGCTTTCACTTAAACAATGCACTTCAAAATCTATAGGACTACTTTCATTTCTAAGGGGAGTTTTCTTTTTATTCCTGGATATAGTTGAATTTTGAAGATGACTTTTCTTGCATCTGCTAGCCGTCTTTCTTTTGATCATTGCAAAAGTGTGACCTTGATCAAAATGTGGAGATTGGGAAATTGTTCCAGGAATGTGTAGTTTGAACAGTTAATATTATATCCATCTCTGTAAAAAATTCCAAATCTTTCACACAAGTGACGTTGCATAAGCCAAGAAATACATAACCCACTACTTTCACTTTTATGATTTTGGAAACCATTAAATAGCAAAAAAAAAAAAGAAAAAAAGAAAAAAAGAACATTTGAAATGCAGCCAAGTAGTCAAGAAAAGAGGACTCTGTGTCTTTAAGCTGGGGAGAAAAATAAAACCCAATCGTTCCAAATGTATTGCTTTAGTCATCTGGTTTCATTCTATTAATGACCTTTAACATCTGCAAAAATATTGTGAGAAGCTAATTTTGTTTGTACTGAGGTGGTGCAGAACAGTTTCTGGCTGTCAGTCTAGGATGTGCTATAAAATAAAATTGTCTTTCTGGGAGTCTGACAAAAACCTACTGTACAGATTCGGTTTATTTACAACAGCATGAAATGAAAAGAAAACAGAATTTTACAACACGCCAACATTCAAAAACTGAATAGTACTTACACATTTGTATATATTTTAGTAATAAGTTTTCAAGATAGCCACTGAGATTAAGGGATCTATTTTGTATTTTGTGGTATTCCACAAAAATTTTAACCAGAGCAAAATATTTCTGTGCAAATGTTCTTCTCTAGAATTGTAATAACCCATTACCCTGATTTTAAACAGAGCCCTCCTTAAAAACCAGAGAGTTAGGTCAGGCACAATAGGCCTTTAATTAAAGAGAAAGCCTTGCAGAGAAAAAATGTCTGTCTTCTGTCTTTGTATCACAGCCATAAAAAAAGTGCAGCCTGGTAGAAGGGGAGTGGTATGAAGCTGTTCCAGCAGACGGAGAGCATTTACCTTCTCTACCTCCTTCCAGTCCAGATAAGACTCAGGAAGGAGGCAGAGGAGGGGTTGAAGGAAAATCAAAGATATCTTCATACCGTACTCTACCCAAAGAGGGCAAATTGCAACAGGTACCGCTGCAGATGGCAGGCTGTAGCTTCGCTGGTGCCTACCCCCATAAGCAAGCTCCACTACCCAGTCCGCCGTGCTGCCTTGTCCCTCCACACAGTGAGGATTGGGGGTCCCAGGCAGGCTCGACTCCTGGCCCTGTGGGGTCTGCTGAAAGAGAAGCGTGAACACTTTTTTCAGTGCAGAAAACTACATTTTAGCTGGTCTGGAAGTGAAACACAAACTCGCCTCCAAGGGAAACTCCTTCTATCCACTGGAAAAAAGTTAAAACTTGGGCGGGTAACTTCAAGGTGAAAAGCATTGTATCCCATTAGCAGTGTCTAGGTCCACCCCACATCAAGCATTTTATCTGAGATAATTTGATAAAAACACTGTTTATATTTGTTCATTAAGAAAGACACTTAGATGCCTACAGAAATCTCTTTTCTTACAGTTTAAAGATGACCATAAATTGACATCTTGATCCATTATTTTCTATAGGGTTGACTACAGTCTGAGGACATCTATGAACAGTATATATCCCCTTTGTCTCTAGAACAACCCAGTTCTATTCATATTTCCTTAAGTTATCCAGAAGAAAATTCATTATTTTCAGATTCAGGGATTGACCAAGATATTAAATATTAATAAAGGCAAACAGGCATAGTAAATTGCCTTGCTTGGTAAATTGCAATGTCTTAGAGTGTGGTACAACTAGAAACAAGGTCTCTGTTTATCATCTGAATTATGTTCATCATCTGAATTCCACGTGAAATAAGAAAGTAAGAACAAGTTATGTGTTTCTCAGTGCATAATTTGGGGACTCATGTCTAGGACTATGGAGATGCTTCCTCTACATATGACTTTGGTGAAACTTATACTGGAATCCCGAGTAGAGCTGTGTTGTCCATATATTTTAAAGAACACTGAAAAACTTGGTAAGGAAGAAGAAAATAGATATAAAAATCATTTGACACAAAGAGAAATTGTCTTGTGGTCAATGTTTGAAAAAGTCTGATTTAGAAAAATAGCAATAACTTTGCAGTGGCCTAATTATGGTATGTTATGTGTTTTCTGGGGAAGGAAGCAGTGAGCATGAACTTCTTAATATAGAGAGAAAGGATTAGCAACAACTAGTGGCTAAAATGTCCTGAGAAAGAAATTCATATTGGAAATATTCTCAAAATGTGCTATATATGGATGCCTGGAAGAAGAGAAATGGTAGCTTCTCCATTTTTTATGTCATCTACTCATTATCACAGAACTCTGAGAATGCTATTTTTTAACTATTCCTGTAAATAACTTCCCCAAAACCACTCATATATAGACTGTATTTTTATGACTATATTCTGCAGCTTCACATGGCCTGTATATGATATTATTCTCAGGGAGGGAGGGGGGGACAGGGAATAAATATGGTGTCTTGTTTACTTTACTTTGTAAAGCATCAAGGGCTGCTTCTATGCAATGCTAGTTAAGGCATCTTATTTCTGACCTTCCTAGATCAAAATGTCACTACTCTTTGGTGTAGCAAAATACTTTGACACATTAACACTTTGAATAAAAATGGAAGATAAGCCCCTTGTCTGCTAATTAGAGAAGCAGATGCTTTCAATATTCTCGTGTTAGCCTGGCATCATTTTCCTAGGATATTGAAAATAGCGGCTCCTCTAATTAGTACACAGAGCTGATTATGTAAATTGCATGCATCCCATCTTGTTCAAAACAAGTTGTATGGACACACATAATCAACAACTTCAGGGAAAATCATGCTGATCCAAAAGGATGGATGGCTAGCACGTAGAATCTAACACACACTTTTGCTATCCAAAGCAACAAAATCACAAGACACTGTGTTACATAAAAATGTTTACAAAAATCCTCAGAAGCTAAAGATGGAAACATGGAGTTAATCAAGTAAACAGAAATGTTCCTGATGATGTCCAAGGACTGTACTGAAATAATATATGTTAAACAAAAGAGCATAAGATTGGAAATTTATGGACCAAAATTGTTATATGAGAAATTAAGCATAATTTGCAGGCAAAATAGAGAGAGAGTAGCATATTCTATTCATTGCCTTTTGGGGGACTCTTTGATTTGTCAATAATGCCTAGGGAATAGGTGAAGTAAGAAGTAAAGTATAGCATGATAGTGCTAAACTCTACTATGACATCCTCGGGCCTCTGTTATACTGTTTTACACAGTATTTCTGCCCATACTGAGCTACAGAGAACCATTCAGATAGGTAGCATCAGCACCTCTCTTGGCATCTTCAGTTCTGAAGAATCTCTACAACTTGGAACTAGGTACTCAGTTTTTTTCTTTTGGCTACTCTTTAGCATAAGTTTGACTTAGCCAGCTATTACATGTTGGCAGCACGCATAAATCTATAAATAAAAAGACATGGTAATAATGAGGTCTTTAAATAACCTCACATTGGTACAGATTTTGCCAGTTATATGAGCAGTTAGCAAGAACCTATGTTATTCTGATTATATCTTCAGGAGGTAAGACTGAAAAGTTAAACTGTGAACCAGAAGTAGATGCTTTCCTTATTGGTTATTCTTTTCTACCCATTTTGCATTTGTTTTTCTCACTGTGCCTTCAGGACTCCAACATCAATAAAGCAGACAAACCTTTAATGTTGGGGTTTTTTTTCCATAAACCATCTGAAATCCTGTTAATCAGAGGATTTTCTTTCAAAAATTCTCTGCTGTTGAAGGGAATGGGAATAGGGAATGTTATTAAAATACAAGGATAAATTACTATGCCGTGTTACAAATACTTTGTCTCTTGTTCCTTCTTTCATATAATACTTAACTTTCCCTAAAATACTTGTAATGGTAATTCTATGTCATAGGACTAAACAGGTTAAGTCCTCTGTAATTAAAATTTCAACCTGATTTGATTATTTAGTAATGATCCTGTTAATCTCTTTGGAGCCTACTTATTCCATTAAAATCAGTCCAACAAAACATTCTGAGTACAATACAGAAATCTCATCTACTTCCTGGATGTTTCAAAGCTTGCTCTTTGCTCTTCCCATCCTGTTTTAACATGGTAGATGTTATTCTGTTTATGAAACTTTTATGGCTGCCAAAATTATTTTTTTTTTCAGAAATTATGTTTCAGTTGAAAAGCATGCTTTTTATTTTATAGCATTCTAGTCCAGTATTGTTTCTTGAATTTTTTAATTGGAAGAAACTGTTCTATAGTTTCTGCCAGTCTGCCAAATATGTACTTGCTTTGCACATTTTCTCAGTGGTTATCTCCAGTAGTTTCTTTTTTGAATATTCCTTCACAGACTTCTTGATAGAGCTCCCAGGACGTCAAAAAATATGTTAATGAGTCAGTGTGTAGGCTGAGGAAGACAGTACAACTATCTGTTCTTAATATAACCTTGCTGGTGGTTTTGGCAGCTCGGATCCATCCAGTTTCAGACAATCATACTGAAACACTGTATGATGGGAGAGAACTGGCTACAAAAGATTACCCAGAGACAAAGGTTGGTGGGGTTGTCTTTTTAGTCATTTCCTTTGCTTTGGAAGCAACACACCTACAGTAGCCTGTTTAACACACAGATGCTGGTTGCATGCCTATCAAAAAGGAAACCTAGGGATTGCATTGAGCTTTCTTACTTCTCTAAGTGCTAAATGAAGATCATTCTTTACATAAATTGTGCATCACCTGATTCAGTAATATTAGATATTAGGACAAAAGTAAACATATAAAATAGGATGAGGGAAGGCATTCTAAATAAAAACAAAAAAAACCCAGATGGAATCAAATATACCATCATCTGAATGTTCAAGGAAGAAAATCTTTTGAAAATACAGTTTTTCTGTCCTCAAACCAGTGATCTAAACCCATGCTCATAGCCATTAATGTAACTTCGTTGGCTTAACCACTTATTCATTGTGTCTCAAATATTTTGTGTACTAGTGTTGAATGTGATCACATTTTTAATAAAGAGGTAGGCTGAATGATGAGGCAGAAATCCAAACTACTGTTCCTTTGGGACCTGTCATCTCATCTTTCTAGGCATATCTCCAGAGAGGCAGCATGAAACATATAAGCATCTATTATCAATCAAAAATGCTTGCCATGTGGCCCATAATGTTCTTGTCCTTAACACTGTCACTTAGTATCAAGCCAAGATTTGTGGCTGTTCAACTGGGCTGCTCTGTAGCTCTGTAGGCAGAGACGTTTCTCCCTTTGTACCAGTCACCTCCACCCATTGCCCCTGGAAAGACCCCACGGCAGCAGTCATGGAGCTGCTGGCTGCCAACCTGGCTCAGCGTGTGACCCCTGCACAGGGGCTTCCCTCTCTCTTGGGTCTTGGTTGTGGAGAACATGCCCATCCCTCTCACTCTATTTGAGGAGCCGCTGTCACCATGAACCATCCCAAAATGCACTCATCCGTTGTATGGGAGACACACACAACCTAAAGAGGAAAACCTCCAGAATATCCAGAGGATCTTCTGCCCCAGCTTTCATTTCACTTCCATTGGGGAAAAAGAAAGACATTCTCCTTTGCTTTCAGCAAAAATGGGGGATAGTTCAAGGGACTGACCAGAAAAGTAGACCAATTTTTAAAAAATAAATAAGTAAGAAAGCTTACTAGCTTCTTGTTTGAAAAGGAAAGCGTAAGATTTTTCAGAGGATTGAGAAAAGCAAAAGAGAAACATGTATTAGGGTTAAATAAACTGACTTGAGGTCTGTGCTGGCACTTTAGCTCCCTTGTTTGGAGACACCTTTTTATTAAAGCTGTAGTCTGTAGTGTGAATAAAGCCATAGTGCCTGGTGCATATGGAGGTTGGTAGGTCCTTACCCATCTTTAATGGGGATTAAAAGGAGACTTAGTCATCATTTTTGTTTATACTTTTTTATTAGTCCAGGAATTACAGTTTTATACACGTCCCTGAAAAAATTAAATAAATAAAAAAAAAAGCTATTTTTTCTCTTTTTTTGGTATAATCCACTCCATTGGTGGGGTTTATACCCTCCTCAGCATCACTGGGAGTGGGTCCTTGACAGCGACAGAATACAGGATGGAGGGTCCTTGCAAACCTACCCAGACAGGTTTTGCAAATGCTCACTGGAGCACCTCTCTCACCCACCCCTGGCTGAACCAGTTGCCAGCTTGAAGAAGAGGAGGCAATTTGCCCACAGTTTCAGACAAAAGTGACCACAGGGTTATCATTGCTTTCCTCTGTAGGAAGTGCTCCTAGGATCCTTGGGGAAATTTTACTAAAGAAAACTGTCCTTGCGCGAGCACGTAGCCCTTGTTCTCTTCTGCTTTCTTCCTGAGGAACAGTAATAGTCCCTGCTTTAGGTTTTAAGTTTCAGTCATAAAGTTGTATAGGGTGGTTGAAGAATGGTTTGCAACTTTTCCTATGGATGCGTTTCTACTATGCATTTACAGCTCATTTACATGATACAGAATCTATATCCAACATCTCCCAGTGTCTCTCTAAAGCTAACAGATCAAAAAATCCTGATTTCTTGAGAAAGCACAAAAGCACAATCAGTGTAGTATGACCTTTTGGGGGGAAAAAGTAGCACTTTGATGTGCAGATATGCAGTCCATATAGGTAGTAACATTTTAGATATATTAATGACTTTATAAGGAAATCCTTTGTTTTCAGTCTGCTACAGAAACTAACATTTTTCTGGAAGATCCAGTAAGAGTTGGAGATTTCATTCCTTTTCTTTCTGGGCAGTCACCCAATTATTCAGGCCAAAAGAAAAGAACTTGCTACTCTTACAGGCAAACCTCTCTGGGAAACCTGATGTTTAGATGTCAGCTGCAAAGGGTTTTCCACCCTTCTCCAGAGCAGCTTATATGGATTGGAGACATTCAAGATAAGTGGAAAAAAGAAATGGACCAACTCCACAATGCCAATGATTTTTATACTAAAAGCTAAGAGTTAAGTGAAAAAAACCCACTGTTAAAACCTGACACAAAACTTGAATTTTATGCCCTTTATCACCTGCCAAAAAGAAGAGGTGGGAAAGAGATGAAAATTTTCCTCAACAGTCTGAGAACAGCTGAGCCTGCCCACATAACCTCTGTAGCCCTTCCTGACCTTTCACGGATGAGCTCTTTCTTCCAGTCCCACCTCCACCCTGTAGAGAATATCACTATGAATCCACTTGGCTCAGTACACTTTCAGCTACAATTTCTTTAAATCTCCAAAGCAGCACATGGAGAGATTTCACTTGTAGCTATGTGATCTCATGTGACTTGCTGTGATCTTTCACAGGAATAGGATGCTAGAGCTGGTGGACCATGATGCAGGATGATAATTCTGCCCATCTAGGCTAAGAAATTGTGGCCGTAGAATTGTGCCCAAAAAACCCACTGTCATAATTTATTCACTATTGGAAAAGAATTAGAAACTTACAAGGGCAAATTTATAGCAAATATTGAGATTTATCAAAGAACTCATTGATCCTCTTCACTGTTAAATTATCCAAAAGGTATGAAAAAAAATATCTGGGGCCTGTAATTAGTCAAAGCATCTGTCATGGCAGCTGGAGCAGCACAAAAAATGGATGAGTGAAAGCATTCTCCTGATGAATGGTATTGGGAAAGGAAAAACTACTGGGTTTTAACCAAAGGGACATGTGAAAAGCAGGTCAGGATGGGGAAGGAGACTGTTTATGTCCTGTTGATAGTGTATGCCATAGGAAGGATTTTTATGTAGATTCATTTAAATCTATATCTACTTTGCCTATCAGTATGGTCCCTAAAGGCCCAATCCAAAATATTTATAAATCAATGGAAGAACTGTGGCAGACTTCAGAGATATGAGGTCCAGCTCTTAGGGCCATAATGCAATCCATAGCAACACTCATGGGATGAAAAACAGGACACACTTGGGTACACTGGTAATTGCTGGTACTTAGTTCAAAAAGAAAACTAGAGGCTGAGCTGTGTAATACGCTGATCACTGATCCTAAGGATCAATCTTGTGAGGTTAGTCACTCCTGTTTCCGAGGATCTGAGCTCTCTTCTGTTTGAATAGAGTGTAACATTGCAATAATTTTTTCATAAAGCCTCTTCCCAGGCTTCTTACCCGTATTTTTAAAAGTTTCTTCTTCTATCTTTCCCACAACAAAAGAAAAAAAAAAAGTCACTTATTGTAATTTTCACTTTATCATGTGTGCAGTTTCCAACAGGCAACTGAGTGTTCAACATTATAATGTTGATAGCTTCTGACTTTTTAATTGTCTTTGATATTAATATTAATTGTAATGCTTTGGTGATGAATATTTATTATATACGAAGTTATGCTGCTTCATTAGGGAGAGGAAAGAAAGAGCCATCTTACAAAAATCTAGTTGTTAACACACTTTTTTAGAAACTTAGTTCAATTCCCAGCAGCAAACCAGTGAACGGAGGGATTTGAAGGTTGTATATTGGACATTTCCTCCTCTGTGTGTTCTTCAAAGGTAAAGACACCTTTCCTGTCATCAGCATGATAAGCATAGCTTTGAGTGACAGAACTGTAGTGGATTTTATGGCCAGGAATATTGGTGCCTATGGACTTGAGGAAGCTCCTCAAGGCTTCTGAGGATCTAAGTTTAGACTTGCTGGTAGTTAGGTGTCTAACACCTTGATGGATTTAGCCCTTAATCATGGAGATAATGTTTGCCTCGCACTATGCAATGTCGTACAAGGATATCCAAATGAATTCCAAGGCAGATTAGGAACCAGAAGCAGAACAGCACCCTTAACATGGAACTCCTGTATCTCCTCCAGGTACAAGTCTACACATGGTAGTGTTAGTCTAGTAACTCTAGTAAGCTGTCCAAATTGATTTGGGGCATACAGAAAAGGCACAACTGGTTCAGAATCAATTTTCTGTGAATCAGAATCAATTCCGTGCCACCGTAGGCAGATGCACCCGCAGGGGAAGGAAGTGGAAAGTGCCCTTTTCTAGTATGAAGAAACATCTTTGTGTCCCTGTAGTTTTATTGTTTTAATGGTAGCTGTTTATCTGGTGGATTGCAATGTTAGAAAAAAGCTGGGCACATAAGTCACCGGGTGAAGAGCAAGAGAGGTACTGAAATAATCGTAGGGCTGTTTGTCTTCAAAATCTAACTCCACACTAACTATGGAATACAGCATATGTAGATATGTGGCCCTAATTTATTCAAATTTTGTGTCTATTAAGTGGAAGCTGCTTCCATGTCCAGCAGAGTTCCTGGGATTGTACCCTGGGTGGCATCTAGCAGGACATGGGCTCAAACTCTGAGACAGATACTGGTTCTTCCCAGCATCGCCTTTCTTGCACCATCTTGCTTTTCTCAAAGGTTGTTTCATTTCGGTTTGGATGATGTTCTTCTACGATGTAAGGGCAACAGTGGTTTTGCAAATGCTGAATTTAGTGGATTTCTCCCTTTATTTCAGGAATATATGTTTCCCCATCTCTTGTCCAGAATACAATTTGTATGATCTTTTCAATCACAGAATTTTTCCAGGTAAGTACAAGATGAAGGTGGACATCCTGTAATTTTTAGTTATAATACAATTCTTTCCTATATTCTCTAATTTTTCATATTCTGAAAATAGTCTGATAGTCTAGTGCTAAAGAAATTAATAACTTGTACTTCTATTATACTGCCTCTGAGGCTATCTTAGAATCAATATCAAATCAACTCATACAACTTAATACTAGAAATAAAATACTGCTTTTCTATGAGTTTGGAAACTCAACAGTGAAAAAAAGGGTAGGCAAGTTTGCTCCAAATTTAGGTGTTACAAATATGCAAAACATATTGATCAACTAGTTAATCTAGTTTATGCACCTCAAAACCTGTGGTGAAACTGTTATATAGAAAAGAATTGAGTAACTTGTTGTGGAAGACCCATGTCAGGACATGGAATAAATCCCAGCTGATGCAACTGCTAGTTCTGTAGTTTAAATTAGGAGACATTTCCCTCGGATGTGCAGTGAGCACAAATAGACTTGGGTGTTTTGATGTTCACGGCTATAGTTTAACCTGGATTTGAGTTTCCAGTAAATGTAACAGGCCAAGAGATTTCACATCCAGCACTCCATTTGACCTATCTTTGACGGCAGCCAAAAGTGATGGTTGTAAAAGGACCTGCGTGATAGAAATTCACAGTGCTATTCAAATTTCCCGTGGACGGGTATCTTCTTCACAGTTATGACAGGTGGTGTCGGTAGTCTTGACAGATGCATCAAAGATTTAATGATATGGAAGTTACACCGTTGTGGTGTTCTGATGTGCTGCCTAATGAGAAATCTCTGTTGGAGCTTGAAACTAAGTGAGTCTTTAACAGGCAAAGCAACAAACAGAGAGCTTGAAAGACAGAGTGAAAGAAACGTGTCTGCTCTCTTTTTTTGCTAATAAAAGCTCTGACTCACTAGCAAAACCATTCTAATAAAGCACTGCACAGGAGTGTCACATCTACACAGAAAGCCCTGAAAGCTGGATCTCCTTACAGTTAATCTCTTCTCTAGAGTGGTGGCATGATAATTTTTGGGTAGTCTTTGGGTATTTTGTACTGTGGACAAGCCCACTCCAGACATTTTCAAATGCCAGTTTGAATCATCTTAATGGAACTGCTTTGTTAGAAATAGCTTAATGAAAAATGACCATGAAAATGAAGCCTTCTTACACGTATGAAAGTGGAAAACCAAAATTTAAGAATTCCCAAGATATTAGTTCTTTTTTAAATTATTTATATTTGTCTTTGTAAGCAATTTAGAAGCTAATATTTAACAGTAGTTTTCAAAAATGCTTAATGTTTTACTTGTTTCTTGAAAAATTAACAGCAGCATAGTGTTAAACACATAAATTACATCAATTAATGATCAAGCTGGTAACAAGCTGAGTGTACAATCTTGAATTTCTTTTTTGACTGTTTTTTAGTTTATAAGTATTCTGTTTTGGAATAAAACCAGAAAAAGTGATTCCAAGAAAAGAAGCTGAAGCACTCTATCCCATAGACACAGAAAGATGAACTAATGACTTAAAATCTTTGGTCTCTGTTCATTTCAGGAATGAACTCTTAAACTTAGGAGGTGCAAATGTCTGACCACATTTATCCAAATGATTTCTCTGTAACACACACGTATCATCAGGCAAAAGTATAAGAACAAAACACAAATATCCCAAACTTTGTATATACAATGGCAAAGAGTATTGTTTCAGGTTTTTTTCCTTATTTTTTATGTCGTCTTCTTTGTATCTATAAAACACTATTACTTACAGTCCTCTGGTTAGTCCAGTGGAGCTTAATAGTATTTTGGATTTTTTAATACATTTATATATGTACATATATCCATCACTCTCTGAGAAATCTCATGTGCTGCAAGTCCTAAAGGAGTCTAAAGAATTAGCTGTAGGACCTGTTAAGTTTGTGTAGAAGACTACTGACATAGGTCTGTATCCAGTAAAGGATGCCTCAGCTCAAAATTATGATCTGAAAAACCTCAGAAAGATACCGTCTGATACCAGAGGTGCCTAATCTTTCCCTTTCATTTAAATTCCCCCAGGAACTGTGCCATCAGACCTGTCTTATGCTGAATAGCTCTGCATACTCTTTGTTTAGAAACTGGGGATTTCTGTAAGTCTCCTGAAAGTCTTCACCCAGGAGGTATTTTGTGAGAAGGACAGATAAGCCCAAAACACGATTTCCTGATCGTTTATGCTTTCAGTGCTTTCCGTAGCACATGACCCACCTAACTTTCAGCCTGTCTTTCATCATTAAAACCTCTCACTGCAGGGTGGTTAGACTTGATGACTTCTAAAGGTCCCTTCCAACCCAAAATATTCTATGATTCTATGATTATTTAGCATGACTTCCATCTGAATTCTCCCCTTGGAGCACACTCTAAGTACACAAATGTCTACCCCACCAGTCTTCCTAGGGCAAAATTGTGCCCTTATGCCATGGCCCAATATCCCAAAAGATGCCCCAGTTATGGAGAGACTTGTGTAGGTGTGTAGGTGCATGCTGCAAGATATGGAAGCTTTCCTCTGAGGCAGACCCTTACAGACAAGCTTAGCTTAAACTACAGCAAATCTGTAATGTGTCATGCTACAGATTCGTCTTCCTCAAGAATAGGATTCCCCTCCAATTAGAGGTCCAGAGCATTCAGACACCATGAATGCTCTGGTGTCTGCTCCAGCCAAAAACACTGCCATAATGCACTCAAAGCCATGCCAAAATGCTGCTAAAGCTAAAACGAGCCTACACATGAAAAAAATCTTGGATTGTTGAGAATGGGCTTCCTTGTCACTTATTCTTGCACAGTATAAACTCTTAAATACTTGTTTTTCCTGGTAGCTGCAATTGTGAGGAATCTTTCTGCCAATATGTAGGATTTTTAGGTGCTGTTATTAGCTTATTGAAATGAAACTGCTGTTAATATGAAAGGCTTAAATATGAAAGCAGTGTGGGATGACCTAAAACTAGGATAATTTCATCGTCTTGCCAACTATTATAGTCCAGTAAGGCCTGTCATGTGTTGGCTATGGGCATGGAGAAGATAGTAAGGATCTAATATCTAGGAATTGTAGTACTAACGTTATAAAAGACAGTAGCACTGCTTTAAGAAGAGAGAGAAGAGAGTTAATCTATCAAGATCCTGTCTCTTCCACTGAAGAGAGCAGCAACCAAGAAGAACCCAAAGGCTAACTAGCCAAAATATAAAATTAAAGATCTCTCAGATGACTACAGCAGCGGTGGACTTGCCAATAGTAAACTAAAGTGTCACAGGTTTGTAAGGACTTCGCTGCTTTCCAAAGGATAATTTGTCACCTAGTTCAATAACGGAATGGATGGCTGGAAAAGGGGCGGTGCTCAGTTATGCTCATTGTCTTCCAGGAACTTGGTCATAACTTCAAATGGCATTATAGTTCTGATGGTTATGCCTCCTGCCCTACCTTGCCTTTAGCATCAGCAAGACCAAGTCATATATCCAGGTCACCTTATGCTATCTGACTTTAAAAAAAAAAAAAAAGGCAAAAACAGATCCAAAAACAAAGGCTGATGCTAAACCAAAAAGTGACAAAAAGCCAAAAAGAAAACCAGATGAAAAAGCTAACAGACGTTTGGAAACTTTTTAGTTAATAATATTAGAATATTTTAAAAATGAAGATTTAAAAACTTTTAATTTTTGAGGAATGATAATAAAAAAATTTAGTCATTGGCAAGAGCAGAAGCTGCAAAGAACATTTCACCTTTGCTAGTTAAGACTTACCACAATTTTAGGCTAGGTTTAACCTAAAAATAAATAGGCTAAATTTTAGAAATAACAGGCACAGAGGTTGATTGACAAATCAAGTTCATATGCCAGACATCTTTGTATTAAAGTTGCTTCAAACTAAGAATTAGATGATGAAAGAAGGGTTCTGCACTGAAGATGTATTTGCCTAACATTGAACTCCATATCTTCAGGTATACTGGGACTTTTTTGCAACTTTGCATCTGAGGCTTTGGTAAGAGTTATCCCTAGAAGTTTAATGTAAAATTAATTTTTTTTCTGTAATATGATTATTTTTCTGATAATTTTACTTAAATTGGGCTTTGCCATTCACTTCAATAGCAATAAAAACACAGTATTTCCCCTCCCTTCCACGAACATTGTCTTATAGTCTTTTTCCCACAGGCCCACCTGTGTCCTGACCCCAGGTTCCACCTTTGTCCAGGAAACATTGCAAATCTTTATGCTGGCTGGAGTTAACAGAATGTTTTCAACATGATGACTCAACAGAAGCTGCCTTATTCATACATATTTTATGCTCTGGATAGGAGGATAACACAACAAAGCAGCTCATCTTCTATAAAAAGAGTTTGAGGACCTAATTTTCCTGTTTGTTAGTCCAGTTTTATGCCAACAGAATTTCACGAAAAACACCATGGTGAATCAGTCTCTGCGATATACCCCCTGTGTGCAGATACATTAGCTAGGAGCTCTTCTATTTTCAAATCTTTTCATAATGAGGATGCCTAAGACTGTAAGACACAAGATTTGTAATATTTCCAAAAGCCTACACACACACACACAAATAGAGAGAAAAAAAAAGCTGTAAAGTACCTATAACACTGAAGCCTTAACCTTTTGAATAAATGATGTTTTGCTTCATGTTTTTTTTCCACAGGTTTTTAAACTATATAAAAGAAGTAAGCAGCCAGTAAAAACAGAGAACTAGGCCTTCAATTAATGGGAATTAACTGTAAGAGGCAAAGCAGATCTTTTTCCTCCTATTTTAGCTGAAGCATAGTTTTTAGGGAAAAAATTAATAGTCCATCTTTCATCCCAGTCCTGATGGTGATGGGGCAGATAAGAGGGTAGATAACATGCTTAGTTTTGTAAGCAGAAGTAACATTCCCCTCTCTTTCAATATATTAATTCCACTCTTTCATTTACAAATATTTTATAGTAAAAATACTGGTCATTATGCAAGCATTAGGAGTATTAAATGTACACTATGATAAAAAATTAATTAGTAAGGAAGGCATCTCTGCCTGCAGGCAGGCACTGATAGGAATCAGTGGCTGGCTCCTACCTATACCTTCCAGCTGGCACAGATGCAGTAACAGCTAGCCTAAATGTTAAATGTTTGCCTCTCACTTCTGTCTTCCTTCATTTAACTTGCTTATTTTCTATATTGCATGGAAGTAAATGTGTAGAGAAGTGGAATATTTTTTTGTTTAATTTGAAATATTTTCACTTTTTGAGTGTCTGTCAGGCACAAGTAACTTAGAGAGCAAAGACTGAGTAACAGTGACCTAGAGAAGACCAAGAAGCTAAAGGGAATGAGTTTTAGTTCTCTTTTGAAATGCATAAGGAGTGCTGAAATTCTGATATCTCATTCTTGTGAAAGATTGCAATAGTCACCAGAAATGGTACATATATGGTAGAGCAATCAAGTGAAGCCAAAAAGTGAAAACCTTCTTCCCTGGAGTGAATCAAGGATAACAACTAGAAATTATAACAAGTTTTTGATGCCAGTTACAGAATTTCCAGACATCACCTGGAAAAAAAACCTGACACAGAAAAGCAGGCAGGAGGACAGAAGGAAGGCAAACATAGCCTAAGTTCTTGTTAGACTGAATTGGCTTGTAGAGGCTTGCAGTCTATCCATCAGCCAAACACTCAATCGTGCGTCTGAATGAGGCAAAATTCTGTAGCCAAACATTTTTCAGTGAAATGCCAAAACCAGCACTTAGCTGAAATGTATATGCAGAGGTTTTTGTTTTTCTAGTTGCATTCCAGAGTTGCTGTTCTTAAGTGTACTGAGTGTATTGCCACAGAGAAGTGGTTATAAGGTAATATTTTTGAGGCAATCAGAAGAATGCTACCTTTATGAATTTTCAATGTGAAATGTAAGATACAGCAATTCTTAGCTGGCCTGAAAATGACAAGAAATGGAAATACTTTCATCAATCAGACTTAAATGCATGTAAAAATTATTTATGATATGCTTACCAACAGATAAATTACCCTGTGGTGAAACACAGAATTTGTTTAATAGGTAAACCTTGCTTTAGCATCAGAGTGGAAATATATTTTGGACTGCATCTGGTCCTTGAATTGATTCAATCATGGGAAAAAAAAAAAACCAACCTGGTTTTGGAAAAGCAATCAATTATCTGTTCTGCAACAGAAAAAAATGTTGCCATAATATTTAACATGAACTTGCATTAAGAAGCCTTTAATTGTAACACAGTGAAATAATTGCCATTAAGCACAGGAGTTTATGTCACTATCTAAGCAATTCTGCTGTAACTTGTAAAAACACATGCATTTGGGAAACACACGGTCAAAAAAACCTCTCTGCCTGAATTCTCATTACAGCCCATTGCTCCCCCTTACTGCTATTAGCCTTTCATAATGTAAAACATTTCTTCATTTCCAACAGATAATACTTTCAGTCAAAAGGTAATTTTTGAAGTCTATTACTTGCATTCTTAGTGAAGAGTACAATGTAGCATTTTGTTCTAATATGCCATTGAAATTGTTTGAGTAGACACACCATGGAATCAAATACAAAATGTCAAAATGGTTTCCATTAACTATGCACATTTGCACTGCTTCAGTTAATGGGCATGTTTTTGTTCTTCTCCTTCATCTTTGCGTCTATAAGATGAAATGATTCAGTTAATGTAACTGAAAAGTACATTGAAAAGGTAGAGCAAATTACAAAAGCATCAAACCACAATTCCACCCACGTACTTTATTTTATAATGAAGTTTAATAATGACTAAAATTGTCTTCAGATTTAAACATCAGTCATTTCTGCAATTGTGGTTAATGTGAAAAATCTCACCCACAGTAATGTTTTAGGAAAACATGGTAGAAATTGTACATTATATTTTATACTGAGATGTCATAATGAAATCTTAACTAGATATCATTGAAATATGTAGCATGTTAAAAGTAATTTGCCACTACGGGCAGGACTGAAACAGGGACTATGTCCCCATCAGCAAGATAACAGGTAGGGAACGTTCTTTTTATATTATAAAACCTCTATTGTGCTTCACCACCATTACGGTGAGAGAGTCTTCGATACTAGGTATCATCTAAAATACTGTTATAATATCTAAATGACTTGTTTTGTACTGATAGTTCCATAAAATAGAGAGTGTTTTATGAGAGTGAACATCAGTGAGAATATTATTTTCTCGGAAGGACCCAAAATGGATTCATCTTCATTTTGAGCACAGCATTCTCTTACAGCATTAAGATCTCTTTGAATGGTTGCCTTTCCTACCCTTGCTTTGTGGGGCTGTGATATGCCACCAAATCCTTAGCCCCTGAGTAGGCCATGTTTAGGAGCAGGATCCCCAGGGAGGTCCCTGGGCTGCCTCCTGCACCCAGGCAAGTGTTCCAGCAGCACCAACCGCCTGCATGATTATATAGGTTCCTGCTGCAAAGAGCAAAACAGGGGAGGAGAAGTGTTCTCACACAGCTCTGTGCCTGGTTCAAAGAGGGCTAAACATTGTCCTTCTCTGGCTGAATGAATTTTTAGACGTTGAAATTTAATTTGGGTCAAAGTTGGATTAACTGCCATGGAAACTGTATTTAAGCCACTCTTAAAAGAAAAAAAAAAAAAAAAGAAACCCTATGTTCTGCATATTCAGGTTCTCTTAGTGCCTGAATGAATGAGCTCTCCTGATAATTAAATTTAAAGCCAGCCCTGCACGGCATCTCTCTCTAAGGGCCTGTGTGGGGAGGAGAAGCAGAGGGCTGGGAGGCAGAAATGGCCATCGATGCTGCCCCTGCCCCTGCAGCCGCCTGCCCCTGCTTCCTCGCCCCTTCCTCACCCACTGGCAAGTTTAAATCCTACATTTGTTAGGTTTTTGATTTTCTCCTCGAGATTAAATTTTCTGGCAGTGGTCACCAGATGGCAGTATTATATCATCAACCCCTTTCCCCGTGGACCCCTCCCCCCTTAAATCACAGAGCAAAAAAGTGGGTTCAAGTGGTCCATGGCTGGTGCCACTGAACAGTGGTTCAGACTTCCCCTATGGCTTGCCAGTATTGGGCTCGGAGACAACATCCTGCCCTGTTTTTCCTTCCTCCTAAGGTGAAAACAGATTTAAAAGAGATGCTGTGTGGCCTAGCCTGCAATTCTTAAAGTCAGGAATTTCCACTGAAGATGCTTCTTACATGTGGCGAAGGCTACTTCTTTGAGGAAGGAAAAAAAAAGCTTCATGTTTGTGGTGTTATATATCTAAATTCAGACACAGCTAGCCTCACAGCTGAGCTAGAGAAGAGTCAGGTTTTTTCCAAGACTGAGCAATTGCTGCTTCCACTAAATTTGATGGGCAATGTGCTGCTAAATATCAGAAAGAGACTAATTAATTTATTCTAGCTTGATTTATTTACAGTATATATTACTTCTGCAGAAGCTAACTTTTTATAGAGCCCTGTACACCTGAATTGTGGATGACCTAAGGAACCACACAGTTGATTATCTTGCCAGCTGTCTGCTCAGACTCAGCCCCAATGCTCTTCAAGTCCAAGGTTCTTATAATGGACTTTTTTCTTTCCCAGTAGGCTGTATGGTTAACTTCCTCAATAAATTAAAATGTACATAGTTTAGATGTCCATAAACACTGGGTGAGTCACACACAGTGTCTGGGATGATGCAGATCCTCTGGGGGCCCGCTGCAACACAAAATATGTGCTCTCCACTGTTAGACACATGGCCACAACCTGCAGTTAGTTTGTAAACCCTCCCTTTCTGCCTCTGCTCCAGTGCAGTTGCAAAAGTCTGTAAGCAGATATAACACTGAGGTTCTTTCTACATGTGACAAATACACATGAGGTTTGAAGTCCTCTGTTCATCCACTTGAATGTCAGTTTTAATGGAAATGTCTAGGACTACAAAACCGAAGCAAAAAGATAAGCAGTCAGATGGCCTGCAATCCTCCTTATGTGATTCCTGCAACACCATCACTATGCAGATATAAGAAAATCATCTGCTGCCAGAAGCACTGGACCATCGCGTGGCACCATCAATACTGATGCTGATGCTTCTTTTTTTGCAGGTCTGTCTTCTTCAGCCGATGACCAAAAAACGACAAGACCATCATTCCCAATACACCACACACCATATGCTTCCTAAACCTGGTGGACATAAGCTGCAAAGATGGCTAGGCATTACCTAAATTATCTGCAATACTTTGGAATGTGAATCCTGTTCTCACAGGTAGACCCGTAAAATGTCATTTTTCCCTCTGCACAGAAGAATGTGACATGGCAGAAAGCACCGTGCTCTCTAATTATCTGGATTAATTCTCCAAGCTATGGACTAGTTCTGTTAAGTCACACCCATAAGGTTTTATGTGTGCCCACAGGCACAGCAAATAAGACACTGCTAGTTATTCAGTTTTCACTGTATCCTGGAAAAATTCCTTGCCACTGCAATCTATGGGTCACGGCTATTGTTCTCAGGTCATTGATTTTGTATACTGCTATAATAACTAAAGATACTCTACTCAGGGCTCAGCACGACATGATGAAAACTGGCCCGGGTTGCTATCAGCTCCTCCTGCTCCCCCCAGGGAGTTGGTGTCAGTTAGAAAGGTGTTATTCCATAAAATAAAGGGAAGCAGTTTGTTTTTCTGAGAAGTTCAAAGGTCAGGAGGGAAAATTCAGATGCAAAACCTCTTATCACCATCTCATCACTAGATGCAAACTACTGCTAGGTGCAGGTGAGGGAAGAAATAATGAATGAAAGTAACCCCCTTGGCGGGGACTGGTGCATCAGGTGCCCATTACTGAACGACAGGGCAGACCAAGGCTCAGATATGCCATACCCTCTACACAAAAAAATTGGGTCACCTTTTTCACAGATGTGTTTTGAGCAAAGTCTAATCTATCAGATATTACTAATAAGAGACTCGGACATTTGCCCATATCTAACTGAGTATCACAACATAGCTGATATCATCACATTAAAAGTAGGGTAGCATTGATTGCCATTAATGCCCCTGGGTCAAACCATTTATTATTTACTTATTGAGCAGATCTATACAGAACAAGAAACTTGTCTTTGTCCCAAGGAGCTTGCTCTATGTTCCACTGGAAAAGAAAATAGTAGAGCTAGATGTTATTAAAACCTATTCCCTGCTACAACATGAAACAATTAAGAGCTGGATTCAGGCTAAAGGTACTGCTGGCTTACTCCTTTAACATAGCAATGCTCAGGAGCCTCCTTGGGATTCTTTCTGGTAAACTTATTGGAGCTTTTCCTTCTTGTTTTCAAAGCAGACACAAAAAAAGAGACATGAGTGCCGTGGGCTTTCCCTCTTGGATGCTGACCAAGAGCTGAAGCTGAGAGCAAGTTGTGCCAGTGCACCTCTCCATTGGAGCTGGCTGATTGGTTTTAGTGGATGAATGATAGCTCTGCTAGGTAGTGCAGGAGATAAGTGTTTTAAGAGGGACATGAGCAGAGAAAAGGCAATATTTTCATGCATAAGGCAGAGAAAGAACCCCTTTATTTCTGATCAGCAAGAAAAAATGCACAAAAGGGAGTAGAATAGAAAAGCATAGATAGAGCTAAATGTGAAGATGGAGACTGAGAGAAGCAGCGAAACTGGAGGCAGAGGGACACAGCAATGCAGCACTGGAAAAAGAGAGCTACAAATTCTGCAATGAATGGGAACCAGTGGGAAGACTTGAAGAGGAGAAGGGCTTCATGAAGGAGGATGGACAAATCAGGAAAATGTTCCTTTCTTGCCTTTTGTTCAATCTATTTGGCTAAGGAAGGCTTTTGTGCCTTTAATTGTGCTATCAGGTAGTCTGCAGAACCTCTGTCTCCCCATATGCTTACAGAAGATCCACAGAGCTTTTTTATGGTTTTAGAAGCTATTTGCCAACATAAATTTTTGCAGTGGTTTGTAAAGGCAGCTCAGCATAAGGAGTAAGAATCCTTCTGTATCTAAGGGTAATGCATTGCAAAGGTGAGTAGGATGTTCCATCACCACACATGCAGGCACAATTCTCCTTTTGGAGCCCAGACAGACTTCACACTCATGGGTGCTTCTTAGACTTCACAGATTGGGCATAGAAATCAGTTACAGTGCAGAAAGGGATCTATTTTTGAACACACATCAATCAATCCCATTTGCTGTTTAGAGTCTGTACGTGGATTTTCATGTTATTTCTTGGCTGTTAAAGTTGGTGCCAGAGTGAACGCATTTGTTTTTCTAACACAATGCATGAAAGAGGACTTCAAAAGTGGGACAAAGCTCCCGTTGTCAGAACAAAATCATAACTTTGCTGAGGACTTAGCTGAGGATGACAGACATCAGTTGCTAATAGGTACCATTGTTGCTCCTCTATATTAAATGAAAATCAAATTTGGAGAATTACCATCCCATTAGCTATTTTTAAATGGAAATTAGATGACAACCACAAAGGTTAGTAGGTTTTTTCTGGGTTTTTCCCTGACCCTTCCACTGAAACTGAAGCACACAAAAAAACCACCAGTCTCCCTCCCCCCAGTGTGGAAAGTGACTCTTCATTTTTGCTTAGATGGTTCAGTGACATACCCAACACCTGGTGACATCCAATACGCTAAGCAAACATTTTTCTTCTGGGTTATGGTGCTGGTGATTGTCAAAATATTTGAATAGTGAAAAATGTGACAGAATATGTCATGTGCCAAATGAACGTTAAAGAAAGATTAATAAGCCAGGAAATAATGCTCCAGTCTTTTTTAATGTAACCTAATTACATTGCCATAATATTCCATATGACATTTAGAAGAGCTAATAGCGACTAGAGAATGCTGATACTCTGGTTTTCTTTCTCCTTTTTTGCTTTTCCTGAACTCTTTAAAACATGTATATTGTTCTCTATAGTTTGCCTTTGCTTCCCATGTCTCTGGAGCAATCCACCTATCAAACTAGTTTTTCTCATGATTGGCAAGAGAAGTTTTTTTCTCAAGTTACTTTAAAGTGCCACTAATAATATATTAGAGAAAGCTTCTTCCCAAGCAAGGAACACAACTGGAGATCATAGGAGATGTCATTGTCAAATGGTTACAGTCACATTCATATCCACTTCTGGGCAGACTTGGTAGGTGTTTAATGAAGAATGTCTACTAAGAGTACCCCTACTTCTAAAGACCACAAGAAAAAAAAAAATATACAGACCAGTACAGCTGACTCAGGGTTTGCAACCTGGCTGGTTAAAAGAGAAGATTTTTTGAGAAATTTTTTTGTTTGTAAATGAGCATTGAAATTGTTGTTATGTTTCTTGCGGTACTACTGTTAGCCATCCAATGCGTGAATCTGGCTGAACGTAATCATAAAGTAGAGAGAAAGCCTTGAATGGGTGAGGCAGACGGACAAAAAACAAATTACACCAGTGAAGTGCAGTCAAAAAGGAGCACAAATGGGCATCCTTCTTACAATACAGATTTTGTGAAATGGTGGAAATACTCCTATCATTTATGATTTCCTGGAGAATGGACACTTATTTATAAATGAATGGCTCTGTAATAACTCGGTGACACCTTCATAAATCTCACCAATGTAGAGCAGTGTGTGATACATCTGATGAGAAATGTGTTTACTCCTTTCGGATTAAAAATAAAAAACCACAACAGAACAAGTTCATTGGCAGGTTCAGGTGGCCACTTAGTATATAATAGAATCGGGAAATGGAAGTGCCCTGTGGCACGGAGGGAAACACCACTAGCACCCCTTTTTAGAGGACATGAGCAAGTGTGTTACTGTGGCTTGGGGTTTTTTTTATTTTCAGCATTTAAATACCAGCAACTGTACCTCTTTACAATCAACTAAATATTTATTCAATTCTTCTGCTTGTTATTTCTTCATTAACAAGGTTTTCCCTGCTGCGCAGTGGAATATGTGAGTAACTTTGCAAATGTCAGAAGCACTCAATTTGGATCAACTGGAGGAAGTGATAAAAAGACTCATAATCAAGTGGAAGTACAATAGTGGCACATTTCAAGCTGCGAAATAATAGATCAATTCAGAAGACTCTTTCTCATGGGATAATACCTCCATTTGTTCTTATTCTGAGGTTTGTTGTTATTCACCATCTCAATGGAATGATGTATTTTTCTTTTAGCATCCTATTTGGAGGCAGTAATTTATATTATAGCACTAATTGTTGTTTTATAAAAGAAATGTTGCATTTTTAATAAAGACAAACTCAAGCTAATATAAGGAGGGTTTAAAAAGCTTTGGATTAAGTTCTGAGGGTCTCACACTTCTTACATGTCTGTGTTCTAGTGGCAGGGAGTTTTAACAGCGTAGTTGAAAAGTACTGAGCGCCCAGTTTGACAAGAGCACTGCTGAAGTTTATTCTGGCAGCAAGGAAGGATCATGCAACCAAACTAAACAGGGCTTTTATGAAATTTGGGCTTTTAAATTTGAAATGACACAATTTTTACCTTACATTATAACCTATAAAATTGTTGCAACTGCATAATTTAGTAAGAAAATCTAGAATATTTTCCTTTTGTCTGCTGAATCTCTGGATTTCTAGTCTGTGGCAACAATAAAATGTCATTAGATTAATTTCATTGATACTGCTTGCGGTTCTCTCTAGATTTTTTTGCAGTGCAATGACAGGTTAATATTAAAGTCTGGTTCCATTATTTTTCAAAGAGATTAACTGTAGAATATTGTCTCAAAATTACAACTGAGAGGTCTTTCTCCATTTCCTGTTTGCTAATCAGTTTGTGGCTTCTGAGTCATTCTTTCATTTCCAAACTGAAATGAATTAGATGTGTTCCATTGTTCTTTCTTAATGGGAAAAAAAAAATGTATATGAAATTTATTAAACATGATGGTCTTTATCCAGTAGGGCATTTTATAGGACTCTGTAGGTTTCAGCATGATTATTCGTGTGATTAGAGGCTACAAGATTGGGGACTCTCTTTGGCTGATGTGTATTTTTATCCTCTTTGACCAAGGAGATGTTCTAACATAATTTCCAGTTAATAACCTTTCTTATGGGATAAATCAACCCCTTCAGCTTTAGGTAACTACTGTATCCCATGCAGTTGACAGGATTCCCTCAGATCTAATGAAAGGATGGGAACAGGCTCCTTCAGGCAGTAGTTTGACACAGAAAGGTCAGGTTCAGATTCAAAGTCACCCTTTTAGACAAAGATTTTTGTTTCTCCCAGTTTGGCAGCTGATTTAGGCACCTGAGTGATGGGAAAAAAACTCCCTTTGTTTCAAAATATCACTAGATATTGAATCCTCAGCTAATCTAAACTGACAGTGTTTTCTTGAAGGCATTGATGCTATGTTGTTTTAAACCAGTGAAGAGCTGGCCTTACAAAGTTTCAGTGTGCACCTACACCTCCATGTGCCTGAGCTTTCCAACCTTTACTTTCTTTTTAGGGTAAATGATATTCATGAATGTCCTGTCATATGGGGCTATCGAGTTGAAGGAAAATTGGTTTACTTGTCTGGAATTGAGTCATAGAGGGCAAAATGGCTGTCTATAGACATCTCAACAGGTAAGTCTTAGACATCTAGCTATATCTAAATTTCTTCCCCTGTGCAATCCTGGAACAGGAACATTCCCAAAACAGATAGGGAGAGGAGCTGGATTTTTTAATACACTCCTGTCTCAGTTGCCTGGTCCCTGTGATCATTCTTTCATAGTCAGGGATCCACATCCTAATCTGCACTGGGCTTCCCTTGGCTCTTCCCATGCCAGGGAAATCACTGAGACCAATGGTTTAGTAGGATTTGAAAAGGATCATGCATTTATACTGGCAGTAAGTGTGCTCTAAATTCAGTTAAACAGGATTTGTTTTAAGTTAGAAAGGGATATAAACCTTACTGCTTCTGAGATCAGTGAATTTGTAGCTGCTGGAGCTAGAAAGAGTTGGTTTCCCCTGAACAGGGACATTGCTCTGCTGCCATGTGGGGAGCTCTGTGCCTTTCTGCTGGTGCTGGTATCTGCTTAAGATAATACCAGCAGCTCGGTGAAGGGCCTTGGTTCAGATTTTGCCACAGAGATGGACGGCTACATGGCAAAGAGTACATCATATCAGATTTGGGCGGTAATCAGTGTGACTCAGAACAGCCAAGAATCCTGGAACCAAAGCTCTGTGCCCATCCTGCACAGCTGAAGCGCTTAACCATACAAAAATTTCAAGGAAACTTGCACATATCTGTTCCTGACCTGAAAGTAGTTCCTTCTGATTGCTTCCTTGACTCTACCTGCAGATTATTTTGTTAACATTAACTTGGATGTATGATCTTCAGCATGGGTAGGAGATGAAGGTAATATTTTATGCTCTGAACATTTATCTTGCAGATGCTTGTGATACAAAATAGCTAGCAACCACATAAAAGGTGGCTAGAGAAAGAAAGGATAAATTGCAGTTATTAATTTAAGAAGAAAAACTCTACACACAATACATAAAAATTCATGTTCACTGCCCCTCCCTCAAGTTCATTAACAATCTCTTACAGGGATAAGCCAATTTCCTCTAGGGCTGTCGTCTGAAGGACAGAAGAACATGGACTTTTTTCCTATGCTGCCTGAGAAACTTTGGAAGTGTTAAGAACTCGAGTTCCTTCAGACCAACATGACATGAAAGCAGTAGAGGCAGCAGATGACCACTCTTCTCATTGCATCTTAGAGCTGAAGGAGTTTTTTTGATCTTTCTGTCCTAATTTCCTCTTCTTAAAACTTTAGGCCAGAGTCTTCTAGGACGTCGTAGAAAGAAACCAATTTCTTGTGGAGAATGGTGAATTACAAGCAGATCTTGTGGTTTCTGCTCTGGGCTATTGTGATTGTTTTAGTACCTGTCATTTTTTTTTAAGAATTGCAAATAATATTATTCAGACTCTACCTGTTGAAACAGAGTATGTGTTCTTGCTGCCCAAGAGACTGGAAATGGAAGTATAGTCTACAAATATTAAAAATCCCCAGAGAACATTATTCTCACCACTTTGGTATAATAGAAAGTAAATTATTTTTAAGATAAGTGGTCTGGATGTAGAGCCTTGCTTTTATCATTTTTTCTGTATGGCGTGATGGCATGGTCACACTCTACTAAATAGACCTTATATGAAGGGGAAAACCAATCTTTCTGTTTTCACTGATCTGCAATAACCCATCCACCATCGAACTCTCTATTTCCTTTGAATGTGATGATATTATTATGCAGAAATCTAGCACTACTCTGGACTGGCTAAACCATAAAATGTGAATGTTTCTAAAATTGCCTTAGAATATGTTTATTTTCAATTTATATAAAAATGTTACAGTAAAAAAGTGGGATGGATATATATAGAATTTCTGACAATCAATGCTGATATAAACCTCATGGTTTATATTACAGACACATAAATCATATGTTCAAAAAAACAAGCTTTCAAAGCAAGCCCTCAGTAGTTATGAAATGTCAGAATTAAGTTGCCATTGTAAGGTTCTGTGCACATTTTTCTACTATTGTCTTTAATTTACAATTACAAACTAATTCCTTACACACCACTTACCTCATTCAGCATGCAAATGGTCTTAAGAAAAATCTAATCGATATTCTGTTTTTTCTTTATTGTTTAGTCTGCAACCTCAGGCCATGTTTGTTGCTAAAATGTAGACTTTAAGATGGAAAAATGAATTTTTCTTTTCAGTGACACTCGTCACTTCCACAACTGAGTGACACATAAGCATTAATTTATTTTCACAACATCTTTGTGAGCTGAAGAGTGGCGTGAATATTATTTTATAGCCAGAGTGCCTGAATACATATGTGAAAACAAACATTTCCACTGATTAGCAGGCAGAATTTGAGACACAGGAAGATCAGACCCCTCAGAGCACTTAACATCATATAGCAGTTTACATAATCCTATTGACTTTAGCTGAAGTTGTGAGTTCCTAGTACTTTTCTGAATCAGATTCCCTGGTACTGCATTAAAAATTAGTGATGAGCTGTAGAAAGTCCAGTGTGGTGTGACTCCCTGTTATTTTATAGCTAGATGTCCTCTTGGTTGGGAGCCTAAATATGTCTAAATGGTCTGGAATTAAGTCACTCTTTAAGAAAAAGGTTTGAACCCACAAACGGGGAGCAGGGTATGGAAACTGTGCTGCTGTCTAACAACCATAGGCTCGCTGCAATCACGCTGCTGATGCTGTGCAGTTCAAAGGCAGGAGGAGGTTTGTAGATATCTGTGTGCCTGGAGCATGAACACACAAGCCAAGGAACTGCATGAAAGTGTTCTCCAGGCTGTATTCAAGGGACTTTGGCCTTACTTGTTTCAGTGTTTTCTTGCAGTTCCCTGTGCTAGTCACAAAACAACTGCAACCAGTGAAAATAAGTTCTGCCAGAGCCACTTTTATACACAGCATTGCTCCATTCCCAAACTGTTCCCAGACTTGTACTGAGAATGGGAGGGCACTGCAGGAGATGAAAAGGGCAAAACAGCATGTAATAGATGTCACAATACTTATTCAAAAAGGAATTTTTAATTAAAGTTGCACAGCAAACCTTCATTTTCCAGTTTCCTGAATGTTGAATGTAAGTGTTGCCAGAAGAGGTGACGTCAAAGGTGAGTCTAGCCCCATGTCTCTGTTGGGGAGTGTGTGTAGAGAGTGAGCCAACCTCCATTATAAACTTACTGCTTATTCCACAGGTTACAGCTCCTCTTGTGTATTACCCAACAGTGGATCTAGCCTGCATGATCTGCCTCTGATCCCCTTCTAAACTCATTTAGAAAAGTACACCTTTTGTGCATGAAAAGTATACCTTTCATGTCTTTCAAAGCCTACCTTGACAATTTCATTTGATGGCATTACCTGTACTGTGAGAAGAGTTGTTTGCTATTGATCTTCTCTATTCTACAAATCTCTCTCATATTCTTTGTCACCTTTTTGTTCCAATTCAGATTATTTCTTTATTTGCTCTGTAGCTGTATGAAAGACAATCCCCATCTCTGCTTATGTTTGTTGTTTTTGTCTAGATCCTTGCTAATTCTATTATACCTTTTTCATTTGCTATGGCATGCCTAGGACAACAAGCTCCATTTCTTAAATTTAGAATAATGAAATCTTGAAATATTACTAGATGATTAATGTACACTGAGACATGATTATGCATTCTGCTAGCCTCCTAATTATTTTCCTAATTATTCTTCAAATTCTATTTACATTTATAGACACCGCTGAACTCTGAACTGTTGTTCTCAAGAAGTTTGCAGTGGCTTCAAGATCTCTTTCCTGAATGATAGTAACTGAAGTGAAGGCCATCATATATTAATACATGTAGGTTATTTCTTTTCCTAAGCCTTATATTCCACTTTCTAACATTTAATTTCATCTACCTTTTATAATCTACTTATAAGTTTGGGTTCCTTGACAACTTCTTACACTCAGCTTTAGATTATTCCAAATAATACTGTATCATTTTCAGATTTTGCCTCCTTATTATTCAAGTGACATACTTTTATGAATATGTTGAATGGCATATTTTTTGTATGTAGAATATGTTTGAGCTCCCTTCTTTCTGAAAACCAACTGCCCACTCCTACCATCTGTTTCTTATGTTTTAACTAATTCTTAATCCACCATAGGACATTCTCTTTTTTCCCATGACAGCTTAGTGTCTGTCAGTGATTTTGCAATGAGACCTTCTCAAAAGTTTTTTGAAAGTGCCTGTACATTACATCACCTGAACCGTATGTTCAGTGGCTCCTCCAAAGATGTCTAGCTGATACATGAGTCATGAGCCCTCTATGAAAAAGCTATGTTAGCTTTTCCCTAGTATATCATATTTTGCTATTTCACTACTCAATCTGTTCTTACAGAATGGAATCTTCCTACAAATCTGCTCTTATACAAATATAATTTATCAGTTTATAATTGTCTGGGTTAATCTAGAAAATCTTATAAAATATTGGTGTCATGTTTGCCACTCTCCATTCTTCAGGTAACACAACTTATTTAAGTGACAGATTATTCATAGTTAATTACTATATTATTATTTTATTATTATTCACAGCAGTAGCTTATTTCAGTTGTTTAAAAAATCTTGAGAAAAACAATACTGTGGGCTTATCCTCTGGAAAAGAATAGTTCTGGGGTAGGAATCTCTCTGACTTCTTCTGGATGAAATGTTGACACAAAGAATTAATTTTGAGATTTTTTTTCTCCAATAGCATCACCTCAGTGAATGCTCCTTTTACAAATTGACCAACTGTTGGATCCACATATTTTCTTGAACGCTTTTTGTTTTCATTTTAGGAAAAAAAAGTTTTACTTTGGTTATCTTATTAGCTTTCCTCCTGCCTATTTTTATGTGTGACCGCTTGGTTTTGTGACCTTTGGAGTTTTTTTAAAAGAAGAAACTAGGGGAAATTTTGTCCTGTGGCAACAAATGACAGAGCTGGAGAAGAACTTCAGAGGTTTTAGCAGAGAGCAAACAGCAGCAACGTAGTTCTTGCAGGTCAGCTATTGAGTCCTGAGATAAAGCTTTGCCATTGCATTGTCATTTTTACTAGCAGCAGAACAATAGTGAGACTCAGGATGCCTCTGTTCACACAGCAGTGTGCATATTGGGTAAAGACACTTTCACATTCCTCCCTCTTTGAGCCCTTCTTTGACCTTGACCTTTGATCCTTATTTCATCTCATTTGAACTACTTCAGTTGGCTTTGTCCAAGAACTGCAACTTGAAGTCAACATTCAAGATGTAAAATATCAGCCCAGACAAGTCAGCAAATGTAGAAGTCACTGAAAACAGATCTTTATAATGGAAAGCATGAAACTGACATAGTAAGACACAACACTACCAGTTCTGCCTAGAATTGCTACTGAAACCTATTTCTAAGTATGTGCTTTCAGGAGCATTAATAGAGGAGAACCACAGGATGTCAATGGTGCTATGGGATTATAGCTTCCAAATTATATTTCTAAATAAAAATTTTTTCATCCAAGCAAAAAACATGTCAACATTCAACATCTTTGTACCATAACTCCACAAGCATTTTCTGAAAAAGGCTCATATACCTTCCTTTCTACCACTCTCCCTCCCTCTCGCTGAGCTTTACAGGAGCTTCACACTGGAAATCACTCCCCAACTACTCACTCGTACGAACGCTATGCTGTGTGCTATGAACCCTTGCCAGTGATCTCTGGGAAAGGATTGGTGCTTTCAGAGTCCTAACTTCCAGGGAGGTCCCCTGCAAAACCGTGAAACTAATCTGAACCTCACACTTAGTTCAAGTTTCATTCTCTGACCTTGCACTGCAGATCCTATGAATGGAACATTGTCCTTTCCATGCAGTCTCAATAACTGGACATTTTCTGGGTCTGTGGATTTGTACAATGAGATATCTACTCCAATCTGTGTGCATAATGCTTCAGTGCCTGCCAGGAATGGCTGCAATATTGACGCCTTTCAATGTAGATCACATCATTCACAGAGCAGAGTTCAATAAAATGATACTGTAGTTAACAAGTTTTATAACACAAAGTTACTTTAAAACATGAAACTAATCAGGAGGAAGCCTGTTTATGCATGTCACAGTTACATTGAATTGTCAATAAATAAACAAAGATTTGCTTCACCTATTGTCATGTATATCAAGGAAGTCATTAATCTAAACTAATGAAGCTTAAGATATATGACAGGCAGTTTTTATGGAGCTCTTTCTTAATGATATGTTTGCTTTTCATTATAACACCAAGAGAGCCCATTATCTAGAAAGCAGCACATTATAGCCAAGAAGCCTTGAATCTGCTGCTTCTCTCTTTGTTCCTGCTCACAATAAGTAGCGCTTACACTTACATTTTCATAGAGCTCTCCTGGATTAATAGCATTGCTCAGAAATGAATAAAAAAATCCAGATAAGAATTGCAACAGGAAAATAATGTGTCCATTGCTTGATCTTTAGTCAGTTAGTTATTTTGTTAGATAGCTGGTTAGTTAAGGATTTTTTTATCTGGCCTGGAAGACAAAAATGAAGGCTGGATTCAAACAGTTCCATATGCATGTCCATTTTAAATTTATGAGAGTATCAACTCTACAAAGCTTTAAGTGATTGCTTGCTGTTGACTGAGCCTCTGTTATGAGGCAGCACAGAATAAACCCATTAAAAATGTTTCAGAGAAAGAAAACCAAACTCATACACTTTCCTGCAAACTTTCAAGAATAAGATTACTGGCTTCTCTCCATGGATTTGCCAGTTTGATATTATGGAACAGAAAAATGAAATGGCAATCTGTTTTTCATTTCCTTCTGAAAATGGTCAGAATTAGTACAGGAAGACCAACTATTAACAGATCAGCTTTGTTTCCCATTTTACAAGGTGCTCAGTTGTAAGCATCTGGTGTCATTTTGGATGCCCCAGAGACACGCACGCAGGACAAGCAGTTGTGACACCACTGTGAAGAGACCCGTACTTGCACAGCACCTGGAGACCGGATCATACCTGGAGCATCTCAGATGGCATTAGACACCCTTGTTTTGGCTCCTGAATGAAGCACAGGATGCTTTCCACATTCCTGTGTTTGAGTGAAGATGTTTCCAGAGGTAGATACTAAACCTTGATTGGAAGAGAAAAAAATCTCCCTTCAAAATTTTCATATTTCTCTTGGTAGTCTGTATCAGAAATGAATTACCTCACTGTTTAAAAATAATTGCTGTTTCTAATTTCACTTTAACTCTTTTAACTCCTAGCCATTTTGCAGTGCTTTGCCAGAGTAAAGACCCTGATTGTCTTTCTGTTCCCCTGAAAGTATTGAAATGTTTGAGTGTTTAGTACTCACATCACTCTGGAACCACAGAATGTCATCTCATACAGAAGAAAATCTTGTCAAGTATTGGAGTAGATGCTCTTTTCACATAAAACATAAGTTTGCATTGATGTTACAATTTCCAGTGAACCAGGTTGCACAAAGGTTTCGTGACCATTTGGGGAATACCTATGCGTGAGTGTATGTATCCCATTTTTACGTTGTGAGTTCTTTTCTAGTTGTAACCATTCATTCTGGCTTTGAGTCTTCATTTTATAGCAAGAACGTGACACCTTCTGGAATCACTGTTCCTAGTGAGCTCTGAAGTGACTATGCCCAGCTGATGGTTCTTGACTTTGAAGAGGTCTGTATTCAGATGATAACAGAAAACTGAAGTATGACATTCCTTGGTGGAATTTCATCAGAGCATTAAAAAAAAGAAACCCCCAAACAACAGTAGAATGCAAAGTTCTCAAATGCAAACTTTCCAAGTCAGTGGGAACCAATAAACTGCCACATGCAAGCTGATCAGGCTAAAAAGACTGAGAGCTGAAATGGCCAATATAACTCAGATCGAAACCAAGACTTTTGTCAGTGACAAAAATCTGCATGAATGACTGTGTTCGGGAGTTTGATGGCCTTCTATGTGTGTAGCTTTACTGTTCTCGTTCTACTGCATACTGTGCACATCCATGTAAGAAGTTACTTAGCTGAGCTTAGTTCTTTGCTTTGTTGACACAATCAAGGTGACTAGAAAAGTTGGTTCCTACAGCCAAACGAATGGGGAAGGTAAAGGCATCAGAGATGTTAAGCAGCTGGTCTAATAGCTAGGGCAATTCTTTCAATATCTAGACAGCTGGACTATGGTCTCCTAAAAATGCCTCCAAATAGTATCAGGCATGGAATTAACATCTGAGAGATCCAGAATTTAAGAGAGTCATTACACAGGAGACTTAGATGATCATGGACCCGGTGTTTTGAATTTGTCATAAGAGACTCTTTGCACTGTGGAGGCAAGGAGGAAACAGACTAGAGGAAACAAGAAGAGAGAAAAATTAAGTGAAAAAATATTAAAATAAGGTGTTTAACTCCTAGTTTTCAAAAGAAGAATACCTAATTATCTCATGTGGGTTTGGAACCTCCGGGAGAGCACAACCAACAAGAAATGAGTTGTTCAGAGTCTGCTTCTTTTATGTATATAAAATCGTATCTCTGAACAGTTGCTGGTAGTACCAAACTATCCCCATGACATCAGTGGCATTCTGATTTAAGGTGTCAATACATGGTTTCTTAGGAGGTCAAAACCTGGAAGGAAATATCTTGCATATTACCTGAAGTAAAGTTTCAAACAGACCTCCACAACTTTTTTCCATCGGAACAATTTTCTTCTGGAGCATGGAGTTTTTGTAAATTAATGTGTTCCATGGGTATATTTCAATTAGATTTTGTGTCTTCCAATTCCATTGAGAATTATTTAAGATTGCTTTGCCCAGATTAAATTATTTCACTGAACTGAGGAAGAGGAACCTAAAACATTTCATTTGAAAAACTTCTTAAAATTGGCTGGATTTCTTTGGAACATGGGAATCCTCTTATTCCCAAGGACTGGCCTCTGCAGAACTATTTTTTTATGTAAAGCGGTATGACAAAGCTGACAAAGATGGGCAGTATTTCAATGAGATAATGCTGGGTGCATCATGCAAAATCTAGTACCTCTACAAAACTTGAAACTGTCTGGTCAGCTTGAAATTTTGACTATTGATGACTTCTATGGATTTAGGCCACTGTCTGACAAAGACTGAAGTATGCAGTTAACATCAAGGGTGGATGCAACCCATTACATTCCGCTGCATATGTGTTACACAGATGCAGCAGAATGGATATGTATGTTGGGATGTTAAGACTTCAGAGCCTTGAGTAATAGCACTCTTTTAATAACCTCTTTCAGTCTAATGTAAATTTGATGGCAATCAAACACTGAGAATATCATAGATTTTCGGGCCTGAAGAAAGAATTCAAAAGAAGTTATCCCATACACTGGAAATATGTTATTACAGGAATTAGATGATATCCAAGGATCATTGTTCAGTACTTATTTTTCAAGAAATATCACTTTCCAGATGCTAAGCCCGCACAGGCATTTACCATTGTTAGGAAACCTTCCATTACGAAACCTCCCTGCCCTTCAAACTATCCTCTAAAATACCTCATACTTTTCTTTTTCTGTTTTGGACCATAGAGAATTATTTGCACCGGATCCTGAGCTCCTATGAACAGAAATAAAATGTTATTTCAGGTCTCTCTCGCTAAGCGGAGAATCTAGTCTTCACAACTGTTGTAGGACTAATTCAAAGTAACTGAGGTTTTCATTTAGTATAAGCCATCTGAACACACCATCCTAGCACAAAATGGTTCTGTGAATCACTATAGCCAATCTGTCTGAGGTTTGTTCTCATTCGTAAATACTTTGTCATTGACGTAATGCATGCCATTGTCAAATTCCCTTATGTATAAAGTATAAATATTGGCAGTTGTTCAGCATGAATGGATACTTAATAGATATTGAAGAAAGCAAGCTCTGGAGAGAAAGTGGTTTTTTTCAAAGCTCTGCTATAACTTTGCAATAAGAGGGGTTTTTTTTTACTTTTTTCCTTTATTTTCTGGGATTTAAAAAAAAAGAAATCTGTTCTCTTTACTGCATAGCCATTTACATGCTGGCTTTGGATTTTCAAGAAGACGAAAAGTCTGTTTCCATTAGCACTAAAACCAAAGTGAGGCTTTCACCCTAGAAATGTCAGGCACCATTACTTTCTGTAGAGTCTGAAAGCATTGCATCTGTTGATGTCAGAAATGGGCAATATGTCTATCCATAGAAGAGCAATGAGGCCTGTGAAAAGAATTTGCAAAAAGCCAGGCAAAATTGTTTTCATAGATGGCAAGTATCAGCACTGGTAAGAAAAATACCAAATTTCCCTTCCTTAAGGAAGAAATACATGACTAAAAGAAGCCACTTGAGTAGAGTTATATATTTTGTGGGAAGGAAAAGTAAATACTTTGGATGATTGAGGCAACGTGATTTCCAAAGTTTGTAACACTTCAGATGCAATAGATGAAGACAATATTGGCATGTGATATTCCACTTCAAGGAGTATTTCAAATAGCTTGAACTAAATTTTTTTGTTGTTCTTTTATACTCCAAAATGCATTTTTTCAGAAAGTGATTACGCTTAAGAGACAGATGTTAAACTTACATGTTTATGAGAAAGTACTGAATGAACAAAATACTAGAATCATGTGAAATTAACCTTACAAATTTTTTACTATATAACAATTCTTGTTCACATAATAGAACTCACCTTAACTTAGATAGACGTATTAACATATCTAAGGCCTTGCAAAAGCATTCTATATGCATTTTCCACCAAAAATCTATTCATGCATCCTCATGTTCCCTTTAATCTGTCCTGGACACTCAGGGGTAACTGTTATGTACTTCAGTTTTTCATTGAGGCCATGTTCTTCTCAATAGTTAGATGCCTTACATGCATGAGTTTTTATGGATTCTGTGTCTGAAAATAGGCCAATGTGGACAACTCAGGTCAAAAATTATGTGGCCCAGCAACAATTACCCTCAGATCTGCTATTTAAACATGTTTTAAAACATAGTTTAGATCAACATAACATTTCTGTGTATTTGGGTTTGTGCTGGTTCTAGCCGGGATAGAGTTAATTTTCTTCATAGCAGCCAGTATGGGGCTATGTTTTGGATTTATGCTGGAAACAGGGTTGATAACACAGGGATGTTTTTGTTATTGCTGAGCAGTGCTTCCACAGAGTCAAGGCCTCTTCTGCTTCTCACCCCGCGCCACCAGTGAGTAGGCTGGGGGTACAAAAGGAGCTGGGAGGGGACACAGCCAGGACAGCTGGCCCCAACCAACCAAAGGGCTATTCCATACCATATGACATCATGGTCAGCATATAAATTTGGGGGAAGAAGGAGGAAGGGGGGACGTTCGGAGTGATGGTGTTTGTCTTCCCAAGTCACTGTTACGTGGGATGGAGCCCTGCTTTCCTGGGGATGGCTGAACACCTGCCTGCCCATGGGAAGTGGTGAATGAATTCCTTGCTTTGCTTTGCTTGTGTGCGTGGCTTTTGCTTTACCTATTAAACTGTCTTTATCTCAACCCACGAGTTTTCTCACTTTTACTCTTCCCACCAGGGGGGAGTGAGTGAGCAGCTGTGTGGTGCTTAGTTTCCAGCTGGGGTTAAACCACAACAGGGTTAAAAACATTGAAAACCCACAGATGTACATGGGAAGGCTGTTGTTTTTCACAGCTATTAATTATTATTATAAATTTCTTTTATTCAGCAAAATAAACTGCCAGTGATTTTCGGTATATACCCGTATCTGTTTTAAGTACATCTGATGACTGTAATTGCCATCATCACCATGAGTCATATCAAAAAGGGTTTTTTTTCAAAGCTGTGAAATTCATTCCCTTCAACTGAATTATACATACTTCATTTTAAATACAGGCTTTGCTTGGAAAAATCTTGTAACACAGCTCTGACCACCCACTCAATAGTTTTTATTAGTTTTGATCTTAAAATAAACATAGTAAAATGAAATTCAGAAATTAGTAAAATGAAAGGGTAATGCTAAAAGACAAGACACCCCTGAGAGTGCAAATAAAGACCTAACCTAATCTTCTTTTGCAGTCATTAAAGATAGTATGATATGGGACACAAGACCACAATTCTGATAATCAGATTGTTGAGACAAAAAAATAAAATATCGTTATCAAGTATGCAAAAGACTCTCTGGATTGGGCCAGGAACATTCCTATATTGTTCCATAAGTTCTTAGCACCTCTCTTTATAGTCTACTGGTTATGCAGACAGTGGGCCCACTACCTATATAGTGAAAGTTGCATTTGCTTCGCAAGGCCTGGATTTCACTCACTGTGATGAGTGAAATCTATTCAGGACCTTGGGTGAACATTGCTTAAAATTATGGAACCACTCAGTAGGGTCATTTAAAAAAAAACATGTCACGAATACACAAGTGCAGTCTATGTTGAAAGTATTATGGTAATTGAACTGTCATCACAGTGTTGTCAGTGTGCATCTGTGTCTAATTGAAAATACATTTCATTGCAGTTTTAGCCATAAACAGCATGTGAAAAGCTTTTCTTGGAGGACTGGGGGATGGGTTCTGCAGGTTTGGGTACTTTTTTTTTTGTTTTGGTGTGAGCTGTAACCAGGAACACCAGAAAAGAGAAAGCAGAAGAATTAAATGAGTGCAATTAGCCATATACTTGTGAAGTTCAAGAACCTTTGGGTCTAGCTGAATCTTAAATTGATTTTCCTGTCACTATTACTAGCATTGATCTGAGCAGGAAAAATTTATTAACAATTTTCCATTGTAGATCATTTTAAAAGAGTTATGTACTTTAGGCCTGAATACCACATGCAATAATTCATAGCAGAGCAATCCATATGCTACACATCTCTGTTAATCTGTCAAGCGAAAATGCTAAACCAGGAGCAGATGAGAAGAATAGATTTATTGTGACAACGTATTTTGGATTCCTTCTTTGTTTTTCTCACCTAAAAACTTCTACATACTAGATATTATTCTTAGGCAAATACTTATTCATGACTTTATGTCCTTTCCTGGCAAGAATTTGCCTGCTCTCACCAAGACTCTCAGCAGAGACTGCCCAAATCACCAGATCAATATTCATTACAGGTCATCCTATAAGTAATGCAATATTTATTGCTAGCTCTAAAGAAACAAAAAATTAATTGTGTAGATGGTAAATATAAACATAAGTCTGCAGGGGAATAGACCAGAAAGTATTGCGGGTATTGCTTTAAACTCTTGTTACAGAAAGCTGACATATTACCATGAGAAATTTTTGGCTCACTCATACAGCCAAAATTACTTAACTTTTAAATCTGAAAAAAAAATCATAAGTATTGATGGATTTGCATCAGTGCCTGTATCTGGCAGAATTCAGAAGGGCACACATGCAGATGGGTCACAGCCTTCTAGCCTGGGGACCTAACCAGAGCATGGGTTGTTGGCAGTCCATGTGCCCCTGTCTCCATCTTTGCTGACTTAGCTGAATTTAGGACACAGCCTAGGTTCACACACCTGTTCATGAGCCTGTAACCAGTCCTCATTTCCCCAGCCTAGGCACAGACCAGGTGAATATTAAAGCCCTAGTCATGATCACAAGACATGGCCAGTGTGGTCAAAATTCTTATATTATGGAGCCCATTTCTGGTTGTAATAAGAAAAAAACCCAACCAAAACCCACTGTTATTTTATCATCAGACAGCTTCCTGTTCTCATGTAAAGTTAATCTTGCTATAGCTGATGTGAAAGAAAAAGGGCGCATGGCAGTTAGCCAAGAAGTCTTCTCTTGCCTATCAGAAACCTATGGAATCCTGTGCTTCTTTCTCTCAAGTTACCAAAGTTTGGCTTATGTATTTCTGTTAAAAAAAAGAGCTTTGGTTATTATTTTCAGCTTAGTCTCTGGTTAAGGAGATAGGAACATCCTAACTGAAGAGATGGACAGGGTCTTCAATGCCAGTCTTTCTCAACTGCATGTAACCAGGCAATGAAATGCAGAGGGCACATGTTGACGGTTTTGATTCATCACTCAGCATTGCACTAAGCCACTCACTTATCATGTACTGATATGCCTGATTAAGACCAATTGCAGTTGCTGCAATGGCATACCTTCACACTTCCATCCATCCAGAGAGTGAAACTGTACTTCACAATCACCACTTACTTCCTTATCAGTCAGTCATGACCGTGGGCTTTCTTAATGCAAAATAATTCTCTCATCTGCTTGTCTCCTGACATCATTTTCCCCTCTGGTTTAATGGTGGAAAGCAATGAAGAAGTAGTATAGATATAGTGTGTGTCAGATAATCGTGGTAGCTACCAGGGAGCCAGATCATCAGACCTTTCACAGAAGGAAATAGAATTACTGATATGAGAAGGCTGATACCAGATGAAGATTCTTTGTCTAGGAGAATCAAAATGAGCTTTTACAGGTTAAGAAGAAAGATAGCTGATGAAAACATACACTAGAGAGCATCCATAAGCCTGCTGAGGAATATAAATAAACAACAAACAAATAATGAAAACAGATGTCAAGATTTATACATAAATTGTTAGCAGCTCTATGAAGTCTACTTATGTGGTGATATTGGAATATTGCTGTATTTCCATCCCACCATCTATTTCCTTGACATTTTTTTTCAGATAGATAAAACCCTTTTTCTAACTCTTAGCACCAAAGGCATACTTAAATATTGGCTGGTATTAGAGAGAGACATTTCTGGATAAAAATAAGACAACAAAATACTGAATTCCATATTTAAGCACTCAGAAATTAAAAATTCTGAAGTGAAGACTACTACTTGGGTAGTAGTCCTAAGTCCATTAATTATAATTAACCACTTAAGTACCTAATACTCAGTTTAAAAACATTGTTTTTAATGTGCATGATGTTCACACACATTATAAGCAAAATATCTGTTTTGTTACTCAACCAAATTTTAAGATTAAAGAGTTTGGTGTACAGAACAACCTTATTTTTATAAATATTACAACCTTGATATTTTCATGGATATTTCATAATCAATGTCTTTAGTAAACATGTTATATCTCGCACTACTTTATTCATCCCCCATTTTTATGACATGCAGCTGTAAGTACTATAATGGTATAAAGTACACAGTGCAAAATTATTTTAGTGTGGCCAAGATTTTTACTTAACATAAAAAATGTAGTAGGGTCTACCAGGCAGGTTTTTCTCCATAAGTTCTTTGGAAATGTATTACTGAAGAGACTAACAATGATCTGAAAGTTGATAAAGGTTCTTAAGAAAATGTTCGTGTGCAGAAAAGAGTATAAACAACAACTACAGAGTTAATACAGGTAAACTAAATCCTGAGGTAAAGACTCAGGATTTAGTAATATAGTGTATTCCAAAAAGTCAGAGCTGTCCTTGTTTCAACTCTGTACAACATTTGTTACAAAAAGTAATGGTGTAGTTGTTCTGGATGAGGGACTGATGAAGGGACTGCTGCTCTGGTGCCTCAGCCATGACGTACATACTCCAACAGGGCTGCAAAGCAGTATCAGAACGTCACTGAGTAGCTCAGGATGAAGAAGCGAGAATTTCTGGAAGAGCCTATAGGTAAGCAAGGACAGTACCACTGACTGGTGATTACTGATCACGCAGAAAGCTAGACTAATGCCGGTGTTAAACTGCACAGAGAATGGAAAGTGAAAGATTTCAGACTAATTCAATGCAGAAAGAATGCTGAAAGCATGAGAGTGGATGAAACAAAAAATTAAAGAGAAGATGAAAAGAACATAATGAACATAACTTGACATTTAACTCCTTGATTCAATATGCAGCAGCTGTAAAAAAGATTACAAGTTGCCATCTTGTACTGAAAGTACTAGGTATTGTATGTGGCAAGGTTTTGGTAGCAGGGGGACTGCAGGTGTGGCTTCCATGAGAAGACACCAGGAGCTACCCTCATGTCAGACAGTCAGCTCCAGCCAGCTCCAAGATGGACCCACCGCTGCTCAAAGCTGAGCCCGTCAGAGATGCTGGTGATAACATATTTAAGAAAGGTTAAAAACCACTGTATGGCAGCTGTGAGAGAGGAGTGAGAAAATGGGAGAGAAACAGCTATGTAGACACTAAGGTTAGTGAAAAAGGAGAGGCAGGTGGTACTCCAAGTACCAGAGCAGAGATTCCCATGCAGCCCTTCGTGAAGACCATGGTCATCCCCATGGACAACCCCACACTGGAGCAGGTGGATGCGCCCTAAAGGAAGCTGCAGCCCATGGAGAGCCCATGCCAGGGCAGGCTCCTGGCAGAAGCTGTGGCTTGTGAAGAGGAGCCCACAAGGGAGCAGGTTTTCTGGCAGGACGTGTTACTCCATGGGGGACCCACACTAGAGCAGTCCATTCCTGAAAGACCGTAACCTGTGGAAAGGACTCATGCTGCAGCAGTTCTTGAATGACAGCAGCCCTTGGGATGGACCCACATTGGAGCAGCTGGTGAAGGACTGTATCACATTCATGAAGGACTGTATCCCATGGGAGGGATTCCATGCTGGAGCAGGGGAAAAGTGTGAGCAGGAAGAGCAGAGAAGAGGAGTTAAGAACTGACTGCAGCCTCCATTCTCCATCCTCCTGTGCTGCTCAAAGGGGAAAGTTGGAAGAGCTGGGAGTGAAGTTGAGCCTGGGAAGGAAGGGGTCACTTCTGGAAGGTGGGTTTAGTTTTGTTTTTATTTCTCACTATCCTACTCTGTTATTAATTGGCATCAAATTCTTTCCCCTGGTCAAGTATATGTTGCCTAAGACAGTAAGTGGGGAGTGATCTCCCTGTCCTTATCTCAACCCATGGGCTTTTTCATTGTATTTTCTCCCCCTGTCCTGCTGAGGAGGGGGAAGTCATTGAGCAGCTTGGTTGGCACCTGGCAGCCAGCCAAGGTCTTCCCACAGGTATAAGCAAAACATTAATTAGCTCTCGTTCTGAGAAGGCATTTTTGTTATACTCTAGAGAAATATGGATATGAATTGAGAGTAAGGGAATTCTAACTTCTAGCTTCTATGCACGAGCAGAATGACAAGAGCCTTCAGAGGAAAATGTGAGGTGGCATTAGTGAAGTATTGATCTGACTAAATGTTACTATGAAATAAAACTTGATGAGTTGCTTACGATAGCTCACTAAACCAAACTAGGAGATTAGTATTTAAGTGAAAAGGGAACACATAAGAAGAATGTATACATTTCTTGTAAAAACTTCCAGGTCTGCTGAATAGGCAAATTATCTGTTGTGACACCAGTTAGGTACTGTTAATATAATTAAGACAAAATTGGAAATATATTTTGGAATCCATTCACTTAAAGGGAATTATTAATTTGTGCTTAGGAATGGCTTGCTTTGATTTGTTGGGAAGAAATTTTAATCAAGCTTTTCTATTTACTTTTTGCAAGAAACTTTTGTACCAACAAAAAAAAATCAAGAAAACTCACAAGTGTCTCTTTATTTTCTTTTTCACACTAGCTGTCATGTATGTAAGAAGATAATAAATAGGTATATTTATTGGTGGTCAGGTTATACACCTGAGCACAAATAGGCAACTCTGAAAGAATGACGCATTGTCTAGAAATTCTTGCTGGAACTAACAAATATGAAATCTTCTGTAAAGATTCTGCAAATGACACAAATAAGCTTCAGTAAGTAAAAAAAACTACCTCCAACATTCAGATTGGATCTATTCTTCCTTCTGAGGAGGTCAATAAACATCCACTGCTTTCAGAGCCCGAAGGAAACTATTTGCTCTAATGAAGAAGCAGAACTCTCCTCTCACACATGTGTACGTGTTTCACTAACCCACAGTTATGAGAAATCTTGGTTACTTGTGACCTCACAGAAGTCACTTGGTCTCCTGGCACCCAAGCTCCACAAATACCAAATGCAGACAGTGATACTCATCCTCGCATGTCACTACTACGAGGGGAGATGCGTAAGTAACTATGAGGCTTTTAGTTACTGCAGTGAATCAGGCCAAAAACACCAGGCTGTTATTCCCAGTTTCTGCTTTTTGGCTTTATTTCTCACTTGACAGATAGCAAAATATCAAACCCCAGCCTGCACAGTGATGCTAAGGTGTGTTGGGTGCCCTGGGCTCATCTCCTGCAGGGAACACCTGCACGTGCTCTATCTGCCAAGGGTGACAAGCAGAAGCACTGCACGAGTGCCGTCAGCTCCACGTGCCCCATCACTGTACGCAAACATGTGCCAGCTCCTCAGAGAGCCACTAACCCACTGATCAGCAGATTGCTACCCAAAATGAAAGGGTGACAGATTGTCACTAAAAGCAAAACAGGTTGATAGATCTAACTAACCCTGATAATATTCCTTCTAATTTGCTGAGTTTCACTAACAGATTTCCTTTACTTTTTTTTCCTGATGGTATCACACACGAAAAAACACATTTACATTTGTACACTCAAACTAATGAGATCACCTAAAGAGATCACCTCCAGGGAGAGCTTGGAGGAATCAGCTGAAGAGATCTGTGTCAGCTCGCAGGGTCTCAGGCCACAGCATGAGACACAGGGTAGCAGGCTGGGTAAACATCGCCTAGGAAATCTTTAGGTGCAGTTGATCCTGCTGAGGAGGTGGACAGATGGACTCTGGAGGTTATTTTCAGCTGTGTTTTCTAAGATTTTGGGAAATCTAGTGATAACATCCACTTCTCACTACCAGTGGATATTTGGGCTGTTAGGAGGGCAGTGAACAAGCCTAAAAGTGAAGATACTATCACTGGTGAATGATATGGCTACTGAAAATCCAATCTGTCCAATACAGCCTGTAACTCTAACTCTTCGTAGTGAACATTTTTATTTAATTTTAGCTACATTTTATTTTTAAAACTCAATTCACTCACAGTTAAGTAGCTTATATTCTAGGTTTGTGAATAACTCATCTGGTAAATGAGGGAGTGATGCTGGCAGCAAGAACCCACCTCCAATGTTTTGATTAGCTCTGCTTGGCTTCTATCACCAGTTGACTGAATGTATGATTGTGCACATTAAATAGGGTAATGCCTTTATGGTGACTTGGCAATTATTTAACCACTGCATTGTACCCCATACTCCATCTTTGCCAGATAAATAAAACTAATCCATCATTATCCACCCAAAGTAAGACAAAGTTATTATCACATACAGATAATTCATAGAAAGACATAGTAACACATTTTTATTATGCTTCGAGTTGAACTTGCAAACGCACATCCTGCTGTGGAAAGAACTCCACACAGACATTTTATGCTGGTTTTCAGGAGATATTGCTCTTCAAAAGTACTCAAAGTCTGTTGGATCTTTAGATATTCTGAGTCTCTAAATCAGGCCCCACTTACTGTGATATCAGTAAAGGAAAGGAGAGGATGAATTCTCTAAGTTTCCCTGCAAAGGGTGCAGAGCTATTCAGTCATTTGTAAAATGTCAGGGCTTTTTCCAAGCAGTGGATAGACTAGTTCCTCAAGATTGCGGATAGAGAGAGACAGACCACGACTTGTGGTATGTCACAACAATCAGAACATGACTTATAGTGCTCCTCTGTGCTGAAATAATGTACAAAAAAGAAAACATGGATAAAATGTAATATTTTTATGACATGTGCCAATTCACAGCAGGGGACAAGATGATCTTTAAAGGTCCCTTCCAACCCAAGCTATTCTGTGATTCTATGATTTCTGAGGTATCTTCACAATTTTTCTAAACTCCTTTGCAGATAAACCCTCGGCTTGAGCCTTGTAGGTGTGCTGGTTCTGGGAAACCAGGCACACAGGGATAGTGACACCGTGTCACTGAGGCACCTGCTTTGTATCTGAGATGCAGTACTCACCTCTGAGTGCTCTGATCACTAAATGAAGAGAGGAAGGAAGCCTCTCCAAAACCAGGAGATTAATTTGGTGTCTGGGGAGACTGGCAACTTAAATTTGATGAATAAGTAAGGTAGCGTGTTTGGTCCTGTCTCTCTCTTGTTTTCCTTCATGTTTGCTTGCATTCTCAGGCCATATTTAAAGCATTGGTTGAAATAACTTGGGGTTTCGTAGAGTGCTGGTTCAAATGCAGAAACTATTTTCTATGAGCTCTGTTGACTGTTCAGTCAGAACCGAGTGCTGAAAGGACTATTCATTCTCTACATCAGGTTAAACTTATCTGGTCCATCTTTCATCTGCCTATTGAGTTTATTAGGATTTCATAACTGAAAAAGAGTTTATTAAATTAATTTGATTAGAATTGGTAACAGATGTGTTTAAAACTTCCTTGCCCTTCCTTTTGAAACAGTCTGTCAAAATAAAAGAGATCAGTACTACAGAAATGAATCCATAACATTTTAATAATCTGTTAAAAGATAGTGTTCTTCAGAACACCTTTGGAGTAGCTATAGCACCTACTGCTACTCAATTGCTTCGTGTGGGTGGGCTCCCAGGCTGTGCATAGGCTTGTTGAAGACAAGCAGATGGTACCTGTGCTTTGCAATTCTCCTTGTGTGTATTCGCCTGCAGGATTGGCGCTGTGTCTCATGTCTTTGAGAAATGCAACTGTTCCAGGAAAGGTATATTTCCAGTTTATCACTGTTGCTTTAAAACTTCAGAATCTGGCAGCAATATGAAAAAAATATTTCACTCTTTGTCAGTTTTCATTTCAATGCTTTTTTGGAGATGTGGCAGCAATTTGCAATCAGACAGCTCAGTGCAGTTGGAAATATTTAATTTCCAGAAAGTGGAAGTTCGGGGCTCCTGTGGAGTCCTAAAGCCTGAAGCTAATATAAAGGCCCCAACCTTGCTTTCCTTTAAGTCATTGGCAAAATTCCCATTGACTTCAAGTGAAGCAGGACTGGCCCAGTTTCAAAGGAGGAGCATTATTAGGTTTAACATTTGAAAGCCACAAACATAAGGAGCAGACTTAATATTATTGTGATTGAGCATTTTATTTTCAAATGCATTTGACAGTATATTCAAACAAAGAAATGTGGCTTATCTTTTAAACTTTCAACTTGCTGGGTTGAGCAAAATGGGAGCTGCTTTCAATTAAATAATGCAATGAAAAGTATTGGGACAGTATTGCATTTGGCAGAAGAAAATACAGTATTTATCTCATTGTAATCCAGTCATTGGTTTATGGCTGCAGAGTCCTCAAGCAAATATCATAAATCCACATGCTATCCTTGTATGTTCTAGCAGATTTTGCATTTGGGTCTCAGAGTCAGCTGAAAGATGTGTTAAAACTCATGTAACCAGGCAGCTTCCTGTCAGCCACCCATCTGAGAAGACTCAGAAGTGCTAGTGGTTACAGTGAGGTTTTGGATGAAGCTACACACCAGAAATTGGTTCCAGATATGTCCACTACAGTGGAGGAGACCATGTGAAGTACAACTGATATTTCCCACAACAAACTAACCAAAACCACTTTGGAGGTTTCTGACACCACAGCTGTGAGAGAAATTGAGTTTTAGGGGCATGTATGTAAACCCCAGAGCTAAAAGTATTGCCAGGATGAAAGGCTGCTTTAACCAGCTCTGTCTGGCACCATCTACCTGAGTGATGGAGTTTCTTAGGCATTGTCCTACCTATTATATCCTGTGGGGGGTTGCCTACTCTTCAGCTGTGTGAGTGACAACACCTCATTGTGGACACTGCTAATGAAAGGGCAAAAAAGATGTGTGCCAGGTGCTCCTGAGGACAGTGAATTGGATCCAGTTTGGGTGTAGATACGGTTCATCAGGAGAGAGGAGGGGACTGCAGGCTTCCTGAGCTCTGCTTGAAGGCTCCTCTGGAGATTGTACTGCTATGAGGCTCAGGTGGAAACTCAAGAGGTGTGGGACTGCAGGCTGGGTCTATGGTGGCAATAAACAGCAATGACTTCATTTCAAGAAATATCTGGCTAGACCAGATATGCCTGGCTCTACAGCATCTTCATAAACAGGGATCTCAGAAGCAGTCTCTTCACCAAGCTGCCCTGTGGAGCCTCTGGTGTCTGCTTACCCAGTGTTTCTGGCTGTGATGGACTTGCCTGGGGTACAGATGGGCACAGAGTCCAGAGGACACCTCCCCCCCCCTACGCCATCGTGTTGGGATCTGGACATGAATGAGGATGGATATCATCAGGCTCTAACAAGAAAAAAATACTAATATTTGAACTGTGTTCTTCCTCTATGCCTTAGGTATTGATTAAGTTCTGTTTGCTCAGTTGTGTATACATATTTGTAAGACTCCCATGATGTTTGATTTCCTTCTGTATTATACAAATAAAGGGAACAGAGAAGATTTGAAGGCTGTCAAGAGTAGGGATGTTATATCCTAACTTCTCACAGCTAAGGGATTTCCAAGAACATACCATGAGAAGATTCCTAAGACGGCTTGTGAACTGCATGAGCAAAAGTGTGAGCAGGAATTTGTGCTACCAAGGGCTCCAGATTCCCTCTCTATCTGCTCTCGCAGACACAGAGGGTGAAGAGTGACTTCCCACTTTCAGAAGAACTGATCAAGGCACCTGATGCGTTACAGGTCTGCCAGGGGCTCCGGCAGTCATGGAGAGATACTTAACATTGGCCATGAGAAGACAAGAGCATGAAAAATTACTCAGGATTTGCTTGTTTGCTGTTAGGAAGAAGTAAAAAGAAAAATACTCATTTTATGATTGGCTGCTCAATAAACAAATTTACTGCAACATTCAAGCTTCCTACCACTTGCATGCTGAGTTCAAATTGACAGGATTAAGTGGCTAGTGATAGTACCAATAACTGAAAAAGTGTATGATTCATTAAAAAATGAACCCTAGTACACTGCCAGCTGAAAGAACCTGATTGTATTTACAATATGGGAGATGAATCTGTTCATCCACTTCTTTCTACTACAGTAATTGCAGATGTTGTGAGCACTGTACTGAAAGAAAATTATTCTGCTAATTTTTATACTGACAAGCCCATTCAAATAAATGATAACTGCAATTTACCATATATCCAGAATAACTCTTCTCTGCAGACTTCAACCTAGATCAGTGAGTCTTTCCTTAATCCATCTGATTTCATGTTTGTTTATCATAATACAGAGAGGACATGTACTGAATAAACAGGTTGGTTTAGAAAGTTAATAACTCCTGAGTTATTAGATGAGACTTTGTGCCTAAGCAAACACAGAGACATAAACAAGCTAACTAGTCATAGTCAGTTCTAGAAGGAATCACAACCGCATAACTCAGTTTATCCATGAAAGACAAAACTCCTGTAACAAGACATTTTCATTTCAGGGTGTGGTGACAAATAATTCTTTTTAAAATACATTTTAAAGGCTTGATCCTGTTCCACTGAATCGGGTGGTTTACCTGAATTTTCAGAGTCAGTCCATTGATGAAGTCTGAAAACAATTAATGCAGAATGTGTATTCCTGAATATTTCGCTATCTTGCACACTTTTACAATGTACATTCTGAAGTGTACCTACGGCTTCCTAGAAATATTCAGTGCCTGCAATAAGGGGAAAAAATCCTGGGAGGAGATGGATTAGTTTTTTCGGTTAAAAATGTATACTTTCTTGTTGATACAGGATGTAAGCGCTAAGTAATCTTTAACATTTTTCTTTGAGAAGATTACAGATCTTTCTCTAAAACACCAATTCTAAATGCTGTCTTGTTATCTACAGTTGATGGTCTTACCATTCCTTTTTATAGCAACATTTTTCAAACAGCTTTTGAGTCAGTGCCTCAGTCTAGTAGCCATTGTCTCTTTGAACACTCTTTATTCTGCCCAGTGCCTAAATTGCTGACTATCCCAGATCTAGAAGATGAATTACTGCAATGAACAATATTCAACCATCAAAATGGCTGCTGTCTTTGCAAGAAACTGCATTAAAGACTAGAAGTGGCCTAGCCTAGATATTCCCAGTATTAGCAATGCATTAAAGAAATGAGAAATGCATTTACCATTTAATATGTTAAAGATTCAAGAGCTGGTGGGATAAATGCATCAGAAACTACAGCGTGTAACTTCCTTGCTTCTCTTTATGTATTGTTTTTCATGAACTGTTGTTTACACTGCAATTTCCTGTCTCTATACAGAAGTTACCCCACCTCTGCTGGTAAATCTGGCTATTTTAATCTGTTTATGTGTTGATCCAGCAAAAATGTGCTTGGTACATCCTCTGGTGGCAACACTTGGAAACATCAGTTGGGTGTGCAAAGAACTGACTCTCCAGTTTCTGTCTTCGTGTATTAGAGCCACCTTTTCCCCACTTAGGCAGAGGAGACCCGGTGGGCAAGAGCATCCAGAAGGAGCCTCTGGGGAGCAGATGACCACCTCCATCCCATGCTGGGCTGCCCTGGGAGGGGCTACCAGCCACGGGGCTGTCCACTGCGTGAGTTCAGAGGGCTGATGGCACAATCACACCACAGCTCTCCATTTGCACCCCTCTGCACCATCCTGCCACCTCAAACTATTATGTTTTTATGGAACAGAAATAAAGTTGTGTAAGTCTTGGTTGTGGTTCATTTTCCCCAGAGTGCCCCTCACACCCAAGGAAACCACAGCAGCCCTCTGTGAAGCTCTGGCACTCAGGGCAGGCACAGGTCACAAAGCCCCACACCAGGGAGGGAGGTAATATAGATGAGAACATACTCCCAGCAACCTGTATTTAATGCAAACAGGACAAAGTAAGGATTATTGAAGCTGTTTTTCCACTAGGATGGATGATCCTGACTGAGCAGACGGTGACAGCCTGGCCATTGAGAAGCAGCACCATGAGGTCCTCTCACCTCTCCCTGCTTCTACCTGCCAGGCAGCCCAGCCACTGCTCCTCCTCACCGCTGGAAGCCAGCAAGCAGGATGGTGTCACTTACAGATTAATACTATGCTCAAGGAATGAAAAAAGATCTATGAAATAGGTGTGAAATGAAATTAATTTAAAATTGGCTAGCACATAATCATCTGAGGAACATGTGTAAATAGCTCCTTTTCTGATCAGGAGGTTTTCTGGTTTACCTAAATCAGTTACTTGCTTTTTTTTTTTTTACACTTTTAACTTCAGGAGATAAGCAACATACAAAATGTTTTACTGTACTACTTTCCACTCTACCAGCGAAGGGGGATTAGTTACTACTTAATCAGCTGCTTTCTTCTCAAGACACATTGACGAGGCCCATGAAATTAAGCCATGCAGATTTCTCGATTCCAGACAATGGATCGTGCTGAGGGCGAATTCCTGTCCTTAGGGGTAAGCCCCAGGAGGGAGACAGACAGGACAGGAAAGAGGGGCATCAGGAACCACCGGGAGGTGGGATCAGTAGCATCTGGTCATCACTTGCACCACAGTCTTCAGGTGGGATAGTGGCTTCTCTGTACCATAGTTTACAGGCTAAACAAAATGAAGAAAAGTGGCTGGTGCAGAAAATAGCAGAGGTGGACACCAGGCTTTCTTCAGAGAACTGTTGGCAGATGAGATCACAGCCTTGAGGTGGGTGACAGGCTCTTAGGAACAGGACAAATTTCTGGGTCTCTGCCTGAGGGCACTGCTAGGCCTGTCCCTGTCCCAGGGAGGTGCCTGATGCTGGGACAGGGGCTTCCCTAGTGCCCCTGGCTGCTCCTGGCTGAGGTGGTAGAACAGGACGGTCTGCCAGGCCCTGCCCTGCCACCCCAGGGAGCCCCCAGTCCTCATGGTGCCCTGCTGCACTACCATGTCCATACCCTGAAGGATCCAAAAGGGATGGGGGCAAGGTAGGGGGACATGGTCACTGAAGCTGAGTGTGGTTAGCGCAGGGGAAAATCTTTCTAAGGAGACAGGGAAGGCTTGCATGGAAAGCTCTCTAACTCAGGTTAAGACAAATACCCATCGGCTACCATTGCCTCAGTACTGGGATAGGACTAGACAGTGCAGCTCAACATCCCTGTGTTTTTACAGCAGCAACAGGCTCATGTATGGCAAGGAGAGACCTCCTCTGGGAGCAAATGCTCCTGTCAAGACTGCTTGAAGGTGCCCCATCGGACTTCACTCAAGTAGGGTCCGAAGGAGGGAGGATGAATCATTATTTTCTCTACACCTATACAACCCTCCTTCAGTGATCCAGGAAGGATCAAGCACTTTCATTAAGCCCTTCCAGCAGTGAAATTTCAGACCTCCAAAAGGCCCACCAGGGCCACTGGGGTGGCTCTGCCCTTCTCTCTCAAAGCAGAGGTGATCTGACCACAGGTACCATTGAGCCCATCCATTTCCAGCCATACCAGCAATCCCCTTTTCAAGAGACTGACTACATGGCTAGGCAGAACCAATGCCATTTTGTAGTAACTTGTTGTGAACAATCAATAAGTAGTGCCCACAACCCTAACATTTAATTACTTATTTGAGCATTGAACAAATATTTATTCAAACTACATTATTAGAAGGGCAAACTATTAGACACTCTGGGTATTAGAATGTCTTACTACGGCTCTGGCCGTAGTGCAAGTCTTGTGCAAGTCTGTAACAGACATGATAAGCAGATCATAAATAGCTTCCAGGCCATCTACTACTGCTCAGAGATAATTTGACTGAGGTACTATGTAAGAGGCAGGTTCTGAACAGAACCTGAAGAAGTGAAGCATTAAGACCATCCCTACTGATTCTTCAGTACCTGGAAAACAGGAACTAAAGAGATATTTCTTGTTTAAAAACACATGTCCTGGGTATCTGTGAGTCAGAAAAAGGGAACAGACCCATTCATCCTGCAGCTGGAGCTGAAGGTCTAACAGGAGTGAGAAAGAGTGGAAACTTATTTCTGTCAGGTGATGCCTGAATGTGCACAGAGGGAGACTATTTACTAGATGACAAAGGTGACTCAGTCACTTCTGGAGAAAAGTGTGACACTTTGGCCAAATCCAATTCTTATACCACCAGATCAAGGGTTCTTATGCACTGAAGTGAGTAGAAAGGGATAAACATTTTTCAAAAAAAATGCATAAACTCTTTTATATGTCATTAATCCCCCATTTTATCATTTTATGAAAAACTTTTAAAAGTAACAAGATCTTTGTCATTCCCAGTGCGTTCTCAAAGAGATCCCTGTCCCCCTGTTGGAAGTGGTCAGCACCCTTTTTTGTTGCTTTGCTTAAAACTCATCACCTGATTGAAGTGACAGGAAAGATTCTGGATTTGTTTTGATTGATTTGTGTCCTGTCTGTTTTCCTTCTTATCTTCTCACTCAACTGCCCCCCCCAGCTGTAAATAAATCTGCAGGTATACAGATGAGCAGGGACAACTTTTATCTTATAAATTCAGAGTTCAGTGTCAGTTCTGGCTTCCCCTTGGCAGGGCTGGAGGAGCTATTCCTTAGGTTGCTCTCTTTTGCAGTCTCCAGGGCCGGTGGTGCTCTCTTAGACTTCATGTCCATCTTGTCTGGCTGAGGCACAAGCCCTGGATGGGCCAAGCCTGCTAAGCCTTTGCAAGAGTGGTCTGCCTCCGGTGGCCAAATGCAGATCTCAGCTGGCAAGCAGCAGGCAATGGAGTTGCCCGGTGTGGCAACCATCAGCCATAGCTGCTGGGCCGAGAAGGGCCTTCCCTAGGCTACAGACACTGGCCAGATGTGGGAGGCAGCACTGGCAGCCCTCATCTCCCAGCCAGGTTGACACTAGCAGCTGCACCACTCGGCTTGTAGCATGGCGGTGGCAGAGAAGCCCTCTCACAGGCAGGTTGAGCACGGGCAGCCACTGATGCCTGCCTCTTCCTGATAAGACCAGTGCTTGCCTAAGCTCCCCTTTCTATTCTGGTGGTGGCTGTGGCTGCCAGCATCAGGGGAGCAGAGGGCTGCTGAGCCGAGCCAAGCAGCACACTCTCTCTGCCCCATCTCTGCTGGCAGAAGGGAACAGGCAGTACTGTCTGCTGGTGAGGTCAAATTGAGTGACTTCTCCTCTATCCATAGGAGAGCGCCCGCAACCCTGTCTCCTAGAAAGCAGTTTCCCAGAAGGGAAAGAGCAGCTGAGCTCTCTTGTACCATGCTCCAGGGGTGAGCTGCAACCAGCAACTGAAAGGTGGCCAGGAGCAATGTCCTAGGGCAAGTGCGTTTCACCAGCCTCTCCCTACAGTACAGTATGGATCAGTGTGCTGGGCTAAATATCCTCTGAAAGGAGGGGACTCAGGGACTGCCAAGACTCAGGTTGAGGATGGCTATTTCTAAGCTAAGAGGTTTGCCAAGGTGCAGGGTGAAAGACTGGCTCAAGGTACAAATCCCAGACACATGCTGCCTAAATGATATGTTGACTGTATCAGCCAAACAACATTGCGTTACTGCTTGCTTCACATATTTTCTATCGTGTGGCCTTGATATTAAGGAACAATGGGAGTTTATTGAACACAATGTAGATTAATGAAGGAAATTCTATTGTCTGGGTCGTTCAGGGATCAGGTCAAATTACCCAAAGGATTCTTTCTGGTCTTAATCTCAGGAAGTTTATTACTTTGCTGACATTGATGTTACTGAAGCTGTAGTTAGACAAGATGGTAAACCTGTTTTAAGATGCTTATTACAAGATCAAAAACCCTGTGGCCATATGACACAAAACACTAAAACAACTTCAGTCTGTCAGTTCAAATTTGTTCCAAATATTTTGAGTTCTTAGTACAACTTCAATCTGTCTTGACAGATCAGTTTTTAGCTCATTCTGCCCACTCTAATTTTATGCCGAATATACATCATCTGTTTACCCATAGTTGGGATAAAGTCTGGCATATATCCATACCCTGTACTCTGGCTAATTCTTCAGAAATATGCCTGTGCCTCATTCAGATCAGATTTGCACCACGGGATGATCCAAGAGCGCACAGATCTTACTCTGTGGAAGCACAGCCCGCGTGCGCCCCATTGACGGAAATGGTATATGACAGAAAGAATCTAGGAAGAAAGTAAGGAGTTTAAAAGCTGGAGGAAAGCTGATGAGCAAAGAAGAATGAGATCTGACTTTAAAAGAAAAAAAGATAAAAAAAGCACGTGAAACAAAAGATGTGAAAACCATGCACGAAACTGCATGTATTTCAAATACCATTACACATAGAACCAGTCGTAAAGCATTGAGAATCCGGATTAAAGGTAATTCAAGACAAGGCAGAAGGTCAATGCAAGATTCTTGACTTGATGAAGGAATTACTGGGTGAAAATCCATGGTCTATTTTATGAAGACCAGGCCAAATAGAGTGAACCTTTCTGCTTTAATGTTGGTTGATCATAAGTAATCGCAAGTCACTTTGGTGAAACAATCCGGATTGCACATATGGATTTGAATATATTTTTACTACAGCTCTGAATGTAAGGCTGTACAGCTGGAAACGAAGAGGAAGAATGTACCGATAAACTGGGAGGATTCTATCTGGAGGAGATGAAGAAAATCTCATTAAAATCTAATGAAAGACATTTTAAGAAACGAAGGAGATAAAAGATACCACATGATCTCATTAAATTAGTAATCGAAAAACTCTTGAGACCAGATTTAGGCTTGACATATATCTAACTCTTTTCCTTCCGCTAGCCAAACACCCTCCTGTTACAGGTGCATCTGCTTTGTTTTGGGTAACAACAGCTCTGTTGTTACCCTGCATGTAGACGTCCATCAGAGCTAAAATGTCAGCTGGAATTCATTGTTGGGAAGGAGATCATGTTTTGATTTTTTTCTCTCCTTCTTCTGGCTGCTAGGGAAAGGGACAGGCATAAGGAAAGTGAGGGGAACAGGGGTATTTCATCACTGGGTCTCTTGTTGCCTAATGAGCTTGCCAAAATTGAAGATATTTGGGTTCTTCTTTCTCAGAAATTGGTGGGAAAGCAGAATTATTAAAAAAAATTTAAAAGCAATCTCATCTATATGTAGCTAGGTGTCTTTCTATATGAAAAGATTACCAAAGTAATACCAGATTGCTCTTTTCTAACTGGCTAATGAGCAAGAGGAGGTGTGTATTTGAGATCACAAATTCTCTCCTGCTTAGATACAGTAATGTAACCACACATTATCACCCTCTTCATTTACAGGACAACTGCCAGATACTTTCTCAAAGAGCATTGCTCTTTTTTCTCTCTTTTTGAGAAAGAAAAACAATTATTTAACAAAACAAAGGTAGAATGCAGATTGGTCTAGAAAGGAGCTGGAGTCTAAATGAAAAGATAAATGTAACTGATATAACAAAAGTCCCATAGAGGATGAACTAAAACTGATTGAAAATTGAAATCTTGATAATTTAGGGTATTCTGATACAATTAAAATTTTGTTCTGGTTCAGAAAAATACTAGAAATGACAAAACAGGCACTTTCTTTCCTTGCAGGTGAAACAAAGACCCATCTTCCAAGGGCTTGACTGGCTCCTTGCTTTTGGGACCCCAAGATTATGCACACTGTAGGCTCTTCTCTCAAAACAAATCATACGCCCAAAATAATTTCAGGGGTTTTGTGAATTTAAAAAAAAGTTGTTACTGTGCAGAAAAGCCATGAACAACACAGTTTAGCTCTTGCATAAATGGACATGGGATTCTGCTCTAATTCAAAAGGAAGAGGCAATGACAACCTACTGGTTACACATCCACTTCTTAAAAACAGAAAAATGTCATCATCACTCAGTCCTTCAGCTTCACAAATTTGGCAGTCACTGTTATGGACAGTGAAAGAAAGTTTCTCCAGCTCGAAACTGCAAGACACTGATCGCATCTTCCTTCTCTGCATTTACTAAATGAAAAGGGTGTGAAATGAGCTTGTTAGCCTTTTAGTGATTAAAAAGAAAGTTAATTGTGATGGAACACTAACCACAATTATGGTAATCAACTCTAAAATGAGAATGAATCCTTAATATTAGATTCAATTTTGTTAACGAGAAACTGGATTTAAGATCTGTTACTTGATTAACTAACCAAGAGATGTAAAGAAGCAGGGAAAGCCTGAAAATAATTCACCACTCAAATCCTTTTGGGAAAGGGTAAATACTATAATATCAAGTAGCATACAAAAAGCAGCTGTGCTCTGCAGCCATGCGCTACTAAATGCATTTGGGAAAGAACCCACACCAGCAAAGGAAGACCAGGAGAAGCAAGAGGAGGTTGTATCTTGGAGCAAGAAAATATATGCAATGTGATACAGGTGTCAAGTGGCCTTGGAGGCAGGAGGCAGAGTTCAAATTTAAGGATTACAGAACACAGTAAATGACCATTAATCTGCCTCTATCATGATGCTCATCTGAGGTACTGCAGGTACTGCCTTTGCATAAACCAGTAATTTTCACCAATCTTCATGAACCTATCATAGAATCATTTGGTTGGAAAAGACCTTTAAGATCATCGAGTCCAACCGTACCTGTCCACTACTAAACCAGGTCACTAAGCAGCTTGTCCACCCATCTTTTAAATACCTCCAGAGATAGGGACTCGACCACGTCCCTGGGTACCCCATTCCAGTGTCTGATAACTCTTTCAGTGAAGAAATTTTTCCTAATGTCTAATCTAATCCTCCCCTGGCACAACTTGAGGCCATTCCCTCTTGTCCTATCGCATGTTACCTGGGAGAGGAGGCCGACCCCCACCTCTCTACAACCTCCTTTCAGGCAGCTGTAGAGGGCAATAAGGTCTCCCTTCAGCCTCCTCTTCTCCAGGCTAAACAACGCCAGTTCCTTCAGCTGCTCCTCGTAAGCCTTGTGCTCCAGACCCCTCACCAACTTTGTTGCTCTTCTCTGGACACGCTCCAGCAACTTAACTTCTTGTAATGAGGGGCCCAAAACTGAACACTTCACTTATGCCCAGACTGTGAACACCTCTAAGAGGGACCTCTGAAGCTGGCTGTATGAATTCACGCAATACTTGCTTTCCAGGTGGTGCCAAAGGCTTTAAAAGCAGATCATTTTTTTTCCCCATCCTGATCTTGTCATTTCAGCACAGTGAACACCAAGGAGGGACTGCCCATCATTGTACCTTGCGGAAAGCCAGTGAGAAAGTGCTTATGCCAAACAGATATGTAAACATCTGCCCATGGAGCACACACGTAGTCTGGGCTGCCCTATTGTTCAGGGAAGATGTGTGTGTTGCTCTAACATAATAAATGATTACTTTATTGCTATGAAGGAAGCCCTTGGGGACTGTACCTGGGCTCACAGTGCTTGTAGCTCTCAGCTTGGCATTTCCTAGCAGTACCGATAGCATTAAAATCAAACAGATGAGCTCTGTTTTGCAAGTAAGAAGCAGCAAAAAACAGTGGGCCTCCCTGAAGAGTTGGAGGCAAACCAGCGCCAGGACTGAGCGCTCCTCAAAGCCACCAGTGGCTCTGCTGCTGCTGCACTAAACACCACAAAGATCTCTGACGCAACTGCAGTGATGGCAGGAAAGCAATGCCCTGGGCCACAGGCGCACCGAGCATCTGCTGGGGCTGCAGGACCGATTTTGTAGCCACCCTTACTCCCAGGGACATCCCTACTTGTGGCTTGACTTGCCACTGTCTTTGTTGCAGGTTACTGCTGCTTCATGGCGCCACATGACCTGCTTAATTGGAATTTGTGACGACTCATGTAGTGGCAATTTGGATTTGATACCAGCGGTTTTTATTTGTGAATTTTATCTGAGTAGATGTGATCTTGACAAATGGCTTAATCTACAGGGTTTTTTTCCCTTTTTAATAGAAACTAGCCTTGATTTTCATACATGTGCCTTTTCTTGCAGAGTATCTCTTTGCCCGCAGATCCCTCCTTGAACAAGGGGCATGGGTCAGAAAAAAACAGATGCCAAATTATGATGCAGAGAGACACATACAGCGATATGAATTTTCTTTGTTTGCTTTTATTCTGGGGAACAAACCCTGCCCAAAGCTCTATAGTATGCAGACATCTAGTGGCTGGATAATATAGTGCAATTAAACATCTTTACAGGACACCTGTAAAAATTTTGCACAGTCACAACAACATCTGAAGGCCAGATACCTTGGGTCCTGTTGAAAACAGGTTCTTTGGCTCTGCAAGTCCTTTTTTCATTCATTATGGTCCTAGTCACGGGTATTTTGAGATGCTCTGGCCTCGTGTGTTTCTAGGATTTCATTTTAAACTGTGTGGAACTGGGGTGGTCAAAACATAAAATGCCAAGAAATCAGGAAGGTTCAAAATGCTGCAGCACATCTGCTAAATCACAGCCTATAATTTCACACTGAGACTCATGCACTTGATAATCATTACTGGCTTCCCTGCCAAGAGCACACAGCTCTCAGGGTTTTTTGTGTTTGTTTTTGATTTGTCTCTTGAGTAAACATCTCCTTATCTATGTGAATTACTACATGTTTCTAAGCCATGAATAAATCTTTCCGCTACCTTTGGTTCGCGATTTTTTTCTTCTTGCTCAGTCACACATACGATTATCCAAGTAAAGAGACCAAGCTTTTTCCTAATTATGATTCAAGATAATGAAATTCACTTCCAGCTGACCTATAGTGCATTAAAAAACCCTGGTATCTTCACAACATGAGCTTAAACACATATTTTCCAGAATTGTTTTATACTTGCTATTTAAAATACTGCTGACAGAGTGTATCATATGCAGTTGTATGTGTTTCACTGACTTACCATAGCCTTCATCTGTTTCATGCTCACCACCGTCAGATGTTTACATGGGAGGCACTTCAAAAAGCGCTGTTTGTAGTGTGTATTTGTATTAAAGCCTAAGGGATGCATGGAGTTTATGTCTATGTAAGATCAAGATGGTTTTGTCTCCATCTCAAGACACAAACATCGCCTTAAATAATAAGCACAAGAGTTGTATATGTGCTTGAAGCTCCAGCCTTCTCAAGTGCTTCGATTTTTAAAAAGAAACGGAGTTTGTGTTACGGCCTTATTTATTTATTGTCTTCTGGGGGTGGCGGGGTAACCCAACACAGGGAACATAGTGAACAGCCAGGGTTTTGGGTAAGGACTGGTCTGTGCTGCTCAAGGATGAGCAGCCAATTCCCTGCCACTGGTGGGACAGGGGCAGGAGAGCAGCAAACTCAGGAATGACTCGGGAACAAGGCTTGCTAGATGTGGCTTCTAACCACTGATTTGGGAACTGGCTGTGAGTCAGTCAGCTGGTTTTACCCAACCCAGTACGGAGCGCTTCCAACACAACTGAGTTGAGGCGGAAATAGAGAAGGAATATTTCCAACCACATCCCTGCTAGAGAAAAAGACATTTAAGGAACTTTCTTTATGCTGTTTTTGCTTCATACTATCTTTATGCTTGCTTTTTTTCTTTATTATTCAAGGCTTAAATGGGTCATTGTGTACTTTATAAGGCAAGTTATTTTCAAGTTTATCTAATATTCTCAGGCCCTATCTTCAGTTGTTTGCCTGATATCTGGGGAGGAGAAGGGCCTCTCTGGATCCGCGTGGGGTCAGGCTCTGGGGAAGACCAAGCAGAAATGCTGAGCTGCCATTGCCTCTGCACACTAGTGAGAAGGATGTGAAGATACTGGACAGAAGGGTCACAAAAAATGACCCAGCAATGAAAAACCCACCTTGCAATGGCAGTCATCATCTCAGCAATTTTATCAGAGAGAAGACTGAAGAGGTGACCTGACTACCGGGACAATGCTGGGTTTTCAACCTTGCAGATAAGGTCATAGCAAGCTCTCCTGGACAAGGATCAGATGTGTTGCAGGGGAATCTGAAGAGTCTCTCTATAAAATGGCTGACTGCTGAGTCTTTTTCTTATTCCTGGCATCATATGGATAGTCAGTCTATGATCAGAGAGAAATATCCCTCAGGTGATATGGGGAAGAAGGCATTTGCAAAGTGAGTGCAAAGATAAGTTCATTAATACATCTGAAACATTCAAATGAATACTGTAAGAGAGAAAGCCCCATGAGAAAATGAATGATTATGTCTTCAGAGCAAGTCTTGAACAGCATTCGGTATAAAGGACCTGGGACTGAAAAATGAATAATGGGGGGAAAGAGAAGGGAATGGGACACATGTTCACTAAGCAAAGGGAAAAATTTCAAATCATACAAATACCAGCAGTATATGTACAGTGCTGGTGAACTGATGCTAGGCACACAGTCTTCATACTGGAATTTCTTAGCTTTAATTAGAAGTTCTAAAGCTATTTTTAAATTGTACTTGTTTTAAAAATAGTTTTTCTATGTATAGCATTCTAAAGATATGAATATACACACAGATGTGTGCTTACAAGGACAGTTACGGTTTCATAAACGTGCACATAAACATTTCCAAACACATCATGCATGGTCCAGCCTCAGGAGATGCTGTGGCTGGTTCTCCAGCTCCCTGACATTTCAACATGCAGCGCTGCTGTGTGAAGGAAGAACATATCTCAAAGTTTGACTCCATGGCTGATGATGCCACCGTGAAACCCATCCAAGGAGGAAAAGGCAGGCCAAAATTTGTCCTCTTTCCAGAGTCCTCAACCCTAAGGCAAGGTTTTCCCCTTTTCCTCTGCAGCCATCATTCACCATGGGGTTCCCCCATTTCCATGGGGAAGGAAGCTTCTTTTCATTCTCACTGGAGTTGATGTGACAACCACAAAAGGATTAATTTGCAGAAGGCCATGACTGCACCACTGCTGTGCCTACCAGTCAAACTCAATGAAGGCGAGTCTGAGCATATGGCAGCTGCACCCTGGCAGGTTCGGGAGAACACTGGTGTGTATGACTTCTTGGGAAGCTGCCTGTTGCTTGTTGCTTCTGCAGTCTCAGCAAAATTCAGCTGAAATTTCTCAGTAAAGTTTTTTCCTTTATGTTGCCCTGTCGTTAAGCACTTTTAACTCTTCAGCAACAGTAGCCTTCAGTTACCTGCTGGGATGCAGGAACACCGATGAATCAACCTTTAGGAGACAGACAGGGATGCTAACCAGGGACCACTCTTCTTAGAGTCAGTGTCCTAGTTCATGCCTGTTTCTGTGCACAGCCACCACACCATGCTTGCCACTGTAACATCTGGGGTCAAGCCTATCCTTTAACCCACACCAATTTACGCCTGCTCACCTCACAGGTGTATTTTGGCAACAGACCCGATACTCGTTATTGCTCCACCTATGCCCTGATTTTCATGCAAAGGAAACATGGGAGCTAGGGCTGAAGGCAGCCGTAGGGACCCATGGTGCTCTCTGAGAGACTCCTCTGATCTGAACTGGCAGGAGCCCGGGATCACAGCCCAGGGTGCAAAGCGTATCGCACTATAGCCTGGAGTCAAGCTAAGAGCTTAAAGCCTCTGAGTTTTCCTGGGAGCTCCAGAAAGCTAAAAAGGAACCCAAAGAACACGTCACCTGCAGCAGGAAGGTCATCGACAGCAGATGTCCTGCCCCAACTCACCTGCCTTCTCCCCAAGCGCTGGACTGCTTCATTCCCAGTACCTTCCTAGAGTTTACCAGAGGACCACAGAGTCAGCTTTTGCCTCATGAGGCACATAGCTGGTTTTAAGTATTATGTCATTAATTTCTTGATCAACAAGTGTGTAACTGCTCAACATCTCTTGGAAACTAGAATTCACGTTTCTAATAAATCTTTAAAATTATGTGGAACATCACACACATTAATACTTACCTTTAAAAATACTTCCAGGGCAGATAGCAATCTGATTCAGAAGAATTTCAGCAGCTGTAGGCTTGAAGAGGAAATTATTAATTTAGGGCCTTACACTACCCTCAGAACACCTTTATCAGTTTTTATGATTTCTTAAAAATGTAATACAAAGGCAGGCATATGGAACTCTAACTGGAGAGCAGCAGAGCCTTGCCACACTCAATAAAACCTCTCATGGGGGCAGTGTAACTGAATACACAGAGTGCCCTGCCCGCAAATTCCTCCCTGTGGATTCCTACCAAAACCAGAAAGACTAATTTAAGTTTTCCCAACACAAAACGAATGTGGGTTGACCAATCTGTAATTAGAATGGGTGTGTTTTGTGAATGAATTTGTTGTTATAATTAGATCTGGTTCTAAAGACAAAATACAGTTACAAGCATTTTTACCAGTGGGGTTTTTTTTCTATTTCAAAGCCAAGCCTAGAAAAAAAGTCTGACAAATGTTGAGAGACATTTTCTAACCCCAGTTCCTCAATAGTAGTATTTATACGACTAGAAGTTCACTGCACGAGGCAATGCAGGAAAGAACAGCAAACACAGGAAGGGAGCAGAGGAAAGGGAAATAATGGACTTCAATTTTTTGGTGGAGACATTACATCATTTGCTTTGCAATGTATCTGTATTTCACAGCCAGAATAATATCAGCCAGCTCCAAGATAAGGAACACATTTATTTAGAGAATAAATCGAGTTCAGATTTCATCTTAATGTCAATATTTGCCGTATTAATACTACAGTTCCTCTCAGTTAATACTCAGCAGTTAACAATATGTTGTGTGCAAAGGGAAAAGATCTTCCGAATGAGCTGTGCATATAACCTGGGAATTGCCAGGTTCGGAAGATGGTGCACTCTGCTTTTGGAGGGTTCATTGCTGGGTACAAGGAGATAGGAATAGGTCTTCAACTGGCAGAAACCAGTTGACTTCCACCACACAGGGCTTTGTTTGGGGGGGGAAGTTTCAAGACTTTTAGTACCAAACTTGACAACTAGGACAAATTATCAACCCTCTGTCAAAAACTGCGGGCAGTCCAGCCTAGCCATTGCAGCAGACTTTGCACAGAGACTCCTCCCTGCCCTATGGCAAGACGTGGACTGGTGGGAGGCCGGGCTCTGGTGACCAGCATGCTGGGGTTGGGCTCTGGCTGCAGCTGCTTGGGAGTCATTGCTGAAGGTAGAGGGGCAACAGCCAGCGAAGCTGCTACATGGACATTATGGAAGCGCTGGGGACATTGTAGATGCAATGCATGGGTTTGGCCAGTACTGAAATCTTGAACCCCTTGGTTAGATAATGGGGTTACACTTCATCACATTTGGGCAGAAGGTAGAGGGGGACTTCCTTAAACATAACCCTAAGAAATACAAGTTTCTGTAGGCCCAAGGAGCAATTTGCCAATTGCTACTCTGCTAAGCCCAAAATAAACAGATGACTTCATGGTGGGCTGCTTGCTGTACATTTTCTACACATTTATTGCAGTGCATGCTGTTGAGGGCAGCTGTGTGTCTCTCGAAAGGAAGCACAGGTTTCTGCAGTACTCACCATTATGAAGGCATGAAGTAGTCAGCAGTATCCACCCACCCCTCACCCCCAGCTCACGTGTGGTGTGGGGGTTTGTCCTATGGTTTCAGCTGGCCCCGATACACACGTAAAAGACTCGGAGAATTTGTAACTCATTATTCAGTGGCAGCTCTCCCCCATAGCCCTCAAAGAGGTGGATGAAGCATGCCTTCTGATGTTGCATTTACCACTGCCTGGTGATGACTTCGTGACCGATGACTCGCCGATCTGCTCCAAGGGAGTAACCTTCCCTTGGTGAACCCTCGGTTTGCATCTCCATCGTGCCCCTGCCTGGAGCTTGGCATCTGTGCACCCGGTGTTCTTCCACTCACATCAGCCTCTGCATAAACCTGCCCACCTCACACCAGTAAAGTGGACCTCCCCGATAGCTGTGCTGATCAAAGCTACCGCCCACCATGTTACTGCCTCTCTCCTTCAGATCTTGGCGCTTGGCAGGAATCAGAAGCTCTGACTAGCTGGCTTAGACTACCGTTCCCTTATCTGTTCTGTCAGATGTGTCACGTGTGACCCAGCGTGGCAATCGCCATGCTGTGCAGTGAGCTCAGGACCCACAGAGCAGGTCCCAGACCACCATCCTCAGCCATGTACTGAAACAAACAGAACTGTCATAATTCACAGGAGAACAAAGGCTGATCATTTTCTGCCTGAATTGAACATTTCTTTGAAAAGTTCCATGACTGACCAAGTAGAAAATAATCCAGATGATCCTGTTTATTGTTACATCGGTTAATTTTCCTTATTTCAAAATTGTCCTTTATTTCAGTAAGGTTCCTAGTAATGCAAAAGTCATTCAGCTTTATTCAGAATAACCATGGTAAGTGCATAGGTTTAGCACAGAAGCATTCCCTTCTGCCCAAAAATTAATTCTGAATCTGTGTAATACTCTCTGTGAACAAATGATGTTTTTCTTAGCTTTATAGAATGCACCTCCCCTCTACAGAAAAGATGGTTACTGACAGCACAAGAGACGATACAGAATAAAATTAAATCTAACATTCAGAACAATAATGAGTATTTCTACGTAATAACATTCATACCAAGCTTAAAATTAGTACTATTTGGATCACAGACCACTATTGAATGCTATGGCAAATAAATTACCTAAGCAATGGTAATTACCATTTAAAAATAGTTAACAGTGTGAATTGGAAGATTTAATGTGTTTTCTTCTTTTAATGTACAGCCCCATTCCCAGAATTTCACTGGACCGTGCGGACACACCAACTGTCAAAGCTGTCTATCAAGGCTGAATTAGATGAAGACAAACAATACAGGCTTTGTGGTTCAACTGAAGCAGCAGCTTCAAAAGTTTCCATTTCTCATCCAAGGGCACTGTGGGAGCATTGTCTTCCCCCTCTCTGAAAAGAGAATGGAACAATTATGTTACTGAAATTCCTCCACAGTGGGTCTGAAAGACTGTTTATGTCCAGCCAGGGAGACAGGGAAAACTAAAAGCAGGGGTTTCATGGCAGCAGGTGGGGGCAGTTTCAGGGTATATACTTCAGTGACATAATGGTACTGATTCTTCTCTTTTAGGGGAAAGCCAGTGCTGGGAGATTTACTAGCAATGGAGGAAATGGCAGTAAAAAAAGCAAAGTTTAATGCAGTGGTAAAATTATTAACTTGAAACAGAGCTTTACAATTGGCTTTCTGAATCAATCAGGTAATTGATTCTAATGTGGAGAGCATGGTGGCAAACTAGAAAAGAAAATATACTAGTCACAGAGAATTCTTTACCTTTTACCATTTTAGGGGCCCTACCAAGTGAAGTGCTGAGTACGCAGCTCTCACGGGAGTCAGGTGGGCTCAGGAGATAGAAAGCAATCACCCAATTTGTCCCTTCTAGTAGCAGGAATATTCTTATTCATTCACCCAATTTGTTCCTCCTAATAGCAGTAATATTCTTATTCATTAGCAGCAGAGAAAAATCAATACTTTCACGCAAACATATATGCATGCGCTTCAGCATAACCTTAGGAAATCAGCTGCTCAGGTTGTCCCAGTGCTCTCAGTTCAGAAGCAGTAGGTATGAGAGTGCCGAATAATTTCATTCTGTTGTACTAATAATCTCATTTTTTCCTGAGGTTATTTTAGTGCCAACTATAACTCAGTATGTACACACAAAAAATCCTAAGTGCTTGGGTGTAAATGGTCACCTGGGGCTACAATTGCTTGCAGGGTCAAGACGTCTCTAGAGAGTTCCCACTCTTTTTCTTAAAAAGGAAAGGACTGTAGAGTCTGTCAGTCACTGACAGTGCCATTAAGAAGTCAGTCTCTACCCATGAGACAATCTGTGCCACGATTTCCATGTGCTCCCTGGTTATCATCCAATAACCCCAAAAGTCATGGTGTCTGGCAGCAGGACCATTTGATGGTCAACTTGAAGAACTTTCTACCAGCTGCCTTCTGAGGGAGGCTGTGAGGTCTTCACGGAGCAGCTGGTTTTAGTCACAGAGCAGCTGTTTTTGGCCTTGTTACACTTTATGTAATTGTACAGAGGATTCCCAGTTCTTCCTGGGGTTTGGTATAAAGGTGTAACATAAAAAAACCCCATGCAATAATAACAAGTTATTCTCCAACTCTGGAAAAACTCTTGGCATGTTTTTCAGTGGGCTATGGATATGAGGATGCAGGGACCAACCCCCTCCCTGAAGTGAATGGAAAGGTTCCTCTTGCATGGACAGAAGATACTGCATCAGGGAATTAGACTGAAAAATCTGAGCAAGTAAGCTTGAAAGGAACCCAAAACTTTGTGTTCCTAAGGTTCCATGTAGGCAAACTAAAGCTGTGACACACTGACACTTTCTCAATCTCAATTAGTGCTAAACTAATTAACAAAACTGGTTTATACACTGCAGTGAGTAGTATCTCTCTTCTTTCTTGCATAATCCCTAGCGTGATGTAAGGGTGATTGAGTATCTAATTACTCCTTAATTGAATGCACATTTTGTACATTTTTCACTAGTTCAAGCTTAATGCTTTTGGTCCAAAAATCAAAGTCAGTGAAATTAAGTTAAACTGTGATTTGGCAGCTATTGTATTAATGGATTACTTCTGGAAAGGAGCCTAATTACGAGCCAGTCTGAAGGTTTCAGTTGTTTTTGTTACAGAAATACTTAACATAATGTCTGACAAAGACTGATTGTATATATTGGTAGCATTGCTATTCATGTTTACCTTTTATTCTTGTTTAGGAGTGATTTTTCTACCATGCTAAATTAATAGCACTGTTCCATAATATATGTGGTCAAGTAACACACTATTCAGGCTAGAGTTTCACGTAGATACAAAGATACCTGCTTCTCTTACCCTTCTGAAAAGTTTTTGGAAATACAGTATTTGAGCTAAAATTGTACAAATGGGCATGTGTATTACAATCAGAAAATTGCCTAGATACCTTCCTTGTTTATATTTCTGCCTCTGAAATTTCCTTTGCTCGGGTTGAATCCTAGAGAGAGAGAGAGTCCAACTGCTTCTGGTGGAGTCCTCTACAGATCAGGCAACCATCCCCAAAGAAAAGCTCTCAGGATCAGTGCCATAAACTGTAAATACCTGGGAAATCTGAGAGCTATTATCCCAATACCGATGGATTAAAAAAAAGAAATATTAACACAGTCAATCAAAATTCAGAAATCATCCTCAAGAAGTAAAAAAAAAATAGTTTCCAACAATATTTATTTCTAATTCTTTCACAAAATAACTCTATGTACTTCGATTCCTCACAGAGAATAAATTTTCTTGTACAGAACTGGGATAAATGCAAGACTGTAACTTTATCTCAGAAACAAGGAGCAGCAGCAGGAGGAAAGATAGGGCCAAGCTAGTATATTTTTAAGAACCAAAGGTCCCAATGTTCCCATAGTAATAGGCAGAACATATTTAAAAGAGAAGATATAAGAAAACTTCAGTGAAAAGGATTATTTTTCAAAGTCTTTCAAAAGTGTTAGAAAGTGCAAATAAATGGACTATGGAGAAATGAAACAGGATGGACACAATAATATGCCTTTCCATCTGATAGGGAGGAAATAAGATACCCCACTGCAGCAGCCTTAGGTCAAGATGACCACATAAGATCAAAAACTTTCTTCTGCTACTTAAAAGTAGTCAATCTGCTTTCTGGAGAGCTTTTCCACCTCTTCTGTCTTACCATATTCCTTACCATTCTTGTCTCACACAATGTCTCTATTTTTTTCCTTATAGAAGCATCTTGCCTTCTCCTCCTTAACACTAGGTTAAACCCAAAAATTTAAGATTTAAAAAAAAACAAAGGCAAAAACCACTTTAACACTGACTACACATTACCATTATCCTATACCTTCCTAAAAACAGTACCTGAAAGTATGGTCAGGCATGGATTCAGAGTGTCTCAGAAAAGAGAACTGACTACCTTATGAATCCTTACCTTTGCATTCCTTTCACGAAAGGGTCACAATTTATTGAGTCTACATGTAGTTCTGTGGGCATTTAGCATGTGGCTAACTAAAGTGTACCTTTATTCCTCTTGAGCTCCAAGGATGCATAAAAATCTTTTAAAAATTATAGTAAGCTTTGCTTTGTAGCACTGCTCTGTCATAAACTGTGGTGTTACTCATAAAATGTTGCTAACAACAGTCACTGCTGACATCCTCTTCCTTGAGTGACAGTTATCAGTTGCAAAAACATTTTCAGTAACTCAAGTAGCTTGGTGGGTATTGTTTGCTATTTATTTTCAAAACGCTGCTGTCTGCTTAGCAAGAGTTTGTTTGCATACTTTCATTGCATTGTTTTCATCCATATGAAATAATTAGAATTACAAATTCCAGTAAGAGTAAGGACTTGTGACTACCTGGATCTTCAGTTTCAATGGAGTAATAATGTTCTGCTCAAAACTCCCTGTGTGATATCATCCAGGTAAAACACAGTGCACCCCCACTGCCTAACGTGTAACACTGCTGAAGGGGGAATGCATATTGTAGGCTTTCTTCTCCATCTGTGGTCAGACACAGGTAGTTCTATGTCCTAATCTCCTTGACATTTCAGAGCTGTTACATTACTGTATTTCACGCGTACTAATCTGGAGTCTCTATATTTTAAAAAACAGGTGTAGTTTTATCAAAGATGATTTAAGCTTCCTACCATTTTGCATCCCCACTAATTTGCAGCATTTTCCCCGTAAGTGAATATAACATGGCAGGGTTTCAGTGTGTATTCAGACCCTAGCTTTTCTGTTCAAATTGCCAATAAACATGCTGGGAGGGTGGTTTTTGAGCAACCTGAAAAGGCATCATCTTTCAGCCATTCCTGAAGCTCTTGGTCTCCTGAATGCTCCAAAAGTTTTGGAATGTTGCTGGTAGGTCTCCAGTTATGGTGCGTGGCTCACAAAGGCGTTTGGCCCTGTGTCCTGTAGTCACACACTCAAATGTAAGCACATTCTCAAGTACTCTGAAGTGGCAGCAGAGTGTTGGGCACTATACATAAGCTCTTAAAAACAGGAGAACAATAGTCAGTTTTGTTGATAACATGAAGCTGAGTTTCTTTCAAAGTCTGAAACTTAACAATTAAACCAACCACCTTTCAGGCACAAAACCTAAACTCATGGAGAGAAACAATGACCGATCAAAAACCACTTGCTGAGAAGCAGCATAAACACTTATATTTCATCAAAACCAGGAAACCATTGTTTGTATTGCTAAAGAACTAGTGTTGATAATCTTGGGGGTTTTTTAACCAGGAAAAAGAGAAGAATGGTCACAGTAGCCTAATGATGCATGGCTGCTGAAAGCTCACCCCAGCTCTGGATCTACACAACAGGAAAGCATAAAACCCCCAAGTGCTGGAACTTCCACAGAGCAACTTGTTTCTGAACTACAGGAACTACAGAGGCTAGTAGTAAACTGAGAGTAAAGACATATTGATTGGTAGTGTAAACCTCCATTCAAATGCAAGGTTTACTGAGATCTGCTTAGGCAAAGAAATATAGCCCATAGCATCCTGCCACTCTTACCTCCATTTCTCAAAGGCAAGGCACAGCTCCATAGCTCACTCTGTATTTGAATGTCCCTTCATATTCTGTCATCTACTGTTACCATACAATGTGCAAGGCTGCAAAGAGGGGAGTGCACCACCATCTCTTTAGTACTAGCTCATTCCCACTGGCAACACCGATCCCCTGTTCAATGTCCTATGAAAAGGGCAGCATAGTTTTTCTGCCACAAGAGAAGCTCAGCAGCTTCAAAAGGAAGCAATTTGCACTATCCACTCAGTAAATGCACCAGATACAGTCACCACATTGCCCTCTCTCCCTACCGTGAAACTAAAGCTGTACCAATTTCTGCTTGTCTGCTCAGACCTCTCAATATCATGCAGACAGTCTCTGCAGTACCAGGCATGCAGCCTCTGTTCTTTCCACCCTAAATTACTTCTTTGTGTTCCTCAGGCCTAGCACAACCTTGATATTTTAATGATGTCATTTATTTTTTTTCCTCTAGTCTTGAATGTACAACTAGGAAAATGGTAATGATATTAAGAATGGTTTTTAATCCAAATTAATTTCTGCTATCATAATTTACAGGACATCAATGGATAAACTTGCAGCTACTGACAATCTGAGGTCTACCAAAGATGTATGTATATGCATGAATGGGTACATGCAGTTGTGTACATAAAAACTGGTGCTTTTTCAGGAGTTTCTGAATCAGTCACCAAAAAAATGTTCAGAACTGGAATAATGTAGATAGGTAAATGGAGTAGGTATATCATCACTCTCGGATGACAATTCTTCATTTACAAATACAAAATAAATTAAGTTGTGTCTGGGATGTGCACTTTTAAGACAAAACATTCTTTAGTTTATTGGTTACACTCAATGGAAAGTAAATTAAAGCCTACCACTTTCAAAAGAAAATATTCTTTCAATGTAACTTCAGCAAGTTATTTCTTAGAACAAAGTCTTACTGTTGTCTATTAAAAGAACCTCATCAATTTCAATGACTTCTGTACTAGGCACCTATTTGACCTCCTCTTAGTAAATGGGAGTAATGCCATTTAACTATCCTACACATGGAATCATGCTTATAGAACCTGATTTATAAAGGGTTGAAGGCATGTAGGCATGCCACACTGAATTCAGTATTATTATCAATTCAAGCTGATATCCAAGTGTTTGAAATCAGACATCTTGCTCATCGCAGATAAAGCTGTTCCACTGATGTAATAGAAGAGAAAGGCAGGTCTATCAAATCAGTTACATGTAAAGCAACAAGGATCAAAGACAGGGTAATAAATCCATCGGAAGCCACAAATGATCCTGTCTTCAGTGAAGAATGCACTGCTAAAAAAGTACTTTTCCATGAGGCAAGATGGCAAGTACCAAAATCAAATAGCCTGCTGGTATACTCACAATTCATGTGTTTAAAAACAGTGAGTCAGGACTCAAATTGCCAAAAACTTTCCACAAAATGTTTTTTCTTATTTGATTTCTAGGAGTGGTAGCATTTGATGTCTCCATTGTTAAGCTTGGCTGTATAACAATAAGAATTACAAAACTTTTTCCAAGATCACCTGAGATTATCAGGAAATACCCTGGTGCCCATAGCAAGGGCTATGAGTCAAGTATGAAGTATCAAAAAAACTAGTGGTAACACTGAGGAAGTCACAATGTTATCCTTTCTCTCTTTTCTTTCAGAAAAGGATCTGGGCTTCCTGGTAAACAGCAAGTTTTACTCGAGCCAGTAATGCACCCATGCAACAACAAAGAAGGCCAACAGCCTCCTGGGCTGCACTAGGAAGAGCATTGCCAGTAGGTGGAGGGAGAGGATCATCACTTCTACTCATCACTGGTGAAAATTCTGGAGTTTTGGGTCCAGTTCTTGGTTCCCCAATTCAAAAGAAACATGGACATACTGGAGTGAGTCCAGCAACAGGCCACAAAGATGATTAGGGAATTGGAGCACATGTCATAGAAGGATAGGCTGAGAAAGCTGGACCAGTTAGCCTCAAGAAGAGAGGTTTCAAGAGGGATCTTATCAATGTTTATAAATACTTTATGAGAAGAAGTATAGAAGATGGTACCAGACTCTTCAGTGGTGTCGAGTGAAAGAAGAGGCAATGGGTACAAACTGAAATACAGGAAATTTCATTTACAATGAAGAAGAAACTTCTTCCCTGCAAGGGTGGTCAAACACAGGTACAGATTGCTCAAAGAGGCTGTGGAGTCTTCATTCTTAATGATATTCACAACCCAGCTGGATGTGACCCTGAGCAACCCGCTGTAGTTAATGCTGCTTTGAGCAGGGGACTGGGCTAGCAGATCTCCAGAGGCACCTTCCAACCACAGCTATTCTATGATTCTATTGTTCTTCACTCTCTAAAAATTAATTCAATTTTTTCACCTTCCATGTCTGAAAGCAAATCTGTACTGAGCTTTCCCTCCACACTCCCTAACACCTGGCTGGTTCTATCACTACTGGATATAACTTTAAAGAGGTTAGAAATAAGGGAAAAAAAAGGCTTTTTTGAAAGAAACATATGTGAAAACTTTGGCAACTGAAGGAGAGAAAGGATGTAAAGGCTGTTCTCTAAGGGATGTATTTAAAAAACGCCCGCATAACAGAATCCAAAGACTCATTAACCCCAGGCTATAGGAGAGAGATTTATTTTTAGCAAGAAAGCAGAGTCAAAAGAGGCTAATTAGACAGCAATAAACTTATTCTGAAGCCCAATGGGTTAATTGATTCATGAGAGCCATGAACCTACAAAGTTCTACTTGTTTTTTAACTCCCGAAGGCTCCTTTTAGAGCCTAGCCCAACTTTGTTCTAGAACTGGAAGGGGGTATTTTGAGATGTGGGCTTTCCCATGATAGAGGAACATCTAAAAAAAAAAAAAAATCAGTTCTTTACCTGACATTACACACCATGATATATCGTGTTTGTGTCATCTCTGCCTTCAGTTTGACAAACTACCACAAATTGCATCAAAGCTCAACCTATGCCACTTGATCTTAAGCCACAAAGTGTTCAGTTCTGTCAACGTTTTAATTGAGGTTAAAGAGCAGAAGTCCCGAAGATCTGTGAGCATTGCATGTATACAGCCTGAATTCTGATTCAGTCAAAACTAATTAGACCTTTCAAGCAACTTCTTTCTACACCTGTATGCAGCACTTATGGAAACATTTGTCTTCTCCTTTCCTTGACAGAGTGACAAGGTCATGGAAAACTAATGTTCCTCAAGGTTCTTCAAGTGGCTGCACCACACTGGCTTGGAATAAAAGAAAATATTGAAAACTCCACTGACAGGAGTTCCAACAGCCTTGACAGAGGGGCATCATATCAGAAAAGAAGTCCACCAGTGTGTTTGTAATTGTAATATTCAAGACATATCAGAACTTTAAAATAAAAGGTAATCTATTTGAAAAGACGAAATGCTCCCTCTTGGATCACTATGTAGATGCCACCCTGCAAACTATTATGTCCCCATCTGCTACTGAGTCTTCACAGCAATATTCAGCCAATGTCAGTAGTCCCAGCTTAAGGACCATTACCCATTCCTATGAATGAGGGAATGTGTCTTCTCTGAGGATGTCTGAGATCTGTGTGAGCTACTGTTCCTCAACACCTTCCTTCTGGAGAGAACTGTGTGAGGAGATCACTACAAAGTAGGTAGGATTGTTTTCTTCCCTTTCTCCCTCTTTGCATAGAATAAAGGTGATCAAAGCCACACAATTTCTTTTTACACTTCGTGTATCTAGTTTCAAGCTCCTCAGAGACAAACTCAATAGCAAGAATATATTGTGAACCCTTGATTGGTTCAGCACTGCTTGGACTGATGCCTCCAAACTAAAAAGACCTGGCCAAATGAATTTCTGACAAATAATTCAATCAGGTGTAGAGAGCTAAGCGCCATTTCTTCTGTGGGCTACACAATGCCAGGAGTCACAGTGTTTTCTCAGTGCTGGAGAGTCCATAATTAGCATAGCCCTACAGTGAGGACTATCATTTTACATTAAAAATTCCATCATTTGGGAATTAAAACTGCAGATTATTTTGTGAAGCATGGCCAAGATAAATCTTATTATATAAACCAAATCTTTATAAGTATTGACAAATGTAATAAAATTTCAAACATGAAAGCAAAAGGGAATTTTTTTACATTTTAATTCCAGCATTGTAAAGGAAACTCTTTCATGCTTAAAATTCAAACTCAGCATGTCAAGTAATTTCACTGTTACAGACTTGAATTACCTGCACTGGCCTCAGGGCATTATTCACTCTCTGAGAAAAATTGTACTTTAATATTGCTATGATATTCCCAAGTAATTTTTATGAAGAAGTCGGGATGAATTTGAAGCATCCATTTCAAGATTCAAGTGATGACATTTGGTGACTGCAGAGACCAATGCAATTGAGAATAGGGCTTAGGGATGTGCCCAAAATTAAATATGGCAATGAGAAAACAATATTAATATAAGGACCAATGTTTTGCTTTCTTTGCTTAACTTCTGGGATGCAGATATTAAATAGGGTTATAAAATACAAATAAAATCTTACTTCAAAAATGTTTAGATGCATACACTATATTGAATGCTTGTGCTATATGGAAAGACCATGAAATTGTTGGCCACTATCCCAGCCCATTTAATAATTTCTGTCACATGCAGGAGGAAAGATAATCTTCCTACTCGGTTTTAATGGATCCATTTTTGGAAGCACTGAATTATTAATCTCTTTTAGGGGTTATCTGCTGCCTGATCATTTGTTAACTTCATATGAAGTTGGAGGCTGGACCCAGAGCATGCTCTGAAGAGGCTTAACTCCACAACAAGAGCCTGAAGTGAACTAAGGATTTCCATCATTAACCTAGATAAGTCAAGAATGTAATGCACAAACAAATGTCCTTACCCAAAAATGTATACTAAAAACCTTCCAGCAGCATGCTTCCAGGTGAAACTCTGGATGAATTGGTTCTCTTATGAGCTTGTGGCTTTGAAGAAATATGCAGATAGAAAAACTGATGCTTTTATATAATGAACTCTACCAGTAAAACAAGGTAATGGGGAGTACCCAACGTTTTTATTATTTAAATAAAGTTTACTGTAGAATAGTAGATGAAAAATTTTACTATGCTAAAAAGTAGTAGGACATATTAAAGAAAGCAAGTGAACAGATTCACTCTTTTACTGAAGACTTCCCAGATTAGCTGTCTTATTATTTGTATTAAGGTGGGGCCACTTCATTACAAAATCAGTCATAAATGTTGGTGTCTTGACTCACCACTTGCAAGCTAACTAGTGCCTTGATAGCAAATTTTCTTTAACTCTCTAAGAATCTCATCAGCAGGTTTTTCATTATAGTAAAACACTGATTAACTAAGTATAATGAGATATAGGAGTAACTGTTGAGCATTGAGGGAATTTATCTTGTAACTGATAGAGGCTAGGGGAACATGACACGGGAGGTTTTAACAACTGAAGTGGGGATAACGCAGGTTCACGTGTGTATTAGCTCTTATGCATTGAATCCAATGTCATCCTTAAATCTTTCTCTGTGAGCCAATGAAGGCTGAAAACATCACTGAGGACAAGAAGAAGCAACTACTTTGATGAATGAAATATGAAAAATTAGCCTTGACAGAAGTTAATTAGTTTCCTCTTGTATCTGCACTGGTTTTACCCAAGATTCAGTCTTGCTGGGAAAGAACAGCATTGTAAAGCAGGGAGAAGGGATCCAAAAAAAAAAACCAAAAAAGGCTTCCTTTGAGAATTAAAGGCCTCCTTCCAGAACTAATATCCTGTTTTTTAACAGATAATACTAGAAAGATTCACCAATGACTGGTCTTCTAAAAACACTGTAAGAAATTGACCAGTGAACCTCAGTAAGTGGGGAAACCTACCACATAACCTAGGTATGCTGTGCTGTTGCTCACTGCAGTAGGAGAAATTTAAAGCTACAAGGAGTAACTGTGATCTAACTGTGTGTGATCCACTGTGCACTGAAGTCAATACAAATATTTCAATTCACTAAATCACTTATTAGATTCCAGCCATTAAAGAATCCAATAGTAACCAAACTATTATAGAATCATAGAATCGTTTAGGTTGGAAAAGACCTTTAAGATCATCAAGTCCAAGGATAAAATAAAACAGTGCAGTGTCAAAACTTACAGTTGTGACAATATATCATAACATTAGCTGAAATTAATTCAGGGCATTTTCTCCTTTAGCTAAATCTCCCCTATGAAAATTATTTCAATGTTTTGATTTTTTTGCTAAGCTTTTACTTACCTGAATAAAGATTTATTTTTGTCGTTATTCCTCTTCTGCTACTGAAATGCAGCCCTGATGACTCTATCACTAAGTGGCTGAGTTGGTCTGAAGTTATCTCCTAGGATTCCATCACAGCCCTCTAAAAGTTCTGCACCTTTAACATGTGTCCTCAGTCTACGGAATTCCTCTATCTGAAAGGCAGAAAAACAGAGATGAAGAAGCTGAGATACATTCTTCACTGTGGGATTAATGTTCAAAATCAGCCTTGCCCAGCCACTTCTGCAGCTTTGAAACTTGGGAGTGTTCAGGTACCTTGTACTAAGGTCAATATACATCATTAATAACACTTTAAAATAGTTCTCAGCACTGTCAAAACATTTAACATATAGAGAAAAATAAGAACTTTCATGCACATGGTTTGGCAAACTTATCCTCTCAGCTTTATAGGAAGTCTGTTGACATTTTCTATGAAAAATATGTTTTTTCACATCAAAGCAAAGTATCACTTCAATATTTCTGTAGATGTAGGCGCTAGGCATACTTGACAATCAAATACAGACAAAAATCAATTTAAAACTTTTAAATTAGTCCAAAACAAATATGTTTCCAGTTTATAGACTCTTTAGATTTTTCTAAATCTAATCTGGGGTGGGGAAGTATGTGAGCAGCTTCCATCTCCATCTCTGGTATCAGCATCAAGCTCTGTGTAATAAAAAACTAAGAAAATCAATGCATATCTCAACAACATTATACCTTACTGTTCAACAGCGCTGGTTTTAAGAGTCTGATATTTTAAAGTAGTTACAACTACCAAAAAAAATGTGTTTGTGTTTGCTTTGGCATATTGACAAGCTCTCTTAGCTGGATACAGCAAACCTACTTGAAGGCTGACTCCCCTAGCCTGAGCCCTTGTACTTGTACTGACCCTGTGATGCCTCACTTGAAACTGAAGCGACACAGAAAGCAAAATGGAGCCTGAAGTACTTAATCATTTTATCATCTAAGAAATTATAGAGTTAATATCTCCATGAAAAACACTCTATGAGGGATTACAGGGAGAATGCAAGTGTGATTCCAGAATTAAAAGAAATAAGGTACTAAACAGCAGGTAATGGTATTTTTATTCTCATATATTGCCTGCAGAGAATATTATCTTACTGCAACCTTGAAGACAACTGTCTTCTTTGTTGTTTCCCACTCTACAGCAGAATTGATACAGACTTACTTACTTGATTTAGAGGCTAGATCGGCTCTGCTGTCTTTTCCTCAAAAAACAGTGTGCTTAGAAATCAACACTCAGCTTCTTGCAGCTGAGATATAAGGCAACAGCTGAGATATAAGGCAACAGCTTAGACTGAAAAGATGAAAAGCAGAACAAACTGTAAAGCTCCTTGAAGGTGCTTTTAGAGGCAGAACTCTCTTTTGGAAGATTTTTTTGTTTGTTTATTTAAAGCAAACTGAAAAACCACCCCACTACAGGCTTGCTACTGTAAAAGTCTTCAGGAGTCAAGAGCTGGTAAATCGCTGAATGGGTTTTGTAAAGGTACCCACTTTCACCACCTGAATCAACTCCAGAAAGCCTGAAATAATTGTAGTTTAGGAAGAAGCATTTTACAAGAATGTGGCTTTTGTTTGATCTTTTGAGAATGAGAGACTTCAAACAAACACAGATGAAGGAGAGGGAAGAGCAGACTCCCTGCAAAGCTGGCATTTGTGAGCTGTCTCCTACAATAACTACAAATGCTCTGCCCCAGTCCTCACAGTGAAATCTTTCTCCAGGAGATACTCTTCACAAAGCAGCCTCCAGTTTCTTCAGTCAGGAAAGCAGGACTGACCTGATCCCCGTGCCTGTTCTTCAGTCTTCAGGGAAGTCAAGAATCCCAGCCCTGCTCCAAGGGGGAATTGCCTCTGAGCCCACCAGCCTCCTTTTTCAGTTTTTTGCATCGGGTTAAGACCCCCGTGACAGAGACCCTCTATATTACATGGTCACTCTTGAGAAGTAGTTGTCAGAAAAGGACACTAGCTGTGCTGACGTTACTTTTCATATTAAATTTTCACGTGATAAGGCAATAATATGTGTGCCCCACTCATCCTGCTTCCTCTAATACGGAACCATTTACTACCTCCTCCCAAGTCACGGCTGTGAAGTACACGCTGCAGGACTGCCAAGCAAACAGATATTTTAGAGGCTAAGCACCCTTGGATATTCACACACTTTCAATGGGAATAGCCATTTATAAAAGTTTTTCTTGTGCCCAGAAGACACTAAGGATGACCCAGGCCTGTTCACACAAAATTCAGGATCCAGTTCTAACCAGTGAAAGGGTAAATACACAATCTTAGCATGTCTACTGAGTAAAAACAAAGTTAGATTATATTTTGTGGATTTTTGCAGGAGTGTTCTTAACATTTCCCTGTATTCAGATCCTGAATACTGCTTTCTTCTGTCTCACTTAAAAATTTGCTGAAGAATAGAACACACAAAACAAAGAATTTGCATGTTTTCTCTACGCACATTTCTTCTATATGAAGAATAGAAGCATTATCACTGTCTGAAAATTTCACATGCCTCAATGACACCTTCCAAGAACACAGACCTGTTTCCCAGTGAACAAAATACCGTGAGTCTCTCAGAATGCTTTATTTCACAAACTACATAAATTTTGCACAATTCCCACCCCAGCTCCATATGCTCATTACTATTTCTGTCCTTTAGGAGGTCTTGATTTTGAATAAGGTAGACAAAAGGACTAGAGACCTCACCATTCAATACAAACCCAGTTAACTCTGACAACAAGTACAGAAGAACGACAGCTCCTTTCTGCACCATTGCTTAAAATCCCTACTCTGAGTGGATTAGACAATGTACTTATTCTGGGCTTCAGTGAACCACAAAGCACATTATTCACAAATGTCCAATTTTTAAAAAATACAGTGGAGAGAAGCACGAGCAAGTCTTTTTCAATTATTTCCTGCTCTTTACTGGCATAATAGGAGGAAGTTTTCTATTTTCTCCCCTTGTGTTTCAGCAGTGTACCTGCATGGGCGAGGTGTCTCACAAAAGCAGTCAACACAGTTGTTTCTGGGCAACATAAGTGAGGATGATAAAACCCTCAAAAGGAGGGCAAGAATATGCAAAAAGAGCACTGCAGGGTGCAGCTTTCCAGACAAGCTCCTTTCCACTGAGGTCAGTAATAAAACTCCCGAGAACCAGATTTGCAAAGCCCAGAGGAGAAGAGTTGCCTGCACGCTTTATCCAGACCTCACAGAACCACCTGTGAAGGAAACAGCTCTCTGATGAAGTGAAGCCCTGTGTCAAAGAAAATTACTTCCAGTGAGGAAGCAGCATTGGACTCCAGGAAAGTACCTCCCTGATGCTGCTGTTCTATGCCAAAATAGTTACTTCTCCACTGTTTCAGAATAAGCAAATGTGAAAATATATAATGTGACCATGAACTAGAATTGCAATTTTATTCATTTTTCCCCTTATCACCTGCAGTTTGTTAAGCTAATCAATATTGCTATATTAATTACAAAAAATATGAATGAGCACGAGTATCTTGTCTCCAGTATATTAACCAGCTTCATCAGAGGAAGACAATAAAACCTATTCCATATCAGACTGTGTTGTTCTTTAGTGTTACTTGTTATTGATACTCAGAAGTTGATTGTTTTATGGTCTGAAAAAATGAAAATAGAAAGCCTTGAATTTTTCTCTTACTGGCTATAGCCACAGATGCTACTAGTATTTATATAAATAGCTTGACGTTTCATAAGCTGTGTTCATTACTATCCCACAGAAGAAAGTTCTACAAGTTAATGACACATGTAAAAATAATCTATTTAAATCCATTAGAAATGCATTTTCACTGATATCTATGCTTTAATACTACAAGTAGGCTTAATAAAATTAAATGTCTTTACCAGCTTTCCATGGATGATTCAGACTGGTATATGCTATACTACATCCTCTTATTTTCCATAGACAAAAGCCCTTGCATTCCTATCTCTCCTTAAACAGAATCTCTCATAGGCGCTCATGCCCACATGCAAAAAAGAGGCCAGATATTTAATTGCAGCCAAAATTCTAATTACAAGTTAAAATCTTGGATGTCTAGGCTATAGAAAAATACTCTGGCACCCCCAAAACCTTATTTTGGGCATTCTGGAGAGCTTCTCAGTCCCTTTTGACTTTAGAATCTCAGAATCACCATCTCTCACTTACTTGTCCCTATTTTTATTTTCAATTGACATCTGAAAGCAGTATCTGATGCAAGTAAAGTTTTTATCCCACCTTGGCAAAAGCCCTTCATGTTCTTAGTAAGCCTTTTCTGCACAACCTTGACTTCAGTGCTGCTGCATTCATAACTAGCAGTAAGGATTGTTTTTTTTTCTAATTGGTGCTGATCTACGATGAGTACAAAGTATCATGGATCATCTTGGCATAAGTCTGCTCCAATCTCTCTCTCTGCTCCAGCTCCACATCTCACCTGCATACTGTGTCAGTGGCAGGGAAAAAGCCCCTCCGTGACTTGTACGCCCTTCCTCACTGCAACGTTCTTGTTGGATTGGTTTTACACCAATCAAATTAATGTAGCAACACAAACCAGGTACCCTTCACCTAAAGAAGGCCATGGTTATGAATCACACTCTTTTCCCCAGGCACAGTATTATCTTCTGGAGACTTATCCCCTTCATATCACATTCCAACATCTTATTTTCTTGTGGCAAATGAGCACATAGCAGTATTAACTGAAATTGCATTTCTCTTTCATTCACCCCCTCACCATCTCCCATCACATCTGGGTAGCTTGAACTGTGCCTTCCTGGGTGCATTGACTGGATTAAAAGGGAATAGAGACTCCAAAATCTGCAACTACCATGAAATAAAATATCATACAATGTCTCAGTGTCATAGCTATGGTCTTTATACTCCCGATTAAGTCCTCTTATTTGTCTGTATCATATCTGGACAATTAGCTGCCAAGTTACAAAATGTGCTGTGTCTTTAAAATTTATTCTGAATCTAATAATGCCAACTGAGTTCTGTTTCCATTTACTCAGTAGTAAGCAGCCATTAGGCTTATCCTTTCATAAGCAAATAAATGGGATACATTTAAGTTGCAGCTACCATACAAATACACTTATGGGGAGCTCTTGCTTTTGTCCCATGATTAGAACTAGAATTCCATTTTCATACAAAAAGAAACACTGCCAATTTCAAGATGTTAAAGACTGTTAAAATATTGTGCTGGAATTCCTAGCAAAACTGTAGATCATTAAAGCTGAAATAATTTCAATGTCAATTTATCACCTTTTATACTTTTTTCTCTTCTGTTTGCACACGCTTCAGAGCAGGCAATGAAAATTAATGCATTCAGCTTCAGGGATTCTAGATAGTTTCACTTAAATTATACCCACATTCCTCCAGTTGGGATTCACAGACTGTGGGAAAATATTCATCAGGAGTTTTCATTGTTTTCTCTGGGATTATTTGTAGACAGATTTGAAATGTTTTCTACAAAAAGGTTCACATGACTGTTAGATATAATTTTAAAAAAAAACTTTAAAATACATACATGTGAAATCAAATTTAAATAGGTAGTTTTCATTTGACATTTATCATAAAACAGAATTTTAGAAGAGCAAGATAAGTTAAATATAGTTCAATGCAATATAGCTAGCCCGTAGTACGTTAACATTTTTCATTCTCCAGGACATAGTGTCTCCCTGTGCTTTTTGTTCTTTAACATCAAAAAGCAGTGATATTTGAAAGCTTACAATTACAAAGAATTGAATTTCTTTTGCCCATTGACTTCTTTCTTTTTCTTTCACTTAAATAAAGAATTATTTTAAATGCAGATGATAAATGATAACAAGGTTTTTCATCTCTGACCTTTGCATTGCTTTCAGTGACTCAAAAGGCTTAACCTTTACTTGAAAAGCCATGTACTGATCTAATGGGATCTTCAAGGAGAACAGATATAATGCCCTGATATATATATTTGCACGCTATAACCTTTAGCTCATAACCATATTCCAAGGTCACTTTAAGCACAGCTGTTACCTGCACTTGGGACACAGTCAAAGGATAGCGAAATAATATCCAGGTGACACCTTCACTGCAGGGTGGAATGGTTAGAGAGCCCTCATACACCCAGTAGTCACGCAGTAGAGGATCTGAAATTAAGAGAAATGTGGAATTTTAATGACATTAAGGAAGATAATTGTGTCTTTCCAATTATGATAGCTTATGATAGCCATAGGCTTGCTCATATGATGGAGTTAGTATGCAGTAAGTCAGGGTATGAATTTATAACCTGCCACTGTCCACTACTTTCTCATGTGAACATACATGAGCATGTGGTCGTTATCTTACAGTAACGTCCCCTTGCACATGAGTATTTTAAAGATGAAAATGCCACTTTATATGTGGGAAAAATAGCGTGCACAACTCCTTAAACTAACACAGCAATTAAATAAAATGGTGGGAAATAACACCTGTTACTGTCAAAAGCTACAAGAGGCATCACATTTTGAAGGCAGAGAGGATGTGGTGATCAAATTTTAATGGACTTCTACATTTAGGATATGTCTCAAGGATTAATTTATTTCATTTTTTAGAAAAATTCAGTGAAAACAGCTCAAGCCAAACTTTTCAGTTCACAATTCTGGTGACGTATTTTTTGAGATGCACTGGTGTCTTCTAGCTTTGGAAAAGTGAGTTGAATTTTGCAGGGAAAAAAAATCAAGGTCTATTTAAGAATAAAATTATTTTAGTAAATTTACAAACTTATTAATAGTTTTATAAATAAATGCTAGAATAAACAGTTGTCTCTCTCAAAAACATACAATATGTTATTTTAACTTTAATTTACCAGAGATTCCAGTCACACCGCACTTTGTGAGACTACATGGGGCTGCCCTTTGCTGCTCTAGGCCATACTCACAAATGACTCCCTGACACAGCTTAAGAAGTATGTAGAGGAAACTGCCTCACTGTGAAAGAAGGGACAAGAAACAAACCTTGAGAGGAACTGGAGACAAAGGCTGGTTAATCATGGCATGGAGAGCTAGGGGGAATGTTGTGACTAGCTTGACAAGGACAGGATGGGAAGCTGGAAACTGGAATAACTTGCTTGGTTGATCTAACTTGTTACTGTCATTTCACTACTAGCTCGGAGGAGTATCAGTAGAATTTAATCTTGCTAATGAAGCCTGTGCTTGTCAGTGAACATCAGGATTTTGTTTCGTCGGTGCAATTTTCTTTCTCAGTTAGGGAATTACATAGCAAATCCACTAAAAGCAAGTTGCATGGTCAAACACTCAAAAGTTAAGAACTGCAAGAATTAATTCAGCCAATCCTGTGCATGCATCGTGACACCGTCTTGTTACATGATCACGTATGTCTTTTCTAGAGAACCCTTCATCATTTACTTGCAAAGATGGATAATTTTCTTTTGAAAAGCATCTAGTAACTTTTGGATTTCTCAGTACAATATGTGGTCCTTGGTCTTCTTTTTCCCATGCTATTCAAATCCTGCTTGTTAGAAGGACTATGTTTTCTCATTTTTTCGTATTTCTAATGCACTCATTTCTTCAGTGTCTGAGTGCTTCACAAACATGAATTAATTTATCCTTCCAACACCCCAGTGTGGTGAGGAAGGACAGATTACCCCCACACTTTAAAGCTGGGGAACTGAGGCACATAGAAGTTAAGGTCAAATGCATCTATTAATTTGAGGTGTTCAATATGAGATGCTTAGAACCTGATTTCTCAGAGTAGTTAACTTTCTATAGCACTTAATGCAGTCAGAGCACTGCTCCCATTGACTTCAGTTGGAGGTGTAAGCACTCAGCACTTCTGCAAATCAGACCCCATGATCTCAAGTCGGGCACCTAGAAAATGAGGAACACATAATTAGAGATGACTTATGAATATTTTGGTGTATGTGACTTGATCAGCATCAAACAGGAACTGTGAGGCAGGGGTCCTGTAAAAAAATGGTCACAGAATTAAAAGATGTTTTATAATGCATATGCATGAAGGGGCACAGGCAGCCTTAATTCCTGCAATTCCTAATTATTGAGCACTTGACTTTGCAACCTAAACAATATTCTTTTGATATAATTTATATAGTTTAATGTAGACCTGGATTACTTTGAAAAATTGAAGAGCTTGCCACTATGACACAGAATTTAGCTCGGAAGGGTTCATTGCAGAAATACTCGTCTTGTAAAAATGCATTTTTTGAAAAGTCACCTTTTTTTCAAGACAAGATAGAGGAAGTGGTTGTTTCTCACCATTACTCTTTAACTTTTAGCTACATGAATTTGAATTTGCCTCCCATTGTCACTACTCCTTGCATGCTATACAACTGTCATTGCATTTGGGCATTGTCTTTTTACGCTGCCAAAATGCTACCTTGGTAAGTGGGTAACCTTACGCTTCCTATTCTATGCCGAAGTAGAGAAAGGCATACACACAGCTCCCCCTCTAGGTGGGATGATAAATCATCAAGAAAGCTGACTACAGTGTTGTCAGCAGTGCAAGGACTATGGTATCACCTCCCACTCACACGACTGAGGTGCAGATTTATCGTAAATTCCAATGGGACTTCACGCCTATTCCAGTTAGCACCACTAGGTGCAAAATGCATTACCACCTTATGGGACACACTCGGAGGCTTGCAGTTAGGCTATGCTTTAGATCAAGATTGTCTCAGCCTCTGCAATTAGCTAGAAATCCACCCCCACAAAAGTAAGCAAAGGCACCTACCTGGCAATAAAGAGTTGGGATTAAAACAGGGTATTGTTTTGGACTTTCCCTGAAAAAATGAATACAAATCAATCTCATCTCTAGTTTCTTATTAAAATGATGATGAATGGAGAGGTAAAACACACTGTGTGTTCTTGTAACATTAAGCCTTGAATTCCTGTGCAAAGCAACCTCATTAATAGCCCCCATTTAATCGTCATTGCATTTGTCCTTGCAGCTACACAAACACCTTTTTTTATTCTATTTTATATTTTACTTCTAAGGTTATCTCAGCAATTTGTTAACTTTCTGCCTTTAGTACCTGGGCTCCTTCCAGGTCCTAGCCTTGAAATTCCATTAAATTCAGGGGTTCCATACAATATGAGTTTAAAAAACAAGGGCCAAAGTGAGCTTTTCCTTGACCAACATAGGTAACACTTAACAAAATAAATCTGGTTCCACATATTTAATGTAAGAAAATTCTATGTATACCAAAAGCGTGTTTGATGCTGACCCTCTGAAAGTCATTAGTATAACACACTCACAATGACAAGGTCTTTTATGACCTTCCTCTACTTGGCTGTCCTACGAAACTCCAGAGTTCCATACACTACTGTTTCCTCTGACACCTTGATAAACAATGAGTTTGTAATATTAAACATCATGACTGAAGTTTACCATGTAGTATTTGACTAAAACATTTTTCAATTGCCTTCTAATGACAGCTTCTAATTTTTCTACATTTCAGCATCCACTGAACTGAATGGCTCATCTCTCCAGACCAATCCAGAAAGTCTCATTAATACATCTCAAAATCCTTTAAAATCAAAGGTAAGTATGATTGTTTCTGCATTACAGACAGAGACCATGCAGCAGAGAGATGGAAGTAACTTGCCCAAGGTCATTTAAGAGAGCATAAACATTCTGGAGAGCATTCATGTCTCCTCAGTCCTGCTAGGCTTATTATCTGTCCTTCAGGATCCCCACAAATAATCCACCTGACAAGATGGCATTGTGTTTTTGCTGATTTCCCACAGCAAGTTAATATGGGTGCTCAGGTCATGTATTCTTTTCCTCCACAAATTAAAACCAGGTAAGTTTGGAATGCTGCTGATATTCACTAAGCATGCTGCAGTGCTTGTATTCACGCTGACTTCATGATAATCACTGAAAAGGCAGCATTTGCAATCAATTACTGGTATAGAAGATCAAACCTTCTGGCCATCAGGAAAGGAAGTAACTATAAAGACTGAATATTATCTGAAAGTACTGTAAAATGCTGAGATACTGATGCAGGCCACCAAACTAAGGCTTTCACATGTGCCTTGACTACAGACACATCTGAAACCCTTGACGTGGCTTCACTGTTTCATATATACCCTTCGCTCTCTCACACTCTGGTCAGAGAAGGAAGCATTTCTTCAGAAAACGCCTTACCTTGTACTGGATGTCCTGGAGAATTTCAGTTACAGCCTTTAGGCCTACATGCTCTTTTCCTATCTGAAATACAGCAAGCAAGCAAAGATGAGTTTCAGTATTTTGCTATTTCTGAAACTGTGAGGCAAGACAGAGGCCAACCAGAACAGTAAGTTCTGCAGTTGTTTTCAGTTAAGCTACACAACCTTGTGTTAACCAAATACACTGACACATGGCAACTCCAAACAATTAAATCACGATCAAGTCACCAGCCAAAAGCAAACAAGGTGTAAATAACTTTAAAGCAGAGACAGAAACTCACAGAATAAGAGAAAGAGCCACAGCTAAGTCTGGTAAGTTTTGGCTAACCCTGGTTTGCAGCAAATACTGCATGTGGAGTCAAAATCATGCAGCATTATTGCATATAAATGCCAAGGATGCAGTCTGTCCTTACCAGCTTTTGTCAGAAAAGTACACAGAAAGGAACAGAGTGAACAAACACAAGAGACACTTTTTGAATTTGTTCCCACAGCATTTCAAATCTGGCCCAAGGTATCTCTGAAGCTTGGGGGAGTATTTTCCTGCCTGCAGAGCACAGAATGGCAGATCCCCTCCCTCAAGGTATCTCTGGGATCCTGCTCCCAGCAGCCTGCAGCACTGCCTTTACCGAACGTGTTTAAGGCACAGAAGATGGGGCTTTCAAAAGAAACCTGTTCTTCAAATAAGATATTCTTATTTTTTATGAACGTTGTTCGCCCTGTACACTGATTTCAGCTGCTTCTGATGTAAATCACCCATCCTAGCACCCTAGCTTTTACCTTCAGAACAACATTGGCAAAATAGGAAGACTCAGAATGGCCTTCCACCTGACTTCTTTGCCAACGTGTGTGCCTATGAGGTGAGGAATGAAGCGGGCATGAGTGAGAACAGGACAGCAGGACCCTGAAAAATTTGTTTGCTTTTTGTTTCTCTTGGAATAGCATGCCACGGTAGTCACTAGAAGGAAAGAATTGAATGTCAACAACAGGTAGTTTGTCATTTCTAGGAATTTAAGAGGATTTTCTTTTGTTTCAGAATTAAATTTCCATTTAAAACCTTTGAAGCAGGTGAAAGATATTGAAATCACTTCAAAGATGCTGTTTCTAAATCAATAATCACTCAGGGCTGTCACTTAAATCAGTGAAAATATTTTCATTGACCTTAAAATGACGTGTTTGAGAACTGTGTTGCAAAACTATTATATTTCCATGCTTTTAACAGGGAAAATGGCCACCAAATTTCCTCTCCCTGTTCCTTTAATAAACAGCATAAATACTGTTTTTCCCTGGTCAGTTGTAATTACATGATGCCTTTCTTGGCTAATGAAAAAGCCCTTTGGAATGCTTAAGAACTCTGACAAAGATGAGAGACCAGAAATGGAAAATGTATCCTTGAAGTTTCAGATTTATTTAAGAATTTATATATAACTTTCTAACTAACTCAAAGGTTACCTCTGCTGGAATTAGAAGGTGACTTACATAAGCAATTATCACTCAGCCCTCTAGGATACAAAACTGAAGATTTTCTAACTTCCATTTTTAGCAGTTCTATCTGAGTGTTGGAGCTGTAACCAATGCACCTTTAAATTCAAACAGAGGTAAAGCTCAAAGGCATTCATAAACTCGTTATGGAATACGACAAATTAATAATATCCCTGTGAAAGAAGATCCATTTGATCTAAGCACGGACTCTAAACCTCTTCCTCCAAACCCATTTAAATAAAAAAGTTTGCCATTTCTCATGAGGAGGATGAGAATCTGGTACTTGAGGACTAAAACTGAAAATCTTCTTTATAGAGTGCAGCCCTTGAAAAACCTTCAACGGCAATTAGATTATGGGGCTAACTTCCCAGCTTGCATTACACCTTCTCCCCAGCAAGCTTTAAGCCTCCTCCTTGCAGGCTTCTCTGTGGGTCTGTGGCAAGACTCTTTAGTCACTCAGTCTGGCATCTCTGAAGAAGTAACATGACTCCATTTGCCCTGTGTGAAGAAATACACTTGTCACTGTGTTCAGAAAACACAATCCTAATAGCAGTTTTTGGCTGTGCCAGTGAGTTAGTAAGGGATTTTTTCCCTCTTTCCTCCTCTCCTCTGTATATTTCCTTGATCCCCAAACAGCAGGCCTGGCCAGGAATGGAGAAAAACACATTACAGAGGTAGTGACGCACCTGTACCTCCTGACAGCCCTCATTCTGCCCTCAGAGGAATGGAGAGTGGATATCTGCGTATAGCCACAGAGAGAGATGGCTGACTACGTATTATCCTTTCTTTAACTAACATACTTTCAATATCCCATTTAAACAAGAATTACTTACTTGGCACATACACAGAAGATATGACTGAGAAGTATATTTTGAACAGAATACTAACAGTCATATATCACTTCATTTTAAGAAAACATTACAAATTAAAGAAAATTGAAAGGAGCTTATTTTCCTCAGACAAATGATAGTGCATGATAACAAGTGCAACACAGGAAACTTACCTGCACAAACAAAGCAATAATAGCTATGCCGTGCTTCTTCCCTACTGCCTCATCAATGCTGCTGTACAGTGTGGAGTTCCAGTGCATTAGATGAAGCTAAAATAAAGCAGTGCAAATAGACCAGTAGAGAAATACGTTTTGTAATAAAAAACCAGCAGCAGTTAACATCAATTAAGAAAGCCTCAGCATGTGTGTGTGCATGCGTGAATATACATATGTGCATGCCTATGGCTGTGTATGTATATACAAGTGGATTCCTATTATAAACATCAGGAATCCCAAGAAAAACAGGCCAGCTGTGGAGAAAGTGATGTATAGCCAGTTACCAAATATCTACAACAAAGGTGTGAATAACTATGCTAATGATGATTTACCAACTCCCTCTCTTTGAATACCGAAACGTCAGCTAATGAAACCCACCAGCATTGCCTCTCAGCCAGCCAGCTCTCTTCCAGGGCAGGAGCATGGTTATGGACATAGGCTGCCCAAACACAAGCTTGACTGGCTGACTGTACTACCCTAATGTCACTTGTCTCATGTATCACCTCCCAAGATGAGTCACTCAAATGTCAGTATTAAGAGTAGAAGAAGTGATTTCAGGAAAGGTTAAACACAGAGAAAGTCAAGCAGAGAAAAATGGCCTAAGGACCACCTTAGGGAACAGCAGGAAAGGGAAGAAGGCTGGGGAAGGGCCGGGTGCATGAATAGACGTCAGGCAGTGGGCACTGGATGGTAAACACGAAGCCTGTTCTGGTGAGGTGTGACAGCATGACTTGGGAAGTAGTGTTTGAGAAAAGTGCTGGGAGACAGACCAGCAGGTGGTTGGAAAGGGGGAAGGAAGGGAGGGGGGAAGTGCTGGAAAACAGACTGAGGCTGAAAGGAGAAAGTGAGGAGGGAGGGGGGAAGGGGAAGGAGGGCAGAAAGGCGGGGGGGGGGGGGAGGGGGAAGGAAGGGTGGAAGGGTAGAAGGGTGGAAGGGTGGAAGGAAAGAAGGAAGGAAGGAAGGAAGGAAGGAAGGAAGGAAGGAAGGAAGGCAGGAAGGGACAGCACTATCTACTGGGAGGTAATATGCATTTCAAACACGAGTTTTTCCAGCACTAATGCTAAAATGTAATCTCTGTGGCTGGATCTGATAACATTGCAGAGCTTCAACATCCTAAGCATAGCTCCTTTGAAATTTATCTGCCAACAACTTTTGCACGTTCCATATAGATAAAAGAGCTAAAAAAATACAAACTCTTAGATTTAATTCCCGTTGTAAAATCTTGATCAATGTTTTGCTCAGTCATGTGTCTAAGAAGTTAAAATGTCACCCTGTTATCTAACATTGTTTCTACCTTAAGCAAAATTAGTTTTTAAAACAGATAGCATGTCTCCCTATTTTGTGTTTCATTTCTGCCTAGTAACGGCCTCTGTGATATGCTTATTGCTGCTTACGCAGCAGGAGTTCACTTGGGCATCTCAGCTTATCAGAAGACCAGTTTCTCAAGCAGTCACTCTCCCCTTATTTTACCTCCAATGAGAATTTTGGGTGCTCCTCCTGATGATTGTTATTTCAAAAGTCAACACAAAATTTTAAATGAACATATTGTAAATCGAAGTAAATTCCAAATTATCATACAAATAATTTTATTCATGCTGATCAAAGGCATCTGCTGCGGTAAAAAACATCAAAGCTTCTTCTTAAAAAGTATAGTAATTCCTTTGCACATGAGAACACTAATACAAATGTACTTGCCCACAGCTACGAAACTTCTAGACATACAAATGCTCCCTGTTAGAACTAAGCTATCTTATATCGCCGATAGATTTACTTGGTGACACGTAATTTATCATCTATAAAAAGCTCTGTTACACATTTGATTTGCCTTTGGCTTTTAAAGTAACAAAACCACAGGATCAAATGATGAGATTTCAGTCTCCAGCGCTCACTTTGGCAGCCACAGAACTACCACCTCCCAAGCAGATAAAGCATCGCCTTTTCCAAGACGAGCCTGGAGTTAGCATCATCTATCCACTAGAGGGGGCTCACGGAGTCCCACGATCCTCACCAAAATCCTGACGTTGAGAAGGAAACGCGGAGGAATGAGGTTGGGGTGACGGCAGGTGGGATGGCAATGTCCTGGGTGCAGCGATCACAGCGCTGCATGGCACCGCGACTCGGCTGGCTGGAAATGTCAGAGCAAGCTTGTCCTCTGGTGGCTGGAACAATAGCGCTGAGGCAATCGCCAAATGTAAAGAGACCATGACTTTGACTGTGTCAACAGGCGGGTCTTGGCTAAAGCTGCCATGCCATTCAGTGTGTTACGCTCCTTTGGAGGTGAAGTCTAATCTGACATTCGTCTGCATCCTGACAACAGTGGGTTTTTTCTGAAGATTTGAAAGTAAAACGCTGAGCCCCAGCAAGAGGAAAATGAGCAAGCGCTTCAGACCATACCAGCAACAACCCCAGTTTATCCAGAAACAGATTGTTGTCTTATCTTAGGCAGAAGACTCATTGGAGACTTTCCTATGATAAGGCTATATATCAGCTAGAAAAATGCGTAATACTATAAAACATTAAGAGGTCTAGAATTAGTCTGTGCAGCAGCATAAACAGCCTGACAGGAAGATGTACCACAAAATACACTTAGCTGCTGCAAGAAAGGGGGACCATGGTGCGAAAAGCCCTGCAGCTGGAACTGCTTTCCAAGGAACATACCTACTGGACAGGACCTCTTCCCACATCTCCAGGAGACATGGGGAGAGTAAGTCAAGTATTAGCTACACATTTTAAGAGTATCTTTAGGTCTCTGCATCCCCTCCAGGCCTCCTTCCTTTCCACCAGCTCAGTAGAGGTCAGGATGGTCTACTAAAAAAAAAAAAAAAAACTTAACACGAAGACAAAAAAGGGATGTACTTAAGGCTAATGTAGATACCTTTACACTAGGTTCAGGTTTAGTAATCAACATTACTAAAGGTAGAGCAATAGGCAGTCAGCACTTCCCGGTCCAAAGTAACATTGAGATAACATTGAGGTTCTGCTCAAGGATGCCTAAAATACATAGTAGGCTCCTTGGACAAGAATCATCATTTTGTACTGGGTTCCTAAAGCCCAAGGTAGAATGGACTTCTGGTCCATAGAGGTGGCAATAATTACAGTGGATTAGTAATCTATTTTTTACACAGCAGGTTGTAAACTTGCTGTCATAAACACTGTGGTGCCAAATAGTATCAGCAGGTTCATAACTGGATTAGACAAATTATGGACAAGTCCAAAACCAGACAATAAAGACAACCAGTTGAGATGCTGCCTCTAGCAGTCCTAGTCCTATGATGGTAGATGACTGGGGAGTACAACAAAAAGTGGTCAGGCTCATGCACTCTCTCTGTACAGCATCCCTTACTGACACTGCTAGAGACAGGCTACTGGATGGACCACTGGCCTGATCCAGCAGTGTATTTATTATGTTCCCATGTTCTGAATCAAGGTGATATTCAGAAAAGGTTCTGTCATGAGGGATTTACAAACTGAAATTAGACAGGCAACCTAATGGAAAATAATAATTAATACCACAATATTTCCTAACAACAGGCCAACAGGACTCACATCTTTTGCTCTGACTCTGATAAGCCCATGCATGCACATTTAAATAAATAAGCAATGTCAACATGCACTTAAATAAATGGAAGTAAAATCAAATGAATTCTTCTACAGAGCAGGAAAAAGGCAGCTCAGATGGGAGCTGGGTAAGCAAATGAAAAAGTGCTTCAGAAAGGGAAATAATAGCAAGGAAGGAGTAAGGCCTGAGTGTTCGTGGCAAAGCGTTGCTTTGAAATTGTGGTTTATCCTGTGTGTTCATGTGGTTCTCTGGAGCTGTTCTGCCTTTTGTTTGATCTTTTTTTATTTGTAATGACATCAGATGAAAACACCAGATAACAGTTTAAAAAAAAATGGCAAAAAGTTTACAAACATTACAAAATTTGAACTCTAGAGAGTACAGTCCACAAACAACACGGCCTGTAACTCTTGTTAATATTTATGGGGATCATATGTTTACAGAGGAAAGACCTCAGTGCTTTTACAATACAATGCCCATGCACATTGACAACTTCATACCCATGCATCTGTATCTTACAAGTAGCAATAGCCAGAGGCTTATTAGGTTAATGCTCTGTATTTCAGTAACCTTCAGTTTTACGCTGATTTGAGACAGCTACATAAAAAATGCGTACTCACAAGGGGTGCCAGTCTCCAATATGAACATAACCATGTGGGGTTTTTTAAATAATCAGCTGCAGTGTATTGGCAGCTTACCATTGTGTGGTTTTCATTCGGAGTACAAACAAGCTGCACATGTTCAGTATGGCAGGAGAGGCTCTGCTCAACTTGTTAGCTAATGTTTTGATACTCGGTAGTTATGATGTTTCAATATAACCAAAATGAGTCAGCTCTGCTGTTACCAATTATTGGTGGCTGGCTCAGCGTGCCAGACAGTGTATTTTTAAAAAATAATCAGAAAGCTGAGAGAAACTCCTTAGCACTCAAAAAATACATTTTTCTTTTGGATAAAAACATAATTTGGAGTCTTTTAACGTTATCAGCTGTAAAATAAACAATTGCAGCAGTGACTTCCTTAAAATCAGATAAACTGAAAACTCATGAAGGCAAATAACAATAAAGGTAAATAATAAAGTGCTGATAAGGTTGATTTGTTCTGTGAACAGCTGAAGAGACTCTCCTTTGCAGGAAAAATCAATAAATTATCCCAGGTAGCAGAGCAAACCCTGAAGAAGGATTCTTTTGTATGGAACAAATTCTGAGAATCTTCCCAATTGTCACCCAGTCCCTACTCAACCAAAAGACTACTGATCCCAGTCCTAATGTCCTTGCTTAGGAAAAGCTGACACTGACATTAACAAGGGGCCTGTCTCAAATCAAAACATTCTCAAAACTAAGGACGGACCTGAGATTCTGGCTTTAAAATCAATAAACAAATGAAAGCCCTACACTTAAATTCATTCCTTTCTCTACCACAGAAATATCTTTTATGTCAATATGAAAAGAAAAGGCCTGGGATGGTGGATTTTTACACAGAATCAGAGTCCCTGGGATGACAGATTCTGGCAGGAATTGAGAGTCACTGTGTAAGACCTAGCACGTTTATCAGTTCTGGAAAGCCAGTTTCTCTCAATAAAAACCAGAGTTACAAAAACACATACATTTTCCCCCTGTCTGGGCCACTGGCTGCTCTGTGGAAATCTGTGGGGTACTAAGCTCACTGAGAACAAAAATGATCTTTTAATCTCTGTTGCTGTTCTCACTTTATTCCCAGCTCACACATAAAAACATACAATGACAGGATAATTTATCTTGGAATGGCCTCTTAAATTCAACTACCTCCTTCCCCCATTCACAGCAGCACCAACTTCAAAATTAAGCTACTAATTCAAAGTCAGATCAGGTTGGTCAGGGCCTCGTCCGACTAAGTTTTGCATATCTATCTCCAATGATGGAGATCCCAGAACCTCTCTGGGTAACTTGTTCTGTGCTTGACCTCCACCACAGTGAAGAGTCTTTTCTCCTTGTACCTAATCAGAATCTCTCTTGCTGCAACCTGGGGCCCTTGCCTCTTGCCCTTCACACTCCCCAGGAGTTTCTGTTCAGGAGCCCAGGCATGAATTGCCCATGACCTCCTGATTGACTCCTGAATGACGCCTCTTTCTCAGACCCTCTCAGTCATCCACCTATGTTCATATCAGAGACTCGCACCCCTTGTGAGTATGCACTTTTTATGTAGCTGTCTCAAATCGGTGTAAAACTGAAGGTTTACTTTCACTGAAGCTTACCCAACTCTTGCAGGGTCAAGAAAGTTGCTACTAGCTCTGTCCCTTACTGCAACATGCAGTGCCAGACTAAATATGAGACAACTTTGTTCCTTATAGGAAAATACACTCTGAAATAAATCACAGCTCATCTTTTGTTATGACATATCTGATTAATGGTAAGCGGAGAAGAAGGACTCTGCTCCAACATTTCTGCACTCTTATATGATATTAATGTTACAAATTTGCTATAAATCTGCACAATCTGGAATGAATTGCTACCATAAAAAGGAGCCCATATACTATAACTGCTTTCTTTATGAATACTTACCGCTAAACTACTGAAACCCTAATTTGCTGTTGGGATCCCTATAAAACAATGTTCAACGTGCAGCGTTTCCACCGGCTAAGCCAGGCAGTTTGGACAAAGCACCAAGCCCACAGCCCATCGGAGTCAAGGGGAAATGTGCTAACAGCAAAACTACTCCCAACCTCCCTGGCACCAGAACCAGGCCCTAGAGGGGACTTACGCATGATAATCCACCAGCAGCTGAGGCAGCAGGAGGCAACATGAAACACCTGCCCGGCCTGGGCGTAGGTCCTTCCTCAACCTAACTGGCAACCATAACCCATATTGCAAGAGGTTGTGACATGGGGGATCCTTCAGTTCAACAGGCTCCTGTTTGTGCTGTACATGCAGTAGAAGACTGTCATTTTTAAATAATGCCTCTTCAGATCTGCACATTGAACTATCAGAACATCAGAATGTGACACTATCGTCACTAGGCTTGCTTGAATTCATGATGCTGTTGCCATGGCTTATTGTACTTTTTCCACTCTCTACACTCTTACTCTTTACTAAGGAGCTAATTATTACAAAGGCTTCTTTCTTCAATGCATGCTGCATCATGTGAAATTAATCTTCTGGAAAGCTTTGTTCGTTGGTCAGAACTAGGTTATACAGCTATTTCTTCTTAGCTGTACAACTAGCAATTACAAGTTCTGGAAAAGTCTGCTTAGTCTAGTAATATTACAGGACAAGAAGGCATCTAAGGATGAGAGATAGGTTACCGCGCTCATACCTTCCCAAATCTTATTTCAATTCATACAGGCTGTACCTCAAAAGACTAATATTTAGGTGAATGCTGCATCACCACATCTTAACCAGAGTTGCATCTAAAACATGTTAGTCTGGAAATTTTGAGCATATTGGTTTTTGTCATATTTCTGTGACTGGTGATAAAGAGAATGGAGCTGAAACTCTGTTTTGATTCCACATAAACACCATCTCAGGGATGAATCTATATACATAAGGTAAATTAAAGCAGCTTTAGAGCTGCTCTGCTAAAGGCTGTAGAGCTAAGAACTGTTCTTCTGGACTCACCCAAGTTTGTTAGAGATCAGTATATTCCAGTTTCATTCCCAATATGCCTTAAAAGCTGAGGAGGGAACAGTACAAATGGCAAACTCTGGCTACCAAACTAGGGCCAGCATAAAGCCTTTTTCCTGGTTTGAGAGGGATGAAATCAAGCTGAGGATTTCAGCTAGTAATAATGGAAGGCAACACAGCCCCATCGTACAATAATGATGTGTAGTTTTGACAACAGAAATACTGCATAAACATCACAGGAGGACAAAATGTGGAAAAACTGTGTCTTGCTATTATACATGTGCACAAGAATTTATAAGTTGATACTTGACTTGGCACTGAATCGTTTCAGGAAGCAATTGACTAAGCTGCTGGCAGTGACCATAACATACAGTAATTAAGTTCCAAATCCTCACAAGGGGACTGAACCAAGGATATGACCAGGGCACACAGCTTCAAGAAAAGTGATTAAAAAAATAGAAAGTTAGTTATTAACAGCCTGAAGGAGAAGTTTAGGAAATTAAAGCTAATGGAATTGATACGGAGGCTGTTTGAAAATGTCTTAGGAGAAGCAGGAGTACCTGTATATATTCCATGCCACAAAAAAAAAAAAGAATCTAAACCCCATAAAGGAACAAAGCCTGCACAGTTAAACATTACAGTTCAGTCAAGGTAAATATGCTTCCTTTGAAAATGCAAATGCACATAAAAGCAAATAACTAGATCATGAACTCCAGGCAAAATCAAAAAGAAGAGAACGAGGGCATAGCCAAGGGAGTTAGGTTATTAATCAGTGTACTTGGTTTATGCTTGTAGACTTGAATTTTTCAATGCTTCTATTGTGGATAGGTGCCAAAATGCCACTGAATTTCAGTAGAAATTAAATCGTCTTTAAAATTTCATACATAGATCATTGTCATAAAAAAATGACATAAAGGGAACTCTGAGCCTATCTTTGAAAGCAACACTAATTTCAGCACTGAGAGACAAGCTGAAAGCAGTGCCAAGAAACACAGATGACAACACTGTTAGCACTAAAAACCTCCTGATTAATATAATGTGGGAGAAGGAAAAGCACTGTTTTTGCTGAACTTCCACTTGTTACAAGTTTCTGAAAGTGTTAAAGATCCAGCAGGCCTAGTCTGTGGGTTAAGCATCAGGCTCCAAGTATGTGGAGAACAATATGACATTCCCTGAACAAAGAAGTCTGTAATCTAAAATCAGAGAAATTAGGTGCAAACAAATCAAGTCAGAGCAGAGTACAAGGTATCCTGGAGATACTGTTTAAGCAACTTTGCAGTCACAGTGCGAGATACTCTATGTCTCAGGTCAAAAGCTAAATTCATAGCTAAAACATCCAGAACAAATGCTTGACTGGGACATCAGGGTAGCCCAGAACCCTTGTTGACTGGTGCTCCCCTCTCCATGAACACCTTTGAAAGAGGGCAGAACTGTAACACAGCTGTAAATACAATTATTTTAGTTGGATCATAAAAGGAAGGGTTGCAAAGACACCTTCCAAAATCTATTCTCTTTCCAAAAAGCCAGCCAAGCAACAGCAAAAGTAGTCTAGGCAATTGTGTGGCATACCTTCAGGTGTGCCACTGAAAATGTAAGGAATAGTGGGACTACTGAATTATTTGCATCCTCTCAGGAAACTCTCTCGCAGTTGCTGTGGCAAATCGCTTGTGCTAAATAAGTACCTACATTGGTAAGCCATACTGAAAAATAATAAGAAAAACAATGCAACATCTAATATTAACCAGGGATCTGTGTTCCCTCTGAACAGTCTAGTCGCATGCAGTAGTCTCGTTTCATGCAAGACAAAGAACTGTTGGTCCATTGAAGAAATGAAATTAACAGCAGGAAGTACTGATGTATATGGAGAGATTCAAAAGACTACAGCTACAAACAGTAAGCTAAAACCAAAAGTCATGGGAACCGTAAAATATCCAACTGAATGTTCTTCTTTCAGTTCTGGCAAAAGCAGCTCAGAGGCTAAAAAAAAGAAAATTAATTTAAACTTAATAATAAAGGGACAAATGAGTCTTGTGTCCCTCTTCTAACCAGAGTTGTACTAACTCTTCAGAGGAGGGCTTCATTTTCACTGTGTACACAGTCAGGAAAGAGGAAGGGGATGCAAGGAGGCTGACACAAAGCCAAACACCGCTGCAGTTCTCTTTGTGCTCCCAGGGAGGCAAGACATGGGTATAAACTATCTTCATGGTTCATCCAACCACAACGCCAATGTCTTTACCTGTCTTAGCTTTTGTGAAGGACACCAATCTGCAGAAAGCTTTGCAAACCCTACCTAGACCTCGTCCAGGCCTTGAACAGAAGATCAGAATATCTCATTTGCTCACAGAGGCTGCTGACATGTGACATTAGCTTTCCTGTTTCTTAGGAAAACAATTGGCAAAACATGGAAGGGTATAGGGGAAACTGAGGATGTGGATTTTATAATTTGTGTGTGTTTATTTTTTCTTCCCATCTGAAAGCACAAGCACTGCTTATTTCTACTGGCACACACAGGAGATGAAACAAAACCAGGAATTAATCAAAAATGAACATTTTTCCAACTGTAACAAAATTATACAAGCTAAGAAAGGAATGAAAAAGACAAAACACCCTTGATTCCAGATTGCTGACTCTCAGTATCAACACCATCAGTAAGAAAATGAAAAGCTACACAGTTATTACTGTCAGATTCATAGGTCAGACTCTTCACTGTGCCAAGTTTCTGCTCAGTGTGTGAAGCAAGGAGCACCACAGAGCAGGTTATTGTTACCACGTCTGGCCCCAGCAAAAATGTAGGCTGAGGTGCCCTGGGTCTGCCCTTACCTGTGCTAACAGGAACAAATACACATTCAAGCCTCTATTCTTCCTTCCCTTGAACTGTGAAGGCCAGGAAGGAAAAAGCAAGGATTTCAGCGTAGGACCCTCCATCCTGCTTTTACTCGGGATTCTTGCCAACCTGAGTGGGTGCGTGTGTGTGTCTGCATGTGCTTTTATAGCTCCACAGTTATAAAGAGCGAAGCTTGGAAAAAGGACTGGCCCTCAATGAATTTGATGATATTACAGGCTAGCAATGCCATCAAGAAGACAGAAAACACAAAGTGTTATGGGTTAAGTATTTAATTCTGGAAGTGTTATTTATCTGACTAAGCATTTAATATACCATGTCCAATTCCACAAAGTGTTGGCTGCAATCTGTTGCCCTGGATTTAAAACCAGACTGCTCATACGTAGAAGGATTTAAATCACTGATTTAATTTTCAACAATAGATTCTCTAATGAAGGCAGAATAAAAAAAAAACAACCTCCTTCCCCACTAATTTATTAAGTTTTATTAGCAACTGATTTGAATTCCACAGTTCTCTGTGTTTCAAAGCTAAGGGTCTCCGTTTAGAGATGAGAATCTCCAGCTGCATGTTATCTTCTTAAGTCATAATCTTGACTGTTCTCCAGTGAGCAGTTTTTCTTCCATACTGCGCTCCACTAGGAAACTCAAGTCAGGCTTTTTTTCTGCAATATTGGCTAAGCTTCCATAGAAACAATAAACTTCATTATGCATCTCCAACAGTTTTCTCTTGAATTGCAAGGTTGCAGACTGCATAACGGTGTTATATTTTGCTGCTCTCCTGTAGTTCCATAAACTCCCCAAATGTTGTTAAATTTTAACTGTTCCCTGGTCCAGTCCATTATGTGGCTTAATGCTGGCATAGTGAGAAGGCAGGAATGACCAGAGAGAATATCTCATTGGCAACAGTGTGGTCTATGAACTAGGGCATAAGATAGTCCCATGGTTAAATTGCTGAACTCGCATTTACAACCTAAATTAGATATTTTGGTACTATGGTGTCTGCAAGTCATACTAGAATTCAAGCAACTAGGAGTCATGACTCAGCTCTCTCTCAGTTCTGAAAAAGGCATCGTGTATGATCATTGCTAAATAATTTAATCCCTTTGAATTTGTTTTCTGCCAGTTCATTGACAATAGCAGAACTAATCTCCCTCACACTGATGTTTTAAGGATTACATTACTTGTGCTTGTGAAGCAGTTGGGCATGACAGCAAATACTTGTTGAAGCCTTCAAAGGTTTTCAGCTCTTAGATAGTCTGTAAGTTTTATCCTTTAAAATGGACAGAGCCATGTCTGCACCATTAGCACAAAGAACAAAATTTGGAGTTTAGCATCAGAAAGCTATTACCTTTTTTTTTAGAGTACTCACTCACACACTGCGGCCAACCTAGGAACTGGTCCTGACACAAGCATACAGCATGGAAAGGGAGGAAATAAGGAATCTCCATTCCACAAATGACAGATCTTAGATAGTAAAACAGTTAGGCCTAGTGGTTAGGGCAAAGTGCCAAGGAAAACCAAACAGGAAAACCAAGGTACCAGGAAACTGAGGCAAGATGCGAGCAGAGTGCCAGCAATGATCATGGCAGAAATTAGAAAATTATGTACAACTGAAGCAAATCGCATCAAGGGCACACAGCCAAGAAAAACGGCAAGGAAGATACATGAGCAGCCATCTTGTGGTGCTCAAAGTTGGGCTTAAATCCTCTTCAGAAGTCCTATCTTTTAAGTGACTACACAAGCTCCTCTACCACAGCAGAGTGAAAATGTAAGTAGCCATCTTGTTAGAGTTGGGAATGGGGTTTGCAACAAGGGACATCACGATAGCAGCCTCTATATCCATGAGTACAAGCACGGGCACCAAGACACTTCTGTGAGAGAGCAGAGTAAGTAGAAGGCAAAGCTATAATTCTGCTCAAGGACTAGAAAAGATTCACATCTTTTTAAAAAGTATCAGAGGCTATATTGTTTCCACTGCAGGCATGGATTGCTAAGAGCTATTTTGTTCAAGGTTACTTGCCTGCATCTGTGAGGATGCCACCACCAAACCTGTTAGTACAGGCTGCGACTGAACATTGCATCTTAGCCCAGCGCAACTGCAAGAAAATTTGGTGTAAAATGTCTCTTACAGGCGAAGTGCAAAGACTGTCCTCAACTCCTGGCAGAACTAAACCAGTAAGCGGAGGCAAGATGGAACAGGGAGCCCAGAGAAGGGCTCCCCTCTTGAGTCAGTCCTCATTTTCTTCTCTTTCTCATTTCCTTCACCCAACTTCTCTCCACCTGCAACATTTCTCCTTAGAAGATTTTTTTCCTATTCTGTTCAGTCATTTGTAGTTTGGATCATTTATTTCTTAAAAGAATGCTGAAATTCTCCATCATGGTAGAAGTTACAAATCACAGACTATCTCAACTGCCACAAAAGAGTTTTAGGTGCATATGAGCCACAAAGTTTCTCCACACATCACTGGCTGTAAATAAGACAACTCTTAAAAGAGAGACAAAAGGATAAAGAAGCTTCAGTACAGACTGTTAATCTTCTTTGTCCTGGTGTCTGGCAGCTTGTATGTCTTCCATGATCCAATAAATAAATTGCAGATTTTGCACAGAAAGGAAATCACATTTGCTACTTCTGAAGATATGTACTGTTCTTCCGCAGAGCTTAACTGAGTATTTCTCAGGCACTAGCCAAGCTAAAAGCATGTTGTGCTAGCACATCAGCCCATTTTTGCACTTGCTTTTTTCACGAATCCACAATACAAAGCATGTAGATTTATTCCCTAAAAAATTCAAACTCTTTGTGACTGAGCAAAACAAGGGCCAGTCCAAGCTTGTTTTGACAAATTACCTAGAAACAAAGTATACTTTAGAGACTGCATGTGCCTATTTAGGTCAAATTAACTCTCAACCACAATAAAAATATAATACTAAAAGAGCTTAGCAACTCACGATCTCAAGAGTCGTAAGCTGCTCGTGTGCTTTTACAACAATGGTAATTTTGTTTTTACCTTGTTGTTGCTTTTCTGTTTCCCAGTACACTGGGAGGGGACGGAGACCTCCCAGTTTAGTATCATTACAAAAAAACCCAAACAGAAGTCACATCCATTAGGGGACCACAGAGTGTACAGTACATAGAAAAACACAGAAAAATACTTAAACACTTGCACATATGGGGCTAGGATCCCATGTAATACAATTCATTGACAGCCCTAGAATCGGTGCTAGCACCACTTTTGCCCATGGAGTGCTGTGCAAAGCTAAGCATTATTGTTACGTTCGTAAATGTCATCTACATAATGCGTAAAAGATTGTTTCTGTTTAAAACATTGCAGATTTGGAAAACAAAACTGAAAACATCTGCTTAGATATTGGCCTGATTTTCCTGTGTTTTTCCACAATTCTGTCCTCAAAAATTAGATAATGTCCAATGGGCATATCTACTATTATTAATAGTTATTCATAACCTGCCAAGGATACAGCTATTACATGAATGTCATCATTTTCTTATAAGACACACTGTTTTAATCACAGCTCACAGTATTCATCTGCAATGATTCCAAAATTTAGAAAATCATCCAAGCCTTGGAGTAACAAATTAATTCTCCACCAGAAAACTTGGACATTTTCTGAGCAGAGTTCCAGACCTCATCATGAAGCTACATGAACCCTTCTGGAATCTGTTCTTTTTGCCTCCTCTTAAACTCATGACTGCCTAAGCACATTATTCTTCATTCATAGGTCTTGTGCTGCCAAAGTGAGCGGAATGAATTAATGTTTTTTCACAAGCAGGTAATCAATGCAATCAGCTAATGCAACAGGATTTACTCCTTGGTTTAAAATCTTTTCTTTTAGGGTTTATGACTGGGATCATAATCCCATTAAAGCTACTGGCAAAAATCCACAGGTGTCAGAACTGAGCTCACATGTTAGAAACCACTCTAACTATGGATTAAATCCTGCTTGCCATTCACACCTACCCAGTCCCACTGCAGTTTGTAAGTCTCTGCGTAAAGAGGGAGAGACACACTTGCATGCACACTATCTCCCAGGCCTTCTATTACAATTACAAATACTCTGGTTTATTTTTTTAACCCAAATAATTTGAATTTTAAGATTAAGATTTAAAGATTAAGTAATGCTGGCAAAGAATATTAAAAGTTGGCAAAGAGTACATTCCCATGTTGAAAGCATGACACCTCCTCTCAAGAAATGCCAGAAAGGGGATGCACAGTGTGCAAGTATCTGATTTCAGAGCCAAGCACAGAGAAATCCCCACACCAAAGACTGTAAAGACTTGAGTAGATAAGCGTAATGTTAACAAGCCTAACCTGAAGCCCTAAAGCTATAACTCTGTTTGATGAGATCCCTTAGGCAGGCACCATTTCACATGAACAAAGGAAAACCTAATGGTTTAAATCACATTGAGGGTAGGATATGTTTTTTGCATTATATTTAACTTCATTGTGGCAGGTATTTCAGTAACTTTGAAGGAGTCTACAGAATTAATTAGTCAGCTCTTCATTACACAACAGAAAGGTACATTTCTTTTCCTGTACAGAACTGATTCTGGTCCTTCAGGCAACTGGATTTTCTTCTGTTCTACTCAAAAACTGTAGGACAGAGGATAATACAGTTTTTAATCTTCTGGCACACCTTGGAAACAATTTTGAAATTATTTTCTGCCAATCCTCTTCTACTGAGAGCTTTCACATGGTTCACAGCTAATATAATCCTACATTTTAAAGAGGATGGATTACAGAGAATTATCCTCCTGGTCATATTACTAGTGGTGAAAGGAACCTTTTTATTTTCTCAGATACAGTTTTATTTCAGAGCAGTGGCCTGCAAACAACTGTTCCCTTACGGTGAGATTGTGCCTTTGGTCACACCACCACTTGAATACCTGAGAGGAAGAGACACCTTTAGGGCATAATTTTCCCTGTTTCCCTTTACTTCAGAAACAGTGAAAACTTTTTTTTTCTTCTCATAACACAGCATTGATGTCATCATATAGTTCACTTTCTCCTGCTGTCTTTCCCACCTTTTTGGACTGTAAGTTGATTCAACCTGACACTATAGTATGCTGTGTTTAAGCAGAGATCACATATAGTGGGACTCCATTTTTAGCTGCCCCTATTTTAACTTTGTTAATAAAAAAAATAAATAGCAGTAATTTGCTATTCCTGTCCCACTCTACCTCCCTCTTATACATCAGAAGTAAGGGAGAGAGTCAGAGCTTCATTAGTTCTTCATTTGTTCTTTCTCCTTCTCCAATCCGTACTCTTGGCATGAAGGAGAGGAATAAAGATATCAAATAGTTCCTCTCTTTCTTACATCTAAATCATATTCAGGTAACTCACATGTGGATTTTACTGCTCTGTGGAAATGTATACTGTAAAGCACAATCTAATCTTTGGTACCTTGTTCCATTTGTTGGCAAGAAACAGTCTCTCAATGTCAAGACCATTACTAAACATCTAGCACAAGTGGTGGCCAAAGTAACTTTGGCCAAAAGGCAAAGCAACAGTGTTTATCTGTAGTAGAAGTACTTGGTGAGAAAGATATCTGGACAAAGCTGCACAAATGCCTCCTTCCAATTTCTGGCCAAAAGGCAAGAACTGCCTTCATGCTCTTGTTTTCATGGAACAGAGAGAGGAGCATTGTACTGATACATAAACCCCTCTGCTTTTCCTTACCTTTAACAGCTATTTATTGCTTTATCCTGCTTTCCTGACTGGTTGCAGACACAGATGTTTCAGTGAAAATGATAACACTGGCATTATTACTGTCAACATTCTGGTTCCTTCAGTCAAGGAAGGTGGAAAACACATCTTTGCTGAGCTTCATATAATAATAACAATAACAATGAACTCAACCTCCAAGACAAATGAACAATGTTTTTCGACAGTGTGAATTATTTCAAGAAGCTGCTCCAGAGGTTACATAAGCTTAGTAGTCTAACCCATCTCACCATGAACCTATATATCCTAACCATGTGCAAAGGCCCCAGCTGTCTAGTAAGAAATAATAGATTTTTGCACTGACAGACACAGGATATTACCCAACTAATACAGGTTATTGCCTAATTTCTATAAAAGCAGTTATGATATCAAAGATGAAGAGACTAACCAAAGAGTGCTCTTCCAAACTTTGAAAACAACGCTCATTTTTAAAGTCATCCTTTACAAATATCATTACACTGATAATCTGAAGCTGTTCCACAACTATTTGGTCCAATGTAATAAAATAAAGCCTTAGAGTCTTCAGTCCTAAAAAACCAGTCAATAAATAGTCTTAGCTAGTCACTTCAGATCTCTTCAAACTCAAAGTTGGTTTCTGTAGAACTGCTCGGGTTTTATAATAGTCTAATGGAGTATACAATCTGGGCCCAGTTTGCTGTGTTGTTAATGTACCCACTTAAACCAAGCGCTTATGTTTTCATACCACTGCTCATCCCCTTGACTTGTCTTACTCCCACAAAGAGGAGAATTTAAAATCCTTATCATTTGCTTTGTAAATAATTTCTAGTTTCTTAGGAAAACATCCTACTAGATTTGGTCCACTGGCAGAAGATCCAAACTTACACACTTGGTGCTCAACATATTTCTAGGCATGCATTTGTGCACAAACAACTGCCAGCTTATTTTGTATTTAGTACAGGACAAAAGCATAAACTACACCAGACTGCTTGTATATAGCCAAAATAGGCACCCATCACTGTTTGTGCTCAGTAACTAACAAACACAGTGAAAATCAAGCCCAGTACAGCTTCAGAATATGGTGATTTCCAGCAACCGTATAAACCAGTGCTAATGCTAAAAGTTAAGAAAGTAAGATTTCCTGGTCCCTTGATCAAAATTACTGTTCTCCACAAAAAAAAAAATGAGATGGGGCAGTCCCTGGAATGGAAACCGAAAATCTTCCATTCTGGAGTCTCAGGTGTACTACTTCATAAACATTTATAGTGGTCACAAGCACCTGTTCTATTATTGCTCAAGTATAATATTTGATTTGGACAGCTTGAGATGGATTTAATATAGCAGCTCTTTGTGCATATAGCAGAAGGAAATGCAGCTCATCTGTGGAAGAAACTGCCCTGGACTTTCTTGCATCATGGGGCAGAAGATGATGAAATGGCTCAGCCAATACACCTGTGTGCAACTGGCCTTGGATACAACAAGCTACGCTGTCATTTTCTGCCAGAAGAATTAATCTGCATAAGCATCTGTTTGCAAAATTAAACATCCACACTGTATTTGAAGTGTATTATGAGCAATTTTTTTCTGCTACAGAATTTTTGCATCAGTAATTATTTCTTGGAGATCAGGCTCTGTCTGAAAGCTGCTTAGATGCAAGAGACAGGATAACACTGCCTTGCTCACCTCCAGGTGACATTCTTCAACTGTGCCAGAATTCTGTTTGTGCAGCTGCTGTGCTGCTTTTAAACTGGGTGAAGAATTAAATCCCTTCATGACTGATTAAGTTTGTTGTTCTGCATCTCTGGGCCAAGTATACTTTTATCTGGACTGATTTGGAGTAGAGAATTTTGGGGGTTCTGCAGATTATCAATAGACTTTTCCCACATACCACCAAGACTGTTTGCAAAGTTCCTTAATAAACAAGGAGACAGGAGACCCTGATAGACTCCCAAGTACGGTTCTCAACATAGTTTGCGTCAGTATTTGTTGATCATCATATGCTGGATCAGCCTTGAGGACAAGCACTATAAGCAGAGCTGTTTCATAATGAACAAGCTACTTCCCACCTTAGGGGAGCACTGCTGCATCCTGAAGGTCTCACTGCCCATATAAATCATGTTGTATATATTATGCCAGGTAACCAGGATGCAGATGTGATTCCTCTGCTTTCCCTTTGGTTGATGAGTCTTCCCCATTCAAGTAATTCTCCTGCATTGCCAGGATCTGCCTGAACTCAGCCTGCAAAGAGGATCTATGTGTACATGTGGCACTTAGGGACATGGGTTAGCGGTGGACTTCGCACTGTTAGGTTTATGGCTGGACTCAATGATCTTAAAGGTCTTTTCCAACCTAAATGATTCTATGATTCTATCATCTGCGCCAGCTCAACCTGCAAAGCCCCTATGAGTGACTTATGTATGGGGTTTATTGATGCACCAGTGCAAAATAGCAAACAGCAGAGACCAAAATCTGACCCACAACTCTTAAAGAAAGTACCTGAACAACCCTAAGAACCGGACTGATGGTGTAAGTCCACAAACTTCTTACACTTAGCTCTGCAGTAGTTGCTCTAATGCTTTTTATATCCTTTTCCATAAAGCAGTTCTACTCCAGTAGTCTGGCACTCATGAAAATAATGCTACAATAACAAACTTTCTAGCATTGAACAACACAGAAAAAAATGAAACAGAGTTTCAGGCTCGTGAGGGATTATGATAGATAAATAAGGCAAGAATAACTCAAAGAACTCTGAAAAAAACCTTGAGTTTCTTTGAACCAATAGTGCACAAGAAATGAAACAAAAGATGCAAAGCTGAAGTCACCAAACATCAGGGTTGAGATCTGTTAAAACTAGTCTTGCAGCCCAGGGTCTAAGGGATACTCCAAGCCACTTCTTAACAAGTGTAAGCAATGGGACAGTGGGAAGTAAAGTAGTATGATGAACGGCTGCTGGAGGGCAGGAGAACTAGGTCCCAGCATTTGGGCTGCCTAAGAGCCCAAACTGACACCACATGAACAGCTGAATTTTTTCAGGCTGCATTAACACTTTGCTTGTGTTTCACATTTTTGTAATTCATTGAGATAATACAGAACAAATCCAAGAATATCTCATAATCTTCAATTTTCAGGTATGTAAAGCTATTTCTTTAAAAAATTACTCTACACTTATTCCAAATTTACCTAAGCTGTTATTATTCACCATGGAAATATTTCCAGTGGCTAACTCTCCCCATCTATAGCTATTAGTCAAGGTGACATAGGAAGTGTTGAAACGGCAGATCTTGTTAGAACACTAATATTATTAAGACAGAAGTTAATAATTCTGCAAGTTAACTTTATGACCACTTAATCACACAATGTGATGAGTGCTGGAGGCATTCTATTCCAGATGCATATCCTAATTTACCTGCACTAAAGCACACCTCAGCAAGATACCTTTGTGGTTGAAATATAAAGCGATAAAATGCTGAGCTAAAACTCTCTTTTGAACTACCAGGAATTCGAGCTATGAAATAAAATCTTTTGCATTTAGTGGGTGTTATGCAACGCAGTGTCACTCTTACCTCCATGGGAAAGGCCTTAAAATTAACCGTGTGTTCAGAACCACGCTGGTTTTCTCTCCCCCAGTGAAATCGAACATCATGTAGTTCAAACTCATGTCCTCGAGGTAACGGCCCCCCTATTAACACTGGGAAAGACAAATAGTAAGGAACTTGGCTTTCGAAGCAGACAAGCCACTGCATATGTTCTCCAAATACAATGGGGAGATTGTTGCAAGCTTCTTTATTATCAGTGGTACTAGAGAGGAGAAGAGTAATGTCAACAGACTTGACATCTTTACTTTTGAAGTACCGTGGAGGTAGAGAAGGCAAAAACTCAGGCAGTTACGAAAAACAGTGAAATTGCTGTCATGCTGCAGTCCTTGTTTTATGAGGCAGAACAGCTGGTCATAACACAAAATAAAAACATTGTACCTTTATCAGTCAGAAGGGTGAATATGTTTATTGCTCTTATCAAGACAGTAGCTGTGTGCTCTAAACAGATGGCGGGGGCTCTGAATTGAACTGGTAACAGCCTCCAACTTGTCCAGATGCCTAATCTCCATCACCTATATTTGCTATGAGTCACAGAATCTGATAGAAAACTTTTGATTGCCGGTATTTTGCTAGGTAAAGGTGTTCAGTCATATACCACCTGTCAGGCTTCTGAGATACAGAGTGCCTCCATATCCAGATATAATCAAACGTACACACAGGAGCAACAACATACCTCATTTACTTAAAAACAGCTTCTAGGCAGCCATGGCTTTTTCTTTCTTTAGTTTTTTAAACATCCGGAATTTCTTACGAAGCATCTGTCCACAATTGCAACACACACAAAACAAACTCGCTTTGTTATTGTAGCTCGATACTTTTGCATTAATGGAGGCTTCCACCATAAGTAGTAAAAGCAAGCAACTGTACCTTGTGAGGCCCAATCTACTTTGGAATTAATCAATGGAAACATTTTGCCCAGGGATTTCTGAATCTGCTTCAGATCAAATATTACTCCACAAGCTGTAGGTAACTTCCCAATGAAATCATTCTAGGCAGGGCTGGATTTTACTTAAGGGCATTCACAGTTTTCCCCAGAATCCACTAAATTCTATCTTACGTTTGAATAAATCTTTTACAATCTCTGATAATTGATAAGGATTATTAAATTGCATAACCCACAGCTTTAGGGAATTAAAGTTTCATAATATAAAGTTATTTTGACACACAAACTAAATGGCCTTAGTTTGGAGCAAAAGACATAGCGTAATAGTAAAACATAATTAGCAATTGAATCATATTTCAACTGTACAAACACAAAAACAAAACTACAGAACTATAAAAAACCTGAAAGCAAACTGATCAGTTATGGTTTTCATAAGCAATTACATTGGAAAAAAAAAATATTCCAATTAATCCTCCTTTAATAATTCTTCATAACTAAACAGCCATTAGGGTTTCTGAAACAAAATGTCCTAAATGTAATTATAGGTTCAGATTTGCTTCTTAAACTTGCTTTATCTATACCTATATCCTATAGGGAAAATCTACAAATGTGGTGAACATTGAAGTACTTAGGGAAATCTGGACAAACAAAAAGAAACACAATACTCCAGTAGTGCTATTTCTTAGGAAAATGGAGCATTTTCTCTGTTTTAAAGTATTGCTCCCAGAGAAAGTGTAACTAGAACAAATGTTCTCTATATGAGGTAGTTCTGGATCTCCAGGAGTTTCAAAGTGTTTATTTCTGAGGCTTAAGTTACAACACTGATCCCATGATAAAAGTATTTCAATGCATGAAGCATGTTTATCTTTCCTTTGCCTTTCATCAAATCTTGATCCTTGTCAATGCATGAAACATGTTCAACTTTGCTTTGCTTTTCAGCAATTTTTGATCCCCATTAGAAAATGATTCTGAAACCATCATCCACTGTGCAATCCACTGCTGGCTTAAGAGAAGTCTTTCTGCCAGTAGGATATCCTCTAAAGCATTTTTCAGTATACAAGTCCATTACACAGTTGGTCATGCTTCTTCCACCTAATGCGTAACACATGTACGACGATCAAACTGGAAGCAGCCTGTGAAAATGTTTGCAATTAAATAACGAGAAGGATTTGGGAATTCCAGATGGACTGCGTGTCCTGAATTAAAGGATAAAATCAATCACCAGTAATGACAAATTGATTTTTTAATATGTGTCTTAATCAGTTTACTTTTTTCCACAAAGAAGTTTTTCTTTGACTGTTAACATTACAGTAGATGAAGATCTCTTGCACATTAATTGGAAAGAGTTTCAAATGCATTTAGTGCTCAACAGTTCCCATAAAAATAATCTGGCTAAATGGATTTGTCATCAGAGATCCCCTGTGAGGAAAAGAAGCTGCAGGAGTTTCCGCAATCCCTGAAAATTGGCCAGAATACTAGGTCAAATACAGCTTATTAACTCTTTTCTCCTCTTGGTAGGGAAAACAAACGTTGTCTTCCCCCTCCCAAAAAACGGAAAAATTATCCCCAGTTTGCAAATGGAGAATGGGAAATTATGCTACATAAAATCTAAGGAAAAGCTAAAACTAAAACAAGTTTTCCTAAATCATAATTCCGTACCTCAAGTAACAAACTTTTATTCTATTTCACATTTTCTTATATTTCAAGACTCATCAGGCTGGCCTCACACTGCATTCAAGTTTAAAAAGAAGCCTTTCCTTCCCCGAAGTCTCCAATGGTTTTGCACATGCATTTAGGTGTGTTGGTCCTATCTTACTGATTATTGCTACTAAGTTACAAACTACCCTTGGGAAAGGTAGAGTTGAAGGAGTTGCATTTTGGCATACAAGCGATGACATCATTTGCAGTCACCCTCACTTCTCCACAGGAGAATTCAAGAACCTTCCTGATCCTTCAGGGAGAATCTCACTCCTTGGGAAAAGAGCTCTGCTTCTGATGAAGGCAGTAAAACTGACTGGAATTACAAAATTTCTATTCTGCTACAAATCCGCAAAATTCTGTGTAAAGAAATGTTCTGTGTTGCAATAATACATGGGATTTATCATGGAAAGGACATTATAAGGGAAAGCATCATTATTAAAATAACAAACCCTTCCTTTTTAAAACATTCAGTGTAAAACTGAACTGACTCCCTCACTTAGCACAGCTGTAGCTCCCAAGACTACTTGCGATCTCAGAAGGAAACACAAGTTGGAATGTCTCATGGTTTGACAATGTTCAGCTGTTTAAATGCCCCCAAAAGGCTGTTACTAGCTAAGATTGGCTAGAAAAACTTGGATGTTCTTCCAAACACATGGTAAGAACTACCAGAGTGCTGGAAAGCACAGTGGACTTTTTTCCCCCTACTTTCTTGACAGTTGTCTCCTTCATACAGAATAGTTTACCCAGATGAAAGGTCTGAATGACAGACTGCACTTTCACTTAAGTTGGAATTGTTTCTTTTATTACTTGCCTCTAATTCTTATTTGGCGAATGACACCAAAAAACCCTTCAAGAAATGAGGACTGCTTTGCCACCTGCTCTTTATCAATATTGTAAGCATTGGAGTATCTGTCTTAATCTGCCCAATTCTGGAGTTAGCATTCAGAACCCACTCAAATTAATGGAAAAGGTTCTTTTAACTTACACGGTCTTTGGACCAAGGACAAATGTACAAAATAGTTTGGCATCACACCACCTTAGCGATAGTCTGGACTGCCGCTGAATGCAGACAGCTGTGAATGCCAGTGAATTAGATGGCACCCCCCCAAGAAGAAATTCTGGACATGCTCTGAAGCGATCTGACTTGACCATCCAGTTTGGCGTGGAAACTGGCGGCTCCCACTGCAAGGCTTGCTCCTTTTCCCACTGAAGTCAACAGCGAGGCTCTCCCCGGCCGCAGCCCGTGCCGAACGAGCACAACCCCCGCCCCGCTGCTGGGAGCAGCCGCTGTCCCTGCGCTCCGGGGTACCCGCAGAGCGAGCCCGAAGGCAGCACAAGCCGTAGCGGGGAAAGCAAAGGCCGTGTTTCAGCATACCTGATTTTGACTTCAGGGCAATCTGAATTGAATGCCCGTCGTTGATCACTTCACAGTCGCGACACACGACGTAGTTGGGCGACAAACGCACTTCCAGGAGCGAGGGGTCGTATTTAGCTTCTCTCGAGTTCAGGTTAATGGGCGACTGGTACTCCCCGTTAGCATCAGGAAAAATCAGCCCCCACTCCACTCCTGAGGCACAAGGGAAAGCCGTCACGGGGAGACCCGGCGCCCTGCGCTGCACGGCGGCGCCCCGGGCCCGCCAGACCCTCCCCGCCCTCACCGACCGCCCCGCTGCCGCCCACCGGCGCGGGAAGGGGGGGGCTGCTCCGCGGCACCCCGGCCCGCCGACCGCTGCCGGACGGCTCCGCGGCCGCCGCCGCCCCGCGCTGCTCTCCGACCGCCGGCGGCGGAGAAAGTTTCTCCCCGCCGGAGCCGCCGCCCCGCTCCTCACCTTCCTCGTAGCCCCACTCCGGAGCCTCCTCCCGGCGCGGGAAGGGCTCGGCGCCCTCGCTCAGGCTCCTGTCAGCCATGGGCGGGCGCCCTGCCAGCGGACCCGGCTCCCGTCGGCCGGGCGGTGCGTGTGCCTGTGTGCGTGTGTGCGTGTGTGAGTGTGTGGTGGGGGGGGGGGGGCCTCGGCCCGCCCTCCGCCGTCCGCCCCCGCCGGCGGGTGTCGTCGTGTGGCGGGGCAGGGGCAGGCGGCGGAGCGGGGAGAGGGGACGGGGCGGCTGCGGCAGCCACAGCCCAGGCTGGCGCCCCCGTGGGCCGCTGCTCCCCCGTCCTCCCTGCGCCTTCCTCGCCTTCCCCTGCAGGCGGCTTCTCTCGCCGGGGGGGGTGGGTGGGGGTCCCCGCGGCTCCCGCTGCCCCTGGAGCGGGGCACAGCCGGTCTGCCCACCCGGGGACAGAGAGCAACTCCCAACAAGGGGAAGGGCAGAGCCCTGCCCCTGGGGAGGAACAACCCAGGCGCTGGTAGAGGCTGGGGGCCACCAGCTGGAAAGCAGCTTGGCAGGAAAGGACCTGGTGGGCACCAGGTTGGACATGAGCCGGCCGTGTGCCCGTGCTGCCAAGAAGGTGAATGATAGCTTGGGCTGCATTAGGCAAAGCACTGCCAGCTGGTGGAGGGAGGCAATCCTGCCCCTCTGCTCAGCACTGGTGAGGCCACACCAGGGGTCCTGGGCCCAGGTCTGGGCTCCCCAGTACAAGAGAGATGTGGACATACTGGAGAGAGTCCAGTGAAGGGTCACCAGGATGATTAAGTGACTGGAGCATCAGCCCTGTGAGGAAAGGCTGAGAGAGCTGGGACTGGAGAAGAGCAGGCTCAGGGGGATCTCGTCGATGTAGAATCATAGAATCATAGAATCACCTCAGTTGGAAAAGACCTTTAAGATCATCGAGTCCAACCGTTAACCTAGCACTGCCATCCCACCACTAAGCCATGTCCCTAAGCACCTCATCTATCCTCCTTTTAAATACCTCCAGGGATAAGGACTCCACCACCTCCCTGGGCAGCCCATTCCAGAGCCTGACAACCCTCTCGGTGAAGAAGTTTTTCCTAATGTCTAGCCTAAACCTGCCCTGGTGCAGCTTCAAGCCATTCCCCCTTGTCCTATCGTCTGTTACCAGGGAGAAGAGGCCGACCCCCACCTCACTACAGCCTCCTGTCAGGCAGTTGGAGAGGGCGATCAGGTCTCCCCTCAGCCTCCTCTTCTCCAGGCTAAACAACCCCAGTTCCCTCAGCCGTTCCTCGTATGACTTGTGCTCCAGACCCCTCACCAGCTTGGTTGCTCTCCTCTGGGCATGTTCCAGCAAGGCAACATCTTTCTTGTAGTGAGGGGCCCAAAACTGAACACAGTATTTGAGGTGTGGCCTCACCAGCACCGAGTACAGGGGCACGATCACTTCCCTACTCCTGCTGGCCACACTATTCCTGATACAGGCCAGGATGCCGTTGGCCTTCTTGGCCATCTGGGCACACTGCTGGCTCATATTCAGCCGGCTGTCAACCAGTACCCCCAGGTCTTTTTCCACCAGGCAGCTCTCCAGCCACTCTTCCCCAAGCCTGTAGCATTGCTTGGGGTTGTTGTGACCAAAGTATACAAATACCTGAGGGGAGGGTGCAAAGAGGATGGAGCCAGGCTCTTTTCTGTGGTGCCCTGTGAGAGAATCAGAAGCAATGGGCACACGCTGAAACATGGAAGGTTCCCTCTGAATGTCAGGAAACAATTTTTGCTGTAAGGGTGACCAAGCCTTGGCACAGGGTGACCAGGGAGACTGTGGAGTCTCCACCCCTGGAGATATTCATCTGAACACGGTCCTGGAGAATTTGCTCCAGGTGGCCCTGTTTGAACAGGGGATGACAAGGTCATCTCTAAAAGTCCCTTCCAATCTCAGACATTCTGTGATTCTGTGGTTCCTCCTCGCCCCACAGCACGGTGCCCCTCCTATGGAGGGATGGAGGCCTTCAGTGAGGATAAGGCAGCCACTGAATAAGCAAGGGAGCCCAGCTCTGTCCCTTCTGTTCTGAAGGCACTTCATTTAGACCACATCCAGGACTGTGGCTTCAACTCCTCCTGCAGAATATACAGGATGTAGGGGTTGAGGAAAGTCTTTCCCCAACACAAGGATGCCTTAGTTCAAGGATATGAAGGACTCTTCCTTCTCCCTTGCCAACAGTCATGTATGGACCTAGAGAACATCCATTCCGTCAAGGGGAAAAAGGACAGAAGGGACCTCTGTAATAGAGATCTCCCCTAGGCAGTGGCCCAAACGCTGGGATCAGTGATAGCAAGGGGACTGGGAATCCAGCGCTGACAGCCTGCAATCCCTGACAGCAACCAGGAACAGTAACAGAGGCAGTCAAATATAGTTGCTATAATGGTAAGTTGAAGTACCATCCTTGGCCTTGGATGTCTTCATCCTCGAAGACAGTGACCAGGCCTCCCTGCATTCTGGTAACCCAAGAGGATAACATCCTGATCCTGTGCTGTTGATCCACAAGGTGTGGACCAAATCGTGCTTCAGCCTTCCCCAGCTCAGCAGTTGTACCTGTGATTCCTGTGCAGGGCTGACACAGGAGCAGAAATTATCATCGGTGGGGAAGTGAGATGGAAGGACAAGAAGGACTGAGCTGGAGCTTCATTAATGAAACAAGAGAGTACTGGTTCATGAGCTGTGTGCAAGGTGAAAAGAAAATAGGACAAAAGAAGTAGAATGTACTGGGTTGGGGTTTTTTCAGGATCAGAACAGAAACAGAAGTTTCCTTCTGCAGGATGATTAGTTACTGTCTTCACTGCTGATGGTTGAAAGGAATTTATATTGCCCAAAAAAACAACTGTGGTGCAGCTTACTGAGGCAAAAAAAGCAAACAGACATTTTTCCTCGTACAGTGAGCACCTGACATCAGTATACGCAGAAAACTCTGATTTTTTAACATGAATTTTAGTCACGTGAGATACCATGTTGTATATGCATACCCGACTCCCATACCAAATTGGCTTTATTGATTGTTAAGTTTTATCCCCTAATCACTTCTTAAACACACACTGGTTGTTTCTATTAATGTCAGTCCCTTTGAATCATTGCTCAACCACATGGGGAAAAAACAAACATTCCCCTGAATCGTCACTGCTTCTGGTTCATCTAACTGGAAATTCATTTTCCTCTTCAGAGTCTCACATTTTGAAAAAACAGTCCTAGGAGGCTGGGTTCATTCCCTTGCTCCTTGAAACACAGTACTTCATTCATGCCCTCTATTAAGTCCTTTCCTGCAGTAGCTTTCCTGTGGGACATCTGTTCTAAAATTTCACACTTATGAGGGGCAACATTACCAGACCTGCAAGTTCCTGTTTTGCAATAAATACTTTTCATGGCTTCCCATACTTTTCATGGCTTCCATTCATAACTGAACTTAAGAACTAAGCTACTTATATTTTTTGCCCTTCCTTTTAACCTTTACATTCTTTCCATATCTCTCTGCAAAACTAGGCATAGCAGGTAAAACCTTGCAGAATAGTTGGCATTTCTTTATTCCCATATGTCTGCTGAGTTGTTTTCTGTGCAAATATCCTCTTTCTCCCATAGTATCCATAAGGTATAGCATGATCTAATCAGCAGATTAGATTCCACTGAAGATTCCTACAACTTCTTTAATGGTGAAGTGTGTAAGTAACACAGGAGCTCAAGGGTAAGTCTCCACAATGAAATGGAGCATGGGACAGAGCCCTCACATTTAACTCCAACCACAATCGTGGGTATTGACCTGACACCAATCTCTGCACAAATCAACTCATTCATTTATGGACCCAGCTTCGAGTAAAAGGATTGAGACAATCAGGTGGAGATAGTGGCATGATCTAAGCCTTGTTCAAGATCAGTGGGATTTGGTCTCCTTTAATGATGTAGGCACTCTTGAAAGTGTTGTGCTCTGTCAGCCCATTTTTGTTTCGATGTATAGTATACTGACGGTGTCCTATGCACTGCCCTCTGCCACATACTGATCTACTGTGCAGTCATCTAGGAAAACTCACTGTTGTAGCATTACATTACCTGATACACTTGTCCCAAGGCATCCACTGCCACTTTACAGTTCTTTCCTCTTTAATTAAGTGCACTCTTTGTGGGGAGCACATGGTTTATGCCAGCCATCTGCGCTTCATCTCTCTCTTAAACTGCCCTTATATCAATCTTCAGAAACTTTATTATTACCAGACATCTAAAGTTTAAGTTTGTGTACAAGCTCCCAGTAGTTGACTTTACTATGAAAAGATGTTAAATATATAACAATAATACACATAAATACACTCTTTATTCTGTAAAAATGCATCGCTTGTGGTGTTTGCTACATTGGCTCAGCATACTGAAAAATCTGTGGGGAAGAATAGTTACAGCCCTCAAGCTAGTATCAAATTGATGGGCAAACAGTAGAAGCAGCCCAGCCAACACGACCTTCGTAAGTGACACGGCACCTCACCAGCAGAAGCAGGAGCGGGGCACCTCTCTCCTGAATCGCAGTTCAGCCTTTGATTCTGTGGGACATGCTGTCTTCTTGTTTAACCAGGATTAATGATCACAACCTTTGATGTTACCAGGAAAAAAAAAAAACTCAGGCACAGGTCCAGGGCTTAGCAGTTCCTCTTTGAACTCGGAGGACAGTAGTTCAGAAGCAGCGGAGTCTCTGACATTCCCTTTTGTCAAATGAGAAACAGCATTTTGAAACATGCTTGGTATAATGCTTCATCTTGGTGGGACTGCAAACAACTATTCTTGTATTTCCTGTATCTAGATATACTTATTATTTGTTACACAGGTACTGATTTTTTTCAGAAGACAACATCCCTTCCCTAAACACCTTAAAACGTCTATACCAGGAAAACCAGCCCTGAACCAAAATTCTGCATCCAAACACTGTGAAATTTGTATGCGTAAATTGTCATTAATGACCAGCAACATTTTTTGAAGAGGTTACATTTCAACAACTGTACTTACTGCTTTCACAAGTCTGAAAGGGAGAATCCAATGCAGAGAACTGTACAAGTTACTAAGAAACCCGTAGGAAAAAGAAAAAACAGAATTACATGCAAGTTACTTTAAACTATACATTCCTACCTGCAGGATTCTTTGCAGGCCACAGAACTGATGGTTATTCCTCTGATTTGAGAAATTCAGGCTGTGAGGTGGTCATATTTCCTTTATTATTCACTTTTTTCTTTATTAACTTGCTGCCAGCATAGAGTAGTTGAGGGCACACAGGACTTAATATTTTGATAAAGAGAGAAATGTTCTGTGGATGTTAGGGAATTCCATTTGGGGCAATTTAGAGTTCATTTATGCCTCTCTAAACCAGATGTCAGTTCTTGCCAAAGTGTCCTGAAAGAGAAGGCAATGTCCATACAGCAACATAGGCAACTGAAGGGATCGGGAGCATCTTGCTTTTTCGGTGAATCAGGCTTCCTATTTTGCTTCCCGTGTTGGACTATGAGGCTGGACAGCAATCATCTCTCACATGGTCTTGTTTCTATCTTTATTTCTTGCCAGGTTAATCTCTCAAATAAGTTTGATTCTGTTCCAAATTTAGAGGTGTAAGCAGAAAGTTTCTGGATTTGACCATTGAAGCGCAAGCTCATATATTACTAAATTGAAAATCTCTGCACATTTTAAAAGGAACTAGTTCATTACAAGGAATAATATTCCAGTATTCTTGGAATAATATTATTTGCTTATCATTTTTTTCTGCAGCTGAAGTAAAGTATTACAAAAAGGAAAAGGATGGTCGGGTAGTGTAAACAGTCCAAAATGAAAAGGCAAAGAGAGACCATTTTCAATAAAGGGACCATTTATAGCAAAAAGAAACCATTTACAGTGAAAGACTCCGTAAGTTTGCAAGTCAGGTTTATGTTGGCAAATGCAAACATTGCAAGATATGTCAGCTGGATCCCAATTTCCCCCTCCAACCACAGCAAAGGGTGGTTTCAGTGGCCTTGTGTGTTTTATGGTCTGTAAGTGTAAATTTATGCTTCTTGGCTTTGCCAGCTAATAGGGCAGCAGGCTGGTCCTGCGCACACTTCACATATTTCACTTTACAATATACATGGGCTTGGGGGGGGGGGGAATTAAAAGATCAACACATTGATGTGAAAACGTGTACACAAGTTTTTCTACAGTACAGGTATAAAACTCATATGCGCAAAATTGCATCCGTAAAAGTGCAGAAGAGCGGAAGGGAAAAAGGGAACAGGCTAATTTTTCTAAACTGATGGGCGTAATTAGCATGTGTTCTCTCAGTGTACAAACGTGTAAAACAGGACTATTAAGGCTGCCCCTGAGAATTCACACATACAGCTAGAGGACACTAAAACTGCAGCAGGATAGTTTCAAGTTCCTTAAAGAAAACCCAAGGAATAAGAAGCCATTTTTAAGCACTAAAAATACCACAGTCAAAAGGGAAGTGAAGAAATAATAAAAAACACAGTGTAATTAAGGGCACATGAAAAAAATTGGAGAATAATCTAATGTAGTCTCCTGGAGCTTTTCTTTTCCTTAAAAGAGTCTAGCCCTGGAAAAAAAATCTGTAAATAATTATAAAAAGTGGCAAAGACAACAGGAATTGCTGATGAAATCAAATAAGTAGAAAAGTGAAGTGAAATCCTGCAGACAATAGAAGAGGAGAAGGGAAGTGAGATTTTTTCCCCCTAGTAGGCTAAAAGGAAAAGAGAGATAAAGGATGATATAGGATGTCTCTGAAACATGGAATGCAAATGCTAATCAAGGGCCCTGACGTGGCAAAATTCCTATGTAAATAGTTCTTTATTTCTTTAGGAAGGAAGCAGAACTAAAGATACCCAGACGCAAATTCAAGGAAGAAGATGGGAAGCTCAGAGGAAAAATCTGCAATAAGGAGATGATAAATATTTATTTACCTAACAGTAATAATTTCAGATCTTTAACATTAGATGAGATTCATGAAGGATTATGAGTTTCGTCTAATACATATTGAAATGAAGTAGCTCTTTATCAGTGGAACTGCTAGACATTAAATCCGCTACTTGCAAATTAAATGTTTAAAAAAGAAGCACTGAATCAGCGAAAGACATAATATCTTCTTCTGTTTAAAATAAAAGGAGAGAATGAGCTAAATAATGAGCCTGAGCAGTTTTTCACTAGAAGAGCACAAGCAAGTGTTGGCTTACAGGTGTTGGCTTTTCAACTGGGAAGCTCGTGAGAAAGGGGAAGCACTGATCAGGATCAAGTGGCAAGGCAGTAAAAACGTATTTGAGTCTGTAAAATGATGGCAAAAGGAGAGGCAGTTCTTCGTTCATTCTACTAAGTTTTGCTTATCAATGTGTAAATATCCATAGATGACAAAGTGCTCATGTGCCCCGTTCTGGTAAAGCTATGAAGTCATACATTCAGAGTGCTGGCTTCCTATATCACAAGCTATTACATTTCATGCAGTTACTCAAGTATTAAGTTAATTATTTGGCTATCAATAAATAATAACTTGTGTTTTGCCACAGCACATTTTCCAGAAATGCATGACCTGAAGACATCAAGAAATGAAGAATTCATTACTTTGACAGTTTGTTCGACTGGTTAATCCCCTTCAGTGTTAACTAATGGGTACCCAATTCTAATTTGAATTTATCTGGCTTTAGCTTCCAGCCACTGGTTCACATTAGGCTTGTTTGTCTTGACGGAAGAGCTTTCATTGCTTTGTGTTTTCTCTCTAACGTACTCACCCGCTTTAGTCTGGTCACCTCTGTGTGGTCTAAACAAAGAGGAGCTCGTTAAAACTTACTAGAGGGTTAAGACCAGGATATCTTGGGTTTAGCTTTTTTCTGTACGTTTTCCCATTTTCCACATTAAAAATACAGACACCAGAATGCTCCTGTGTAGCTCTTATTTTCACCTCTGTGTTCTCATTAATTTCTTTTTTATCTGCACATTGATGATTCACATTAGTCTTTTTTTTTTTTTTCTTTGAATCAGACATTGGAGCTCTTGTTCTGCTGCTTTTTAGTATAAACATTAAATCCTCTTTCTGAGTCAGGGTATCCAGGAGTCAGCCTACAGAATGTGGGCACAGCCTGCATTATCATTTAATTTAGTTGACCTAAAATGTCATTCATTTGAATGAGTCCTAGTGTTCATTCTTAATCAGAGTCTTGTACACTAGTAAATCATATGCCTCATAAAAATCTGTAATTTTATTATATATGTTTGTTTGACAAGAAACACTTCAGTAAAACTATTGTCACTAGCATTAATTATATTCCTCTCCATCAAGCTTTTATGACTGTAATCCCATATCAATGTTTTTCATATTTTTCCTGGAACTGTTGTCAGGCTAACCAGACAGTAATTACCTAGATTATCTCATTTCTCTCTTTTTTATTTAATATTTACATAATGTTAAAATTCTTTAAGTCTTGTAACATTTTCCTGGATTTGTTAAAAATTTACAGAAAAGACTGGAGGTCTGTTCAGCCAATTCTTGTGGAACTCCAGGGTGTGAGTACATAGATTTAAAACAGATTTTAAAATTCTAGGTTTTATGATATTGTATGATACCACTTAGCTATTAATAAACTGCAAAATTCTTTACCCACACACAATGTAAGCAAATCAGACTCCTCTCCAAACATAGAACCCCCCAAATATTTATGAATATTTTATTTCTTCATCATCATTAACAGGTGAATAGTCTCAGCCTGTAATTGACTTTTTAGTTCATTTTTTACTAATGTAGTTAGAAAAGTGTTACTTCTTTGTGTGAAACCTAGTTATAGATTTTTCCCTGAAGTGTTCACCAGTATTTTTATAGTCTGCAATTTCTACTTCATATCAATATTTGTTTACTCCTTTTTCCACTTACTACAGTTTTTATTTCTAATTATTTTTTCTCTTCACCACTAATCAACACCATTCTAAGTACAGCTGCTCTTTTTTTTTTTCAGCTGCAGAGTTGTGACACTTTTTCACATTTTATAGCAATTAAAGAGCTTCCTACTTTCATTCAATTTTTTTCTACCTTTTTCCTCTCAAGTCATGTCACTTGTAATCTTAGCGATAGAAAACAAACGGTATGATTTTAAAGTATATATAACAGGAAGCAAAAGATATGGAAAGCAGTTTGCAGTTTCAAAGTCCAGTGGTCAACTGCAGATAATAATTATGAAGGAGCAAGTACTTAAAAGGAGACCAGGCAGTAAATGATAGAGGACAGGGTGAGATAACACTGTAATGTCGCTAGAAAGACATAGCTCGCATCCTCAGTTTTGTAATTCAGAACACTTCAACTGGAACCTAGGAATGGGAGATGTTTCCATTCAGATTTAGATTTTACCATTCATTAATCATGTTTCAATGTAGATAACTGAGGAGAAGCAACTGGTTTTGTTCTAATTTAATTGCTTGGCGTAGGAGCAGTGAACACTGATTTCTTGAATTAGTATTCTTCCAGGCTGATAATATCATCAAAAATAATGTAGTAATACCTGCCTTAGAATAGATGCATCATAAAAAGAATCGTGAAAGGGATTTATCTTTGTATCCCCAACCTCAAAAAACTGAGATCTTACACAGAGACAGAAATGTTCATATTCAGAAGTGCAAAGAGACTGCTAACTTCCCAAGCCACTGAACAACTTTAACAGCTGCCATTAAAAATAAAAACCCTTTCACACAATGAATATGAAATCTTCATCCAAAATGCCCCAGATTTCCATGCAGTAAGTGGCTCTAGTATTTTATCAGTGTCCTGCAATACATCCCTATAGAGCAGTTTTATATAAAAAGGGGGCAAAAAGGCATCAGAGAAGACTTCTTCACTAAAAAGAAGAGTCTGATATAAGCCGTTTTTATTTTTTCCTGTAAGATTTTGTATTTCACAGTCTCCACCCTCCTGTTTAAGAATCTGAAAACAGGCATTTTCTGGTTTACACAGAAACACAGGAGTCTTAAATATCTCTTCAGCTGCTTCCTAATGTTTGTTCCACAGGAAGGGAGTTAGTGCGTAGCACAGAGTGCTTTGTTGTATCTGCATCAGCAAAACAGATAAGCTCAGCCTCTCTTCATCTGGAAAAGGGGCAGAGGAAGAGCACCAGGAGACAGCGTGGTACTTAAGGATCATTGTGAAGGTTTCAGGGAACAAGATGACTGTCAGGTAAGGAAAAAGGTCCTCTGCTATTTATGTTCCTGTGCTGCTTCCCAAACTGCTCAACTGTGTGTAAGCACTTTCTCTGAAATAGCTTGGTTTTGGCTCCCAGCTGAGGGTCAATATTTCTCATAGTGAACTGAAATTCTCCTAAATTCTATTATTATTATTCCCATTTAGCACTTAAAATCTCATTTTGGTGCTGAAAAGCTCTGTCTTGGGTACATTAACACACATTCGAGAGCCTGGTAATCCCTTCACGTAGAAGATGGCCCTTTTCCTGCAGTTCTACCTGACACGTTTGGACTGGAACCAGCCGGGCTTTTTGCTGAAAATCTGACGTTCCATGCGATTTGGCTACCTACATACTTTGACTAAACAACAGTTCGTTCCAGAGAGACCTTATCATATGAAAGGGCAGGCTCCTCGTAAGTCCCCACACATTTTTGCCTTTGGCAGATCCCTCCCTGGAATTCAGGGAGGCAGAAGATACTTTTCAGGTTGAAAGACATCACTTATAGTTTCTTGGGACTTTTCCTGGACGGTCTACATTAGCAATAAGTACAAGGCCTGCAGCAATAAGACATATGGCAGTAAACCAAAGCATCTACAAAGCTTCTAGAAGTACGGTTCTTCTGTGAGCTTCCCAAGAGCACTTTTTTCCCTGCCCTCACACTTCTTTTAGCATCTCTGTTCAGGGCTGAGTTTTTGGTTCAGGGCTGAACTTTTGGCACAGTCATTGTCACATGGCTTTGTCAAGTTGCAAATTACAAACTAAAAATGGGGAAATACAAAATTAAAAGCTTGTTTATCACAGAGCTTCTTTGCTAGCGTAGGGCACTGAAGCAGGTTGTTCTGTGACAGGAGGGCTAGTGCTTTGTCAGTGTCACGGGGAAGCAAAATCCGTGCCAGGCAATGCAGTGCATCAAGCCCAGGAAGCTGCAAGAGTTTACAAGAAAACCTTCTCCTTTTATAGTTAAAATCCCAGAGACTCTACAAAACCCTGCGGCGTGGTGTTTAAAATGAGGTACTGCAAGAGTGGCAAATAAAAGTGGGCATGCTCTGCTAATGAGGGCGAATTGTGCCAGCTCTTTACAAAGAATAGTGTGTTCCTACCCACATCAAACCAGCGCTGCTTGACAGATGGGGAAAGAGAGGGAAGAGAGTCTATGGCACTGTTTATTCCTTTCTACTCACCTCAGTCTGGCACCTTGTAGAGACTATGGATCATATTGGGTCTACTCTTGCCCTTAATGCAAAACAACGTTTTGTTTAAGAGTTGGATTGCCTAGGGGGGAAATGGCAGTATTCAAATTCTCACCACACACCCAAACATAACGTATTCTCAGATTACATCGCTGTTCGCTTTAGCAGCAATAATATGGTTGGCAACAATAAGATTGTGGCCTTCATTAGGTTCAGGAATCAAGAAACTGTTTGTCATGAATGATAATATTTCAAAACTATTGCTTCAGGATATTTATATGCAGATTCAGACAGTGCTACAATGTATGGAGAGTACCCATTTGGAGGATTCCAGCTTATAAGAAGTTTTGTGGCTCTAATAGCATTCAATTAAAGCAGGCATTGTTTCTAGTATTAGGCCTTTTTTCATAAGTACTTTCTCTGGTAATTTAATAAATCATTCCTTATATCTTGGTGTTTAAATTATATTCCCATACAAACCACATCCGTTAGAGTTGATGAGAGTGCAACAGTGCATGCTGTAACTTCCAAAGAGCCGGCATCTCACACCCTCATTAGCAGAAATGTATCTAGAAGTCATAAGTGTGTTTCTAAGGACACGTACAACACATCTCCCTGCGACTTACTCATTTCCTGCTTTTCTCCGAAAGCAGCTGAAAGACGCACCCTGCACCTGCTTTCTCCTTGTGCCGACATCTGTTCCTAAATGAGAAAGGAGGCAATGAATGTTAAGCTGAAGGGACTTATTTTATTTATGATTGCAAGGATCCTTGACTTGAAAAATCAGTTCAATTCCAGTGCCTTTCACCTTCCATGCTAAGCAGGGAGACAAAGAGAGCATTCATAGACACAACACGTGTGACATGGGGCAGTCTAATGGCATTAGACCAGTTCAGTGAAGCATTAATGAATTTACAGTGATGACAGCACAACAGTGCTAGGATCTAATCTGCTCTGTGGTAAGTGGTTTTCATAAGTAACCTCAAACACAAATAACCAGTCAGGACTCTAACTAAAATCTTTTGTTTTCTGACAAAGCATAATCAACTATTTTTCTTTTGAAACCAGTAGCCATTCCCTTGTTTGCTGTGTCGGTGGTGTTTCTCCAGTCCATGTCATATCTCAGACCGTTCTCACCAAGCTCAGATGAGACTTCAGCTATTCCGAGCAGCTGATATTTCAAATCCATTTTTGCCAATAATCTCCTGTGCTTCATGCCACAAGCCTCAGCAGCTGCTTGGAACTGAGATTCAGAAGAAAGCCTTGCACAGAAAAACAGGTTGTATGATCTTGTCAGTAACAACATACCTTTAATCCAACTTTATATTCACATCCGTTTCTTCACCGTCATACCTCCTTGCAGTCATATATCTGTGCCTACTCACGTATTTGGGTGAGGTGGACATACAAGGTGTTAAATCAGATATCAGCAAGGCTCTTAGGATGAGGAAAGATGTGAGTGCTGGCTGTTTACACAGGATCACTGCCTCACTAACATCAGAAAGTTTGCTGCCATTGACTTAAATGAGCATGGTGATAGACACAGCAACCTCTGCTAGACTCCCATTCCCAGAATCCTAGAGAAGAACACGTTGGGCTTGAGGGGGCAGATATGTGTGGGAGCTTCTCTTCACATTCTGCCAAGAGTGGTGGTCACACATTAGTATACACAAAATTATTTGCAGGGTTAGTAATTTATTTCATTGTAGACATTTCCTCATGAGGACAGCTATGAGTTCTGTACTTGAAGCGAAGCGAAGCAAAGTAAAAGTACTTCCAGTATTTCTTAAACGTTTGTGTTCTTAAATATATCCCATGACATTTCTCCAAAGAAATAGGTGTTCTTCCAAATGCTATAAAGATACATATACTAAATCACTTTCTCCCTTCCCAGGAAAACGGGAAATGAAACTATACTGGAATCAGGCAAGGAGAACAGAGAGGAGGAAGAGTCCCCATCTCTTTAAGTTTCCAGGTATCTGCCAAATCTCACTGAAGATGGATCTTGGTTACTTAGATGAAGGCAGGCTGGAGTAAGAAAAGATGACAGTAAAAAGTGAAGAAACACTGCAGTCTGTGGTGTTCCTACAGCGTGGGTAAGTACAAGGAAGCTCACCTTACTTTAATTTACTCCAGCACTAATACCAGCAAAACCCAGCAGTGTGGGGTGCAGTGCAGAGCAGCTAATTGCGTAAATACCCAAAGGTCTGGCAAGACTGGTACAGCACAGCAAAAGCCTTTGTGACCAGTACCCAAGTCAGCAAGACCACACGTAACTTTCATAGCAGCTAGAGTTTATTAGTACACCAGTTAAGATTTATAACTGCGCTCCAGATGCACTGTAGCAGTTTTCTTACTCAAAGAAAATGTGGCTCTAAGGACATCCTCATGAGAGGGGAACTACAGGAGCAAGGCAGAACAGAAGTGCATCCACAGAGTTTTATTTACTCCCCAGATTGCTTGTCAATTGATTTCAGTGGGATTTCTCATGTCAGCAGGGATTGTTGGGAGGAGAAGACAAATCTGTCCTTTTTCTAACAGAAAGGCTTTGAGAATCAGATTTACAAAAAAAGATTATATAGGATTGATTGCCTTCATTATCCTCATTTTAGCAATATTATTAGCTATAAATCACAGGACAGCTTCATATGGAATTACATTCTTATTAATATCACAACATCCTCATCCCCCTACCAGTTACCATGTTCATTCATCGTATGCTGGAGCTCCCAATAAAATTATCTAACTGGAGACAAGTAGCATGGCTGAGTCTTTCCCTCTTCCATATGTTCTGTTAGCCTGCTTTTATCTTTCTTTGTTTTTTATTTTTTTTGTTCTCAAATTGTATTGCAGAGCACAGAATGCGTTTCTGGTCCTTACTATGTCTCATACATTAAAAATGCATTAGGGAAGATATCATCTACCTCGATTTGCTTTAAAATGTTGTCTTTCCCTCATAGCCGCTGAAAATAAGACTCATGAATGCATTAATCCTAAACAGAGCAAGTGGTAGTTCCTCATTATTAAAAATGCAGGCCAAAACTTACTATAAAAAGGATGATGTAAAAAAAAAAAGTATAGTTTGCTCCATATGCTTGATGTTCAAAATAATTAATTGATGATAATAACCATAACAATAATAGGAAGCTGAAGAAAAAATAAAATGACCTTGTCTAATTCAAACCTGGGAATAAAATGAGTTTTCCTGAACAACCAAAAACTGCTTTCAGAAGCAATTTTATCTCTGTGGAATTGGTGCAAAAGTCATGCTGTTACATATTCCTTCTGTTCAGTACCTAAAAGGCTGGGGGAGGTATTTTTTCACACATATTCCCAGCCCTGCTCTATTCCCTTTGTGCTTTGTGGGATCAGCACAAAAGGTCTAGAAAGTAGGCTGGAAAAATCAGCTGCGGGTTCCCCTTGAGAGAAGGGCTCCCTAGTTGCCGCAGTGCCAGCACAGCCACCCGTCCCCCACCAGCAGCTCGCTCCTCCTCTCCAGCACACTGGACTGACCAAGGTCACGATGCTCGCTGCGCTCCTTACCTGGGGATGGGACAGCCCAGACCCTAAGGACTGCAGCTGGTGAGGAGCGACAAAGCATCCACCATCTTCCTCAGAATCAGGTACCAAAAGGTCCCTGCTGTCCATCTGTTTGGATGTCAGGATCCTGCATGCACCTACATCCCACAGGTTTATACAGGAATTGTTTCTAGTGGAACTTACTAACAGCCACAAAGCACAATTGTATCCACGCACGTAACACAGGGCTTCCTACAGAGAAGGAAGCTTTTAATTATACAATTTTTTTTTTAAATTATATAAGCAATGATTTCACAGAACGGCTGAGGTTGGAAAGCACCTCTAGAGATCATCTAGTCCAAATGCCCTGATGAAAGCAGGGTCTTTAGCTGACCTTGCTCAAGATTGCTCAAGGCCACATCCAGTTGGGTTTTGAGTATCTCCAAGGATGGAGACTCCACCACCTCTCTGAGCAACCTGTACCAGTGATTAACCACCTCCAGAGTAAAAAAGGTTTCTTCCTAATGTTTAAGTGGAATTTCCTGTATTTCAATTGCCCTATTGCCTCTTCTCCTGTCACAGGGCACCACTGAAAAAAGCCTGGCTCCATCCTCTCTACTCACCTCCATCTGGTATTTATTCACATTGACAAGATCCACCTGAGTCTTCTCTTATGGCTGAAGAGTCCCATCTCTCAGGCTTTCATCGTAGGAGGGATGCTCTGGTCTCTTAATCATCTTCACGTCCCAGTGCTGGACTCTCTCCAGTTTGTCTATGTCTCTTTTGTACTGGGGAGCCCAGAACTGGACACAGTACTCCAGGTGTGGCCTCACCAGTGCTGAGTAGAGGGACAGGATCATCTCCCTCAGCCTGTTGGCAGCCCAGGAGGCTGTTGGCCTTCTTCAACACATAGGTGCATTTCTGGCTTATGTTCAACCTGGTGTCCACCAGGACCCACAGGTCCCTTTTGTTAACAATGCTCTCCAGCTGGTTGACCCCACCGCCTGCTACCTGGGGTTGTTCTTCTGCAGGGGCAGGACTTGGGATTTCCCTTTGTTGAACTTCATGAGGTTCTTGTTAGCCCCTTTCTCCAGCCTGTTGAGGTCCCTCTGGATGGCAGCAGAAACATCTGGTGAAGCAGCCACCCGCTCCTCCCAGTTTTGTATCATCTGCAAACCTACTGAGGGTGCACTCTGTCCCACCATCTAGGTGACTTATGAAGATATTAAACAGTGTTGGCCCCAGTACTGACTCCCAGTGTCCACCTCTGGTGATTGGGCCTTCAGTTGGACTTTGTGTGGCTGATCACAAACCTTTCAGACCAGAATTTCATCCAAATTTCAGTCCAGTTCTCTATCCTCTTACCTAGTCTGTACTTTGTCAGTTTGCCAGTGAAGAGGTTATGGCAGACAATGTCAAAAACCGTGCTAAACTCAAGATAAACAACATCCACTTCTCTTCCGTCATGTACCAGACTAGCCATTTTGTCATAGAAGGCTACCTGTTTGGTCAAGAATGATGTTCCTTTCCTAGACCCATGCTGACTACTCCTAATCACCTCTTGTACTTCATGGGTTTGCAAGTGGCATCCAGTATTATTTGCTCCATCTCCTTCCCAAGGACTGAGGTGAGGCTGACCAGCCTGTAGTCCCTTGTTGAAGAAAAGTGCAGCATTTTCTTTCTTCCAGTCCTCAGGAAACTTCCCCTATTGCCATGACCTTTCAAATATTATTGAGAGTGGCCTTCCAGTGATGTTGGTCAGCTCCCCCAGCACTTTTTGTTGCTTCCTATCAGGTCCCACAGACTTGTGTGTGTCCAAGTCATTTAAGTGTTCCATAACCTGGTCCTCCTCCAACAATGGAAATTCTTCCTTGTTCCAGATGTTCCTGTGGGTCTCAGGGGCCCGAGATTCCTGAAGTTCAGTCTTAGCAGTAAAGACCAATGAGAAAAGGGCATTGAGTACATTGTGTCCTCTGTCACCAGGTCCCCTGACCCATTCAGCAGAGGGCACATATTTTCCCTACTCTCTCTTTTGCTCTTGATGTACCCATAGAAACCTCTCTTGTTGCACTTCACATCCCTCACCATATTCAACTCCAGGCAGGCTTTGACTTTCCTAACTGGATCCCTGCATCCTTGGGCATCACTATATTTCTCCTATATCACCTAACTGTACTTCCACTTCTTGAATGTTTCTTTTTCTGTCTTTGAGTTTTGTCAAGAGCTTCTTGTTCATCCATGCAGGCCTCCTGCCACCTTTGCTTGATTTCCGGCATGTGGGGATGGACCACTCTTGAGTCTGGATGAGGTGATCCTTGAAAATCAGTCAGCTCTCCTGGTCTTCTCCTCTATTCCTCAAGATCGTCTGGCATGGGATTCTTCCAAGCAGGTCCCTGAACAAGCCAGTGTTTGCTTTCCTGATATCCAGGGTTGTTAACCTGCTATTTGCCTTCTCTCAGGGTCCTGAGCTCCACTATCCCATGGTTAAGGTGGCCAGGGCTGACCCTGACCTTCACATTTCCAATCAGTTCTTCTCTGTTTGTAAAAAACAGATCCTGCAGAGCGTCTCCCCTCTTCATCTCTCCAACCATCTGTGTTAGGAAATTGTCATCAGTGTCCTGCAGAAGCCTCCTGGATTGCTTTTGCCCTGCTGTGTTGCCCCTCCAAAAGATATTGGGGTTGTTAAAGGCTTGTGTGAAGACCTGCGCCAGTGAACGTGAAATTTCTTCCGGTTGTCTGAAGGAGGCCTGATCTGCTTATTCTACTCCACCAGGCAGTCTGTAGCAGAGACCCACACCAATGTCATCCTCGTTGGTCTGCTGGCCAGCTCAGACCCATAAGCTTTCAGCTGGCTCCATGCATCCCTGCTTCTCATTCAAATACAGGGCAACTGAACCTTCTCACCATCCCGTCCTGTCCTTCCCAAAGAGCCTGTATACAGCCACTGCAGCACTCCAGTTCTGTGAGTGGGATTTCTAAAAATGTAGGCTCCATCTACTGAAGAATTCAAAGGTGAGAATTTTCCTTTTTTTATTTCTTTTCCAAACAATTGGCAACAAACTGAAAGTTCATTTCTCAGTACCATTGCAAAGTGCGTGTGTTATGGTCAAATATGTCCTATGCTGCTGTTAGTTTTCTAACAAAGAAATGTGTCTATCAAATGGTTCTATCAACAAAATTAAATAGAAATGATAAATGTCTTGCTAATATTTTTCTGAGCCAGTCTTTAAATGGGTCACATTGTTCTTCTCTTTACTAGCAACCTAAAATAGAAGTTATTATATCAACAGTGGTTTGCACATAATAGAACGTTATCTGAAATTGAGTTTGGTAATGTTTTTCCTTGAAAATTAAGGCTATAGTAGTATAGTTATTGAAAATTATCATATTTTACTTTTTATTTTTCTATTTAAAAGCAATATTCTTGATAGTAAAAATTGCAGTTGGAGTTCTGACTAGAGAAAATGATCTCTTGGTACAGGCAATAAGGAAAATGAATGTTCATGTTGAGAGCACAGTATTATTGAGGCTTCTTTTCCCTCCATGGGCCAAATTCTCTCCCGGAATATTTGATGCAATTCCACAGACTTCACTGGGACTGCACCAATTTATGTTACAGAGAATGCCTGACAATTTTGTTGTTGTTAAAATTGAACTAACTTATAAAAATAAGGATAGAATTTAAGTAAAAGTGTTGACAGAATTTTCTTTCACAAATCTTGGATCTGAAAGGCTATTTACAAAAATCAAGCGGTGGCCCATTTCTCCCTGGAATATCTTGCACATATGCAGCTGCAGCTCTTCAACACCAAGGAGAATGTGAGCTACCCATGAACACCAGCAAAAAGCCAGGCACGTGCAGCCCACCCAAAGCACATGGGGCCATCCAAGAGCCACCAGCACCTCCGAGAAAGGAGCTTTTTACACAGACTGTGAAACACCCTGCGAAAATGGAAAATCAGATGTGTTGGCCCAGCTCAGATTTGTGCATTACTGCAGTGCTGGTGAGGGTTCAGGCAACGCCACGCACGGCTGTAGAGAATTCCTCCTCGGAGAATGGATTTCCCCACTATCATGTAAGCAGCTTCTGCTCCCACACAGCTCTCAGTTCAGGATTAAAGGGCATCTCAAGGCTCCACTTCAGTGGCTTAAATTAAAGTAGGGCTAGAATGGTCAAAATCATTTGCAACCCTTAAAAACATGATAAGGGAAAACAGAGAGGTCTTTCCACCACCTGCTGAGGAGAATGGAAGCGCAGGAGAGAACAGACTCGAGTACAAGGTCCTGACTACGCCAGGCACCGTGTGTTAGACTCTTTGGGGATTTCTTCAGAGAGGTGAACTTCACTTGCACTGAGATCAATGAAAACCTGTGCATTCAATCTGTTTCTCATAAAAAAAAATACCTCTGAGCCTCTCCAGCGTGCAAGTCAGGACTGTCTGAAAGTCACGGGGAAATAAAGGGCTGAAAGGCTAAGAATTTCATGCTTCTTTTTCTTTTTATATACTCTTTATTCCTGCAGATCCTGTGGGAAGCATAGGACTTCAGCACAGGGACAGCCAGAAAGATTCAGGGCTGTTAAATTAGCAGCTTCTTTAAATCCCAAGGTAAACTAGTTGTGCTAAATTAATCTATGAACCCTCACATCAGATCTAGAGCCTCTGAGCAGTACAGATATTTTGAGATGAACTAGTTGTGGTTGGAGAGAAGGGAGAGTATGGGCATGGGTAATGCTACACTGCGTGCCGCAGTGGGGTTAGTGCACAGCACCATGCAAAGAGCTGACACGGGCAACACAGGCAGAACACCAGGGATCAAAGATGTCTAGGCATTTCTAAAAATTAGTTGCTGGAATAATCATAGAATACCAGGTTTGAAATGCTTGCTAAGAAACTGAGGAAGATGTGCAAAGCAAAAATGGGAGTTTCTGGAAGTGGTGGAGGGTTTGGAAAGAGCAGGGAAGGGTCCTGCTGCCAATTAATAGATTATTAGACAGGAGCTGTCTCTCATGGGAGTTTTTTCAGCTCTTAAGCAAGAATCAGAGGCAACCCAGCCAGCTTTGTTTTCTAAACTCAGGCAGGACCAGTTAGCAGTAGTGCCTCTCACCAGAGTGAAGTAGAGGATACAGGTAGTGCCATCTTTAACATCATATTGGGAAGCAAGGGACAGGTCTCAAATCGCAGGCAAAGGCTGCACGGTGGAGCCGAGCAAGAGCAGTGTTCATGGTAACCCAAGGCTCCTTCTGGTCAACGCTCTTTGGTGAGTCCAGCACTGGCAGATGGTGTGGGGTGGAAGCACTGCATCCATCCCCACTCCACACCTAGCCTCATGCCAGCACTGTGGGAGCACATGCAAATTGTCATGGTATTGCCAATTTAATCGCTACAACCAAACAAGAAGGGAATAGACAAGACTTCCAATGTGCTCCTGGTAAATGTGGAATTTGTAGTATATCAATAACTCCACTTTCGTTGGGTGGATGGCATTTATGCACTGAAATGGACTTTTTTTATAAAATTCTTGAGATGACACTTTTGTTTTTATCCCTCTCCGTGAATGGTAGAAAACACTTTTTAAATACTATGCTGCAGGCAGAAAATGAAAAGAATAAGCATGTTGCAGTTTGTCACTCCTTCAGGATGTGATTGATCGTTGTCCCATTGCTGCAGGTCAACCTCTGCCATAGAAAACTCCAGATAATCTTCAGCTGCATTTCCTAAACCATTAATAGGATGGACAAGGCCAAGATAACAATGCACAATTTATTTCCCAAAAGCATCTGACAGGAGGAAATGGATACCAAATGAATGAACTCATTAGAACAGTACGGCACATTTGGAAATTCAAAACAGACTGCCTGGAATTATTTAAATCTAGCATGAGGTTAATGTCAGTCCCTCACTTAGGTGTGTCCGTGTGGTAATCCAGCGGTCCAGTTTTAGAAAGGTTGATGGGTGCACACCCTGTGGCTTGCATGTGAGGGTGAGCCTGGACTTAATTAATTACATGACTAGAATACCACCTATAATTATTTACGTGACTAGAATACCACCTATCATGGCCACACACACAGGTTGTGCAAGGATGACATTCACGTGCGTGGACACACACACACAACACACAGACATACCAGCATTCCCTAATATAAAAAAAATTTCTGTTATTTACTTGTTGAGAGGCATTATTAAAAATAGCAGGTATCTTACAGGCTGTAAATACATTCTGTCTTTAAGAAGCTGCATCTTTAGCCAGGGCAAAAACTTGGCAGTCATCTCAAGGGAGCAAGGTTTCTCCCTTGCCTGATTTATAACCAACAGAGAATTTCCCAGAAATTGGGTTTTACCATTTGTCAGCCACAAGTTGTCAACCAAGCCTGTTTTCTCCTGGTAAACTTCCACCTGTGTCTCCTTCAAAGTTACAGGAGTGTATTTTTAGAAAATTGTGGACCTTTATTCAGCATACCAGGCTCCACTACAGCATTGCTATAGTAATATGTACATTTATAGCTGTCATTAATAGGGTATCTTTAAGAGCTTTAGTTGCTTTTTAGTTGCTTTTTATCCTTCATGAGCCATACTTGAGCCATACTTAAAGGAGTCAGGGACTGTATTACAGAAATATTTGCCACCCAATGTATAGCACAAAGATTACTTTGCAGAGATTCAACTGGCAGCCAAAGTAGTTCAGGATATTTCTTAACATATACACGGCAAAGGCATGAGAGCACTTTTCATTAAAAAAAAAATTCTAACGCAAGACCTTGTTAAATCACTGTATCTGAAAACGGCTCAAACTTGGTTAGTGTGCACAGATAATGGGGACCAGGCAACACCATAAAAATGGCCCTGTTGATGGATCTCTGAGGAGCCCACATACATGGTCTATGTAAAAAGCTCTTTCCATTCCTTTCAGTGTAGGAATCACTTGGAGCAAGGGTCATCCCAAAACAAACACAGTTCAAGCAGCCTACCTGAGAGGAAGATGAGGAAGGAAGGAGGAAGGCTTCTTTCATCTTCTGCACTGCCAATCATTTTTACATCATCCCAGATTATGTGATATACCATCTCAGGGATTGTGAAGCATGAGTAAATCAGGAAAGGGCAGTCTTCGTTAGCACTCTGCTGCACAACGTGTGCTCTCAGATGTCTGAGGCAGAAGGGTCATGGCCACAGACTGCGCAGCATCTCCATCCGGCTTCAGTCTCACACACCCTTGATTATCCAGGGTTATGAGGAAGAGAGGTTAAATGTTTTCGTGAGAAGTCTGTGTTTATCCTGGTGGCATATAAAGAAGAATCCACTTAAAACCAAATTAAGTAGTTCCCTTCTTGAGAATGACATTGTTACTGCGCAGTACAGATTAAAATAAAATTCCATGAATTCGTGATCTGATTTCATTTTGCGATGATGTAGCGTCCAACAATACACAGTGATACTCCTGAAGAGAGCACATGAGGATTTACAATGTATAATGATGTGCAATGTCTTTGGTGCTCAAACTCTCGTTCCTTTGTTTGCATGTAAACCATAGTGATACAAAATGGATTAGCATAAGGCACAAGATTTTTTCTTATCTCAAAAAAATATCACCTGTACTGGAATGAGGTAAAATTAAAAAGGTAAGGGCAGAATTACTTTAATTCAAGGTACTGTGTCATATGGCCACAACCCTTCTTTTCCTTGAGTATCTGGGTATTCCGATAATCTTCAGAGAAGTGTTGAAAATCCCTTTTTGAAATGGTATTGGTCTCTCTCCTTTAATGGAATTCCACACACACACGCATGCATACAGACTCTTAGCCTTTTTCATTATGCACCAAAAGGCTTTAGTGGAGCCCCAAGCCACAGCACTTCTGAAATCAAACATGTTGGTGTTTTGTGGAAGCTGTCTTGCAAATTCGTACAGAACAGATGTGCGATCCCAATTCAAGGCAAGCTCCATGCAACCTGCCAGCTCTGAGTACAAATTGAGTCCAAATCAGATACAATCCTCTTCCTTTATTTTGTTCTGGCTTTAAAAAGCTCTCTGAGATCAACCTCATCCATGCAAATGTCCCAAAGAGAAATGCTGGATTTAGCTGACAGATGCATAAAATCTCATGTTGTCACAGAATTCCCCAGTGTCTACTCAGCACCAGATGTCAAAGAATGCAAATCTGCAGCTGGGTCTGGTGTTCATTTGTGCTCCAAATTCCCTCCTTCACAGCTGTTGTTTTCCACTTCCATCTACATAGAGCCAAATTTTCAGAAATAGGAGATAGACCACAGCTCCCTATATTGATGTGAATATACATGTTTCTTTATTTGCCTGGAAAACACCTGTTTGAGTTGAATAATAGTGTGTTTGCAAGGGCATATTTGAGTACACTGACCCGCCAGTATTGAAAACAACCTTGCTCATCTTTCAAACACAAACTCTTTTCAACAAGTTCTCTGGAACCGGAGATGTCTTTCCAAATATCTATTTGGAGGTACGGAATAGGATTTTCATCCTTGCTTAGGCCTCCTGGGCACCATGGAAATAATAAGCATAACGACAGTAATACAAAACAAAAGACATGTAATCATGAGGAACTGCAAGAGCTGAGTTTATGTGAATTTTTCCTTTTTTGTCTATCTAAATGCTTGGAAAATTTGAAACAACAGGTAAAGGTGACTACAGGAGTTTTCCTGAGCTTCCTTTAAATTAACTCAGATTTCTAAGGTTCACCTCCAGTGGCCTCAAGTGTAGTTTAGATTTCATTTTCTTAAATGAAAATAAAATGCATATGGAGACCTGTTCTTTCCACTCCCTTATGTAACGATCTTCAATTCACCGAGTCCTCAGTTGTACAGATAGTAATCATAATCTAACCAAATATTTGTTTTCTTACACCTCTGAATTTCAGCCGAACTTGAGAAAGTTGGTTTCACCTAGGGCTGAGACACATTACTGCATTTAAAAGGGATGAGTCTTACATGAGGGGAGAGGAAAGTACTCAAAACACAGGTTCAAATTTAAATAAAAAGTCCAAATTGGACAATTGCATATAAATACCTGATTTTTAAGGAAAGCATAGCATGCGCTTTACCATTGCAACATGCCTTATATCAGACTCCATTAGATTCCCAGAATGTTTGTCTTTTCCTAAACTGTTTTTATTGCTAGATATGGTTATTTTTGTCTTGGGTTTATGCCCCTGAATGTCTCAATGCCTGCGTCAAATGCAACTCCCCTAACAAACAGCACCGTCTCCCCAGCTTCACTGGAACCTAGGGTGGTAAACCCATCCTAGGAACAGCTGTGTTGTACAGATTTCTCATCCGGTGCCTGTAAACAACACAGACCAGCCTGACTAGAATTACCATATCCTTAAGTCTTGACCCGGCCTGCATGCAGCTACCCCAGTTCTTCCTACCACCTTGCTACCCGGATGCTCCAGCGCTGGCCCTCGGGCAAGCAGAGCCAGGTTGGGTAGCTGCATCTGCCATAGGCATCTTCACATTGCCGATAAGAATGAATCAGATAAACAAATCTGGCCACAAAATACTGATTGATTGACTCCTTCTGATGTTGCATAAGCTAATGCCAGAGTCCTATTTTTGTCATGAAATGTTTTAACATAATTTGAATGATAGCTATAAAATATGGAAGTGGAACAGTCCCCAGCTATTTCTGTATTTAGTAACTGTAGCCGTAAGACAGAGCAACAGTAATGAAAATGTTAATTATTAAAGGCACTTTTGGGCAGTCTAGCAGTGCTTATTACTACTATTATACACATATCCACAGTATCCATTTTTTGAAGTAGACAATAGTAACAATTTAGGAAAACAATGATGGAAGATAAAAGTGGTGTTTGCTGGTTTTACACTAAGCAATAGCAGAGCTGTCCTCCTATCAGATAAGAAGAAAGGAGGGAGAAGAGTTTAAAATACTTTGTTTGAAGTGATGTGACCCGGCACAAATAGCCTTGGTGACATTTTAAGATCAAATAGTCCAAGCATCAAGTACCTGTGCTTCAAATCATACGGGGAAGTTGTGAGAAGTTCAGCCTGATTTGCCCAAGCAAAGGAGCTAGTGCCCGGGGTGACAGAGACTTCTATTTAATTCTGAGTTCCTGCATATTTTTACAGGTATCACCAGGTTGTATTTACTTATTTATTTGATTTCAAATATCTTCTAGTGATAATATCCTAATGAAGTGTTTTATACAGTAACTAAAAATCCATTTACCAAGTTACATTTTTCGGTTAATGACTGTTTTCCTGAAAGAATGGAAGGGAATTGCTACCAAGGCAAAAGTAAATATTTCTGAAATTGATGAAGCAATACATCTTTAGAGGTTTCAAAAAATAACTATACAGAGTTGACATTTCAATGTGATTGTTTGTAAAAGGAACATTAAAAATGTTGAACAAATACTAAAGTGGAAGCACAGAGAAAGATAGGGAAGTCAGGGAGATTAAGTGGTCTGCAGCATCAAAAATGCATTAAACCCAAGACTACAAGATGTTGAGACCCAAGCTGTGAGAATCAGCAGGAAAACAAAGTGCTAACTGTGCCCAAGGTAAAGAAGGAGAGGTGCATGAGGAAGAGATTTTAAACCCTGCCTGGGGTTGTTTGGAAAGTTTGGGGGAAGTGTCGTTCTGAGGCAAACAGGCAGGTGGGCAGCTGTTGCATAAAAGGTAACTGCGGGGAAAGGCAATCTCGCCATTAGACTGGATATAAGGAAGAAATTCTTTGCAATGAGGGTGGTGAAACACTGGAACAGGTTGCCCAGAGAGGTAGCGGAGGCCCCATCCCTGGAAACATTCAAGGCCAGGTTGGATGGGGCTCTGAGCAACCTGATCTTGTTAGTGGTGTCCCTGCTCACTGCAGGGGGGTTGGACTAGATGACCTCTAGGGGTCCCTTCCAACCCAAAACATTCTGTGATTCTATGATTCTGTAAAAATCATTGCAAAAGAGGGTTAGAAGTTTCTTCTGTTGCAAAGACTTTCGTGCATGGGAAACAGATAAAGGGCATTTGTGCAGCAGAAAGCGGTCTGTCAAAGCCTGCCCTCTACACCCCGTGCAATAAACATCAATTCTCTTAGAAAGGAAACGTACATTTTCAGGCAGCTTTGCTCACCAGGAGCCAATATGCTGCAGGAGAGGGCTACCTCTGTGGACCACAGTGAATCCCGGCCAGCCCTGCATGAGGAACAGGGCTTGTGGACGACAGCCAGGCTGTGGGGCATCAGGCCACAAGGAGCAACCATCACGGCTCGTTCAACGCTCAACGTATAAAAGCAGATACCTTTGGCTTAATTATATCGTATGCCTGCTTTATGTTCATTATCATATAAATTTATCTCAGAAGCAATGCCTTCTGCCTGGAAAACAAATGTTTCTACTTTGCTTCATTGCCTAATAGCTGGAGGAGTCCATTACCTCAGGAAAACATTTTTTCCATTTACACTGACTCTTAAATATTTTATGATCATTTTCCTTTCTAGCTTTCACAGTAAATAAAATACATGACAGACATAAGATGTTAAATAGTCTCCAATGTATATAATTTAGTGTATACATCGAATCTTCACCTATTTTCATCCTGACTTTCTATAAATTGTCCTGTACACTATATTGCTTCCTTCAGTAGTTTTCATTTGCTTTAGACTGTCAGTGCTTAGTCCAACTACCATTCAGTCTCTATGTAATAAGTACTTCATGGTGGGCTTTGGGAGGTAGAGCTTTTAAATGGCGTAGCTCCAGGATTTCCATCCTGGTGTTTTAAAGGCATTTAAATATTACTTCTCTTCTGTGAGGATCACTGCAGTGACGTTTCAGTGTAGTATCTCTGCCACTAGCTCACTTTCAGTTAGTCTAGAATCAAACATTATTTTTATCAATCTGAAAAAGAGTGTAGAAGCCTTTTTCTTTTTAATAATCAAATGTAATACGTTCTGTAGTTTTGCACATGCAGCCAAAATAGCTCCCGTGATCCCAGCTATATTTGTTGAAAGCAGAGAGGAAGAGGGGACTCACAGAGCATCTTAGGGATGCACCAGTTGAGCATATCCCTGAAAACTTATTTCTGTAGCACGGCTTTGTCTTGCCTCCTCTCTGTTTTCAGGAATCCCAATGAAAGAAGAGTGGCAGTGAGATCGCATGTATCAGCCACATGGATATTTCCAGGTACATGCAAGGAAACTGAGCCAAGACCTCCCTCAGATGGGAGCAGCCTCTGCTTTCTATGACTGAATCGCTCCAGGCTGGGTTGTAGATAACAGGCAGCATCCTTGCTGTGCATCGAAAGCACAGTATGCATGCTTGATGCCGTGTGAGTACAGGGATGATCTTTATAACAATCACAAAGGTTGCGCGTTCAGTTACATCAAACCAAAATTTTGTAACATTGTAGGAAATATATATCTAGGCTTCTTATGGTCTGTAAAACCTTGTTGCAAAATCTGGCTTGGGTTTTTTTTTTTCTTGAGTCTCAAGTTGAAAATGCTTTCTGAAATGGAAAAAAAAAAAAGTAGGCCCCTTTCATAAGTTATATCTTGACTATCAAATACTTTTTCTCTCTGGAAAACCTCGTCCTTTTCCATAAAATCTCTCTCTTCATTTTTCTGGTGCTAAACACACATTGATATTGAGCAAAATGTTTCAGGAACTCCTCCAACCTTTGTGAAACAGTTACATTTACTGTGTGCGGGATATATATGACATCAATTTCCAAAGGTCAAGATATGAAATATTACATTATTACAGCATATTAACTGTACCCACCGACTACCACCACCTGTACCCACTATCTAAGCATCACAGCATTAACATTTTTTCTCTGAAAAAAAGAAAAATACAGGTCTTGAAAATACAGGCTGCTACCTTCTCTGAATCTTGCAAGCTTTAGAAATTTGGTCTGTTTCCAAGGAGTAGTTACAAAAGAAGTGAGATTTAAGGCTGGCATCAGAGCTGGGCAAATAAGCTTTTGTGTAAAGCAAATGAACTCGGGGGGGACTGGGACTAGGGAACTTTGGATAAAATCAGCCAGCAAATTCTGCCAGAAACAGGGACTGACTGGCCAGAATAAAAAGGTCACAATGTTTTAGTTTCACATTTTCATTTTTAATGAAATCCCTTATTTTGAATGCATTGAATATTTTGTCGTGATAGCTTTCAAACAAAACACTTGGCAACATGTTTTTAACCACCACTTTTAATGACTATTCTTTTTTGTTCTAATAAGTTAATCAAAAAGTCTTAGCTCAAAATCTTAAAAGAGCATTTTGATCTTTTAAAAAAAAAGAAACCAAAACAACTTTGGAAGGCCCCAAAATGAGCTTCCCAAAAGCCCCAGAATATACGTATTTATGTATTTTCCCATTCTTTTAGTTTCTCCTCTGAACAAAATTGTTTGCTCTGCAGATGACTTTCTCATACTGAAGCATGGGTTGTTCAAAGGTTCGCACAATACGATGAACAAGCTCTATTTTGCTAAAGCAGAGAAAACTGTATGATTTCTGCATGATGTTGGAAAGATCTAGGAAAAGAGATTCTTTTTCCTGTTGAGTTTCTACACTGGAAACATTTCCATACTGCAATTCAGGGTGAGGCAGTAGCACTGGCCATAGCTTCACTGAGATGTTAGTGAAGGAAATATCCTCAAAGTAGTGTGATTTCCTTTCAAATTTTTACTTCAGTGTGTATCTTTTGTTCTTATTTATCGAAATTGATATGAACCCAGTCTATTACTCGAGATATCCAAAGCAACATATTCCTTAACATATTCCTGCTTTCCAGCCCTTCCTTCCACTCCTGAAAAGGAGTAAAGGAGAAGAGAGGCTTTCCAGCATGCCCTGAGGGAGAAAATAATCCAGAATTAAGGTCAGGAGCAATTTCTAGAGTTAAGGAAGGCACTTGAAAAACCATTTTCCTCCACTCCCAGAATTCAGATAGGTATAGCTGCAGTTTCAATTCTTCCACAAGTGGGCACTGAGGTACAGTGCTCTGAGTGCTGAGTAAGCAAAACCCGCTTATTTCTTCAGGTCAAATGTTTCTTTAGGAGTGGTGTTTGTTTAGATTGTCCAGGTCACCTGAATAATTGGAGTTCTTTGATACTTCTATTTCTCACCCAGCTAAGAAATAATGCAAACTGTAAAGGAAGATACATTATAACCTTCATATTACTTACTTGCATTATTTATTTGTACCTTATTGCTGTTTGTTGTTTTTATAACTTCAGCTTAATGCAAAAAGTACTTTTCAGATAGTCTCCACGCAAGCAAAATCCCTCTGGCTCATCCAGGTTTTGCTTGAATAAAAGTAAAGGAACAAGTCTTTCTCCTCTTAACTTGAACTGCTCCATCTTCGCTGCATACCCTCAGAACCTATACAACAAACAGTGCTATTATAGACAGAAAAAACTACCTGCTGATGGCAAAAAGGATGCAAGCTTAGAGTATTGGATTTGTCACTCTGGAACTTAGCCCCAGAGTATTTCATCTACTGTCTGACAGAGGCCTCATCAAGATGTCTCTGCAGAAAGCAACATCATCACTCTCAGTGCCTACAAGAATTCTCCAAAGTGCATCTGATTGGTGTTTATTCTCACAGAGGGCTTGGGATGGAGACACATGAGTGACTCTAAGCAGAGGCGCGTGAACAAGAAGAATATCATCAGCCAATTTTCCTTTCTCATACATTGTCTTGTTTTCCCAAATCTCAGAGCTGGAATCTGCTTAGTTAGAGAGACACAGTTGTTAGGGATTTACAGAAAATGCCTAAACACTGTATGGCATCACTTAATCTGTATCAATTCTCCCAACATTTTTCAAAAGGGTAGAAGCTTAGCTTTACCTCAGCACTAAAGATGGCCTTCAGCTTTTGCAAGCCCTGTTTGAGCGTCTGTGTCATACGTGAGTCCCCAGAGAGAGCTTTCTCTTCTTTCATTCTCTGATTTCCAGCTGGTATTCACTGCAATTTAGCTTCTAGGAATCCCATCTATAAGAGTGAAATGGCTACACCGAGAGTTTAAACTTGGTTTTCTACCTACATAACCCAGCTGACAAACTTCTGTGTCCTATGAAAACACAAATGCATGAAGCAAAGTATGTGTGTTCAACATTTACTTTGTTTATTTTCTGTGACTATGTTTCACTGTAAATTTAGCATCTAAACACTCATTTTGAATCCAGGCAGTCAGAGGCATGCACTTACACATACTTTATTACTACAAAAATAATTTTCTTACACCTTGATCCACCTTGATTCTAATCTTACAAAGGCTTCTTATGCATAAGATATTTATTTTTAAGCTAAATTTCATCCATTTAACATATAATGATTTATCATAAACATTTATGATAAATCCTACATAGCTTAAGGTGACTGGCAGACAAAAACATACTACCCTCCCTCTCAGAAGCAAAAAAATAAATCAGCAATGTATGTTGGCCTGCATTAATATACGAGCACTTCCATCATTCCTCACTGCCTTGTGCCTCTTCCTCGGCAGGATCTTTTCCCTACCTCTGCTGCCTTCCAGTGGTTCTATTGCCTTTCAGCTATAACCTATTCTTAACTGTGTTCATTCTTTCTTCTAGGATCTTTGGTCCTTTAGCTATATTCATAACTCTTGCTTTACCCTCATTTGCATCTTTTACCTTACGATGAGCATTGAGAGTGGAGGTTACACATGCTTCTCGCAGCTTCCCCTTTCAGTTCCTAATTTGAACTGTTTCTGTATAGAGGCAATTGAAAGGAGCTTAGTTTCTGGAATACTTCCAAGTGGACAAACACCCTGAAAGTCCAGGTATCTCAAATTCTTGATTTATCTGATAGTCCTCACTGCTATTTCTTTGCCATTCTTCTCCACAAAAAAAAGAATTATTCTACTGGCTACGAAAAGCCTCTTCTTCTTTGAGCATCTCTCCAAGTACAGCACTGCTCCTCATCTGATCCAATGGAAACATCACAGTGTCTTTTATCAAAATGTGCAGCATGGCTGGGAACATCTTTCAATACCATTCGCCATCCCACAACTTTGTTCCACACTTCTATTTGCTGCATCCACTTGGTAACAACCACCTTAACAAGAAAACCCAACTCTATAGATATGTCTCTTCCCGATACTTGTGTGAATGACTCTCTTCTTTCAGACTGCAGATAAGATAAACTTCTCAGAGAAAAAACAGGAAATTTTTTACTAACAAAAGTGTATGAATAGTGTAACTCTCCTGATGAAGCTCAGACAGGGTTCATTATGCAGACAATACAAGCTATTAAAGCAGAAAAACAAAATTAGCTCTTATATCATTCAACTGTGCCTGTGCCAAAACAAGAAGTAAATCACTGAAGCTGTGTATTATGCATGAGGTATACAACATTGTTGAAAATTGATTTTTTTTTAATGATAAAAGGGAATTTGCACAGGAGTGAGATGTGATTTTAAATTCTTAGCCTAATATCATTGCTAATTTTAATTGCTATTAGAATAACCTTGTTTTCCTCTAAGGCATTATGTAAAGAATCATTCTAGCCCAAATATGCATGGGAAATGTTTAAGGGCCATTACAGAAGAAACAATGAATATGAAAGCAACAGCAGTAAACTAGCAAATACCTCTAGCTATGATGCCAGGACTTGGCTGTTTAGCTATCAAGCAGACGTTAACAGATGACAGATAAGTAATTATTCAACAAAGTTGGATGAAAAACACTTCAACGTGTCCAAACAATAATGCAAAATAAAATCTAAAATTTGATGAATGGGAAAAATTAAACATAACATAACAACATAATTTCTGTGTAATACTCTTAATTATGAAATATTAACGCTTCAACATGTGAGGTTTTAGCAGCAGTTTGGAATCCCATTTACAACATCGAGTCCCACGCATTTACATATAATTGGAGCCGTGCAAAAGATTCCAGTCTGTGCTGAGAACAGACTCTGGCACACAGTGCCTAGGGGGGGAAAGAGCACAAAGGCCATTGCATCCTCTGTCTTGCCTAAATACTTTTCTGCTCAGAAGCAGAGCTGTCCTGTATAACAATGGCAACAGCCAGAAGCTCTTATCACTTTCCAGGAGGCGACCTTTGCAGGAAGGCACAAAGGGTCTTAAAGGCACACCCTTTTCCTCTCCTGACCTCAGGAAAGCCCTGCTCCTTGCTGAAGGCAGAGCAGTGACATTGGGGAAGGACGACGCATGGGATTCCAGAAGTAGTGTCTGCAAGAGATACTGGCATGTAGATAAAACGGAGTGCTTTGTAATGGATGGGGATTTTAACACACCTAACTAAGGCATATGAAATTACAGCCAAAAAGGGAATGATATATTTAAGTAGTATGCAAGTAAGGGTGATTCAATGAGAAAAAGGTATTGCACGGCAAAACTAGAGCTGGTTGAACATTCAACTAAAAACAGTGGAGGGATGCAAGCAGAAAGGTATATATTAGTGTTGTTGAAGGTGTAAGCAGATGCTGTTTTCACTGAAAAAATAAAAAAATCCCAAATAACAGAGAGCAAAAATATTTTTAATCCAATTTTCTAAGCAAGTGTAGCTTTTTCATAAGGATGGGAATTTGAATAAACCAGTGTATGTAACCAAATCCAGCATTAAAATCTTGATTGTTGTGACAGCTCAGACTCAAATGCCTTCTTCATAAGTATCTCCTGTAAAGGGTATTACTAAATGAGGGAATAAGGAAGCAGGACAAAAAGAACACAACACGGAGTCCAGCTCAATAGCTGAGGCATTCTCTAATAAAGGACCACATTTGTACTATTCTGCAATAAAAACTCAGAGAACTATCCAAAGTAGACAGATTTTAGGGTAATTTCTACATCAATTATTTACTTGCTAACACTGTTGTGAAGAATGCTTTGGACATTACACAAATATTTGCCCGAAACAACAACCAATTTGGATTTAATAGCAGAGAAGTGCCTGTAGCCAAACAAACACGCAGGCCATATGTAGAACAATTTCACAAAACTAATAACTATATTGAGTCAATTTATAATCAGTTAATTTGAAGAAAAATGATAGTTTAAAATATCCCATGAGACATGTAGGTGCTAGACTTTTTGCTATATGCTCTGTGTTCTAACTGGCAGGAACAATTTAGTCATAACAATTACAGTTTAATTAGTAACAAAACACGGAGGTAATGTAAAAGACATAATGACAAGTAAGAACAACAAATCCTGGCACTATAGTCTGAAAAAGAACAAATAGGAAACATTAAGTATGAGTCATAGTAGTCACAACACTTAATTTTGAAATATTTGAGGGAGTGAGAACAAAACTGAAAATTGGCATAAATGGGTTTTTCCAATCGAGAAACACAAATCTTTTTGCAGATAAAAGGACGGAAAAATGTTTAGACTGAGTTGGGTTAAACACAATATTCTTAGGTCATAAAAACTTCTTGATTTATGCTTTTGTCATAAAACGCTATTTGTGTATAAATGCAGACTGATTGGTAATGGCTGGAAAAGAAGTCAGTATGCTAATTGCTTATCATGTATTACCTTGGAACTGTAGTTAGCTATTTCAGAATTTTTCTAAAGAAAGGCTACTTACATTGTTTGACATGGATATGTATATTTTCTGCCATCCTTCGTTGCTCAGTGCTTTGCATATTTCATAAGAATATAAGATTGGAAGCCCCCCCTGCCTTTAGTCACTAAACTGAAGTGACTGAACTATCACTTTAGTGACGCCCTGCTGACAAAGACAACCATGTGAATAGTTTGCTATCGTTCAGTTATTATTAGATACATTAGACAGCTTCCTTTTTCTTTTTTTAATAATATTGTCCTGGGAAGCTCTGTAAGTCTCATTACGTTAGGTTCACTGCCAATGCTCACGAACAAAGGGAAAAGACGTACAATAAAAACAAAACCAGTTATCTTTTAACCACATGTGAACTCCTGGCATGACTGAAGTCAATAGGTGCTTTGCCATTTGTGTGGGATTTCACCCTGCAGTTATAGAAAGGGGCTGTTCTCACTCTTTAGGGCTTTTCTCCTTTAGCAATGAGAAGCACAAGAGCAAGGATGGGAATATAAAGCTAGATTCATAAACAGATTAGGGTCAGGGATTTACACACTGAATCTAGAACTCACCTACCTGAAGCCCTCACTCAGGTAGCTCCTTGCTCAAGAAAGGCCTAAAGTTTCCAGATACCTGAATTTTGCCAGTAAAATGTCTGGGGCACACCCAGAATTGCTTATGTCCTCAAAAGGAATTCCCAAATTATAGAAGTGCCATCACCTTTCCCCCTTGTGAGGCCATATGCGACTCATGTTATTAGACAAAAAAAAAAAAGCTTTCTTCTACAAAATTAAGGAAAAACGCTGTATCTTTTGTCCTCAGCTTTTAATGTCCTCATCATTTATTAAAAATTTAGAGGATGACTTGAACTACGTCACCCACTTCCCAGGGGAATGTATTATCACCATTTCTCAAAAATTCTCTCAATTAGTCCCCTTAAACTGTCTCCACTTTGCATATAGCAATCTGCAAGGACTTCAAAGACTGGAGAGATCTGAACAGTCTGAGTCCATTCAACTACTTCATACAGTATGCAAAAGTTTCATCAGATGGAACTACAAAACCCACACACAACTCTCCCCTCACTGCCACGTCCAAAGACAGAAGAACACATCTGAATACAGCAGTGAGTGTTTCACAACACTGAATAATTGCATTGGATCTGCCTCTCACTTGCTTCAGGGATTTCTGAGAAAGAGCACCTAACTTCAGATAGGGTTTCTGAAGATGGAGAGCCTTAGCTTTTTACAGAATGAGGCTTATGCTCACTTCGGATTTCTTGTTATCACTGCATGCCAACAAGTGGCTCCCATAGGCCCCACCCTTGCACACCTAACTCGCTCTATATATATTATGATTGCTTAACTCCTGATTTCTCCACATTGAAAAGATGATTCCTGAAAATTCTGACAGAGGATACAGGCAGAGAGAATAAAAGAAAATGGAATTTCTTCCTGTCACTCTTTAGCTCTAAATTCCTAATCTTACTGATCAAATGGGATATAGTAATGTCAGTGTGAAACTGGACTGTTAAATATTTTCCTGGGGAAGTAATACTTCTGGAATTTGCATAAATGTTCTTGCATTCATTAAAACATGGGTTGATGAAGTACTTTAGGACTGACAATCAATATTTCCCTTACACAGAAGAAGTCATGCAGACTTTCTTAATGAGTTGCAAAATAAGTAAAAAATGTCAGCTTGAAAACATGTTTGAACTGATAGGCTAAGGTAAAAGATGCTTGTATTTGCTGCCTTCTGAACACAAAAGAAGGCTTTCACTTTCCAGCAGATAGTGATTTTTCTTATACATTTCATTGTCTTGTGCACTGGTATTGCTGAGGTCACTTTTACACAGCTGCTTTGTGGCAAGAGGAAGGAGTTCACAACCTTCCTCCTTGTAAGTTTTCACTTTTCTACAAATGTCACACTTTAAAACAAAAATCTCTGTCATGACACCTGAACTTTGTGTCCCATGATTTTATCTCTGACTGTGGACATCTTGGCTCTTCATCTCTTGTTTCTAGCCTAATTAAATGGAAAACAATTACTCAGGACTATCCAACTATCTGGAATGTTTCCATACAGAGACCTGAAAACAGGAGTTTTTCTCAGTCTGGCTCTCATGTCTGCTGTTTTGAAGCACAACTGAGATAAATTATTTTCTGTTCTCTGTCCACTACATAGTATTTGAGAGTACGTCAGCCTCCAGTAGCATTACCTGTACTAGCACACACAGGCTGTTCCGGTGGTTACAAGAGCTGGCAGAGCAAAACTTATGGTGAAGAGTCAAGAATAATCTTACACATGGCGCATATACACATGCTAGAAAATGGACCAAACAACTCTCAACAGAGCAAATTCATTAATAAACCCTCCTCTACCAGAGGATTTTTTTGCTTTCCTGATCAATTAATACTTTTCACCATCAAAAAAAAAAAAAAAGCAATTGTTAGCTTCTGGTTTATTAAATGAGAATTCTAGATAGACCATTCTTCAAAAAGCAGATAATGAGGTGCAGGTGATTTGTAAGAGATAAATTCAATAGCACTCCTTATGCCTACCATGTTAATTTGGTACACTGACATGTGCCTCATTTAAACACTTCTGAACAATTTTAAGCACTTATGAAAACAAACAGGATATGTTTTCTCAGAAAGCAAAAAGGAAAAGCTGAAAGACTGTATTTCATTATCACCAAACCAGAAGGTGCAAAACTGGTACAATGCAGAAGTCAGAAGAGTTTCTGTGATCTGTGTTTCTGAGAAGCAATCTGCATTTACCAGATCTTGGGATGGATTGAACTAGAACTTCTTCCTGTAGTGATGAACCCCCCCAAAAAAGACCAAAAAGACTTTTAAATTCAAAGAAGTCAGTTTTCCTTAGCAAACCAAATCCTTTGCTTTTGTGGTGGTTTGACCCTGGCTGGATGCCAGGGGCCCACCAAAGCTGCTCTATCACTCCCCTCTACCCGGACAAAGGAGAGAAAAGTAAATCAAAGGGCTCGTGGGTGGAGATAAAGGCAGTTTAATAAAGGGGAAAAAAAAAAAGCAAAGGCCATGCACAGTAGCAAAAGGAAAGAAAACAAGATTTCATTCTCTACTTCCCATTAGCAGGCCAGATGTCCAGCCACTTCCCGGGAAGTAGGGCTTCAGTATACATAGTTGTTCCTTCCCAAAGACAAAACGTCGCAAAAGACGAATGTCCCCCTTCCTCTTCCTTTTCCCTTAGTTTTTATATCTAAGCTGATGTTACATGGTATGGAATATCCCTTTGGTTGGTTTGGGTCAGGTGTCTTGGCTACGTCCCCTCCCAAGATCTTGCCCCCTTCCAGCCCACTGGGGGGGGGGGCTGAATACTGGAGGCACAGCCTTGATGCTGTTCAAACACTGCTCAGCAGTAGCCAAAACATTGGTGTGTTATCAACCCCTTTCTACATACCAGTAGAAAGAGAATCCCTATGCTGCTCGACCCAATACAGCTTTTTATACTCAGGAAACTTCAAAGTAATTCAATCTGGCAAAATAGAAATTTTTAAAATTTTATAAGCAACTTTCCGTTTGCCTTCCTTACCTTTCAGACAGTCCTTCTTGTGTTCAGACTTTGAGACAGCCAGCTCAGTGGCCTTTGGACCAAAGAAAAATGCAGAGTCTCCTGTTGATCCGAGGAAATTTCTTTTTTCTTACCTACAGACGCTCCCTGTCCCTCTTGGAAGTCTCTTGGCCTGAGCAGCATCTCCAAGCTCATGCTTCAAACCTCTCTCTGCTCTTCTCCCACTGGTTGCAGTCACTGGAACCTTTGATGCCCAGCTGTGCCCAGATGTTCCCATGGGCAGGAACCATCTTCCTCCTTCAGGAAGTCTCTCTGGCTCGGTCACCCTTTTACCTTTTTCCCAATGCACAAGCTGAGAATAAACAAACCAGACAGATTCTGTCCATAATGGTCCACTGCTCTCTGTCAATATTTTTCAACTTGTACAAGAAAAAGAAAGAAAAGATTTACTGGAAATAAGACAAATCACTAAAGGTTGTTACAAGCTAAGAAGTGTATTAAGTGGCTGGAGATATCCATTCATTTATCTGCCAAAGGACAGAGATCTCTGTCCTCCCCAATTTTTGCAGTATCTTTTATGCTGTGAACGTTGCAGGTCAAGTGAAGAAAAGGCTGTCATACCATGGTACAGCATACGCATTAAGGTCTACACTTGCGCCAGTCCTGTTGATCTATGCTTTTCATGGTTTCTTGTAACAACAGCGAAGCCTTTGGTCAGCAGCCTTTGCTGTGTCTGCACCACCACTGTGGATCTGCCAGCGGGAGAATTTTGACCACCAACACAATCAGAGCAGATGGACTTTTTGTCCATCTTTCCTTAAGTTCATTACCCTGTAGCACTGTTTGGCCTGCATCTCCTTAGGACCAAATGTGCTGTCACTCAACCCATTAATATAAGTCCTGTATTTGGTGTTTTTTTCATCTCAAAGTGTACTCACTGGCCACCAGTGTAGTACTAGTGCTATGCAGTGTGTCCTAGAAAGTGATACAATGGGATTTTGGGACAAGAGCGGGTGTTGACTATGTGTCCTGGCAAAGTCAGATTCAGTGCAGCCCTGTGCAAAACTGTCTAGGAATTACCCTACAGCAAATTATCCCCTGGGCTTGGATTTACATTTGGGTGAAATAATTGCCATCTTCCAAAGAGAGGTAGGCATGATGCCTCAAAGAAAATGAGGCCCAGAAATGGAAACAAGGAACGAGCAAAACAGTGTGAGAATACCTCCACATTCCCCAATGGTAATGCAGGCCTTCATCCTGACCACGAGGCAAATTCATACACTACAAGAAAATCTAAGTCTGAACTACCACTGTCACACCTCTTCCGTCTCACATCAGTTCTTGCAGCACTCATACTGCCCTGGTTTTGGCTGGGATAGAGTTAACTTTCTTCCTAGTAGCTGGCATAGTGCTGTGGTTTAGATTCAGTACTAGAAGAATGCTGATAACACACTGATGGTTTAGTTGTTGCTAAGTAGTGCCTAGACCAGTCAAGTACTTTTCAGCTTCCCCTGCTCTGCCAGGGGCACAATAAGCTGGGAGGGGGCACAGCCAGGACAGCTGACCCCAACTGGCCAAAGGGCTATTCCAGACCATAGGACGTCATGCTCGGGGGGAGTTAGCCAGGGGGAGAGCGATCACGGCTCAGGACAGGCTGGGCATGAGTCAGTGAGTGGTGAGCAATTGTATTGTGCATCACTTGTTTTGTATATTCTATATATTCTATTATTGTTGTTGTTGTTATTATTATTATCATCATCATCTTCATCATCATTTTCCTCTGCTGTTTTATTAAGCTGTCTTTATCTCAACCCACGGGTTTCACCTTTTTTTCCAATTTCTCTCACCCATCCCACTGGGGGCGGGGGTGGGGAGTGAGCAAGTGGCTGTGTGGTGTTCAGCTGCCTGCTGGGTTAAACCACGACAGTCCTTTTTGGCACCCAATGTGGGGCCCAAAGGGTTGAGATAACGACAGATCTGACCAGAGCATGATAAAAAGAATTTGTGATAAGCATTCATTATATTAGTCTAATAGTTTCTGGTCACAATGTTGATTTATTTGCTCTCAGAGTTGTTGTCCTTGTTCTCAGAGTTGTACCATGTACCACCTTACCTGCTGTATGCACTCCCTGTGGTGCTGGTTATCCCCTCGGGCAGGTGGATTAAGGTTACCGCTTTGCTGTACTGTGCCGTACTGGCTTATGCTATGACAAAATTTTTGGTCATGAGATCAATATCTCGTATGTGTACTCAGCATTGCTGTCACCTCTGCACTTCAGGAGCCGTCTATTGGAAATTATTAATAACTACGGTTTTTACTTCTTCTCCTCAGAGAGCCAACCGAGGGTTAAATCACAACACCTACAGGAGGACAAAATGCCAGGGCACCCCTGGGGTGGCAGAGCAGGGCCTGGCAGACTGTCCCATCCCACCTCACCCCACCTGGGGGCAGCCAGAGGGCAGTGGGGCGGCCCCAGCCCCGGGTGTGGGGCACTTCCCTGGGTACAGGCCGTGCCCAGGCCGGGACATGGGCCCACGGGTGGGCCCAGCTTGGCAGGGCCCATGGCCAGGCAGGACAGGGACGTGGGGAGCTGGAGACCGGCCCTGCTGCAGCATGGCTGGGGCAGGGGCTGACAGCCCTGGGGGGCTGACATGGGGTCCTGGGCGCTGGGCAGGTGGGCAGGGACAGGCAGGGCTGGTAGTGCCTTCAGGCAGGGACAGAAAGGTGACTCCAAATCTAAGCTTTACCTTCACCTAGCCCTTACTTCAACCTCAACCCTACCTTCAGCTGTGGCCAGGGAATGAATTCTCACTGTAAAAGTGAACACAAGCACTGTGAATAAAGGCAAAGTGTATTCACCAGCACCTCTCTGACAACAGGGCAGCCCTTGGCAATCACCAGAGACCAGCAAGCTCTGATGCTCATAGCCAGCCCAAAACCAAGTCCTGCCTTCAATGCTGGGCAGCTAACAAGTTCAGGCAATGAAGAGCAGAGTCAGCCACTGCTGACACCGATGCCCTTCCTCAACCCAAAGCATTAGAGTAAATCAGCCGTAACTTGAGTTCTTGAGGGTTTTAATTCCCAGACCCTAACCCTAGCCATACCCCTACCCCTAATCATAATTACACCAAGAGATTGCCACTTACAGTAACAGAAACAGAGCTTCCACACTTCTTCTAGTGCTCTGGGCAATATAAAGACTGGCAATTAACTGGTATCTTAAGGCTATCGAACACTCACCCTGTCTCTGACTTTAGCTCCTGGCAGGGGTTCCCCTTCATCAGTGAAAAGAAAATAATGCGTTGCCCCCTAATGATCAATTCTCCTTTCTACCCCGGAGGGACCTACAAAATGCCGTAACAAACTTGACTCTCCAAATGTTGGTTTTCCAAATGATAACTCGTAAATTCAATCTTAATTCTGTTTAGATATGGCCTCTAATTCCAGTAATACTTTTAAGAAATTGGTCTTTCCACACATGGGTAGAGTTTACATAAGAGGAAAATACACTGTAGTTTTGAAGCTTTAGACTTCTAATCTCTAAATTTACTTCCAACTCTGAACCTAAACTTAATTATTAGCAGGAGTCCCTTCTAGTGTTCTCCCCTACATTATTTAAAAATTTTTGAAAGCTATTATTTCATAGTAATTATTACTATAAACGTTAATAATTATTAATTCATTCCATCTTTGTAAATCATACAAACTGCAAATCCTAATGCAAAATTTAATTATATGAATGAATTGAAGGAAGCCCAGAAGTAAATAAGAACATAAAACAGTGGCCCATTCAGCTGTTTATTTGTAGTTATCTAGACTCTCTAGAATGCAAAAATTAAAGAGATTCCTTTAAGCATTAAGCCCCAAACTTTAACCCTAGCTCCAATCCTAATATTAACATCAACACCAGCAGTGAGCACAGCAATATTTCCATCATCATCTTTGTATTTCCCTAGTCCCTGGAGAATCCACCCATAAACTGGGAATGGTAAACTTTAGATTTCTGATTCCTAACAGTAATCCTAGTCAGTACAGCTGTATAAATCTCGCTTCTACATGACAACATAGAGCATTGCTCTTTTCCAAAACCTGCCCGCTTCCAACTCTTTAGTAATAAGATGCAGCAATGATCTGGACCCTTAGGAAGGAATGTGTCAATAGGAGAGAATGCCTCTTAACCTGAAACCTAACCTCAATCCTAAATTTAAAGCAAGTTAAGAGCCATAAACTAACAAATAGCCCACCACTAGCCCTAGTCTTAGTTATAAGCCAGTATGCATCCAAACAACAAAACACACAGTGTTTGCCTTTACCAGCACCTATTACCTTGTCTTCTGAACTCTGCAAGCCACATAGAATAGATTATAAACTGGAGTCTTGAAAATCTGGTTCCAAACCCTATGTCTGATCTTAATTACTCACAGGGTTAGAAGCATAATAAAAGAGTACATCCAGCCTTCTACCCTGTCATCACCTGCCCTCTTCCTAACTCTATCAGACCACCAGAATAAAGACATGAACAAATAACCTGAAGACTTGAATCCCAAACCCCAGCTCTAACACTTGCATTAATTAAACACACATAAATAGTAAAGAACATAGAGCATTTACCTTTCTGCTGTCTTCCTGATTCTTCGCTCCCATGAGAAAATCAAAAAACTCTAATTCTCCCTTGTACTCCCAAACCCCAACTCAAAATGTACCTTGAAGTTTAATGTTAGCTAGCAAACTCAAACAAGCAATGGCCCTTTCTGAATTGTCTCCTTCTGGACATGAGGGTCCTAGAAGCTTTACGTTCTGACTCTTACACAAGCCATATACCACTTTTTAATTATTTCCAGCAGATAAATGTGCAGATTGCAAATTCCTGGCAGATTTGTCCCAGCAGATTAAGAAAAACTGGCCCCATTAGTCTTTATTCTCCTCCCACCTATATGGGACCTACAGAATGCTGCAATGCACGTGGATCCTGAATCTGCAGAAACTCTAAAGTTAACCCCATTGTACTTAGTGGTTGGGACCTATAGCTGACATAAAAAGGCACATCAGAATATTCCCTTTTGTCAGCATTTGCCCTCTTCCTACTTCTGAGGAGCTTGATAACTTAATATTGGCCATATTGACAGAACCAGGGAAAAGAATAAAATATGACATTTCCGTAGTTTATGATTCACTGGGATCCAGTTAAATGGCATTTTTAAAAAATAAATATCTCTTTCCAGCAAAGATTTTTCACTGTTTCTTCCCCTAGACAGTCTGCATTGTCAGCACCTCTAATAGCAAATAAAAATGTTTAAATTAATACATTTCACAGAAAAGCTGAAAACTATTGAAATCAACTTCTTCAGCTAATATATCAAGAAATACATGTTAATCCTTTTATTGATTTTTAAACATAAATTAATATAGTGCTCTACAACCTCACAGAATTTCTATGCTACAAATTTAAAATTGCTCTTCACCAGAAATTAAAAAAGGAAAGTATGATACAAAAACCATTCAGTTATTAGGAGTTTAGTTTTTGCAGCAGCGGCTATGATTTTGGTTAGTGCTCACATTTTTAGTTGCATCCTTGATGCAAGTTCTCCACCTAGTGGAGTAATTTTTAATGCTCCCACAGATCACCATTCCTTGCGTGTCATCATTTTTATTTCTGATTCACTTAAGGAGTAATATCAGCTGTTTCCTTACATAATCGTTTATAAATATTGAAGCTATACAATAAGTTTTTCCAAAATTAAAATTCGTTTCACACGGTGACTGAAATATTTATAATAGCTTTGGAAAACATAAAGGCCAAGAGAAAACCCAATCAAACTGTATCCACAAAACTATTTGAACAAAACAACTTCATATATTTTGTTCATCTAGCAATATTCTATATTTAGAAAATCCTACATGCTTCACAAATACTAACAGCAATCATATTTTAAAGATAATTTTAGAGCAGGCAACATACCTGCTCATATAACATCAACAAAACAAACCTATCCAGGTGCCAAAGTAAACAGGAGCAATTTGAACGGCTTGTCATGGGACACAGTAAATTCCAAATCCCTTGAAGTTCTTACTTTGAGGTTGGGTGGGACTGTAAAATATGTATTCTGGTCTGATCATGTACGTATGTATGTACGTATGTACATCATGCAGGAATCCCAGGAGAAAGTAGAAGGAGCACTGACGTGCAGCAAGTCAAACCAGATAAACATAATCATCCATGCTGCTGAAACATATGAATCATGATAGCATTCCTCCCTGTGCTTACAAAGAACAGCCTCTTGGAAAAAAAATACAAAGGTAAGAGTTGCTCATACAAAATACACAGTTTATTTCTCAGACCTGTTAAAACTGAAGCTGGCTCCCAGCTCCAATACCTGTAATCGCAATGTGGCACACAGCACAGAGAAATAAATGTCCCTTCAGGTAGGTTGGTCTTGGAGACGAAGGTCAAACCAGAGGATATGAATTTCACCTCCATCCTTGCTGGTGATGAGTGCACTCCCAAAGCAATTGGTGTAATGCACTGTGCTCCTTGCATGACACATTACTTAATAATTGCATGGCTGCATTTCAAGTCACCTTCAGTTCAGAGTAGTTTTTAGTTGTGACTTGACAGTGCGAGTGGGTTACAGTTATCCTGCACTTGAGATAATGAAGGTATAGATTATAGTAGAGAGCCCACATCGGACAAAAGAGGTCACACGTCCTGACCGGATACAGATCAACATTGTAAACTTGATCTCATATAACATGAGCATCAGAAAGGTGCCTTGACTCGTTCAGTGCACTTACCAGAACTCAATTTGCCAGTATTGGAGATCATATTCCACTGAGCTGATGAAGTTCCAGTTTAATCTTTCTTATTGTATGGGCTGGCTCCGCCATGGCACCAAGTCTTGCAGATGCAGGCAGACTTTCCTGGGAAACCTAGCTGTCAGCCAGCACACCATCTCACATGCACACTCTGCTGCCTGCACAGCAGCAGCAGGCAGGTGTCCCTGCTGCACAGAAGGGGAAACTGAGACAGCAGGAGGTGAAGACTTACCTGAACAGATCGCAGGCAAGCAGCAGTGCAGGAAAAAGACTTAACTGAAATCTTTTCCTGTATGCTGGCAACACGAAGCCTTCAAAAACAGTGCCTTATCCTTCCAAGAAAGAAGATTGTGCTTAATCCAGCACAAAAGATTTCTTAATGCTGGGTTAGGCAACATAAACACAGTATCCTGCAGGGTATCACACAAGGCAAGAAAAGACAAGAGAGTTTCCTTGTGATCATGGGGCATACACACTGTATTTTAAAGTGCCTGAGTTTCAACTGTGGCACAAACCTTAGCACATGAATTTTGTTGTATTTACTCTTTCTTAGAGAAAAACTAAAATATGGAGCTATGTAGCTTGTGGAGTTGTGCAGCTTTTTTTTTTTTTCTTTAAAGTTACTGATCTCCCTGAGCTCTCACCAAATTTTGCCCACCCAGAAGCAACTTCAGCACACTTTTTACTGTGATTCTAGTTCACGATCCATCACCAAGAGCAAATCCCTCTTTCTCATTTCTGGAGATCAGAGCGCAGGCTTTAAAAGCCCAGCAGCTCTTGAGTGGAAACAAAAGGGCTAAGTTGCAGAACCCACCACCATCACCTCCCCAACTGGAGCCTGTAAGGAATACAAGTGTAGAGCAAAGGTTAGGGGTGGAGCTAACAGGCCCCAGAGGCCTCCACTAAGAAAGATCCTCACCTCCTCAGCAGCTTTCACCGTAAACATTTCACTTTGTTTGCAATGCACACAGGGTAAATTTTGTGACCCACTCTCTGAGGGTTGCTCAGGGAGCTGGGGCTGCCTGATTGCATGCTGAGTTAGCCAGTGTGCATGCCCTAAGCCTACCTTCTGCCCCTTGGCGTGCTCCAGTAGTCATTTGCATGGTTGAAATCAAAGAATATTGCTTAACAAGGCCTGCCAAATACTAGGGTTGCAAGTACCCCAAGCGCAATGGCAAGGAAAAGATCAGACTCGGAAATGAACTCAGACCATATGAGCAATCTGGCTGAAGCAGGAGAGCAAAACTCATGACCTCTCTTTACTCTTCTCCCGCCTGGAAACATGTCTTCTGCTCTTCAGTTGTTACCATGCTGGCCTTTTGCCAACATCCTGCTTTTCAGTTTTTCTTCTTCGATGTCAGTAGTCTACTGATTTCACCTGCTACTCCTGCTTATAAGTTCCCTTTATTTCTTCCTGAGAATCAATAAATATTACTCTCCTTCACAGGCAGGAGATAGACTGGGTAATGATGTTCCCTGCTTGCCATGGTCCTTCCACGGAGATTGCAACAACAAGGTTTCTGGTAATGAACTAGAAAACCTCTGCAATATTCTTCCATCCTGATCTCCACAAAGGAGGGAGTTCACATGCTGTATGTAGATATTCAATTAAGTCCTAAGTGTTTGTAGTCTGACTGAAATTATTTTATTATCTGAATGAAAAGGGACCTTATGTTCCTTGCTAAAATGCAAATAACCAGCAGGAAAAAAAGATATTGTCAGACATTCAAAAAAAATACCCTTTAATCAAGAAATATACCTTGATTTTTACACATGTTCACGCAAGGGTTGCCAATAAATCTCTTGATACTGAGAAGCTAGCAATTTATAAGGATGTAGCTACAAGGCTCTGCTTCAAGAGTAGGAACTAATGCAAGTGAATAGCTCTGAGGGTTTTTTTTTAAATTCCCTCATGGAATTGCATGTTTTCAGTATGCCAGCAATGCAAACTGAAGGAATCAAAATGAAGTTTGGGAGCACAATTCAGAGCTCCTACCTTGCCAAATTTCATCTTGGTTACCTTCTGCTTTGGTAATAGGATTGTAACAAATTTTAAAATAATTATTATGGGGAAAAATATTTCTTACTTTTCATGATAAAAAAAAGGCCTGAATTTTTCTGTGCGATTTGTGCAAAAACCCCAAATGAATCCAAAAATGTAACTGAGGCAAATGGAAGTTTCTAGAAGTGATGAACACATGGAAATACTGACTAACGCTGTTAGTCAGATTTGCAACTAATGCACTGGAGTATGCAAGCTTGCTATGTACTTTAGTTTGGAATAAGGTCACAGCTACCTATGATTCACACTGTTATCAACGCTGGTGCCCTTTTGGTTTTGGCTTTTTTTCCAGTTAAATTAAATTAAGCTGGCATCTGGTTTTGACTTTGGGCTAGTTGGTACTTTCTTAATCGCAGTTCATTAAAGGATCCCTTAAAAAAAGTGTGCTATTACAAGAACACAGCTCACTGTTAGAAAACATATATTCATATATCTACAGCTGAAGGCAATTTTCTGCAGATTGCCACTGTGCAGCTACAGGAAGAGAGGGAATATTTCTTCATTATATTATCATTATAATTAGGGTCATACTGGACACAGAGTAAGTATCCCTTGGGGTTGGACAGTGATTCCAAATTCTTTTTTTTTTCCTAAAGATGATAAATGCAAAACATTTTAAGTAGCTGTTGTTCCTTTTTTATCTGGGGTACTTGGACAAAATCTGTCACATTGTTCTTTCATGAATTGACCATTTACTGAGTACTTCAGAAATTCTAAAATGCCTTTCACAGACAGACGTTGTTTGTTGGCAAGGATTATATTCAGAGTTATGATTGTGGATATAGTGGGAGACATGTAGTCTATTTATGTGTACACAGCTTGGCTTTTTCTTCTCATCTGTACAATCCCTAACTTAAGATTTACAAGAGAAGTTTTAAAAACCCGAAACTTTCAGCTTTTATTGGATAGTACCACAGATTCATTACTTGCTTGTTACCTACTAAAATAAAGCCCAGAACATAAAGAGGTTGATTTCCTACTGCCCAAAGTATAAATCGTGGCTCTGTATATAGTCCATGGAGCAAGAAGACAGGTCAAACTACTACCTGAAGGACCTCTCTGAATTGCTCTCTGAAGATGTCTGTCTTCCTCCATTGACCAGAGGAGGAACTTAGAAGGGCCGATGGCTAAACCGAGACAGGAAAAAAAGTGAGATGTTTTGGGGAAGATTTTGATGTAAATTATGATAGCCTCAAGGAAGTAAGTATGTTAAGCTCTGAGTTTGGTTTTGGGGCAACAACAGTGAAACATTTCTATTTGCAAGGCTGAGATCATCTCTCTTATGAAAACAGCAGTGGAAGGCTTAGTTGGGCAAGGGGGTGGTTGCTATGGTCATGACATTCAGATTGTGATATGCAGATTTTTTGAATGTTCTTTCCATTCACAGTTGCAGTCTTACAGTTAAGCAAAATGGATTGCCACCCTGTCCTTTGAATTGGCCCTTCAAATCCTTGTGTTTTCCTGCCTCCCTAAGATAGGAAGAGATTAAGGGTGACTGACAGCAGAAAAAAATTATGCAGCCACATATATGTTAATCTTGCCATCTTTTCTGCAGGATTTGGAAGGAGGGGGATATTTATAACTGTTCCTTTGTCTTGCTTTTGGACTAGCCACTGATTTCCCAGCACCCTAGAAAACATTTCTAAAGGTCTGGGACAGAAAAATAATTCTTTCGAGACAACTAATCTCTCCATTCATGTCATTCATATGAAAGTAATTCTACACCCTTAATATTGGCCAGAATATTTGGTCTTGAGTCTCAGGCCAGGAAAAGACTGGGAGACTCTGATAAACATTTCCTTTATCGCAGTCTTAGCAAACCCAATTTAATGTAACATTTGAAATTAAATCTGTATACTTTTGCATGTTGGAAAACTTGGGACAGCAGCCTGCTTCTGGCCACAGGCTGCAAGGGGTTTTTTTACCTCAAACACAGCCAAGGTCTTATCTGAAAGCCTTATTAATTGAGGAAGGCTCAAAATCTTGACTTGTATAATCTGGCTACATAACTGTTATTAATTTGAAGATGTTAACTTAGTTTATAGGAGCTGAGATCCAAGCTTTTTAAAATAATAAGTTAAGGCCTATTCATTTCTCAAAAAAAAATACGCCAAGTCCCCTCTAACATTTATTCTACTTCACGTATTTTCAGCATCGTTAGGTCCCTCTTTTCCAGAGTTTAGCCTCAGAATATTGCTACCTCTGCATCTGAAACAGACCCTTGTCTTTGCCTATTCAACCCCGCATTAAGTACCAAACTGGAAAAGAAATCTGCTACATATCCCTAACCACCACCATTTGTTATTACTACTTTTTTGAGATGGCCATATTGGATCCCATGACAACATATTCTGGACAAGAATGACAGGACTTACAGAGAACATAAATGAATGCACTTCGTTCATTTACAACTAAACATGATCACTCCAATTTTTCACTTTGTTAATATTTTACATACATAAAGATCCTTTTGTCCTAATGGATTCCAAAGCAAACCATTAAAAAAGGAATAAGAGTGATTTAGATATTACTCCCCATAATTGGATTATATGTTCCTTGCTTCTGTGTTAAATTACTGTAGCAGTTCAGCCTACAGATGACCAAAGTCTCTGCTTTCTCAGTTGAGAAACAGTCTTTTCTTTGAGCAACAGACTTGTAATTGTAGCACAGAATTTGTCAAAAGATCCATTCTATCCTCTGCTGAATTAGACTCATAAAAGATGCAAGAACACATTTGTGCTGCTGATAGTGACAGTACTAGCTCTGCAGATGTCACTGTTGCTGTCACTTTGCCCCACATAACTCAGGCAGTCTTGGGTATCTTTCCAGAAACTAGCACAAAGCCCGATTCAGTCCTTCCCTTTTAAACACAGCCTTTATAGTACATGGAATTAGAGCAAGCAGGAAAAGGAGGATGCCATTTGGAGAGCAATTTCTAATTAATTTATATTTTCAATGTCTGAACTACAGTTTCAGCAAGCTGTTGGTTCTTAATTTGGCCCTTTGGGCTTAAGTCTCTCTAGATCTCTGGCTTTGGAACATGTTTCTAAGCAAGTGAGCTCAGAGTGAAGGGCTGGTGCAGAACAAGGTTTTTTGAAAGGCCAGTATTCAATTATATTTTAGAAGTTCTATCCTGCAAGCAGTTAGTGGGATAGCCACAGGACTTCTAAGGGGAAGCAAAATCATATTTATAAATGTTTCTTTCTTTCAGGATTGGAACTCAGAGAAAGAGGTAAAAGGGAGTAATCACAGGATTGCAGCAGTCATGTTTCATTTGCTTTTCGGAAAATCAACAGGCAAGGCAGGTACCCATGCAAGCTATGGTGTGAGGGTTTTTACATGCCTGAAGTTAATACACTCTAGTTTTAAAATTGCCTCTTGCAACCTTTAACTGGCCTGGCAGGAGAAGTTGAACTGTTAAGAGTCTCATTTACCTGATGCAGATTGCTCTAGGAGAAGATTTAGTTACTCACAAGTATAACCTAATGAATAGTTGAAAGATTTTTGCATTGGGATAGGAAGACTCTTACATCAGCTAAAGAAAGAATATTTCAGAGAAGTCTTTGAGTATTATTTGGGGGGAAATGGCATAGAATTACAGCAAAAATCCATTCTCACGGAATCAAATATTAAATTATTTACAGAAGAAGAGCTAGCAAAATGGAAAAGAACTTTAACAAGGGGAAAAAAAAGAAGGGAGAATTCAGAAACACAATAATGAAAAACTGAAATTGGCATGTTGTTCCAAGAAAGCATAAAGGAAACTATGTGCCAGTGGAAAATCTGCTAACCATCAGTAACCAAAACCAGAACAATTAAAATAAAGCAGTTTAAAATCATAACTCCCTGTAAATGGACAGATAAGTCAGCTTTAACTGGTTTTGTTTATCATAATGAAAGCGGGATTTGACCAGGGTATACTCAATAATTGAAAAAAGGGAGTGTTAATTCTGTGAAAGGTAGTATTTGGGACCAGTGGCTGAGATACAGGATTACAGAGTACTACCACCCAAAATGCCATGCAGAAGAATAACAAGTGAACAGACACAAAGCAAAAACCACTGGCACCTAAAATACTGTGAATAAATTAGAATTACTGATTTAGTTAGAAAGAGGAAAATAATGGATGAGGTTTTGTGGGACATTGGAGCCCATGAGCAGATGGTTTTCCATGGATATGCCCTAGAAAGTTTGGAGAGTAAGGAAAGAGTGTGCCTGGCTGTCAGTGGACATAACTATGTTAGTATTGAGGGAAATCTTATTTTAATTACGTAGAAAGGCTACTGAGTTAGTCATTAATTATCTCCAACTGGACTGGGCACTTGATCAATAACTACAGTATTCCTGAAATTATAAACATAGTGCAGTACAGTATAGTAAGTAATATGGCTGCAGTTCACCAGTGTGACACCTCGCTAAGAACATGGAATATGTTCTTCATCAGGTTGGCACTTTTGGACATCACTATGTTCCTATAATTTAGGCAGATTGAAAAGGAAGGACAATTAATTGCCCCCCCAGAGAAAGTCCGAATGTGGCATGTTGGACTCATGGACCTGGTTACTGAAAATTTAACAGCAGTATTTTTGAGGAATGCTACTGCTCAGCGACTCAAGAAGAGAAAATAAAACATACTAACCTAAGTATTTTAAAGAATCTTATTGGCATTATTTTAAAAAGACAAGACTGTTGGTAAGTTTACTGATATGAAATTGCAGTGGGCACTCAGCATGTATAGGTGGAATCTGGAAAAAGAAAGAATTTGTGTATTGTGTTAGGCAACACAGAGAATAGCTGCTTTGAATCAGCCACTTATTGGAGATGTACAGGAAAATAGCTTAAAAAATACTCAAAGAAGAGTATTCACACATCTTTGAAGGTTTAGACTGGACCCCTAGTCTGCATGTATATATTAAGAAATATCACCAGTAACCTGCACAGAAGACATACTAATGTCTTAACTAATATATCAAATGATCAAGAAAGACAAAAAAGAATGATGAACTATACCAAACTCAGGCTCTGAGAAACTGGAGAAAAACATACCAGTATACAACAAATATCTCAAGTCCACGCCTTTCAGCAGGCAAGTCTTGCTACTCACTCTTAGAGCAAGAAAAAGCCTACCATTAAGGGTTAACAGTTGAACAAAGTATAGTCTTCTGTAGGCACAAAAATGCTATTTGGTTGAGCAAATATACATGAAGTTTATAACAGTGGATAAAAATATCATGCATAACTTCAAGGTGAGATACGCATTCCAAATGTGGATCTGGATGTAGCCTTATTGTCATATCACTACTGAAGACTATGTGGTGAGTGTAAGAAAAATGCTGCAGCTATCGTAAGAACATTGAATACATCTGGAAGTTGGTGAGCCTTCAAAAAAACCTCTTTGCTTGATTAAAATGGGCTGAAATTCATCCTCCTGTAAGGGATTTTAGGTTCATTGGCACAGTATTGATGCAAGTTGTTAAACTTCCCTATCTGCTTTCAGAATTATATTTGGATTTTTTTCAAGTACTAGTACATACAAAAACACTAAAGGAAGGAAGGGAGAGAAAGGATATATATACTATCAAAATTGCTTTTAAAATTACTCTCTGCAATTGATCAGCTCAAGAATTACTTTGCACATGTGTTTTTTCTAGATAAAAGGCTGGCACAGTGCACTAAATTTCTTGGTGAAAATACATTCAATAACTCAAAATATTTAGTAATTGCTTCTAAGTTGTTAGGAATTCATTACTTATTATAAAAGTGATAAAATTTTAGAGAGGATAACACTTTTTAAAAAAATGTTGTTAAAATTTTTTAAATTCAGAAAAGAGTTGCTAATATAGCTGTATCCCATATACAAAGAATATTCACATAGACAATTCCAAATTCTGAGGATGTTTATATAAACAACATAAGCAACATAACATCCATCTACCTCTGGGATAACAATCTGCAATGGTACAGGAAGATGTCTTACTGAACATCCAAATGATCTTGAGTAATCTAACCATGGTCAAAACATCATCGCAAATCTGGCCTAAAAATAAACAGACACTTGGTAATTCCAGCTAGGGAATCACAGTAGGTGATGGTGGCTTTATCCTTCTGCACAAACAGCTGGTTACAGAAGTGCACACTTTCTACTGAGTTATCTAGTTTCGGTGGATTACATATCTAATATGCTTGCATTGCTGCCATTACTGTGATATCTGAACTCTTCAGTCTTTCTTGAGCCTGCTAATACTTATGTAATGCAAGAAACTGCTAACCAGAATTTTTACCAAGACAACAGCACATCTATGGTAGAGCAGTAAATTCAAGTCACTAGCTGTTGTCCCAGTTCTTAAGCCAGCTTTCCATGATATGGTCTAAGGAAATTTAAGCTCTCCATCCTAAAAATATCCTGCTTCCACTTTTAAGTGAAGTTTTGCAGCGAGAGAAACTGGCAGTAATAAGCTTCTTTGCTCTTTCTACATTATTTAACCGGGAAGATGTGACTGGGAAGATGGAAAAAGTGACCTTGAAACTTCTTTGTGTATAATAGAAGTAAATTTTGTAATGTAGGCCTCTCAATTAACATAGAAAATTGCAAAAGAAACACTGACTTCAATAACCTATGCTAGCCTAAATTGTTTATTTTGACAGTCACTCAAGAATGTGATGTTTCAGCCATGACTGCTGACCTTCCTCAAGGTTTCTTCTAAATGAGTCAGAGCAAACTCTCCAAATACCTAGAAGAAACGCAATGTCAAAACAGTGTACTTCAGAATAACTGTCAACATGTATGTCTAAATTAAATTAATCTGAACTGAAGATTAAATGCCGTTGTTCTGAAATGCATATCAATCTTTGTTATTTATTGAGGGAATTGCACCAAGGTAACCTTGATAATTTCTGTGGATTTTGGGAAGAGGACACAAACATACAGCCCCTTAAAATCAGTGGTCAGCAGTCAGTGTTGGCCCATGGAAACAATGAAAGAACAATATTGGGTTAAATGAAACATCAATAGCTTCAGTTTTAAGATTTAATATCTGAGTTATTGACAATGTTGGATACAATAGTTAACCATATATCACGGTTTGAGGAAAGAAGCTCTATGTTCTGGAGTATCAAATCACCATAGTTATTTAACTGCAGTCGTGTTGTGAATGTTTTTAATGGTTATCTCAGAATTTCTCTCTGCAGTTAGTGAGAGCATCCAAGGACTGAAATGGTAGCCTGTAAGAAACAACTGCAGTGCTTTTAGATTTTAAAAGCCAATCATGTTATTCAGATCATTTTCACTGGTAATAAAACAATTACAGTAAAGCAGGAATAAGCTCCACTGAAGACTAAACTACAGGGGTTACAATAGCTGCTATTTACAGAAACAAAGCCTGTGAAGATTTTGTGCAGGTATTATTCATACATATGATCATCTCAAGCATTTAGTCTTCCTCAAAGGAGTTGGAGTTGCACTGCTTAGCCCTGAGTTAGTTACATAAAACTAAACTGTCTATTTCTCATCTCTTTTAATTCAAATTCCTGAAGTACAGCTGTGAGAGTATAGGTGTGCTTCTATACACACAATTTTTTAAATGATTTAACTGAAACTAGAAGACACTGCAAATTGAGAAAACAATACCGAGAACAGGCTGTTAGTTGTGAGACAGACATCCCTGTTTAGTATATGTAAAGCCAAGGATGTTTTTTTTTCCCTTGATGTTCATAGATAGGTTTCTTGCTATTTAAACTGTCAATAATTCCTCTTTTAAAAATCCAGTATCACTTAACATGCCAGGAAAAGTACATGAGCCAAAATGTTTCATCAGGGAGGTGTTACAGTTGACTCATCCAACATTTAGAATCTATGGTTCTGTCATTAGGTTACAGACAAGATTTAAACCTTTAGGATATGTGCAGGTTTGAGGGCAAATTCAGTCCAGTTTAAAAAGAAGCTATTAGTAAATTTTATGTGGTTTCTTTCCTTTGTTTCTCAATGGAGGCTGCTATCATGTAAACTATTCCATAGCCTATTCTTAACCTTCCTGGAGTAACTGCAGGTCTAGGAAATGTCTGCATGCCACCACAATCCATGCAGTTAAAAGAGCTAAATTATTCAGTGAAGCATCTTTTCCATACTTCAAATCTTGGCAAAGCCTGCTAGGTAGAGGAAGACTCTGCTAGAATGGACCATTGCACTCTGATTCCAGTAGCTCCTCTTTCCTGTGGTAACTAGCAACTCTCTAGAAAAAGGCTGCTTCTTAGGTTTGCAATTTCTTATGAACTTAAATGGTTCTTATGGTCTCCTTCCTTTCTTATTCTGCACTTTTCAACCATAACAAAGACACTGTTCCAAACTTCCACTGCCCTTCCACAACTCTGTCTTGAGGAAAAAGGACTGAGAAACTTGCTGACCTTATTCCACCATTGGAAGAGGGCTCTGGGATGTTCATTTCCCCTTCTCTCCAATGTTTCCACAAGGCAGCCTTCTCTGATGAGGGATTATGTTTGCCCCTGCAGTGCCTTCCTTTCAGCAATGGTTCCCTAGTCATTGTCAGATGCAAAGACCATTATTGTTTGACAAAGAATTTAAACTGTTCAACACAAGTCTAAAATCTGGTCTTGTTTCAGTATCTGGAGAAATTTGCCGGAGGCTTACCCGTCTTGCTTTAATAGACTCAGATTCTTAGTCCGTAAATTCAAGACATGCTAAATACACTCTGAGCCAAGTTCATCAGCTGTAACTGAAATCTGAAGTCCTTATCCTGATGCTCCTTAGTTACTTTCTAAGGCTTTTCTCATTCACAATGTGATGCTTGTTTTCTGCAATGTATTCTCCATGGTGTTAAGCTTATCTTTATTACATCACTTACTATTTCCTCCATGAAGAGGCAACAGTTTGTAAGAAGTATTTGTGTAATACTGAAAATGCTTGTTCTTAAATAGTATGGAAAATCAGAGACAGGATACAAAGAAATATCAGATACAGTTAACTGGGTATTTTCAAAAAATCAGGATAAGGAATGTATATTTTTTCTGACAGAAGAAAAGATTTTTTCATAAATAAAGCAGATAATACATGTGACAAAATTATGTCAGGGGTCCTTTACTGCAGACACCTGTATTTATTTCTTGGAAAGCATGGTTGCTGTTTCAACAATAACACCTGATGCTTCATGCATATAAATTGAAGTAGGTTTTGGGAACAATGAATATATCTCTTTGTGTCAGTTTTAAAGATACTAAACTTCTGAAATAATGTTATTATTCCCATCTATTCCTGATACACAAGTACATTTCGAAAGGGTTTTAATGCCACAGAGACACACCTTCTATGTTTTCCAGTCTGTGGCAGTACTTTAGTCAAAAGTGCTTTGAATCCTCTCTAGTACCTCATTTTGTTTCACATTTACCCTAAATATAAACCAGCATATACACTGTGTCACAGCTTTCTTTGGACTTGTATAGTTTCTGTTTATCAAAAATGATACTAACCACATTAATTCATTATAAATAAGCATATAATAGGTAATGTATTTTTCCCATCACAGAACTGCACTCATAAGAATTAAATTTGTAATTTAATTTTTTCCCATTCAATAGAAAAACTCAGCTAGACCACATGCATTACTAAGCATCAGTTAGACCTCTGTAATTCTCTTTGGCAGAAAAGGCAGAGCCCAACTTTTACAAAAATCCACGGAATTTACTCACCTCAGAACATAAGGTCAAACATCTGCTTACTGCAAGTATGGTATTTAAGCCGATTTGATCTTTATCTGAGGTATAGGATAAAACATTTGCATGTTTTAAGAGACACTCGTAAACTTAGCATTTGTAAAGCTGAACTACTGAACTATTCCAAACAATGGGACAATTCCATGTTCCAAATTGACTGACGTAAACCAAAATAAATATGCCTGTTGTCATTACAGCAAAGTTTTCATGTAAGAAAGTACAATGAAATCTTCAGTGTTTTTTTCATAATTTAAATGCAAATTGCTGGCAGAAAATTCAACTAATTAAGATGAAACCTGAAAGAATGAGCCACAGGGTGCATGGAATATTCAGCAAACCCATCCAGTTCATGCCCCAAAAAGACCCAATTACAATTTTTCTTTCCAGTAAAAGTGGAAAGAGAAGCAGGCTTAATTCAGACAAAGTAGGGATGAATTTACTGGGAAATGTTAACAAGCCTATGAATCTCTGTATGGCCCCTTTGTTTTGGAAACGATTCAATTTGTATAATTGATCTGTACTTATCTCTTCCTTTTCTTTCTCTTCTCTTCTTCCTTTCAATGTCTACTGTAACCAGCATATTTTTTCCAAAACAGTTGGTTTTATTTTATACATGGAATTGTAGTACTTAAACTGGATATTGCAATATTTCCTCCATTTTCATTGGACATAAATATTGTAATTGTCATAAGCTTTTCTCTGTGTTTTCTCTTTGCTTCAACTGACATTATACTAAAGGAACTACACATTTTCATTGCTTTCACTTAAGGGAACTGTTTCAATACCTTGCTTTGAGTCATCAGGATACAAATATTTTGATCTTCTACTAACTAACACACGTGAACTAGATTAGTGCTGACATACCTGTCTGGGAAGGTTGGCTGTTTCATTTCTTTCCGTGCCAAGACAAGTTGCATTCCCAATGCATGGCAGAACTTTATTGTGTACCTTCAGCATAGTAAGTCTGATGCACCATGGGAGCACCCCATTTACCGAGCAGGTAAAGACTGTGTACGTTACACAGAGTATACACAACGGAGAGGATGAGAGTATGGCTATGGCCTGACTGCTAATGCAAAAATAAGTTGCCTAGTATGCTCCTGGTCGCTCTTTTTGTCAGGACAACTGCTTTTCCCCATCATGTGGCTAGGTTCATATGCATGGCAAGAAGAACTATGGAAAATTTCCACATTACTGGTTCCTCATGGAAAAATTCATTCAGGTTTTTCCCTGTATGCTCCCCCATTGCCTCTGTCAAAGAAAACCCCTAGAAGTAGTACTAGGAGTAGGCTCCCACTCCCTACACAGCGTAAGTTAGCATGCCGACTCTGTTGTTATATGGCTCGTGATTTCCTAAAAGGAACAAGTTTGGCTTTTATTTCTGAAACACTAAATTACTTTTCATGGTTTATGGACCACTCTGTGCTCATATACTGTGTGTAAGGAGTTCTGCAAAGACACTGGTCGTCTTAACTTTTGAAAACATGGGAAGAAAAGACCATGTCTGAAATTGTTACCTAGAAGGCCATTTTGTAAATTTTCATTTTTTTTTTGATCACATAAAATAAATTAAGGTCATTCTGAGGAAAATGCAAATAGGATTGAGAAACACAGCAGGAAAAAAAAATGCTGAATAGGAATAAGCCTTGTAGAAGAGGACTGTCCACATACCACAGGGCAAGCCTCATGGTGATGAGGGCTTGGCACTGCCATAAACTGCAAGCATTTTCTATGCTAAGTAACTACGATGACATGAAGGTTGCAACAACTGAACAAGCTTCGCTGTTAAAAAGGATGGGATTACAGTGGCTAGTGAAATCATCTGAATTTAAGTCTTAGCAGGCAAGAGCTTCCTTAAGTCAAGATGCTACACAACCCTTCTTTCTATTTGTGGAGTAGAAATAAAGAATTGAAAAATCCCTTTTTTAAGTGGTATAGAAGTAAATTATATAACTGTAAAGGAAGAGACTCTCCATCAAAGAGAAATCTGATGAAAAAAACCCTGGACCTTGGATCGAGGAGAATTACTTTCCTCCTACAGTTATTGTCATGAATCCTTGACATCCAAAATTTTCTACTACTTGACATCTCATGATCAGAGCAACAAGATATTCTCAGTAAACATGTAGCAACTGAACACCTAATAATTTGCCATCTGAAATGAATGCAAGTTGGTGGTGTTGCCCCATTACAATTAATTCTCTTGGGTTTTTGCCTTTCTAGGATGTACTGTTTACCTTTCACAGCCAGTATATGAATGGCTGACAGATAATGATATAGGAGCCTTGATGAAGAGAAAAAAATTAACACTTGCCCACCTTCTGATCTGTGGAATTAAAGACTCCCTAACTTACAATGAAAGGCTACAATGGCACAGCTTGTGTGGGAAGTAACAGCTTTGGTGTGACCTTCACAGCCTGAAGACAAGTGAGGGCAACTGTGCTGAAATAACTTTAAAAAGGCTGGAGTTCTGAAACAGATTCGACCAAGTGAAGGAGAATACATGCAGAAGCATGTGCTGCCCTCTACATCAACAATGGCTGAATGCAAAAGGAGCCTACATACGTATTTGTTAAAGTAAAACGTCTTCTAATTTAAAATACTTAAGATGAAGCCTATTCAGTGGAATGCACAATGAACAAGTACTTACAAGAGAAATAAACCTCTAGTTTCATGCTATTTTGCTTTCTTAATATTTAAATAATTTCAATAGGAAGTTAAAACCTTTTTACATCATTTTAGCTATGGTTTAGCTACAAGAGTTTTAGTTAAAATTACCAGACATTGCTATTATACCTTTCAGATAAAAATGTAGGGTAGGTTACCTGCTAATATCTTGGTAGAAAAAGATAATTTCTGTGACACTGCCCCTAAGATTTTTTCAACTCAAATCCTTTAGCAACTCTGCTGACTTCCAGAATCTTAAGACAGTTCCTTACTTTCTACAGCCACCAAAAGACATGAATGGAGGTGTCTGAAAAAGAAAAAAAATCATTACTATTGGAAGAGAGAAAATAAAATAAAAATAAAAGCTTCTTTTTATCTTTTTCAGACCAAAATATTTTCAATTTGAAAAAAATGTGACCAGGCTTGCCTACTTCTATCATCTTCTAAGCAAACCAATTCCCTTAAAGTTCTCACTTCTTGCTATGAGTAAACAGGAAGTTTTGATGATTTTCACTTCCTGTGAGCCTGTGCAGTAACTCTTTATTTACCTTCTACTTTCCTTTCATTGAAACATTGTCAAAACAATTTTTGAGATCTAAAGAATATTAAGAAAAATTTTGCCTCTGAAGTAAAAAAAAAAAAGTAAATTTGCCTTGATGCCAGTTTAAGTATTGATCTCTGACATTGTTTGTGTAGCACTAATACTCCACACTCTTGTGTTTCTTCTGACATAGGCACACATTTTCCCACATTTCTGAGAATAATAAAAAACCCCAACATATCTTCTCAGTTGGTTTGTTAGCCATTTCAAGGATCCTTTTGTTTTCCCAGTTTTTATGGGGAAAATGTATGAAAGTTTATCATGTACTGGTTTATCAAACTGTTTATTTTTATATCAGGCCAGTGAAAAATAAGGTTACTTGCAAGGAAAAACAGGGTGTGATGCTAACAGTGGCAAAGGCCATTAGTAAATGGGATAAAGCGAGGTCACGTAAATATTTCCATGGGTGCAAAACCCTAAAATATGAATACAGCTGGAAAACTGAAGAACTATACTTCTACTTTTTGTTGCACTGGCTTGAAAATGTAGTCTCAAGATTTCACTTTGAAAACAAAAAATGTTATTAAAACTGATTTTTTCATTCCCCAAAAATCATTTGTCAATGTAGTTGATCTGGAATAAAACATTAAATAACTATAGTGATTGGAGAAATATGGTGTCTTTCAGAATGCATTACTTTTATTGTTAATGTTTAGGTAATAGCATTTAACGAAGGCTGTTAGTTAAATACTACACTATTCTAAACAAAGGTTTTAAAAAAGAAACCCATTTCCAAACTTTTTTCACCAGATCAAAAGCAACAATGAAACTCAGCTTAGGTCTTTTAAAAATCTATTAATTGGCCTTTAGTAAAATTGATGTATTTATTAAAGCAAAACAGAGGCTACAGAAAGGTGGGGAAACAGCCTCTGCATGTTCCCGCTCTTAGCTGAAAGCCTAGCCAAAACTGCCTGGACTAGGACCCTCAGAGCCCAAGTTGCCAATCCCTCATAGGCACGTATTTCTAGGTACTCTGCTCAGAAGCCCAGTCTCCAGTTTCCCACTCCTCCACGTCAAGATTTTAATTTCTCAACTCTTTGCCTCTAAACCCCCTGGTCTTCCAGTCCTCTTATCCAACTTTTTACTGGAGGTTTTCTTCTCATATTGCCCCAAATCCTCTCATTCCAATCCCCAACTTCTCCCAGCCCAGAGACCCCTACTCTTTCTATTCCCTGCATTCACTCCCTTCATACCTGAGTTGGAATGTCTAAGCATTTTCATTTCTTTGCTCCAGACCACCCATCCCAGAGTCCAGCAGATACCAGCTGCTCTGCCCCTCCTCTTCCTGTTATTCTCTCCTTATACAGCCTCTGCTGCTTCCCACTTTCTGGGCCTAAATGGCATAAAAAAATAATAGGGATTCTAATATGATTGCTATGTCATGAATTACATACCTAGCAAACCAGTCAGAACGTAATGGTTTACATCATTCAAACATTAAGCCATACTCACTGTCTTGAAGGCAAAGATTAAAAAAGCCATGGAAGACAAGCCTATATTGCAGCTCCACAAGTGTGAATCCTTTTATGAAGCCCAAGGGATGGAAGACTGGGAATTAAAAGACTAATTTGCTTCATTTTTTTCTGTGCAAACAAGAAATCTGCATTAAATCAGCAATTCAAGATAGACAACAACCTGTCAGATTGACCTGAAGAGAAGAACACAGATTTCTGTCCTCAGGAGTTAAAAGACCAAATGCATCTGAGCCCTTCCGGATGCTTCCAGGAGCCCCTGTCACAAAATGAAACCGAACACAAACAATAAATGAAGAACCTGTGTGCTGCCAAAGTCAAGTATCCCAAGCCCTGCAACTGGAAGGAAAAATGGAGTTTCATCACTGGAGTCAGCTATAAAGTCCAGGGTATGAATTGGAGCACTTCATATGAGACACAGTCAGCAATGAGTGGGTCAGAAACCAAAGGCGAATTCCAGAATTTCTTTCAGAAATGTTGCACCAAATTTCACCGTTAAGGACAAAAACATAGAGCAAGCAACTTCAGGAGCTCTCTGGCAGCAAGTGAGAACTGTTCCTACATCTCAGGACATACCTGAGCATACAAGATGCTTGCATTAACAGACCTAACAAATGACGTGCCAATCTTGCAAGAGAACGCTTAAAAAAAAAATAGTGTACCGTATAACTCATATTAAAGACAAATTAAAAAAAAATAAATTAAAAAGTCCAGTGTGGGTGGTGGTTGTGATAATCCACTATGAAAGTAAAATATCCATAATTTCACCACAGACAATGTAAAAAGTCAGTAAATACCACTGCTTGAGCTGCACATCAAAGACATTACATGGTCTTCTACCATTACTTCAGTTTACAAGTTCGGGACATGTAAAAGTGTTATGAACCTAAAACCAAAGTACTAGACTCTTAAAATCCTAGATTGGAAGGAGGAGGTGCTACACTGATCAGCTGACAAATATTTCTCTATGCTATTAACATAATGATCTTTTTATGGTAATTTCAGAGGATTTATCAATTGGCCTGATTGTCCCTATAGTCCCTAGTAACATCTAAAAGGGATTCTATGATGAAATTTATAAGACCTCAAAATACTCTAGTTCATCTATAAATAAAGGAAAAACTAGGATGGCTAACAAGGGGCTGTTCACTTTTTATGCTTAACAGGTACCTAGAAATTCTCTTTCCAAAGGTAGAACTTCATTGAGATTTATATACATTTGACTGTCTTCCTCCAGGATCTGCTCTGCATATTCCCACATGAGGTGGGATCCCTTTCTCAACATTTAAAATAAATAAAATAAACTATATATATATTGCCTTGTTATTTACATAAAATACAAATCTAAAAATTATTTAATAAAATTCACAAATAAGATAAATTGTAGCACATAATTAATGCTCAGAAAAAGTACATATAGACAGATTAAATGCTAGGCACTAGAAAATAACACTTCCTATTCAGCCTCTGGATGTTATTATTATGTATAAATAATTTAACAGCACAAAGGAGTGATTTAAAATTATAAGCTAAACTGAAGGGTGGGTAGAGATTGACTTCTAATGGTTAAATGATAGTACAGTGCAAATTATAATGGAAGTGTGGTTGTATACAAATGTTGTACTAGGGTTCTGCTTTTGTGTTTTAGTTTCCATAAAAAATTCCTGTCTATTGCTTTGCTCTGCAGAGTATCTAGAGCTTTGGATGCCTCCATGGCTCTTTCCTAAATAGTACTATCAGTGGTAAGGATCCTGCAAACCCTAAGGCTTTACTATAAACCCCAAGTGAGTTTGCACAGTGATAAATTATAGAAATTTAGGGAAAAACGTAGTGATGCAGAAAAAAGGAACAAACTCTTGTTTTCTCAAGTGTATCAAATTTGCCAGAATATAATCCTGATACTGTAATTTTAGTGAAATATTTCATCATATTTCTAAAAAGCATGTTATATAAAATCACTAACAGATAACATGTATTATTCAAGAGAACATTAACAAAAAACCAAAAGCAAAGCAACCCTCTGCAAGCATTATGATTCAATATTGAATGACCACTGCTTCCTTTGTATCTCCTGGCTAATAATTTTTTTAATAAGTGAGACTGAGTCCATGGTAGCCTTCTATTAAAGTATTAATGCTTAAGAAAAGAAGATATTCATTTGTCTGGAAAACAGAAATTTAGGCAGGTGAAAGGTAAAAATTAAAAAAACCCAAACAATACTTATTTATATACCTGCCTCTTAATAGCATTTTAACAAATGTGTGTTAAGCATAACTTGGAGGAAAATCAATTTTGCATTAATCGCTACTTGGAGGCATCTGAGATTTGCAGAATGGCTGATAACACTCAATAACTCAGGCATATGATCTCTTACTCAGCAGCAAACTACCTTGTATGTACCACGGGATAGCATAAGCAACAAATTCTTGCATGTTATCCTTGCACGCCTCTACCAAATACTGATTCCGTAAATATCCCAACAGCAGCATCACAAGCAACTGAAACAGGATCATAGAATCATAGAATACCAGGTTGGAAGGGACCTCAAGGATCATCTGGTCCAACCTTTCGAGGTAAGAGCACAGTCTAGACAAGATGGCCCAGCACCCTGCCCAGCTGAGTCTTAAAAGCATCCAATGTGGCTGAGTCAACCACTTCCCTGGGGAGCTTATTCCAATGGTTGACTGTTCTCATTGGGAAAAATCTCCCTCTCATGTCCAATCAGAATCACCCCAAGAGCAACTTGTGTCCATTCCCCCTTGTCCTCTCCATGTGACTCCTTGTAAAAAGGGAGTCTCCATCTTCTTTGTAGCTACCCCTTAGGTACTGGAATGTGGTGATGAGATCCCCTCTAAGCCTTCTTTTCTCCAGGCTGAACAAACCCAGCTCTCTCAGCCTGTCCTCATACGGAAGGCTTCCCAGTCCTTCGATCATCTTGGTGGCCCTTCTCCAGACCTCCTCCAGCCTGTCCACATCTTTTTTGTATAGCGGGGACCAGAACTGTACACAGTATTCCAGGTGCAGCCTGACAAGCACTGAGTAGAGTGGGGTAATGACTTATTTATCTCTGCTGGTGATGCCTTTTCTGATGCAACCCAGCACCCTATTTGCCTTCTTGGCCTCAGCAGCGCACTGCTCACTCCTGTCGAGCTTCCTGTCCACCTGGACCCCCAGGTCCCTTTCCACAGAGCTGCTCTGCAGCCGAGTGGATCCCAGTCTGCGCTGCAGAATTGCGTTTTCCCAGGTGCAAGACCTTACATTTACACAAATATTCCACAGTTGTGCACATGTAAAGCTTCTCAAGCCCTGCCAGCTGCCTGGCAAACCGGAGGAGGCCTGGCTCTCTCTTCACTCTGCAACTGCTGACCCAAGCCGAGCAGCCACCAAGCCGGTCAGTGGGGCACAGCCCTGTCGCGTGGGTCACCTGCAAGTTGGTTACCTCTCTGTTGGTTACCTCTCTGTCTTACCAGGCTGCCAGGGAAGAAACAGGTATGGCTGCCTTCTCTCTGAACTGTCAGTCACATCAGATGGCTAAGCAGTGGCGCTAAAGATACCCAATTTAACTGGAAATTCTGCAGTGTCTGCATTTTCTCCCCATCAGCAATCTCCACCTTTACAAAATGGAAATTCTCTTTTCTGATTGGATTTAACCAGGTAATTTTGCTTGTGTCAGGCCTGAAGTCTAGAAGATCACATAATTTGGAAACTAAGAGACCAAATCCCATCAGTGAGGTAAAGAGAGCCACAGAATCATAAAATCATGGAATAATAGAATCATAGAATCACAGAATGGTTTGGGTTGGAAGGGACCTTTAAAGGTCATCTAGTCCAACCCTGCCCCCCGCAATGAGCAGGGACATCTTCAACTTGGTCAGGTTGCTCAGAGCCCCATCCAGCCCGACCCTGAATGTTTCCAGGGATGGGGCATCTACCACCCCTCTGGGCAACCTGTTCCAGTGTTTCACCACCCTCCCAGTAAAGAATTTCCTCCTTATATCTAGCTGAATCTATCCTCTTTGAGTTTAAAACCATTACCACTTGTGCTATTCTTACAAGCCCTATTAAAAAGTCTGTCCCACCAATACACTTGAAACTTATTACCCTGGGATGTTGAGGAGAGATTGCCAAGGCTTGACCCTCAGAGTAATACTCTGTGGCTCAACCACGCAGGAATCCCTGATAGTACCAACAGAGACTTGGATCATGTCATGAGTGACTGCAGGGGTCTGGAAGAGAAGGTGAAGGATGCAGAAGCCCACACAGTTCTCCTTCATATTTCCCAATACAGCCAAGGGAGAGGGTCCTGTCAGAGAGGAGACTGAGTCAATACCTGTCTGCGAGACTGGTGTAACAAATGGGCTGTACCCTTCACAACCATGGGACCCTCTTTGAGAAGTGAGGACTGCTGGGCAGAGGTGGGATCCATATGGCAAAGCAGTCAAAAGCATACAAAAGCATGCCAAAGCACACAAAAGCATAGTCTGTGCAGCTGTGGGACAAGAATGGGTTTGCCTGAAAGCTAATATGGAAAAATTAAAAATTAAAAATTAAAGCTTAGCCACTCCACTGCCTGATTCAGCAGGCAGCTCTGAGAGTGCCAGCACAGGGGAGGGTCCAAGAGCGGGTTAGTGGGGGCAGAGCTGCCCCCTCTCTGTTAGCAGCAACCTTCACTTGTACTGGATGAAACCTTATCTGCTTACGGACGGGTTTCCGGCAGCTTTGTTTACCTGTGGTTGAGGTCACACAAACCCATGTGAACAGCATGAACGCCAGCTGAAGGTCTCCCCTGTAGGGAGCACTTAGGAAGACTTAGTTTAGCGGGAATTCTTGATTGGGTTTAACAGCTGACCCCAACTGCTGCTTTTCTTTCACCCGAGGTACCCTACTCCACCCAGATGCCAGTTTTCATGATCATTATTGGGACAGGGAACAGGCAGACCCCTACACACACTGATATGTGGAAGTGGAAGCCCAATTTTCACAGGAAACAAGGTAAACACCTCTTTTTCTGGATAGGAATTGTTAATTAACAAAAATTTCTATTGAAACTTCACTTGTTGTATGTAAAATAATGGGAAAGTGGCTTTCTTCCATGTGTAAAGGGTTTTTAAACTAGGAGAAAATATCACATGCTGCTTTTCCAATGCTCTGTCCTGTCCAGGCAAGACCTAGCCAGTATTTTCATGAACAACCTACATAACAAAATGGCCGAGGTGGAATAAAAAGAAAAAAAAATTAAATTGCGTTTGACAAACTGAATGGCCCTGATCAAAATTACTGAAATTTAGCAAAGGGAAAAAACAGTGCTTAATGAGGAGATACCAAACATATAGCTACATTTAGGTAATAACCATCTAGAATAGGGATCTAGGATGAAAAATGAAATTCAGATGCTGTTGGGAAAAAAAAAATCACATTCGGAGAGGAGCAGGGCTGGAGATACTCAAATGACTTTGTTATGAGGTGATGAGGCTGGTGTTACAGACACAAGAACTGCTATTTTGGACTCTACAAATAATGTTGAGAAACTGGAAGAAGTATGGAAGAAGAAAAAAAAAAGAGGAGAAGAATGACAAGGGAACATGGAAAACATGATTTTTTCACATGGAAAAGGCAGATATAATGTTTATAATATATAAAGGAGCTCCTTTCTCTCCATAGCAGTCTTTTATTTTTTGCATGTCAACAGGGAAGAGGACAATAAAAAAATAATCTTAATTTTGGGTTTCAGGTCATGAAATATGAAAACAGGATTTGGCACAATCAGCTTTATTGAAGGTTTTTACAAGCAAGTTAGAGGCACACTTGTTAGGAGCCGTGTAAGTCAATGTTGTCCAAGTTGCTGACCTGACGCACCACAAATAAAAACATAAAGTTAAAAGCTACCAGACTGGTACAGCCAGAAAGGTAGACCTGTGAGTTCATATGAAGAACATGCCAATGGCTCTTCAACAGCCCCACCAATTCACAGTCAACAAGCAGCTGAGCTGCAGGGCACCCCGAAGCATCATAAGCTTTAGCACCTGACTGGGGAGTCCTACCGCCTTACCATTGCCAGTCATCTGACGCGGGCTTGCCGTGGAACCGACCCGTGAGCCAAGCTACCCTCAACTGCTCCAGGGCCAAAGGTCTGGCTACACGGGACGCCTCGTGAAGCAGCTTAGGCTAAGGAAGACCTTGAAGTTTCTTCCAACTCACCAGTCTCGTGAGAACTCTTAAGTAGAAAGTCCTGAACAGCAGCTGTGAACGCAGGCTACCCTCCTGGCTCATTGCTTCCAGTTTGATGAGGAAAGGCGGAAACAGAAAGGAAGAAACCCTCTCCAAGCCAGAGCTCAAGTTTGATGATGAAAATAAAACTTGGACAGAGTGGCTCACTAGCGTTTATGCTTAAAGGCTTCTCTAGCTCAGAGCTGGCCTCGCAGCCTTAGACCCGAGCTGTTTTTTGCCTGGATCCTCTCAGCCAGAAACACCATAAATGCTTACAACAGCAGCGCGTGGTTTTTGTCCGCAAACTGTCACCCATCCTCGTCCCGCAGCACCCCTGACCCTGGTGCAAACCAGGAGCTCAGCAGCACCTGACGCAGGCCCGGCTGCCGCCATTCTCCTCTTCCCAGCCTCTCACCGCCAGGCAACCCCCTCCCCGCCCAGGGGAGCCGCTCGGGGGTCGCCGCGGGGGAGAGGCCACCGCGCCCGCCGCCACGACACCCCTCCGAGGAGAGCCCGGCCTCTCAGGTCGGAGCACGCCGTCACTTACGGCTCCCAGCAAGGCGAAGCAAAGACAGCGGCCCCGGCACCCGTTGCGGGGGACCGGGGAGAGCGAGGGGGATCCGGCCGAGCAACGCCCACCCTGCCCCCAGCGACAATCCCCCCGGCTCCGAGCCGCCGCCGTCCCACCGCCCCTCCGGGCAGCGGGGCGGGCGGGAGCCCCGCCCCCACGGCGGCGGGAGGCGGCCGCGCCAGGCCGGCCGCTACCTCAGCACTTCCGGGTCGGGGGCGGGGCGGAGCCGGGAGGTGGGTGCGTGACGTTGCCGGAGGGGTCCGGGGCCGCTCGGCGCCTGTTATTGTTCTCGCCGCCCGCTCTTCCCGCCGCCGCGTCTGCCTTCCCCGGCGCCTCGGGGAGCGGCGGGAGGGCAGCAGCGACCGAGCGAGCCCGCCGGCACAGGGGCGGAGGTAGGAGGGAGCGAGCGAGCGAGCGGTGCCTGCGGAGGCGCCCGGCGGGAGCGGGCCGCCGCCCGGTGGCCGACCGTTCCCCTCTCCGCAGCGCGAGCCCTGAGGGGGGGGGGGAGGTAAGCGGCGGGGGCGGGGGGGCGAGGCCGCCCCGCGAGCGGGGGGCGGGCGGAGCGGAGAGCAGGGCCCGGCGCCCCGCTCCCATTTCCGCAGTGCTGGCGTCGTCGACGGGTGGCTCTGCGCGAAGAGGCGGCTCCCCCCGCCTCCGCGCCGGGCCCCGCCCGGGCCCTCGGCCTGCCTCTCGGCAGCTCCGCGCCCGGCGGCCTTGGGCCCCGCACCAGGCCCGGAAGCCTGACAGCCGCCTCCGGGGCTGGCGGAGGGGCCGCGGGGCAGGTCGGGCTGTGTCACGCCCCTGGCTGCGGCATCCGAGCGGGGGAGGGGGCAGGGAGAAGGCGCTGTCACTGCAAAACTTGTACCTGGGCAGTGCCCCTGACCCGCGTCCCCACAGCAGCGAGGCCCGCCGCCTGCCACCCCCCCACTTCTGCGGTGAGGCCGGGACTGCTGCTGTGAGGTACCTTCAGCTCGGGCCACAAGGATGCCTTTTCCAGACCCGGCTGGAGGTGCTGTAGCGAACTGTTAAAGTGTCGAGACCTGCTGCCAAAGGAAAACTGAAAGCCCTGGTGCTTGCCTCCTGATTTACAGGGACTGGGTTTGGTGATTGGTTTGGGGTGTTTTGTTTTGTTTTTTTTTTTTGACTACTGCTTTCCCGGACGCTTTGGGTTGCTTCTGTGGTCTCTTCCCTTCCTCACCCATTTGCCTGCCACTTTTTAAAAACTTGCTCCATTCTGTTTGTCATTGGCTGCTCTGTAAAAAATAATGCTTACGAATACTGCAGGCATAACAATATGCCGACAGGAATTGCTGTTCGAAGCCCCTTTGCCAGTGTATTCTATGCTGCTTCGGTGTAGTGTGGCTATAAGTAGCATACTTTCATCAAACTGTTGTCAGGACGAGGTAACTAACGTAGTTAACTATTGTGCCTGTGTATTCTGCATCTTTCTTGTTGTTTTCCTCACACCTGAATAAAATGCCTTCTCTAATAAGTTTGATGATACAGCTGTCGCTTCACATGCTATTGTAAGGATACCTGTGTAATTGTACATCATACTTATGAACCAAATTATCTGTTGCTAGAGTATAATTACACACTACAGCTGCATTACACGTGAGGTTGTTAAATACACTGGATGCAACTGCTATGTGGTTTTATCATTTTATAAACCTACATTTAAACTCTGGAAGCTTTTTTTGACTACTGCAGTAGCAGCTGTAGTACAAATGAATCTTAAGAAACAGCTGTAGTACAAATGAATCTTAAGAAACAGCTGTAGTACAAATGAATCTTAAGAAATATATTGCAACTATAATGACCGTGTTGGAAGCATTAGGCTGTAGATGATAAGCAAAACTTCTGATTTTTCTTGAGTATGTAGGTCATTAAACCAGAGGACAGGAGATTACCTGAGCAGATTCAAGGGAAGTAAGAGGAGGTTTGTCATTTGGGCTGATGCAAAATGGTAGTGCAGAATTCAGCGTAGTAGTGGCCAATTCTGGTGCGTCTCTAAAAATGACAAGTGTTGAAGTGGTAGAGTTGGCAGCAAACAATTGGTTTGGTACATTGATCATATACTGATTAAACTTTTACAATTAAATATCCTCAGTATAATGGCCTGTGCTGTGCTTTTGCATTTCAGTTGTGTGAAATGTGAAATACAGAATGGATGTATGTCACTTCTGAAGTTATTTTAGCTGCTTAAGTTACAAATATGGGAAGAGTGAGATAGAGAAGGAAAACAGCTCACAAGTTTGGTTTTTTTGGTTTTTTAAATTCCTGTAGCTTTTATTCCGAGTTGCTACAGGAAGCTAATTAAAACTACTGCAACGATCGTTCTTGAAGTGAATTAAATATGCCAGTAGTGGTAAGTTGGTTTTGCTTTTATTTAGATCTCCTGTGAGCCTTTCAAGTACTCTAATACAGCTAGTACTGAAGAGCCAATTTATGTGGTACAAAGTTGTTTGTTGCCAAAATGACTGGTGGTTTAAGTGTTACTACTGTTCCTCAGATGAAGGCAGTTGAACTCACAACTCTGCAGATGGAAATTAAGAGTGGATTGAGACTGTCCTTTTCAGTTCCAGTGGTGGACTGCCACAGCATTCCAACCAGTGCAGATGTGCCAGTGGCCTTGCAGGCCATGTAATTTTTATAGTGATCAAGCAATTTATATCTGGGACTTCATTTCCAAAGACTCTAAATCGAACAGCTGCCTGGTGACTCAGCAATTAGTTGTAAACAAACTGTAGGAGAAAAGTAAGACAGCATCAGCTGAAGACAGATGTTAACATTTAGCTCGTCTTCCTTTTCAGCACTACAAAACAAAGTGGGTTATGTGAGCCATAAACAACCCAACAAAAAACCCCTGCAGTTATACAAGACACTGGCATGTGTCTTCTCTGAATTGTGATTCCACATACTTTCATATGCTTAAACACAGGAATGCAGTATGATCTCAGTCTCTTAAAATGACGGCCACAGAAACTGCCTGTGCAAGACTGCTTTTTGCTCAACAGCTCTTGTCCCCTTGCATTGCTTGCTTCATTGGTCATTGACATTCAGTGACTTTTGCTGGTACTTCAGGCACAGTAGCTTTATGGACATGGGATTCATTCTATTGTGGTTGTTACATTTTTTTATATATATATAAATAAAAGTATTTCTATGTAGTTGGAACTGTCTTAAGATCTAGTTAGTTTTCTGTTGTGGGAGAGACCTGAAACGGCTGTCTTTCAGGTACTCAAACAGCATTGTCATAAATCTGCATGGTTTTTACATTGTATCAGTGGGACAGTAGCTCTGGAATTTCATGGAGTTGGTATCTTTAAGAGAAAAATACAAGTATTACGGAATACTGACTGCTGTGAGAGTTAACCAGAAAAAATCTTTTGATCTGGATTTTTCCAAAACATTGTAGGAGTTTGCAAATGCAGTTAGAAGTGTATGTGGTACATTCTGCTTAGGACTCTGAGACCTTTGCCTTGGTGGTTGATAGTGTCTGTTTCATTTTGATTGCTGGTAGGAGTTGGTGTGTTAATCCACTCTTCCCTACACATCTGCTTTTGGCCACCAGTTGAGGTGGACTTTGATCGGAGCTAAGGTGAACACTATTGGCACACGAGTATTGCCTGTTTTTGCAGTTGTTGACTGCAAGTCTGTTATTTTTTTATTTAAAAGTTGTTCTGTATGACTGTGAAATCTTTTCTGCTTGAATGTTTTCATTACCAGTAGTGTACCACATGGGGAATAAACTGGGAATGATACATGAGATTTCTGTGAAGACCAGAGCTGGAATTTTTTCTTCCAGAATATTTAATTTGCATTAAATAGAATATTCTTATATTAGAGTATGTTTACTAGATTTCATCAGAGAATGCTCCTGAACTTTAGTGTGCCTGAACTACCAGTATTGCAATGGTCAGATTTCTTGCCACCGACATAACTTGTCAGTTGTATCCCATCTAATTGTCTCTTAATGATCAGTGTTGCTGCATCTTCCATGAACAGGTCTATCTTCCACTTTTCTTGAATGTGTTAGTTCAGCAACCCTCAGAGCTGCTTGTGTAATGAACTTTCACTTGCTGTGCAATTTCTGCAGATAGTTGCTGGTTATAAACCAACAGTATCTCAAAGTTATTCTTATTAGGGGAAGATGATGAAAGAGAATATAATTGCTTGGTGATCTAATTCTCCTTACTCTCTAGAGAAAAGTAAGCTGTCTAGTCAACTATTTCACTTGTCTAGGAGATTCTCAAATGTTGAAATTAAGCAGTTAAATTGACTTTATTTTTCAGGGCTCCTTGTGAAATGTTTCTAGTGTTAGTGCGCTTTGTGCTGGAACAGCAGCTGTTATTGGCTATGTATGTAACAATAATTCTTAACTAAACAGGTTTTCATCCAACTAGAGCTGGTGTTAACACCCCGTGATAGTTTGAGTACTTGTTCAGACTGAAAACCAAAGTACTGATCTGTACTTCTTATATCTTGCTTTGAGACCCTTTTGATGATACTTTGAACCCTAAAAGAGCAGATATTGGGTATTGTATATCATCTTAGCCTCTTAATGAAGTTAACTAGAAATAAAAACTATAAGTAGATGTCCATACAAATGGTTTCATGAGACTGTTACTGTGTGCCCCTGTACTAATTCTAAGCTTTAACTACCCCCTCAAAAACCCAAACCAACCAACCAAAAAGAACACCAACCCCCCTCACAACCCTGACTAAAACCATTTTATTATGAATGGCTGACAGTTTTCCAAGTCTTTTGTGATATCCAGGACATGAAGAGGTTTTCCACAGACTCATGTAGTTTAATTTTGTTTGGAAAGAATTTTTATTTATTTTTAAAACCTGCGTAGTTAGCAGTTGAGTAGTGCCATGCTAAATGAAATGTGATAAAGCTGAACAGCTCCTTTCAGTTCATAGGTCTGCACTAATTTTTATGTAGAAAGGAAAGCTTAGATCATTGGCTTCAGATATGCTGTTGTAAATAATTTACAACAATGTTTGTTTAAATTTTGAAGCTGAATAATCTTTAAAAGCGTTAAAAAGCCATTTTTATGACATTACTTTCCCCAAACATATGTAGCCATCGTGAAGGATTTTGGAGGTGATTTTTCTTCCCTTCTTGTCCATGCTGTAATTGGTATGTGAAGTCCCTTTGCTCTATAACTGGCAGTTTGGAATTTTGTAGTTTGTCCTTCCTATTACTTTAATTTAAACTTTTCCCATTTGACAACAGATTTATGACTAACAGATAACTGGCTGAAAAGAGGTTAAGGAAAATCTTTGCTTTAGGTTAATGTCTCGTTATGCTTAGGCCTGTGAAAGGGTAATATTGCATTTTGAGTTGCATAAAGATGTTGTGGTTGGAAAGGAAGGAGAAGGGGAATGAGCTGCAGCCTGTGATAAGAAAAGGGCTTATGAAACCTCTGGAAGCTGTGCAAACTGCTAGAAAGATATAGAAGTAGCTCATAAGCCAGGTTAGAGGTATGTATCTTGTGACATTTGTGCTACTTAATTATCTGTTTTAAATCTGAGATGGTTTTAAAATCTATGTTATTTGAGACTTGTCTGTTGTTTAAGACCATCCTTAGCCTATGTAAAGATTTATTTTTGTTTGCTTTCTAAAGGGAGGTAATAGAAGTGGGAAGCTTGTTTCAGCTCAGTTGGTATTGGGGCTTCTAAGCTGACATAGTTAGGGACATGTGAAAGGAGGAAGTCTTGCTCACCTTACCTTGTGGTGACTTTGATAGTCTACCATGAGCTGAATCAAACCACTAACACAGTAGAAAACTACCTACTTTTGGGGGTTAATTTCTTGCTTGGTGGATGAACCAGCTGAGTTGGCCCAGGGAAGTGCTTACCAAGGTCTGGAGTACTTTCAAGGGAGGAACCTGGACCTAGGAGGATCGGTGAGAGCAACATACCAAAGGGAGAGTAGGTCTTCGTCTCTGCAGGTGGTGAGCTGATTGATCACCCCATCTTGTGAAGCAACAAGAAAAATACAGTTCTGTGAGATGGCTGATTTAAGCCAGTGTTTATCTGCTGCCAACATGGGTGGACATGGTTACCACTCCTCATCTCAGCCATAAAGTCCTGCTTCTTAGCTGTCAGCATCAGAGCTTGTCTGATCCCTCAGACAGCCAGTCTACCTCACAAAGATTATTTAAAAACTAAACAGGTAGCAGGTATGGTCAGAAATGTGTAAGAGCCATTTTGAGTAAGGAGGTGGAACTGTGCGGGAAGGAATGAGTCTACCCATCAGAGGCAGCTAGGAGGTTAACTGAAGAGATTTGTCATCAGGATTCAGTTTTGATACCCAGGTTGGGATGACTACTACTGCAGTTCTTTTCCTGTGTCACCTTTTTTGGGCTATAGTGGTGCTTATGTGAACAAGTAAGGAAATTACCTTAGCCCTCCCCTCCCCCCTTTCTTGAGGTGTTTTTAGTTTTGAGCCAGGTCAGCTTTCTAAGACATTCAAACATCAGTGGAAGGAGTTTTGTGGAATGGTAAGAAAAACCTGGAAGTTTTCCTCATGTTGACAGTAGTGCATCTTTGACTTTGCAGCTGATAACTGAACTTTCCTTGCCTTATTCACAGGGAGTCACAGGAGCTGAAAGGGGAGAGGGATGCAAAAGCCATTTAACTGGCTCAGCTGCATCATCACCTGTGCCACGATTCCAGAGCTGCTTTTTTAATTGTCATGAGTGTAGCCTGCTACTGAAAAGAACAACCCTTCCCTTTGCTATGTATTTTGTAGCCTTAGTCTCATGCACATACTAGTGTTTTGGGTGACTGTTTTTTTATGCTGGATCCATTTCTTGCTTTAGCTCACTGCATAACCTTATGAAAAGGGAGAGGTTAGCTATACCACTTGGCTGTTCTGGCTTGCCGAGCAGTGAACACTAGTATTGATATAAGGAAGGGAGGTGTTGGAGTGTGGCTGGGCCAAAGTGGACAATAGCAAAGCTCTGGCAACTCTTTGCCTAGAGAAGGTCACTGCAGAGCGGCACCCAGATAAAGAGGAAGCTGTTAAGGGAGGCAGTAGAATTTGGAGAACCAACTCGGGCTGATAGTTTGGAATAGCACAGGTTCCACTTCCTATCACTGTTTGGGTGCTACGAAGTGCAAAGAAGCACACTGCTCCCCTCTGAGCACGTAATCCATTGTTTTAATTTGCTTTTGTTGATCATGTATGTGGTGAAGTGTATCCAAGCTCTGTTCATTTCTTGGTTTAAGATACCAGATCTTTTTCTCTGGGGTCATTTGTCTGAAGCTGTATTAAAGTAATTGTGGCAGTAAAATTGGGGAATGAGTTAATAAATAACTGGGTTTGGTTTTTTTGTGTTCTACAATAGACACTCAAAAGACATGCTTTTATGTTTTTTTTAAAAAACAAAAACCTGTTTTTCCCAGAGTGTCTGCCTCATTTCAGGTGTAAGATTCACAGTGCTAAGTGGATGTGATGCCTGGTAAACAGCCACTTTGCTCTTAGGGTTAGCCAGTATAGTTACTTTAAACCATTTGCATGCCATGGGATTAGCTGCCATGCAACTGTTAATTGATCTTTGCAGCATCTGTTTATGTCACAAGGTGGTAAACTGCTTGCGACTTCATATTCAGCTCCTGTTCCTGTCTGTGTCTATGGTAGCACAGTCTGCTCAGGCTCTGGAAGTGAACGGGCCCCACGCTATTCTCATAAGAACTTACCTGTTACAAACTTGCAATGTCTTAAAACTATAAAACAAAATATTACTATTAAATGTAATAAATATTTGCAAGTACTATCTAAAATGGATTATAACAAACTTAACAGGCACTACAGCTTTGTTTGCAGCTTTTTGAACCTCTTTTTCAGTCAACAACAGTACAAAACTTTGGGACCTCCAGGCTTTTTTTGCTGGAAGGCTCTGAAGTAGCAGGAAGGGCACTAATCAGAAGCTAGTTACTCTGTTTCTGTGTGTGAACCCATCAGCCGGCAGTCTGCTCCTAAAAGGCCTGCTACATAGAAGTAACTAGAGGTGCAGTCATCTTGTCCCAGTTTGAGACAGGGCTTGCATGAAACAGGCTGTGCTTGTCTGTCATCTTCCCTGTGCTGATGCCAGTGTTTGTATGTTCTCCTGAGCCAATAAGCTGGTCACCAGCCTTACAGGAAGAAATAGCAGATTGCCACTTGAGAACTAGTGCTGGGACTCCTAATCGAGTGTCACTTTGTTGATTAGATTTTTAAATGTTTTTCTAATGTTTGTAAGACTTGTGCAGGAATATTGGATAGGTTTGAGGTTTTGGTTTATCCCATGAAATCACTTTGTAATGTTAATGGCAGAAGCTGTTCCGCATTCTGTTTCTGGTGTGATTTATAGATTGTTTTTGTAAGTGGGGTGGTGATTATGTTCTGTGATGGGGGCAGCTGTGTTTCATTGATGGTGTAAAAGTTATCTGTATATGTAAACAGTGGTTTGTGAGTAGAAGAATTTTTAATTTTTTTAAGGTTCCTTAGAGATCTGTGTTCTTTTTCCCTCTTTTCCCTAGTTCTTTCTTACCTCCAGCGCTGTCCCCCATTCCTCATCCATTTCTCTTCTGTTCACTAATTTTGTTGACCAAAATCTATACCTGCTTCCAAGCTGCTTGTGTTTGACAGTTTGCTGTCATAAGCCAGAGAGCTATAGAAAAGAGATCTGTTAAGGCCGATGCTGCAAACTTTGCCTTGGACTGTAGTTCCATGCCACTCTAAGCTGTTGATCTGCTGGCTGCCGCATTTCTTTTCCCTCATTTGAACTAACTCTCATGCCTGTCTGACCCTGCATGAAGCCATTTCTGTTTGCTTTGTCACTCTTCTTGTCAGGTTAGCGTGCTAACCCAGCGCACAGCAGAAATGGCTTAGATGAATTCTGAAGCAATACGGAGAAAGGGGCATGAACATGCTGAAGGGAAAAGAGGAGAGACGGCAGCAGCAAACATCTGGCTTAGGCTACTGGAATTGCTGCATTGCTTGGCGTATAAATCTCAGTGTCATCAATTTGTCACAACTTGTTTTGTGACAAAATTAAATGCAAGTCTCCTATTTCTGTTAGGTGTGATTGAAACTGGCCACTTAGCCAAAATGACAGGTGGGCAGTGATTACAATTATATAGGCTTTGTTTCCTCATGAAACCAAACTAAAAAACTTTGCTGAATTTAGAGTAGAAAAATCAATGTCACTACATGCAAACCTCTGGTATGCATATCTTGTCTTGCAGTATGGTTCTTTTCCTTATCCCTTTACTGTCTTATTACCAGATATGTCACTCCTGATCAGCTGTTGCTGACCTCTAGTATGTAGCTAAAATAGCCTTATCTTGCTGGACAGATAAAGCAAAGTACAACAGGAACTTGGATGCTACAGTATTGTATGTTACGTGAAAGCGTTCAGAATTTAAATGTATGTAAAGCAAATGTATGACTGTCAAGTTCTAAAAGGCTGAAAATATGAAATTTGACTAAACAGAATGGAAGAATGACCCCACCAAGTAAAAGAACAAGGAAAAATTAGCTGTAAAGAGTATCATGTTTACCAACCTAAGTAGTTTGAGTATTCCTAATAACTGCATTAACTTTTGCTTTTCTCTGCTTTCACGAACAGAAGAAATTGTCCTTTTGCTGACCAGGGTCCAAGTAATGGGAAGTAGATACACTGATTTTAGACCCAGATAGGTTATCTGCGATGGACAGTTTTTGTGTTGTCTGTCTAGCTGTAATGTAAACTCGGCTGTCGCCAGTTGTGCTTGGACTATTTTTTGGCCTATTTGGAACCAGTGGGTGGTAACACATAATGATTGTAAGCAGCCATATATGTATTGCTGTTACCTCAGCTGATAAATTAGGAGATAGGTGGGAGTGAGGTGCTATTGAGGATCTGGTTAGCTTGGAAGAAAGCTGAAAGTACTGAAGGGGAAGCAGATGTAGGGTTCTGAGGAGCAGCAAGACCTGTAGTTACTGTTGAGAGAGGATGTGAAATGATACTTTTAAAGGTCTGTTAGGAAACTTCTTTCCACTTGATTTTAAAGGCAGAACTACTTTTTCAAACGAAGAATTAATTTCTGTTCAATTTTTGAAAATAACTCCTTTGACTTTAATGTTCCTGGAACTTTGAAAGCTGTTATGTTATAAAAAAGCTGCATATACTTCAAAGTAGGTAAAATCTAGCATCTCAAGTTCTAGTAAAGAATTTTAAACAATATATCCCATTCACTTTCATTTCTGTTGGTTCTCTGCAGATTTTTTTTTAAATTTTCTTAAAACTTCTTTCTTTTCTTTTTTTTTAGGTGTTGGGAAATCATGTTTATTGTTACAGTTTACAGACAAGCGGTTTCAACCAGTCCACGATCTCACTATTGGTAGGTCTCTTTTGTCCCCCACAGTGCTAATAGTTAAGCAGCTAGGGTACCTCAGCATGCGTTTGGGTTTGTTGTGCTATAATAATGTAGGATTTGTGCTGTATTAAGGTGGCTGTGAATCTTTAGCTGATGAATATTTCTTGACTAATAAAGCCAGTTGGAGGCCTTTTTTCTTATTGGGAAGGTACAATCTGAAACAATTAAATCATAGCTATAGTATCTCAACTGTCTCTTCAAAAAAGCTAAAAACTGGGCATGGAAGCATAATTGGCCAATCTTGAAATGCATTGATGATTATGCAAATGGAAGATTTTTTGCCAGGGTAGAGAGTATTAGACTAGCCACAGAACCTTGGAGACAAGTTACAGGTAAACTACAGAAAAGTTAACCTTAAACGTGAATAAACAAATTTACTATTTGGGAAGTCTAACTTGTGGATAGAGAAGGATTGGAGTGTGACGGTATTCACTATTTGGAAGGGACAGAGGTTTTTATTCCTCACTCCTCAATTGGATGTGGACCATTTGTGTTAGGTACGATTTGATATTGATGCTAGGGGAAATGAATACATGTTAACAGAATGTGTTGCCTCTGATCTAACTACAGTAAATGATAACAAACTTTTTTTTATCTTCCCACACAGAATCTGAGGAATAGTGTGGGAATAAATTCTTCTGTAGGCAAGGTTAGTCTTCAGATCAGTTTCAGTGTTAAACGTAACAGATGCTAGTCTCTGATAAGGTTGCAGAACCTTTGAACTTCTTGATGTTATTTCAAGGAACCTATCAGCTCTAATCATGATGAGCCTTGCACAAAATGTGTCCCTAGTCTCTATTTTTAGTTTGTGCCCTGGAATAGGTAGGCTTCATGTGTTTGGGAGTACTGAAATAGATGTTTGAAATACAAACAAATATTCTTCATGTAGCAGAATGCATCGGGTGGTTTGGTTATGGGTTCCCTTTCTCTCTTGACAGTCTTCCCACACCTTGTGTGTGGCTGTCTAATATAATTCAAATTCTTAGGCTAACATCAGTTTTCAAATATTTCTGAGGCATTGGCAGCAGATAGCCTGGCTGAATTAAGGGAGGCGTGAGTTGTTGTCATCTTTTCTTCTTTAGGCCCGCCAAATATATGACACTATATATATCACTTATGCCTTTGGCAGCCCTGTCACATCAGCAAACTGATAAGCTGTGGAAAACAGCTTCACCTCAGCAGAGTGGTGGTAGTGCCAGTTCTTTGCCTGGCAAATAGCTAGCTGAAATCTGGGAGCAGACGCTGAAGCTAATGGGGATGAGAATGTGAACCTAGATAGCAATGTGCGATGTAGGAATGGAGCATGGGAAGCTGCGTGGAAAGGGGAAGAAGGGGCATAGGCTGGAAGCAGCCTCTTTCCACTAAACTGGTGGGGGGGGTGTGTGTTTTGGGCAGGAGAATGCTTCTCCCAAGTACCCAAACAAATTTACAAAGAGTTCAATAAGGAACATGGGTTCAAAGCCGTAAGAATGCCCATTCAGTGTGAGATGGGATGGATTGATGTTACCTACTGCACTTCCAACTGATGATGTTAAAACTCCTAAGAAGCTCTAGATTGAATAAAAAGGCTGGTGTTACATAGCCTAACATTTTTTTCAATGATTTTAAAATCATTACAATGATTTTAGCCTATGGGAGTGCAGATTCTACTTCTGTTGTGAGCGACTCAGGAGAAGGGAAAGTGAAATTGTACATGTGGAAAAAAGACATTTCATCTAGAGTTGTGTAAAATTCAGCCCCAAATTTTTAGTAGCTAGCCTAAAATGTTATGTCTAAGATGTAAGACATTCGGAGAGAAACTTTACCTCTAATGAAAACAGGATGGGGGGGGGGGGAGGAGATAGAATACATAGAAGCAGATATTTTTCTGTCTTTGAGCTACATTCAGAATTGTGCATAATTGTAATAGTGTACTCTAAAAGAGCTTACAATTTAACAACTATCTCAATTTTTTTTCATTTGGCAATTATTTGGCAAGTATCTGTTATTAAAAGAAATTAAGGAGGTAGGGAGAAGCCCCCTGCCGCCCCCCCCCCCCCCAAAAAAAAACCAAACCCAAAGCCAGCAACAACAAAAACCAAACACACGCACAAAAACCTAGCTGAAAAAGACCCCACAATGTTTGTAGGTAGATATGGGTGGCAAAAATGACTGTAAATACTCAATTTGTTCTGCCCATTGCCCTTAGGACATGCCCTTACTGTAAACCCAAACAGCTTCTATTCCTTCTTTAAGAGAACAAACTTACCATCAAACTGTGTGTTGTTTCAAATTCAGAATTTTTTTCTCAGCAGATATTTTGATGGAACAGGAAACATACTCTTTTAATTTTTCTATGGGGTTGTGTGTAGAAACTAAACAGTTGGGATGATTGGTGGATTTAAATCAGCAGCTCTATATCTGCGAGTAATACCTCTAGTGTTGACAGTTGTAGTAGTTCAAGTTCCTTCCCCTGACTTCACTATCAGCTTCAGAGAGCATTGTCATTCACCTGCTTCCTCCTTTCTGCCCCTCCTCCTCCAGTCTTTCCACTTGTTTGCATACAGTTACTGCAAGTTATTTGGATGCTAAAGAAAGCACAGTGTTCTTTGGCCCACCACTTTTATTTGGCTCCCATATCTTGTGTGGGGAAGAGTGGTTCCTCCCTGTCCCCTTCCCCAAAAGTCACTGCAGAAAGTAGTGCTGCCCCACCAAATATCCTAAACAAGCTTTTGAAGAGACGTTTGGAATACTTCAAATCAGGGATGCTTAATTGAAAGACTTCAGTCCAAATCTAGATAGTGACCAATTTTAGACAAAACTTAAGCTACAAGATTTTTTTTTCTGAAATAATGGATATATGAAGCATAGATTAATGGAAACTTGACAGCCTTTAAATATGTCCACTATCTCTAGGCATTTGTCAGATTTTAACTAGTGTAGTAATAGCCTCAATTTATGCTTAATTTACTGTTAATGATCTCAAAATTGCTTTAAAGGACAGTACAAAAGGCTGAATTTTTTCACTGAAGAAATTCCTTTTGTTTATTTGAAATGCATTAATTTTTTCCCTCTTACTAAATTTGATCTTTAGCTAGAATTTTGGAAGCAGATGAGTTTTAATTAATACTGTAATAAAATTTATCTTGTTGAGGGTGACATTTGTATGCTCACTTAATAGAATCTATCGTGAGTAGAGTGTTAAAATAACTGACTCTTCAATTTCCTGTTTGCATTCAAGTGGACATGTTTTTTTCCTTCTGATCTAGAGCTACTAAATCATTTGGAAAACTTTGTAGGAAATAACCTCCTTGACACTTGCTGTAATTAATGCATGTCTAAAGCACTTGGAAAGTCAGTTTTCTTCCTTCTGGAAAACTTTCCAGCTCTTCCAAGCAGCTGGAAAATTAACTAAAAGCAGGTTGTGAAAGAGGCTATTTCGTACAAATACAGTGTTGAGTTAACTTAAACTTACGTTCTTGCTTTCATGGTACATGACACTCTTCTTTCTGATATATGCTAATAATGTAATCTTTTGTAAAATCTATTCAGGTGTAGAATTTGGGGCTCGAATGATAACTATTGATGGAAAACAGATAAAGCTTCAGATATGGGATACGGTAAGTAATAAAACAAATTATTTCAATATATGGCTCCACTAGCTTACCCTTTGTTCTGGTTAAGTTCCCTGTCATCAGCATCCATGTAAGACTACATACTTTGTCTTGCAGTTTTCTTCAGTTTCTATGAAGATTCAAATTTTGCTAAAACTTCAGGTTTTGCTGTGATGTATTCTTAAAACAGTGCAAATTTCTTCTGTTTGCACTGTAACTTTATTTCCTTATGTAACACTTTGTCAGACATAGGATGGGAATTCGTGCTGCCTTTTTTGTGAAAGTTTTCTATATTATTAAGAACTTACATTTCTCTAAACAGTCTTTGTCTGTGCATTCATGCAAGGTCTGGTTAATATAACATCCTGTTGGGAAATTGTGATATGTCTACTAGCTTTAATCAAGAATTCTGTAGTGGAAATGTTTGCATAAAATACATGACTCGCTGTTTTCATCGAAGACTTAAGAACTCAAGTTCACTATAACCATGAAGATAGTAAATATTTCAGACAATGAAGGAGGGACGGGTAAAAGCTTAAAGTTTCAGAAAGCCTACCAAAACCCAGACTTTGACTTTTGAGGGGGTTCAGGTTAAGAACATACACTAGCAAAGGTGGTGGTTTTCTTCTGGTCAGTGGTTTTACCATAGAGCAGTCAGCCTCAATGTCGACATTTGTTGTGATACAAGGGATTTGAGATGCTCCTACTGATAGCTATGTCTTTCAAATGTGCTTAACTGTTCCCTAAGGCAGGGCTGTCTGTTTCCTTTTCCAAAAGCCTTTTAGGATACCTTTAGAAACTGACAGATACATGAGCCATAGCCTCATGTACATGCTCTTTTTGGTAGAGCAATCAATGAAAGGAGATACATTCATATATGCATGCCTACATACATGCATGTGTATATAAAAATGTAAACAAATGCAGTATTTTAGCTAATTTTGTAGGTAAGATCTCAAGTACTTTACTTATTTTGTGCCCCCTTGGAAGTTCTCCATGAAAAGATATAGAAGAGTATGGTCAGATTGTGCTCACTCTGGGCTTTTTCTGCCATGGGCATTTTTACTATTATAACTGGATTACTAACTATCAAGGTGGCTGATCATTTTTAAGTTCAAAAGACAAGCAAATCTCTGCATAAACTCTAGCTTCAGAAGTAGACTTTTACCATGTAGTGTGACTACATGAGAAGGTATCTACATTGGTCCTTGTTTCCTAAAATTGGGACAGATTCTCTGTAGATGAAATTACTAATTTTACTACCAATGCAGCCACTGTCTTTCATTGGCTTTCAAACTGAGTTTGCTAATTTGTTGTTATCTGCTCCTTGGATACAAGTGAACTTCAACAATTTTTGAGTAGATTGTGTTTTTCTTAGTGCCTCTGCCTCAGTAGCTCTTTGCAACATTTGGTTTCTTGAATGCTTGCAAAGTGTCCAATAACAACAATTTCAATGGAATTGCTTTTGATTGTAACTTACAAACTGGTTTTGGGCAGGGATTTTATCTGGCTAGCTTTTTAACTATATCATACATAAATGAAAAATAGTCATTAAAAACACTCGTATACTGAGTAGATTGTACGCTTGTGTTGTGCTTAATAATTTATAAGTTGTAAGCAATGAATGACTTGTTATATTGGCTGTAGTTAAATTTTTAACTGTATACAGTCTGATTTTAAAAACGCAGGATATTTTTATTCTAATCCAACCTTGGCTTGTAAGCATGTCTAAATTCCACTGTCTCAGCTCTGACATTGGGTGCAAAGGTGTTGAAGGAATAGCAAGATAAGAAATACGATGAGGTAATTGTCAAGAGATGTTTTACTTAAGAGTGTTAAGGTACACAAAGACGTCCATGATGACCAAGGTTACCAGGTCCATATTGTGTATCTGGGTTAGAGTATTTCCTGAATTTCTTTTTCTGTTAGCAAAAACTTCTAGCTGTTACTGGTGCTATCTCCATATTTATTAAGCTGTAACAATTTCTGTTTGATAAGAGAAAGTTCATCTTACGCTTATGGTTAAGGAAACGTGAGGTATTTATGTTTTCAGTTAGTGCTTATTGAGTCCCAACACTTTACTGATTTAGTGCTAGCCTTACATACCTGCTTTTAATCCATTACTGAACAGGAAGCATCTTGAGCAGAGACATAAGTGGAGAACTGGATAAAATTTGTTTTGACTGGTTAACAATAAAGAAGGACTTGCTTTCTTAAGAGAATCAAACACTTTAATTCAGACTTTTCTGGCCAGATATTTCTATGCTATGGTGCTCAGTTTGTGTTGTCTTCAGCAGATCACTGCAGCTCCCAGTAAAGGTATATATTGATAATGGGAATATGTGGAACCTGCAGCATACCTCACTGCAGGAGTGTCATAACTTACAGGGGCAGCTGAAGCTAACACTGTTGCATGTCTGAGATCTGTTTGTGTGCTCTTCTTGTATCATAACTCAAGAATATTTGAATTTTTCATTAGCATCTTAGTTTGGATCAGGAGTGTGTTACAGAAGTTAGCTCTGCTTACCGCACTTGTTTTAATGTGGGAGTACGCAAACTGAATTCCTTTCAGAGGAGGCTGAACTGGAAGGCATGCTCAAGGAATGCACGGTGCTCATTGGAAATTGTAGTCTATATTTGATCCTGTGAGCTGGTAGTCTAGTAAAACTGATTTAAAAAAAAAAAAAAAACCAAAAAAAACCCCCCACAAACCAAAACCAACAACCACACCACCGCCAACAAAGAACAACCACCACCACAAAACAACAACAAAACCCCAAACCCCCACATTCCATAAAAGATACTCAGTGCGGCCCTTGCATACTTGGCCTTAGGTGTTGCAGTCTCGCCTGATCGCCCCATGCCCCGGGCTCTGCAAGCTTGCTGCTATGTGTGCTGTGGCACGTCCAGATTTTTAGGTCTGTGAGTCCTTGGGTTTCACTTTTTCCTTTCTGATACATTTAGGTCAGTCAAGGGGAGTGCAGGTATTGGACCAAACTGTTCATTTGTCTTTTCTATCTTTAGACTCTGGGTTATTTCATTTTCTGTGTCTTTAACCTTAGTAATAGTTTTCAGTAGCTGGATAGACTGAGAAATATTTTTGTCAAAATTGGTTAGTTTGTAATTGCCTACTGTGAGAAGTTAAGCTACTCTTCGTGGAAGTGCGGTATTTGAGCTAGTGTCAGTTACAAAAATAACTTCTAGCGAACTAGAAGTGGACAGCAGAAGCTGGTAAGGATCAAAGTGACTGTACTGGGAGCTATTAAGCTTTGTGAGTTTAAACAAGCCCTGTAGATGAGGTTGGTTGTCTTCTACCACCGAGAAATATTAAAATTGCTTCTCTTCAGAAAAACTTAATTGCAGTAGAGAGATACTGGGCTTGTTACCAGGCTGAGTCAGTAGTCTTCATGTTGTTTTTGAGGGGGATGTGCTGTATTGTATTGACTGTTACTAACAAGTCATTGTTGATGAGCAAAATAAGCAGTAGTTAAAAGAGGGAATTTAAGTTTTCTCAGGCGCTGCAGGGGGAGAGATCAGTGATGATACTAAGTAATACTGCTTATTTTCTCTAAACTGATATGAAAGAATGTTTCCTGTGCATTTAAATACAATAACTTTTCAATATCTATTTCTGCTTCATTTCATGGAAATCTGTGCTAAAATGTTTATTTTTATTCATTATTATGTTTCTATAACACCTTAGTCTTGCTTAGACTAAGACTAGTCTTGCTCAAACCAAGACTAAATATCTGAAATAATATTTTTTCTTATAAGCTAATTTCAAGTAATTTTTTGGTTTTTATGCAAGTGAACTTTCTAATTAAATTGTCAGTGTTTTCTAGTAGGTTAGAGTTTGCAAAACAAAGGACATTTGTGGAAGATGGAAGGCATATTTATGGAAGGCATGTCTCTCTTCCCTAAAATGATGGTGTGACTTGTCTGTCGACTTTCAGATATTCTGAATATGCTAATCCTTCTTGGAAATTCAGTTATTTTTCATGTGTTTGCGAACAATTTGGATCTAGTAGAACCAGATAAAGTTCCCTTAATTCATTAAACATTCATTTCATCTTGGTGATACTGACAATTGCTAGGATGTAGCACTTGCCCCCAAGAATTCTTTACTAATTGTCCACTTCATGATATTTCTACTTGCTTTGTTACTCAGAGCATATTTTTGTGCTCATGGGCAGTTGGTGAATTCTTCTACTGACTTGTTACTAATTTGACTCTTTAGCCATTGTACCTGCAAGAATGTGGCTACATCTTACAGCTCAAGTTATGACTCAGGGCTCATGGCTCTCTTGTTTTACTGCTGTGAAGTAACATCAAGAATTTGCAGAGTTCTTGTCAGTTTATTTGTGGCTTTCTACAGTAATAGAGCAAGCTCTTCTTAGGATAAGGCCTTAGATGGAAGGAGGGTGAATTGCTTCCTGTTGTCCATAGTGGAACTCCCATTTTAGTGAGGGTAGCTATTTAAAACCTAAAGGTTTCAAATATGTTTATAAGCTGAAATAAATCATAAGGGTACTTCTAATAATGGAGGGCTAAAGCTTTGTGTTTCTTTGTGATGAGAATTGCTTTGGATGTCTACATGGCATGCATTCAACAACATTAGAAGAAAAGGCATGTATACAAATGATCTGTATTTAGACATAGGTACAGTTGCACCTTTGGGGATCTTTAGTCGTCTTGAAATTTCAGTTCTTACTAGGATGCTGACAGGTTTATTCTGAAGCAACGTGTACCTTTGCTGAATCCTCCACATAAATTCTTACTTTATTAAGTTGTTACATATTCCTCTTCATAAGCATCTTTAGTTTTGTTCTTGTTTGGGAACATATTTGCTGGAAAGCAGCAGGGGTTTTGTTTATTTTTATGCAACTTTTGTGCCCTTTTTTTTTTACTATATGCTAGTAAATCACATTAAAATTCTTTTTATTCTGGAGTAGAGACATGATTGCAAGAAAGATTAATGCATTTGTATAAACAAGTTGCCATGTGACTAAAAGGCTGTTGAATTTATTTATAACTTTCAAAACTATATTCAAAGGTATGTATTGCTCCTCTCTTTCTGGAACATTTTGTTCCAGGGATCAACTTTATGGAGTAGTTCCCAACTGGCAGTTGTCATAGGCAGTGTGACACTTGTGCAAGTTGGTTGTTTCTTAGGTGTCTGGTTTTGGTTTTGGTTTTTTTTTTAATATGGCTTACAAAAGTGTGAACTGGTTTAAATGAGTAATAATTCCCAATGTAAATGAGGTGTTCTGTCACTGGGTTTGACCAAACCACATGTATGCCCCTTCTAAAAGTGAAGGAGTCTAGAGCTACTAGCTGTGGTACATTGTAGTTTCTCATTTTTCATGTACATATATACTATAACGTTTCCTCCTAATAAAAACTATTGGTCAGCTTGGATGTTCGAGGTCTGCTGGGATGTACTCGGATAACTTTGTCCTTGAAGAAACTTTTCAAATTCTTCAGCATTAAGAATGGAGGATTCGGTAAAATTAATGGACTGTTTTCTAGGGAGATGCACTGTTGTGAATCCTGTTTCATTATCTAACTGCTTTCTTGTACTGTATAATGGCTTTTTTTTTGCTTAGTTTATAGATTCAAAAATATGCAGTTAAGGAACTCGCAAGGAACCCTTTTTGATAGCAAAGACTTGTCTGCACATTTTACAACTGACACCTATGTGACTACACCACACACTTGGAAATGACACAGAGATTTCCTATAGGAATGGTAACACTGGGAGTCTTTTCTCAAATCTGCCACAGATACTGTGTCAATGGTAACACAGTTACATAGCTTAAATGTTCCTGAAAACTTCAGCGCAGGCCCTAAATCTCTGTGTATCTTAGTGACCTAAGATGACTGATAATGCTTCTGCTTACATCATTATTTTGAAATTGTGTTTTGGTCTCTATATTGAGGTATATTTAGAGAAGCACATGGGATATATTTCCATGGAGTTCTACAGTTGAAGCAGGGATGAAGATTTTTGTACTATTTTGAAGACTTGTAACTCCTAGAACTATAATTATATGTCTTATAAAGTTTGTTTTTGTTAACCGATATGATATGAACTGTAAAAGCTTACAGTCCAGAAAACAACCAAAAAGAATGTTACTTAATACTTAAAACATTACTTGTTTATCAGAGGCCCACATTTTTTCATGATTAGTTGTTGTGGTTTAACCCAGCAGGCAGCTAAACACCACACAGCCATTTGCTCGTTCCCCCCTTCCACAATGGGATGTGGGAGAGAGCTGGGAGGAAAAAAAAAAAGTAAAATTGGAGGGTTGAGATAAAGATAGTTTAATAGGACAGAAAAAGAAGGAATAATAATAAGAATGATAAAAGAATACACAAAATAAGTGATGCAGTTGCTCACCACCTGCTGACCGATGCCCAGCCAGTCCCCGAGCAGCGGTCTCCCAGCCAGCTCCCCCCAGTTTCTATACTGAGCATGATGTCCTATGGTCTGGAATAGCCCTTTGGCCAGTTGGGGTCAGCTGTCCTGGCTGTGCCCCCTCCCAGTTCTTGTGCACCTGGCAGAGCAGGGGAAGCTGAAAAAGTCCTCGACTGGTCTAGGCGCTACTTAGCAACAACTAAACCATCAGTGTGTTATCAACATTCTTCTAGTACTGAATCCAAACCACAGCACTATGCCAGCTACTGGGAAAAAACATTAACTCTGTCCCAGCCAAAACCAGGACATTAGTGAACTACTTGCATTGCAGCTAGCACCTTTTTCTCTCAAGAGAGAGGATGCATGTTCAGGCCTGTTCAGTACATATTTATTGGTTCCTGTCTGAGCTGGAGTTTCTACACGTGAAATAATTTTCATGGTCTGTCTGTTAGAAAAAAAAAAATAGATCTTTCATCTTCCCACTTTCACTGCAGTGTAATTCTGAAAGTGGGTATAACTAGAGGTTGCCTCAGAGCAAAGGCTTGTGTTGCCTGTACTAGATGTAATATGGCCTTGGGAAATACCCCCTTTAACATATATTCAGTGGCTAGTGCTGCTACTGTTCCCCCTGCCTCCCCCTTGCCACTGAGCACTGGCACAGGTTGCCCAGGGAGGTTGTGGAGTCTCCAGCCCTGGGCATCTTCAAAAGCCGTCTGGACATGGACCTGGGCAACGTGCTCTGGGTGGCCCTGCTTGGGCCAGGGGGGTTGGAACAGGTGACCTCCAGAGGTCCCTTCCCACCTCAACCATTCTGTTATTCTATGAAAAAAACTTTTTTTTTTGTCTCTCTCCCATATTAAAAAGCAAGTGCTGGATTTTGGGGGAACATGGAAGGGATGGTAAGAACAATGTTAATTCCACTTAAGATAAAGGGCTTTTCTCTGGTATTGAAGCTGTTTTTAATTTATACTGCGCTTCCATACTGTTACTTCTGTCTGTTGTTCCTTGTAGCAAGTAGCTAAACTTGGGTTGGTCCTACTTTGCAAGACTGATAAAGTACAATTATAACACACTTGCTTTTTTTTTTTTTAAAGTCAGTTTTGGCTAATAGCCTACACTTTTTTGGTTTTGTCTTTGAAATAGCTTGTCCTGCTTGGGTTAAAAAAAAAAAAGGGTGCAGGGCACAGACAGCAAATTGTCAGTTGAAAAGTAGATGAAGTAATAACGATACTAAGAAAAAAAAAAAAGCCATGGAGTATATTCTACGTGCCTAACCCTGCTGTATTGACTTTCTAGATCTCTCATTCAGAATGATACTGTTAAAATACAGTAAATTAAACCTATATAAGATGTTTCTTATTATTTTATATATAATTAAAAATATATAATATATAAACATAAATATCATGGAGTTTCTTTACTGAAACTCGGTTTTCTTCTGTTTAGAATGAAAGGGAATTCAGATTGTGTTGTCCATTAATCTATGTAAGCACAAATTCATTATTGCGATATGGAAGATTGTATCTTTTTTGGTGAAGAAGGGGTAACATTTTTCACCCTTTCCCCAGTCTTTCCTTCAGGAAGCAATGATACTTAAATTTCATCACAGGCAAGTGAGACACAATTAAAACTCATAGAATCATAGAATGTTTTGGGTTGGAAGGGACCCCTAGAGGTCATCTAGTCCAACCCCCCTGCAGTGAGCAGGGACACTGCTAACTAGATCAGGTTGCTCAGAGCCCCATCCAACCTGGCCTTGAATGTTTCCAGGGATGGGGCCTCCACTACCTCTCTGGGCAACCTGTTCCAGTGTTTCACCACCCTCATTGTAAAGAATGTCTTCCTTATATCCAGTCTAAACCTACCCTGTTTTAGTTTAAAGCCATTACCCCTTGTCCTGTCACAGCTGGCCCTACTAAAAAGATTGTCCCCATTGGGCGGAGGCGTTGCCCTTTACATCAAGAAATCGTTACAGTGTGAAGAGCTGGCCCTGAAGAATAGCCATGAGCAGGTCGAAAGCTTATGGATAAGAATCAGAGAGAGAGGCAACAAAGGGAACCTGGCCGCCAGATCAAGAGGAGCCGACTGACGAAGCGTTCTTCCTCCAACTCCGGGAGGCTTCGTGCTCGCAGGCTCTCGTCCTGCTGGGGGACTTCAACCACCCTGACATCTGCTGGAAAACCAACACGGCAAGCTGTAGGCAATCCAGCAGGTTTCTCGAATGCATTGAGGACAACTTCTTAAGCCAGGTAATAGACACCCCTACCCGAGGGGATGCGATACTGGACCTGGTGGTCACCAATGCAAGTGAGCTCGTCAGAAATGTCAAGATCGGAGGCAGCTTGGGTTACAGTGATCATGCGCTGGTAGAGCTCATGCTCCAGAGGAAAATGGGAAGAACAAAGAGTATAGTCAGGACCCTGAATTTTAGAAAAGCAAACTTCCAGCTCCTCAAGGAGATAGTCGGAAGGACTCCCTGGGAAACGGTCCTCAGAGACAGGGGAACAGAACAGAGCTGGCTGATCTTTAAGGATGTGTTCCACAGAGCACAAGAGCTCTCGATCCCTAGGTATAAGAAATTGGGCAAAGAAGGGAAGAGACCGGCATGGCTGAGACGAGAGATGCTGGTCAAACTAAGGAGGAAGAGGGAACTGCACAGGCAGTGGAAGCAGGGACAGGCATCCTGGGAAGAGTATAGGGACGCGGTCCGGTTGTGTAGGAATGGGGTCAGGAAGGCCAAGGCTCAGCTGGAGCTAAACTTGGCTAGGGATGCAAAGAATAACAAGAAGGGTTTCTGCAGGTATATCAGCCAGAAAAGGATGGTTAAAGAAAGCGTACCCCCGCTGATGAGCGAGACTGGCAAGCTGGTAACAGCATCTATCTAAAGGGGGCCTATAGGAATGATGGGGAGAATCTTTTTAGTAGGGCCAGCTGTGACAGGACAAGGGGTAATGGTTTTAAACTGAAGCAGGGTAGGTTTAGACTGGATATAAGGAGGAAATTCTTTACAACGAGGGTGGTGAAACACTGGAACAGGTTGCCCACAGAGGTGGTGGAGGCCCCATCCCTGGGAACATTCAAGGCCAGGTTGGACGGGGCTCTGAGCAACCTGATCTAGTTAGCGGTGTCCCTGCTCACTGCAGGGGGGTTGGACTAGATGACCTCTAGGGGTCCCTTCCAACCCAAAACATTCTATGATTCTATCTTTCCTGTAGGCCCCCTTTAAGTACTGAAAGGCTGTAATCAGTTCTCCCCGCAGCCTTCTTTTCTCCAGGCTGAACAGCCCCAACTCTCTCCGTCCTTGGCCCCCTTTTTTTCTTGTGCTGAGGGCTCCAGAGCAAATGTTATATTATTTTCATTATTTAGATACCAAACTTCTGTTTTAAGTGATTCTTGTACGAACTCACAATTCTTACATTCTTGTAACATCTGCTAGAACCTCTGACACTCTTGGTTGACCGTGATTTATTTACTTAGGGAGACTAACAATTTCATGTGTCGAGGTGGAATTTATGAAGGTGAAACAGGCAGTCTTAATGTGGTAGGCTAAGTCAACTTCATGTGTGATGTTAGGGAATACATGGGTGATGATAACTTGTCTGTTGTCTGGTTAGGAGGAAAATGTTTATGCATCTGTCATGCACTTGAGCTAGTCACCACACCAAGAAAAAGTTGTAGAGCTTAGTGGAGCTTTTGGGTAGGGAACCAACTATTGTGCTAAAAACATGGGTTTTTACTATTCCTTGGTGCATTCTAGCAGATCGTCTGTATTCTATTACCTTAGTTTACATAGAGATTCACTTGGACTGTCAGCCAAGTGCATATTCTAGTGTATTCTAATCGTGTTGAAACTATTAAATGTCTTGTCTTTTGTAACTTTTTCCACCGGAATGGCTAAGATAAAGTGTTTTCTTAAACTGTAGTAACTGATTATTCTGGAAGATAAGGATGCTTTCTGAAGACTGAACATGTCAAAACTTGTTGTGCCACTGTTCATGTTCAGTGACAGAATCTAGATCAAGTTCTTGAATTCAAGACCAAGAAAAGTACAGTAACTGTGAGAAGAGAAAGTTCTCTGTACACTGATCTTGTGGGTAGGGCTGAAGGGTAGCTTGTATTTGATAAATATTTCATTCTTGCTTTTCATGGTTTTAAATCAGGGTAACTTCCTATAGTTCTGCAGATAAGTACCTTACTGCATATAGGGGGGTTTTCAGCATGAGTATTAGCATTTCTTAATTGTGTTCTGTGTTATTTTTGAATTATGCTAAAGCTTCTGTTATTACTAAATATTCAAGTAAATGTTTCTTCTAACAACTGTCAGGTGCTAGATAGCGCTTCTGGAAAACATGAGCATGGAGAGCTCAAGGTCTGCAACTATGAATATTTATTTTTCAGGACTGTTCTTTTCAGCATGTTCTTTTAAGTGCTGAGATTTTTACAGAATACTTTTTGGTGAGAACTATCTAATTTATCTAGGATCTTAAGTTTTTCACCAGTGCATGTGAAGATGACTCTTGCATCCTGTAGCTGTTTGACAAGCATTATTTATCAACTACAGAGGAAATTGATTAACTGCGGAGCAGAATTGTGTAAAATTGAATTCAGAACCATTTTCTGTTTTTTTCATAATAAAATGATTACTCAAAAGAATTCCATCTGAAGACTGTTGAAAGCTAGCTGCAGTTTATGATATAACGGATAAAATCTGCATCCTTGGCCTTCCAACAACCTTTACACCAGCAGATGGTGGGCGTAAAGATGTCATTCATCATTTATTTACAATGGGCTTTATTTATTCTAGTGTCAACAGCTGCCCCAGGGAGCGGGTTATTGAATTCAAATGTGAAGCTCTGGGTTATTTGCTTCCTTTCAAATTTGTCTTCAGAGCTTAGTTGCTAGGAGTCCATTCTGTGCTCTAATAATGATTCATGTATTGTGAAGCCGTTCAGTAAATTGGGTTGTCAGGGATTGCCAAAAAAGGTTTAGAGGTCTTGTTCCGATTTTTTTTTTTTTTTTTTTTTTTTTTGGCAGCACTGTGCTGTAGTTGGTGTCTTCTCCTTATGTATGTTCTCTTGATAGTGTTAGAGACTTTGTCCCCAGTTGTCCTCTCTCTGATTTCTCTTCCATATTCCTCCTTGCCCCTGTTCTCTCAAAAGTATACTTCTATGATTCTGTGATTCTAAGTTTGTTGGTTTCAGCACCAAAAAGTAAATTTGACATTTGAAATAACGAAACTTTGTCTCCTACAGGCAGGGCAGGAGTCCTTCCGTTCCATTACAAGGTCATACTACAGAGGGGCAGCAGGGGCTTTACTAGTGTATGACATTACAAGGTGAGAATACTGAAGAGGTATAACTGTATTAAAATTACATGTTTTTGTAGAATTGTTCTGTAGTATATAGTGGTGTTAAAATACCTAATTTAGTTTGGGTTTTGTGTAGATATTTGTAATCTAATGTTTTGCCAACTTCCCTTAAGTGCTGAAAATCAAGATGTAGCCTATGTAACCTATATACTTCAAATTTTCTCTGTATAGTGGTTGAGAAAAAGTATATATAAAGTCTCAGGAAGAATGAAACAAATATTTTTATAAATTATTTGACCATGAACCTCTGGATTGCCTTTATTGAGAAAGACCTTAAAATATTTCATTAATTCCTTTCTAGTATTTTTGTTACAATGAGCTATAATTTTTCTTCAATTATAGTAGGCTTTTTTACTGAAGTGCCATTCTGCAAAGGAGTGAAATAGTAAAACATCAAAGTTTGGTTACATAAAAATACCAGGAAACTTCTACTGTTGCTGTGTTTATGAGGTTGGGAGAATACAGGTCTTAGTGGGGGTTTTTTGTAGCAGCTGTTCAGAGGTGACTAAGTGCTGTATTGAATAAAGTCTCTATATAATTTGTTATCTGCAGAACTGTGGATACTGTGGGCTGGTTTATGAGAATGCTCAGGCTCCAAAATCCTATTAGGGTGTGTGGCTCCCTTTGTAGATCTTGGATCTCATTCCTGAATTAAGCAACTTTTTACTAGAGATTTCCTAGGCGTTTTTCCTTTTGTTCCCTGTTTATTTTTAAATATCAGGAAGCAACATGTTATTTCCATTGGATTTCCACATAATGGAGCTTTGATTCATAAATAGATGGTTTTACTCCTGTGAAATCTTAAATGCACTTTACAAATATGTGATTAGATATTTAGTATGCACCTTCTGTAAAATCTGTAACATCACATTTGTATACCTTATTTTAAAAAACTTTGCTGCTAAATTCATTATTCAGTTTGTAGACTCATAGAAAATTGTCAATCGTTTTCTCCCTTCAGTAGAACTAATATTATTATATGAGTATGTGATTATTTGTATTGTTGTTTGAATTGGTTGAGGCTGTTAGGGACTTCTGAAATTCTGTTCAGCAGATTTTACATGTATATAAAATTACAGATTTTTGCAGCTATAAGTAATCTTTACTCTTTGTAGCAAACATGTTTTCAATTACTTTCTAGGCAGAGTTCATTAATGATCCTTGTTTACTAAATTTTTGTTTGCCTATTCTCCCTCCCACAAAGGGATTACTAGCTTTTATCCCTGGAGCATGTGTACTAATAAATGAGTTGGTTACTCAAGTAGAGAAGTTGACTAACAGAAGGGAAGGAGATTTCTTGAAATACTGCTTTTAACTTTCATTCTCTTCCATACTTAGGAGGGACACTTTCAACCACTTGACAACTTGGTTAGAAGATGCTCGTCAGCATTCCAATTCCAACATGGTCATAATGCTTATTGGAAATAAAAGGTAAAATTTAACCAGTTATGATTTTGTAAGTGGTGAAGATTTATGACTGCTCTGGACTTCAGCTTTTGTGTTTTCTTATTTGTAGGCAGTATGGTAACTTCAAATTACTTTCAGTAACTGGACATAGTTCTATGGTGAATCTAAAACCTTTCCTTTTCTAATCAGACTAATACAATGTGCAGCATGTGTGGATCAACTACCTTATGTTCTGAGCACCCTTTTTAGAAGTAATTTTATTTTAAAACGATTGACTGAATGCATCATGTAATGTATTATATGAATTATTTTTCTCGTTACTTTTTTTTTATCTGGAATCACAATTTTGAAGCACCTAGATCTCTCCCTTATAAAGAGAATATGGCTCCTAATTTTTGTTGTTCTAAAGTGCCTTAGTTTTTGGTTAAGAATCACAGCAGAGAAAATGTCACTTAAAAAAAAAAAAAAAAAAGCCCATAGTATAGGATTCACTTCAAAAACTTTTCTCAAGTGTAAGAAGTGCATACCTCAATGATAACATGACACATTTCTGAATTCTAAGCCTGTTTCATATTCTGTATGTTTTAGCTGGGGCTGGAGGCAGAGAATGTTTTTTGACCATTTCCTGGTGAATTCATGTTGCTCTAAGACACTGGGTGGTGAAAATACAACTAGAAGATTTGGAAGTGTGTTGTGGTTTAACCCTAGCCAGCAACTAAGCACCACTCAGCCACTCACTCATCCTCTCCCCTCTGGCTGGGTGGGGGAGAGAATCAGAAGAGTAAGTGAGAAAATTTTGGGGTTGAGATAAAGACAGTTTAATAGGTAAAGCAATAGCCACGTGTGCAAGCAAAGCAAAACAAGGAATTCATTCCCTGCTCCCTATTGGCAGGCACCTCCAGGAAAGCAGGGCTCCATCACACATTAACAGTTACTTAGGAAGACAAATGTCATCACTCCGAACATCCCCCCCTTCCTCCTTCTTCCCGCAACTTTATATGCTGAGCATGACAACATGTGGTATGGGATATCCTTTGGTCAGTTGGGGTCAGCTGTCCCGGCTGTGCCCCCTCCCAGCTTCTTCTGCATCCGCAGCCTACTTGCTGGGGGGGGCAGGGGCGGTGAGAAGCAGAAGAGACCTTGACTCTGTGTAAGCACTGCTCAACAGGAATGAAAACATCCCTGTATTATCAAACATGTTTCCAGCACAAATCCAAAGCATAGCCCCATGCTGGCTACTATGAAGAAAAGTAACAATGTCCCAGCCAAAACCAGCACAAAGTATGTTACTCAATTTGTAAACTATTATTGACTTGGTCTTCTCATCATCTAGACTGTCCAGAGTTCTAAAATGGTTCCCTATTGATGCTGAGACTGTGATCAGTATTGAAGGTCTTTACAAAAACACATCAATGAATACATTAAGTTCATCTGTAATTTCTCTAGTTCTTGATCCAGTGAACTGTAGCATTATGTCTAGGTTTTTTTCCAGTATGTAGGGCTTTTCCAAATACCAAAAGTATCATCTCGGAATTTAATAACCCATTAGTTATGGGCCTTTGCCTAATTGACCTTAACTTGTCTCCATGCCTCAGCAATTCTTGAAGGTAGAGACGCCAGCTGAAATAATGGTGTGGATGCTTGTCCCTTAAAATTTAATGAACAGACAGATAATTTTTTAGATACTAGTGAGAAACAGCCTTATGGTAAAGAGAGTCGGGTTTTGTTGCTCTGGTCTGTTCACCTCTTCTTCTTCCCCCTCCTGTTTTCTTCCCTCTTCCCCCCACCCTCTGCCTCCCTCTGAAAAACATGTTAAGCATTAAGTAATTGTGAAGCTTATCCACATTTTTATATATAATCTGGAAAATTACTAATGACATTCTTTTTAATTGAGGAATGTGATAAGCATAGCAGTCACAAATTAATATAAAAATGTAATCTCTTTTATTAAATGAAGCTTTAGTAAGCCCATGATGTCCCTGACCAACTGTTCTTATGTTTATGTGAGTAAAAATATGACACTGAGAGAAACAGTAAAGTGTACTGTTTACTTGAGATAAGTACTACTTAAGTTTGCATACTTAGTTGACATCTGTAACTATTTGTGATTATTCTTAGCTGTTAAACTAAATTTTTATGCCTTGCATTCTGCTGATGCAGACTGTACCACATGATTGTATGTTATAATATGCTACTTGCAGCTAGTTCAGTAATTCCCAGTTACAACTAGGTTTTATTCAAACAATTAAAAAATTATGTATTTTAAGTTACAGATTAAGGTGCTATGAGAAGTAAAAGTTCTTAAAGAAGCTTTTTAGAGGGGATTGTTTTCAAGCCTCAAAGAGGAGGATGAGAAAGAAACTCCTTCAAATATATTGCATTAGCCTGAAAGTGTGTTACAGGAGTTCTTACAGTAAGGCATGGGTGGAAGGAATAACATGTATACTAGCACAATATTTTTGAAGGAATGAATTTTGTTCTTATGAGTCCCAAAAGTGCACTTCGTATGTGTTTGTAGTACTGACTTATCGCTGGATTTGAAGAGTGTTGAGAATTTAAGCTGAAATATAATAGCTGTTTTTTGAAAACATTACAAATACTAGCCTTAAAACATGACAAATACTGTACTTAATCTTCTTTCCAGAACAAAACATAGCTATATTGATCTAGTAAGACCAAATGCCTCGAATTATTGGAATGGAGAGAGGAAGACAACTGTGGTTAGTAGAAGCAGTTAAAGCTCTTTAAGAATATGTTTAGATACCAGTAGTGAGTTTTGACTGGGTTATCACTGCAGTTTTCGATGCAGCTGCACTATTTCAAGTCAAAAGAGTTGTTATTTCTGTTCTATCATAGAGATAACACTGTAGTGAATCAAGGTTTTAAATAAGATATTTTTGAGGGTAGGATGGTAGTAGAAAATAAAGATGTTGCTCAAGCTCAGGAATACAATGTCAGATAGCTACTTCAGGGACATGAGAATGAACACCTTGTTAAGATATCTTAAGCCTGAGGCTGAGACACTGGGAATGCTTACATATAATGAACATCAAGTTTAACAATGTTTGAGAAGACATTTCTTGTATCCCTATCTTCAAATGCTCCATGTTTAAATGATGTGCTGAATTGTCTTGACCCTATAACTCATCTGAGCTAGCATGTAGTTGTAAAAATAACAAAAACCTGCTTTGCTGCAAAATAGATGCCACAGTGAGTACTGTTTTATTTTTAAAACATATGTATGGCAGCACTGAAGTCCAGTATGGTACTTTTTACTGGTATTCTGGCTGCAAATTAAACCTCTGTATTTGCATGCTGTTTAGTTTAAAAAATGTGTGTCTAAGAACGTATTTTCACATGCACAACTTAAATGAAACTTTATTTAAATATATTATATTTATGTATAAATGTAGCATTGTTATTGCTCCAGATGTAATATACTTACAAAGAACAGAAACTGTGTACTCCTTGTTTCTAAAGAAGCTTTAAAAAGTAAAAGTGAAATATTTACGTGTCTATATGACTTACAGAAGCAGATTAGTCTTTAGTTGCCCAACTGAAGAGGGCTTTTTTTCCTGTTCTTTTGTGTAATATTTAACTTCCATCTAAACTACTTGGAAAACAAGAAACAAGAGATAGTGTAACAGTCAATTCAAGTTCTGCTGCTGTTAGAGAGGTAGGCCTGGAGTCAAAACCTAAATGCTAGCTTGTTGTAAGAACAGTGAATGTAGTTCAAAATAACTTATTTTTGCTTTTAAGTGTCTTCATACAGTCAATTTATGTTCTGATAAAGTTTTGTTACTGAATAGAAAAAATGAACTCTTATTTTAAAAATTACTTCTTAATATCATTAAGAAATCTTCTGTAAAACTCCCTTATCAATTCAGCTTCACAGTGTGGATTGGTAGATATTTACCCAAGATGACGATGTCTAAAGTTAGCATTCAAGGAATAGCTAGATACATGCATCCTGTTGAAAGCCATTCCATGAAGTTTTTGATAAGATCTATGTCAGCTAGGATTGATAGCTCAGGCAAGTGTGAATGTCTGTGGCTACTCCATGTACTGTAAGTGCAAGGCTTGCAGTAATTCTGCTTTATGTAAGGGCTAGAGTAGATACTCATATGTACATACAAGGCTCTAATGAGGGCTCTTCGCTTACAAGCATGTCTCTGAAGAATAATATTTACATGGTCAGGTTAGATCACGCAACTAACTTACTTTTTTCCATCTTAGTGATTTAGAATCTAGACGAGAAGTCAAGAAAGAGGAAGGTGAAGCATTTGCACGAGAGCATGGACTTATCTTTATGGAGACATCTGCCAAAACTGCTTCCAATGTAGAGGAGGTAACTTTGCTTAACACTGGTATTTTTGTAAGACAATTGTTTTGAATTGCACTTTGTTATTTGTACAGATACTATTCCTCTAGCTTTTGGATTGCTTGACTTGAATTAACTACTCTTTAATTTATATTACAAGAAAAACAATGTCTACATTGTGTCTGATTGCATGGCACTAATTATATTGTTGAGACTCTAGTATACTTGTTCTTTTTTAAAATATTTGATCAGAGAAATGGGTACTTCTGTGTGTCATGAAATCTAAAAAGTAAAACTAAGATAGATTTGCTAGTCCAAAGCAGTCCAAGCTATTGGTGTCCTTGGCAGATGTCAATCTAACCTGTTCTAAAGACCTCTAATATTTCATAAGCTCTTCAGAGCAATCTGTCGCAATGTTTTGATATTTGTATTGTTGTCATCTTTTCCCTCCACTACGTAGCACAAATCTTCTTTGATGCAATTCATGCACACAATTTCTTTTTCTGTCCTCTACAGAGCTGCTGAAGAGGTTGTTATCTTGGTTGCTGTAGTCTGCTATGTACTTGAATAAGTTTTTCAGTCTTTGCTACTTTAGCGTAAAGAACTTAAGTCTTTTGAAGTTTTGCTTATAGTTCACATTTCTGGACATATGTGAGTTCTTGCATATCTCACCTTGATTTACTGCATGCCTTTCTTGAAGTGTGGTTGTGATGGGTTGACCTCAGCCAGCAACTAAGAGCCCCTCCAGTTGCTTGCTCACTCTCTTGTCCAGTGGGATGGGGAAAGGAACCAGAAAGAGCCAAAGTGAGGAAAAACTCAGGGGCTGAGAGAGTTTAATTAAGACATGGGGGAAAGAGTGATGGAAAGGTAGTCACTCATAGCTTCCCACAAATGGATTGATTCCAAATTAGCTGTTGCTCAGAAGACTGGGAAAGACTACCCTTTGGTTTTTATTATTAAGCATGATGTCATATAATATAAAATACTCTTAGGCCAATTCTGGTTAGCTGTGCTGGCTGTGTCCCACCTCTGCCCGCCACAGATTTTGCCTACCCCAAGCCTAATGACTGCAGGAGGCAGAGTAAGAAACTGAAAAACTTAACACTGTGCAAGAACTGCTTATCAGTAGCTAATTGGTGTGTTAGTCACAAGTCCAAAACATAGCACCATACAGGCTTCTGTAAAGAAAACTAACTACATCCTAGCGAGACACAGTACAGTGGTGGACAAAGAGCTCCAGCTGAGACATTTGTGCGATGTAAAGCAGAAAGGTTGCTTCATGCATCTTTCAGGCCCATACTCAGTTTATACATTGTCACGTACTAATCTTTTTTTATAGCATCATGACGTAGTTCAGCTTCTCATGCTACATGATCTGCCCTTACTCTTTTCCAAAATTGTTCTAAATGCGAAATGGTGGATAACCAAGGTATTCTTTTAGTGGTAAAGCCTTCTAGTTTTGAAATATTTACTGTTTTTTGAAAAATTATAGCAAGAGTAACAAACAAAAAAACTGTGGGATGTGGGGGGAAGAAATATCCCCATAATTACTTAGCAGCATTTTTAATCCATGCTGATAAATCACTGGTGACTATAGTGTATCATGCATGGCTTATGTAGTTAACCATTGCAGTGCCAGGATACCTGTAGAAATATTTAAAGTCAAACATATCTGTATAAGATACAGCATCAGCAGTGTTGAAAGAGCAGGTGATTTTGATTGATACAAGGATATAGCTCCAGGTCAAACTGATAGATGTAGTTTCTAACTAGATAAGAGCAAAGACTTATGCAAACAAAAGTTTACGTGAAAACAGCTTCAGAAATATCTAAGAATTTGTCATGGTTTAACCCCAGCTGGAAACTAAGCCCCATGCAGCTGCTTGCTCACCCTCTTTCCCCCCCCCCCGCCCCCCCCCGCTGGGGTGGGGGGGAGAATCAGAAGAGTAGAAGTGAAAAAACTTGTGGGTTGAGATAAAGACCGTTTAATAGGTAAAACAAAAGCCATGTGTGCAAGCAAGGCAAAACAAGGAATTCATTCCCTGCTTCCCATTGGCAGGCAGGTGTTCACCCATCTCTGGAAAAGCAGGGCTCCATCACACATAATGGCTACTTGGGAAGACAAATGCCTACTCCAAATGTCCCCACCTTCTTCCTCCTTCCTCCAGCTTTCTATTGCAGAGTGTGATGTCATATGCTATGAGTTATCCCCTTGGTCAGTTGGGGTCAGCTGTCCTGGCTGTGTCTCCCCTACCAACTTCTTGTGCACCCCCAGCCCACTCACTGGTGGGGTGGGGTGAGAAGCAGAAGAGGCCTTGACTCTGTGCAAGCACTGCTCAGCAATAACAAAAACATCCCCGTGTTATCAACCCTGTTTCCAGCACAAATCCAAAACATAGCCCCATACTGGCTGCTATGAAGAAAATGAACTATCCCAGCCAGAATCAGCACAGAATTATTTGCTCCTATCAGTCCTCTGTTCTTTTCTGAACTCTGTATTTAACGAAGTCTTACGGAATGGTAAAACTAATGTTTAAGATTTATTTTTAATTCAGTTATCAGCCTTCTGTCCTTACTCGGCAATAGGGAATATTTGTCCAAAAGGGTGCTTTGGAAAAAGTCATTTTACTGTAAGGCATGTGCATGTATACAAATGGAAATGCATAGATACAACAGGCTAGAACATTCCCAGATAACAACTGGTGTCTTGTTTTCTCTTTCCCAAAAGAGGGATTTTACCATACAGGGATCATGTAGTTGACTAATAAAGCTTTGACTATGTTGCGTCGCTTAGTGGTTGCTATACAGAACAAAGTAGTAATGGAAGTGTATTTCTGGGTATTGAAGGAAGTAATGTAAGTGAGATTGCTAGGAAAAGTGACAACAAAGAAGCTACACAGTAGCCAGTAATAGGGCTTAAACTATTCTTCCACCCATTTAAGAGAAATAGTTAGATCCAACTTTGAGGTATCTGTCCAACGTAGAATTAGGAAGAATATCCATTTTTCCTGGGCAAACTTGTTTTGTGGATTAAATGTTTTTTCTCATTACACAGCTGTTTCTCAAACTTTGCTTTCTGAATCTGAGGCAAAAGTACTCATGGCAAAAGAGTCAAAACTGTTAAGGGTTTAGAAGTAATCATCTTGGATTGTTCACGGAAGCCCTTCCTCCAGCCACTTGAATCCTGTAGTCCTTGTAGCCTACCTCAGTATGTGGAAGCAGTCTATCTCGTTTAAAACTTACAAGGCTACTCGAAATACTACTTGCCAGAAATTTATTTGTTTGTTTATTTTAACAAAAATACTTTAATGCATGTTTTTAGAGTAGAAAATGGGGTAAGCTCATCATCTTTAGTATGGCTGCTTGTATCAGTAATTTCTGAAGTAGTAAGGGAAACTTCTTGGGCAGTTCTAAAACCTTCTGATGTAATCCTTCATGGAAAAAAATTAAAATAATTTCAGAAGTGTTCTGAATCAAATTACTTTGCTTTGTAAAAAAGCAAAGTTACTGCAGTCTGATTTTTTTTTTTTTTTTCTGAACTGCTCACTGCATCTTCATGTCTCTTTAGTTTATAGAAGATGGATTTCTCCATATCATATCTTTTGGTTGACATCAGTAAGTCTCACCACTGTACAGTTTGAGTCCTACAGGTGTAAAGAAACTCTGTAGCGAGTGCTTTTTATCCATTTTAATTATGCTCGAGACACTATTAGCTGCATGATTACTGTATTGTTCTCCATCCTGCACAGTTAGCGGGTTATCTAACAGCTACTTTGGTAGGGGCATTTCTACAGCATCTGTAGATCTGGCATGCAGCTCTTAACTTTAGTCTGGACATAGACTAGAGACAATAATACCTGGCCCTGCAGCAACAGGGCTAGTAACCGTGTGGCTCTTGCACACTGAATGCCAAGTTCTTGTCACTGGGGAATTCAGGAGGGGCAACGTGGCATTACAAACTGGTTGTGCTACATAAGTTAATGGACAGATCTCCATTGCAGAGCACAAGCAGATAGGACCGTAATACTTCCGTGGCTAGTCAGTGCCGTTCAGCATAGACTAGTTGCATTTCATGCAGATGTAATACTAAAACACAGCAGCACGTGGGTGTGTGTCTCCTGTGTTGTACAGCAGTTAAATGGCCAGAGGAGACTTTTTGCCTAATGGATTTTTTCATCTCTCTAGTTGAAAGTATATGTTTCTCTGTCAAAAGTGACAAGACAAGCCTCTAGACTTTGTTTTGATCAGTTTGACGTTGTTTCTAACCCAAATTTCTCTTACCTTGTGTCATAAATGTCTGTTGTAGATGTTTGCAAGCTAATGGTGGAGTCTTCAGCAGTTTCTATATATGAACAAATCGGCTTCTGTCGCTAATGTTATTTAAGCTGTTTCCCTTGTTTAAACCTTATTTCCACCACTGTTAATGCCTTAGTCAATCTCTAGCCATAGCAGTACATTGGCCTCTTCAGTGTTTGGATCTTAAGACAGTTTAGAAATGTTCATAGTGTTCTTTGGGATTATGTCTTGGAACCTACACCTTGGGTAGAAATGTTTAGGAGTAGAGAATATCCTGTTTGTCTTGTGGAAGGCTGTTAGGGGATGTTTATACCCTGTTTGCACAATAGGTAATTGATAGTTGGAGCGGGAAATAGATGTAGGCTCTTCCTTTGTAGTTTCTGCGGAAGCTTCTAAGAATTCAGGGTGGCAACAGAGTGAAATCATCATGTTTAATATGGAATGGGTGAAAAGAGTTTCTGAATCATTGGGCGGATAGAACGATTACTGAGGGGGGGGGCAGTTAAGCACAGGGTTATAACTTGACTGCTGTGCAAGGCCAGTTATACTAGTCTCTTCAGCGGTATCATACTTACTTAAACAGGTTTTTTGTTGTCATTGAGTTCCTTTTAGCCTCTGTCTAAAGCTATCGAGATAGCCAACTATCAAAATGTAGCTGAATTGTTGTGCTTTTTTCTTCAGTGATTTCTAAGCTAGTATCACTAGTGCATTTCTTTCTTTACAATTCTGTGTAAGAAAAAAAAAATCTCAACTATGTTTTGGAGATGTTCAGTAATGTATGCTCTGAGCATGGCTGTTGGATTTCTCCCAGTAGAATGCATTGTTAAATTTGACCTGAAACATTGAACTTGTTTTTAATGCATGCTGAAAGTAATCTAGTGTTAACTTGTAGAATCTTGGTTATCATACCTGTTCTACTTTTTAGAATTGTGGATGGAAGGGTGTATGCTCTGAAGTACTGTTTGCAGAATTTAATGTTGCTTACATAATTCTTTTTTTTTTTTTTTGAAGAAAAGACTGTGATGCCTATTAGTAGGCTTTTCACTTGTTTGCGCTCAAGTCTGAGGTCCAAACCTCAAGCATCTTTGCACTTGTTTTAATCATAACATCAGTTATTTTCCTACCTTGCATTAAAACTACGCATAATACTTAAGAATTTTTTCTCTCATTTGCAAGAGACATTAACAATTTTATCACATTTGTTTTTTTCATTGGTAGTTCAACAACAGTGTATGACTGTTAATTGCAGTCTTATCTGAAACGTGCAGTTCAGAGCTTGCTGAGTGGTTTCTGTTTGGGCAACATCTAACACTTGTAGGGGCAGAATAGAATCATCTGCGTGAACTCAGGGTGACCATGGAGCCTCCTACAGCACACAATACTTATCTTTGTGTCCCTGAAATATCGTTTGTTTGAGTCCACTTACGTGCACTGATTCTCAAGAAATAAAGATGCCTAGCTGTACTTGGGAAGCTGGAATAACTTTGTGCATTCTTCTTGCACTCCATACAGCTACTTTTAATAATGATTAATGTGATCAGCCTTAAGGAAAAGTTCTCTGGATTCTGGTCAAACCAGTACTAGACACCATCGCTGTCCGGAAGCTGATCTCATTTGAGTTCTTCTAGCATATCACTGACTCCTGGTGTGGGAGTTGGTTTTAGTAAGTTGTTTTCCATATGGAGGGGATTATATAGGCCCATGCCAGGCTTTCATCTTAAAAGAATATTGTCTTTGTTATTCCAAGTTGTCTACGCATAGATAAATTCAATAATGGATTCATTATTTAGGATTGAATCTGAATAGACTAACAGTTTTGACTGAGCAGTGGAGCACTTCTGCTACATGTAGCTGGATGGTCATTCAATGGTTTTGTTCCAGCTGTAACTTTATTTTCTCCTCAGGTGGCTTCTTTCATACTTTTGCTTAAATGGATAATGAATATTCAAAACCCCTGTAGCTTCAACAGCAGCACTACTTGGTCACAGATAAGGGAAGGAAGATGGCCTTGAAGGGTAAAAATGAAAATCTCATGGAAATATGAGATCCTTAGCAGCTTCCAAATTTGAACTGATTTTTAGAAGTGTTTTTTATGTCCCTTCCCTAAGCACAACTAATTGCTGGTAAACAAACAGTTGTTTGACTTGGTAATACAGTTAGCAAGGATTTAGTTAATAAAACTTGAAAATCCTAGGATGTTAATACCTTTCATAGTAAGGCGAAGTGACACACAAGACATAATCTGACTAGAACTTGCAAAAGAGCAGGATTTCTAGTTCATGAGAGTCTTTAAAAAAAACCCAACAGTTATATTTATCTTAGCTTCTATCAAAATCAGTATTCCTTCAGGTTCCTTGAAATCAAAGTTCTGTGACCTTTCAGCTGTGTGAAGCTGGCACTTTTTCTCCCATGAGAAAATAGAGAGGTGAGGATCATGTCGGTAGGTTCAGCTGTGGGAGAGAGAAGGAGCAGGACATGTGGCTTCAGCAAAGATTCGCAGCTTTTACCTCCTTGTGGCAAACCCTTGGACCATGCCCCAGCTGTGCAGTGAGGAGCACTGGCTGCTACAGTTTTTGGGGCTTCTGGGCATCACAAGGTGTAATCAGAATAAAAAGTCTCAGGTAATCAAGGGTTCCAAGCTTTATCGAAGAGCATGAAAAGTGTGATATAGCTGCCTGCGTGAGCTGTGGAGTCTGATGGAGAGATGGATCCTTAGTGCTGGGGGGTTTTATCTTCTTTTTTCCTTGGGTGCTCTGTCCTTTCTAACTGTTCAACAGCAGCTGCAGGACTTTTCGAGACACTTTGAGCTCTAGTAATGTGCTTATTCCCCATAAGTTTGTCAGAAAGATTGCACTTCAATTGATGCATGTCAACAAATTGCTGTCAAGTTCTGTTTTGTCCCTGTGCACCTTTACTTCAAAAATAATAACGGATGTGTTGGGGTGCTTTTTGGGGTGTAGGTTCATTATATAGCACTGTCCTAGTGCTTGATAATTAACTCCTCTGTAGCCCCTTTAGTGACCTAGGCTTCTTTCTGAAGGATCATTTAGTTGTAAAAAGTATTTTCTTACTGTGCATAAAACAGCTGTTCAGAGGTTTGGGATCTCGCTCTATTAAGTGGCCGTCCAGCACCACTTATACACTGGGATGATGAATGCTCTAGGGATGAATCCATTTGTGATCCATGTTGTTACTGTTTCCAAATTCATCCTTTAATACTGGAGTAATCTGACTATATTGTATCTTACTGCTTAAAGATGACAGGAAATTGTGAAGGGGGAGGAAATTCTAGCTGTTGGCTGACCACAGAGGTAGGGTCACATTCCAGAATCTGTGAGATATTTAACCTTTAAGCATTCTTCATTTAATTTTAAGAAAGCGTTCAGATATTATGACTGCTCAATTTGTGTTTCAAGGCACTAAATTTAACTTTCATATTGCCACCAGAGGGCAGCATGTTACATGAGTTGGCAGGGCAGAACCTGATATATTCTGACTTGAAGCAAAGATGAACTTGTAAAATCTGAGTTTTAAAAAGTATCAGTGATCTATTTACAAGTTTTTCCTGTTATGTTCAGGTTGCAGCTAAGTGTGCAAATACTCAGCCTGGCGTTAGCATTCTGAGAAAGAGAAGTGACATTATTGACACCTGCCAAGTGAAAACTAAATGTAGCTGTTCTATAACTTGCAGTCTGGTGCCCTTAGCTTATTATTACTCCTGCTTACAACTTCCATAAGACAGAGGTATTGGTAACTTACTCCCTTACTTCCTATGGTGTTTTTACTAGTTACAGAATTCATTCTTCCCATTTTTGTCTCAAGGGTGGTAAACCTACATTACTTGTTGACTTTGTCATCCATAAAATGGATGTCAAAGTTGATTTAATTCTGTGTTCGTGTCTTTAGGATTAATCTTAAATGCAGCATCTGTACTGCTTGGCAGTTGGGGTTTTGAGGGTTTTGGGGTTTTTTCAGGTGAGCATTGTGAGACTTCGATTCCCATGTAGCAATAAGATCTAGGAAACTCTTTATACAGATCATCTAAAGTGGTATTACACCGGTATATTTGGAGTCAAAAACCTCCTTCACTAGCTTTGCAGTAGGTGCAGGTGTGACACAACAGGCAGATCACATCTTACAAGACTCACTTTCCCGCTTGTGTGGGAATGTAATTTTCCTCAGCAGAGTATTACTGTTATTTGAGAACCTAGTCTAGAAACGCAGTCTAGAATTTTTATATTTGGAAGTCTAACATACTGGTTTTGCAAAAGTCTCTCTCTCTCCCTCTTATGAGTAATGGAGGTACTGTGTACCAGGACCGTGCCATTTTCCAGGTGACTTGAGTATAAATTCAGATGGAATCATAGAATCATTTGGTTGGAAAAGACCTTTAAGATCATCGAGCCCAACCACACCTGTCCACTACTACACCATGTCCCTAAATCTGGTACTCCCTTTCCTGGGGAGGTGAAAATAAACCTGGACCTGAGCTGATTTGGGGTGGAAGTGGCTTGAGTATCTTTAGTAACAGCAGCATTACGGGAATGTACAGTGCAACTGCAGTAGGCTTGGTAGGCAGCCAGCTGAGCCTGTGTGGGCTTACTGGTTGAGGTCTTGTGTTGTGTGGAAGTGGCTAAACTGCACCTGGATCCAAGTTGGCGTGAGAAGTGCTACAGCTGTGTTCTTGCAGTCCCCTGCACATGGTCTAATAAATCCAAACTGGATTTGAGGGGAAACCGCTCTGTCTTTCTGCATCCATGGCTCAGTTAATCTGCAAATAGGATAAACTGCCCATAAATAATTGAGAGTTTATAGTATACTGCATGTTCCAGATAAGAGTTAGAACGTGCAGTATTAAAAGAGATTTTTGGAAGTAGTCAATTATAGCGAGTTCACCTTCTTGTCCTTGCTAATTGGGGCACTAGCATGCAATGCCAAAATCTGATGTGATATTCTTAAAGCAAGGAGGCTGCTGTTTTCAATAAAGTTCTCCAGTGGTTATTTTGAGTCCACTTACACTTTGAAGTGTAAGCTAACTTAAAATACATGGATGCAAGAAAAAAATGGAAGTCTCAAGGGATGCAAGTCTCCTTTCATGGCTGATTAGTAGTAATTTTTCAGAATCCATACCAACTGAAGAAAACATGAGGTAGATTTATTATGTGCTATATTCTTGTCAAACCATTGTTTTCAAATAGGAATTATTTATTTGTGACCCAGTGCAGCCTGGCATTTTGCCATGCAGAATAACAGTATGGTGCTGTTTTAACAGTTATAGGTGGTGCACCAGAATCACTGATGGGAATGTGGTAGGCAGATTATGTCTTTTCCAGACAACTGAAATGATAGAACTGAGATGAATGGAATATTTGGATTTTTTCAGATCAATGGTTTCTTAGGCAATATGTTTAATGTTAAAATAGACTGTACTGAACTCAGTGTGCTTTTTTGCCTTGTACAGTACATGTGTAACAGCTGGGGGGGGGGGGGGGGGGGCAGGGATTGAGTGTTGCTAAATCATGCTATGCTTTCCAGTGCAGTCTATTTTTTGTGAGGATAAGATACATTCATGCAGTGGTCTGTTCTTGCGTGTAGCATCCAGAAGATATTTTATACTCAGTTGTGTTAGTTTGTAGTCTGTTAAAATTCTAGTTATGTTGGTCTAAAGTAATTTTTACAGATCTAATGTAATTCTCATGAAATTAATTCTAAGAGCCTAGGTGTACTTAGCTAACATATTCTAGAACTGTTAGAAGTGCCAATTGTTAAGTGCTTGTTTACATGAAGTTATCATAACACATTTTTAAGACTTCAAGTTCTGTTTAATGTCCCCCTAAAATAGAAGCAAGCAAGTATCCTCACAGGTTCCAGCTGTGTGAATTCCCAAAGTTTTTGACGTGCACCTTTCAGTAGGCCCATGTATGAGGCCATTACAGTAATTAGCGTGTTATCAGAAACTAAGATAAGTTTGAATTTTTTTTTCTTACATTGAAAACTTCAGTTTCTGAGGAATTTGAATCGATTTGTAGCTGGCTGGAAGCCAATTTTTCTCCTCAACTCTAGCGCGCGTTTGAAAAACGAACTCACTTCCTAAGTGCCTTGTGAATCTGCAATGATTAATTCTTCTCATTATTTTGCTGCAAATTCTCATGACCCTCTGTGATGATTCGATCACCCACTTAGAGTTTATGCATATTCATATCTTTCCGCTCCTGCTGCAGTCGTTCAAGTCTCCTTCACTGGCTGTGGTGTGTGCTTGGTGCAGTAATTGAGCTGCAGTAGATTGATTACTCTGGGGAGCTGTAAGGCCTTTAAAGGTGAAAACATATCAGTCCTGTTAATTAGGAAACAAAGCTCTGGTGGCAAGTTCAGCAGTCAAATGCTTCCAGTGTAGAAATGAGGAAAGGTATGATTTGTTCCTCTTCATGAACCCTGTTTACTTTTTTATATTTGAATTAGATCTGTATTTTCTAAGAGGCTTGTGCAGAAGATAGCGTATCTTGTATGATTGCATGGTGTTGGTATTTTAAAACAAAAAGACCTGTATGTTTGATATTGAGTGTAATTATTAGCTGCTGTTAATCACCTCTTAAATTATACATTATTTTAGGCGTTACTTGACCTATAAAGTTAAATGAGAGATGAAGAATGGAATCATTGATTGTAAACTTTAACCAAAAACATTTATATCATTCAGTTTTTCAGACCTGAATGTCAAAGTCTTTTTCTCTGAATTAAACCAATACATTTTCAGAAATCATAATAAAACCTGGGGTCTCTCCTTTCTACTATAAAGATGTCTATTGCCTATCGTGTGCAAGATTAATTAAAGAGAATACGTTCTTAAAATTAGGTGAATATTAAATGATAGCATAAGGTTTCATCCAGCAGACAGCATCCTTACATCATCATTGTAAGTACCCTGTGGTTTTATGTTGCTAAGCACTCTAATCTAGAGTGGCCTATTACAAAGATATTAAGGGTAGGGGAAACCATCTGCCACACAATCTATCCATAAGGGTCAGAAATAAATAATTTAAAAGTAATTTATATATCTTAAAACCCACTTTTTCCCTGTAATTACTGGACAACAGATTGTAGAATACAGATGTTGTGAAAATGCCACTGTTTTTGTAAACAGTGTGCAATCCATTGCTACTTCAGGGTAGGTTATAGGATGCTGTTGTCATACCTGTTCCTGCTGAGGTCAGGAAGAAAAGTCTCATTGAAACAACTGCACATGAGACTGGATTCCAGTTAGTGCATCTTACACCAAAGGATATTGCATTCATTGTGTTTGTGGTTTTTTCCTCTGTTTTAGGCATTTATTAACACTGCAAAGGAGATCTACGAGAAAATCCAGGAAGGAGTTTTTGACATTAATAATGAGGTAACTTTTAGTATTCTGAATGCTTTTTGTTTGTTTTTCAAACATACAAAATTCACCTTCCCTAGAAGGCTGGACAGTAAAATATTTGTCTGTTCCATTTGGATATAGTATTGTCTGCCATTGTGATAAAAATGGATTAAAATAAGTGACCCTATCCATCCATGAAGCATCACAAAATAATATAAATCCCCAAAAGAGAAGAAAATCCACTTTCATCCACTTCTCCATATGGTGTCATCTGTTTTCAAAGATAATTTTCCACTATGTAAATGGGGGACCATGTTGATATGCCAGATGCACTCCATGAGCTGTCCAGTGTAGGGGAGGGATTGCTTTGAGAGTTACATAAAAGACTTTTGAAATGTTCCTGGTTTAGGTGGCTGGGTTCTGTGGGGAATAAAAGATTAGCCATTTTGCCTATGCACATTACTGAAATTACAGATTATCGGGGCCTGTCTCTTTGCTTGTTTGGGCGGGAGGTGGGGAGGGGGAGCAGGAAGCACTTTTGTAATGCAAGAGCCTAGAAAGACCTTGCAAGAGACCTAGAAAGAGACACATCTCTCTTGAATTCTGAAATGATTGTGCTGTTGAAAATCTTGAGCAGTTAGAGGTTTATGGCTGTAGAAAAAGCAGATTCAAATTCAGTGGTAGTAAATAGAAATACTAGAATCGTATAAACTCTCTGTTAACATTCACATAAAAAGTCACACCACATAAAGTTTAAATTTGGCAATGTGGGCAGTCCTTTCTGATGCCCAAGGTTGGTTTGGTTTTTGGTTTGGTTGTGTTTTTTTTTTTTTTTTCTTTAATCCTGCATGTCCCTAAATATTGTTGCTGAGGTGCTTAGTGAAACCACACGTGAAAATCTGCCCCACCGCTCTCTGTTCTGCGTGTAGGCGTGTTATCTGTCTGGGACTGTCAGTCTGAAGCTTCTCTTAAGCACGATAGTCCTTGCAGAATTGTTCAAAGAGTAGCGAGGGAATTGGCAGGACTTGGTTATCCACCTCTTTCTGCTTAATACATTTCAGCATGAGAAAATTGAGACTATTGAAAATATTGCTCTTACAACTTCAGAGGGGAAATAATGAGAAACTTCAGTAGCATGCAAAAGTATTTGCATTAGGAAACTTGTAGCTAAACAAGCCTTGAATAGTAATCCTTCAAATTCTGACTGGAAAATGTGTGTGTTTATGTGTAGTGTTTTGGTGAAACACTTCAAATTTGGTTTAGTGATGAAAAACATGCACGCAGTAGTGCAATATAAATTGGCCAGTAATCAGTGTGTCTGAGAAAGCGTGCTCATTGTATCTGTCGAGTTTCATATAGTAGCCGACTGCTTTACTGTGCCTTATGGAGCTTTGATTGCAATATGCTGTCAAGAGCCAACAGTCCGTGCTATTTATTTGGCTTTATGCCAAGTCTGGCTCCTTGATTCCTCAAGAAGTTGCTATCAGCCCAGAGGGGGCAAAACCAATGAGCCATAGGGCATGCTTTTTATTAAAGAGGAGTCAAAGAGCGAAAAGAAACCACATCAGCTGCTGTCAATACTGAGCTAGTGCCAGAAACCCCAAGGCTACTACTGTTGCAGAACAACTGCCAAGCACTATAAATCTGAGATTTACTGTGACGCAAAGTTTCCTTAAGAGCTTAATTTCTGGAGCTACTGTATTACTTTTTTCAAAGTGCTGTATTTTTAGGTAAAATCCACTTGAGGGAGTGAGGGTTAAGATATAAGTGTGATTTTGATGAATGAAAGAGCTACGCTGTGTGTGGGTTCTTGGCAAGTAGCCACGTCTTTCGGGATCATAGAAATTATTGATGACACAGAACACTCGTATGCCCTTAGCCTCTACAGCTGATTCAACACAGAAAGAAATGCTGTCTAGAGAGGAAAAGTTTTATATTAAGCTATTAAACTAATAGAGATTTTGGTGAGAGGGGAACAGTTATACGTTCCTAGCAAATGCTATGTATTTTTAAAGCCTTATGCCAAGTAGCATTCAAGTACAATTCTTGCCCTGTGTTTTTGTGTTAGGAGTTTAAGGTACAAGAGTTTAACGTAGAGATAAAATTCAAATGAGGAAGAAAGCATCTTCCTTTATATTTAATCACCAAGGTCACGTTGCTAAAAAAGAAAAGAGAGAGAAACTTTGCTATATTTATTGCATGCATTAGGAGAACTTGCTGTATGGTCTTCTGAAAAAAAAAAAAGCTTTTCAAGTGTACCTATGTTCTAAAATAATTACACCGTGTATTAAACTTCATTTCAGGCAAATGGCATAAAAATTGGCCCTCAACATGCTGCTACTAATGCAACGCTTGCAGGCAATCAGGGAGGACAACAAGCTGGAGGAGGCTGCTGTTGAGCCTGTTTTTACTTTCTAGCTGCCTGGATGGGGCCTACTAACTTGTTTGTTCACCCTTCCCTCCCCTCCGCCCCGCTCGCCTCCACTTCAATTCAGCTGAGACATGAAACTTGTAAGTTGGTTTCCTGTTGCAGAAGAAGACTTTATCCTTCAAATTCTTGTATAACTTTGAATAAATGGTTAATGTTCACTTAAAGACAGATTTTGGAGATTGTATTCATATCTATTTACATTTGATTTCTAGGTCAATTGATGTGATTATTTTTGTTAAATGTTGTCTTGTGCCCTTGACTACGAACTGAATTGTATTAAACACTACAAGTCATCTGAGTATTTTAATCAGTTTGTGTAGTTAGGTTTCCCAGCCCCTGCGGTTACCTAATGTTTAATATTGTAGGTCCTCAAGTTTTTTGTCAATTTTCAAGGCTATAAAGAGAAGCGGAAGGACTCTTTTAATTCTGTATTTATCACTTTCTGTATATATAGTTTAATAACCTGCTTGGGTGTACTTGCCAAGCTAGAATTCTTTAATGCATTTGCATAAATTCTATACTACTTAGAGCTTGAAAACTACAGAAGCATTAATAGAAATTGCTTGGATGCTGAATTTTAAGCCTTTTTGACATTGTTAGCATGTTCATCCTCCCCTGTCATTATCCTGAAGTCCAAGAGAAATGCTTAATGTATATTACTAGAGGCTACATACGTGCTATCTATTTTAATGCCAAATGTTTGCTGTTTGTCCACAATTTCCACAGCACCTCTTCAGAAATGGATTAGCTGTTTGCCTTAATGCATACTATAGGTAAAAACAGAGTATGGATGAAAAGTAGAGGAGGAGTTGATAAATTTAAAATGGCACATTATACAAACATTAATCTTTTCTTAATGTTCTTTTTCTTGTTTACCACTTGATTTCTAGGTATATTTTTCATGCAAGGACAGTTTTTCAACCTAAATGTACAGTGGTTGTGTAAAGTTTTCTTTTAGTGACAACTTGTAATCCTAAATATATGGTAAGCATCTTGTCTATTGTGAAGAGGGTGTGAAAATAAAATCTGCCCGTTTGGAAATCTTGATGAAAATCAAAACTAGAAATGCTTTGGTACTTCTTATGGTGGTGTTCGGGGCGGGGGAGATGTTTTGCCTCAAATGAAAGGGTTGCAATAGTACAAAACAGAATCCTGTGTGTGTTTATTTGTTAAAGTTCAGAATATTCTTGTCACTGTTCCTACAAATGAGGAAACAACCGAGTTTCCACTTCATCCTATTTATAGAAATTGCAGCTAAAAGGGTGACACTAATGCTAGGCCATGCTTCATGTATTTAAAAAAAAAAATGGGGGCGGGGGGAAATGACAGCAAAACTTCTGTCTTTACTGGACCAATACTGACTGCAACACAACACTGGGGGATGCGGATCCTCACGTCATCCATTCTCGTTGTCAGAACTTGGACATCGGAAGTGGATAAACTCCAGCCTGACAGGTGTAGTGTAGCAGTGGTTCTGAGATTAAATAAAGCTTAAAAACTGTGTGGAACCTTTTGTTTGTATCTGGGGGAGGGGACAACCAATAAGGATTTGCATTCGTTGCCAACTTCAGATCTTTCTTACGTGTTCAGCATCATTATAAGCAATGCAATGTAACTCTTTCAACTATTTAAATTCTTAAGAGGGCCCTCCTCTTACATACTTTCAACTACTAACTGTTTATTATATGATGTTTGCATTTATAAAACACAAGTGCTTACTGTTTCAGCTGAAGTTTGAAAACAGCGTTGCGCGACAGTAAAACCATAGGACTGAATTGCACTGATGCTGAGGGAAAACTGGCTTGAGGTGACTGGATGATCACAAGCGGGAATGAATGGACAAGGGTACTTGCTTGAATTAACTGCTTGATTATTTTTTTGGAACTGGCAACGTTGCAGAACTTGATTGCTTGAGATGAGAGAGAAGCATGCTTTTCTGTAGCAGCCTCAGCTGCGTTACAAATGGGAGTAAATTTCTCTTAACCGTAAAAATTGCCCCTCTTAAGGGAGCAGAGGAGGGGGATTTGTACCCTGTCCTGAGAATAACAAAAATGCATGCTGGTTTACGTGGTGATGGTTTACAGAGCTAAAGCTTCTGACAGCCACTCATTTTCTGAAAACATGGAAGATGCATAGAATTGACCAGGAATCTAAGGCAGCAAAGAGCCACCAGCACTTGTTTTGGGGGATGACGGGAAGGAGGAATGCACTGTGACTTACTGTGGTCACGTCTGTGCGTTGATTTTTTGATCCTGCTGGTTGGTCCTGGCTTAGGTGCCAGTCTTGTGCTGTGCGCTGTATAAAAATCTGTTATTTTCAGAGAGGAGCTAGAGCAAAACTGAAGTTGCCTTGCATTCTGCCTGGCTTTTTGTCATGACCGTTGTGTGTATGTAATCGTTTCATTGCCAGTTAGGAATCTGTGTGGTTTAGTGTTCTTTTGAGAAGCCACTGATCCTGTTTTATCCTGTTAGAATTTGAAAAAAATTATATGGCACAGAACCTAGCCGCGGGGCTTCCTTTTAGAGCATGTGCTTTACAAGGTTATTCTTTCACAGGGTTCAGTTTTACTGGTACGAGTGACTGATAACTTGCCTAGGTTCCATGTTGAATTCCAGTTGCTTTTATTGCTTGCATTTTCGTAACCAAAGAATTAAAACATTTAATTATTCTCCAGCAAAACTTGTACAGCTGTTATATGTAATGCAAGACTGCCATCGATACTGAAAAATCATACCACAGCGCAGTTTCCCTGCACTCCCTGTTTAGCATATGGTAAAAACCATAGTTAACTAACAAAAGAGTGAATTTGGAGTGACAAATCCTCTAAGTGCAATTTTGAGACTTGTCTCTCTTACTTCTGCTTAAAACTAGAAGCTCTGGGAATTTTGGCAGTCATTTAAGAAAGATTAACGCTGCCCCTCAGCCTTTTACCTGTGTGTTTCTGTTGACTTCAGTCATTCTGATTTACGTGGCAGTGACTTCTGATAAGTGACTGCTAGAACGCTTGCTGGTAAGCTAAAATCACGAGGGGGCTGCCCAAAGCCCCTAGCAGGCGGCGAGTGCTCCGTGCCATGCTCTGGAGGTGCCTCCTTTCTGCTGCATTAGGCTTTTTGTGACGCTTGGTTCGGTGTGCTGCTGACCAGCTGAAGAGCCTTCAGCTGCAATACTTCTGTACGGGGGGGCGGGGGTGGGTAGAAGAGCGCAGATGAGTTTTAGGCTGAGTGGCATGCGTTTAAGGTGGGGAAGTTACTTCTGGCTTGAGAGTTTACCTGTGAGCATTAGAGCACTGCATCTTGTCTTGGGAAGAAAGGAAAACCTCTTACCAGGCTCTTAAGTTACAGTTAAGCTGAATTGGAGTAGAAAAATGTGTATTAAAAACCCCTAGAAATATCGTAAGACAATTTTTGGTATTAAGGGATTTTTTTTTTAATTTAAAGTAATCATTCTAAATGAGGGCACCCCAGTGTGCCTGCATTGTTACCAGTGGGGTGTTGCTGAAGCCTGAGACGGCAATTCCTCTCGGTGGACTGTTCTTTTGGCACTACTGATTGTCCTACAGCTTTCTTCTTGGGGTTTTTTTTGTTTTGTGGGGTTCATACTCCCCCCCACCCCCCCCCAATCAAGTCTCTCTTGTGTATTGTCTCCTGCCTGTCTTGTCTGTTCTGGTAATTCTTTCACTCAGACTGAATCCGGTGAGCAGAGTGCTGCTCTCCACCTTTGCCGCTCCACATTCGTTGCCCTTAAGGGAATTTGCCCAATACCGGGGCGTTTGCTTTGGGGATGGAAGGGTCGGGCAGGGCGAGAGAGGGATATGTGGTCTTGCTGCATGATACAAAATCGTGAGGAGGGCGTTGCATGGGTTCTGTTATGGCTACTGTGCTCCCTGTTCTGCCTGGGGGCGGGGATGTAATTTGCCTGTTCCTCTTCCACTGTTGCATGGGAGGAGATCGGGGAGGAGGAGGAGGAGGAAGACCAACGGGGTTTATTTGGATATCTTAATAAATTTGTTTGCTGATACCATACTTAGGACTTGTATATACTTAATGTTCCTCCCCCTAAGAACCTCGGGGTTTTCTTCTGCTGTATTTCTGCGATGTAACTTTAACGGTATGCAGTGGTGATTTATTTTAATACGGTAGTGAAATCTCCATTTGTAAATAATCCAGGCTGCTGCTGTGTAAGTAGCTGATGAAATGTCTTTACTGGGTCTGCTGCGTATGAAAGAAACCACAACATTAGGCAATAAAAACTACTAACAGAATGTTACGAAACCCAAGACCATGACAAAAAAAGCAGCATGTCGTGGATCTATCATTTTTATTCTTGGGACAGATTTTATTATTTTTGGAACTATTACAAGACTTATGTTAAATATTGTGGATGATAAGAGGAAACAGACTCTTGGCAAACATGGAGAACCAATTACAGCATATTACCCTATTCCCCTTCCAATAAAGGAGGGGCGAAGCTAAAAGTTTATTCTGTGCTTCGCAGCTGGATGGAGGGGGCGGGGGGGGGGGAGTGTTCCTACTTTAGGATTGGCTTGAGGAAAGAGATGGCTGCTGTATCGAGCTTACAGCGGGCAATCCAAGCTGGAGAAGGCAAAACCAGTGTGCTCCGCAGTCTAAATTAAAGTACGCTGTTGTCACAGGAGCGCTGATCAAGCAAATAACTGTTCTGTACTATCAGGTACACTGTTCACTTAAAAATAGACTTTAAAAAAAAAATTGTGTTTGGTTGCAACCTTCAGTCCCGCAAATCCTCCCTGTCGTCATGGTGAGT